>OX387655.1:3036564-7836564 GCA_947568875.1 Fissipunctia ypsillon
AAGATGGTTTGATTTGGTTTGGTTTGAGTTACGCGATTGGTATCCGAACACGTACTGACTGGTAACAGTAGCGATACATGCATTTATGGAAATGCACGCAGGTAAATGTGCTGAGCTGTTCGGTTGCAATTATTGTACCGAACAGTATGGGTCAAAAATAGGTCCGAAAAGTTTATTTACCAGATCAGTAAGGCCTAAGTTCACAAATTTTGAAAAAGTATATCAGTTTACTAAGAAATGTATAAAAAATCTATTTAGTAGTGACACTAAATATTTTTTTTAAATTTTGTAAAACTTAGGTTGGGGTGTGTGAAGCGGCGGAGCGCGAATCCCGCATGTCGACGGGTCGTGCGCACGCGCCGCCGCAGCCGCGTCCCGCGGACAGATGCCTGTAAAGCTATACTCACAGCGCACATGGCGGTGCGTGCGGCAGCGGACGGCAGGCGGGCGGCGCGGCGGGGCGCGAGTCCCGCATATCGACGGGCCGTGCGCACGCGCCGCCGCAGCCGCGCCCCGCAGACCGAGCCGCGCCCCGCGCGCTCAACGACCATGCGTAGCGACCCCAGCCGCAGCGGATTATTACTGTAACCACATTCAAACGACACTATTGAATCATTGAAAAATATATTGACACCCTAACATCTAAGAACTCTCTACACAGTGATCAAAAAGGATTAACTCAGGCTATCTTTCATAATC
Organism: Fissipunctia ypsillon; assembly: GCA_947568875.1. Taxonomy (NCBI): domain Eukaryota; kingdom Metazoa; phylum Arthropoda; class Insecta; order Lepidoptera; family Noctuidae; genus Fissipunctia; species Fissipunctia ypsillon. The sequence continues at coordinate 3,037,264 of OX387655.1, forward strand.
AATCTGGATTACGATCTTTGATCACAGATAGCGGTCGACATTGACTATGTAGGTACACCAGTACATAGTCAATCTCATAGTTCACTCATAGGCTAGGCAACCATGCCTATGAATGAACTAGCAAGAAACCACGTGTCCCGTACCCCGTACCTTTTTATTATTTTACTAGCTGTGTCCCGCGACTTCGTTCGCGTGGAGACTTCCACAAGATACACAATATACCAAAATACCAGCCACATTTTAATAAAACTTCGCCGCGTTGCATCGCCCGTCCGCGCTGTTGGTTCACAATTTCATGGGTTTTAACTTATTTACGCGGAACCCTAATTCTTTTTCTAAAATAAAAGCAACCTAAGTTACTCCTTATAACATCAGCTATCTGCCAGCGAAAGTCCAGTCAAAATCGGTTCAGCCGTTTCGGAGATTATAGCCGGAACAAACAGACAGACAGACAGACGACAAAAAATTAAAAAATTGTATTTTTCTTATAAGTACCGTATATACTTTCATATTCATTTAATAAAAAGCTGTTATTTTGACATTACAAACAGACACTTCAATTTTATTTGTCTAAATGTATAAATATAGATATTCAAAAGTGTGTCTTAGAAACAAATCCGTAGCAATCCGCTTTGCAATTTGGAACCTCAAAAAAAAAATGGAGAAAAGTCTAGAAAACGAAATAACAATTTACCAGGCTATCATAACTCACCTATACAGGGTGTCTGGTTTCGGAATAGTAAAACTTAAAGGGGAGGTAAAGACCATCAAACTGAACAACTTTTTCCCGGGGACCAACATCGTAATCGTGAAAAAAAAATCAGTCATCCCATACAAAACTTCAATACCTACTCGAACAAATGTATGAGACGACTGATATTTTTTTTGCGATTACGATGTTGGTCCCCGGGAGAAAGTTGTTCAGTTTGATGGTCTGTACCTCACCCTTAATTTTCGTCACACTGTGTACAGACACATTGTATATGTAGGCTGCGGCTCCTGACTGTAGCTAAGCAGCTACAAAGTGTTGTAGCCGTGACCCAGCCGGTACTACGACGAACCAATGCCACCGTTACCAGGCTATTATACCTCACCTATAAGTGTAGGCTGCGGCTCCTGACTGTTACTGAGCGGCTCCTCCAACAACGACAGCAGTATGCTTCCGTCGGCCACGAAGTGACGTAAGCGACCGTGTCCCAGCGCGGCCAGCCAGCGCTCGTCCAGTCGGCACCACGACGAGCCATTGCCACCATTACCTATTTGCTAGGTTGCAAAAAAGAAAACATTGTTTGTAGCTGATTGAAGCACCCCATAATCATCATAATATAAGATTACGCCTGAACATTACAGGCCAGATCTTTGCTTCCTTCCCATGGGAGGGTACAAACTGTTATTGAGTTTTTCCATAAACAATTTGCCAGCCGGAGTCTGAGTTGCCGGTTGCCGGCAATAGGCACGCCCCCTATTACATGGGACTTGAACATGACTAGCGAAATGTGGTTATACCTAATGGCTATAACTTCCAGTCTTCAGAGGATACAGACGTGATTTGTTGTCAAACAAAACTGTAAGCAATTATACACAGCTTTACCTGTTCTAGTATTAACATAAGCAGAGATTCGGCTGCATCCCGCACTCTCATGGATACAGGCTTCAGTTCCTTCTCGTCCTTCATCTTTGGAAGCTCACCAGGTTTTCCTATAATAAATAATTATTATTATGTCCGACATTTCTCGGGACCCTGGGGTCCCGGATTTTTGTAAGGTGTACGAGGGGCCGAAGCCAACTGAGGCACCAACCGACGATTATCCTTGGTATGTACTATGCAAGTGTACCCAAAGACAACCACCGGTGAGTGCAGGGCTATTGTAGAACATTGAAACAAAACATATTGGGCTATGGGTTTGGGTGGCTATAGTGGATTGGTTACCTTGAACTGTGGAAGAACTAGGCCTGCCTGACCAATGTTATATAATATACACGGATAAAATGGCAGAGGGTGAGTTGCACACTCAATAATGGGCCCTCAAAAACTGTCGCTAACACATAGTAACGTAGCGATAAGGGGGCAACATGTCCTGAGATTCTTGAGGAGTAGAGAAGTATTCCACAGCTATCAGAACAATCCTATAGCCCGGAAGATGGTCAAGATCCCTACTAGAACTTACTGGAAACCTTCCTTCCTCCGAGCACGTTTGCTCTTGCGAATCTCCACTCAAGCCAGCCAATAAAGGCAAGAATGAGGTGGGAGCTCCGTTCCTCGTCAGTTTTCACTCCAGCCGGCCAATAAAGGCAAGCCAGAGGTGAGGAACAAGACTTTTCCCGGGAGATAGGGTCCGTGGGGTCGCTACTGCCCAACAGCTCGCCACATGCTACCCTGCCGGTTTATGTATCTCTCTTGGTCTGGCTCCTGACCCCAGACCTGTTTCGGCAAGGTAAACTCTATCGGCACAGACCTAGAGCTCAGGAGCGCGCAAGCCCCACCACGACGTCAACGTAGAGATACGGCTATTATTAGTATGAGAGTACTCGACTGGTAAAATACTGGTTATACTGAAAGCCGACCCCAACGTAGTTGGGAAAAGCCTCGGCAGATGATGAATGTACTCGACAAGATTTTGTCAAACAATCTTTCAACATTTTCATTTTAGAACATGTTTACTGGTTTTTATTTTATTTAAGATAGGTTTGCTCTTGACTCTAGTCTAGGTCAGAGATGACAGAGACAAAGTCGAAGATGGAGCGAGCTTACCCAGAAGAAGCCCGTTAACTCTCACTTTGAAGAGATCGGGGTTGTATGCATTCGGAAACAGACGCAGGCAGAGGGTTCCACTCCTTTCTTGTGCGCATCACAAGACATTTGGAAACGCTTAGTGCGAATTGGTGGAATAGCAACTAGGTAGGGATGGTAACCTGCAGTGCGTCTGCATTTTTTAACTGAAAGCCCAAATACCGATTGTTATTTAGTCTTACTTACTATAAAAAATACGAATTTTAATGAAAATTTGTTTATGAAAATCCGTAATTTTTATAGTAAAGGCTTACTATAAAATGACGGATTTTCATATCTTATTTTACACTCTTAATAGAATAGAAAGGTAGTAGAGTATAATTTCCAAAAAAATATCATGAAGAGAAGGGCAGGAGTTTTCTTTAGATATAATTTTTATACTTGCCATTTCAGTAATAGGCCACCATATCGGTCTTGCTGCCCAGTTCGACGTCCTCTAGCAGCGTTGATGCCCAGCAGGGATAACTTAGTACCAGAATATAGCTTACCCTGACTCTTGCTCCCCGATATGCCGAGTTCGACGACCTCCAGCAGCGTGGCTATGCACTCCTGGTCGGCCAGCAGCGCGGGGCAAAGCCAGGCGGCCAGGCAGGAGTACGCGGCCACGACGCACGAATGCAGGTCGCGCGAGTGTGCCTGCGGCGGCCGGCTGCACTGCACCGTGATGTAGTCGCAGATCCAGCGCACGGCGCGCTTGCGCTCGATCGCCTCTGGCAGGATTCCAGAAAAGTTTTATTACCCGTGACCCGCCCCAGCTCCGCACGTAAAGTATTACACGTAAACCTTCCGGAATAAATTCTCTAAATGATTGTGAAACTGCATCAAAATCCGTTGCGTAGTTTAGAAGAACAACGCGGTCACACAGACAGACACGAAAAGTGACTTTAATTTATATGTAACTATAGATACGAGTTGTGTTAGGAGTACCTTTGTGAGTTAAAAGTCCAATATTTATGGTAAACAAAAGTTGCACTACATTGTTTCAGCAACATGTTTTTGTTTTGCAGAATACATGTTTTTGATCTGATTTTGCCAGCAACAGACAATCATGTTGCTGCAACAATGTTGCACCAAATTTGATTACTATGAAAACGGAGCATAACAGATAAAAAGACTCAAATATTATAATAATTACTGTCGCAATAACTGACGTGTTCATACCAATTAGTAGCCTACAAATAGTAGCATTATCTTAAGAGTTTTTTAGACTTACCGATAACAAATTCTAGATAGCATGCAAAATACAATACATAGATATTAATTACATACTCTCTATTACGAATTTCAATCATTAAGTCCAAAGGCATATAAATACTATCCATTGGCAACATGTAACTTCTTTTTTATTATCACTTAAACGTGCCGAAAATGAGAAACAAATCTAGCATTTCATATTTGCACGATGTTACATTCCAAGTACCTACTTACTTATTACGCAATATTTGCAACTGACCTGGCTTCGAAGAATGCAGCTTGGCGAGTCCAGAGAGCAGTTCCAGCGCAGCCAGGGAGACTTGCAGGTCGCCCTTCCACGAGGAGATGAGGCGGTGGCACACCAGGTACGTGGCGCGCACCACCAGCGCCGCACCTGCTGGCACTCGCACGTCATGACACATGGGACTACATGCGACACCGACAACCTATCCACAGCTGTACAATAATCTTTTGGCGCATGGTCAAAACCTGAACTAATGCCGCCATCTTGTTTTTAAAATCAATATCTCAAATGATTACCAACAGCGCCCCCGTGTCAAGGTCATTCGAGCGATGAAGGATCTTAGTAGTGCTGTGCTTCATACAGTCGATCATAGCCGATCATAGATAAATTTAAGCCTCGTATACACGATGAGTGTAAACACATTAGTGCGATAAATCGTCTGGCGGTTCTCGCCTACGAGTCGACGGGCGAGAAACACTCTTCAGTAAGCGAGGTTTTACAGAAACGATCACTATGGATTACTGACTGCACTGCATGATGTAAGATATATAGACGTACTGGATTCTAGACCTTTACAAACGCACAACTCTGTCAATACATAAAAAAGAATTGAATAAACTTACAAATTCGTCAAAAACAATACTTTTGAATAAAATAAGTCATCGAATTGGGAGCTATAAAAGAATCGGCTGATAGGTATTATATTATAAAACATAAATAATTGATCTAAAATAAAAGTAATGTTCAAAAATGAAATGTACTGTGAAATTACGAAATAAAGGCAAGCAAAACAGTAAGACATTAAAACAAGCGTTGATACGCACACTGTAAACTTTAACGAGCATGATCTATTTGTTACTCGAGAGTTTTTTTTAAAGAAATGAGCATCTTTGAAAGCTTAGAGTGTGCTTGTAAAAAGGGCAATATATTAACATACACGTTTTCAGACATAAATGGTAATAGTGTTGACAACACTGTTGCTTTAAAACTACAAGCAAGACAGTATTGTAAGCTTTATATTCATGAAAAACAAAAGTTACACAACAGTTTTTCGCGACTTTATTACGTGTTGCCAGCTGCATTTTTCCGCAACACAAAATTTGTTGCTGGCAACATATAAAGCCTCTAAGCCGACATTCGCACGGATGTAAAAATATCGCGGCGATTTTTTTTCGCGCACTAGATTTTCAACGCTCTGCTTAGCACCGAGAGTTGAAAATCCAACAGTGTGATTTTTCGACGCGCTGGAATGCACTCTGTTGGATTCTCAACGCTTGGCTCAACACCGAGAGTTGAAAATCCAGTGCGCGATAAAATTCCGCCGTGATATTTGTACGTCCGTGCGAACGTGCGTCGGCTTATCAACTTTGTATTCATGGATAACAACAGTTGCGCAATGATGTTGCAAGAAACAATGTCTAGCAACTGTTTCTCGATTGTAATTTTCCACGAATTCGGGGCTTACAACCTAATAAATGATTCGAGTATTGAGTATTGCTTTACTGAAACAATTTTTGCGACTGAATGTAGTTTCCTCGACGTCAGTCAACTTGAAGTTATTAAAAAGTACAAAACGAGAATTTATATTAATCAGAATGACATATTAATTAATTGTAAATTTATATTAAAACTGTACCTTTTAGTTTTATGACTTTGCATGCCGTAAGGTAGAATGTAGCGGAAACATTTAGTTATGTAGATACCATCTTATACTTGTACCTACATTGTTGGCAAATAAATAATCTGAATCTGAATCTGAATCTGAACGAGAATCGAGAGGACTTTTAGAGTGGAGTTGAGGGAACGGATTGAAAAAATACGATGCTGAGCACTTCAAATGGCTGTTATGTCAACAAATTGCCCTTTAGAACGCAAACAAAAAGGTGTGTAATTACCGAAAACAGGCGAGGATGGGTCTAGCTCCCTAATGTCGGCAGCGAAGTCGTCGAGAGAGTGTCCTTCCGCGCTGCCAGTAGCGCTGCCGCTGTCAGAGCGCGCTACAACACGCGCCACCCGCCAGACTCATCATTAATGTGTATAAGTATTTACTGATTCCTAACAGCTTCAACTTGTTGCATGTCCATTTTTGAACACGTAAGTTTCGATGCACTAACCCGCATAAGTAGGACATTCACAATTGACGTAAAATCATAAGTAAGTCATTGCAAGGTAAATTTTATCTCATTGTAATAAAGTATAAATTAGAATGATTGTTGTGAGTTTGATAAAACTCTCGGCAATCATTCGAATTTATACCTTACCTAACCGAGATAGGAGTTACATTGCAATCACTTACTAATGGTTTTACGTTGATCGTGAATGTCCTAATTTATACTGAATGTTAGACTAAATCAGTGATCAGTAGAACAAACTGCCAAATCTAATGATAAATTAGCCAAAATAAAAGGGCCAATCAAATTACCAAATAAAGGATTTGATCGACAACAACCGGATTTCACTACGGTACTTGTCATTTTGGTCAACCAATCGCATTTGACAGTAGGTTAAGTGATCAGAGATTTGATGAGCTTTTCAGAATCCATGGATTCTCAGGTTTCATAGAATCAGACGGTCAAAGAAATGTATTTTTGAAATTCTTTGACTGTTGTAGTGTATGTATACCTAGTGTTATAATTTTGCCATATGTAATAGATTCTATTACACTAATAAATGTAAGAAAATGGGGTAAAACATTTATCAGTAGCGTCTTACAAGGTTTTCTAATTTCTTTTTGAAGATGTGTATATTCAGTCGCGTCTATGATATTTATCTGATAGTAACATTTTAATGTTGGCTTGCAAAATAAATGTAGCGTGTATGTGTGTGCGTTATCGTGATTATTGCACATGTGTGTGTGATAGCAGTGGTTTAGAAGGAAAGCCAGAAATAATTTTGTTCCTTGCTTTCCTTCAATCTTTCGCAGCAGTGGTTTAGCTTGACAACTTCACGAAGCTATGAAACTGGTGATAGTATTGAAAGTAGTCCCTCACGTAATGCTTCAAAAACTATACCAACTGTTGCTCTTTTCACACGTTCAGCCTATTTCAAGACGAATCAACTTTCACCTGGCGACAAATAGTTCGTCCTGAAAAACACATTGTTTTGGGTGTATTCATAATTTTCCACGATTTATGAGCTTGTGAATACAATCGTAGAAGTTTATGAACCATTTCAACATAAAATTACGATTCGTATTAAATCACGACCCAGAAGATTCGTCGATATTATGTGAATGGGGTGTAAACGTGTGAAAAGAGCCTGATTAATTTGCGGGATTATTCATGACGACTTAATATGTTATGAAACTTGCTGTTAGCCTAATTGCCTACAACATACCTTTATAATCCGTGCTATGCGACATGGTGGACCCCGGGGGTGCGCTGTGCGTCTTGCCGGACGCGGCGTGTGCGTTGTGTCGCACGCACAAGTACAACGCGCTCAGTAGCGGTACGGCCAACGCGTCTGAAGTCTCTACTTGAACTGCCGATACGCAGATTAAAGATATCTTGCCGCGAGTAAAGTCGCCTAATGTCATGCCTGCACTGAAATGAATTAATGTAATTGAATGTAAGACTTATGTCGTTGTAATAAGATTTGTCTTCCTTTGGCAATGCTGAGATATCTCTTCTCTTGAAAAGAGGAGGCCTTTGTCCTACTGAAGCTGGTATATTTTTATACTTACTAGTCGTTACAACCAGGAAACTCAGGTACCGGCAGTCCCTTATAATGGTAAGGAAAGGCGACCAGCGATAGTAGAGCGCTGATGGCCGCCTTACGGAGCTCTCTCTTGTCTATGGAACCGCACTCCAGTTTGGGCTCCCTCTCTGACAAAATCTGGTCTAAGGCGGTTACGAAGTCTGGAACTAGGACTAACACGCCATCTAGGTCCAGTCTGGAAATGATAATTATTTTTATAAAATACTAGTGTTGCCCACGGCTTCACCCGCGTAGATGTCTCTACTTCCCTATTTGAATAGGATTTTGTTCACAATTTCATGGGTTTTAATTTTTTACGCGGAACCCTAATTCTCTTTCTAAAATAAAATATTTACTCCTTATAACATCAGCTATTTGCGAGTGAAGGTCGCGCCAAAATCAATCCAGCCGTTTCGGAGATTAGCCGGAACAGACAGACAGACAAAATTTTAAAAAAATTGTTTCTTTGTTAGAGCCGTATATACGTATACTTTCATATACTTTTAGTAAAAAGCTGTTATATTTACATTACAAACAGACATTTCAATTTTATTTATTTGGATTGTATTGATATAGATTAATTATTTTTATAAAATAATAAATTACGTAACTACCTATTTAAAAAAAAGTTTTCAGCTTTCCGAACATTTGTAGTTTGTTTATTTTTTAGTTGGATGCTTTGCAATCTGTCAAATTCAATTTAATTTATTTGCATAACACAGGTTACAAAATATTGGATTAGATTATATTGTATTATAATCATAAGAGTTACGCAAATTTGGTTTATTTTATTTTTTTAAACTTTACGCACAAGTAAAAAAAACCGTACAAAGGGGGACTTAATGCCTGAGGCATTTTCTACCAGTCAACCTTAGGGTGATGCAGAGAGAAAACATGGCAGGTGCAACATAAAGAATAGATAACTCGGAAATAACTATAAAATAAAAGAATAAATACTAATACATAGATACATACATATACTGGTTTACACGTGCAGTCTTAAAACATTGCCATAATTATGAATATCAGCATAATTGCTTTTTTTATATTAATCATATTAAATCACAACCGTGCAATCCTCCACTACTGAGTATGGCCTCCTCCCTTTTGTGCCATGCTTCCCTGGTACGTGCGAGTCGCACAATACACCACAACATTACACCGCCACTAGACGTAGATGTCAATATTACTACAACCAATCAAATCATCATTCTCTTGGCCTTATCTCAATTTATTTGCGGTTTGCGCAGCATGTCTTTTTCTTCCATATTTCTCTATAAGCCATCAATGAATCACATTAAAGGAATTTATGAACAATAGAAAATGCGTGTATCTTTATGGACCGGCATCGGACCATAGGAGCATATTTAGGGCTGATTTCACCAATGAAACTGAATAAGATCAGCACATCGAAACTGCGTTCAAAAGCAGTTAATGTAAATATTCCCCAATAATGATGACACTGATATCTCTTGATCGCGGTTTAGATGTGCTGATCGCGTTTAATTTCATTGGTGAAATTCACGCATAAGCGTCAAACTGAAATAAATAAGGTATTTTTGATCGTGAGTGTATTTACTGAGATACACTCGCGAGCAAAAATACCGTACACCTACGTAACATTGAAAATAAATTTTCTCATGAAATAACGACTGCAACTTAGGAGAAAAGACCTATTACATAACAGTATGGTTTCGAGAATATATGTCCGTAACACTATAACATTTCTATCAATACTTTAGAAGAAAATTGCATTTCAATCTTGCGCAAGTGAAAGGTAAGCCCTCCTATCCCTATACCTTTGATTCTGCCGCCCAACTCTATTGCATTAGTTATGACCGGGTATTTAAAACCAAATTCGGTCTGGTGAGTAATATTACGACGAGCACACGCTACGAAATAACAATTTCAAAGGGTCGCTGTTATCGAAAACAATAAGGAGGTATGTATTGTAAGATATTAATGGTCGTGAGTGCACCTGAAGATATCGGGCGCGTTGTAGACGACGGCGGCGGCGGTGGCGGGGTCGCGCAGGCCGCGGCGCAGCGCCGCCAGGCAGCGCGCCAGGTAGGGCGCCAGCACCTCCTCGCGGCACTGCTTCGAGCACAGCACGCGGCATAGCGTGCCGAGGGCTTCTGCGCGACCTGCACGCACAATCATAAACATTGTCGCTAACGAGTGGAATTGAATTGAACAATTTGATCTACAATGCGTTCGCGTTTCGTAATATCATTTCCAAACATGTAAACAACTAAGTGTTTTGGGAAAAACAATTTTAATACCCGCACAAAAAGTTCAGTTTACGCTACAACATTTATAATTTTTGTGATTTTTAGAACAAAGTTCTTTAAACGCGGCTTGCGGGAGGAACTAACTGGTAGAAATCGTCACGCGAAAAAGCGTTCATATACTTGTATGCCCCTCCATGCGACTTAGTTTCCTCTTTCCAATTCACACTCTCTCTCTCCCTATCGATAGAGAGAAAGAGAAAGTCTGAATTTAAATCCAAGATGGCGGCTTCGAAAATTTTTCGTCATGGGTGTCGTTTTCATAGTTTTCTAGGGTGCTAAAGCCGATAGTGAGGTTAAAATGTATATCCAAAATGGTTTTTTTTTGTTTTAAATCATACGTGAGAAGGAACTTCGTTCCTGACGCGGGTCCCCCGACGGCATACGTTTTTCAATAATACTAATCATTCTGATATCAACTTGATTTACACTAAAGTTGTTGTTTACACTGTCTTAAAATTGAGGATTTCAATAGGCTTTAGGTTATATGCGTAGTTGTTGCAATCAAAATAATTTAAACCTTATGTTAATGTTCATAAAAATCAAATGGTGCGACAGTGTTGCGATTTGTCAGGTGCTGATAGACGCATGATCAATTCTCTATACATAGGGATCCAACACCGATACAAGTACATAATGTTAGTTAATAAACATCAATAAATATGCACGGGTACGTACCTGGCTGATAGCTGAGCATGTTCAGTCTGTATGCAGCATCTGATAAGGACGGAGGTGGTGGCGTGCCTTCCGCACGCTCTGAAACAATTTGCAGTTTCATTAGCATTCATTACTATCCCGTTCCAAGGTGAGTAGGGTTAGCCGCATTAAGTATTTATTTATCTGCAATTCCAACATTTACTTTCTTCTCAGCCATGTAATTTTTTACACAATCCATACATTTTTTCTATGGCATGCCTTCTGATTTTCGTAATATTATGTGTTAAGATAATTAGCGCAAAATGAAGTGTTAAAAAGTCGTTTTGCAAAAACTAGAATACTTGGGGCTTTTAAAATCTGATACTGAAGCAGACATAAAACAGGTAGTGTATGTGTACTCACGTTGGTTACTATAAGCTGGTGTTGTGCCAATCAGAGCCGCCTCAAACAGCCACTCTCCGAATAAATGGAAGATCGAGTTCACTTTCGGGCGAAGCGGCGTTAACGGCGGCTTCTCAGATTCACCCACTACAGAGCAAAACGAGAATGAAGGTTCAAGTATTTAGGACAAAAAATTATAAACACTCAGATGTTGCCGGATGAGAAAATTATTCAATTTCTCACGGAGGACTGCAAGTTGTCCCGTCATATCACTATTGAACTCATAGCACACTAAAATGGAAAGAACTAACACCCTAGATCATCAGGCAGCACCTGGAACTTTCTGGTGGGTATACATAGGTATGTGAAACGTAACATGAAGTGTAAGATACGTTGAAACGAACATACCACCCAAATATAAGCAACGTAACATGAGATGTAACACAATTATATTATATATAATAACGCCTAGTTATTGTCCCACTGCTGGGCAAAGGCCTCCCTACTCTCTTTCCACTTCTCTCTGCCCAAAGCTGCCAAGGACCAATCTTTACTAACGGAGTCCAGCTCATCCGGTCATCTCCGTCTGGGCCTGCCGCGATGTCGTTTACTACTAAGCGGGACCCACTGGGTCGTAAGTTTGGCCCATTGATCGTCTGACATGCGGCAGGTGTGTCCAGCCCAATTCCTTTTAAGCGTGGCAGCTTTCCGAGTGACATCAGTTATTGTAGTGATGGAACGGATTGTTGTATTCTTAACCCGGTCCACAAGTTTAATACCCAGAATACTCCGTTCCATTGCTCTCTGGCAAACCTCGAACGTGGACCTCTGCTGAATTATCTAAGTATGTATGTATGTAACACAATAACAAGGCAAATTCGTGTTAACGTATATTACATAGAGTCAGAGCTTCTAGCTCTATATTCTTCTAGCTCAGGCCCTAGGCTGTGCATTGTCAAGCCGCGTCCTAACCAAAAGCGATCGGCGCGCTTTTATACAGCGTGCCGCTTTAATTAACACACGCATACGGTTTCGCGTTTTCGTTTTTTGAAGATATTTTAATTTCATTAAACGTTATTATTTATTGATGTATGTACAATTTTCTAAAATAACATCTTGGAGCAACCTGTACTTAAAGAACTGTAGCGCAGAGGTCATTTGCGGTGTCACGGATCATTACATCGCATCAATGAAATAAAACGGATAACGTGCAAAGAGTATGCGAATTGAAGGAAAGAGAGAGCTTTATTATTTAGTTTGCTTAACAATTTTAATTTTTCAATTTACGAATTATTTTAATTTTTTATATTTTTTATGATTACTGGCCACTTCTAGCCCTACCCATGAGTTAAATAAATGTCGCCATTGGAGCGGCACGTTGTATAATTATCAATACGACATACTCGCGCGATCAAGCAAGTCGCGTTTGTACGTCAAAATTCGTACAAACGATCGATCGCGTACTCGCGCGACGATTACTTTTGGTTAAGACGCGAAGTCCGAAAGTCAGAAAACTTTATTATACATAGAAACATAACCTTTCTTAAACAACTTTAGCGATGATAATACTTACCTTGAGATGAGATAGAGTTGGGTGGCGTGGTCGGCACCACGCTGGGCGGGCGGCTGCTCGTCAGACCAATGAGCGACGTGCGCGGAGTACCTGCGTATGCACACAGTTATATTAAAGGCACAATCAGCCTCAGAAAGATGTACACATAGACAAGAAATCATTTGATTGTCTACACATTGTGTTCCATAACACTGAATCAATGTGTAGGTACAATTAAGTAGCCAATTTGTTATTTTATTAATTTAATACTTTAATCACACAAATGTACAGAGGTGGACTTAATGCCATATGCATTTCCTATCAGTCAACCTTTGGGTGATGCAGAGTCAAACAGTGGTAGGTGCAGTAGCGAGACGTTGAGGCATAAGTAATAATATGTTTTGTGGCTACACATTGATACCATATTATGGAAAAAATATTGTAGACAATAAAATAATTCAAGCCGATGTATGTTACATCTTTTTGAGGCTGAGTGCACCTTTATTTATTGGGTGATTACTGAAGGCTAAGTACTAGATGTTGTTTACTGTCGCGTAAGGAGGATGAATAAGCTCAAGGCAGCGCATTAAAATGAGAAATAATCTCGATAAGAAAAATACTTTATTTAAAATGGACAGATATTAGTAAAATTGTCGTTTCTAACATATTTTTAAAAGTACCTACATACTAATACTAATACTTACAAGTTACAACAAACTTGAATATGAAACTTAAAAAATACTAAAGGTAAAATAAAAAAAGTAATACCAACCCAGAAAAATATCAACACTCCAAAAACTAAGGAAAATTGAAAAAAAAAGAGATAGATAATCAATAAAACAAAACAAAAATAACTCACCGCACACAATAAAAGTGATAATATAAAACAAGTGCAAGGGAAATCTAATATTTATAACACATATACACTACATACATGAAAATAACCTTTCAACCGTACTTTATACTCTACAACTTAATAATTTTAAAATTTACATTTTAAGTCTATCTATTATTATTTATATCTATTATTTCAATAATAAAGTAACTAAAATACAACTATTTTCTACGAACTTGTACAGGTACAATCAGAGAAATTATTATTTTATCAAATTGACACATTACTATGTCAATCTACCGTGTTGTACCCATTTTATACAGCTGCCAAAGAATGACAGTTGTGATTTCAATATATGGGGCGACTGGTAATTAGTGACCGATACTTAAACAAGATTGTACTCATGATAACAAACAACTTCTACTGTGGGACCAAAACCTGAAATCGCGAAAAAAAAATCTGCTGTTCCCTACATTTATGTTCGCATAACCCGTCAAAATGTAGGCGACCAGCTGATTTATCTTCGCGATTTCTGGTTTGGTCCCATAATAAAAGTTGTTTGTTATCATGAGTACAATCATGTTTAAGTATCGGTCACTAATTACCTGTCAGTCACACCCAATATAAGTTGGTAGTCAAATTGCTAAACAATTAATATCCCTGAATTTACAATGTAGTTCGATATGGAAACCGTTTTGATAAAATTGGATGCGAGAACCACACGAGAACAAAGCACCGGTCAATGTCGCGGTGCTCGGGGGAGGCTTCATATCCTGCAATGAACGTCTCTCGGCTGAATGACACGACGATTTCTACAAACAAAACGGTTCCCATGTCCTTGTATGACACTGTGAATCTTACTTCTCTCAGGTAGCTTGTCGCGCGGCCGCGCCGCCGACACGCTGAAGGACTTGGCGAGGCGGCGGTGCGCGGGCGGCGTGAGCTCTGCGTCGTCCAGCTCTGCGCCCGCGCCGCCCGCGCCCGCATGCACCCACCAGCGCTCCGAGCCGCGCCCTGAGCCACCCCACGTAAACTCTACTTATGGTACACTACAGTGCTACACATGCTTTATATCTGGAGGGCCCATTTGATTACAAAAATATGTTTTTGTACACAAAGTTGATAAAAGTGTCTTGAATCAAAAGATAAGTTTGCATTTTCAAATCATCTGGGGCCAAATCTAATAATTTACGAACGTTACAATCCATTGTGATTTACTGACCGACAAGCCGTCTGCCCAAAGGGATTCCCATCGGCAAAAATGACAAACTTTCATCCCCTATTTAACCCCTTTAGGGGATGAATTTTTTTATAAATCCTTCCTAGTGTTCACTTTCGCTATATACAGGGTCAAATTAAATTAGCTAGCGGAACTCCGCAGACGTGATGGGTATCGATATCTAAGCACGACAAAATAAAAATAAATAAAAAAGATTTGATGATTTTTTTTTTGGGTCACCGACTGTTGGTTGCCGAAGTATGAGTTGAAAAATCTGTTTTTATTTTATCGTGTTTAGATATCGATACCCACCATGTCTGTGAAGTTTACACAAAAAAACAGATTTTTAAACTGATATTTCAACTACACTGCGGTTGATGACCCCAAAAAATCATCAAATTAATTAATTTTTTGCTTTATCATGTTAAGATATTGATACCCATCACGTCTGCGGAGTTTCGTTAGCTAATTTAATTTGCCACTGTATAAGGAACTCTTGTACAAAATGTAATGCTTCTGGATCCAGAATTAATGGATTTAAGATCTTTATTAACTAGATGCCATACAAATTCTGTCAAAAACTGCAAGACTACAATGTCGAGACCATTAACGGTTTGTAAATTGGTAGAATTAGACCCCAGTGTTCGGTTGGTTGGTAGAAATGATGTCATTTTTGTAGATATAAAAACTTCGTATTTTTGTATCTGATGAACCCTATTTATACTTCAATCAACTCTCCCGAGGAATAAGGGCTCAGAGTAGTGAATAAATGCTAAGACTACTACGATAAGCAATGTTCCCGTCTGTCGTCAGTCGCTTCCTCAACACAAGTTTGTAAATTGGAAGTAAGCACTCTATTTATTTACTACTGCATTATAAGGTATGAGACAAAAATGTGTATGATATAATTTGCGTGACATATTGGTTCTATATTGATTTATAAAAGAAATACTGTTTTCCATCAATTAAAATTCGCTCTTAGCGATAAGACCGCCCATTGTGTCACCCCTTGTAAAATGTCTTCTTTTATATTTGTAATACTTATGGTGTACATAATAAAGAGTATTCTATCTATCTATCTTAAAATCGACATACTCGTAAGAATCTGACAAAATATCCTTGAATCAACCTTTGGTAACAGATATAATCAAAGAGAGAATCTTATTGTGCTGTAAAAAAAAAACCCCCAACAAAATATAAAAGGAAGTAGAAAACCCGTGCCCAGCGATTGCTTGTGCCTATAATATACTCACCTTAATCAGGTTTTCATCATATTTGTAAAAGTAGTCTATCTAAAAGCAAGTTAAAAAAATCGTGCTGATATTTTACACTCTATAGTGCAAGTGTGCAACCCAAAATAGACCATAAAGCCATATTCTAGAACGAAGCTAGTTCATGGATACCGATTTAAAACATAATTTGAATAGAGAGAGATCCAGATGAAATCTGTATTTTATTTAAATCTTGATTGACGTTCTAGAATACGGTCCTAAATACACACATCAAAAAAGTCTAAGCAACACGCATCATTTACAGAAACGGCATGTTTTATTAATTGATACTTTATTTTTTTCTTAACAAAGTAGACTGGTATACAATATTTTTGTTCTCGGAAACATATACTGGTTGATTTTAAAAATAGAAACTTTTCGATTGTATTTTGTTTTCATTAAAATAAAAGCCCGAAAGTATTTTTTCCCGATTTCATGTGTTTTCGTTGCTTGACGTATTTATCTCACTTTTATCATTTTGAGATATCGTCGTTGTCAAACCAAAATCTGCTATGTGCAAAAATTATACTTTTGAAATATTGAAACAAAAGTTCTCCTGTAAAATTTTATATGAAGGTGTATTTTAAGAACTATATATGAAAAAAGTCGTAGATCGTCGTACAGTGCTCATAAGCACTTAGCACGTTTTTTATACGGTAGATAGGGCAGTGAACTATACGCAAAGGTCAAAAAGTAGAAATCTCAAAAAGTGCACATAGCAGATTTTGATTTGACAACGACGATATGCAGTTTTTTTTTTAAATTGAGTGATGAGTCATTTTTTATGTCATGGAGCGACGCCATTCGACTGCTGATGAAACGCCGAGAGCTGTAGGAATTTTTATTTTATTTTATTTTATTTTATTTTATTTTATTTTATTTTATTTATTTATTTATTTAGGATCTCCAACGAAGGATATACACAAACACGTGGAATAAATGATAGAAGACAAAAGTATCGCGTACGTGTACTCCTTAAATTATAGGAGACCACAGCATGCCTAATAGAATATATAACTAGCTAACAAATGAAAATCAAAATTTTACACAAAACAAGTTTGGTAATAAAATTGGAAAAATAAAATTAAAGAAAATAAAATAGAATTAACAATGTCATGGCACAATTAGAAAATTAAAAATAAAAACATAATGAAATTGGACACATAAAATTAAAATTATAAAATAATTAACAAATAGATAATTTTTTGAGGCATTTTTTATAATTTGTAAGAGAATCACATATGTCAAAATTGGTGCTCTTAGATAAAGTGTTATACTGCCTACAAAGTCTTGGCACAGCGGCGTAATGACCCAAGTTGGTTTTTAAGCCAGGAACGTAGAACATCTCATATGTGTTATGCCTGGGAGTCCGAGTTGGAATCTTAATTTCTAATGAGCTCAGAAGTTCACTGCAATCTATCGCTCCACTAAATATTTTGTGAAGGATAGTGAAGTCCAAGGAATGCTACAAGCGGGAAGAAATCAGTCCCAGGTATCTCGGCATTTTACTGTCAATAGGAGCGTGATTTGTCGTCTTTGGCAGCGTTACGTTAATACAGGGGACCCTGCTGAGCAGCACCCAGGACGTGGAAGGAGTACAACTGCTCGACAGGACCGATACATACAACTGACTGCAAGACGTCAGCCGATATGTTAACCGCCCGGGAGATAGGTTTAAAGCTACAATTCTCAAGCGGTGTTGTTGTTAGCCACCAAACCGTGAGAAATAAGCTGCATAATTACAGCCTACGAGCACGACGCCCAATTAGGTGCCCACCTATACGCCATGGGAATCGCGCCCGTCGAAACGAATGGTGTAGGGAACACTTGACATGAACCCAGGCGCAATGGGATAAAATTTTATTTTGCGATGAGTCCCGGTTTGGATTTAGGCCTGATACGAGAAGGGTAAGAGTGTATCGTCGTCCCGGAAATGCTGACCGGCTAAGATGTGTCCAGGAAGTGCACCCTTACAGTGGCTCCACAGTCATGGTATGGGCGGGTTTTATGAAGAACAGACAAACTGAGCTCATTTTTGTAAATGGCAATATGAACGCTGAAAGTTACGTTGAAGATGTCCTCGGGCCTTATGTTCACCCATTAGTACAAAGTTTTGGCTCAGATTTCACGCTGATGCACGACAATGCGCGTTCGCACACAGCTCGGAGGACCAGAGAGTACTTGGCAATGGAAAACAACCGGGTATTACCGTGGCCTGCACAATCACCAGACCTCAATCCCATCGAGCACGCATGGGACATGCTCCAGAAACGTGTTCTAGAGAACCTGGACGGAGTGTCGACAACCCAACAACTGAAAGACTTGTTAAAATTCCATTGGGAGCGATTGACGCAGGATCAGATAAACGATCTCCGATCTCTCGCGTCCGGCCCTGGTCCAGGCCATGGTACGGAGCGAGAGTGCATGGGAAGCCATTACCTCCTTCTGCGAAGCAGTAATGCTCGTGAAGGAGGAGGCGGGACGTGTGAGGGAGAGGCAAGCTTTGCACCCTCACGCCCCTAGTCGCCGCAGGAGACGCCCTGGGCGTCGGGAATTGGCAGCCGATTCCCGGCCACCGTAGGCGCGGGCTTGCGGACGGCGAGCAATGGGTAGCTCGCCGTCCGGTAAGGACCAAGCCCGAGTCGACGGCGCGTCGTGTTCCACGCGCGCCTCAAAGAGATGTCAGCACTATTGACGGGGTCCGCTAGGGCCGATGCCAGCTAGGGTTGCGGGATGTTCGAAAGAGTCACCGTGGCCCCGGCACAGGCAACAGAAGGAACACGGGTGGGTTTTAGTCAGTAAAAGTCTGACACGCCCTCCCGCTCCGCCCAGAGCGGGAGAAGTCATTTGATGATTTCCCATCCACAAAAAAAAAAAAAAAGATAAACGATCTCAGATTCAATGAAAAATCATTGCCGACAAGTTTTAAACAACAGAGGCGGTCACACTTTGTATTGAATTACCAAATAATTAATAAAAATTTCGTTATTTATTTTTAAAAGTAAAAGTATAATTTCGTAACTTTATTTTATACTACGTATATTACGGTACACATATTATTAATTATTGCGATTAAATGAACAATTGAATGAAGGATTTTGTTGCTTTAGTTACTAATGCATCAAAAATTGCTTAGTTATTATTTATAAACGAAATATAATATATTACAATAGCAAAAATCGTTCAAAAGTTCAAAACCGTACATGTTGCTGATTTTTTGATGTGTGTATTAATAATTCCTACAAATAAAGATTTCAATTTGAAAACCAACACGGTTTTAACCTAAAAAGTAAGTAAAATTAGGAAAGTGTCAAATCTGATAAGAATGACTTTTAACATATTTGTAACTTTCCTCATTTTTAATTAGGATATGACAATTTAATGCCCCAAATAATGCTCACAGTATCATATTTTGTTAAAGAAACTCTTCCTGTGACAGACTTGAATGGTCCAAGTCTACATCAAGTGCAAAGCTTTGACATCGTCAACAACATTATTATTTTATAAGTGGAATGAACCGACAAGCGTAGTACGGCGTAATGTGCGTCGCTCAAAATGAGTCGCGGAATTTATGCACAACCGTCTCAGGCCCTCACAGGAAGAGAAACCTCTTACTTGAATTCGGAATCTTAGATAATTTACATTCATTGACATTACGTTATTTTGTCAAAGTTGATTTTCGTGTGACCGTTTGTAATAAAAAGGTCTTAATTTTTTTGTTGCAATGGAACTTGAACTTTGTTATGTATGATATTAAGTTTCCTTTATTTCATTTATATATCATTTGAACTTTTAAATATTTTTATAATAACATTAAAAATAGTATCGGGAACAGAGTCCAAGGCATAATATGTATACAGAGTGGCAAAGACATCGAAGCGAATCCGGTTACCATGGATTCAGTACATGATTCTGGACCCCCTTTTTTTTTCTCCAGCCCTGGCGGACCCCTTCAATAGTGCTGACAACTCTTTTAGGCGCGCGTGGAACACAACGCGCCGTCGTCTCGGGCCTAGTCCTTACCGGACGGCGAGCTACCCATTGCTCGCCGTTCACAAACCCGCGCCTACGGCGAGCAATGGGTAGCTCACCGTCCGGTAAGGACTAGACTGGACCCCTGCGATGAAATTTTTCGTCAGTTATTTAAAAAAAAAAATAGCTGTTCCATACATTTTGGCAGCAGATTTTTTTTTAAATAACCGACGAAAAATTTCATGGCAGTGGGTCCAGAATCATGTACTGAATTTATGGTAACCGGACTCGCGTCGATGTCCTTGCCACCCTGTATAGGTTTATGGCATCCGAGAGTTGGGTTCCCTCGGATTCCACAATTCCCCCTCGCTTTACATGCATGACCTGAGATTCTGAACTGAAGTTTACTGCATATCAACCAAGCTATACTCAACGAAAGCCCCCACACCCCACCAACCCAACGCGTGCCGTACGTACCCAGGAAGGCGTCAACGTGCGCGGCGATGCCCTTCATAGCCTTGTGGAAGATCGACGGCAGCGCCTGTAGGCACGGATGCTGGCTCGGATCACGGCTGCCCTCGTCTTGAGTTATGGAATACTGACGAGAAAAATGTAGCCAATAAAAAACTGGAAAATATTCTAGGCACGTAGAGCACGTCTAAGCTGAAATGACGCGCCCCACTACCATATTTATGCTCACAATAGACGCAATACACCTAAAAGCACTATTGTAATTGGTCATTCA
Source organism: Fissipunctia ypsillon (assembly GCA_947568875.1). Lineage (NCBI taxonomy): Eukaryota > Metazoa > Arthropoda > Insecta > Lepidoptera > Noctuidae > Fissipunctia > Fissipunctia ypsillon. The sequence goes on from OX387655.1 coordinate 3,058,109, forward strand.
GTTGCCGGTTGGACCCAAACTTAGAAGCACTCTTCGTTCTCGGATTAGTTGTCCGACTAGCAGTGGCGCAGCTACAATTATCCTTAGATGGAACGCGAAGAAAAAATTGTTCAGTTCTCTTAAACTCAGACAAAAAACTGTTGGTTTTTATTCATATGATGTATTAAACTGGTATTTAAATATAATTATGTAATATGATGTGATACATAATTACACACACAGGTGTGCCATATTATTTGGCAATAGTAGACATTAAAAAGAGTGGTTGTTCCGTAGGGAAGCCGATAGGAATCGGGTTGTATGAAGGCTACGCCCCTGCCGACTAGTCACTGCCCCTCGCCCCTGCTGACTAGTCTGAACGCGCGAGAGCGGACATCTTGTTCCATACAATGAGACAGCGCTACTCCATACAGAGAGCGTTGTCGGATTTATCACGCGACTAGTGGACCGCGATGTTCGCAAACAGATCATTGTTCACGGAACTGCCGACGCTCCCACACAGATGAAGTGTCGTTATTAATATTTGTACTCACACATCTAAATCAACTAATTAAGTAGTGGGGCGCGTCATAGAATCAAGTATTAAGTTACTACTTCTGAGGAGTTGTTGATCGTCCGTCAGCAGTTGTAACACTATCGTTGAATGTTACGTTACTTAGCATAAGCATAATCCGCTTACGGTAATCACAATCACACAGCTGGGTCACAGACACAGGACTCCTCTTTGTGAGACGGAGTGGGCCGAAATACGCGGTCCATTGCGTGGTAGTGGATGTCATTTGTCTTCGAATGGTTGGCTATAAGACATGCCAGATTACTCACGATGTTTTTCTTCACCAAATTGCACAAAGTGAAGTGCCTGGCTGGGTTCGAACCCATGACTTACAACTTGTCTGGGCCGTTACCACTGAAACATCACTGCTTAATACAGTTCTATTAGTGGTCAAACTGGTATTTATATGCGATCAAACCTGCAAGAAGTCAGGGGTCTGACTGATGACATGTGGGCGGCACAGGTCCACAGGGTTCCCTATAGTATGCAGGATGCGATACCAGCTCTGCATCACAGCTTCCGGGCTCATGTCAGCAGGAATCAGGTTGGCGTCTTCTTCACCTGGATAAACATAACATAACATCACGCCTTGTTTCCCCGAAGGTTTAGGCAGAGGTGTACCTATAGTAGACCCACACTTGGATCACCTGAATAAGCCAAGAAAAATATTGTAATTTTTTCTTCTGCAGGACTAAGGAGTAGCTATGCTTCTCTTATAAACAAGGAACGAGTATTGGAACAAGATGTTCGCACAAGGGGTGTTGAGAATTCTTGTAAAGGCTAGTATGGCCAAGGTGGGCACACGTCCACTTCTAAACGGCGTCTGACATCACATTGATGCATTATATCTACTAAGTGATGGCCGATTTGCGTTTATGTTCTAACTTTCGTATTATTATACAAGCTGTGTGCCGATTCCTCATCGGCAAAAATGACGAACTTCTATACAAACTTTCATTCCCTATTTAACCCCTTTAGGGGATGAATTTTCAAAAACCCTTCCTTAGTGCTCACCTTGGTTACAAAAGGAACTCTTGCGCAAAATTGCATGCTTCTGGACACAGCGGTTTAGGCTGTACGTCGTCTGTCAGTGAACGAATGAATGAATTTAAGATTTTTAGAAAGTAGATACAAACTTACTGATAGGCATGACAGGGAACAGCGGGCCGTACATGTGCTTGAGCAGCCGCGCCGTGAGCGCCAGCGACGCGCGCGCCCACTGCTCCGTGAGCGGCGCGCGGTGGCGCCAGCGCACGCACTGCTCGCGCAGCGTGCGCCACAGCACGGGCACGGGGAAGCATCTGAGGGTATACACGGTGTAAAGAGACGAAGTCGAAAGTCACTTATACTCCCCGTCATTGTAATCATTTTTTGTACTGGAGCATACCTACCTAGGAACCTTCTGGTTATGGAGAAATTGAAGGTCAAATATACAACTTAATAAAAATACTACGAAAACCAATTTTATATATTATAAGTACATATGATTTAACTGTGAATACCCCCACAACTCCTATACCGTTTCATGTACCCATAAACACATTGTTTTGTTTTCGTTACAATGCTCGCTGCCGTAAACAGTGATTTTTCATCCCGAAAATATAAGTCGTTCCCAGCAATAATTTTCCTCAATGTTACTTAGTATAGAATACGTAGATATTGGCTATTTGATGGATCTTTTTACACCCTGTATATATAGCTCGTCAATAAACCGTTCAGAATGTGGCAACCAACTCATTTAATGCTACCACAATTTTTATTAAAGGTGATAACGGCACGCGTGTTGTCGGCTTTGAACACCAAACTAAATGAATACGCCAGGCGTAGTCACTGTCACTGTATAAGTCTGAATGATAACGCATGAGAGTGACGGTCATTGGCTTAATTTACTTGACGGAGAAGGTACATCTCTCTAGTTATCGTCAGCCATTTTAACTACTGTGGGCGTACTATGGGTAGTGTTGGTTATTGCGCAATAGAAAAACTATTTGCAGTTCAAATCAAATTATAATTCACGATCAAACTAATCACACTAGCTATTAACACACTGTAGGTACACAACACAACTATACGGAACACGGGACAGTTTCTAAACGTGTTCACTGCTCGACAGCCACCGACAAAAACTCTGCTTAACTCCGGTCGACGAGCGTTATGTTGTAGACTCTGTCGAGCGCCGCTTGATGCTGCTGGCGTCCCGATTATTCAAACGACGACTAACGTATTTCCGACATACTTATTATTACAGCGTTTTTCGAACGCGCCTTGCGTATCACCTGCACCTCGGTAAAATTTACGAAAACACGGCAGAGTGTCGATTCCAATGGAAATTAAGTCTTTTGGCTGTTATTTTGTATTGTTTTAGGGTGTTTGTTACCTGTGACACGCCAGTATCCACACTTCGAACAGCACACACAGCACTCTCTCACAGAGCTGCTCAGCGGCGGAATGATGCGGCGCGGGCGGCGACAGTAACGCCGACGCGGCCGCTAACAGGAGCAGCAACAATGAGCGCCACTCGCGCGCGCCCAGCGCCCCGCCGTCAGCCAGCGCGCGAGACAAGCGAAGTACTCGGTGGCAGAGGACGGCCTGCTTGCTGATTAGGTCGCCGCCTGAGTAGATATTACATCATGCAATGGTTTGCTGTTGGAGCCAAGCTGTTGCCAAAACTCTAAAGTTTATCATTTTGTAGGACCATACCTACTGTGTAGGTTATTAAGAAAAGAGAGCTCTTGATCTACTATTATGCTAGTTAGTCTGATGATGCACCTATGTTTAACCTTTTGAACGCCAAAGCATAAGCGCACGCGCGTGCCCTCCACGCCAAGCCACAATTTCACCGCGTTTAATTTCTCTTTTTTTGTCATCAAATTTCTCTATATCCATGGTATAATTTAATTCGTTTAAAGCAATTAAATATGGACAAGAGCTTAAATATTTAAGGTATACAAATAAAAACACACAAAAGTAATGATTTAATTGTTTATTTCGTGATAAAGTGCACCGCATTTTTTGTCACATATTTGTGTCGTTGGCGTACAGGTCACGCGCTTGCTTGTCACGTATATGTGACAATGGCGTTCAAAAGGTTAATAGTTAGATAGCTAATTAAATAGGTACTTTTTTGCTTAATTTAGGTTGAGTAGGAATTGCTGTTTAAGTAATAGATTCTTTAAAGTACATATTTCGTGTTAAATATATCTGATATAAAGAATATTAATGTTGATAGCCACACTATTGAATTAGGTCTAAGATCTGTAAAGATAGTTAGGAGGAAAAATAAATAAATCTACATCAATCAGCAATTCCTAAATACTTTTATCTTTTGTAAAAACTTTTTTGATCACTTACCCAGTTCCATTTGGTATATGAATGTGAGAGCTTGTAAAATAAATATAATATTTATTTCCTTCCATCATAGTGTAAGATCGTTGATACCCGAGATAAGGTTCAGTTACCTACTGCAGTTCTTATACAGTCTCTGTAAAAATTTAGGATTAGAATTTCGCGGGATACCCTGGTATGCCGCGAAATTCTAATCCTAAGTTTTTTGTAATGTGCAGATCAGTTCAGGTTGTATGTGTCCTTAAAATTATCAATACAACTCTCCAACACCCTTCCACAGTGCTCACTTTCGCCTATATACAGGGTTATTTTAAATTAGCTAGTCGTATTATTTTAAATCATGTTTAGATACCCATCACGTCTGTGAAGTTTATACAAGAAAAAAAAAATTAAACTGATATCTCAAGTGACTTCAACAACTGCGGTCGATGACCCTACGAAAAAAACAATCAAATTATTTTTTTTTTTTTGTTTTATCATGTTTAGATATCGATACCCATCACGTCTGCGGAGTTTAGCTAGCCAAATTAAAATAACCCTGTACATAAGCAACTTTTGTACAAAATTTCATGCTTTTAGACCAAGTAGTTTAGGTTGTGCGTTGTCTGTCAGTGAATGAATGAATGAATTTAATATTTTTATTGACTAGGGGATGAATTGTTTTGTATATTTATTTGTATAGTTAGTTAGTTCGTTAGTTAGTAGAAAAAGATATTTTAAGTTTTTTAACATATAATTGTAATTAAATTGAGGATGAATTATCAAAAATCCTGTTGTAATGCTCATTTTCGTTATATAATTATAAAGATTTTTTAGAGCCGACGCAGACCTGGCGAAACGCAATGAGCGTGGTTTTCACTACCAAACAAATATCGACCTTGCACATATACCAATAAACTTGAAAATAGATACACTTCATTTATTCCGAGAAAGAGAGAGGAGCGCATCCGAGTTTTTACTTTTGATTTTATTTTAAGATACACAATGTTGATATTTGCTTGGCAGTAATACCCGCTCAGCGCGGCGCTCCGCCGGGCTTGCGCCGGCCCTTATGCAAAATTTCATGCCCCAGCGGTTTAGTCTGTGCGTTGTCTGTCAGTGAACGAATGTAAGAATTTTACCAAGTTGATTTGGTGATTATACAACAAAGAATATGAACTCACTCTCATTAGGCCTAGGCACGAACAAATTATGCAGGTGTCGCAGTATCTTCCTGGCGTACTTGTGCGGCGCGGCGGCGACGGGTGGCGGCAGCGCGGGCGGCGGCGGCATGGCGGGCGGCGCGGGCGGCAGCAGCGGCGCCAGCCACGCGCAGCACACGCGCACGCAGTCGCGCAGCGCCTCGTGCTCCACCAGCGGTAACGACAGGCCGAAGCGGATCACTTCCAGCACCCATTCCACCTACGAAAACCATTTAAACAGTGTAATAACCCTTTGATAAAATTTAAATATCTATTGCTCTCGCGAGTTATTACAGTTTGCCAGTTTATTTTTGTATCTTAAATTTTATTATAGGGTTGAGTTTAATTAAGGGCTCGTGGCTAAATAAAAAGAGCCGCATGGGTCGATCGAAGGTTAAGCTACGCTTGTCGAGGTCGGTCCGTGGATGGGTGACCGTGCCTCGGAAAGCACGTAAAGCCGTAGGTCCCAGCTGTCATTTGTAGATCTTTGACAGTCGTTACAGGTAGTCAGAAGCACGAAAGTCTGACTACGTCTTACCAAGGCATATCCTATTTACCAGAAACTGGGTTGTGGTGATTAGATAGGCAGTTGCTCCATGTAAAATACTGGTGTTCAGCTGCATCATAGTTGGTAAAAGGCTAGGCAGATGAAATTATGGGGTTGTGTGAAGTCTTGGATACGGGAAAAGAGATGTTTGTATTTTTTGACGAAGAGCCAGATTGAAAGAATGTAAAGAGTTAATCTTCTAAGTGTAAGAGTTAAGTACCTACTTAGAAGGTATTTAATTAAGTATGGCAAGCCATACTGGGATCCACTGACGGTCATGGCCAGTCGACTATGCTTACCCCAGCAACTGACCCTTATTTAACCAAATATTGATGTAACTCTCACTAGAAATGACTAAATGGGATTGCTAACAAAAGTCTGGGATTCACGAAAGAAACACGAATCTAAAACTGATAGGGCCTCTCCTTTCTAAAATAAGAAGCCACTTGCAGCATTATCTGCGTGCACCTGCACCTACCTCAGCATCAGTGGTAAGGGGGCTGGGTTCGTGCGAGGCTAGCTGTTTGACCACGGCCAGCACCACGTCCCGCCCGCCCACGGCGCCCAGCACACCCCGCCCCCCGCCCTCCAGCGGCAGAGAACTCCACTCGGAATACATGCCGCCGCTATCTTTGTTCTGAGAAAGACAAGAACAGTTAAAAAAAAATATTGAAAAGTCAAAAAGAGTTCACAACTAGCTTAACACTCTCACCGCCATGTGGTACGCCGGCCGCCCACGTAAATTCTAGTGCAGCAAGCTATTATTGATTTTTTGTGGCGAGTTGCTAAAGAAATGGAATGGGCGGCGCGCCGCCCACATGGCCTGCTGCTTTGGAAAACTATTATATGCGTGGCGGTGAGAGTGTTAAATATTTATATTTAAGTTTAAACTCAGATTTGCCACCATTTGTTTAATTTTCAACCTTTTAGTGTTTCTTTTGATTGTAGCAGGTGGCATTCTGCAAACTGCAGTTCTCGAGACCCTTCGTACCTCGGAAAGCATGTTAAGCTGTAGGTCCTGGCTGTCATTTATAGAAAGCGAATAGGGAGTGGTTACAGTTGTTACAGGTAGTCAGAAGCCCGAAAGTCTGACTACCAGTCTTACCAAGGGGTATCATATTACCCAGTAACTGGGTTGTGGAGGTCAAACAGGCAGTCACTCCATATAACATACTAGTATTCAGGTGCATCTGGTTAGACTGACAGCTCAAAAGGCAGGCAGACTGATATACATATATTTTGTACAGGCAGCTAACTTACAACTACTTCAATGGGTGTGTGCCGAATAGTGAAGGTTTACATCACTCTTTTAAGTGTGACACTTGTGAAACTTAAAAAGACTCAATCAATCTGCCTGGCCTTTTCCCAACTATGTTGGAGTCGGCTTCCAGGCTAACCGGATGCAGCTGAATACCAATATTTTATATGGAGGCGACTGCCTATTTGACCTCCACAGCCCAGTAACCGGATAATACAATACCCCTTGTTAAGACTGGTTGTGAGACTTTTGAGCTTCTGACAACTCATAACAACTATCAAAGATCTACAAATGACAATCGGGACCAATGGCTAAACATGCTTTCTGAGGCACTGAAAGGTCTCAGTATGGAAAGATGGTCACCCGTCCACAGCCCAACCCCGGCAAGCATAGCTTAACCTGATGGATCAACCCGTGCGACTGTTATTATTTAGCCATGAGCTCCTCTAGACAGCAAAGTAAATAAGTCAGCAAACCATTGAACTACATTCTTCAATGATCTAAATATTGAAACAATTTACTTTTCTAATTCATCTGAACCAGAATTCAGACTGAACTTAAATTACTTTTCTTATTAAACCACTAATGTTACATGTATTTTACAAACTATATTTTATGTTTTAACTATTACAGTGCATTCGTTGGGTTTGGTTTTATTTTTATAGTTATTGAATAAATACTGGGGGCGTACCTTCAGCTGGAAAATTATATGTAGTGCTGAAATCTAAATAATAGTTTTATAATTAAACAAGCCATTGTTAATTATTAGATTATACTCAATGGGTATAAAATAACTTTTTAAAGGAAATTCAAGCAAACTTACCTGGTTGTTGACTCTATTGAAAATGCTCACATTCATAAATAACACTTAACGGTACCCTTTCTAACGGGTCACTAACTTCCGCCAATAGAAAATGACAAAAGCATTATAGTCAGTAGGCACTATATGATTAAAATCAAGGTAATTATATTTAATTCAATACAAATTAATCAGAAATCTCTAAATATTTTCCTCAATTTTAAAACAACTTTGTGAAACAGAAATACAAAATAAGATTAAGAGAGAGAGAGAAAGAAAATCACGAAAGAGAGGCGTTTACGTCATCTGTCATTGTCAGATTACCGGATAATACGTGCACTTGTTTGGTGATTTGGTCTTTGTTTTGTTACGTTTATCTGACAGAGAGGTGACTATTGACAATGCTTAATGTTTAAAATGTGTACTGACTGAGACGCATTTTTATGTTGCAGACATGTAAGATTACGTTCAAAAAAAAAAAAAAAAAGATTACGTTCAGAAATAAAACGGCAAGAAACCATAGAAAAAGGAAAATAATTGCTTCCACCTCTTTCCCATGGGGGTAGGCAGAATACTCGTTCTTATGTATGTACATGTACATCATGCGAATTATTGTTACAAATGTAGAAATTTTACATAGGTACGCTGACACCGTTATGATTGTTGCAGTTATGTTAATTAGGTCCTTGTCGATTATATGCTTTTCTATTTATTCTTTTACAGATCAAGTTATACTTTTTCCAATATAAGCTGCCCTCACATTGGTGAGGTGAGGCATTTACTCTGTGTCATTATTTTATTTAAAAATATTACGTTACGAATAATAAATAATTCGGCCTGTGTTGTCCCACTGCAGGGCAAAGGCCTCCCTTTCCTTTTTCCGCTCAACTCGATCCTGCGCTAACACGATGGACCCATCCCGACTATAGACGTCAAGCTCACCCCGCCATCTACGCCTAGGTCGACCGCGGCGCCGTTGGACTTTTTCAAGGACGCATGCGGCATGTTGTGGTGGTCTTAATCCGCAATGCATCCGACATGCGGCAAGTGTTCGACCCAGTCCCACTTGAGCTCATTTACTTTTTGGGAGACATTAAATAACTTACATACCTGTTAAGGCAAACATAAAGCTCAGGGTTAGTCAACCCTGTAATCAATGACCAGCTGGGTTTATTTCCGGTCGTTTCCCGCCCCGTCTTCCCCACTGGGCACGAGTGGGAAAAAGCTTTGTTCCTCCCCAGTGGTGACCATATTTTTCCACACAAAAGAAGCCCTTATTTGTCTTAAAATCGGCAAAAACAAAAACTCCAAATATTTTTGATGTCCTCAACACGCCAAGGACTTCATATATAGTTGGCCAGTGATGTGCCGCGAAAGTTACAACTGTTTGATTTCGCCCGTTGAAATATTTTTCATACTACTATCTAAAACAATTTGAGCTCAGTACAACATGAACATAGTTAACTACTTTATAACAAAGGAAAAATAGACGAATTTCGACCTTCAGAGGGGTGCCGATCCGGAATTACATAGTTGTTGGCAATCCTTGTCGATAATTATATTCCCATCTCTACAAAACAATTGGTTGTCAGTGCCCCGGGCGAGATCGCGCCAGGCCAGGCTGACAGGCCGTGGGAACAGTCGCATCCAATGAGACCTGCGGTGGCCTGTCGTCCCCCGTCCGATCGAATGTATGGGATGATCCGTGGGAATGCTCGGCACGACCTGGCGCGGACTGTCCGGCATTGGGTTGTGAGACCGCGGCTTTAGAATGGCCGGCCTGTCGAGGAAACACTACCGTTACATGAATAAAGAAAAAAATAGAGACAAGGCTTTAAAAACAGCTGTGATAGGTACACTGCTACCTAGGTGTTATAATTTAAATATGTACTTACTTTCCATTTCGAAAAACACCTTAAATACAGTGACAAATTTTGCCGCTTACCTACGGTAAAAAACGTCGACTCTTCAGTCGACGTTTTTCTACTACTAGTTAACTACTTCTAGTTAAAAAAAAAACACGGGAGTAGACAAATATATATGTATTGCGCTAGCTATAGACTCCAAGCTGGACTAAACTTAAACTTTTGATAAAATATAATAAAAATGTTTAATAATTTAAAAAAAAAATGTATCGCACCTCTGGCCTTATAATGCAATATATCAAAAAATTGAAAATAATTCGTAGATTGACTCCCTGAAAAATAATTAGGGCCAATTGTGCGAGACCGGAGATATGTCTTTTTATTCTGTCAGCTTCATACAAATTTTTGAATAAAAAATTCTCAATGAGCCGTTTATGAGTCTATATTAAAATGATACAATTTTAAAGTATGTATGTGGTCTTCCGAAAGATATTCAGGCATAAAAGTCATCACTTTCGAGGTGACTGATCGGATGTCTATGAAACCCGAAATCCAGCCCACAATGCATCATGAAAAAAATAGAGATGTACCTTTTCCTACAGTTCTAATTGAGTTATGTATCTGTTTCATTGATACTTTTAATTTATACTGGGTTTTCTTACTAGGGATACTGTGAAATAAAACAATATTATGGAAATATTAAATCAGTTTTTATTTATGTTCGTAAAATTATAAATAAAACTTCACTTAACGCGTATAAATCTCAGTCATCGATATGACGTTACCCTCACCACTACTGTTTACTGTATATTTCGTTATACATGTATAGCTTGGCGCTGGCGCGGCATCGCGTTCTGTGTACGTTGGCGGTGAAAAGGTTAATAATACAAAAAAACTTGAAAAAAACCCATACTGGGCTACATTATTATTCTGTCCCTGTACTAATATGGCCTAATTAGAACAAGTACAGAACTTGGGCCATACATAAGTTATACAACCCAATATAGCCTTCTGGAGGCTAGCAGTAAATTATACTATATCAAGCCTTAACCCGTTATAGAAATTATAATACAAGATCACCCAACTTGATTACACAATAGAACATAGTAGGTACAGACAAAATTACCAATTATTATATAAGACCTAATTATAATTTTAATACAATTTTTTATTCCTAATTTATTTACAAGACTAGACATTCAAATTTTGAAGATTTTGGCACAGATGCTGTTCATTTGTGTTGAGTAGGTATTAAGTTTTGTATGGGACAGTTGATAATTTTTTTGCAATTATACTGTTGGTCCCATGAAAAAAATTGTTCAGTTTGATGTGTCTGTACCACACCCAAATATGACCACACCTTTCTGATCATGCTGAGAGGCAGCGTTGGTAAAGTGTTGTTGTACTAGGTTTTGTCTGAAACATCAACAAGTTTTTTTACAGCATGGAAGTTTTCTTTCAACCTAATTTTACAGCTTATATTTACATCTCTTCTCCAGATACAGAAAGCAATAGTTTAACTTTTATTGTATATCAGAACCATTATTAATACATTGTAATCTCAAAAGACACTTATAGTACAAAAATAAATTTCTCACCTCTTAATAAAAATCTCGAATATAGTCAAAACCTAACTATAACTATATAACTACTTCTAAGGCACTGTCGGATTATGGTTGTTCGGCTATAACAACCGTAATCCGACTGTCCCTTCAATGTCATTATAAACAATTTTGACTGTATTCCTAAACACTACCGAGTTAATACACAGAATATGTGGATAGGTAATAAGTCATGCCTATTTGATGTATGGTGAATAAAGGGTTTTTTAACTCTTCAAACGTCAATTGCACACCATGTGTGCAGATAACAATAGATTTTTAATTGTGTCTGCTTTGTGCTATGTTAATATTGTATTGTTGTAATAGTGCAACATTAATATTAAAGTTTTTTCATTATTTAAATAGGCAGACAATATTTTTAAATGTTAGTAAGATAATAACAATGTCATTGATAAGCCAATCAAGATAAGCATAATTAATAAGTGTAGCAATTTTTTTTCACGATTTTTAGGCATTTCATTCCTCCATATATTTATTTATCCTCGTACTCCATTATCTTTAGCATCCCTAGCTTCTAGATATTTGACTTTCCATTTATCAAGTTCTATTTCCATCTCACTCATCTTGGCCCTATTCTTACTAAGCAGTTGTTCTGTCACCTCCAGTTTATCTTTCCATGATTTGATCTCTGCATTCTTTTTGTCCTCTGCACCCTCCAGTGTATGAGCCAACACTGTATTCTTAGCCTGCTTCACTGTAGCTTCAGCCTCTTTTATTATCATCTCAGCTTTCTTGCTTAGTTCGTCTTGAATAATAAGCATACTGACGAGCCTGCGAATAACAAAGGCTAAGAAAATAGCAAAGCCAGTTATGTAGAAGTTTCTCTGTGCTCGGAAAAGCTTCACACTCCCTTTCATTTCACTTGCCAAGTTGGCATGAGCTCCGGCTTCCATGTTGTTGGAATACTTTTTCATTTCTCTTATAGCATCAATAAGGAATAGACTTAAAACGCCTAACAATACATAGAAGTATGCAGCCGCATGATGTTGAAACATCGAAAATATCCGTGACTTGAAGAACTGATTCCATCTCCTGGGACTAAATAAGGGCAATATCATGATGCTGACGATTGCTACCTCGAAGTAGAGGTAGCCAGCAATAAATGTCCATTGAATAGACATTTTATATGTTGTGGGCTGTGGGCCGGCCGGTTTTTAAGTAAATACACTTATCTATCGCACGTAATTAATTCTTCTCCTTTTCTGCTAACTTTTCACTTTATGTAAGAATAGCAAGTTTTTTTTTACTCTTTTCTTAAAATCACTGTCAGCACATTTACTCGGAAGTTGGATTTCACCCGACTTCACCACATTTCACCAAAATAACTTTGACAGTTGTAAGCAATAAGCATAGACTACAACTAAATTTAATAGAGTTGGAAATTCTGGAAATTATTTTGTTTCTAGAATTTAATTTACTAGTTCTGTCTCGGTTGGCTTACATTTGCTACCAAATGATAAAGAGAGATAGCGACACAGACATCGAATTTCTGATTTTTGTGAAGTCCGGACCGTAGAGCAAGACGAGACTTTTTTTAGACAAAAATATAATGTCATTGAAAAAATTTGCTGCATTTACTCGACTCATCATCTGCCTAGCCTTTTCCCAACTATATTGGGGTCGGCTGCATTTACTCGACTAAAAATCCAAATTGTAACTTTTCATTGCTAGTATTTCTACGCTATGGTTTACGAGCAACGTAAAAAAAGAAAAAAAGCAGCTGTCAATTTGTCATGTCATTTGATCAATGTTAGGAAAATTGAAAGAAATATTATTTTTGATTGTAGATTCCACAAAGCAATGGCTAGTATAGAACTAGATATATGGCGAGGCGAATGGGGACTCGCCTCGATTGATTTAGAATGTCTGAAAGTCTTAGTAAGTGCTTTTCTTCATAACCTAAAACCCGAAACTGCCGGTATTTATACTATAATATTTATTTTATTGCATTGTCCGCAGACATATATGAAATTTATTGGAGTGCCTGTACGAGTTCGAGAAGCAAACAATCCATTTTTTACACCTAAAGGAAGGCTCCCTGTCATGAAGGACGGCCGAAAGCTACTTTCAAATTTCGAGGAAGTTGTTGAACATTTAAAATCTTTGGTAAATATATTTTGTTCTTGTTTCTTTTCTATTCCTTTTTACTTTGTTTCTCTTTTTATGAATAACTGAATAATTTTATTTCTATGGTGGTACACTTAATGATCAATTAAAAATAATATTACATCATGTTTACCTGTTACTGAAGTAACTATTTAAGGGAACCTTATGTTAATCATATGTAAATTGTTTTATAAATATCATTGCTTTACAGCATTACAGTACAGATGTACATCTAAACACAAAGCAGGCAGCTGAAGCTAGTGCATTCACACAATACTTACGAGAAAAACTGTACCCAGCATACCAATATGCATGGTGGGTCGATGAAAAGAACTACTGTGATTTAACAAGACCAACATATGCTAAAGCACTGTGTATCCCATTCAACTTTTATTACCCGTCACATTACCAGAATGCAGCTAAAGAAATGATTGATGCTTTGTATGGGGAACACACAGATTTAAGGGAAATTGAAAAAACAGTAAGTGTAAAAAAAGAAAGATGATATCCAGTTTATTATGTTTCATACAAGTTGGTTCGTCTTTCTTAGATACAGTCTTTTAGTACTTCATCATGAAAAAATATAATCATTTTCTGCCTACACATTCACTTTGCCCTAATTGTTTATATTTCTATTTTTGATACTCAATTTAGTTTTTCCCATATTTCAGATATACAATGAAGCTGAGAAGTGCCTTAAAACACTATCAGACAGGCTAGGTGAAAGTGAATACTTCTTCGGCAACCGTCCCTCCTCTTTTGATGCTACAGTGTTTGCATACCTTGCACCATTGGTAAAGGCACCATTCCCCAATTCCACACTAGCCAATCATGTGAAAGGTATAGCGAACCTCTCCAGATTTGTTGCTAGGATCAACCAGAAGAATTTTAAACATGTTACAGATGGTAAGTTTTTTGTGAAAAGTGTACATATTTTGTTTTTACTTTTCAGTATGGTTTTAGGACAATTACACAATACACAGATCTTCTCTTCCTAGCGTGTTGATGGCAATTTAAATTGTAAAGTCTGCTAAGAATTTGGTTACAAGTTTGGCCCTTTCAGTAGCATCCATCAGTTCCTGTAACATGCAGACAACAGGACACAAATGACAACTAATCACACATATATAACACGCGGGATTGACTCGCGCTCAATACCATAAATAGCTATCAGCAATGTCTATTTGAACCGTTATACTTACGGCTTTTCAATGACGAAATTGCAGAATACAACAGACTGAACTCCAAGAAGCAATCAACAGGCACGCAATCAGAGCGCGAAGCAGCCAACTTCCCGAACCAGACGCGCAACAAGATCCTCGCCGCCCTGTTCGCCGCGGTTGCCATGGCGGGCTATGCCGTCGCCAACGGGATGTTTCAGGTTAGTAAGGAAAATTTAACAGCCGCAATTACAGCACCAAAGTCATTTTATACATATGAATATATCTAGAGTGTTAACACTCTAAAATCTAGATACCTACTCTCTGTCTTTTGGAATCTCCCTTTTCTTGGCCGCAAATTTGGAGCCGCTGTTTCAACGTGGCATGTAGTACCTATACACACGACGTTTTTTATGAGCGTCGATGGCGAGTTATCTGCCTTACTAAACTGGAAAAAGCAATACTAGTTGCGTTTGCAGTGCTTTCTTGTTACGTTATTCTTAATGGAACTTCTTATGTAACGTCCTGCTGCGGCTGCTGCTCGCTGCAAGACACGCCGCACCGAATTTGAGGCCTTAGAATATGCTTTGCTAAATGTGCATGTTGTATTTACACTATTCGTTTGACTAAATGTAACTAATCTCGAAAAAATTTCAAGGTAATGAATAATTTGAACTATGTAATCTAAAGATAAACCTTGTTTTGTAATAAGGCTCAGTATTTTTATTAGCTCAGTGAGTGTCAAGAAAAAATCGTCAGTTGTGTACATTATTGGAGAAACTGAAAAAAGCATGGTGTAGCTAGTGTTTGTCTCAAGTTGTATTCTTATTCATTCTCACAACATATCATTTTGTTTGTTCAGGACTTCAAAGACTTTGAAAATACGCGAGAATACAACGACATGTTTGAGAATGATGAAGACGACAACTGACGCTGACTGAAGCACGGGACCGCCCCCCCGCCCGCCGCTGACGTGGCCCACGCACGGCCAGCCGCCAACATTGTCTACACACTGGCCATGCATTGTTCCGCCGCTTCTATATTGCGTCCGATCTGAATATAAGAATAGTCGGCAGAAATTACGTATATGATTACGACCTCGGGGCGCATGCGCGCTCAGAAGCGTCCATTATAGAAACAGCGGCTGTTTTGAACCGCATTTTCTCGGATTTGGATCGGACGCGATGCAGTAACAAATTCACTATTTTATTTATCTTTTACAAATGCTATTTGTCTACTATGTATGGGTATCACTCTAAAGCTGCAAGTCGTAAAGTCGTATTATTCTGACAGTGTTGGCGGTTCATATACCATTATATTGTAATATTTAGCTAGTCTAGCCATAGTTGTGGCTTTTAGTGACTTGTAGACTGTTATGTTCCTGTTTTATTGACGAAACGTCGTATTATACATTGTTATTAAATACTAATTAATTAATGTTGAATGAAAGATTTTATCCTTTTTTGCTGCGGGGTCACAAAACATGGCAACACTCATGATAGTCACTATACTCCACAGGTAGTTTCAAATAATATGTGTTTTTAAACATATCCACTGCATTTAGTACTTCTTTTATAAAATGACATGTATTTTAAATAAATATTATTTATGTCTCGATGTTTGGTTGTTGCCTCTTACTGCTTGTTTTAGATTTTGTACGAGACGTCATATTTTCGAATTTTATTTCTTCCTGGATTCGATTGAATCAAAAACTAATCTCGAACATTAAGTTAAAGTGATGAGAAGACTCACAAAAAATGTTTGTCTTTAATTAACTGTGAGTAGATATTGCTTAAACGCTAATCTATCTGGATGATTTGAATTTTGCAATATCTGCCCAATTTTATTCGGAGGGATTAAGCTTAGTGACGTTACGTGAACGCAGCAGTCTTTTAATGTAAAAGGTGCGTTCAGGCTTCGTCATGTTTCAGCTTCCTTGACGAAAAACTACAGTTATTGTTAAATTTCCTATAACATTGGCAGATATTTATGTTGTTATACTTTAGACTTGTTAGAGGTTATTTTATTGTGTTTCCCAGATTCTTATAAATTAATGATTTGGTTGTTTAGCAGTCGTAGGCGCATCCAAACATTCGAGACACGAGGTCCACTAAACTTGGGTTATATTTTAGTAAATAACAACACCGGTAGAGATTTTGGTTTTGTGAATGAGAATTTATTTGTTGGTTGATTAACTTATTCCGTTAAGCGTGAATAAAATGTGGTTCGTTGATGTTGCATGTTTTATTGTTTTGGTTTGTTCTGTAAAGATGTCATTCTGGGACTCAATATCAGCATTATCGCATTTGGTTCGGAGTTGACTTAGGTACCTATCGAATTTTTTTTAAATTTTGGCGTCTACTTCGGAGGTCTCGACATATTTCCTGAAAGACGGACTTGCGCACTGAAGGGTAAAAAATAAGAAACCTTACCTTCTTGGCAATTTCCAATGCGACCTTCCTCTAACTTACAGAGAAGTAAGTGTCAAAACTTGGACTTGTCTGAAATCTGCAACACAGTGAGCACATAGTTCGTTTGTTCTTCATATATATGCCTTGCAGTAGGAAAAGTACATGCTGATCATTATTTCACTAAATTCAACAGCGCTGGGCATCGTGGAGCTGGCAGAGAACGATGCTGATCAACCGGTTCACCATCGCCAAGAAACACTTCGACAAAATTACTAAATTAAAAGCAGCTAAGGCGAGCGAAGACTCCAAACCGGCCTAATATTATGATTAGGTTTAATTTTTGGTTGTATTCTATTGTAGCCAGGCAAGTTACTGAATTGTTATGCAAATTGACTACCAACTTACAACTGTCCGTATGAAATTACTATAACGCCGCGGCTAATTATTTATGTAGGGTGTCAATTTGTTTAACAATTAATTTTCTTGACTGTAAAAACTGTTGGTGTGACTTTGAAGATGTAATTACGTATTCTGTAACAGAAACGCTGTAAACAATAAGCAATAATTATATCCTATAGGTTCATATTAGGTCCATTTATCAGGGATTGCTGCTTCACTGCTAAATTAAACAGTTACCAAGGACTTCGCAACTGTATGCAGAAGACCAATTCCCCGTAAGGTGCACTGGGGTAATTCCAAAAAAGGGTATATTCCGAAAATCCATAAAATTCTCTTCTTGGGGTAATTCCGAAATACAAAACTCATGATATTTTGTGTAAGGGGTAAATACGATTGAAAAAGAAATGTAAACCTTTGGTCAAAGTATAATAAAGTCGACGTTTAAATAATTTCGGAATAACCCCAAGATAGTTCGTAATTTCCCGTAAACCAAAAAATTATAATTCAAAAATTCAAAATGCTCTATCTAGTGAATCCAACTACATATTTATGAATCTAATATATCCATTGGTTAAATCTTTCATTAAGTTAACCGAAGTCGCTTATTAATGGCAGTAAATATGAAACTACTTTACATAACTAACCGAAATGTAGACCTCTAGACATCTCGTAAAAATTCCCGTCGGAATTACCCCAGTACACCTTAATTAAAAGCTTTCAAAATCTAGTCGCAATCTCATCTCAGCGACAATCCATCTCAAAAACATATTGAGACTGAGATTAGAATGCAAACCTTCTTAACCTATTGGTCGCTTGCTTTTATATCAACTGCCGTGCGCCCAGCGCCCAGCTATCGGCAAATAAATATCTACGAAGAATAGGGTCGTGTAATGAAATAAAAACAAAAACCGGCCAAGTGCGTGTCAGACCACGCACAATGAACAGTTCCGTAGTTGGGATGAGTTTATCCCAAAAACAAACAACATTGTTGTTGAAAAACATGTTCTCTCATACATTCCAACTGCAAATGTAAGTTGGTCGACTAAGTATGACTCGTAAACTTGTAAAGCCTACTTAGCTATGATAGTTTACCTTTTAATTGCGTTGTACGAGGAGGGATCAAAAAGTAGTGAGAACAACATACTCCTTGGTAAGAAAAAAAATAAATACTGGCAGGCATAGCTCAGATACATATTTGTAATATTAAACGAAAAAATCTTCGATTCTCTTTTGTTTTTTTTCTGAATGTAGTCATTTGTTTGCTTCGTGTCGGAACGTGTTCTCGAAAATGGAGAAAAACGAAGTGCGAGCCGTTATTAAATACCTCTGTTTAAAAAAGTCAACGACGCAAGAGATTCATTGCGATTTGGAGGCAACATTAGGAGAGTCTGCTCCGCCGTATTCCACTGTCGCAAGGTGAGCTTCTCAATTTCGAGTAGGGAGAACGAGCACGGAAGACGAACATCGTTACGGCCGTCCATCGACGTCAGTCACCCAAGAAAATGTTGCGAAAGTCGAGAAAATTGTATTGAGCGATCGAAGAGTTACCATCCGATACTTAATTCAAGAAACGGGCATTTCATATGGAAGTATTCAATACATATTGAAACAATCTTTGAATATGAGAAAAGTCTCCGCAAGATGGGTGCCGAGAATGTTAACCGAGTTAGAAACAAAATCGACTTGACATTTCGAAGATATTGTTGGACAAGTTTCAAGAAGATTTTGAAAACTTTTTGTCTCGTTTCGTAACAATGGACGAAACATGGGTCCATCATTTTGATCCTGAGACAAAACAGCAATCTTCGCAATGAAAACGGCCATCATCACCGACCCCGAAGAAGTTTCGTGCCGTGGCATCGGCTGGCAAGGTTATGGCCTCAATATTTTGGGACTCAGAAGGGATATTGTTGATTGATTACCTGAAGCGTGAAACCACTATTACAGGCCAATATTATGCAGCTTTAATTCCCAAGTTGAGGAATGCCATCAAAGAGAAAAGGAGAGGGAAACTTCGAAGGGGCGTGCTATTTCATCACGACAACGCACCCGCGCACAGGTCGGCAGTTGCGATGGCTGCCATTCAGCAAGCTGGCTTCGAATTGGTTGACCACCCCCCTTATTCACCAGATCTGGCGCCTAGCGATTTTTATCTGTTCCCCAAATTGAAAGAATACTTAAGGGGTATCAGGTACGAAGACGATAACGAGGTGATGGATGCCGTGGAGAGCTTTTTGCAGGACCAAGACAAAACTTTTTTTTTGAAAGGGATTGAAGCCTTGGAAAAGCGCTGGACTCGGTGTGTAAAGAGACTCGGAGACTATAGAAAAATAAATTATTATGTTATCAATAGTCATTATATTCTATCTCATTCTCACTACTTTTTGATCCCTCCTCGTATATGCCTACTACTACCGTGAATTTTTTCGCGAACTAACCGTTTAGCTGCCAGGGGGGAGGGGACACGACTCTAACAAAAATTAGCACTTTAAAGCTTAATACTTCAGAAACGGATCCCTTAATCGCAAAATGGTTTTCACAAACCCGCAATATTTCTGAAAGACCTTTTCAACAACACCCCACACCACCACCACCACCACACTTTACGTAGGTATACAGGAGATATCCTAAAAATTTTTTTTTTCATGATTTTATTTTACTACTTTGTCGGCGTGATTAATATGTATGTCCATGCTAAATTATAGCTTTCTAGTACTAAGAGTCTATGAGCTAAGCTGCGGACGGGCGGACGGATATGGCAAAACTATAAGGGTTCCTTGTTGACTACGGAACCCTATGTATTTTACTGTGTGCACATGAATAATAAAATAAATAAATAACATTCGGTTCTCAGTCGTATAAAAACGACTGAAGCGGCACGGGCACGGAAACATTTGCCGTAGTAATCAGACTGGGGCGGTCAATACGTTAAAAATACAGGGTTTAACTCTCAGTTCTTACATCCACTTGCTATTCCTGAACCTATACTACCAAAGTAGGTACCCTATCAACTAATAGCCGAACCCAATAACCTATCGATCACCAGTTTTGGCATACTGGAGATAGAAAAACCTATCTATCTATCTATGGTTTTAACGTCCCAATAATCTTTAACAGCCGAACCCAATAACCTATTTTCAGTAAAAGACAGATCGCTATTGATAGTAGACAGTATAATTCTATCTGTCCTTATGTCAGGCCGGTAAAAGTTATTGGGCTCGGCCGTAAGGCGACTAAGGCCACGTCATCCATTTCATCAACATCGTCATCATTCCGAATCCTAGGCTGTGCCAACTTTGTCCAAATTAATGTTAAATGTTACTAAAATGTCCGTATTCCAAAATATGACCACAACAAATTACTACACAAATATGTTTCTCGTTGGTCTAGTGGTCACAAGCGCTACTGCTGAGCATGAGGTCCTGGGTTCGATTCCCGGGTCAGTGTTATCGCCCCCATATTACATGGGACTTAAATATAACTGGCGAAATGTGGAACCCGTCGGGTATTAAACCTTATTGAGGTTCTTTGTTTTCAGTTTAGAGGTAGACAACCATTCGTCTAGGTTTCTCCGGACTAATCGAGCACCCAAAGAAGCTGCATAAAGTAATTGATCCTTCCTTTCCTACTCCTATTAAGGATGAGGAACTTTGCACCCTGTTCCTCATACTTGTACAGAACCAGAACAGTAAAGAAAAATATTCGTGGTGTCCCAAAATATTAACGTCTAACGTTACTTGTCCTGGATTCATGGTTTACTGGTCGAGCCGTTTCGGAACATGAAATGAGCTGTAATTGGCATTTAAATTCCAGTGGTAAGCTGATGTTTCATAACATATAGCAGCTTACAAATTTAATTCATTATTGAACCGATGCGTTGGATTTTGGCACTTGGCATTTTTCACTTGCCTACCGAATGATCGAGAATGAAATGAAAGAAACATTCATGAACGTTCATCCCCATGTAATTCACACCGACAAAATTCAACAGCGCAACGCTCCTTTCATTTTCGATGAAACTAAAATTAACTTGACTCAATAAAGCGTCTCATATATGGCAGTGTAGGCCCAAAGTTAATCTGATTAACGATTAAAAATAATCAAATTTTTTAATCATTAATTTTAATCGTTAATTTGATTATTTGATTAACTATTAACTACTCATTTATTTATTTAATTGTTCTCCCGATTTGTCTATCGATTTTAAGTTGGCAAACCTTTTCATGTATGCTTAATTTTACGGAGAAGCCCTCAATAGTATGTATGGATGGACCTAGTGCAGAATCTTCCATATATTTTGGGGAATACCCTTGTGTCCTACAAGGGGGCTTCCCGCTCCGGGATTTACCTGTCTAGTCTATATAAATAGGAATTCGGTATTATTTTTTTCATTAATTTTCTTAACTTTGGAACTAACAGTCACGTTTTAACACTATCTGGCTGACACACGCTCGCTTGCACTCGGTTGGGGATAATTTTTCCAGATTTTGCAACATTTTGTGATATTGTTTCACTCAGTGAGTAACTTAAAAACAAACATGAATTGTGATCATGACTCTAATAGTAGTGGTGTTTCAAATGATCCGTCGGTGTCGGGAAACAATTCCGAGAATTTAACAGTGCAATCGGAATCAGATCTTTCTTCTTCTGCTTTATTTGACGGTACCTATTATAAGCTTCTACTAGACAAATGAACAGACAAGAACACAGTAGCAGTTTGTATGAAGTGTTCGGATCATCAAAGTAAAGAAGTTAAGGGCTATGGCAAAACGACATCTAACTTTTTGGGACACTTAAAACGGAAGCATGGCGCTGACACAGAAAAGGAATGTAAAAAATATATGAAAGACAATAAGCGAAAGAAAAATAAAAATAATACAGTTCTGACTTCAAGGCAAACTCCGAAAACACCTGTAACTCAAGAAACTTTTGACCGTAACTTAGTAAATTATTTCGTTAACTCAATGATTGCTTCTCGAGCCGTGGAAGACCCCTACTTCATTAAGATGATGGAGGATTTAAATGTGACAAATAGTGGAATCAAGATACCCGGGCGACGTTCTCTCAGAAAAAAAGTAGCTAAACAATCATTCGATCTGATTTGCGAAATAAAACAAAACCTAGCTGCTGTGAAATATTTGTGCACCACCGCTGATATATGGTCAGGGAAGAAAAGAAGTTTTTTAGGTGTTACAGTGCACTGGATTGATAATAACTATAAGAGGCGTTCTGCAGCTTTAGCTTGTCGCCGATTTAAAGGGGCACATACATTTGACCGCATAAAAGATTTGCTTCTGGAAATATACTCAGATTTTGATATTGACCCCACTAAAATAGTATGCTCTGTTACTGACAATGGGTCAAATTTTGTGAAAGCCTTCAAGATATTCGGAATAAATACGACATCCTTAATCGAATATGATGAAGATAATGAATCTTCAAGTCCAAGTAGCAGCGAGAACGAGTTAAGTGGAGAAGAACTCGAAGTGACTGAAGGAGAGTTCGGCACAAGACAGGAACACGAACATGATGATCTTCTGTTAGAAGCAAATATAGTAGACGACCATTCACAAAACAATTTGTTACCATTTCACTTTAGGTGTAATGCGCACACTTTAAATTTGATTGCTAGTAAGGACGTCCAAGCCTTGTTGACTGATAAATCGACATGTCTTGGAAAATTGCATTCCACAATAATGGAAAAATGTAACGATTTATGGAGTGCTGTTGCTCGCCCAAAATCAGCTGAGGTGATACATAACATTCTTGGACATACGTTAACACGACCTGGCATAACTAGATGGAATAGTTACTATGACGCTTTGAGAAATATATTGAATATCAGAACTAGTTACTCTCAACTAGCTAGAGCACTTAGTATAAGAAATCCATTACGAGACTGAATTTCAATATATTGAGGAATACTGCCAATGCGCTGCTCCAGTTGCAACTGCTTTGGACATATTGCAGGGCGATGACTCATTTTATGGAATATTATTACCTTGCCTGCATGCACTAAAAAAAAAATTACAGAAGATCACAACTACTCCAAATCTAAAATTCTGTGAACCACTTGCTGAAAAATATCTACAAAGCGTAGAGAAAAGATTTTAAGAGTTTTACACTCTTTCGAGTGAAACTAGTAAATATGCAGCCGTTGCAGCTCTGTGTTACCCCAGATTTAAAAAAAAGTGGCTAGTATGTCTAACTGCAGCTGATCAAAAGAAGTGTATAAACATTTTTAAATCAGTCGTAAGGAAGGAAATATCAGAAATCCCAGAGCTTTTAACAGTCAACAATGCAGCCAATAACACACGCCAACAAGAAGACGAGTTTTTTGATTTCAATTCCGACTCTGGCAGTGAAGCGGAATCAGTTGATGATAAAAAGAGAGCGGATATGATAATTTCAAATTTTTTTGCCGAGGGAAGCCAAGAACGAGAGCTTCTACGAAGTTATCCTGTTATAGGCAAAGTGTTTATTAAGAACAATACACCAATGCCGTCCTCTGGCTCGGTAGAAAGAATGTTTTCTTTTGCAACTATGCTAAATAAACCTAGGTCACACAAATTATCTGACGACTTATTTGAAAAAAAAGTAGTTATGAAATGTAACTTGAACATCAAGAAATCAGAAATGTAAAGATCGGAGATTAGTTGATTGAAAATATTCTTCAAAATTAGAATTCAGTGTATTTGAAAGTTATAAATTATTTTTTTGTTCTTTGAATAATTACGAGTAATAAAAATATTTTAATAAATGTGTCATTTATATAGAATTAATAACATTGATGGATGTATTAGTTTACAATAAAAAATAAGATTATTTTTTTAATCATGATTATTCTAATCATGATTAATTTAATCTGATTAAAATTAATCAAATTAATTGATTAAAAAATTAATTGATTAATGCCAACACTGGCAATGTAAGCGTTTCTTATCGGCTATTATGGTAATGTTGGCAGTTGTCTCCTACTCGTAACTGAATGCTATTGAGTATAGAAGAATAAAATTGATGCACCATGCCAGAAACGAACATCTATACCTACACGGTAAGAACTATTCTTGCTTGCAATGCTCAGCCGTTATAGTAACGCTTGGATGTGGTCATCGTGTGCCCGGGATTTTGTTTTCAAATTGGTTGGTTTGTGGCTGCGGGTACGAAATTGCGGCGGCCGAGCGATGGCTTTTGCGGGGCGGCGCGGCGCGGCTGCGGCTTAATCAAAAGTATAGCGTTCTGAAGAGACGCGCACGAAACGGGCGAGAGCGGCGCGGGGCGATCGAGTGATGCACCGACGGTGGCGACGGGAACAAACTTGTTTGATTTCGCCGCTCGACGGCCGCTACTTCCTAGCTAGCCAGTTTCGTGGCCACCCCAAGCCCGCTGCCAAATAGCCTCGCCCCGCGCCGCTCGACCGCCGCCGCTGGTTTCGCGCCCGCAAACTAAGCTTCCTCGATAGTAGTACATGTACCTACATTTTGATGTTTTGTAGTTTCTATCCTAATGAGAAAAATACATGATTTTACTAAAAAAAAAGGAGAAGGTTCTGTATTCTATGACTTTTTATCTGTAGGTATGTTTATGACACTAAATTAAAGTTTAAGTACTTACAAAGTAGTTTTAAAGATAATAATAATTATCTGTTGTGCAATGTGTGTGTTGTGTCGTAATTTGTGGTTATTGGGGTATAAATGTTAAAACTTATGTTACAAGAAAAAGTAGCACAGTATTGTGTTCGCAAATAATGAACTTACACTCTTAAGTTTGTTTGATAACTAGGTTTTAACTGACAGGTATTATGTATGTAGCCAAACAGTTTATTTTATTTACTGCTATTTTAAAAGACATCCTAGTATTATAAGATTTTAAAGACATTTACGTAAATTGATTGTGTGAAGTGATTTTAAAGACATTTATTTACGTAAGACATTTACGTTTTAAAGACATTTACGTAAGTGACATTTTAAAAGACATCCTAGTATTATAAGATTTTAAAGACATTTACGTTACAATAAAATGTTGTGCTGGTGAAAAATAAAGTATAGATGTATAAATAACACAAATATTTCTCGTAACTCCTTTATTTCTCACATTTGAACATTGTGTAACAGGTACACTTACAATTTGGTACGAATCATTTCAACATACGATTTGGACTGCACTGGGCTACGTGATATCTATTACTATACTGGTTATTTTTGATACAATGACATTTTATTATACGGTTAGAAGACGAGATGGCACTTTCCGGCGTAGGCAGAGACGGGGCGGCTTATATTAAAAAAAATGACGTCAAAAATGATGAATCGTAAATGGAAGTGTTTGCAGTCTTACATTAAAACTATGTGGCGACGTTTTCAAAGTCACTATTTGAATCAATTCTGTTAAAATCGACTAAAGTAAAATGTACCATGCATCCCATCTCTTCTCTAGTACAAAATTTCCCGCCCGTGCGACGATGACTCATGAGTACTCGTGACAGTGAAACTAAGACGACGTAAGCGCCGTTTACTAATCAGTTTTTAACAGTTCGTAAACTTATAAATTACATAAATATTCGCTTCTCTAAGTTAATTATACTTACAATGTTACAACAATACTGCTCGTTCGTTCCAACTTGATCAAGTTAGATGAGGCCGTGGGCCCACACTCGCACTAAAGAAATGTTAGCAACTGACTTCGAGCGCTAAAACTGTTTTATATGAATCATTCACACTGCACGCACTGTACGCAAATTATTTCCCTGGGTGGCCACGGCCTAACATGCAGTTAATATTTCAATAAGGTAACAAGAACAGAGGACGACAAATGCGTCAAAATATGTGATGTCGGATATTTTGCAAAATATCAAAACTAATCAGCAAATTCTATTGTATACAACAGTGTATGTACATAATACGTGCAATCTACGAAGTTTGTTCGTGAACAAGTGGTTTGTCTTCTGTTAGCCAGTCTTAGTAAAGTTTCTAACTTTTCGAGGTCTCATATGGCCTATTCACTCGATGACGTCTCATCTTCACTGTGCCCTAACGTTGATTCACAGGTCACTTTAGCTTTGAATATTTCAACTGCTATGTATCGAAACTGGCAATTTTACCGCAGAATTTACTAAAAACAAATCTAAAATGTTTTGCACAATTTTAATATTTAAAATTCTATCTTAGTTTTCAGATAAGTTTTGCGCATGCGACTACTTGACTCGACTGGGTCAGTCAATTTACGCGTTTGGATAGAAATCGATACCCATCAAAAATATCTGTGAAATTTCTTCAGCTAAATAATTAATTTGACCTTGGCTTTCCTAAAATTGGGGCTCTTTTACATAGCAGCATAAGATATTTTCTTTACCAGTCCTTATTATAATTTCGTAAAGAAAGTAACATCGCATAAAGACTTGTACTGTTTAAAAAGATAAGTGAATACATTGTATTCCACCGACTAACTCTACCACGACTATGTTAGTAATCAACGATGCACTTTCATCAGAATACATTTTAATATTAACATAGTTATCAGTTCGATACTACAGCTGAACGAAGTTACTACATAAATGATAATTCAAATTACAATTATAGCGAAATAAATATTAAAATAATAACAAAGTACTTAAGTAAGCGTTGAAGCTGCCATATTTACAACATAATCATTCAATTATTATAATAAGTTAGATTTGGTTTTGTGTACGTCTCGGATAAAAAGACAAGAGTTTTGTCTAATGTCTTAGAGAAATAATAAAGTTTATTATTGGTGCTGTGTCATTGGCTAATAATACGATTTAGTAATGGTAACAAAGTACTTATTTATAAATATTAAGCGGCCTGTTCACTATCCTGCATCTATTTGCAATGCGACTGTTCGGATAGTGAATAGTCCGCTGCTTGTGAATATTAATAATGACGATAAGCTCTGTTAGTAATTAAGCGGAAATAGAAAATAATTACATCAATCTGTTATAATGGAATAATTCAGGAATGGCCCGATTGTGTCTACGTATTCTTGTCAAACACGTAGAAGAAGTATAATTTCGAATAATTTTAATGGTCACACCATAAAACGATTGATTATAAAAAATATAACTATTATTCTAAAATGGAATATACATTTCTCAATCAATTCCTTGTTACAGGGAACTTACAAAATATGTTTAATAGAGAAAACGACGTTACATCACGACTATATACATCTTAATTATTATGTACGTCTTATTAACACGAATATATTAACTTGTAATTTATCTAATACTCCTTATGATGGCTGCGGCGTTCTAGACTATGGGCCTTGTTCGATTTATTGACTTGTTCTAGATAAACAGTTGGAGAACAGTTTGTTGTTGACCACTTTCTGTCAAAATCAGGAAGACAGGTGTTTTATTTTACTAGGGAAAAACAAATCTAATGTAAACGGTCATCTATTTACACTGCTATTTATTGAAACCATCACACTATATTTACGGAAGAAACCTGTTTCTTTACAAAATTAGTGTATCATTTAAAATTAAAACAAAAAGACATTACAATTACACATGGAGACAACAACGAACCGCTCACCAAAGGCGCAATATGTACACGTCGCAAGCAAACAAATTACTATCAATAAAAACAACTATTCTGCGAAAGCGACACTGAGTAGACATTCAACCTTACTACGTGGAGATAAGTGTTAGGATCGCTTGCGACGGTGTTTCTCCTTAATCGGGAGCGTTGAGTAGGGACTGTGATTCTACGAGTTGACTAGCGTCTATGAGGCTGACTTGCATGGAGTCCAGGCTGCCGGTGATGACGTCAGAGCGGCCCACGCTGAAGGGGTAGAACCGCGACACTGGGGGCCGCTGCTGAGGCTCAGAAGGTTCCTCGCCGTTGGAGTGCCGTGAGAGGATCGACAGGGATGGCAGCTTCTCTTTTATTTGGTGGATCTGTTGGAGAATAATCAGGTTTTGAAACGCTGGTCATATTCGTGGTGAAAATATTATATAATAAATAGTCCTCCTTATCGATTTCAATAGCGGCGGTCCATTGATATTATTATATGATATTATTTTAAAATGTTGTAATTATACCCTAACTGCTATAATGCGCCAATGCGATGTTACTACTACAAAAACACCCGGAAAATACCAGGTCACTACTAATGTAATAGAGTTGGCCGGCAGAGTTAAAGGTGAAGGTATATGAGGGCTTGGCTTAGGTCTCTCTTTACTCATTTTAATTAATTTAAATCATGGCTATTGTGAAACTGGTAAAACATAAGCCTGAAGTAAATTCGTAACGGAATATTTCCGTGATTTTCGCTTGGCCAGCCGTTACATAATAATTACAAGTGTAAACACCAGGATAACATGTGTAGTGTGCAGTGAGGTCACAAATAACCACAGCACCCCGAACTAATGCTGACGTCATTTTCCTTGTACTTATTATGAGAGAACAGCTGTTTTAGTGACATTATCGGTACCAGGTTTACATGAGAGCGCTGTAGTATACTACAACGCTCTCATGTAATTCGCGGTAAATTGTCGCAGAGTGGTATACCACTCTGGGACAATTTACCGCCGATCCACGTTTTGGGCGTACCGCACAGCAATGCAAAAATTCTCCTATATCACTTTCGTACATTTTGTATGACATCATACTTTTAGGGATGTCCTTCCTCAGATGTCATAGCTACCAGTGTAACATGAGGGCTCTGTAGCATATTGACCGGACTAAGCACTTACTGCCACTATACATGTCCTGTGGAATGGCAGTCTATGGAACTAGAAACATTTTGAGTTAGACATAAGGTCGGGTTTTGTTTAATCTTACAGACGTAATTACAGTAACAAAAAGCCATTGTCTCGCGTAGATCTACGTTCACGAAGGGTTAACCTTATTTTTTGCTAACGCGCCATGCGTCATTTCAAACTTAAGTTGGTCAAAAAATATTTGTTGTTTTTTTTTTACATTAGCAACATTTAAATACTAGGATAACACGAGTCTCCTGTAGTATATTGACCTCGACCTGGCAATGCACTCACTACCTATCTTGCCGTATTATGGTTATGTAATGGCAACATTTATTTACTAGGGTAACATAAGCCTAGCGAAGTATACTGACCCGTGACGCACTCACTACCTAGTTCGAGGGAAACGGTAAATAAGATCAACACCGTTTTTGGCCCAAACAATATTACTGAGCGCACAGTACGAAATTGGTTTCAACGCTAAAGCGTTCTACAATAAGTCTAAAAGATGTTCCTCATACTGGTCGACCCGTCACTTTTGACGAAGATGCGTTGCGGCGCGAGCTTGAGTTGCACCCGGATTCCAGCACCAGGAATTTAGAGAAAACTCTAAAATGTCACTACTGTACTATAGATCGCCATCTGCAGGCAATGGGTTAGCCCTGATCTGGACCTTCCGACTATCATCTTTACCGGGCTTTAAAACAACATCTTCATAAAAAAAAAAAATCGGTGACCTAAAAAATGAACTTGCCTATTTCTTTGTCTGTCAACCACTTTCTTTCTGGGCTAAGGGTATTGAAACTTTGCATAGCAGATGGTTACATGTTCTCGATAATGATGGTGATCATATTGTTGATTAATTGTTTAAATAAATAAGTATAAAAAGAAAAATCATTTTAAAGTGGGAAAAAAATTATGCAACAACCCAACTATCAAAAGTATTTGGCCACCTGCATTTTGTTTAAGTTACAAACAATACATAAAAAAAAATATTTATTAGGTTTCATTGTTTGTATATCACCGCCAAATACTAATCTACGGTAAAATCGTAAACAACTTATTGTTATTTGCCGGCTCCTGGTCATAAAACCAAAATAGTGATATTGTCGGAATTTCTTCGAAGTTAATCTTTGAAGTCACAGTGTTGTTTTGATTTAGTTATTGAGATATAAACATAACTAAAATGTAGTATAACTATTACAAATATTATTACGTTAGTTATCTGATGTCATTTGACCAGAAAACACGCTCTCCGTAGCTCAGTACTTAATATTTTCTTGTTTTTCACTTCTGAGTTTTATTTTTTGAACTAAGGAATATTCCCAAGAAATCAAAGGCATAATAATCGGCCTTAATAAATCCGGTAAAAGTAATCGTGAGATTTTAAGACTGCAGAAGATGCCAAGGCAAACTGTTGACTACATCGTTAAGAAATTTGCGACTGAAGGAACAATTTGCAACAAACTTCGTTCAGGCAGACCGAGAGCCACAACTTCGAGTGAAGATTTGAGTATAGTTATTAAAACCAAACGGAATAGACGATTAACTGCACCTGAAATAGCAGCACGCAGTTTAATGTGGATCGTGATAAACCAGTAAGTGTGTCCACAATCAAAAGAAGACTCAGTGACGCAGGACTTAAGGGATTCATAGCGGTGTTAAAACCACTTCTTACAAAAAGAAGAGACTTAATTGGTAGAGAACACAAGAACTGGACAATAGCAGATTGGGAAAAGGTCCTCTGGACGGACGAAACAAAATGTGAAATTTTTGGATCCAAACGAAGAGTTTTCGTACGGCGGCTGGCAAACGAAAGGGTGAATGACGCTTGTACTGTAGCTTCAGTTAAACACGGCGGAGGGTCTGTGATGGTTTGGGGCTGTTTTTGTGGCTCCGCCGTTGGAGATCTTGTGCGAATACAAGGAATCTAAAAAAAAAAGAAGGTTATAAAAAGATATTGGAGAATAACGCAGTGCCTTCTGGAACCCATTTAATTGGTCCGGGATTTATATTTCAGCAGGATAATGACCCGAAACACATGTCAAGAATATACAAGGACTTTTAAAAAGGAAAAGAACAACAACAGGTGTTGAAACTCATGATACGCTCCACAGTCCCCAGATCTAAACCCGATAGAACTATTGTGGGATCAGCTGGATAGACAGGTGCGGAAACGTTGTCCTACATCTCAGGAAGACTTGTTGAGAAAACTGCAAGACGAATGGCAGAAGATAACCAAGACAACATTGGAAAAAATAGTAGCTAGGTTGCCGAAGCTTTGTGAGGCTGTCATTAAAAATAAAGGTGGGCACATAGACGAGTCCAAAATTTAAAAAAGTGTAATATTGTTATGTTTAAAAATGCTAATAAACAGTTTCATTGAATCAAACGTTTACAAAATGTATTTTACTAGGTGGCCAAATATTTTTGAGCGGTAGTGTATATATTTACTATATTCCATTATTGCACAAAATAACATTTATTCGCCCTGAATATCCTTTTAAAAATGATCCAAATCTGAGTTTCGAAAGTCGTCAGATGAACTTCTTAGGGTCTTCATCAGATTTGCCTATTGAAGCCATTATGGTTAGGCCGCAAACGATCACACCAAAATCAAATGCTCTGTTATTAATCCCGTTATTTTTTTCCATTTTTTTAATCTGAAAGTGGAGCCCTGACCACGGGGCTCGTATCTGAAACTTTTTAAATATATTTTCGGTGTTCTCTCATCATGCCGCACCTACTCAGTTATAATGTTTGCTCAAAAACCATCTGGGGGGGCCCAGAGGGCGTTTTTCCTACCATCACTATACATACCTTATCTTGTCGTATTGCGGTTATGTCATTACCAACATTTATGTACCAGGGCTACATAAGCCTGGCGAAGTATACTGACCCATGACGCACTCGCTACCTAACTTGCCGTATTGTGGTTATGTCATTACCAACATTTATGTACCAGGGCTACATAAGCCTGGCGAAATATACTGACCCATGACGCACTCGCTACCTATCTTGCCGTATTGTGGTTATGTCATTACCAACTTTTATGTACCAGGACTATATAAGCCTTCTGAAGTATACTGACCATTAAAGCCCTTACTACCTATCAAAGTTTATTCAGAATTAAAACGGAATGTACATAAATAACAACTTATACCTAATTAATTAATAAAATAACAAAATTATATCCTAACTTAACTAAAACTATTAAAAAACTAAAATATGGCGTGCTAGCGCGCGCCTTCAAAGTTATTTTACATCTGACAGCAGAAAACCACACAGCAGCCGTATTGTAACGACATTAGGGTAGAGGTAACTAACATAGGTGTGAAGAAAGGTTTGTCGTATTATGGTTATGTAATTACCAACGTTCAAGTACTAGGATAACATAAGCCTGCGTACCTTCTGAAGCGCAGCGTAGTTGTGCACATGGTACTGTATGGTGCCGGACAGCGGCGAGTCGAGTGGCGCGAGCCATCGCTCGTAGCACTGTGACCACAGTTCCATGCCGGCTACCGACGTGCAAGGTTCTAATCGACTCAGTTCGGATGCTGACTTGCTTGGGAGCGAAGATTGCGCTGTGAACAAAATTACCGATATTGAATTACTGAAGAGTAATAAATAATTGTATGTAATTTTAATTAATGTGACTGTGTGTGTTTCTGTTAGTCATATTACTCGAATTAATTTATTTGAAATAATGTGTAATACTGGCACTACAGTTAGCGTATTTGGCAACGAATTAAGAATGACATAGAACATGAATTCCGCTCAAAAATGGTTCCACGCAAACCCCGATCAAGTGGGAGGTACGAAAATCAACGCGTCAATCAGTCTGGCGCGCGCTCAGTGACAGACGCCCGCATCGTTTCGACTAGTGAAAAGTCCAAGAAACAACTCGTTTTTCAAGGACAAAAATGACCTCCTGTGTGGTAAATTGGTGTAAAAGACGGAAAGAAGGAAGTAAAAAAACAAACTGGGATAACTTATCACTGATAAGTGAAATAATTTCGTGTTTTGTTCGCTTATAGACAACCTCGACAAAAAATATTCTTGTCTGTATTATGCAACAAGTAGCCAGCCAGTTTTTTATGCGTAACTATTACATATTTTATATTAAGTACAGAGTTTTATAAATTGGATGGATTGGATTTCTTGTTAGTGTTTCTTATCAATCATTTACTTTTAGTTTCTCCAAAAAAGACATTCGACGATTACAGTGGATTGCAGCAGACCGCTTAGAAAGAAGAGAGGATGACTGGTTACCAAATAATGCCAGTAGGGTATGCTTTATACATTTTGGGAATGAAGAAATATATTCGTCACGCATAGGCAATCGTATGTTAAAAAAATCTACTGTACCTATTTGTACGGTTAGTACTGTTATTATAAAAAGTAATGAAATATTATTTCATTAATTCATTGAAAATCTATAATTGTACTATTTTAAAGGACATCATCCATTTTGGTCCAAATTTGAAAATGGCGGCCAAAGAAAAAAAATACAATATTCTGTTAGAACTTGTTCTCCTTAACATTTTTTATTATGGCCCCAAAACTGTGGGACCATTGCCCTCGATTGTATATGAGTTAAAAGTTGCACACACTTTTCGTAACATGAATTGTCAAAACAAAGGATTTAGCTTGAATAGAAACATCCAGATTTTTGTAACTCCCGTTTGCCGACAGGCAATGTCATGCCCCTCCCCTACCCGCTGAACGACCCGCCCCGCTCTGCGCATCACAACTGCTACTTTTTATTTAGTTCCGAAAGCAACTTTATCGTGTACGCTGTGTGAATTTCGCTAGCTCCTGTTATATGCTATTTTGTCGTTTTTGTTTGTTATCTTCCTTGTTAAGTTTTATTATTAACTGTTACGTGTAGCTTGGTTATTGTTTTAGTTGAGTTTTAAACGGTTGTATTAAAGTGAGCCATGGCGGACTTATTTGTCTTGTGTCGTGAATCGACAGAGAATCGACGAAGATACTTTCGAGTTCTTCGGAGTTCTCGTGAAAGCGATCATCTTGATATCTCCCAAATAGTGATATATAGAAGAATTGCTACTTTGACAGGTAAGTACACAGTGCCCTTTATTTATGTCCGTGTTACGTATATTATTATTATATGAGAAAACCTGTATTAGCACATCGTCAAAAAGACCGATTTTATATTTGCTTCTGTTGAAAATAAACATGGTGCAGAATTACATTAACTGACCGTCAACTGCCAAAAATATATACCCCCATATGGCCATCCAGCCCAGTGAAACCACTCACCGAAATATAATGATTTTTCTACGATTTCAGACTGAAATCGTAGAAAAATCGTTATATTTCGGTATTTCGGTAGAACAGAGCCCATATCGGTAGAAATACCGAAAAATCGGTAGGTTCGAGACCACTGATCCAGCCAGTCCAACAAAGACAAAGCACGGTATGCGACCTTGCTGACAACATGATGCTTGCAGTCAACGCAATAATCCTTTGAAGCGTTTATGAACCGACGATTCTATTATTCATAAAGGGCAGTTCATAACAATGATTTGTTGTCTGCCAAATACTTATTGTTTTTTTTTACTTTCTAGTTGGCGGCTATAGAATTCATTTGCCGTCCGTGTTGGCACAGAACTGAACGTACGCACCAACGACGTATGCGAGAAGCCGAAGAGCAAGTTGAACAAGAAGATAGGCCAGCCGAAAATCCAAATTCAAGACCTATTTCGTTGGAATTGCCTGGTCTTCTTCGCGCACCGAATACCACAAATAGCTGCATTTTTCAACATTGTTTGGATGAATCTCGTTATCGGATACCCGAAAATATAAGGTTTCGTATGTTGTGCCGGTACAGTTATTATGTGCCCGAAAACACACGTGTATGCAATGAACACATGGAGCAAAATCTGTGGCAGTTACTCCCTTTACAAGACAGCTCATCAGAAGAGTTCACTGCTGTTCAAATAATGGACATAGTATCAACATTACAGAGACATATTTTATTACTCAGGACCATATTAACTTCGAACAGTATGAAAATATGGCACCGGACGAATTCCATACCTGGACCGGAATACTTCAAGACCGATTTGCCAAATTGATGGAGGGTTTGCCAAGCTTAAGGTCAGTTAATAAAAAATATACTATTTTGGTGGCAGTATTAGTTAAGTTGAGGACTGGAGACTCCATTGCTAG
This sequence comes from Fissipunctia ypsillon, assembly GCA_947568875.1. Classification (NCBI taxonomy): domain Eukaryota; kingdom Metazoa; phylum Arthropoda; class Insecta; order Lepidoptera; family Noctuidae; genus Fissipunctia; species Fissipunctia ypsillon. Next base: position 3,093,269 of record OX387655.1, read on the forward strand.
ACTAGCAAACATTTTCTAATATGGTGTATCAACCTTCCATAGGTGGTTGCAGATTGGACGCGATGCGCTCTTACAGGATTTTGTGCACTTAAACATTGGTTTTAATCACATAACACGTGAGGACGTAGCACAAAGGAACACGTTAATACCAAACCATCTATTCGCGACCCCTTGAGCCCAGAAGATGAAAGGAAGGCGATAACAATTTGTGATGGTACGTACATATATTTGCAAAAAAGTAGCAATAACTTTTTTCAGCGACAGTCGTACAGCCATCACAAATATAAAAACCTCCTGAAACCGTTCCTCTTGGTTTGTTGCGAAGGACATATTATTGAGGTAATTGGACCGTATGCTGCCGTTACGTCCGACGCAGAAATCATGAATGATATGATACAAAATGTCGACAGTGCATTCTTTTGGTTTTATAGGACTGAAGATGTTTTTATTTTGGACCGTGGATTTTGCGATTCTGTGGCAAACCTTGAGTCTTGCGGTTACATATCATATATGCCAGCAACAAAATACCAAAATGAAACACAACTTACGACAGATCAGGCAAACAAATCAAGGCTGATTACGATTTGTCGTTGGGTAGTAGAAGTGGTGAACGGCCTATTTAAAAGAGATTTTCGGCTGTTACAAAATATATACAACAATAGAGCCGCTAAAACATGTTCGATTACTTTAGAATCGCAGCAGCCATTTTAAATAAATACCATGTTGTAATCGAAAATAATCCACGTGCTTCAGACATTTTGGAGATCATAAATGAAAAAATGAATACGCCAAATGTATTAGCAGAACTGGTTAATTGCCATAATTATAATCGCAGACGAGTTCAGTTCACCGTAATGACAGCAGTGCCAGAGTTTGCAGATTTTCCGAGGCTAAGTGAAGATGATCTCTTATTATTCGCTCTTGGCGTATACCAATTAAAACAAGCTAAAAGATACTACGTTGAACATATCCTCCAAAACGGATCGTTTTCAATTGAGCTCAGTAATGAAATGCTAAATCAACACTTGGAAGAGTTAGAAGGAACAGATCTGTGGATGATACGAGGACGACTGCAATCTCGACATGTCCGAGCTCGCCAATATTATACCTACATCGCCTAATGTTGCACGTGCATAATAGGAAAAAGAACGATTGGGTGCTGTTTGCATATTATGTGCATAATATGGTACATGAGTTACGCTCGTCACTTACAGGTGTCAGGTTATCACCCCTGGCTTAGGGATTAGAGAACATTGTTTTAGTTCGAGACGAGGATGATATACATACTTGTTTAACCATATGTTATGTATTAACATTATTGTTAGACGTACATGTACTTTTAGAAATATTTAAAGGGTTCATAAACAACTGAACGTAAGATACAACTGTATTTTTATTTTTAGAAAATGCCATAAACCACAAAAAACAAAATACACAATAAAAAAAACCACTACAGGCAGACTGTATTTTCCCAATATTGTACTTTTTTAAACTATTGTAATGATGTAGCAGTAAGTATAGTTATTTTTTTAAATTCATTTCATAGAAAATGTATAAAATAAAGATTTTTGAACTTAAATAAAACCGAGGGCAAAGGTCACACAGTTTTGGTGCCAGAATAAAAAATGTTAAGGAGAACAAGTTCTAACAGAATATCGTATTTTTTTTTCTTTGGCCGCCATTTTCAAATTTGGACCAAAAATGTATGGAACGTGGATGATGTCCTTTATTGTTAAGAGCACGTTTGGTTTTTAATCGTTTTTTTTTGGATTATTAAATTTTATGGGTTATTTTGTTTTTTTTATACCTACCTCAATATTCAGTTACATACCAAGATTGTTAATCTAGTTTGACAGCTTATAAGCCTAGCGGTCTTCTGATGGGGGCTTGTCAATAAATGCTTAGAACGATTCTTTAATTTTATTTGATTATTTTGGAACGATGACTACGAAACGAAACTAAGAATACTCGTACATCACGGAAATTGCATAATTATTATTATTTTTTGAGTTGGAAATAAAAGATTTTTGTTTTTTTAAATTTATTTTATAATTAGGTATGCTACTTTAAAAAAATGATACGAAATTCGATAGATCCTATACTTTATGGAAATAATGATTTCCTATTTACATTTAAAATAGGTGTTTGGTTAGTAATAAAACAACTTTAGTTTCCAAATTTTTAGAGCTACTTATAGATATTTTGTAAATTAAAGGTAAAGAGGTGACATATTAATTCATAATAATTGAGTTCTTAATAAATGAGAGTGAACAGGCTTCTTCTGGGTAAGCTCGCTCCATCGTCGACTTTGTCTCTGTCATCTCTGACCTAGACTAGAGTCAAGAGCAAACCTATCTCAAATAAAAAAAAATAAATAAAAAAAAATGACTGACACCTACTGCATACTGCATTACACCATCCTCGCCGCTCAATGTCACATAATAATCCATCTCGTACGCACTCGCTTGGTTCGATATTTCAGTTTCACTCTAACATTATCTTGCTAAATAAAATTGCTCCCCAAATGAATGAGTGGGCGAATTCATGTACAGAAAATAAATTTAGCAATGTATTTTGTTTTGTCTGTGGGCGTGTTGCGTTAGTATTTGCAGTTTAGTGGTATGAGTTTGGAAGCATGTTTTAGCGGGCTTCGTACGTGAGTTATGATTCTATATCATTCTTAATTCGTTGGTATTTGCGCAAATATTCGCGATATTTCTTTAATACAAAACGAACTTTGTTACAATAAGGATATGGCATATTTTATATCATCAAAGTAACGCATATATTTTGACAAATACGCCAAGTAGAATGTTAGCACAATAGGTTAAGTTATACAATGTGCCGCTACAATGGCGACATTAATTTAACACACGGGTAGGGAGGGCTAGTGGCCAGTAATCATAAATATTAAACTAAGAATAAATAATTCATAAATTGAAAAATTAAAATTTTCAAACAAACTAATTAATAAAGCTCTCTCTTTCCTTCAATTCGCCTACTCTTTGCACGTTATTTGTTTTAATGTAATTGATGCAATGTTATGATCCGTGACCCCGGCAAAAGACCTCTGCGCTACAGTTCTTTATATACAGGCTGCTCCATATGCTGTTTTAGAAAATTGTAAATAAATCAATAAATAATAACGTTCATAAAATGAAAACGCAAAACCGTATACGTGTGTTAAATTAATGTCACCATTAAAGTGGCACGCTGTAGAGCCGATATTTGGGCAAGCTGCGGAAACACATAGCTTGCTAGTGAATGATGTTTACGCTCGAAAAATGGAGTGCTACAAGAATGTTTTGGCGCACGAATGACGTCAGCATGGGCACTGTTGCTACACGTTTGTCAAATGTACTGAAACAACAAGGCGGCGTTAGTTTCGATATTGACCACGCGCCAAATGATTCTTGTACAGTTTTACTCACATAGCCTCTGCGAGTGTACGGTATTAGGCTTAACGCCGTACAGCGGGTTGTAGAACAAAGCTTTGTCTTGCTCTGAAAATTGTTCGCCCCAGTCCCACACCGGCCTTTGCACGAAATTCTGTAAAGAATACTTTTTTGTGAATATGTTTTAGAAAATACAAAGCGAGGAACTGAGTTTTGTGACACATGCTGCGTGAGACTTGAGAAGAGTGGAAACATGTTTTGCAGCGGTGAAAACTGTGAGGATCCTTCCGATCATGTTTTTACCATAAAAAAATGCTAAAACCATTTGAAGACTGCAGGACGGGATGGCAAAAAGTGCATTGTGTGTTCAAACTTTACACACCTGCTCAAATAAGCGCGCACACATCGCGACTTTAGAGGTATTTGGGTATGACTGGTGTAACAATACTTCAATACAAGTAAACCCACCCAGTTGTAAATAAAACAATATTACTTTAGACACAGTCAGCTCCCGATCCCTTCAACAGAAATGTGTCAAAGATGTGATTATGTGCGCAGTCCCACAGGGTCGTCAGATACGTTTCTGTGAACTGGAAGTCTGCCGGGAGCTACAATAACAGCTAACAATCAATGTAAACTACCTTACCTTAGCCACTGCCAGCTCCCTATCCCTCGCGCAGTTGAACAGAAACGTGTCAAAGATGTGATTATGTGCGCAGTCCCACAACGTCGTCAGATACGTTTCTGTGAACTGGAAGTCTGCCGGGAACTGCTGCAGTAGCTGCCACACGCAGTCCAGGTACAGGAGCAGTACTGGGGCAGTTTGAGCGGAGGTCGTGTCCTTGGCGGTCGAGTCTTTTGGATTGCCCGGACGGGGGAGGCCGAATCTGAGGACATAAGTTTTATTGTTTTAATGAGGACCGAGTATAAGGAGTGCAGAGCTTTTGATGATAATGATGACAATAAACTTTTTATTATCAGGTACATAAAGTGAAACGAGAGAATGAGTTGTCTTAAGGCGCTCTCTAATCGTAAGTGATTATAAGGTTTATTATTCAATGTCATGAAATCCTCTATTCTACGCCGTCTTATTAACCGTCTCCACTAACCTAAAAGATGGCTCTTAATTTCTTAAAAAGTAACATATAACATACATATGACTTTCTATCACGGTAAAACGTTACTTTAAATTATAGATTTTTTTTAAATTTATTTATTTACTAATCACAATTTGTACAATAATAGAACAGACGGTGACCCCCAAACTAGGTATTTGCCTGTATCTTGGGAGTCAGTATGTATAGAGGCATGAGGAACAGGGAGTAAAGTTCACTCACCCTCCATAGAAAATGGAGGATCCTCCAACCAGACGGGTGTTGTCTGGTGGGCTACTGCCCGATGGTTGATGTCGGGATATTGTATATATGCTAGTCGCACGGTAAACTCTGATTGCGCGATGCAGGATTTTGCGTGACGCGTTCCATTGTGGCGATGTAGATATGCCGCCACAAAATTAATCAAAAACACAAATAAATCATTTGTAAAAGGAAATAAAAGGGTAGCACCATTTTTAGTTACGCGATCAATCTGGATAAATATTCCGGAAAACTTGCTTGCAAATTATATTTAACTATCGAAATAGGTCACTAAATTAATACATAAGGTAACTATTTCCCGTCTATTGTTTCATATGACTAACATTATAAAAGGATGAGCTTTAGATACACAAGCTACCAGGAACACATAGATGTATGGTAGTCCTCAAATATTGCGGATAATCGAAATAGGTAGTATAATTAATTACCCGACTACAGCAAAGCCAAGGGAGGGTTATGATTTTAACAGGCTATGCATACCTATTGCAGCATAACTCTGCATGTCAAAACTTTTTGGTTCTTTAATGTCAACCTGTTTTCCGTTTGTCATTGATTCTGGTCGATATTTTTTTTACCTTTTTAATTCGTGATTCGAATTATTTTTTTTGACAGATGGGTCCTCATTTTTTTCAGTATGGTGCGTCAGTTGCAAAAAGTTGATCTGTTGATACTGACCCAGTTAGTTGAAAATTTACGTGTAATTTATGTAATTTTTCTTGAATAATAAAAGCAAAGTGCTTTCGACGTCGTCCTATCTTTTACTTTCGGTATGTATTTCTGTTATGTTGTTGCCGTAGTAAGATTATGGTTTTTTTTTATCTTCAGTGCTAATATCCGCTATTTATTGTCATAGGAACGTTTCTTTCGAGTTCGAATCCCATACTTCCATAGTTTGAGTCGGGATGTTCGTCTTAATTTTCCTGGTACATATCTTTTAATCGTTTTCCTCAATCGAAAGTTCAGTCTGATCACTCTGGTCTAACTTTAATTCATTTTGTCTTAGGATTAATCAGTTTAGAACAGGCCATCTTTCGGCCTCCAGGTTCTGGCCCAAATAAACGCTTGACATCATTGGTCAACGCGGAGTAATTGGCCGCATCCAGCCGCGAAGGCCACACAACCATGTGGACCACCCAGCCAGCGCCAACTCCTGAGCCAGATAGCCTGCTCCTGCTGTTTACGACACCTCGCCGGACGTAATTACGTTGGACAACGATTTTTTACGATATTTTTACATACTAGCTAAGTAACGTAGTTAGTAACTCTCTACAAATTTTTAATTCGTTCACTATTTTATTTTAAATTTTCAAGCCTGTAAAATGCGAGATACCTTGGTTCTCTGATCTCTTCTCCCTTTACGGTTTATTTTGGGAGCGTTACCTAATAGCGATTGCAATCGACCTGTTAGGACGTCTTTTTTTTCTTTCGATATTCGCGTATTTTACCCTATCGGACCAAAGTTATCTGCTATTTATCTTCTTTTTTTTTACATAAATCGACCAGCAACTTTTATATACTTTAAATATTAATTTTTTTTACAATAAATTGCAATGTTTTCATATTTTATTTAAAAATAACAAAATTAAAGGTGATGTGGTGAAGAAGTGTTTTTTCTTTTATTTTTTTTTCGCTACACTATGCATGTACATACTGGCTGTGCCCCGCGACTTCGTCCGCGTGATGTCGTAAGATACACAATATCCTAAAATAACAGCCACATTTGAGTAAAACTCCCGCATCCCCCGACCCGCCGTGTTGCATCGCCGCACTATTACTTCGTTTTCGCGTAGCGTTCTTTCCGACTTTTTTTCTTTTTGCTCGACTACTAAGGGTCGTAGCGTGATGTTAAACAGCCTATAACTATCCTCGAGAATTGGGCTAACAAATGCTAAAAGAACTTTTCAAATTCGACTGGAAGTTCCAGAGACTAGCGCAAAATAGCTTAAATTTGATGAGTTTCAATTTTTTTTTGTGCGGAACCCTAATTCTTTTTCTAAAATAAAAGTAGCCTCCTTATAACATCAGCTGTCTGCCAGTGAAAGTCCCGTCAAATTCGGTCCATTCAGCCGTTTCGGAGATTTATTTGTACAATTTTTTTCATTTGTAAGAAAGAAAGATAGAAAGAAGAAAAAGAAATAGATGAAAGATAGATAGATAGAATACTCTTTATTATGTACACTATAAACATACCAATCGCATCTGCGAAGTTTAGCTAGCCAATTTAAAACGACCCTGTATACAAAAGAGATTCGGTAGAAAGCTCTCAGTAATAGCTGGTGTTCAATGCACAATTACGCACTATGATGATTATTGATGATATACTGAGTCACTTTAAAATCAAATCGTTACTGGCGGCGCGGCGTAGACACTTCTAGGTTTAACCTCATTATTTAAAGTTGTAAATCAAGGTGTGGATTGACCAGATTTGTTAGGTCAGCTGAGCATATATGGTGCCTAGACCGTCCGCTAGAGTTCAAAATTATAGACCCTTCTCGATCAAATCCAGTTGAAATAACACGAATACAATGCGCCCCTTTCCTATACCCTCAGAAGACACAATGACTTATTTCACAGTCGCGACCTTGATGTTTTCAGTGGTAAATTAAGAAACACCTTTGATAAAATGTAATGTAACGTAAAATGTAATGTTATTATTAAATCGTACAGATAAACTTGTGACTTATTGGTTATACGAAAACCGATGTTGTTTTGTTACTTGATGTCTTGTTTATACCTTTTTTGCTGTCGTTTTTGTCGTAGTTGGGTTTCAGCTTCTTTTTTAGTTGGACATAAGGAAATAACAAAATAGAATCAGGCTAATTAATTAATACAAAATTGTGTATTAATGTAGCTGCTATATAAAATAATAATTTTATATGACTAACATTATAAAAGGATGAGCTTTAGATACATAAGCTACCAGGAAGACATAAAAGTATGGTTGTGCTCAAATATTGCGGAACGGTAAGGCCGTGTAGTATTTATTTACATACAAAATCGTTTTGTGACGAATACTAAGGCCGGGATTTATAGACGTTGCTAGGACGTGCGTTGGTTTTGATATGTTGACAGTGATAGGAATAATGCTCAGTCAAAGCACGTGCTAAGTAATCGTAAGCCCAAAATGGTTTTTGAGCAAGCATATTATGCAGGGCGATAAGTTGATAAATGAGTAGGTGCGGCATGATGAGAGAACACCGAAAATATATTTGAAAAGTTTCAGATAGGAGCCCCGTGGTCAGGGCTCCACTTTCAGGTTTCAAAAATGGGCAAAAAATAACGTGATCATCAGAGCCGTATGATCGTATACATAAATCAAATCCAATGAAGAAATTGTGAGCTTTCTCTAAATCTGACGACTTTGAAAACTCAGATTTGGACAATTTTTAAAAGGATATGCAGGCAGGGCCAATAAAAGATTCTGTGCAATAGTGTAACACGTCCTGATAGTGAATGTATAAATATTTGACGGAATGATGGAACCTTTTGGCAAATATATCGAAAATTCATTGATTTGGAATAGTACACAAACCATCAGTAACTTTAAATCAACGAACTTAATAATAGCTTAGATTTCTGTTTCAATTTGAAGTTGAAACCCAACCTAGCTGAGACTTTTGTGAAGATTTGTTGGTATTCAGAAATTTGTAAATATTTAAACACTTTTAAAATATCAAGTAAAATTAGAACATCGTCAAAGTACACCATAAAAACAGAGATAATTATTTCATACTATGTCACTAAGCAAAGTATTTGAAAAACATATTCAACTAATGGGCTATCCAACGAACTATCAACTTTAAAACAAATATTCTGTCTCAACTTTTCGCCCTATATATTATGCTTGCTCAAAAACCCTCTGGGCTCCCATATGTTTATGTTTATTTTAGCTTGCTTTGTTTATTTTCGAGTTACTAAGTTCGTGTAAACAGTAAAGTATGTGAAACAAGTTCATACAAGCTACCAGGAGCATATGAATGTGAAGGAGTACTCACCTATCACAGAATGGGTGTCCGAGCGCGATCCATTCCTTCTGTATGAGAGACTGGAAGCCTGATATCGTTCTGAAGTGTGGGTCGACTAGCAATTGAGTGAGGCATGATACGACGGAACAATAGTCTACGCCGTCACCTGAAACATAAGGAAATATCTCTAAGGGCTGATTTTTCAATCGTCAGATAACTTTTATCTGAGGAATAAATATGGTGGTTTCACATATTTTCTATACAAAACCTGTCAAAACGTCAAACATATTCCTCAGATAAAAGTTATCAGACGATTGAAAAATCAGCCCTTAAATAAATTAGTAAAATAATTGGTGCTTGTTTGGAATTATTTACAAACAAAAGTTTGAAACAATTACTAAGAAAACATGAAATCGTAGCGCGAGTATTATTTATTGTTGAACGCCCTTAGGCTTCCTGTACATGACGCCGGAGCCGCACCGCATGTTTGTGTATACGAATGAATATCGCTCATGCGCCGCAGCGGAGCCGCGTGTACGCGCGTACGTGTGGACGCATTGATACCGAGTTAAATAGTAAAGCAACGAGCCTGCGGTCCGGCGCCCGGTGCTTCTCCGGTGTCATGTGCAGGAAGCCTTACGCCTCTAAAATAATAACACCATGTTTAACACAAGCATCTCCATATTTTTAGCCCGCGTGCAGATAAGTCCTCCCCACTCTCTTTCCACTTTTCCATAGAAAAATAAATACTTCGTTTAACTTCGAACCTGGGCGTATCATAAGCCTCAAAGCTGAATAGCGTGATTTTGAATGCGTTTGGAGCGTATATGCGTAACATTAGCCAGGATTGTACTCGGCACCATTATTGCCGGTTGTACCATCGCGGATATTTGCGGTACACCACTTTTCAACTTTATTACCTTAGTAATAAGGTCGAAAAGTGGTTCACCGCAAATGTCCGCGATGGTACGTTCACATACTCCCTGCAATTTATCATATTCCGGCCACCGAGAGAATGCGTTCCCGACAGCTGTCAGTTGGACACGAATACGAACTAATAATAAAGTTTAAATTCAAAAACACGTATCCTCTTCTTCTTGCAAATGCTGAGTAAGAAGAGGATTCTTACTCAGCATTTGCAGTCCCCTCTCAGTTATTTTATCTCTGTGTGCACAACCTCTTAACGGGTCATTGTACTCATCATTATGAACTACTTTTACCATGGGAACAAACCTGAAATCACGAAAAATAAAATCAGCTATACCCTCGTGGTGTGACGAGTTATGCGAACATAAATGTAGGGAACAGCAGATTTATTTTCGCGATTTTTTCGCAGGTTTAGTCCCATAATAAAATTTGTTTATAATTATGAGTACAATGACCCCTTAAGAGGTTGTGCATTTAATTCAGGGACTTGTTATATAACTGGCAGGAGCTGGAAACGCATTCTCTCATTATTAAGTAGTTGTATAGCTCGATTTTGGTGCACACAATTACCTTCTTGTAAGACAACTGTGACGTTGTTAGACAGATGCTGCGCGGCGTCCTCGGCGAACGCGATGCAGTTGGCGACGTAGCGAAGCCACCGGCTTGCGTCCAGGATTGAGTAGTATTGAGAGTCTTGCATCTGAAAATAAAACAAAGACAACTTGATTACTTGTTTAATATCATCATTGACTATTATAGTCTGTGTGCACCTACCTACCTACTTTTTTGTTAAGTATCATACTGTGGCAGGACCCAGTGATATCTACTTTATCTATACAAATAAATAAAATGGAAGTACCTGTTTGTAATGTCAAAATAACAGCTTTTTACTAAATGCATATGAAAGTATAATATTATGAAGTCAGAAGGTGGAAACAGGACTGACTAACAAAACAACCCAGGGTGCCCCTTTGAGTATAGTCTGCACTTGAATTACCTTGAATGAAAACCACATGAAGAACTTATACAATGTGGAGACAACAATACGACAATAAATGAAAATGCTGGCAATACAAATGCATAGGATTATTTTTGAACTATCAAATAAATCCTAACGTTGAAATTAAACAAGTGATTTTTTCAAACAAAGTAAATAGTAGTGATGGGCCGACTAACGACCGAACCCTATAACCTATCTATCACCAGTTCAGGCATACTGGAGATAGAAAAACTTGTCTATCTATGGTTTTATCCTCCAAATAATCTTTATGAGATTATGGAAGCTTACCGGCCTGACATAAGGACAGATAGAATTATACTGTCTACTATCAATAGCGATCTGTCTTTTACTGAAAATATGTTATTGGGTTCGGTCGTAAGAGATTATGGAATCTTACCGGCCTGACATAAGGACAGAATAATAGAATTATACTGTCTACCATCAATAGCGATCTGTCTTTTACTGAAAGTAGGTTATTGGGTTCGGCCGTAAGGGTTTTGCTAATATTTGACTTGCTATAGTGACTAAACTATTGGATATTATATTTGATTGAATTTTCGTATGCAGACTGGGAACGGTTTTTAATATACGCAATTTAATTTATTGTCATATTATGTCGTCCCCACCTTGTATACAATCATACAATTATATTAGTTGCCTACAATGACAAAAACAAACCGCATGTATTCCTAAGGAAATCATGGAGCACTTCATTCATAAAACCATAACATTACAAAATAACAAGAACATGAGTCATTTAGTGATTTTAGTACAGGTCGGACTTAATCCCTTCGAATCCGAACGTAGATCTACGCGAAACAATGCCTTTTTGTTTCTGTAATTACTTAATTAATTTCTATTATAGATACGAGTGATTAATGTAGGGCAGGTGCCAAGTATTTATAGAAAATTGGTGTTGTGTAACTATTTAAAATGTTTCTGAACCTTATTGTTACTTACCCAAAACTGTCCAAGCGTGGTCGGTGTACACAATTCGACAAGTTTCTTGTACGAGGTCTGGAGGGTCCCCAACGTTGGAAGTATGCCGGGGCCGCCAGTATTCGTGAACGTATTGCCACAGAGGTATAGAACGTGGGGCGGCGTCAACTTTGGGTGGGAGCGACGCACCTGAGAATTTAAGACTTTAAGTTAGTGTGATAAGGTGGAATTTTGATTGTCACTTGTTGGTGGTTCGTGTGTTGTTAGTATTGGTGAGATTTATGTTTGTAAATACCATACAGAAGAAATTCTAGAATTTTTTTTTTACTTCTCATTAATTTATGGGTCATATTCAAAATAATTGTAAGTTACGGATAGGAAACAAATATGAATATTATTTGATTGTAACAGAAAAATAACAGAAAGGAATTATTAGGGCAAGTGTTGACAATTGTTGACAACTGCAAAATATGAAAAATGTAGATGTGCCAATATATTGCTAGGTGAGCGATAAGGTTTCTATGGTCTGAAAATAACACGGTAAATCTCCCAAGTTTGTTCTTGGGATAAGTTCATCCCAACTACGGAACCCTACATTGTGCATGGTCCGACACGACGACGATGCCCTTAGCCGGTTTTTGCAAATTGCAGCTCTAGTAGGTTGTATGTAGATCAAAATGTGATACGCGACGATGGTAGTGTAGGTATTAATATTAAGGCGAAAGGATTCTAATGATTATAATTATGTAAAACTATAACTATACTATACTATAATTGTTACGGCCGTGAATCATATTTTAATCAACATACAACCTTCCACTGACCTACAAATTGTAAAAAACGTGAGATAATTTGAATTTCGCGGGCTACTGTGGCGCATCCCCCTTAACTGATTCTGAGACTGCCGACGACGAGAGGCCGGGTACGCGTCGGCGAGGCTGTGCGGTTAATACAAACGGCGCAAGCGGTGATATACCCAGTAAAACATGCACACACAGACAATACATGGCACAGCAATGCAATACAGGGCACATTATTCGAAAACTTTACATACTTCAAATAAATTGAAGTAAAAAAAAAATGTTTTGGCTAACCTGAGGTGCAGTAAGTATAATTAATATTTTATTATCATTAATGTATATGTGACACCATGTGAATAATGCCTAATCATTCATATCTGTTACGTAACAGAAAAAGTGACGGATAAAATAACGTATATGAATTAATTGCACGTGTCTAACCTACAAATCTATTTATTTCCACACTAATTTAAATGTTATACGAATATTTTATATTTAAAACAATTAGCACAATACAGACATTTTCTAGTATGAGTAATAAAACAGTAAACTTACTAACCGCTATTTTAAACGTCTCACATTGAATATTTACTTTTAAAAGTCTAATTTTCTTCGACAACGAAACGAGCTGAGAAACTATATTGAACAAAACGGCCGATCATTTATTCTTACGTCGTGTAGTGACAGGTAGTGGACTAATGTTGCCAGTATATCAAATTTCTTTATTACCATGGAAATAATATTAAAATAGCATAACAGAGAAGAATAACAGATATGTGTAAAATCAGGAGACTCATTAATAAATTAAATTTGAAGAACAATAAATAGTATTTTATATTTTGTTTAGTGAAGTGTTGAAAGTTTAAACAATATTCTCTGAATATAGTTTTTTTTTAAACTTTTGTGTAATGGTTAATAGTTAAATTATTTTTTTTAGTTTACCGTCAAAGACGTGGACATTGAATACTTGTATGAAACGGAATCTACGCAATGTTTGGTTTCATTTTTTTTTTAAGAATTGTTTAGCTGTATCAAATGTTTCGTTGTTTTTTATTAAGCTCAAATAAACATTTAATCTGTTTGTTTATGAAATTCTAGTCAATTGTATCTCGTTATAAAAATAATTGGGTTGGACAATAAGACAGTAGTAAATATACAATTATTTTGAATATGACCCTTATCTATCGTCTACGTACTTTGGATTGACATTCATTCAATTTATTTATTTATTAATGATGTCCTATGCCCAGGAGTCGATGTCTTTCGGCTAAAATGGTGACGATGATGATGATGATTAATGAACAACATATTTCGTAGATAATACGAACTACGAGTTCAATAACTTCTGTACAAGTTTATTGTTTATTTTCCGCGTGTGACGACAAATGATTACTTGCTACACGTAACGTCCACGACGCTTGATAGCAATTTTTTCCGTCTACTGTATTTTATAATCAAATAATATAAAAGTAAATTATATTGAACACGATTAAATGTAATTGGACTAACTTTTGACCTTTTTTGCAGATGAGAGCAAGTTCCGGAGAACTTCTAGTTCTACGTGTATTTCCTGTCAAGTTTTATTGAGCATGTTTACTCCAGCAATTCAATAAAATATATGAATATTATAATAAATTATTATTATATTTGATATTTCTCGGGACCGGGGACGGGTTTGGATGGCTAAAGTGGACGGGTTATCTAAAATTATGGAAGGACTATGGCCCCTGCTTGACCAATGTTTGATAAATATAATACACGGATAAAATGGCAGGGGGTGACTTGCACACTCAACAATGGGCCCCCGGAAACGGTCGCTAGCATATAGTGTCGTAGCGACAAGGGGGCAACATGTCCTGAGGTGCTTAAGAGGAGTGGAGAGGTGGCTTATTATATTATTATTATTATGGTTGGCTATGAATATTATGAATGTTTTTTTAAAGGGCATAATCCGGTGCATACTTTAGTTAGAGCAACCCTTAAGGTAAGCTAAGATCATTTATTTCACACTACATGGCATGCAAAATACACACTACTTACAGTCATACTTGTTAATGGATTTCTTGCATTCTAACACGGCAGTGGCACTTCCACCGCTAATATGTTAGAATTAACTTGCGTGAGGGAGCTTGAGCAATACCGTGAGGAATTAGCCGGTTAGAGTTCGAAATAACCTTTTGTCTTTTCCAAGCGTTGCGATTTTATGGACTTGAATTTTTATTGATGTCACCCGTTTTTTATTTGTCGGCCAAAATGCCCTAATGTCTGTCCCATAAGTATCTAATGAAAATGTAAACAAATGGATCATAAAACGAATATGTGGATGCCAATTTGTAGTGTCACTTACAAGTTGAGTGCTTTGATTATTTGAATACTTAAACCAGAAATTCTAATTTTAAATCACTTTACAGACGATTTTTTTTTAAATTTGACAACTGAGGTTCATTTTATAGCCTCAATTTTCTTCGATGATTTTTCAATTACAATTTAATAATGTTATTTAAATAATAATTGTTGAAAAAGTCATCATCTGCCTAGCCTTTTCCCAACTATATTGGGATCGGCTTCCATTCAAACCGTATGCAGCTGAATATCAGTATTTTACATGGAGCGACTGCCTATCTGACCTCCACAACCCAGTTACTGGGTAATACGATACCCCTTGGTAAGACTGGTTGTCAGACTTTCGGGCTTCTGACGAACCGTAACGACTGTCAAAGATACACGAATGACAGCCGGGACCAACGGCTTAACGTGTTTTCCGAGGCACGGAGGGATCTTGATATGTAAATATGGTCACCCATCCACGGACCAACCGCAGCAAGCGTAGCTTAACCTGATCGATCGACCCGTGCGGCTGTTATTTCTTAGCCACAAGTCCCTCTTGTTGAAAAAATGCTGAGATATAAAGTTGAAACCTTGTAAACACAGATGAATGTGTTACTAACTCCCTTGAGTGAATGATTGTTTAAAAATTTAACCTGAACAGGGTTTGTTTACACGTCCATCAGATACTGTCGGAGAAGACCATTAATGAGTTTTGTTTCTACCAATAAAGCTTTTATTCACATACCTGTTCCAACAACACACTCTCCGCAGTCGCTGACTGTTCAGTACTCAACAACTCCCCACTCCTCAACAACGCAGCACCTTCGGGCCTTCCCCACACCCAAATAGGAACTCTCCCCGATCGAAAATGACGCGCCGATTCCATCAAATTATAGTCCAACACAGAACTGGGCACTATCAACGTCTCGCCAGCAGTCAACATGAACGCATCAGAAGTTCCATTTATACAAGTGATCCTCCAGTGAGGACATTCACACCGTTCGAGTTCCCTCTTCCAGTCGCCCGGGCGTTGGAACATGTTCATGTCGGAGGGGAGCGTGGGGTAGTACGGCTCTCTGTACTCGAAGGCAAAGAGGAGGTCGTGCCGCTTTGGAAACGCGTGGTGCATTAGTGCGAGGGCTATTTTTCGGCCGTTGTCGATCGGTGAGTTGGCGAAGCTGAATGTTAGGACCTTCATGTTCTGGAATGGAATGGAAAGTGAGTTTATTATTTATTTATTTGGAATCTCAAAGGAGGATACACAGATACAACAGAAATCACAATAATAGAAAAATAAAAACACAAATGTAACGATTTACTTGTGCAAAAGGCTTGCGCAAGTAAATAATTACGTGAGTGGGATGAATTAGTACAAGTATCTGAACCATTTGGTGGCACGCAGACTTGCGCAAGCCTAAATTTGCGCAAGTTAATCGTTACGTGTGGCTAGCATTACCTACACAAAAAAATATCGACTTCCAAAAAGCACTACAAAGTGAAAAATAACTTTAATTTCGGAAGTCGGTGGAAAAAAATAAAATAGAGATCCAAAGACACCGACTTCCAAAATTAAAGTTATTTTTCACTTTGTAGTGCTTTTTGGAAGTCGGTGTTTATTTATTTTTATTTATATAGATTATTACACATTTGTTGACTATTGAAGGGAAGAATATTTGATTAGATATAGGTATGTACCTATATGATAGTTTGGTTGTTTCTAGTTATTGCAGAGCGATCTTCTAACCTCTGTATACCATTGATGTTTGTGTTATTCATGATTTTTTTGAGTGTAAGGAATATTTCTACATTATTATTTTGTTCGCTTGAGTCATAGTCACAGATAAGTTTTGAAACTAAAGAGAAATTTCATGTTTGAATGAAACAAAAAGGCTTCATCATGCACCTCTCATGCATCACCGTTTGCCAAACTGGTAAACATAATAAAATAACTGTAACAATTTCCCTAAAAATGTTCATGGCACAACATAATTTTATAAAAATATATTTATTTATTTTATTTTTTATATATTTTTTTTTGTCTGAAGCGAATTTTAATCATTATCTTTTTTAACGTTTACTATTAAAAAATCTAAACTATTTAACAACCACTGATCTAATTCCTTACATCCACTAGCTAACTATGTGACATTGAGTCACGCGCTAATCTGATTAGATAGTGACCCGAACAGATTGCCACAGTACCTAACGCATCTGCACCAAATATGTGTATTATCTGTGTACACAGCACATATGTGTTTTATATAAATATAGGTAATGGTGTGTTTGTGTATGTACATTATTTTACGTGTATTGGCATAATGAGAAAATAACAAACTACTAGTCGAAAAGTGCTATTATTCTGTCAGTTTTTAAATAATATTCTTTATGACATTAGTAGATACTAGTTATATTATGAACTAAGAAGTGAAAATATTGTTTTAAATATTTTTTATTTGTTTTATGGGCTAATTATAACACTTATATTATTTTATTTGTCTAAGGAGCATTACTGATGACATTTTAATTATTAATAATTGATAATTCTCATCACCCCATAATTTTTTGTTTCTTTTTTATATAAATTTGCGTAGACTAGATTCAATTATTTCATGTCAATATTATAACACCTTTATTTGTCACCTTCATTCTTTGCAAATAAATCATTCTGATTCTGAGAGTGCCTATAACGCAAATATACAAGGTGGAACAGGACGATTGACATTCTTTTAAACCACATACAGAGAATCATGACCTTTACCCGTAAGTATACAAAAAAACAATCAAATCCAATGAATACTTTAGGAAATTATTTTTAATTTTCTTATTATTCAACATGATGTAGATCTGAGCCCGTAATAATAATAGGTAAACATTGTAAGGTCAAGAATATGTGCAAACATATGATTCTTTTCTCTGCGTTTGTATTGTTCTCCGACTAAAGTGCCTGCGCCTACCGACCTGCGCCCCGCACCGCCGCCGCCACGCCCCGCACCGCATCGTTGGTCAGTGACTTTTCATAGATAAAGCGTGTTTACTTTTTATGCAGTTGATTCTGCTATTTATTTTGTTTGAAAACTGCAATTTTTAAATTTTGAATTAACTACTAATCTTCGTGTTTTAAAATGTTTCGATGGATTAGTACTATGCCCGTTTTCATTTAATGTCGTACATCCAGATCGACGTTGTATTTAGCAATGGCGTCTACGACAATGCAGTCTTTTTGAAAATGATTAACACCGTACTTTGCCTGCGTCGTGGATTACGGCCTACTCCTCTCACAGAGAGGAGGCTTGAGATAACAAGTAGGTGGGGCAGTTCCAATGATATATTATAGACATATTTGAAATACTGTTTATTCAGGTGCAAAATGCAAATAAGATAAAGCTACTGTCTGGTTGGGTAAAACTTAAAATCATAGGAAACTAGCTTCGCTCGCGTGAAGGTCGAAAATTATCCGACAGGAATGTACCTACTACCGGGATAAAAACAGTATCCTATGTTCTAACCCAGGTCATGGTCTACCTATATGCCAAATTTTATCGAAATCCGATCAGCCTTTAAAGCATGAAAAGGTAACAGACAGAGTTAAGTATGGATTAGTACCATGTATTAGTTATATGGATTTTATTTTTAACAATGTCAGTGGTGCAGCTACAATTATCATTCGAGGGAAGCCGAAGAAAAAATTAAGTATTCAGTTCTCATAAACTCGGACAAAAAACTGTAGGTTTTTAATCTTATGACGTATTAAACTGGTATTTAACATAATTGTGTAATGTGATGTGACACACAGTTACACACAGGTATACCATATTATTTGGCAATAGTAGACATTAAGAAGAGTGGTTGTTCCGAAGGGAAGCCGATAGGGATCGGGTTGTATGTAGGCTACGCCCCTGAACAATGTATCGGTCGCCACGAATAGCTTTGTGTATAAAACGTGAGATATAAAATGACTATTAATTTGAATAGTTACAAAATGAGTCATCCAAAAACATGTAAATATACACATTCCAAGTGTAGATGGTATTATCATGGAAATGGTTACTTATAGAAATCTGCGTAGATTATGGAGATTACCTACCTACATTTGAAGTAGATAGTACCTATATTCGAACAATGAATCATCATCGCAGTGATGCTAAAGATCAGGAAAGCAATTAACATTCAGTTAACATAAGAAACGTTGAAGAACTTAAATTCAACCGCAAAAATAAACAACATTTTGTACAAATATGTAATGGCAGACATAGTATTGAATGGTTTCAGAATTATGTTTGAAAATAATATCCAATGTTTGGTAATTTTTAAACTTAGATCTGACTAAACGTTTTCTACGTAAGTCACAGTTTTACTTGGTAAGGGGAATTGAATACACCACCGCACAGTGCGATATTTTTAAGATCTAGCAGGACAATATTCAAATTATGCACCCATCTGTAAACGCTTATTACCTATCTAAAATAAGAGACAACAAACCATATTTCAAGGACACGAAACTATTTTTCTAAGAAGTCTCACTTAACAATAGATAAAAGGGGTGGATTAGCCGGCTAACTGCGTTTTGCCGAACGCGTGGAATGCACTGGCGAGTCATTCGTCTGAGTTTGCTCGATGAATACGCTGTGTTTTTGTGCGCTCCAAGTGGTTAAGTGTTATTATCGTGTTCCTTTGAGTCTGAAGGTAAGTAAACAAAATATATATTTTTTAATTTGTGTTTAAATTAAATATAAGGGTAAAGTATAGAACATCACATTTTTATATAACGATAAAATCTTCCAACACAGTTTGTGATAGAGTTTTAGTATATTACACCGGATTATACCGTTACGGTGTTATATTTTTCTGGTAGAAGCACTTATAAGCTCTATAAAATAGGTTCATTCGGTTGCGCAAGTTTGCGACACTCATACATTTTTTTTTAATTTTCAGAATGACCTCCCAAATTTTGCGACTATCATTTTTCAATCTTTGGTTTGCCAATGTAAAGCAATCCAGAACAGACGCTTTATTGCATCATGCATTGCAAGAACTCGGTGATGAGACGTACCCAGATGTCATTTTAAATAAAATTAAAATGAAAATAAGAAGCTATAGCCAAAAAATCTCAGAAAAGTGGTTAGCTTCGGGCAGACATCGAGACCGCTTTTTACAAGAAAATTCTGCGTGGCTGGAGAAAACTTTTTCTTTTGCCGACATTGTTGAAAAAAATGAGGTAATTAATCCGTTACCTGGGCCGAGTACCCGACCCGGAAGACCACCTAAAGATTTTGAGAGTTCGAGCACTAAAACCAAGAGGCGTCGAATTCAACAACTTCTTGACACATGGAGTCAAGAGAGTTGTCTTTGGCAACCTAAGTGGCACTTCGCAAGGAGGGAATGAGGGATTCAGCAGCTAATGTTAAAGATTTGTGTGATTTTTCACCTAGAAGAGGTACGACACTGAAGAAAGCGCGAGTGTCTTACACCAATATAAAACATAATCTTTCTGCAGACCAAGCTGTCGCATTAATGGTTGACGCGAATCTCTCGACGCATCAATATAACGTAGTACGTGAGCAAGCAAAACAAATAAATAGCAAAATGTATCCAGCATATTACAAAGTTAAAGAGGCGAAGAAATTGTGATATAAATGTCACAGAAACATATGCAGAAATAAAATTACAATCCTTAATAGATCATACGATTACACGGCTACGCAAAGCACAAGAAGAGGTCTTAAGAACTTTAAATGACTTAAATAATCTAAACCTATTAGTCAAATGGGAGTGTGATGGCACGGAACAAACCAACAAATTACTCCTGAAGTGCGTGAGCTGTTGGAAATTAAGGCTACAATAGAAAATGAAGAAAGCCAATCAGATAAATCTGATTCCGAAAAATCCGATAGCGATTCTAATTGTCTTCAGTCAGTCAGTGTTTGTATTTATAGTTATTTTTTTTAATATTCTTAGTAATTTTCCGGTTTCATAATTATATTCGAACTTACTCGGATTTTTTATTATACTTGTAACAATTCTCTCCTTGCCTCGTTTCATTTTATTGTTAATTAATTATGTTTCTATTCAATATATACATACAATCTTGACTATATCGTTTAATTATAATGCCAGACCATTTGCAATGCATTTTTATTACCTAAAACAAGAACTAGTACTCATTTAAACCTTAAAATAATTTTGTCCAGCTAGATTTTAAAAATATCACACTGTGCACCGCTTCTAAAGAACTGTAGCATCAATACAAATTGTATCCACAAAGATGTAGCGGTAGGTGGCAAAAAAATAAGACAGCTTTTAATTTGTTTTTGGAGTTGATTCTTGTCATTTCTATCTTTCTTCAAGAGCAAAGAAACTATGTACATTGGGCCATTTCTTTTCATACCCTCATATTTATTTCTTAACAAACCGTGCGCCCGATGGGATTACCCATCGGCAAAAATGACGAAGTTTCATACAAACTTTCAAACCCTATTGTCCCTTTTAAGAGGTGAATTTAAAAAAATCCTTCCTTACACTGTTTGAACACCGCCACCGTCAACGGGACGTCAACGAAAAACGAGATTATTAGAACCGAACGTGAGTCCCGTTGAGGAACGTGCGGTGGGCACGCGGCCATAGTAAATGTACTGTTGTTACTTCGGTGCCGTCATCTCGTCCTTGTTGACGTCCCGTTGACGGTGCGGTGTACAAACGGAACTAATACACAATTGCATGCTTCAAGACGCAGCGGTTTAGGCTGTGAATTTAAGAGTTTTATTAAGATAAATATATAGATATAATACTCTTTATTATGTACACCATAAATATTACAGAATTTTACAAGAGGTGACACAATGGGCGGTAAGTTGAAAGATTCTCTTATAATTCATTCTTCTTTCATCTCTGTATTAGCGTCAAGTCCTGCTACCAGCTTCCAAATTACTATAGCACGCAGTATGAACCCACCTTGCATATAACCTGTAGCCCCTTCACCTTTCCGGGCATATCGCCGTACGGCATGAGCCGTCGCCGTCGTTGCGGTCCGCCGTCAGTCAGCCACACGGCGCCGACGCCCGTCAACGGAACATCAAACGCGCCAAGCAAGTAGTTCCGTTGGCAGTACTCCTGGATTCACAGAAATGGATTTATATAAGTTAATAGTACGGTCAGGTGCGTAGTACTCGCAACTGGCGTGCGTGTATGACCAGACGTATGAACGTAAACGAAACAAAAGGAGTATGTAGGGGAAACTACAGAACGCCACCTGCTACGAGCCTTACAGTAAGGCTAGTTTCTGCTTACCCCATGGCCAAAAGGCGTGAGTTTATATATGTACTAGCAGCGCGGATTCACCCGCATAAGTCTCGATCCCGTGGGGATATCGGGATGAAAAGTATCCTATGTGTTAATCCATGTTATAAACTATCTGTGTGGCAAATTTCATCTAAATTCGTTCAGTAGTTTTTGCGTAAAAATGTAACAAACATCCATCCATCCTCACAAACTTTCGCGTCCTTAATATTAAGTAGGATGTAAGTTTATAGTATGGTGGACTTGAGGCCTTCAATGTATGCGAACGATTTTGCTCGAATGTCGGAGAGAAGTACAAATATGTCATGTTTAAATTGTACTGTGTGAGCTATCATAGCACTACACTGCTGAGGAAAGTTGAAATCTAAACTAATATTACTATTATTCTATTCTATTATTATGAAACTAAATATTTTTGTTTCTATGAGATTACATGCAATCCGTATGAATGCAAAAAAGTTTTTATTGCCGCACGCATTTACGAGTATATAATAAACATTACATAACAACATCACGCCTTGTTTCCCCAAAGGGAGTATACAATAAAGTACCTGATATTATTAAAAATAATAGTAATAGTATTAAAATTTAAAAGGGCACGACATCATTCGTCGGACTTTTGTCACCGCCCAGCTGTTTTAGAACCCAACGACTTGGCACGCGACGATGGCAAGAGACCAGACGGAATGATTGCCCTGGAAGTTGGGTAGGTCTTTGGTTTGGGATGTAACCTGTGTCTGTAAAACTGGGACCGCCCATGTGACGGTAGAACATGGGCACCCTGTTTTTTGGGTGGGAAATCATCAAATGACTTCTCCCGCTCTGGGCGGAGTGGGAGGGCGTGTCTGACTTTTACTGACTAAAACCCACCCGTGTTCCTTCAGTTGCCTGTGCCAGGGGCCACGGTAACTCTTTCGAACATCTCGTGGCCCTGGCTAAGAACATGGGCACCCATTCTTGTAAAATAATAAATGATTTGATTTACATTGTTTTCGAATAAAATTACTCTCATTGCCAACCAAAAAACCGAGCTATTATAAACAAGGAAATTGAGCCAAAGTAGGAAGTAATTGCTGAAAAACCATCTGAGGGTTTTCAGATAAGGAAATTCAAGTACCAGGGCCGCAAAGTCGCGAGAGCAAAGAAATAGTTCCTATTGTTGTTGAGAATGCGAAGTAAGTAATTTAGTCAATCAGTTGACGGCCAAGACTCACTATTTTTTGCAGCTCGATATTTTAATATACTTTTATAAAAATATAAGTATGTATGTATGTTCCCATTTTCTATCCCATCGTTTCGCCAAAAGCTATCCCGGCCACTAATTTCCAAAAGCATTTTCAGAAGCACGATTATCGAAAAAGTGCCGGCAATAAACCCACACAAATCTCCACTGTTTTTTTTGCCTTCATCTAATACATTGTTCCTTATTACATGAATAAATAAATGATTTACAGCGGAATTTACTTTCGGGGAAGTTCCTTAGGGAAAGAACCTTTTAGCTGAGATAGATAGATCTTGGAAGAGGTATGTACATTCCTGACACGTGAGGCAAGGTGTGGGTTTCTTACATATTTTATTGTCAGTCTTTCCTCGATCAAGTGTTACTAACTAATTCGTCATAAAAACTATGACCGACCTTTTTAACCCGACTACGGCAAAGCCAAGAGGAGGGATAATTATGATTTTAATAGGCTGTGTACGTTACATGTTTTATCGTGTGAAAATACTGGAACGCCTTATGGATATTGCCTACCAGGGACGGCCCGGCCAATTTAAGAGTTACGTCGAATTCTTGCCTAGTAAAACAACGTGATGTTCCTCTGGCTGCTAATGACCTGGATTTGATATGAAATTTTGCGCGTGTTTTGATTCTTTAATACATCTATACTTATAGAAGTATCGGATATTGGAATAAAATTGTTCCAACACTTAGTTTAGTTCTTCCATAGCCACAGCCAGGAGGTAATACTCACATCACTAGTCGAGTTCTCCAAGGGCACGAAGGACAGTTTGTAGTTGGTGACGAAGAGCGAGCCAAAGCGGCCGCGGTCCCATTCGCTGAGCGGCGTCAGCATCACCACGCTATGCGCCGCGCCTGTTACCAGCTCGCCTGAGAACAAAAAGGGTTTGGTAAAAACATGCCATCGTAGACCTTTATTCTTGGGACTATTCATCACTCGTCATCATAAAATTATTCTATAAGTTCATTGGACGTTAGATATCCCTCTGCAGCCCAGTAGTACTTTAAGCCTCTTATCAGCCGATCTTCTACTCAAGCAAACCTTATTAATTCAACATCCCGGCAACCATGGCTAAAAGTGTGGTTTGGCCGCCAAGTTCTCTGAATAGCATTTAAGTAATGAGCATCATTTTTGCATACGTAGGGGAGAGGGGAGAGCTTTAATAGTCTGGATCAACCTTGAAATCTATGAGAGAATTAATATAGGAGTAAAAATTTAATATTCAGAAGAGAATATCAGTCTGAAACTTCAAAACAAATACAAGCTTTCTTTGGATTGAAGTTCGACTGAAACAAAGCTCTACAAAAATACTAGCGAAGGTCAAGGACATACAAATGTTAACGAAAAGGTCACGGGTTCAATCCTACCCTATACGCTATGGAAACACAGGTATATGTTACTGTAAAAGCCCGAACGTAGGTAAATCCTAAGATTTACTAGTAAAACGAAATAAGTGGATAATGTTGCTAGTGGTATAATAAGTATTTTGTTTAATTAGTAAGACATTAACATTGAGACATTGAGTAGTATAACATTTAATTGTACTCCTGTTTTTTTTATCTCGAAATAAAAAAAATAAAAAACATAAGATTTACTAATATACGGGCTTTTACAGTAACATACGATTTACGCAGGTTATCCACTAGAACTGTGCGAGGAAAAATCCACCAATAGAATTGCTTACTTATGAATTTGAATATCTATTGAAGACTTTTTTCCTGGGTCGCAGCTCCGCTTCCGCGCATAGCTCTGATGAACGGCAGTCAAATAGTACAGATAAGCAGACACTTTGTAGTGTTTTACAAAGATAGATTTGAAAATACAGCTTCTTAAAACATTCGTACTGATGATGCATCGCATATATCTGTTCTTTTTGTTTACAGAAAAAAAAAACACAAATACATTGACGTATAGGAGACAACCCAGAACCCTAGCCAATGACAACACAATAATGATACCTTTTCCATATTCCTGGGTAAAAAACTAAGATTTACAATATCTCAATTACCAGGAGCTAGACCACCACCTCTATTGTAATCTTACTTGAGTGTGGGAAAGAGATGGAGCTAGACGTCCTGTACAGCTTCATCTCTTTCTCACACTGAAGTAACATTAAAATAATACTGCTTTAAGAGGTGGTGGGTGGCCCTCAGTTCTGTTGTAGTCACAACACCCATTGGTATTCTTTCTTATTTTACTTTGTTATGTAAACAGATATTGAAACCGTGAGTGAGTCACAAGGGGTTTTTTCTGAGAGATACGAATTTTGTTACGGCTTTTTTCTTACTACGTAGGCTCGCGTCATCCTGCATGCTCTCAAGGTGACGAACGTCAGACATCAGACTTGCACAAGAATGACTTAATCGCGATGTTTTTCCTAGATTCCTGTTTTGTGGAGTAAGAAGTCTATCTTAAGCGTATTGGTATATTCTGGCGCAGCTTAGGGAGGAGCTTATTCCCAAAAATGGAATAGGTTTTAGATTGAATGACCTATGCAAGTTTTTGGCTGTTACTGGCTGACTTTTCGGCAGTTTGGAGTTTATCATGCGAGATTTTTTACTACTGACTACATTACCACGCGTCAGACAATAATAGATCGTACATTTACAGTTTTTTTTTTTAATTATAAACACTATCTATAATAAAAAGTGGCAACGACCTACTCACAATGAAATGAAATGAGTCATGCGTTAATTTTAATGTATAAATTATTGTGTTACGTAAATCACGCTCTGATTAACAACTTATTTAATGGAGTATGCATTGTTGTTATGAATAATGAGGCATTTAACTACATTACAGATTTATAAAATTATAACACAAGCTCATTTTACATGTAATTAAAAATAAAACAAATCAATGCAATAAATTGAAGTAAATGGACTAGAAACTTGAAAATGGAATTTAGAAAAC
The DNA here is from genome assembly GCA_947568875.1 of Fissipunctia ypsillon. Lineage (NCBI taxonomy): Eukaryota > Metazoa > Arthropoda > Insecta > Lepidoptera > Noctuidae > Fissipunctia > Fissipunctia ypsillon. Next base: position 3,119,446 of record OX387655.1, read on the forward strand.
TCATTTCAAAATATGGTAAGCAAAAATTATTGACCGAAGGAAACTCGTTATTCTGGCACTTGATAAAATTTTAATAGCAAACCGGACTCCACCAAATAATGATCTTTACACATAAAAACCAGAATCGTATTGTCATTGTACCTAGGTATTCGGAAATTAGCAGACGAAAATCTAACCTAGCGAGATTGATTTATCAAAGATTCATGACAAAAGGGCGTTAAAACACACACACAACACACACACCCCCCACACATACACTCACGAGCAACCAAATCGACAACCCCTTAGATAGGTAGGTACAGCCCGTGCATACAAAGTAGTTTTTTTTTTTTTTCAAAAAGTTCTTATCCCATTTATGAAAGTTATTTTTTTTTAAAGCCTGCCTTTCATCTTTAAGATGGTACGGGGTACCATAAGTACCGGGTAAAATCGGTTTAGTTGTTTTTGATTAATTCATAATGGAGTCGAAATGCATGATTAGGAGTTGAGTCGATTTGGTTGCTCGCAAGTAGTGCAAAAGGGCAATGATGATCATGATTTTTGAACTCCTATTACAGATATAAAAGGCCCGGTTGCGGTAACTTGTACTTTGGCCCAATCTAGCAATGGTCTGGGATCAAAAGTGAAGCTTCAAAATGTAGAGAAATTGTCACCTTGGCCTATCTATCATATTGTAAGGATTATCAGACGAGGAGAAAGAGGATTCGAGTGTAGGTTAGAAGGTGCAAGACGTACTCGTATAAGTACGGTAAGGCATCTGGTAAAACGGAGATGAAACAAGTACTAGGCTGTTAAAGAATCGAGGAGGTTGATTCGAATCGAACAACAACAAGGACCTTGTGAAGCGGCATATATTGGCCGTCAAAACAAATCTGGTACTAGGGTGTCATAACAACTGAGGATAGTGCGCGTGTGCAAGACAATACAGCGAAAAGTTTTCGTTCTGCCATCTGATACGATTGAGTTTTCTAGCGGCCTTCACACTCAGCGATCTGGACCATACTTTTTTTAATCGCGATTTGTCGAAGGAAATAAGAACGATTTGCGCAATACGCGGTGACCGTGAACGTTGTCTTTGACTCATGCGGTATCGTGCAAATAAAATATTTGCGATATTGTATTTTGGCGGTTTACTTTTATTACTGGGTATTTTGGTATTACAAGGAAATCTCAAATGCTGTATCATCGCCATTTTTAGAATTTGGGAGAAAGCTCTTATGTTATTGACTGATGTTTGTGCGGTACACATAGGAACAGTTATCTACAATCTATTACTTTGCCCGGTTTTACCATGATACCATAGAGGTGTTGTTGTCTCCTTATTTAGGTTTTTACGACTTCCGCAGAAGTTACGGGTCTTGAAATTATTTAAAGCATAGCAACTTAGCAACTAAAATGTGTAGGTAATTAACAAAAAAATTTACCGGCCAAGTGCGTGTCGGACCACGTACAATGAAGGGTTCCGTAGTTGGGACGAATTTGTCCCAAGAACAAATTTAACATTGTAGTTGAAAAATATGTTCTCTCATACATTCTAACTGCAAATGTAAGTTGGTCGACTATTACTCGTAAACTTGTAAAGCGTAGGTACTTAGCTGTGCTAGTTTTCCTTTTAATTTCGTTGTTTGTACTACTACCGTGAATTTTTTCACATATCCAAAACTAACCATTTAGCTGGCAAAAGGGGGGACACTTGACTAACAAAAATTAGCACTTTAAAGCTTAATATTTCAGAAACGGATCCCTTAATCGAAAAATTGTTTTCACAAACTCGCTATATTTTTGAAACACCTACAACACCCCACACCATGGGGTAGACGAGAAAAAGAAACATCCCCACTTTACGTGTACCCTAAAAAAATTTTTTTTCATGATTTTATTTTATCACTTTATCGGCGTGATTAATATGTATATCCATGCCAAATTATTGCTTTCCAGTACTAAAAGTCTGAGCTAATCTGCGGACGGATGGGCATGACGAAACTATAAGGGATCCTTGTTGACTAACGGAACCCTAAAAAAGATACAGGTCATATGATAGTGCCTTTGGCTGCCTGATCGCTTTGCCTACCTACTCCAACAACAATAATGCATACCTACCTACCTACCCTACACAACACAATTGTTTACAAATAAAATGGAAATTGTAAATAAATTATTGTAACAAAATTTTTATGCTGTCAGAATGATAAATTATGCTTTCGATAAGCATACTGGACAAGGTCACAGATATCAACACGCATAAAATTAATTAGATACTAGGACAGCATAACAGCCCTGTAATGACTGAATCAATTAGAAATATTAAACATACCTTTCCTCAGAACACCCATTTCAAATCACAATACACCATCAACTGGAATAGGACACCACTTCCTACCATTACTATGGCTCGCGTTACCAGGCATTCATATAAGGCGATACAGTTACGCGTACGTAACGCATACATAATGATTATAATTATTATTGTAATTTGCATCATGCCTCCACTTGAGTGAAATAAAATGTTGGGCATAAACATTGGTTACATTGTTTTGTCCTTGAATGGGTGTAATTAAGACGAAATGTAATGCGTCATTGACCTCACATAGGTACTATGTAGAATATTGCCGTGATTACAATGTGAGTGCATTTACATTTTAAAAGGAAAAAAATATATAGTGTAAATTCTGTGTCTAAAATTAGCTATTTCAAATGTTTCCTTATATGGATTTTTTTACGGTTCTGCTCTGTATTACGGCAATTTTATTGATCTAATTTTACAATACAATTAAATTTGATTTTATAAATTCAATTGTTTCCTTTTTTCAATATTTAACAGGTAGTTCAATCTCAAGCATAGTTGCATGTTAAAAAAAGTAAAATAATCTAATATGCATGCAGATCCAGCTACCTATCTTTAACATAAAGTGCGTGATAGAGATGACACGCTTATCTTTCTCATAGCATTAAATTGTTTTATGTTTAAAAAAGTATGGAGTCTTATTAGCACCCTAGAGACGGTTCAAAACTATTATGGCTTGCCTAATACAATGTGTAGAGTTGAGCAGGATAGCAGTCAAATGCAGCAGCCATGCAGCCATGTATAGTGTAGTGTATACACTGCTATCTTTATTAGTTTTTTTATGGCTTGCCAAACTGTTTTTCAAGTAAGGCAAATATTTATCATCATCATCTGCCTAGCCTTTTCCCAACTATGTTGGGGTCGGCTTCCAGTCTAACCGGATGCAGCTGAATACCAGTAATTTACATGGAGCAATTGCCTATCTGACCTCCACAATCCAGTTACTGGGTAATACGACTGGCCTACGAATCCAGTTTCTGGGTAAAACCCCTGGGTAAAACTATATAATAGTTACTGGGTAATACCCCAGGTAATACTACCCTACTGGGTAATACCCCTTAACAAGACTGGTTGTCAGACTTTCAGAGCTTCTGACTTTGTGTAATGATTGTCAGAGATCTACAAATGACAGCCAGGAGTTTTAATTATGGCAAATAATACAGTAAGAAATATGCAATAATTAATGTCATGTAAGAAGAAATTTGAATATTTTTAGATGGCAGCATTATGTAGTTCTGTAGGCCCTTTAGTACCTAGACAGCTTTTAAGAAATAGTGATGGTATTTATCTCCAAAATAGATTTTGAAACATCATTACTTTTACACTAGATTGTCATTAGCATCAAATTGTTTTAATTATTGTTAATCATTCCATGACACAATCATGCTTAATTTTTTATAGGTTGCTTAGATACATAATCATGAGTATACTATATTGTAAGTTAGACAATTAAATTTTAATTTTATAGTATTAATTTGCTATGTAGAATTGTCTAACTAAGATTTGGATTGTTTATCACGCTTGGTTTAACACATATGATGCCACTCCGCATTAAAACAATGAAAAATCTATTGTTTTATGCGGAGTTGGCAGGGAAAGGCTTAAGAGCCATTCTATCAATTAAAAATATTTTGCTTTGGAAAAGTCAACTTCTGAGCTATGAAGTTGCTTTTTGTCAAACAGTTTAAATAATTCCTGGTCTTAATTTCAACTAAACTAAAGGCTTGTTTTATTTGTACTCACCATTTAGAAGCTTAGGTTTCACTTCTTGTAGTGATCCATTTTTTTCTCCTTTACTCTGAAACAAAGTTTAACAACAGTGATAAAATTTTATTGACAATTAACTCATTGGAGTGTTGTTTACTTAGCATAATGTTGCAGGCTTATCTAAATTGCTATGATAGAGCTTTGAATTCACTGCAATTAAAATTCATACGGTTTTTTATGAGGTAAAGAAGTGATGTTCTTTTTAAACATTTCTGAAAGGGAGAACTTTCTAACCTCTAACTAAATAAACAAAGCACAGCAAAAACAATAGAAATGGTTGGAAGATTAATGATTACACATTTTGTTTAAATGAAAGACTAATATCTTACCAGAGGAGATACATTGATGTAACTCTTGAAGTTTTGAACCAACTTTTTCTCATTCATTGTAATCAAATAATACCAACACTGCGTTGACCCACTTTGATCGATTTCAACTGTGTTTTTTCACCTATATATTAATAGATCCTTATTTTAGGTTGAACGGAAGGTGATAATTGATTAAATTAATAGTTATCCACATGATTCTACTTATTTAACATATTTTTGATAACAATCATCTGCGCAAACACTGTACTATCTGGATACAAATTATTCTTTAACACACTGGTGTGCGTTAAGTAAAACGTTCAGCCGATTGAAACTAAACATAATTATCACTAAAATTAGCTCGAGACGATGTTAAATTCATGTTGAAAGTAATATTTTTATAATTTTAAACTTTATGACCCACAGCAACACGCAAACGATCAACGACAGATAAATGTTGATATTGCCAGAGTAAATAAATATTTTGAATCTATCATCATTTATTATGCATGCAACATGATGAAATGATATCAGGCTCAAACATGGTTCACTATGGCATAGAATAATTTATATGTAGAAATTACCATGGCATTCGAGAAATCCTATGCAATCCAATTTTGCTAGCTGCTAGCCTAGCAAACCAAACTATTGAATCGACTTTCTTTACGATAGATAATAGACGTGAAATGCTTTTTAACCTGTGTTGTTGCATCATCTGTGATTTTTTATTGAAAAAAAAACCGGACCATAGACTGTGCATGTCTTAAAAAAAATGGCGATTGTTAAATTTTTGTTGAGAGTTTGAAAGCACAATCCTCAAGCACATATTTAAAACTTTAAATATCTGTTGGTGAAACCGTGAATATATATTCTGAAAATGGCGGACGCTTTGGTAGAGCGGAGACCCACCGCTCGGTTTTTCTGCCACAGGTGTAACATTGAATTCGAAGATGTTTTGCAGGTAAAAATCAATAGTTTTGGTTATATTTCCTATTATATGGGCCTCCCTTTAGTGTATTATGCCTAGAGATGATACAAATATCAACCCTTTAAACAAGAGGAGTTGGTTTTGTGCATCTGTACATAGAGGTGCGAGATTTCCGTGGCTAATTTCCAATGGGACTATTGGTGCAGCCGGTTGGTTCATAATACTGCGTGACATTTCTATAGAAAATTGTTCAGGGGTCAGGATTAACGGAAATTGACAATTTCACAAAGTTACATCATTTGCATTAAGTGGCGTTCTGATTATTGAACCCTGCCCAATACATATTTCTTTGTACTCAGTTATCTACATGCATACATTCTAAAATAGCCCCTGGAATGTCATTGATGTCAATAGAATCTTCGCTTTAATTAGTTAGCCAAAGCAGAATCACCAAGGATACAGTTTATTGACAGGCTTAGACATGCAATGTTTATTAGTCACCATCCATAAAGTTTAAACAAACAGTGTTGATATTCAGGGATGTACAAACACCCATTTTTACAACGAAAGTAACTGATCCCACTCCTAGGTTGGTGTCTCCCAAACATCCATACACCAAAAACCCTAAATTATTTGAAACTCATACATTGTTAAGAAAAAAATGACTTAAATACTATTTCAGGATTACACATGCCCATACTGCGCAAGTGGTTTCATTGAACAGCTTGAGAATGAGACTGAGGGGCTGGCACTGTCAGGAGATGACTTCAGTGATGCCGACATGAGCAATATTGATGATATGAGCAATATCGATGACATGAGCAACCTGGACGACTCGGATGATATCCACCACTTGTCACAGGTATATATAACTTATAATAACAACACTTATAGTATCTAGTACTTGCAGTAACTGAAAACTAAGTGAAGAGTGTGTACTGTAGGGACCAGCCACGACACATGGGCAGGTCACTATCTATTTTGTGTGCGGGGTCTTGACTTCAAGGTATGTTGGGGAAACTTTGTTGTGATATAAATATGAAGACCGCTGCGCTATACGAACTGGTTTATTTAGCTATGGCAGCTATAATTATACATGCAATCACTGGGGCTAATATTACACTGGCTCGACATAGAACAATATGACTATACGTCATAATTTTTCACCTATTCTAAATTCCAATTGAAACCAGCGTTTGTCTTATCAGCCAATGTCATAATCCAAAGAGGATTCATGCGGAAGGCAGGCTCAACTAAGGCCTCTACAGTACTACATACATTGTTACACACTACTAAAGAATTGTTACACAAACTAAGACCTATTGTTCGACCACAAGCTATTTTTATAAATTATAGGTAATAAGTATTGTTTTATCATTGTAGGATAGATTACAAAATCAAATGTTATGTATGAAGCCTTGTATTGGAACCAAATACTTTACAAACTTATACAATCAGCTTATATCATAGTCATGTTCTAGACTTAGATCTAAAGCTCACCAGCTAGATTACCTGAAAAGGCAGCTTGGTGATGATTAATAGAAAAGGCAGAGAACCGGGTGTTTTGGAGTAACTTACGAGTAGCCTACTTGTGGATACAAGTGGACTACAAAAGGCTGAGATGATTGATTGATGGAATATATATATTTATTTATAAGGCACACCAACAACTTATTTACAAATTAATATTTTGACTAAACATGTGATCAGATGCCAGCACATCAAGCTACTACAATCTGTCAAATTTCTTTAATAGATTTTCGACTTTATTGCTTAAGCGTTAGGTTCAAGGTTGATTGGGAAAATTTGACAGTTTCGGGTAGCTTGATGTGCGGAAGCCATACAAGAAGTTCCTGTGTAAATGTCACTTACAGCCGTCCACATTATTAACAGAGTAGGATGAATAGACATTTGCCATTTTAGTGGAGATAGTGATTGTAATTTATCAGAATAAGTCATCCTACTGAATATGATCCCTCTCACAACAACAGTTGGTAACCTTGATTTACACTGTTAAATTCCCTTTATGGTCTCAAACAAGGATTAAATCTGTCATTGAGGTCAAGATGTTGGCTGCCCAATGAACTGTGAACAAGTAATAAATAATCAGTTAACTGTCATGATTAGTCATGTAGAAATGCTTACAATCTGCTATTGTAGCTCTTTGTGCAATTTTGCATGAGTGCTTATTAAGATAATTCAGTTTTTGTTGATCATCACATAATTATATACTGAAAATGAATTTGTTATCTCATAATTACTTCCTTGTCCTTGAAATCAGCTCAATATGCTTGTAAGGCATTCTCAATACTTGTAAGGCATTCTCAATACTTGTAACGCATTCTCAATACTTGTAAGGCATTCTCAATACTTAGATGACTAGCTATAATTTAGGTTGGTATTAGTTTCCCTATGAAAGAAATAAAGAAAGAGAAATGAGAAAAAAAATGATTAATGAACAAGAATGGGGTATGAGAGAGACGAGAGAGTGGAATGGGTGGGGTATTAACAGCCTGTTGATTATTATCCCACAGTCCCAAGTTTCTATTGAAAATGTCTATGAAGAGTTATCAGTCTGCTCTTTTATTGTTATGAGTATGCCAATATTATCAGTTATTTAGGAGTATGTTTATAGGGGGTGTGTTTTGTTTACTTATCATTGTTTTTTGTGATAGCTAATTTTAATGTTATTGTCTGATGCAGTTTTATTTTGTTATGTTGACATGTCATTTTCTGTTACAACAATCCAAGCCAGCACAGCCTTTTCGATTTAAACAGTTCAGTATGCCTAAGGACTAAGATATAAATAATTGTTTGAGAATATTGTTTAGCTTTGCTGTGGCGTCACTGTCGGCAAAAAAGAATAATACGATCAAATTAGAACTGTTATTTTGCACGACTCACACAATGTTATGGACCACGCAAATCAAATAAGTATGTCAGGACTCCCCCGGGATGTGGCCGTTCTACTTTGACGTCGGCGTTCGTTATCGCATGCGGTCGCGTCACGCGTGAGGTGAAGTTTCAGCGCCCACGTGACGCGGCCGCGACGTGTAGTGAGTCGTGATAACAAATGTTTTGAATTTTCCGTCGTCTGACTACTGACTACTTTTAGCGCTTGGCGACCCACGTGGGCGAGCGACGTATTAATAGATTAGATCGATTATGCGCATTTGATAAACTGGCAATGTTTATCACTGTCCTCTTGCCCTTACTGAACCACTGATAAGAATGTTGATAGGGTTTTCTTGAAAGTTCTAGACGTTTGTTTACGTTTTTGTTATCAATGTAATGAGAATTTGCAAAAAAAAAAAACATTTATTTCAAAGGATTGTAATTTTTATTAGCTTTGAAAAAAATTAATTTTCCACTTTATCTTACATCAAGTAATAATAATTTTGTAGCCTGTCGCTATAATCGCCTGCTTTATGTATGTACTTACCTACTATGAAATTACGAATTATTGCACAATAATTTCAAACAAGGAGAAGGTTCCATCTACCTACGTAATGTGATGTATGTGAATTGCAAATAGGTACTTGTAAATGGCAATATCTTTCATGACGTCATTTCATTGTTAAGCTGAATGTGCACTGTTTTGACCAATAAGACAAAACAGCACAATTATTGGCCAAACACCTACTTATGGTCGAGTAAGGTATTAGGGAGACATGAGAGCCAAGGTTAAAGAGCGAGTAAGGAGAGTGAGGAAGAGCGAGAGTGTAAGGAGCTTTAAGAAAGAGGAATACCTTTGAGCAATGCCCTAAAATCCACACCTGAGGCGTCTAATTTCAAAACCATTAACGATATTTCTGGAAATCGAGTTATTGAGTTTTAAGTTCAATAAAATTTAATCGCACTCCTTGCTCCACAACACAATTACACAAGTCCCCATTGGTCCGCCATACTATTCGTAAGGCCACTTAGTGCAAAAGCAAGTGCTTTGATTGGTTGATTACGTAGTAGAGGAATTTGAATTTTATCCATGCCGTTTATAGTGGATTTTGTTACAAAGCATAAGGTTGGAGGCTCAATTTAGTACTGTTATATTTGCTCGGGAATGAGTTTGTCATAGTACAGAATTAAGAAAACTTTCAAAAGAGAGAAAAATATATTCAAGGAAAAATCGTTTTAGCGGGTTTTGAAATTAGACGCCTCCTACTTATCAAGCTAAAATTAGAAAGTACTCAGTCCAAAAAGTTTCAGGATATTGTTATTAAAAAAAAAAACTTTTTTTTATTTCAGGGCACCCCTCCAATGTTAAACGATCTAGCATTCCTAATGTCGGGCGGTCGGTTACGGTAAGTCATGTAGCTTCAATCAATGAAATTAACTAATATATAATATAAACAAATCAATAAAGTAGCTGTTGTGTGGGTATACCTACTATAGGCACACCTCTGCTTAACCTTTCGGGGAATACAGGCGTAATGTTATGTTTTTTTGTAAAGTAGCTCAAAAACCACCAAGTTGCAAGTGGAAGCCGTATCCCCACCACAATGAGCTATGGGGCAATCTAACTACTATGTGGTGCCCTGACGCAGTCAATCAGATAAAACCAACAAACAATGGTTCACATTAGGCCTTTGCCCAACAGTCGGATCATGCTGGTTGGCAGTAAACAGTTTGAATGCCCAATAACCTTAAGTTCATTTATAGTTTGTTCCAAAATTATCTGATGAAAGTGTAAACAAACCAATATTATTCAATTCTAATCGAAAAATTATCGACGAAAATAAAATTAACCTCAACTTCGGGTTTAAATATTCAAATAATCAAATCAAAGCCCTCAATTTGTAACTGGTACTACAAATTGGCATCCAGAGATGCGTTATCTGATCCATTTGTGTACATTTTCATCAGACACTTTTGGAGCAGACCATAGAAGTATTATTTTGAAAACAGATCGTCGTGTTGTATGTACCTACAAAGCAATGATCTTGGAGCGCACGCACGTACGCCCTGTTGCAAGAGGGCTTGATCGTGTGTCTAGTGCCCATTACGAATAAAGTACCTACAAACAAACACGATGTTTGTTCGTATCCCTGTACGCGATTTGTAATTTTTAAAGGCACTCTACTAGGCCTTTTAGAAGTATAAACTGGCAATGACAATAGGATTGATGACAGCTATATGATAGTAGACAGAAAGATGTAGCTGGCATTATCAATCGGATCGTTTTTAGAGATCCGTACCCCAAAAGGAAAAAAAAACGGGACCCATATAAGATCTCTCGTGTCTGTCTGTCTGTCCGTTTGTCACAGCCAATTTACTCCGAATCTTATGGACCAATTGAATTTCTGTGACTCAAACATGGACGAGTAACGTAAATAAATGAATTTTGTATATGGGGGTCACTTTTGTAGGCAAATAAGTAAATTAAAAAAAAGTTCTGCAAACTGTACCATGTGACATATCAAATGAAAGGGCTTATGTGAGGGTTTCAAATAGATTGTTTTTATAATTTTAAAATAAATTCTTTTAAAGTTATTTATGAAAATAGACGAAATTTGGCCATACCCCCTTATCTTCGAAACTACTGAGCATAAAATTAAAACCAGAAAATAGTTCTATACTTATAGATTACAGGAAAACCTATAAGAAGTCTATGGTCTTAAAATAACATGGTAAATCTCTCCATATTCTGCGTACAAACTTGCATTTGCAGTTGGAATGTATGGGAGAACATGTTTTTCAACTATCACTGTTAAGTTTGTTCTTGGGATAATTCTTTCTCTTCTTGCTCCATCCCAACATCGGAACTCTTCATTGTGTTTGGTCCGAGACGCACTTGGCCGGTTTTTTTTTATTTATGATATCTACTTGCACGAAATTTGTACGCAGGCAGCGTTGATTTTAGTTAAACGATTTACATACATACGCTATTACAGGATATAAGCTACCTACCCTTTAAATCTAATTCATAAACGTTTCAGTGCCGATGGTGTGTTTTTACCCGACTGCGCGACACAAAGAAGCGTAATGTGTTTAACAACCTATATGTGTGTTTGTTCTTTTGTGGCGCTCTAGAGACCAAACGCGTGGCCTGATTTTGATGATTCTTACTTCAATCAATTTGTCTTAATCTTGTGTGTCACTAAAGACATGACAGTAATCTAAATTCAATATGGTGCCACCATGCGTCATATTGTGAAAAAGAAAAAAAAGTAAAGTCGGTGAACTATGTTAAGCGGGGTATTATTGAATAGGTCTTTGAAAATCATGCTTAGGTTTCTTTAATCATTTTTCATTTTGAATGACCATTTAGGATCTATAACGATTTAAAGTTGGTTAGCAACCAATCTCAATTAAAAATTTTCAAAACTTATAATACAGTTGTGACAAAGTTCTACTAAAGGTCATATTAACGTGAAACACAATGATTATAATGTAATTGAATATAGTTCTTAAAATCGACAAAAACGAAGAATAAATAATAATAACTAAAAAGTGTAAAATCAAAAAAGTAAATTTAAAAAAATCAAAAAACCCGACTGCGTAAAAAGTGAACTTTAAAGATGACCTATTTCTGTCTCCAATCCCACACCCCGTACGTGGTGTACAAATACTAATAGTACAATCTCATGCAGTCGGACGCAATAGGTCTTTATTGTTAAATTTAAGAAGATGCCTCCGACTGCATGAGGATTGTCCGGATTGTACATTGTACAAGTACGAGGTACACGAGCACAGAAATAGGTCATCTTGTTTCAATCTCTTTTAAAGTTCACTTTTGTCCTACAAAATGTCGTTTGTTAGAGAAATCAGGACCCTGTAATATTGTGCTGCTGTCGCACTGATCAGAGACTTGATCAGTGTTCCAGGGAGCTCCTGTAAGTGTGTATTCCCCTGTCAGCAGTGGAGCGGGGCGGCGCGAGACGCTGATGGAGCAGCTGGTGTGGATGATAGGCGGCGCGCGCCCCGCCACCGGCGCCGTCACCGCGGGCGCGCCCTTCGTGCTCGTAGGCGCGCCCGGGGACTACGTGTTTGGCGGTGAAGGTATATATATATACTAGTTATTTATTTAATATTTTAAGCACACAAATGTACAGAGGCGGACTTAATGCCATAGTCATTTTCTACCAGTCAACCTTTGGGTGATGCAGAGACAAACGGTGGTAGGTGCAGTAGCGAAAATTGAGGAATAAGTATTTATTTAAATATAAATACATATACCTATTAAAAACTATAAATATAATACATACACCTTATTATATATAAATGTAAGCAGAAATGAATATACTAAAATAAATACACAATGGGAAAATATTACCGCTATGATGATACTGCCAGTTTCTAGCGAATGTGCTCGCGCACTTTAACTTAAAGGATAATCGTTGCCGTTGGTTGCCATCCTGATTTACGATAACGATAACGTGGACGGCGAGTACATCTCACATCTGCGCTTTGCCGATGACATCGTCATAATGATAGAGACGCTGGAACAGTTAGATCAGATGCTGCACAGCCTAAATGGAGCCTCTCGTCGGGTTGGCCTCGGCATGAATTTGGACAAGACGAAAGTCATGTACAATTCACGTCTTACCGAGACCAATCCGCATCGAAGGGTCGCTTCTCTAAGTTGTGAAGGAGTATGTCTATCTAGGGCAAGTCATCCAGCTCGGTAGACACAACTTTGCGAAAGAAGCCGACAGAAGGATCCAATTGGGTTGGGCAGCGTTTGAAAAACTTCGTCAAGTCTTCTCGTCACCTATCCAGCAATGTTTGAAGACTAACGTCTTCAACCAGTGCGTCCTGTCCGTTATGACACGGTGCCGAAACGTGGATCTGAATTCCTCATACCTAGGGGTATTTTCGAATACCCCTAGGTATGAGGAATTTTTCTTTTGGACGTCATTATTTGGACCATCCTGTATACGAGTGCGTGTGTGCGTGCGCAAATATTGCGTAAGGAACTTCGTTCCCGACGGGGGTACGTAAATAAGAACATGGTGTTAGCCGCCAGCAATAAGGCGGATAATCGCATTCACTATAGCATTTTTTACCCGACTACGGCGCAGCCAAAAGGAAGGGTAATGATTTTGGCAGTCTATGTATTTTACTCGTTTTTTTTTTGAAGTCAGTTTATAATTTTGTGTTGATTTCAGGCCTGGACGCAGTAGTAACACAGCTGTTAGGGCAACTAGAAAACGCGGGTCCCCCGCCCTTACCGCGAGAACAGATAGCGGCCCTGCCATCAGTACAGGTTACTGAAGAACAGGCTGCGGCCAACACATCTTGTTCAGTCTGCTGGGAGAACTTCACGACTGGTGAGTTGCACCTCTTGTTAATCATAGTGGCCTGGTATATGTGGTTTACTAAAGTCAAACCACTGCCAGGGTATTTGTGTCTTGACCTTTATTGGGGGGCTTTAATAGGGTTAGTCAAACCTCTTACAAAGTATGGTAACCTAGTAGCATACTTGATACTATCACTCGTGAGTTGCAGCTCTTGCTAATCATAGTTCTCTGGTACCTACTTGCTTATGTGAGCATTACTCCCCGATGGATGAGCACATCGCTCGTCATTGAGACCTAATTAATAATCCTAAATGATTATTAAGCACCTTTTCAAAAGTGTGTCAGCCTGGTACTTGCAGCAGTATATCGCCAGATTATAGTATTATTGCATCCTATAAATTACTCATTTCTGTGGGAAGAACACGCTAGGCAACCTAGGCGTAGCGTTGTGCGAAAGATGTAGTTTAGCAACATTTTCTAAATGTGTCCATGTCCATAAAAAATTCCAGGCGAGTCGGTATCTCGGTTAGAGTGCGACCACATCTTCCACGCGAACTGCATCACGCCGTGGCTTCAGTTGCACGCGACGTGTCCCATCTGCCGGCGCTCGCTGCTGCCCGAGGAGGCTCCGGAGGCACCCGCGGCTTCGCCGGGCCCCGTGGACCCCGCGGCCTCCGCCACGGCCACAAGCACGCCCGCCGCCAACACCGACACCTCCGCCAGCCAGTACCGTGAGTCCTTATGTAAGACTGCACTGCACCTTCATGCGATCCTAGTAAGGATACGAATCACCTAACGCTTTCCATATACTAACAGACAAACAAAGTTAAAAAGAAACAGAACCTACATGAGACTTAAGAAACGTTAGACGCTAGGTGAAGTTCTAGTTGAGTGGCAAGATAAAAACATAGTATGTGCAATTAGTGTCCGACCGAAGGTTCGGTTATTCTGGTTTTGGCCAAAAAGTGCCTAACCGAAACTGGCGTTCGTGAGCTGTCAGTTTTGATAGAATACGAACTAGGGCTTGGAACCGGTAGTAAAAATACAGGTTCGGTATCGATACTCAGCGGTATTTGCTATTTCGGTTCCTAGTTACCGGTACTCCACCTAATAAGTACCGGTACCAAAGTCAGGTACCCGGCGCGTACCACAAATCTCATATTTATTTGTACGAAGAAACTCGTACGGTTGGCAACCTTGAATTTATTTTTCTAATGCCTATTATCTATCCTTTTTAGGGTTCCGTAGTCAACAAGAAACCCTTATAGTTTCGCCATGTCCGTCCGTCCGTCCGCAGCTTAGCTCAGAGACTTAGTACTAAAAAGCTATAATTTGGCATGGATATACATTTTATAGATATTAACCGGTTCGCGGACGATAAACGAGACACAGTAGAAGTTTTATTGTTATGACGTATATAGATGTCAAGCGTCAGCGAAAGTGTTAATTACGCCGACAGTGGTAAAATAAAATACAAAAAATAATTTTTTTTTAGGGTACCTCCTGTACACGTAAAGTGGGGATCTTTTTTTTCTCGTCTACCCCATAGTGTGGGGTGTTGTTGGAAAGGTCTTTCAAAAATATTGCGGGTTTGTGGAGACAAATTTTCGATTAAGGGATCCGTTTCTGAAACATTAAGCTTTAAAGTGCTAATTTTTGTTAGAGTCAAGTGTCCCTCCCCCTGCCAACCAAACGGTTAGTTTTGAATATATGAAAAAAATCACGGTAGTAGTATGTACAGCGAAGTTAAAAGGAAAACTATCACAGCTACATAAGTAGGCAATACAATTTAACGAGTAATAGTCGACCAACTTACATTTGCAGTTGGAAAGTATTAGAGAACATGTTTTTCAACTACAATGTTAGTTTGTTCTTGGGATAAACTCATCCCAACTACGGAACCCTTCATTGTGCGTGGTCCGACACGCACTTGGCCGGTTTTACTTATTATATCAGTCTGTTTACTCACTAACGGAAATATTTGTTTGGTACCAGTACAGTACCGATACTCATTAGAAATACCAATAGTACTGGTACTACGTCTGGGACCGGTATCAATAGTACAGGTACTACTCTGGTCCTGGTATTACACCAAGGCCAATGGTACCGGTTCCCAAAAATATCGGTATTTCTAGCCCTAATACGAATGAATGAACAGACGTCGTAGAGTTAGTAATGGGTCCCGTTTTCACGTTTTTGTACAAAACCCAAAAATATTAGTTTAGTTATAAATTGAAGTCATTTAGCAGACAGACATACTGCTTTTAGTATCAGAGAGTAGGGATTTATTCGCTTTCCGGTAGATTGATACAAGCTCTAAGGGCTACAGCAGATGTATTTTAGCGACTCTGCATTCGGTCGCGATAACATAATCACACGTTTCAGCGATTACATCGACGCTACATCGCGTTATGACGATTCGTTCACTGCTAGACATAGGCCGCTCCCAGTTTGCGCCACAACACCCTGTCCTCCGCCTTCTGCATCCAGTCTGCCCCAGCCACCTTCTTAAGGTCGTCGATCCATCTAGCTGGGGGGGCGTCCCACACTACACTCCGTTGCGCTCCGCTATGTTCCGTTTACGTACGGTTTAAAAATTTCGTTTTCTAACGATGCAGTTAAAAGGATAAAGTGTTGTCGCTTATACCGAGTTTCCGAAAAACGATTAAATAGCTGATGCTAAAATTGTGCGGTGTTTGTTGTGTTACAGTCGTTGTATCGAGCTTCTAAAAACTGATGCTATAGTTTGATAGATGCTTTATATGCACGGCGGGACGGCGTGAGCGAATGAATGGCCTGCATTGCCCCCCCCCCCGTGTCGCCGCGCACATACCTGAGGCGCGGTACAGCGGTATCGGTCAAACTACCAATAACTGCAGCATGTTTACTAGTGTAGTACGCTAAGGCCCTAACTAGTAGCTTGGGCTGACTTTTCAATCGTTATTTTGATATTTTGACAGTTTTAGGGTTCCGTGGTCCGAATGAAAATCGGAACCCTTATAGGATCACTCATGTGTCTGTCTGTCCGTCTGTCACAGCCAATTTGCTCCGAATCTAATGGACCGATTAAGTTGAAATTTGGTACACATAAATTTCTGTGACCCAAACACGGCCGTATTACATAAATAAATGAAGTTGTAATGTGGGGGTGTCACGAGGCAAATAAGAAAATAAAAAAAAGTTTTGCACACTATCGTGTGACATATCATGTCAAATGAAAGGGCTTACTGTGAGGGTCGGACACTAATGTGCATTATTAGTCGCGTGTAGTGGATCTGGATCTGGTCAAGGCTATTTCTATTCTTATTTTGATCGCAAGTTACTAGTAAATTAGTCCTCCCCACTAGTTGCAAACCATTTGATATACTTTCAGCAGCCAACTTCATCGCATCGCACATAATATTGCCGACCACGTTCACTTTTAGTAACAGCTTTTTGCATCTTTTACTAACTGCGGCTGCTTTAAGCATACCATGTGCTGCGTCATTTGTATACTATCGCCAAATGTAGGCTTTTTGAGTTGTCGCATTGATGAAGATGTTGATGGTATGTGTCAAAAATCGCGCAATAACAAAATACTATGTAAGTATTGGTGTATACAACGTGGATCTGGATGTACGACATTAAATGAAAACGAGCACAGTACTAATCCATCGAAACATTTTAAAACACGAAGATTAGTAGTTAAGGGAAAATTTGAAAATTGCAGTTTTCAAACAAAATAAATAGCAGAATCAAGTGCATAAAAAGTAAACACGCTTTATCTACGAAAAGTCACTGACCGACGACGGTGCGGTGCGGGGCGTGGCGGCGGCGGTGCGGGGCGCAGGCACTTTAGTCGGAGAACAGTACAAACTCAAACTTGGGTTTTGTTTGTTTTGCACAGGTTCTTGATCTTACAATGTTTACCTATTATTATTACGGACTCGGATCTACATCATGTTGAACAATAAGAAAATGAAAAATAATTTCCCGTGGCTAAAGTAATCATTGGATTTGATTGATTTTTTTGTATACGGGTAAAGAACATGATTCCCTTTACGTGGTTTAAAGGAATGTCAATCGTCCTGTTCCACCTTGTATAATTATTTTGAGCGATATATACATATATATATAGGTTATCCGGTTTCGGACTAGCGAAAATTAAGGGTGAGGTACAGACTATCAATCTGAACAACTTTTTCCCGGGGACCAACATCGTAATCGAGAAAAAAATATCAGTCATCCCATACATTTGGTCTAGTAGGTATTGAAGTTTTGTATGGGACGGCGGATTTTTTTTTTTTTACGAATACGACGTTGGGTCCGGGAAAATGTTGTTCACATTGATGGTCTGTACCTCCCCTTTAATTTCCGCTAGTCCGAAACCGGACACCCTGTATGTATGAATATGTATGTTCGATGGACCCTGCGTAGTAGTTTAGTTGGTACTACTGTATTTGTCATGCATAAAATAGAGTACGCGACAGGAGTGACTCCCGCTCTGTCGCGTACCGTTGTGGCGCGCTGACACTGATGGTATGTGTCTGTTGCAGCGTCATTGACACAGCTGCTCGTGCGCCGCCTGCCGCGGCGCGCGGGCGCGGGCGCGGCGTGGGCGGCGCTGGGCGACACGAGCAGCTCGTCGGGCACTATGTCCACGTCGTCGTCGGTGACGACGGGCGGCGTGTGGGCGCCGCAGTCGCGCTCCAACACCAACTCCACCAGCTCCAACTCGACCTCGTCGCTCAACTCCACGGAGCGCGAGCGCCAGTACAACATGGACATTGACTTCGACTAGGGCCGCCCCGGCCCCTCTGCCGCCCTGGTACTCTGCTAGACAGTGACGTTCGCCTCGGCAATGGTTGTGTTGGTGAAGTGTTATGTTGTGATGTACGTGATACGACATTGTTGGATAGTAAGTTGAATCGTTTATTTTTTTATTTATATCAAATTGATAATATTTTTTCATAATGTGTCACATGAATACGACCATTGTACGAGATCTATGTATAAAATATATAGTTGATACCATTACTTAAAGTTCTTACTTTTAGATAATAGATCATCATATATAGGATCAGTTGGAGTTGTGTGCCTTTGATTTGTATTTGCAGTGTAGTGTAACATTTCCATACGAGATGACTGACACAGTCATAATGTTTTTCAAATGTCACATGCTATATTATTACACTGTTGTATGATAGAGACAAGCTTGTACATTTAAAACATATTATAACTCGAGAGTAAATTATTTTGCTACTGTGAAGATAATTTAATAAGTTATTGTTTGCAAAATATTTAGTTTTTCAACTGTGTACAAAATTTCCTGAGTGAGTAACAATTTAATATTTGTTAAACGCAATTTTCTTATTGCATTGATTTTTTTTCTTTTGTAAATTTTGTAAATATGCATGTAAGTTTAAGAACTTTGCTATAAGCTGTAGTATATTTAATACTCAGATAAATAGCTGAATATGTATTTCGCCAAATGAAGTGATTTTAAATTGGGTTTTATAAGGGGATCCTTTTACTACATGTTTCTATAATCGTCTAGTAACCAAATACTTTAGACATAAAGAAATATTCCATCTATATGTTGACAATGCAAGAATCTTTGAATTGAGTGAGCACATATTTTTGTATATAAAGAATGAGTGTTTTAAAGAATAAAACTTTTTATTTTATTTTCTGCTTTTGGAAGAGGTTTTTTATAGTGGAGACCTTTTTATATAAACCGCTTTTTATTTTGGGGAAAATACTCGCTGCAGAGGATTTAGTGAGTGTATATGCAAATGTTAGAATAGATTTATAGTCAAATATATTGATTGGTATGATTTGAAGTTATGTAGCGTAGATGTGATGAGACAAGCACTTGTGGCTTGTGGGACAGTACAGAGCGAGCGACGTGTGCGCGCGGCGCCAGTCGCCTACGACCTATATGAGATATAGTGGAGCTTGTGAGCGAATGACTACATTAAATTATTTTACTAATATAATACCTTTTTTTTCGACTGAGTGCTGTATAATTACTGTTCTGTTTGTGGTTTGCTCAATTGTACAATGTTAAACAATGGGATTGAAGATATCATTAAATTACTAACACATAAGTTTTATGTCCTGACTAAACGGTATAGTGTAATTATCCGAGTTGTCAGTGGTCATTCTTGAGACTTTATACTACGATTTATGATGAATATGTGGAGTAAAAATGTGTGATCTATTGAATATTTAGATGTCGTGTTTATCTTCATATTTTTGTAATTCACACATTGCAGGACATTCCTGGTAGAGTTTGAGTTATCAATAGCTTTGAATAATTCTACACTGATAACAGAGTGAGACGTTTTTGTGAGAATATATTTTTAAATAGTGAACTGGCTACTATATCTCAGAAGTGTGACTTTGATCGAGTTTATTGAGTATACATATTTGTAAATAGCAGGCGCACGGGCTCGAGTGCGGCGAGGCGGAGCCGCCGCGCGCGACTCGTGGCCGCTGCGCACGGTGCGAACACAGCCCGGCTGCTGCCACACTCGAGGCCGTGTGTACGATACGACTGTAAGTAAAACGAACAGCTCATGACGAGACACCAACATTACTACATAGCTGGTAACGATACTCGATGTTCCTATCCAACTTAGGTTACTTAGTGTTGATTGGACGGATGCGTCACCAGGCCGACGCGACATGTTCCAACTGGAGCTGCAATCGAACTAGATACGTGGTGATGATAATATACTGTATTAAATTATATCTCGCCTAATTACTTTAATAAATAAGATAGACATCATTAACATACTTCTAGGCTCTTGGTGATTCATGTGTCTCAAAATATGCATTTCAAATTTTAGATCCGGGCAATCTGGATCTTAAGACTGATCTCTTAAGTGATATACTTAAGTTAATAAAATTTGAAATTGTATTTTTGTATAATCATCACTTATTCATAGATTAGGCCTAAACATTCAGTATCAATTTCACCAATGAAACTGAACGCGATCAGCACATATAAACTGCGCTCAAGAGCTGTCAGTGTCAATATTCCACAACAATAATGACACTGACAGCTCTTGGACGCGGTTTAGATGTGTTGATCGCGTTCAGTTTCATTGGTGAAATCAGCCCTCAGAGGGTTAGATGATAAACGTAGTTTAACAAAACGTTTATGTGATGTTAAATCTATGTGTCCCTATAAACTTTTGTTTGGTTTTATAATTGAAAAGGAAGCCACATAATTTATGAAATATTTCCACCTGGTTCATATTTATTAGTAGTTATGTCGGAACACGCCAGTTTTAAGTAAATTACGGTTGAAAACAATTAATTTGATATGGAACTTTGTGTAGGCGCGCGCTATCTAGGTCGATGTCACAGGCAGGTGTTTGAAGTGAAAACACATTAGGATTGTTGATCGTTTATATCGATAAGTGTATGTACTTTCCAGTTTCCAGTATCGATCCGAATAAATAATAAATGCAAAGGTTGATATTAATATTGATTTATAATAAATTAGGATTGAAATTAATTTATTTTAAAATGAAGGACATTTAATGTTTATTAATTTTGTGTAATAAACTAGAGAACTTATTTTTATTTCAACCAACAACTTATGTCGATATCGTAATCCACTGCCGGTCACGCTTTTTTGAGTAGTATCATAATATTCACATAATTAATTAAAAGAAATACCCTCTCTCTACCTTAGGATACCACATAAAAATAGTTCAAATACACGTAATGTAAACATGGTCTTAAACCGTTCAATAAAAAATACAGTCTGCATTTACCTGTCTTTTATTAATATTATGTCGCCCAATAGTGTTAAGCTCCTATTACACAAGCCACTGATATAGAGTACAATGAGTCAGCCACTAACCAACTTCATTATTCATACATTTATAGAGGTCAATCAATTAAGAGCCGATTTCATCGTCCATAGTCTTTCTTTTGCTGTTGTATGTAGCTCTTGTAATAGGGTCTTGACTATCATTCCGAGATTTTTATTTCAACAAAGTCTTAGTATATTAGAACTTTTGTAAAAAGATTTTCAAGTGTTATCTCTTGTCCATTATAGTAAACAGTATTCATTACAGTTTAAGTTGTGCAAAGTTCTGTATCAAATTATAAACTTGTTACATAATGTATAAAATCAGTCTTAGAGGTTTGTAAAAACGTTAAAATTACTAAGGAATGTAAATGTTTTAAATAACATTAAATTTTAATGTAAAGTTTGAAAATAAATGCAAGTATATTGATTTCAGTGTTGTTATTATACTGTGGAATAGCCCTATTGCGACATACATATTGTTCAGCTTTGCGTATGTAATGATTTGAACTTTTGATTGTATCCCTTCATCCATGATATAACAAGTTTTTGGTTCTATCAGTATGTTTATTAATTTAATAGCCATAGGCTCGCCCGCTATTACATGGGACTAACGCTTTGAAGGACACCATACGGCTATAGCAGTAACAACAATAAAATACCGGAGCGTACTACCGGTTTAAGAAGTATTATGTCCAAACCCGGTTTAACTGAATTAAAATCTGTTGAGCCGTTTAGGCGTGAAAAAGTAACAGACAGACAGACAAAGTTGCTTTCGCATTTGTAATTATTTATTAGTATTTTGTATGACAGATCATTTGCATGCAGTCAACCAACTCATAAAAAAACGTCAAGAATATAAAATCCCGCTATGCTATACCTCGCTTTTGTTGATTACTCCAAAGCTTTCAACAGCATTTCACACACATCCCATTTTTGACACCCTAATCATTGATCCACCTATATAAATCTACACTACGCAACGTTTACTAAAATAGTAGGTACAACCGCAATAAATCACAGGTCCAAGATTTTAAATAGAGAAATGAGTCAAGCAGGGCGACCCGCAACTTCATAAACGGTTCACCAGTACCCTCGAAGAAATCTTCAGGAAGTTGGCAGTCGAATGGAGAGAAAGAGGCATTGCCCTTGGCGAAACGAGACTGACAAATCTACGTTTCGCCGACGACATTGTTCTCTTTTCATCTTCAGCCAATGAACTGGAACGGATGCTCCAAGAACTTAGTAATGCAAACCTTGAGGTTGGACTGAAGATGAATATGTAGAAGACCAAAGTTATGTGCAACGAAACACCTGGAAGCATAAAAGTAGACATGGGAGACAATACAACGTGTCCAGGAATACCTTTACTTGGGCCAAGTAGTCTCGTTCCAGGCGAGGCAAGATAAAGAAATCACATGACGAACGGAAAACGCCTGGAAGAGCTACTGGTCCATGAAGGGACTATTCAAGGGTGAGTTGTCTATGGCATTAAAACGCAGGCTCATGGACAGACTTGGTGTTCGACTAACATGCAGAAGTCCAAACTCAAGGTCTGCCAACGAACAATGGGAGCGCAGTTTACTAAGCGTTAAATTAACGGATCGTGTTCGAAACAATATACTGCGCTCCAAAACAAAAATAGCTGACGTGGCTCAAAAGGCTGCCCAACTTAAATGGAACTGGGCAGGACAATCATGTCTGCCGCATTGGCGTTCCTGGCAGTCCGCGCTGAACGCTGTGTGTGCCAGGTCGCTGCCCGTCCTGTGTGCTGCCTTGCAGTTGACACATGTGGGTGGTCTGCCCTCGGCTCGAGTGAGGCAGTCCCCTCCGTTGTGCGCTCCGCTGCAGAAACTGCAGACTTGCTTTCCGGCCTTGCATATGGACTTGTTATGCCCATACCCAAGGCACTTCGTGCACTGTACCAGAGGGGACTGGTCCTCAATCGAGCATCGCTTGATGCCCACATGTATCTTCTGCACCTGCGTGCAACATTTCCAGAGCTCCGGGGAGAGCTCCAGAACAGGGTGGCATTCGTGGGGGTTTCTCGCGCGCTTCCTATAGCGCACCTTTATGGTCTGTCCATCTACAGCGACGTTCTGCAGAATATGTTTATTCTGCGCCTTGAGGAGATCGACGATCTCCCCGTCGCTGTAGCTGGACAGCACTCCCTTGATGCAGACGAGGGGGTTCTGGGGTTTCGGCTCCTGGACCTTGAGCCCTGCACTCGACTGGACTTGTTCTTTAATTGATTTCAAGTCCGTCCTGCTGGCGCACCTCAGAACCACCTCAGACACACTGTGGGCCCAAATAGCATAGAACTGGGGCCCTGCGACAGTGAGGGACAGGGACAGCGCAGTCTAGAAAAAATAAATTGTTTCGACTTTTTTGAGGTTGGATAGGTGGGTGTGTATTACTAACAAAAAGCCTAATAAAATAAATGGCAGTTATTGCACACATCTACAATTAGGAGTATTTCTCTAGTCTCACGGCTTTGCCTTGAATCGAGTTCCTCGTTTCGTGACGGATGTAAAGATCCAAATATTCAATAGACCGTTTACATAGCGTTCCTTATTCGCCCACGAACAATAATATAACTAAACCGGTTTCTGCTATTCAGATGATTTTATTAAAATATTTACAATAAGTTCCTATGTGATACGATCTGGGAAGACGATGCCCTTTTGCCACTTCTTAGGGTTCCGTACTCTAAGGGTGCCAACGGGACGTAATCTGTGACGGGACCCTATTACTAAAGCTCCGCTGTCCCTCCGTGCGTCCGTCTGTCACATCGCTCAGTGCTTTTGACCGTAATAGGTAGACCATGGCCGCTCAAATAACAACAAATACTAAAAATAAAATAAAGTTGAAAATGAAAGGGGGTCGGTCCCCATAAAGAAACGCCGAAAAAACATTTCGGCGCTTTTTGCTCAGACTCGAATAATGTAATGTTAAATTATGTTGTACGGTGGTAGGGAACCCTTCGTGTGCGAGTCCGACTCGCACTTGTTCACTTTTTTGGTACTTGCCCTCGAGACAAGTCCTTCATTACAATAATATCCACAATAGCGCTAATTCTAGCTGCTCTAGTTTGTGTGGACTACAAACAAAACTAGTTCTAAATTACGTAGGGAGTTTAGGGGACCTATTACAATACAATACAAAACTGCAATGCCAATTTGCCGTTATATTCAAAATTTTGTCTAACCATGTTTGACGAAGACTTTACAAAAGTTTTAGAAAACAGGCAGACATACCTACAAAGTAAAGAAATAAAAAGTCCCGTTATTCAATAAAATCGAAACTCCAAATTAATGCGCATTATGTGGGGTTGAGCAGGTAACACAGGTAGATTAATTATGAAGTACCAGGAGAGCAGATGCGCAGACACGTGCGCGGGCACCGCGTAGGCGGTCACTAGGGCCCGGATGATTTATTTGTATCGGTGTAAGTTTGAACATCGTCCTTTTGAGATGGGGGCATTAGATTAAGGTAAGTAATTAGATACCCCTTATCTGTTTGGTAAGTAGTTGTAACTACTCTGTATTTCAGGTACACTAAGGCACCTGTCCCATCGTGCATCGCCCCCGAGGAAGCGATTAGCTATCAACGATTTTCTCACTCAAGAAACCTACAAAAGAATGTAGGGCCCGTGTAAGTAAAAGAGATGCATTGTAAATAGTTCATTGCTGACTGTTCACACCGCCGGCGAGTACTCGTTTGTCGCAGCGACAAGAGCTATCAAAGAGAGTACCTCTACTCACTCAGCGACGCTCGCTTGGCGGGCAGAACTGGCAGAACACTCATTGAGAGACTTACGCTTGGTACAGGCACATGGTGGCAAGTGTGTGTGGGGGGGGGGGCACAGCGGAACATGCCCCCCAAACGGTGGGGAAGGGCTAAGGTAACCCGCGAAATTCAAAACTTCTTACGATTTTTGCAATTTGCAGCTCGAGTGTCTGGGTGTGTGTTGATGTTAAAGTTTGATTCGCGACAAATAACAAATATATGTATTTACGGAATTATAATCATTACAATTAGTAATACTTCTCTTGGCGCCATCATCAGACCCTCTTTCCTTTTTGCCAAGCCCATGAACTGGTCAAAACGAACCATATATCCCCAAACTCGAGGGGTTTACTAGTCGTCTCTGAAGAATTCCACTATATACCTCCTGGCTTCATCATCAGATCAGCTCCAAGATCCATGACGCGTGGATCAGCACCATCCAGCTCAACTAATTTGAAGGGAACCGAATAATCCAACACACACGCCACCATCAGCGAAACATTTAAGTGAGCATGATGTCCCTCGAAAGTACACCATTCTTTCGCTGTCAGATTTTGTAAATCTGAAAGGGATCCCAAAACGTGCAGGAACAATCAACAACAACCATCATCAACAAACAAGGATGGTAGATCAATTTAACGTAATAAACGCCTGAAGAAAACTGTCGAGCTATATAGTTCATTTATACGTAAAGCAAGGCGGATGTATTTCCGTTATCACCGTCACGGTGTTTTTAGTAATTTGATTAAATTATTATTGAATTAATAACAAGTAAAACGTAAAAACATTATTAGTAGGCCGTGTACCGTTTAACGGAGACAACGGGAATACATCGCAAGGCACAATTGCATGTATCTAGTATGTAAAGAAGGTAGTACTTTCTGTACTAGTCCCTTCACTCAGCTTTTTCCTTGACTAGAAACTATACTCAGAAATCCAATTACTGCTTAAAAGCAAGCATATTTGTGAAGAGCACTCTATATTAAAAATGAAACAATAGGTATTCGTTGCTGCCTGCATCAGACTGTAATGTTGTTAAACATGGGGCCTTCAAGATGTTTATTAGGTTCGCATTCTTTACTCTACGGGGAGTGCAATAATGGGATTTATTAGTGTAAACATCTTTATAGTAGTCGGCTGCCATATTTTGTTCGTGGAACAAGCATGTTATTACTTTATAGGTACGTATGTAAGTAGGTAGGAAGGTATATTGCTTGCTTGATAAGTCAAGGACCTCTCATCGCTTCTCGGTCGCAAAAGCAGCTGCGGACTCAATGGTCTTAATTCGATTTGCAGGTGATAAAATATGACTGAAATGCATAATAATTGATTTAATTATTTCTTAGGAATGTTGGTATGCTCAGGCATATTGTGGTTGCTTGGCCTTTATTTTTAATGTGAAATCATCAAATGACTTCTCCCGCTCTGGGCTGAGCGGGAGGGCGTGTCAGACTTTTACTAACTAAAACCCACCCGTGTTCCCTCAGTTGCCTGTGCAGCTGTGTCAGGGGCCACGGTTACTCTTTCGAACATCTCGCGACCCTGGCTGGTGGTTGCCTAGCCTAAGATTAGAATTTTGCTTGGTAAATAGCCGCAGGAGCAGCCCTAAAAAGTAGCTGCCTATCGCGAGCGCAGGCCCAAGGCAAAGCAAAACATTTAGGCATTTTTCTTTGAAATAAATTATCAATAATTATGCTGAAACACCCACCTCTAGGAACATTGGGATATCAACATCGTTGTAAGTACATCCCTGCCGAGCACTTTAGTGGTTACCGGCGTGACGGTAACATAATGTAACAACTGTTATTATGCCTCATTTAACTCCGCTGATAATCAGCATACGGTGGATCAACACATTTGGGGAAACCATTGACGCATCTGTATCGTAACGGTGGTTCCACTCACGTGCGACTTGTAAGATGCGATGGGTAAACTTAAATGTGACATTTTTTGTGCAATATCCTCTAAATCAAGCTGAAAATTCAACTGATACTCAAATCAACTTAAACTCAACCCAAACTCGACTCAAAAGTCACCACAAACGCAATGCATTTTTAGCAATTAAACCATATTTACAGATACTTTTGAATTAATTGATGAAGGGTGAATCCACCTATCCATACTCGAATACGAGTCTGAAGCCCTGAATACGTCAACATATTCTAAACAGACTAGATTACTAGAATTACTATTAGACCACATTAGTCTCGCCTGGCGTGGAGCTCGTGGCTAAGTAATAACAGCCGCACGGATCGATCCATCAGGTTAAGCTACGCTTGCCGGGGTTGGTTCGTGGATGGGATGACATACTGAGATTCCTCCGTGCCTCGGAAAGCACGTTAAGCCGTTGGTCCCGGCTGTCATTCGTGGATCTTTGACAGTCGTTACGGGTCGTCAGAAGCCCGAAAGTCTGACAACCAGTCTTACCAAGGGGTATCGTATTACCCAGTCACTGGGTTGTGGAGGTCAGATAGGCAGTCGCTCCATGTAAAATACTGGTATTCAGCTGCATCCGGTTAGACTGGAAGCCGACCCCCAACATAGTTGGGAAAAGGCTAGGCAGATGATGATGAGTCTCGCCTGGCGTGATAACATTTAACAGCTGTTTCTTATCGTGCGATGTAAACGAACGTTTAACATGCCCATAAGTTATCACAGTAATAACTTATAACAGCATACACCTATATTTTATCGCTCCTTATATTTAATTTAAATCCTCGATCACACGCGAACGCGGCCGACACAAAACGATACAAAACTGATGTGGTGCGGCGAGGTAAACAAAACGAACGCGGGCGCAATGCAATTATTACAAAGGTGCGTGCGCGCAGCTGACACCGCACCTGCCGCCATCTTTAACATTTCTTTAAGTTTTTTTTTTGCCATCGGAGTTATTGGCCTATTTTTTATGGCGCAAGCTGTCCCGGCAGCTGACGGTCGCATATGTGTGGATAAAGGCTTTGTTGCCGGTGACTGGCAGGACAAGGATTCGGTATCTAGGATAATAAGGGCCACGCCAGCTGCTCAGATTGAAAGGTTTGAATCTTCGCCAGCTGTGGGTGCTTCGTCTCTGCGTCACACGGATAACTTTAACTTTTTTCGCCGCCTATTGTTGTCTTGTCGTTTTATTTGGGTTTCAAAAAAAGTTAATTGTGGGTTTTTGATGATTCTGGCTTCCATACGGCCATGGAAATATGTTATCAAAAAGAAACGACATTCTTCTAAAGGATTTTATTAAAATGCGAGACCGACCATAGGATAATATAGGTACCTAATCCTAATGGCCTGGCATTTAGGTTTCCCTGAACATCCTTGATTAGTATTTTACTTATTTTAAAAGAGCAGAATAAAGTACCTCATAAATAATTAGGTTTTCTATGTAGGTGTAGGCGGCAGAAGGTTGATTTCGTATGGAATTTTGCTAAGAATTTCATCGCTAACATTAGGTTCGCTAATACGCTAATTAACTATTATAGTAAGTGACCTTATGTGTGAGGGCCTATCTACTTAGTTAATTATTTGCCATAATACCAAACGTCTTAAGCCATGATTACTAATAGGTACCTGAAATTCCTCGTATTGTGTCCATGATGATTCTAGAAGCTTGTCGTTCGAATGTGACTCAGTAGGGTCTACGACCTATGCACCACGCAATAAGTCTGACAAGAGCGATATATGTACGTGTTTGTGCTGAAGTTGTCCAGCCACATTATTATGTGGCTGGACTGTTGCACTAACTTTTGTTCGACCACCTGCTGCACTTTTGTGTAATTAGCTAAAGAATACAGCGAGGACAATAAAAAGGGGAAAGGTTGTTGTGGTCTAATTAATGGCAAGTTATCGTAATTAGTGTTGGGGATGTGTGTTTAGTGTTTCTATGCTGGACTTTTTAATGACATATTTTATTTATTTTATGTAATGTAAAACGTTTTTATTTGCCATTTTTGATGAGTTAAATGTTATGTTGAAGTTTTTTCTGCTCCTCATCGCAATATAAATTCTAAGCAATGAGTAGAATCTCTCCCATAGCTATACGGTATCAGCAGGTCCCCCATGGATCGATGGTGCACACCGTTAGAGGAGCACCCTTCACAAAACTAGGTCATGTTCCCCCATAGCCGGCACCCTTGTTACCAGGAGACTAGAACCACGCAAGAGATCGTGCTTTAAATCTACTGGAACAGATAACGTTCTTTATTTTGAGTTTCGCAGTTACGTTATAATAAAAATGTTTATATTGATATGTATAGAACTTATAATACGTCCAATTCAATCAGATTAATAATACTAGGCTCTACTTCGCGTCTTGAAAATCGAAAGGCTTTATTGTTTTGCACCTACTCTGTATTTAGCAACGATTTTAAAGCCGTTTCAAGTTATTACCTGCCAATTATAGGTACATAATTTCAATAATTTGTAAGCTTTTGTTTCTGACGCGGAAAAGTAGTAATCAACTAACTCTGGAGGTCAGACGACAGTCGCTGAATTGAATATAACAACATTCAGCTTCATTGCTGCATAGTTCAAACAGTTGGGAAGAGACTGAAAGTGATGAGTACGGCACAACAGTGCAATGTCTAAAACCTAGGTGCACTGCCGTACGAGAGACCATAGGTTGAATTTTAGCTTTTTTTCTACCCTTTCTAGTTGAACAGAGCACGCTCAACGAACAGTAAAGCTTACGATTCCTTCATCATTTTGCTGATATTTTGTCGTCCCCCCATTTTATATGTTTATTGTTTATTCTATTTAGGTTAATACTCCCGTTAATATGCGTCCTTTTATCCCTTTTATGATGTATTGTCGCAGACAAAATTGTTTTCGGCATTCGCATTTTATCGATCAATAAGCTAATGGGTATTTTATTACACTGTTATTTGTATTTGATTTGATAAGAAGGGTAGGGGTGCTGGTACAGTCAGTAATCTGGATAACCCGAGCCCTCTTCTCCTCTTCTTCTTTGTAAGAGTGGTCAGGTAATGCAGAGTACTGACCGTGCTTTATGTTACAAACGGCTGGAACGTATCTTTCGGATGCCAAGAAAAGTGGAACTTGAAGAGTGGTGTTACTGTGAAGACGGAAGATAAAATTATGAATACTCTACAATTATTGTAAGTATCTGTCGGTTATTACGAGCTTGTTATTTAACATATTACTACATCTGAAATATCAAACTTTATTCAAGTGACCGTTTGAGTAAGTAGAAGGATGACAGATGGAGAAGCGGCTTTTACTTCGATAAATCAAGCATCACTAAGCAATATCATCATTGGTATCGAACGAACATGGTGTCGAACGTATCGAACGACAGCAGGCTGTTGATGTGGAGCTGTGTCGCAAACTATGCTCCACCTTCTATCCAGCCCTCTGTGCCCCAAAAATGCAGATAAAGTACCTCTGCACTGCCGCCGTCGACGCCGTGGAAGAGGCGAAGTTTGGCGCGAACAAAATTTAACGAACTGTCGTCCCATCGACACGACGAAGAAGATTGGCATCGAACGCAGGAACCTCCACTCTGTAGCCGTACTTGTAACACTAGACCATTGGTGCTGTTATTCAAGAATTATGTTAACTATTTAACGCGTCGATATCTCTCTTATAATGGTGGGTTTTTCGTTCAGGTGTGAGGGTAAAAAAATATTGTGTTTTCCAGGTTCCAGCCGTCCGCCTAAAAGTCTATGCTTTTCGGCTGTTCGCTGGTGAAGTCAAAACTAAGTTCTTTAGTTATTTAGCCATAAAAATGTTGCTTATGTGGGTGCAGTTACTAAAACGATCATGTATGTTTTGGCTTTAGTCCAGAATCAAGAAAATACTATGCCAGTGCAAACCATTAGGCAAGCAATTTAATTGTACGTTGGTATATTTAACGCGAATGCGTTCTGTGCGATATACTGCGATCAACAATTTACCCACTCCAGAACACTAGTGACACTCGATTTTTATTTAGAGCACGATGTAGGTATTATTAGTTCGAAAGCATCGAAATCCACTAAGAAAAGAAATTCATTTAATAAGAGAGAGAAGACAGATTCCGACAGTACCCTATTATGATGAGCAGGACCTTCAGGGGGCCACTAGCATACACAAACCCTTGCTTACTTCTGGCATTTTCTTTTGTGATTCTCAATTCTCGTCACATTTCCTACTTACTGGTCATAAAATTGGTCTCTATAATCTGATACTATACCACCCGGCAGGTATAGGTACTATCGGAATATACAGGTAGACCCTTAGTACTGTATGTAGGTGTTTAATTGTATTACTCTCGTTTCATGGTGCCCTGGTCGTTGTATTGGGTCACGGAGGGTTGTATCGGGGTCGAGGACTCTGGCACACCCCTGCTTTCACCATGGCGATGGCGTTATTACGGAAGAGTATATTAATGATTTTAGTCCCCGTGGCTTTGGCAGTCACGGTGAATTTATAGAACAATAAATAGGTCGGCATAATTATCACAATATTGTGTCAGTACAGTGAATTTTGGTGAAAGGAATCAATCAAGTTAAATAATAAAATAATTTCCCATGATCTTTTTATAGGTACCTATACAATTCTTCTGTACGTGTGTATGTCACTAAACTGTTCTCCTAATCGGCTGGATCGATTTTGCTGGAACGTCTGTCCGGTCAGCTAGTATCATAGATATACATAAATATTTTTATGGCTAGTATATTATAAAATATTCTAAACTCTTCCGAACAGCTTAGGGGAGATCTTCCAAGCGGAGACCAAAATGATTTATTAACACAGGAGGAACCGATGAAATGTTAAAAAATATTTTGTTTAAATAGACAGGCAGTTTGATTCTGCTAATTGTTTATTCAATTAAATCTCTACATATTCCTTGTTGAACAATTTTATTAGCTTGGACTTATTTTCTTATCGCAATAGTAGGCAATCTCATACCTACCTACTCAACGGCATATTCAAGATATGCACTTGGTGCGTCGTCCTTCAAGTTACACACAAAAACTAGACCCAAACAATCCCAAAGATTTCAACATGAATGGCGAGGACCTGAATTAACCCTCACATAATTATAAAACAGGCCTAAATAACAGTAAATACGGTGTATTAATAGTCGGAGGCCCAAAGGAGGATAATAATAGCGCCACAATTAACGGACGGGGTTCAGCGGCCGGATCGAAAGCCTTGGACGCGCCGACACCCGCGCGGTGTGCGGGTGTCGGCGCGCGTCCTCCGACTGCATTCGATACGAATACTTTTACTTCGCATATAAGTAGCCTGTATTTGTTGTCTATACTGCAGGTAGCTCGTGGGCTGAGCAGAGATGTGTGTTAGGTTTTTTGCAGGTTTGTTTCCTTTGTTTGTTTGGCAATTGTTCGGAATTTTTACTGTCACCTCGGGTCATGCTACTGTCAACATGCCAGGGTAGCATGTTGACAGTAAAGTAGAAGATTCTTACATAAAATCTGTCTACGTCGATTCTTTCAATCATACTGCCTAGCCTTTTCCCAACTATATTGGGCTCGGCTTCCAATCTAACCGGATGCAGCTGAATACCAGTATTTTACATGAAGCGACTGTCTATCTGACCTCCACAACCCAGTACCTGGGTAATACGATACCCCTTGGTATGACTGACGACCCGTAACGACTGTCAAAGATCCACGATTGACAGCCGGGACCAACGGCTTAACGTGCTTTCTGAGGCACGGAGGAATCTCGGTATGTAAAGACGGTCACCCATCCACGGACTTACCCCGGCAAGCGTTGCTTAACCTGATGGATCGATTCGTGCGGCTGTTACTATTTAGCCACGTGCTCTATTCTCTAACAATTTGTGAAAAAGTATTGAATATTATTTTTTGTACACTGTATTAAAGGAAAACTTAAGAGTTGGTATTTTTTGTAGGTTAGTACTCTTGGTATTCCTTTGCCGCAGCCAGCGATTTCTGCAAGACAACCGGCAACCTGTTGATTGCAAGATTTAGAACGTTTGAACGAGGGTAGTTCTTGCCTATTTATTTGTAGGTTTACCTACGAAGTTGTAATACTTAAGTTTATTCAATCCATTTTCTCCAAGAAAAAGTAAGTTGCACTTAGTGCCTCATATAATGAACATAATAACTTAGCATTTGTCGCAGCCAGTGTGACTAGTTCTCTAATAATGCGTTATTGTGGCCTTTAGGCTCTATACGTAATTATTGTAAACAAGCTGTGGCCCGCGACTTCGTTCGCGTGGAAGTCGTAATATATACAAGGTGTATCATAATTAACGCACCACCTCTTAAGGGATCATTGTACTCAACATTATGAACAACTTTTACTATGGGACCAAACCTGAAATCGCAAAAAAAGAAATCAGCTGCTCCCTACATTTATGTTCGCATAACTCGTCAACTCGAACAGCAATTTTTTTTGCATGCAAGCTTATAACTGACCTCGAGAATTGGGCTACCAAATGCAAACAGAATTTTTCAAATCCGATTTTTTGTTCACAATTTTATGGTTTTATTTTTTTTGTGCGGAACCCTAATTATTTTTCTAAAATAAAAGTAGCCTAAGTTACTCCCCGCAACATCTGCTATCTGCCAGTGAAAGTTTCGTCCAAATCGGTGCAGCCATTTCGGAGATTAGCCAAAATAAATAGACAGACAAACAGACAAAGATTTTAAAAATTGAGTGTGCTCGAGAACTCCACGACCTCATTCCGTCTGCCCCCTTCTACCATCGGACATCTAGACGCACTGCAGGTTACCATCCCTACCTAGTTGATATTCCACCAATTCGCACTAAGCGTTTCCAAATGTCTTTTGTGATGCGCACAGCAACGGAGTGGAACTCTTTGCCTGCGTCTGTGTTTCCGAACGCATACAACCCCGATCTCTTCAAAGTGAGAGTTAACAGGCTTCTGCTGGGTAAGCTCGCTCCATCGTCGACTTTGTCTCTGTCATCTCTGACCTAGACTAAAGTCAAGAGCAAACCTATCTCAAATTAAAAAAAAAATGCTTTTTTGTTTCAAGTACGGTATATACTTTCTTAAGCATTTAGTAAAAAGTTGTTATTTTGACATTACAAACATACACTTCAATTTTATTTATTTGTATAGATGGCATTTAGTCAATACAGGTCCAGGTTACCTTACATTTGCGACTGATATAATAAGACCAAGAAGTCGGTTGGAGACAACAGCTTACTGAAAGAACTTACAAAAAGAAAGTATTTTATACATACATACATACATAAACTCACGCCTTCTTCCCATGGGGGTAGGCAGAAACTACAGAACGCCACCTGCTACGATCCTTACATACTCCTTTTGCCTCGTTTACATTCATACATCTGGTCATACACGCACGCCGGTTGCGAGTACTACCCACCTGACCTGTTCTATGTAATAATGATCTCTGCTCTGACAGAAACGTATCTGAAGTTCCTTGATGGACTTTAAAATACGTTTTTGCAAGTAATACCATATACTATAATTAGCCTATAATGTTCCCACTCCTGGGACACAGGCCTCCCTCTGTGAAAGGGAGTGGGCCGTAATCCACCACGCAGGCCTAGTGCGGGAATTTTTGATTCCAGTTTTCTCACAGTGTTTTCCTTCACCGTTTTTGAGAGCAGTGGTGATGAAATAAATTACACAAAGCAACGCTCATGCCTGGGTTCGAACCCACGACCACTCGTGAGTCGGGGTCGTTACCACTGAGCCACCACTGCTCTTTAGAGCAGTATACCATACCTACTTATAGAATAGTATAGCATAACGGGCGATAGCACGGAATGGGCGATAGCCTTATTATCAAAAGAAGTTCATCCTTAATGCTCATCATCATCATTCTCTAACCCTTACAGCAATTTATTTGGGGTCGGCGCAACGTGTCTTTTACTTCCATACTTCTCTATTAGTAGCTAAGTAATAACAGGCCCATTATGGGTCCATCGATCAGGTTAAGCTTCGCTTGCCGCGGTTGGTCCGTAGATGGGTGCAATGACCATCTTTACATACCAAGACCCCTCCGTTCCTCGGAAAGCACGTTAAGCTGTTGGTCCCGGCTGTCATTCGTGGATTCGTGACAGTCGTTTCGGGTCGTCGAAAGCCCGAAAGTCTGACAATCAGTCTTACCAAGGGCGGTATCGTATTACCCAGTAACTGGGTTGTGGAGGTTAGACAGGCAGTCGCTCCATATAAAATACTGGTATTCAGCTGCATCCGGTTAGACTGGAAGCCGACCCCAACATAGTTGGGATAAGGCAGCCAGATGGTGACTTCTCTATTAGTCGTCATCTCGGTAGCCACCCCCTTTCTAACCATATCATCTTTACACGATCCCTCCATCGTTTCTTTAGTCTTCCCCTGCTCGTATAACCATCCACATTCATTCTCAAAACTTTCCTGACGATATTTTCCTCATTCCTCCGCATCACATGCCCATACCATGACAACCGATTTCCGCACAACTTTTCAGTCATCGTTAATGCTCATAATTAGGTTAATTTATTTCTAACGCCCAGATTTCAAATTACTTTTTTTCTATAGAATGATATATTTACCTGTTTGCAGACATGTTATAAGTTGTTCGTTCACAAAAACCCGAACCAGGCAACACGCTGCTCATTATCAATATGAAATATATTCGAACTGAATCGAACCCGGAGTTCTGGTGGAGGATGCTAATTACTTAACTACTGTGCCAATCGGCAAGTACTTTGTGTATTTCACCACAAACAAGTCACTGTAACTAATATCTTTCTACCAGGAGACCAACACTCCAAGGAGTTAACTTTATATCAGAACCCTAATGCTTCCGCTCACCCCTCGAGCAAATAATAGGCGCGTAAGATAAGCGAAGAATCTGTTCGGGATGTTTGTCCAATTTATAATATATACAATCCTATTTAGCAGTGGCGTGCACTCCATACATGCAAATAAGCTCTGCATACCCTGTAGTCCTACACATACATGCCCCTTTAAATGATAAATAACTATAATTCAAAAAAATCATTGTAATTTAGCTTACGCGCCATCTATTACTTTTTTTGGAACTAACTCGTTGGAGCGGCGAACATCCACCGCCGCGCGCACCGCGCAGTCAGCGCTCCCGTGAGCAAAAGCATTACTACGCCTTGCTTATTCTTCATACAACGCATCTCGTGTAGTACACAGCAAAAGTGTGACTGTGTGCGTGAAACTGTGTGCGTGGGTTGGAGTTTTAGAAGCATAGCTTACATTGCAACCCGTCCAAATTGAGAAGCCGTAAAAGCATCGCTTAGTTGTTCATTGCAGAGGGTCGACTTTTTTTAGTCGGATTGACCAAATGACCGACTACCAACTAATTCATTCTTTCGTATTAGTTCGTAATGTAATAAATTGCAGTTTTTTCGCCATATTGTTTTTCTTGGTGCAACTGTCGAGTAATTATTTAGCAAGTTTATTGTAAAATATGGAAAATTATACATGTGAGACCTGTGCTGGCGAAGTGTGTTTATATAAATTAAAATCCGCCGCGTTTTCGTCGTTATCTTTTGAGGAAAAAGTTAGATTGATTGCAAAGGGAAGGTGTGTACCCGGGTTGGATTTAACTCAAAGAAAAGGTAATAAGTACTACTTGTTATTTTCATAAAAAGTTTTATGATAACTATTACTGGCTAACTGGTTGTGTACACACAAACACATTGTATTGTTTCCCTTGCATTTTGTTTACTAATCAAAATAAAAAGAATGTTTGGACTTAGAGCGGGTACTCAGATTTAAATAATTTTCACAAAGCGGCTGCTAAGCATGATTCTTCTGAAAAACATCTAGAATCCTGCTTATAGTTCCAAACTTTTAGTAAAGGAAGAATAGAGACTAGTTTGAATAGCCAGTTAAAGTTAGATATTGAAAGGTACAACGCGAAAGTTGAAAGAAATAGAAACATTTTCAAACGGTTGATTGATGTAGTTTGTTTTCTAGGTAAACAAGAATTAGCATTCAGTGTTCATGACGAATCCAGCTTGTCGTTTAATAAAGGCAATTTTCTGGAACTTGTAGATTTGTTGGCTAAATAAATATGATGGGAATTTGGGAACCCACTTAGGGTAGGTACCTACAACAAGCTGAAACTGGTGAGTTTTTTTTTTCTTGTGCATACCCTGTCTGAAATCTCTGTGCACGCCACTGCTATTTAGTATGGGCTCGCCCCCTATACTAATATGACATCACGATTATAGTCTCTGGCAGAGACGGAAAGGATCCTTTTTCTAAACGGTTTGCTAAAGTTAAACTGGTACGAATGGTGCAGTAGCTGAGCGATTGGCTCCTAAACTACGTGTTACGTTTTTCAGATTGTATTGCTTACCCTCTCCTTACACTTTCTCTGGCCCTAAGGGTAGGTATCAGGTATGTACTTGTCCAATAAACATCGAGGACTAAGAAACTATCAGAATGCAGAAAAGACAAAAGGCCTGATTCACAGTATCCACAGTCCATACTCACTATGAAACACTCGGTCATTTGAAAAAACTATACACGATGATTTTAATTCAATGTTAAACTTTCACTATGAGACCAACACTGAAATATCGAAAAAAAAAACTGCTGTTTCATACAAAAATGACATATTTACCCGATGAAAAAGTATGAAACAGATGTATTTTTTTTCTATTTCGTTGTTGGTCCCATACTGAAAGTTGTTTATAATCATGAGTACACCTCCTGAAAGGTTAACAGTGTATTAAAAATCATCATAGCTACGGAAATCATTTCGTATGAAATCATCTACCAGATAACGGCCACTTTCTATGATATATCGAGCTTTTTCAGGAAAAACATCGTAAGCGACAAAAATCACAAAACTATTTTTTCTTCGTAAACTCTTAATTAGACAGTTTTCCATCTTGTCGCGATTACTCTGTAATTTTATTTTAAATTAACACGACTTTATTGTTGTAAGAAATTATCATCGTAAATGACAACCAATCTATTTTTTGTCGTAACCTCCATTTATCCTAAGTGAGGTACTCGTTGCTTACGATCCCTGTTTTGGATAATCAATGTATTGTATGTTCCGTACTTGACACTTACGATAATAATTTATCCTAATCACATTAACGTAAGGTATCTTGTCGCTTGCGATATACATATGTGTTGTATTGTGCGTTTAATTTTTGATGCAATATTACGCAACAATTGCTTTTAAAACGAGTATTGACGTTTTAATTACCATTTGGTCATAAATATAAACATTGTTAATTATTTTGTAAAACACATAAGCTTATAATAATTATTTTCGTAGCTTTTGTTTCTACAGCCAGCAGTGTGACTGTGTTTGTGCCACGAAACGAAACGCATTTCATACGAACTAATTTTGGACAAGCTACGTGCTCTTCGTATTGTGAACTTTTACATAGTTACACTAGTTATTAGTTTGTTAATTATAAATTATATTGAGTTTTTAGAGTTTTTACGCCAATTAAATAACAAGGTAAGTAAATAATTACCTATGCTAATAATGTTACTTGGGACGTGAATAAAAATTAGGATACAGGGCGGTTTAGTGTTAATAGGAGGACGGTGATCAGATAAATTGTTACTAATTGTTGATTTACCTACCTCCCTATTGGTTTATTGCAAAATTATACGTGTACCTATTGTTTATCTTTTTAAATACGGAACCGCTTTTTTGCGCTGGAACTAATTTATGTTGGGGTTTGCGATTATACAGCATTTTTGGAATGTGCTTTATTTTGCTTTCATAAAGGTTTAGAAGATGGGTGAACGTGCGCAAGAATCATCTCGTGCGTTAGTAGACTACTCTGATTCTACAGACTGTTCCGAATTCGATCAGGCTTCGAACGATCATCATGATTTTAGTTACTGTGATTCTGATGAATCTTGGCATCTTCCTATCAAAATAAGGAAAGCTATACCAGTATTCACTACAGTGGATGCCTTATCTCAACCATCTACGTCTAAAGCACAAGATCCTCTTGCACTGTTCGGTGAGAGTTCTGAATCTAAAAACGAAGATACTGAGAGTTCAAGTGAGGATTTAGGTGTCGTAGGGAAAAAGGGTTTGCGGAAGAAACATCCTCTACCGAAGAAATTTAAAGAAAGGTCTGAGAGGTGGTCTGGGAAAGGTAAATGCGTTAAACCTAATCCCTTCTTAGGTAAAAAATGTGGTAATGATTGTGCTAATAAATTCACTGAGGTTGAACGTAATTGCATACACGAATTGTATTGGGGATTAGGGTCCAAGCAGAGACAAAAAGATTGGCTTTTATCTTGTATCAAGGAATGTAAAATTGGTCGAAAAAGAGCAAATAGTGATCGTTGTAAAATAACTTACAATTACTTTTTACCGAAGGGTGCTAATTCTATTAAAGTGTGCCAACAGTTTCTCCTGAAGACTATTAACATTTCACAGATGACTCTACGTTATACTAAGTCGTACAAGATTGCATCTTTTATATCGAAACCTGACCGACGCGGCAAGAAAACACCATCAAACAAATACAGTCCGGAGCAAACCGCAAATGTTAATAATTTTATAAAAAAGTTGCCTGCTGTTCCGTCACACTATTGTAGAAACAAAAGTAACAAACTCTACTTACCAACTGAATTTAGAGATGTAGCATATTTATATAAAAACTTCTATTTGAAAGATGATAATACAAAAGAATTAGGTGCAGTAAGTTATCAAAAATTTCGAAAGATTTTCAAAACTGAATTTCACTCAGGGTTTCATTTGCCAAAGAAGGATAAGTGTGAGCAATGTGAGAAAGAATTTGTGTGACGAAGACAAACTCAGAACAATAGAATCGGATGCTTATAAAAATCATATAAAAGACAAAGAAAGATCATTAAAAATATTTTTAGAGGATTAAAGGAAGAGTAAGGAGTGTAAAAATTTTTTGTGTGCTAGTTTCGATCTTAAAGGTTCTGACAACACCTCATGGTCAAACTGTTAATTTTTGCTACACTCGAAAGCTTGCTTATTATAATGAAAGCATTTATGAGAGCGGTACGAGGTGTGTGTTTTGTTACCTTTGGGATGAAATGGAAGCCAAAAGAGGTTGCAACGAAGTTTGCACCGTTATCTTTAAGTACCTTAAAACGGTCGATGAGAGCAGAGATCGGGATGAAATCGCATTGTACTGTGACAGTTGTGCAGGACAAAATAAAAATAAAGCCATGCTAGTAATGCTGTATCGTTTCATGCAGACCCATGCTAGTTTTATTCAAAGGTTGTCCGTAAACTACCTTATTCCTGGGCATACTATGACGCCTGTAGACTCAGTACACGCTACAATAGAAGGTTTTATTCAAAAGAGAACTATTTATGCACCATCTGAATGGCAAACTTTAATCGGAAACGCCCGAACTAATCCCAAAAAGTATCAAACCATCCTATTAAAAAATCACGAAATTAAAGACGGGAAGTCGTATGGGACGGCCTTTTTACAAGTAGAATTAAAATACAAACCACCAAGTTACGATCCGCCAGATTTGAGAAGGGTGATAAATTATATATTAAAAATGATTTCGATGCTCCCGAACAGGAAATAGACGTTTCTATAATATTGAGGTCTCGATAAAACCAACAACCTATCCGTGAACCTAAAACTGCATACACTGAAAAAAATCCTATTTTAAAGACAAAATATGAAGATTTAAAATGATTGTGTGAAAAGGGTGTAATTCCAGAATCATACTGGAATGAGTATTAGAATGTACCTACCGATACAGACACAAGAGATGTTCTACCTGAAACTGACGAAGACGACGAATAATAATTGCCTACGCGTTACTATATCTTGTTTGCACTTATTTACTTAAATAAACCATTTTTTCTTAATCTAGTTTTAATTTCATTAAAACCCGTAGAAAATCAATGTCGTTGTATAAATCTGAGAACATCGCAACCGACATTCTTAATACACGTGTCAGCGATTATAGTCATCGTTTTAAACGTAAGCGACGTTTCTTTGC
Organism: Fissipunctia ypsillon; assembly: GCA_947568875.1. Taxonomy (NCBI): domain Eukaryota; kingdom Metazoa; phylum Arthropoda; class Insecta; order Lepidoptera; family Noctuidae; genus Fissipunctia; species Fissipunctia ypsillon. The sequence continues at coordinate 3,160,569 of OX387655.1, forward strand.
TAATTAGAAGCAATATATTAATAGGCACTATTCTATTACATCAATAGTTGTATAAATAACAAGTCATGAAAATTTAGAAAGATAATCATAAATACTTTTTAATTAGGAAAGAAAAAACCCTTTCCTGTAAAAAGTGCAAATTGTCGCTTACGATGTTCTTCCTGAAAAGGCTCGATATCTCAATCCCAGTCTTGATACCGATCCTTGTCTGTAACCAATCAACGGCCTAGATTGTCAGTCTGAGTCTTTGAGAGGGCGAATCACAAGCAGCCGTCAAGGACTGCGGTTCAAGATTGGGATTGAGATACATTATATAATTTGGGTTTATGTTACCCAAAACTAAACCTGCGGTGGTTGGCCTTTCCAAGCCTTTACTTATTAGGCTCGAGTGGCTACAAAGATCCTTAGGAGCTTGAAAGACATTGACGGGGGGGGGGGCGTTCTTGGTTAGCCCGTGAACATTTGTGAATAATCACAGAAATTGTACCTATTAACAAATCAAGATGGACCAAAAAAACTTCATGGCGTTGTACACACCTGGCTGACATTTTTTTAATAATGATTAGATTAGAACGACACACAAAGAGGTTTTTATACCCACCAGGTGCATCACCCAATCGCCATTTGCAGCATGTGTCCCTAGTCGCTAGGTATACAGATTAAAATGATTGCGCATACACATGCCTCTAGGGCAGGTGGCTAGCGGTGCAAAGTAGCCATGAATGTTAATGATTAATTAAAAGATGACATTAAAATTACATGAAATATTTGATAATATCATGCTGTAATTATTCGCCTGTAAGGCAGAGGCGTCGTCTCATACAGAGAAGAAATGAGCGTTATCATCACGATTGTGTATCGACGAAATCACTGTTTATGATGTTTTCCTTTACCGTATGCCATATGAAGGCAATCATTTAAGTGAAATCTGTATGTCACATTAGTTTTGGCCAGCTTTTGAACCTGTAACCATTGTTCTTTGGAGATCCGTAGTAAGCCACCAGGACATCAATCAAAGGGACTAGGAAGTACTGATTAACATTTGTAGAATGAGCTCATTACCGGGAATCTTTCTAATCCGTAATCAGTTACAAAAATTAGTGCCACAAATTAAATTTACCGTACCTACATATGTGTTCAAAGACTTTTGGCGAACTCACATTTTAGATCGTCATGTGTTGGCAGAAGTATTAACTAAAACGAAAGCGCTAAGGTAGCCCGCGAAATTCAAATTTTCTTACGTTTCATGCAATTTGCAGGTCAGTATTAGGTTGTATGTTGATTAAAATATGATTCGCGACCGTAATAAATATGTATTTACACAATTATAATCATTAAAGTCATCAATTCTCTCTAAGACCAAGTAATCCTGTTGAGTGACTATTTCATGAAATCTTGACATTTGAGGATTATACTAACTTAAGGAGTTGTATTACTGATTCTATTGATTATAATTCTGTAAATATATATTTGTTACGGTCGCGAATCATACTTTAATCAATATACCCAGACACTGAGCTGCAAATTGCAAAAATCGTAAGAAAATTTGAATTTCGCGGGCTATCTTAGCGCATTTTTTGTACGATCGCTTTACTACTCCAATTAATCCAGTAGCACTAAAATAACCACAAAATGGATAACCTGTAGCTTATCAGTTTAATCCTGCTCGAATAACTAAACAAACAGAAAAGTTTTAAAGTTCACCCAAGGTACTTGCACTCTAGTAATAATTAATATTCAACTTTAATTAAGAACCGGTGTATTCTTTGATCGTAATAAGTGCAAAAACCAAACATGAAATCGCGAAAAAAAAAATCACAACAACACAACAGCTGATTTTTTTTCGCGATTTCATGTTCTACAGGTCATAGAATCAGAATCAGAATTATTTATTTGTAAAACATAGGTTACAGGTCTTATATAATTATAATATGTTGCGCTATGTTCTGTCTTGATGACATACAAATTTTAGTGACGACTATTTAAAATAATGACAACAAAAAAAAAAGAAAAACACTTTAAAAAATAAACAAAAAAATATCAAGACAAAAGAAGATACATGCATGCAATATATTAGATTATTAATAGGTACAATATTTACAGTGTTTTATCATTTAAGTAATCATCTAGGGCATAGTAACATTTCTCAACTAATAATTTATGAAAACACTTTGAATTTTTTTTATAATTAGTAACATAGTAAAAGTTGTTCATAATGATGAGTACAATGACCTCTTTCGTGAAGAAATTTCGTGTATGAATAGATATACCTTATACAGGGTGGCGATTAGGTTATCACATTAATTGAAACAAAATTTGCTGCTCCATACATTTTTGCCTACCTACGAGGTCAAAATGTATGGAGCAGCAAATTTTTTTTTAATAACCGACGAAAAATTTCAACGCAGCGGGGTCCAGAATCATGTACTGAATGCGTGGTTTCAATTAATGTGATAACCTAATCGCCACCCTGTATATGAAACTCTTGTGCAAAATTTCATGCTTGCCGCTGGGTCTATACAGCGGTTTAGACTGAGCGTTGACAGTCAGTGAGTGAATAAATGAGTTACCCACCCAATCCATAAAACCCATGCGCTTTCATCTTTATTTTGTGTTTTCAACATTATATTTATCTTGCGTCTAGTGCGTGAATAAGTAACATTGTATTTAGAACTAGCTGTGCCCCGCGAGTTCGTTCGCGTGTAAGTCGTAAGCGGTAAGATACACAATGTACTAAAATAACAACCATATTTTCGCACCAACCGCCCGCGCTATTATTTCGGTTTTGCTTAGCGTTCTTCGACTTTTTTTCTTTTTGCACGTCTCCTAATGGTCGTAGCGTGATATAAAATAGCCTATAACCATCCTCGAGAGTTGATCTGCTAAATGCTTAAAGATTTTTTCAAATCCGACGGGTAGTTCCAGAGGTATTATTTTTGTTCACAATTTTATCGGTTAAAATTTTTCGCGTGGAACCCTATTTATTTTTCAAAGTAAGTAAACGTAGCCTTTACACCTTATAACATCAGCTATCTGCCAGTAAAAGTCCCGTCAAAATCGGTGCAGCCGTTTCGGAGATTAGCCGGAACAAACACCGACAGACAGACAAAAAAATTAAAAATTGTTTTTTTTTTTTGTTAAAAGTACCGTATAAACTTCCATATGCATTTAGTAAAAAGCTGTTATTAACCGACTTCATAAAAAGGAGGAGGTTATCAATTCGGTTGTATGTTTTTTTTTAATGTTTGTTACCTCAGTACTCCGTCATTTATAAACCGATTTGGAAAATTATTTTTTATTTGAAAGGACACACTTCCAGATTGGTCCTATTTTTTATCAAAGTCCAGTTCTGATGACAGGATCCATGAGGAATTGAGGGAACTCCTCAAATATTATAGGCAAACACATAGTGATTATGATATTTTCAACAACAAGTCAAGCATTTGCATTTAGAAAGTATCATTTGGTGAAGTGGAACTGATGGAGGAGACCACAGATGGCCACGGGAACTTCTCAATGATAAGTATTTCACGGGTGGCGATAAGATATCTCGATTAAGATAGTTAAGCGACAATGATGAAGCCAATTTAAATAAATAGTGCTGATGAAAATGGAACCATCGAACTGATCTGATGATGAAGCCGGAAGGTAGGCACCGGAACTCCGTAATAAAACAATGTATCCTAGCCGTGTTTGGGCTTATTGGAATTGTCATGAGATGCACTCTGGCAATAAATTATTTTTAACCGACTGAAAAAGGAGGAGGTTCTCACTCAGTTCGTCGGAATCTTTTTTTTTAGTGTGTTCCTAGTGTGTTGAAAAACTCTTTTTTGTTTATAAGGGTATACTCTCCAGGTGGCCCCATAGTCATCAAGTCCGGATCTGATGATGGGATCCTTGAGAAATCGAGGGAACTCTGCAAATATTATAGGCACACCTGTAGCGATTTGTGTATTTTTTTTATAGTAACTAGTGCATTTGCCCTCGGAAAGCACCATTTGGTGAAGTGGATCTGATGACGAAGACCACAGATGGTAAGATGGCCACCGGAACAACTCAATAATAAGTATTTCACGGGTTGCGATTCGATTACTTTAAAATTTTTGCTAAGCAATATAAGCTCGTCACAATTTATATGGTGAAGTGGAGCTGATGGTGAAGTACCAGGAGAACTCCTTAACAATTAACGTCCCTGCATCGGGAAAATCTATGATTTATAAAAGGTGATGAGCAGTTGTCATTAGGCTATTGTAACTTAGATAAATTAAAAACCGACCCACTAAAAAGTGAAAAATAAAAAACTTTTTTACAAAAAAAAAAAAACAACCGACCTCCAAAAAAAACACTACAAAGTGAAAAATAACTTAAATTTCGGAAGTCGGTGGCAAAACCCTAAAATACAGATCCAAAGACACCGACTTCCGAAATTAAAGTTATTTTTCACTTTACAGTGTTTTTTTTTTTACATTATAGACCAACTTCAATTTTATTTATTTGTGCAGATAAAATCCATATTAAAAGTGTTAGGAACAATTTTCTTATTATTTATTCAGTTTTCGTTAAGGTGGCTATCCATCTTTTACTATTAAAATAAGCGAACTTTCGCTCGTCATTGGCTTACTGACATGTCGTGGGATACTTTAAGTAAAAGATTGAGCTTAAAAAGCGTGTAAGTCCTATTCAAACGTCATGAAAGTTGATAACATAACCGAGTCATACTTGTTGCGGCTCAGAGTGGTCGCGCGTGCATGAAACTCCGTCAATATGTCAGTAGCACAACTCTGCCACAGTCTGTGTTATTGCGTTTGCGGAAACAAAATATGAAAGACAAAAATGACGTATGAACACTTGAAACAATGGTAGAAAGAGGGTGTTTTAATAGTAGGAGAATTCTGGAACTAATCACGTTTAGTGCATGAAGAGAGAATGATCATGCTTTTTCTACCTTCAGTGAGTGAGAGAGCTGTGCTGAACAGAACAAAATGAGCTGGTTATAGGTTAAAAAAATACCGAGGCATACAAACTGCCTGTTAATGTTCTACAGCAGGGCAACGGTCGGCATCGATAACTACGCTCACGCTTAGGCCTCTGCCTCGAATTTTGCGGGCAGCGGCGCGGCGGCGCCGGAGCGGCGCGGGCAACGCAGACCCGTTCTCGAAACCAGCGGGCAGATCGCGCGGCACTATAGCGGCATAGTGTTGTGTCGTCGAGATATTTGTTTTTGTTCGCGAACGAAATGTCTGAACAACAAGAATATTTTGTAGATAATCCCATTAATTACTAGTTATTTTATTAACATAATAAAACATTTTGATATATGCCTTCAATATTTAGTTCGTTTTTAATTTCTTCCCATAACTGATTAATTAGCCTCCTATTTTTGTGGTTCACATCTTTGCTGTTCCATATCGGTGTCCTATCAAAAATAGCTGAAATAATTTGTTCCTGCACGTCAGAGGATATTTCGATACGTCACAAAAATAAATTGCGCAGCACTATCAATGCAGATGCGCGGCGGTCACCGCTTGACTGGAGTGCACCGCTCGTCGCCCGCTCCCGCCCCGCTGCCGCGCCGCTGTTTTCGAGGTCTGGTCCATTTAATTTTACGCATAAAATCCTGCCGCTCCCGCGCCGCCGCTGCCGCCGCGCCGCTGCCCGCAAAATTCGAGGCAGAGGCCTTATGCTCAACGTGTATTGGCGATTTCAGCCCATCTATACTAAAGCTATAAAGCTGAAGAGTTTGTTTGTTTGGTTGGTTGAACGCGCTTAATCTCAGGAACTGCTGGTTCGAATTGAAAAATTCTTTTAGTGTTGGATAGTTCGTTTATCGAGAAATGCTATAGGCTATATAACATCACGATACGACTAATAGAAGCGGAGCATCAAGGAAAGATGTTGCAAAAACGGGGAAAATTTATTCCTTTTGAGAGCTTCCGTTGCGTGCGCTGCGTAAACGGTTAAAGTAACGCAAAAATCATGTACGACGAAATTGTTCCTCTTAAAAAGTTCTAAAAAAAAGTTCGCAATAGCATATGTCTATCTTTTAAGGTAGGCTCACTATAACTTATTTAATGGTAATCAAATTTGTTATAAAATAATGCATTATTTGCGAAGGTGTTTTCATAAACATGCTATTAATCCTTATCCAAATAAATAGTTTCATAATCAAGATTGATTAAGTACATGTAAATTCCTTTTTAAATTATTCGAATCGGACCTTTAGTTTAGAAATTACGACGAGTATAGAAATGCTTAAAGTAAGAAAAATGCGCTTAGTCTATTAGTTACCTACACATTTTATTTTTTATTAATTGTTTGAACGCGCTAATCTCTGACACTATCGGTTGGATTTGAAAAAATATTGTTGCATTTTATAGCCCTATTCTTGAGGAAGGCTATGGGGTATGTATCACTACGCTAGGATCCTTAGAAGCCGAGCAAAAAGAAAAAAGTAAGAACGAGCTCTAAGCGAAAACGAAGTAACAGCGCGGGCAGGCGATGCGATGCGACGGGGTGGTCGGGGGAACATGAAATTTCACGCGGACGAAGTCGCGGGCGGAAGCTAGTATTATTATATGTTACAAAAATTTCTCACAAAGTTTTCCTTCACCATCTGTCATGTCCTTTCATAATTAGATACATAGTTCCTTGTGTGAGTGTGTATGCACACAAAACCCGGGTGCGTGTGTGTCGTCATTTTGTTATTGGCTATTGATCAATCAGACCCCTCGTACATAAATTAAAGTGGGAGCAGTACTGCCGACAAGAAAACTGTTTGTTGCTTTGATTTATTTGTTTTTCCTCCTACGCCGTCTTTTAGTATGCGATTAGGGGGTGGTTAGGACCGTGGGGACATACAAGAACGATTATGTGACATATTTTAACTGCTTCGTTGGTCTAGTGGTGAGGGTGGGGTGCTAGGTTAGCTAGATTTGTGCCCGATTGATAACAATATGCGCTACTGACTAAACGAGGGTATACTATACCTACCTACACCTGCCTGCCCCTATATTGAGCTTGATATTTTCATGTTGCTGACAATCTGTCAAGAAAAATGACTCTCCAAACGATGGTTTGTGACGGCGCTAACAAGATCATTAAGGCTAGACAGCAGTTATGATTCCCTGGTACAAGTTCTAGGCTTTTTAGGGTTCTGTATCTCAAAAGGAAAGTAGAACCCTTATACTTATAGGATCACTCGTATGTCTGTCTGTCCGTCTGTCACAGCTAATTTGCTCCGAATGTAATGGACCAATTGAGTTGTTTGGTACACTATTAATTTATGTAACCAAAACACGGACATGTAACATAAATAACACTTCTATAACGTCACCTTCCATCATCACAATACTTTCCTTTCCTTTCTTTGGTATTGTTCGTCGAATCGTTGAGCTCCTTAACTTTTATGTTGGGCTGTACGATTACTGACAGATGCTTGCACTGACTGGACAGGTCCACTCAATCTGTGTGGTTCTTTCCTCAAAAGACCATTTCAGACACCAACCTAAATGGTCCTCACATGATCTGACCAAGATTATGTCTGGACTTTAAAAGAGACCTCTGAGGTTGTTTCGGGCTTTCTTCTCAGAGTAGTCAGATAGGAAACGCCGGCCTCATCTAGTTTAAAAAAAAAATGTTTGACATGTAAAAGTGTTTGTATAAACCTACTTACAGAAATAAAATCATTTATCATTTGTCACTTTTGGGGGCAAAAAAAGAAAATTAAAAAAAAAAGTTTTGCAATCCGTGTGTCATATCAAATAAAGGGGCTTACTGAGAGGGTCTCAAATAGATTTTTTTTATAGTTTTAAAATAAATAGTTTTAAAGTTATTTAAGAAAATAGACGAAAATTGGTCATACCCCCCAATCTCCGAAATGGCCGACCCAAAAATATACAAATAATTTAATTAATTATGAAAAGATACAAAAATAGTTCCGTGCTTATATTTACATTACCGGAAAACCCATAAGAAGTCTATGGTCTTAAATTAACGTGGTAAATCTCTGGATATTGTGCGTACAAACTTACATTTGCAGTTGGAATGTACGGGAGAACATGTTTTTCAACTACAATGTTAAGTTTGTTCTTGGGATAATTCTTTCTTCATCCCAACTACGGAATCCTTCATTGTACGTGGTCCGACACGCACTTGGCCGGTTTTTTTTTACATTGTAATACAACTAGTTTTAATCTAGATTCCCGCTAAGATTATACGTACAAAACTAGTTAGTCGGTGTCTTTGGATCTGCATTTTAGTTTTTTGCCACTGACTTTCGAAATTAAAGTTATTTTTCACTTTTTAGTGTTTTTTTTTTTGGAAGTCAGTTGTTTTTTTTTTTTGTAAAAAGGTTTTTAATTTTCACTTTTATAGCCTAATGACAACTGCTTATCACATTTTACAAAATATTGCTTTTCTCGATGCAGAGACGTTAATTGTTCAGGAGTTTTCCTGGTAAGAACCAGAAGAACTGGAGCTGATGGTGAAGTCTCCACTTCATCGTATGCATTGTGACGAGCGTTAATTGCTTAGCAAGCAAATTAAAATAATGGAATCGCCACCCGTGGAATACTTATTTTTGAGTAGTTCCAGTGGCCATCTGTAGTCTTTCATCATCGGTTCCACTTCACCAAATGGCGCTTTCCGAGAGCAAATGCACGAGTTACTATAAAAAATACCCTAATAGCTATCTATAGGTGTGCCTATAAAATTTGAGGGTTTCCCTCAATTTCCATGGGATCCCCTCATCAGATTCTAACTTGGTGAAAATGGGACCACCTCGAGAGCATAACCCTTCAAACAAAAAAAAATATTTTCAAAATCGGTCCACAATTGCTGGAGAAATCGGTGAACATATATACATATATAAAAAAAACTTACTAACAGCTGAATATATAACCTGCTCCTTCTTGGAAGTCGGTTACAAACTAACTGTCTTCTGGCCGCGACTTCGTCCGCGTGAAATTTCTTGTTTTATATAAAATATCAGTCGGCAATACTGTAGCTGCATTAGTGAAAGAATTTTCGGAATCAGATCAGTAATTTCGAAGCCCCCTACAAACTCACAAATACCTCTTTATACTCGTAGTATTAAGTATGTATCTTCTTACTAAAAATATTCCGTATTTTCTTTTAACGCAAAAGAAAATATCATTTTCTTATTGCAACGCGAAACAGTCCTCAAAAGAATGACGACACTATTTTGAAATTTCAAAGTTTCTGAGCTCGTCAGTACATTATAGTCGAATTAATTGTCGGCAAACCCGCTATTTATCTTCTTCCTGTCTATCGACGTATCTAGACACCTTGAGATGAGACCTAGGACGTGTCTAGAAGACGGATAGTGAGTGATATTGATGATTGTTTGTTTGGAACCTAAGTGCGGTAGATGGACTCATTTCAACGTTTTGAAGAATTTATTTATAACTTCTTTAATGGACAGGTTTTCTTCTAATGTCAATTATCAATTAGAAATGAGTTTCCTTTTGGTATTTTTTTATTTGTTTTAAAATACCTGTCTTACTGAGGTATTAAAGATAAATATGTTTCATATAGCTGTAAAAAAAACAACTGCACAGTGTACGAGTATCTGCTATTAAAATCGCTTTAAATGTTATGATGAGGTTTAGAAATAGTTTTATGAGCATTTTGCTCATTACAATTCTGAAATTTTGTTAATTCTTGCGGGCTTTATCATTGTTCAGTGCTATGGTTTATCCTCAAACTCTTTTCCTTACTAATTTACCTAGTAATAAAAGAATGATATTATTTACCGCCAAGAACGCAATAATTTACTGGTCCTAATATTATAACTTTTCCATATACTTTTAAAACAAAAGACCTGTTACTTCTTAACTAAGCAAGTACCAGGGCACCAGCCGGGGCAAGAGGTATCGTCGCATCGTTCACAAGGGAACGGCCCAGAGGCGCATCTGGCAAAGTTTGCACAGCAAACGTACACTTGGCGATCCTTTGGTAACCGATAGATTGAAACTTGGCTGCAGTACTCTAAAACCTGTGATCCTGTGGGAGCTACAGTATAAAATTATTTTAGGTGGTTTTTGGAAAAGAAGATTTACAATGACAAATTGACAATAAGAAGATGGCACGGCAAGGGTCACGTTATTGTTCATACTTTGATACTGCTTTCTGTATACTTAGTAAGTTAGTTAGGCTTTTTGTTACAAAAAATGTTGCTATTTAACTTTTTTATTTCTTGACAAAAATTAATTTACGTGAAGTAAGTAACTCATTTCAATAAAATTACAGCAACCCATTTTGTTTTCGACGATAATTTATCTTACGACATAATATCTTACAAAATCGTATCTCCTTGTGTAGTGCATGCAGGTATCGGTGTGCAGTACAAATATTGTCTGAGCGTCTGCCGTGCTGCCGCCGCTCTGACTCACGACCAAATAATGGGAAAACTGAGACACAACACACTAATCGATGCTCTTTTTACCCGACTGCGACGAAGCCAAAAAAGGAGGGTTATGTGTTTGAACTGTATGTATGTACTTATGTACGTATGCCCGTTCCTATGTTCCCTCGTAACTACTAAACGGCTGAGCAGATTTTGATGAATGATATGACGTTAGATTCGTCTTTATTGCGCGAGTGTCACTGGGTATTTTAAAATTATATATATAAAAAAACCAAAAATGTATGTTAAAAAAAATAAAACAATCTCCCAAATCTATCGAGTAGGGTATCAAAATGAAGAGTTTTAAAAGGTGATTACAACATTATATGTTTAAATGTAATTTGGAATGAGAAATGATAGAAAAAACAATCCCGAACTTTTGGAGTGAGTGAGTAAGAGGCCGTTATCACCCGATTATAAGCGGGTATTGTGTTTACGACCGTTACCTAAACCGTTACTTAATACAGTGAGAGAAAAATAATTATAGCTAAAAAGTGTGAAATAAAAAAAAAGTATATTTAAAAAACAAAAGCCCGACTACGTAAAAAGTGAACTTTAAAAAAGATGGAAACAAGGTGACCTATTTTATCTCCAAACAATCTCATGCAGTCTGAGGCATCTTCTTACATTTAACAATAAAGACATATTGCCTGCATGAGATTGTTTGGAGACAAAATAGGCCATCTTGTTTCCATCTTTTTAAAGTTCACTTTTTAAGCAGTCGGGTTTTTTGATGTTTTAAGTTTACTATTTTTAACCGACTTCAAAAAAGGAGGCAGTTCTCAATTCCGTTGTATTTTTTAAATGTTTGTTATCTCAGAACTCCGTCTTTTAATAACCGATTTGAAAAAGTATTTTTGTATTTGAAAGGAAAGATTCTTCCAGATTGGTCCTATATAAATTTGGCCAAGTTCTGATGAGTGGTTTTTGAGTTAGCTTCAGTAATACGGATGCGGATGCGGCTCCATGCCGAAATTTAATTGTATATTTTGATGTGTCTGTAACCTACTAACATTAGAATTTAAGTTTATTTTAAGTTAAAATTGTTACTAACCCTATGGACTCCGGCCTGAAATAAAAATATTCTATTCTATTCTATTCTATTCTATTCTATTCTATTCTATTCTATTCTATTCTATTCTATTCTATTCTATTCTATTCTATTCTATTCTATTCTATTCTATTCTATTCTATTCTATTCTATTCTATTCTATTCTATTCTATTCTATTCTATTCTATTCTATTCTATTCTATTCTATTCTATTCTATTCTATTCTATTCTATTCTATTCTATTCTATTCTATTCTATTCTATTCTATTCTATTCTATTCTATTCTATTCTATTCTATTCTATTCTATTCTATTCTATTCTATTCTATTCTATTCTATTCTATTCTATTCTATTCTATTCTATTCTATTCTATTCTATTCTATTCTATTCTATTCTATTCTATTCTATTCTATTCTATTCTATTCTATTCTATTCTATTCTATTCTATTCTAATACGTATTTTTTGCACTTAGTGTATATTGATGTTGTTGTAATTATTTTCTGTCATTGTTATTTACATTGCAAGTAGTGATGGTATAAGTGGTGGTGAAAAATAAAAACTTTTTGCAAAAAAAAAAAACAACCGACTTCCAAAAAAAAAAAACACTACAGTGAAAATTTCGGAAGTTGGTGGCAAAAAAACTAAAACACAGATCCAAAGACACTGCATTCCGAAATTAAAGTTTTTTTTTACTTTGTAGTTTTTTTTTTTGGAAGTCAAAGTTAATAAAATTTATATGGGACCACCGCGCTAGATTCCTCTACCAAATAAAAAAGATTTTTTTTTAAATCCGTCAATTGACGAAAATATCGATGAATATAAATTAAAAAATACATACAGACGAACATAATTATAACCTCCTCCTTTTTTAAAGTCGGTTAAAAAGTGTGTCATTTGGTACAAAAGCGACAAAACAAATGCAATGCTTCTACGATATTGAAACAATGAACATCAAACACCCACATTTGTTCGATCATTTCATACCAAACTGTAGCTATAAGGATCGTTAGCTAGACAGACAGACAGACTGATCCATTTGCGGGGCTCGCGGTGGCGGTAGACTACTGAAAAAGCAAATTAAATATTGAATACTCGCAGTGAGGGAGTGTCGAGAGGCGAGACGAGTCTTTTTTCAACCCGCTACGTTTGTTTGTTTTTTCATGCACTGTTTTCAAAAAGCAGACCTACCGTGGTGAATTTGTAATTTCCATTGATCAGGCTGATGAATTTTTGAAGCCACTGATTTTTGATTTGCCTTTGCTGGCTATGTCGTCCTGATACTTTTCGGAATATGTAGACCTATAATTGTTTATTTTTCTTTCTTTTGGTGAAATTGTGGTGGTGGTCTGGTAGTTTCTGCCTACCCCCTTTTTTTTTTTTTTTGTGGATGGGAAATCATCAAATGACTTCTCCCGCTCTGGGCGGAGCGGGAGGGCGTGTCAGACTTTTACTGACTAAAACCCACCCGTGTTCCTTCTGTTGCCTGTGCCGGGGCCACGGTAACTCTTTCGAACATCCCGCAATGCCTACCCCCATGGGAAGAAGGCGTGAGTTTTATCTAATATATTATGTACTAGCTTCTGCCCACGACTTCGTCCGCGTGACACCCCGTCACATCACATCGCCCGCCCGTGCTACTTCGTTTTTGCTTAGTGTTCTTTCTGACTTTTTTTCATTTTGCTCAACTCCTGAGGACCGTAGCATGATGTTAAATAGCCTATAACCTTCCTCAAGAATTGGGCTATCAAATGCAAAAAGAATTTTTCAAATCCGACTGGTAGTTCCAGAGTGTACCCCCTACATACAAACTTACAAACAAACAAATTTTACCTCTTTTTATTATTAGTAGAGATGAAAAGATAATTATCATGATTCAACGTCATGTGACTTTTTAGTTTCTGCGAACTCCATAAAAAACATGGCACCTCATTTTAACGTAACCTTTTTTATGCCAGTAATTTCCACACACATATTTATGACAGCCGGTGTGGTATGATTAAAATATTGAGTGCAGCACTCTCTGCGTTTTTCATCTGACGCATGTTGTAAATCAGAGGAATTTAGGTCGTGAGGCTTATAAGCGATGAGCTTGCACGCTGTCGCTAATTGCACTCTCATGGGTACCATGAAAGAACCTTAATATTATAAGTCCCCCATGACATGGTTGACTTATTTTTAAAAGTTTTTCATATTATTTATACCTATCTTATTCTGTATTAACGTTAGAAGTTATGTTGTAGGTATTTTGTTTTTGTGTTTACGGTAACTAAAAGCAGATTATATTCACAAGAGTCAAGGGTAAATTGGATGAGTATAATCGTATTGGTGGGCTCAGTAAACAAGCACAACTACGACAAAGTTCTGGCGCCCAGACACCTCTTCCACAGGGTTACATGCTTGGTAACGTAACCGTTACGACCAATAAGAATAAACGTACTAGGAAATCCAATTCCGCGATTATATTTTCCAGAGTTGTTTAAAAAAGAGTTGGCTAGGGGAACAAAGAGTAAACATAACAAAACTGAAATACGCGAGTCAGGTGCGGTGCGGAATGATATTGCGAGGAGAGGGAGGTCCCACTTTGTCGCAAATACAATCTACGTACTTGCTACCGGCTCTGCGGGCTTGGTACTTTTTGTATGCAGTTGTGGAGTCTGTCTATGATATTTGAATTCTCGTACTTATTGTAATAATAAAAAGGACTATAGAGCACTGCTGGAAGTCGGGTAACTAAACTTTTCTGTTTGTAACCGAGGAGTATCTTGTACCATCTTATAATTTATTCTCCTCACTGCTGCAGTGCGGATTGGATAACTTACCATGAAGTAAATTACATCTGTTAACGCCTCTTCTTGTGGTAAGCTGCGGTGGCGATACGACGTTTTTTGAAACAAATCTCTGCTATTATACATAAATTGGCGGGAAGTCTCACATCATTCAGTTCACGATAAAATTGAGGCTTTATATGTAAAACTCTTTCAAAATAGCTAGCAACTTTCAAATCTGCGAGCTACAAGTTCCTTGTCTCCAAGAAACGGTAGCGAATTCGCGACAATACATTGACAACAGTAATCTCTCTTCCAGTTTCATGCCTATATTTCTTGTTACATTGGAAGTATAATAAAAATAGTAGCCAGCGGAACAATAAAATAAAAATATGGTAGAGAAACGTCCGTACGTTTGGTTGCAAACAAAATAAATAAACCACAACTTGGACAAAGAAAACACGGATACGTTTTGTTTTAATGACATTTGGTTTGTATAAATATTTGGGTTAGCCCATAAATACATTTCCCGAAGGCCGAAGGGGTAGCATCTACTTAACATCAGTTATGAATAAAGCCTATATAATAGTGGACGATCATTACCATTTATCGAGTACAAAATCCAGATTCCGGGTTGCAGTTGCAAAAATCTGATAGAAAAGCCAAAAAACACTTAAAAAAAAGAAAAATGCGATTATTGGCATTACAGCAAAAAAAAATTACCTGCCTTGATGGATCCAGGGATCGATCTCAAGACCCTACGCAAAGCAGTCGTGCGTTCGACCACTCGACCAATGAAACAGTTACTGATACTAACAGTGACTGGTTAAACTTAAAATTTGAATTTCGCGGGCTACCTGGCGCTTTCGCCTTTTAGGGGGAAGCGCTGTGTAGTCCGCGAAATCAAACTTTCTTATGTTTTTTGCAATTTACAAGTCAGTATTAAGTTGTATGTTGATTAAGTCTCATTCACGACCGTAACAAATATGCATTTATAGAATTATAATTATCAAAATCAGTAATACGTAGTTTGTATAATGCTAATTGTCAAGATTTCATGAAATAGTCATTCAATAGAATTACCTGGTCTTAAAGAATTGTATTGATGACTTTAATTATTATAATTCTGTAAATACATACTTTTTACGGTCGCGAATCTTATTTTGATCAACATACAACCTAATACTCACCTGCAAATTGCAAAAAACTTAAGAAAATTTGAATGTCCGGGGTTACCTGACGCTTTCGCCTTAAATATTTATTGCCATGGAGGTAGACATTAACTAATAACTATATACTGCTTCGAATGGCTACGATCCCTACAACTTTCTTCGAAGAGTTATCATTTTATGCTATACAAAAGTGTAACAGTGAAAACCATGTATACATAAACTTCGTACAAACATTATAAGCGATAGAAATAGTATCCTTGTAACGAACTTTGAAGACAAAAATGAGTAGCGTTCTTCAAAGGGATCAAGTAAGTACTTATTCTTCAAATAAATAATAATATCCTTACATTTAAACCAGCGCTAGATCTACCAATATTGTATTTAACAACAGAGCCGCTACCCCACTTGTCACGACACAGAATTACAAATGAATACTAAAATTTACGGCGCTTAACAATAATGGGACCTACTTTCCTCCTTATTATTATTATTTTTTTATATTTATCAATCAATGTAATATTAAGGTAAAATATTCGTAAGCAAATGAGTTGGAAACGTCACAATAACACGCAAACCTTCAAACGAACGAACATAAATCAGGGGCTGGGGCCATTGTACCCTAGCAGGAAGTGGAGTCGATGCACCCTACGCACACAGACACACCCCGCCGGCAATACGGTTAGCTCACCGTAATTACAAATGTGTGCGTGACACGAATACACGAAAACGCGGAAGTACCACATTAACATATATTTTCCACGCACACACACACACACTCTACACGTCTCTGACTCACACAGTCGCTGATTTTCCTTTGGTTCTGTGGTTGTGTGAGTGCCGCCCTGTAGCTACGTCGCCGGGGGTGTGGCGTTCACAGAGACGCTTTGAACAGGACTGGGCGAGTGTCTGTGTGTGTGTGTCTGTAGGTGTGTGTGTGTGACTGAGCTGAGTAATGTCAATACAGCGTGTGTTTATTTAGTTAATAATGTATAACTGTGATTTTGGTGCGTTATTTCAATTCATTTAGAATGCGAGAGACATCGTAATTTAAAATTTAGTAGGTTTAGTCTTCATTGAATCTCACAGCAATTTAACGATTAGTACGTTTTATTGACTTATAAATTGTGATTCCTGCTGAAATCATCAAATTAACAAAAATGATTAAAGTTTGACAATATACGAACGTTTTTGCAGATCTTCTATACACATAGCATCATAACTGGTCACAAAAGCAAGCCAAAACCTAAACCCGAAATGCAGCACTGCACAAAACTTAACTATGTCATTTATACAGCAGCCTGTGTATACAGGGTGCGGCGGACACGTGTCTACGGCGGCTGGCTGTAGCAGTGTGCTGGGGTCGCCGGGGCTGGGGGCGGGTGGCTCAGCGGCGCGGGGGAGGATGGAGGGGGGAGGTAGTGCGGCGCGAGCCCGGCGCGCCCCCGTTCACGGCCAGGGGTCGCCGACCGCACCCCGGCTACGGCGTAACCCCGCTACGGAGCTACGGAGCTACGGCGTAGCTTCCTCTTTTGTTTTAATTTCAAACCGTCTATGTAATTTGATTGTTTTTTATTTGGGTCACATCATTATTTTGTAATTGATGATTGTATTTGGATTATTGGAATTGATACCACTGGCTTATGGGCTCTAAAAATTATGGTTTATTTTTTTATTTGGGATTGTATATTTTTTCAATAATTTCAAATGATTAATAGAAATCAATCTTATTTTATCTTTCCGTGTATAAGGCTTATAAATAGAGCAGTATTCGATTTTCAATTTATTTTCGGGATCGATAGTGAATGTATCGATATGTGGAACACGTAAGGAATTTTCATGGGATTTCCTATTATATAGGAACCCACGCCGGGGGTGTCTGGAAATCGGTTTTCCCTTAAATAACTTACATACTTTTTAAATATGAATACTACTTTGGCAAATAAACCAAAGTTTCGTAGTTTTTCATTTGTTGAAATTGACTTGCAAATGATGATCGAATTTTAATCGTTGACAACATTTTAAGGACAGAAAAACGATAAAAAACAATTGTTTAGTTTAGCTAATGGTAGTAGAGTAAAACTGCCACAGACAAACAAACAGACCTACCCAACTTAAAACTACCCTTTCTTTTTGCCTCGTGTTAAAAGGAACTAATATCTACGACCTCTTCCTGACTATAAAGAACGTGACTTAAAATTGGCCACGATTCGGTGCCGAGTAGCCTTAATTAATGTCCTGAAATATATCACGACATGCTTTCAGCAGGGAGGGCAGAACCATATGAACTGGAGCTTAGATATTACTGCCGGTTAAAAGTTAAAAGGAATTCTATGGGATATTTTTGTGTAAGAATGGATCGGTTCATGAATTGTTTTTTTGTGTTCATGTTTGTTTCCCGCCAAGCTGATTGAGCGGGAAAACGCAGGCCGAAACTATGTATCGTAGCAGTCTAGCTTCGTTTGTGTCGATACAACTGATAAATAATTATGTTTTTACAAACTTATCTCCAGCTAAGAATACCTAATTAAAATACAATCTTACACAAACTGCACTTCAGTCAGTTTTCCCGCCACCTGGCTCTCCCAGCTGAACACAAACGCATCATTATTCAGCCCAACCCTTATTTATATGAGGACTGCATAATTACTGCAATCGGGATGCAGCAGAAAAATCAGGAAACGATCACGCAAACCGCGTCACTGTTACATAAGCGCGGGAGGGGGGCGGTTACGCAAGCGGCGCGGCGGGGGGTGGCAGGAGGAGGGTTGTCGATCGATGCGAGGCCGTTCACCCGCCTGCAATGCGCCTCGCCGCCGCACGCCGCCTGCACACATTCGCCTCCGTTTCATCCTGCCCTGGTACCTCAGCCAGCGCCCGGTCGTTCGCTTTTGGGGAAAAATGGGGAAATGACGTTTGATATAC
The DNA here is from genome assembly GCA_947568875.1 of Fissipunctia ypsillon. NCBI lineage: Eukaryota > Metazoa > Arthropoda > Insecta > Lepidoptera > Noctuidae > Fissipunctia > Fissipunctia ypsillon. Next base: position 3,178,906 of record OX387655.1, read on the forward strand.
GGGTTTCGGTTTCAGGTTACTTTTGTAATTTCGTTCCTTAATTAAAGTTTGAGCTTAATTTGATCTTTTTCACAATTCTCTGTTTTCTTTTTTGTTAAAGCTAACTTAGATGCATTGTGCTCTATAAAATAGGAAAAAATTAATAATCATAGCGAATTAGATAGAACAAAACACTTACATCTCATAATAACCAAAAAATGACAAAAAAGTACAATAACACTGCTTTGTAAGAAAAACAGGATAATTAATCAGCCAATTTAAAGTACGACGTATAGGAAGATGAAATTATAAATGAAACTGAAGAATTTTCTTTGCGGTATTAAAGTTAGAAACAGCAACACACTGTATCGGACGTAGACATGGCTACGTGTGAGCACGCTACGCGCGTCGTCGTAGCGGGTCTACGCGCGTGCTACGAGTACTTATAGAGCTGCAAGGGATTGATTTTTCCTTATTTCGTATTCGCGTCGTGTTTTAAGATATTTCGGATAATGGCATACTCTATGGGGCACGGAAGTTTTCTTTATGAAATTGAATCGTAGGCCTGTTTACTTTGTTCTAAATACGCTTATGAAATGGAAACATTCATAAAGTGGGGAAAAACAAAACTTTTATTTGTTTCTAGTACCATGGTTGAAACAAAATTTACCGGTAGTCCGACAACAATACTCGAGCTTCCAATAGGACTGAGCTGCCTGGCTGGAATGAAATAGGGATTCCAATTGTAACGAAGGCATTTGGAGCTTATGGACGTGTGCGGGAATGCGTCACGTGTGCTCGGAAAAATTACTATTTGAGTGCAACTGAGATTTGTTGCCCGGCAACTAATAACTGGAGGGTTTTAGAGAAAACAGGAATTATGTTGTATAAAAGAAACAAGCTGGGTTGGAAAATATTTATTACATAAATAAGGTGGTCGTCTTTATTCTATGAGCTTTTAAGAGTTCCCGCTTCGAAAAATTATAGTGATGCTCAATGGTTTAATTACTTTTGTTGGATAGATTATGGGCCGACATTATTAAGATATTGTTGATTTAGAATCTGGTTATGATCATTATTAATGTCACTGAAGTTATCAACTCTCGATTCAGTGAGTATGACGCTGTCATACTCTGGCAGATATCATTATTGGTTTGTAATTAACATTTTAAAGGACGAATTCGGCAAACAGGTGCAGTTGAATACTATTAATATGTTCTCGTTAATATTATTCGTAACCACAAATATATCGACAGTGAAGTGCATATACTAGGTAATAAAAAATCAACAATCTCTTAATAATGTAGACCCATAAAATATCCGCGACCTTTGAGCTCGCTCTTCTGACTCACTTCGTACATATTTTGTAGCGTAGTGCTAGTGACTTTTATTTATTACACCACTTCATTTTAAAGCATGTAGCGTGTGATTGGTCAGCCATTAAAATAATAATAAAATCTGTACAAATAAATATCCAGACAAGATATCTCCGTAAGCATGTGACAGTGTTGCCTCCTCGGACGAATCTATGTAGTTTTGTTAAAATATTAGCTAGTTAGTCTATGGTAAAATTCGTTTCTATTTCGTAAATTTTCTTTTAGCTCTCTACTCTATGGAAATCACGATAGCTATTATTATATTGGTATGTTTTCATAAATAAAACTAACCTTGAGGCAAACCACACTTTCATTGCACACGTGTAACAGTTATGTTAGAATTGAAAGGTAGCGGTAAAATTACAGGCACATATAACTCTCTAATCTCCCATAGGTCAGTACAGCAACAGTATGGCGCTGCATGTTTGGCTCCTGCGACCAATCAGCCAAGGGCCAGTTCCCATTAGATTCTAGTCTGTTTTCCAACTTAACAACATAGAAAATAGTAATACAATATAATAATATAATTTAATAATAATAATAATAACCCCACCGCCGTATCTCTACGTTGACGTCGTGGTGGGGCTTGCGCGCTCCAATAAGCCCTAGGTCTGTGCCGGTAGAGCTTACTTTGCCGAGACAGATCTAGGGTGAGGAGCCAGACCAAGAGAGATACAATCCAAGCCAAGGTCGCACATGCCGAGGGCTTCATGGCTAGGGGAGAGCACTAGTCGTTAGTGTGCCAACTCTGGATAATAGGGGGCCTCCAGTTTTATTCACCCTTACTACAGTGAATGCAGGGCTCTGCTGTAGTCGACTTTTTAAGTCCCTAGCTACTCGTGGGAACCACATGAATACTCGATCAAAAACAAAAAAACAACTTCAGGCGAATCAGCCTCAGATAAATGACGAAACTTCACAATTCTCTTCGTCATCTCCCTCATCTCTTTTTTCATCAATTCCATCATCATCTCAATCTTTTCGCGTCACTCCGACGCCATCATCTTCATCAATCAGTATACAGTCAGCGGATGTTGTACAGGAGACAAATTTTGTCGTCGATACTGTACCCATCGCTGGAACTGCAACAACTCGTAGGAAATGGAGCATTGAAATGAATAAATTCATCCTACGCACTTATCTTCATCTTACTAGTATGGAAACAGACAAAAATGCGTACCTTCCATCGCTCCACACAAAATTTCTAGAAAAATATCCGGCTATGCAAGTAAGCCGACAAAGAATAGGTGACCAGCGTCGAGCCATAGTTCAAAAGAAATTACTACCACAGGAAACAATAGATTACATTTATGAGGAAGTCAGAGCCGAACTACAAATGGTACACACGCAAATACAGCAACACTCTACACAATCTTATACACAAACCGGCCATCGCATGAAATGGACGAACGAATATAATGAAACAATAATTAAAATATATTATACTGCCACAAAATTAGAAACAGATAAAACAGCCTATAGAAAGTATTTACACCAGGAATTTATAAATATATATCCGCAACTATCACATATAACAGAGCAAAGATTATCCGATCAAGTGAGAGCCATTTTAAATAACAATTATGTAAACCCCAATAGATTAAAAGAAATTAAAAACCAGGTAACTGCAGAATTAAGGGAAAGTAACACCAATACACAAAATATTGAATACATAAATAACGATTACTTGAATACACAAACGCAGAAAGACTTGGAACAACCTGATACAAATATTTACTTCACTGACACACCTACAAATACCTTGACAACTCATATGATCCTAAACAACAGCACAGATACTGACATCGTATCTCAGACATTCGTAAATACAAATGAAGACAATTTCTTAAACAACATAGATATTGGTCGATTTCAACCTACACAAACTAACTTTGATGCTGCCCCAGAAATCAACATAGAAATTGAAGCCACATTTCAACAAGCTCAACATTATTTTATTGACACATTCCCCACTAACAGGCCATACATCCCCAAGCAGAAGACATCTAGAAAGTTTTCTGCCATAGTTACATACATAAATACTGTCATTCTCCCGAAGCACGTAAATGTCGACACCGAATTCATCAAACTGCAGACCATAATATACTGTGCAGCATGGACGGCAGCTACATGCAACGGAGCTAGAATATTATCATCAGACTCTACACAAAATGACCGTCACACATATAAACAGCGAAAGCCAAAATGGCAATTCAGATTAGAAAATAAAATTAAAAATCTAAGAGCAAACATAGGTAGGCTAACACATTTCATTAGTGGTAGTAGAAGTCAAAAATTAATAGCGGCAGTAGAAGAAATAAAGAAAAAATACCAACTACACGCACAATACGAAAACTCAAATACACAAATAGAACACTTTTTGGACACCTTAAAACAAAAATTAAGCGCAGCATCCAGTAGACTTAAAAGATACATAACATGCACGAATCGCAAAGTACAGAACACAAAATTTACTAACAATGAAAAAATATTTTATAGGAACCTTGCAGCTAATAACAGAGATACCACTAACCAAACCCTAGAGACACCTTCATCCGAAACGCTAAGGGAATTCTGGGCCAACATCTGGGAAAATCCAGTATACCACAATAATCGCGCAGACTGGGTCAATGAAGCAACACGAGAAATCCCAGAAATGGAATTTGAGTTTATACCTATAGATACATTTATAGACGTCATCAAACGCACACACAGCTAGAAATCGCCTGGCACTGACCACATTCATAACTACTGGTATAAGAAATTCTCTAACATACATCCATTCTTACATAACTATTTAAATACATTCATCCAATCACCAAATTTACTTCCAACATACATAACACACGGAGTAACTTATATGATACCTAAAGATATGAATGACACTAAAAACCCAGCGAAATACCGACCAATTACTTGTTTACAAACCTTGTACAAAATCTTAACAGCCTGCGTAGGTGAAGTAGTATACGAGCATTTAACTAAAAATAACATTCTAGCAGAACAACAGAAGGGTTGTCGTAAGAATAGCCAAGGTTGTAAAGAGCAACTTACCATTGACGCGGTTACTATGAACAGCGCTGTTAAAAGCAGGAATGATATTCACACAATGTTTATTGATTACCAAAAGGCTTTCGATTCAGTTCCACACAGCTGGTTATTACACGTTCTAAATTTGTATAAAATTCACCCAACACTGAAACAATTCTTAGAAACTTCCATGCAGAATTGGCAAACTGTTCTTAAAATTAATTCATCCTCCTCGACTGTAGCTACTGAACCAATCTGTATAAAACGTGGAATTTTTCAAGGAGACGCTCTAAGTCCTCTGTGGTTTTGCATGGCACTCAATCCACTCTCACACTTGCTTGATAAAACAGACGCAGGATTCACCCTGGCTAACAATGACACACAATACACCCTTTTTTTTTTTTTTTTTTTTTGTGGATGGGAAATCATCAAATGACTTCTCCCGCTCTGGGCGGAGCGGGAGGGCGTGTCAGACTTTTACTGACTAAAACCCACCCGTGTTCCTTCTGTTGCCTGTGCCGGGGCCACGGTAACTCTTTCGAACATCCCGCAACCCTAGCTGGCATCGGCCCTAGCGGACCCCGTCAATAGTGCTGACATCTCTTTGAGGCGCGCGTGGAACACGACGCGCCGTCGACTCGGGCCTGGTCCTTACCGGACGGCGAGCTACCCATTGCTCGCCGTCCGCAAGCCCGCGCCTACGGTGGCCGGGAATCGGCTGCCGATTCCCGACGCCCAGGGCGTCTCCTGCGGCGACTAGGGGCGTGAGGGTGCAAAGCTTGCCTCTCCCTCACGCGTCCCGCCTCCTCCTTCACGAGCATTACTGCTTCGCAGAAGGAGGTAATGGCTTCCCATGCACTCTCGCTCCGTACCATGGCCTGGACCAGGGCCGGACGCGAGAGATCGCCGCCGCCGATCGCTTCCGCGAGGACACGGCGGTGCTCCGCCCAAGCCGGGCAGACCTCCACCGTATGCTCCACCGTGTCCTCCGGGCGATCCACACAGTGGTGACACCCGGGCGTTTCCTCCCGCCTTATCCGGAACAGGTACCTCCCGAAGCACCCGTGTCCGGTGAGGACCTGCGTCAGGCGGAAGGTGAGGATGCCGTGGCGCCTCTCCAGCCACTCCTCAAAGAGGGGACTTATCGCCGCAATTGTGGCGTGCCCAACACAATACACCCTTACACACCTTATGTACATGGATGACATAAAGTTATACGCAGCTGACAATAAAGGGCTTTTCCAACTAGCTGACACAACACAACAATTTTCGGACGATATTTGCATGTCATTTGGAGTAGATAAGTGCAAAATTTTATCAATTTTAAAAGGAAAAATCCAAAATAATAGTTACACACTCGCATCAAGTGAATCGATCGAGCCAATGGATGAACAGAGTACATACAAATATCTAGGTTTTAAGCAGTCCAGACAGATACAACAAAAGATGTCAAAACAAGAACTGCTCAAAAAATTCTCACACCGCCTCAACCTTATTTTAAAAAGCAACCTAAACTCTAGAAACACAATTAAAGCTATCAATACATTTGCAATACCTATTCTCACATATTCTTTCGGAATTATACGCTGGTCAAAGACTGATATCAAAAAACTACAGCGCACTGTCAATACAGTTCTCACCAAACACAGAAAACACCATCCAAAATCATGCATACAACGTCTTACACTGCCACGCCAAGAAGGAGGAAGAGGATTAATAGACATACACAATTTACACAACAAACAGATACTTTCACTCAGAGCGTACTTCCATAACAAATCAGAACTTTCATCACTACACAAACAGGTAACGGAAACAGATAAAAAACTTACACCACTAAACCTACAAAACAGGAACACGCAAATAAATGAACACATTATAAGTACACAAGAAAAAATTGCAGCATGGTCTGCAAAAGCCCTACACGGAAGACACCGAGCCTTCCTGAGCCAGCCACACGTCGACAAAGTTAAGTCGAACGAATGGCTCAAACGAGGCGAATTGTTTCCCGAGACCGAGGGTTTTATGCTGGCCATACAGGATCAAATAGTAGCTACTCGTAATTACAGAAAGTACATCATAAAGGACCAACATCAGCAGACTGACTTGTGCAGACATTGCAACACTGCCTCTGAAACCATACAACATATAACAGGAGCGTGTAAATCACTTGCACAAACTGATTATAAACACCGCCATGATCAAGTCGCTGCAATTATACACCAACATTTAGCATATAAATATAAACTAGTTAGTGAAATGATACCATATTATAAATATAAACCAGAAATAATATTAGAAAGTAAAGATCAGAAAATTTACTGGGACCGAACGATAATAACAGATAAAACTATTCATTACAATAGACCTGACATTACCGTTCATGACAAAACCAATAAAACAGTTTATCTGATAGATATAGCAATACCTAACTCACACAATATTCAAACCACCATTTCCGAAAAGCTCAGTAAGTATCAAGATCTCGCCATAGAAATTAAAACCCAATGGAAAGCGCAAACCGTTCATATTGTCCCCATTGTTCTTTCATCTACAGGCGTAATACCAAAATCTCTCACACAAAGCCTTAACACCCTACAGATGCCTACTTACACACTTTACATGCTCCAAAAAGCCACCATCCTTAACACCTGTCGCATCACCCGAAAGTTCCTGACTTCTTCAACACTGTCATCCACCTTTTCTATCTAAATTTCGCCTTACATAATTGGTCCCGACCCGTGTGTAAGGTTTCTTAACCTCTCTTAAATGAGAAGAAACATAAAGAACCAAAAATAATAATAATAGTCTGTGGCCCGACTGTCAAGCTGACGGCCGAAAAAATTTAGTCCGTGTAATTTTTTTTAGTATTTTTAAACTTTAAACATGCAACAATGTTGTGTTGTGAGTGTCTACACCATTTATAGAGATGTTTTTTTGAGCCTGATTTTATAACAGGCTCACAAAGTAAAAAACGACTTAAGACGGAGAGCGAAATGTTACACGGACAATAGTACAATGCTGACAAGAAGTCGGGCACGACAATTGACCCTAAACACACACCCAACATCTTCGGGTTCGTCGCTCAGCTCCGCCTCGCAGTTACCGGAACCTGCTCCAGATGTGAGTCCAGTAATATCGGCCGCTGCAGTTGCGTCGAGCTCGAGCGACGAATACTTCTCGCCGCCGACGACACCACCACCAGTACGTCGGCGTGGAAGAGGCCGACCACCGGCCAGCTTAGGACTCCGAGGCCCATCGGCCTCTGATAGGGTCCCCGCTTCCGGTGGAAGTGTGCAGCGCATGAGATGGACACAAACAGTCAACGAAAATGTCATGCGCGCATACTTTGGGGCTACTGAGGGGGGAAGTAACTTGACTGCGTACCGTGGTCGAATGCTCTCTCTGTTTCAGGTGCTTGAGCCAGCTGTCAACGTGTCGGCGCAACGACTGTCGGATCAGGTGCGGGTCATCCAGCGTAACCATATGCTGGATGACGTCGTGCTTGATCGACTACGTCTCGAATCACGGAATAGCCATGTTACACCTGCTTTGCCACCGGTCGCGGTGCAACTGCAAAATCTCCCCAGTGCTTCACCGCGACCCGACCGCGTTGGTGAAGTGGATGATGACGGGGCTATATCCGTGAATTCCCAATGCAATGTACGACTGAGGAGCGCTTTGGAGGATGCTTTCCGGGAGTACCGCTCCACTCCGCCGGGACTTAGACCACGTTTACCTCGTTTGCCCATGCACAAGAAAAACAGGGCGCTGGTGTGTGCTCTAGACTCGCAGCTGTCAAATTGTTTTGACGGCAGCAAAGACCTCGCCGACACCCACTCAATCTTGTACTGTGCAGCTGTAGCGGCATGTCGTGTAGCTCAAGTTAAATTTCCTAACAGTGACAGAGCTCCACGACCAAAACCAACTATGCCAGCTTGGCAGTGTGTTGAGCGACGTATCGGTGAGGCTAGAGCACTCATCGGCAAGCTAATCTCTTTCAGGCAGGGCAACACTCCCCCTAGAGTGATGCGCTTTGTGAGGCGGGCGTTCTCGGGGACGGATATTAGTTCTCGAGATTATTTGAGCCGCGTCACAGAGCGTATCGACCTCCTGAAGCAGAAGATCTGTGCATGGGCAAACCGTATTCGTCGATACAGGCGGAGAATGGAGCGGTACACTCAGAATCGCACATTCCAGAGCGATGAAAGGTGGGTCTATAGGGCTTGGGAGCAATCGAACCAAGGTGTGACTGACACGCGCCTACCGGATGATGACGCCATGTGTTCCTTCTGGCGAAGCATCTGGTCGGTGCCTGTCAGTCACACCGAAGGTGATTGGACTGGGGGGCTCGAGCGAGCATGCGATCAAATATCAGAAATGGGGGCACTAACCATCAGCCCCCAAGATGTAGCTCGTGCAGTCCGTCTGTTGCCCAACTGGAAATCTCCAGGGCCGGACGGGCTACACAACTTTTGGATAAAGTGGCTGCAAAGGTCGCACGCCCGCTTGGCATCCCAGTTCCAGTCAGCCTTAGAATCAGGATCGCTGCCCCAGTTCCTAACGACAGGAATAACCCACCTGCTCCACAAATCAGGTAGTACTGCGGAACCTAAAAATTATAGACCGATCACTTGTCTACCAACGGTCTATAAAGTTTTTACATCCATTTTGAGAGCTAAAATTAACAAACATATAGACACTAACTCCATCATGTCTGCCTCTCAAAATGGATGTAGGAACGGATCCCGCGGTACTAAGGAGCTGCTCCTCATCGACATGGCCATTAGCCAACAGGTTCGTCGATCCCGCAAGGATCTGTCGACATGCTGGATAGATTATAAGAAGGCCTACGACTCAGTGCCACATACATGGCTCATGAGGGTGCTGGAGTTGTACAAGATTGATGCAACTCTACGCACCTTCCTTGAGTCGTGTATGGGGCAATGGAGGACGGTTCTCCGTTATCCAGGATGTCGACATATCCAGAGGAATAGCGAACCAATAAGGATCGAGCGAGGTATTTTTCAGGGTGATAGTTTGAGTCCACTTTGGTTCTGCCTAGCCTTGAATCCTCTAAGTACACTGCTGGAGAATTCAGGTCTAGGTTACCGATTGAAGAGAGGTGGTCAGGTCATATCCCACCTCCTTTACATGGATGACTTGAAACTTTTTGCCCCCAACAATTTGCAACTGCTGGAGCTACTGAAGGTAACCGAAACTTTCAGTAGCGCCATCAGGATGGAATTTGGTGTGGACAAATGTGCGGTCATGAATGTAAAGCGAGGCAGGATTATGGAATCCGTGGGAACGCAACTCTCGGATTCTATAAACCTTAGAGCCCTCTCCGCAACCGAAACCTATAAGTATTTGGGTATGTCGGAAGCGTTGGGCATTAATGCTGCTGACATGAAGCAATCGTTGAAGGAGCGCTTCTTTGGCCGCCTGAATAAAGTATTAAACAGTCTTTTATCAGGCGGAAATAAGACGCGAGCCTTCAACGATTGGGTCATGCCGGTTTTGATGTACTCTTTCGGCATACTCAAATGGACTCAGACCGAACTAGACGCCCTGGATAGGAGGGTCCGTACACTGCTGACCGCAAACCGGATGCATCACCCACGGTCATCGGTGATGAGACTGTATATCCCGCGGAAGTGCGGAGGTCGAGGTTTTTTAAATGCTAAGACCCTGCACAATCGTGAAGTATGCAGTCTCAGGGAATACTTCCTAGAAGCCGACGTGGGGATGCACCGAGATGTGGTATCAGTGGACAAGGGCCTCACCCCGCTCTCCTTGGCTAACGAGAACTGGCGCCAACCTATAGTATTAGATACTAATGACCGCAGGGAGGTATGGCAGAGTAAAGAGCTTCACGGGCGCTTTTACCGGGTCCTACATGGGCCCGATGTAGACCTCTTAGCGTCCGTATCCTGGTTGCGATTCGGAGACCTCTTTGGGGAAACCGAAGGTTTTGTCTTTGCGATTATGGACGAAGTTATGATGACGAACAACTACCGGAAATATATTGTGAAGGACGGCACGGTTGACATCTGTCGGGCATGCCACCGTCCCGGGGAATCAATCCGACACATTATTTCTGGCTGTTCTCATCTGGCTAACGGAGACTACTTGCATAGGCATAACCTTGTAGCCAGGATTATCCACCAGCAACTTGCTCTGAAATACAGCCTTGCGGAATCGGAAGTACCGTACTATAGGTATGTGCCCGACCCAGTTCTCGAAAATGACAATATTACGTTGTATTGGGATCGATCTATCATCACTGACAGGACTATTGTTGCCAATAAGCCAGACATAGTGGTGATAGATCGAATAGAGCGTCGCACAATGATTATTGATATAGCGGTTCCGCATGACGAGAACCTCGTGAAAGCTGAAAAAGATAAGCAGATTAAGTATCTTGACCTGGCTCGCGAGGTTGTCGACATGTGGGATGTGGATACAGCAGTCATTGTGCCGATAGTCGTATCAGCCAATGGCTTAATTGCCAAGAGTCTCGACCAACATCTGAGGAGGCTCTCGTTAGGCAGCTGGATCAAGGGCTTGATCCAGAAAGCGGTACTTCTCGATACGGCACGTATCGTCAGGAGGTTCCTCTCTCAGGAGCCCTGACCACCGGTAGCTTGGATCCTATTCCCGATATCGGTGGGCTACTATTTTTTATATTTTTAAATGTTTTTTTTTAATGTTTTTATAAAAATATTTAAAAATGTAAGATATATGTATAAAAATGGAATAAAGGAAATAATAATAATAACCAGATAAAGATAACCAGTCCACTTTAGCCATCCAAACCCATAGCCCAATTTTTTTTTGTCTCCATATTCTGCAATAGTCCTACACCATCCGGGGGTTGTCCTTGGGTGCACTTGCATAGTACGCACAGGGATAATCGTCAGTTAGTGCCTCATTTCCATTGAAAGCGTCTAACGGGCCTCTGCGAGTTGGCTTCGGCCCCTCATATGCCTTCTAAAGGTCCGGGACCCTGGGGTCCCGAGAAATATCAAAAAAAATAATAATAATAATCTGTGGCCCGACTGTCAAGGTGACGGTCAAAAAACATTTTTCTCCGTAAATTTTTTTTGATTTTTAATTTTATTATATTACAATATCATCCACAATGTTATATTCTGTACCCATACACCACCCCTTGAAACCCAAGATTGAAATAAAAAACAAAAATTAGCCAGGATGCAAGAAGGAAATACGGAGAAAAAAATAGTACAATGTTGACGAGAAGTCGGGCACGATTGGCAGCAATCACACACCCAACATCTTCGGGTTCGTCGCTCAGCTCCGCCTCGCAGTTGCCAGAACCTGCTCCAACCGTGAGTCCAGTGATATCGGCCGCTGCAGTTGCGTCGAGCTCGAGCGACGAATACTTCTCGCCGCCGACGACACCACCACCACCAGTACGTCGACGCGGAAGAGACCGACCACCGGCCAGCTTAGGACTCCGAGGCCCACCGGCCTCTGATAGGGTCCCCGCTCCCGGTGGAAGTGTGCAGCGCATGAGGTGGACACAAACTGTCAACGAAAATGTCATGCGCGCATACTTTGGGGCTACAGAGGGGGGAACTAACTTGACTGCGTACCGTGGTCGGATGCTCTCTCTGTTTCAGGTGCTTGAGCCAGCTGTCAACGTGACGGCGCAACGACTGTCGGATCAGGTGCGGGTCATCCAGCGTAATCATATGTTAGATGACACTGTACTTGATCGCCTGCGACGTGAAATACAGAGTAGCCATGTCGTCGCCCACCCGTCACAGACTGTTATTGCACCACAGTGCAACACAAGTCAAGCTGACAAGGGAAGTGACGACAGGGCTACAAATGTAAGTACCCAGTGCAATGAGCAATTGAGGAGTGCTTTGGAGGGTGCGATTCGAGAATATCGGTTCATATCGCCCGAACTTAGACCACGCTTACCTCGTTTGCCCATGCATAACAAAAATAGGGCGCTGGTGGCCGTCCTGGATTCGCAGTTGTCAAACTATTTTGATGACTGCGAAGACCTCACCGATACTCATTCGATTTTGTACTGTGCGGCTGTAGCGGCATGTCGTGTAGCTCACGTCAAATTTGCTAATGACTCTAGAGCTACACGACCAAAATCAGCCGTACCAGCTTGGCAGTGCAGAATTGAGCGCCGTATTGGTGAGGCCAGATCGCTCATCGGCAAACTAATCTGCTTCAGGGAGGGCAATACTCGCCCTAGAGTGATGCGCTTTGTGAGGCGGGCGTTCTCAGGGACCGATATTAGCCCTCAGGACTATATATCGCGTGTCACAGAGCGCATCGACTTCCTGAAGCAGAAAGTGTATGCATGGGCGAACCGTATTCGTAGGTATAAGAGGCGAGTAGAGCGATACACTCAGAATCGCACCTTTCAGAGCGATGAAAGGTGGGTTTATAGGACTTGGGAGCGACCGGACCAAGGTGTGACTGATACGCGCCTGCCGGATGATGATACCATGTGCTCTTTCTGGCGCAGTATCTGGTCGGTGCCTGTCAGCCACACCGAAGGTGACTGGGCTCGGGAAGTCGAGCGGGCCTGTGATCCAATACCAGAAATGGGGGCTATTACCATCTGCCCCCAAGACGTAGCTCGTGCAGTCCGTCCGTTACCTAACTGGAAGTCTCCAGGGCCGGACGGGCTGCACAACTTCTGGATCAAATGGTTTGCAAGATCGCACGCTCGCTTGGCAGCTCAGTACCAGGCTGCTTTGGAGTCTGGTTCGCTACCCCAGTTCCTAACAACAGGAATTACCCACCTGCTCTATAAATCAGGTAACACCGCGGAACCCAGAAATTATAGGCCGATCACGTGTTTACCGACGGTCTATAAAGTTCTTACATCCATTTTGAGAGCTAAAATCAACAAACATATAGACACAAACTTCATCATGTCTGCCTCTCAAAATGGATGTAAGAATGGGTCCCGCGGTACTAAGGAGCTACTCCTCATTGATATGGCCATTAGCCAACAGGTTCGTCGTTCCCGAAAGGATCTGTCGACATGTTGGATAGATTATAAGAAGGCCTATGACTCGGTGCCACATACATGGCTCATGAGGGTGCTAGAGTTGTATAAAGTAGATGCAACTCTGCGCACCTTCCTGATATCGTGTATGGGGCAATGGAGGACGGTCCTTCGCTATCCAGGATGTCGAAATATCCAGAAGAATAGCGAGCCGATAAGGATTGAGCGAGGCATATTTCAGGGTGATAGTTTGAGTCCGCTTTGGTTCTGCTTAGCCTTGAATCCCCTAAGCACACTGCTGGAGGGTTCTGGTCTAGGCTATCGGCTGAGGAGAGGTGGTCAGGTTATATCTCATCTCCTCTACATGGATGACCTAAAACTCTTTGCCCCCAACAATTTGCAACTGATGGAGCTACTGAAAGTAACTGAAACTTTCAGTAGCGCCATCAGGATGGAATTTGGTGTGGACAAATGTGCGGTCATGCATGTAAAGCGAGGAGAGATTGTGGAATCCGAGGGAACCCAACTCTCGGATTCCATAAACCTTAGAGCCCTCTCCGCAACCGAAACCTATAAGTATTTGGGTATGTCGGAAGCGTTGGGCATTAATGCTGCTGACATGAAGCAATCGTTGAAGGAGCGCTTCTTTGGCCGCCTGAAGAAAGTATTTAATAGTCTTCTATCAGGCGGAAACAAGGTGCGCGCCTTCAACGGTTGGGTCATGCCGGTTTTGATGTACTCTTTCGGCATACTCAAATGGACTCAGACCGAACTAGACGCCCTGGATAGGAGGGTCCGTACGCTGCTGACTGCATATCGAATGCATCACCCGCGATCATCGGTAATGAGACTGTATATCCCGCGAAAGTGTGGAGGTCGAGGCTTTTTAAATGTGAAGACCCTCCACAATCGCGAGATATGCAGTCTCAGGGTATATTTCCTTGAAGCCGACGTGGGGATGCATCGAGATGTGGTCGCAGTGGACAGGGGCCTCACCCCGCTCTCCTTGGCTAAAGAGAACTGGCGCAAGCCTGTAGTGCTTGACACTAACGATCGCCTGGAGGTATGGCAGAGTAAGGAGCTTCACGGACGCTTTTTCCGGGCCCTACATGAACCCGATGTAGATTTCCCAGCGTCCGTAGCCTGGCTGCGTTTTGGTGACCTCTTTGGGGAAACCGAAGGTTTTGTCTGAGCAATTATGGACGAAGTTATCATGACGAACAATTACCGGAGATTCATTGTGAAGGACGGCACGGTTGACATCTGTCGGGCATGCCACCGTCCGGGAGAATCAATCCGACACATCATCTCCGGGTGTTCTCGTCTAGCTAACGAAGAGTACTTGCATAGACACAACCTTGTAGCCAGGATTATCCATCAGCAACTTGCTCTGAAATACAGTCTCGTGGAATCGGAAGTGCCGTACTACAGGTATGTGCCCGACCCAGTTCTCGAAAATGGACATATCACATTGTACTGGGATCGATCCATCATCACTGACAGGACTATTGTTGCCAATAAGCCTGATATAGTGGTGGTGGATCGAATAGAGCGGCGCGCAATGATTATTGACGTAACTGTCCCGCATGACGGGAACCTCGTGAAAGCCGAGAAAGATAAACAAATCAAGTATCTTGACTTGGCCCGCGAGGTTGTCGACATGTGGGATGTGGACTCAGCGATCATTGTGCCGATAGTCGTTACAGCCAATGGCTTAATTGCCAAGAGCCTCGACCAACACCTAAGGAGGCTCTCGTTGGGCAGCTGGATTAAGGGCTTGATTCAGAAAGCGGTACTTCTGGACACGGCTCGCATTGTTAGGAGGTTCCTCTCTCTAGAGCCCTGACCGCCGGTAGCTTGGACCCTGTTCCCGATACCGGTGGGCTACTATTTTTTATATTTTTAAATGTTTTTTTATAATCTTTATATTCTAATATTTAAAAATATAATTTATATGTATTTAGTATAATAATAATAATATTTTTTTTTATCTATTCAATATAATTTCCTGTATTGTAGACATGCTAGTAAACACTGGAAAATCGGAAACGGAAATAGATTTTGAAAATATTTAGGTAGTACGTAGTTTAATGGCGGCGCGCCATCAAATGTCGATTTCCTCCACTTATCCTCGGTAAGTTTAAAAGTCGTGTACAGCAGTTTATAGAGTCCTCAGAGCGTCTGTCAGCCTCCGGAGCAAATAGACTAGACCGAGTCGATTTACTGCAACGTGCGGAAATGTTAAGGAATCATATTTGCTGTCTTTGCATCTTGTCGTATTCAATTTCCCGCAAACTTACGAAAAATTTATGTGGATTCATAATAATAACTTTTTACATAATACCAAGGAATCACAATTTTATTCTTTCTAAAAACAACATTCTTTCGTGTTCTACAAATGATAAATGATTTTATTTCTGTAAGCAGGTTTATACAAACACTTTTACACGTCAAACATTTTTTTTTTAAATCGAGATGAGGCCGGCGTTTCCTATCTGACTACTCTGAGAAAAAAGGCCGAAACAAACTCAGAGGTCACAGTCTCTTTTAAAGTCCAGACATAATCTTGGTCAGATCATGTGAAGACCATGTAGGTTGGTGTCTGAACAGGTCTTTTGAGGAAAGAACCACACTGATTGAGTGAACCTGTCCAGTCAGTGCAAGCATCTATCAGTAATCATACAGGTCAACTTAAAAGTTAAGGAGCTCAACGATACATCCAAATAACATACGAACTAACTAACTATACAAATAAATATACAAAACAAAAGGAAACTTAGGCGTCGAAGTACTCGTCCGCACCGCTGTCATCCGGAAACGTGCCCAGAAAACTGGCAGCATTGCCACGTTGAATGGCAATGCTAATTCTTTGGCCAAAGAACGAGCCAGCCCTCTGGTCACGTAATAATAAAAATTATCATCACCATCAATGTAGCCTCGATGCGATGCAACACAATTCTTAGAATCGATAACTTGGAAGGGAAATTGAACAGAATTTTTTCTGTGACCTAGCATTAAAAGCCTCATTGCAATAGGGATGATGCCTGGGTAAATAAAAATAAATTCTATTTAGTCCGTCAGTCAGATAATAAAAAAAATATTAGACACGTATTTTTTACTTTATGATATTAACTAGCGGTCGCCCGCGGCTCCGCCCGCGTGGATGTCGGTTTTCGCGACAAAAAGTAGCCTATGTGTTATTTATATGAGCGTTGAAAGACTTACATAGCTACGGAGAATAAGGAACAATCCACCTATTATCGATGGTGACTCTATTTCCCCTGATATTTAACGTAGCGCTCCGACCTCCATTTTCTGTATCACGCCTACGATAAACTGGATACCCATCCTCTCCGGTCTGGGTATCATTAACGAAACGCCGAGGGTACTTTTTGTGCAGACACCGTTTTTGATGCATGGTGCAGCTAAATTGTGTTCTCCGCAAGGTCCATGTACCATATGTTTAGTTATTATGTCGTACAGTACCGGATCAATTTGTTGATCGGGTAGTTCCGCAACTATAATATTGTCAATTTCATCTGGTTGGATTTTTGTTTCTAACCAGAACAGCAAATGACAATGACGTAATCCTCGCTTCTGCCATTCTACACTTGCCATATAACATTTTACTTTGCCGAATATCTGTTCTTTGACAAATAATTTAATGAATTTTTTCATCTTTAAAACTCGTGAAATTATGTCATGACGGTCGAATGACCGTTGTCCTGGGAGCAGCTCCGCTTTAATTTCAGGCCATTCGGGGTTACATGTAAAAGTGACAAATAAGTCAGGTCTACCATAATTTCGGACGTACGTCATTGCGTCCTGCATTTTTTCGTGCATGTAACGCGGAGAACCTGTAAATGACGATGGTAATATGACATGTTGACCGATATTTGATGGGTCAACATTTGCGTCTGGATTTAAGGCATCCCTGAGATGAATGTAGTCGTCAGCCCTCAGTCTTTGTTGATTCCGAGAAATGTAATTTTATCTTTCAGTTATCATTTTGGCCATCATGTCAACACAATATTGACTAAATAAGTCTCTATAATAATGTAACTGATTAAAAGAGTTAGTTCTGACCATTAATCTAAATGCGTAAAATTGCATACACGAAACAGTTTTATTACGCGCTGAACCTTGCTGAGGGATGGTCAAATAATAACCGTCTTCTCCTGTCACAAACATTACGGGATACTGTAGCGGATCATAGGAGTGGTGTAACTCAGAAACTCTTTTGAGCTGTCCGTCTCTACCGTGTATAACTATATCCCGGGGACCATTTTCCTCATCAACCAAGAGAACGGCTATCTCGTTTACAGTAGGAGCATTATATCTGCCTCGGTGTGCTGTCTGTGGCGTGCGATCTGAGTGATAAATTAGCTTTAAATTATCTGAGGAGTTAAGTTCTAAATTATGATTATTCACGTTATGATTATTCAAAGCGGCCTGTAATTCGCGAATTAAATCCATTTTTAAGGTTGGGGCGATTCTTGACCGCAACGATAACTGATCTGCGTCTGAAATAAAATATATCTGCAAAAATTGTCGGTCTTCGTCTGATGGTGGTAAAATGCTACCAATGAGATGATACACCTGTCCTTCTATTTTAAAAGTGGGCATAAAATTGCCTTCCCTGATCTCTTTTGCGCCAAACGAAGTCATTTGGAAAAGACTATTGTATCTACGTATGTTTGTTAAAAAATGACCAGATAGTGGATGGTTATTGATTAAAAGATTTTTTTTATTGGTTGTGGTGGCTCCTGAATGTTAGGAAGACTAACTTTTCCTGAAGCGCAACACATACCATTAGGTTCGTCAGTCCATTTTTCTGCAGAGCAGTTCGAGCAGATCTTATTCATGGCTCCGATTTGGACGGATGTTCTTTGAGCATAATCAACCTGTGGATCATATCGGAAAGCCAGTCTGTTGCAGTAAGATAAAACTTGATTGCGAACTCGTATTTGTTGACAACTGCTGTCTCTCTGCCTGAGCTCTAAGTCGTTGTGAGCGTTCGGTACTCGATTCTCTTGCACGTCTTTGTGAATTTCTAGCCCTAGCTTCGTCAAGCCGCTGCGAACGCTCAACGCTCAACTGGCGAGAGTGTACTTGCGAGGTTCGGAGGTTTTGTTCATGAAGTCGCCGCGAACGCGCAACACTCGACGCTCGTGCGCGTAACTCAGAGGTTCTTACATTTTGTTCATGAAGTCGTTGCGAACGCTCGACACTCGACTCTCGTGCGCGTAACTCAGAGGTTCTTACATTTTGTTCATGAAGTCGTTGCGAATGCTCGACACTCGACTCTCGTGCGCGTAACTCAGGGGTTCTTACATTTTGTTCATGAAGTCGTTGCGAACGCTCGACACTCGACTCTCGTGCGCGTAACTCAGAGGTTCTTACATTTTGTTCATGAAGTCGTTGCGAACGCTCGACACTCGACTCTCGTGCGCGTAACTCAGAGGTTCTTACATTTTGTTCATGAAGTCGTTGCGAACGCTCGACACTCGACTGTCGTGCGCGTACCTGTGAGGTTCTCAGATTTTGTTCGGCAAGACGTTGTGAACGTTCAGGTGAAGATTCTTCAATACAACGTATTCTTGCTGCCCTTGCTTGAGAACTGTGTTTAGAAAGTTGAGACCTCGTTCTTTTAGGCATTTTACAGACTTTAGATATATCTGTAGATATGTAACAAACAAAAAATATATATAATTAAGAAAATGTTAATGGCGTGTAATATTTTAGCTCAGAAAACAACTGTTTAGCCCTAAAAATAACTGTTTTTTTAGCCCTGTAAAGAACTGTTTTAAGCCCTGAAAAGAACTGTTGTTTAGCTCTGAAAAGAACTTTTGTTTAATTCTGAAAATAACTTTTGTTTAGTTCTGAAAATAACTTTTATATAGCTCTGAAAAGAACTTTTATATAGCTCTGAAAAGAACTTTTATATAGCTCTGAAAAGAACTTTTATATAGCTTTGAAAAGAAACTTTTATGTAGCTCTGTAAAGAACTTTTTGTTAGGTTTAGTTTTAACAACGAAATCTAAAAATTTTCGCACGAAAATTATTAGAAACCGCGCGCGACCGCTGCGTTAGGAGCTGACTACGCGTCTGAACCGCGCGGGTACCTTACTCATAGATCTAAACTCTCCCGCATCACATCCTTGGTGACGTCTACTTAGCCTGTCGCCACGGGCCGCGGAGCGCAGAAATAGTATTATATTGATTTCGCCATAACTTTCAAACCAAACGTCCAATTTAATGAATTAATGACTAAATATTATCTACATAAACAGTACTTTGTGACAAAATAGTTTATTTTGATAAAGAGTAATGACATGTGCAAAATAAATGCGTTTAAATGAAGTCCTAAAAAAATTCAAGATTTTTAAATAAAAAAATGGTTGTTGTGCTTAACTCGAAATAGATAGGTATAGTGTGTCGCGGACTTTTTTGTAGATATTTTTAAGGTCTTTAATTAATTAGAACATTTTATGGTTTTATCTTTTATAGTTTAGGCGGCGTACGCCAAATAAGGAACTCTTTTGGATGATTTTTTACACCTTGGGTCCGAAAAACCCAAATATCTTACGGACCCCTATTTTTTCTAAAATAAAATATAACCTATGTTACTCGCAGATAATGTATCTTTCTAATGGTGAAAGAATTTTTAAAATCGGTCCAGTAGTTTTTGAGTTTATCCATTACAAACAAACAAAAATACAAATCTTTCCTCTTTATAATATTAGTGTAGATAAAAAATGACCTGGATAAAACGCATTATAGTTGGGGAGGGCTCGCTACGTTGCAACTCACTATAAAATCTAGCAAGGCGTGACGTCATGCCACATTTTAACTCAATGTATCGCCGTAATCTTTTGATTACATAAAAAAAGAAAAAAACACTTGTCCAATATTTTTTAATAATCTACCTGACGGACGAAACAAATTAGTCATCATCCTTAGTATCACTAAGCGATGGCAATAGAGAGAGGGAGAGAGAAAGAGAGAAAATAATAGGGAATAGGTAGTAATAAGAAGCAGGGATCGAACCCAGACTCCACACGTAGCAGGCCTACGAGCACTACACCAACAGGGCAGTCTGAAAATATTTCTGAAATAAAAAATAAAAAAATTGACCAAAAGAGGTAGCATCTGTGTAGCAAGCTGCCATTAAAAATAACTATAGTAACCAAAAGGGCCTAACCGATATTAAATGGAACCAGTAGGTACACCAGTCTCGTAAAATTATGCCTGACTCTGAAGGTCACAATTTAATCATATTTTTGCATTATGACTGTCTTTTGATTTCATTAAATTATATTTGCAATAGGCGTTCTCTGCATTCAAGATTAAGCATATTTTAGGACAAACAAGTACAAATGGACATTTTAATAATAAATAATTACCATTAATTACACATGACGAGAACCTCGTGAAAGCTGAGAAAGAGAAACAAATAAAATATCTCGACTTAACACACGAGGTTGTTGACATGTGGAATGTGAGCTCGGCTGTCATTGTGCCGATTGTCGTAACGGCCAATGGCCTGATGGCCGAAAGCCTCGACCAACATCTATCGAGGCTCTCGTTAGGTGGTTGGGCCAAAAGCATGATTCAGAAGGCAGTACTCCTCGATACGGCTCGTATTGTGAGAAGGTTCCTGTCTCTGCAGCCCTAACCACCGGTAGCTTGGACCCTGCTCCCGACACCGGCGGAGCTCTATTTTTTTATATTTTTAACATAACATAACATAACATCACGCCTTGTTTCCCCGAAGGGTTAGGCAGAAGTGTACCTATAGTACACGCACATTTCGCCAGTTATGTTTAAGTCCCATGTAATAGGGGGCGAGCCTATTGCCATCTACCGGGCACAAAGAGAAATTCCAGATAGAAAAACCCAGTAACAGTTATAGTTATATTTTTAAATGTTTTTTTTTTATCTTTTTATTTT
Source organism: Fissipunctia ypsillon (assembly GCA_947568875.1). Taxonomy (NCBI): domain Eukaryota; kingdom Metazoa; phylum Arthropoda; class Insecta; order Lepidoptera; family Noctuidae; genus Fissipunctia; species Fissipunctia ypsillon. The sequence goes on from OX387655.1 coordinate 3,200,251, forward strand.
AAGAAATATTTAAAAATGTAAATAGATAAGAAGGAAAGTTAATAAACGAAATAATTTTATTTAAAAAAAAATGTTTTTTTTACACTGGTATTCAGCTGCATCCGTTAGACTGGAGGCCGACCGCAACATAGTTAGGCAGATTGACTGATTTTTACTGTATTAATGTATTTATTCTGTTTACAGTTTAATAATCAAAGTAGCATTCATCTCCCATCTGTCCGAGTGCCGAGGGTGTGTGGAATGAACCGGAAGCTGCACCGCCCAAATTCGAAAACCTTGCGGAAAAAATCGATTCAATTCAATTTATTTATTTGTCAGAATATTGTTACAGAATTGTTACATAGTTACAAAAGCTCATAATATTCTTCCGTTTCTGGCGTAATCAATAAAATTATGCTGTAATAATATAAAGCACCATACGACAAAGAAGACAGAACATAAAAACGTAAGTAGCATTGTTCTTATAAAAGCAATATTCAAGAAAAACTCATTGATCTTAAAAATTCATGCAAACAGACTTGAAAGCTATCTGTGAATGAAAATGCACACTGCAAATCCGAGCAAAATCCTAAAAAAAAAAAAACAAATGACAGCATCGCCATGAATCATCAAAACGTCCAATCACGTTTTTTAACACCCCCAACTAAAATAAAACACACTAACAATACAAACATGCGCATACAATTGCACAGTGTACCTGACCTACCCCTACTGGCAGCGCAATGCGACGTGCATACACGTACCCTAAGCATGGCCACGTATAGCTCGCCAGACTTACAGCAGCACTAAATTATACACCACTAGGTTTATTGTGGGGGCAGACAACACTGATGCTACAGACTTGGGGACTTTTGTTTGATGATCGATGGGGGCTATCGATTGGTTGTCTTTTTCTGCTGAGTGGAATGTATATTGAAGAATTTATGGGTGATGATCTTGAGGAACCTTGTTGTTGACTGGCAAAATGGGAATGCAGGTTTTGCATCGAATATCATAGATTTGTCGAAACATTTTGAGAAATTGTTTGGATTGTGACCACTGATTTCACTATGTAGATCTCATTGGCCTCGTTCACAATTTTGTATGTTTGAAAATTGAACTCAGAACCTAACTCCCAATAGCGGCTGATTTTACTAGCTTTAAACCACTGAGGCGGCTGGCTCATATCTTTTGTCGAAAAGAAAGCTAACCCCACACGTACCTTTACAGTATATAAGCATCAGCAAACGACCTCAAGCATTGTACTGGGTTGCCATCTCATCTCCTTCATCACTTGCACCAAAAATTTATTCCCACGGATTCCCCCCTAAAGCCAAAACTAGTTTTCTTTTCAAAGGGACTGCATGGAAACTCCACATGGGGCTAAGTACCGGTCGTTTGTTCGTCCTTGAGCAAAGTGCCCAAGTCGCCAGTCACCGCGGTCGGACGGCAGACAGCCTCTAGTCTAGACGTGGGGTTCCAAGTGCATTTTTCTGTCTGGACCCCTCTTTCAATGTAAAGCGAACCCCATCGTTTATGCGTGTGCGTTATTTAATTTTAAGTACAAAAGTTTTGACGAAACCATTCTTATTGGCATACGCTAACGGTTCATAATTGACTGATCTGATTTTATTGGACAGTTCGATGTAGGTAGTGATTGCCTTTGATGTATTTTGCACGTTTGTGCTTTCAATTTTTGAGAAGCAATTATTTGTGTGGTCGCCGACAGACTGATTTGTTCAAAACCCTCTGTTTAATAACTTTTGCTATTTTGATCTGTTCTGATTAGTACACTTGCATGTTTGTACAAGTAATGTTGTGATTTGTCTAAAGTAGGTTTGTGTAGTTGAAAGATTTCGCTGGTGAAGAATATTCTTGAAACAAAACCTTAAGAACTGAAATGCCTTACTTACATCGTGCATTTTGCTCTTTGTAAGAACAACTCTTTGTTTATTTATACTTTATTGTTTGTTTGACATAGATTACTTACACTTTTTAAATGATTCCTTTGGGGCTAACAATGAGAGCAGTAGGCTGTTTACAATACAACCCTGAACACGGAATAAGAGCATCACACCCATTACAATTCATAACGTCCAGTCACAACAGACATTATTATAATGGCGATAGAATTTGCATAAAGGATGCTACTACTATACATTCAGTCTGACTAAATACGACTCACTGTCTAGACTAAATCTTGTCTTAACAGACTAGGAATTTATAGCCCCCTAGAAGTCTACGCCGAAGCTGCGGGCGAATGTTGCACACCAAGTTGTGACAATATTGGATGTTTTTCATTGTTGTGGTCTGAAATCTGAAAGAAGGCTTCAGTACTGGATGTAGTTGAGCTTAGTGCAACCTTATAATCTTTTTGTACTCAACTCTAAAGTGAAGGCAAAAATAAACTCTTTCTTTCTTTCTAAAGAAAAGTTAAGGAAATAAGTTTGTAACTTTAAAGTGTCCAGACATCAGGCACTATTTGTTTATTGTATTAGGGGTTCAATATTAAAAATTAGGGGCTCAGTCGTCGAATCCGACTCGGCGGGGCAGCGATCGGCAAGCTACGCAATATCTTTTCGTCCCACATACCGCAGTGTCTCATTACGAAAGTCTTTGACCAGTGCGTGTTGCCCGTGATGATCTATGGCACTGAAACGTGATCGCTCACAATGGGCCTTATTAGAAGGCTAAAAGTCACCCAAAGGGAAATAGAAAGGGCTATACTTGAAGTTTCCCTACGAAATCGAATCAGAAATGAAGAGATCCTGTAGGAGAATCATGGTAACCGACATAGCCCGAACAATTGCCAAACTTGAGTGGCAGTGGGCAGGGCACATTGCTCGCAGAACTGATGGCCGATGGGGCCAAAAGGTTCTGGAGTGGCACCGCACACCGGAAGACGCAGCGTTGGAAGGCCTCTCACAAGGTGGACCGATAACTTGGCGAAGGCCACAGGAATCCGCTGGATGCGTGAAGCACAGAACCGGCCGAAGTGATGGTGCTTGGAGGCCTATGTCCACTGTGTGGCTATGTCTGTACTTAGGAGAGGGGTTTGTCTTGTCCAGTAGTAGACAACCTAGAATCATTAATTAATTATTTTTGTGGGTTTTATGAAATTCTTAATCCTGTAGAGTCGAACAAAGAGTAAAAACAGATTGATTCTAAAAATAAAAAAAAAAATAAAACATTTGTTGACGGAACCTTAAAATCAATCATAAAAATCTATGGATTAAGAGCCAAATTCAGCCAAACTGTTTGTAATCGGACATTAGTAAATCAGCTGTTAAAATAAACATCAATGTTAATGGTATTTACGTTCTACGAGAATTAAGACTAATTATGGATTAGCGCATGGTGAAACACTCACTACTCTTAATCTTCCGTTAGCATTTTAACAGAAGATTAAACTAACTAACTTGGTATGGCGAAACAATGTCTAAAATGTTTTCAACTTCTTTAGGTTGATCCTATCAAGACATTAGTTTTAATGCGGATTAAGTACTCAGATTCAAATTTGCTTAAAAATATTGTAAAGAAGAGGGTTCGTTTTTCTAAAACATATTTAATTAGAAAACAAGACCTCTCGCGAGAAATAAAATTTTCCTCTTGTTTTGTTTGGCGCTCCCTTGAGGGGTGACTGAAGGGAGCGCCAAACAAACCTATAAAACCGTGTTTGAAAATTATATCAAATAATTAACAATGAGATAATTGATATTACTTTTTACAAGTTTTAGTCATAATTTTCTTACTAACAGGCAAAGTAATCTGTGCTTTTGTGACATTGTTGTCTCCAGTAACCCGTGAAACAGAAGGTATTTAACATCCACTTCCACTAATATTATTATAAATTGTGAAAGTTTGTATGTTTGGATGTTTAGATGTTTGTTACTTAATCACGCAAGCCAGCTGAACGGATTCGGATGAAATTAGGCACACAAACGACTGAACGAATTTCGATGCAATTTAGCACATGGATAGACCATGTCCTGGGTTAGGACGTAGAATATTTTTTACCTCAGTAGTACTTTACAGTGGGATAATTCCCGACCTTCACGCGGACGAAGCCGCGTGCAAAAGCTAGTAGATTTATAATCCTTATATCTATGGTATATAATGAGGCCTGCTACCAAGCTGTCATGACTCACAAAGAGGTCGTAGCTCGTAGGTCTAATAATCGTTTCGATACTGTACATAAAGCGTTATAGGAGGCAGCTATGTGCGATGCGTACATAGCCAGCTCGGAAGTGGCTGCAGGTCGTTGCACATCCCGGCCGACGTAACAGGGGTTTGGGGGCAGAAGCCTCGCCCCCCCTGCCCAGGCAATTGCCCCTTTGGTTCATTATCAAAGTTCACTAGTACGGTGCACACATATAGCTGGTTGTATCGACGACTTCGCGTTGCATACACATCTACGTGCTGGACCACACTATCGAGAGCTCCCTGACTCTAGCCGCGGAAAGAAAGCAAAGCTGTTCGAATAAATATTGCAGCTCCATGTAAACTGGCCTCCGTGACAGGGGGTGTCGAACCGTGCCGACGTTTCACGGAAACAGTCGAACCCCGGGCGGGAGTTTTGACAGCTCGCCCGGAAAATCTGCAGCGAGGAAATGCGCTCGCCAACTTAGTTAGGTATTTAATTTGTTAATTTTAAACTTAATGGTTATTGCAATAAGGGATATAGTATCTTTGCACATGGTTTACTTCCAAGAATTCTTGGTTTCTGTGGCAGGGTGTACTTACACGTAGGTGCAAGTTTAATGTTATATTGGTTATTTCACTTGTCTGGGCAGACACCTCATGAAATTTTTAATTCCGAATGGGGTTTTACCTAATTTTGGCAAACACATTAAGCGTTCAGCAACTTAACTTGTCCCGCATATCCTCAGGAGTTAGGAAACACTACTTACTCATATTTTGCCTTTAAATATCAACAATTTATCCAGTTGTCCATGGTTTTGACAAATAAGTAAATAACAGCAAAGAGAAACTGTCTGGGGCACAAAAATAGTCCATCACAACCTGGTTGCCATGACGACCGCCGGGTACGCAGACAGTCGCGCGCGCCGTAGCGAAGCTTTATATACTACCAGGCTTACATAGGGCGTATGTAGGCAATTTAAATTAGTTCGATGGGAAGTTTAGAGAGAGAGTAAAACCTCCTCAAATCTTCAAGATACGTTTTCATTAGACAAAAAAAAACAGAGTCGAATCAGCGTAATTATTATTTGTAATAAATTAAACGTTGTTTTATTACACAAGATGACAAGAGTATCGCAATTATACCCTTATTGTAAATACCGTGTCTGTAACGGGGACTACTTAACTAATGACTGGTGGTGGCTGAATTTATATCGTCTTAAATGGTCGCAAAGTGATTTTAATGTCCCCTCGGGATGTCGGGGAAAGAATACTAATGTTTAAACTATTTAGGGCTCAGACTTTAGTGTCATTAGATTACATTACAAGTAAGGAGGGTTATATTTATGTACTGTTAATTTAGTTGCACTTACTACGAAGATATGTTGCTTAGCCACATACAGTCCACTTTGGTGGCCTTTTTCAGTATTTCAGTGCATTTTTAACGTACATAAAAGTTTCTTTACTGAAATTATCGATAGTGTAACTTATGCCTTTAATTATGTATGATACTGATATAAGAATAAGAATAAGAATAAGAATAATTTTATTCATAAGTTCACACATAAGTTGACATAAGTATAAATTACATAGAAGTTATATCATTACAAAGTTAAATATTAATATTATGAAGAAAATATTAAACTATGCCTAAAATAAATCTAGTGTATAACTTATATATAAGTATATTGGTTAAAGGCCTACTGAGTTCAATAGCGACCTGCCTGATGTAGGTTTATTCAAACCTGTGTTTCAGGCCATCACTTAACAACGCTGAGTACTTTAGTGGACCATTATGTTACTGAACATAGAGCTAGCATTGATACATAATAATTATATTTTAAAATAAAAATTGACTTAACATTAATAAACTTATTGCATTACTTCTAGCAATTTTTCAGTGTCTGAGTAATTAAATTTCGCTAAGTATTCACTCAACATTTCACTACATTTTTTACAATTTACACTATATATACTTAGAGACTTATTGATTTTATTATACAAGAACGGACCTAAAAATACATAAAACTTATTTGTAAAAGTATGTCTAGTTTGAGGCTTTATGCACGGTTAAGACCTTACATGCCGTGTAAAGCTCGTGTGTGGGAAATCTAAATGGGCGAAAGGTGGCTACCTTAAGGATAGCTCTCTGCGCACGTTCTAATGGCAGTAGAATTGATTTAGCAGCCCCACCCCATGAAGTTATACAATAAGTGAGAATGGATTGACACAAAGCTAAATAGACCTGTTTAATCAATTTGTAGTCCGATATATATCGTAAATTCTTAAAAATGTATATCAATTTACGCATTCGACTGCATAACAAATCAATGTGTTTACGGAAATTCAAATTTGTGTCAATCGTTACACCAAGATATTTCATATGATCGGCTTTTGCTAAAGTAGGACAATTACAAGCAACGTCAACTATCTGCTTAACTGCTTCAATTATCTTTATACTCCAGTCATTTAGTAGTTTTACCTGAAAAGTTTTCCGGGAGTTTTGAAAATTGGTGATTTTATTGATTTCGACGTGGTCTTTTCTAATTTTCACTTTTGGAAAAATGGCGCCAAAAAACACGTTTTTGACAACATTTCTTTTCCGACTCATTTCACGATGAAAATAATGAAATACTGCCTCGTTGGTCTAGTGGTCGCAAGCGCTACTGCTGAGCATGAGGTCTTGAGTTCAATTCCCGGGTCGGGCAAAGTGTTATTGAGTTTTTCCATCTGGAATTTTTCAAAAGCAGCCGGAGTCTGGATTTGTGCCCGGTTGATGGCAATAGACTCGCCCCCTATTACATGAGACTTAAACATTTAAACATAACTGGTGAAATGTAGTGGTGTACTATAGGTACACCTCTGCCTCACCTTTCGGGGAATACAGGCATGATATTATAGTTATGAAATAAATTAAACTAGAGAAAATTTCCTATAATTTATGACTAATCTTTTTTTTTTTGTAAAAATGAATAGTTTTAGCGAACGAGCGCCGCAAAGTCAATTCCAATACGCGTTTTGGTCAAATAACTCATTTTCACACCACCATGAGGAAGAATAAGTGGCGCGTTTTTTTTTTGTGGTAACCCCAGTGGGCCTAATCCACATGTAATGCAATAATACATTTAACGCATTCTCCCTTGCTTCGCTATCCTTGATAGGATAAGATCATTTATTTGTGTTTTTTTTTTGTTTTTATGGACCAGGTTTTGTGAGTTTATCGTCTCCAGTACCGAGCGAAATGTCACAGATAGAAATTTCTTCCATGTCATACGCCAGGGGGTTGTCTGAAAGGAGATACTGTCAAAAAAATAACGTTTTTGGGTGCCTTATTTTTCAATATACGGTGCGAGCGGCAAAGAAACGGCAAAGTGAAAATTAGAAAGTCGAAATCAATGAAATCACCAATTTACAAAACTCCCGGAAAACTTTCCAGGTAACCCCCTTTTTGAGCACCAAATGACTGGAATACTATAGATTTTCCAAAATCGACACCAAACTTCTGCAAAAATCGACTTTTCTAAAGTTTCACTCCAATCCACCAATATTCAGTATCAATATGTACCAGGAGTACATACATCATAAACAACTGATGCGTTAGCAGCCCCGTCTCTTGGCTATTAATTAATTACCGTAATAGCGAGTGAGGATGTGATCCTGTTCGCAGACAAGGGGTGGAAGCAGACGCCTATTATGAGTATGACCATGTTTTGATATACTGCACTTATATATGCGCCAATTTGAGCCGCTGCGCCCAGACGGATGCCAGTCTGAAACAGACAATTAAATTATGTTTTTATTACTTTTTTAAAAGCTTTTGATGCGATATTGAAAGTGCTCTTTTGTGATCAGACGTGTTTTGACGGAGACAGGAAGGAAGGTAAATATTATTTTCGTGTAAGCAAGTTAATTTTGTAAACTGTCTTGGTCACTTGTAGTAAAACTTTTTACGTCAAGGAAAATACCTTTGTTTTTGCAGATAGGTAGGCAGTGACGACCTACCGTTAGGTAAAGTAAACAAACAATTTCTGTAATAATTTATAAGTGGTATTGTCTTGCCTAAAATCCACACGAGTTCCTTCAGTTGCCTGTGCCGGGGCCACGGTAACTCTTTCGAACATCCCGCGACCCTGGATGGCATCGACTGGTAATGCATTTATGGCTTGAGAGTTTCGGCCAGCATATTAAATTTGAATAACTTTTTGACATTCAAAATAAATAAAGCTATTTCAATTTGTGGAGATATGGACCAACATTCCCACTATCGCGATTTGCACTGTAGCTACTGCTGCGGCCACATTGTCGCGGTAAGGCGATAGCACTTCGCGCGCTCTCTCTGCACACCGCTTGATGTCTCGCTGTAAACAGAGAAAGCGCGAAGTGTAACTTGCTTTATCGCGATAATGTAGGTAACAGACAAATAGTGCAAATTAGCAGTTTCAGATCGCTAATACACATCGCTAATAACATGGAATACGACCTCTTCCAATTATACTAAATATACTTCCACTGAGTCGAGGTTATAATAAGGAGTATTGTAATAAGGCATGCTTCACATGTTGGCCCCAATGTTAATTCCAATGGCGCTCGTCCAACGTATGGATCTGCAAAATTGCATAGGTCCCAACGTTGGTGCGAGCGTTGGCAGTTGGCCGGCGCGTGTCGGTTTTATAAAAGGAATCTGCGCCAACGCTCGCGATTCGTTCTTTGGCTTGTTCTGTCCGACGCGCGTCGAGTGCGGTCAGTGCGGCACCCTAATTACTTAACACACTATCAATTACAATCTGAATGATTTTGAAGCATTTTGCTAATACATTGCTTCATATGTTCGAAAAATTTGTTTGCTCAACAACGTAAATAACGCAATGAATGTTGTTGAACTGTCAAAATGAAACCGATTCCTACTGTGAGTGTGTTACGCAATTACCCCACCGGTCTGTATCAAGTTAAAATGTCCTCGTCCACGCCGCCGTCCGTACGAATGAAAAGGTGTTAAAATTTATAGAACTTTACCAAGCACATCCAGTAATATGAGATGCAAGTAGGAATACTTAACTATAAGAATAAAAATTTAGTAGCCAATGCGTGAAAAACCAATTTTCTTTTTTTATTTCAATAAAAAATAATATTGACATGTAAGAACTGTAAAAGCACCGATTTCGATATCGGACATCCTCACGTTGGCTCTGATGGGACTAAACCAGCATAACTCCCAACTTGTGGATGGCCAAATTAACCAACCAATGTTGGTACCGGCGTTGGGACCATCGTGTGGAGCCGGGGTAATATCTGCGAACCAACTGCATCGTTGATCTGGTACTCTTGGAATTAGTAGGTATGTAATTTAAAGTTAACAGAGTGCCCTAGTCAAGTGAATCACAAGTACTTTGTTCTTTATTTGAATTTTCTTTACTGAGTACAATATTGCCGATGAATAATGGCCGTTCCTAACTTTGCGCAGAAGGCTGCGCAATAACATTTTTTAGGAACCAAATGGTGACATGTGGCGAGTCTGAGTGAGAGGACATGCGCGAAAGTTCGGACAGCCTATCTTCAAACCAGCCATGATTCATCAGCCGTATTGTAGGTATACCATAGTGCCACTTTGTTTCTTTTGAATGTGATTTTTTTTAAATATTTTATTGCATTGGGACCATCTCGGTAAGTTGTGCATATATTTAAACTAGCGCGGCTTCGCCCGCGTGATTTTGTTCACAATTTCATGTATTTTAAATTTTTTGAACCGGAACCCTAATTATTAAAAAAAAAATACAAGTACCCTCAGTAACTCCTTATAATATCAGCTATCTGTCAGTGAAAGTCTCGTCAAAATCAGTGTAGCCGTTTCGAACTTCATGGGTTTTATTTTTTTGCGCGGAGCCCTATTTTTTCTAAAATAAAAGTAGCTTAAGTTACTCCTTATAACAACAGCTATCTGCCAGTGAAAGTCCCGTCAAAATCCGTCAAAAGCCGTTTCGGAGATTAGCCGGAACAAACAAACAGACAGATACAAATTAAAATAAAAAGTTTATTTGTTATAAGTACCGTATAATATACTTTCATATGCATACGAGCCTATTGGGCCAACTTTCATAAAATAACAGCTTTTTAGTAAAAAGTTGTTATTTTGACATTACAAACAGGTAGCCAGCCTTCTCCAGGTCCCAGGCGACATATCTGCCAAATATTTCTTAGCGATCGGTTCAGCAGTTTAAGCGTGAAAGGTAACAAACATACAAAGTCACTTTCGCATTTATAATATTAGTATGGTTTTCCTCAATTACAGTTAAACACCATTACAGCTAAAACTTGCCAAAGCGACGTACACGATTAAAACTTAGATTCAGAGAAACACTACAATACAAAGAAATTCAAGAATACAATTCAGTGCCTCGTTCCGTGAATTGCAGGTTGCAATGAAATACGAGTATATCTAAATTCAATGGAAATTATTTTAATTTATTATTTGGTTACACTTCTGCCTACCTCTTCGGGTAATGCAAGCGTGATGTTGTTTTTGCCGTAATAATGTTGTTATGACGTTGTGTGTACAATAAATCGTGTCAATTAAAAATATTTCTTGTGAAAAAAAGATGCTTATAAAAGATGCGTATACTGAAGGTTAGTTCTGCCCACCATCCTTTTGGAGTCAATTCTAAGTTCATCTTAGACAACCAGCAGCTACATGAATAAAGGAGGTACCCACACTACATATCACCATGACAGTATTCCTTGAATAGTAATAGAATAATAGATAGAGGCAGAGTGTATAATATCACCCACATTAATTCGCCAGTTATGTTAAAGTCCCATGTAATAAAGGGGCGAGCCTTTTGTCATTAACCGGGTACAAATCCAGACCTCCGGGATGCTACTGACAAAATGATGGAAAACCCTAACACTGTCCGACCGGGAGAATCGAACCCCAACCTTCAGCAATCTCGCTTGCGACCACTAGACCAACGAGGAAGACCTAAAAAAGGAGGGGTAGTACTTTCCTAGTCTCTTTGTTCGAAAACATAGTCTGCACCTCCTCAAATACCTTGCTATATTAATTGAGTCTTCCTACAGAGCTATCGATGCTTGCCGTCACATAACTGAGTAAATATGATTAGGGGCACATAGCATTTCATCAACACAGACGCACAGTGTACAAAAAGTAAATAGGTAACGTTGCAGGATCCTATCTACACAATCATACTACGTACGTAGCGATATGTATGCGCGATGCGGTGACGAAGTTCGTAGGGAAATAGGAATACTTCCTGTTTTTTATGGGATCCTTGAAGTGTTTAGGTTTTTATTTTTTGGAACCATTTTTGGAACTAAGTTCGGTTGCGGCGGTAGGAGGTACCCACTGGTATAAATCGTCACGCGAAAAAGCGTTCATACTATGCCCCCTCCATGCGACTTTCTTCTTTAGAATTCACACTTGATAGAGAGGGAGAAAGTGTGAATTTGTTCAAAATGAAAATCCAAGATGGCGTCCGCGAAAATTTTCAAATTTTTCGTCATGGGTGTCGTTTTCATAGTTTTCTAGGGTGCTAAAGCCGATAGTGAGGTCAAAATGTAAATCCAAGATGGCGGCTGCGAATATTTTGTTTTTGTTTTAAATCATACGTGAGAAGGAACTTCGTTCCTGATGGGGGTCCCTCGACCGCACACGTTTTTTTTTTTATAAGTATTGAGGGTCGGAAGGTGCTTTTGATAATCATATGACTTCAGATAACGGAAGATCAGGCACATTATTGTCTTAAATGAAGGATATCGAGCGACCCCTTCTCAAAACAATAACGTAGGTTTCCAGAATCGAATTGCAAGTGAGAAAAATCTAGAATCGATGATACTCATGATAAGTACCTGTTATAGTAGAACTTACAGAATAGTGACAACGAAATAGCAATTATTCTGAGAAGTTATTCAATTCTGTATATTAGTACCTGAAATTGTTTTCAACTAACCGGGAGAGGGGTTTTATGAACTGTTTTATACGTTATAGCCATAATTTGTTTCGCATAGGCTCAATTTTAAGTAATGTGATGAAGAGGGTTACAATTAACTGAAATGGAAATGTTAGATAACAACGATAGTTAAATATTTTAAACCTAGTTTGATATAAGTAGTTAAAATAATTGTAAAATGCTCATATCGTTCAGTTTGTTGTGTTCAGGAAACGGACCCCTCTTCATTAAGGAAAATAACATTATAAATTTTCCATCGCCTCAACGCGTTTCTGCGCATATTATTTTATCCGACGTAATTAGTCCATATTTTCCCATCTATCGAGCATCAATCGTGGCTACCCCAATGCCCAGGGTTGCAAGCTGGCGGGCGCATCCGGCGGTCGCCATGACTACCGCCGCCCGCCGCCTGCCGCATCCTACACACCTATACCTCCCTGGTACCATGCTACGCAATACCAGCCTTTGACGACTCCTGGAGCGAATATCATCCCCCTGTTAGTTTGTTTGAGATTTCCGAGAAACCTTAACATAATAAAGGGCGGATAAAATGTATACAAGTTATATGAGTACCGTGAGGTATTCTTGTTCTGCAACAGTTATGTTGGATCTATGTTTTCTGTGTAATTCTAATTAATATATTTTCTGTATTCATATTTAAGTGGAATCGCAAAACGTAATTCATAGTTTTAACTAGCTGTGCCCCGCGACTTCGTTCGCGTGGATGTCGTAAGATATATTGGGTAGCTCGCCGACCGGTAAGGACCCTGGCCCGAGTCGACGGCGCGTCGTGTTCCACGCGCGCCTCAAAGAGATGTCAGCACTATTGACGGGGTCCGCTAGGGCCGATGCCAGCTAGGGTTGCGGGATGTTCGAAAGAGTTACCGTGGCCCCGGCACAGGTAACAGAAGGAACACGGGTGGGTTTGTCTGACACGCCCTCCCGCTCCGCCCAGAGCGGGAGAAGTCATTTGATGATTTCCCATCCACAAAAAAAAAAAAAAACCCGCGCTATTACTTCGTTTTCCTTTATTGTTAGTGTTCTTTCTGACTTTTTCTTTTTGCTTGGCTCCTAAGGGTCGTAGCGTAATGTTAAATAGCCTATAACTATCCTCGAAAATTGGGCTACCAAATGCAAAAAGAATTTTTCAAATCCGACTTTTTGATCATAATTTCATGGGTTTCATTTTTTTTTGCGCGGAACCCTAATTATTTTTCTAAAATAAAAGTAGCCTAAGTTACCCGCTGTAAAATCGGCTATCTGCCAGTGAAAGTCCCGTCAAAATCGGTCCAGCCGTTTTGGAGATTAACCGGAACAAACAGACAGACAAAAATGTTAAAAATTGCTTTTATGTTATAAGTACCGTTTATACTTTCTTATGCATTTAGTAAAAAGTTGTTATTTTGAAATTACAAACAGATACTTCAATTTTATTTATTTGTATAGATTTTCAATCGTTTTTTTTTTTTGTGGATGGGAAATCATCAAATGACTTCTCCCGCTCTGGGCGGAGCGGGAGGGCGTGTCAGACTTTTACTGACTAAAACCCACCCGTGTTCCTTCTGTTGCCTGTGCCGGGGCCACGGTAACTCTTTCGAACATCCCGCAACCCTGGCTGGCATCGGCCCTAGCGGACCCCTTCAATGGTGCTGACATCTCTGTGAGGCGCGCGTGGAACACAACGCGCCGTCGACTCGGGCCTTGTCCTTACCGGACGGCGAGCTACCCATTGCTCGCCATCCGCAAGCCCACGCCTACAGTGGCCGGGAATCGGCTGCCAATTCCCGACGCCCAGGGCGTCTCCTGCGGCGACTAGGGGCGTGAGGGCGCAAAGCTTGCCTCTCCCTCACGCATCCCGCCTCGTCCTTCGCGAGCATTACTGCTTCGCAGAAGGAGGTAATGGCTTCCCATGTACTCTCGCTCCGTAGCATGGCCTGGACCAGGACCGGACGCGAGAGATCGCCGCCGCCGATCGCTTCCGCGAGGAGACGGTGGTGCTCCGCCCAAGCCGGGCAGACCTCCACCGTATGCTCCACCGTGTCCTCCGGGCGATCCACACAGTGGTGACACCCGGGCGTTTCCTCCCGCCTTATCCGGAACAGGTACCTCCCGAAGCACCCGTGTCCGGTGAGGACCTGCGTCAGGCGGAAGGTGAGGACGCCGTGGCGCCTCTCCAGCCACTCCTCAAAGAGGGGACTTATCGCCGCAATTGTGGCGTGCCCAGCGCTGGGTTGCGACAATGGCACTCTCCATGCCGCCATGAGATCCTGCCGGAGCTCTGTCCGCCGTGCCACGATTTCTCGCGGCAACAGAGTTACGCCCCGGCGTCCTGCCTCCTCGCGCCACTCCCACATGTGCGCGAGGACTTTTGCCTCCAGATCCCATGGCGGTAATCCGGCAAGGAGGTTCGCCGCCTCACCGGAGACCGTACGGTATCCCCAGGCCAACCGGATGGCCATGACCCTCTGGGACGCGTTCAACTGACGGACCGATCGCCGCCTCACGGAATGCGCCCACACCGGAGCTCCGTAAAGGGCCATGGACTGCACGACCCCTGCGTAGAGCCTCCGGCAGGAGGACCCCCCAGATTGGGCAGGAGCCGCCTCAAGGCAGCCCCGGCCCGCTCCAGTCTGGGAGCCAAACGTCGGAAATGCTCCACGAAATTCCACCAGCTATCGTCGACTCGACGCCGATGGGAACCCCTCCTACCGTTATTTGGGAACCCGATGGTGGCGCGTTCCGAGGACCATGAAAACACATGGCCTCGGACTTGTGCAAGGCCACCTCGAGTCTCAATTGCCGGATCTTCTCTACAATTGTCGCAACCCCGCGTGTCACTAATTTGGCCGCCACCTGGTGCGACCTCCCCTGCGCCAGGACCAGCGTGTCGTCAGCGTAGCAAACTACGCTGACGCCATTAGGGAGGTTGGCGCGCAGCACCCAGTCGTACCCGATGTCCCACAGATGCGGTCCCACAATCGATCCCTGTGGGACACCGCACGACATCTCTCGCCGGTTCCACTCTCCCCGGTGACCGGAGTAGATGACGGCCCTGTCCGTCAGATAGGCCTCGACCACGCGACAGAGGTAGGTCGGCACTCGGTGATACCGGAGTGCCTCCCTGATGCAACTCCAGGGCAGGGTATTGAAGGCATTGGTGATGTCTAGAGACACCGCCAAGACGACCCCACCCTGGGGCACAGCATCCTCCGTCGTGAGGGCTCGTACGCACATCAGCATCGTCGTCATCGTCAGCTGCGTGGTCCGCATCGGACACCGCAGGAGGCGGAGCCATGGGCTGGAGAGTATGTTCCCCTCGCGAAGGGAACAGAGCGCTCACCACGTCCTCCACGAGCTGGGGCTGGAGACTCTGCGTCAGCGGGGGAGCCCATGGGTGGAGTTTATTTCGCACCATTTTATAGGGGCGTCCCCAAGGATCTCTGTTCAGAGTCTTCAGCGACTCCTCGCGGGCCAGTCCCTTGGCCCGCAGGATCTCCGCTCGGAGGGCGGTCTTCGCCGCTCGGTACTCTTCATACAGCTCCGCCTGAATGGCATCCGTATCCGGAGGGCGGATACGGAGCCTGCGGTGCCTGGTGTACCGGTTTCGCGCAGCAACGCACGCGTCACGCAGAGACGTCAACTCTGGCGACCACCAGCACACCTGGAGATTTCCAAGCTTGCAGGGCATAAATAAATTAACGGCAGGATGTGCATTCATTAGCTATGTGACGATAGAGAGTCTAAATTCTACTGTGTTACCTGATTTTCGTCAGTGAACAAAAGGAAATTAATTTTCACATTGTTTCTGTCACTGAAATAATAATGTAAAAGCTATTCGATTTAATTATCTAAGTCGAATGTATTTTAACTTCGTTAAAACCAACACACATGTGATTAATTACTCACCTTTGTTTTGACAATATATTTTACTAAGGAAAAACTTATTAGAGGCTGCAAGTGATATCGCTATCGGAAAATGCGTCGTTGTGCAAGCAATATTTCAATCCAATGGTCTATGTATGTACATTTCAACTTCTAAACTTTAAAGTCGAGAGAATCGATTCACACTTCTCACTAGAGTTATTAACGTCATACAAACCAAATATAAAATCTTTGATGGTTACAGATAAGCTCTCGATCCTCATCCATATTGAACAAGTTCGGTGAAAATCAACAGTCACCTTGGAAGCCGAACTTTGGCATATCCTTTGTTGTCACAATGCACCCGGTGCAGTGGTGGGGAAAGGGCAACGCGCTTTGCCTTGGGGTAGGTCTGGCACGCCAATATAAGGAGGCGTCGAGACAGATACCCTTACTAACGACACACCAATTACCCCTAATATGTAGACTATATTTCACTATTCACAATCCATTGCTGCTCATCTCGGAAGATAGTAAAATTTTGCAGGAGCAAAACCAGTAATGGATAAGAGCGTAGAAGATAGTCTCGTATATAGAAGTGAGGCTCGGTTTGAAAGTTGTAAGGGGAGTGCAGCCAAATTATCGGACTTCCCGAAGAAAACAAACCCAGGAGGCTAGTTACTCACGCGCTGCGACGCTCGATATATTTACTTACTTGTTTGCAGGCACTGCTTGTGAATACCTACTTGAATTTATTGCGTCCTGGTATTTTAATAATGAATAGCATTTTTGTTTATACAGACAACATGATTTTAAGTTTTACCGTTCATTCGTTATAGTTTTAAAATGTAGCTTTTACTGACTTTAAAACAATCGGCGATGAAAAAACCTTGAATTATTATATTTTATCATATGAATTCGGTGGAAACTTCACAATACATGATATTGAGGTATCACAAAACTGCAAACAGTGCTGACTTTGGAAATGAATCTGAAAATTATCCTAAGTTTCATTTCTATTGGGTTATTGGTTTATATTATGGACGTCATACAAAATATAATGTTCTATAGTTTTTAGCCAATAGGACGTAAGTATAACTTTGTAGAAATTTTCTTATAGGATTTCAATCTCCATTTACATTTTTCCCTTATACTAGGCGAGCGGCACTATTGAAAAGACATTCCGAGAAATCCTGTTACTCAATTATATTGGTATACATATACGAGTTTATAGAGGAATGTCATATCTGTGTATTCTAAAAAGCGTGTACAGTCACGAGCACTTATACGTATATGTACACTTAGCACAATTCAAAAGCGCTTTTCTCGTCGAATTACGATTGCAACTTTAAGATAGGACCTCTTTCATAATAATATTGGTTTCAAAAAACTATGTTCGTAACAACATACAATTTCAATTAACTCAGTAGGAGAAAATGACTTTTAAAATTTGCTCAGTGTATACATATTAGTGCTCGTGGCTGTACTCATATGTAACCTTTTGCAGTGGAAAACCTTTTACATTATTTTCATAGTGAAAATAGAAAGAAAAGATTATATTATTCTTACGAAGAAAAGAAAGAAATTACATTTTTTTTTAAATGAAGGTCCACTGCGCTTATCATTGAAAAACATAAAGACCGGTTTCAACACCACGGAATAGGCACTATCCATCTGACATATAGGAATTTATGACGCTGCAATGAACCAGAATTTGTATTAAATTATTATCTCAGATAATTTAACTAAAACTTATCCGGAGGTGGTTTAGAAGACGTAGACAATAATAATGTCTATCAGCTATGGCTGATAAAATAATGATGACGAATGAACCTCTTCATTAACCATGGACTCCTAATACCAGTCAGTGTAAGTGCTACTTTTGCCTATGCATAACACATCGAGCAATCATTTCCTTCAAAATTCAACTAAGAAAATGTCAAGATGAACAAGACAAACATTTTGAATACGTTTATTAAAACATCGTTTAGTGGAGCGAAGTGTAATAAATTAGGCTAAGTAGTTTCCTTAGCCTCATGAAAAATTCAGGATGATGTCGGGGAAAACGCGAGCAGTAGGTATATTGTATTAAGTTGTATCTCTGAGAGTGAATACAAGTACTCATTTTGAAGTTGAGGTAAAGAGGTAATTTCCAAATGATTATACATTTACTTGCTCGTGTCAAGTTTTAAGCAATTATATAAAGTGTAATTTAAATAACTGAAAACCTGAAAAGGGGTCACTGTAGGTACACATCATCGTGAAAAACTTCCCTATGGGGCCAACCTAGATTGCAATAAAAAAATCAGCAGCATGTATGAATTACATGATATATCGTTAGAGCTATGTATTAAAAAAACATTCATCATGAAACCTGCATAGTTTTTTTTTTTGTATGGGAACTCATCAAATGACTACTGCCGCTCTGGGCGGAGCGGGAGGGCGTGTCAGACTTTTGCTGACTAAAACCCACCCGTGTTCCTTCTGTTGCCTGTGCCGGGGCCACGGTAGCTCTTTCGAATATCCCGCAACCCTGGCTGAAACTTGCATAGTTGCGGCCGCACGTCAATATCATCAAAACAACCTGTAAACATCCATCTGCAAATATCATTCAATGGCCAAACAATAATCTGGGAAATTTGTGGGGCATTGTTTTATTATATTTATGACTCCTGTAAACTTTTATGAATAACTAGCGACATTCTTCATTATACAGAGTGTCCCGGAAATAATGGATAAAACGTAACGAGTAGGTAGCTCACCTGATTTCCAACAACTAATTTGAATAGTTTAAAAAAACTGCTTCGGTATATATTGTTATTCAAGATATTTTTTAACATTTTCTTACCAGAATTCAGTTTTTTTAATGCTGCCGCTGCAAATGATAATATTTTTAAGTGTAATTTTTGTTAAACATTTCTTAATAGTTAACTAATGTAATAAGACACATTTTTGTAAAAAAAAACGTTTTGAATAAATTTGCTACATTATGGTGAAAACCGCATCAAAAGTCGTTGCATAGTTGAAAAACAACATTAATTTATATTTATGTACGTATATGTAGATATAGAAGAAAAATAACAACACATCATCACAACGTAACACACAACACTTCCTTCCTCTCTCTTCCTTCTTTTATTTTCCTTCCTCTTTCTACCTTTTTTCTTCTTTTCCTTTTCTTCATGATTATTTCTTAGACATTATGGATTGCCTGAGATTGTCTCCAAGGTGAAAAACACCTACTCTCTTGGCGGAAGAGCGTTAGTTTACGCATGTAGGTACCAATGAGCAAGAGAAAAACCTATTTTATCCTCAACAGAGGACCATATGTCAGTCCCCAGCCCAAGGTCGGGACGAACTCAGTAATCCTCTCGTTAAAAAGGTGGCTTGTATTACAGGATTCTCATTAAACCGCAAATTAAAACACGCTCAGCTTTTAATGACTTTAGACACATTTGTTATTAAAAATTCACGTGGTTTTTTTCTAACAGTACCTATAATGATTACCGGGAAACTCGTGTGTGTGTTTATTTGATTTTCACGGAGCATTTCGTGGTATATAAATATTGAGAAAGAAAATCATTGGGAATTAGGAAAATCTAAATAAGCTAGCGTTGGAACTTATTATAAACGCCAGAAAAAGTATGATAAATAAATAATAAATAATGTTATTTTAAAGATAATGGGGTAAAGAGGTTATGTAGGTACTCAAAAATTTAGAACTTAGAAACAGAAATCTTTTTGATGAGTTAAAAATAATAATAATAACAATACGGCTCGTATTATGAGGAGGTTCCTGTCTCTGCAGCCCTAACCACCGGGGGAACTCTATTTTTTATATTTTTTATTTTAAGCAATATTTAAAAATGTAAAGAAATAAGAACGAAAATTAATAAACGACATAATATAAATTAAATATCTTAGATATCAAGACAAAAAATAACTATAGTGAAACTGATTTATAAATCTTGTTTATTTACAAGTTTAAAAAAGAATTAATAATTACTTTTGCCTACCCCCATGGCAAGAAGGCGTGAGTTTATATATGTATGTATGTTATTGCACCACGAGGAAATGACAGGAGAAATAAAAGTTACAGCACGCGGCACAATTTCCAGTTAACCTTTTGTCATCTGTAAATTATGCCACGTGGTTCTGCAATCACATGAAACCGCAAATATTCAGTCGATTTCAGATTCAAAATCAAAGTAGATTTGATTACAAATTCAATCAATCTGCCTTGCTATCAGGACAATCCCGGAAGTACGATCAAGACCCCTTCCAGCATCTTACTGTAATACTTCCTTCCTCTGAGCACGTGTGCTCTTGCGAATCTCTACTCAAGCCGGCCAATAAAGGCAAGAATGAGGTGGGAGGTCAGTTCCTCGTCAGTGTTCACTCCAGCCGGCCAATAAAGGCAAGCCAGAGATGAGGAACATGACTTCTCCCGGGACATAGGGTCCGTGGGTTCGCAACTGCCCAAAAGCTCGCCACATGCTGCCCTGCGGGTTTCTGTATCTCTCTTGGTCTGGCTCCTCACCCTAGACCTGTTCCGGCAAAGTAACCTCTACCGGCACAGACCTAGAGTTCGGAGCGCGCAAGCCCCATCACGACGTCAACGTGGAGATACGGCGGTGGGGCTTATTATTATTTTGGTTTTTAAATTTAATTTTCTCAGGTTAGTACCTGGTATTTTCAAAATCTGTTATTATACATATACATAGCGTCGAAACATCTAAACAGACGTAAATAAAAACTTTTCAATCATCAAATCACGCAGTAACATTCCAACAGTAAGCCTATTGGCCCACCGATATAATTATTGAAACCCTAAATGCGTAATCCCCCTTTCCGAAAGGCGGCGAGGGTTGGTTATTAAAAATCTCCGACGTGCTCTAGGCGAAGGCAGGTAGGTAGTCAGGTTATAGGTATGTCTGGCAGTCTGGCGTGCAGTTTCGATCTGTTTCGGTCTGCGGCGGTAATAGTGCAGCTTTTATGCCGAGACTGGTGACGTCACATGCACCGCTCGCACTCTAATAGATAAAACGTTTACACACCACTTTTGTTAATAGTTTACTGTGGTGTGTCATTGTCTGGGTCAGTTCTGAGAGTTTATTACTCATTTTATTGTTGTCAGGATTTTCTAGAGGGTGCGGCAGTGCATTTTCACTTGATGAAGGCACTTATTGACTGTTCTTCGTTTTTCTTCTTCATTAAAATGTTTGTAAAAATATTTATGCACATAAATACTGAGGTTATGCGTGTGCTTGTTTCCGTGTCCAATGTTTTAGTAATTGAGCATTACAGTCCTACCAACTTATCTGTGAACTGAAAGAGGACGGCACCGTCGATTCAGTGTTGCTAATTAATACAAGGTGCCCAAAATTGAGTAAGTTTTCAAGAAGGAAATTTCACATTAGACATAATCGTTTAATAAGAATTACAGTTTTTACAAATTAAAAACAATGATACCTATATAAAAATAATAAAATAAATAAAAAGAATTTGATTATTTACAGTTACGTAGATACGCTAACAGTTTAGTCTCTCAGCAATAAACAATGGCTGTATCTAAAAAGTAATCCAATGAAGTGGAAATTCAGCAGATAACATGTTCCACGGGGGGGATACAACTTTCATTTAATGCGAAGTTAAGTAGGTACTGTAGAGGCTTTAGTTAAGCCTGCCTTCCGCTTGAATCCTCCTCGGATTGTGACATTGGCTGATAAGACAAACACTGGTTTATTGGAATTTAGAATAGGTAAAAACTATGACATATGGTCATCTTGTTTTATATTGAGAGAATGCGGTGCTAGCTTTACCCCTAACAGTGTAATGTGCTTTCATACAAGCGAATAAATAGGAATAATAGTGCTTCCGTGTTCTTCATTCATATACATCCACCAACACACCTCGGAGTCGAGACCAAACACACAATCTACGTATTGATCTGCCCATAGTATCGGGGCAGGTCACTACAGTACCTACCTTGCAAGAGGTACCTGGATGTCTAGCATTTAGTTATGACCGTACCTAACCCCTAACACCAGATTTGACTAATTACAATTAGCAGTGGTACCTAGTCGTAGTGTAGTGTAATAAAAAAAAACAAATTGCTTTACAATGATTTATTGAAAACCAGGTTTACAGTAATTGTGATCTTTAGATGAACCTGCATACACAACTTCATCCTGGTTGTGAGGCCATACTCCGCTTATTTCCGTACCACTATCATCATTATCACTATCGCTTTCGGTTTCAGTATCACTTACCACTTCTATAATAAAAGGTTTATCTATATACAAATCATGTTTTAAGTATTCTCCTTCTAATCTGCGAACGTGTTTACAATGCTGTGCCCACTCATGAACTGTAATAGCGTCAAAAGCTTCTCTAACTAGGCCGGTAATTTCAGCATTTTTGTGCTCAATATTTACATCAGTAACTTTTCTTTTCATTGTGATCCATATGAGTTCAGTGGGATTGAGATCACAGTGATAAGGTGGTAAATATAAGCATTTGTATCTATTGTCTTCTAAAATTTTTTCAATCTCATATACAGGTTCAGGCTTGTTTCTCTTAATTATTTCTAAAAGCTGAGGTTTAGTCAAATTCTCTCCGTAGTCAATTTTATTTTGGGTCAACCATAATTGCATATCTTTTTTTAAGGAATTCGTATTTGGGACTTTATTCACAAAAATACGGTGATAAGGAGCATTATCCATCACTATTATGGATACCTCCCGTAAATTAGGCACAAGTTTTTCAATAACCCACTTTGTAAAGTTGGTGGGTGGTATCATCTCGTCATGATAATCACCACTTTTTGTGTTTGATTTAAACACAAGTAGTGCATTTGTAACAAATCCAGTATCTCCTCCCGCATGAACAATAATATATCTTTGCCCTTTCGATACAGGCTCCAATACTCCGTCTTCACCCTCTCCTTGCCAACATTTACCCGATGTATGCGAAGAGTGAATATAGGTCTCATCTAAATAAATTATGGGCCAGGGCTGGGGAGATTTATTATTTTTATCCACTGCATGCAAGTACTTATCTCTCCAAACTGATATTTCATTACGCTCCATAAGAACCTTCCGATTGGATTGAGATTTTTTTAAACGAAATCCCACCTTGTGAAGCAGTTTTCGCAGACTCTCTGGCTGTCCTGTGTAATTTATTTCTGTCTTTAAGACCTCTAGAAGCTTTTTAACAGAGGGACCTCTTTTTTAGCAGAATAAAATTCATGTACTTTCCCCGTATAACTCCCATGTCAAAATCGTCAACATGCGCAAATCCACTTTTACGTTTTCTCTCCTTGCCTGGTGTCCGAATTTTTGTACCAGTTTCTTCTGCTGCGTGCCCTTCCTTAACTATTTTTGAAATTAGTCCTTGACTCACACCTGAAATATAAGATAATAAAATAAATGTTAGTAGAAATTTGAAATCTGGCAGGTTAGTTTGCTCACTCACTTAGCAGGTTACCTATTAGATGTACGTTACCGTTACGCTAACCTGCAGCAAGAATAGAAACGAATATTTCGTGGACTTAAATAATTAGTTAAGTATCGGGTAATTTATAACAAGAAAGTTGACAACACTAACCTGTTGCTGCCGAAATTCGTTTGTATATTTAATTAAATGGTATAATCGGAGACCCCGCCTGAGCTTCTTCTTCAAAAAAGGTTTTAACCTTTAGAATAATGTTTCGAGCATCACTTTTAATAGCTTTCGGCATATTTAACTTTATAAATTCAGCAATATCACGACAAAACAACCAGAGAACCCGAATGTAGTATACACTGACAATCGAAGGACATTTCAACATGACGGCCGTAGTTCCGATTTTCGCCATTTCACAGATAAGTGGGTAGGAGTGTACCGACAACAGCCATCTATACAGATAAACAAAACTGAAGTGTCTGTTTGTAATGTCAAAATAACAGCTTTTTACTAAATGCATAAGAAAGTATAGACGGTACTTATAACAAAAAATATTTTTATTAAATTTTTATCTGTCTGTCTCTTGGTTTATCTGTCTTGAGTGTCTGTCTGTTTGTTGTAGCTAATCACCGAAACGGCTGGGCCGATTTTGACGGGACTTTTACTGGCTGATGTTGCTGATGCTATAAGGAGATGATGTTCTAAGGAGTAACTTAGGCTACTTTTATTTCAGAAAAATAATTAAGGTTACGCGCAAAAAAATTAAAAGCCATGAAATTGTGAACAAAATCCGATTCAAATAGGGAAGTAGGTTTTGACATTCCACGCGGGCGAAGCCTCGAGCAACAGCTAGTTTATAACTAACAGAAAATCTGAAACTCTATTTCACCGTCCAGAATGCAACGTCCGCTTTGATGTGATTATTCTGCGTACTCTCACTCGTAGGTAATAAGTGAGAGCTGATAGCCAGACCAGGAACACATAGTGCGTTAAAAGCAATAGCCTTGTGTACGCCGTGTGGACGCCTAACCAATCAAAATCAACGTTACCTGTGTAAGCCAACAAAACGTTGAGTGCTTTGAAAATGTAATCCAAAACTCCTACTACCTATAACTAGGAACATTCAGGCTTGCTATAATCAATGTTGATTCTCTTATATTTATTCTTATGTGGCAGTTTGCCCCGATAATTACGTTAGCTACTCGTATTTTTGGTTCATGTAGGCGTTTATCGACAACTTAACACATACTTATTACATATCAAGATGCCTGTGTTTTAATTTAAAAACGAACTTTAATATTCCATGTTTGTCTTCAAAAATCTACTTTTAGATAGAAAACTTATCCAAAGAGATTTACGTTCTTTATTAGTGATCGAAGGGATTAACATATTAATTCGATGGAGAAAACTTTAGAAACCAATTACAGCGCCCCAGACAGTCACATTCTAGCTGACATGCTGGAGTTTATTCCTCTATGGTCTTATGGTATTACCCCATTAGTAATAAATCTACACCCTACGCCGAAGGTAAACAAAACAACTGTATTGTCTACTGCCCACATTGCACTATAATAAGAAATTAATTGATATGATAACTTCTTTACAGTGTACGACTAAACGCCGACAGACTGAACACCGACAAGACTTTACTTCGACGGGACTCTTCGCCGACAGGACACTTCGTCGACAGGCTCCCCGAGGTTGGGTTTGGTTAGGTTCCTTTAAACCCTGCACACATAAATAGGAGCCCCGCGCAGCATGGCTACGTCGACCTGCTATCAGACACTTATGTCTCGTGGCACATAGGTATGTCGCATATACATACGTACATAATCTAGGTACATTAATAACAATTATACCCTGTCGGCGAAGAGTCCCGTCGAAGTAAAGTCTTGTCAGTGTTCAGTCTGTCGGCGTTTAGTCGTACATTCTTCTATCTTCTATGCTTGTACGTATCTGCCTATTAGTTATTTTATTCACCTAATCGTTATCTCAAAGCATTTCTAATCAAACTAAAGCTGAACTTAAGCTCTAACGCAGGACTAGATGCTTTTCCGTTGTCAAGAGCATTTTATTTTAATTTTAAAGCAGATATTATTGTGTAGTTTAAATTGATAGGATGCGCTATCTTCAACAAAGCCAGAGCCATTCAAGCAGCACAAAGCGGCACATAACTAATAGGAATGCAGGCGGCAGTCGTTTTCACAGTTCTTTTGTGTCTGCCCGTCTGGCCAGTCTAATGGATACCGGATTCAGCCGCTTTTTACCTCGCACAGCCTTTTGATTACTAATCCCAGATGAAAGGATGCAGATTGTTTCGATGTTATGCTCTCCTGGTCTTTGAGGGACATGATTTATGTAATTACTTTGCTGTCAGTATTTTGCATAAGTTTAGGGAATTTATGAAAAGCATCCCAATCCACACTTGGGGTCGGCGCAGCGAGCTTTCTCCTTCCATACATCTCTATCGGCCGTCATCTCAGAGGTATTTATCAATATTGAGGTAATATGTACTACGTAGTACATATTACCTCAATGTTTATCAATAGGAATTTATGACGTGAAATATCGTAAGTATACTCCGTTGGTTTCGGTAGTTAACTAAAGGTAAACAAAAAAACACACGACGAGAGAGCTGTCAAAGGCGTCTGGTTAACCGACTAAAGCTAATACCTGTCACTTCAGTTGTCATGGTATGTCACAGTTGTATTCTTCAATTTAGCAACGTTTTCTTTCGTTGAGGTTTAGAGAATACCTATTTTTTAGACTGTTCATAATATTACAAAATATTATATAATTAGTATAAATCTAACTAAAAAATTGTGCTCATGCAGTTACACTACGAAGAGCAGTTTAAGAACATATGATAAAGTTTAACATACATTAATAAAAGAGGAAACTATCGTAAAAGGGTACTTCTACGAGTTCGTGCAAATTCGCTATTTGTAGTTATAAAAAAAATAAAAATCACTTTGAGTGTGTGCTTTCTATCAGAACGAAATAGTATAGTATTAAACTAAAGCCATACGGTAACGTGAATTGGTACTTCCAATGGGTTTAATAAATATTTTACAAAAATATGCTAAAAATCATCTACCTTCAGTGTCCGATCGTGAGTATTGCCGAATAGGTGTTTCAATTATAATGCTGCGTTACTACAATCAATCACTAAGTGAATAAATATTATTACATACATTACAAAGAATCTGTAGTCATGTTTCTTACAAACTTAAACTGTACAATTAATTTGAAAAGAAAAAACAAACTTTTGTCACGCAAAATTGATCATTACCAGCGGCAAAATTTGAAAGTACAAAATATCAGTATATTTTACTCTGTGGATCTATTCCCCTCGCCCCGCATTTTACTCGCCAGCCAGTTGAGCCACAAGCACGGGAGAGGAAGGCTGCGCGTCTGGGTTGGAGAATTATCGAACATTGAATACTCGGAATTTTACTTTGTCACGAAATATTTGTCTTTACCGTCACCTAAATTGTGGGGTAAGTAATAAGATTTTATTTATGTTTGATCTTTAAAAAGGAAGCTCACTAGGATTATTAATGTTCTTGTTGGTTTAATAATTGGCATATTTACGGATATAGGATTACAGACTGAAAATGTCCTAAAATGTCATTACCCTCAGCATCATCACCCTCTTTTACCTTCAGCTTTGAAACTGAAGGTAATGATCCTAAACGGAAGGTAGTGATGAAATTATTTAATTTTTTTAATTTTCTTTTTAAATCTCTATATTATATTAGATTTATATAGCTCTGAGTAGGTACTTAAATCGTTTCAATTACTCGGTACGTTAATGTAGTATATAGGTATAGTATAGGTAGTGTTATTTTTAACATGTTCTATGCTGTGTCTTGGGTTGGATTTTTCGTAAGAACACTGGAGTTATCATATTTATGGACATTATCGTGTACTTTTTTTTTTTGATAAACACATACTTTATGACTTCTATAGAAAATATATATATTTATAAAGGTTCACTGTCACGGCAGAGTGAACTTAAAGTAAACTAAGTATTCTTTAGTTAAATAGATAATTAATTACAGTGTTTTATTTACAGGAACAAGAGTCATGGCGAAACCGAAGGCGAAGAAAAAGAAAACTACCGAGGAAAAGTTAGCTCAACAAAGACTTCATAAAAGACAAAAGTATAAAGAAATAAAAAAAAAGATCCAGAAAAATATGCTGCTCAAAAAGAAAAAGAAAGGTTACGATATTTGAAACGCAAAGAACAGAAAAAAATAAAGTCAGTTAAAGTCTTAACGCCACGACAACAAAGACAGTAAAGAAAACAATGGAGAGAAAATCGTCAACGATACATAGAAAAGAAGAAAAAGCAATAGAGCAAATGCTTGTTGATAATTCTCCACTTACCAGCGATGATGAAACAATAGATCGTCAAGTGCCTCAAGTTGGTGAAGTTGACCCACTGGAGGGACCGTCAACTTCTCAGATTGAAGTCAAAAAGAATAAAAAAAGAAATTCAGAAGGAACAAAATGAGAAGAGAGAGCTGAAAAAAATGGTAGATAGGCTTAGGAGAGAGAATATAAAAACTAAAAAAGAAAATCCATCGACTGAATAGAAAATTGAAAGTTTAATAGATAAAATACATAAAGGCAAAAAAGAAGAAGTGAAAAAGAAGTTGATATTTGGTGAAGTTATTTCTAAACAGCTGAAAGAAGGGTTCAAGACCCTAAGAAAAACAGATAAACGTAAATTTAGTGATGTTATTGTAAAAGACAAAGAAAGTTTCAAAAAACACAGAATAACGACAGCAATAATGCCATTTACATTAAAAACCCAGTACGATCGTATCACTCCGTCTTCCCTGTTGTCATTACCATCACTATCAAAGTCTTTACCAGTTCGAAAAAAAAATTAAAACCCTTATAACTTCCAAGTTTATGTGTGCAATTGGCTATTAATTGACAAAATCATAAAGAAATATGCATATTTTAGAAATAAAGGTCTAGTTTTGAAGTAAAAAAAAATCTCTCATTTTCGCCAAATTTGCACGAAATGGAAGAATTACCCAAAAATCAAAAATAAATTTAATTTGGTCATAACGTATTTTAAACAAGAAAGTGTCATCTGCCTCGTTGGTCTAGTGGTCGCAAGCGCTACTGCTGAGCATGAGGTCCTGGGTTCGATTCCCGGGTCGGGCAGTGTTATTGGGTTTTTCCATCTGGAATTTCTCAGTGGCAGCCCGGAGTCTGGATTTGTGCCCGGTAGATGGCAATAGGCTCGCCCCCTATTTCATGGGACTTAAACATAACTGGCGAAATGTGGGTGCACTTTAAGTACACCTCTGCCTAACCCTTCTGGGAAACAAGGCGTGATGTTATGTTTATGTAAAGTGTCATCTGAGTGTAAAAAAACCCTTTTTACGATTTTTTTACCTTTAGATATATTTACCTAAACCAATAGAGTATAGGATATCACATCATAAACAGATCTTTCTGTCGGTCTATTCCGGGGTAAAAACTCGGGTGCAGTGAGTTTGAAGTGAGCTGTCAATAGTGTCACTCCCTACCAAACAAACAAAGTATTTTCTTTCTTTTTTTCTACCAACAGTTGCAATGACAGTACACGTCAAGCTCACTTCACCTAAATTTTGACAGTGATATTTGTACGGAATAGATCGACTGGTTGGTAGTGTAATTGAAAAAGGGCAAGTACAGACCGGCTACAGGCACACGTGTATGATGAGATGTCAAGATATTATGACGAAGCCACGTGCTCGGATCCTTACCTTTTAGTAAGGACCGCGCCACGTGGTGTATACTGAGGAGCCCTGACCCCCGAGGGAAAACAGCTTGAGTGTTTGTGTTCTTTAGCCAGCCCGTGAATCCTCCTGGATTTTGTATGAACACTGATAAACAGGGAAATTATTTCCATTTTCCATAATAATCACGTTTTACTAGAAGTAACGCTGTCGCAATGTTTGTTGCTATGATCTATAATTTGTAGACATTCAATAAAGGCATAGGGCATAGTGGGGTTATCACCACGCTTGCAAATGTAAATAAATACATGTTTTGAATAATGTGCAGAATTAGCCACTTCGTAAAACGAAAAAATTAAGATCACGTCAAAAATCTCGTTGAAAAGAGTTCTTCAATAAAGCCACAGAAGCTGAAAAAATCGGTCAAGTGCGTGTCGGATCACGCACAGTCAAGGGTTTCGTAGTTGGGATGAATTTATCCCGAAAACAAACTTAACATTGTAATTGAAAAACTTATTCTCCCATACATTCCATCTGCAAATGTAAGTTTGTACGCACTAGATAGAGAGATTTACCATGTTATTTTAAGAGCACAGACTACATAAAGGTTTTCCTGTAATCTATAAGTATAGCACTATTTTCTGTTTTTTTTTCAAAATTTTAGGCTCACTACTTTCGGAGATAAGGGTAAATTTTCACCTATTTTCCTAAGTAACTATAAAACTTTGTTTTTAAATTATTAAAAAAAAAAAATGTGGGACCCTCACAGAAAGCCTCACATAATAAACATTTGGTGTGTCAAAAAGTACAGTTTGCAAAAATTAAAAAAAAAATCTTATTCGCCTCTCAAAAGTTTCCCCCATATTCTAAATTCATTTATTTACGTTACACGTCCGTGTTTGGGTCACAGAAATTCATATGAGTACCTTTCAACTTGATCGGTCCATTCAAACTCAAACTCAAAGCATTTATTTCAAATAAACAAATTACAGGCACTTTTGAATTGTCAAAGAGTCGGTCAGTTAGAAAGTTGAAGCTAGTTGCCCATTCCAAAGCGTAGATCTCTATGGATAAGAACGGGCAAGAAACTCCATGGACACCGTTTTGAATCAAAATATTGTTACAAAATATTGGTTACATCATTCATGTTGAAATTAAGTATGTGAGAACAATGTAGAAAGACGTGCACGTTAAAAGCATCCGCAACAAAAAGGTAAAAACCAGAAACGATTCAAAAATTAAAATAAGCCGTGGCAGCTAAGAGATGACCAGTCCCTACTGACGGCGCCCGTTCATGAACATGACGCATGGACGCATTAGATTCGGAACAAATTGACTGTGACAAACAGACAGACACACGAATTATCCTATAAGGGTTCTGATTTTTCATTCGGACGTACAGAGCCCTAAAAAGGATTATATTTATACCTACTTCCCACGAAAGAGTGGGAGGGCACCCAAACAGTTTTACTCGGGAACGCCAATTAGCAAGGTATTAGGTATCTGCGATAACAATAATAAGGGCCTGCAAAGACGACAGACTTTTTGTGCGATCAACTCTGCGAGGAATCACGCTAGACGAGACATTACAATGGGGACCTCATATATGCGGGGCGGCTAAGGGCCACCGTTTTGTTCTTAGAAAGATAAGACAATTAACAGATGTATAAACCGCGCGTTTGGTCTATTTTAGCTACTTCCACAGCATTATGTCGTATGGCATTTTACCGTGAGGTCGGGCTGCTGACATTGAATCTTTATTTTGCAAAAGAGAGCTGTCAGAGCCAATTATAATCTACGTCGTAGCGAATCTCTCAGGGAACTATTTAAAAAGATTAATATTATGACGGTACCTTGCCAATTCATTTATGAAAATATTATATATGTATGAAAAAATCTACATTTTGTAAATAAAAAAAGTGATAGATATAATTTTAATACTAGAAACAAAGATAAAATAGATCAACTGTTTTCAGATTGACTAAAGTACATACATCTTTTATGGGGTACTGTATTAAATGTTACAACAAAATACCTTGTGATATATTACAATTAAATAAAAAAAAAATAAGCATATTTCAAATTAGAGGATTATATCCAATATACACAATCACCAACTAAAAAGTTATAAACAATTACTTATAAGTTATAAAGTCATCAGAGACAGACGAATTAAAAATCCGGAATCACACGTCATCATGTTAAGGCGGATAAATCGAGCAGATTACATGTGACTCCGGTCTTTTTAATTTGTCTGTCTCTGATGACTTGTTTATAACTATTTAGTTGGCGTTTTTGTCGTAGTTGGGTTTTAGTTTTATAATTTTTTTTTATGACATTGATTTTACATTCTGTGATTACTTTAACCCACATACTGACTTATTATTTGTAAAAATTTTTAGGAAAATCGTATGCATACTTTTACTATGTTTGTAAATATACTAAATATGTGAGCATTAGTATCTATCACATAATTAATTTATCTGTCATTTCTTCATTTTTAATTATTTTTACCTGTTGTGGTATAGTAACTTTATTCTATTTAGGTAAAATTAATTTATTCACATTTTGTAAAGCATTTTAAAAGAATAACGGTGGAGTTTTGTGCCCCTACATAAGCAACTACCTTTTGGAAGGGGCGACTAGAATCATTTGTATTTTTTTTTGTAATTGACATTCAAAAGTGACTTCTTAGTGCCAATTTGAAATTAATGATTTGACTTTGACTCACTTTTTAAATTGCCAAACTAACAATAAAATAAAATAAAAAATAAAAATAAAATAAAAAATATGTGGATTGCCACAATACACCTTTGTATACAATACCAATACGTTTCAAATAGGACATTGGATTTTTGTGAAAAGGCTGCACGAATAGTGGAAAACCCTGCCACCTAAACTAGGGGAACCCTGTGACCTAGGAGTCAATGTTCTACCGTAACTTCGTGTACAAAAGAAGCCTTATTTTATTTATTTATCTGTGTTATTAAAACAATAAATGAAAACAATCACAAGAAGAAAATTTGCTGACGAAAATTCAATTTTGAGTAAAAAGCTCGCCTTTGTAAATGCCATTTCACAATATTACTGAACGCTGTCTGTAATATTATTTAGGTATTATGTGTCGAATTTCGAAATAAGAATGCAGACCTCACAGACACGTACGTCGGCGTTGCAGCCTCAGTCGCACAGAAAGTCTGTCGTATGCGCAGCCTGTAAGAGAACATTTAACTTGGAGTGGACGTTTCCCGGGATACCAGTTGGTTTTATTTGTGTAAAGAAAGGTAGTTTCCAAATAACATTCAAAACGAGTTATAATTGAGTATGACGTGTACTGAGCTGTAATAGTCGCAGATTTATTGGTAAAAACACGTTTTTATTTTTGTTGTTATGTTTATTTCTGAGCAGAAGTTGAGTGTATACAGCAATGTTGACGAGTTATGCGAACATAAATGTAGGGAACAGCTGATTTTTTTTCGCGATTTCAGATTTGATCCTATAGTAAAAGTTTTTCGTAATGATGAGTACATTGACCCCCTAAGAGGATGTGCGTTAATTCCGAGACATGTTGTATAAATAACTAGCTTCTGCCCGCGACTTCGTACACGTGAAATGGCCCCCGTCCCTTCGTGTCGCATCGTATCGCTCGCCCGCACTCGTTCTTACTGACTTTTCTTCGTTTTGTTTGGCTGCCTAAGGATCGTAGCGTGTTAAGGAACCTATAACCTTCCTCAAGAATTGGGCAATGAAATGTGAAAAGAATTTTTCAAATCCAATTGGTGGTTCCAAAGATTAGCGGGTTCTAACAAACAAACTCTACAGCTTTATTGTATTAGTACCTGCTAGTGACTGCTAGTTCTACTCTTATGTGAGTGCAACAGGAAATTTACCCACAAAAAAACGTTTTTACAAAAAAAAAAAAAAAACAACCGACTTCCAAAAAAAACACTACAAAGTGAAAATTAACTTTGGCTTCGGAAGTCGGTGTCTTTGGATCTGTATTGCTTATCACATCAACTGCTTATCACCTTTTACAAAACACATTGCTTTTCCCGATGCAGGGACATTAATTGTTAAGGAGTTCTCCTGGTACTTCATCAGCTCCACTTCACCATAAGCATTATGACGAGCTTATATTGCTTAGCAATCATTTTGAAGTATTTTTTTTTGTTTTTATTGACACACACGAGTTGAAATTAAAAAGAAAAAAAAATACAATTGAGAATAAAGCAAGTAGAAAACACAGAAGAAGTGGCCATGGGCCCCAAACTAGGCATAGCCTGTGTCTTGGTGGCCCAAATTAAATCTCAACCCGTGAAATAATTATTATTGACTTGTTCCGGTGGCCATCTTACCATCTGTGGTCTTCGTCATCAGTTCCACTTTACCAAATGGTGCTTTCCGACAGCAAAGGCACAAGTTACTATAAATAATACCCAAATCGCTATAGGTGTGCCTATAATATTTGAAGACTTCCATGTATTTTTCCAGAATTCCACCATCAGATCCTGACTTGATAACAATGGGACCTCTTGGAAAGTATACCCTTTTAAACAAAAAAAGAATTTTCCAAATCGGTCCAGCCGTCTTCGAGTAATCGGGGAACACACATAAAAAAAAAAGATTCCGACGAACTGAGAACCTCCACCTTTTTTGAAGTCGGTTAAAAATCATTTATAGCCAGAGTGCATCTCATGACAATTCCAATAAGCCCAAACACGGCTAGGATATATTGTTTTATTATAGAGTTCCGGTGCCTACCTTCCGGCTTCATCATCAGTTCAGTTCAATGGTACTATTTTCATCAGACCCATTTATATAAATTTGCTTCGTTATAGTCGTTTAACTATCTTAATTGAGATATTTTATCGCCACCCGTGAAATACTTATCAATGAGGAGTTGCCGTGGCTATCTGTGGTCTTCTACGTCAGTTCCACTTCACCAAATGATACTTTCTGAATGCAAATGCTTGACATGTTGATAACAATACCAAAATTGCTATGTGTTTGCCTATAATATTTGAGGAGTTCCCTCAATTCCTTATGAATCCTATCATCTAACAAAATAATCCTGGAGTAGCTAAGTGTGTTTCAAAGACTCCAGCAGCGGACTGCAGTGTTGGCGTGCTGTTGGTATGTAGGTGTTAGGTTAGTTGATTGTGAACTGGATTTTGATTAAAATGGGACCAATTTGGAAGTATGTGCTTTCAAATAAAAAATGAATTTTACAAATCGGTTAGTAAATGACAGAGTACTGAGGTAACAAACATTAAAAAAAAAGAAAACCTACAACCTAATTGATAACCTCCTGCTTTTTTGAAGTCGGTTAACCTATTTAATCAATGATTAACGCCTCCTTGTCCCGAAGAGCAAAGCTTTCCGTTATTTGCTCTTCGGGGAAAACTGCTATCATACTTTACAAGATTTATGTATTATTCATGGGTTAATAGACGGGTTACAAGATAGATGAAAATAAATGACTGCCTCGTTTGTCTAGTGGTCGCAAGCATTACTGCTGAGCATGAGGTCCTGGGTTCGAGTCCCGGGTCGGGCAAAGTATTATTGGATTTTTCCATCTGGAATTTCTCAGTAGTAGCCTGGAGTCTGTATTTATGCCCGGTTGATGGCAATAGGCTCACCCCTAATACATGGGACTTAAACCTAACTGGCGACATGTGGGTGTACTATGTAGGTACACCTCTGCCTAACCCTTCGGGGAATACAGGTGTAATGTAATGTTATGAAAATCAATGTAGACTAAAAAAATCTTCTCTTGCATGAAAAATCTTATTCTAATGAACATTAATTCAGCTCCTCATAAGAGCGCAAATTTCTTTAATTATTTGAAGTAGCAGTTAACCCTTACCCGCTGCGCTGCCCGCTGTGAGGAATCAAGGGAAACGAGAACGCTCCACGGATTTATAAAGCTCTGGTACATTGCAAGCGGGAAGAGAGCGGAGTACGTAAGGAATGAATGAGAATGAAAAGATAGGTAGGTGCTCCTTAAGAAAATTATTGTTACATGTATGAACGTAAACGAGGCAAAAGGAGTATGTAAGGATCGTAGTAGGTGGCGTTCTGTAGTTTCTGCCTACCCCCATGAGAAGATGGCGTGAGTTTATGTGTGTATGTATATCCGCCAGACAAAACATAACATAGCGCCTAAATTTCTCGAAGGGTAGGAAGAGGTGAAGCAAGGTGTAGGTAGATACACCACTTTTCAGCCTTATTACCTTAGTAATAAGGTCGAAAAGTGGTTCACCGGAAATGTCCGCGTTGGTACATTTCGTCAGTCATATTTAAGTCCTATTTACTTAATATAGGGCCAGACTATTGGCATTTTCCTACGTTATGGAGAAAACTGCACGACCTGGAAATCGAACTCAGGATACCACGTTTAGCAGTCGAGCGATTGTTCAAAATTTTATCCATTATTAACAGTTAGCACGTTTGTAAACGTCGACCGATATCAATGACTATTTGGGAAAGTTGGATATTATCTAACTCATTTAGTAGGTACCTAGTGTAAATAGTTAGTTGTATAATAAATTACTACTTATTGTACCTATATTATTGCATTACCTATGTTATTATTCTATTTATATAACATTAATATTGTTAATTTATTGACGATAATAAATATTCGGGAGGTGTAGTATCTAATTATGTAGATTTATGCACATTTTCACTAACACTAGGCAATACCTAAATGTATATCTAAAATAAAAGCCGTTGGATTTTCAGCTCTTGGCGCTGAGCTGAGCGTCGAAATTCCAACAGCGCGGTTATATTTAGGTATTGCTCGCGACGCGTTCGGTGTGACATCGCCTCACCTATACAAATTACAGTCGCCGGTCGCCGCGTTTTTCTTGCCACTCGAGGGCTAGTTAGTTAGTCACCGTCCGTCTTCGGGGTGGCGACTGAATCATTGAGCGCTGTACGCGAGATTAAGTTTCGTCGTGCAATGTAACTCTATAGTACTAGGGCAACAAAATATTGCAGAGATATTTTTAGTAGTCACGAAATAGGACTGGTTTTTGGATTGTCATGTCGATCGGATGTCAAAAAAAGAATAAAATTGGTGGCCCTTAATTAAAAATGTTCTGCTAATGGACCACCTATAAAATCTTTTCAGGGTGCGCAGCATAAATCTACACAGCATTTTTCTGGCACTTCACTTAATTAATAATAATTAATGGTACTTGTTGACAGGCCTACACTGTCCTCCCATACCTATTAATACTGTGATTTGAAAACATTGTAAAAGCCAATTATTTTTAAAAGCGTAACCGTGAAGTTTCTTGCCGGCTCTTCTCCATATGAAAAAACGAATTGGAACAGTGCACCTAGCTTCTGACGTCTAATAAGTGCCCATGTAGGTTTAGGTGAAATAAAATATTTTTATTTTGAATATAACTTACAGTGGGGTAGACAGATGTGTACCCAATTACCCATAGTTCATTCGCCCACTTTTCGCCAGTTATGTAATAGAAGGCGTGAAATCTCATATGGGACCCATTAAATCCAGTAACACTGTGGTCCACTTGGAGACCAAACTCAGGACATCCAATGTTCAAGCATTCAAGGCTTCTTAACACTCTCTCAAAACAAATATACTGCTTTTATAAGTAGGTATATAGATACTTACGAAACAATACCATAATACTCTTATAACTCTATCTATAAGTAGGATTAATTCAACCCTACCTTTGAATTCACCCTTGCTGTTGTGTTGGTCGCCTACCGTCAAAATGATTACTTTAAT
The DNA here is from genome assembly GCA_947568875.1 of Fissipunctia ypsillon. Taxonomy (NCBI): domain Eukaryota; kingdom Metazoa; phylum Arthropoda; class Insecta; order Lepidoptera; family Noctuidae; genus Fissipunctia; species Fissipunctia ypsillon. The sequence continues at coordinate 3,237,147 of OX387655.1, forward strand.
TAGAGAGAACCCCTACAAGACAAATAGGCATTTAAGGAGTTCCAGTAGATCTCGTATAACAGACAAACAAATAATTATCACCAGTAGGAAGGGTCAATTTATTTATCTAATCATCATATTTTTTGTTTATTTTACTATTGACATAATTTAAAACCTAACAATCTTAAAATAATAATAATAATATGTACAAGTATATAAAAAAGGAGGGGAAATAATCAGAGGACATCAAAAAATTCATCCGCATCGCTGTCAACAGGAAAAGTGCCCAAAAGGCTGGCAGCATTGCCACGTTGTATAGCAATGCTGATTCTTTGGCCAAAAAATAGGCCAGCCCTCTGGTCACGTGTGGAGATGTCTCGAAAAACTAAGTGGGCACTCGGACCTCATGGCCCAAGTGTTTCAACCCCAAACGGCTCGAATATACTAGCTGGATGATTTTTTTACCGTCTCGAAATTTTTACAGGGTGTTCTACCCATGAACATGAACTACTTTCACTATGGGACCAACTATGAGATCACGAAAAAAAATCAGCTGTTTCATACATTTTGGTCAAGTAGGTTTAAACTTTTCTACTATACAGCAGATTTTTTTTTCGTGATTTCAGAGTTGGTCCCATAGTGAAAGTTGTTCATATTCATGGGTAGAACACCCTGTAAACATTTCGAGACTGTAAAAAAAATCATTCAGTATATATATATATATATATATATATATATATATATTTATTAATACACAGGCATTACAACAATTAACAGAGTTTATGAAGACAGTTGGTTTAGTAACATACGGCTTACTTACTTATTACTAATTTTCTTTAGTTCATGATTAAACAGAGTTTTAATCAGTATATAGGTATCAATCAAATGCATTAAGCCGTCAGGCATTAATTTAACTACTTACCCTTAAATATCAATACTTAGGTACTAGGAAAAGAGAAAGGACCAACATCAGCTCAGAACAAAGGAGCTAAACTTCATTCTCTAAATACCTGTCGATCTTCCACCGCTTTTATAGTTTCCTGGTACATTCTGACATTGCCGTGTACCGACGTTGAAACTTTTGAATGAAAAAAGAAATTGATAAAAACTTTATTTTATTTTTTATTGTTATAACGGCCATAGTAGTTACTGAAAATTTCAAGTGTCTGCCTACGGTTCATAAGATACAGCCCTGTGACAGACGGACGAACGAATAGCGAGGCCTTCGTAATAGGGTCCCGTTTGCATCCCTTGAGTACGGAACCCTGTCCACGTTCACACGGTCGCATCAAAATCGCGCGCGGAAAAATCGAATCAGAAGCCCAATGGTTGTGACTAAAAACGTTCCAAATGTAATCGCGATCTCATCTCAGCGACAATCAAATGTCAAAAACTTGTCAAAAACGTAGGGAAATTATAGGTATTTTTGACATATTGAGACTAAGATCAGACTGTGAACGTTCTTAAAATTACGAGAATCGCCCCTGTGTTCACACGGCCGTGATTATTCCACGCCGCGATTTTAAATCGCGGGGATTTTTATTTTGTTGAGCGTTGAATGAATACTACTCGTGTTCCCACGGAACGCGAAAAAATCGCGCACGTTTGTCAGTCAGTACGGCGCGCCGGCTTGTAGAGAGTAGACGTGCCGCAAGTGCGGGCGGACAAAATCGCACGTTGGTATCTTGGCGTGTTATTGCTGACTCTATTAAATTTAACAACTCGTCAAATGTGTGCATCGACATTATAAAATAACTAAAAATTCAAGATAATTATTGTCTTAAATCATCATAGAGCGTCACAAATTGGCCTTTAAAATATCGATTTCATTGTTCAAGGGATGCACCTAAAATTTTATGTTTTTTTGTCGTCTCATGGCCACACAAATAGCTACCGCTAATAATTTTAGTACGTTCGCACTGCACGCAAATCAGTTCGAAGTGATTTTTTAACGCTCGTTTGAACACTGTTGAAGGCGCGAAAAAATCGCGCCAGGCGATATTTCCACGCCGCGATTTTTTGGCGTCCGTGGGAATGTGGGCTTAATTAACTATTATAAAGCTCGCGTCCCATGTGAGGCGAAGCCGTTTGTTTTAATGCTTAACTTCTTACGACCATAGCGATTAAAACCAATTTCAGGTCTGGGGTTACCTGGAGGATTCATAAATTTAAAAAAATCGTTCAAGCAGTCCTTATAAAGTCCATAGCTGAAAATAGACTTTTCAAAGTTCCAATGACCGCTCTTTTAGATCTCTTTTGTTACATAAATTCTGTTCTTATAAACTGTTTTAAGTTTCAAGTAAAACCCAATCAACCTGCTAGCATTATACGTCAGAATAACGCACGAGATGAAAATAAGGTGGATTCACTCTGGTAATACCAATTTTCAAACAGACGCACTGCAGCATTACGTAAGTGTGAGTGCAGGACGAATGCAGGAAGTATCTGTATACTGCTAATGTTAGACAGAACGGCAGCAGCGTCAGAGCGGTGCAGTGTGGATCCTGGCCCCGCCCTGTTGCTACGTGTGTTTTCACCTTATGTCTGCCGCCTGATTTATATATGTAATAAATCAATATATGTGGTGCATTAACACGTTCCATGCGTCTTGAACTCCCGGCCTGCTCGACTTTACCAGAGTGCGGCGCCTAAAATCACAGTTCTCACCGTGGTGCGGCGGGGGCTTCTATTCTATAAGATATTCCATGAGTACTCATGATAAAAGAAACAAAATATGAATTTGAATATGTTTTGAAATATAATTTATTTTGCTAAATCTAAACCAACCAGTCGATTATTTAAACTAGGCTGAGAATTAGCACTTTTTGAACGTCAAGTTTACATCAGATAGTCCCCCAAAACGCCCGCCCTAGACCACTTCCTAGAGCGCAACAAACTCCCCAGCAGCACAGCTGTCTGTTCAGTTAGAAAAATGTGATAGGTACGTAACACAAAACATTAAATTACATGATTTGGTCAGCTAATATAAAAACATCCAAAACTAGACTCAAGCAGGAATTAAAAACTAAAAACGTAAACAGACCTTAATACCTAAATAAAAGCCTCTAGGCATAAACGGCGTGCCCGCTTAGATATGTAGCTATAAATAGCTATAACTCGAAGCCACAAATGATAAACTAGGACCATCGAAGTAAAATAAATAATCAGTTAAAATAACTAATTACAATAACAAAACCATGGTCAGCAAGACGACCAGTCACTACAAGCAGCACCCGTTCAGAGCATGACGCATTTCGCATGCGTTAAAAAAGTTGCATGGCAAAATAATATTCGTGTCGCACACAAGTATAATATTTTGCGTTGTGAGTGGCATGAGAAGTATACACACGAACAAGCACCTCATGCCGCACTGTGTGGTGTTGCTTAGTGCTGTATAATGTCGACGCGTGCGCGCACGTTTTTATCAATATAACTTACGAAACTGAAAAGATCGAGAAAGTAACTAAAGTTTTTCATCTTCATCAAAAGATATAAAGTGTAATAATGCTATCACAGCCAACCGAAACTTTATTATTTGTAGAAAAAAGCCCAGTGACATGAAGTCTTCTTAATATTACTATTTTACGTATCTCATGTAGTGCTTATTTCCTAATAATTAAAATTAAGTCAGAGGCAAAGTCTGGCAAAGTGTTCCTACTGTTACCAAAAGCTTATTAAATCTAGTTGATTTTTGAACATCGATGTTTTAATATAATATATTCCCTTCACTGTTACCGTAAATATGCTATATCAATGTAGTGCGGGATGGCAAAATGTTTCTCATTAAATTAGATGCGTCACGTTTGTCTATTTATTTAAAAAAAAATTAACTGAATGCTGCTTAATGTTGCATAAATTACAATATATTTGTCACGTTTAAATAAAAACTGTAACTTTATACATTTATACAAATAAATAAAATTGAAGTGTCTGTTTGTAATGTCAAAATAACAGCTTTTTGCTAAATGCATATGAAAGATTATACGGTAATTTTATAGTCTGTCTGTCTGTCTGTCTGTTTGTTCCGGCTAATCTTCGAAACGGATGGGCCAATTTTGACGGGACTTTCATTGTCAGATAGTTGATGTTACGGGGTTTAACTTAGGCTACTTTTATTTTAGAAAAGTAATTAGAGTTCCGCGCAAAAAAATTTTAACCCATGAAATTGTGAACCAAAAGTCGGATTGGAAAATTATTTTTGCATTTGGTAGCCCAATTCTCGAGGATAGTTATAGGCTATTTAACATCACGCTACTACCATTAAGGACCGAGCAGAAAGAAAACAGTCAGAAAGAAAGCTAAGCGAAAACGAAGTAATAGTGCGGGCAAGCGATGCAACGCGGCGGGACGGGGGATGAGGGTTTTAATGAGAGAGTTTTAATAAAACGTGGCTGTTATTTTAGTATAATAAGTATCTTACGACATCCACGCGAATGAAATTGCGGGGCACAGCTAGTATATCCTAAAAGTTCTTTGAAATATTCAACCTTAATGATAGTAGGTGATGTGAGCAAATAATGCTCATGACGCACCTTGGTAAAGTTGCGTATAAGAAATATGGAGATCATGCCGCCCTCATGGCAAGCATGTGCCATGCTGCTTGAAACGTGAGCGACATACAACGTATTATATTCATTTGACGCGCTTCGTTTGTCGCGAGCGACAGCGATGCCGCTTTGTGTCTATTGACGCTTCCTCATCGCGAGCAGCAAGCCTTATAGTTGCCTGACTTTGTGCTATGATAATATGATTGATCACCTTTTATATATGATTTCCTGGTATAATATTATATTATGTGGTGTGGAGAGTATTAATTTCTTACATAGGAATATTATAATTAATTAATTATTTCTACTGAGGAATGGATGATTAGATAATTATCGGAAAACCTCGGCTAAACAAGTTTCTTTGATTGCCCAATTACCCAGTTGGGCATTAACATTGTAACGGATCTTAAGCAAACTACCAACATTATCCCTATTTTCACGGATGGTCAAATCCATACTAGTAGTTGTCATGGCACGAGAAATGATTAATGAGTGATATCATTTATGTTTTTCTTTTCATTATACTATCCTGTCGTAACGCATCTGTCTTTATGCTTATTGCTATACCGTTACGGATGGTGGAGGGGGTGTCATAAATTTTGAAGGCATATATCTATACACATATCGACCTACTTGCTATTTTCATGAATATCCTGCCCAAGATTCATTTTTCTACAAAATCAGGTACTTATAAAAAATTATTGGTACCACCCGTAGATGTCGGAAATTATTTTTATTCAATACGATTACAGGTGTAAAGAGCCAATCCCACACGAAGGAGGAAAATTTACGACACCATTTTACTTTCAGTTACGTGGCTACGTTTTTTAAATTGCCACATAAAAGTGGCGGGAAACGGCATCCCTTCAAATAGAACGCCACGCATCGGGCTTTGTTGAAAACTCTCATTACATAAGACAAATAAAAATCTAATAAACCGGTGTAATAGAAAACTTTCTAAATAGGTAGCGCAGGCGGGGTGCAGAGGTGGGCGGTTGTCATGGCAACGGCCGGTTGCAGGAAACTGCACAATCGATGTTGCCAGACGCTCTGCTGCCGCCTGTGGATCAATGTGTCTCTAGTACTACGCCCGGCTCCCGGGAAACCTACCTTGCTGCCGCGGTGTGAGTGCGCTCTCTGCGATATATCGCTGTCCTCTTCTAACACGACCATTTTCCGATGAGCTCCGTAGCTAGGTTGCGGCGACCCGAACGCTTACCGGAATCCTGGCGGGCGCGAGCTCAGCCAGCTCTGGTCGTTCATCACAGTGTGTGGCGCTTTTCCCCGGGCGTTTGGTAAGTGTGCGTGAGTTGTGTCAGTGTTACGTAGATCGTGTTCCATTTTCGAATGTTCACGTCGGGAAACTTGTGAATCGGTTATCTGTGTGCAGTTGTTTGTTGTTGTGGGTGCGTTCAGAAGCTCAGCGCCGCGCAACGCCGGGACCATTGTTTGTTTTGTTGTTATTATTGTTCACAAACTCTTCAGTTACTGTATACATACTGTAATATGAAATTACAGTAATATTTCCTAGTGGTATAATTCAATTTATTCACTGAACACAACCTCAGCTGCAGCGGGTGCTGACATCCGTAAACGTGTTACATAATATGCATACAGTGTCAAAACTACGTGACTATAAGTTTCTCAATAAGGATTTCAGGGTTTGGTAAACATAGGGCGGGAGCTCGTGGCTAAGTAATAACAGCCGCACGGGTCGATCCATCAGGTTAAGCTACGCTTGCCGAGGTTGTCCGTGGATGGGTGACCATCTTTACATACCAACACTCCTCCGTGCCTCGGAAAGCACGTTAAGCCGTTGGTCCCGGCTGTCATTCGTAGCACTTTGACAGTCGTTACGGGTCGTCAGAAGCCCGAAAGTCTGACAACCAGTCTTACCAAGGGGTATCCTATTACCCAGTTACTGGGTTGTGGAGGTCAGATAGGCAGTCGCTCCATGTAAAATACTGGTATTCAGCTGCATCCGGTTAGACTGGAAGCTGACCCCAACATAGTTGGGAAAAGGCTAAGGCAGATTGATTGGTAAACATAGGGCGGGAATTTCTCCAAAAATCCGCGTAGCCCACAATAAAATGAGCTTTATTGAGACACAATAAGGTCGGATTTATATAGAAAAGGATACGAAGGGGAATGCTATTGACGATATCTGATGACTGGCTAAACGATAAAATATTTAGATGGGACTAATAATTAATAACGTTGTCTTAAAGCGTAGGGGAACAGATTTTATAAGTTAAAGAATCTGCGATGAAATGGCGGATTTGTGGAAGGGTCGATAAATTCACGACTCATTTTTCAATTCTAACATATTTTTAAATCAATTTACATAACATAACATAACATCACGCCTTGTTTCCCCGATGGGTTGGGCAGAGGTGTACTTAAAGTACACCCAAATTTTGCCAGTTATGTTTTAGTTCCATGTAATAGGGGGCGAGCCTATTGCCATAAACCGGGCACAAATTCAGACTCCGGGCTGTCACTGAGAAATTCCAAATAGAAAAGCCCAATAACACTTTGCCCGACCCGGGAATCGAACCCAGGACCTCATGCTCAGCAGTAGCGCTTGCGACCACTAGATCAATGAAATATATTCATTATCACTAGACCAGCTAAATTAATTTAGTTAATCATTAACAGTAATTAATTTAAAAAAAACCCGACTGCAAAAACACATACTTAACTGAAAAGAGAAAAACAAGCATTAGGTATAATCTACTTATAGAATTTCGGTATCACAGGCGTGGGACAAACAAAAGTTAGGTACACCTTCTTTCAGATTATTGGTTTGTAAATTGCCAAGTTTGTCTGTCGTGGTCCGATCGTAGAAACGGCCTTAACGCGACGAAATCAACCTATATACAATTATACAGGGTGTAAAAAGACACATCACATACCCGTTAACTACGCATACTGCCCATCGAACTAAGTAATATAGGGCAAACATTATTGCTGGGAAACGACTTTCTTTTTTGGGGTGAAAAATCACTTTTTATGGTAACACGCAATGTAACACGCGCAAAACGTTGTGCTTACTGTTGCATACAACATTATAGGGGTCGTGCCGGTATTTAAAGTACAGTTATAACATTTAAAACAGCTTTCATAAAAAAAAAACGTAAGTAATAAAGTTGGAACTTTGACCTGCAATATTTCCGTAACCAGAAGGTTCCCAGCTATGGTCAAGAACAAAAAAAAAATCGCAATGATGGGAAGAACATGTAACTTTCGGCTTCGTTAAATAAAGAAAGAAAGAAAGAAAAGAAAAATAGGTTTATTTGTCACAGAAACACGTGCATACAAAACGATAAGAATAAACAGAAAAAATAAAACAAAATAGAACCACATTATAATCACGAGCTCAAAACAGAAATAGTCGGAGGCTGCACGTCATGACTGTGACAAGAAGGCTTCCACTCAGCATGATGCTGTTCTATGAGGGACCCACAGCACAGCGCTGATTTTCAGTGGTTACCCGAAAAAAAGACGTACGGAAATCAGGTCAGGTTCAGTGATCAATACATAAATAGTTACATAACAAAACAAAAGAACCAGTAACTACTTAAAATATGCTGCAACTATACAACCAAATATAGGTATGAATAAATATTATGAAATAACCCAAAAAAGACTCCGTAGGCATCGCAGGTGCGTGCATAAATAATGTACCTACCTGAAACATAAATTATTGTTACAATAATAGAACGTCAAATGTCTCTTTACACCCGGTATTATATTTATTGACATGCCCAGCTGACATATCGCAAAGTAGTTGTATTTCACGGTGCACCCCAACCAAATGGGTTAGGTTAGAACTGTGACCAAGCGCGCGCACGGGCCGAGCGAGCGCTACAAGCCCAAGCCCAAGTTGGTCGCAGATACTTGGCTATTTAGTATTTTTAGGACCGATGCACAACAAAAACAAAGCGACATCAACGCCTCTACCGGTGGATAATCTAACTATTTTACAATATGTTCACAAATGTTTGGCCACATCATGAAGTAGTCGTGCGTTTAAGTGTTTCATATCATTGGAGCATTTCCGACGTTTGGCTCCCAGACTGGAGCGGGCCGGGGCTGCCTTGGGGCGGCTCCTGCCCAATCTGGGGGGTCCAAACGCCTCCTGCCGGAGGCTCTACGCGGGGGTCGTGCGGTCCATGGCCCTTTACGGAGCTCCGGTGTGGGCGCGTTCCGTGAGGCGACGACCGGTACGTCGATTGAACGCGTCCCAGAGGGTCATGGCCATCCGGTTAGCCCGGGGATACCGCACGGTCCCCGGGGAGGCGGCGAACCTCCTTGCCGGATTACCGCCATGGGATCTGGAGGCAAAAGTCCTCGCGCACATGTGGGAGTGGCGCGAGGAGGCAGGACGCCGGGGCGTAACTCTGTTGCCGCGAGAAATCGTGGCACGGCGGACAGAGCTCCGGCAGGATCTCATGGCGGCATGGAGAGTGCGATTGTCGCAACCCAGCGCTGGGCACGCCACAATTGCGGCGATAAGTCCCCTCTTTGAGGAGTGGCTGGAGAGGCGCCACGGCGTCCTCACCTTCCGCCTGACGCAGGTCCTCACCGGACACGGGTGCTTCGGGAGGTACCTGTTCCGGATAAGGCGGGAGGAAACGCCCGGGTGTCACCACTGTGTGGATCTCCCGGAGGACACGGTGGAGCATACGGTGGAGGTCTGCCCGGCTTGGGCGGAGCACCGCCGTGTCCTCGCGGAAGCGATCGGCGGCGGCGATCTCTCGCGTCCGGCCCTGGTCCAGGCCATGGTACGGAGCGAGAGTGCATGGGAAGCCATTACCTCCTTCTGCGAAGCAGTAATGCTCGTGAAGGAGGAGGCGGGACGCGTGAGGGAGAGGCAAGCTTTGCACCCTCACGCCCCTAGTCGCCGCAGGAGACGCCCTGGGCGTCGGGAATTGGCAGCCGATTCCCGGCCACCGTAGGCGCGGGCTTGCGGACGGCGAGCAATGGGTAGCTCGCCGTCCGGTAAGGACCAAGCCCGAGTCGACGGCGCGTCATGTTCCACGCGCGCCTCAAAGAGATGTCAGCACTATTGACGGGGTCCGCTAGGGCCGATGCCAGCTAGGGTTGCGGGATGTTCGAAAGAGTTACCGTGGCCCCGGCACAGGCAACAGAAGGAACACGGGTGGGTTTTAGTCAGTAAAAGTCTGACACGCCCTCCCGCTCCGCCCAGAGCGGGAGAAGTCATTTGATTATTTCCCATCCACAAAAAAAAAAAAAAAAAACGTGTTTCATATCATCAAACGTTGAGTATTCAATTACCTGGCCAGATCACATCATGATGTAACCACTACCAGCGGTCGATGTTCTATGATATGAAATACAACCATTTCATGAAATGGTCGAACACTAATTATCAATTCTAAGATCTGGCTACGATATAAATATTATATAGCCTATGTCACTCCAACAATTAAGTCGAATCTAACGACACCTCATAAATGTTAAAATCAATCAAGCCGTTTAGGCTACAGCTTAGAGCGTGCCAATTAAATAGACATGCATACATACATACTCTCGAAAAAAAATACCCTCCTTCTGGGACAGTCGGGTAAAAATAAGTGTATAATTTATAATTATAATAAAAACAGGCATCAGCTCGCAGCGAAGTGGAATAAAACCCAAACTTGATCCAAACTACCAGTTTAGATACCTACCTATGTATTAAAGAAATTAGCGTGAGGAACCTCCTCACTAAACGTTATCCAGGACTAGTTTCGTCTAACATGTGACATACCCCAGGGTATGACAGAGAAGACAAGTATCTCAACTGGTCAGCTAAACTTCTCAAGAAAGTTCATAATAGTACATTATGATACAAGTGTGTAATGATCAATGCACACGCGTTTCATACGACGTTTTTCAACACACTTGCGAGGCAAAAAATAAAATTTCATAAACTAATTACGTATGTAAAGAAAAATATGAAATATGGCCCACGGATTCCTTCTATCGTGTTGTCTTCGCAGGTTGAAGGAGAGGCAAAGGCACGAAGCCGTCGAAAAGTCTAATAGGTATTAAAAACATATAAACTGAATATTTTGTAAGTATGTTATTTGGATGTAGAACACGAAAGAATGTAATTTTTTTGAGAAAAATAAATAATTTCATGAAATATTATATTAATTTATCATATTTTATTTATGTACACAGTAGGCATAAAAAGTCATTTTGAAGAGATTAAAAAAGCGCACATCTCCGTAAATAGTTATCTGTGGCGCACATTACCGAACTAGTGCGGTAATAAAGTAAAAAAGCACGCGAATACACTGCATTATGAACCTAAAAGCGGTTCAATAAGAGCAACTTTATAAGCAAGTGTTTTGAAAAATTATTTGTCAGGTCAGGAGGCGTTATTATCAAACTATGTGCAGCCCACAATACAAAGTTACCGCACTGCACTAGTGCATCTAATGTTTACACCCCTTTTAACTGAGTTCAAGATCTGGGACAATGCGCAGTTCACTGCCTACCAGGAGAATATAGGCCGCTGAGAGACATTTGTGAGCGTGAGGGAAGTGAGAGGCCTCCTATCACTTTCTTTGAAGAAAATGAGTAAGTCCATGCGAATGAAACGGAAGCCTTCAGATGAAGAACTACCAAGGGATTGTAAAAGTGAATGGTTATCGTTTATTTGCAACATTTATTATTTTCTCAAATGCGTTAAAATGCAAATCTTAAATATGAATTTCTTCAATAATTCACGAATGCAAAACGTTTAACGCCCACATTATTTCGATGCAATTTTATATCAGGATCCCCCGATGACAGATGTAATGACAAAACAGGCATGAAATATATTCCCCAGCCGCGATCGGATGCCTAATAATATAATATCATGGTGGATGAATAATGCCGATTGACAGAATACAGTCAGTATTTTATTAACGGCATTCGAAATTATAACCTGGTTTTTACTAACTTAGTTAATTAATAAACAAGGGGATTTGTGAAATTCACGTATTTTATGAATTTGACACAAGTCATGACTATCTTAACTGACCTCAAAAAACACAAAAACAACCGAATTGAGAACCTCCTCCAGGTTCTCAATTTGGTTGTTTTTTTTTAATGATTGTTACCTCAGAAGTTCGTCATTTATGAACCGATTTTAATAATTCTTTTTTGTTTTAAAATGTATAGCCCTGAGGTGATTCCTTATAAATTTTGTCAACTTCTGATGAGTGGTTTTTTAGTTAGCGTCAATAATACGTAATGTTTCCTCATAGTGCATGTGATGATATTATATTAACTTCCTACCACTGTTATTTACATATCTAGAAAGTAGTGTCGTATACGCATTTGTGTGTCACAACTAAAAAGTGAAAGACTACTTTAATTTCAATTTTTTAATTTTTTACGAAAATACAAAACGAGACTCAATTCAATATTATTGTGGCACTTGACAGTATAAACCTTAATTACAATATACAAGCTACTACTAAAATATATATACTGGATGATTTTTTTACCGTCTCGAAATTTTTACAGGGTGTACTACCCATGAACATGAACAACTTTCACTATGGGACCAACTATGAGATCACGAAAAAAAATCTACTTTTTAATAGAAAAGTTCAAACCTACTTGACCAAAATGTATGAAACAGCTGATTTTTTTTTCGTGATCTCATAATTTGTCCCATAGTGAAAGTTGTTCATGTTCATGAGTAGAACACAATGTAAAAATTTCGAGACGGTAAAAAAATCATCCAGTATAATATGTACAAGCATAAAGTAAAAAATTTAAAAAAGGGGGAAGAGCTCATTGGGCATCAAAAAATTTGTCCGCATCGCTGTCAATAGGAAAAGTGCCCAAAAGGCTGCAGCATTGCCACGTTGGATGGCAATGCTGATTCTTTGGGCTAAAAATAGGCCAGCCCTCTGGTTCCGTGAAGAGTTGACCAACCTTGGTGATGTCCCGAAATACTCGAAATGGTACTTGTTGACAGGCTTACACTCTCCTTCCATACTTAATAACACTCTGTAATTTGAAAACATTGTAAAAGCCAGTTGTTTTTAAAAGAGTAACCATGGAGTTTCTTACCGATTCTTCTCCATAGGAAACGACCAATTGGAACCGTGCACCTAGCTTCAGACGTTTCATAAGTGCCTATGTAGCTTTATGTGAAATAAATTACTTTGATTTTTAGCACATTGTCTTCATGAAGAAACGATAAAACATTACCAAAAATATTTTATTTGAAAAGCCTGTAGGCATAAACAAAAAAAAAAAAACCGGCCAAGCACTTGTCGGACCACCCACAATGACGGGTTCCGTAGTTAACAAACTTAACATTGTACTGGAAAAACATGTTCTCCCATACATCGATAGGTATACGTCACGGTCCCATTATATCATAAGTTAGTAAAGGCAAAAAAAACAGCCAAGTGCGTGTCAGACCACGCACAATGAAAGGTTCCGTAGTTGGGATGAATTTATCCCAAAAACAAACGTAACATTGTTGTTGAAAAACATGTTCTCCCATATATCGATATATGCCACGGTCAATTCTCCAACTGCAAATGTAAGTTTGTAATAGGAAAAAATGTTTTTTTTTATGTGATAAAACTAAAAATTATTTATTTTCGGAGTTTTTCCTTTACTTGTACTGTGATACCTTACTTCTTGCCAAATTTCATGATTCTAGGTCAACGCGAAGTACCTTATAGGTTCCGATTTATTTGCGAGTATCAAAATATGTCGCATAAATGACTGTATTTTCTTATAAGCTTGATTTTTGTACAGCTCCTAGGGATTAATATCAAATACGTAGACCCTACGTATTTGATAATAATTTCAACTTGATACCTCCACGCGTTCCTGAGAAAAAGGGTCCTGACAGACTGACAGACAGACAGACGGACAACGAAGTGATCTACACGGGTTCCGTTTTTCCCTTTGAAGTACGGAACCCTAAAAATGGGATCTTGAGAATTTGTAAAGGACAGAGCAATATACAGGATGCCCGAACATTGACGTCCAAAAAAAAATGTAGGTCCCTCGTATCGTGGGATATCCGAATCTCGACCATACAATGACTATATAATGATACATATATGAACATACGTATATGAATTTTTGAGAATTTTCGACCAAAACATTTTAAAAAATTTCTAAAAAAAAAGTAGAAGACTGTCGAGATTTCTTTTGCAACCGAATCTTCATGAGTAGTACTTTAATGTATAAAATATTCAGCTTCGTAATTGTGATGAAAGTTATGAAAATGTTGGTCTAAAGTGAAAAATTTACGTTCGGTAAATAACGTCATAAATTTTCCAATTTAAATTAAAATCAATAAAATTCTCAAAATTAAAGTTGGCAAAAAATCAGAAAAAAATTCATTTTTTTTTTTATTTGAGATAGGTTTGCTCTTGACTCTAGTCTAGGTCAGAGATAACAGAGACAAAGTCGACGATGGAGCGAGCTTACCCAGAAGAAGCCTGTTCACTCTCACTTTGAAGAGATCGGGGTTGTATGCATTCGGAAACACAGACGCAGGCAGAGAGTTCCAGTCCTTTGCTGTGCGCATCACAAAAGACATTTGGAAACGCTTAGTGCGAATTGGTGGGAGAGCAACTAGGTAAGGATGGTAACCATAACTCGAAAACTATGAAAAGTCGCGGAACATACATGGGGTGATTCGGATACCCCACGATACGAGGGACCAAATTTTTTTTTTGTTCGTCAATGTTCCGGCCACCCTGTATAATAAAGTTCTCAGAATGATCACAGAGGTGTCTCTTACAATTCTGTAAAGTACAAAAATCTCTTTTAAATAAGTAATAAGCGTCCCTTGTGATTGTAACAATAACTTGAGAGGTGTCAAATCGCTGTTTGATTGATGTATAATATTGTTCAGTTCTGTTCGTGAACGAGCAAGTTACTACAATAGATTTTTACCTGCTGTATTGTAGTATCGAGTAGAACACACGTGGATAACTTGTGTGTGAAAATGTGAATCATTCATAACTGATTCACAGGTTGACAACAGATGAATAGTAATTGGGGAGCAAACCACTATTTTAAAGGCGAGAGTGTTTCTTTAGTACGTCACTCGAGCTTAAAATAGTGTTGCTCCTGAGGTGGACATTACTTTTTATCACCCTCTGTGAGAAAATAAGTAAGTGCAACTTATGAATTAGAATAGTACGTTTATTTATTTACATACAATAGTAGGAACAAGAATTTGAGTAAATAATTACGAACGAAGGCGGAATGCATTTCGCGCGTTTTTTTTTTACAAACCTTGTTTTCTTTTAATTTGGCTCGCGCGGTTTACTTAATCATACAGCCTGTTTGTTAGTGCTACGTGTTTATACAATGTTCGTGATTGATCTCTTTGATGATTGGAGCTTTTACTAACAATATCCACATTCCAAATTCAAATCACTTTTAGTCCCTAGGGATTAAAGTGCCATTTTAACCCCTTTTTACGAAGAATAAACTAGCTCTCTTTGGATAGATGTGATAAAAAGAGATTTATTGGTATTTGACACTTTTGGAAATAGTTTTTTATTATGGCCTTAGCTAAGCGCAGAACTTAAATTCTACTACTATCGTTGAGACTCTAAAACCTTTTACATAGAAATTAGGAAAACTAGGAAAAGTTACATTTCAGGAGACTCCTTGTGTAGTCCAACCTGACCACGACACCTATTTCTACCACCCAACCTTGATAAACTAACCCCTTCTTTCTACCATTTTCAATCAAAATAAAAAGTAATAAAAAGAAAATTGCTGAAGATTTATAGTTGATATTTTTAACACGAAACTAATTTGTGATGAAACTATAACATGAATAATCAAGCATGTGTACCAGGAGTGCATACCTTCAAGAATACCTTCATGAACACGAAACGAAATTTAAAATTTCACGAAGGCCACAAAGGTTGTAGAGTGGCTAGTGGCTAGTACCTACTACGTAGTAAATCCAACGTTAACGGCATTGTGGTTAGTGTAACGATGAGTTTGTGGCTAATTAGCACTACCGTGTAGGTTAACTCAAGCCTACACGGAGTACAAGAGGAAGGATCAGACTGGAAGCGCTAATTAGTGAGCGTATTACAATCGAGTGGAGGGCACTTGAGGAAATAATTTCCCGACGTATTCTGAGTCGAAGTATGGCTTGTCTAGACATTGTAATAATCTCTCTGCACGTTAGGTATTAATTTTGGACTAATAAATTAAAATTAGAGGCAAAAGTGCATTCGAAAAGCTGCATTTGAGAAGGATTCTTAGGTTCAGTTGTAAATGAAAAATAAGGAAAACTTAATATCAAACATAGGTACCTAAACATAGATACTCTCTAGCTGCTAGCAGAAAAGAAAATAAGATTTTATTTTACCACTTTTTCTAAAATACAGGCCTAGGCTTAGTTTAGTTAGACTGATCTCCCACAAACTACAAAATACCTGTCAACTTAATGTGTAGTTAATTTATTAATGTAATTTGTGGAGTTAAATAAAACATAAACTTTGTCGGCGTGATTAATATGTATACCCGCGCCAAATTACAGCTTTCTGATACTAAGAGTCTCTGAGCTAAGCCGGGGACAGACAAACGGATAATGGCGAAACTATAAGAGTTCCTTGTTGACTACGGAACACTATAAACGAAAAACTTTGCAAGCAATGAGAAATTGCTACGTCGCAAGCACTTTACAGTCACAAAACATTGAAGATTGTGTTCTAATCATTTTAGAGCTGAAAACTGTAAGGCCCTATGTACGGCACGGTTTCTTTGCGGTACGGTGCGCTAGCCGCGCCGTAGAATAATCGCGTGAGCTTGTATACGCGCAAACGGCGACGGCGCCATGCCGTAGTGCAACCGTGTCTGTCAACATGCTTCCATAGTGATCCATACAACACTGACGACCGTGCTTACACACGGTGTATCAACCGTAGTTTTTCACGGCAAGAAAAACGTGTGTGGCCTATGAATGAAGGACCTTTTACAGGTCCGAGTATAAACCTACTGTGAAAAAAAAAAGTAAAAAACAATATTTTTAGTGCTAACTTGTATTTACTTTTAAAAGTATACTGTAATAGTTCAAAATCACTAAAATAAATATCTATGTTTTTTATACATAGATGCATGTTTTTAACCTTCTGGTATGATTTTAACCTACATTTATATTAACAAGGATGAAATAAAGTCGAAAAATGTTGCCGCGCGCCTTTGACAGTTTGCTTTGTTTACCTCGTGTCAAAGTGGCGCCATCTGCTGTCTCAGCTTTGCGTAATATTCCCTATTAAAGCCTAATAATAAACTACAGCAACACATTTCCCAGCCCGTTCCATAGTTCACTATGCTCGTGTGATGCAGGGCGCGTCGCACTGGGCGCGTCCATGCGTCACGTTACTGCGCCCACCGGCCAGTCGACCGCGTGTTGTCCACGTGCTTCCACCATGGAGGGTGGTGAGCAAAGATCTTGGTGGAACACAGTGGTCATGGTATTGTGATTACGGACATGTCCAGCTTTTCGACCTTCCGTCCGACCTTTTCGCCATAAGGAGTTTTTTTTAGAAAATAAAAAAAGTTAAATGATCGGGTGAGTGAGTCGGAGGAACTCGTGGCTAAGTAACACAAGCCGCATGGGTGGATCCATCACGTTAAGCTACGCTTGCCGGTGTCGTCTGTGGATGGGTGATCATCTTTACATACCTCGGTATGTAAAGATCTCCTCCGTGCCTCGGAAAAGCACGTTAAGCCGTTGGTCCCGGCTGTCATTCGTAGATCTTTGACTGTCGTTACGGGTCGTCAGAAGCCTGAAAGTCTGACAACGAGTCTTACCATGAATGTGTCGTATTACCCAGTTACTGAGTTGTGGAGATCAGATAGGCTCCAAGTAAAATACTGGTATTCAGCTGCATCAGGTTAGACTGGAAGCCGACCACAACATAGTTCAGAAAAGGCTAGACGGATTGATTTTTTTTTATTGATAAACTAAATAATAAATACCTTCCTCCTTCCTGACTGCCTCGTTGGTCTAGTGGTCGCAAGCGCTACTGCTGAGCATGAGGTCCTGGGTTCGATTCCCAGGTCGGGCAAAGTGTTATTGGGTTTTTCTATATGGAATTTCTCAGTAGCAGCCCGGAGTCTGGATTTGTGCCCGGTAGATGGCAATAGGCTCGCCCCCTATTACATGGGACTTAAGAATAACTGGCGAAATGTGGGTGTTACTATAAGTACATCTCTGCCTAACCCTTCGGGGAAACAAGGCGTGATGTTATGTAAATAAATACTTTAAAATAATGTAAATTTACGAAACCCCCGACACACATCTATCTATAACCTATTCATTGAGACCATTCCAATGAGCCCAAACACCTTCACCTCACCTCACCTCTGCTGTAAGTTGGTGAGGGAGTTGGGTATCCTGCAAATTCGAGGTGATGCTGCAGCATCAGTTCAAGGTTACTATGCCATTAACAGTAACAGAATACCAAATTTCGACTCGATCAGACCTGTGGAAGATGCTCACATCCATTCATCAACTAGAAAAGAGCTGATAATCTTCAAACGGTTGAATAGATTTTCTTGAATCATAGCTAAGAACACTCTCGATCAAGTCACCTTTTAAACAAGACAAAAAAAATGTATATGTTTCAATCGTTCGGGAGATATGATGCTACGGAAAGCTACACAGATACACAGGTTAAACTTATAACACCCCTCTGTTTCCGCCGGGGGTTAAAAAACAAAGATAAAAAAGTAAAAAAGTCCAGACTACTTATAAATGTCCAGCTTTTTGTCAGGACTTTTCAAAATGATAACCCTAGATTAGGGTCTATACCTATATGCCCATGACCAATTACTATTGTTAGGTAGGAGTAGGTTCATGGCAAGCCTCATGATTTCATAGACTAAGTAGATGGTTATGAAACCAGAAGCTCAATTCCCGTAACTAAAAACGTTCAAAATCTAGTCGCAATCTCATCTCAGCGCAAATCAATGGCAAAAATAGATGTAGGGAAATTAAAGGTATTTTTGACATATTGAGACTGAGATCAGACTGTGAATGTTCTTAAAATTACGAGAATTGCCCCTCTGGTCACGCTCGTTCAACGTATTTGCGACTACAGGTGTATCATTCATTACTATAGATGCAGTGCTACTAGGAATTGTCAAATGAGAAATTCCCTTAACCACCAATTGTCAGATGAGAGAAGGCTGTTTAACATGTTTTTCCCTGCGAGCAACACAGGCTATAAAAAACAATGCAAACATGCAGGAAGATTATTTTATTTTTCATAAAAAAATCACAGGCAAGATTTCACTCAATCCCTCAATCAAATAGACAAGCTCGTTTTAATAACAGATTTTAAAAAACAAATTAAAGTCTGTCTTGTGTTATTTAATACTTGAAACTACTTCAGCAAAATAACCTTATAAAATTCAAAACAATATTTGATGCACACTCAACTATTCAGTTACTAGGCGTGAAAAGGTAACAGAGTCACTTTCTAATAAAGTCATACATACATACATAAACTCACGCCTTCTTCCCATGGGGGTAGGCAGAAACTACAGAACGCCACCTGCTACGATCCTTACATACTCCTTTTGCCCCGTTTACATTCATACATCTGGTCATACACGCACGCCGGTTGCGAGTACTACGCACCTGACCTTTCTGAAGAACATCACCAATAAGATCATTATATGTCTTCCTAGGGCGTCCCCTTCCGGCGTTTCCACTCACATCTGCCGTGTAAATACCTTTTGTTAGTCGACTTTCATTCATCCTCTCAACATGACCAAACCATCTAAGCATACTCTTTTCAATTTTTGTCACTACATCTTCTTTTAAACCGCACCGTTGCCTTATCACATAATTCCTCAGTCTATCATTTATAGTCACACCACACATGCTTCGCAAGGAACGCATTTCCACAGCATTTATTCTACTTTCATGCTTCTTTTGCCATACCCAACATTCACTTCCAAACATAAGCGTAGGCACCAGCACACCATTGTGAACAGCCAGTCGGGCCTTTTTGGACATTAACTGGTTGGTCACAACTGCATGTATAGCACCATTCACTTTATTTCCCGCATTTACTCTCCTTTCCACATCTTCATCTATCTTTCCATCACTTGTAAACAGACTCCCCAAATATACAAACTCACTTACTTGCTCCACACTTTTATCATTTATTTTCACATCACACATCGATACGTCCTCTTCTCTTTCAAACACCATGACCTTCGTCTTATTCACATTTATATTCATCCCTTTTATCTTATATGCTTCATCCATGACAGTCACCATGTCTTGCAACTGTTCTGCTGACGATGCAAGTAGAACTTGATCATCTGCGTAGAGAAGGCATTTGACAAGCAAATCATTCATCCTCAATCCGCACTCACCCTCTTTCAAATTTGTCAGACAACTATCCATGTACAAGTTGAACAGCCATGGTGACGCTACACAACCCTGTCTAACACCCCTCGAGATGCAGAACCAGTCCGTGTATGCCCCATTTATCCTAACACAAGCACTGGAATCCTTGTATAAAGATTTCAGTGCCCGTACCAAGCGCCAGTCCACACCGTACACCAACCGTGTCGACCACACACTGTCATAGGCCTTCTCCAAGTCAACGAAAGCAAAGTAGACTTTCTTGTGCTTTGCCAGATGTTTTTCGGCTATGCACCTTAGGGAGAAGATCTGATCCGTACAGCCCATTCCCTCTCTAAATCCTGCCTGCACATCCCATATTTTCTCCTCTGTCACTTTTATCACTCTATTTCTTCACTTTATTTCTAACAAAGTCACTTTCGCATTTATAATATTTTATAGTAGGTAAGTAGGGTATGGATTGAATACCTAGCAGAAAATATCGAATATCGGAACAATTCTGCGAAATTAAAATAAAACTACGCAGAACTTATCAAAGCCCTAAGAAATATACTAATATCTACATTTTCTAAAAATACTAGGATATCATATTACATAGGCACTATGCAGCAGCAATATCTTGCGCGCACCGCTGGAGGAGTTTAGTGAGCTTCTTTTATTACCTGGTATTTGCATTTTTAGTGTTCCGTAGTCAACAAGGAACCCTTACAGTTTCGCCATGTTCCGTGTATCTGTCCGCGGCTTAGCTCAGAGACTCTTAGTATCAGAAAGCTGTAATTTGGCGCGGGTATACATATTAATCACGCCGACAAAGTTTATGTTTTATTTACCTCCACAAATTACGTTCATAAATTAACTAGACATATTAAGTTGACAGGTATTTTAAAAAAAATGTTGTAGTTTGTGGGAGATCAGTCTAAACTAAGCCTAGGTCTAGGGGAACCCTAGCAGTACTTATTGTAAAACGTAGCGCAATCACAATATAACATAACGGAGCTGTTTTGTAAAAGAACTAGCTGTTTTGGAAAACAGCGGATGCTACAATCCATCAGTGACATATACATGGGCATGTGATTCGGAGGAATGAGGAACACGTTGTGAGGAAAGTTTTGAGTATAAGCATGAATGTGGATAGCTATAAGAGTGGGGGAACAGCAAAGAAAAGAAACGATGGATGTATTGTGGTTAATGTGGCTAGAAAGAGGCTGAATACTGAGATTACGGCTGATACGAGATTTAAGGAACAAGACATACTGTGCTGGTCCCATTATTTGGTATAGGTAAAGGCAGGAGAGTGATTAAACGTTTTCATTGTCAAAACACTATAAGTAAATATATTCCTATTTGTACAAAACATTAAGTACTGTTCCAAAATCCCAACGATTCACCCCAAATAGTCATTTATGTACATCGTGTGTCATTGGAATTAACGCCTTATGATTCACCCTACGTCTCCTAGATAGACGTACGAATACGCAACCACACCCCCTACCGACTACATTAGGTATTAATGCCATTATTGTAACGTCCAAATAAGGACGAAAGTACACTTGCCGTAGCTGGTACAAAACTATGCAAGTAGCTGGCATGCCATTGTAACATTGACCAATCAGAAGTTGTTATAGCACACGGCATGCCAGCTACTTGCATAGTTCTGTACCAGCTCTACAGGCATGTGTATTTTCGCCCTTACATTTTGTTAAGGCGAAAGCGCCGGGGTAGCGCGAAATTCAAATTTTCTTACGTTTTTTGCAATTTGCAGGTCAGTATTAGTTTGTATGTTCATTAAAATATGATTCGCGACCGTAACAAATATCTATTTACAGAATTATAATCATTAAAGTCATCAATACCTCTTTCTAAGACCAAGTAATCCTATTGAATGACTATTTCATGAAATCTTAACATTTGAGGATTATACTAACTAAAGGAGTCGTATTACTGATTCTAATGATTATAATTCTGTAAATATAAGTACATATTTGATACGGTTGCGAATCATACTTTAATCAACATACACCCAGACACTGAGCTGCAAATTGCAAAAATCGTAAGAAAATTTGAATTTCGCGGCTACCTTAGCGCTTTCCCCTTAACGGCTTTGAAGACTGATGACCACTATGCTCGGCCGGCTACTTTCTGTGAGTAGTAGTCACTTCGCACAAATTGTAATTTATTTTATTAAGTAATTCTTACATACAGACCGATACTAGCAACATACAGAATTGTGTGGAAAAGGGAGAGGGAGGCTTTTGCCCAGCAGTGGGACAATACAGACTAGTTACATTAGATTACTTACAGGAAAAATCTTGTAGACGAGATAGGTACTCTAGCAACATTTAGGTAAAGTCACAACGACAACAAGAACTTAAATTGTCCGAATTTTCAATTCATAACTGTCATTATTTGACAGTTGTATGAAATGGCTATAACACGGCAAAATGACCTAAGGTGTCAATTTGCTTAACAATTAATTTGCCTGACTGTCATGCGGGAACTAAACCCGTGTCCCAAATGCGCCATCTGTGGGTATTTTTTTTTCATTTGATAGGTTTTATGATGATAAGAGACAGTATCACTATCAATGGTATATTACCTATCGTCATCGCGCACCATCATTGATCGTCATCAATGATGGTGACGCCATGCCGAAGTTGCTATAGACGATATTTGATACAAACGCATTGCAAAAAACAAATATCCCATAGGTTACCTACAGCCAGACATTTAAAAGAGAGATGTCCCCCTCACATATCCAGACTTATAAATGCATTATGCTCCATCCCTCTTCGATAAATTTGCTTTATGAGCGAAGCCCCTTCATCCCCTACTAATATTCAGTCTAGTTCGTTAAAGCGTTAGGAATGCCTAGCCGTAGCCCCTGCCTCTAGGGTTGGTGACCGCGGCGCGACGGAGAGACAGACTCATTGTCACGTGGCTAGTGGAAATAGGGATGATGCTTAAGCCTTAAGCTGTTGGAGGTAGGGACTTCCTACAATACCTTTGATAAGTATCAAGATCAAGAAAAATAGGAAGGTTCCTCATTCACCATTCTTTAGTTTTGACATCTGCCTCATCTACAGCCACTGTTGGACATACTCCTCTTTTTTTTGTCGCTTCGACCATTTTTAACCTGCTGAATGAATTCTGATGTCGCCTCAAGGCGACACTAGCGCAATGCCGCTACTGAGGACTGCTGTCACCTTTAGGCGCCAGCGCTTAACGGTACCTGCTGAATTCTACTTATATAAACTTACATACGTTGTTTATCTTACTATCCATAGGTAAAACAACTCGGAAATAATAAAAAAACAATTGTTATTATTATCAGGTAACTTCCATCATAATTTCGATATGGATAAAACCTCTTCCGTTATCTATCGATACAAGATTATCCCTTTCCTCGTGTCGATAGTAACAACCCTAGCAGAGACGGGGAGGCTTTATATCGCAAACATATCGGTACCGGTCTCGTCGGATATAAACAGATTTGTTTTCGAATCAAACACTTCTAATCTTAAATGTATGTGTCTGCGAGATTGTCTCTGCGGGAATCAGTAAAACTATTTTGATTTAGAATTAACATCTACGTCTGTGTGTTTAGAGTCTCAATTCATAAACTTTTTTGTAAATTTTTAGGTTGTTTTTGTTGTTTCATTTTTGTAGCTTATAATCGTAGTAGTAAGCGTTTTCCTGAAAGGAAAAGGGGGAAATATGAAAACGATAAGTCTGGCTTTATGAATGCCTTCTGTTTGTGGATAAAAAGTAGTTGTATTCCATAATTTTGTAACTTAAATTGAGTAAAGTAAGGACTGGATTACGTAGGGCGGACAATAGAGTTATTTTAGAGCTTGCTACAATTTGATATTTCAATCCTAGAACTCCAATTGTATTCAAACTAAACGTTAGTTCAATAAAATAACCAACTGTTCAGTTCATGGTTACGTAACCAAGAAATACCAACAATGTCTGGGGTTAACTTGACCTCGAAAAATAAAACTAGGAGTAACCCCCGCAAGCAGGGAATTTAAATTCAAGGTTAGAGTACCAGGGTATTATAATTCCTAAGACGATGCTAAGTCTTTTATTACAGCAGACATCGCAGGCGTGATTTAGGCGCGCGCCATATTTCGCCTGTTTTGTCAATAAACGGGGAAAGTAAAAGCAATTGTTTGCGCGTGGTAACACTCGATTATATTATTTGCTTAGTACAAGGACGCCAGAGTCTATGAGTAGGTTTCATAAGTTACTGAGGATAATTGGTTGAGTAAACACAATATTGCAGAAACTTATTATAGGCCCTTTGTACACACACGTTTTTCTTCCCGTGAAAAACTATGGTCTATTCGCCGTGTGTGGTCGTCAGTGTTGTGTGGATCACTTTGGAAGCATGTTGACAGACACGTTTTTTCTACCGCGCGGTTTATTCGCCGTGTGTAGGCACGGTCGTCAGTGTTGTATGGATCACTATGAAAGCTTATCCACAGACACGTTTTTTCTACGGCGCGGTTTATACGCCGTACCGTAAAGAAACCGTGCTGTGTACAAAAGGCCTCACTTCGGCTGTATTCTTAATCTAACTTTTAGGATTATTAAATATTTGTTCTTTGAACTTGGAGGCCTTTTTGCTTGCCTAGGATAGCTTCACTGCAGAACAGTGAACTGCGACATGCTGCGGAGAAAGACTTTTAAAATCTTAGCAATGTAGAATTTTGTTTATGATTGCAACTTTCTAAGTTTTGTTCAAACAGCGACGATTTGGTTTAAAATTTTCGAACTAACACCTTTTTTTGTTAGTGTACATACAGGAAATGTTTCGAGTGTGATCGTCCTAAGTTGAGGTTACCTTTAACAAATCTTTTCGGTATCTTTGGCCTAAAATGTCATTATAAATACCTACGCGTTTGTTTACCATGGTTAATTAACTTCGTGTCAAGACACCCTAGACAACCATCGATCAAATTAAAGTCAAAGCTAACCACTATAGGCTTTTAACACTATGGTCTTTTTATACGAATTAGTCCTTGCAAATGTCTCCGCTAGGACTACCAGCCCATAGGTTAAAACATTTCCATTAAAATCAAATAAAAGCCATTATTAAAATATCCCCATCCCTTTCTTAGCACATTATTAATACCAGGGTGACAAAGAACTAAGACGTGAGTTCGTTTCCTCCGCATTATCAGAACGTCTTCATTTATTAAACTTTTGATATCTACGAGTATTTGAATAAAGTTCATTGGAAAGTTAATTTTGTTTGGTATTGGAAAAACTATAGAGATTGGAGTTTACAAGTGGTTGGATCGCTGGGTAATGGAATACACTTTATGTTGGGTATTGTCCATTAATTAAAGTAGATTACTATAACCGCAAACAATATACCTACATAACGGCGAAAGATAGTCTTTACCAGAAATAGTCATCGTGTCAGTGGTTCAGCAGCTTCAATATCATCAGGATTGTGCTGGAATATAGCAGTTCGTCGTGGATGTGGTACGACAACACACATGTTACTATTATGGAAAATAGAGTTGATGCCTGGGTAAAAAAAAGAAATTCTATTTAGTTTGTTAGTCAGATATATTAATAAAAAAATATTACACACGTATTTTTAGCTTTATCGTATTAATAAAAAAATACTTAGATAAAACGGTTTAAAGTTGGGGAGTGGGAGCTCGCTACGTCAAAACTCAGATAAATTCTAGCAAGCGTGACGTCATGCCACATTTTAACTCAATGTATCACTGTAATCTTTGATTACGTAAAAAAAGAAAAAAAATACGTGTCAAATATTTTTAATAATCTACCTGAAGGATAAGAAAATGAGTCATCATCCAGTTGAAACTTTGGCCTATATTAATAGTAAACAGAAGCGGGAGAAGTCATTTGATGATTTCCCATTCAAAAAATAAAAAAAAGTATGGTACAGTACAAACAAAATATCACAATGACGGAGAAAATTAAATGAAATCTTTATTTTCCAGATGTAAATCCACACACAATTAATAAAAATACACACGTAGATAACGCAATAAATAAATAAAAATATACAATATCATACATAATACACATTCACATTACACACACACACGCAAATTAGTTAATCGCCGGTAGGAGAGAACAAGTGACCTTGAACAGCGGCTGTGACATTATCTCTGTCACCAGAAGACACGTCACCATCGATGCGACGCTCCGTTACAGTGTCAGTGATCAGCCAGTGTGCAGTGCCACTGTCACCCAGCCTCTTCGGTGATTCCAGTAACTTCGTAACGAAACTAGACGCGCCACGTGTTGCGCCGTCCTGCATAACAATTAACAATACTGGTTCAAATTGGTTGCACATAGGTACTAGTATTTCTGATAACCTATCCAACTGAGTTAAATATGCTTTCACTAACTGAGCAAGCCCAAATTGTAGCAAGTGAAAATTAAACCCAAGTTTTCCCCGTAGGTTTTTCATACTTGGTTTTTTGTATTTTTTGGATACATAATACCAATCATTTTTAGTATCAATATTTATACCATCGGTCCATTTGGCATCGTTTAAGTGTTGCAGAACAGTACAATGTGGTTTTCCGACTTCTACGCAGTCGGACACGCAGGCACGAAAATAAATACCTACATACCCTCTATTATTTTGACTATTCGTCATATTTCTATAACCAGCTATGTAAAGCTGACAATATCATTATATATCTTATAACTAAGCTGTTACGGTTTGACTTGCGTTGTTGATAACTACGCCAGAGATTTATAAATACCTGGTTATAAAGTGTACTGGATGTGTCAATAAGAATAAGCTCCAGCTTGTTACAAAAGCTTGTAAGGATCCTCTGCAAAATTTGAAGATAACACACATTGTAATAACGAAAGTAACACTACAAAGTTCGTTGTCAAGGTAACCGATACTGATCTCGTCACTTGAAACTGCTACCGGGCTAAGTTAAAGCTAAGCTAAGTTAAAAAATATATACAGGACATTATTTTACCACTACCCAAATTTTCACAGGGTGTGTTCTACCCATGAATATGAACAACTTGCACTATGGGACCAAGTCTAAAATCACGAAAAAAATATCTGCTATTTCATACATTTTGGTCGAGTTGTTATTGAACTTTTGTATGGAATGGTAGATTTTTTTTCGGTGATTTAAGAGTTGGCCCCATAGTGAAAGTGGTTCATATTCATGAGTAGAATACCCTGTGAAAATTTGGGTAGTGAAAAAATAATTGCCCTGTATAATTACTCTGAATTTACGAATCAACATCATAACATCACGCGGGTATTCCTCGAAGTGTCGGACGGGAATTTTGGAGCCCTTTAGGATATAGGAAAAATAAGACTTTTGTGATCGTCGATTGGGATACGCAATAAGCCAGTCAGGATGGTTCCTGCAATCCTGCCTCGCTTAGCCTCCTTCTTAATTATGATTTCTTAATATAGCAGTGCAATAAGCCTTTACACGCTGTGTAAAAAATGTCGATATAATTTCCACACAAAAATATAAATACAGTTCAGTTTGCGAAATCACAGCGTTTTAGTATGGTCAGGAATTAGTGTTAGTGGGGCCATCCGATAAAATCCACTTTGTAAACCAAGTTAACCCTTTGCATACTTCCGACGATCGGGATTTTGAAAATATTCTACTGTTTTGTCATTATGGAACTTGGCACTCTTGTCTATCGCCTTGTTCGTTATTCCAAGTACCCAGAAGCCACATCCAGTACCCCAACATGATTACCCAAAACCCAAGGTGGTAGTATCAGTGAATCTCGGCACGCGATTTGTAAATTACCCTGAACAGCGGTGCGGCGGTGCGGCGTCCCAATTCTGAAGCTCACCTACTTCTGGCGGGCATGCACCTCGCCACGTGGTAGGAAACAAACAGACTGGAAAAACGGTTAATGTTTATGTAGCGAGTAAGCAGCTCAGTACGAGATAATGTCATGCGATCATACTCGTGGCGAAAAAATGGTGTTAGATAAACTTGTTTGCCATTCTTCGCCACGTGCTTACCTACGTCCTTACAAATTGCTTTAGCTTTTTCAACGTAGATACGTTTTTTCAGGTGAAAAACCTATGAAAATTGCACACAGGCTGATTTTCAGTTGCACGCGTGTGCTACACGCGGTTCGGTCCTACCGCGTACTGGATTTAATTTTGTATAAACTTTTAGTCTTTTCTAGTACCTACTTAGTTATTGTTATCAACTCCAAAATGGATGATTTTATGACAACCATCTCGTAAAATAGAGACACCTCACTACACGTAATCACCTTGCTAGACAAACGGGTCAATGACCGCAATCAGTCCTCGTGATGCACCAGTGTAAACTACTTAGAAGTAAGTACTTTGGTGGGTACTCAGCCGCATCTGGCTAGACGGAAAATCGACACCAACACACTTTTAAGTTTGATGAATTAGATACATAAAGAATTGAGAGGAAGAAGGAATAATTTACAGATTTTTTTTTCGGGTATATTTTTTTTAATTTACTTATTTATTTAATTAACAATTTTTACATTGCATCGAAATGTATTAATCAAAAACTAAAACAACAAAAAGACATACAACTTAAAAAATATATTATGGATACATGAGTGCCTGATTTCAAAATTGCAAATCCACTGATAAGTAGTTTTATTGTGGTTTTATCAAAAATAAAATTCAAAGTTACATGAACACCGATGATAATAGGTTACACTAGTATTTGAGGGGCCAAAGTTCCTGATGATGTAGTGAGGTACCAGAATATCATAAGTGGGAAGGGGACATCTGCAATTTAAACGCAGGTACATTGTAACTGCTAAAACTGAGTTTTCATTCTCATTAGATCGAAGCCGATGTAGTCATGAAAGCTGTAGAGTTCCGTGGATCCTTTTGCAGTTCTAAATCAACTACTTCTACTACTTTCCTAGTAAGAAGGTGCGTAAATACGCTGACGCTGTAACTTTATTGTAAGCCGGGGTCAATAAACAAAATACCTACTGGGATAGTGTGGGTTAAAGCATACACTCAATTAAATTGGGTATAAGATTAAAGATTTTAGTTAAACGGTCAGGTCAAGGGTAAGAGGGTCAATTAAGGTTTACTTATTTATAATACTGGTTTAAAAATCAGATAAAAAATGTGTACCATTTAAAACTTTGTAAAAGTTTAGGGTAGAAGGCAAAGTTACCTATAAAATAATTTGTTTTTCACATGACTGGGCCATAAACAAATAAACATTAGGCCAACTAACCCTTTTTTAGTAATAAAGGTACAATAATAGCTTCAAATTGGAAATAAAAGCGAAGTCCTAACGAGGGGGCAAACCCATGAGTCAGGCAGGGCTTCCCTGATGGTTGCCAACATGTTACATTCAGCTAAATATATTTTTGGCGTTTTAGTTGACAATGTTAGCGAAATTGCCCTAGTAAACTAAAATGAAGGTGGCTGCGACAGACTGGATGCAGAAGGCGGAGGACAGGGTGTTGTGACGCAGCCTGGGGGAGGCCTATGTCCAGCAGTGGACTGCAACAGGCTGAGTTGAGTAAACTAGTGTGGTTTTGTTGTTGTGATCACTGAAACAGACATACACCCGGTTTCAAGTTTGAGAATTTGTTAAACTCTTGAATTTTAAAATTTCTTTGCAAAAAAACGTATGAAATTTTGAATTTCGCAAGCTACGTTGAAGGTATCACCTTAAGTAATGCTAACGTAAAGTTTGACGCTTTCTCAACTTCATCATAAACTGGGTAAGGCCGGCCACAAATCACAAAAAAATACATTTAGCGCTAAAGGAATTTTAAACATAATTCTGTTTCTGTTAATCGTTTGAAGATGACAGACATAATGATATCTGTGATGTGTTTGGCGCGCATTATGTATGGAGTGTACGACTAAACGCCGACAGACACTGCGCCGACAGACTGAACACTAACAAGACTTTACTTCGACGGAACTCTTCGCCGACAGGACACTTCGCCGACAGACTGACAGCAGGTCGCCGGAACCCCGCTACGCGGGGCTCCTATTTCTGTCTGCAGGGTTAAAAGGAACCTAATCAAACCGAACCTCGAGGTGCCCCTGACGTCGACCGTCTAGGGTTAGGATTTTCGGGTCAGGTTCGGAATAATCAGAAGTAAGGATGCCCTGTCGGCGAAGAGTCCCGTCGAAGTAAAGTCTTGTCGGTGTTCAGCCTGTTGGCGTAGTGTCTGTCGGCGTTTAGTCGTATAGTGTTATGTATGCGTTGATGTGCGATTGCTGAACGATGAACATGGGTGCCATCCCCCGGTCGGGCCGTGTTATTTTGGTTTTTCCAAAAGGGATTTTTCGTTAAGCCCGGTTGATGGTTTTAGACTCGTACCATGTTCCGTTACATGGAACTCAAATTTAAACTGGTTAAAAGCATACTAAACGCCTGTCTCTACCTATCCCTTCGAGGAATACAGGCGTGAATGATATGTAAGTTTGTTGAATTAATTATTTGGTGACCTTTAACATTACAATGGTTTTAAAATGTTCTTTTGATTAATTTAAATGTTGTTTCATTTTCATTTCTAAATAATTTCGAGTAAAAATATAAAATGTACCTAAAATGAGAGTACTCCCAAATGATGACTAATTAATAAAAT
This sequence comes from Fissipunctia ypsillon, assembly GCA_947568875.1. NCBI lineage: Eukaryota > Metazoa > Arthropoda > Insecta > Lepidoptera > Noctuidae > Fissipunctia > Fissipunctia ypsillon. Next base: position 3,267,696 of record OX387655.1, read on the forward strand.
GTCTAGAGAAGATTTACATTTCTGTAATTCAAAAAGATGGCGGCAATTTATTTTAACTTCAAGTGTTAGTTGAAATCCTTTAATATTATTATTAACAGCCCAATTTACTTTAAGCTAGAATACTGGAGAAATTATAACATTGTATTAATATTTTCTAAGAGATGAAAAAGAAGCATCAAATTCATCCCTTTGTAATTTTGTATATCTGAGGCGAGGTACAGTCAGATACAAAATCGATTAACATTTCAGTTTAAAAAAAAATCTTGACTCCGGACTGCCGGAATCTGGACATGTGCCCAGAATGGTCCGGATGATGGCAATATGCTCGCCCCCTGCGAAATGTGGCTGTAGTGTAGGAGTGTGGATACACCTCTGCCTAACCCACATTTTATGTAATGTTGTTTTTAAAATCGTAATTTATACAAATGCAACTGATGTAAAACTGTCACAGTAACGTGAAATGCAGTGAATGACATCGAATATTGTTTTGTGTCAATTTAGATAGTAAAATGTTAAAGTATTAGTAACCAACTACATACTCTTGTGTGTTAGTGTGATGTTTGTACAAAAACAAAGAACAACAATACAATCAGCTGATTACAATTCCGCGCGAGTAGCAGCCGTTAATTGGGGGAAGTGGATCACTACATAGTCGAGCAAACTATGTGTTTATTTGTGCAGTGTAACGTATGCTCAACGCCATACTGCAATCAACATACAATTTTACTAATGTTTGTTTCAATTTTCCCTTTATTCTTAAACGTTGCTTAAAATTAAGTGATATAAATATACCTAAACGTCAAAAAATTTATGGTTAACCAGACGTTAATAATTACTTAACTTTAAGCAACTTTTATGAATAAGGGGATTTATTTACTTATTTACAGTGAAACATACTTAATTATAATATACAAGCCAACACAAAAATAAATAGGGTGGTAAAATAATTACGAGGTTGACAATACATCTGGCGCACCTTGGGCAGCCAGCCAGTTCAAGATTTTTACCGATATCGATTTGTGTCTTAATTAAGCAATCACGTAGTGGGCACGTGCGTCCATATACTGTGAGAGGGAAAGATAAACTTTGTCTCCCCCGAGACGTCCTAAAGGCACTTGCGGTATGTCTCACCGGGATCGAGCCAGACCTTAAGCACCTGTTCCACCGCCGCGCCGCGCCGACGAGGAAACGACTGATAATGACTGTTATCAACAATTTTCTCGCTCAAGAAACGTACAGATCGACATAGATAGACGTAGATTGTCGGTCCCGTGTAAGTAAAAGAGATACATATATTAATTCTTGATCGCTGACTGTTTCCACCGCCGCCGACTACTTGTTTTTCGCAGCGACTTGAGCTATCATCTTTGGTAGCGTCGCTCAGTGAGTACTCAAGAGCGAGTGTTTTGCCGCTTGGCGGGCAGAACACTCGCTGAGAGACTCACGCTTAGCACATGCATACCGGCGAGTAAAACCTGTGTGGCAGGCCCTGTCGCCGTCGCGCACTCGCTGCTTGTTGCTCGCCAAGCCGTTTTTAGTTGCTAGCGATACTCGTTTCTCGTTAAGACCCGGCGGTGGGACAGGTGCGTTATGATGAGAGGGGCTACCAGGGTCCAGGATTGAATTAATATATAGCAATACTTTCCGTAAACAAAGGATATTCAGGAAGATTACACACAAAAAAAGACCGATTCAATCTGTACATTACAACTTAAATGCAACACACTATTGTCCTAATAAAGAAGTTTTGATTTTGATTTGATTTGATTTGACTATAAAACAACCCTTCCAAAATGCTCACTAGACTGTTGAAGTGTTTTATTAATCTCACTAGAATAATTTTGAGGGTGTGGTGTAGGTACTATGTATACCTCTGCCTAACCCTTTGGAGAAAACAGGCGTGATGTTATATTAAACTCTCACTAGACCTTTCGGCGTACCTAACAGTTGTCTTTACATACAAATAAATAAAACTGAAGTGTCTGTTTCTAATGCCAAAATAACAGCTGTTTACTAAATGCATATGAAGGTATATACGATACTTATAACGAAAAAGCAATTTAAAACATTTTTTCTGTCTGTCTGTCTGTTTGTTCCGACTAATCTTCGAAACGCCTGGACCGATTTTGACGGAACTTTCACTGACAGATAGCTGATGTTATAAGGAGTAACTTAGGGTACTTTTATTTTAGAATAAGAATTAGGGTTCCGCGTAAAAAATTAAAACCCATGAAGTTGTGAACAAAATCCGAATCAAATAGGGAAGTATTGACATCGACGCGGGCGAAGCCGCGGAAAACAGCTAGTCTTTTAATAGAAAAGGTGCATGCTGGTTGTATCTTCGTATTAGTGTCTTTTAAAACACAATGACATTATTTTTATAATAATATCAAAAACAAAACCCGATCCCCTGTTAACAACGACCTCGTAACACATCTTGCGCAGATTACAAAGTTTTATCAATTCGCGTAAAGTTAAGTAAATCCAGTTAGCGCCAGTTTAGAATTAATATGAGTTGTTCATGAAACATGTTACATTATTACCCTCGTGTAGGTTCGGAGGAACCTTTTTGTACTATCACATCACTTTCTTTCATCAAAATTATACAGGGTGTAAGAGACAGCCCTCCGCAGACTGATGGAGTGAATTCAATATACCATACTAATATGACCGGTACATAAAAATATTTCAGGAACGTTATGGGAATCCAATAAGTCTTATTTGTTTTATTACCTCACACGCAATGTATCGTTACCGTGGCAAAACGCGCGTAGCGAACGGCAGCGCAGCGAGCCTTCGGCCGCAGAGTTTTTCAACATCCATTGCTGATTTTTTGATTTTAGCTGTTTTATTTACATAAATGGAGTGCTGCATACAGATAATGTAATTTTACATTGAAATAAAGGAATAATAACTGAAAATACTATAAGAAAAATGGAAATTTTCCTGCGAATATTTCCGGTGGAATATGATTCAAAATAAGGAACTTAATGCACCTTGTTAGTTTGCAGAGGGCTGTCCCTTACACCCTGTATATTATGTAGGTTCCGATACGACTTCAAGTATAACTTTACTTATTGGTAAATCTTTAAAAAAAGAAAACAAAAGTTGAGGTTTTCGTTTCTGCCATTCGGTTGTACAAATGTACCTAATATATTGTATAATCTAGGTTAGAATCTGAACTACTACTGATTGGATAGATTGGGCAAAATTATTAAGTAAAAACTATATATTTTGTAAATGTTATCGTATAAATGTTATATTTATTTATTTATAAATGTATATCTATACTTTATTGTACACCAGATTATACATTACATTAAAATAAATTATGTACATTTCAGGGGAATAAATAACATTGAAGCGAAAAGAGGACATACATAATATAGATAATTATGGTGTTGATTTATTTGCTCCCTGAATTAATTATGGTTCTTATTCAGCACAACATATCAAATTTATAATTTATCTTACACGACACTATTGCATTCTATGTATAATCATCTTCCACTCTCAACAACATTACATTTTTTTTCATATATTCCCACACCACTCCATCAAATAAAAAAAATAAAAAAACACCTCAATCTCAATATCGATATTAAACATACTTATTGTAACAAAAAGCGATCAGTTTAAAACCGCATCCATTGGGTCATGGGAACAGGAAGCGAGGGTGTGTCTGTAACGTGAGCGAGCGGAAGCGCGCCGGATGCAGCACCGCAGCCTCCCGTCATCGGCAGATGAACTGACCATGTGGTACTCAGGTACCTGCAGGTATGGAGCGACTTGTGCTACTTTACAGGTAGGTGAATTTGAGGTAGGTAGTCGTAGGAAGGAATACTAGGTTTAGCAAAACCCAGTATAACTTAAACACTGGTGTATTTGTTAGTACACTAAGTTTAAGTTGTTTAAATAATTAGTAACAAATTGGATTGTATAATCCGGGTAATAAATTATTCGTCATCATCACCACTGGCAGCCTTGTTTCACCCACTACTGAGTATGGCCTCCTCCCTTTTGTGCCATGCTTCCCTGGTATGTGGGAGTCTCACCCAGGTTTTCCCCGCAATCTCCTGTAGGTCGATAATGATAAAAATAAATTATTATTATTTATTATTAAATGGTTTTTGAGAACGGTACGAGGTTCTTTTCTTAGAATATAAATGTTAATACTTTTTAAACGTACGAGTATGTATTGAAATGTTTACTTTTTTTCAGTTGTGATTATACAAATTGTCTGTTCTAAACTGGCTAAAAATGTTATTCTTAAAACGCTCGAAGTAATCAGTGGACGCCTTTTTCCAGGAGTGGGCCAGAACACTTGTCTCGAAAAGGGCAGGCAGAAAAAGCATTCCCGTATCTTCTACCACACAGGACAATGTTTGTATTTTCGATGTGACAACCTGATAACTCAAATGAATAACAATTCAACTACTAATTACCTTTATTGGTGTCTAAATTTCAATTGATCTCAATCGTAAACTGAATCATTCCCCAATTAGGTAACCACACAGCTTGCTAGCATACGGCCCACCTCAGACGATCCCACCTGACGGTAGCCGTTGCGTTTAGAAACATTGAGGACAGACCAACAAAATGATGAGACGGTTAAAGCCCGTCACAAGATACGAGTGTCAAAGTTATCGTGTCACACTTGGTTTCAACAAGACGGCGAAACCCCATCCACATAATAATGTGCAATGTGCAATGGCGACATTTCAAAACATCAAGATTTCTGTGTTCAGTTAAGTTAAATATTTTATTGTAAATAGTATACGCGTAAACCTGGAATAAATTGTAAATAATGAAAACCGCATCAAAATCTATTGTGAAATTTAGAAGATCCAAGCGCTTTCACAGACATGACTCGAAATGCGACTTGTTTTCTAATAATATAAGCTTACTAGCAATTCCCGCGCGACTTCGTCTGCGTGGATTTCGTACTTTAGTACCCCGTTAGGGGTAAATTTTCAAAAAACCTTGATACACCTAATCCTTTATTTTTGGTCTTTGCAATAAATACTGAGTTTCGAGTTAATCGGACCGCGAGTTAAAATTCTTCCATACAAACTTTGACACCCAGCAATCCCCCTTTAGGGGGTAGTTTAGAAAAACAAAGAATGACAAACTTCATAATTTACTTAGATAAGTATTCGTGCCAAGTTTCAACTTTATTAACTCAAGAAATAAGATTTTTCATACAAACAAATTTGAAGGGGTAAAAAGGAGGGATCCCCTTTTCACCCCTTTAAACGTCGAATTTCCAAAAATCCTTCCCTAGTGGATGTTAACAACATAAAAAGTATCAATTCTGCCAAAATTTCCAGTTTGTAGGCCCAGCGGTTTAGGCTCTGCGTTGATGAATCAGTCAGGACAAGTAATTATATAAGATAGTTAGTCATTAAACATTTAAAAGTGCTACATAGAAAGCTTAGTCTTATTAACTTGGTATAAACGGGCGGTATCGTCTAGCTAGTGCGTTGCTAGGCAACCGTGAGCGAGACACGTGTACTCCAAGGCCGCGACCTCCGAATCTTGCTACTTTAGCAAACATGTCATGTCGTGTCTGTGCTATAGTTTCACAATTCGATTACATTCAACGATTTGCAGGAGGTCAGAGAACAATTGCTGGGGCAAAATAGTCAAGGGCTAATTCAACGAGTACATAAGGTAGGTACCCGCTTTTGAATGTACGTACTAGTAGTTTTTTGCAGCTCTCCAAAGTGTAGATCCCTGTGTATAAGAACTGTCGAAGAAACTTTTCGTCTTGACGTCAATGTGCTCTCTCTTAGCCATGACGTGTTTTATATACAACTAGCTGTTGCCCGCGGCTTCGCCCGCGTGGATGTCGGAAACTATCCTACGGGAACGTATTACCGGGATAAAAAGTATCATATGTCCTAACCCATGTTATGGTCTCCCCATGTCCGAAATTTCATACAAATCCGTTTAGCCGTTTTAGCGTGAAAGCGTAAGAAAGAAACAAACTCACTTTCGCATTTATAATGATGGTAGCGACTCGCCCCGGCTTCGCACGGGTAGCACTAATTATCTATGACCAGATGACTTGTGGTAGATGATTGAAATATTATCTTGAATTCATGCGTCTTGTACTTTTCGTTAGGTGACTGTTCAGAAAAAATATGACACGAACTTACCAAGAATCAAAAAAAAGAATCTGTTGATCCTATCGCTACCAAACTTCATAGAATCACCACTGGGCTAATCTGAAGATTTCCTGGAAATTTCATAAAAATCGCTCCAGCCGTTTTGGAGTCCATAGCTAACATACACACATACATACATAAATACACACATCCATTTTTATATACGAGTATGTACCTAGATTATTTTCATCTAAATATTATTGAATTAATCACATAGGAGTTGAACATGAACACAGTTTATAAGTATTATATAACAGGATAGCATACAATGTTACCACGTTGGACATCAGCTATTCTTCCGGCTAGGCCCTCAATGCGTATGCGTCAGAAGTAAGATATTCTTCTTTTACCGGGCATTGTCTAATATGGGCATAGCCAGGGTCACGGTACGATATTTCTTAACCGCACCACACCGGACACGATATCCATACTGCCTTGAGCTTAATTGTAATTCCTAGAATCTAAGAACATAAATAGTTTCACGGGCATTTGCGCGTACGCATAAAAATTAAGCATTTTTTTACGGTTACGGTGGAAGATGATTATTTAACCTTTCCCGTGTCGTAATTACATAATTAGTAAACAACTGACTCTGTACTTATAGAGTTCAAATTACACGCAAAGACTTGAATAGAATTCTGCGCACAAACACAATACTTATTTTTTTTTTGTTTCTCAAACTGCTTCATTGGTGTCCCATGTACTAGTGCGATTAAAAACAGCGAGGTTCCTGGGTTCGATTCTTTAGTCCAACAAGTATCACAGTTTTTTTTTGTGTATCAACCTAGAAACACATTTCCTCCTAATATCTACCGAAGAATATGGACGTTTCACATTAACATTATCAATTTTCTGTTTTTTTTTTTTAATTATAACACAAACCAAGCTACAAAAAAATCTAAAGAATAAAACGATATATTTTTAAAAGAAAAAGAAAGAAAATACGTTAATTTGCGGCAAACATGACGCAAAGAAAGCCCACAAACACAAAAAGAACATGTTGGTGGAAAATATGCATCACATCCACGCAAAACGGTCATCGCTTAGCATAATGCTGTGACCCTATGCGAGACAGAGCCCCAGTGCTGATTTTCAGCGACAGCCGGCGTTGACGTGATGACGTCAGCCGGTGCAGCATATACTGAGATAAAAATAACAAAAGAAATAAAAGATAAAATAAATACAATATTTAGTTCTAAATGTTTATACAGTGTGACTTTGAAAACATGCGACAAAATTTAAGGGGGAGTTCTACCCATCAATATGAACAAATTTTACTATGGGACCAACTTAGACTTCGCAAACAAAAAATTCGACCTCCTTATACCAAATGGGCCAATCGGGATATGTACTTTTATACGGGAAGGTCGATTTTTTATTGCGAATTCAAAGTTGGTCCCATAGTAAAAGTTGTTCATATTGATAGAAAGAAAGAAAATAAATTTATTTGACTCAGGTTAAGGCACACAATATTCATACAAAAACAAAAAAACGGAAAATAAATAATAAACTTAAAATAGTATAAATTGTGCGCCCTACGGCTGCGCCAAATAGGCCCAGTCAGGTCAGCATAAATGCCAAACAACTAGTGCCTGGCGCTGGTGTTCAACTGTACCTTATGTTACGAGGACGTCTTACGGATGATGGGTAGAACACCCCCTTAAATTTTCTCGCATGTTTTCAAAGTCAGCCTGTATAATTATAATATTTGAAATGACAACATTCTGTTCCGTTCGTTCTTATAGATATTGTTTATACATACTAATACGAACCGAGCAATATTGTACAAGATATTATAAGAAAATAATGTTGTTATGATTTCCTTGGCACGTCATATCAAATTATATACTCTCGTGATTGTTGAGGGGTCTTACAATGATTTGTTTGTTTTTTCTTATAGTAAATACTCCCACATCATATGTACCTATGTACTTATATACCTACATAATCTGGTAAACGTGATCTCGAACGATTTGGTGCGTAATGACCTGAAGAAGGGTCTGTGTGTGGAAATCGACCTGAAAGACATTTTGGCCACTGACTAAGATAGGCGTTGGAGGCTTAGAAACTTTAAACTATACTGGGCATTTTTTTTATCACTACCTCACAGCGTGTTCTTCCCATGAATATGAAAAACTTTCACTATAGGACCATATATTAAATAACAAAAAAAAAATGCTGTTTCATACAAAAGTTCAATACCTTCTCGACCAAAACGTATGAAAAAGCTGATTTTTTTTTTGTGATTTCAGAGTTGGTCCCATAGTGAAAGTTCTTCATATTCATGGGTAGAACACGCTGTGAATATTTGGGTAGTGATAAAAAAAATAGTATATGGTTGAAAGGATACTCAAAGCTTGGTTGAGCACTACAGGTTGCCCACTGCTACCTTACGGTTCAAGCCAGTGTTCTCTAGATTCAAGATTCAAGATTCTTTACTTTTCGAAACATGAGTATACATACAGAGCATGCAAGTTGTACAATTACATATTTGGATCAGTTATGTTTGGCCTTTGTGAATTGAATTGTTTTTTGAATTATTATCAAACTAATAAAATGTCTTACAATACAAAATACGAGTAGAATAATTATGCATTTGAATAAATTACTAAAATAAAACTAAATGGTAAAAATGTCAATTTGAAAAAAAGTCAAGTATGAGTTTCTAAAAATATAATAACAATGTTTCATAATAAGTCGGTTGGTGCCTCCTCATCATTTAAAATTATCTAAGGGGCCTCTGCGAGTTGGCTTCGGCCCCTCGTACGCCTTCCAAAGGTCCGGGACCCCAGGGTCCCGAGATATGTAAACATATGTTTAATTAAAAAAAAATAAACAGTAAAATGTAAAGATGCTTGACTAATTGTCATATATACACTGCTAACTATGCCAAAGATGCATTAATAATTTCGCCAGGTAGCTACTTATATGGTACTAGCTTCCGCCCGCGACTTCGTCCGCGTGAAATTTCTTGTTCCCCCGACCCGCCCCGTCGCATCGCATCGCCTGCCCGCGCTGTTACTTCGTTTTCGCTTAGCGCTCGTTTTTACTTTTTTTTCTTTTTACTCGGCTTCTAAGGATCCTAGCGTAAGGTAACATACAATATAGCCTTACTCAAGATTTGGGCTATAAAATGCAAAAAGATTTTTTCAAATCCGACTGGTAGTGACATAGATTAGCGCGTTCAAACAGTCAATAAAAATTAAAATATGGTGGTCACTATTAGACGAAGCGCATTTTTTTTACTTTAAGCATTATTATACCCGTCGTAATTTCTAAATGAAAGGTCCGATTCGAATAATTTAAAAATGAATTTACTTGTACTTAATTAACCTTGATTATGAAACTATTTACTTGGATAAGGATTAATACACTGTTTATGAAAACACCTTCGCGAACAATACATTATTTTAAAACAAATTTGATTACCATTAAAAATGTTACAGTGAGCCAACCTTAAAAGATAGACATATGCTATCACAGACTTTTTTTTAGAACTTTTTAAGAGGAACAATTCCGTCATACATGATTTTTGCATAACTTTAACCGTTTACGGAAGCTCTCAAAAAGAATTAATTTTTCCCGTTTCCTGCAGCAGTTCCTGAGATTAGCGCGTTCAACCAAACAAACAAACAAACTCTTCAGCTTTATAATATTAGTATAGATTAAATTTTATTGTTAAGGAATTGTAATATACTATAGTATGCTTTCACTTCAAGATGCAACTCTATTTATTCAAATGCAAGCAGATAAACCAATTCGCTGCATGCGGGAAGCACAGAACCGGTCGAAGTGGCGGTGCTTGGGGGAGGCCTATGTCCAGCAGTGGACGTCTTGCGGCTGAAATGATGATGGTGGTGATGGTGAGGCAAATTAACATTGTTAAGACTTAGCGTGTCCTTTGAACCCCATAGGTTCAAAGTCAATTGTTTACCAATTCTGTCTGTAATTACGATATGCAAAAGGTTAACTGTTGTATCTTATCAATTGTTTCATTAGAAGCAACCAAACTTGTCTGGGTTATCTGGAGGTGGTAGGTTTATCTTTGGACCCCGCAATCCCTTGGGTGAGCAAAAATCTCATGATTTAAAAACGAGAACCAAACTTTAAAGCTGTCACTTTTTTTATATAAAACTGTTCTTAACTAGATAACACCACAAAACAACAGTTATAAAATACTTAATTAGCCTATAACTGACCCGTGTGAATGAGTAAACCCTCTAATCCGGCCGGCAGCGGATAATCTCCCACCGTTTAGCGCGGCGATGCAAGGGTTGAACGTACGTAATTGGCTTGAGTTTAAATAGTGACAACATGGCTATTATAGGCCATGGTAGTTTGTGATATGTGGGTGGCCATCTTTTGGTGTAGGGTGTGAAAGAAAGTAGCACCTGATTAAAAGCTTCTTTTTCACTCGGTGTAAGCTATAAGATGATACCTAGCTAAAAGTAGGCCAATCTGGTGGAGAGAGGGTATTTCTGTCCGGGATGCGCCAGCGACCACCTTTAAGCTGTCTTTCCACTGGAGCGGAGAAGAGAGAAGAGGAGTGGAGCTGTGCCAATAACACTTTCACTGTCCACGAAGTAGACACAACAGTTAAATAATCAGCCTGAACTATATGGGACAGGGAAAGGGGTAACCAATAGAACCTAAGCTCAGCTCCACATTTTAGATTCTATTGGTTCAGAGCGTTTACGACGTACGGCATTTGATACAAACTTTCAAGTCCTTGTTTTTCGATGTGAATGAACCGATTTTAATGAAACTTCATAAGAACAAGCAGGATACATAGGTCTAAAAAGTTAAATAAGAACATTTTCGAAATGTCTTATTTAAAAAAAAAAGATAATTAGAAATCTCTGTTTCTATGGAAAATTTAAAATCGGTCAAATTTAGCTGTAAGTTACACTATTTTTCGAAAATGTTCTGAACTAACTTTTTAGCCTTATGTATCCTGCTTACGCGTATGAAGTTTCATTAAAATCGCTTCATTCATTTCGAAAAACAAAGACTTGAAAGTTTGTATCAAATGCCGTACGTCGTAAACACTTAATAATGGCACAGCTCCGCTCCTCTTCTCTCTTCACCACTCCAGTGGACAGGCAGCCTTACTGCTGAGGACCAGTCAACCATCCACCTAGGTACAGCTTAGATATCTACGACGTTTTACCGCCCAAACTTATATGTTTTCAAATTGCAAAAATAATCAATAGTATATTAAAATTGCAATATGTTATTTAGCAATGATAAAACATCTCAATCAATCAAAACAGCAACATTACCATAATAAACGCAACAACAAATCAATCAAATCAATTACTTGCTACTATTGAATAAACGCAGCATCTATTAACAGGATGTCCCCTGCAACTTGACACCCTGCTGTTGCCAACTTTTCTTTACGTTCAAATAACCCGACACACCGACATCCACAACCCTTAAGGGGCTAAAAATAAGGGTGAGTTTCAAAGTGGAGTGATGTTTTTGAAGTGTTGGTAGAGTGTGGTAATGTTTAATAGCTACTTTATAAGCACAGGCAGATGTCGTAGGAGTATAGTTGGAACCCGGTTCGGTTTTTGAGCACGATCACACGTTTTTCTCATAATTTCGTACCGGATGTGTTCTATTTTTAAGTGCGCAGGTGGCGACCAATCAGGGATGTTTGTTGTTTAACAAAAGAGAGAAGAATTGATTTTTGAAGTGATTGTCTCTTTTGAGTTTGGAAGGAAGTTGTGATAAGCTCATGGCACGTTATAATTATGCACTTATTTTTGTGATATGAAAAGTAAAATTGATATAAAGGTCGGTTTCTGAGGTGCTGCAATCATTTGATTCTTTTGCTCAGGCACTGACCCTAGTTTAAAAAGCTACGAAAATCAGAATATCATACAATTCGAATTGTTTACACAACTTTCTCAACAAATGAGCTTGCAAAGTAAACACTAATTTCCCTAATGGCAGCCGATAGACCGAGATGTCCATCCTCCTTTACCAGGAATCCCTATTCGTGCCCGACATTGCGACCTGCAGACGTACAGCAGAGAGGGGCTCGTAGCTAAGTAATAACAGCCGCACGGGTCGATCGATCAGGTTAAGCTACGCTTACCGCGGCCGGTCCGTGGATTGGTGACTATCTTTACGTACCAAGACCCTTCCGTGCTTCGGGAAGCACATTTCATTTGATGATTTCCCATCCACAAAAAAAAAAGCCGTTAGTCCCGGCTGTCAATCTTAGATTTTTGACACTTGTTACGGGTCGTCAGAAACCCGAAAGTCTGACAACCAGTCGTACCAAGAGGAATCGTGTTACCCAGTAACTGAGTTGTGGAGGTCAGATAGGCAGTCGCTCCATGTAAAATACTGGTTTTCAGCTGCATCCGGTTAGACTGGAAGCCGACCCCAACATAGTTGGGAAATGCTAGGCAGATTGATATGTACAGCAATATACGGCCTCTTTGACCGTAAGGCGTTAGGATGCATCTAGTGAAAGACTAAGAGGTCAGAGATGCTGTACTGTAGCACTCAGATTACGGCAGACATTTGACGTATTGAGATTACAAGCGCCCTCAGAGAGTGATTTGTGATGCAGTCACTGTTGCTTACATCGGCTACGGCCCATCGTCCACAACGCATCAATGAGTAGCCAGAATGTCAGATCACTAGTACAAACGACGCAACCAAATAATAAAATCTATACATATAATAAAATAGTAGCGAAGTCAGTACATTGAATTTTTTGTTTTTAAGTAATTTTTGTGAAAACGATTCTAATGCCGAAAATGCATCTATTATAATTTTTGTCTGTTTGTTTGAATATATGTATGTTCCAGCATCACGCAAAAACTACCGAATGGATTTTGTTCAAATTTCGCATAAATATTCTCTATAGGGCTGTTCAGCCTATACGGTAGAAATTATCACGCTATTTGCTATGGGGGATAAGCAATATTGCAATTTCTTATTATTATGGTGGTGTCATACGACTTCCACGCAAACGAAGTCGCGGGCAGAAGCTAGCAGTTAATAACACGTAAGTAAGTCGCGTCGTGTACGGACCACCATTGAAACATGTACTAGTGCTGTGACATTCTCGCTACACATTGGTGATACGAGTTTGTAACACGCTGGTTTTAAATAGCGTCGTGGGCCTTACATGACAGAGTTCTGTACGACTCTCGTTGGTCTAGAGAGGTTGCAAAATATGCGACCACTGAGCGTGGGCTCTTGGGTTTAACCCCGAGTCGGGCAAAGTTACCAGGTCTTTCCCGTATGAAATTCTCAGTAACTAGAATGTGTATTTTGGGCCCAGTTACTGGCAATAAGCCTTGCTACATGGGCTGGCGAAATTAGAGCAAGTTATACAACTCTGCCACACCTTCGGGTAAAAAGCCATGATATTATGATGACCATTTGACGTCACGATTTATTACTCATAGTTCCACAGTGCGTAGAAAGTCCTCAGTAAAAAGTACAAGTAAGTCAATAATTAGTTGATATCGTGCAGCTAACTACCCACACGCCAGCTGGTCGTACTCCCAGGAGCCGTGACACTCACCTCTTGCGGGCTTTACTACTGCTGTTGCTTACTGTCCTAGTATCTCCGACGGGTCAGCCATTGATTTTGTATGTCGGTCATTGATAGATAAAACGAGTCTTACTTTTTACTCGACTGCGGCGAGGAAAGACTATGTTTTTAAACTTTTAATTTATTAAATGCTAGCTGTAGCCCGCGGCTTCGCCCGCGTGGATGTCAATACTTCCCTATTTGAATCGGATTTTGTTCACAATTTCATGGGTTTAAATTTTTTTTTGCGCGGAGCCCTAATTCTTTTTTCTAAAATATAAGTAACGTAAGTGACTCCTTATAACATCAGCTATATGCCAGTGAAAGTCCCGTCAAAATCGGTGCAAGCATTTCGGAGATTAGCCGTAACAATCAGGCAGACGTTTCTTTCTTTCTTTCAGACCGACAGACAGACAAAAGTTTTAAAAATTGAATTTTTGTTATAAGTACCGTTTAAGTAATACTTTAAGCATTTTGTAAAAAGCTGTTATTTTGACATTACAAACAGCCAATTCAAGTAAGGGACAGCCCTCCGCAGACTGATGGAGTGAATTCAATATACCATACTAATATGACCGGTACATGAAATTATTTCAGGAACGTTATGGGAATCCAATAAATGTGATTTGTTTTATTACCTCACACGCAATGAATCGTCACCGTGGCAAAACGCGCGTAGCGAACGGCAGCGCAGCGAGCCTTCGGCCGCCGAGTATTTCAACATCCATTACCGATTTTTTTTATTTTAGCTGTTTTATTTACATAAATGAAGTGCTGCGTACAGAGAATGTAATTTTACATTGAAATAAGGGAATAGTAACTGAAAATACTATAAGAAAAATGAAAATTTTCCTGCGAATATTTCCGGTGGAATATGATTCAAAATAAGGAGCTGAATGCACCCTGTTAGTTTGCGGAGGGCTGTCTCTTACACCCTGTATATCTCGTATTTTGTACAAGTCTTACGTAGAGGCCATAGAAATGTTTGTTCTGTGCGGGAATGAAACCCGTGACCACTAGCGCACAGGCTACTGCGGTGCCGCTAAACAACATGCGCAACTGGCAAAAACATGTGCTCTATTATTCGCAACCACGTTTGTATATTTCAGCTCACAGTTCAATAATAGCACATGTAAAATTTAATTTGAAAGTAGGTATTAAACTTTTCTGGGATATCCTAAGGCATAAATGAATTGATCTAGTGAATGGAACCAAATTATCTGCTGATAATACGTAGGGTGTCAGTAAATACCGTTGTCACTAGGCTACTCTGACGTATTTGGTACTTTTAAGTTTTAAATTAATGAGCCCGGAAACTCCGGGGCTTGAAAACTTTAGAGCACAAACCAACCACTTAGCCGTACCATTCTGTATCATTCTGTTTACCATTCAAGAATAAGATAAGCATGATATTAATGTATGAAAACATATTAAAGTACATACGAAACCATGTATGTAAGTACATTCCGTATTGAAATCGTATGAGTGGGCAATAAACACAAGCAATATGTAACTACCGCTACGTGTGTTGCGTAGTTCACGCCGCTACGTGCTACGAATCTCGTAGCACGTCTACAATATGATAGCGTAGCGTACAATTTTGAAGTACATTGGGTAATGACAAATGATTATTTTAGTGCCTGTGTTTTTATGATTGCCGGGTAGTTTCTCAGATGAATGTATTGTCACGCTGTTTACAAGATGAATTAGCGCAGTTGTATTGAGGTCCGCCGCACTTGTTCGGTTCTTTAATCGGGCACAGCCAGTCGGCAAAATCGAATATATATACATATATTATGCAGTAATTGCTTCGGGTCGGCTTTTTTATTCAACAAGTACTACCGAACTGTATGTACCGAACCGAACAAGTCTCACACTCCTGCGTCGAAGTTCTACCGAGAACAGTGATTTCTAGTTCAACTCTAATTAATTATTGTTATCTAGCTCAGACATTCATAACTCAAGTATATTAAAGCAGATCTTCAACAGACTCTCTCGAACACTTTCGTTGAGATCTCCCGAACAATTTCATTGAGATGTCTTATGATTTGTGTAAGATATTGATGAATTTATGATACAGTTTTAGTGGCACGGAAAGTTTACTGAATGTAAACAATAGTTGAAATATGTTTTAACTGTATCAGGGGTTTATTTAAACAATATTGCGATACCAACACATTTTCGTGTTCAGCTCTTGTATTATTGGGTTTTCCTGTATCCAATATTTCTATGGGTTTTTCCATTTGGAGTTTCTCAGTAGCAACCCGGGGTCTGGATTTATGCCCGGTTGATGGCAATAGGCTCGCCGCCTATTACATGGGACTTAAATAAAACTGGAGAAATGTGGGTGTACTATAGGTACACCTCCTGCCCAACCGTTCGGAGAATACAGGCGTGATGTTATGTTATCTGTTATCAACAGATTATTAACCTTCTTGCTTTCTCTATTCTAGTCTGTTCTACAATCTTCAGCTCTAAAAGCCGTCACTCCACTTTGATCTTATTAAAGTTATTACTGAAGAATAATTAGTTTGCCGAGAGTAGTTAATTACATATTGCAATTATGAAGATTTCCCTCCGTCAACAGCCAGGGTCAATTTATTGATTGCTTTCCCTAGAGACCTGTTAACGATGCAAGGAACTTCTTTGATATTTACTTTCCATTTTCCTCACAGCGAGTTATTCAATATCGGATGACATTTTAAGGTACAACTACTATATCTTTTCACATTTATTTTACAGATTAACATCTCAAAATCACAGTAATCTTTATTTTTTAACCGATGAAATAAAAGGAGAAGGTTCTCATGTCGACGCATATTTTATTTAATGTATGATCACGCATAACTTTTTACAGAGTAGTCCGATTTGAACGATTCTTATTTTATTCGGGAGGGTATACTTCGAAGTTGGTCCCATGTAAAATTGATTAACTTTGCTTGGGAAGTTTTTGAGTTAGCTTCAATAATACGTATTTTCCCTCACTTAGTTTATGTGGATGATGTACTAAGTTATTAAACTTCCTGTCATTGTAATTTAAATAGCCTAGTGGTATTCGAATTTGTGTGAGGTAGGTACTACAGATAAAATGTGAAAAATAAAAACTGCCTGCGTCTGTGTTTCCGAACGCATACAACGCCGATCTCTTCAAAGTGAGAGTGAACAGGCTTCTTCTGGGTAAGCTCGCTCCATCGTCGACTTTGTCTCTGTCACCTCTGACTTAGACTAGAGTCAAGAGGAAACCTATCTCAAATAAAAAACATAAAAATAAAAAACTTTTTTACAAACCAAAACAACCGACTTTAAAAAAAACAGTACAAAGTGAAAAATAACTTTAATTTTGGCGTGTGGCAGTGGGCGGCAAATACTTAAATTAATTTATTATTTCTAAATTTAACATAGTTTTTAAGTCGTTTTACTAACATTATTATGGGCCAAGTATGTCTGAAATAAAAATATTTTATTTTATAAATCCAAAGACAACAACTTCCGAAATTAAAGTTAGGTATTTTTCACTTTGTAGATTTTTATTGGAAGTCGGTTGTTTATTTTGTAAAAAAGTTTTGTTAAAATAAGATTAATGTTGGGTTGCTGCTGTCAGAGGTAAAATTACTGATAGAACTGTAGATTGTGTTCGATTGTTAACATCGACCGTTCAAATTGATCCAGTGTGGTACATGGCTGCCGTTCATCGATCGACTATCGATTGTGTTTTGAGATGACCTTTGTCGACTGGACGGCGTCGATCGATTGCATTGTAGTTACACAATTAAACGTTAGGTGCCTTAATATTGTGGTTTGTATTTAATTTGACAGGCGATGGCGAAGATGAGTTCTTGAATGAAAACTACTAGCCGGATGGGAGATGCAGTTGCAATTTCGCGTCCAGTCTGCTGTTTTAGCTGACTGGATGCGAAATTGGAGCACCAGCAGCCTAATTGCGTAACACACTAACAATATTGCAATGCCTATTATTTAGACAATTCAGACCGAATTTCGGCAATGACGACAAATCTCAGCGGAAACCAGCCTTCGGCGCAGGAGATATGGTGTGCACAAGTGTGTGCGCACACACAGGCACTCTCTCAGTCTTCCCTCACTCTCATAGTCCGATGGGACGTCAATCCGACACGACCGGTAAGAGATCAGGCGCAGGACCAACGGCTTAACGTGCTTTCCGAGCCACGGGGGTAACACACCGCCAAATTCCAAACTCCGAGCTGTTACTAAGAAATTCCTAATGGAAAAACCCAATAACACTGCCCGACCCGGGAATCGAACCCAGGACCCCACGCTCAGCAGTCGCGCTGGCTACCACGAGACCAACGGGGCAGTTGCGTTATTTACGTTGTCGGCAGACAAATTTATCAAACATATGAAGCAATAAGGAACTTTCTTCGCATTATTTCGGATTGTGGTTGCAAGTTTGTTATAAAACACTGCAACCGTAATACGAAAGTGATTGCGTTGTAACGGATTAGGATGCTGATGCTGTAGTCAAACTTAGGAGAGACTTGTGCAGTATAGTATTTTGGTCCGAGTTGATAGATTCTCATTTTCATCAGCTTTGTGCTTATAATAGCCCTCCTTTAGAAATAATGGTTATCACGCTATTGTTATTTATGTCGATCGACAGATTATCTTTGATAAATCATTCTGCCGTAAACGGTAGGATGAAGTGCGTGCAGATCAGGTTGGTGTTTAGAGAAAGCTGAGTATCATTGCGTTCCGTTTTGCTTGTATTGTTACAATAATTATGTTTAACAGGTTTATAATGAAAGTTGTTTGTAGAACAAGTAGCGGTTTATGAAAGTCACTTTTAGACGCCACGAAATACTTGGTTAATGACTTGATAATTTCTACCCAATTCGTAAACTTAGTACCTATACTTTTTATATTCGTGAAATAACACGTATTGCTACGTACGTACGTGCTGAGCATGAGGTCCTGGGTTCGATTCCCAGGTCGGGCAGTGTTATTGGGTTTCTCTATCTGGAATTTCTCAGTAGCAGCCCGGAGTTTGGATTTGTGCCCGGTAGATGGCAATAGGCTCGCCCGCTATTACATGGGACTTAACATAACTGGCGAAATGTGGGTGTACTATAGGTACACCTCTGCCTAACCCTTCGGGGAAACAAGGCGTGATGTGATGTTATAACACGTACCTCACACCTAGTAGTTCAAGTTCGACAAAACCATCAGCCGTGAGAATAGTTAAACTGAGTGAAATGTTCCCAAATGTATCGGCAACAGATTGTTTCGTTTCTGTACTCTTCGATACTTACATATGTAGGTATACTTACTATGTATATCATCTTATATTACTACCTTCCAAGTTATGTATCGGCTAGTGTAATAGCAATCATTCCTACTGTTTTTCAGGTGCACTTATGCCAATATCCAGAATTTTAGGTTTTACAGATGTGGATTTCAGGCGGGAATCGAACCCGTGGATGGGAGGGCAAAGTGTAGTGTAGGCCACTGCGCCTGTAGTCAGGCCACATATTTTTGGAAACTAAGCATTTGTTGTAAAATATAAATTAAATAATTGACTGCCTCGATGGTCTGTGGTCGCAAGCGCTACTGCTGAGCCTGAGGTTGAGGTCCTGGGTTCGATTCCCGGGTCGGGCAGTGTTATTAAGTTTTCCATCTGGAACTTCTCAGTAGCAGCCCGGAGTCTGAATTTAAGCCCGGTTGATGGCAATAGGCTCGCCCTCTATTACTTAAACCTAACTGGCGAAATGTAAGTGTACTATAGGTACACCCCTGCCTAACCCTTCGGGGATTACAGGCGTGATGTTATGTTATAAAACAAATAACATTCCTTTTTCCGACAGGGCACCATGATCGGCAGTAGCTCTCCTGATGAAAACTAGACCAGTGGGGTCCATCTTTAACTTGGTGTCGGTCAGTTATGTTCTAACTGAATTGTGATGGCGTCAGTCTACGCGATACATGTGCTACGGCGTAGCGGCGTAGGCAGTGCTACGAGCATCAAACGGTGGTGCTACCTTATCGAGTTGCTTCTCAAGCCGTCATCTCCTTCGTCTCGTGTGTAAGGGGTAAAATAAAAGATATAAAGTCGAAAGTTATAGTTTATATTAGATTTATAATAAGATATGTAGTCTACAAAATTTCACAAATTTTCACAACGTTATTTGAACCTAAAGCGTCTACCCATTTTATTATGAAAATAAAATTATCGAAATCACTGGATCTACGTACGGCGGGGGTTCATTTTACGTAACCATTATTTTTTAAAATATAATCTAATAGGCTGATATTTTATTCTCGCGTATTCTTACATGAGTAAGTCAAAAACTAATAACGGTAAAAAAATAAAAAAATATCAATCCATAAAATGAGCCCCCGGTGAACTCAACAATACAACGTCGCTCTCATACATATACAATAATATTTGTTATTGTTATATTTAACTAGAGTTATACAGAATAATGATCCTATGAAATATAATTATGCATTTTTTAAATTTATTCAATAATATAATAATACTTAATAAGTATCCATAGGTAATGGTTAGTCACTGTCGTGCTACAGACTACTATAGTTTATATAATAATGAATGAGTCGTATTATCCTTTATCATTTATTACTTTAAATTTATTATTCGATATCATAACCACTAAACGAACATACAGCAGCCTCGGCCCGCAGCGCGGGCGCACGTAATCACAAAAAAACATCGTCAACACATAAAATAATAATCAATAATAATAATCATACAGATAAAAATCATTCATAAAAACATTACAATAAAAATCTAAACATTAAAACACACTTAAAACAAACATTATATTAATATTATCATAATCATAGTGTGTACGTATGTATAATATCATTTAAGCGAATATTCGTATAGTCAAAAATAATGTGAGCATGGCGCGCGGGGAGCGGGGCGGGGCCATCCGACGCGCACGCCGCGCCCGGGCCGCCAGCGTCAGTCCGGCCCGGGCCGGTCCACAACCGACTCATTACCTAACAACACATTAGCTAAGGCGCCCGCGGGCCCCACATACGCTACATTACATTACATTACACTAGACTCTGAACAGACAACAGGCCGCGAGCCGCTCCCGCGCCGCCCGTCCTCGCCTATTATATTATTATTATAATATCTTAATACTTTACGCTATTACGTTAGTAAGCTTTATAAATTTTTCGATTTCTCATTACGCTATCAATAATAATTATACAACTTTTTTTAAATTTTATGTTTTTTTTTTTCGAAATTTCTATCATAACGTACTTTCGACTCTCTCTGCGGCGGCGAGCGCTGCGCGCGCTCGACGACCTAATAAAAAACGTTCATAATAAGAAAATATATCGTGAACAACTCTGCCGACTTAAGATAGGTACGGCGCGGCGGACGGGCCGTGCCGGCGAGGCGCCGACTTTTGGCACCAGGATTTCGATTACGCGATTTTTACTTCTTTTAATATTTTTTATAACGATTCGAGTAAAAAAGATCCCCACTACGAGAACATGTGGCTCGTGGTTGCGGCGGCCGCGGACGGCGTGCACCGGCGTCTTACGAGATGATGCGGATGGCCTGGTGCGCCGGCGCCGAGCACGCGGGGCACGGCGCGCCGCCCGCCGCCAGCCGCTGCGCGCACTCCAGGCAGAACAGGTTGTGTCCGCACGGCACCAGCGCCGCCGCCACGCCGCGCTCGGCGCACACGGCGCAGGCGCGCGCCGGCGACGCCGCTGGTGACGGCCGTGTGGGCCCCCACGCCCACACGCTGGCTGTACCACCGCTTGGCGACTCGAACGATGGCGACTCGCCCAGCCCCTCGTCGCGCTCCGTCGACGACCAGATGCCCAGCAGATCGCCGAGCCGCGCTGAAGAACCACCCGATGAGCATGAGCCGGCTGATGAGAACGCGGCCTCCTGCTCGGGCCGCAGCAGCGACGCCAGCCCGGCGCGGTACAGCGTGGCCAGCGGCTCGCTGTCAGTCTGTGCGGGCACGCCAGTGCCAGCCGAACCCGCAGCGCCCGTGCGCAGTGCGATGTGCGCCTCGATCTCCTTGCGCGCAGCCTCCACGCTCTCTGGCAGCCCCGTCACCTCGAACACTGGCTCGCGCTCACGCGATGGCGTCACGATGTACGTGTGTGTAGTGTGCTGGATGCGCTTGATGGTGGCGCCCTTGGGCCCCACGACGAGCCCGACCACGCGGTATGGCACGCGCACCTGCGCCGTGACGTGCCCGGGCGCGCCGGCGGGCGGCGGCGGCGCGGCGCCACACTTGCGCGACGCGCGGATCTGAGAGAAGTGCTCGGCCGCCGAGAGGATCTCACGCTTGGCGCGCGCGACGTCCTCCTTGCGGCCCGTGACCACGAACACCGGCTCCTCGCCGCGGACCGGAGTCTTGATGTATGTGTTGGTCTTCGCGCGAAGCGCCTTGATCTTGCAACCTATAACAAAGAAAAATAATTTTACAAAGGGCTATGTTTCACATTCTTAGTGGCTTGTACCGGTGAATTAAGTTAGCGGCACAAAATGGGCCTGTTGAAATCCAAGGTTGTCTAAATAATCGACATTCATAGCGGTCGTGGCATTGTACAGTACTGAAGGCCGTTTAGACATTGTACATTTTGGGTATGACAAAGTAACTGCGAGCATGTTCTCGGCGTCGATATGGCCCTCGAGACAGGCCCCGTCCCGAGCACCAGGCGAGTACGTAACGTAATGTAATTCGTCAGTCGGCGTCAAGCCGGCGCGCGGAGCGGACGCTCTCCGTACCCTCAGACTACATGATGACCGATGGTGCCGATATGAAGATAAATGTATGAGTTGATGACTTAAACACTAGTCTAGTATACTTTTAACACCCTAAAGTTGATAAGTTTAATTTCAGGCAGTCCAATAAAGTCGCAGCACGTGCACATGGTAAACTTATAACGTATTGAGTAATATGTTCGTCCCGCTCCAACACGTGTCGCAGGCACAGCTCCGTCCCGCTTGCACGTCTTACTCCATTGCGGCAAAAACATGGCAATGTTGCTCGCAGCATCCTTCGTTAAGACATGACCTGACTACTTAAAACAACACTGCGAAGAATTCCGAAGTGGGACATCTCCAATTTGGAAAATCGAATTCTTTCATTATTGATTCTTCTGTTACATGTGTGAACAAGATCAATGAGGAACTTAATAATACTCGATTAAGTACGAGTTGATTGAGTAAGTACATCTGTAGTTCCCAAGTTCATAGTTCAATGTTGAGAGCGCATACAACCGAGTCCTGCAAGTTTCTATTGCTCAGTATTAATAATCATATTCATCCTACAAATAGTTAAGATACAAATTAATGAAACAATACATAATGGCTGGCTTGAAATTCAGTTCGCGTGAAAAGCAGGTATAATCCCCGGCGGTTACAAATGGGAAAGGCCTATATGTAGGGTAGTTTTATGAATCACAGGTTGACGACCCGAGCGGTAACCTCGCTGGGTTGCGTCGAACCAAATTGAACCCTACGGCCTATGAAATAAAGATAATTGGTTTATTTATTCAACATAAATTCCGTTCCGATTTTAGCTGTGGATATTTTGAGCTTTACGGATATGAATGTACGATTTAAAATGTATTGCTAGGTTTTACAGTTCGATATTTGTGGAAACATCGGTAAGTTGAAAGGCTCACTTTTCGATTATGATTCAGATTAATCCGTCTGTTTCTATTGATTACAACGCGGATCGGCGGGGTGTCATTAATTTGCCGACAATTATTTCTACTCTTAATTTATTACCATAATCGATTTGACACGTTGGATTTATGTACATTTAGTTTCGCAATAACAAACTTAATTGGAGGCAATTAACTTCTATTTAGTAAAAAGTACAAATAACTCGAATAATCTTTAAATAAAGTAGGCCAATTATGTTTGTTTTTTTATTTCCCACACTTGGAAGTTTTGTCAGTTGTACGCGATGACGTAGGCTCGTAGCTTGTAGGCCGATGCTACGAACTTCGTAGCTTCGTAGCACAGTTGGCTACTAAATATGTATGTAAACTGGAATGAAAACTGTCACTTTTAGCGTACTGCAGAGGGAGTGTTTTATTTATATTTTCTTGCAGTATGTTTATATAAAGATGAGACGAGTGTGAAGCCGCTTAAATATTCATTTGACTATAAAGTTCAAACAACATCTAATACATTATCAAAATAAAGTAATTGTTTAAATAATAAACAAAGATTATTGAGAGAACAGGATTAAACGCTTTAAAAATAAAACAAAAATAAGGAAACTTATTTTTAAAACAATCCTTTCTGTAAGCATAAGTTTAGTAGCTTAGCGAATTTCCTTCCCATGTATTATAGGAAACCTGGACCCCACCGAGCGGCAATTACAGGCTTATTATTATATTCCTTGTAAAAGTTTTAATTCCAGCAACAATTTCTGGTATTTTCTTACGACAATGAAGTAGTAAGTCTTAATAAAACGATCCAACGTTAAGTGCCGCGCCTTAGTCAATGTGCACAAGTACCTGGCGCTCTGCCAAGCTCCTATCGGACAAATGAACATGCGCACTGTTAGCTAGCGACGCTGCCCGCTCTCGTAATGTATAGAGGGATTAACATAACTTTGTTTTAGATTTTTCAGCGTAGTTCTTGAATATACAGCCGCCAGGGGATTGCGAAGGAAAGCTGGTTCGAAGACGTGCGAAAGTTCATAGACACTAACTGGTTGTTGCCAAGTCCAAAACGGGGAGTTGAATATTTTAATTATTTATTATTTTTAATATTTCAAACACACAAATGTACATACAGAGGCGGACTTAATGCCATAGGCATTTTCTACCAGTCAACCTTTGGATGATGGAGAGACAAACAGTGGTAGGTACAATTTAAGAAAAAAAAAATAGTAGCATAGTAAATGAATGTACAGATTAAAAAGATTATTACTAATATTCTATTACATAGCTAAAGAAATATCTTCACAAAAGGTGGTATACACTTGTGACCACGATGATTAGACAAGCGTTTGTGACAACTGTCTGCGGCCACCGACTATTGCGATATGGTACAGTACGGCCGAGTTATCTTGGCGAGTTTGAACACAAGCACACTCGCCTCATGTCACCATTTGGTTCCTAAAAATGTTACTGCGCAGCCTTCTGCGCGAAGTTCGGACTCCGTACTAAAAATAATATTAGTACAATAATATCAGTTATCAACACAACAGCGTGTTACTGACCGCAGAAACTAGACAGGCGTTTATTGAGCATCTATCTACCACACACTAACCACTAACCTGGCACACGACTAATCACACACACACACACACACACACACACACACACACACACACACACACACACTACACATACACTATTTGACTAATCTGGCAGACGATACGTAGCGTAGATCATAGTTTGATATTAAGTCTATGATCTTCGCTATTTTAGTTTTTGAACAGTCTGATAGCTGAAGTGTAAATAACATATTTCGCCATATTTAACCGACTTCAAAAAAAGGAGGATGTTCTTAGTTCGTCGGAATCTTTTTTTTCATGTATATGTTCCCCGATTACTCGAAATGTCTGCACCGATTTGGAAAATTCTTTTTTTTGTTTGAAAGGGTATAGACTTCCCAGGTGGTTCCAATGTCATCAGATCAGGATCTGATGTTGGGATTCTGGATAAATCGAGGGAACTCTTCAAGTATTATAGGCATACCTATAGCTATTTGGGTATTTTTTATAGTAACTCGTGCATTTGCTCTCGGAAGGCACCATTTGGTACAGTGGAACTGATGAAGACCACAGATGGCCACTGGAACTTCAATAATAAGTATTTCACAGGTTGCTATTCATTACTTTATTATGGTTGCTAAGCAATTTATGCTCTTCACAATGCATATGGTGAAGTGGAGCTGATGGTGAAGTACCAGGAGAACTCGTCAACCATTAACGTCCCTGCATCGGGAAAAGCAATATTTTGTAAAAAGGTGATGAGCAGTTGACATTAGGCTATTGTAACTTAGATAAATTACAAACCGACCCACTAAACAGTGAAAAATAAAAAACTTTTTTACAAAAATCAATAAAATTATTTAAGCTACTAAACGTAACCAAAAAATATCTATGAATTAAAGAGGAAATCACGTAAGTCGGACGAGATATTCTCGAGTTATAAGTGCACTAACGGATAGACAGAGTAACATTTTGTTTAAATAAATATTTAAATAATGTAAGAATAATAAATAATGTGTACAAAAGGATTTCAAAACAATTTCTACAGAAATCTTGAATGTATTGAAAATCGCGTGAATACAAAACTTGGTTGAGACTACCGTGACCCATATACATATAGCAATAAAACACTCCCTCGTATTTATGCTACCCTATTACTAAGTAATCGGCGCAAAAAAAAAATTAAAGGTATGAAGTATTGTAAGGTTTAAGGAAATGTGGACCATAAAATATAATATTAATGCCTTTTCAAGCCTCTGAGAGAAATAATTATTTTTATTTATCTACTACTAGCTGTTCGTGCCCGGCGTCGCCCGGGTGAATTACTTTCCCACGGATTTTCCAAAAAAAAAAACTCAAACCTTGACCTGACAATTACCAAACACAACAAAAAAAAAAATCAGCCAAATCGGTCAAGCCGTACTCAAGTGGTGATCTTTCATACATGCGGCAACTGATTTTTATTTATGTAGTAGAGGTCTTCTTACATTTATTTTAACTGTTCAACGTTTTAATTAAATTAAAACATAACTAAACATAACAATAAATTAAAAAATAACGTACCTAGTTATAACAAAAATACATAAAACTCAAAAACCAACCCAGCAATAAATGTCATCCGTTGCAAACGCACGACAAAGTTGAAAGCCTCCTTCCGTACGCGCCATACATACCATTCATAAGGGTGCTACGTGTCTACGGAGTGCTACGCGGGCACTGCACTCGACGCGGCTACGCGGCTACGGCGTAGCGAACCGGGTCACCGACTCACCGCCCCCGTCCCGCTTCCCCCCTGTAGCCTTTTCATGAGTAATATAAATGCGTGTTTGACGTGAATTCTTACGTTATTTTATGTTTTAGCTGTAAATATTGAGCATTAACAAGCAAATTGTTATTACTGCCTTTTTATGCGGTTTTTTATTATTCGAGTGATACTTAAATCGTGAATTGACAGTATTTATTCACATATAATTTTATTTAGTAGTGGATCTCAGACGAACCTTATAAATATAATATCAAAGATTTGCAAAAATCATTTATCAAAAACATCAAACGATTAATAATAGAAAAAATATGAAAATGAATTTCCTGAAAGCGCCGTAGCCAGGAATAACCACAAAAGCCTGAAGGCTCTGCGAGGGTAACGACCTCAGATTTGTCACAATAAAAAGGTTCGAAAGCAAACGAGATAAATGTTTGTACCTATTATTTGGAGATAACAAGTTCTCCTTTCGACACGTTCTCTTAACTTTTGATATTGAGGGGAAAACAAACTAATTTGATTTCAGTTCTTTCACATTGTAAGTTATTTTTCTATTCTTTTGGTGAGTCTGCCAAGTTTGATGATTATATTTATAAATATTTGGATTCTAATTTTGACTATTTCATTATTATTTTAACTACATTAGGAGAAATTACTAATTCTGAATACTAAAAAAATACCACTTTCAATAATAACCATTTAAAGTAAACAGAGAGAAAGCCAAAATAAATTAATACTTCCCCCTGTATAAAAATATCGCTACGGTCGCTGCTACGCGGCTACGAGAGCGCTACGGCAGCCGCTACGATTATGTTTCAAGACGCGCATGACTGGCTCGCTGTTTTATTTGTAGGCTTTTTTTTACTTTAGTACTGTTTCGTTTTATTTCAGTGACAGTTAGAAGGGTTCGTGTTTTTTAAGGAGAATATTATTTTAAGTTAGTAACCAAATAGCTTATGTTTTTTCTGGTTTTAGGCGCAATTGACAGTTTATTATGAATGTTTTTCTTCCTTGAGGCACTGAATTACATAAAAAAATGTTTCATGTAACTTTCAACTTAGGAAATAAGCTAAGTTGATAACTTAGCGAATACCTAAACTTCCGAGGCGTTCCGCCATGCCGTGATTTATTTATTAACTTGTCAACAAACAACATTCCCTACAAGCTGGTATAGGCTTTATTACCTTAGTACTAAATTTCACTATACCGTGATAAGATTTTACTCCGTTAAGACACTGCCGGATTTGTAGACACAGACTATAATAATATGTTCCGTATATTGATTAAATATGTTTGTGTATTAAGGAAACACATGTGTTAATTATACATAATACACAACTACAGTTTACTATGAAACGTATATCATTATAGCTCTGTGGATTCCTGGTTCCCTAGTAGATTTTATGTTATCTTGTAGAGGTAGGTGCACGAAATTATCAAAATTATTTTAGTTTTATTCCCATTGAAGAAGACACATGACATGTACTGTATTTTAGGGTTATTTTTTGTAACTTTTTAATATACAAGACATAAGTAATGGAACGTATAAGGAAATTCGTTTATTTTTCCTGCACACCTTTTTCTTATCATGCATCCAAATGATAATTTCCTGCTACGTAATCAAGAAACTGAACTTTTTGCTCTACCTTTTAGGGGATGAAAATAGTTTTTTAATGGTCCAAATGTTATGTTATGTTCATGAACTGTACCTGCAAACGTTAAAGGAGACGGCTCCTTTAAAGTCTGCATTTTTGAAGTTACAAATGTAATCAAATGTTACAGGCAATGTTTAATTAAGATGCAAAATTAGTTTATTTTAACTGGTTAGATATTTTTTTTATCATTCTATAGCTACAATTTCCTTTCATTCCCTCCTAGTAAAACTCGAACGAAATATCACGCAATACGACAGTTACAAGTGCAGTAATTTGAAAATCTAAACGTAAACATGTAGGTCAAAATGTAGGTAGGTATAGCAAGCAGTACATAAATACATAAGGGAAGCACCGAAAACCGTAGTCACACTGAATAATGAAGAAGACAAACTCTGTGTTTTGTCTCATTCCCACATAGCTTTCCTTTCTATCTTCTGCACTTCTTGATATTTTATATGAGGATTACTGATATTGATACGTTTTATAGTTTCGTTATTTTTAACGCAACAGAATTTCTGTTTCAGTTTGCAATTATTTTGTCAATAACCAAGGGAGATAGCAACTGCCTGCGATAGCAGATGTATGACAAAGGTTATTTAACAAAGTAAATCCTCTTTTATCCTCCCGGAATGATTATTTTTCTTTCCGTAGGGGGATCGAGTTCGCAGTGTATCAGCACTTATTGCGTAGAAATATTATTTATCCCGGATCCAAACACCAGGACCCTACGAAGGGGAGGAGATGGTCGATACCTGACAGCGTCAGTAACACCCAGTCCTCGCAACGTTAACTTGAGACTCTTCACAAACGACTCGTTTTGTATACAAGCAACGTTTAATTCAAATATGCAAATGGAGCCCCAATTTACTAAAACAATTTTGTACCTGTCATCTTCTATTTGTCAAAAAATGTCGGTTACCGTTATTTATATACTTTTTCACTTTACGAGCGCTGCGTTGTTCAGATAACTGACTTCACAACGTTTATGATCTAACTTCGGCATAACATTTTAGGGGTTACAGTACCCAGGATGGATAAAGAAATCTTTCCAATACCAAGACGGTAGAGTATCGACTAGTCACCAGGCAAACATAAATCATAGGACGTCGCCATAACAACGGCGGTAGGCTTGCAGGGGTGGGCAACCTCGGGGTACCCCCCGCTCTAAGCCGAGCTGTTTTCCCGCGCCCGCCTTACTACAGCTGTTTCCCTATACAATGCTATAGACACTCTTCCTGTCTATAATGGATGCCCGGGAAGTCGGGAACGAGTTTTCATTTATACTGCCTTTTCTCTGTTCTGATTCGGAATATGAGAACAGAGAAAATGTTCTCCATAATATATCTTTACCAGAATAATAGTGGTTTCGTTTTGATCGAATGGTCTGCTTCCATTATATTCACCAAGATATTTGTGCACGAAAATAAACAGATCGATTGTTTGCATTATTATAAAGTCCAAGTCGTTTATGTTTATTGTAACGTCACCTTTCCAAGCCGGCTACAATAAAAATCGGACGGAACAGAAATAGTACGGAACAATGTTAATTTCTGAATTAAAAAACGTCAGATAAGTCGTCGGTTTTGTAAATACAAGCGGGCGCAATTGGGAAACGTTGGCCGATGCTGTTTAACCAGAGACGCGGTTTCGTCATAACGTTTGGCGGCGTGCCAGGGCCGCGGGGGCTCATCAGATCAACATCCAGTACTGAACTGCAGTGAACTCGGACTACGACTTCAAAAAACTGTCAACACTTAACGAATTGGACTTACAGTTATACGAGATGTGTACGATGCTAACAATTATTGTGGATAAGAACTTTGGGTTAAATATTTGTGGGAAATCAACCGTAAATTAATACTTTAAGAAATATTTAGATACCTTCCTACCGCATTAGGTTCATTCATTACTGAATTGACGAAAAGAAAAGAATTAAATATAAGGGCATCGCGGATAACGAAAAAATATAGTGATAACAGCCAAGTCAAGGGGTTTAGCACCCAAATGTGTCAACTGCTATCAAACTTATCCAGCCTCAACTCATCACACCTGAAACCGTGATAAGACGCGAACTTTCTTAAAAAGTGTCGTCAAGTTGACCAGGCTGACGCATGCGGTACTAACGGGACGAGTCCGGAGAGCATGTGTGAGGTGAGGGGCGCGGGGGTGCGGGGTGCGGCGCCGCAGGGGCGCGTGCCGCGTCGCACCCTCGCCACCCCGCGATCGATACCGGTCAACGACCCCGGCAGTGGTCTGCGACCGGTGCAATGCCGGCCCCGCGAATCTAACCCACATTCACGTCGAGTCGACGCAGCCCGCCCGCTAATTACTACACGCAGATTACGTTGAAATATGCATTGTTTGTATTTGGGTCACGTCAAGGGGACGTATGGTTTGATTCTACGAGTGAGTGCCTTTTTTTAAGCCTGAATAAATTTATCCCAAGTCCTTGTGTTGCTTTTTATTAATTTTATTTTACGGGTCCAAATCAAGTAATTAAATTTCATTTTCAGTCGTACATCCCTAATTTGCTTATATAATGTGTAATATGTATTTTAAATCTAATTATACAGAGAGTATAAGTTTTTTTTTCTACCATTAATATTTTTTTTAATATTCCGCCAAGAAACCTGAACTGATCTAAAAAATATTTTGTAATAACACAAAGTTTGTTGCTAGAAACAACAAACGATTCGACGAATTCCTCAGTAAAACAAAACATCCCCGGCCTACTTACCGCAATCCTTATTAAAAAATTATGCCAGCCACATTATAAAGGCGAATCATCACCATTTTTCACTAAAATTGAGGTAACTTGAAGAAATTTTCCTCGTGGGTGAAAATGGCAGTTTTCCTTGAGTTTTGGTGCGGCCATTGCACTCGGCTTATATAACACCAGGGGTACAGAGGTAACAAGAGGTAAGCAGACACTTCACAAGCTCAGGCACAAACAGACTTATTTGGCGGCTTCGCGGCAAATAAAAAACGTCTTTAAGTTCTAGACAGTAAAATCTAAATTTAACTGGCTCACGGTCAGGAGATGTGTGTACAGGAATGATTAATGATGCGTCTTAGCGCGTGCGGGTGACACCGGGGGTGCGGTGCGGTGGGGGAGGTTGGGGTTGATCGAACTGAAATTGGCAGCGTTCAACGTCCGGCCGACATTTGGTTTATTCAGTAATTTGTCATGGTACAATGGTTAACGAATAATTTATCACTTTTTTGTGGTCCCTGATAGGACATCAATTAACTAAACTTTTAAACCATTAATCTGATAGAATAAATTAAAAGTATCAAAATTGTTTAACTAATATAATTTAGTATTCGTTGCTTCAAATTTAGGAGCATTTGTAACTGGAGCAGTGATGTTTTGAAGACGAGGCCTTAGGCAAAGCAATGTGGATCTTAACAAGTTACGATTAGGTTAGATGTTGAATGGGAGTAGTAGACATGTGTCTTTCTTCGCCCAGCGGTGAGGAGCATCTTTGAGTGTCTTAAGCAATTAGGGACCTTGTTCCTTGAGCAATAAATGTTAATCTCGTTCAATGTTTTGGCATCGAGTTGATACATTGCAGGAGTGGGTTGACACGTGGCGTCTAGGGAATGTCGCGTGGGCGCGAGGGAGAGAGGTGTTCGCCATTTCGCTCTGATTGCCCGAGATAGACATCTTCCGACGAAAGGGAAACGGCGGGACGCGACCATGTTATTTTCGTGATAGTTAGTTTTTTCAATCTAAATATTGTTCAAGATTGCGGTAAGAATAGATGATTCGTTTTTGAGGTTTATTATTTTGGTATTACGAGACTTGTTGTGAACTTAAAGAAGTTAGTATATCTTGGTTTTGATACTTGGACTTGTTATAATCAAAGTTATTTTTCAGGAAAATAATGTATTTCAGGAAAGATTCTCTCGAACATCCTTCACAGTTAGCGACTGTACCCAATCTGTCACACATTGTCGTAACTCCTGTGCTAATGACTTGCCACTTAAGACCGCCATGAACTGGTTACCTAACGCATTGTTGTTTAGATCTTAATACTAGGATACTTAGGACTGCCTTCAGATGTACAGGAATTGATGGTTTACCTGGAAAAAAGAGCAAAAGTTAGTGTTGTCATATTTTGATAAAAAAAAGTACCACATATATGTAAATGGTATTTATTTAGTACCCTACAAGCATACAGCATTTTGAGTAAAAAATTAACACAGTCAGCTAAGAAATCAGTATTCAGAGTTCTATTCAGATATAAGCGATATCGCTGTCGCGCTCGGTAGCGATACTTCTGGTTAGTCACTTTGGACCAGTATCGTTTTTGGCTTTGATGTAGGTAATTGTACTTTTTAAATATTGTTAGTTTTAAGTTCTTTTTCTTTGTTTCTTTTCATGATACTGTGTGCACTTGTGGCATGTGCCAATAAACGTTTTTTCTTTCTTCTTTCTTTCTTATCGCTACCGAGCGCGACAGCGATATCGCTTATACATATCAGAATACGCCTTTAGGGTGCGTTTCCACTGAAGCGGAGACGAGCGGGAATCGACTAATCACAATGGTTGTAATCCTTATCGCGTCTGTGATAGGACGATTCCTGTACGTTTTCGCTCAGCTCCGCTCATCTCTGTTTCAGTAGAAACGCACCCTTACTCTTGATGGAAATGTAAGTCTACCATCAAATAGACACATACGGATGTAAGTCGACATTCATAGGTCAGCTAACACAACACACACAGCTAGTTGAAAACTTTATGATCTAAATACTTAAGTGAGTCGATAGCAAATTGCTCGGTTAACTTTGAGCTGTCCAATCAATTACATCGGAAAGGTTACAGAATATTTATTTATACTAATATAATAAAGCTGAAGAGTTTGTTTGTTTGGACGCGCTAATCTCTGGAACCACTAGTCGGATTTGAAAAAAACTTCTTGCATTTGATAGCCCAATTCTTGAGAAAGGTCTCTATTTGAGGAGTCTAACATCACGCTAGCCCCTAGGAGCAAAAAGAAAAAAAGTCAGAAAGAAGACTGAGCGAAAACTAAGTAACAGCTATTATTTGAATTACGGTAAAACAAGAAATTTCACGCGAACGAAGTCGCGGGCAGAAGCTAGTAAATTATAATTAAGGCCAGAATACTTCATTAACCAAATAACATGTTTAGTCAGACGATTAGTTAATCAAATCGAACTCGATACTCCTTGTTATGACTAAATTAATTGTGATTAATAGTCCACTCAAGCAAATAATACGGCTATTTTTATATTATCAGAACTTCGATGTAGGTAGGTAAAAGACGTAGCAAGGTCAGACTGAGCAGAAACGCAAAAACTTGCTACCCAAACCCTCGGCCACAGTCGATTTGTAACCAGTAAAACAATCTTTTCTGACTTTTGATAGAAGTGATTTACACGTTGGTTTACCTAATCATTTGGCTGTGGTGTATAGCGAAATGATTGTAGAAGTGATGTGATTGTATGTTTTTAAAGTATCTCTGAGCGGATGTTGATTCGCACCGTTTGCACAGGGTTGTGTTACTGTGTGTTCGGTGCTGTGCAGCAGGTCGGATTATGTCTGACACAGTTGGCAGACCTGTCACATAGCATTACTGTTCGCCGATTACAACTTATTTATAAATGTTAAGAATATTTAGTTTCATAATAAAAGTAAAACTTGAATTCCCCACTGACGACTATTAAAATCGGTGAACTTTTCAAGAGAAATACGTCCAGCGGCACTATCAAGGTTCATCGGTAAATCCTTACTTGCCTAAAATTATGAATTCTTTTTTTTATATAATTAAAGGTAATTCGTTAAGTTTGCATTTGCAAAAATCGTGCTTCATATTGTGTACTGTGTAATTTCACAGCGTAATTAAAACGTGTTTTTGATGTTAATAGGTCCACCCTGTTTCCTTCCTTATTGAGCACGCATATCTAAACAATAAAATAGAAATACAACCTTCATCCTAAAAAAACTGGATTTGAATAATATGTCTAGAACAATTAAATATATTTTATTTTTCTTTTGGAACCTATTTAAAAATGTTAATGTGTACTTTTCGCATTTCTGATAAGTTATCAGAGTCAAGGCTGCGCATGCGTCGATAGCTTTCAAATATAGAACGCGAATTAAATAACGTATTGTGTAGTTGTGCTGAACAATAGGAGCGATCGCTACCATTAGTATAGATCAAGGTAGCGACGAGCACCATAATACGCTACTTAAATCTTACAGTTTAACTTCATTCAATAAATACATTATTGACTGACATTTGATAGAGTTGAATCATCCTTCAGGCCAAGGTAAAATATGAATATCCCTACTTATATAAAAAATGCGAAAGTGAGCGCCTTTTTGTTTGTTACTTGTGGCTGTGTTCATGGCTAAACAAAATAAATATTTTCACAGGGAATATAAGTGACTTCTTAAATCATTGTTATTCCCAGGAGTGCTGCAGGTATTTTTATTATTATGGTTAAAGAAATGTATTTCACAATAAGAAATTACAAAGATTTCACTTACTTGAGAACATTTTTAAAACTTAAAATACAGTACCTATTATAGGAACTTTGACACACAAACTAAACAGCTATTGTTTTCATAACAATAAATCATTTACGTAATAACATTATTTTCATTTCGTACGCAAATAATATTGACGAACACAAAACTTAAAACTTTTAGATCCACCCGCAAAAGAAATAATTACCTACCGTGGTCTTAAATATTCATAATACGAGTAGATAAGGAATGTAAACTCGGTGCCACAATAAAGCAACGCAGTAGTAGGACAAGTCTCTTTATGGTAGTAAGTACCTAGTGTTTGATCATTTAGAATGTGGTTTTTAATTTAGTTTTGAAAATACCAAACGAGTTCGCATTCTTTACCTCTTTTGGTAGGTAGGTTTATTAGTATTCCGTTAACCGAAAATATTAAGTAATATTTAGTAATATTTCTGCAAGCATAAAAAGAGCACCGTTACCTGATAAAATACCAGGGAACTATTACAATACAAGAGGTGAGATACTACAACACATAAACATAACACTATATTGATCCCCAGACCCGAAAAGTAATTAATACTTTAAACAAGAGGCGACGATCATTTGTTTAATTAAGACATAATAAATAAGAAAAATATATTAAGTTTTTAAACATGTAATTAATACCAAGATAATATATTGCACCGCCTATAAAAGATTAAAAAATTAAACGCTCATATTTGCATTCATATTTTTTATCGAATAACAAATCAGTAATATTTTCGTGACATTAAGCCGAAGTCCCACGAGCCGAGGCCTTAAAACACGCATTTTAATGTATGTAAGAGTGAATGAATTATTAACGCGCAGGCTGTCTGTGTAAACACTGCGTTATGTTATGACTGAATAACATTGAATTTGAATTTTATCTTTTTAATAAAGTTATAAGGTTAAAGGGTGGACTATACGGTCTACACGATCGTCGCGTTTGTTAGAAAAAGTAGAAGACTATTTGACTTAATTTTTTAATTTTTTTTTATGTTTATCTAATTTGAGCATAAGTTTCCTCTAGAATCTCTCTAATATTTCATCTATTCGAAAATAGGATTTACATGGTAATCGGTGGCCTCTCACATATTATAGAAGATTTTTTATAAGTAAAATATTAACGAAGATACGTTAAAGATGATAATTGAGTACCTACATACGAACAAATCGTCTGCTAACAGATTATCATCTGGACATTTGTTATTTTAATCTGTTAAATATTAATTTATATCTACAATATTTCGATGGCTACACTGACTACCTCACAATTAGTCATTAACTTGTAACGCAGTGATGACAGTTCGAAACAAAACACGTGTAACTACGAGTATAATATATCATGGGAATTTTATGAACCCAAAGGTTATCATCATTCTTGGAAGCAAAAGTTTGATAAGTAGGTACCAATTTTTTCTAGACTGTCCAAATATCCCTTCACACCTATGAGTCAACCTAAATACTGCGCATTTAAGAACTAGATATGACTAACACAAAGTGCATCGAACCTCATTTTGACAAGTCGACGCACTAGGCAGTAGGTACCAACCACCGCAGATCTTTAAGATAAACTTTTGCATTTGTCATAAAATAAACGAGAACAGGTTTCAGTTGTACCTACGTCAACGTATGGACAGAGGCGTTGTTTATGTTAAAGATTGTTTAATGTGACGCCAGATAAAAGTGGCAAGAGAAAATAAATGGACTCCCGAACGTGTGTTCCCAGCTGAATCGTGCAACGTTGCAGGCACGCCGTGACGTCACCAACGTGAAAAATAACGCATTGTGGAGCGTAGCGTAACCTATATCTTAGAATAGACATCTATCTCCCGATTGGTAATAACCAGTACATATTGTTAGCATATTTCGTGAGTATTCAAACACGTGATGTCAGCTCAAATTCCTCTGAGAATTTTTTGTCCGAAGTGAACAGCTGATTACTATCTTCCGTGGGCTATAAAAGCAGATTTTATTTGTCTCACCACGTGATAACGACACATCGGTCAGTTACAAAACGTGGAGCGAGTGACGAACCACCGAGCCACACGCGTCGCGAATCACTTACCTACGTCAAACGATCTTCCAACAATTAGTGTTCTCGCGAAAATCGATCATAACATTGATGGGATCAATTGCAACAGGAATTCAAAATATTTGGGATAGTCGTAGTAGATATAAAAACAATGGTAAGTAATTATCTTTACGGCGTGTGTGCCTGTGGGTGAACGCACCGGCGTGGCCTGGTTGGCCCGTCGCCAGCTCTCACGGTAAACGCTTCTAATCACTGAACTCTTAGCGAGTTAGTATGCTCCTGATAGCTTATAAACGCCTGGTACTTGCAAAGCCGATGCACCTAGCAGTCATGGGTCGAGCTATGTCACTGGCCAGTTTTCCTGGACGATAATTATAAAGTTCATTAAACTGTATTACGCGTGTGACGTAATTAGTCATGTGTCGCCTACTAATTAACAATTGCGGAACAAATAAACACTGCTGTGTTTATTTAGATTCATAACATAACAGTTCTGTGAAAGATTTAAAATGCTATTTCCATTGTACAAGTTTGTATATTGTCAGAGGATCGTTAAATTGTGCAACTCCACCAACATTGGGTATTGCAGGAAGATTTACGTTCGGGCGATAAGCGTTATCGGTTAATCAACCCGGGTATCTCGCGGTGCAGTGACATAGACCTTACCGCACCTCACGTCCCGCTCCAAAAATTCGGTCAAGTGTGAAAACAAATGCAGCCGCTAAGGATTTCTTACGACATTCGATTTTAATTTATTTAATTTTAATCATTCATTTTTTTATTATGAACGAATCAGCTAATAAACGAGGTGAACAATTAATCAAGACAGTCACAAATATTACTTTTTCGAAAAAGTCTGGGTAGGCCATGAACTTTTAAACGAAACATTCTAATAACACATTTGCCCAATTTAATTGTTATATCAATTTTGTAAGCATTTAGCAACACGGATTACGCTTGTATAGTAATTTTCGGTTAGACAAAGCGATCAATTTGCGGATTTCTCACTTTAACGACTGGACCCCAAAAAAAGATTGGCCAAAAGCACGTATGTTTTATTGGTCTGCCGGCGAAATATCAAAAGTTGTTTTAGGCTGTATATACCAGGTCACCATGACACGCGAGTCATGTTTAGATGTTGATAACTTCGTGGCTATGACCTCCTTCATTGCCGAACGTTAGAGCCCGTTTCCGGCTAGCAGCCACATATTCGCAACTGAGGTCACTCTAAGGCTGCCGAGAGCTCGAGGAACGTAGCATTTGATATTTTGATACCACTTTTGTTTATATGTCATCGCATATATTAGCGAATGATCAAATAGCTCGTGAATGTTGATGCTCTTGGATGTTCGCATGAGCTGACAGATGTGCCGCGCCGTGATGTGCCAAACATGTTACATGCGGCTGAATGAAATGTTACATAAGAGTTAAGTATCCAGGAGCTTGCGCTAACATTCGTCCGTGACAAATCAACTGTAGAACGTCCATGGTTGGAAACAGACCAGCCTCAAACACTTGAATAAGAGACCGTTAAGAAAAGAACGTTGAATACCATAGGGCATAGAGGATCTTCTAGGTAACAACATCCAACAACCAAAAGGACTCGACAAGAAAAGGGGAACACACGCTGACCGAAAATAAAGCGAATTTGTAAAGAATCTATAGCGGAATCATGTTTCGATACAATTGGCCAAGGCACTAAGGCCCCAGGTGGTAAGTGGAGTGTGTTCAAATATTACAAAACATAAAAGCCGATAGTATCGCGGCCTTGAGGTTAGCTATTCGGTAATGACCCTGCGCAAGCGACGCTAACCGTCGCTGTAGTTGCGATTACGTGTTAGACCCGACCCACAGCAACACGGCCAGCGAAGCGATTAAGTTGCATTTAACATGTTGAAATACTTAACTTCAACGACAGTTGCAACCGAGAGATACGATACGTTCTATTGGGAAATGCTTAATTTATCTTGTTTGGTATATTCTTTTGCAATCAAAACTAAGTCAACTTTAACTGTTGTAATCTTGATTCTTCAAGTAGTTTAACAAAATTACACAGCTTAGCTATCGCGTTATCTAGCAGTATGCCACCAGCTTTAACACTATGTTTATTTTATAAAGACGGCGAATAGAATCTGATACAAATTGTATAATATTATTAATCTCGTTTGTATGAGAACCGAGACCAGCGGAGCTCATCTCCTATACTTTACTTAGCTGAAAC
The DNA here is from genome assembly GCA_947568875.1 of Fissipunctia ypsillon. NCBI lineage: Eukaryota > Metazoa > Arthropoda > Insecta > Lepidoptera > Noctuidae > Fissipunctia > Fissipunctia ypsillon. The sequence goes on from OX387655.1 coordinate 3,306,839, forward strand.
GTTTGGTTGTGACTTGTGATGTTGAAAAGGCAATAAGTCAAAAATTCAGAATATTGTGTCAACTTAAAAATGAATTTATGCATCCTCACTGTCTCATCCCTGCACTGCGCGGCGGATGTTCTGTGATTATTTACGAATGACACTTATGTGTTATAATGGCTTGTTCATACTGTCAGTGGGTCATTTTCTGTCTGTCAATAGTTTGGTGTTTTCGATTTTCCTTTTGTGTCACGGTTTGAAGGAAAAGTTGGTTAACATGTTCCGGGACACTATACGGCTATATCAGCAGTCAGCACAACAACAGCAGAAACAGCAGCACAACAAACAACAACAAGACAGCAGTCTTAACAATAAAACTGCTATTGTCTCGTTTACCGCGAGCCAACCTGTTCAGTAAGGAAGATTTTGGGTTCAATAAATAGATCGTCATGATAATCAAATTAAATTGAAGACTTTTAGTAGCGAAATCCTTCAAGTTGACTCGTCGAAGTAAAGGTAAGTATAATGAAGTGTCATACTGTCAATATGAACTTAGCTTTGTTGTGTGGACAGCCGCAAGAGCTTGTGGTTAATTTGCAAATATTATTTAACGCGAACAAAAGACACGAGACACCCACATGTGGTACGTTTGTGGATGTTATGTGCATTTGGATGAAAGTTCACGAAGAATGAGGTGACAATTACCGACTGCTTTGTTGGTTTAATTTTTGCAAAGAAAACCCGCAGATTTAGCTTTTAGGGGTTTCGCTGAAGATGTAGTTCCGAGAACAACTTAATATTTCTTCTATCATTGCATGTCAAAACACAAGTGCCAAAAAATCTTTGAGCTTATTTTAATTTTGATTGAAGAACAAGGCGTTTTTTATAGTAATTAATAATGCATTGTTAATTTAAATTCACCTGCAACGTCGATGACGTTATTATAAGGTAGTCAAGTGCAAGAACTCTTGACATCTATATCGTCGACGCCTCGGCTTTGATTTATCGAATAAAGTAATTCATTCCATTGTGTTTTTTGCGAACATCGTAAAACATAACGCCAAAGGTCAGCACTAGCAGGATAATGTTACAACCAAAAAGGCAAATAAAGCTCCCATTGTATGAATAATAAGCTGGCAGGGCGAGCTGGCCGTGTGTCGTGCTCGGCGCGGCGGCGGCGCGGACGCGGTGCGGCGGCGCGCGCCACACGCTGCGCGTTTACGACGTGCCAGCGAAACCCGAGCTTAAAAATCTTCATTATCGCAACCATCAACCATACGTTATGCCCTACAACCACATAAACAATCTCAAATTTAATAAAAACCTCATTAACTCTCCTGTCACAACTCCCATGCAAATACTTACAATAATTCAACGATGAATCGAGTACTCGGAATTATTTAGTCGATTCCAACCGTCCATTTAGTGTTGTCTCATCACTATTCCGTCCCTGAGGATATGAATGGAGGATAACATTATTAAGCTCCACAAATAACGGTCCTGAATGCAGATGAGCCCTGTAGCTAATCTAAAGTTGGCGCCTGCCGACGCTAGAAATAACAGAGCTCTGTAGAAATGTCGATGTCCAAATACTATGAGTGACGCACTGGCGGGTAATCCCGCCACGTGGACCAGTTAGTACACCACGGTAACGTGTAGAATTATAAAACTTTAATTGAGATCAAGAGCAACGCAACGGATGTAGCCCTGAATAATGAAACGAGGCTCGAGCATCCATTATCAGTAAATGCAAGCGATGTTCAACGTTCAAAGCAATGTCGGAGAGGTTAATCCGCGTGTTTTATGCGCAATAACTTGCAATATATCTGAAGCACAGGTTAGTTCATTTTAAACCGCGTCATGCTCCGTGACGCTCGCGAATCGACGCTTCCTATATTCTAAATAGATGGCGCGGCGGTAATAAAGCTCGATTGTGTAATAAAACTCAGCTGCTTGGAGTGGCGCCACGGAAAAAAGTGTAAATGTACCGCGTTGTTTACTAACATTCAGTTGTAAGTTTCACGAACGTGGCGATCCGAGTTCAGCGTCTTTACCACAATTATGGGAACTTTGACTTTGCTCTTGGACGATTATGCGATCCTTGTACCGGGATAATGTAGCTGTTGTAGAGCTTTCAACTCGAGCTTGTGAATTTATTTACCGAGACCGATACGGTTTGAAACGATATTAAATAATCGATTGTTATTTTTTCGTCTCGGAGGTGTCAAGTTTTTGCTGCACCGTCATTATGACGGGTCGAAAATTGCAGTGCTATCGTTGCGGTCGGGTACCATACTAACGCTCAATTAATTTCGAATGCGATTTGACAGCATCAAATTACAAACAAATAATCGGTGTGGGTAAATTTATTTAGCAATAGGAATATGTGCAACCTCGATGTGTCAAATGTTGAAAACCGAAAAAAGTTTTGACGTGGTTGTGCGAGTCGCTTTGTGTGGTGTACATTGCGAAGTTTGTTCGGTTAGCGGACTTGTGTGTCTAGTGCGGCCGTCGATGTAAAAGGTCAGCGGTGGTCGGCGAGTGCTGATGACGAATGTAAGGGGTTGATGAACGCGAACACGATCTATTTCGGAGCGACTAAAAGCGGCGACGGCTCACCGAGTGACATTTACTCGGGCTAGGTGCATCCGACTTGGTACAATCAGATACTATAGATAACTGTACTGATACTATGAATAGTTATACTATAATTGGAGCTTTGGACGTTTTAAAGATTCAAGATTGGGATGGCGACGTCTGGTCTGAGAGTCTGAGACAGATATTTTATAAAATGTACAATTTACGGTCTTCGTGATGGATCATTAAGTTTGCACGTAGAAAACGAATAGTTTACAACGTTCTGCAAAACGATAAAGTTTAGCTGATTATAAACGGATTTTCGCTGTTCGCATAAACTCAGGGTTTTTTGGCCACCGCATTGATATTAATCAGTCAGAGATCAAGTTTTTATTTTTATGAATGGCCGTTCCACGCTACGTATATTTCCTATATTATCTGTTTATGACTCGTAACCAGTTTTAAATGCCTTTTAGTATTAGAATGCGTTGAAGGATGTTTAAGTAACGATCGGGCGGACATTACTCTTGTAACGAAGCTCGCGATTCGATGCGAGCGGAACGCGTGCCCAATCTGATTAAACTGTGAAAATATTAGTGTGATCATGTGCCACATGGCATGTACATAACGTGCGCACGAATTTACGAGCTTTGTACATATTTAAACGTTCCAAACGAGTTTTGTCAGCAAAAACATTTATGGCGAGCTGGCTGTATTATGTTAAAAAAATATAAGTTGCTTTACAGAATGCATGGTTGGGATTTCCCTTTACTGAAAAAAGTGACAATCGACGCCTGCGTATCACTCAGATAGTGTGTTCGCCAAAAATATTGTATAAACTACCTCCTTTTTTGAAGTCGGTTTAAATTTAAATATGCTTTATTTAGAACACGGAAGAACGTTTTTGACCTAATATGGTTGGCTGATTTAAAAGACCATTTAGACATAATTTAGTATGAAATAAATTACAAAAAGTGAACAAAATAGAGATGACATAAACAAAATAGAAGGTCTCATTTTAACCGACTTTAAAAAAAGGAGGAGGTTCTCAATTCGTATATGTATACATTGTACCTACACCGATTTCTCCGTTAATTGTGGATCGATTTTGAAAATTATTTTTTTGTTTGAAAGGGTATGTTCTCGAGGACCACCTCGAGAGAGATGAGGGGATCCCATGGAAATCGAGGGAAACCATCAAATAACACCTATAGCGATTTGGTTATTTTTATAGTGATTCGAGCATTTGCTCTCGGAAAGCACCATTTGGTGAAATGGAATTGATGATGATGAAGACCACAGATGGTCACCGAAACTACTCAATAATAAGTATTTCACGGGTTGGGATGCGATTACTTTAATATGGTTGCTAAGCAATTTATGCTCTTCACAATGCATATGGTGAAGTGGAGCTGATGGTGAAGTACCAGGAGAACTCGTCAACAATTTACGTCCCTGCATCGGGAAAAGCAATATTTTGTAAAAAGGTGATGAGCAGTTGACATTAGGCTATTGTAACTTAGATAAATTGCAAACCGACCCACTAAAATGTGAAATATAAAAAACTTTTTTATAAAAAAAACAGACTTCCAAAAAAAAAACCTACTAAGTGAAAAATAACAAATTTCGGAAGTCGGTGGCAAAAAACTAAAATACAGATCCAAAGACACCGACTTCCAAAAGTAGTTATTTTTCACTTTGTAGTGTTTTTTTTTTTTTTTGGAACTTGGTTGTTTTTTTCCCTTATTTTTTGGTCCTTCAGAGCACCAGATTGGTTAACCCGTCAAATGTTCGCCTATTAGAAGCCGTTTGAATGTGAGCGTTCAACGGTTTTCACGATTATATTTATGGTCTTTTCGAGAGTATTTTGCTTATGAACCTATGGGGTACATACGACATTTGAGAGGGAGGACGTGCGTTCGTGGGATCGGCCGCACTTGGTGATGGGGCCCGCTAGGCATGGCGGGCTGATAGCAGACTACAAGTATTTCCCGGGCCCCCGAATCATGGTAAGTCATCATGGTGGTCATGTCCGACCGCTGTAAGCGCGTCCCTCTGGAGAAGTATTTTGGTTCACGAGAGGGTCGTGTTTTCGGCGGCGGTCGGAATATAGAAGGAACAGTGGGGTTTTACTAGGTACGAGTCCGACATTTACCTTTAACCACCTTTAATTGTACCAGAAATATTTGTATCATTATAATATTACTAAAGCAAATCATTTTGTCACGGTACGACTTGTACTTAAGGTTGCAGGAGGAAGGCGCCGGTGTCTGGCACACAGTTTTCATAATCATAAATCTTTATTTATCTCAACAGCATATTACAGGCACTGGTTAATAAAATGCACAATCTTAAATAGAGAAAGGTGTCTGAGGTAGGAGGGTCCTGAGTTACAGATCGGGCCCGGCTTTCTTTTAAAGGACATGTTAATTTACAAAACAGTTAAAGTAAAGATATTATTGGTATTATAAAGTCTGAAATTGAAATTGAGTGCAAAACGTTAAAAAATTTAAAAACAAAATCAAAGAAAAACAAGTCAACATAAAATTCAAAGAAATATACAAATTATGTAGGTATATTATTATTCATTGATACGTACTTAGGTTCTTAATTAACAAAATAAATGAATAACAAAAAATGAAGAATGGAAATAAGGAAATGAAGAATGTTGTATACTTAATACTATGTTGAATGTATAGTTAATACTAGCACGGACATCGTCGTTTACTCTACTTTAAAATACTCAAAACTTTGTACATTGTGTTTTGGTTTAGGATAGATGAGTTGTACCCACATTTGTTAATAAAAAATATTTATTCATTTATAATCCTCCCCTCCGTTTTTTCCAAAGGCATCCATGAAGATTTCCCCACAGCAAAAAGTTAGACGCAGGCTCGCCCCCTATTACATAGGAGTATAGGAGTCATAGGACTTATATAACCGGCGAAATGTGGGTGGAATATAATAGGTGTAGGGTACCTCTGCCTAACCCTTCGGGGAATACAGGCGTGATGCTGTGTAAATTATGCAGCAATGAAAAGGTAATATAAACAACAGCTAAACACTTTGACATACTTTTTTATCAATCATCGGTAAATTTAACAATATAATTTGAACCGTTAATTTGGCAAGACTGCAATAAAAGAGGGATCGTAGCACAGGAGTGATTCATAGTCTGACTGCAACACACATGATTGATGATCTGATTCGAGGAAGACGCGCACAATTTGATGAAGTTAATTTATTGTGAGAAACGGACACTTTTAAATGAACTTCTGTCAGGAAAAACACGCTAATATTACTCTCAAATCAACTGTTTGTTTTGATTCTTCGCATTAACATAGATTAGTTACACGATATGAGACTGTTTATTTTTTCAATTTATATGCTATTGTCGTATAACCAGATTGCAGATAAAATCATTATTAGTGTTAGCTTCACGAAATAACTCATTAAAAAAAATGATATGAATCGTAAACACACATGTGTGCTGGCGACAGATCCAATTCCGAACATTTTAATTAAGGTGCGCCTGCGCCGCCTTCGATACAGTTCGAGACAAAGCGAGAGTAACAAGTATAAAATGAATCGCCCGCGACCAGCGACCGGCTACATCGCGAGCTTCGCAGAAACCATGTTTTTCACAAACATCTTAACACTCCGTCGAGTACTCGCGTCGCTCAATTAACTGACTTTTCTGAACAATTTCAGACTCCTTCGAGTATCAGATTCGCAACCAAGTAGGTGAATGGATATTTTGATTGCAATTAGAGTTCGGTGACCGCTGCCGGTGACCGCCGGGATATTTACGCGATCGACATCTTTTCGCACGCACTCGACGAAATAACAAACAAGTAAGTCATCACAATGACTTACGATCGTCTAATCGACAATTCTTTGCCAAAAATAGGCCGTTCGATTTTTTTATTGGTCAAACTGAAAGTGACATAGACGCGCAAGATAAACAGTGCTTTCATTTTTATTCGTCCTCGCATTCTATTCAGGTTTGGGCTGTCACTTTTTGTTTCGTTGCGCCGGTAGTGCGGTGCGGTGTGAGTAGGATCTCGATCGGTCGCGGGCAGCCTTGACCTTCGGCTGCGATCGGTCGCGCGGCCGAGCGTCGACCCGCGCCGCCCGCCGCGCCTCCAGCCGCCGCTAGAGATGCACTACTACTTATTGTATTACACGTATTATAAGTATCGATGCATCGAACAGTTCCGAAACATAAGTAGCTCGTTCGGTTCAAGTACCCTAAATAATGGCGAGCCGAGTCAGACTCAACGTGTGGCTGATGATTATCACTTAATAATTTAGACAACGCTTATAGTTATAACGCTACTGAGAAAGAATAAATTACTGCTGTTGTTGTTGTAAAACAAGAACAGTCGGCTTTATTTGAGCGACAACTGGTGGCCAGACACTGTGTTGCTTGCTTTAAACCTTTTAACAGTTTATTGTTCACGGAGATAACAATTTGTCAGTTCACATCTCTGTGATTTTCTTCTGATGGCCCAGGGCCCAGGTTTTAAAAATATGTGATCATTTCTAATTAATCGATAGATATAATGGTGTTCTCGTCTCTAAGCATGAGCGGTGCCTCTGGACGCGTACGATGCACCTCTGCACTATGCGTTGTCTTCCGCGAGATATGTATGTATGGTCTCACCCAATCACGTGATGCCAACCTCACAACATTTTTATAAATCGAACGAAACCTTTAACTCTTCTGCCTTTTTTCTTTGCGGCTTTAGTAGTTTTCCATTCAGCCTGTTTGCAAATAAATCGAAGTTCTGTAATTTGCAAATAAGAGGAAATGGTTTCAAATGAGATGGAACAGACAGTGTGTGTATTAGTGTCAGTAACACGTAGGTAAGGCTGAAGTGTGCTTGTCTTGAGGGGCGCCTCGCCAGCCATGACAGCACAGTGCCTCGCTTCCGCTGGACACGGGACTCACGGACACGCCAAATGAACAACAACATACACGATGCCAAGAACACTATTGTAATAAAATAGTAATAAAGCGCTTCAAATTAAAACTATATTATTTTCTCAAGGACGCAAATGGTTCGTTGGTCAATATTTTTTACCCAAATCAAGTACCTACCAGAATCGATTTTAATATGTAGAGGATCACGATAAGTAAATTGATTTCCGCAGTAATATTTTATTATACCTACAAACAAATCTTTATCTACTTTTATCACGAACTACCGGAACTTTTCGCGAAACTAGGCACTAGTGGATGTTGGTCGTACTAGGGCGGCAGACGCGGCGGGACGTAATCTTGTTAGTCAAACATACGAGCACTTGAATTATCGTGCGTTAACGGCGCGCACACATGAATGGTACATACGGCATGTACGTGAGCGTACGCGATTCATTCAATTTGTTTACTCGGAGTCATCGCATGCCGCCGCGACGCCGCGGTCAAGGGCGGCGTCCATCGCCCGCTACGCACTCGCCCCAATTATTACAACACCTACTGGAGCCGCGATGTTCGCAGAAGCGTTCTATAACCATCGCTTATACGATACACTATCTAGCTTTGTTATTGTTTACACATGCCGAAGTTTCGTGTGAGTACATGAAGTATATAATGATGAAACTTGAATATCTTGATTTATTGGCGTTTCTGAGGGTATTTATTAAGCGTAAATTCTCTGGAACTCGGGTGTTTTGTAAGCAGTTGCTTGATGTTTATCCAGAAGGCAGGTAGGAGTGGGGTCGCGGCACGTAGTGGTGTGAGCTGGGCAGCAGCTGGCACTGCTGGCAGCATGTCCACAACGTGACCAGCGCAGGCGCGCCACGTGGCGAGAGACCTTCGACCGGACCACCAACTCTTAGGTCATTTACTCCAATTACGTAACACCCGTGTAACAACTACGACTACGTATATAATCGGCGGAATTTTTATTGACTAATTATTCGCCATTTTTTATAAGCGGTGAAGTCAGCGGATATAGCTAAATATTCAAACAGTGTATCATTCGAGGCTAACAATAACGTATAAAAAAGCCTTCGGATCGAATTATCTCACGTCGATATCTATTGGTGTGTACACAGGCGGCGCGGGCGTGCGCGCTCCTGCCGCGTGCTGCGGGAGGCTGCCCCACAGCACACATCAGCGCGGGGCGAGTGCGGCTTGCAGCCACATTCCACGCCGATGACTCGCCCCCGCCGGACCACCGTCACGAGCTTTTCACACGTAAACAACATGTGGAAGACGTTCATTACTTAGATTTTACTACTTTCGACGCAGTCTTGTTTCAAAGATAAAGTGAACCATTCATCGCTCGAGCCCGCGAGCCCGCGCGGAGTCAACGCCCAGACGGATTAAAGGGCCGATTAACGAGCACAGTTTAATTTATAACCGGAATAATAAAAGCTCACGGAAGGACCGCCGCGCACCGCGCACCGCGCAGCCCGCCAGCCCTGACTAACCCATATCGCTCCCAACTCATAACTCAAGTGTCAACAAAACATACTGCTCTCAGCATTCTTCTACAAACGATTTTTTCACAACAAAGAAGTCCGGCTTGATATAGTGTTGCTAATTCAACGCATTCAATCTTATTAGCTAAACGCGCCGACATAACTTTCGGTTTCGCACAAACGTTAACATTGATTTAGAGCAGATCGATAAAAAGTAAAAGAGTCGGGACATTGAAACCGGTTGAAGCATCGTCCGGGGCAGCCGAAAACTCTGTAGTTATGTTAACGAGACGCGGCAGAGACCCACGTGCGCGCCGCTTAGTTTATTAGTGCGATCGTAAACTCAACGATAGTGAAAGATGCTTTCATAAGTTTGAGCTTCTTTTATAGATTGATAACACACGTGTCGTCGCGATAGGCCCCACATCTGCTCGATAACTCTGATAGTATATCGGGACCGGAAAACGCGGTGAGATTTGCCGGTGAGCGGAGCACTGGAGGTACCAGGGAAGCGTGACTGATAAGGAGGTTACGCAACGGGCTGAAGGAGGCAAGGTCGTGGCAGATGTGGGAAGCACAGGCTCGTCGTTCACTGCTTATCTCGTCGAATGTTTGCCAAGCATAAATAAGCAGCGCCTCAACACAGTACGATCGAAATACTCGTCGATACGGCGCACCATGTTTATGGGTGTGAACGCACTCGGCTACGGCGATGGCGTCGTGAGAACTACACTAGCACATATTAGGAGCGATGAGACGCGATAACGCGACACGTGGTAATCGACGCTTGGCGATTACAATGTGTCAGTGTAACATTGCGTAACTATTCCAAAATATGTTTATCGGAACCAAATGCGTATACTTTGTGGGTGCGAGCTCCTCGTTAGTCAGATTAAATAATTTTTTTAATTTATTCCAGTATGAGTTCACCGAGGTATCCGACCGATAAAGAGTTCAAGCGATCTCCGCGGGAGGGCGGGATGACGCGCCACTAACATTCCAAAACCGACATTATTTATTTTTAATAATGCCAATGAACGCTTAGCACGTTTACCTTCGATTTGCATCTACTCCTTTATCGAAGCGCTTCCTGCTCGGGCTTTATTTGTGTTGAGATTATTTGTGAACGATATTCATTCAAGTGGAGAGCGTCGCCGGCGCGGAACGGGCTCGGACGCTGACGAAGCGAAAACCATTCGCCGGTCGGAACCCGGCCAGTGCCAGTGGGTCAGTGGACCCCGGGAGCCCGTGCCCCCACAGGAATCCCGGCTGAAGGCCGCCATTCATAATAAAAATGACATCAACCGCGTGGGAACATATAAATGCCAAGCAAACGACCGGTCGGACCGGCAGATTTAATTACGACACCGCTGATTAATATTGGCATAAACGACATTCGGCGAAACTGTTCCTCTTCGTCGTTAACACAACGAAACTGAAAGCTGCGGGGGTAGCGTTCATAAAAAGACAAGAAAGCGTGTAGACGATCGTGATGCGTCAGCGCAATGCACTTCTGCCGTCCCTGTCGCGGCGAGTGCACTTGTCACAGTACGTTCATCCCTGTCGCGCAGCCGTCAACACCGTCGCGTCATGTCTTGCGTCTCGCTTGCGCCTCATCACTTTGTTTGAGGAAGTGTGCCTCATGCTTACGGGATCGCTTCGGCCGGCAGCTGCTTTGCATCGCATACCGAGCGGATTAGGAGCCGAAGGTTTAGTCATTGAAGAAAATCAATCGAATAGCAGCGCGTGTGGCCACGACGTTTCCCCCATAACAATGAGTGATAGTGCATCCGTCTCTCTCGCGGCGAACCTCGCCGTGCTGTTGCTCCGGCCAGGTTCAATATCCCAGACCTTGGGCCGATCGAGAGTACCGAGGGCCAGTTAAAACTAGTTACTCATACCTACCAACTACCACCTGCTATCAATGTAATTTAGCCAGTATTTTTAACATCCCTACTCCGAAATGATCCGTTTTTGAACGAACATTAATGTAGGAGCCATTGTCAACTGTATCGTGAGGCTTCGTAAGGAAATGGATTTTTCCATCGCTTTGTCGGCAATGTTTGGACGATTCGGTCAGGGTCACGTTTTGACATAAACGACTGGACATAAAAATTGAGTAGTTTATGATTTCTCTACCAGGAAAACTAATGAAGCGTCGGTGGTCGGCGCCGGGCCTCGTACCTACATCAAAATATACGAGCGCCCAATTAGATGTCGGGCGCATTGCGAAAATAATATAAATATTAGTAGAACCGACAAAGGTTTTTAATCACCGATCTCGATGCGTTTTGTTCCTTTTGCGGTCCGAAATTACAGGTTGCGAGTTCGCTCACCCCGGCACGCCGCGCTTAGGGCAACTATGCTCTCGTGGATCGTGTGAAAAATTACCCGAGATTTTGCTCTTATTTCGCATTATAAGTGGCATTCGATATGTATAATTTCTGCATCCGGCCGAATATAAAGCAGCTTGCGCGCACGGCGTTGCGGTTCTCGATCGGATTTGAAGATCGATGAACTCTTTATCGGAAGGGCCGTTGTCGTTTGTAGTTAGCATTATAAATAATTTGAAAAAGAACAATGAAAACGAAAGCGTTGTCGACGGCGCGGCGGGCACGGCAGGCGCGGCAGCACGGCTCGCGGCTCGCGGGCGAAGCGGCGCATCTCGCCGCTCGCTGCGCCAAGGTTACGTCGTAGGGGCGGCGACCGACGACCGGCGACCGGCGAGACGGCCGTGACGTCACGGGCGCCGGAAACGATTGTCCGCTCATAGTTACGGTTACATTTTGAGTTTAGAAGAAAGTGCTCTGACGCCGCGTGCGCTAGGTCAGTGCGATGCACCTGGAGCACTCGTTACATCACTCACTACATTTTGTAACTCGTTTGGCCAACCTCAGACGAAGATATTAAAATAGACTTGGTTTTAAATTAAAATAAACAATAAGTTACTTCGTTGTTGTAAGTAGGTTGGTCAAAACCAAAAGTGACAACAAAAGCCTGGGTAGGTTTTGTTCCGAAACCGGCAGATGTACAAGAAAGCGGGCGACCTCAGCTGATAGCCAGCTGATAAACAAATTAATTGTCCGCGGGACGACAATGGACTCCGTTTTATTTAGCATGCAGAAATACTAAAAATAAAGTCACTTGTTATGTCCTTCTTACGGCCAAAAGAATTTTTAACAGTTATTATTAAAGTACGTATTTTTGTGTCATATTGGGTGTTACACGCACGTCAGAATGAGGTGTTTCACATGTTACAGTACATATGTTCATATTATCTTGTGCATTATTAAATATAAACTACTTACTTAAATACTTTTTGAGGGTAAATTCTGCCGATGCTTACCTGGGAAAAGACAAACACTTTGTTAATTTATTTATTTAATTAACACAGAAAAATAATAAAAAATGGTAATCTAATAGTATTATTAGATTACCATTTTTTATTAGTATCTCTATGGACCCAAGAAAATGTTTAAAATATTTCAGTCTGAAATTCTGTATGAATTTTAGTAAAACTAGGTTTAAGTATAGGGATGCAATAAAAAACAAAGATTGTCTAGTTCAACTACTTTCATAAAACCTCTGCAACTGAAACTGAAGCCATTCTGTTTCTTTCAAGTTTGGAAACTTTTTGTCCTCGCCGTCAGTTCCAGCAAATTAATAAAAACTGTTCTTAAAAATATTATCATATTTGAAATTCATCTGAACTTCATCTCTGTGTTAAGGAGAAATGTTAAATATTTCATAAACATCGCCAACACACAACACATTTTTGCGTAAATCGGTATAATGGCGTGCGGTACACAAGGGTGTTTACAAACATACCAATATCGTCAATATTTCGTAAACCAACAAAGTACTAAGTAACTACGTTCAGTAAAACTTGTTCCAACTCTTACTATGTAGAAACATTAATCCATTATTTACATTTCATGACCTACTCATACCGTTTGGTAACCCTCAAACGTCCGTGAAACTCACTTGCCCAAAAATAATTTACATAGTATGTACGCAACGCGCCTACCTTTCCTTATAAAAATATTTTGCTTAACATAGCATATCGCGAGTGAGACGCGAGTCACAAGGCATTATTGTGCCACCGGTTTACCGAGACCCCCCGTCTCACCTTCCAGTGGTAACAGTTGGTAGAAATCGTAAGAATCGATGTGGCCTAAGAGGTCAGACAAGCCTGGTCAGGGTGTATTTAAATACGCGTCCCGGCCGTTAGCGTTTCCGATAGACGCGTGACGCAGAGCTACGAACAGAGAATTTAAAGTGACTCATAGAGTACATGTAAGTACTGGACCCCAACACTCAATCAACTAATAATATTCCACTAATTGTTCCGCTGACGTACCACATTCTTACTCCCCGACGCCAATTAATAAACGTAAGTGACAGAAATAGTTTATTCGGATCACTACCTTAAACTTACAATAACCATAACGTCATAACGGTAAACTTTCACTATTGTTTGACTTCTGTCCTAATTTCTATCGACCTAAAACAACACGATGTCGCACAGGTGACTTCGACAAAAGAAACGAACAATGTCGATTATAAAGACCCCAAATTAACGTCCAATAAGTTAATTATCAACCTGTAATAAGCCGATAAATCGAGAGGCAGCAAGCCAACAATGTCGACGAACCGCTCCTAGGTGAAATAGGAAGAGTGGACACTGGGCAGCTTCCAAAACAAGTCCTGCAGGGAGCGGGGATCGAAACAAACAGAGTGGAGGACATGCGATGATTATTTGTGAAGTCGCAGCTCTTATTACCAACACATAAAGGTCGTGCTTACTGCAGATTACAGTGCACTCGGAGATGGAAATAATTGTAGAAGCGAGTGAAGCGCGCGCCGCCAGCGGATCAGCGCAGGCGCGGGCGAGACGCGCGACTAACAGTATCAACAACACTGACGCTAATTTTCACCAGAACCATTTAAACCTTTAATGTGTTATAAAAAGTAATGAAGGAACTCGCGCCGGTCGTCATTATCGTTCGCAGGGACATAATTCAGCGTTCTCCGGGCAGTAAAATTAAAAACGCGTAAATGGCGCGGTGGGCTCGCGGTACCCTACCAACTTCAATTAGATTTCGCGAAAGGCGAACAATAAGAAATAAAATCTGATCTTTTACGAGCGCTCTGTCAGGCCGAGTCAGGCGTCGGTCAGGGGAGATGGTCGTAAAAACGGGAATGCAACGGGGCCGTGTTGCTAAAAACCAAAAGTTAACCGAATCTCGACAACTTTTAACCCGAAACTGCCGGGACGAAATTTGATGGGGCGGTTTACGGCCCGAAAGTGGGTCACTCGCGTACAAAGGCACGGCCACGAATTTCCACTTCAATTGACGCGCGCAATAAAAATGACGCCGAAGGTGAGATGAAACATCACCTCGGAACAATAAGTACCTCCGCCAGGGCCAGGCAGCCAGCCTCATCCACCAAGTTCACAACTTTTAAATCAGCGTGGGAATCGTGAAACGGATAATTAATTCGATTTACTGATGCGACTTTCTTAGTGATCGATTCAGTGCAAATTCGCATTTCAAAACATAAAATTCGCAGTCGTTCGTCGCACACGAATACTTACGGAATGCAAAACGGAATCTCGCTCGGTCTTTGTTGCGGATTCCCAGACGGGCGGCCGAGGTAAAAAGCGGTCACATGTACCGCCTTATAAATTATGAACCCCATCGGGGTTATTAGTTGTCGAAATGACAGCGGCGGAGCCGACCAGTGCCGAATGTGACGCCCGCTTTACCGTTACAAAACCTAGACCACTAAAAAACTAAGGGCGATAGGGTCACCCGGCTTGTTTGGTGCACCTCTACTTTTATTTTTATCGATTTAAATTCGACTGCGCTCAGAAACAATGCCTCACGGCAACAAAAACGTTTGGAATATAGAACGCCAAGATAAACGTATAATCATTGTATAATTATTAATTAATCGTGATGAACAGGAATCTTGCGACATAAAATTACAATAACATTGTTATCAAGTCACATATTGACCTATCAGAGAAAGCAATAAGTCAACGACTTCAGTGAAATGAAAGAAATCCTCTGTTGATTGATGTCACGCACGTCAATGTAAATAGACGTTAATATAATAAAATGTTATTTATTAAACGTTACATAAGTGATTTAATGCGAAACATCGTTTTCATTTATTATTCTATGTATCATAGTAGCAATAGTAAGACAATCTAATATCTATTAATAGTTAATTGGTGTTATACGCCTATGCGTATGTATGATAAAAGTTATTTATAAGTGCATAAATCAGATAGAAGGCCGAAGTATCCCACGCAAACAACATCGAGGTAGGTCGGGTTAAAAACAAATACTGAAAAATAATCTAAATTTGTTACAGTGACAACACTACCCCATTCTCTTATTAAAGCTTCAGTAGATGATTGATGCTCATCAACTTCAGCATAACCTTGCTAACTCGATTAGTGTTTTCGCTCATTCGACCGCCTACTAGGTCATATCTGCCTAGTACCTCCAATGTGCGCCAATTAATTTGCTAAACGTGATGTTTTTAAATGGGAACTAACCTAAACATTATCGAAACAAATTAAAATTGTTTCATTATCGTCTAAAGAAACACGCTTTATGCTTGTAATACCTACCTGACTGTAATTACAGGTTTACAGCTAATCATATTAATAGTAACATAGTTTTTATGTTTAAATCACCGGGTATGTAATAGGTAGGTGTGTTTTGAATCGTCCTTTTAGATCAAAACTTGAAGACCTCAGAAGTAATTTTTTTTATATTTTCAACAGCTCAATGATAAGCTTATTTTGTTTTTTATATTATCCCTCGTTAGCTCACGCCAATAACTGGCACTTACCAGGGCATCACGAGTGCAGAGGGAGTGCAGAGGTTGTGAAATTGCGTGTGACCGCAAGACATCCGGCGGACAATGGCGCATGCGCCCGGCGCAGCAGACGAAAGCCCAGCGCGCCGGATGTATGTAATGTTCAGATATTGGTGTGCATGTACACATTTATTGAATAATGTTTTACTTGTAAGGATACGAGTACCTAAAGACTAAGAACACGAAACGCGAGATTGGCGTTGATAGCTGAGAAAAATAAATTTGTGCATGGCAGCAAAGATAGATTTTGCAGATGATTGAAACTTCTTGGCTTTTATCAGAAAGTTCAAAACCCTTAACAGTACATTACTGCCGCGGTTTGTAATGACTGCATTGCTGGCAACGCAGATGATGGCTGAAAGCACAGCGCAGCCCAGCTCCAGGCCACACAGCGCGGTCAGGGTTGCAACCCTTGATGGACAAGCTGGAATAAAGGCCGAGACCGAAGGTCGCCTTTATAGCTCGGATATGGAGTAAGTATTCCAGATTTCCAGAGAGATGAGGGCTTCATTTTCTTTGGAAGGTCGTTTAAATAAGCTAGAAAAACGTTTTCCGATTAAGACTTAAACTTTCTACCGATTTTCCATTGCACAAAAGTTTCGTAGGTAAGTTTGTATTTCTCCTTTGACTTCGGCGGCAGTAAATTTTCTATCACTAATTTCACTTCCTTTTGGATGTCCGGCGGTATTAAACACATTGCATTCGAGAATCCGTTGCTTGAAGAGTTAATTTTTTTTAATTTATTTTAATTACCACGAAAATTATAGAAAATTGCAAAAAATTTCACCGCACCGCGCTTTTGTTTCTTCCACGCGCTTTTTTTTTTTTAATTAGGCAATGACGATTGTACTGGCTGTACCTATACAGCCAAATTCTGAATAAAATCTTTTTGCAACTGCCTATTTTTGAAACAAAGCTCGACAATGGATTTTCAAAGGAAATTGCTGGTGGCTAAAACTCACCAGCAATGAAATCCATACAAGTTTGCTGTCGCCTATTCAAGTAGCGCGGAAAGGTCGACTTTGCTCAAAGAAGGTTGTCAAAATAATGTCCACATTTCAAGCATTTTTAAGTAAAGATAAAAAGCACAACTTGACAATGAACTGAAGTTACTCGATATATGTATTATTTATACTATTGTGGACTTTCGCAACGTTCAGATGGAAAGGGACCGCAAGGAAGTGGGTTCAACGCCAAGGTCTCGTAATTATTTAATATCCCCGTGAAGTTTATTTTTATGTATTACTATAAAAACTCAATGGCGAAAATAATCACTTACTTCACTTATGTGTACTGCGTTGGCCAGTATTATGTGGTAACTGACAAGGGCTACATAATATAATAATGAAAGTGGTCATCAGAAGTATCAAATGAAGCGATCTATCAGACGGGTTGTTACCGCAGGGCTCGTTTACAGGGAAGCCATGTATGTGTGGGAGCTGCATAGTGCAGAACTGGTTTGTCTATGTGTACGAAGACGTCCGATACCTCGTCTTGTTTTTGTTGTCCTAGTCCATGAAAACAAGCGGTAGTGAAATATAAAAGCAAAATAAACAGTTTAATACGCAATTAACTTATTCTTCCAAAGCAAACAATAGAAGCTTCGAAGTCAAAACTTTTAAAAAGTTCGTATTGCCTTAAAATTACATCACGAATTTTGAACAACTCCTTAATTCTTTTGTAACTGAAGCGTTTATACATAATAATGTAGGGCCAAATTATAAATAACCGTATATTTTTCAAAAGATTTCCATAACACGGCCTAACTCTTTTGTTTGGAAACGCACGCATTCCTGCTCTGAAACGGCAGTATACAATATTCGATCTCATTCTTATTGTTCAATAATTACTGATATTTAAAACTGGATTGACAGCGGGTATAGGAACTGTAGCACCCATTTATTACCGGCGACCTTCTACACTAAATAAGCCTGATAGGTTAATTGCTGTGAACAGATTAGTTTTTAGCAGTTTTTTTTTTGGACTATCAAAAACCCGATGCTCTTTGTTTATGATTCATAATTACAATACGGTGGAGAGGCAATCACCGAACCTGTCATTATACTGTACAAATACTACGTATACCTACATTCGGAGTGTGGCGGGCGAGTTAATTCGATACCTGTAACGGCCATGTTATCCTAGTCATAGCCTCATTTAGGTATTTATTTATCGATTGGCCAATTGGTCTAAATAAAAAAAGGGTTTCTTTAATAGATCGCTATATTTCATCGGCCAGTTTCTCATAGTTTACAGTTAACAAAAAACTTAATGTTATTTATGGTAACGTAGAATTAAGATTAATATGCTTATTTTTTTTGGGTGTTATTCCGCTAAGCTCGATGATTATGATTTGTGCCCATTAGACCTACATCAAACGGTTCGCGTGTGACCCATGCATGCTGCCCATGCATAGTGCAGCGCTGACGCAATGCGTCGCAAAAAAAACAACAGTTAAGATTAGACGCTATCAACAAAAAATGTGTTATTTACCTTGGCTTTATTAGTAACACGAATTTTTTGTGCAATATTAATATTGGGGTAAGTACTTAATAATTTTATTATATAATTTTATGCCATAAAACTTATACGATGCAGAAATAATTAAGCTAATAAAGAGTAGATGAGATAAGTTTATAAGAGTTCTCATAATACGTAACCAGCGTAACAGATTCGTCCTCCATTAAGACGTTACAAGAACGTTCCTGAAGAGGGACGTCCTCTCCCGCGGCGGTGTCAGCTCCTTTATCTCGGGCTTCGATATTAGGTAGATAGCATAACCAACGAGCAACACCGAGGCTTGAGATAATAGGATATTATAATAATAAGATAATAACACGTCTGCTCTAAGCGGTACGGCGAAACGGCGCGGCGCGCTTTTTTCCCGCCGCCCTGTGTTGCCTTGTCTGTCTCGCAGATTCATTCCCGCCCGGTTTAACTAGTTCAAGGTTGTTTAAGATGTCGTGCTCGTGAATGGGTGGCTTTATTTTTTGTCAGCAATAGGTCGTCTTTAGGTCACCGGAGTCACCCGCAGCCGGAACGGATGATGTCGTAAAGCAGTACAAAGAATCTTGTGTTGTCGTCCCATACACACTGATCATAATGTGATACCTATCTACCTAGCTATTTGTTATTCGTTCACAATTTGTTTCGCAAACACAATAAATTACCCGACGACTGTTACACATTTGGAACATTACAACAAAAACAAAACGTTGTCGCTAAAAGGATCCGATTTAAAAATTAATTAACTACTTATGATAATAAGTTTGGGGTCCGGCCAAAAATGCATATTTAATTGTGGAAAAACATCACAAAAAGTTGTCTCGAATGACGAAGACATTAAGTTATTTTGTAACAGAGTGCAACGCACTGGGAACTGACCGCGTTAGGTTGGCAACCCAGCGGAGGGCGCAAACTAATATGCATCCAATCCAACCGTAAACGATTATTCGAATGTGCCACGTGACCGTCATTTTGCGGCGTTTGAATTTAAATTTGGAACGCATCTTGGATGATTAGTTCGTTAATTAAATTAGGGTCTTTCGTTTATTAGGTCTTCAACTGACCGTCACATTACGATGAGGAGTTACTTTTAATAAAACAAGAACCCCACCTGCGAAATTATTGGTGCAGAGAATATAAAATTGACATTTTACTTTCCGGGTTCGTTCGCCAGGTGCTCGGAGACCACCGTGCTATCGAACGCGACCGATACAAAGTCACTTACAAGTAACTTTGTTGGCAAAAAAACAGGCCACCAGCGCACAGTAAGTCATCCATGCATATATTAAAATAATCTGCGAAATATCAAAACATCTGTCAACCGGCGGCTAACACTTTGATCTATGAGCTGGGGTCTGATCCGCGCCGAGTCGATGACGAAAATCGGTAAAAAACGCGAGTCACGATTTTTCGCCACTTGAATCGAGTTAGATTACTTATGTGCCAAATTGGTGATGGGTGGTTCTAATGAGATTCTAATTTGATGTTTATTGTTCGTATTTCAATTAGATTTTTACATAAAAAAACTGTATCATTGCAAAAAGGTCAATTATCTATTATAATATCTTCATACATACTCGAGACTTATTTGATGAGTTAATTACATAAAGAGCTTTTGGTGCTGTTTTCCTGGTATTTAAAGACGAATTTTCAAAGATGGCCGACAAATGGGTAGGTACCTACTGTAGCTTTCACAGAGGCACTTGAGAGTCGAAATGAGATGGAAATGTGGCCACAAGGAGGCGAGTGGCGTCCTTATTGACCTGGATTTAAGGGAAGTGGATACCGGGACTTTCACTAACACTTTAAACTGATTACATTGAGACAAGAAATCAGTTGTTTTCTTTGCTTAAAGTATACGTGAGCTAAGAAGCTGTAGAATTAATTGCATTTATCATATTTTATCGGATTTGAACTTGCGTTCGGAGTTCTTGTCTAAAGCTCTAGTTAATCACACTTATCACTAGAGATATTAGGCGCCACACATTATGATTAACATATTTAAAAAGCTACCAACTGTCCCGCTAAGCTTCGCCTATTATTACACATAAGAGCCGTGACGTTATTAGTTTTTCGTCTTAAAGTGATAAACATCTGAATGAATTGTGATTCATTATGTTCGAGGTCGATCTTTATGTGAAATAAATCGTCCGATGAAACGCCGGCCACATCAAACGACAGCTCCTCCGACCAGACCACCACTTAACATTGACCTTCCGAAATACCCCACAGACTGACTCCTAGACTAAATTATTAGCATACAAGGGACACGAAGAAGGTCGTATAACACTGGACGCTAAGCACTCAGATTTGACCCAAACCGTGAGATACTCACAGAATATAGAATTAGCCGAAACCGACAGATGCTGGTTTTTCGTTAAAAATGTCGTCGGCATTTTAATGACTGTTCGGACATACCTGAAATATCGAATTGATAATTTATTGCCTTTGTATTGTATGTAGGACAGAATATTCACGATTGCCAACGTTGTTCTTAAAAATAATTAAAAACTTGATTTATGGAAGACCAGGTCAATTTAATTGATTCTTTAGGTACAATAAGTAGCTGACTTTTAATACCTATACTATAGTGCTTATGTTTGAAAAATAGTTTAATAGCTTAGGTTAGCGATTACAGCGCATATAAATTTTCCGTGTGAATGGTCTCGGTTCACGGTTGGCCTGGCGTCAGCTGGTCGTTCCCTCGGGCTCCCACACTACCTCGCCCTGTTACCCCTAATTACGGGGACTATGTTTCTGTGTCAACACACGAATTTAAAAGCACACATGACAGTGACGTCGCGTCGTTCAAATAAATAGCAAGTTCCACGTTTGAAATATTCTGCATTCTAGTTGGATTTTAATTTCTGGTTGGAATCTGATCGGTCTGTCTAATTAGATCAGACATTTGCGCAGACAGCTTACCCGACCCTATAGAACATTTCGTTAGCTAATCGTCGCACAATTATAGATCACACCGTGGACTTTCACTCACTTTCGTTGTTTCCTTGCCAACTGTTCGACATTAAAAACAATATGGCGGAGAACAAAGGTCCATTCGAGCGATTCCGGCGCAAAAACAAGATCGGTTAAATGTTGGAAGTAAAGGGACGAAAAAAGCCAATTTCCAAGAATCGTTGAGCGCGTTGCCAATTATAATAAAATTGTTGTTCAATACCACCGGCGGAAAGGTTGGCGAGTTAGCATACATTTGTTAAGACTGGCGAGGGTTGCAGGAATGGCGGTCCTGTCGCATGCGACACTATAGTTTGATAAAGCTCCTATACTACGATGCAAAATCTCGTCTTCTCCGCTTGCGCTTATTAAAATGTACAGTAGGCACTTTAATTAAAGGATGTCGACCAGACGAACAACAATCATCGCAAATGAGTAAGCCCATCTGCCTAGAAATTCCTTATTAATGGTTGGTACAACAATGCTACTTTTCGCAGATTGTTTTAAAATTGCAGTAATTTTGTTGTCAGGAACTCAGGATGTAGCAGTCGTGTGAGCAGCTATCGTGTGCCATCCTGTAAAAAGTGACCGACTAGGGTCCGGCTCCGAAATCGATTGTCGCGAAAGGATGTCGGTCTGTCGGTGCATCGGCATCGTCTCGATTCTAAGGACTATTACTGAGGAATGCCACCCCGCGGCTCTCGCTTTCCGAGCGCAGCGAGCGCGTGATATAATCGTTTTATAGTTTATTTAATACGGTCATTATCGATACTTGTGCTTATCGATACTCGAAAACGAACGATGCTCGATGTTCGGAAATCGAATGTAACACTGGCAGGTAATCGCAGCTGTCTTTTTAAAGTCTGCTGCTATTGTTGTGAGACTGAGACACGCATTATACGCAATCTGTTTTACGGGAGACATTTTTCAATTACCCGCAGAAGTCGAAATTACAGGCCGGTGCGTGCACAGACGATGCGTGCGATTTTTTTTATGTAAAGGCGAGCTGCATGGATCGTGCCTCAGGTGTCAATTGCTATGTAAATGTCTGTAAAGCAGCCTCTGATTGACGCAATTGGCCAGTTTTAAATTATGTTATTGAAAACAGACTTTAATGTGTTATTTCGTTTGCCTCGAGTCAAGCTGCTTTAAAGGAGTCGTCAGCAGTCTTTGTGTTCTTAAAAGAAAATGAAGTTAAATATTCTGCATCTCGCGGTAGGTAGGTACTTGGAAGATGCCTATAACCAGCTTTGGGCTATGAACGCAATTAATGTTGCTGCATGTGAATCTTTTAACTTTTTTTATAAGAAAAAAAGAAAGAAACGGGAAAGTCGCAGTTCTGAGAAAGGATCAAAAGTTTTAGTTGAGCTAGTGAGCGTATCTGATCGCCTCATCTCGAACACTTGGTGAGTTGTGTGGCGGCAGCAAAAACTTGAGCAGGTGCAAACCGGCAGATGTTGCCACCACTGATTGACGGCTTTTCGTACGGAAATACCAAATTTAAAAATAACTATACTTTTTTGTTAATGTATTTCGGTACCATTACATGTAATTTCGTGTTATCATTATCCGTCCCACCACCCTCGAAAGTGGAAAGGTAAGTAAAGGTTACGTATTTTTATGACAGTACCACGTGTCAATATCATTCGTTATTTCCTACAGCCAACAGTAATTCATTTTCGACGCTTGAGTTATTTTCTGTGCGGCGAACAACTGGCGGTGTTTTGACCCCTTAATTTTATTAGCATGAATAAATTAATAGTTCCTTTTTATGAGTTTAAGGTTTATAATTTGAAAATATTTTATTAATGTCAGAATTAAGAGCGAGACGGGCAAGCAACTGTGACCGCTGATGTCACGAATAATGACGCTGACTCCTGCACTACAATGTAAGTATACATCAAGTCCCGTGTGGTACCAAGAATCGAACCGATTTTGAATTCGAAAACAAAACAAAATTGCGTTTCCGGGGCACCGCTCGGCAGATGGCGCCTTTCCGCCAGCTGCACCGCCTCCCGGGAACAAACCGACTCCAAGTTAATGCCGCCTCTCGAACGCAACCGAGACACGACCACCGCGGACCGAAAGTACAAACAAAACCTAACATTTCTCTCAGACATTGTTAGCTTGATTAACCATAGCCGTCTATAAAATACTGTCATTTTATTTAAATACGCGACTATTGAAGGTGAACGTGTGCGGACCGGAGCGACCGGAGGAACTTCTTTTATCGAGAGAGCCTGCGCGCAATCTTTAATTACAACAACCTCCGATACCGACAGGTGGCTTATGTGAGCCTTTGGAGTACAAAAAAATGCTGTACACAATAATTAACGACGCGAAATAATGTACCGGCATGCGAGACTAAAATCTAAAGGCTCGACACGCATCGGACGCGGGAGCAATACGACACCGGCCATTGAACATTTTCACGAGGGAAATATCGGCTTACACGCTGAGAGTTCGCCATCGCCACCCACTACGCACACTATTCTTTCACAGCTAGACATCCACTCAATGTCTGCGCCCCTGGTAAACAGGTTTGCAGTGTCAACAGGGTGGATTGTAAACGATGATCCTGTTATCCTAATCCCGTTACTTTATAGCTCCATCTGTCAAATTAATATCCTCAGCTTTGATAGAAGGATGTATTCGATTATTGTATAAGAAAACTATTTATTAGACAGTCCCTATGGGTCACCGTCTCACCCTCGCGGTCACAGCACATTTACATGGAACGTGCGCTACCCCACACATGACAGATAAGGAACATACGCAAATGCGACAATAATGAACTCCGGCGTCGCCATAAATCCCTCTCCAAACGTTTAAACGTGCATTTAATTTATGGTATAAGCCTGATTAGTGCGCAGGTAGACCCAAAGAAGCAGGTAGACTCTTTCACGGGAATTTAAAGAACCCGTGATTTAATATCGGCCCCGAAGCTCTCACAAGGACCTTTTTTTCGGTGGTCACTTTAAGATACAGTTAGGTTTCAGACAAAACATCGGCCCTTTTGTTGCAAGTGTTAACAATTTCACAATTTCGAAATGTTCGACAAAGCTTTAGATAAGAATTCCTTTTGCTTTTGCATCTTATTGTTTCGAGACAAAAGTTTAAATTACACCCGTATAATGAGCGTTAAAATTGTCAGCTCATTGACAATGCGCGGTCAGCGATCGGTCCTTGAGATCGGCGTGTTTGTTTTGTGTCGCTCCTGACTCCTTTCATCCGTCTTGTCCGTGTGTGTTATAAATTTCCGCTTATTGTGATAGACGAGCGATAACCTCTGCGTCCGCAGCCGGTAACAAATAAGCAATAAGTCACTAATAAAATGAATCATAGGAAGTCCTATAACTGAGTACAAAACACACGTAGGACCAGACGCGGCCAATGTTAAACATTTGTTTGTCCCAGTTCACGTGGGGCGCTTCACTAGGGCTCGGGACTCGGGAGCTCGAAGGACGCCACAGTTAAAATCGGTTAAACCTGTCTACGTTTATGATGCCCTACTCTAGTAAGTCATGTTTGCTACCGCCCCTGATCAACCTGGTTGATTTATTTTAAACAACACGTTCTGGCTATACTTGGCTAATAATGTTGTACTTGCAAATTGCTGCGGTAAAAACACGTGCAGTCAAATAATACTTTACATTTAAATGGTTTCTTGCGAAACTTTTCAGAATAAATTCAGCCATGTGCTAAGTTTCGAGACTAGTGACGAAAATAGTGCAAGTATGAAAAGACACTGCGAATTCTAACTAGTAAATTGCGAACATTTTAAATGAATGCAGGATTATTAATTAGAAGCTACACCTTTTACTCAGTTCGTACGCCACTAACTCGGTAATTACAAGATTATCAAGGTAAACAGTTGTATTACGGACTAACTAATTTAAGGAGTAGTAGTTATTAGTTGTTCCAAGTGTGGTAACTGTTAGGTGTCAACGGTGGCGCGACAGTTGAGCCGGCCGCTGCGCACACGCACACCGTTTCGAAACGGAAAGCGCAGCTGCCAATGTTTGTCGGTTGAAGGCAGAATGGAGCTTTGTCGTTGCCCTTTTTAATAAAATTTCATTGAATAACTGTCGTGGGAGACGGTTATGGTGCAACTGGTGTTGCCTTCTTAAAAATAGAACAATAGTTTTTTCGTTCTTCTACGATACAAATGGGAATCAAAATCCTTTTTTTTTTTGTTATGTAATTAATTTGTTCTGTGTCGTCAACTTGTGAGAGCAATATTGGTACATAATTTAGAACAGATTTCACAACCGTTAATAATAGTAACATGTGTTCTAACGTTCATAAACAAGAGGCGTAACGACTGTCAAATGTTTGAAAATCGAAAATAACAATCGAAGCTTTGAAATTATAAAAGAGTTAATTATAATTCAAGCTAGTATTTTAAAGTAGTAGGTATAATGGCATCCATATTGGAACCCAGTCTTTAGTATAAAATAGGCGACATTCTGTAAGTCAGTCGAGGACATAGGCATTTGCCACAAGCAGCACCTGCCTCAGTTTTTGTTTTTGTTATTTTAAAGCGGTCATACAACAGTCAACCGTTAAAACGATCGCTATTGAGCGGGAATCGAATAAATTGTTTCGGTAAATGATGTCAATGTTCAGCGTTAATTCGATAAAATGAAAAGTTTTACCATACATCGAGACGTGATGTCAGGAAGCTGCTATTGTATTTCGTAGTAGTTTTTCAGTTCACAACGAACGAAGTGCAGTTAAATGATATTTTTTGAACTTTTTGTTATTTCGAATTTACTTCACACACCACTTAATAGCGTTTCCTTGTCAGAGCTGTTGATAAGTTAACAATTGTTAGGCTATCAATAACCATGTGAATGTGAAGACGGTCGAGGGTCGAGGGCAGGTGGCGTGCGCGCCTGTCGCAAGACGGTTGGCAGATGGCAGCGCCAGCGATAACTTGGAAGAATTTGTAAACGGCCAATTTATTATTCTATGGGGGTTTTAATGTTTTTAGACAGCATTAACGAGAGTACGTCCAGTTTAATGGTAATTTATATTGAAGGCAGGCTTTTTAATTTGCCTTGAATTTTATTTTTTAAGAACACATCATGTTAGGAAATTACTTCATATTATGTTTCATATCCTCTGACAAGGAACTTGGAAAGCCATGGTAAGGTTGTTAGGGTTTATTTATATTATATTAGATTGAGTTTTTGCCAAAAACAATAACTTTCTTTCTAATAGTGAATAAAAAATTATATGCACATACGTACTTGGAATCACCCATTTGATTGGCCAATTTGTCTTTATAGCACAGAATAATACTTGTAGGGTACCAAAGCTACACTCGAAACTCTAATAACATTAAATTATGAATTCGTCAGTAGATGTAGAGAGGTTTCAATATTAACAGCCAGTACACGAATCGTGTAGTAATTAATATCTACATGTTCGTATAGCACACATGTGGTGTTGCTAGGTAGAACGGAACCATCCTTCATGGCGACAACATTTTGCACATCTGTGCTCTTCGGACTTTGACTCGAAGACATTAACATCATATCCTGTCATTAAACCTTCACGAGAAAAACGAACGCTCCATTTTTTCCCAACAATAATGTAGTCCGCGACAAATAAATTAATCTCGGACAGAAATTGCCATCGCATAGTTCTCTTGGAAAATAACCGCGAACGTGTAAGTAAGGCGGGATAATGAAAGTCGCCCGCGGGATGGTCGCTTATTACTAGCCCTGGATGAAGAGTAAATCGAAATGGGAGTGAGTCTAATTCGCGGCGCCGGCTGACAGCCCGAGATGGATTGTTGTCAACATTAGTGCGGGAGCATATCGACTTGTCGCTCTATAACATTGCCCCCGCCGAACACTAACCCGTGATGACATAATTTAGAGCGCGATCAATCTAAATTAGAACCAATAGCTCATAAAATAAGAGTCCATTTCACTCCGCAACGTAACGTCATTGTGGCTTTACGATCCGATCACAGCCACTCTCGTCCAGGAGTACATGTCGCGAGACGTCTGACATTCGATTTCAAGCTCAGAAACAAAACAGCTCAAGGTCTACAATTAAACGCAGGAGCAGTTTTCGCGCCGGATTACGGGCTTATTCGTGCTGCCGCGGCAATTAGGAAGTCATTCATTAGGGTCCCTAAGTTTC
Organism: Fissipunctia ypsillon; assembly: GCA_947568875.1. NCBI lineage: Eukaryota > Metazoa > Arthropoda > Insecta > Lepidoptera > Noctuidae > Fissipunctia > Fissipunctia ypsillon. The sequence goes on from OX387655.1 coordinate 3,334,343, forward strand.
GCAGACGTGGGGGTGCCGTCGCACCGTGACGTCACGCTGTTCTTTCGCAACGCGCTATGATTCCAAATGATTATGATTTCTAGTTCGCTGCGCCTCGCCGCTAGTTAGTGCGCCGCTTCGAAAACAAAAAGTAACCATGTTTAAGAATGCTGTTGGTGCGACGTGCGCAATACAAACAGGAGCGAGTTAGTTCGGCTCTGCTCTTACTTCCCGCGGCCGTGGCGCCACTTCGAGCGACAAGGACGGAGAAATGCACCTTAAAATAACCCTCAAATTCGAGGTAGTAGATACAGAACTCATACAACCGTAGATTTCATTTCCGAATGCACGATAAGGATGCAAGATGCGGTTAGTGGCGGCCCAGAATGCATCAGTCAAGTCACACAAAAAATGGGGCCCTGGAATTTCGGGACGTCTTAGCAACGAAGGGACACATGCTTGTTTATTTTTTTACCGCTAGAGTAGTTTCATTCAAAAATTGTCAACGGATAGAGGATTTGTGTAATCTTGTTAGAGTAATATCAGTCAGCTCGTTAACAACTAATTTAGCGACCATTCATGAAAATTTATTTAAAGTCGAAGCTGACTTTTATTGCTTTCGAATACATTTTCATTAATTTCGTGTTTGTCTAATAAGGCGCAAGGTGATTTATCATTATGTTACCATTCGAAATTAATTTTCTTGAGGCAGTGATGCGGACGACATAATTTCTAACATTATGAGCGTAATTCGTTCAATACAACGGCAACGTCGTGGGAATCGCATATTTTAAGTGGTACTGTCTATCTCAGTTTCGCTTGCTTCCCATTTCCGCTTGGCGTAGCGATAGTACAAGACAGCGGTGCGGCTCGCGTCCACCAGGCGGGCAGCAGTGTGCAGGAGCCGAAGCCTTGACCCTGACTGCGGTGGCGTCGACCGGAACGCACGCCGAGCCACATTGCGAATCTTGCCGATTGGCGTTCACTGCCTAGCCGGTGTTGCGATCTTAGTACATTCCGCTCGCACGTGTGCTTTACGAGATTGTTTTCTCTTTCGTTTATGTTCGAAAATTACATCGATTAAGTTGAATACAACTTGCATCTCTTTTCAATAGCGTACTTGTTTTTGTGAGTTCGAAACTAATTTAAACATTGCTTTAGGATATTGCTTTCGGTATCGTTAATAACGATTCCCATACTTTTCGACATCAACAAAGCTACACTACACTTGAACTTGATGTAATCAAGACGCGGTTACTAAGCAAGACGAAACGGCCTAATAACGTCAAAATCGAGAGTTATTGTTGAGAAAAAAGTCATAAGTATCTCGAGGAGTAAACAGACCGGGAGAGGGGTAAGCAGTCATTGATGTAGAACCGGTTGTAGCGACTCGTCATCTAGAACCGGCTTGTGACGGACAGGGATGAATTACCCACCGAAACGTTCGGGAACATTGGAACTAAATGTTACGAGCATAGCTCGCATGCCAAGCCAACGAATACCGAATACTACGAAGTCAATTCAGAGATGGGCCGAGTTTTACCATAACAAAGAAGATAGCGTCTTGTAAAATAACCAGACGGAAAATGATTCACATAAAACGCTTAAAAATACAATACACTATCATAAAGTATCGCTCGTGTAAATACGGCCGTGACAGTTGGACAGCGTTCACCTTACACATCGGATTCACAGATGCAAAAACATTGTTCGGCGCGCCACTACAAATCAAAACAACAAACGCGCCGACAGGAGGTTCGATCGACATCGACATCGAGACAATCATCGGCAATCGTATCGATAGTCGACGCGGGTCCGACACGAGTCGGCAACCGGACGTGACGTCAAGCCGTCCGTGCGTAAACGCGAGAATTTTAAACAACCTCCTTTTGGTATATTGCGTTGTCTTGAACAGATGTCATTGGTACAAACAAAGATGTCTCATGCTTTGACATTTTATTACCATGTGTTTAAGGTTCAATTTGTTATAAAAAGTTTCCGATCAAAGGATATACTTATTTAATATTCACACCGTATGAAAAGTGCGTTGTTAAAAGGTCGTATTAGGTTTTGACACGAATTTACAATAGACAAGTATATAGCCGGGGATCCATAGAATTCTATTTTTACCTTCTTTTGTTCTTCTACATATATTTGCCATATGAATGTGATGCCTCTTATGAACGCTAAACACGAATGAAAAATGTTGGTCAAAATCTGAATCTTGCTTACAAAGGAAGTGCCGATAGCGCTTACGAGAATTAATTCTTATAATAACGTATTCTACAAATTTAGAATACAACCTACTTCAACCTAGACAAAAAAAAGAAGAACCAAGAACCAGATCATAGAAAACGTGATAAAGATGTCCTAGATATTTTGAATTACAAGAACAATAATACACTTTGAAAAGGACACAAATCCAAGGAAGCAGAGCCTAATCCATACAGAAATAAGAAAAAAAAAATCAACGAGAAAAAGTACAGGTAAGTTAAAAAAAAAAAGTTTCTGAAAGTTGTGTGCTATATAAAGATCCTCTTTATAAAATCCTTCCACGCGGAATGATTTTGCGAGTCGAATGCGTCAGTATTGAATTACTGACTATTGTGCCATCAGGTATACAAAAATATAAGCATCTTCTAAGAATTTTTTTGCGATTTAGTACGTGTATGCTCAGGATTTTTTTTTTCATGAATTCTCGGTTGAATAACCGTAATTCTTAAAAATGCCTACTTTGGTGTTTAAAGCAAAACGCGGTAACAAAGCGCAAATAATATAATATGCTGTTTATTAAAGTACAATTGTTCTCCGCGAAGGCTTTCATTTTCAGGAATAGTTGTCCTGGTTGTCTAAAACAAGCTGCTCTGTTGTTATTAAGATCATCATAAGTTACTTTTTTATTGATACGTTATAAAGGGTGATCATTTTAGAGGCGGAGAACTTTAAATTCAAATAAAACACAGAAAAATGTTTTTAATATCCAATAAAATGACTTTATTTGATAGATAATTTTTTGAATATGATTTCGGGCATGTGCCGCCGCGGCTGACCGCAAAGGCCTAATTTACTGAAAACTTTACTTTTTTATTGGCTTTATTTACTAAAGGAAACATTTGACGAACGACTAATTTCACGAAATCTGGCCACCCCGTTCGTGCGATTTGACGCAATTACCTTATTTTCTTTGGGGATATGTAAAGTCGCACGTCTACGCCGATCTACTTGAATGCCAACATTCGACGAATTATTGTCGAAATACAGCCTGATTTACTGCGAAGAGTGTGTGAAAATTTTACCTCCAGATTACGCCATGTAGGTATGCGCTAGCCGCGGGCGGCGGCCACATGTCCGAAATCATATTCAAACATTAATAATGAATGCCATAAAACTATCGGTCAAATAAAACCAATTTCATGGATATTAAAAACATTTTTCTGTGTTTTATTTCAATTTAAAGTTCTCCGCCTCTAAAATAATCAGCCTTTACTTAAAACATCAGCCGGTATTATCTTACTTTGCAGGTAAAAAACAACCTCATTAAGATCAGAGAAAAATAAAAACCTTTTTATAATCAACATTCAAGACTTGTGACATATTATTATAAACTTTAAATTGAATCCTAAACGTGTTTGAAAAGCTACTGCAGACTAAGGACGCTTTTATTTACTTTTTATCGCCAACCGATCAGAATATGCCAGAGGAAACAGAACGTAACGCCCTAATATAACAACTGTTTTGAGACCCACGGCCCACCTTATCGCATTAAGTTTACGGTCCTTCTAATTATGTCTTTCGATTTAAATATGGGACAATCATTGTGTTCTGAGAGTGTAAAAGATACATCAATAAAAGTTAGTATGTTAATTCTCTTCAATTTTGTCATTTACAAAGGAAATGTTAGCTTTAATTTGTTATCATTCGGCTATCAAAAGCTTATTTATTTTATCCTTATGAAAAAAGAACCACAAAGTTTCTCACCTAATAATGTCAACCCGAATACCAAGGCTACATACAACAAAAGGGAGGCAGGCACCATCAGCAAGGTTAATATGAACCGTGCGAAATTCTCCAAGTTGTACTATAAACATATAGGACGCGCGTAGTTACACAGAGTTGTAAGTGTAGCAGCTGAGTTTTTTGCTCTCGTTTTACAAGTTCCTTAGTCTGGAAATGCAAGGGACCTCTATACACACTGCCTACCTATAGCACGAGTATTATTGTTTCGTTCTACAGCTATGGGAAAGGTTTCCGAGCGAAACGGCCACTATTAAACGGGTCGGATCGAAATAGGTCCCAGTTTTTGTATAATGCGATATTATTATTGTTTAGTATTTTTTTTACTTTTGTTTATCGTTTGATGTACGCTGCAGGGCATGATTTAAGATTCGTTTTCAAGTTTTAGTGAATGTTAAAATGAAGTTTTAAAGATCAAGAGCTTGAATAAATATTTATTTAATAACAGATCTACCTACTTCAATAGCCTTGTTCTCTAATCGAACTATAAATTAATCTAGGGTTTGCAGTAGACTTGAACTATAGAAACTGAACGGAGCTTTCAGACTTTTCAATGATTTGACTAATGGAGTAGCTCTTATCAATTTAAATTGTATGCCACGAACAAGGGGCGGTTCTATTCCCTACTATGATTGTTATTATTCTTAGTGAAACTGAACTTGTAATGTAAGCAATTATGACAGGGATAAAAATTATAATGAATATCTAGGTAACTAAAAAAAATACGCGGGACAAGTCGCCGACCCTCGTCTCCTTAATACCTCGATCAGTTCGAAAATGCGAAAGTTAAATAAACGATCAAGCGAAACGCTTTTCAAGAATGCGAAATTAAGTGTCGCTGTGTAACCCAACCGTCACGGCATGAAAATAAATAACAATTAAAAGCCTAGAGGGACCAGGACCACATGACTGTGACAGGATCATATGTTTGTCTTAAAAAGAGCAAGTATAACAATTTTATTATGTGTAGCGACCGAGCGACAATTAGCGACCTGTCCATTGCAAAAGGTGAATTCGTATAATAACATGTTAATGAGTGCCTCAAAGAAAATGTTTACCTATATTTTTAATTATGACAACTCAATTTCGGAGTGTTATAAATATTGTTTTAATTATTTTAAAGAGATTCGTGGCTAATTGAGTCGTTTGTATACCTACCTATCATATGACAGATTGTACAGAACTTTGGTACGTTATTTATTTTCTTGGCCTTTTGATGTTGGAGGGAGTACCTTTAGGTAGTTTGGTTTATTCTATGAAATAGGATTAAAATATGTGAATTAAATTGAATGTGGAGTAAAGTTAATCTCTTGAGAGACAGATAATAAATCGAGAGTTATGGTTTACGTGCTTTTGTTATAATATCACTAATTTAATAAACACGAAGGAAAGGTTCCCCAGACGACGCGAATGACGTTGCTATCGGCACCGAGCTATTATTACCAGCTTGTCGTAGGTTATGTCTTACGTGATTAACGGAAGTCGACCCGGGATTCTTATTTCGTCATAAATATTAATTAACGACTGATACCGATCATATTTTAGCGGGCAGTGTGAATGATAATTCATTAGGTATAATGTAGGAACGAGTTAAGTATTATATTTATGCAAATAAGTACTTATAAGAGGAAAAAGTGGTGACAAAGTTTATGATTTAAGATTATCTATAATACGAGGATATTTATTGCGATAAGGCCCGCCAATTGTATGTTTTGTAGTTTATTAATATAATTAATTTTATGTAATGTATAAAGTGGTGTACAATCAGTACAATAAAGTAGATATACATATAAATAAATATTTAGAATGTATTAAGGACTCGGCAAATGCCGGCCGTAATGTTCATAATAAAATACACGAGTTCAGCTCTAAATACAATAAGGTCATGCTAACATAGATAACGAAAACACCAACAACAATACTTTGTTTTTATACCTGTGAAGTTGTGAACAAAGTACGGACTACGCCAAGGTACACATTAGTTCTACCCACGAGGAGGGCAGTTCGGTGCTAAGGACAAAAAATAAATAAATAAACTAAGGGTGAAGCAAATTCCAACTGTTTTCTAACATTTTTGACCACTAACCTACCTGTATCATTACAACGTGATCTGCTACGGAATAGATAATTGATTTCTCGCAGAGAGCGCGTAGATTTGAAAAATTAGTTCCAGATAAGGACTGCCGACCTCCTTTGTCGGTACTTTTTGCTCATCCCTTACAAAAAAGAAAACCAACCCTTGGGTAACGTTTTTTTGCCGAATTGTACCTTTTAATTAGAACCAACGAAATGTTTTTTCGACTTCGAAACCCCATTTAGTTTGACTGATACCGGGAAATTAGATCGAATTTAGATGGATGCAAGATAATGACAATTTGTGGTTAGCTTACTACTATGACGATGCAATTATTTTTTTTTTGACAGGAAACTACTGATGCAATACAGCAATAACAAATAGCTGAACGTTGAAAGTTTTGTCATATTTGTAACTTTTGAGTACGTTTACCTCGGCAAAATTTTGACCATTATCACGAAACAGACGATACGACGAGCGAAGGGACCAGCATACTGTCGGAGCTTTCAATGTCTGCGGAGATCCTGTCTGCAACGAGTACCTACGTATGTAGTCCTACGGCTACTGAACGACGTATTTACGCGTCTATCTACACAACACTGCGACTGACAGCGGCCATCGCATAAGCGTAACAACAAATATTACGAGGGTAAACAAACAAAAACAATGCAAATTTTTCGCCGATCGCCGGTCGTCCAGTTCGCACGGATCCTGTCACTGGGTGTTGGTTGTGATCGAACATAACCTAAAAGCGGCCGGCGGCACGTGCGCCCTTACATAAGGGTGGCGCGGTCCAACCCCGACGTCTGACACCGAATAACCTCTACAGCTGTTCGGCGTGGTCGCGGCGTGACACTGACAACAGTGACAACAAGCAGGCGACGTGACAAGAAGCGGTGGTGAACGTGCAGCAGTACCTTGGCGACCAACGATCTCCGCGACGTGCTCCGAAGACGGCACCGGCACGCACTCCGTCATGTTCTGCGATTTCTTGGCGCGGTCTTCGGGCGGCGGCGCGAAGCCGAGCGGGCTGGCCAGCGACCCTGGCGTCGGCAGCGATTCGCCCAGGCTCAGCATGCTCAGCTCCAGTGCCAGCTGGAATGCGCGCTGGTCCTCCACCAGCCCCCCGCCGCCTCCGAGATCTCCGAACAAGCTTGACGGCATTTCCACTTGAGAAGCTATTTTTTACGATTTACTGAGAGGTTGCCCTCTCTGTCACTGGTATGATAAAAATTGGGGTGCGTTCGATCGTTTCAAACGCCGCGTTTTGTCATGGGAGTCACACGTCTACTTAACACGCCGCGCGGTCCTGAACTGATGTGCCGGCCGGCGAGCGCACGCGCCCAGCGCGCCGGCGCGGGGTGGGAGCGCGGGGCGCGGGGCCAGGGGCGCGGTGACCGGGGCGCGGGGTGGGGGCCGCCCGGCGGGGCCCACTGCAGCCAGGGCGGGATGCGTCGCAGCTTCCGCCCGCCCCGGCGGTACGCCTGTCCGTGCTTTAACACCTTGCCGCGCGCTCTCAGCTAATTATTTCGAGATCACGTTTTATGCGGTAGGTGGACGCCGCAGATAACGAACATAAAAATTACCTTGATTTACGAGGAAGTGAAGTTTTATAAAAGTTAGTAACGTATACTATGGTAAAAATATTAAGGCATATTATTTTGTATGAATAAATCTATACATCTATACCTACATCTTCTATACAAATAAATAAAATTGAAGTGTCTGTTTGTAATGTCAAAATAACAACTTTTCACTAAATGCATAATAATGCATATACAGTACTTATAACAAAAAAATAATTTTTAACATTTTTGTCTGTCTGTCTGTCTGTTTGTTCCGCCTAATCTCCGAAACGGCTGCACCGATTTTGACGGGGCTTTCACTGGCAGATAGCTGATGTTACGTGGAGTAACTTAGGCTACTTTTATTTTAGAAAAAGATTTAGCGTTCCGCGCCAAAAATTTAAAAGCCATGAAATTGTGAACAAAAAGTCGGATTTGGAAAATGCTTTTTGCATTTGATAGCCCAATTCTCAAGGATGGTTATAAGCTATTTAACATCATGCTACGAGCTACGACCCTTAGGAGCCGAACAAAATGAAAAAAGCCGGAAGAAACGTTAAGCGAAAACGGAGTTATAGCGCGGGTGGGCGATGCAACGCGGCGGGTCGGGGGACGAGGGAGTTTTATTAAAATGTGGCCATTATTTTAGTATATTTTGCATCTTACGACCTCCACGCGAACGAAGTCCCGGGCACAGCTAGTTTCAAATAAGTTGAATATGGTATCGACATCAGAATCACTCGTCGCCACTTAGAACTCGAACTGCAACGCAACAATCTTCACCGCGCAGCTCGTTCGGCTGGCAACACTGACTACCTAAGTACCTATATACCTATTGTTTTTATCGCATCTCCACTATGAGCGAATAAATAGATGAATCAATACCAGTCAGGTAAACTGACATAGGATGAGGTGATGTGGACTGCGATGCATTTTTTGTCTGCATAACAACTGAATTCGTAATAGAAGGATACTTACATCATTTTTCATACAGATGGATATCCTCGTATTTCGATAACGACCACGAGGTACTTCTGGGTCAGGGTACCTATCACTTGATTTGACTTATTTACTTAATTGACAGACAGACGGTCTAAGATGGAGATGGAATTAACATTTTATTTATTTTTTTCATTTATATTGCATCAGTTGCTACTTGTAAATTCTCAAAAACAACTATCCTTGATATTCTAAGGTCAATAATACTTGTTTTAGTTAGAATAATTAAAAACTTTTCCCTATAGATACAATAACTACTTATGGTAATGTCCATTGTTGATGCATACCATAGCAGTTGGGTGTATTTCAGTCAAGTAACAATATAAGTACAGCAACATGTTCTTCCTAGAATCCTTGGGACTTCAAAATTGTATAGTAAATGATATATTATTTTTTCTAGATTATTAATTTTAAATTAGTTCAGAGATAATTAATCGAATTAATTAATGACGACCGCGTACCTGAAGACGTAACGTTAGAAGGCCTCCCACAAGGCGGACCGATGCCATGTGAAGGCCGCAGGAATCCGCTGGATGCGGGAAGCACAGAACCGGTCGAAGTGGCGATGCTTGGGGCCTATGTCCAGCAGTGGACGTCTTTCGGCTGAAATGGTGATGATGGTGGTGAAATGTTTGGAGGAAGGTGTGCAAAATGGCAATGCCAATCTCTAGTCTCTAACAATGTCTCTAACAGTATTAGGATAAAAAAATGGTTCTCTGATGTAATGCGCAATCTATCTAAATTCTTATAAGTCTACACGTAACTCATTCGCCGCGTGGACTTTTTAATAAGAAAACAAAGCTTTTGATATAATTAATAAGCAACATCCTTTGTTTGCTGATTATATCGAGTACCTACAATCAGTAGTTAATCGGCATTCAACGACATCAAAGTAATGTTCCCTTATCAGAGTCAGTGAGAAATGTTTATCAGTGTCGGGACATGAAATTCGTAGAACATTGGTCATTCGCCATCTGACCTCACCAGCTCACCTCATGTCCGCGTCCGGTAACAACACGTCATCAGAAGCTATTGTAATTTCGAATTAGTATTTATCTTCTGCTTTATGATTGCCTATTACTTACGCACGTAATTTAGCAAATTGTCCAATTCTCGCAAAATTTAAGACATTGCAAAGCGACTAACGAACTAACTAATGTAACTGTAATATAATAAGGTATCTTTAACTCTGTAACTCTTAATAATTGTAATCCATACTTTTATTAATGAATGAATGAATGAAATGCACCGACCCCAGCGTGGTTTAAAGGGGAAGCGCCAAGGTAGCCCGCGAAATTCAAATTTTATTACGATTTTTGCAATTTGCTGGTCAGTATTAAGTTATACGTTGATTAAAATATGATTCGCGGCCGTAACAAATATGTATTTACAGAATTATAATCATTAAAGTCATCAACACAACTCTCTAAGACCAAGTAAACCCCAAGAATTACTATTTCATGAAATCTTGACATTTGGGGATTATACTAACTTAACAAGTTTTATTACTGATTGTAATGATTATAATTGTGTAAATACATATTTGTTACGACCGCGAATCATATTTTCATCAACGTACAACTTAACACTGACCAGCAAATTGCAAAAAACGTAAGAAAATTTGAATTTCGCGGGCTACCTTAGCGCTTCCCCCTTAACCAGACTCGATTACTCGAATGAACCCAAAGATTCACACTAGCCCCTGTAGCCTCATGTTTCATGGGGCTACATAGGCCATTGCATATCAAGGAGTAGACCGGGGGGCGCGGTAATGGTAGGGAAGACGTGCCCTTAGGATATGGAAGGATTATTAGAGTCTACCGAGTATGCACCCTAGAGCAAACATTGGAATATTGGAGAGACGGGTAATATTTATCTATGGATGGGCATCTTTTAACGACGTCGCCGCCAAGTCGTTTCAAATTTGTAATCCATACTTTTATTAATATTATAAATTCGAAAGTAACTCTTTCTGTCTGTCTGCCTAAATTACTAAACGGATTCAATAAAATTTGGCATCCTGGGCCCTAGGGAAGGACATAGGCTCTTTTTGTCACAAACATAATTCTAAAGGGGGCTGGTATAGGGGATGAAAGTTTGTATGGGAAACCCAGCATTTCTTAAATTAAGGACATGAAAATTCATGCTTTTGGTAAGAAATAAATTACCAGTTCTAGTGTTTTTGTAAAATCGCGTTCCTGATAAGATAAGATAAGATAAAAAAGGGTGTTAATAGACGACGAAGTCATTCTATTAGGCATCCAATTTTTCATTTTGAGGTACGGAATCCTAAAAAAGATTATTTGAATTTATTATCTGTCTGCAGTGTTACCTTTTCATGCCTTAAAGGCTGAACAGATTCAGATGAAAGGCATACGGATAGGCCATGATCTAGGTTAGGACATATGTAGGATACCTTTGAATCCCGGTAGTAGGTACGTTCCTGTGGAATAATTTCCGACCCTTACGCGGACGAAGTCGCGGGCAAAAGCTAGTAAGGTATAAATTAGAATGAATGCAGAGAGAATATTGGTAGTGCGCAGACGCTCCTTCTTGCGCGCTTGTTCTTGCAACTTACTGACGATGACGCAATTCCAGAAGAATGCGTAATTGAATCAAACGTAAAATCCATCTCCATTATTTATTTTGGCAGGATGATATGATTTTGAGTTACTCCTTTGATGATCTTCCCTTCATCCTTTCCGATAAGAATCATTTAATCACGACTATTCTTTCTGCCTACCATGCATGTCTATTTGTCATACATGCAACAGATTAGGCAACAGTTTTGACTTTGAAAATTTTCCCCCTTCCCCGTTTTCAGTACTCGATACCAAGGAAGCAGGCCTAGTAAAGAGTTAGTACTTGTTAGACAACAAAGTCTCACTCCCTAATGCAGTTGCGAAAAAACGTACGTTTTTTAGTTATTTCCGGTTCTATGACCTAGAGCGAGCGAGGAGTGACGGGAGAGGGGTCAAGGAGGCACAGCCTTGGGGTATTTGTGAACTTTGTCAATTAGTTTGGTATTGTTACCATTTGGTCTTATCATTTGAGAACAAGGTATGGGTTTGTCGTGTGGGTTTTTTCATGGTTATTAGAGACAGTTTATCTGCTTAACATTAATAAAATATTACGGAATACTCTACTACTGAAATACGAATAACATTCCATCGCGCATTTATAAAAAAAAGTCTAGCCAAGACAAAACAAGGGATGGTGTCTTACCACACGAATGAACAGTTGTATCAAATGTCACTATAATAACAATAGAAACATTCAAATTATCATATTACCTGACCGATCACTATAATTGGCACAGCCGTAGGCGTGCAGACGTGTTTCTGGTCTGATACGAACTTAGATTACCACTTAACGTCGCATATCAGAGTAGAAACTTTCTTTTTAACTTTTTATGCTGATGGTCTCAAAATGTAAATATGAACATAAAGAAAGAAAGCTTGACTGGTAGAAAATGCCAATGTCATTAAGTCCGCCTCTGTACATTTCTGTGCTTGAAGTAAAACATAATGTATAATATAATATAAATAGTCACCGACAGATGGCAGTCTACTCCAACACGGTCTTGATCAAATCAGTCTCTGGTGTGAATCTAACAGGATAACCTTGAATGCGGACAAATGTTTTTGCATCCGTTGTAGCCGAAAATGACAGCCATTAATTTCCTCTTACAAAATAAACAACATTAACTCGCAGGAGGTTTCTAAAATCCGTGACCTAGGCATAAATATAGACCATAAACTAAAATTCACCTCTAGAGATATGTCTCTGAAATTGTATTCATCAAAAGAAATGCAGTCATTTGGGGCCAAAACTACAATTATCCTTTACAATGCTTTGGTGCGTTCTCGTCTAGAATATGCCAGTATGGAATCGCTGTACGCTGTAAAGCATATTGCTTACATGTCCTCAGGAATATCCCACAGATGTCTATACGAACAGCGTTTTGCATTGAGTCGCATCGTAACCGTCGCACTGTGTTTTTCTTTATAAAATTGACAATGGTCAAATAGAATGCGACCAACTGCTTGAACATGTCATTTAAAAGTCCTATATAATCTTCCTGGATAAACAATATCCAGACTTTTTGAACCGCTACCCATAGAAGTAACACTGGGAGACACTCGCCAACATCTAGGATGTGTATTCAATTCAACGAACTCAACTCTGATTTGGATGTACTTATTCTTTGGTTCCTTGCCACAATTCAAAACACTCTCGCGCATTCATTTAAACAAACATTTAAGTGACCAATGTCATACTTAGTTAAGCTTATTTTAGTTACTTATTTTATATCTTTATTGATATTTGTGTAAGTAAGTCAGTATTTTGTTCTTTTTTAGACTTCGGTCAAAGCTGTTTTGTTTATAATTGTGTTTTTCATTTTAATTATTAATTTTAAGATTTCAACTTTACCTATATATTTTACAAAGGTTGCTTTGTTTTATGTGAATGTCGTGTACACATGTAATTGGTACTTATTTAAATAAGAACCCAAACCTGTTAATTTTTACTATTTAATGTAGGTACAATGGAGATGCTGTTGGCGTACCTATTTTAAATAAATAAATTAAATAAATAAATCTAAGTATACGATCCAGACATACATAAATTATGTATTCGCAAAATCCATCTAGTGTTACATCAAATGAATTACTGTCGATGTTTATAAATCTTTTTGAAGCTGACTGTACATACAATTGCAGACTCGTGTCCTTTCTGTCTATGTGTGTTCACAAAATCCATCCGTGCTGTTAGTGGATTAAGTCCGCGGTGTCCATTACTCCGGGAAGGATTTACCGGCGTGATGGTTGTAGGATGACGTCAGGTTCCGCTATGACTACGATGTGCTACGAGTCTACGACGCGCGACCGTGCTACGGCGCGCAGTTTGCGTAGAACCTATAATATGTACTTACTTATGTGCTGGAATGGAGTTTAGATTTATTTGTAGATTTGGTAGTAGTTTTGGAAAATGTGTGTATTGATGTTAGTGAACTGAAAATGAATGGAAAAGTGATACTGAAGAAGATTAATTTATTGTAACAAATATCCAAGTTATTGAATATTGGACTTTTTCATTCAATTTGGGTGGTCTTCTCGCCGGAATACATATTTGCAATAATAAATAACTACTTTTAATGGAATACATTATTATTTTCACGCAATCCTTTCTAACTTACTTCGTTCTGATTTTTTTATTTAACACCGTGTAAATAAATTCGTATAATGAATTAGTGATGTAATTAATATTTTGTAACAATATAATTTAAAAAAATATATGTACCCATGGAGTTTCTAGCCCATTTTCCCCATAGTACCTACCACGCTATGAAATGGGCATGGGCAACTTGCTTCATACTTCAGACTGACCGACTCCTTGAATTCAAAAGTGCCTGTAAATGGTTTAGTTTGAAGGAAATTCCTATATGATGAAAAATGAAAAAGTAAACTTTCCAGTCAGCAATACAACACCACAACGAGTACATACTTACCTACATACATACAAGTAACAAATAAGCTACACAGAGACCATAAATTCGCAACATATCCTTCGCCTGACCAATCGATAACATTCTCAGCCAGCAACTGATCATGTTGGCAACAAGGTAGCACACCGACACGACGCCACCCAAGCACTAAACGCGAGCTAGACGAACCGTCTGCCCGACAACTATTTTTGGCGCGCTTCGTCTAGTCCACAGAGATCATTATTTGATCTTACTTGAGAGTAATGAGTAATATTATAGCACTTTTAGGAATATATTTGATTGAAATATGGTTTTTGTTATGATGGCTTCTCAGCCTGTCATGCAAGAGGATGTGGGTTCAAATCCGGGCAAGAACCAATGTGACCTTTTCATATGTACTTTCTGAGTTCATCTTGTACACTAATACTGACATCGGTGAAGGAAAATCATCGTGAGGAAACCTGGGCGTATAGTTAATGTAAGTCTGAAATCGCCAACCCGTCTTGAGCAGGCGTGGTGATCAATGCTCGTGCCTTCTCTGCATGAGAAGAGGCCTTTGTCCTGCCGCGGGACAACAACAGGCGTGTATTGTTGTTATTTATTTATTATTTTATTTTTATTTATTTATTTCACACACTTTTTTTATATTTCTCGGGACCCTAGGGTCCCGGACCTTTGGAAGGCATATGAGGGGCCGAAGCCAACTCGCAGAGGCCCGTTAGACGCTTTCAATGGAAATGAGGCACCAACCGACGATTATCCCTGTGCGTACTTTGCAAGTGCACCCAAGGACAACCCCCGGTTGGTGTAGGACTATTGCAGGATATGGAGACAAAAAAAATTGGGCTATGGGTTTGGATGGCTAAAGTGGACTGGTTACCTAAAACTATGGAAGGACTATGGCCCCTGCCTGACCAATGTTTGATAAATACAATACACGGATAAAATGGCAGCGGGTGACTTGCACACTCAACAATGGACCCCCGGAAACGGTCGCTAGCACATAGTCACACACATTATTATTATGGTAACTTTAATCGAGAACAACTTTTTACGTAGGTCGGTAGGCAAATATATATGTACTATCTACAGAAGTACCTACATTGTATACCTCCAACTTTTTCTATTGATGTTTATTTAGAAGCCAATCAACTCAACTTATCGCAATCCACTGCTAATAAATACCGGGTTCCCCGCCTTCGTCAGCCAAATTATAAAATTAGGTTAGATAACATAAAACTAGAAAAGTTCGAATGAAATTAGAAGGAATTAAATAAAATTAGATAAAATTAGACGATAACAAAATTAGATAAAATAATATAAAAATTAATTAGAATTAGAATAAAATCATTAATAACAAGATAAATTTTAATTTATTTGCTCCAAGGAGATTGTACTGGGGAGTGGAGTGGCAATGGACTCCAGGTATCGAGTACATACATAACTCGAATATTACTTACCAAAAATATAAAATTACATGTAAAATTTCGCAGGAATCGGATTTTGTAATGAATTCCGGTTTTAAAACCGGAATTCATGTGGTGCTTCTATTACAAAATACATTTAAATGTATTCGTTCATTTTGAACCAGAAAATAGCTGACAACCTACCCTCTAACTAAATGCTATGACCTCCTAATACCTCCCGCGCGTGACATGCGAAAATGATCCCTATGGCTTTGGTAATAGGTCCGATGCATAGATTCGAAGACACATCGTACTGAAACTGGGTCAACCGGGGGGTTATTGCCCGGGCCTCGAAATAAAGGGGGTTGTCGATATCCAAAAGTTCATTCTATAATAAGCCTTCCGTGTTATTTTTCTGTACCTAATTCCCTTGATTGTTGAGGTACCAGCTTTTCTTTGTTATTTTTGTAACGGTTAAAAATGTTTAAAAGGATATTTGCTGTCACGAAACAAATATGACCGATTTTGTTAAATAAGCGCGCCAATGCCAGAAATCCCTGGCAAAACTTTTCCCCGAATTTTTTCCTTCAAATTAAAACAGGGCCGTAGTAGTATCTATCATACACAAACAAAACAAAACAAAACAACACGCCTCGTTTCCCCGAAGGGTTAGACAGAGATATACCAATAGTACACCCACATTTCGCCAGTTATGCTTAAGTCCCATGTAATAGGCGGCGAGCCTATTGCCATCAAACGGGCACAAATCCAGACTCCGGGCTGCTACTGAGAAATTCCAGATAGAAAAACCCAGTAACACTTTCCTGACCTGGGAATCGAACCCAGGACCTCATGCTCAGCAGTAGCGCTTGCACCAACGAGGCAGTTCATACATATTATATTTACCAGGTTATTTATGATGGTGGGGTTAAGAGGGGGGTTAAAAAAATAGTTATATAGGTTAGCTTGCTGTGATTTCTGCTAGAACAAATCAATTTCTTCAAGCACCATTGTTGATATAATTAATGATGTAGACTACTCACCGCCCTCTACAGACGGACTGGTGATTACAATTTCTCTGGCCGAAAACATCGCGAAAAAATATACGAAAAGTTTTAAGAGTGCGAATTTTATTTGCATCAAAGTATTCACACGTTAATATTTTCTCATGGAAGTTTGGCATAAAAAGCCGATGTTTTTTTGTACATATTGAACTATTCGTGTATATTTATATTATAACGCGAGCTCAAGCTGTATGAAGCCGTGGATTTCTCTTCAATACATGCATTCACTTAAACGGTGGCGGGGTTCGGGTGACCATGCTGTTGCGTTGTGAATAATAATTTAAAATCTGTTGAGTAGTGTTAGGACTTACCTGGGTTAGTGTAAGGTTATTAATCATACCTAACTGGTACATCACAGATAAAATCAGAGTTACTGGTAAAACTGCATTCTGAAGTACGTACTTATTATTTTCTCTAAAATAAACTTTTAAGGCATGAAAAATAATTTCTGCAGTTATGGTTGCAGAAATGTAGACAGCTGAGTATCGGGTGGCCTTGCTTGCAATTTTATTCATAAATCGAAATTGTGAAGAAACGTTATAAGTGATGATATGCAGTTAATAGTTTACATTGGCGAAAAACAGTGAAACCTCTTAAATTCTTTCCGCGAACAATTAGGTACGACATCTTAAACAACATCTATCTACTTAACCAAAATCTTAAATTCGGAGACAGACAACGCTCAGCCTAAACCGCTGGGCTAGAAGCACGGCATTTAGCACAAGATTTCCTTATACAACGAAGGTGAGCACTAAGGAACGATTTTTGATAATTCATCCCCTAAAGGGGTTACTTACCCTTTCCCTGTCCCATGAACCACACATGCTTCAGTTTGATTATTTAACTATTGTGTCTACTTTGTTGACAGTGTTAAATAGGAGATGAAAGTTTTTTTTTAAATAAAAAATAATAAGTGCATTTACATACATATACTACTCTGTCAAGAAAGTACCGGGAAAAGATCAATAATACACAAAATGTTAGTTATTCATCCAAATTTATTTTATCGCCTTCAAAGTATGCTCCTTCAGGAACTTACGCCAACGAATAATCCAATCATCAAATTTTTTTTTTTTGGAATCCACTTCAGTACTCGCCGCGAATTCTCGCTCTTTTAGTTTCGGCTCAGTTGGAAGGCGCCATCCCGAAGCTTGTTGAGTGGTTTGCATCTCAAACTCGTAAACCCATGTCTCATCACCAGTTACAATGCGTTTTGTGATTGTGGGGTCAGAATTGACTCGTTCTATCATGTCTTCAGCGACCTTTACGCAATTGAGTTTTTGCGGAAAAATCAGGTCTTTCGGCACTAGTCGATCGGCAACGCGTTTCATGCCTAAACAATCGTTTATTGGTAGGAATTGATTCATGAGACGCAGACAGCGGCTATCTCTCTCAGACTTAAACGGCGATTTTCAGTCACCATTTTTTTTTACTTCAGGGATTTAAATTCAGTTGAAGACGTTGATGGCCGACTAGAGCGAGGCAAATCTTCCACCACATCTCGACCGCTTTTAAATGCAGTGTACCACTCATACGCCGTGTTTTTGATAAAGTTGATTCACTGTAAGCTTTATGTAACATTTTCAGCGCTTCAGCACAAGAAATTCCATTTGCAATGCAAAATTTAAGACGTTCTTTGTTAGATTTTTTTTATTCATTGTAAAAATCGCAAAACACACTTGAGATGAACTGACAAAATGGCGCACTGTATACAAACTAAATGACAAGTGACGCTCAAACTCCGCGGTGAGTATAAAGGACAGTTGTGCCAACTTAGCGACAAAAAGAATTTCGACAATCCCTTTAAACGGGTTTTTTAAATGATCGATTCCCGGTACTTACTTAACAGAATGTATGAGAGATTACCTTATAAGTAAGAATTGCTTGTGTTAAGAGACTCCGCTCTCCCACTTAGCATTATCCATAAATTTGCAATTGAATGTAAAAAAATACAAAAAAAATAGGTTAGTTTTAATTAATAGACAAAGTAAACTATAAAGCAACGAGCGTTATACAGAGTAAAATAAAAAAAAAAAAAAAAAAAGAGAAAAAATAAAGAAAGAAGAGAGTAAAAAAAAAAAAGAAAAAAAAAAAAAAAAAAGAGAAAAAAAAAAAAAAAAAAAAAAATAAAAGAAAAAAAAAAAAAGAGTAAAAATGCACGTATTTGTGTGATGTGCGCGAGTATGAGTGAGTGAGTGTGCTAGTGCGAGGGTGTGTAGTGTGTATGAGTTAAAATTAGCATAATTATTTAGTATGGTATAAGTTTAGGTGTAAGTTAGCCCTGCGACAGTGTCTTGGGATCGGAAGAAGTCGAATACAGTTTGTATGGAACTTCGTCATTTTTGCCAATGGGAAATCCCCTCAGGCACACGGCTTTAGTACTTATAATTTACTTAGGCCCACTTGCACGTTTAGTCGGTTTAAATAAATAAATGTAGAGTTTATGAATTCGGAGTTAAGTAATTAACATTCTAACTCTTATTACACGTTGCGCCACTAAAAAGTAACACCGGGTTAGTTGACCTGAGATTAGTGTTTTTTGAGTTGGGAACATTGCAGTTCAGAATTGCCCTGATATGTGTACCTATTCCGACCAAAAATGAATGACCGAACAATGAAAGGAAATTGTATACCATCTCTTTTACACTACATTACGATACGTAATACTTTCTTATCTTTGAATTTTATAACAAGATATTTAATTTTAATCGTATTGTATGTGGTTTCCATGGAGATTTAGTTTATTGATTGATGAAAACGTCAGTAAGGAAAAATATGTTTTAAGATTTTTATAATTTGTATTTATTTTTATATGAGTTCATGAATATATTGCCTGCTGAGTACCGAATTTTCACTTACTATAACGTCGAACAATATAAAATACAAAATAAAAAATCAGCGGTTACTCCTCATAACGTCCACTTATTTTGACATTACTTACACTAACCCAAAGTTAGGCGACTTAACTCTCCCAAAACAGTGGGTTAAATATTTAAAAGTTTAACTCTAGGTTTACCTCTAACTCTTTGTGACGCAAGATGAATTATTTGATTAACCCTGAATTAGCTGTTAACTCCGAGTTATTTAGGATAACCCATGAACGCACAAGTGGGCTTTAACGAAACTACGTCGTACAATAGGTACAATATTCTCTCAAACTTAAACCGTGAGAACTATCCCTATTACTCTCGTTAAGTTAGTCACCCTCAGTCTGTACGTCTCAAGTTCAAGAATAAGTACACTGCGAGACAACAATGAATATAAGCAGGTAGTGATTTTTTTTAGCGTAAGGCCCTTTCAGACCATCTGCTCATAATACGCCGGATAGCAGATGTGAGACGGGCCTTTTGTCCGTGAGTGTACATTCTATTTTTTTTTCGCCTGTTATACGCTACACACTTCTTTGGATGTCGTTCGATGTTTAAAGATAAAAACGGATGCTCCAAGAGACGTATGAAGAATCAATTTTTGAATATTGCAAATAGTATCCGGTCCTGGTTTCCTGCTCGTTTTTGAAGTATTGCGTGACTATTGTTTGGCGTAGATTTAACAGTATCAATAGTTTAATGTATCTATCTCTGTCAGGTACCTATTCATCTCGGCAAATTGTAGCTTGGGAGCGGGGGAAAGTATCTTAGCTTTAATTAGCTATAAATATACCTGCAAAAAATTAAAAATGCTACTAGCATTAATAAAAACATCAGTTAATTAAAACCCCGTCATCAAATTAGTTTATTGTGTAGATCAAAACCTTCCGAAAACAGACATAACGAAGAAAAAGAAATTATAAACACGTGCTTCAAAATTCAAATACTTACTGCCACGAAATAAACAAATAGATAGGTAATGCATCTTTACAACATTATTTTTACTACATCCAACAATGAAAAGAACAATGTTTTCTTTTTTGCGGGAAAAAGATAGTCTTGAATCTTTACACTATCAGCCGGGTATACACTTTTTAGGGTTCCGTAGTCAACAAGGAACCCTTGTAGTTTCGCCATGTCCGTCTGTCTGTCCGCGGTTTGCCTCAGAGACTTTTAGTACTAAAAAGGTGTAATTTGTCACGGGTATTCATCACGCCGACAAAGTGGTACAATAAAATCTCGAAAAAAAAATTATTTAGTGTGCCTGCCCTACTCGTAGAGTGGGGATGACTTTTTTTTCTCGTCTATGCCACGGTGTGGGGTTTGGTTGGAGAGGCCGTTCGAAAATATTGCGGGTGTCTCAAAACCATTTTTCGATTTAGAGATCCGTTTGCGAAATATTAAGCTGTAAAATGCTAATTTTTGTTAGAGTCAAGTGTCCCAGTGTTAAGTGTACCAGCTAAATGGTTGTTTTTGGATATGTGAAATAAAACACGGCAGTAATATATACAGGCTGGAATTTTTTAACCGCACCTGGAGGGAAAGTACTCTAAATACTGGAGATAGCAAATTTTACCCAAACGAAACATTCCTTTATTTTTTAAAAGAAACAAATCTGCATTCAAAGATTTTTGAAAATTCGCTCGCCACACTCGGGAATCGAACCGGCTAAAATCCGAAAACATAACATCCTGTACTTTTATGGCATCAATCGATTGGGTCAATCATAAGGATCAAATCTCTTTAACAATCATGATAAATTAAATGAAAGGAAATCATGTTAATGTTATGTTAATTATCCATTCAATACCTGGATTGGTACAAACGGCACAATCAGATGGCCTGCGAGATCACCAGACCTTTACATTTTTTCTATAAGGATTGTTAAAAATCAAATTTACCAAAAATCCTATGCAACTGTAAACGAGTTAAGTTCACACTACGATTTTCTATATTAATCAAAACTCACTATGAAAAGTTACTGTATCCCACAAAATGGAGCTCATTTCGAGCAACTAATTAAAAAGTAGTTTACCCTTTTTTTCGTTCAATTAAAATAAGTTAAGATTTTATGGTTTTCCTTTCATTTAATTTATCATGTTTTTTAGAAAGATTTGACCCTTATTGACCCTATCGATTGATGCCATAAATGTACAGTGTGTTATTTTTGTGGATTTTAGCCGGTTCGATTCCCGAGTGTGGCAAGCGAATTTTCAAAAATCTTTGAATGCAGATTTGTTTCTTTTAAAAAATAGAAGAATGTTTTGTTTGAGTAAAATTTGCTATCTCCGGTATTTAGAGTACTTTCCCTCCAGGTGCGGTTAAAAAATTCCAGCCTGTATAACGAAGTTACAAGGAAAACTATCACTACTACATTAGTAGGCTTCACATGTTAACGAGTAATAGTCGGTCAACTTACATTTGCACTTGGAATGTATGGAACATGTTAAGTTTGTTCTTGGGATAAACTCATCCCAACTACGGAACCCTTCATTGTGCGTGGTCCGAGACGCACTTGGACGATTTTTTTATTCTTTAGTTGTTCGCACAAACAAGATGCAAGATGCAATCTACAAAACTTACCTACCTGAGCTGAGCGGTAACTTTCATATTATTGTATGATTATTTCATGTATGTCTTGATTTTTTGGAATGGTATGTACAGAATGTGTTTGTTGTGATATTTCTTTTTTTTGCTAGCCTATTTTGTGTCCCACTGCTGGGCAAAGGCGTCCCCTTTCTCCTTCCAAACCTTTCTGTCTTGCGCGATCTCTGGCCATGTTGGTCCTGCAAACGTCGTCACATCATCACACCACCTTCGCCGCGGTATACCTCGGCGGCGATGTCCTCCCTCAAGCGTCTAGTGGGTGACGATCTTTGCCCATGTCTCCGGGTGCATCCATACGACGTGGCCAGCCCACTCCCACTGCAGTCTGGCTGTTTTTTCTCCAACATCCGCGACTTGAGTTATGGAGCACAGGGTGGTTTCTAATACGAACTGTACGCTTGACACCTATTATGCTGCACTCCGTTGCCCGTTCGCAAATCTTGAGTTTGGACTTCTGTTGTTCAGTAAGGGAGCAACTTTGTGCGCCGTAGGTTAGAGCGGGCAGGATGCACATGTCGATGAGTTTTCTTTTCAGTGTTATGGGAAGACTACCTTCCATGTGTTCTTTAAGTGCCCAGTAGGTCTTCCAAGCATTTTGGACTCGTCTTTCGACTTCCTTGTCTTGTCTATTTTTGAAAGACACTGTCTGGCCCAAGTAATTTTTTGGTAAGCTTAATTTAACACATTACGAGATTTAAAAGTTTTAGAAGTCTTTCAAGGTCATGAGTAATCATGAGCTTACGGTTGATAACTTTTTGTGGTGCTCAAAAGTCTGGCCGCATTGCCACGTTGGAAGACTAACTAATGGCATGTTTTTGGCAAAGGTAACCTATGTATATAAACTACCAGGCGAAGCTTTCATACAACCCGATTCCTGTCGGCTTCCCTTCGGAACAACCACTCCTCTTAATGTCTACTATTGCCAAATAATATGGTACACCTGCGTGTGTAACTGTGTATCACACCACATTACATAATTATATTGAATACCAGTTTAATACATCATACGATTAAAACCTACAGGTTTTTCTTTGAGTTTATGAGAACTGAACAATTTTTTCTTCGGCTTCCCTCTAATGATATTGTAGCTGCGCCACTGTAAACTACCCTTTGGCTTTGATATGTCGGGGGATGTCGTTGTCGACCAACCGTCTGATACTCAAAGGTAAACTTATGAAATGTTGATGTTGATAGTGCCAATAGTTGGGTAGTCATTGTATTCAGTAAGTACTTCTTCTGTCAGTTCTGGTCTGTAACGTTTTTATAAAAGTTTTCTTTTGCTAGCTAGCAGCTAAATGCGAAATGAGGCTTGGTAAGCAATTCATACATCAAAATTCAAATCACCACATCGAATTGAATCATATAACAATCAAATCATCCCGTTTATGTTGAAAAAGTCACATCTTCGGTGTAGTACAGTTAAGGGCTGGTGTCTTGGTGAAGGGTCGCGACCCTCGATCAAGCCTGCAGCAGCTGGCCGCGGTCAACGACCTTTCCTAATGCCGACCGGACGGAAAAATAGGCAAATTGCTTGTTCGCCAACTTTGATTTACTAGGAGAACCGAAGATTAAGAAGATAGTAGCTGTACCTACTATGTGAAAAAGTAGCAAATTGAAGACCATAAACTAACTTCAAAATGCAAAATTAATCACCGAATTCGTCATGCATACTTTATCATTTCCGAGAAATGTAACGTCTTGTGTTCAAATTGAAACCATATCAATGCTCATTATTTTTTTATTTACGGACTCCATTTTAGGTTTAGTCATAATTGAAGAAAAAACTGGCTATCATTTATGTAAGGGTGCTCTAATTCCCAAGCGAGTAGAGATGGAAGGGTTAAAGTTTCTAACGGATCATTGCTAACCAGTTCTAACGCCCTTACAAACAAAACGGTAAACCTTTAAAATATCACATGGTTTTACACACTGGCCAATACTGGGCCAATTTTAAGTAGCCCTAACTGTAGTGAAGGATAACCAGCCAGTAAACTGTAGTGAAGGTGATCACCAGCCAGTAAACTGTAGTGAAGGTGATCACCAGCCAGTAAACTGTAGTGAAGGAGATCACCAGCCAGTAAAGCATTGGTTTCCTGAAAGCGGTGAACGGTCACACTCACACAGTAACGGCTGTCCAAATACAGAGCGTTTTTAGGATTCCGTACCTCAAAACCAAAAGGAAAAAACGCAACCCTTATAAGATCACTCGTGTGTCTGTCTGTCCGTTTGTCACAGCCAATTTGCTCCGAATCTAATGGATTAATTATGTGGAAATTATATATCAATTGTTGTGACCCAAATGCGGACGTGTAACCTACCAAAATAAATGAATTTTGAATATGGGGGTCACTTTTCGGGGGCAAATAAGAAAATAAAAAAAAGTTTTGCAAAATATTATTTTTTATAATTTTATAATAAATAGTTTTAAAGTTATTTAAGAAAATAGACGAAAATTGACCATACCCCCCTTTTCTCCCAAACTACTAAGCCTAATATTTTGAAAAAAAAAAAATACAGAAAATAGTTCTATAATTATAGATTACAGGAAAACCTATAAAAAGAATATGGTCTTAAAATAAAGTGTTATTTTAAGACCATATTTCTTTTTTTTTTTTGTTTTAAGTTTGTAAACTTACATTTGCACTTGGAATGTATGGGAGAACATATTTTTCAACTACAATGTTAATTTTGTTCTTGGGAGAATTCTGTCGCTTCTTTCTTCATCCCAACTACGGAACCCTTCATTGTGCATAGTCCGACACGCAGTTGGCCGGTTTTCATGACGGCCGTTATAATATATAACGGTTATATATAACGGAACCGCTTTCCTAGGAAAAAAAACTTAACAGTCAGGAAAAACATGCTAGGAAACTGTGCCATGCAATGAAATCTGCGTAGCCAACGGCTTTTTCCGCACATGTAGGTATTTTTGCTACAGTAATTAATTACACGGGCATAGATGACCACACCTGCACAATATTTTCTTACAAATCACCGTTCCGTTTAAGTAACCTTAACCTAAATTTTCATTTATGTTTTCCCCCTCGTAGGGACAAAACATCGCGAATTACAATGCGTCTATGTATAAAATATTAAGATTTTTTCGCCTCTATAGGTAAAGCTGCTAATAATTTTGGCAGTCCACGCACATTAATCGCATTTGGCTGCAAAATTATATTGAAAAGATCGCCCCCCGAGTGCTCAGGGCAAAGCTTTCCCACCGACTCATACGTCGCCCTAATTTCTCGAGCTCTATAAGATTTTGCCTTGCGAAATTTCTTTCATATTGCCTTCTGCCGACCCTAGCCCCAAGGTGAGTATTGTAAGGGCCCTTTTCTCAGGCCCTTGGCTCACATCTGTCGTTGCACCGGCCGTCGGCCCTACTTGCCTTGCAGTTGCATACAATGCAAGACGCTTTATTTCGGTTATTTCAACGGTCGAATGTGAAACGAGAACGAGACGTTTGATGCATTGATTTAGGTAATCTCGTACTTGGTAGGGTTTTGTTTTGGTAATGTTAGTACTTAGTACCACCAAAAAAATTAAGTTAGTACCAACCAAGGTACTTATTTAGTTACTATTGATATCGAACTTAAAAACTGAAATATACAAAAGCGGATATGTAAACGGATTTGGCTATTACTGGGTTGCAATCGCGAGAGCTTTAGATGCTGGAAACTTCCATGCAGACGGATACAGAACACACTTAGGTAGGTACTCACTTGTGAAAAAATCCATACGGCTCGTGCACACGAAAGTGATTTTCTGTTTGTTTGGTCGTGGTAATAACGGCTAAACTATCATAAGTACTGACTTTGATCTACGAAATATATTGGTTACATATGTATTACATACATGGGTGGAGTAAAGTCCAAGGAAATAGCTAAGTCACACAACATTCGACTCTCTCCTGTAGATTCCTGAAACTAAAACATTAATAATAATTACTTATAACTAGGAGGAAAGCTGATGGGTCTACGTCAATAAAAGGACTATATTTGTCAGACCTCCACCACAGATTACCAGATAACTCACTCCATATAAAATTTTCAATACCTAATACTATAATAGCCTACACTTTCGAGTCGCTAGACACTGCGAACGAAAATGTACCTAACCTTACAAGCGTAAACTGAGTTTTACTTTTTAGCTGCGCGCTGCTGCGTCACAGCTGCATAATTATTGTGAATTGCTAGGGCCGACTCTTTCCATATAGATGTCAGTAGGTACATATATTTGGACCGATTTAAGCATAATGGATCCAACCCACATTGTCGGCGTTGTGGGTTGGATCATTTTTGCTTAAATCAGTTCATTTGTAAATGTGTAAAGTGTACTATGAAATAAAATATAATGTTAATGTTTTAGCGTGTTTAATTGTTAAAAATACTTATGAAAGACCGAAGAATATTTGTAACCACTCCGCATGGCCACGAATACGAATGATATACGAAATGGAGGAAACTGGAAACACGATTAATTGATAATATGTTTGTTTATTTACAGAATTAGCGTAATAGGTAACTACTATACTTCTACACTATGAACAAACCTGGGCTGCGCGATGTTTTGTCCATATTGTGACGCCATGCTCGCTTTTCTAACACTTGCACGTTTTTAAATAAACAATAATCTTAAGAAAATAATATTTACAAGATAATAACGATAATAAATATTACTGCAAATTAATTTGCACAGAGTAGATTTTTGCTGAACATAATTTTCAAATGACAGTTGACAAATGGAGGTCATTGACCTTTCTATTCTTATCTCAGACGCATAGTAGAAGTAATTACGTACCTACCAATAAAATACAAAACACGAAATATGCAAGTTTAAATAATTTACTTATTTAAAAAACGATAGTAAAACTGTATCAGCAGGTAAACTGAAAGAATATAAGTTTTTATCTCTTCCCTTGCTGGATCTACATCCATCAACTGCACATAATACACCAGAACCAGCCATATCATAAGAATTTGAAACTAAGTAAGTACGTCAGGCCGACCGAAATATATGCGTACGTACGCGCCTCGCGGCTGTCGGCAACCCAGTGAGCAATGGGTCGCGGGCGAACCGGCGGTGGCCGGTAGGTAGTTACGCGTGGAGTGAGTTATCTGGTAATCTGTGCCCCCACATGGACGAAGCCGCGGACAAAAGCTAGTCTAATATAAAAGTTTTTTTTTTCTACTGAGACTCAGTCTTCCTCTCTGTGAGAGGGAGTGAGCCGTAATCCACCACACAGGCCCAGTTGGCAGATGTCACATGTTTTCGATTTTTTTGTTTCTAGGACATGCCGGTTTCCTCACGAAGTTTTCCTTCACCGTTTTGAAAGCAGTGGTGATGAAATAATTTGCACAAAGTAAATTGCCTGCTTGGGATCGAACCCACGACCTATTCATGCAACTCGTAGGTCGCGGCCGTTACCACTGGGCCACCACTGGTCAACCGCAGTTCAAATAAAATATACAGAGCGTTTTTGTCAAATACTGGTAAAAATGACAGATTTTCATCACGGCCGTTATAATACGACGGAACCGCTTTTCTAGGAAACCCAAGCTTTATCGACAACACTGAACGCTTGGCAGACGAATTAGTCATCGCAGTGTTTTGTTTAACGTGTTTGAAGTTT
The DNA here is from genome assembly GCA_947568875.1 of Fissipunctia ypsillon. Classification (NCBI taxonomy): domain Eukaryota; kingdom Metazoa; phylum Arthropoda; class Insecta; order Lepidoptera; family Noctuidae; genus Fissipunctia; species Fissipunctia ypsillon. The sequence goes on from OX387655.1 coordinate 3,362,038, forward strand.
TAACTTCTTATCTTCGTGAAGCTTCTAACTTTTAGTGTTCCTTATCCCTACCTGATAAATGGCACAATATTAAATAATATTTGCTTATCTCTTTTAAAAAAAAAGGTGCGAAAATAATGTGTTATTGTTACAAGCTATAGTTTATTACAGGCATTGTCGTACTGTCTTATCCATTCATATTCCCCTAGTCCCATTGATATTTTCGATAATGTTCTTTCTGGGTAAGAATGAAAAAAATAAAAAACCTCTGTTTGTTGTCTGTCGTCTTGATTTTGGTAACACTTATTTTGAGATAATTATTATTTTCTTTCATCTATACAAATAAATAAAATTGAAGTGTCTGTTTGTAATGTCCAAATAACAACTTTTTACTAAATGCATAGGAAAGTATATACGGTACTTATTCGGGCGAATATGTTGGCGCGCAGATTCTCCCGTTGTATAGACGCAGTCAAAATTACTTTATTTAATGCGTATTGCACCTCACTGTACACGGGGGGACTGTGGGCTAACTACACGCAACGGGCGTACAATGCTCTACGGGTCCAATTTAATAATGCGTTCAGGAAGCTGTTGCGGCTTCCACGTTTCTGCAGCGCATCAGCAATGTTTGCGGATGCACACACAGATGGCTTTGCAGCTTTATGGCGCAAAAAGACCGTGTCATTCATTAGTCGGTTGCGTGGAAGTCACCACAGCATCTTGAGTGCCATTGCTGCTAGGCACGATTGTCCCCTGACATGGATGTTAGCGCAGCGGACCAAGTCCCTGCTTACTATTTTGTACTAGTTGTATGTCACATGTATGGATCAAAGTTATCCGAATAAACAAATTTTATTATTATTATTATAACAAAAAGCAATTAAAAAAGTTATTGTCTGTCTGTCTGTTTGTTCCGGCTAATCTCCGAAACAGCTGGACCGATTTTGACAGGACTTTCACTGGCAGATAGCCGATGTTAGGTATATGAAGTAACATAGACCACTTTAATTTTAGACATATAATTAGGGTTCCGCGAAAAAAAAAAACCATGAAATTGTGAATAAAAAGTCGATTTGAAAAATTCTTTTTGTATTTGGTAGCTCAATTCTCGAGGATAGTTATAGGCTAGCTGTGCTCCGCGACTTCGTCCGCGTGGAATTCGTAAGATACATAATTTTTAGTAAAATAACAGCCACATTTTAATAAAACTCCCTCGTCCCCCAACCCGCCGCGTTGCATCTCGCTCGCTCGCGCTATTACTTCGTTTTCGCTTAGTGTTCTATTCGTTATCTTACGACTTCCACGCGAACGAAGTCGCGGGGCACAGCTAGTTTTCACTATAACGCATTTTTTATAATATAACTTACTAAGTTTCACTCTACTCAATAATCTGAGGGCACGGCAGTGCTCCGCCAAGACGAACCAAAAACAAAAAGCAGGGGTACTACCTACCTTTTCTCGAAGCGTTTCGTCGTATTTTCTAACCCTCATAGCTTTGGCTCGGCTAATGCGAGAGAGCTCAAATTCTCATGATAAGATGTGGTTAGCAGACTCATAAAACACATTAAGTTTCATTTGTTTTATACTTTTGATTTTATTAATTAATACCTAAAATACGTCGATTTCGTCGCTGACTGACTGACTAGTGAGTCAGTCAGTCAGTCAGTCACTAAGCGACGAAATCGAGTGCTCTAGAAAAAAAAAAAACAAAAAAAATACAGACTAAAATACAGACAGTTATAAATACAGACTTGCAGGTAGGTATACTATACCCACTTCCATTTGCTTTGATATTTAGATTCGAAGAAAATCTTTTTCGTTGGCTATGAAGAAGGTAAACTACTGGCGTGCCAGAAATACCTTTTTACCCGACTATGCTAGAAGTAAGGGTTATGATTTTAACATGTATGTAATATCAGTACAATATCACCGCTAAAATAAAAAATAAAAAATAGAGCAACTTACAAAAAAAAATTAAAGTAAAAATTAAAATTAACATTGAAAGCGTTATGTAAATAACGCTTTCAATGTTAAAAAGTTATCAGATCTAATGTAGAGCCAAGGCTCTAACTCTACAAGTCTTACATCTTGGTCAAAATGTACATTTTTACGGCTTGGCCGTTCCATTGAACTATTAAAGTCGTACATTTTGACCAAGATGTAAGATTTGTAGAGTTAGGGGATAACATTTATTAATAATATTTCTTGCTCTTTAATTTCTAAACTAAATTCACCTTTCTTTGTCTGGACTTAAGTGTGCATGTTTTTATAAATTATATTTTTTTTAAATCAAAATACCAATAATTTTCTCTCGAAAATAATTGTTTATCAACTACGATCAGTTTCACGATTGGCATCACGTGTCCAAGGAAGCCAGGCGGTATTCATTATTTTGTCTACCTGAGTCTTTGGAATTGTCAGAAAAAGTGCGACAAATAATGTACTTACGAAGATTATTTCCTTTCAACAAATGTTTATCGTAAGATAACAATTTATTTATTGTGTGCAAGTAAAGAGAGGACCGTGTACAACAATATATGTAGATGTACATCATATGTTCGTATAGAAGATCTATACACTCTGTAGGTACGACAAAAAACTGTTCTGCAAAATTAACTTTTTAAAATTACTTACGTTTGAAAATGATGATAATAGTGGTTCATGATTCATACTTGAATGCTTTATTATCAATACGGTGTCCTGGGGGTCTACTTCCTAAGTCTGTGGACGAAGATACGGGCCCGTCCGAAAGTAGTTAGTCCGTCAAAACAAGTGTAAAATTAATATTTTCGGACGGGGACACATCGGGCGTAGGGACAACTGTAAAATCGTGTTGTCATTCATTCTTGGTTCGAAAACCGAACTAATTTTATGTCCACTAGTTATACGGAGTAGCAAACACCCGTAACTTCGGCCGTAACTACGGACTTCGTGCTTAGGGAGTAGACCCCCAGACCCCTCCATTTTCTGGCCTGCCAAGTTTGAGGCATGTTTCACTACTTTTTGGCGACGCCGACATCGCGGTTAAACGACGTCTATACTAGGTATCTATTTTATGTTCGGCGGGTCCGTATGTATGTGTATTTTTTTACATACTTACATACAGTTTCGTCAACGCTCAAACACTTAAATTAGGTTAGCATCAGCAGGCAACTGTGAAGGCCAGTCTAAGAACCTCGATGATTTCCTGGCCATGTTATTAAAAACGTTTTATAAAGTGAGGTGAGATTTCTAGACGATGGTACTTCTTCTATATTTGAGGTCGGCTTCCACTAACCGTTTCCCGATAGTGATTCTTGATACATTTATGTACATACATAATATTAGGACCCTTTTCATCAATAATTCCTGGCCATAACGAATAGATAATCGTGGTTTCTGTTTTAAAAGTTGTATGTTGTTTTTTTCTTCGGTGGAACACATCCTACTTAATTTACCGCGCCTTGGTCGATTATCGACGTTTCTGACCGCTTCATCTACCTCGTTATGAGTGTCTTCTTCTGCTTTAAATACTTTGCAGCTTGATCACGCGTTATTGTAGGTCCTTTTGGATGCGAGTACAGGTGGCGCGCCGCGTACGCGGCACCATGGCGTGGCGGGAGTAGCACTTTTTCTGAAAACCTACTGACGCCTACTGTACGAATGGATTCTGTTGTCACGAAGCATTTCAGACAAAGACTCCCAAGTAGAGGTTACAATAATTTATTTTTCGATATAATAGTCGAAAATTAGAATGATGCCGGTTACGCTCTTGTCGTACACACTGTATAACACTTTTGTAGGGACACTATATGTACTATCGGCAAAACTTAAGCATGCTCAGTTTATAAAATGTTTCTGCGGAAGCGCAGCTAGTGACAGACCACACCCCTTCCTGGTTTCACCCAATTAGAGCCAAAATGCATTTGTGTTATTAATTTTAATGATGATCACCATTGATTTGTAATATCTACTTTAGTACCGCCATTAACCATGTAATATCTACATGTTAGAAATGTTATTTTATGAGTTACTACCTTTCTTATCTCCCCAAGCCCCAAACCCACCCCGTCACATCGCATCGCCCGCTCTCGCTATTAAGTTCTTCGTTTTCGATTAGCATTCTTTCTGACTTTTTTCATTATGCTCGGCTCCTACGAGCCATAGCGTGATAGTAAATAGCCCATTGCCTTCCTCAAGAATTGCGCTATCAAATGCAAAAATAATCTTTCTAATCCGACTGATAGTTCCAGAGATTACCCCCTACATACAAACTTACAGACAAACACATTTTACCTCTCTATATTATTATATAAGTAATAAGTTAGGTATAAAGTATCAGGTTGGCACAAAAGTAATGAGACACTACAAAACTCTATACATTTCCTTTTAATTCCGTTAATTGTTTTCGATAATATTTTAGAATGTTGTAGAACATTCTAGATACTCATGATGTGGGGGTATATAAAGCCGCCCTCGCGATGGGTTTAGTCCCCCTGGCTGGATGCTTTGAGTTAGCTTAAGGCAGCCACAGGATTGACCGGTTAAGTAGTCACGGCCACTCTTGGCCAACTACGAGATGCCATAGTTAGGAAAAAAAAAATGGGTTTAGTCAGTTTGACGAAAAATGGATGAGCGATAAGTTCGAACACTATACTTATACTAGTACCTACTTGTTGGGCCACAGTGCGCGGGCTGCGGCTGACAATATCAACACTGCATTGGGCGCTGGAAGTACAAGCCATGGGACGGTGTCCCGATGGTTTGACCGTTTTAAATCAGGAGACAGGAGCCTTGAAAGTCAGCCACGCTCAGGACGACCACCCGCAGTGAATGATGACGATTTACGCCACGAACTGCAGTCGAATCCGGATGCAACCACTCGTGAATTAGCGGAAGCACTTAACTGCAGTCACCACGCCGTGGAATACCATCTGCATGAGGTTGGGTATAGAAAAGTTTTGGCTCGGTGGGTACTGCACATCCTTACAGACGCCAGTCGTGCAGTCCGTGTCGCTATCTGTCAATCACTTTTGCTGCGACCCCGACGTAAAGAGTTTTTGTCTGATCTGGTTACTGGAGATAAATCATGGATTCATTACGAGAATGATACACGTCGTGCTTTTTGGCTGTTTCGAGAAGAAACGCCACCAACTCAACCAAAGCTGAGTCAAAAGAACCGCTAAAAAGTTCTGTTTTGCTATTTTCTGGGACGCGCAAGGCATGCTGTTTTATGAACTATCACACAATGAAACTATAAACGCTGACAAATATTCAACCCAGCTCACCAAACTATCTGCTGCTATCAAGAAAAAACGATGAAGACGAGTCAATGTAGTTTTACAACACGATAACGCTCGATCTCACGTCGCATCTGCCGTTCGCCAACAGTTGGAGAAGCTGGGCTGGGAGACGATACCCCACCCACCTTATTCTCCAGACCTCGCCCCATCAGACTATCATTTGTTTAGAGCCCTGAAACAACATTTGCGGGGTAAACAATTTAACGATTTCTCGGTTGTAGAGGCGGAGTTGAACAAATTTTTTGAGGCACATTTGGATCGGGGCGGCAGCAATCAACCCGTTTTTTGGCGCGTCTTCGAGCAACTGAGCGGATATGGATTTGAACAATAAATAAATAAAAAAACGCAAAACGAGATTATCACAAACGGTAAAAAGCACTCTTATACATCGGCAAATTTGTAAAAATAGTTATTTTGTAGTGCTGTTCTAATCCTCACTCACTAGACTAGACTCGCGTGATGGTCGCAGTTTATTACGATAATAGTAATGCCCTCTGGCGGCGTTTGACCATGTTATTTGCATACTTGAGGCACGTTTTGTATCGAAAATTAACTTTTCTTAGCTTTTTGGCCTAATGCTGTTGTAAATGCTAAAATAGGGGATGATTTTAAATTTCACATGTAATATTGATTTTTGTGTACTTTTCAAGAGAAAGGATTTGAAATACATACAGTCATAGTCCGTACCTTGAAATAACATTAACATTGCCCTGTATAGATGGCGAGATGGCGTGATGTTATGGTTCTGTTTCATCCTAGTAATGCCCTCTAGCGACTTTTAAACAAACTTGTACGTTTGCAACAAAACTTATTACAATGTTTGGAATATGGCAACACTGTGCGTTTTTCGTTAATTGAACTAATAAGCTGACAACACTAATTAAACGTCAATCAGTTGTCAAAATGGCACGTCAGCAGCAAGATGTTGATGAGCTTTTCGATGTTAAAAATGCATTTTATGTTGGAAATTATCAACAAGCAATCAACGAGGCACAGAGTGTATCCGTGAGTAATATTTGTGTAAACAAAACTGTCTTTAATTCGCCATTTTGGGGCGTATTTCCACTTGTTTTAGGCGGTGACGTTGTGCCGCTCCTGTTTTCCTCATTTTGTCATGTTAAAACCTTTGTTTTCGGTATAATTATTTATATTTGCTATTCACGTATCAACTAGATCATATAATCACTTTTACAGCCATCAGCACCTCTCATAGCGCTTCAACGAGATGCATTCCTGTATCGTTCGTACATCGCTCAAGGTAACCACAGGATCGTGCTGCAAGAGCTTAAAACTGCTGACCCTATGCTGCAGCCGCTGCAGACATTAGTGGAGTACTTGACACCAAATGCTAACAAGCCAGCGATTGTTGCTGATATTGATGCGCGAGTGAGTATCTTGTTTCCTTAGTTAATACTAATGAAACAACGGTGATATGACTCCATAAAATAAAGCTTGTGAAGGCAATCTCTTGTGGTGGTTAATTCATTATTATGATTGATTAATTATTTAATTATTTAAAACTTGGTGTCATGTTACCATAGAGTTTCTGCTCAGGTGAACAAACGGGCAACTAACTGCCACTTTCAACTGCAACTGGTAAACTCCTCGACAATAAATCAAAGCATAGTCTAATGAATGAAACAAATGTTTTGAGTTTGAGTGTATGAAAATCAACACAATTTTCCCATAAAGACTAGAATGAAATGATGCAATATTCTCAAAACTGATCATATTGTGTAATATTTCAGGTAGCTAAAGGCACGGAGCTGTCCAATGAAATCTTCCTTATTGTAGCAGCCACTATCTACTATCACGAGGAGAACTATGAAGCAGCTCTCAAGTAGGTTATCTTTGCTTGTAATCATTATTAAATTGTCAATGATTTCATTATTAGAAGTTGTAACTCGTAAGACTTTCTATATCTGGACATAGGCTTGACCTAACCAGAAGACCAATTTCCGCATTTAAAATCATCATCAGTCATCTCAGCTCAGACATACTTGCAATGTCAAAAACATGTCACAAATGTAGGTACTTAAATTAGACCTTTTTTGACAAATTGAATTTGTTGACTGAAATTAGAATGCAAGACTATTCTTATAAACATGGGAATTGGCTCAGGTTTTAAGGTTTTCATTATTCAACAATAGAATACATATGCTATGTAATATTTTGGAAACATATTATAGCCTCTTTAAAGTGTTTATTAGACTCAATATACCAGATAAAGTAACTTCAACTTATCTGGTGGTGGAGGAACAGTTCATAAGAATTTTTATGTTTTAAAATATTTTTCTACATATTAGATATCACAATTTCCTACTCCAATTTCTAGAATCCTCCACAATGCTGAATCACTGGAACTCCGAGCGTTTACCCTGCAGTGTCTCCTGGCTATGAACCGACCAGACCTGGCCCGTAAGCAGCTGAAGGCTCTGCAAGACATTGAGGATGACAGCACACTGACACAGTTGGCTCAGGCCTGGTTGAACTTGTCACAGGTTAGCAAAACTAGTTATCATGCTTTAGAAACTGAGGCATTGTCACTACATCAGTCTTATTAATCGCCTTGCATTCATCCTTTTAAACTGACCAAAATATGTCGGAACATGACAAAATTGACTGTACATACATGATTTAATCTGAAATCTAATAATAAGACATGATATTCTTTATCAAATTAGTGACCATCTAGCACCAAGTTTGTTTTAGGTGTCCACCAGTAAAAACCCCTCCTTCTAGTGAAACAGTTAACTTTGTGCTGAGAAAACGAAACTAAACCCATTTCTTGGCTAATTTAGTGTAAGCTCAGAAAATTAGATCATCCAAGTTTTGTTGATTTTTGTGTTAATTGGTAACTCATCTATTTTGAAAAACGTAATTTAATTTTGACGTGTTAAAGTATTTTTTTAACCAATTTACAGAAATAAACAACATTTATCATTTAACTCATTTATTTGCAGGGTGGACCAGGAGTGCAGGACGCACACTACAGTATCATGGAGTTGTCGGAGAGGCTCGGTGCGCTGGGAGCCAGCCCGGCCGCCGTCGGTGCCGCCGCCGCTGCCTCCAGAGGTAAGTGACGGGAAAATATCATTGATTTTGCTATAATTTAATACAACGCCATCTGTTGGTTTGTGGAGAAGACTGTAACAATCTGTTGCTTAGAAGTTCACCCTGGTTTATTGCCCTAACACGGTGAAAGCCGGCGAAATTAGAAACTCCAAAAATTTAGACTTACGCGGGCTGCATTGAAGACATCACCTAAAGTTATACTTATCGTGCGTTCATTATAACTTGACGCGTGACGCGATTGGCAACACTGAATTTTGCAGTCATGTGATTGGTTGGTCCCGTCGGTCGCCATTTTGAACTCAATTGTTATTGAAATGATGACTGCAAAATTTCATTGCTACCAATCGCGTCACGCATCAAGTTTTAATGAATGCATAATAAGTAGAGTTTGACAAGTTGTCAACGTCAAATCCTCAATTCAGAAACCGGGCATAATTATGTGTGTACCGTAGACAGAGAATAGAGGTAGACAAGTCCTCAGCGTATGCAGTATGAGATAGCAATAGTTCGACATAAGTACATTACTACAAATACGTGCAATTAATATTGCCATACTTAAGCTTTACCCCTATCGTGTGGGTAATCTGGTACTAATTGAGTCTTTTGATTGTACTACGTCTACAAAGAGTCATTCAATTCATTGTCATTACCCTTTCAGGGGGTGACGTATTTATAACTTTACTTTTCTTTTTCTCTTTTTTTACTTTTTTCGAAATAGCAAACTAAACATCAGTTTCATGCGTTTTTTTTATGAAACGGCAGACATTTATTTTGATATTTCAGGGTTAATCTCATAGTAAAACTTTATAATCAAGAGTGCTTTACATAACAGTAGTGTAGCAAATAAAAACAGGACGTGCGCGAACTAAATGCTTCCGGGGTGAAGGTGAAGCGCGAAAACAAATGAATTGTAATTATTATTTTATTACAATTTAAACTAAGATATAAATTTATTTTCACCTCAAGATGTAAATAGTATAGTTAGATAAACTCGGCCCGTACCAGTCCACATATTTCTTAAAAATGGTTTAATCGGAAAACTAAAAAAAAAAAGTAAAAATTAAATACGTTTAGTGGTAAAAATAATCAAGTGCTGGTATCCCTGACAAGTTATTATCCCACTATTGACAAATGACACGAAATAACATATATTAGATAACAGCCTAGCTTAATATCACACATAAGTCGGTTATTACAAAAAACAAGTTAGGATTGTATCATCTGTTTTGATGAAATTATCAATAAATTTTGCTTATTATTGACAGAAAATAGTCTTGAGTACAATAATTCTTTGATTTACTTGCAGTAATAGATACAAAATGCTACTTACCGGTGAAAGGTTATGTTTGGTTGATTTCGTTTACTACGACTTTTACAGCCATATATAAAGCAATTCACCATCACTACACAATAAATTTTACCTTTTGGAATATCAATAGTCACAAATTACACAAAATAGGCGTTTCACAGTTTGTATCAACGAAAATCTTTTGACACCACAACTTGTTTGCCACCAATGACTAGTGATGACAAACAACAAAAAACCGATACGCAAATAGAGATAGGAAAGTTATGCTATGTCGTGCTCACACATATACATTTTGACATACATGTCATCTCACTTTCCCAATTATTATTATTTTAAGAGCATGTCTACCTCTATTCTCTGTCTACGGTGTGTACAGACCGTTCACTATAACTTGTCCCTTGCCGTTATGTTGGCACCATTGCTTGCCGGTATGTAACAACGCATAAAAGCAATGGTGCCAACATGACGGCAAGGGAGAAGTTATTCTCTTGTCCTTATGATATTATCTCAAATTATTTGGGGACGGCGCAAAATGTCTATCTTCCGTTCTTCTCTATTAGTCGTCATCTCGGTAGTCAGCCCCATTCTAGCCATATCATCTTTCACCTAATCCTCCCATCGTTTTTTGGTCTTCCTCCTACTCTTATAGTCGTCCAATGTCATACTCAAAACTTTCCTCATGACACTCTTACTTACATGCTTATTTATGTCGATCTTTTCAGGCATGTGGGAGGAATCCGAACAGATGCTGACGGAGGCACAGGCGCGCGCTCCGCAACAACCGGATCTGTTGCTGGGACTAGCCGTCACTGCAGCGCACAGTGGTAAAGCGCCTGAGGTCAGTACATTTTAATATTATAACATAACATCACGCCTGTAATCTCCGAAGGGATAGGCAGAGGTTGTATCCATAGCACTCTCACATTTCGCCAGTTATTTTTAAGTCCCATGTAATAGGGGGCGAGCCTATTATCATCAACCGGGCACAAATCCAGACTTTCTTAAAAAGACCATTTCAGACACGGATCTACATAGTCCTCACATGATTTGACCAAGATTATATCAAGACTTTAAAAGAGACTGAAAACAAACTCAGGGAGAGTTTGTTTCGCCATTTCTTCTCAGTGGTAGTCAGATAGGAAAGGTCGACCCCATCTAGCTTATTTTTTTTTAATATGACGTGTAAAAGTGATTCCGATATCCTATTATAGAATAAATAATTTCATTTCATTTCATTCCGGGCTATTACTGAGAAATTCCTAAAGAAAAAAGTAAACAATAACACTGCCCAACCTAGAAATCAAAACCAGGACCTCATGCTCAGCAGTAGCGCTTGCAACCACTATAAAAATCTACTTCATTCACTGACAGACAATGCACAGCCTAAACCTGCCCAGCCCAGGTCTAGAAGCTTACAATTTAGCACCAGGGATTCATAAATAAAGAAATTGACCGAAAGGAATAATTTTTAAGGAATGATTTTTAAAAATTCAGGTCCAGAGGATGAAATTTTCTATGTATCCACTGCTGAACTAAGAGGCAGTAAAGCTGATAGTCTCCTATATAAAGTTGTAGCTCTATTGTACTGGCTCATTGCATACTATTGTTGTAGTGTTCTTTAGACGTCTTCGTCGGCGTACGACGACACCAATGCTTGTCAAAAATCTAGATTTCCGCGTACCCTGTACAATTAAGAGTTTAACGTCTACAACGTTAAAGATAAGAGACGTTTAAACGTCAAATGTGTGGCTAAGCAGATGTTAATCATTATTTAATTTTAAAGCAACGTTTATAAATAAAGCCCATTATCTAAGTCTATAAGTATTTTGGGTATTTGTGCATCCTGATGATTTGTGCAAAGAGCTATTTTGGTTTGTCTAGGGAATGATGAAATGCAATGCACCAGCATCTTGGTAGCTATGCAAGCCATGCTCCCGATGGGATTACTCATCGGAAATAATGATGAACTTCTACATAAACTGTTATCCTCTATTTAACCTCTAAACATGCTTTAGAAACTTGTTTTAGTTTAGAATGTGCGTTGTTTGACAGTATATGAGTTTAAGATTGTTTTTTACAATAACTTATTTTTATTTTCCAGATATTCAACCGGTACATAGCCCAACTCCTGGACAGCCACCCAGACCACCCCTACACAAAGGAACATCACGCTAAGACCAACGAGTTCAAGCGCCTTGCCGCGCAGTACCAGCCCTCCGTCTCAAGTTAAACCTTACGGCCGTAGCAATAGAGTTCAATATCACTTATGATTCTGTGTGTTTGTGTACACTAAAGAGCCTATATTATTATACTGTTTTGCAGTTTTATTATCTAAATTAAAATGTAGGTGGTTATATTTAATTTGGTTGTAGTTTTTGGTTTAGTTAGTGGAGTGTACATTTGTGCTTTATTTTATACTTTCACTAGCGACCCGCCCCGGCTTCGGACTGGTGCAATGTTGATACTAAATATACTACAGAATGTCTTTATATACAACGTTCACAGCTTTTTGTCATTAGACAGTACAAACATGTTTTCATTAGAGGTTACTCTTGAAAGAGCGACATATAATTAGCCATGTGAAAAACACTCGACGCTCAAATGTAAGCCTGCAACGTTGAAAGTTTGACCCTGCGATTTAATGGTAATTGCAAAAGATATCTTTACCGGAAATTGTAGGCGTTTAAATTGGAACGGTAAATCCGATGGTATCAGAGGAATTCGGGGAATCAATACATCTTCTCCGGTACCACATCCGGTGAGTATTGTGCACTCAATTATGAAAGTTTTTAGTGATTTTACCAGCAAACAGTACCATTGCAAAGTTTAGGTGCATTCATGTTTCTTAATAAAATAACAGGACAACCTACTTTCAACACCGTTTTATGAGGAGGGAGTCCAGACGGGTTCAAAGAATTAAGAAATTCTGTAGGAAAATGAACAGCTTCTTCCAAATCGAGTACAGTATCGACCGAGTAGTATATTTGTAAAGTACGAACATACAATTTCGAAAAAATTGTCGCGCTGAAAAGTACGTTTTGTCTAAAAAAAGAATTCACTTTAGTATTTAAATACTATCATACAATTTCGAATATATATTTTTTAATTTATCGTAACGTACCTACCTGCTTATAAGTACGGATTACGTTGTCGCGCTGAAAAGCACGTTTTTATTAAGTAATAATTGTTATTTTCCTCGCTAGAGCTCCGATAAACGCGTGCGATCGCTGCTAATCATAAAGTACTATAGGGTGAAGCACGTTTTGTTTTTTTGTTTTTGGGGAATGGCATCTCGCAGCTCAACCTGTCAAGTTACCGACTGCTTAGCCGGACTTTTGTGTGGATGCCTCAATAAATTAAAGCCTCTAGCCAGGGCATAAAACTAAAACTAAGCGACTACTCGCTAAGGGTACCCCCTGTGGGGTACGGACCTCGGCTTAGGGCGTCGCTGGGAGAGGACAGCAATGGGACATGCTGGATCGGATTATATGGCGAAGCGCGGCCTTCGACGCGCTATTTATAGGCACGCGCCGCCGGCCCCCCGGCCGGTACCGCCGCAACCGCTATGTCCCTGCATTTTAAATCTGTAATATCTTCGAAAATATTCATTTAAATTACATGCTGTAAAGGGCCATATTGATCTATATTATATGCACAATATATTTAAAGTACTAAATTGGATAAGGATTAATGCTGTATTGCTGAAAATCGCTTCGTAAATAAGCCATTATTTCTCGTAAAAAGTAAAGGATAAAAAATGGTTATTGTGTGTTATCCCTAAGAGATAGACATATACTATCGCGGACTTTTTTGTAGACCTTTTTAAGGTGTACAATACTGTAGTACATTATTTTGATCTATCTCGTAGGGTTCAGCCAGCGTTTGCAATGTAAGCGCAAAAAAATGTGTTTATTTACGACATCACATTAGAAACCTCTAAAATTATCAGTGTTTCTCTACTATATTATGCATGTATTATACATATAAACCTTCTTCTTAAATCACTCTATCTATTAAAAAAATCGCATCAAAATCCGTTGCGTAGTTTTAAAGATCTAAGCATACATAGGGACAGACAGCCAGCGGGAAGCGACTTTGTTTTATACTATGTAGTGAAGAGTAGTTCATGAAGTAACATTAGTTCAAGTTGTCTCATTCAGCCTGCGTTGTTTGGGTTAGTTTTTGAATGTAGCACACTAATGCATTGAATGGGTACTTATATTCCTTGTTTGAGGAACTTAGTAGCGCCACTGATGCAAAAGACAGTTTCGTACTTGCGAATAGTGTCTCGCACCGAGGCAGTCAAGCAGCCAATTAAACAACTTGGTCTATCCTATAGTCCTATCTCAATTTACGTCGCAACATCCAGTGGCAGTGGTAACAAATAAACTATTTAGAAATGGGTAGGTATCAAAACAAACGCCACATTATATAAAACTCCTTTATCCGCATGTAATCCTAGTAGAAGCTGTAATCATAATCGTTATCTGGTTCCTCATCCTCTTCAGAATTGGTCAGGTTTGCAAGTATGTGGTACTGGCGGAGTTTCTCTAATGCTGCCATGTCGTCCATCAGACCTAGGGGCAGTTCTGATGGGTCAGGCTCGCCCTTGACCAGGGTCCAGTCTGTTGTAGATTCGTGGAGGATTTCGCCGTTCAAACCTGTAATGTATAAAGGACTTATCATTTTGCTCGGTTGAGTTCTAAACCTTCCTCAGAAATGTTCAAAATTATGGTACCTACTTAAATACTACATCAAAATTTGTCAAGTAGTTTTATAGTATTAAGCGAATATACAGACAGACCATAATCTACTTGCTACGCCAGGATCTTAACATGCTCATTTTTCTTTGTCAGCAATCTACGCGCTTAGGTACCACCTAAGAGCGTTTACGACGTACGGCGTTTCATACAAACTTTCAAGTCCTTGTTTTTCGAAATGAATGAACCGATTTTAATCAAACTTAATACGCGTAAGCAGGATACATAGGTCTAAAAAGTTAGTTAAGAACATTTTCGAAATAGTGTAACTACAGCTAAATTCGATCGATTTTAAATTTTCCATAGAAGCAGATTTCCAATTACTTATCTTTTTTTAAATAAGACATTTCGAAAATGTCTTATTTTTTATTTACGAAGGGTCCCCCTTTAGTTTAATTTTTATTATATATTGTTATAGCGGCAATAGAAATACATAATCTGTGAAAATTTCAACTGTCTATCTATTACGGTTCATGAGATACAGCCCGCTGGGAGACAGACGCAGACGGACAGCGGAGGCTTAGTCATAGGGTTCCGTTTGGCAATTTTCGGCTACGGAACCCTAACAAGCGAGAGCATGTTATTCGAAGATCTAAGGATTCCGTTTGGCAATTTTCGGCTACGGAACCCTAACAAGCGAGAGCATGTTATTCGAAGATCTAACTAACCTAACGAATGGCACCTACTTCTACCTATAGTACCTATTTTTATATCATGAAGCGGCACGCGCTTTGCTTGTGGTTACCAAGTGTTCCAACACGCTGTGAATGAGCAGAATGAGTGTAAGCGCAGGAGCTCTTCAGCTCTCTGTCCTAGACAATGGGAAGTCGGAAGTGTGCATGTTATGTGCTGGCTGACGCTACGCACACATTCACCGCGTGTTTGTACACTTGGGTTAACACATGTATAAAAGCGCGTGGTGCTTCGTAAGATAAAAAGACTGCCTACCAATAAAGGCGTCAAGCGTGAGTACTTGAGGAGACCACGTGAGCCAAATCTAATTTGGAGTTTTAGACGGTGTTCAGTAATTTACTGTATGAGTGATTACGCTCTACAAAACCGAATTTCCCCTTAGTATCGTCTGCTATATTCAGCCAGCGAACGGCGGAATGAGAGTTGGGACTTCAATCGAAATAAACCAACTACATATATTAATATACTAATGTAACACAGTAATAAATTAAAAAGCGTAAATAACATGTAAATTAAGTATTTTGATCAAAATACTAAACAACATTCATCTTTTCCACAAAAATAATATAAATGAAACTGATAGGTAATATTATAAAATAATAAGTAACGGATTATTAGATCGGACATCTATTGTACATAATAGCTAACCTAACACCACTTTAAATAGAATATTTATAAGAATCTACAGTCAGTCTTCATTCTAAAACCTGCGAGCGGTGCCATCATAAAGTTATAAGCTTTGCCGAAGCAAAGCATTCAAAAATATTATAGACTCATTTGAGTGTCCCCCTCCACGGAAATCTTTAGTAAAAGGCGAAAGATTTATACGTTTTGAAGGGAAACCAGAGTTAATTATTAGTATTAGTCGCCCGAGATTATATACTTCGCGCGGTAACGAAACCATAGCGCGATCTAATACGATCCCAACGCCATCTAGGGAAGTGAGGGTTAAATTTTTACGACTAATAATTTGTAACACTGTTTTAGAAATTTAGATTATCAAGAAAAATAAATAAAACAAAGTCGTGATTTTTTATTGCATCATTGCGATACAATAAACATTGAATGTAATAATATGTACCTATCAGGGTTCGTCGTAAAGCTTTTTGTGATTGATATTATTAGCTCCTATATTAATTAAATAGGTACATTTGAATTACATTTTAAAATATTTGAATAGGTATAAAAAATATAAAAACTGATTGATATTACCTACTGAATGCGGGAAATATGTGTATTGTTTTGATTTTGTTGGTCTGACAAGACCTAAGTATCATGAAATCTGAGCCAGCATGGGAATTATTATGTTGATGATGTCTATCGTTTTCCGAACTATATCTACCATTCCATTAACAAAAAAAGGACTATAAATACTTACCATTAGGCAATATATCGACAGGTCCTTCGATGGGCGGTGCGGTGTAAGCCTCTAGCTCCTGCTCCGTCTTGCTCTCCCGGTCCAGCTTCTCTTGTTTGCGCTGGCGACGCCACGCCTTCTGTAGGTTGAAACGTTCGGGCCTGGAACGTAAAGGAAAGGAAAGATAGATGTGAATGAATGAATGAACGAATTAATAAAAAAAAATGGTCTTTAGTAGTTAGGTCGTTTCGGGAACCCTTTACAATTCAGTCGACTCTCTTTGTTTTAGCGGCGTTGTTATAAATTACATAAGACAGTCCCCAAAACGGAAAGAAGGTAGGCCCAATTAATTCGTTTAACACTAATTCGATGAGTCGGAAATGGTTATCCTTATCAATATGTGGCAGTCAGTCTTTAAAAAACTTTCAACTTCGTCTGGTAACAAAATCTTTGCTAAAAACGTGACTCATAGTTACTGTTGTAAGCTGTATGATGGCATGTTCTGTGACCGTGATAACCAGTGACAACGATATAGGTCATCGTCATAGGCCTAATATTTTTCTTGTACCTATCAAGGACAGATTTTTGGATAAACCTTATCTCACTTAAAAACCTAAGCCTGTAGAGGTTCGCTAATCTCTAGCACAGTCCGGAACAAACAAACAAACAGTGATATCATCGTATCTTATCTATTCGTGAAATAAACATAATATTTACTATCCACCAGTTTGTAGACTTACAACGGGATGGGGCTCGAATTGACTGAGCTAAAAGTCTATCAAGCCAAAGATCGAGTGGATTGTGTAGTTTAAAAAGGTATCTACCTATTTAAAATTAGTTCTCGGATCATGAAATTGTGTATAAACAAATTACATACAATTTCCCTGTTCAGAACTGCCCTCAAGATGGACCATGGAACATCGTCATGGTCCATTTGATGGGAACGACATTGTTGAATTGAAGCTGTTGATGATAAAGGCATTGGAAAGAGTAGGAAAGCATAGCGTAAACCTTTGTCATTACGAATTTACAGCCCATCCTAGCACAAATATTGTTAAATTAAAACTTACTTTTCTTCGTCTTTGTACACGCGTGCTTCAATGTTCTGTATGTCGTGTCTCAAGTCTGCTATCATGAGTAGCATGAGGTCTAAGGATCCTTTTGGACCCCTTGGTCCGCGAGGACCCCTCGGTCCGCTGTCACCTTTGGGTCCTTCCATACCCGGTGAGCCGGCCGGGCCCTGTAACATGGAGTTCAGAAGTTTTATACTGGATTCTTCGCTTTTTGCTTAAATAAAAGCCATGGAAAGCGTATTATTTATTTAGTTTTATTTTTAGCCTGAACTATCCGACACCTTGGTAAACGTCTTACCCCAGGCCCATTCCTTCCACTTCTCTCGATCTCTAAAGATTGATGAAAACGCATTTACAAAGAAAAATGTATGATTTTATTTACTTACCCTTGGACCTCGTTCACAACGGCAATATCCGCCTTCTAATGGCGCCGTTGAATCTAATACTCTGTAGGCATATGTACCTTCTGCAAATCTATCACCACCTTGAAAGAATCAATGTTTATTTGTTAACTGATTTTAGCATCCTGCTCTTGTTTATTTTCCTTTTGAGAACAAAATGAAAGTTTTGGTAGAAAGTATTTGTCAAATAAGCGCAGCGCCTTATTCGATTAATAACGCACACGGAGTGAATGTGCTGCTGGGGAGTTTGTTGCGCCACTTCTTCTTTCCAGCTAAAGCACTAAAAGTGGTGGAGGGCGGGCGCTTTGGGGGACTGTCTTATGTAATTTTGACATTCGAAAAGTTCTGATTCTCAGCCTAGTTTGAATAAATGACTTTTGGTTTGATTATGATTTTGGAGGACAAAACGACTGCGCCGCCGATGCTTGCCGGATGATGTTTCTCGCGGTCACTTGCGGACAAAATGAACGCCGTCTGCAGAGCGCCTAACTCGCTAATGCAAATCGGCTCATTAAAAACAATGCTTACATTTTATTCTTTACGTTTGAATGATTTTGAGATAGGTACTCCATGTATAATGGTAGCAAATTTTCGATATTTAGCTATTTTGAAGTGCCATATTTACCATCCCTCAACGCAGGACTATCCATCAGCTTCTTTAGCGCCGCCTGCGTCGTGTGCAGCTGATCACTCAACTGCTTGACCTTCCGAGAGAGCCAGGTGACAGTGTCACAGGGTGCGTAACACCTGGACGACGCTCGCACCAGCGGCAGCGGTTCCTGAAGCAATGCGGTTACCTGGGCTGATTTATGTGACATCTTCTTTTTATACTTCAGTGGGAACAATAATAGACAAGTGCTTCTCGTTAATAGGCATGAGATGATGGTAGGGGGGGGGGGGGGATGGGGGATAGAACTATGGGGTTTCGCGATGGTCAACCTAAAACCCTCTTACATTCGGTGCCACAGACAGACAAGGTTCTGAAGTTTGCAGTTAACTTAGCAAAGTGGGAATAATTCCATTTCGGAGTGGAGGTGACGTGCAGCCGTGATTTGCGAGATTGATGATGAAGAATTTTAGTCCCACTGCGTCATTGAGACGAGGCGCACAGCGCATTAAGCTGATGATAGCCAAGGTAATCTGGCATCCATGTGAAGATGAAACAGTTCTTCTGATAATGAACTTAAAATACTGCAACTTACTGGGACAGCAACTCTTCGCTCACACTTCTTGCCATCGCTGGCGAGGACCAGCGGAGGCGAACACTCGCAGTGGTACCCGCCTGGGTCGTTGATACACCGCTGGTCGCAGCCGCCATTGTTGGAAGAGCATTCGTCCACATCTGAGTACCAGGAGATCAGAATTTAATAGGTGTTTATTAGACAAAGAACGACCTAAATTGTTTCGGTTTTCTTCAGACGCGGACGTTTTTACAGAACACAGGGAAAGAGCCTGAGAGTATGTTGTACAAGGTTTCCTGCTGGGCAGTATTATAGTCGAATTCCGTTTGAAGATACCGCCGATGATATTACAGGTGAGTGTAGTCTTTTTGAAATTTGGTCATAAGCAATGCTTTGAAACCCCATTGTCGTTGCAGGAATGGTTTGAGGTTACTATTCCGTTTTCTATTAGTTAAGAGTAAGTCATTGTGTTTACCAACGCAGTAAGGCTGCGTCTTCCTCCTGTAGTGGTCTGCATGGAACTGGAAGCCGCTGTGACACGTGCACCACACGCGGTCACCACGCACCTCACACGCTTGTTCACATAGCTGCAGACTGCACGGGTCCGTCGACCTTGGTATACACCTGCCAATTTAAAGTTTTAAAGCTATTTTATAAGCTTTAAAGTATAGTAAAGTATTTACAGACATGTGACATCCACCAACCCGCACTGGGCCCGCGTGGTGGATTATGACCCACTCCCTCTCACAGAGAGGAAGCCTGTGTCCCAGCAGTGGGAACGTTATAGGCTGATTATGTAAAGTATTTGCATAGATTGTTGGTAGGTAAGTCTGGGTGGTTCTTCAAACTTCCCATGATGAGTCACAACGTGAAATGACTGTATGAAACTCCATATTGGTCCCCTTCCCTACAGATCGCGATAACATCGACACTTCTTGCCAAAGCTTGGCAAGCATTTTCAACAAACGGGTTCACAGTTACTAGTCTACGCAAGTTCGTATTTATTCTTTGGCAAAGCAAACAATGTAGCGGTATTAACAATCCTGCGTTTGATGCCAAAATGTTTCGAAAGTCAAACATTAAGTACAAAAGTAAGGATCGCAGGACCACCTTCAGTTATTGCAGTACATCTACCTATCGTCTATTAATATTTCCTGGTCCTTATAGCCAGCCAGTAGAATAAACAACATCGAGTACAACAATTACTAAGTAACCGATTAGGAAGCAGAGTTAATCAATTACCATAGTGAATATAGTGATTGATTATGCTGGCTAGTTCCTCATTCCTATGCTTCACATGACAACAAGACACGTCGCCCTTCGCACCTACGCGGCTGGAATATAAATCTAATCTCGTCAGCGCCAGCGATAGACGAAGATGGAAAAGGTCACTCTTTCTTTGTTACCAAATCCCTTGGTCCCTTGAGCCGCTTACAACTCATGTTTCTTATTGGAATCAGGCGTTCGTCTTCGATTTAACTCTGAATGTGATTAGATTAGGTAGGTAAGTATTAGGTGTCGTAAAAGGTAATGACGCTGACATGATGAATGGTGTCAAAAAGACCAGCAATCGAACTATCGTAACGGTTTGTGAAGAGATTAATGTTTCAGTACGCGTATACGTGCTTCTTGAAATCCGTTAATTTTGGTCGTCGTTCAATGGAATGTGAGATGCGGAACTGATTGATTTATATACAATCTAATTTTAGATTAAATACGTAGTAGTTTTCATCACACGTACTACTTCACCCACGCAATAATGTGTTCAGAATCATCGATACTGAGGGCTTTTCAAGAGCTTATCTTACCTGCCAGCTATGAAGACATGCGTGTCACAGCACCTCAACTTGATGCACTGTATGTCGGCGCCGTCCGCGCGGCACATCTCGCGGCTGCGCAGGAGCCTGTCGGTGGGGCATGGCGAACTGCCGTCTAATCTAAAAGTAAAAGATAGATTAGTGAGTTAGAGATGTATGAACGTAAACGAAACAAAAGGAGTATGTAAGGATCGTAGCAAGTGGCGTACTGTAGGTAGTTTCTGCCTACCCCCATGGGAAAAAGGCCCGAGTTTATGTAGATGTGTAATGTGTACCTATGTATTAGTAAGTTCGCTCTCCAGGTTAGTATCTCACAGTTTCACAGTTTTCTGCCGACTAGAGTTTGTGGGATCATAGCATGATGTGTCATAACCTGATGACATCATTGTAAGTTTGATAATAAGTTTGCAATGAATATACTAGAGCTGCCTATTTATACGAAGCATTCTAAGAAATGTGTGACTGTGTAGTTTCTTTACGACGCATTTAACACAAATTGAACCATTGTATTGTTAATGATGTTTTTAACGTGAGATGCGACGTCTGCTATATCAGATAGCAGACCGGGTTTCTAATAAATCCAAGCAGAAGTCGAGATTTGAATTTTGTCCGATAAAAATTGAAATAAGGTTCGACCCACAATGAAATATAAATATTTTTCTTTCAATGAGAATTACGGTCATCAGCAGCTAAGGAATTCATCTTCTTCTTCAGAAGAAACCCTTAGTATCTCTACCGTGAACTTTCCGGGTCTACAGAAATAACTACAGTCTTGTAATTATTTTTTAACATCATATTTATTAAAATAACATGAACTCATCATAACTCAAGACTACATACACACATCAAAAGTGTCTAGGGATCAAGTACGTTTTAGTGTATCGCCGCAATTGAAGATTATTATTTTAACTATTTTGGATCGTTATTGATTCTTTTTAGTGAATTTCACTATTTGAATAAAGAATTTTCTTTAAATTTTGATTAAAAATAGAAAATCAAGTGTCAATCAGGATTCCTATAAAATTGTGTAATAGCGTTTTTTACAAAACCATTACAATTTCTGCATTAGAACTGAAAAAAATTGCATCGATAAGGAACAGCGACATCATTTGACACGAGAAGAGATGATGAGAGACGTCGGAATGTTGCAAGCTGGTTCCAGGGAACGTACTGTGGCTGTCGCTCTTGGCACCACACAGAGCGTCATAAGCCGCCTCTGGACGAACGTGGGCGGCCATTCCTCAAAGTGATTTTGATGAACTGATTTTAAGCATGCCAAATCGATGTGTTTATGTGATTCGAGTCAATGCGCATTGGTGGAAACACAGATTATTATTATTTTTATCTTTACAATAAAAATTTAAAAATCTTCATTTTTGCCATTTAATTGACGACATTAACTTAGGTTAATTTCCCACAATTTGCAAAAAATGCAATTTTTCTTAATTTTTACAAAATGTAGGCACTAGATTTGGTAAATATTAATTGGATATTTTTTTTATAGTTAAAATGTACTTGATCCCTAGACGCTTTTGATGTAAGTATGTATTTATAAATACGTATTCCACATCTGTGGTTTATCTTAAAAATGAATAATCTAAAAATAATTATCCGTCACACGTCATTTCATATAAATCATCTTTGTTTGACACAAAGACATGAAGCTTCGGAGGAACAACAAAGAAACTATATCTTATCGTTTTATGTTATACAAAGTCGTTGAGATGATGATTAGCTCATTAATAAATAATAATGACCTAATTATTGTGTATAACTTTCATCATGCGTATGACCCGAAACGGAGATGGGACTTGAAATCGAAATTGACAAGGTTGCTTTTCAAGGACTGCTTTTGGGACGACAGTAAAAATAATCTAATTAGTGTTAGTGGTAATCTTAGTAGTCCTTTGTTTTATGACTCTATGGAATATAGGACTACTAATGATTATGGTAGGTATGTTGTAGAGATACTTTTTTGAAACGAAGTTCTTTTACGCGGCTTGCGTAAGGAGTAAACTGGCAGAAATCGTCACTAACGAAAATGTGTTCATACTTGTATGGGGCCCTCCACATGCGAATTTCTTCTTTCAAAATTTGGTCAAAATGAAAATGTGAAAATTTTCAAATTTTCCGTCATGAGTGTCGTTTGCATAGTTTTCGAGGGTGCTAAAGCCGATAGAGACGTCAAAATGTAAATCGAAAATGTCGGCTGCGAAAATTTTGTTTTTGTTTTAGAACATACATTCGTGAGAAAGAACTTCGTTCCTGACGGGGGTCCCCCGGACTTTATTTGTTAACCACGTCGAGGAACAACAATCAGCAGCAGCAGCATAAACAATATTCTATTCTTAAGGTTTTTTCCAAGTCTAAGGCTTATCTCAATTAAGAAACATCACATAACATCACGCCTTGTTTCCCCGAAGGGTTGGGCAGAGGTGTATCTATAGTACACTCACATTTCACCAGTTATGTTTTAGTCCCGTGTAACAGGGAGCAAGCCTATTGCCATCAACCGGGCACAAATTCGGACTCTGGGCTGCTGCTGAGAAATACCAGATAGAAAAACCCAATAACACTTTGCCCAACCTGGGAATCGAACCCAGGACCTCATGCTATGCAGTAGCGCCGAGTTTGGTCTCTAGTGTTCCATTTGAATTACTGAGCAGCGCCTCGACCAGTCGACTTTTTTCCCCAACAACTCTACACGAATATGACTAAAGCACAAAAGAAAAACAAGGTGAAACAGCGGCTGCACTTTCTACCACTAAAAGTGCACCTCACTAACATCAGGGGGTTGCACTCCAATCTTCGATCCGGTCCATCACCACCTTGAGGCTGAGAAGCCGCTTCTGTTTTCCCTAATGGAAACGAAGACAACAACCCCGTCGGATGTGGCGTATCTCAACTACCCGGGTTACTCTCTTGAACAGGAAGCAACTCTTGTTCAGGAAGCAAACCGGGGTCTGTGTGTACGTCCGCGATGACATTTGTTGTCGTCGTCTCCATTGCTTTGAGAAATCGGGTTTTTCTGCCATATGGCTACTTGTGGACACTGGCGTGGAGAAATCTCTCTACATCGGCGTCTACCGATCGCACAGCGGTGACTAGGAGGCAACAGCGCTCTTTATTTTCCTCGTGGAGTCGACTGACGTAGCCCAGCAGCGGTACCCAACAGCGAAGCTCATTTTTTTGGGGGACTTCAACGCCCATCATAAACAGTGGTTGTTCCCGTACCAGAAAACTGACCATGCCGGGTTAGAGGCGCGCAAGTTTGCTTTAACGCTAGATCTAACCCAGATGGTGAATGTGGCAACGCGGGTACCGGATGTTGACGGCCATACACCCAATCGTTTGGACCTTCTGTTGTCATCTGATCAGGACAGTCATTCAGTATCGGTCTCAGCCCCGTTGGGAACGTCTGACCTCTGTCTGGTGAAATCCATATCGACCTGCTCTCCTCCAGATGAGTCCTAGAGGCACGATACGAGTATGACGATACGAGTCAGCAGACTGGGATGAGATGCAGCACTTTTTTGCGTCTTATCCTTGGTGGCAAGTGTGCTTCTCCTCGAGTGACCCCTCATGTTGTGCTGACGTGTTGCGGACGTGATTCGGCAGGGGATGGAGTATTTTAGTCCATTCTCCGACATCCCACTCGGTCACAAATCCCGGCCTTGGTATAATGCAGAATGCGCCCACGCTGAGGTCCGAAAAGAGTCTGTCTGCCAAGCCCGGGTGCCCGCGACCGCAAAGTTAGAGCGCGTAGGGTTCGCGTGAGGAAAAGAGCTTTGAATTCTGCCGCCAAGTTCTGCAAACGGGTTTTACGTGGGGCACGTTTTGACCATGGCGGACGTATTGGGACCAAGCTGGCTTCGCACCCTCCGGGTAGTAAACAGTTCTGGTTGCTGTCTAAAGCGGCTGAAGCGAATTTCTGTCGACCCACTTTACCTCTAATGATGAAACCTGATGGGTCGCTGGCTCACTCTGCAGGTGAGAAAGCAAATCTATTTGCATCTCTCTTCGCAAGCAATTCACCTCTGGACGCTGGCTCCAAGCAACCACCTACTGTACCTCATTGTGACTCCTCGATGCCGGAGATCGCAGTTCACATTAAAGAGATCCGAAGAGTTTTGTGCAGTCTAGACATGAACAAGGCCGGCGGTCCTGACGGCATTTCAGCGAGAGTGTTGAGGCAGTGTGCGCCTGAACTGTCTCCTGTGTTGACACGTTTGTTTCGCCTCTCTCTTAAAAAAGGACGGTACCAAAATTCTGGAAACTCGCAAATGTGCAACCAGTGCCCAAAAAGAGCGACCGTGCAGACCCTGCCCATTACCGTCCGATCGCCATTACCTCCAATTTGTGCAAGGTTATGGAAGGGTACTAAACAATAAGTTGCTGACCTACCTTGAAAACGATGATCTCCTCAGTGACCGTCAATATGGCTTTCGCCGGGGACGGTCAACTGGCAATCTTCTTGTGTATGTCAAGCACTGCTGGGGCGACGCCATCGAGAAACACGGCGAAGCACTTGCTGTATCGCTTGATATTTCGAAGGCCTTTGACAGGGTCTGCTACGCTGGTCTACTCAGCAAGCTTCCTGCTTATGGCATCCCAGCTGATTTTTGTAGCTGGATATTAGACTTCCTTAGTGGACGGTCGATCAGAGTAGTTGTTGACGGCTGCTCTTCCGACCTTATGGCTATTGATGACGGAGTTTCTCAGGGGTCTGTTCTCTCTACAACTCTTTTCCTGCTGCACATCAATGACCTACTTCAACCTGCTATTGTTGGGTACGCAGATGATAGTAAAGTTTCAGAGAGATACTTGTCCAGCGCAAAAATCCGCGGGGCCGAAGTTCGTTCCTTGAGAGCGGCCATGGTAGAGCGGACAGATTTGACCTTAAGCCTTGTCTCCCAGTGGGGTGATGATAACCTGGTCTCTTTTAACGCCACCAAAACACAGGCGTGTCTTTTTACTGCTAATAGGAGTCGTTTCGACCAAACTTCTACTTTTCGGGGTACATCTTTTCCTGTAACTGATCGGCTCGAGCTCCTAGGCATGGAGTTGTCAACAGGTCTCAACTTCGGTGCCACCATCGAGTACCTACAAAGTCCAAACTGCGGCCAAGAAACTGGGCATCCTAAACAAGGTGTAGCTTGTTGTTGCTAGGTGTATACTTTACGCCTGGACATCTTTTAACCCTTAAGCGAAGTCCGATCCTGCATGGAGTATTGCAGCCACCTTTGGGATGGCTCAGCTAAATACCAAATTACCGCGCTTGACTCGGTGGAACGCAGAGCTAAGAGGCTCATTGGCGACGTAAAACTGGTGGATGCCAAGCTACACAGCTTTGCTCATCGCCGCAAGGTTGCTGCTTGTCGGTCTTCTACAGATTGTACTTCGGTGCGTGTGCTAAAGAACTCCACGACCTCATTCCGCCTGGCTTCTTTTACCGTCGGACATCTAGACGCACTGCTGGTCACCATCCCTACTTAGTTGCTATCCCACCAATTCGCACAAAGCGTTTCCAAATGTCTCTTGTGATGCGCACAGCAAAAGAGTGGAACTCTCTACCTGCGTCTGTGTTTCCGAACGTATATAACTCCGATCTCGTCAAAGTGAAAGTTAACAGGCTTCTTGTGGGTAAGCTCGCTCCATCGTCGACTTTGTCTCTGTCATCTCTGACCTAGACTAGAGTCAAGAGCAAACCTATCTCAAATCAAAAAATGGTCTTGTGGAGCTACTTGTTAGTTGTGTTCTTAGTTTCATCATCTTTAGCTTTATTATCTTTACTAAAAAAATGACAGTCCTACCGTCTACATGTCTGTCTGCTCCTACTCTATATGTAGGTAAGTATTATCATTACATATAAATTAAAACTCTTACTGACATATTGATCCAGTTCTTGGCTATGCAAAGTGGTCATGGCCATTGTCTAAATAATTGGTCATTTTATCATCTTATATGACCCCCGAATATTATTTCGGTGTTTTTTAGGGTAAAATTAGTATCCAAAAGCTTGAAGATTTTGGTAGATTTACGGAGGTACATACATACAATCATGTTTCTTTCATGAAAACTTTTTATAACCCTCTCAGATTTATCTCCCCACGACACAAGTAATCCTAGTGTGGGGTCCAGGGAATTTGTAAAAATGTAGCACGTAAGGCTCCTTTGAATAAAGTTTTTTTATTTATCTAAAGTCGAATCACTCACTCATTGCTTTATAAAAGTTAAGTTTGGGGTGATGAAATGTCTTTCTTGTCATTACTATAGGTACACCTCTGCGTAACCCTTCGGGGAAACAAGGCGAGATGTTATGTTATGTTCTTATCATCAGTTTTACGAACGCTCTGGCGATAAAGGAGTTAAATATCTAGATTAGCAGAGCATGTCTAGCAATGACCTTAATTGGAATAATTAGAGTGTCAATGTATGACTAGGCTGACATAATATACGAGAGCTCCCATAACTAACGATTTGTTGTGAAATGTATTCATTAAGATAAACCTTGGAAAAATAATAAACTATTTTGTTTATGATGCACATAGTGCAGCAGCATCACATAAAGCTCTGAAGCTAATGAAACTATATAGTGGTTAGAATTTTTAACTAAGTCAGTAAATTCATAGTCTGAAGGTTTACAGCGTACATCAATGCAAAAAAGTCCACTATTTGATGAAGTATTCAATAACTAAAGTTTAACACAGCTTTGTAGCGGACTTAAAAGCTTGTTTACCTGGATGGGACTCTTTTTGATATTTTAGTCCTAGATCAGCTTGTAAGTTTTCTGTCATCTGTTAGGAAAAACTGCATTCAGTTACAGTGGAATGTCCATGTAACTGAATGCACTTTTTTCAGATCATTAAAGACGATATGCATCCTTTCCAATATCAATTAGCATATACTACTCAGAACCTTAGTTAAGTGCTTTAGCCTCGGTCACATCATCAGTAAGTACCTATCTACTTAAGTACCCAATCTTTCGCTCTAAGATTTCCAGGAACACTTCAATGGGTTCTTACACTGGACTATTAATACCACGTGCAATAATGCTGGTGTAATACTTCATATAATATATGATGGTGGTGCAAGTGTGCAACGTACTCCATTCAGTAGCAGTCGTTGAACCCACGCACTTTGATTTTTAAACGGGGCAATGCAACTGATTCATAAATTAATTGAAGTAATCAAAGGAAATGTGGACTCTGGGTCACGATTCCTTTTTGATTAATTCAGTTGTTTTGTAAGTAAAGCTGTTGCTTTAGAAAGCTGTGGACTGGAAGAAACATTTTACTTATGGGTTAATTGGATTGTGCTTATTCGAACCCAATTTTTTCCCTCGTAGCCCGCACGTACCTAACGTAATTAATTATAAACTCGCGCCTTGAATTCTAATTCATGATTCCTTGATTCCGATTTTTTCCGAATAAACTTTGCGTCGAAATATGATACAGGGCTGAATTAATTTATCATCATCCGCAGAAATAAAATTATTCGGAGCAACCATTTTACGAGCATCACTTCCGCCAACCAACCGATACGTATGATAGAAATAATGAAAATAAAAAAATCACTGAAGATCACTGGAGATGAGCAGCTTCACAGAATTACTAGCAGCACATGAATCACTCACACGTCTAACACTTCGTCGTGATATGCGTCCTCTGCTTGGTATCCTCTCTCGTCCTGATAGCAGAGTACCAGGGAGGCAGGCCAGAGCAGAAGTAAGGCGGCACAGGCCGCGGGTGCGAGCGGCGCGCGCATCGCGACTGTGGCTGCGCGCGCGCCGCGGATATGCGTTTGAGCAGTGATAGCCAAAGTTATAGCTGTACGTATGTTCGCATACGTGACTTCCTATAAGTTCGGATATCACGAAATAATATGTAATGATTTTCCTCGTTTCATAAATAATGCACCATATTTGTGCACTTTACTTATGCAGAATTTAGCCATTCATTAGAGCAAATACTAACAAAAGTGGAGAATCGGGGTCATTTCTGGACTTTTTTATTTTTTTTTATTTAAGATAGGTTTGCTCTTGACTCTAGTCTAGGTCAGAGATGACAGAGACAAAGCCGACGATGGAGCGAGCTTACCCAGAAGAAGCCTGTTAACTCTCACTTTGAAGAGATCGGGGTTTTATACGTTCGGAAACACAGACGCAGGCAGAGAGTTCCACTCCTATGCTGTGCGCATCACAAAAGACATTTGGAAACGCTTAGCGCGAATTGGTGGAATAGCAACTAGGTAGGGATGGTAACCTGCAGTGCGTCTAGATGTCCGATGGTAGAAGGGGGCAGGCGGAATGAGGTCGTGGAGTTCTCGAGCACACTCACCGAAGTCCAATCTGTAGAAGACCGACAAGCAGGCAACCTTGCGGCGATGAGCCAAGCTGTGAAGCTTGGCATCCACCAGCCTTACGTCGCCAATGAGCCTCTTAGCTCTGCGTTCCACCAAGTCAAGCGCGGCAAGTTGGTATTTAGCTGAGCCATCCCAAAGGTGGCTGCAATACTCCATGCAGGATCGGACTTGCGCTTTGTAGAGAGTTAAAAGCTGTCCAGGCGTAAAGTATCGCTTCACCCTATTTAGGATGCCCAGTTTCTTGGCCGCAGTTTGGGCTTTGTACTCGATGGTGGCTCCGAAGTTGAGACATGATGTCAACTCCATGCCTAGGAGCTCGAGCCGATCAGTTACAGGAATAGATGTACCCCGAAAAGTAGGAGTTTGAACGAAACGACTCCTTTTAGCGGTGAAAAGACACGCCTGTGTTTTGGTGGCGTTAAAAGAGACCAGATTATCATCACCCCACTGGGAGACAAGACTTAAGGTCAAATCTGTCCGCTCTACCATGGCCTCTCTTAAGAGAGGCCATGAGGCGGTCCTTAAGGAACGAACTTTGGCCCCACTGGTTTTTGCGCTGGACAAGTATCTCTCTGAAACTGTACTGTCATCTGCGTACCCAACAATACCAGGTTGAAGTAGGTCATTGATGTGCAGCAGGAAAAGAGTTGCAGAGAGAACAGACCCCTGAGGAACTCCGACATCAATAGCCATAAGGCCGGAAGAGCAGCCGTCAACGACTACTCTGATCCACCGTCCACTAAGGAAGTGTGCTGCGCATTATCGAATATATAATATTCGATAATGCGTTGATATAAACAAGCACAATAAAGTTATTTGGTAAACTTTCGTTTGTTTTCAACAAAATAATACAGGATGTAAGGGACAGCCCTCCGCAGACTGATGGGGTGAATTCAGTATATAAGATGACTGGTTCATGAAATTATTTCAGGAATTTTATGGGAATCCAATAACCTTGATTTGTTTCATTACCTCACATGCATGTATCGTTACCGTGGCAAAACGCGCGTAGCGAACGGCAGCGCAGCGAGCCTTCGGCCGCCGAATATTTCAACATCCGTTACTGATTTTTTTATTTTAGCTGTTTTATTTACATAAATGGAGTGATGCGTACAGAGAATGCAATTTTACATTGAAATAAAGGAATAGTAACTGAAAAATCGATAAAAAAATGAACATTTTCCTGAGAATATTTCCGGTGGAATATGATTCAAAATAAGGAGCTGAATGCACCCTGTTAGTTTGCGGAGGACTGTCCCTTACACCCTGTATATTTAATATTACACGGTGGAAGAAGAATCGTGCCAAAAATAGATAATATGGCCGAAGTGATAAGTTCGGTATGACGTAGAAGTAATGTTAAAGTAGGTAGGTAATATGAAACACATAACAAATAAAAAAAAAATATTTGAAAATAGTTTTTTTTTCCAGTCTACGCTGTCCCACTCCTGGGCCACGGCCCCCCTTCATTCCTTTCATCTTTCGCGAGAGAATAATTATAATAGCAAACGTAAAAGAGATGTTGACTCACTGGGGATTTAATTTTCTGGGAATCATTGTGAATATGTTATTTATTTTTTTTTGCTTTTAAATTATGTAAATATAATATCTTCCATGTTTGTTAATATAGAAATATGCCACTAAAAATTTAAATAATTTTTGTTATATGGCAGCATCGTCAACTACTTTTCTGGTCTTTTCGTGAACTTTAGGCAAATGTTTTCGTGAACATTCGCCACTGTTGGATTTTCAGCTCGATCGGTAGCTATAATTTTTATACCAAAAATTAATAATTGAAAAAACCCCGACAAGTAAAAAATAAAAAAGTAAAAAATAATATGTATTGGCCCTTTAAGTTTAATATAAGTTGTAGGTAATATTTTGGTCCAAGTGTCGCGTCGTCGCGTCGGGGGACGGCTAATGAAAATAGGAAGCTAACCTTTCTACAATAGCATAATTACATTAATTATTGCTAGGTATAGGCCTCGTCTGTTTGGCGTTTTCATCATAGCTAAGAACACTCTCGATCAAGTCACCTTTCAAACAAAAAAATAATATTCAAAATCGGTTCAGCCGTTTGGGAGTTACGATGGCGCAAACAGACACAGAGATACACAAATACGTTAAACATAAAAGCCCTCTGTTTTCGTCGGGGTTAAAAATATCACGCATTTTATGAATTGTAAACTTATCAAACTATCATAGGTTTTCCGAAATGTTAAAAAAAAAACAAAAAGTTACCTAGAAAAAAGTGGAAATACAAAAGTTTGAGAATCAGTGTGTCTAGTAGTTAGTAATAGTCCCGAAATAGCCTCCAGTGTGTGTAGGGTAGATTCAAGACGGATATAAGCCGTTCGAGTATTTTGGCCGTCATGGACGATTCCGAGAGTTATCGTTAGTGTGGCCATCATACGTGAAATTATTAGGAAAAACGGATTTTTATAACAGATCTTTGTTACACAAAGAAGCGCCTTTTCACAAATACATGTAGATATAAGGGCTACCCGTATAACCCACACGACGCGACAGTGGTAACAAACCCAGCGGGGCAGTTGCGCCCATATAGCGCTTTTTGGTAGCCGTTACGAAATAATTCGACACTATGTGTCCACACTTATTCATTCTAGTAACACTTTTTGGTCGCTGAGTGTACTTAGTTCCGTCGCTACGACTAAAAATGGGGAACAGTCGACACAGTAACATTTGGTTTTAAAGTTACGTTGCTGTGTGGTAACATTGTTCTAGTCTGCAACCACTTCTCAGAAATCATTCGTTCGTTCATTCGTTTTCGTTCTCCGTCTGTTCTGTTATTGACAAGTTAAAAAATAATAAGAAGAAAACATCAGCCATCACTGTTTATGAAGGTAAATTTTTATTCATATTTTAATTAGCTTATTTAGTTAAAATCTACATGGGAAATGAATTTCATTGTGTTATTTGTTCATATAGTTTGAAATTTTCAATGCGCCACCATAAAATTGTGATTTAACCTGTTAGTATGATATAAACTTAATAGTTTTTATAAACTATTAATAGTTTACTAACAAGTTTTTACATTCCCAGAGCTTGGAAGCTTTTGCTGTAATATATTTAATAGTAACTATATATTATGGAACCAAAAATTAACCACAAAATAGTTAAATAATTAAAAAACCTAATTTTATTTAGAGAAAATATTCTAGTCACAACTGGTCAGGAAGTTACTAGACTATGTCGACATATGTCGACGTGAAACCAGAAGTAGTTACAAAGTTACCGAATTCACAAAATGGTTTATTGCTTCCA
Organism: Fissipunctia ypsillon; assembly: GCA_947568875.1. NCBI lineage: Eukaryota > Metazoa > Arthropoda > Insecta > Lepidoptera > Noctuidae > Fissipunctia > Fissipunctia ypsillon. The sequence goes on from OX387655.1 coordinate 3,394,617, forward strand.
GTGATTCTCAAACGTTTGGACAGGCTTGCATAATATCAAATTATGTTTAGTATAGTACTAACTAAAGAGGGCTCGTCCCACCTTATATCGGTTGTGCCTAGTACATGGGTACTGGGGAACAACAAAGACTCTATCCTGTTTTGGCCAAGGACGAGAAAAAACAGCGACCTTGAACTATTAAGGAGAGATGAAAAAAGTGTGCCTTCAGAGAATTGGAGAAAATTAAAATGTGTCGTGAAACTACAAGGCATAGCTACTTTTGCTGAAGGAATTAGATTAGAGGAACTGTATTCAAATTTTGAGGATACTGAAGATGAGGAGAGGTAAGTTTTACGACGTGTTTTATTCGACAATAATTCGACGAAGTGACGCGCCCCACTACCGCATTTTAAAATCCGCTGTCCTGTGTACGTACAATGCAGTAGTGGGGCGCGTCACTTCAGAATAGGGTTGCTGAGGATTCCTCTTCCGCTTCCTCATAATGCGGAAGTTCCGCTATATTTTGAGTTCCTCAACCGTTACCGCATCCTAATAAATAAAAAATAAAAAATCCTCTTCCGCTATCGCTTCCTCAAAATAAGAGGAATTCAAGAGGAATTTCACTGCGCATGCGCGTATCGCCGCAGCACGATGCCGAGGATTTTGATGTTGTTTTGTGTGTGTTCAAGGGGATTCAAGAATGGTTTAGATTCACAATTAGGTTCACTGAAACTTGATCTTTTAATTAATTTTTGTGTGTGTACAGGACAGCATCTGTAGGGTTCGATAGTATTTATATATATATATATCATATCATCCTCATCCACTTCCTCTTTCGCTTCCTCAACCGCTTCCTCTTCCTCAAAAAATATCCTCATCCGCATCCTCAAGATTTGTGCTTGAAACTTCCTCTTCCTCCTCCTCTTCCTCATAATCACTTCCTCAACAACCCTACTTCAGAAGTATAGACTGGAAGAGCTCATGGGCAATGTTTAATACAACTGAGTGCGCGAAGAGTGAGAAAGAGAGGTACGATCACGAGTCGGTCGGTCGAGTCCGTCTAAGATCAGTTGAGCTGCGCGCTTCTGAAGGAACGCACGCACGTCTTATGACTGTGGTACCGATAAAGCGGTGTAATTTATTACGTTTACTAGACTGAGTTTAGATCAGTGCTTAACTATTGTATTCTATTAATTTCAGGTTATTTTGGCGTAAGTACTTTTACACGTTACAAAGAGCATGTAAAATACCACATGTTTGATATAAAATAGTATTTTTAACAGTGTTTTTACGAACTTAGTGAGTTGTATATAATAATTTAAAAATACTTACGCTTTTTCAACCTAAACTATTATTAATAAAGTATTTCATGTCTTGATTATATTTATGAGATTGCATTAGAATCAGTCTTCTCATTTGAGACGTTGTTGAATTTTATTTTTTTATGGAGACGTATACGACATTATGTTTGGCATTAGGTAGGTAGGAAGGAGCGTGGCGCGGCGCGTCTTTGCCTTTACCCGGCTGCCATGTATTTACCTTATCAACCCTACCGGACGGACCTTTACTACGTCTTTACTAACGACGCTCAGTCACGACGAAAACTTAGGGCCCAGTATATTTTCTTAGTAAAGAAAAATAAAAACTACTTACAGACTAGTAAAGTGATAAATAATAATAATATAGCGTACGTAGATATAGGTATCGCCAGTAATTTTTGCGCTAAATTTCGCTCGGTCACCACCCGTCGCGCGCCAATAAGGGTCCGTTCACACAGACCGGCTCAGAGAGGAGAGCAGATTTTTATCACGTTGAAAACAGTTTTTTAAGTATTTGTAGTAAGGTTTATTTTTGTACGTGCACTGCGCCTTCAAGCATTCCAATAGAAATGTTATTGTTATCTGTACCTATGAGGTGCCATGCGACATGTAAAGGATTAAACATCCATATCTGTTTTTTTTTCGTTTGGCTATCTCATGAAATATCACCTTTTAAATAATTATTATTTTACAGATACCATAAAAATCGTGAAAATAAAAGAAAACATCCGGCTGAAAAGTCAATTGTGGAAGATTTACAAAATTTTAATACTGATTTTGAAATGATGGAAGATAAAGAAACTAAAAAAGATAACGATAATGTTACGAACAAAATAACTATGAATGAATACGACTCAAATATATATTTCAATCACGCCAGTACCAGTTATAACACTATTGATGATACCGTAGCGATTGAAACTGATGCTTCAAAAATAATAGCAACGAATGAGAATTTAACAACAATACCCGAAACTGAGAGTCAAACTGGTGAAACTTTAATCAGTTTGAGGTTGATTGAATTCAATCAAATCATAACAGAGAACAGTGGGCTACAAGCAGAAAACAAAATTCTCAAAGAATCTAATCTAAAGTTCCAAAATCGTAAGTGATCCCATTCGACGTACTTCACCGGTTTTTTTTTTGCTTGTGGGTGCGTTTTGAAAAAAAAAAATATATTAATATATTATATTTTCTAGTTAAAGAAGAAACTGACAGAGGCTTTAAAGCAATACAAGTACAACTGGACAAATTATATGATATTCTGAAACATAAACAATCTTATATTGAGACTGTTAGTACTGCTGGTACTTCCGTATCAACAAAGTTTGATGAGGAAATAGCTCAGAGGAACATTGAATTTCCAATTAATTCTATAAAAAACTTAGAATTACTAGAAGATCAACTCATTGACACGGATTTCGAAAAAGTTTTGGTATAGATATTATTATTTTAATACTATAAAATATTTATCACGGTTACAATGGGTATAATATTTGTTTTTATTAATATTTCAGGTCAAAAAATTTTCTAGAATATGCGGTACGAGTGGAATGTTAAAAATATCAAAGATTGGATTACAGTTAACGAGATGTTTATTCACGGACGAACTCCTTAACCAGTTAACCTGGAAAGGAATTAAAGGCTGTACTAAAGTACCCTTTATGAACTTCATCAAAACAAGAAATCTGTTTTTTAAAATTATACATTTGGCTGACAACTGTTGCTCTGCAAAGGATTCTGACGTATTTTTGCAGAACAGTGCGATAAAACATAGTGGCCAGCGCATGAAGCGAAATTCGTAAGTGCGAACAACTACTTATTTTCTTTTTATTTACATCTGCATTATGTTACTCCAACAAAGGAGTGTTTAAGTGGTGGCTACTGGGTTTACACACTGTATATTGGTATCTTTATAAATTATCTGCCTTTGACTACAGTGCGCAGCATAAAATAATGTTTTAAAACGTCCTGTTTTGCTTTTAGCTCTGCAATGAAAATAATCAACCCAAAAAAAAAGAAAATTGAAATTGAAAAGAAGACTTCTACTGAGAATGAGGATCCTTCATCAAACAATTTAGAAACTATAATAATATATACTTCAGATAAAGAAATTCATGAAGAAGAGACAAATGAATTATTGCGGGATGGGTTTCGTGGGTTAGATGATAAGGAAAACAAAATCGGTATGTTACTTAGAGAATAACGCCATTCATTTTATCTAATTATCTTTAATGAAAACAAATTAACTCTAGTCATTGTACATTTTAACAGATGATACGCCAGACACAAAAAATCGTTCTATTAAAGCACCGAAAACAGTGACAGTACTCTCTGATGTAAAAATAAGCAACAAGACGACCGATTCAAAACATGAGACTAAAATGATGAATGTAAGTTCTGACGATCTACTTCTATGTCAAGTTTTCGAACAAAATGAGGAGTGCAACAAAATTACAAACAGTGATTAAACTAATTATTTATTTAAAATTTTATTGATAAAATTTATAAGTAGATAAGTTAAAGTTTAAAATGGTGAAAGGTATAACTCCATCGCATGCAGAAGACAATCAGCTGCAGCAAACCCTGACGCCATCATAAATTTTACCGAAAAAATTTAGTTATTTTGGTCTCATTGCCAGATGAAAAAAAAACTATGAATATAAACAACTTTTTGTGTCGGACCAACATCCAACACGCAAAAAATCAGCTGTCCCATACATTTTGGTGTAGTACCTAGGTATTAGAATTATGTATGGAACAGCAGATTTTTTTCAAGGAGAATAGTGGGTGCTTTACGAAAAGTTGTTTATATTCATAGGTACTTTCATCTGGCAAAGAAAGAAAAACAACAAAAAAAAAATCGGTGGTTTCCAACAGGTGACTGTCTTCTACACGCGATAGAATTATACCTATGTATCTGACAGTTTGTAATTGTTTTGAAAAGTTTTAATTGACGAGTTACGTTTGTATGTTTTTTTTTTTATATTTTTGATAATTTGTGTTAATTTTTTAAAAAGATTTATCTGATTGTTTGAGAGTCATATTATTATTATTGGTTTTATTGTTTTTATTTGTTTATTTTCTCTCCAAATGTTGTCAATACTGGAATAAACACCATTTGAGAGTTGGAAACCATAGATGTAAGTTTACATTTGACATCATTTAGATTGTATTTCTTTAATTCTTCAAGTTCGTAAGGAAGTAATGTTGCATAAATATTTATATGGGAAGAATTAAATGGTCGCTCAAAAAAATTACATTTGTTTTTTATATTCCTTCCAACGATTTGTATGTTTCCTTGATCAAAAGTTGCAAATTTCATTTCTACGATATTATTATCGATAGTTAAAAACCATTTATCTTTAATGTATTTTGAAAGCTGGTAATTCTCACTCATTTTTACAGTTGTAAATACTTTTTCACCCGTATCCAACAAACTTTCATATTTGACAAGAGCATTCATCCGTTTGGATTTGTGGCCCTTGATGTTTAGCTTTGACAATTCCTGTATGCGATTTGCTACTTGCTCTAAGGGTTGGTTGCCTTTTCGTAAAAGGTTTTTAATTCGAAACAACATACTTTCAAATGGATATGCACTTAAAGAAGGTAGAGAGCCGAACCTTGAGACATCATTTACAATATGACAAAGATTATGAATATTACTGCTCACAGAATCATGACCGTAAATTTCTGCGAATTTTTCGATGTAGTCAACAAATAGTTTTTCAGCTATGTGCCGGTAAGATACATAAACGTCAGAATAACAAATAGTGGTGGCACAGAACAATGTTAAAAAATGTTGATATACTTCACATGATAAGTGTTCTTTTAGCACTACTGGACCAAAGTATAACAAGAAGTTTTTAAATTCAGCACCTTTCCAAAAGTGAAGGGAATCTAATTCTCTCAGTCTTCCTTGATGTATTTCAGATGGAGTAGTTGATTTTATTTCCATAAGTTTTCTTGAAACGTCCTGAATTTCCCTTGCCGACCACTTTGTTCGGAAATTAAAACTGCCATTAGTCCATCCCAGTAAACATCTCTTCATAACACCCAAATCTAACAAATGAAGAGCATCTGCGATCGTAAAATCGTTAACAAGATCTATAGGTAAATCTTCGATTGGACTTTTTTCTTTATGGTGATCAGGATCTAATCGATTTCTAAATGAATGGTCAGTACGCAAAGCCATGTCCGTTCTGGGAAAACTCATATGCCGACCTTTTCTATCGTATTCTCCGATTACTGTACATTTCATGCATCCGTGGTAACTATTAAACCCCACAGTACCTAAAATGAAAAAATATCACGAAATAATATACATTATATTTGAATTGCATGGAGGTACGGTAAACTACTTACATTACCAAAATCCATAGTAATAGTATAAATGCGAAAGTAGCTCTATCTGTCTTTCTCAGTTACCTTTTCTCGCCTAAACTGTTGAACAAATTTCGATAACATTTGGCAAGATAACATTGGGCGGACTGCTGGTTATGAGTAGGTATATGAAACGACATGCTGAGAATACCCGTGGGTATAGCTACAGCAGTTATTTGGCATTATTGTGTACAGCAGAAGAAAATCATGTAAGTAGGTATAGGTAGTTTTATTAAATAGATATTATTTATAAATGTATTCTATATTTAATTTTGCACTCACCTTTTATAAAGCATCTCGCAGGTGTGTCACATATGAAGCAACGAATTTTGATCGGAACGATTTGCCTTTGAATGAGTAATCCACCTTGAAGTAACTTGATGAGCTCGTTTACAAATGGACGCAAAAATAATTCCAAACACGGTTTTGTGCTTCCGAAAAATATTGCTATAACTAATGGAGCAACATCCATGCCGTCTATTTTACACAAAATTGGCCAAAATTCATTTTTTGTGCTGTTGGCTACTGGCAAGCCGTCTATGTTAAAAGACAAAAATATGCATGTCGGTAACTCTGAGATCATTTGAGACAAAACTTCTTTTAAACAATTCTCTATGCCATTATACCAATATTTTCCATTTCCCATTGGTATTATGTTATTAAATTTTGGCGTTTTTAATAGACTTCTACTGTCTTTTGGTAAGATTTTTTTTAAATCCATGTTTGAATTGTCTCTCAATATAGTAAGTAATTCCTTTAAGGCATTTTGAGGAATCTGGTACCTTAATGCCCATTGCTGAATTTGGTCTTTTATATTTATTGAATGTATTTCGCTGTCAGAATCAGACGATTCTTCAGTTTCTGCTGCAGAACTGCTGGTATCCAGCCCCTCACTGACATCACATATATTATGAGAGGTCACAACTGCATCTAATTTCACGTTTGACACTTCGGAAGTTGGTCCACCGGCACTAGGCTGTTTAGAACTAAACTGTACAGCATCAGGCATTACAGAACGATTTTCTTGAATTTTAAATGATGAAGACGTTGCATTAGGTATGTGGTCTGGAAAATATTAATTTTGAATTTTAAGGCTGACCTAAACTTAAGTTATTAATTAAAATACCCACCAACATTTTATTTCAAACAATTTAATTTTAAAACAAAAATTATGTACTTACTTGGAGATAGATATTGTGGAACCAATAATTTGTTAACTTTTCTGTAGAAAGTCGATGTGAGACGGAATCTTTTCGGTTCTTTACTCATTTTCAACTGCAATCATTTGATCACTTCTCGAATCAGTTTTAGAAACAGTGACTTTTAATTCACATTTCAGTAATATATTGTTCAGTAATAATGACGTAACATTACGACACTTCGTGTACATTTAAATTTTAAGTAATTATTCTAGTAGCATGGTGACCACGCCGCTACCACACATTTTTACTCGATTGTACACATGTTACAAACTAAACACGAAGTGTTTAAAAATAAGTCTACACAAATGTTTACGTTACGTGTGAACACAAAGACTACTTCAAGTTACTGAAATGTTTTCCGGTCAAATTGTGTACGAACTATTACTACACATAGAGACCAAACCCCACACAGTCACCATGTTTCGTAACAGTTACGAAACTGTTGCGACTTGTTACATCTCTAACATATCTGCGACCAAAAAGCGCTATATGGGCGTAACACACAGTAGGAATCGGTTCCATTTTGACAGTTCAACAACATTCATTGCGTTATTTACGTTGTTGAGCAGGCACATTTTTCGAACATAAGCAATGGATTAGCAATATGCTTCAAAATGGTTCAAATTGTGATTGATAGTGTGTTCCGCAATTAGGGTGCTGTATGGCCTCTTATTGTACCTATTGAAATTGTGCAAATTATTGCCTGAAATTTGACTTCGAAGTGCAAAGCTCAAATAAACTATGATCAACAAAATAATGACTAAGTTTTGCAGTTCAAGTGACCTGTGCGCTGCCGCCAGCGACGCCGTGGAAGTGGCGAAGTTTTGGGACAACAAGATCTGAAATAGAGTAGTTGTTTACATTAAATAGAGGGGCTCGTGGCTAAGTAATAACACGGGTCAGCCGCACGGGTCGATTGATCACGTTGAGCTACGCTTGCCGCGGTCGGTCGTCCGTGGATGGGTGACCATCTTTACATACCGAGATCCCTCCGTGCCTCGGAAAGCACGTTATGCCGTTGATCCCGGCTGTCATTCTTGGATCTTTGACAGTCGTTACGGGTCGTCAGGAGCCCGAAAGTCTGACAACCAGTCTTACCAAGAGGTATCGATGTTACCCAGTAACTGGGTTGTGGAGGCTAGATAGGCAGTCGCTCCCTGTGAAATACTGGTATTCAGCTGCATCCGGTTAGACTAGAAGCCGACCCCAAAAGGCTAGGCAGATTGACTATTATGAGTAAGTACCTAGTACCTATGCTACATATTCAGAGACTGGACACAACTTATTATTTATTCATGAGTTCAATCTCATGGAAAAATTAAGTAGATTTAATAAAAAAATAAAAAATACACCTTTTCTAGACCATTCGTGGTCCCATCAGTTTATCTGTAACTGTCTGTAAAGTGTTTGTTTACGGTAACATGCGCGGGCGCCGACGGCTCACGGCCACGATCCATCGATCTACTGACACACTGCCGCTTGTGCAATAAATACAACATGTATTTATAATATCCTGGTACACAATCTGGACTCCATCTGATGTTAATTTTTTATTTGCTTTGATTGACAGGCCGTTTATCGTTTTTAATTGATAGCGCTCCAAGATAAACAAACGTGACGGGGTCCGCTAGGGCCGGTGCCAGCTAGGGTCACGGGATGTTCGAAAGAGTTACCGTGGCCCCGGCACAGGCAACTGCAGAAACACGGGTGGGTTTTAGTCAGTAAAAGTTTGACACGCCCTCTCGCTCCGCCCAGAGCCGGAGAAGTCATTTGATGATTACCCTTCCAAAAAAAAAAGGATAAACAAACGTGTTGATCCGAGTACGCTTTTAGTCTTTTTATATTTATACATTTATTCTTTGATCTGTACTTACTAAGTTTTTTAAACAACCGGGAACCAAGGACCAGAAAATTTTAATTCAATTGTTAGTTGTCAAATATTTTTTTTTTTTTTTAAGTTTTTTAATATTTATTTATTATTGTATTACATAATGTGGTATAGTCTATTATACTTGGGGAATTTTATTCACTATAACTGAACAAAATATTTATATAATATATAAGCTAACAGACTTAAAATAATAATTATAATATGTACAAATGTAAAAAAAATATATATATAATCATAGGACATCAAAAAATTCGTCCACATCGCTGTCAACAGGAAAAGTGCCCAAAAGGCTGGCAGCATTGCCACGTTGTATGGCGATGCTGATTCTTTGGCCAAAGAATAGACCAGCCCTTTGGTCACGTGAAGAGTCGACCAACCGCTTGGCGATGTCTCGGAAAACCAAGTGGGCACTCGGACCCCATGGCCCTAGTGTTTCAACCCCAAACGGCTCGAACATATAACTCCCAAAAAGATCGGAATATTTTCGCCGTTTGAGGTTTTCCGCACCTGCAGCAGCCGCCCCAGCACAGCCAGCCGTGCTAGGAAGATGGGATGGTGCAAGGGTGTCGACACATGTTGCATCCCACACCAAAGGCCTGCCTAACTTCCAAGGCATTATGGTCATTCCGTCTGGTCTCTTGCCATCGTCGCGTGCCAAGCCGTTGGGTTCTAAAACAGCTGGCACCCCGGCGGTGACAAGAGCACGATGGATAATGTCATTAATGCTGGCGTGCCGTGCTATCCGGCCTGCGCTCTTACTACAAGACAGACCATGATGTCCGAGGCAGTCGACGGCTTCACCGCACTGGCAGCGATGTGGAGCCCCGCATGGAGCGCCCAGACGCAGACAAGTAGCGAGCCGGAAGGTGGAGTCACCCAGCAAAGTGCCTATGTTGGGTGACGGTAGTGCTTGAAGCCAGAGGCCCGACTCCCATTCACCCACAGCCAGCAGGCGGGCACGCTCAGCAGTATTGGTGGACGTATTGATAAGATTATTCCGTACCAACCTGCAGAGCGGCTCATCCCACAGTCTCTGGGAAGATGGGTTCACGGGCCGATCTGTATCCGGGCAAGCCGCTATCCAGGCGTTCACCGCATCACTCAAGCACGGCACTTCAGAGTCAACCAGGGAGGGAGCTAAAATTTTCCCGGTCAACTTTTCAGTGCTGTGGACAGAGGACAGGAACGCCGGTAAGCTAATACTGGTAATTTTGCGGCCGCCGAGGCCGCCAAAACGGATGGGTAGTGTGGCTTGAAGCCACGCTCGGTCGTCCAAGGCCACATTTAAAATAGATGTTAGTGTGCTGCGAATACTTTGGTCAATTTTGTCCAACAGATGTGGCTGCTTCCATAAAGGGGAAGAACGTAGAAAATATATAAAATTTGGGCCAAAACAACAGTATCTAATCAGGGTGAATGCCGAATGTAAATTAATTTTGGAGAGTCTGTCCGAAATGTCGTTGAAGTTTTTGATTTTTTCGTCGATGAAAGGAGAAAAGCTGTCTTCTAAAATTGGGGAACCTAGGAGGTGCAGTGAACTTTTTTCTAAAATTTTAATTTGTGGGGCTATTGCATTAAATTTATCTAGAGTCAATTGTCTGTCAGTAATGTCAGGAAGATAGATTTCACATTTTGAGGGATTAAGGTCCAAGCCAATAGATTTAAATTCCTGTTTGAGATGTTGTAGGTCTTTCAAAACGGTGTCTGCATCACCTCCTAGAGTTCCATCGTCTAAATACCACACGTTAAATTTTGAATTTAGTTTCTGGATAATTGGATGAATAGCCAAGCTGAAAATGACTGGCCCGAGAGGGTCACCTTGTTGGCATCCTGCTGCAGATTCCAAAACATTGTCCTTGTATAATAATTTGGAAGGGTACCTGTAACATTGCCACATAAAACCATAAATTTCGGGTAGTTCCTTTTTGACTTCAGCCAACAAAAGTTCAATACTTACTCGACCAAAATGTATGAAACAGCAGATTTTTTTTTCGTGATTTCAGAGTTGGTCCCATAGTGAAAGTTATTCATATTCATGGGTAGAACCCCCTGTGAAAATTTGGGTAGTGATAAAAAAATTGCCCTGTATAACACGCTCAAGTGCCCATGCAATGACAAAAACAAGTAGTGGAAAAAACTGGAAATTAGGTGACTTCAAAGTTATCAAAATACGGCTGCTTTTTGTACTTTTTTAGTGATATTCAATTTTTTTTTTAACAATCATCTACAAGGTTTATCCTCAATCCGATTTTATCACTGACTAGTGAAAAACTCTTGAGCTAGTCAGACGTTTTGTCGTGGCTACAACTTTAAGTTTTCTATTAAACTTATCCAAAACCTTTAACGATTCCTGATTTCACGATTTCCTGGTACCGACCCTTAATATAAACTAGAGCATGGGGCAAATGTATCTCGCGCCCTCAAGATTAATGACTGGGAATTAATGTCTAACTGCCTACTCTGCTCATAAAATAGTTCATTTGCAAACGTCGTTATATTCATAATCGACGTCTTGGTGGTTAATGTGTCTATTTCTGTTGAAATGTCTTGTAAACCTAACCTACCTACTGACATACTTATCCATTTTCAAAACTGAATTGAAATATTTTACGAAAATAAAAACTTAATGATGTTGATCTGACGAGACAGATTATTTACTTTAAATAACTACTAAGTACTTAAGTTAATAAAATTAAAGCTCAACGGTTTGTCTGTATTCTTCACCCGCGTTTTTAGTTGGTAGGTATCTGATATTGCATAATAATTTATTAATATTATTAAGCTATAAAGGCCAATGCGTAAAATTGGTGCCTTTTATTTTTTTGGCGGCAGTCGATCGGATATGAAAAAAGTGATGCAGAATAATATAACAAATGAAATATTGTATGGGGTCTTATATCATAAACTCAGTCCGAACTGAGTTATGGGTGTTTAAAGAAAAAATAATACAATTGTAAATAATTCAACAATTACCACTTGAAGTTTGTTTTATCGTTGTGCGTTTATAGCCAGATCATAATTCTGACTTCAAAATGATGCGCTGCTGTTTTTCCCGTGCGCTTTCACTGACGCCAACACCAGGCGGCACTGCTAATTGGCTAGAACGCTAGCCAATCACAGTCAAAGAATTTTTTACCTGCGCACGAGCCTGTTTAAGGTATTTTATATTTATTACACATTGGCAAACAAAGCACTCACTGTTCTACCTTCGTGGCTTACGTGTGTTTTTTTAGAGTTTCTCGTGGTGATTTTATAGACGACTTGGCTTAATAATCTGGACTTGAAAAACGCTTCTTTAATTGGATAACCTGTGCTTGACATACTCGGGACTGTGATTGTGTTTTACGTGTTGGATTTTGTTGTTGTGACAATATGGCAGACTTGGGACTTTGTTTGTTGTGCCAACGCACTTTAAATCGGAGTAATAATCGCTGGAGACCGTCAATGCCATTAACTGCTGAATTAATGCAAGCACATTCTTCCTTGATGCAGTATCTCATCAATATTAGAAATAACAGAGGTAAGTTGTTTACGAGAATATAATTAATGCAATACGAAAAACTGTAAAAATGTCTCCGTTCAACTTATTGTTTGTTGTTGTTCCTTTACGCCGCAACGGATCGATATATTTATACGGATATTTTAGGTAGTAGGAGAAATAGAAAGTAAAATAGACTATACATCCCGGCAAAATAAAATATTATTCCCATGTGAAGTGTGATATATACTTCATGTGACTAACCTAAAGCCGCTGAAGCGCACATATTTATTATCTATTTTACACCTTAAGCGCACACGACCGATGAGTCACCGGCCGCGCGCATCGTGTGGCACGCAGGTGTTCCACAAAAACCCTATTTACGACTTTGTTTCTGGGTATTTTGCTTCCGGCTCATATTTTTTCTATTGTCAACGAGCAGGGCTTTCAAAATGTGTTGGTTTCCTTTGAATGTATGATTGACTTCATTTATAAAATTGTTAAAAAATAAATAAAAATAGAAAATATTTTATGAAACAAAAATACAAGTGGTAACCTATATGTTTTTAGGTTTAAAATCCATGGAATGTTTATTTTTAATGTAAAACGTGAATAAAATCACATTGCACAGTACAATTTACATTACATATTTACAAGTAATGAAGAACCAAAACAAAGAACCACAGACGGAAAAGAACTATTTTTTTTTTCATTTTTGAAATGAGAGCTCGTAGGTTTGTCATAAATATATGTTGTTATTTAGTAAGAAATTACACGGTACTGTTACCATAAAGAAATACACACTAGTTAAGGCATAATATAACGTCAATCCCGCTTTGGGGACTGCAGATCCCATGTGCACCTTGAGGCAAAAAACTTTTGGGTACTCTAGATACCATGTGTGCTTTAGCGGTGCCGCGGCGGGTGGAGCCCCGTGTGTTATAGGACTTGTACACAAAACTGCGAATCGGTGCAATGCGAATTCGTGCGACAAGGTGTCTCCCTTCCACGAATAGGGTGACGCAGGAATGCGCAATGCGAATCAATTTGCAAGTTCTTGCGATGCGTCGTGTGAGCTCGCAGATTTTTGCGGATGCGACGACGCAACGCAGTTTTGTGAACGAGCCCTAAGACAGCTGATTATTATTATGAAAGAATATCTTAAATATTTAAGACTAAACTCACCTTGCTTTTGCTATTTTTCTTTTATTTCTAGCATTGTTCAGACTTTATACTAACTGAATAAAAAACGGTTTCTGGTTTCTTAGTCTTAATGACGATTTTCATTTCACTAATGGTAGTTCATTTTGTTTCTAGTTTGGCGTCGGGGACCGGATTTGCAGACCATGCTTACAACGCGCTGACCGTTACGTGTCAGCGGAACCAAGCGTATTGGAGCAACCATCGGAGCAAAACGTTTTGCAACAACCAGCGGAACCAAATGTTCTGGAACATCCAGCGGATCCACACATCTTGGAACCAGCAGCGCAACCAAACGTTGTAGAACAGCCAGCTGGAGGTGTTCAAGGACAACACCATTTTCATTTCCCCGGTTATCATCGAGCACCTTTGAATACCAGAGTTTGCATTTTTGCAATGTGTGAAAATCGACACTTACAACGGATTGACAGGTCTTTAAGAGCTACTATTCTTAAAGAGAAGAAATTCTTTATACCTTTTGGCTCTCGTGTATGTGAAGAACATAGAAATGATAGTGCTTGGCAAGACATCGGACGGAGTACACGTCACGTGTACAATATGTTTTCTCCAAGACAATTAATGGACATGGTGAGACTATTGCAGTCGCATTTAAACTTGACATTTAAACTTCAAACGGCTATCTTCAATCAGTGACAGTATTTTCCACTATTATATTGGGTTTTCAAAGACTCAATTCCAAGAAATGCTGCAAAGCATACCTTCAATTGCTGAAAATAACACAAGAAGGCCAGCTACAGCCTTGGCAACGGTGCTGATGAAACTGCACACTGGTGATTCTAACCAAAGATTGTGCAGCCTTTTAAGAATGTCCCGCTCTACATTTGAGAGGACGATGACGATTGTAAGAGAATGCTTGAAGCGAGATTTTATTCCAAGACATCTTGGATACGATCATATATCTTGCGATGAAATTATTTCAAGGTGTTTGGCGATACCCAATGCTTTATTTGGAAACAATTATGAACGAGCTGTTACAATACATGATGCGACATACATGTACCTCCAAAGAAGTACCAATTATTATTTCCAGAGAAAGTTATATAGCCTGCATAAGTGGCGTAACCTTTACAAGCCATATTTAATAGTATGCCCTGATGGACACATAGTGGATGTATATGAGCCCTATGATGCAACGACGTCTGACTCAGTTATACTGAATAAAATATTAGAAAGCCGAGAAGATCCATTTCATTGGGTTTTTAGACCTAATGATGTTTTGATTTTGGATCGAGGGTTCAGAGATTCGATTGAACCGTTACAATCATATGGATATTGTCCTAAAATACCCATTACAAAAAGCAGTACTGACTCACAGCTAACGACCCGAGAAGCAAACAAATCCCGGAAAGTAACGATGTGTCGCTGGGTCGTTGAAACAATAAATGGCAGGCTGAAGAACCAGTTTAAGCAATTGAGGCACACGAACAATAACCGAGCACGAACAATAACACACCTCCTTGATGAAATTAAGATTGCGTGTGCTACACTCAATACGTTTGGTCAGCCTCTGACTGATCACAGGTTAGTGACTAATATATTGAGTGAAATACACCAAAGATCCGATATGGAGAACCATTTAAGCCGTTATGTAATTGCAAATAATCTAAATGCTCGCAGAGCTATATTCCGTGCAATAACCGTAGAAAACCCGGAACTAAATAGTTTTCCAACACTAACCACAGATGACCTTATTTTATATGCTCTTGGTACTTACCAGATAAAACAAGCTCGAAGCTATTATGGCGAGCATATAAAGAATAATGGTCAATATCACATAGAAGTATGCCGAAAAGTTAACACGCAAAATATAATACAATACGGAATAGTATCTGCCAATCCTGTGTTACTTAGGGGAAGAATTCAGTCCAGACATCGGCAGGCTCGGATATATTATGTATATATACTGTATGAAGAAAATGCGCATGGAAGAGAAGCCATAATAGGCCAATACTGTAGCTGTATTGTAGGAAAAAGAACCCTCGGCTGCTGTTCTCACGCGATGGCTATTGTCTGGTACTTAGGATGGGGCAGACATCAACCTAATCTTAGTCCCCCAGCACTATTTTTAGACAGTTTAATTGTAAGACACGACGTCGAAAATGAGGCTAATGATGAACCTAGCGACGATGACGTCCAAATGTAATATGTTGTTTTTAAAATAAAAAGTTCTCCTTAAGACCAGTTTTATTGTTTTTAACCAATACATAATAAATGTAAACATGTATTTGAAGATATGACTAGTAACTAAATAGTAAATGTCGCTTGGGAAGGACAAAAATATGCTTTGTAACAAGAATTATTCCATAATGTATGAAAATATTAGTTAGTCTTTAAACTGATATAACTCAGTCCAGACTGAGTTTTCGATATAAGACCCCATACAATAATTCATTCATAATATTATTCTGCACCGTTTTTTTCATATTTGATCGACTGCCGCCAAAAAAACAAAACGCACCAGTCTTCATACTAATTTGGTCATTGTCTTTTACAGTCTAAGCTGATCTCGCATTGTATAGGATTTCCGTACAATGAGAGGTCAGCTTATACTAACGTATAAACCTCATGCCTATTTCCATAATAATTAATCTTGTTAAAAATTGTAGTCATTGGTCTTTCTGTACCAGAGATTCCCAGACTTTTTTTCTCATAGACCACTTTCAAAATTTAGCTGGTTCCGGTGGACCCCCTGCAGCTACATTTCTACTATATTTCCAAAACTGTGACAAAAAAATTGAAGATAGACCCCACCGTAGACCCCCGTCGAGTCTCCCGTGGACCCCTGGGAGTCCACCTGGATCACTTTGAGAAAATCACCTCTGTATAATATTGCAAAAGGAGGAGGTATAGTGCCAAAATATAAATTATTTAAATAAACAATAATAATTATTATTATTTTCATTTTATTTAATTTTCCATAATTTATTTATTTTTCCCGATTACTATCTCTATATAAGATACGTTAAATTAATTTTGATACTTATACAAAAATATTCTACAGCCTAATATGTAGGTATTATTTGAATTGTTGCAATAATCAATTCTTTTTTTCAAATCAAGATCGCAATTTCTTAATAGGAACTTTTTAGCCAAACATTTCATTTTGATTTTTTAAATTTCATTCACTGTAACTGAAATCCAAGGTTTTCAACTTTTCATGTTTTTAACGCTCCAGGCGCTCCACTAAATAGCAAGAAGGAAGGGAGAAGGAAGTAGGTAGATCATCATCTGCTTGTCTTTTCCCAACTGACTGTGTTGGGGTCGGCATCCAGTCTAACCGGCACCCTAATTGCGTAACACACTTACAGTAGGAATCGGTTTCATTTTGACAATTCAACAACATTCATTGCGTTATTTACTTTGTTGAGTAGACAAATTTTTCGAACTTATGAAGCAATGCATTAGCAATATGCTTCAAGATCATTCAGATTGTGATGGATAGTATGTTACGCAATTAGGGTGCGGATGCAACAAAACTATTGATACTCGTATTTTGTTCGATACTCAAACTAATTAAACAAATAGCCGAGTCAGTTAGAGATAGTTCAAATATATCGCGATTCCAGTTATCTCTCTGTGTGGTCAGCGCCCACTGTGGTAATGGCTGAAAACAGGTATACTATACTGATGAAAATGTTCGGGATTTTTTTCGCATGGGAAAATCGTACCATTTGCAGCTCAATATTTTGAATAATAATTTGGTTATAAAATAGTCATGATCAAACTCGTTGTTATTAAACGTTTTAAACTTTCCTTTAACATTTGCTATGAAAAGTTCTTTCCAAATACCAAAGTCTTCTACACAAAAAGAAAGCTGAATAAAATTGAGTGCTTTAAAAAGAAATAATAGCAAAATAAATTTATTTATCTATAAATAAACTACATAATTATAATTACTTGTCCTGACTGATTCATCAACGCAGAGCCTAAACCGCTGCGCTGCTGAGGCTACAAACTTGAAACTTTGGCTGTTGATGCCTTTTATGTTGTAAACATCCACTAAGGAAGGATTTCTGGAAATTTCGCACGCGAGCGAAGCCGCGGGCAACAGCTACTATCTAGTAAAATAAAAAAGCTGAAAACCGCGATGTGACCGCTACGCGACGCGCGACGCGTCTAGCTACAACAGTCGAGTATATCGCCGCGGCGCTTGGGAAAAATCACACTTTTCCTCTCTTGTTATTTGCCGGCCGTTAGTGTTTGTTTGGACACCGACCTCGCTCGAACTCCCCAACAGCCAATACATACATACCAATACAAATAAATACACCATAACATCGTTTAAATGACGCTCTTTACTCTTTTAATTGCCAGTTTGTTTACTTCGGTTTTGTCATGGTATCCTAATGAGCCCAAGTTGTGGGTACCAACTGTACCAAGTCACTATGGGTACCAAGGAGTGCATAACGGGTTGGAGCATGCGAAAGAATTTGTTAACGAGTGGACCGTGGAAGTGGAAGGTGGTGAAGAAGTAGCTCAGTTGGTTGCACTGGAACTGGGATACGTTTTTGGAGGGAAGGTAAGTTTATGATGTCCTGGTGTTTTCAGTGACAAATTCAGACTTAAAATAGAATTATTATCTAGCTTTGAATTTATTTGCTGTAACCTAAATAATAAACAATAATAAATAGTAAAACCCGATCCATTAATAAATAATTCAAGGATTATACGTTTCAAAGTTCGGAAAAATTCACGTATATTTTACTAAAGGCTTCAATGTTATTTATGAGAATACGAGCCAGGATCTATGACTGTTAACTAGAGCTTTTAAAGTGGAGAACTAAGTATACAATCTTAAAATAAACAGCACTAACAAAACAGCTTCATTACAAGTAAAATGTATTGTAGATAGAAGGACCAAAAAAGAATTATAAGAAATACTTCATCTATTCAGAAAAGAACCGACCAAGTGCGTGTCGGACCACGCACAATGAAGGGTCCACAAGTTAGGATGAATTTATCCCAAAAACAACCGTAACATTGCAATTGAAAAACACTCTCTCATACATCGATAAAAGTACCGGTCAATTCTCCAACTGCAAATGTCAGTTTGTAATCACAAAACAAAAGTGATAAAACTACAAATTAACGATTAAATACAAAATCGCCTTTGCCAAATTTCATGATTCTAGTTCAACAGGAAGTAGGTACGTAAGCTTGATTTTTTTTAGAGCTCCAAGAGACCGTAGGTAGACCTACTTCATATTAATTTCAACTTGATACCTCCACGCGTTCCTGAGAAAAAAGGTCTTGACAGACAGACAGACAGACGGACGGACAACGAAGTGATCCTATAAGGGTTCCCTTTTTTCCTTTTTTTAAGTACGAAACCCTAAAAACTAATGAATTGTCTTTAAATTACGAGCTAGTATGACTTCTGAGTAATTCCATTTTAAGCTAGAACTTAGATTCTTATTTGCATATTTTCTGAGAGCGCTTCTAAATAACTTATTTAAGATGGTTCACTTAGTTCATAGTTTTTAAGGCAACATTTAACACGCTACATTAGTCAATGATATTCACAAATCAAACTCTTTAGAGTAATTGTTTCGCTTCGTCAGTTTTTGAAGAGCGAATCCGATCCGAATGTTTTGGAAGATTGTTTGTTGGAACAGCCAGCTTCTTTGTTACTTAGGTACCAGTTACCAGGCCGGTTTCCTGCTTGACCGGGTTTTTATTGGCAGCTGGTACATGCTTAGCACATAGTCAGAAGAGCATGTTCACCTACTTATGTCTGCGTAAGTGAGAAGAGAATGAGAACTGACTTCAGTCCCGGAACATAAAAAAGTGACGATAGTTAACCCGCCCCTCTGGCCAAACTTGCTGATTTAAGGATTTTATACACTTGCACCACAAATCACAACATCATTCTATCTCTGTCATCTTCAAACAATTGACAGAAATAAAAGGATGTTTTAAATATGTTTAGGGCTAATTGCAGTTACTAAATGATTTGTGGTGCAAGACTTGCATCAAAGACTAAGTCTTTTCACCACAGCATGAGCCGGCAGAGCCAGACATAGAATTAGAAACAATTTAAAATCCTTCTATTTTGAATTTTAACAAAAATAGATTTCCTCTGTTAAACAATTATAAATTTCATTTATAATTAAGCTCTCGGTCGAGGCCTGTTTGTTATTTTTAATTAAAGAGCTTTGTGTTTTTGATTTTGCTAAACCAAAAAGAGCTACCTGGTGTAATTCCATTGAGCCAGTTTATTTTGGGTACTTGGGATGACCTTTTTTTCTTGTCTATCCCATGGTGTGGAGTGTCGTTGGATAGGCGGTTCAAAAATATTGCGGGGATGTCGAAAAAAATTTTTGATTCAAGGATCCGTTTGCGAAGGCTTTAAAGTGCAAATTTTTGTTATAGTCAAATGTGCTTAATGGTTGTTTTTGGATATTGTGAAAAAATTCACGGCAGTAGTATATAACGAAGTTACAAGGAAAGCTATCGCATCTAAGTAGGCTTTACAAGTTAACAAGTAATAATCGGCCAACTTACATTACAGTTGGAATGTATGAGAGAACATGTTTTTCAACTACAATGTTAAGTTTGTTCTTGGGATAAGTTCATTCCAACTACGGAACCCTTCATTGTGCGTGGTTCGACACGCGCTTGGCCGGTTTTTGAAATTTGGAAATAGGTAATAATCGCTGAGAGTCGGGTCAGGACTGTAAGGTGGGTGAACCAAAATTTCGAAGCTTGCCTTCTGCAGGACGACCATCGCAACACGGGTTTTGTGCACAGGTGCGTTGTCGTGTAGAAGGAGGACACGTTTGGTCAATTTTCCCCTTCTTTTTTCTCTGACGGCTTCCTTTAACCGCTGTAGGATTGAAGCGTAGTATTCTCCGATTATGGATACACCTTTATCATTGTAATCGATCAACAGGATCCCTTCTGAGTCCCTCGATCGGCCGTCCTGGCCGTGGGTTCAAGTGAGTCCCTGCCTTGCTTAAAGAGGGTATGCCACTTGTAAACCCGTAGTTTTACCCGGGCAAGAGTCCCCGTAGATGGACGACATCTCTTCTAGTATGGCTTGAATAGATTTTTTGTGCTTGGTAAGGAACTTTATAACATCGCGGTACTCGATTTGCTCCATATTACACACTAGCTGCCGCCCGCGACTTCGTCCGCGTAAAATTTCTTGTTCCCCCGACCCACCCCGTCGCAACGCATCGCCTGCCCGCGCTGTTACTTCGTTTTCGCTTAGCGCTCGTTATTCCTTTTTTTTTGTTGTTGCTCGGCTTCTAAGGGTCCTAGCGTAATTTTACATACCCTGTAGTCCTCCTCAAGAAATGGACTTTATAATGCAAAAAGAATTTTTCAAATCCGACTGGTAGTGACAGAGATTAGCGCGTTCAAACAGTCAATAAAAAATAACATGTGTAGGTAACTAATAGACTAAGCACATTTTTCTTACTTTAAGCATTTTTATACCCGTCGTAATTTTTAAACGAAAGGTCCGAATTGAATAATTCAAAATTATATATACTTAATCAACCTTGATGATGAGACTATTTATTTGGATTAGGATTAATACCATGTTTATGAAAACACCTTCGCAACAAATTTGATTACCATTAAAAATGTTATAGTGAGCCAACCTTAAAAGATAGACATATGCTATCGCGGACTTTTTTTTAGAACTTTTTAAGAGAAACAATTCCGTCATACATTATTTTTGCGTAACTTTAACCGTTTACGCAGCGTACGCAACGGAAGCCCGCAAAAGGAATAAATTTTCCCCGTTTTTGCAACATTTTTCATTGATGCTCCGCTCCTATTAGTCGTAGCGTGATGTTATATAGCCTTCCTCGATAAATGAGCTATTCAACACTAAAATAATGTTTCAATTCGAACCAGTACCCAGTTCCTGAGATTAGCGCGTTCAACCAAACAAACAAACAAACTCTTCAGCTTTATAATATTAGTATAGATTTTATTCCCGATTGACTTGTTTGGTCGACGATACTTCAAAGACTAATGACCTAATTACGATAAAACTTCGTATTTATTCTAATAATGAGTTACCCCCACTAATTATAATTACCTAACTACCCATTCCGAGAATTTAAAAACGTACCCACGCGTATGTAGGTACTTATAGGTATCTTAGTTTGTGCAAAACTCCCAACATGGTAGTCTGAAACCAGATCCACAGGAGAAGCTTTAACCTAGATATTTACACAATCGTGCTAAGCTGGTACTGGTTTATAGACGCTCAGATTGTGCTGTATCATGAATGTGCTGTGTGGATTAGCCGAATGAAACATACAATTCAAACAAATACAAAAACGTCATTCAAGTACTTATTTGCTTCCAAAAATACACTATAATAAAGTTTGCAGTATTTTACACATGCTTGAGATAAGGCTGAAATCAAAGCTATGACGCCGTACATATCTGAAGTGGCACTCGTCGATAGCAGAGTCAGTATATTGCATAGATTACACTCCATATATCATGTGCGATGTGAAAGGCAGTAATTAATCAGCTTTATTGGGACGCCATGAAATGTAGAAGGTATATAACTGACGGACAATCAACTTTACACCTTTTCCTTGGTGGAGCCAAGACCTTTCTTCCTTCGAAAATCTCTTCTTGCTCTAAAGAGATTTGTCAAGCGAATGCAGCATCCCATGATAGGATACTTGATATCATCTCCTGCGTGCCCTGATACCTGCACGTCGAACTAAGTTCTGTTTTGGACTGATTGAGTTTAGTAAGCCGTCGCTACTCTTACCAGAAACATGTAACATCTTATTAGAAATATAAATAGTTTAGAAATAGAAAGAGTTTATTGTCCAGATAACACAGTGAGCAGGTTTACGGGTTAACACCAAGTTGAGACGACATGAGCAGCTTAAAATATTATCTACTAGCTGTGCCCCGCGATTTCGTTCGCGTGGAAGTCGTAAGATACACAATATACAATAGTAAATAACAGCCACATTTTAATAACACACATTTTAATTCAATCATGATTCGAAAGACACGTGGCGCCATCTATTACCATTAGAACGCTATTGTTGCTTTCCTCGGGAACAGTACTTTTTTTCGGGATGAAAGGTACCCTATGTCCGCTTCTGTACACCTTACAACGTATAAGCAAAATTTCAGGATGGTCGGTTCAGTAGTTTAGGCGTGACAAGGTAACAAACATACTTTCGCATTTATAATATTAGTTAGGATATGATAGCTAGGCTACAAAATAATATTTACCAATGAGCCCCAAACTAGACAGTCAGTTAGTATCTTGGGGCTCAGGGTATGAATTCAGAGTGGAGGCTAGAGAGGTGATTAGTGATTAATGATTAACATTATAAAATGCAAGTATAGATATTATGAATATGAATTAGTGGCCATGCTTCTGTGATTTGAAATTGAATGTAAGATTCATTCCGCTTTCTGAACGAAATGGTCCATTGAATTGAATTGAACCCAAAATTATTATCTATTAAGTAAGAGCTAATACTACATACACATACATAAACTCACGCCATTTTCCCATGGGGGTAGGCAGAAACTACAGAACTTAAGACCTGCTACAATCCTTACATAATCCTTTTGCCTCGTTTACGTTCGTACAAGGTTATACACGCACGCCGGATGCCAGTACTACGCACCTGACCTTAATGAAGAACATCACCAATCGGTATTTATATCCTTCTAAGCGTCCCCTGCCGGCGTTTCCAGTCACATCTGCCGTGTAAATACCTTTTGTTAGTCGCCTTTCATTCATCCTCTTGTGGCGGCATATCTACATCGCCACAATGGAACGCGTCACACTGACGTCACGGAAAATCCTGCATCGCGCAATCAGAGTTTACCGCGCGACTAGCATATATACAACATCCCGACATCAACCGTCGGCTAGCCCGATCACCATGTATGGCAAGCCGATCCCTTGGAAGAAGCAAGCCAAATACTTAGGCGTGATCTTGGATCAACACCTGACCATCAGAGAGCACATCAAGACGGCTCGTTGCCGCTTGCGCTCTCGGTAGGCTTCACTTTATCCTGACCGCACGTAGCAAACTTTCTCTCAAGTGCAAGCTGCGCATCTACACCGCAGTCATCCGTCCCATCATGACGTATGCTTGTGTTGTATTTGCGCACGCTAAGCCACACTTGATCCATAGGATGCAGACCCTACAGAACCGTTTCCTCAGAAAGGTCACGGGGGCACCCTATTATGTACGCAACGAGTCTCCTCCACGTTGATCTAAAAATCCCCACCGTCCAGCACAGCAGTTCATGAAACGCCTCGCCAAGCGTTTCTTTGAATCTGCCTCCAAACACCCGAATCCCCTGATTGCGGCGGCCGCCCGCTACACACCGTCGCGCTGTCGCGCATAAGTCACATCCGCCGTCCTAGGCACGCCCTAACCGTCCCGGATGACGCCATAACTCTCCTCCAGGGGAGTAATCCCGTCACCAGCACGATCTGGAAACTCAAATCGAGACCGCCGTGCTTCCGCCCTCGCCGCCGAGGGCCACCGCGACGCCCCCGTCCATACCCACCCCGACTCTTGCTCGAGCCAGCCCGCGCAGCTGAGCCCGTAATTTTAAATTTGCCCCCAATTAATCCGATCCAGCATGTCCCATTGCTGTCCTCTCCCAGCGACGCCCTAAGCCGAGGTCCGTACCCCACAGGGGGTGCCCTTAGCGTGTAGTCGCTTAGTTTGTAGTTTTAGTTTTAAGCCTGGCTGGAGGCCTTAATTTATTGAGGCATCCACAGGAAAGCCCGGTTAAGCAGTCGACAACCTCCTATAGGTTGAACTGCGAGATGCCATTCCCCAAAAACAACATTAACCGTCGGGCAGTAGCCCACCAGACACAACACCCGTCTTTTCGGAGGATCCTCCCTTTTCTATGGAGTATGAGTGAACTTTATACCCTGTTCCTCATGCCTCTATACTCTCAACATGACCAAACATCTAATCATACTCTTTTCTATTTTACTAACAATGTATAATAATATGTAGGTCCTGTATACTGGGAAAGTCTGAAACATACGCATTACTTAACCTTGTGAGATGTTTCATAATACTCGTAAAAGCCTAAAGTATTTTGGTCTTTCCATGGCGGCTCCAACGACGAACGATTCCCAGGAGAAATGCGGTCAGCAACAAGTTGACTGACAGTTTTGAGATTGCATTAAGGTTCCTGCAAACAGGTGCGACACGCAACGCGACACAAAGGCACCGCGTGTCGCGCGACGAGCGGTGCCTTTGTGTCACGCGCGATTCGTGTCGCGTGTCGCGCGTGTTTGCAGGAGCTTTTACTTACATTCTTATTAGCACACAGATGGATGCTGATGGCTCGTGTAACGAGTATGTTTACCTACAGGGTCAGATCGAAATCCATATCCATAGCTAATATTATAAATGGAAAAGTAATTCTGTCTGTTACCTTTTCCCGCCTTTGGACGTTTGTAACACGGATAGACCTAGTTTAGGATATTGGATACTTTTTTATCCCGGTAGTATGTTCCTGTGGGATAATTTCCAACCTCCACGCGGGCAAAGTCACGGGCAAAAGCTATTAGTTACTGATTTAGTCTATATGACTGTTACACAAACACAACACATCGCAGATCCAAATTCACTGGGTTTCGGATCGGTCAAACGACATTTTCATACATCTAACGTTTATTTTAAAATCTGCTTCGAACTGAGCCTAGACCACCATCTGTTAAAGCAGTATTATTGTAATCTTACTTGAGTGTGGAAAAGAGATGGAGCTTGACGTCCTGTATAGCTCCATCTCTTTCTCACACTGAAGTAACATTAAAATAATACTGTTTAAGAGGTGGTGGTTGGCCCCCAGAAAGAATTAAACCTTTTCCTGTATACTCCTTTAGGTTTTACACTTACCTACTCAAAGTAAGGAGTTGTATTATAGTGGTAGTAGCCTAGGTACAGACGAACGTATAATGAAGAAGTTGTGAACAACTTACTTGAATTGTTCTTGTTTATTTAGAAGAGTTAAATATTTATTATGTAAGTATCCTCTGAAAAAAGAAGAAAATTTAATCAATCATCATCGTCTTCCTCCAATCCCTCCCAATCCCTTAATCCATCCAAAGGTTGCCTTTAAAACATCGCTCTTAGCGATAAGACGGCCCATTGTGTCAGCCCTTGTTTTCTACATTTATATCTGTAATATTTATGGTGTACATAATAAAGAGTATTCTATCTATCTTCTTCTAGATACTACATATATATATAACGAATGTTGATTTAGTGATCGCTGTTGCAGAGATGTTTCGATTACGAATCCAACATACTCGAATCGAACGTGACATTGCCTGCACCCCAATTGCCACACACACACACACACTATAACACACTGACACACTATTATTGACACACTGTCTATCACAATCCGAAAGATTTTGAAGGAAATTGCTAATCCATTGCTTCAATGTTTGAAAAATTCATTTGCTCAACACAACAACGTAAATACCTAACGCAATGAATGTTGTTGAGCTGTGCGTTACGCAGTCCTTCGATACTGGACTTTCGTTCTTTTTCACTTGCCATTTTTAGCTATTGGACCATTGCCTAGTGATCGTAGGTAATTAATCATTATTTTAAATTTTACTAACATATGTATAAGTATCTACTTACTAATATAATATGGACTTGTACCAATTACTGTGTGCTGGGTCGGAAATAAATATTTTCAATTCAATTAATTTAATCTTAATATTACCCTACCCCTGGGATGAGGTCATGTTTATTCTAGAAAGCGCCACAAACCGTGGTTTGTGGTCATTTTAGATTAATGCCAACTCAATATTTATCATTAAGGCGAAAGCGACAGAGTATCATGCGAAATTCTAATTATCTTACGTTTTTTGCAGTATTCGATTGTATGTTGATCAAAATATGATTCGCGACCGTAACAAATATCTATTTACAGAATTATAATCATTAAAGTCATCAATACAACTCTCTAAGGCCAAGTAGGTAATCCTATTGAATGACTATTTCATGAAAATTTGAGGATTATAATGAGTTCAGGAGTTGTATTAGGTACTGATTCTAATTATTATAATTCTGTAAATACATATTTGTTACGGTCGCGAAACATATTTATCAACATACACCCAGACACTGAACTGCAAATTGCAAAAATCGTATGAAAATTTGAATTTCGCGGGCTACCTTAGCGCGTCCTCCCCCTTCAAATTATATTTTATAGTTATTTTAGATCAGTTTTGTATGTTGCCCTACTGAGCTGTGCAAAGGTCTCCATAGTTTTCCATTTTTTTTTTGTGTCTTGTCGAGTCCCGAGTCCAAATCGTCACGCCAAAGTTTGGACGTTAGGTATCATTAATCAATAATTCGATCCCCATTGATTCCCATTTATTTCGCTAGACTGATACTTGCGAGAGTATTATTAATTAACTCTCTGGTAGAACTTAATCTATTGATTCTTTTTCATTAAAAAGATAAAAAAAAGCGTATTTTAATTGCATCGCCACTTACACAGAGTGCTTAAACAACGACCCACGCACGCTCGGGCATTATTACTGTTTTCCATAAACCACTCTCTGTGACGTTCATGTTAATCTTAGTCTATACTGATAACTATACAAATAAATAAAATTGAGCTGTCTGTTTGTAATGTCAAAGGAACAACTTTTTACTAAATGCATACGAAAGTATTTATTTATTTATTGATAGGACACTTCAACAACTTACTCACTAGAACATACACAAACAAAAATCACAAACAGTTACAGATAATGTGAGTACGTCACTTACAGAAGTGCACAGCACTAGCAAAAAAAGTACATACGGGACTTATAACCAGTGATCGGAATAGGTAATGCTAATTTGCCTAAACTTCGAGGAAGGAAGTAACATAGAGTGGATAATACCTCCTCAGAAATCCCGGAATAATTTTAATGCTGCTCCAATTATTATTATTTTTTTATACATACTGATTTTTTTTTTGTTCTTTTCTTTTTGCTAACTTTTTTTTTCTTCTTATATACGCATTGACATTGATGAATTTTATATACACAATGACATGAATATTTATTTTGTAAAATGTTATATTATTTTAATTACTGTGAATGTAAAGACCATGTAGGTCCTTGTTTTTTTTCTCTCTCAGCTTTAATCATAGTCTGCCAGTTTGAGTAAATTATGCGGCCTACACCAATGTCCTTTCTTTGGTATTGTTCGTCGACTCGTTGAGCTCCTTAACTTTTAAATCCACTCAATCTGTGTGGTTCTTTCCTCAGAAGACCATTTCAGACATCAACCTACATGGTCTTCACATGATCTGACCAAGATTATGTCTGGAATTTAAAAGAGACTGTGACCTCTGAGTTTGTTTCGGCCTTTCTTCTCAGAGTAGTCAGATAGGAAACACCGGCCTCATCTAGTTTAAAAAAAAATGTTTGACGTGTAAAAAGTGTTTGTACCTATAAGCCTACTTACAGAAATAAAATAATTTATCATTTATTTAGCAATGACGTTTAAATCCCGGAATTTGAAAACCACGAATTATTTATTGGACTTTATTTATAGATAGATAGAATACTCTTTACTATGTACACCATAAAAATTACAGATATAA
This sequence comes from Fissipunctia ypsillon, assembly GCA_947568875.1. Lineage (NCBI taxonomy): Eukaryota > Metazoa > Arthropoda > Insecta > Lepidoptera > Noctuidae > Fissipunctia > Fissipunctia ypsillon. The sequence continues at coordinate 3,422,694 of OX387655.1, forward strand.
ATGTGTATGTGTGTGTAACCCTAAAAAATGTTATGATTTTTCAAATCAATTATTTGTAACTACAAATAAAGTTCAATAAACAATTCGTGGTCATTAAAAGTATTCCTGGATTTTAGAGGAGGTATTATCCACTCTATGTTACTTCCTTCCTCGAAGTTTAGGCAAATTAGCACTACCTATTCCAATCACTGCTTATAACAAAAAACCAATTTTCAAATTTTTTTCTGTCTGTCTGTCTATCTGGTTGTTCCGGCTAATCTCCGAAATGGCTGGACCGATTTTACTGGCAGACAGACAGATGATGTTACGGCGGGTAACTTAGGCTACTTTTATTTTAGAAAAATAATGAGAGTTGCGCGCAAAATAATTAAAACCCATGAAATTGTGAACAAAAAGTCGGATTTGTAAAATTGCTTTTGCATTTGGTAGCCCAATTTTCGAGGACAGTTATAGGCTATTTAACATCACGCTACGACCCTTAAGAGCCGAGCAAAAATAAAAAAGTCACAAAGTACACTAAGCGAAAACGAAGATAACTTTTGTTTAGCAAGGAAAAATACTTTATTAATAGGGTGAAACACTTTTCTCATTTACTGTACTAAGTGAAAAAGCACAAAAAAAAAAGATATTAAATTAATCGTATCGGGGGCATCGGCCACAGGTGCGTCGACCACTGGGGGCCTAAGCCACGGACCCGATTTAGCGCGGCCGGGCGATGCATCGCGACGGGTGGGGGACGAGGAAATTTTATTAAAATGTGGCTGTTATTTTCGTATACTATTGTGTATCTTACGACTTCCACGCGAACGAAGTCGTGGGGCACAGCTAGTTATAAATAAAGAAGTAAAAGGAGATGTTTCAAAATGTATGGAGCCCCGGCCACGTATTGGTACACCCTACTAAAAAATGGGGAAACACAATTAAAACAGTTTCCAATCATCTAATTTCTTTTAATTGGCTTTGTTTGGTAGTAAAGTACAAGAATGTACAATTGAAATTGCAACACACAACAAAAACTCATCATGGCGGTAAGTTGTCATGTTGATTGATTATTGACGTTTGACATGTTTACTTCTGTCATATTACATTGTCAAAGAGAATCATAACATTGTCGTACTTTTAGTCTTTTGCAATATTATTTTAGATCTAATTGTAAAGTCGAAAATCTATTAAAGAAATCTGACAGATTGTAGTAGCTTGATGTACTGGCGTCTGTACATAAAGTATAGTCCAATTAAGCAGACGACAACCTCATAGGTTGACCTGCGATATGCCAAAATCTTTACTTATAGCATAAACGTACAGAATACAAACATTCAATAGTCGAAATATTAACTCAGACAAAAACAATAAATAAATAAATAAATATCTTGGGACAACTCACACACGGCCATCTGATCCCAAGCTAAGCAGAGCTTGTGTTATGGTAACCAGACAACTGATATACATACTTATATAATTTATAAATACATACATATTATAGATAAATTACACCCAGACACAGAACAAACAATATGCTCATCACACAAAGTTTGTCCTGGGTGGGAATCGAACCCACGACCTCCGGCTTTGCAGTCAGGGTCACTAACCACTAGACCAACAGGCCTGCCCTACAATGTAGCGATCTTTTGATTAACTATCAAAAACAAAATCACAAAATCCAAAAAACGAAAGCCAGGTTGTTAAAAATAACTCGAGAGAACAGAACATCAGAACACGATCGACAACGAAAGCGACTGAAGTGACAGTAGACAGTTCACGATCTGTGATCAATGGTCGATCTATGGTTTACTGTCATTGGTTTTTAACCACAGAGTACCTAAATTGGCGAGACGCCATATTGAAAGTCGATAAAATAATTGATAAATATCAAATTATTACAAGAGAAATATGCATTTATGCAATTTATCATTATTTTTCCCGAATTCCGCGGATTTTTCTCGATTTTTCGAGGTATTGTACATATTCTGGGCCCATTTTGAAACATCTCCTTTGTGGGTTTGTATGTAATCTTCGGAACTACAGATACGGTACGTTGAAATGTGGGTGTACTAAGTATAGGTACACCTTTGCCTAACCCTTCGGGGATTACCTACAGGCGTGATGTTATGTTATAAGTAAAAAACACTAACGGCGGTCTTGACCTCCTAAAAAAAAACACTAAATCTTTTTATTATTATGGTTTATCGTATCTAGATATCGATACCCATCGAGTCTGCGGCGTTTAGCTAGTTAATTGAAAATAACCCTGTATTTACTTAGTCTGGCCATAAATACTGTTACAACTAAAAATAAACAAAATATGACATGTGAATTTGGAATCTGTCATTTTTATATGATTGTTCATTGAGTTTTCTCATTTTGGCGCCAATACATTGCACAATATTTTGCGATATTAAAATGGAGTGGGGTGATAAAGAGAACCGAATCGCTGTGATTGCATTACACAAAGTAGGTATGAAGCCAAATGCAATTTTTAAAACTCTCCATACGCTTGGTATTAGTAAAATGTTTGTGTACCGGGCTATTAATAGGTACAATGAGACCTCGTCTGTTTGTGACAGAAAAAGATCTGGCCGTCCACGTAGTGTTCGTACGAAAAAGGTGGTCAAAGCAGTAAGGGAAAGAATTCGAAGAAATCCTGTCCGAAAGCAAAAGATTTTATTTCGGGAGATGAAGACAGCACCTAGAACCATGTTGCGTATTTTAAAAGATGACTTAGGACTTGCAGCCTATAAGAGACGTACTGGTCATTTCTTAACTGATAATTTAAAAAAGAATAGGGTGGTAAAATCGAAACAACTACTAAATTTTGTTTACGGATGAGAAAATTTTTACAATTGAGCAACATTTTAACAAACAAAATGACCGTATTTATGCTCAAAGCTCTAAGGAAGCTTTCCAATTAGTCGACAGAGTGCAATGTGGGCACTATCCGACTTCAGTGATGGTTTGATGGGGTATTAGCTATGAAGGAGTGACTGAGCCATACTTTTGTGAAAAAGGTATCAAAACATCGGCACAAGTGTATCAAGATACCATTCTTGAGTAGGTAGTGAAGCCCCTTAACAACACCATGTTCAATAACCAAGAATGGTCCTTCCAGCAAGACTCGGCGCCGGGTCATAAAGCTCGGTCTACGCAGTCTTGGTTGGAAACGAACGTTTCGGACTTCATCAGAGCTGAAGACTGGCCGTCGTCTAGTCCCGATCTTAATCCGCTGGATTATGATTTATGGTCAGTTTTAGAGAGTACGGCTTGCTCTAAACGCCATGATAATTTGGAGTCCCTAAAACAATCCGTACGATTGGCAGTGAAGAATTTTCCCATGGAAAGAGTGCGTGCTTCTATTGATAACTGGCCTCAACGTTTAAAGGACTGTATTGCAGCCAATGGAGACCACTTCGAATAAGCTTTTTATATTTTAAATTGTTTTATATTTATGTATTAAACTAACACACTGTAAAAGTAATAAATGTTATTTGCAATAGAAAAAATTTTTTTCTTTGTTTCAGTATTTATGCCAAGACTAGGTAATTGTCAGGGTCAGGAACAACTGGCGACCCACGGATGCCCCTCAAGTTAAAGGGGAAAATTTACAAGTCCGTGATAAGGCCTGTCGTACTGTATGGATCGGAATGCTGGGCCGAAGGATGAAAAAGATTGCACGCAGCAGCGGAGATGAGAATGTTGAGATGGATGTGTGCATTGATGAAAAAATGAGTATATAAGGGGAAGTTTGAAAGTGGCGCCAGTGACAGAAAAGTTGAAAGGAAATCGTTTGGCTTGGTGATGACGAGGGAGGAAACGCAAACGAACTAAAAGAGTGATGGATATAAATGTTGATGGATGGAGAGGGAGAGAAAGGCCAAAGAAAAGATGGATGGATTGTGTGAGGAATGATATGAAAGAGAAGGCAGTGAATGATAGCGTGACGGTTGACAGGGGAGAGTGGAAAGAGAAAACGTGTTGCGCCGACCCCAAGTATGGGTGCTTACACAAAGAAACAGGTTTACGGAACAGGCGAGTGGTAAGCACCCAAACATGGGACAAGAGCAGGAAGATGATGATGGTTTAATTGTCAGAGTCTGTCAGTGTAATACTTTAATTCACTCTGACATGTAAAGAAGATGGCTGAATGTCATTCTACGATATTGACATTATGACGCATTATCTAATGCTGAGTCGGTAAGGATTTGTTCGTGTGAAGCGACGATAACCGACTTTTATTACACCTATGTTAAGTTAGGGCTATTTACATTTTAGATTATGTTTATATTACATAGTGTAATTAATTTGTAAAGTTTTGTCCAACGCGGATCAAAAACTGAGAATAACACAAAAACTATCAAGCGTATTTTTATGAAACCTTTACCATTTTAAAGATAATTTAATTAGTTATGTTTTAATACACGTATTTTAATATAATACCTTTTGTTTTTTGTATAATAAATTAATAATGCGTTTAATTTGGGACAGCGCTCCTTGACGGGCGAGTCCATTACTGGGCGGACGAACGACGCGTGGCGTGAGCTCAGCACAGAACACGCAAGCTATGCACTCAAGGCCGTTGGCATATATCTGCGTCTTAATGTGACGAACATAATTCAAAATATTATTTTGGCTGCGATTGTCCATTTACATGCCTACTTTTAAAATATCCCGAAAGGAGCCACATACATAGTTATGTCGCATGGCATTAAATTCCATACATTGTCTTACAAAACACCTTGAAATTATTATCTCGACAAACAGAGATTTTTGAGTAAATTTTTCAAGGCACCGCGTATCGCGCGACGAGCGGTGCCTTTGTGTCGCGAGTCACGTCTGTTTGAAGGAGCCTTTATTCTTACCTACTGGTAATAGACAAAACATTTTGCTTGTCTATTTAGTTAAACGTTGGCATCGAAGGTTAAGACAACCTTCAGAAGACCTAATTGACCTAGTAGAAAACAAGTCCTAGAGTTAAGTGATGGACAGCTCTTTAACAATGAAAAGGAGCCTATTTTAGTAATTGATATTTAAAAATATATTTTAAATTCGCAAAGAATTTAAACACAAACTTGCCTAGGTACTTATTTTAAACTTTTATTTAAAACTTCAATTAGAATTTTAGACACTTGATAAACTTTTAAATCTATTTAAATCTAAGTATTTCAGGTTATATAATTAGGTTACTACAATCACTGGCATTAAACGGAGCTGTAGGAGTAGATTAAGTATCCATATACTTATTTCGTCCGATGCCTATATTTACCTAACCCTTACCTATCTCAAACTAGTTCTCCCAAAAACGAAATAAGATCAAGCAGGCTAAAGTTTAGCCAATCAGCTGTCTCATGTAGCACGTCATGTCAGTCGCCTTCCGTCTAATCGTGACAAATGTTCAGGAATTAGTTCAGTCCATTTGTCTCAGTTTGTGCCGCTAATCACTTGTTTGTCCGACCCTCTTTATTTTATGTGCTCCGTGTGAGACAAACGTACTGAAACTAATTTTACAAACAACAAAAATTACGCTTGTGACATAATAAAACGGAATATTGATGACAAGGCGGGTAATTATAGTTATAACTATACATAATTAGGTGTCGGTAAGAATGACCAAAATATAAGTAAATGGGGTGTCTCACTTACAGGGTTCTTAACTAAACTCCGCAGACGCAATGGGTATATCTAAACATGATAAAACAAAAATAACAATTATTTTGTTTTTTTTTGTGGGGTCATCGACAGCAGTTATTGTAGTCACTTGAAATATCAGTTTCAAAATATCTGTTTTTTTTTTTGTGTCCCTAAACTTCACAGACGTGGTCGGTATGGATGGATATCTGAACACGATAAAACATAAAAAAACAGTTTTTCTCAAATCATACAACACACAACAACACTAACAGCGGTCGTTGACCTTCCAAAAAAAAAAAAAAAAACATTAAAACTTTATATTTCGTATTTTATCGTGTTTAGATATCGATGCCCATCGCGTCTGCGGAGTTTAGCTAGCCAATTAAAAATAACCCTGAAGCCCTGTATACTACTATTATTAAGACCTCGGAGAGAAATAGTAACATTTGACCTACGTTTTAGTTTTTCTATTGATGTCTGTGTACTTGCAAGATGTGATTAGCAGCTAGTTTCTATTAACGTCTTGTGTACTCTGCCTACCTGCGACGTGAACGATAGATACTAATAATTAAAATCATTGCAGAGGAAAATGAGTGTGCTAAGCTATTGGTTTGTGTCGAACACTGTTAAGTTGTTTGTGCAAGCTTTATTTGAAGTTAGTTATTCTTCCGATTTATTCTGCGTTCTTCTAACAATGTTCTCCTACTCTGTCCTTCTCATACTCTTTGTTCATTCTTCCTGTCATATTCAGTCCATTATTCTTTAGAATACGCTACCTCTTGATAGCAGGACAGCCACCAATCGGTATGCATTTAAGCGGAGATTGCGGAGTTATTTTCAAAATAAATAGCGTAGTCTTCTTTAAACCTCTTTCTCTTGAATTTGTATTCATGTATATGTATATAAGGTATATATGTGTATTATAAGTTTAAAATCTGTTTATGTGCCTGTGTACCTATTCTATTTGTACCTGATTCTTTATGATATATTTTAAAAGTTTTTTTAGCATTGTTCCTCTCAAACAGAGCACCTGCCATCTAAACTCTTCACCACCCTAGGTTGACTGGTGGATAATGCCTAAGGCATTAAGTCCACCTTTGTACTTTTTGAGTGTGAAAAGTTTAAATAAATAAATTCTTGCTTGTATCATTCTAAGGGCTGATTTAACCAAATTCAGATAGTTATCTTTTATCCGGGGTATAAAATTGACGTCTGACAATTTTTTAATGGAAACTCTGTCAAAAATAAAAAATTAATTCGCTGGATTAGATACTTAGGTCTAATCCAGCGAATTTTTAAAGTTTGGTTGAATTCGCCCTAACTACACTAGAGAGTTTAAAACATTCCAATTTTAAAACCATAAGTATAAGTTTTTTTATTATTATTAAACTAGCTGAGCCCCGCGATTTCATTCGCGCGGAAGTCAAAGACTAAAATAACAGCCACATTTTAATAAAACTATCTCGCCCCGGACTTAGACAGTACTTCGTTTTCGGTTAGCGTACTTTCTGACTTTTTCGTTTTTACTCGGCTCCTAAGGGTTAAATAGTCTATGACAATCTTTAACACATATAATGCCTCGTCAGCCACATATGGCTGACATTTTCCAAACCAATTGAGCCGTGTCAGCCATTTGTGGCTGACGGAATATGCTTGTTTTGAAAGCGAACTATTATATTATGTAAAATGTAACGAAAATAGTGAATTAAGACATTCCTCACATTCCATGGACGTATTTTACAAAAAAAAAAAAATACAGTTAGTTCATTTGTTAGTACGGCATTATATGTGTTAAGAATTGGGCTACCAAATGAAACAAAAATCTAATCTGACTGTTCCAGAGATTAGTGCAAAATAGCTTTTTCATGAGTTTTAATGTTATGCGCGGAATCATATTTTTTTTAAATAAAAGTAGCCTAAGTTACCCGCAGTTACATCAGCTGTCTGCCAGTGAAAGTCCCGTCAAAATCGGTCCAGCCGTTCCGGAGATTAGCCGGAACAAATAGACAGACAGACAGACAAAATTTTTAAAAATTGTTTTTTTGTTTTATGTAGCGTATATACTTTCTTATGCATTTAGTAAAAAACTGTTATTTTGATATTACAAACAGACACTTCAATTTTATTTATTTGTACTTATTGTATGTATAGGTTGGGATAATAAGAATGATGAAAGCATTGTTTTTTTTATCCTTTGTTCGAATATTTTTAATTGATTTACGTTGAAGCACTTGATTACATTCGTTCATGTACTACGCAGGTGACGCCTACACAACGGGTAAACTGTGGGTTATTTTTCTAGGACTTAACTGGATTTACGTCAGTTCGAGTAAACCTCAGGATGACGTTAATTCACGAGGAACAACCTAGATGTTAAGACAACTGACATTAGAACAGCGCTTCTTAGAATTACTGGCTATTTTTAGCGCAAAGAAAGTTTATTTACTTATTTCATAGCTTTTGTTCAGTTGTGAATCTGAATTCATTACCTACTATATCATCAAAATATTTATCTCTACAAATTGTTTTATTAAATTAAATCGATTGAATTGTGTTTTTTTTTTAATGAACTGGAATAGGTAGGTACTTTATGGTAGATACTGTATGGTACACACGGCTACATATCAATTTCCACTTTAAGCTGATCTCACATTGTATAGGATTTTCGTACAATGAGAGATCAGCTTATACTGGAAATGTGTAGCTTGATATGTAGCGGTGTGTACTACTGGATATTATTTCGGCATTTGCAGTAGAAAATAATAAAGAACTACGAACGATTTAACTTTTTAAACGTTTTATGATTTTAAAACTTTGCGATATATCTCTCCATAACATAGTATTGCACACGAGAGTCATCTTTGATTTGAGACAAAGTATCGTGTCCACTACAAGCGTAGCAGCCGTAGCACCGTTGCGTTGCCGCGTTTGGTACGTTTCTGGATACTTTCGTAGCGAATAACTTCAACCTAAACTTGATAGATGGCGCTGTGACCAAGAGTTTCGTAGCAGTAGCAACATTAGAATTAAACAACCTACCCTCTCAAGGCTAATAGCGCAAACATGCTGAAACGGTAGCGTTCAGTTTTTCAGGCGGTGCTAACTGTGGAATTAGCGTCGCACGTACCAGGCTCGCAGAACCGTGAAGGAAATGTTTTTCAGCGAGTTTCAGCGGCAATCTATTTCCGTAGTTTACAGGGGGCGGGACTTCTGTTTAGTAGGGCGCTTGCCAACATGTGTATGTCTAAACACATGTTATGTGCGTCGGCAAGCCGTACTCAAGGTTGATGTCGTCATGTGCTGTTGCGGTGTGCGTGTTTCAGCTTGAAAATATACCTGAAGAATTATTTTACAGTTTCCTACGAGTATGTTGTTTCATACAATAACGTGAATGACCGTATAAGGCTTACATACAATTTTAAATCGATTCTATTATGTTTTGACTTAATTTAACTTCTTAAATCGTCGTAATTATAATTAAGTCGGAATTGCAAAAAAAGACAACTAAACAAAAGTTTTCAGTTTTAAAATACGTATAATCATACACATACACAGTCAACATATTGCAAGAATTCATCACAAAATTATACAAATTTACTAAAACCTAGCAGCCCGTTCTTGATCTGCGTCCAATGTTATGAAAACTTTCTCACATAATCCACAGATAATAAAAAAATATTCATTTTTACTTAAAACGTAACAAAAATGTGTGAGGTATCAGGGTATCATAAAACAGTTGTGGTAGCCCGTTGCCGAGTTTACGCAGTTTCTTACAAAACCGAATTGTGTCGTTCAACTTTACCGAGACGACCAACGACTTTGTGTACCACGTCGGAGCATCATTCATCTCATCTATTGCTGTTTCTTGCGATGAATTTGTGATTAATTTATAGTTCATTTTAATTTTATTGTTTTAAAAAAGAAACTTTTCATGAATACCAAGTATTTTATTAAATGGAAATATAGTTAATTAGGTAGGTATGTACATAATTATATTGCAAAAAAAACTCAAAGATCTCATTAGTGGGACACGCATAGTTGCCACAAGCTCTGTTTCTTGATTCAATTAATGTGAGTTTTAGCTTGTTGTATATACTTATCAAATTTTTTTAGAGATATCGATGAGCTTCATATCATTTAATTTTCAGGAAAAACCATTCGGTTTTGGCTCAACTATAAAAAAATTAGGTGGACTATGGTTTGATATGAATGGTAGACGCAAAAATGATTACGTACTTCTTTTATTGGAGCATTTCTCAATTTAACTTTTTATGGATAGAGAAATAAATTTTATTTACCCCGTACATGACATGATTGTATGAGTCTCAAATTGTTAAACAATGCCGTCAGTCGACGGCACAGCACCCGTAAACATAAGAAAGCTATAGACAACTATTGCCCTCCGCGCCATATGCCACACGACACACACTTTACGTAGCGTGACCTACCCCAACACCAACACCCTCACACGTACCGTGCATATGTGCGTAAAATCTCCATAGCTATCCTGCTCTCCTAGTACACATGTGACTCCGAAAACTCACATGACTCCACGAAATGACACGTGCTACACACGTGTGACGTCTCCATACAACCCCTCCCTGTGTAAAATGTATGCATGGATGTTTGTTTGTTTGTGTGGCAGGGAATTAGATCGCATCTGTACCGTGGACATATAGTGTGCGTGTGTTTATGTTATTTTGTGTGCGACTGTTAATATGTCTGTTTGTTGTAGCCATAGGACTGCTCTAGTAGTGGAGAATCGAGGAGGGCTGTGAGATTGTCTTCCTAAATCGATAGTAAATATTCAACGATTTATTTAAGTGACCCTTTAAATTCGTAAAATACCTTGAATAAAAAACATTTTGTAACGGCGAGCTTTCAGGAAGTTAGCCACGATTTACAAACTCTATAAAAACATTATTAACTAATGCCAATTTTTCAGGCACTTTGCATAAACAATAACTCTGACGCTGTCGAGGAAGTCCTGTGCATAACGTTAAACAAAATATAGTGCGCTAAACTATTTTGTACATTAAAAATTGCAAACGAATGTAATAATTTATTTGAAGTTAGCATTGAATTCTAAAATTATAGGTATAATTAAATAGGTATTTAAATAGAAAAGTTAATTAATATCTAGGAAAGAATGAAATAAAAGGAAGAGCTTTGATATCGAAGTAATTACCTACTGTAATAAAATAGTTGATAATTTTATTATCAAGTTCATTTAAAAAAGTCGGGAGGTTTCGTGGGACACACGAAGTTCCTTTCGCTGTATATACTTAGGTATATATTAGGTATATATTCGTTATATACTTAGGTATATATTATATTCTTAGTTATGAATAAAAATTATATAATTAGTTTGTATAGCATTATTTATTAGTTATGTTTTTGATAGTAGTTATAGATTTTGCTTTTAACAGTAAAATCTTTTGACACTTGAAACTGACTTTTTTGTTACCAGTTTATTCCTATCTTCGGTCCAATTATAAGAAAGAAATAAGTTTGTAATGTTATTCGCTTTCGCTTGTCCATAATAAAATTATAACATTTAATCTTTAATTGAAATGATAGCATATACTGCTATCGTTTGCATGCGACTGTGGTGCAATATCGTATCGCAAAACATCGCGATCACAGGCGCGTCGAGGCGGGGCGTTACATGCTCATTGCTCGTATGTTGATAACATGTGTGTGGAAATGCGTTATCGCCTCACGTTTATGGTGCCCTAGTACATACGTGTGTTTGTGGCATCACATGACGGCATCCATTTTCATGTGACACACATGTCACACCGGTGACATTGTCACGCAAACTCGTTTTGTTGTTCCTTCAGTTTTTGTTTCAAGTAAACTTCAAAGGCACACCCCTACAAAATAATAGCATATAATTTAATTTACTAAACTTTATTATATTTTGATTCTTTTTCTTTTATTAAAATAAGTAACAAAACGACAATAAATACTTTATTGTACAGACGCCAGCAGGTCAAGCTATCCGAAACTGTCAAATTTTCCCAATCAACCTAGAACCTAATCCTTAAGCGATAAAGTTGAAAATCTATTAAAGAAAGGCAGATTGTAGTAGCTTGATGTGCTGTCGTCCATACAACTTGATTATTTTATATTTTCTCTTTACAAATCTTAATTGTATACACTCTAAAACTCAAATATATAAAAATATTAGGTTCAAGTATATAAAAGAAAAAAATAAATAGGGAAGAGCTCATTGGCCATCAAAAAATTTATTCGCATCACTGTCAATGGGAAAAGTGTCCAAAAGGCTGGCAGCGTTGCCACGTTGGATGGCAATGCTGATTCATTGACTTAAAAAATAGTCAGCCCTCAGATCACGTGAAGAGTCGACCAACCGTTTGGCGATGTCCCGAAATGCTCGATGAGCACTCGGACGGACGAAACCCATGGCCCTAGTGTTTCAACCCCAAACGTCAAACATATAGCTTTCAATAAGGTTGTTATATTTGCGTCGTTAGAGGTTTTCTGCACCTGGCAGCAGCCGCCCCCTCACAGCCCGCCGTGCTAGGAAGATGGGATGGCGCCATTGATTTATAAGTCAATGGATGGTGTCGACACAAGTTGCATCCCGCACCAAGGTCTACCCAACTTCCAAGGCATTATGGTCATTCAGTACTTGCTTGAGTAGTCCATTCAGTAGTATACTAATAATATTATAAATTCGAAAGTAACTCTGTCTGTCTGTATGTTACCTTTTCACGCCTAAACCACTGAACGGATTTCAATATTTCGCAAGGAGATAGATGGCATCCTGGGGATGGACATAGGCTACTTTTTGTCTCATAAATAATCCCACAGGGGGTGATAGAGGGGATGAAAGTTTGTATGGGAAACCTAGCATTTCTTAAGTTAGGGATATGAAAATTCAAAGTTATGCTTTTGGTAGGAAATAAAGAATTATATGGTTCAGCGTTTTTGAAAAACCATCCCCTAAGGTGGTAAAATAGGGGTTGACTTTAAAAATCACAAAAACCAATTTGGAAACTTCCGTTTTATTTGAAAGGACATACTTCCAGATTGGTCCCATTTTTATCAAAATCTAGTTCTGATGATAGGATCCATGCGGAATTGAGGGAACTCCTCAAATATTATAGGCATATACACAGCGATTTTGGTAATTTCATCAACAAGTCAAGTATTTGCATTCAGAAAGTATCATTTGGTGAAGTAGAACTGATGAAGAAGACCACAGATGGCCACGGGAACTCGTCAAAGATACGTATTTCACGGGTTGCGATAAGATATCTCGAAAGATAGTTAAGCGACTTTGACGAAGTAAATTTAAATAAATGGTCCTGATGAAAATGGTACCATCGAACTGATCTGATGATGAAGCCGGAAGGAAGGCACCGGAACTCAAAAATAAAATAATTTATCCTAGCCGTGTTTGGGATTATTGGAATTGTCATGACTTACCATTAAAATCATTTATAGCCAGAGTGCATCTCATGACTCATGAGATGCACTCTGGCTTTAAATGATTTTAATGGTAATATGCATCAAACTGCGCTACTTGAATCGTGTGTTATGTGTGGCCTTAATTGTCAGAAGACAGATTTCGTCAGCGATCTGTCGTCGTGTGGTTGATTTAATAATTTGTTGGCGACGGCGGCGGCGTCCAAACTTGATAAAAATATGCCTTCCAAACTTCTGACACGACTTAGCGCGATACATATTTGCCTTTTTGCAAAGTTTTTATTTGATAGGGTATACTCCTAAGGTGGTTGTATATAAATTTGGTAAAATTCTGATTCTGATTTTTGAGTTAGCTTCAATAATACGTATTTTTTTTCATTTAAGTAGTGTATGTTGATAATGTTATAATAACTTCCTGTCACTGTTATTTACTTAGCAAGTAGTGGTATACGAATTTGGGTGGGGTAGGTACCACAACTAAAAAGTGGAAAATGAAAACGAAAATACTAAACCAAAGACACCGACTTCCGAAAATTAAAGTTACTTATTTTTTACTTTGTACGGTTTTTTTTTGGAAGTCGGTTATTTTTTTTATAAATAAGTTTTTATTAAAGTCGGTCCAACCGGACAAAAGTTAATTCTTATCTGTTATTAGAGCGTGACCGGCATAATTTTACTAAACAAAGTCCTCCCACCGCGTTTGTCTGTCTGAACGCGATAAACTCAAAAAACTACCGAATTTTTGAGTTTATCGCGATTTTCATCCGGTTTTCACCAATGAACGGAGTGATTAATGAGGAAGGTTTAAGTGTATAATTCATTAAAGGTTTTGTATAAGTTGACTGAAATATGATGATTGTTGAAGATGTCGGAAAAGTTATGCTGACTCGGAGCTTTCTCGCGTCCGCCGCGTAAACCAATAGCGTATTACGGAACATAGGGAACTTTTAATCCCAGCAGTACGTTCCCATGGGATACTTTCCAACATCCACGCGGGCGAAGCCGCGGGCAAAAGCTAGTGAAATATAAATTGTTAATCCATGTCACGAACAAATACGCTACCTAGTGTCTAATGAGTTAATTCAATTGTTTTGAATTCACGCATTACATCTGTCATCTGTGAGACAATTCCGGTCATTTTAAGAAAGGTCGCATTCTAACCTCATTCACAATCTGACAAAAATTGTATAGCGTCTACCTACATTTTTGATATTTGATTGTCGCTGAGATGAGATTGCGACTAGATTTTGCACGTTTTTAATTACGGGAATTGACCTTCTGGTTTAATACAGCTGCATTGATAGAGACAGCATTTTAATATTTTGCTGCCTATGTTCATAGCTGTTTCAAGTGATCTTTCTTATCAAAGTAGGTACCACAATGTTTGTTTCTTAGATCATAATTTTGTATGTCAAGGATTGATAAAAAGGCAATTTATTTAAAAAAATATGTGGTTAAGAATAACTTCGGTTTAACCTATTAAAGACAGGCAGCGTTTAGCGAATTGAAGAATGGCACCCAGCCCAAACAAGTTGTTTCGTGTTTGTTTGCATTAGTTTCAGGCTTTGCTATCACTCACAACTCATAATAATTAAATGAAGTACATCTACAGAACTTATTATAGTTATTATAGATATTATGAGATGATAGATAATACATACTTAGTTACAATTATAATAATTTTCAAACAATAACAACTCTTTATATAGATAAAGCCATTTTTTCTGATTTAAAAAATATACAAGCTGTCTTCCCTTACCTTACAGTTTTAGGAAAAATCTCTTTCCTCGACAAAACGATCCTCCCAGTTTATTGAGAGGGCATTAGAACCCTCCTTTGAGGGTTGAAACCGCCCAGCTCGTTCTCAAATCCGTGCTAGGGCGCCGCCTACATCCCATTGTTTCAGACGGCTAATACCAGGAACAGATGAGTTCACAGGAGTTATCCAGAACTCATTAATTATCTCACTGCTGGAGGGTGGTGAGATTACAGTGAGGGTGGAAATAACAGTAGAGCGAATGAGTTGTGTAGGTGGGTGTTGTTGTATTGTTTTGTTCGAAGTTTGAAACCAAAACAAAGCTGTAGCAACAAATGTTCAAGCAAATTATACTCGACGAGTTTGTTCTGCAATACATTCATACTTCCATACTAAGTATGTAATATGTATTATCCTGGGACGTGGAGTAGGACATAGGCTACTTTTCATCCTGGATATTTGTAATAAAATGATGAAATATAAAATTAACACAGACAATGTTACGGGCAACAGCTAGTAAAATATAATTCAAACAATTCTATCGGAATTTTACATTGATGACATACCTACAACAGGAGAACACCCAAATACTCCGAAATATTTTATTCCGTATTTCGATGTTCCGATTTTCAAAAGTCCGAATTTCATAATACCTAAGAATTATAATGTCTAATTAAAAATCATGAAATTTATTTTACCGCAAGTCGTAAATGCGATTTGTTTGTTTTCCGATGTTCTAGTGTTGCCCAAAATCGGTCTTGGCCTTGCAGTCTTGGTCTTGTTCTTGCATTTTCGCAAAACCAAGACCAGGACCGACTTATTATACCAAGACCAATACCAAGACTTACCCCTGCAAGATTTGAGCAAGAACAAGACCAAGACTGCGAGACTTGCGTCTTGCAGTTAAGTCAAACTGCGATTTGGGCGTTATGAAGTAGGTATTTGATTTCAATCCCGATTTGGATAGACGTTCCCCAGTATCAAAACAGTATCGTCATAACACTAAAAGGTATTGTATTGATTAATATATTTCGACTATTTAATAAGTACCTAGCGTGTTACTCACAAATATGTTCCCATGTGATAAAAATGTACCTACCATAAAATAAAATAGGTGTATTTCTAGCAAAGTTCATATTTGTAGGTATCTACCTATAATAATATACCTATGCTTGTACAAGTCTAATGTGCAGGAGCTAGACCACCACCTCTTATAGCAGTATTATTGTAATCTTACTTGAGTGTGGGAAAGAGATGGAGCTAGGCGTCCTGTATAGCTTCATCTCTTTCTCACACTGGAGTAACATTAAAATAATACTGCTTTAAGAGGTGATGGTTAGCCCCCTGATCTAACGTTAGTAGGTTGGTATGTGCTTAAAATAGCCAACAAAATTATACAAACATTATGTATATTATACAATAAGTATTGCCTAAAATATAAAGTTTGAAATTTTGAATATTTATTTATTTAATCTTTTCACACTTAAAAAGTACAAAGGCGGACTTAATGCTTAATATTGATTATTTTATTTCATAAATCAGCAGATTTTTTTGAGGTGCTTTGCTGGTGTGTGTGAATGTGGATAAATTGCAGGGTTTACCTAATTTACAGTGAAAATGCGATAGATAAATATTAGGTGCTTAAAAATCGCTACAAACAATTTTCGTTCGTCACAAGCCACAGTATCAAAAATTTCATTCATGTTTTAGATGTTTGTGCTGGTAATTAAAAGTCTAGCTGACGACCAATTTTATTAGTTAGAAGTATCAAGTCGAGATGAAGATGAAAAGTTTGTAAGTGATAATTATTTTAACCGCTAAGTAGCTGTTCGTGAAGAGTTTAGGATAGCCACTAAGCTCGTACAGAAAATCATTACATGTTAGTAATTACTCTTAGGTACTAATTTGCCTAAAGTTAGTAATTACTCTTAGGTACTAAATTGCGTCATTTTTTTAAATTATTGTCAAGTTAATTTAATTAATTTAGTGGTTCCCTATGCCTATGTCAATTTAAGCTCAACATGTACCTACTCTGTTAAGTACGTTGTTCTAAGATCTAACTAACGTGTTTAATAAATAGCAATAGGCTAATAGGTATTCGCAAGACTTGCGAGACTCTTGCTGCAAGACCAAGACCAAGACTGAGAGCACAATACCAAGACTAAGACCAAAGTCATGTGTATTGACGCAAGACCAAAACCAAGGCTGGCTAAGTCTCGTTTTGGTCTTGCATTTGGGCAACACTAATTAATATGTTAGTAAAATTAAATGCTCGATGGGATCTCGCTCCGAAAAACGACATTCTGATTTTCAATACTTCGAATAAGCTGCTAAAATTAAATGCTCGATGGGATCTCGCTCCGAAAAACGACATTCTGATTTTCAATACTTCGAATAAGCTGCTAAAATTAAATGCTCGATGGGATCTCGCTCCGAAAAACGACATTCTGATTTTCAATACTTCGAATAAGCTGCTAAAATTAAATGCTCGATGGGATCTCGCTCCGAAAAACGACATTCTGATTTTCAATACTTCGAATAAGCTGCTAAAATTAAATGCTCGATGGGATCTCGCTCCGAAAAACGACATTCTGATTTTCAATACTTCGAATAAGCTGCTAAAATTAAATGCTCGATGGGATCTCGCTCCGAAAAACGACATTCTGATTTTCAATACTTCGAATAAGCTGCTAAAATTTTGATTTCTGATTTTGATTCAATTAGTATAATATGACATTAGTGACAGAAACGAATCGCTGCAAAACCGACTCCACGTGGTCTTGTCTGCCCTACCCCTAGAGTGTAATTGTAATTTAAGCCCGCGTGGGCGCGGAGGGGCGAGGCGGGCGGCGAGCTGAGGATCAGGTGGCTTTATTGCCCGCCGCCGCGGCTGAGGCTGGTCGACGAAGCCAGCCAGCAAGCTGTAGCTGCGATGGTGAGCGTTAAAACCATCTGCGAGGATAAGCTCGCGTGGGACTGCCGGAGCTCCGCAGCGCCGGGGCCGTGACAGAAACCATGCCTGCTACATGTTGCATGCTCACTTACATGTTGCATGCTTGCTTGCATGCTGCATGCTGTATGCTTGCTGCATGCTTGCTGTATGCTTGCTGCATGCTTGCTGAATTAGTTTTACAAGGCATTTTTATTTCGGAATTCTAATTCATCGGTACTTTAATGATCGGAATTCGTATTTTTTACGTTTCGAATTGTCATTAAGCCGGAATTTTATTTATTCGATCTAATTGAAACTCGGCATTTTGAAAATAGTAATTATAAACGTTAGGAATATTTAAATTTCGGAATTATAAATAATGTATGAATGATCTGAATCGGAGTTGATATATTAGCAATTTTGAACCATTCGGAAATATGAAAATCTGTATTTTGAAATTCGTATTTGTGACTGACGGAATAAACTTATTCGTATTTATGTCGTGTACTCCTACAATAGCGTAAAAAAATAACTGATTTACTAGATAATAACATTCCAGTTGGAAATAGCGCGCAAATTTTTTGCAAATGCCACGGGCGCCAACCTGTCAAATGTCCACGGTTTAAGCTCTGTGTTGATGAATAAGTCAGTCAGGACAAGTAATTATATAGGTATGTATAGGTAGATATCACTCGAAAGTATCTAGCAGCCGAACGAACAAAAACAGATCGCTATTGATGGTAGACAATAGTGTCTACTAGTGTGTGTGAATTATAGAATTCTATCTATTCTTATGTCAGCCCGGTAAGATTCCATAATCTCATAGAGATTATTGGGACATTAAAACCATAGATAGACAGGTTTTTCTATCTCCAGTATGCCAAAATTGGTGATAGATAGGTTATTGGGTTCGGCCGTAAGTAGACATAAAAGCCAGACATAAAGATGGGTGTTCCACCATTGTTGCCATATTATGACGTCACGCTACAGAGGTTGATAATGTTGATATTGATCAATTTCAAAGATACCCCACCCACATGTATAAAAAAAATTCCCATATGTAACCCCTTGTGTTATCTAAGCGCCTGGTAACTTTCAACTCTGCTTACACGTGGCTGTTTCACTTTGCTATTCATACGAGTAGGTACTGCATCATTTTGCTCAGCGGTTTCGCTGCACTTTTTAGATGAACTTTGTTAAGCCTTTGCTGCTCCATTTTATTCAAATCAAATCAAACGTTTATTTGCTAGAAATACACAGGTTTTTTCAATGTAAGATCATATAACCTAAATGGCAATTGTATTCTGCCTGCAAGCAAGCGTGCTTTTTACAAGTTTTCCTATATGCATTTTATGAACTATTTATTTTATTATATAAATTGTGAATATTCTTATTTACAAATTTCCATGTTCCATAAAATCCTTAACACTATAGAAACAACACTTTTGCAGCCATTCTGTTATTTTTGCCTTGAAGACATTACATTGCCCTATTATAATTTTAATTCATTTTGTAGGTTATTTATTATAAATCAACATACACATGTTATTTCAAATTAGAGTTTAGTTAATCTAAGATGCTTAGTCGTATATGGCGTATACTCAATACCTATAACTATAGTGATATATTTAGTGCACAGTGCACTTGTATCAGAGAATATTTATTAGCCTTTCGCTACATTTGTTGGTCCTACTTAGTAAAAGGACATATTGTGTGTTAAATAACAGCAACAGTAAGAACAAAAACATGTCCATTAAATAGGTAACAAAACATAGGTAATATCTAGGCTAGGAGAAAAAAGCAAGTCATGTGGGAGACGATTAAGAAAAATCCGGGCGTTTTTCTGGAAAATTCTGTTTCAGCCATAAAACATTGATTCGCATAATAGTCCAAAGAAAACTACATACAACTGAGATCTGCATCCTAATTGACATACTATCAATCACAATCTGAATGATTTTGAAGCATATTGCTAATCCATTCTTCATATGTTCGAAAAATTTGTCTGCTCAACAACGTAAATAACGCAACGAATGTTGTTGATCTGTCAAAATGAAACCGATTCATACTGTAAGAGCGGTTCTGCACTGCATCCGACCCGAATCAGAGAAATGTCGGTCCGAATTAGCCATAGTACGATTTGTATGAGGGGTTGCGCACTAGGCCCCGATTCCCGATCCGGCCCGATCTCTTCAAAGTGAGAGTGAACAGGCTTCTTCTGGGTAAGCTCGCCCCATCGTCAACTTTGTCTCTGTCCCCTCTGACCTAGACTAGAGTCAAGAGCAAACCTATCTTAAATAAAAAATAAAAAGATCCGAACTCTTTCCATCCGAATTTAGAACATTCCCAATTCGGATCTAATTCGGATTCGGATCGGATGCAGTGCAGAACCGCTCTAAGTATGTTACGCAATTGTCCCGGACTTCTATCTCTACACCTACAGATTTCGCGTCGACTGTTCATTGTGCGAAAGTTATTGAAGTCAATGTAAGTATATGCATTTTGCATTTACATTAAATTCAAAAACTTTCACACTTGGATTGGATTGGATGGTTAATTAATTGACAATTTCCTTGCAAAATCTTTCGTTAATACTCGTGTTTTCCTTTAAATAAGTAGCAATATCAATGTCATGTTTTAAATAGGGTCATTTCTCAATATCATTCTTACCTAGTCTATACAATCTATATACCTACATCTATACATCATCATCATCATCAATCATCTATACCTAGGTACATCTTTATACAAATAAATAAAATTAAAGTGTCTGTTTGTAATGTCAAAATATCAACTTTTTACTAAATGCATAAGAAAGTATATACGGTACTTGTAACAAAAAACCATTTTTTTTAAATTTTTGTCTGTCTGTCTGTTTGTTCCGGCTAATCTCCGAAATGGCTGGACCGATTTTGACAAGACTTCCACTGGCAGATAGCTGATGTTACGGCGGGTAACTAAGGCTACTTTTATTTTAGAAAATAATTAGGGTTCCGCGCAAAAAAATTAAAACCCATGAAATTATTAACAAAAAGTCGGATTTGAAAAATTCGTTTTGCATTTGTTCGTTTAGCCCAATTCTCAAGGATTGTTATAGGCTATTTAACATCACGCTAGTCGTAGCGTGACGTTAAATAGCCTATAACCATCTTCCATCACCATAAGAGTCGTCTTAGGAGCCGAGCAAAAGGAAAAAGGAAAGAACGAAGTAATAGCGCGGGCGGGCGATTCAACGCGATGGGTCGGGGGACCAGGGAGTTTTATTAAAATGTGGTTGTTATTTTAGTATATTGTGTATCTTACGACATTCACGTGAACGAAGTCGCGGGGCACAGCTAGTATTAAATAAAATAGACCACAAGCATTAAGGTGTCCAAAATTTCAGTGAAATTAAGTATTTCATGTAAGTATTTTAAAACACCTATTATTTCATCAGGTCAACGGATTCCCAGACACGTACACATTTTTGAAATATGAACATGGGAAGCAGCGACGCACCCCTAGTCACCACACGTCGACACTTATCAAGGACAGGAGGGTGAGTTGAATTACATCTCTTGCATTGTCTGTGCGCCTGGTAACTTTGAACTCTGCTTACACGTGGCTGTTTCCAAAGCCGCTATATTTAAACGTACCATAGCAAGTGGCACAAGGTTTTTGAGTGCATGTTCGGTTGTGTGTGACTGTGCTGCTATTGAAAAGAACTTGTTGAATGAGACAGAAATAACGTGGGAATGTTAGTTGAGATAGGAGATATAAATCGTAACGTTCGTTTTATACTTTTTACTGCTGGCTGTTGTAAAGTAGGTAACTATAGATGATAACATTAATCTTTAGGAGAAAAGCTAAAACCAATACGTGTATCGTGTCATATTAACAAAATATGAACCAACACAAAAAATATTCTTTCACCAGGTGAGATGGGCGGAGCAACTTTTTTCAAAGTTCAGGGTGAAACGTTACACCATGCCGGATTCGGACCAGCCGTTACAAAGAGTGAAGAGAGTGAAAGATAATGACACATTATTTAATAACCTAAATATATATCGAACTAGAGAACCTTGGTTCAATGACGAACTCTGGAGCCACGAGTGGTACTTGGTAAGTAACATCGAAAATATATAAAAATATATATTTTGTTACACAAAATACTCGCACTGACGTGGAGTTGCGGACACCAGCCCGTGTTACCTATTTTGGGTTTAACGCAAGCAGCCTACTTGATGGTTAATGATCACCACCACCATTTGTCATTTGTTAGAGGCATCGCAGGTGTGTTGTCATCCCAGATGTGCCTGTAATTAAGGATTTAAGCAGAGGCGTAGCTACCACCGTATTAATGATACGGGCTACAGGGTTACAGGGACCCCAGAAAGGAAATTTGTAAAATGGTATCCACAATCTCAAATTCTTATTGACAAAAGGCCCGAATTGACTCCGGGCCTTATATCCTAATGAAAATCTGGAAAAAAAACTTAATTTGTGCATGACATACAAAGGATTCAATTAGTAAATTCAGTTAATAAAATCACAATAACAGCTTAACCTATAAACCTAACCAAGTCAGGATTCTCCAGTTTTCTAGCTTGTGGCTCGCTCTTAGTTAGCAAGATCACAATGACATAGCTGTGTCAATAGTGGCAATGTGTCAATGTGCCAAGTGAAATGACAGCTCACTTCAAGCTCACCTCACTTTTACAGAATAACCCGACTTCTGTCATTGTGAATATTGTGATCTTACTTACTAACTCCTGAGTCAGAATGCTATTTTATTTATTTTGTAAAGAAAAAAACAATAGTTTTGACTCAGCAGTATGTTGCAGAAAAAAAATGCATCCACCCGATCGATGATCGTAATATGGGTCCATGCCAGTCCTGCACCCTAATTGGGTAACACACTATCAATCAGCACCTTAATTGCGTAACACACTATCAATCACAATCTGAATGAGTTTGAAGCATGTTGCTAATCCATTGCTTCATATTATGCTCGAAAAATTTGACTGTTCAACAACGTAAACAACGCAATGAAAGTTATTGAACTGTCACAATGAAACCGATTCATACTGTAAGTGTGTTACGCAATTATTCAGCAGTTCCAGTAGCAGTAATGAAACTAAAATCTAATATAATGGATGAATTTTAGACACGAGAGAGACTACATGTCATAAATACGTAAACATTATTATTATTAATTTATATAATAACTCAAGAATTATTACAGAAGATACAACAATTTTCGGCGAAAAGGCAGAGAACCGTCAATTACATAATGGAAATTAATATAAAAATAAAAAATGATTTTCCCGTGAGACCCTCAAATTAGAAAATGGTGGCTTAAAGCTATTCATAAAGATTTTTTATTAATTAAACAGATTAGAAACATTTCAAAGAAAGTGACTATGAGGAAAGATTTATGGTTTTAAATTCTAACACTTTCCATGTAAAGTACTTGATTTAAAATATTCAAATCACCGAAAATAACGAAAAGGAGATAGGCAATCCTGAGCCCAGCAGTTAACTATTTGGCCAGGGCTGCGCCGAAATGCATCGTCGGCGCGGCGCCCTAGGCCGCCAGCGCGACTGCGCCGATCCGGTCACCGTTGTCAACAGTGACAAACAACGTCAAATAGACTCAGTGATTTTTAAGCATTTAATTTCTTACTGTATTTTTATTACATATAAGTTTATTTAAGTAAATGCTCAGTGGCAGCAGCGATGTGGTGGATGTTAGTGGTAGTGCTTATTGTCAACCTTCAACATCGCTGAGCATCCTGGAGAGATGTCCGCTGTGTACCCAAGCACGGTTTTTTAAAGGTAAGAGGGGACTGAATGTGCACATTGGTAAGGTACACAGACCACAAAATGCACTCACCTCAGACCCTGTCTCAACATCTCTACCTACAACACCAGCTACATCCACTTTTGACCCGTTTTGGAAAACTCTTTCAAAATTCAAAAACTCTGTTCCTGTTTTAAAGCGAGTTCCTCGCGGTGCTAGACCCCTAGTGGCACAACACTTAGCAGATTGCGTTCGTCTTGCTGCCCGGGAGAACTCGCAAAGTGCTTGGGAACAGCTGCTCACCTTCCCTTACAGAATTCTACATGTACAAAAGAATTTGGCAACCAAAAAAACATTAACTGCACAAATTAAAGAAAACTGTAATATTTCGGCTCATATTTTAGATTCCAAATTACAAACACAGAGATATACCTCTTCAAGAGGTATATCCCATCTGGTAGAATCTAAGTTAGGGGAAGGTGACATTAGCGGAGCAGCCAGGATTCTTTTCAGTAGTGATGTGGTGGCACCATGTTCTCCAGAAACGCTCGCAGCTCTGGAGAGCAAACACCCTGCCCCAGCGGATGGCCTTTCTTTTCCCGAAACCCCTGATCCGGCTAATCACTCCCTCACCGTTACAGGTCGAGAGTTGGTCACTGCCGTTTGCTCCTTCCGGAGCGGCTCCGCTGGCGGCCTCGACGGCCTGAGTCCTCAACACCTTAAGGACCTTATCAGTCCAGGCGCCGGGGCAGCTGGTGAGTTACTCTTGAAGGAGCTTACGGCTCTGATCAACCTTATGCTCTCCGGCAAGGTGAACGAGGCCGTCATCGACGTTCTGTACGGGGCGAACCTATGCGCCCTGTGTAAGAAGGATGGCGGCATTCGTCCCATTGCCGTGGGAACTACTTACCGACGTATGGCAGCCAAGATTTGTTGTAAATTTTATGGTGAGGTGGTTTCGGAAAAATTTCAGCCCCTGCAGCTAGGTTACGGCTCCAAAGGGGGCTGTGAGGCTGCCGTGCACGCCCTGTCGACCTACCTAAATTCTGGCAAAGGAGAGGTCATCTTGAAGGTTGACATACGGAATGCCTTCAATTCTGTTAATAGGGACACCTTGCTGGCAAAAACTAAAAAAGAAATACCCCAAATTTATAGTTTCCTTTGGCAATGTTACAGGCACCCTTCAAAATTACTATATCGGGACAACCTTCTGAAATCTGCTGTTGGCTGTCAACAAGGTGATCCCCTCGGCCTCGGGCCAGTGATTTTTAGTTTAGCCATTCACCCAATTATTCGACAGCTAAATTCCAAATTTAACGTTTGGTATCTTGATGATGGAACCTTGGGTGGCGATGTAGAAACTGTTTTAAATGACCTTCAATTCTTAAAAAATGAATTTCATTCCATTGGCCTTGATCTCAACCTTTCGAAATGTGAACTATTCTTAGCAGACAGTACTGACAGACATTTGACACTTCCCAAATTTAACGCAATAGCCCCAGATATCAAAATTATTGATAAAAGCTCTCTCCGCCTCCTTGGTTCCCCAATCTTTGAAAATTCCTTTCCCGTTTTTATTGAGGAAAAAATACAAAATTTTAATGACGTTTCGGAAAGATTGTTCCAAATTAACATGCATTCGGCCATAACCTTAATTCGTTACTGCTGTTTCGGCCCTAAATTAACATATTTCCTTCGCGCTTCCCATTTATGGAAACACACTCATCTTTTAGACAAAATGGACCAAATTATCCGGCATACATTAACTTCGATCTTAAATGTGGCCATGGATGACCGAGCCTGGGCATAAGCTACTCTTCCCATACGTATGGGAGGCCTCGGCGTCCGCAAAATTTCTAGTATCAGTTTACCGGCTTTTATATCCTCGATCCACGGCACTGAGAATTTAATCAGGAAAATCCTAGCCTCGAAACTGATTAATTTTGATGTGCCGTGCTTCACCGAGGCTATGGATGCCTGGAGACTCGCTTGCCCGAATTCAGATCCACCCGACAATCCATCTTCCCAGAGACGGTGGGATGAGCCGCTTTGTAGACTAGTACAGAAAAATTTACTTGACACGTCTGCTACTACTGCGGAGCGTGCGCGCCTGCTGGCTGTGGGTAAGTGGGAGTCGGGTCTGTGGCTTCATGCACTACCGTCGTCGAGCATAGGCACTTTGTTTGACGACACTACTTTCCGCCTCGCTGCTTCCCTGCGACTAGGAGCCCCTTGTTGCTCTCCTCATCGCTGTCACTGTGGCGAAGTTGTCAACAGCCTCGGACACCACGGCCTGTCTTGCAGCCGAAGTGCGGGTCGCATAGCGCGGCACGCGAACATTAATGACATCATCCGACGGGCTCTTGTCACCGTCGGCGTCCCAGCTGTATTAGAACCCAATGGCTTGGCACGCGACGATGGCAAGAGACCGGACGGCATGTCTTTATTTCCATGGAAGGTGGGTAGGCCTTTAGTGTGGGACGCAACTTGTGTCGACACTCTTGCGCCATCCCATCTTCCCGGCTCGGCGTGCTGTGCTGGCGCTGCTGCTGCGGCTGCGGAAAACCTCAAGCGGCGAAAGTATAATAACCTTATCGGTAATTATATTTTCGAGCCGTTTGGGGTTGAAACCCTCGGGCCGTGGGGTCCGAGCGCTCATGGTTTGTTTAACGAAATCTCCAAACGGCTAGTTGACACTTCCCGTGACCCAAGGGCCGGCTTTTACCTTGGACAGAGGCTAAGCATTGCCATACAACGTGGCAATGCCGCCAGTCTCTTGGGTACATTACCAGTCGACAGCGATGCGGAGGAATTTTTCGACGCCATATTTTAGTTTGTGAATAGTTTTAGTTAAGTTAGGATATAATTTTGTTATTTTATTAATTAATTAGTTATAAGTTAAAATATTAATGTATTGAAAAAATAAATAAATTTATTATCTACTTAAAAAAAAAAAAAAAGAAAATTTAATGTAGAATCTCTGAACTACATAGCACACACTGACTGGTTGGTTACCATTTCCAAATGTCAACGGCCCCAGGAGACGTTAACAGAAACCGTCTTCATTATTTATTTATTTATTTCAGGGTTCATGTCAAAAAAGGTCAGGGAAAAAGCTTTTTCGTATTTGATATAAAATTCAAGACATATTTTTCATAGTTTATTTACATTTGATTATAATAAATAACTGCCATTTTGTTCGATAACTTGTTGACCTCAGCGTGGCAATTGCGTAACACACTTATACTTACAGAAGGGATCGGTTTCATTCTGACAGTTCAACAACATTCATTGCGATATTTACGTTGTTGATCAGACACATTTTTCGAACATATGAAGAAATGGATAAGCAATATGCTTCAAAATCATTCAGATTGTGATCGACAGCGCTATATGGTGGATGCATTAACACTTTCCAACCAAGCTCTCTCAATTTTTGCTGAGTGGCTAAAGATGTGTGTAGTCTGGCGTTATCATGATGACAAACCACACCCTATCTGTTAATCAATTCCGGCCGTTTTTTCTCAATTTCTTGTGAGTCTCATCAGATATTGGCAGTAGAAATCCGAATCGATGGTTTTGCCCGGGCGGCGGTAAAAGCTCATAATGAACGATGCCCTTCCTATCCCATCATACACACAGCATCACCTTATTGCAAGTTAATCCGGGTTTCGCTATAGTCCGTGGAGCTTGACTGTCCTTTGACTATGGTCTTTTTCGCACGTTCTTGTCGTATGTGATCCACTTTTCATCACAAGTGATCAATCTTTTCAAAAATGTTTCGGTTTCATTTCGTTTCAATAGAGACTCTCAATGAGTACACGATTCATTAGGTTTCTTTCAGTGAGCTCGTGTGGCACCCAATTATCGAGCCTTTTTGTGTACCCAGACTTTTTCAAATGAGTCAAATCTGTGTTGTGGTCAACTCCTAACTCTTCAGCAATGTCTTTATCTTTTAACTACTAATATCCCCGATCTTGCTCCACTTTTTCAAAAATGGCATCGACTTTGTCCGTAACAGGCCGACCAGAGCGAGCTGCATCTTTGACATCAAAATTCCCGGACTGTAAACGCTTGAACCAACTTTGTCTACTCTTAACTTGGGCATTCACGGTCAGTCTATCGTGCCAAATGGCGTGACGCCAACATTTGATCGTGAATTTTAAAACCCGTTGGCATGGTGTAAAATTCTGGATGGCCAATCGCTCCATTTGACTATAGTCCTTCACCTCCTGACTTTAGTCCACCTTTACTGACACTGCGCTAAGTCCATTTAAACATCACAATATTTTTTCGCGGCTTGTGTCGCATTTTTCCCTTTTTTAGAGTTCAAGAGGAAAATACGGAACCCTTATAGGATCACTCGTGTGTCTGCCTGTCTGTCTGTCTGTCACAGCCGATTTGCTCCGAATTTAATAATGGACCGATTAAGTTAAAATTTGGTACACATATTAATTTCTGTGACACAAACACGGACATGTAACGTAAATAAATGAATTTTGAATATGGGGGTTACTTTTGGGGGCATTAAAGAAAATAAAAAAAAGTTTTGTTTATGCCGTATGACCTATCAAATGAAAGGGCTTACTGTGAGGGTCTCTATTTTTTTTATATGTACTTAATTTTAAAATAAACAGTTTTAAAGTTATTTAAGCAAATAGACGAAAAACCATATCCCCTTTATCTCCGAAACTACTGGGCCCACGGATATCACGGGATATGCCTTGGGGGCGTGGCACGTGCCGCCTCGATATTATCACATTGGTCTTATGTTCGAACGGTGGCTGTACGCTTCATTCAGTCGCTTTGCAATTGCGTACAGTGTACTACTAACGCCTAAAAAACCAAAATGCCGAGTTGTGCAGTAATTATATGCAAAAATAGGTCAAATACCATCAACCTGAAGACAAATGGCGTGTCCTACCACCGGTAAGTAAACAATTAAGTCACTGTTTTATATTTTAAATCAATTTTTAAATGTTTTACTAACTTACGTCTGGAGCGACACGAACTAGCCCGAGCTAGCCCGAATCTTCCCGAACGCAGCGAACGTTTAGGATTTAGAGAAGTGCAATCGAGTGCGTGCGGCTGGTTTTATCGATATGCGTATTATTGCAGTTGAATATTTTTTAACAGAACTCAATGGATATTCTCGTCTTACATGTATAGTAAAAGAGTTAAATTTGTTATTAATTTAATGTTGTTTTAACCAAATTAAGACATTGTTATTTCAATACAGTTACTCGTAAACTGTAAAAACTTAAATTATTGTATAGTTTGTTCTTGGGATAATTCTTTCTCTTCTTTCTTCATCCCAACTACGGGACCCTTCATTGTGCGTGGTCCGACACGCACTTGGCCGGTTTTTGTAATAAAACTTCAAAATATATCGAATTTCTTCGCTAGATTCACTCATTTAATAATGACTCATTTGGTAATGTTGGAGCGCGTTCAGAACAAGTTTACGCGCCACTTGTACAGGAAGCTTTATGGGGTATATTCTGTTTTACCCGTTGATATACCCCAGTACAATGAATTGAGGGTGGTTTACACTTGTCGCGTATCTGGCTAAATTACTTCGTGGCATCGAGCATAATCCAGGAGTGCTGCAGCGCTTAAGTTTTTGCGTACCAGACCGCTATGTGTGGTGAAGGCGGCGGCGCCCGCTGCTACTGACCGTGCTGACAGCCAGGCCCAACTTATTTGCCAAAACACCTGTGACCCGGGGCGATCGTATCATTAAGAGGTTTGTCACATTTTGTCACCTCTCTCACTCACACGAGACCTAATTTTTAAGAATTTTAAATGAAAAGATGATTTTTTGAAAAATGTAATCAATGGGCGACCTACTAAATAATATAATTAATTTAATAGGTAATTAATAAAAGCACATTTTTAGCGTGGCATTCATTTAAATCATCTCAAAAACAGATCACAATACTTACTGAGCTATGTTTCATTCTTAAAAATTTGGCCCGTGTGAGCGAGAGAGCTGACCAAATGTGACAACCCTCTTAACGAACTTCATGGTAAAATTGATGTGTTCACGCAATGTTCACGTGTCATTTGAGTGAATTCGCAAGGACACTGTTATTTATTTTATGTTATAAATTAATATAGATTAATGTAGGTAGTACCTACTTTATTGTATTAGCCTTTTATATTATATTTAAATTGTACCTAAATAAGTTAAGTAGAATTCTAGTATAGGTACAAGGTGTAATTTTAAACAGTGTTAATCTCTTAAGGGTCATTGGACTCATCATTATGAACAACTTTTACTATGGGACCAAACCAGAAATCGCGAAAAAAAATCAGGTGTTTCCTACGTTTTGACGAGTTAAGCGAACATAAATGTAGGAAAAAGCTTTTTTTTCGCGATTTCAGGTTTGGTCCCATAGTAAAAGTTGTTCATAATGATGAGTGCAATGACCCCTTAAGAGATTAACACTGTTTAAAATTACACCTTGTAGATTTGTCAATGAGCGCACTGTGGCATTAGGTGTAGGTATGTGTACACCTGTAAACCTGTAATGATAGTAAGGGAGATTTTAATAAATAAATAAAATAATTAATAAATAAATGGTGGACAGAAAAACAATAGAAAAATATAATATATAAAATAGTCCTCTATGATGGCGGGAAATCGTTATAATTTTTTTTTCTTTGTTAAAATGTCATCTATTTAATGGTGTCAAAACCAGCCAGATACAAACAGTACAGCCAAAGAGATTTTACTAAAACTTTATACCTATAAAATTAAAAAAAACTTTTCCTCGACCAAAAACTTTTATGTACAGACGCCAGCAGGTCAAGCTACTCGAAACTGTCAAATTTTCCCAATCAACCTTGAACCTAATGCTTTAGCGATAAAGTTGAAAATCTGTTAAAGAAATTTGACAGATTGTAGTAGCTTGATGTGCTGCCGTCCATACGTGTATGTGTGTCTTCCACCGTAACTTTTAAATGCCAGCTGTGCTATTCTGTAAAGATCCCACCGTGAAAATTTAGGTGAAGTGAGCGTGATGTGAACTGTCATCTCACCTTACTCTACTAGGGATTGACAGCTCACTTCAAACTCACTTCACCTAAGTGCTCACGGATATTTATTCATTTTCAGTTAATATTTTTACAACGAGAAAGTCTTATCATTTCCTCTCAGATTTCTTCCAATACCTTTGTCTATTTTTTCACATTGGTGACCCCATAAGAGCACGATGACTCACACGTAGCAACAAGGGAGCAATGGGAAAGCACGAAAGGAGTATATTGAAGTATATTGAATTTGGAAGAAGCAATGTTATTTATTTGATAAATCTTGACTCGTAAAATTAACAATTCTTTTCAGCAAGACACACGCACTTTGCACAACTTACCCCGGCTCGATCTGAATGTGTTGCCAGTCTACGAAATGGGGTACAACGGCAGCGGTGTGCGTGTTTCTGTGCTCGACGACGGAATCGAGCACAACCACACAGACTTACAAGGCAACTACGTGAGTGTTATGATTTCCTAGTACTTTTGAAGCGGGTGGTTGAAAATCTGAACTAAATAAAATAAAATGGCATATAAGTTCATTACAGAAGGTGATCGATAGATGGCGTTACTTGTAGATACGTGTGTGTGTTTCTCAACTCTATGAAAAAAATATTTGTGATTTGTTTAATAGACAGACTGAAGTCGCTTTTCGTGTATGTCTGTTTGTCCGCTTAGTTTTAGACACACACGAAAAGCGACTTTGTTTTGTGGTCTTCAGTCATAGTCATCACTTCAATTTTAGTATGACATGTCTAGGAAATATCACCGAAAAGATTCTTCTGTTAATTTCTGATGTCTTTGTACTTAGTAGAAGGCAAATAGTAATTTTCCAACGTAAAAAGACGCTAACTGCAACGGCCAATCGAGTAATAAAATAGGTAACCGTTTACAAAATTATTTATTAGGAGTCGAGAATACTCCAGATGCTCTCGTCATTTCTGATGCTTTGGTACTTGAAAGGAGGCAGATCGACATTTTCCGTAGTAAAAAGACGGGTGGGTGATTCTCGCTCGTGCCGCTGCCGACCGACGCGCATGACGAACTGCGAGCTACTTTTCCTCTGCTCATTTCTGATGTTTTGGTACTGGGAATAAGGCAAATCGAAATTTTCCGTAGTAAACTGACACAACTACGATGGTTGGTTGGCTGGCGCCTTGACGGACCATGCGGTCGACTGACTGAATTCCTCACAAGCCCCACAAGAGTTATGTAGCCTTAGTATCATTAAAGTTTACTTTGAAATTTTCGTGCTAAAGTGACACAATACCTCTGAGCTGAATCTACTTACTTACTTACTTTTATGGAAGAATTATTTATTTTATTATGTTTTCCCGTTTAAAGCATCAACAAGTTTCATGACATCTCTTTGAATCAGTATGGAAGAATGATTTGTTTTATTTTATGTTGTTTAATAAATAAGGCTTCATTATTTTTATAACTCGAATAGATGATGATGAATATTTAATTAATTACATCTCGCCACACACACGCCATAGCGTCGCTCGTCGCGTCGCCATGCCACATAATTTCGTTTTTTTTATAGTTGTTTCTTATTTTTCTTTTATACGATTCGGGAAACAGAAATAAGTAGATAGTGGACATAATTTTTAACGGTAATTAGGTTTTCGGCCGATTTTTCAATCGTCGGATAATTTTTATCTGAAGAATAATTAATTAAGGCGGTTTGACATATTATTATTATTTTCTAGGTATTATTATTATTATCTTTTATTTTATGGAATTTCAAAAAGCAAAAGTCTATGAAAGGCCATGTTGAAATTCAATTGATATCAATTTCAAATCAACATTATGTTACACAAACGCACAGAACACAATATACTCCTCACAAACGTGTGTCGTGGTCGTGCCGGGCGGCGCGTCGCAGCTCAGATAGTCTGACGTCATTGTTTGTTTGCGTGGCGAATATCACTTCTTAGAGCTCCTTTACCCCTGGTAAGTTCGCGGCCGATATGACGCGCCGGGCGCGTAGTAGTCGCCTCCCTCTCGTAGCCGACTTTGTTGTTGTATGACTGGTAATTGGATTCTTTTTTTTACATTATTCTAACTAAGTGTAACTAAATGAAACCCTATTTTTCCAATTTACAGGATCCAGAGATCAGTTGGGATAGCAATGATGGTGATTCTGATCCATCACCTAGGTATGAAGATCTCAAATTGAATTCGCACGGTACTCGTTGTGCCGGAGAAGTAAGAAAGTTTTTATGTTTTCATTTATTTCGGAATATAATAACTGCTAACAGACTTAAAATAACAATAATAGTAATATAACGGGCCTCTGCGAGTTGGCTTCGGCCCCTCATATGCCTTTCAAAGGTCCGGGACCCTAGGGTCCCGAGAAATATCAAAAATCAAATAGTAATATGTAATGTATTATTTAAAAAAAAACAGTTAATTAACAGTGTAATTTTATTTAATAATACATAGTATTTCCTTTAGTAACAACTTTTGACAATGTACAGATAGCCATGACTGCAAATAACTTGAAATGTGGTGTGGGCGTGGCGTGGGGGGCAAAAGTGGGTGGAGTTAGAATGCTTGATGGACGAATTACGGATCGAATAGAAGGAGAAGCTATAGGTAAGTTTACTTCTACGTTTTATATGCGCCTGGTACATTCGGTCGCCATGTTGAGGTAAAACGTACCTCTCAAGCGTCGCCGTAACACCATTGGATTTAATGACACGAAACGTCGGCGTTACACCTTTGGATAATAACAACTGTCAACACGCATGGTCCAACTGTCAAGAGGCCCGACGTCCGAGGGGTTTTTCTTGGAGTTCGGAATTTTTATTAACATCCATCAATCACCTTTTGCATTGCAATGCGATAAGAAGTTAATTTATTTTTTGTTTAGAACTATATGTACGAGCAGGGATCAAAAAGTAGTGACAATGAGATAGAATATAATGACTATTGTTATCAATGTTATCATAATAATTTATTTTTCTACATAGTCTCCGAGTCTCTCTACACACCGAGTCCAGCGCTTTTCCAAGGCCAATCTCTTTTAAAAAAAAACTTTTGTCTTGGTCCTGCAAAAAGCTCTCCACGGCATCCATCACCTCGTTATCGTCTTCGTACCGGTTTCCCCTTAAGTATTCTTTCAATTTGGGGAACAGATAAAAATCGCTAGGCGCCAGATCTGGTGAATAAAGGGGGGTGGTCAACCAATTCGAAGCCAGCTTGCTGAATGGCAGCCATCGCAACTGCCGACCTGTGCGCGGGTGCGTTGTCGTGATGAAACAGCACGCCCCTTCGAAGTTTCCCTCTCCTTTTCTCTTTGATGGCATTCCTCAACTTGGGAATTAAAGCTGCATAATATTGGCTTGTAATAGTGGTTCCACGTAATCCAGGTAATCAATCAACAATATCCCTTCTGAGTCCCAAAATATTGAGCCCATAACCTTGCCAGCCGATGCCACGGCACGAAACTTCTTCGGGGTCGGTGATGATGGCCGTTTCCATTGCGAAGATTGCTGTTTTGTCTCGGGATCAAAATGATGGACCCATGTTTCGTCCATTATTACGAAACGAGACAAAAAGTTTTTAGAATCTTCTTGAAACTTGTCCAACAATATCTTAGAAATGTCAAGTCGATTTTGTTTCTGACTGTCGGTTAACATTCTCGGCACCCATCTTGCGGAGACTTTTCTCATATTCAAAGATTGTTTAAATATGGATTGAATACTTCCATATGAAATGCCCGTTTCTTGAATTAAGTATCGGACGGTAACTCTTCGATCGCTCAATACAATTTTCTCGACTTTCGCAACATTTTCTTGGGTGACTGACGTCGATGGACGGCCGCAACGATGTTCGTCTTCCGTGCTCGTTCTCCCTACTCGAAATTGAGAAGCCCACCTTGCGACAGTGGAATACGGCGGAGCAGACTCTCCTAATGTTGCCTCCAAATCGCAATTAATCTCTTGCGTCGTTAACTTTTTTAAACAGAGGTATTTAATAACGGCTCGCACTTCGTTTTTCTCCATTTTCGAGAACACGTTCCGACACGAAGCAAACAAATGACTACATTCAGAAAAAAAAACAAAAGAGAATCGAAGATTTTTTTCTTTATTAATATTACAAATATGTGTCTGAGCTATGCCTGCCAGTATTTATTTTTTTCTTACCAAGGAGTATGTCGTTCTCACTACTTTTTGATCCCTCCTCGTATATACATAATTATGTAACATATTGTAAATTAAAGTCACTTTTCTTATCCGTCTGTGTGACCGCGTTGTTCTGATGCAGTTGCATCATCAGTTTCATCTTTTCGACTTTAGAGAATTTATTCCGAAAGGTATATACCTACTTATAGGTTTAAGCCGTACATAAACACGGAAACTTTTAACACTCTCACCGCCACGCATATATACAGTTGCTTGCTGCACTAGAATTTACGTGGGCGGCCGGCGTACCACATGGCGGTGAGAGTGTTAATAAGTATATTGCTACTTAGTGTAAAACTTTTCAAAAATTTTGCAAAAGCTTCATACATTAGCTAGCAACAAGGTTAAGTCAGCTGACAATAAACTAAAGACAGTTTGGAGAATTATTAACAATGAAACGAACAGGAACAAGAGACATAATACTGATTACACACTGGAAACTTCCGGCGGTCTCATTAGCGGTAACATCGATGTTGCCCAGGAATTTGCAACTTTCTTTACAAATATTCCAATTAAAACTACAGAAACTTTAAAATCCTCGCCCTCACGTGCTATTGATTTATTAAGAGCGAATATTTCAGCCTGCCCTGAGGAATTCAAATTTAAACACATAAACCCTTATTTTTTTTTTTGTGGATGGGAAATCATCAAATGACTTTTTCCGCTCTGCGCGGAGCGGGAGGGCGTGTCAGACTTTTACTGACTAAAACCCACCCGTGTTCCTTCTGTTGCCTGTGCCGGGGCCACGGTAACTCTTTCGAACATCCCGCAACCCCGGCTGGCATCGGTCCTAGCGGACCCCGTCAATGCTGCTGACATCTCTTTGAGGCGCGCGTGGAACACAACGCGCTGTCGACTCGGGCCTGGTCCTTATCGGACGGCGAGCTACCCATTGCTCGCCGTCCGCAAGCCCGCGCCTACGGTGGCGGGAATCGGCTGCCAATTCCCGACGCCCAGGGCGTCTCCTGCGGCGACTAGGGGCGTGAGGGCGCAAAGTTTGCCTCTCCCTCACGCGTCCCGCCTCTTCCTTCGCGAGCATTACTGCTTCGCAGAAGGAGGTAATGGCTTCCCATGTACTCTCGCTCCGTACCACGGCCTGGACCAGGGCCGGACGCGAGAGATCGCCGCCACCGATCGCTTCCGCGAGGGCACGGCGGTGCTCCGCCCAAGCCGGGCAGACCTCCACCGTATGCTCCACCGTGTCCTCCGGGCGATCCACACAGTGGTGACACCCGGGCGTTTCCTCCCGCCTTATTCGGAACAGGTACCTCCCGAAGCACCCGTTTCCGGTGAGGACCTGCGTCAGGCGGAAGGTGAGGACGCCGTGGCGCCTCTCCAGCCACTCCTCAAAGAGGGGACTTATCGCCGCAATTGTGGCGTGCCCAGCGCTGGGTTGCGACAATCGCACTCTCCATGCCGCCATGAGATCCTGCCGGAGCTCTGTTCGCCGTGCCGCGATTTCTCGCGGCAACGGAGTTACGCCCCGGCGTCCTGCCTCCTCGCGCCACTCCCACATGTGCGCGAGGACTTTTGCCTCCAGATCCCATGGCGGTAACCGGCAAGGAGGTTCGCCGCCTCCCCGGAGACCGTGCGGTATCCCCGGGATAACCGGATGGCCATGACCCTCTGGGATGCGTTCAATCGACGGACCGGTCGCCGCCTCACGGAACGCGCCCACAGCGGAGCTCCGTAAAGGGCCATGGACCGCACGACCCCCGCGTAGAGCCTCCGGCAGGAGGCATTTGCACCCCCCAGATTGGGCAGGAGCCGCCTCAAGGCAGCCCCGGCCCGCTCCAGTCTGGGAGCCAAACGTCAGAAATGCTCCACGAAATTCCACCGGCTGTCGAGGACGAGTTCCAGGTACTTCATCGTCGACTCGACACCGATGGGAATTGGGAACCCCTCCTACCGTTATTTGGGAACCCGATGGTGGCGCGTTCCGAGGACCATGAAAACACATGGCCTCAGACTTGTGCAAGGCCACCTCGAGTCCCAATTACCGGATCCTCTCTACGATTGTCGCAACCCCGCGTGTCGCTAATTCGGCCGCCGCCTGGTGCGACCTCCCCTGCGCCAGGACCAGCGTGTCGTCAGCGTAGCAAACTACGCTGACGCCACCAGGGAGGTCGGCGCGCAGCACCCAGTCGTACCCGATGTCCCACAGATGCGGTCCCAGAACTGATCCCTGCGGGACACCGCACGACATCTCGCCGGTTCCACTCTCCCCGGTGATCGGGGTAGATGACGGCCTT
Source organism: Fissipunctia ypsillon (assembly GCA_947568875.1). NCBI lineage: Eukaryota > Metazoa > Arthropoda > Insecta > Lepidoptera > Noctuidae > Fissipunctia > Fissipunctia ypsillon. The sequence goes on from OX387655.1 coordinate 3,459,724, forward strand.
GTCCGTCAGATAGGCCTCGACTACGCGACAGAGGTAGGTCGGCACTCGGTGATACCGGAGTGCCTCCCTGATGCAACTCCAGGGCAGGGTGTTGAAGGCATTGGCGATGTCTAGAGACACCGCCAAGACGACCCCACCCCGGGCCACAGCTTTCCCCGTCGTGAGGGCTCGTACGCGCATGATGGCGTCCACCGTAGAGCGCCCCTTGCGGAAACCAAACTGGCTCTCCGCCAAATCCAGCCCCACCCTCACCAGCCGCCCGACGAGGCGGTCTGCAATGACTCTCTCAAAGATCTTGACCACCTTGTATCCGGAGGGCGGATACGGAGCCTGCGGTGCCTGGTGTACCGGCGTCGCGCAGCAACGCACGCGTCGCGCAGAGACGTCAACTCCGGCGACCACCAGCACACCTGGCGCCGGGCGCGTCCGTGCCGGACCCGGGGCATTGCCACGTCGCATACTTCGGACATGGCCTCCCGGAACCACCCCGCCTCGTCATTGATGTCAGCAGGCCTGTCCGGTGGTGACACCCAGGCCTGCGCGATCGAGGCTTCCAGGAGGAGCTCCCGGTCCAGCTGCTTCAACGCCCACCGCGGACCACTCGGGGCCTGTCGGACCGGCGCGCTCGAGGTCTGGGCGGAGACGTCAAACCGGATATACTGGTGATCGGAGTAGGTTTCCACCCCCTCCATGACGCGCCAGTCGACGACACGCGTGTTTTATTTAAAAAAAAAAATAAGTAAGCAAAACAAGTCTTACAAGTATCACGATAAAATCATATTACAATATTCTCTTTCCTATTGGTATATTAGCTATTAAATCTGTATTATATTTATACTTAAAGTGCCTGTTCACACCGAGCCAAATTCCCATACAAAGTGGACAAAGTCCTTTATATGCGACCACAGGAGTACCCTTTCAATCTAATAAAAACTTTGCAAAAAGGCAAATATAAAATGTCGCGCTAAGTCGTGTCAGAAGTTTGGAAGACGTAGTTTTATCAGGTTTGGACGCCGTCGCCAACAAATTATTAAATCAATCACACGACGACAGATCGCTGACGAAATCTGTCTTCTGGCAATCAAGCCCGCACATAACATACGGCTCAAGTAGCGCAATTTGAAGCACATTATCATTAAAGTCATTTATAGACAGAGTGCATCTCATGACAATTCCAATAAGCCGAAACATGGCTATACATTGTTTTATTACGGAGTTCCGGTGCCTACCGGGCTTCATCGTCAAAGTGCTGTTTTAAAGCCTGGAAAAGATGATAGTCGGAAGGTGCCAGATCAGGGCTATATGGTGGGTGAGGTATCATTGTCCAACCGAGCTTTTCTAGAAAACAGGTCACTTTCGTTATATAATATGTGGTCTTGCATTATCAATCAACTGCTTTTTGGCTGTGTTAGTGGCTGTTTATCAGCAGGAATCCAAAAGGCCTTTCGTGTCACGTTCTCATATAAGGCCCAAGACTCGTCACTGGTGATAATCGACTTGAGAAAGCTCTTTCTTTGCGGGTGCAACAGCAGACTTTCACAAATGTTGACACGTATTGCACGTTGAGCATGGGTCAAAGCATGGGGCGTCCATCTTGACAAAACTTTACGGTAGCCCATTGCCTGCAGATGGCGATCTAGAGTACTGTAGTGATATTTTAGAGTTTTCTCTAAATCCCTGGTGCTGGAATCCGGGTGCAACTCAAGCTCGCGCCGCAACGCATCTTCGTCAAAAGTGACGGGTCGACCAGTATGAGGAGGAACATCTTTTAGACTTGTTTTTCCTTCATTAAAGCGTTGAAACTAATTTCGCAATACCTACTGTGCGATCAGTAGTAAGTAGTGTTTGAGCCAAAAACAGTGTTGATCTTATTTGCCGTTTCCCTAGAAGTAAATCGCTCGAAGATGTTCGTTGATCCATTTGTCAATTTTAACTAAGTTCCAGTAACGAGCTCGCGCTTATATACCCTATGTGAAAGATACGAGAACATTCTAGTATGTAGGTACTAGATTTATTCTAGAAAATTTCCGAGACAACTGGAAATATTAAGGAAATTTAGAAGTGGGAAAAAATTATGTAACAACCCAATATTTAGCGCTAAACATTTTAGTAATTTATGGTGCACAAGTTAAGTGGGCCTGCGCGCGGCGCTCGCTCGTCCTTTCATCATCGATCACTAGTGAAACGCGATTTTATTTGACTAGGAAAACATGACGTTATAGACGAGTCGAAGAACGGCCACAATGGTCTGATTAAAGTATTGTTAATATTTTGATTATTTAAGTACTATTTAATCGTGTGCTGTTTTTGAAAGTGCATGGTTTACTTTCTCTTAATTATAGAACTTAAGGAATCTTTAGTCTTATTCCTTTATTTAAATGGATTATTTAAGTGATGTATTGCCTCTGTTGGCTGTATAGCCCTTGTGAGATCAACATTAAAGAAACAAAGTCCACCAATAAACAAACAAGCATTAGGCAACATTTTGGTCGTAGTTGTATGTTAGGCGGCCACATGTTGGTGGTGACCACGATTACCAGGGCGCTAGGAATTAAAGAGACTGTTAAGATAATACGCGCGACAAGTGCCTTGTTTTTTTTCCCCTACTATACTGACTATCGTCTAGAAAAACTATATCGTATAGAGGGAGCTCAACGAGTACGACGCGACGACGATGCGACACGTCGTCATAGGGATAAAGTTAGGTACCATTTCGCAATTTGTTCGTTGCTCGGCACGTATTTCGGTTACGTATCGACTATCGTCGACTTTTACTAGGATAACAAAGCCATCGCAGTGGCCAGTGGCGCAGTGTGTCCATGAGATTAAACAGCTAATGTCTAGTCGAACTGCTAGAGGGCGCTTAGAATCTGATAATTTCTGAGTTTGTAATGGAATATTGCAAACAATTTTTGTGTACATATCCAATATTAAATGTTTGTGCTTCTTCCCTTTATTGTTGTTTAGTCAATAGTCAATACATACTAGAGTGTATTAATTAATAGTTTTGGCGACAAATAAAAATAATAGTATACCATGTTTCCTAGGGTATGCTTTAGATAAAGTGGATATATACAGCGCTTCATGGGGCCCTAATGACGACGGACGAACTGTCGAAGGACCGGGGCGACTCGCTACTGAGGCGTTTAGGCGTGGCGTCACTGAGGTACTGCACCATTAAAATTTAACATTTGAAAGATCAAAATTATATTGAAAAATGATTAAATTAGTAGGGATTCATTCGATAAAAGATATCTGACGATGCAAAACAGCCCCTTAATAAGTCCTATGTACTTACTACATATGTACTTACCGTATTTCTGGCAAATAGATTACTTTGACTTTATAGTATTCTCAATTATGGGGATTACTGGTATTATCTGACATGGAAGATTAATGCTTATACAGGGTCGTGGTGGCAAAGGTGCCATCTATGTTTGGGCGAATGGGAACGGCGGAGGCCACAGCGACAACTGTAACTGCGATGGGTATTAAAACAAATCACATCTTCATACATAACTTACATTAACTTTGTCTCATAATTATATTACTAACGTAATAATTTTTATTTACAGTTATTCGTCTAGTATTTACACTATATCAATCGGAAGCGCTTCTCAGCATGGTCTGTTTCCTTGGTACGGAGAGATTTGTTCATCTACGCTGGCCGCAGCATACTCCTCTGGTGCTTACAAAGATCAGAAAATCGTAAGTTCACTCACATCACTCTACGTCACAAACACGACAGCAGTAATTCATTCATCATTTACGTTGATGTGGTAGATTAATTCATAAATTGTTGTTGGTTCAAGGTTATATATAGATAGAATACATATATTGGCATCTCTTTCAGGCTACTACAGACACTGGCGATTCCTGTACGCTCGGGCACACTGGCACGTCTGCTGCGGCTCCATTAGCGGCTGGCATCATCGCTCTCGCTTTGAATGCCAAGTTAGTTGACCCTTTTATGTGCATTGCCTATGTTTTATGCGCTTCTAATACTTACCTGTGTTGCAGTGGCGCAGCTACAATTATCATTAGAAGAAAAAAGCCGAAGAAAAAAAATTGTTCAGTTCTCATAAACTCAGACAAAAAACGTTTTAATCTTATGAAATCTCTAATCTTAAACGGTATTAAATATAATTATGTAATGTGATGTGATACACAGTTACACACACAGATGATGTACCATATTATTTGGCAATAGTAGAATTAAGGAAAGTGGTTGTTCCGAAGGGAAGCCGATAGGAATCGGGTTGTATGAACGCTTCGCCCCTGCTGTGTTGGCATCATGGTCTGTGCGTCACAATGTCCCTTATCGTTTGTCGAAAATAATGTCGCTTTGGGGGGGGGGGGGGGGGAGCGCTAAGGTAGCCGGTAGCCCGCGAAAGTCAAATTTTCTGGTACGATTTTTGCAATTTTCAGCTCAGTGCCTGGGTGTATATTGATTAAAGTGTGATTCGCGACCGTAACAAATATGTATTTACGGAATTATAATCATCATCATCAAAACTAGTACCTAATACAACTCCATAAGTTTGTATAATCTTAATTATTGTCAAGATTTCATGAAATAGTCATTTAATAGAATTAACCAGAGTTGTATTGATGATTTTAATGATTATAATAATGTACTTACTTTTTATGCTCGCGAATCATACTTTGGTCAACATAATACTAATTTCCCGGGCTACCTGGAGCTTTCGCCTTAAGTGCCCGGCACTTTTAACAAATGTTACCACTTACTAGAATAAGGGCGGATTTCACCAATGAAACTGAACGCGGTCAGCACATCTAAACTACATTCAAGAGCTGTCAATGTCATTTACTCCAATGAAAATAATGACACTGACAGCCCTTAAACGTGGTTTTTGTGCTGATTGCGTTCAATTTCATTGGTGAAATCAGCCCTTAATAAATAGCACAACTGTCATTGGTTTATTATTATTGTAACTTGAAATTGTACTATAAAATAATTACTGTGTTCCTTGCTCTATACGTTTCAGTAAAAATTTAACATGGCGTGATGTGCAACATTTAATCGTATGGACATCAGAATATGCTCCACTCTCAGCCAATCCCGGATGGCAAATAAATGGGTAAATCATAATTTTAAACCTTTATAAGGAACATTGATACTACCAACCTCATTTCTTGTAGGTAATTTGTTGGTAAAGAAAACATTTTATTTCCTTTTCAGTGCAGGGCTCTATTTTGATGTCCGATTTGGTTTTGGGCTTTTGAACGCTGGTGCCCTCGTGAAAATGGCACTGAACTGGACGAGCGTACCAAGTGACCATGTTTGCCACGTGGTGAATGCTGCACCGTAAGTATGTCTTCCTAGTATAATAGTTAACACGAAGTGCGCCTCTGCGGCGCTCAATTGGTTCCCGACGGTACCAGCACACATCCACGGCTATTCGAGTCGGTCAATGTGAACGACACTGATTGCTCCTTGGACTCCAAGGCTACCGTCGTGGAGGTGATGCGAATATTTAGTTTCTGAAATAAGTAACGAAACAGCCAAGCCATACATTTTTACTGATATGTAGAATTTGTGAAGTTAGGGTCGGTAGAGTTAGGCCGTGTAGATTCAGAAGCTTGGCTCTACATGAGATCTGATATCTTTTTCACAGGGCAAACCTTATGTGGTCGTCTTGGCAACATTTTACATGAAATGTTTTTGGTGGGATTTCAGTTCTTTTTGTAAGTTGCTAGGCAGTCTTTTTAGTGTTTATTTTTTTCTTCTTTTTTTGGGGTGTATTTCTTGCACATCAGCAGTGCCGGTTTTCATAGCCCATTCTCTGTCTTTGCCTTTTTTCTTTGATGGTTGTAAATATTGAACTTGTATATACTGAACTTGTAAATACTGAACTTTGTTTACATACCAAATTTCGGCTTTCTAGCACTTCAGGAAGTACCCTAACATTTTGAAGTCTCATACAAACTCCCCCCCCCCCCATTATAGGGGATGGGGGGCGAAAGTTATAAGTTTATGAATTTTTTTGTTGGTTGTATACGAAACTTAGATTACATACCAAATTCCAGCTTTCTAGCACTTCAGGAAGTAGCCAAACATTTTGATGATCATCAGTGTGTCAGTGTATCGGTGAGTGTGTCAGTGACGAAATCGGTGTATTTTAGGTATCAATAAAATCTAAAGTATTAAAGCTATTCAATTGAGACTTTGTATGTTTAATTAGTCTATTATTGACATCATATCCTAAGAATATGAACTATCTGGTACATCGGAAACCAACTCTATGAGGGTTCAAAAAACGACGAAACACTTCGAGAAAAGGTAGGTAGTGCCCTTGCGCTTCGCTTGGCTCGTCTTGGCGGGGGCACTGCCGTGCCCCCAGATAAACACAGAGCCATCTAGTATGGTCTCATGTTTCAAGTGTCAAAAGTTTTTGTTGACATGGGGCAACATGGCATAACCCGCCTAACGCTTTTTCGTTAGTGACGATTTCTGCCAGTTAACTCCTACCGCAAGCCGCGTTAAAGAACTTCGTTTAAAAAAAAGCGTTTTACGGCAAAATGTCCGGCCTTATTATAGTGCTGCAAGTTGCTGCAACGAGTGCGGCTTTTGTTTTTTCGGGCTTGGCAACTGGCAACTCTACTCGTGGTGACTTTAATTCTATGTGTAATATTATGGAACGCCAAAGAAAATACGGATGTATTGTGTGAGGAATGATATGCACGAAAAGGGAGTGAATGATAGTCGGAAGAAGAAAACATGTTACTTAGACCGACCTTAGAGCCGCCGACCCAAGTTACATGGGACAAGGGCAGGGAGGTTTAACACTTATGGATCCCTAGTCAAATGTACGTATAACAGCTGATAGTTAAATCCAAATGCGCGCTATGGCCTTGCTATGTGGTAAACAATAACAATAGAACTAAATTGAATTGAGACTCTTTTTAATGGTTGAACATATTGACCAACATCAAGAACAACAAAACTACCTAACATGAACAGATTAACATCTTGTATCCAGATCATAATAAAATTATTTGTTACCAAGTATCACATATTCACAATCTAGGTAGGTATGTATGTAATATTATGTAAAGTTTCACTTTCAGGAAATCTAAAGAAAACGTTACATTAAATTACAGATCTGGAGGAGAAGAGGCACGTTTGTCTTCTAGGCAAAACGTTGAAGTCTTTATATCAGTAGAAGGCGATTGTGATGTTAATTACATTGAACACGTAGAAGTAACTATTAATTTACGATATAGTCGCCGGGGGGCGCTGGAGATCTACTTGGTTTCACCGCAAGGTGAGGTGTTTAATGTTTATGGTAGCTTAGTACTTCAGTTGGTATTATACTGTTAAAAACGATTGTGATTGCCGAACGACATTCGTTGACAACGAGCACGGAGCAACAAAGACATTGTTTGCATAAAAATTGTGACGCAAATACATAAGTAATTTTTTTTATAATTATCAATGGACGCTAATAAAAACGCAATATTTTTCACAAATAAAACAATTACGTACATAAAGATTTCATAGGATTTCGTAGGCACAACAATAAGAAGGTATTAATGTTTATGAAGTTTTCTTTTATTTTCTAGGCACCAAAGTACAACTTCTTAGCGCACGCCCTAAAGACACATCAACAACTGGTTTCGTTAATTGGCCCCTAATGTCTGTAGCCACCTGGGGTGAGAATCCTGGAGGCATTTGGAAGGTCATGGTTACAGACAAGGTTTGTCTAGTTTGTTTTCTAAATTGTTCAATTACTAGTGGCTACGGCCTACGGCTACGCGATGAATAAATTCGGGTTATATTTTTCTACAGACTTACGAAAAAAACACGGGTGAAATCGGACCTGTAAGTTTGACCATACACGGTACAAAAACATTGCCAACACACATGAAAAATGGACCAAGGGTTTATAATGATAATTACAATTATCAAGAGGCGTTCGAATATTTCGATAATGTAGACAAAGGCGTTGACGTCGCGTCGAATACCGTTACAAACGACGAAGCTGTAGCCGTCGTACCAGGCGTGCATAAAAGTGAAGCGGTTGACGCTATTCATGACTTTGATTCAACAGTATTAGCTGAAGTGGAAAAGGAATTACAAAGAATTCATCATAGAAGAATATACATCGATGTAGGACTGTAAAATAATATTTATTTTATCGCCTTGTTATGTAAATAATATCATGTGAGTTTTGATTCTGTTATTCAGGGTTTTATAATCATAATTGCTTAATTTATTGATCTCGTATTTGTGTAATACTGAATTACTTATCTACTTCATGTTGCATTTATTGATTACTGGCCTAGTTACCTTACCCATAACAGATGCGATTACCTTATTTTTACGGTAACTTCAAAACTGTATGAGAAAATGATGTAGAACATATATTATGTAGGTACCATGTATTCAAACCATCGTAAATGTAATAAATAATAATCATTGAAGTTAAAAAAATATATTTTATTACCTATAAACATAATAACGACAATGATATTCACAGTTACAATAAAAATATAACACAAAATGAAAACGTTGTCCTTATTTCTTTCTACTAAACTGTTGTATGTGAGCCCGTTTTCTGCTGCCATATCAAGGTTTGCTACGATTAGCTACGAGACGGACTCGGTGCGTGGCACTGCCTGCGTGGTAAGATTGTTTTTTGTGTGATTGTTGATCGTTGCTCTCTCTTGACTCGCGCAGCTTCCTAATTCCCAATTTCAGATTCAGACAGGAGCAAGAAATTAATTAGGTGTGTACCAGTCACCTTACGAAAACTCTTTTGGACTTTGTTACATAACATGGTATGGTGAAACTAGGTCTTAGACCTAATTTCACCATACCATGTTAGTTAGTTTAATCTTCTGTTAAAATGTTAACAGGACATCAAGAGTAGCGAGTGTTTCACCATGCGCTAATCCATCATTAAATGTATTCAGGCGTTACATTTAATTGCAGCTCTAGAGGTCCGTTAACTTACTAACCGACATTTAGTCAGTTGTCAAAATCATCGAAATAAATAACGCGAGTGTATACTATACGGCTAGATAAAATTATGCATTGTCAGTGAACATTGACAAGTTACACTGCAACTTTTTATTTTGGTTGCTTTGACAACTGACGGATTTATGAGTGAATCCTACTCCTTGACAATTCAAAAGTGACTTCGAGTTTGACTTCGCGTGGATTTCATACCTTCCACCCCCATAAAGGTCGAATTTCCAGAAATCCCTTGTTAGCCGTACAGCCCTACCTATATAAAAGGAACCCGTGTGCAATATTTCACGTTCCTAGTCCCAGTAGTTTCGGCTCTGCGCTGCCGCTGATGAATCAGTCAAGACAAGTAATTATACAGGCTGTAAGGGACAGCCCTCCGCAAACTAACAGGGTGCATTCAGCTCCTTATTTTGAATCATATTCCACCGGAAAATTTCTTAGGAAAATTTTCATTTCTTTTTATGCAGCACTCCATTTATGTAAATAAAACAGCTAAAATAAAAAATCAGCAATGGATGTTGAAATACTCGGCGGTCGAAGGCTCGCTGCCGTTCGCTACGCGCGTTTTGCCACGGTAACGATACATTGCGTGTGAAGTAATAAAACAAATCGTGTTTATTGGATTCCCATAACGTTCTTGAAATAATTTCAAGTGCCGGTAGTATGATATATTGAACTCACCCCATCAGTCTGCGGAGGGCTGTCCCTTACACCCTATATACATACATGTACCTATAGATTAAAGGTTCATCAACATCCATAAGATTATACTAATTCACACATGATATGCCAAGACATTGGTGGCACATCGCCGAGCACATCAAGCCATTTCTGACACTCGCATCAGCTTTCATTTCACACTCCATTTTACAACCACAACTGATAAGATGTACGAAGTGAAGAACGTCTGAAGAGCCTTAGTAGATCAGGCGCTGGGCTGTTGTTACTGCAACTTTAGGCCGCACTTTGTCGTACCAGCAAAATGCAAACGTCGCAGCATCATGCTGAGACATAAGGAGCCTTTTGGCCACGTACAGGACTTAGTGCTTTTTGATACATATAGGTAGGTGCTCTGCTCTTGTTTTTATGTATTTATTTATTAAAACTTTATGCACAAGTAAAAAAGTATACCGTACAAAGGCGGACTAATGCCTGAGGCATTTTCTACTAGTCAACCTTAGGGTGATGCAGAGAGAAAACATGGCAGGTGCAACATAAGGGAATCACGAAAATCACTATAAAATACAAGAATAAATACATAGATATATACAGACATACTTGTAAACGGAATAAACTTCGTCAAGAGAAATAACGAACGGTAGAGGAGAAATAACGACCAAAAGAGGAGAAAATGAATCCAGCAAATCAGCGCTATTTATTAGATTTATCTGTTTGTGTAATATTTAGTCTGTATTCTTCCTGTGCGAGACCAAATAAATGCCTTTTCTTGCTTTCTTTCAACCTCATTCACAAGGTGGAAGATCGTTTCCTATCCAACGCTGTACTTAGAAATAGACACAATACCATGTCCTGCCGAGTTGAGTCTTTAACTCTTTAGTAAGTGGTAGAGATGAGAGCTGAAAATTATCCTTTATTGATTGCTTGGCAACTGTCTGTTGTATACACCCCAGCTAATTCAAATCAAGTTTAACCTACGCCTAGGTTGACAAGCTGAAATAATAGCTTCGCTCAATCTTTTGCGTTTTCTTTGGGCACTTTGAGAGTCGCTTTTCGTTCGTATGAGTTTATTGGTGAAACATTGTAAGATTTGTGGAATAACATCTTTTTTTCCCTATGCCGTCGCCATCGGCAAAATAGGATGTCGAATCGTTTGCTTGAGAGCGCATATCTTCCCATATTATAGCTTCTGCTGCCGATACTATACTAAGGCGCTCCTCTGACTTGTCAGAGCATATCTCTTGATTCAAATTTTTGTGGATCATTTTAGTCCACAGTTTCACGAAAACAGACGATTGGAGTCTGCCTATGCAGGACAACTGGTAAGTACTTAGATAGTGAGTAGTACATTCTGTCAAGAAAGTACCGGGAATCAATCATTTAAAAAGCCCGCTTGAAGGGATTGTCGAAATTCTTTTTGTCGCTAAGTTGGCACAACTGTTTTCTATACTCACGCGGAGTTTGAGCGTCACTTGTCATTTAGTTTGTATACAGTGCGCCATTTTGTCAGTTCATCTCAAGTGTGTTTTGAGATTTTTACAATGGATAAAGAAATCTAATAAACAATGTCTTAAATGTTGCATTGCAAATGGAATTTCTTGTGCTGAAGCGCTGAAAACGTTACATAAATCTTACAGTGAATCAACTTTATCAAAAACACGGCGTATGAGTGGTACAGTGTATTTAAAAGCGGTCGAGATGTGGTGGAAGATTTGCCTCGCTCTAGTCGGCCATCAACGTCTTCAACTGAACTTAACATCTCTCAAAAGTAAAAAAAAAATGGTGATTGAAAATCGCCATTTAAGTCTGAGAGAGATAACCGCTGTCTGTGTCTCACGAATCAATTTGTACCATTTAAACGATATTATTGTTTGGGCATGAAATGCGTTGCCAGTCGACTAGTGCCGAACGACCTGAGTTTTCTGCAAAAACTCAATCGCGTAAAGGTCGCTGAAGACATGATAGAACGAGTCAATTCTGACCCCACAATCACAAAACGCATTGTAACTGGTGATGAGACATGGGTTTACGAGTTTGAGATGCAAACCACTCAACAAGCTTCGGGATGGCGCCTTCCAACTGAGCCGAAACTAAAAGAGCGAGAATTCGCGGCGAGTACTGAAGTGGATTCCAATTCGCGGCGAGTACTGAAGTGGATTCCAATTCGCGGCGAGTACTGAAGTCGATTCCAATTCGCGGCGAGTACTGAAGTCGATTCCAATTCGCGGCGAGTACTGAAGTCGATTCCAAAAGATGAGCTTGAAAATGTTTTGATGATTGGATTATTCATTGGCGTAAGTGTATTATTTCGGAAGGGGCCTACTTCGAAAGCGGTACAATAAATTTGGATGAATAATACATATTTTGTGTTTAATTGACAAATACCCGGTACTTTCTTGACATTGTAAATGCTTTGTTGCAGTTCACAATTTTTCGACAACATAAGATTCACCGATGAAGCTGGACTTGAAACAACCTGGCGGCGACGTCGTTAACAAATGCCCATCCATGGATAAATATTACCCGTCTCTCCAATATTCCAATGTTTACTCTAGGGTGCATACTCGGTAGACTCTAATAATCCTTCCATATCCTAAGGGCACGTCTTCCCTACCATTACCGCGCCCCCCGGTGTACTCCTTGATATGCAATGGCCTATGTAGCCTCATGAAACAAAAGGCTACAGGGGCTAGTGTGAATCTTTGGTTTCATTCGAGTAATCGAGTCTGGTTAAACCACGCTGGGGTCGGCATTTCATTCATTCATTCATTCATTCACAGTTTACAATCTCGTGAGATAGCTTACCTGTAAACTAACGGTGTTCACAATCATACGGTGACATATCCATCATCTCCGTCAAGATTTTGAGACATACGATTTTCAAGTTCTGAAAGTGTGTATTGACCTTCCTCGCTACGTTTTACTTTTTCTGAAAGGCCATTTTTATCACATCATTACCATAACAATGCCAAGGGCCGACTGACTGATTGCATGCACGCGGCGCGTGCACATGCATTCAGTCGGCCACGCGCGAGTCGCGCGACGCGCAGCGCTGCCATTGCTGCCAACTGCCAAGACAAACAAGAGGTTGAAGGCGAGATAGGCAAGCGGCACACGGCGGTCGGAGGAGCAGATAGTTTTGGCACATTATTCGAGTTATTGTTCTGAATACTTACGCATGCAAATTTTTTTGCTGGTTATGAAGGGTTTGTGTCTAAGCCCTGGGTGTTTTGGTTTAGACACAAAATCCTTCAACTCGAGCTATGGCTATAGGTTTTCGTAAGTCGACCATACTACATATATATATGATGAGACTGCGAAAAATATGACAACTGCTTCTGTAAAATCTTGCCATTTACTAGTTGTTACTTCTGTGCTCTTAGTACTTGGCACGGCGAGGTCTTAAAGTTCGCAGAATGGAGGGGTTTCCAGGTAAAAAAAAATACATTAGGATAGTAGAACTATCTGTGTTCGCTAGAATAGCGGGAAAGATTATTTTTATGATGATTTTTCAATAGTTTTCCAATGATTTCCAATTTCCATATCGTTTCGTAGCAAGTTCATAGAATTTTTCGTAGCGCGAAGCAAACTCAGATACTTAGGTGGCGCTTTTAATAGCGTATATGTTATTTATGTCCATTAGTTTAACATAAAATATCCCCTCCCCCACCTTAAGAGCACAATAATTCAACTTATTCAACCCCGTTTTACATCGATGACATAGGTAGGTACTACTTATACATATTTAAACACAACCAAACTAAAACCAAAAATTACATGAATTGGTATTTCAAATAGAAGCTCACTTTCTGTCTTCTGAAATTAGATATGCCACAAAACAAAAATATTCAGCAAGTAAATACATAAGCATGAAATAATTATACCAAGAAATCGGTCAAGGACGTGGATTCAGGTAAAATGAAATTAACACACTGTTTCAATATTTATATTTAAATGCTATTATTTACATCAACTTTTAACATTAAATCCTAAATCTTTAAGTTCTTGCACTAGATAATCATCTTTGTACTCATTAATCTTGGAAAGCCATTCTTCAGTGGATATAACGTGGCGACATCGACCACCTAACTCAGGAGGTAAGTATACAGGGTCAATGTGTTTGTGTAGAGAGCTGACATCATTGCCATGGAAATGGATACGACTCCAGACGGCTTTCGGCATAAACTGTTTGAATAAATAGAAGATGGAGTGTAGGATCCAGCTGTACCTAATGATGTGAAGGCTATGATTTGGCAGTGGGAATGATACCTGGAACCAAAACGGATTGTTGGTGAGAACATAAAATCTTAAACGATGGAATGAGAGGAGCGACATCTAACGTGAAGGTGTTAAATTGTACAAGCTCTAACGCGTGTTGATGTTAAAACGATTCCTTTCTAAGTCAGTAGATGCCACTTTGTGTAGGAAAACGTAGTATTTTCTGTTCTAAAACAAAAAATAAAATTTCAAAGTGTACATCAACTCAATTCTAGTCATTTATACAGAATCTCAAGATGCTTGGCAATCGTTCTAGACTACGGGTCAAAGAAGACTTCATTCTACATAAATCTAATTAATTAAGAGGGAACAGGGCCTGCGATTTTCCATACAAATGTATTCTCTTTTTTCTTCCTGAATAATGCCTCTAGAACCTTAGTTCACAAAGCGGTCCAAGTGGACCCCCAGGGGTCAACGCAGTCAACGCAAATTTCCATAGTTAGATCTAATCTTCACATTTTTGGTCGAGTTTTGGGAATATGGTAGAAATGTAGCTGCAGGGGGTACACCGGAACCAGCTAAATGTTGAAAGTGGTCTATGAGAAAAAAAAGTCTGGGAACCTCTGCTGTGAGCAATCATTTATTTTTCATAAAATCAAGGTTGCTGTAGACACGTCCCTGTCATTTCCAAAAATTACAAATAATTCCCTATTTGTACGCCGCGGTGATTAGAGGACTACCAGACAAATTCGAAATGTTTGAATATTAAAAAATATATATATATATACATATATAGGGACCTAGACATACTCTTTCTTAAAATTTTAATGTAAAAAATAATTGAATCGGCTGTTTTCGTGGAGAAAAAAGGGGAATACGAAACGTCGATCTCGTCAAAATTTTTGTGATATAATCGGTCTGAGCTGCAGCTGTCCCTGTCGCATTGGTAACTCGGTTGTTAGGGAGCAGCGCGAAGGCAATAAATAGTTTCTTCAAATACCTATTTTTCAAATTCCTCGCAGGCCCCGTCCCCTCTTAAAGTCCGCTTACACCCAAAATCACAAAAAGCGTTTAGCGCTAATTCTGTCTCTATCATCTTCAAAAAAAAATAACTGAAATAGAACGATGATAGACGTATATAAATACGTTTATTGCTAAACGCATCTAGTGATTAGGAAGCAAGAGGGCCTAAGAGTTCTTATTTAAGACCTACCCCCATAAGGCTAACTATCTGTCCAGCCACTGTTGGTGTCAACTGGGCCACCTGTCTCAAGTTCAGGCCATCCAGGTCCACTACGATGGTGACTCCTAGTATCTGCAGCTTCGGCTGCATCACTGCTACTTCATCCATCACTAAGGCGAGGCGGACTACATCTTCTATAGGAACTAAGTCTACGTCCCAGTGACCTGAAAGAGCGAAATAAATTATAACATTTAGTAGAACTGATTTTTCGAATGTCAAGTATTGTATTATGGCGGTTTGTCAGCTTCCGTATATTTACACGTAAATACCTACAGGAAACATGACTGTTAAACCATAACTATTTTTATTCTTCAGTGACTAACTTTGACTATGTACCTAGATACTTTTGTGAGTACTTTAGCACTGCTTACTGTAAGCTACAGCTCAGAAATAAAGGAGTTCGCAACAGAAAACTAAACACATCATTTAAACACAAACATATTTAATTCCTTTTCCACAATATTTGTAAAAACACTCGGATATCCCCAAAATAATAAGTCATGTACTTACTCGCTAGTATTTAAAGTTAAATTCCACCAATTAGATACGCTGATACTTTAGATGAGTTTTCTGCTCGGCGCCTCGAACAAGAAGGCCGGCCGTCAGTTGTCTCCCATAGAGAATGACAGTGAATGCCATGATGAGCGAGTAATCGATTGAGTGACATGCCAGTATTAGTCGATTAAATAAGTAGAGTTACCAGATACAAGCTAACATTACTTTCAAATTCGACGATATTACGTACGTATATTGCTATCATTTCCTTCAATATCTGTAGTATCTTACCAAACCTCATGAGTATGACGCGCCCATTGTCCGGGCTCTCTGGTAGGATGCCTGCGTATACGTTCTTCACCTGAACGAGCTCGAACGGGTCGCAATCATACAGGTACGCATTCTGCCGTTGGAAGTCTTCGTAGCGCACCATCTGATGGGGAAAACAAAGAGATGCTCATATTTGGGTAAGTACTTATAATAATGTTCGAGAAACCTGAAGTTTCATTTCATAACGTAAGATAATTCGGAACCATTTCAGAACGTTTCGCTAACGAGGCTCATAAACCGCCGATTAAGTTTTTACATTCAAGCTTATAGAATAGCATACTTTTATTTTCAAACCGAGTCCATAGGGTTAGTAACAATTTTACTTAATATCTGGTGTTCATAGGTACAGACACAGATTAACAAACAATTAAAATTAGAATTCAGCGTGGAACTGCATCCACCTCCGCAACATGGAGGAATCCCATCGATCTGTGAACACACTGAGAATACTGTTGGTGCTGCCGCGAACACGCGACGTCAGGGATGCACATCTTTTTCTAATGATGGCGGTAAAACCATCAATGTTATTTATTATCTACAAACATCCCTGACGCACTAGAACGCCACGGCAGCCGCAGTAGTACTTTCAGTTCATTATTATTTTGAACGCGTACGTCGCTGCATGCTCGCTGAGTGAAGTTGACCCACAGGCTGCAGGCTGCACGCTGCTGCTTATACGAGTAGGTGGCTAGCAAAAATGTTACTGTCGTTCTGTTGAGAAAACAGCAAAAAACAAAAATACTTATCTATACGTTCATTTATCAATCTATTTGGCAGTAAGAGCGAAATATCTGTAGTACATAAAGACGATAGTATTTATACTATCGTCTTCTATAACTATAAATCAAGCTCACTCAGACTCTGGCGATGCTAATTTCAAGAATCCCTTATAAAATTGCGGATTTATTTTTCTCACTACTATCCGTTACAAATTGCTTAATTATTTAGTCAAATTAAAAACCAAATTAAGCTCATGAGTTTCAAAGAAATAAACATTCTAAAGAATTCAGAAGAATTATCGTCTCATCAATGTCAACTACAGTGCAGTGTAAGTAGCTCACCGCCATCACTCGGCATGTTGTCTCCGAGAAGTCTTCGTAGTAATTATGAGAAAGTGTGAAAAATGTTTTACTTTCTCGCTTTCTTTAGTAATGGGTAATGTTCAGTTCACAAAGCTATTAAGAATATGTGGCTAATGACTACCGCGGCCGGCAATGATTTTTCTTAAAATATCGTTGTGTTGATAAAGGCTTAAATTTAAGAAAGAATGTGAACATATTAAAGATGCTAAACTAACATGCAAAACATATACCTAATGCTGACATAAGGGTCAGTATCATTAGAAGTTGACATGCAAGAACTAGTGCTGAAGCAGTCTAGAATTAATAATTCTGAAGACGACAAGGGGCTCTACAGGGGCAACTAGATCTATAATTAATTCATGCTTATCGTACCAAACATTAATAATAGTAGATTGTTTGCCAAGGGAGCAAACAACTATTTTAAAGGAGAGAGTGTTTCTTTGAATCCAGAGCGCAGCGAGGGATTCAAAGTACGTCACTCGAGCTTAAAATAGTGTTGCTCCTGAGGTGGACACTACTTTTTGTCATCCTCTATGAGAAAATAAGTAAGTGCAACTTATGAATAAGAATATAATAGCATCTACGTTTATTTAGTTACATACAATTAGGAACAATAAGACATAAACTCCCAATTTGAGTAAACAATTACGAACGAAGGCGGAATGCATTTCGCGCATTTTTTATTTTTTTACAAACTTTTTTTTTTAAGTTTGGCTCGCGCGCGGTTTACTTTATCAAACCGCCTGTTACTTGTTCATACAATGTTCGTGATTAATCTCGGTGATTGGAACTTTTACCAACAATATCAACATTCCAAATTTAAATAACTCCCCTAGGGATTAAAGAGCTATTTTAGTCCCTGATGTTTACGAAGAATAAAGTAGCTCTTTTTAAATAGATATGATACTTAAAACAATATTTTACCTACCTATAATACTGAAGAGTTAAAATATCCCACCATAATTAGAAACAGACCTGTATAAATAACAAAGTTCAGTCAAGAGAATAAAAACGTCATCTCATCATCATTTTCATCTTCCAGGATTCCAGTCTAACCGGATGCAGCTGAATACCAGTATTTTACATAGAGCGACTGCCTATCGCATCTCCACAACCCAGTTACTGGGTAACATACCCCTTGGTAAGACTGGTCCTAACCTCGGCAAGCGTTGCATAACCTTGAAGACCGTGCGGCTGTTATTATTTAGCCACGAGCCCACGAGAGAATAAAAACATATTAGTTAGTTCAGGTTTTTGGAGTTTCACACACATTGAAGGTTTCATTAAAGCGTCTTTGAAAGTCGACACACGTTTCCATGTCAAGGAATATGTACTGCAGTGACCGGTCGTGTTCACGTTCTAAACATTTTGATACCATGTCTTTCCTAACATGGACATAATGGTGGTCCTTGACGATTGCTATCGTGATGGCGTGAACGGAAATTGCCGGAGATGAGAGTATTTGATGATTGATGATATTTTTGCACCTCTATACATAATATAATGTACCTAAGGACTACACGTACATACGACTATACATACTGTCTTCGTCGTTGAGCAAATGGTCAATACGATTATGAATATG
Source organism: Fissipunctia ypsillon (assembly GCA_947568875.1). Classification (NCBI taxonomy): domain Eukaryota; kingdom Metazoa; phylum Arthropoda; class Insecta; order Lepidoptera; family Noctuidae; genus Fissipunctia; species Fissipunctia ypsillon. The sequence goes on from OX387655.1 coordinate 3,478,353, forward strand.
TTGATGAGGAAATCCATTTTGTAGAAATCAATATTTGCTTTCACCAAAAAACCTCTCAATCCTTCTTAACAATAATTGTTTTTTACAATTAAAAGTTACCCAGTCACTGGGTTGTGGAGGTCAGATAGGCAGTCGCTCCATGTAAAATACTGGTACCTATTCAGCTGCATCCGGTTAGACTGGAAGCCGACCTCAACATAGTTGCGAAAAAGCTAGGCAGATCTGATGAGTTTAAAACAGTATCCGTGGAGTTTCTTGTCTGCTCTTGTCCATAGGAACGACCATTTCGGTCCGTGCACCTGGCTTCTAACGTTTTATAAGTGCCCATGTAGGTTTAAGTATGTGATTTTTTTTTAATTGATTTGAATTGTTGACTGACTGGTAAGTTTTTTCGTAGTTTATCGGCTAGATATTATCGTCATCAACAGTCACAGTCTGAAAAGTTGTGGCTGATAAATTCAGAACTTTAATTTCGGTAGTCGTCGATGTATTTGGATCTGTATTTTAGTTTTTTGCCACCGACTTCCGAAATAATGTAATTTTCAAAAAGTTTTTTTTATTTTTCACTTTTTAGTGGGTCTGTTTGTTATTTATCTAAGTTAATTAATTTAATAGCCTAATGTCAACTGCTCATCACCTTTTACAAAATATTTCCCGATGCGGGGACGTTAATTGTTGAGGAGTTCCCCTGGTAAGAACCTGGTCAGGAGAAATGAAGCTGATGTGAAGTCGCCATAGGATTCTGACTTGGTGACAATGGGACCACCTCGAGAGTCGAGAGCATACCCTTTCAAACAAAAAACAATTTTCAAAAGCGGTCCACAATTGGCAGAGAAATCGGTGAACATACATAAAAAACATACATACAGTCAAACATAGAATCTCTTCAATCACAAAACAATGGAATCGTTATTGATTAAAAATTACTAATCAGAAGTTTGTGAAATAACCTCCAAAGCAGCTATTGACCTTAATTTAAGACTCATTAGCTAAGTATCGTATAATTAATGTACAGACGCTAGCAGGTCAAGCTACCCGAAACTGTCAAATTTTCCCAATCAATCTTGAACCTAATGCTATAAGCAATAAAGTTGAAAATCTATTAAAGTAATTTGACAGATTGTAGTAGCTTGATGTGCTGCCGTCCATACAAACAAATACCTATGTAATGTCTGTCCACTTTGGAAAGTTAGACAAAAGTATGAATATTTAAATAAGTAATAGAATTTTGACGTACTGCATGTAGACCTTGTAGACTGTCTATAGTCACCTGTCGATGGTAATTTTGAACAACATGCAATTTTATCTCTGTTAGGTATTTTTATCTCATCAATCATTTACAGCTCCATAATATTACTGAGAATTATCACCACCCTTTGCAGACAGTTCAGTTGACCGCCATGTTGTTTTGTTATTACATAAGCAAGAATGATGCTGCTTGATATATTCAACTAACATTTCAGAACTAGATTAGTGACTAAGAAGGTCAGTCTCATTTCCCCCTCAACCATTACGCAAACTAATTCAGTTAGGTAATAATAGAAATTTAATTGTGTCTCATAATCATAACATACGGTTGAGGGGATAAATTGAACTCTGAGGTGCTTAGAAAGTGAAGCAAGACACGTTTCATCACCCATTTTCCCATGCGTGGTTCGGCGGTTTAGACATTGACATTCCTAACGCCATTTCTTATCACCTTCACCCACATAATCGTAGCGGAACTGCCGCCTCTATCCTACCTACTATAAATCCATAATAAGCATTCGTTCTCAGTAGAATTGCCAATCTAAAGATTGACACAAAGAATCGATCGCATGGTTCGTTATCAAATTGCTACAGATAATAGCTTGCCTGTCACGTCAGATGTTCATTCGCCGTACAGTGATGAGGGTACAGAGGATGTCATTCGTTTATCACGATGACATCCGAGTTCACCCGATTGAGTTGTCCAGCAGAGTCGGTAAATAAACGGCTTAACTTTTGATAGGCAGGAGCACGTGTGTTCTGTTTTGTCGTGAACTGTCTATCGGGCTTGGCAGACTTGTAAACTTCGAATTAAGTAGTGATTCATGTAGACATCTAGACACCAATCACCATCTGCACAGGTATAATTATGAATGTTCCATTGTTAAGCTTGGTATCCTAAACACTTCGTAAATATGACAATGTTCCGATATCACCACCATCGCCACCACCACCTACCACCTTGACAGGTAGGTTGGCGTCTTGGCGATAAGTAGCAATAAGTAATATGGTGATTTTCGCAACTCAGCTACAAGTCTTGTAGACTTTTTAAAGACACAGATGATGTTTTGATGCCAGAATTCATAAAGTATCATAATTGAAAAATAGGACAAGCTACGCCGACCGCAAATTACTTGAGATAGTGGCAATATGATGATGTGTCATTATCATTAGCCTAATAGCTCACCAATTTATGCGCTAACGCAGGTATGGACCGCCGGCATCTCAGGAACCGCAGTAAATAGGCGTCATCTGTTCGCCGCGGATTACATTCCCCTCGCTCTGAAACAAACGGTTTTATCGGAAATAGATGTTGCAACATTGACCCCACGGGTAGACCGGAATTTAGTAATATCGAACTTTATATATGCATCATTATAATGACATCTTACAAAGATTTAGTTGAGCTTTTCACTATGCAAGCGTAGCATATTGTTCAAAACTCGCATATGGTAGGCGTGTTTCAAATTGCAAATTACACTAGGGCCGTGGAGTCCGAGTGCTCATCGAGTATTTCAGGACATCGCCAAGCCGCCAAGCGGTTGATCGACTCTTCACGTGACCAGAGGGGTGACCTATTTTTAGGCTAAAAATTCAGCATTGCCATCCAACGTGGCAACGCCGCCAGCCTTTTGAACACTTTTTCCACTGACAGCGATGCGGACGATTTTTTTAATGCCTTAAAGAATGAGCTCTTCCCTTGTTTCCCTTTATATACTTGTACTTATTAACCATTGCAACCATTTCATGAAATGATCAATTCTAAGATCTGGCCACGACATATTGTATAAAATATGTGATCATTAGTGTTGGATTGTACAAGTATTTATAATTAGGTAAGTTTTGTCAAAATAAAAGAAAGTCGAATTGCAAATGGCAAAAAACGTTTTCCAAATTCCATGTAATTTAGTTTCTATTCTGAAACCTTTAAACAAGGTGAAATTTTGCTAAGTGGCCAAATTACATATATGTACTTCAAAGCATGGGGAATGAACTGTTTACAATAATCATGTAATATGGATTACGTTATAATATGTAATAGCTGACAATAACCGTCCATCAGGTGTTGAGCAATGCCAAGAAAATTGCTATTGTTAGTCAATGTCGTAAGTCGGCACTTTTAGTCGTAGCAAATGTGTAAGATAACAATCTTTTTGAACAAGTTGAGCTAGTTAGCCAATCTCACGATTTCGACATTTTAGCCGTTTGGTAGTTTAGCAATGAAATAACACTACCTGCCTTGCCTACCTGCAGACTAAAAACTCAATTTCGTTGTCAACACCAAAAAATGCAAAAGGAATTTTACGTTTGTGATTCATCATCGTTTTGTAAAACAGGTGTGAAAAAAGGGTAACAACCTTTTTCATTCACCAATCACCACGGATTAAAAAAGTAAACGAGGTTGTTTTGTTTTTTTTTTTACAGACTCAGCGGTTAAAATGTTACGGGTACTAGAATCACATAAGTTCAGAGGAGGTGTCTCTGTTTACTTCTTACCACGTATCAACCGTCGTAACTCCTCAATTGCTTTGCCCCTAGTATCTGGATCTTCATTACAATGCCTTTTTGCATATTCTTCGAATTCGGAATCTTCATAACGACTAATTTCAGCTTGAAATGCAATCTCGATAAATGCCATTTATGCTTCAGGCAACCTGAAAAATAAAGTAGCTTAATATGAGATCATGTTTGACATACATATTTTGGATAGCAGCAAAATAAATTAATGATGTGGGAATAAGTTTGACGTTTTGACAGCTTTTGTATAGAAAATATGCCAAACCTCCGTATTTATTCCTCAGATAAAAGTTATCTGACGACTGAAAAATCGGCCCTTAGTGCTGGATATTTAGATAGTCAAATTCATATAACTTTTAACTGAGGAAAAAATATAGCGGTTTGACAGCTTTGGTATAGAAAATTATGTCAAACTGACATACCATTTGGTTTGGCTAAAAATTTTCAGTCTACTGTCAGAGAGGTTTGGCGCTGTATGCCGAGATACAGGTTTTTCACCTAGTTCGGCTACAGATGCTATTATGTTGCATTATTATCATTATAGCCTACAAATGTATTTTTACGCAACATGGTTTTAAAATGTTAATATTTTTGGTGTCAATAAATTATTAAATTATAAGTAATTATATAACCTATACTTACATTATTTATTCGTCAGTTAAAAGTTATCTGACTATTGTAAAATCAGCCCTATGTTTCCTGAGAAATGTCATCAAATCAGCACGAGACTTCAACGATAAAATCGATAGTCATTTCGATTAAAAACTTTCTACTAACCAAATTGTACTATCATCTACTTGTTACACGATGTAGGTCCAGAGAGAAATGTTGCTTGGTGTACACTTAAAGTAAGAAAAGTGGCCCACCCGAATCAGTCAATCAAAACAACAAAGTTGTTTACAATTTTGTTGTACTACTTGTAACAGCCAAGCAACTATTGAATACTTTATTTAAAAATTACTTTTTTTTTGCGTGACACTATTTCTAAAGTAAATGCATTGAGCTTATGTACCTATACTACATAGCATAAGTCCCACGACCTCCTACTATTTTAACTGCTGACGGATATCGACACACTTATTAGATTACATTTACTCCTAACTGCTCGGAAAGGTTTTTGGCAAACACAATAAAACATAAGTCTTATTTTGAAGGAAAGGAAGAACATTAGACTGCGTTATATAAACCTATACAATTACAGTACAATAACCTTATGAAGTAAGTATGTACATTTTTCCCCATGCGCGGCCGCTCCGTACTCTGTGGCCGCGCCGCCTGATCACAAACCACAGCAAAAGTGTCGTTAGATCCTCTTTAATATACCTACAGGTTGGTCCAATTATTGACGTCCAAAAAAAAAATTGAATTCCTCATACCCAGGGGTATATTCGATGGGACCCCCATGTATGTTCCGCGATTTTTTGTAGTTTTCCAGTATTTTTTTTTTTGTAATTTTTTAGTTTTCTGTCGGTGGAGCTTCAAAAATTCATATCTATTTTTAACCGACTTAAAAAAGGAGGAGGTTCTCAATTCGGTTGTGTTTTTTTAAATGTTTGTTACCTCAGAACTCCGTCATTTATAAACCGATTTGAAAAATTCTTTTCTTATTTGAAAGGATCTACTTTCAGATTGGTCCCATACGAATTTGGTTAAGGTGAAAACGCTAAGGTAGCCCACGAAATTAAAATTTTCTTACGTTTTTTGCAATTTGCAGCTCAGTGTTTGGGTGTACTTATGTTGATTAAAGTATGATTCGCGACCGTAACAAATATGTATTTACAGAATTATAATCATTAGAATCAGTAATATAACTCCTTAAGTTAATATAATCCTAAAATGTTAAAATTTCATAAAATAGTCATTCAATAGAATTACTTGGTCTTAGAGAGTTGTGTTGATAAGTTTAATTATTATAATTCTGTAAATACTTAATTGTTAGGGTCGCAAATAATATTTTAATCAACATACAACCTAATACTGACCTGCAAATTGCAAAAAACGTAAACAAATTTTAATTTTGCGGGCTACCCTGGCGCTTTCACCTTAAGTTCTGATGAGTGGTTTTTGAGTTAGCTTCAATAATACGTATTTTTTCCACTGAGTGTATGTTGACGATGTTATAATAATTTACTGTCACTGGTTATTTACATTGCAAGTAGTGGTAGACGACTTTGTGTGGGAACTAACAAGTGAAAGATAAAAACTTTTTACAAAAAAAAAAAACAACCGGCTTCCAAAAAAAAAAAAACACTACAAAGTGAAAAAAAAAAAACTTTAATTTCATAAATCGGTGGCAAAAAACGAAAATACAAACCCAAAGACTTCCGAAATTAAAGTAATTTTTCACTTTGTAGTGTTTTTTTTTTTTTGAAGTCGGTTGCTTTTTTAGATATAATTGTCTTGAATGTTACTTTCATACTTAAAATATTATTCCCAACAAGTTACACTCAAAAAAGTATCGATACCAGGGATTTAAGTTTTTAGTGGGATAGACTCAAATTTGAAATAAATCGAAAATTACAAAAAAAATCGGCAGTCCTGGGTATGAGAAATTCTGATTTTTTTTTTTGACGTCACGGTTAGGACACCACAATAATTAAAGTTGACAAGGTTGTTGACTAACTAGGCGCAGTGACACCGTGTACTTAATTACTATCGCGTTGTGAAATAAGAAAGTGGACCATTTAATTAATAATTATATCAATGAGGTGGACAGGATTTTGATTGCAGTAGCAAATAGCAAGCAAAACTTATTTATTTTGTGTCTTTTTACAGAAAGTTACTTGACAAATAGTTCACAAGAAGAATAATAAGTTAAGTACTGTAGAGGCTTTAGTTGATCCTGCCTTCCGCATGAATCCTCTTCGGATTATGACATTGGCTGATGAGACAAACACTGGTTTTATTTGGAATTTAGAATAGGTATAAATTATGACGTACAGTCATAATTTTTTATGTCGAGGGAGTGAAGTACTAGCCTTGCTCATATAATGTATTGTTGCTTTCATATAAGCAAATAAATCACAAGAATAGCGTTGCCGTGTTCATATTTCTACGTAGATTCCCCAACACACCTCGAAGTCGAGACCCTACAGACAATCTACGTGGTGACCTGCCTGTGTACCGTGGCTGGTCACTACATTACCTACTGTAAGGGCTGGGCTGATTTAATTGACGTCCATGTTTTGCCTAGAGGATAGAGACCGTACTTTCAAGTATTATCGCAGCAACTATCCCTTTTTCCGTCTCATCATCATCATCCACAGCCCGACTTCACCCACTGCTGAGCATAGGCTCTCTTTTGATGTGCCTATTCCCACACGCTCTTGTGCCAGCCTCATCCAGATTCTACCCGCGATGGCGATAGTAATGCTAGCCACTCACGTTACTTACGTTACGATTTATTTGCGCAAACATACATACATACATAGTCTAGAAAAACATTACCCTTCTTCTGGGGCAGTCTGGTAAAAACAGGTCACTATAGCCGAGTTAAGCGCACATTGTCATGAGGGGCCGCCCCGCGTCGACGGCTGGCTGGGCGCAGTTTTGCATCTTTTTACCACGGGAAATTACAATATGACCCGTTCCTAGTACCAAGGTATCAGAAATTAGAAGAGGAAGTGAATAAGTAGCAGTTCGGTTGGTTGGTCGGGATTCGGGTCGGTGTCGACATCGCAGATATGCGTCTTTTTAGCACGGAAAATTTCAATTCGTCTTCTTCCTAGTACTAAGACATCATAAATGAGAAGAGTAATAAAATATTTCATAAATTTTTGTTTTAAAGAGATTTTGGGCATTCGAGATGTCGCTGGAGTCGTCTACTTACTTTACAGTCAGTAGTCGGATAGTATTTATACACTCGAGTAAACTTGTAGATGAAGTCCCCGGCAAATGTTTACTAGGGTCAAAAATTACTGTGTTTTTATCGCCTTCCGCTGTTATTAGAAAATATTTACCTACCTAAGATTGCTAAGAAAGTAAATAAGCCGGCGTCCAATCTACACTACACGAATATTATAAAGTTTGTAAGTTGAGATGTAGGAAGTAATCTCTGGAAGTCGATCTTTTCGAAATTTCGAAAATTCTTTCAAGGCAATTTGGATCTAAGTGGGTTGTGGACCTTGTGGTAGGAGTAAACTGGCAGAAATTGTGATACTCGAAGAAGCGATAAGCCGTCAGTAATAATTTCAAGTCTCAAAAGACTAAAAACTATACTAGATGGCTCTGTATTAAAAAACAAAAACTTTTGACACTTGAAACTTGAGACCATAATTAGATAGCTCTGTGTTTACATAATATACAGCGAAAGGAACTTCGTTCGGTGTCCCACGACACCTCCCGCCTTTTTTCTACATACCTTGCATTGCACTGTAAATAAATTTGGAGATTGCGTAATATAAACACGTCCCTTACTTATATAACATCACTAGATATAAATTCACGTAGGACGTTGGTGTGTAGGTATTTTTTTCTGTCTAATAGAAAATAAAGGTCCTGCGTACAATTCCCGGGTGTGTGTGTTCCAAAGTGTTAAAATGATTCCATCTGGAATTTCTCAGTAGCAGCTCGGAGTCTGGATGTGTGCCCGGTTGACAGCAATAGGCTCGCCCCTATTACATGGAACTTAACATAACTGGCGACATGTGGGTGTACTGTATACATAGGTTAGGTAAGCCTCTGCCTAACCCTTCGGGGAATGCAGGCGTTTTGTTATGCTGTTCTGTTGAAAAATTAATAAATTAAATGTGGTTATCTATTCACCTACAGACAATTCTGTCAGCTAATGGGTACTTATTTCGTAGTCTTACTTATTAGTTTGCGTAAAAGTCATTAGTCAATAATAAGGTGGTATTTCACCAGACTACGTATAGAAATACAATAAAATTAACGATGATGAAAGATGACACAATCACGTCTTGTTTCAAACGATGTGTAAAATATGAAAGATCTTGTCGGATTAATGACGAAACATATTGTAGGTAGTATTTTTGCTTGCTTATCTGCTTTTTTCACTCAGACCGCCATGCGCCATGGCCATCTCTCTCTCTAGGTGTCGCAAGAAGACGAAGTAGTAAGGATCCGATATGATCACTCAGTTTAGACTCCTGGTAGGAACCTGGTTATTTTTAATGAAAACAAGACACAAATCTACACACAAGACAAATGAGCGTTACTATTTTTTTTTTCGTTTCTATCATCAGAACCAGTCGATCCCCATGCTCATCATTATAAATCTGTGAAGTAGAACAAGGAAACTATTGTTTATCCCAACAACAGCTTGAATTGTGAAGAACCCGATAGGGAAACAGAGACACCATCAAACCATTCAATATTTATTTTTAAATGGCCTTTGAGAATTAACTCATAGTTTTATCTCCTAACAGCAATCGTTCATTTTTAGAACCTGTTTATAAAAAAGTGATAGTGTTACAAACCTGCTTATTATTTAAATTGTGACGGATATCGACACACTATTACTCCTCACTACTCTGAAGGATTTTAGGCAAACGCAAAAAAGCATAACGGCCTCTGCTGTTGAAGGAAAGGTAGGACACACGGCTGACCAACTATAAACCTATGCAATAAGCAATTACAGTACAATAACCTTATGAAGGTAGGTACCTATCAGGGGCGAAGCCTTCATACAACCCGATTCCTATCGGCTTCCCTTCGGAACAACCACTCTTCTTAATGTCTACTATTGCCAAATAATATCGTACACCCGTGTGTGTAGCACATCACATTACATAATTAATTGTATCTAATACCAGTTAACCATCATAAGAATAAAAACCTACAGTTTTTTGTCTGAGTTTATGCGAACTGAACAATTTTTTCATCGGCTTGCCTCTAATGATGATTGTATCTGCGCCATTGGTACCTCCATTTTTCTACATGCGCGGCTGCTCCTGATCACAGCCGCAGGAAAAATGTCGCTAACTCCTCTATAATTGAAGTTGACACAGGTTGTTGACTAACTAGGCGCCGCCGCACCGCCGCCCGCCGTGACAGCGTGTATCTACTTAATTACTGTCGCGTTATGAAATAAGTAGGTGGACACAATTTTGATTGCAGTGGCATATAGCCAACAAAATTATCTGTTTTGTGTCCTTTTAAACAAGCTACAAATATTTCACAAGAATATGTTCAATAATAAGTTGCTAGTAGGGCTGGGCGGGCTGATTTATTGTAGTCCCACCAGTTTTGCCTAGAGGACAGAAACAGACAGAACTTTCAAGTATTATCGCAGCAACTACTTACATAATTATTATGTCCCTCTGTCTACTGTTTGCTTTCTCGGGAACTCGGTAACGGTCGCCCGGTCAGCAATCGGTCGGTCGTTTCGGTCGGACGGAAGTTCGGACCGATCTGAGGGGCAATTCTCGTAAATTTAAGAACATTCGCAGTCTGATCTCAGTCTCAATATGTCAAATATACCTATAATTTCCCTACATTTTTGACATTTGATTGTCGCTGAGATGAGATTGCGACTAGATTTTGAACGTTTTTAGTTACGAGAATTGAGCTTCTGAGATGTGTCACTTTTGCACAAATATTTCAAAGTAAACTTATAAAATACCAAGGCTAAATAAATTTTGAGGAGCTCACTTTACCCCACGTGGTCCTGGGGCCTCCGCGCCGTGCGTCGTCGGGTGTGCAAGATGGTCAGTTCATTACATTTTACTCGAGAGCAGACAAATAATAACAAAGTTAGTTGCGTCGAAACAACAGACACACATTTAAAATGAAATAATTACGTTACTTACTAACACACAATTCCTAAAATTTTGTTAACTTTGCTTGTGCGTAGTTTTTGAGTTAACTTCGACAATACGTAGGTATATACTTAATCCACTTTGTATCTTGATGATGTTATAATAATTGTAATAATTCCTGTCACTGTTGTTCACATAGCAAGTAGTGGTATACCTACGAATTGGTATGGGGTAGGTATACTAAAAAGTGAAAAATAAAAAACGTTTTTGGGCGTTTTTCAAAAAAGATGTACATTTGCGAATTTGAGGTGTCCTAGACTTTAGCAATTTTTTATAATTTTTGTATGCACCGCACTCATATAAATTGTACATTTATTTAATAGTATCATATTTAAGTTTTAAAATTGACTATAATATGCAACCCAAATATCACTGATATTAAAATATCATAAAACTAACAACAAAAAAAGTGTAAAATATTCATGTCCCACCTGTATGTTTGGAACTTTCAAGTCTCAGGTAAGATTATATAAATTAAATGGCGTCACTGTTTTAGGGTCTGTAGACGTAAGTTGATCTCATAAATACAATTTTGAGTCCTTTATTTCGAATATGGGCTTAAAATAGCTTATATTACAATTTTATTGTTGTCCCAAGAATATGACAGAACCGGAATTCCGGCAATAGTCACGGTAAATTTTTCATACTTCACCCCAATATTACCCTTAAATATGGTTGTTTTTCATTTCTGGCTACATTTATCTTGTCTGTGGTATAACCGCCATTTTGAAGCAAACCTCAGTGTCAACAAAATCTGTGACGAAAGTGGGCGTGTTACGGTGGTGCCGAATTGGAGTTCCAGATAGTAACAGGATTTCATGAGGTATGTAGCAGTTTATCAAGTTATTTGCCGTAACACAATCACACTTTGCTTTATAAATTTTTGTAAAACAAGCCGAAAGTAGTTATAAAGTGGACACAAGAGGTTGAATTATTTTTTAAAGTTTTGTTGTTATGAATTCGTCACATCCAGTTCGTAACGTATTGTATAGCCGGAATCATTTTGTGACGAACTGGAACTATTAGGCTGGGGCTACATTTGGATGAATGGTATTAAAATAAATAATCCTTCTAACATTATAAATGTGAAAGATTGGATGTTTGGATGTTTGTTACCGCTAATCTTCGTAACGGTTGAACCAATTTAGATGAAATTTAAAATATACATAGATCGTGACCTAAAATCAAAATTTTATGGTAAACTTGGTTGAAATTTTATGTATTTTCATGCTAGTGTAGAATAAATATAATTAACAGTGAAAAAAAAAACAGTTGAAACAGTGCGAAGATATTTGTAGGTAGGTATAGGTTGTCTATAAAGGAAAAAAAAATAACCAGTGTGCAAATTGTGACCATAAATTCAGCACATGATTACTGCACGACCCCCTTGCATAGAAAATTTTTGTCGGTTATCAAAAAAAAAGTAATTTTTTTTTAAATAACCGACGAAAAATTTACGCTAGCGTGTCTAGAATCATATAATGAATTCATGGTTACATGATTTTTTTTAAGCTGTTGCTCTCAAAGTTGCTGTTTGCTATATTTCAGTGAATATGGCCCTCACGGCAGCAGAAAGAGCTAAACGATACCGGGAGAAACTGAAACAAAACCCCGAAAAATTTGAAGAGCAGCGGAAGAAGCAGTTAAACAGACTTAAAAAGAATCGAAAAACAATTAGTGACTTAACAGAAGAAGATAAAGAATGTAGAAGAAAACAATGGAGGGAAGAAAAGAAAAAACAGAAACTGAAAAAGAACAAAACAGAGAACGAAGATCAAAGAGCTACCCTAAGTTCATCGAAGTCTCAGTCTCAAAACAGCGTAGCTCCAGTCTTAAAAATTCGTTACAAAAAAATATGTAGGAGTTATCGAGGAGCTTTAGAAAATATTCGCAAATTGAAAGTAAAAAATGAAGCAATTCGCAAGAAACTTTACCGTGAAAAGTTAGCACATGAGGCAAAAGTTGGTGAACTCCAAAAAAAAAATTGATAAACTTACTGCGCGGCAAGAAATTTTAGAAATGTCACTACGGGAAACTTACGGCACTGCTCAATCTTTACCAGAAAAAAGGCTGCTTAAATCTGTCGCGGTAAACCAAGTGGTCAAAACCAATAGATCAGTCACAGCGGTTACTACGTGCTTGGGGCTAAAAGGCCGTATAAGGCAAAGTAAGAAAAAAAATGTGTTAAACAAGAAGGTTCAAGAAGAAATAAAGCAATTTTATTTAAGAGATGACATAAGCCGAAACACAGCTGGAAAACGAGAAACAAAAACTAGAGGGAAGAAGAAAATGCAGATCAGATATTTAACTGACACATTACACAATTTATTTGAAATTTATAAAAAGGAAGGGGGAACGCACAGCTTTACGACTTTATTTCGCTATAAGCTGTATTACGTTTTGTCACCTACGGCCAAAAATAGATACCTGTATGTGCGTTAAGCATAGCAACATGGAGTACCTTTTCATTGCTCTGAAAAACAAAAATGTTATAGACTATAAAAACCTCGAAGATACTATTAATAAGTCTGTTTGTGACAAAAACTTGTATGCTTGCATGTACGAAAAATGTGTAAATTGTAACAGCCAAAGCTTACAATACAAAGAGGAAAAAAATGAAGACGAAATTACATGGTTTAGATGGGAAAGAGTTATGCATACATACCAAAAATCGGAAAATAGTATTACTACTAAGAAAACTGTGAAGCAAGTGCAGAAAGGAAAGGTTCGAGATCTAATGACAGAATTTAAAGCAGAGTTTTCAAAATTTAAGAAGCACTGCTACAACTGGAAAGAGCAGCAGCGGCAATACCAAATTTGCATTCAAAATCTGGCCATTAAAGAAATTGCCATTTTAATCGACTTTTCCGAGAATTACGACTGTAAACTGGGGACGGAGATCCAATCGATGCATTTTGGAGCATCAGAACATAGTATAACACTTCATTGTGGTATGATTTATTGGATTGATAAGTCACAATCGTTTGTAACGATATCTGATAATACATGTCACGAGCCCAATGCCATCTGGGCACACCTCTTGCCCATATTACAGTTTGTAAAGAAATCAGACCCAACAATTGAAATCATCCATTTTTTTTCTGACGGCCCCACATCTCAATAGACAGAAAAAGAACTTTTTCCTCATTAACTTATTTACAACAAAATTAAAATTGAAATATATTACCTGGTCATTTTCGGAAAGTGGGCATGGTAAGGGTGTCGCAGATGGCATTGGGGGTGCAGTTAAAAGACAGTTAGATAGACGTGTGGCTTATGGGCATGATGTGACTGATGCAGATGATGCGTATCAACATTTATCAACCAGTATGAAATCTGTTAAATGTTTCAAAGTCTCTGATAGTGATATCGAGAATATGAACAAAATCATTCCAAAAGATCTTAAAGCTGTCCCGCAGACCATGAAACTCCACCAGGTCATATCTGTCGATGTCGGTCAAATTATGCATCGGCAATTAAGCTGCTTCTGTGGCGATAAACGCGGGCTTTGCACTTGTCTGAATCCTGAAACTCATTCATTTAATTCTGACCGAAGTCAATGTGGTAGTCGAACCATCTCTGTTGTTAGACTCGATATGGCGCCTTGCAATAAAAACCGTGGCGTTACAACCGACTTCGCAAATGACATTGGTCTTTGCGATAAACCCGACCATCATGATGCTCAAATATTTTTGGATATCAATCAAAACACTGCATCTATTGCTGAAAACGATCAGAGTAACTGCGACGATCAAACAGTGTCGATTATTGATTTTGAAAATGTGCCTCGCGATGAAAGTGGTGGAAGAATCGCCACCGTTACTGATATTGCGCCTTGCAGTAAAACCGACCAGAGTGACCTTAATATTGTAGACCTCACCGTTTTGCCCAGTCAGAAAGCTAATCAGACTGATTCCGTTACGGAACTGAACTTGAAAGTTGATGATATTCTGGATGTAGACGTTTTTGACAATATCATAGAATATCCTCAACCGGGGTTTGATTTAGTTTTAGATACCGTAGACTGTTTGACAAAAGACGACGTAGGCTTTTTGACAGAAGAAAAAGAGAATGAAAATAAGAATAAAAGAAAGAATAATACATTCTTGTCAGATCAAGGTCCATCAAAGAAAAAGCTAAAAGTACTTTTACCAATAAAAGCAGAAAAATACAGGTCAAGGTCACTAAAAACTATAATTAATAGAAACTTTACATGCCATATGTGTAACCTGCGTAAACTATATGTGATTACCGACATGACGCGGTGTATTGCTTGTAAAAACTGGGTATGCAGATCATGCTGCGACCAACCAGCTATTGACTATATTTGCGACCGATGTTTCGAAGACTGATTTATAACCTTAAGCGATACGTAACTTAATACATTCCAAATAGCAATAAACAAAACCTAATTTCAATAATTAATAATGTTTCTTTATTTACTTCTTATAATAATAAATATAACTGAAATCATTCAGTTGTTAAGAAAATGATTCCATTTTCTTAACAACTGAATGATTTTCTTTGCATCAATTTAATTTTGATTGGTTAGTCCTAAGAGCAATTACTATTTGGAATAGATATAAGTATTATTTAAAAATAAGTAAAAAAAAAAAAATAATAAAATGTAAAAGTTGTGTTCAAAATATGTAACTGTGTACCTCGAGATAAAGTCAAAACTGGTTTTGGTAATAACCTGTTTTTACTTTATATTATTAATAAAAAAACTATTAAAATTATAATGTTCGACCAAATATTACTGTGTAAACTTAGCTTTTTTTTCCAGTTAGTCACTTAGAATTCCAGATAGTCACCTGTCTCATATTTTTACCGAGACAAAAACTAATCCTATTTAAAGAAATAATTAGTTATTTGATAATATTTATGTAATTGTAGTTAACCCTGAGTTTGCTATTTATATTATTTGTAATCTCGTTCAATTTCATTTTAAGTAGATGGTAGAAATGTACTGTTTTAGTGGTCAAAAGTTCCTACTGTGACGATCTCGAAAGAAAAATTATTGCTAAGCGATGATTATAGTGATTTATTTATGTTTAGATATTTTTATTCAAAGTTATGAAGGTAATTTAATATATAATAAAAACAAATTGACAGAACAACTCATATTTTTAATTTTATTTACATTTTTCCTTTGTGACGAACCGGAGCACGTTCTTGTGAACTCGTCCATAAAAACTAAGATTATCGCGTTGTTTTTCAAAATACTAATGATTTTTTTTATTTTTAACTTATTTATGAATATATTTTATCAAACGAGATAAAAATTTACTGTAAAATTTCTATAAAACAAAAATTTGTTCCGGTTCGTCACATGTACATCTGTTTTGAAAAACGCCCTTTTACAAAACAAAAAAACGACAGTTTAAAAAAAAAACTACAAAGTGAAAAATAACTTTAATTTTGGAAGTCGGTGGCAAAAAACTAAAATACAGATCCAAAGACACCGACTTCCGAAATTAAAGTTATTTTTCAGTTTGTAGTGTTTTTTTTTTTTAATTCGGTTATAATACGAAGCAAGCAACCAAGGACAGAAGTCGGATACAATAAAACTGATTATGAGAAAAATATTAAAGGAAGTTAATCCTAACTTAGGAAAACTCAATTTGGGGAACTAATAAAGAGACGCAAAAAAATTGGATAATTTTGACTTTCAAAATCTCGTTATTTAGCGTAGGTATACTTTCGGACTGCTCTTAAGTATCAACGTTTTTTTACATATCTTGCAATGCACTGTAAATAGTCATTAGGCCTCGGATATTGCGTTACATGTACATATGTATGTACCTACTCAACATCAGTAAATAAATTCACGATGAACATTGGTGCGTATATCTTTTTCTTTCTAATAAAAATAAAACGTAGCCTTTTTTCCTGCTTTTCTGTGATTCTGATTACCTACCTATTTACAGACAATCCTGTAAGCTAATGAGTAACTTTACTTATTATTATAAAAAAACCGGCCAAGTGCGTGTCGAACCACGCACAATAGAGTTCCGTAGTTGGGATGTATTTATCTCAAGAACAAACTTTGTAGTTCAAAAAAAATTCTCCCATTCACTTATATGTCGCGGTCAATTTTCCAACTACAAAAATATTTTTTTATGTGATAAAACTACAAAATTTTCACAATTTTCGGACTTTTTCCTTTATTTGTGCTGTGAGACCTTGCTTCTTGACAAATTTCATGATTCTAGACCAACGGTCAGCATCCTATATTGTTTTGACTTATTTGCGAATATCAAAACATGTCGCATAAATGGCCGTATTTTTTTATTGCGTTGACTTAGAAGCTTGATTTTTTTTAGAACTCCAAGGGACCGTAAACCTACGTATTTGATATTAATTTCAACTTGATACCTCCACGCGTTCCTGAGAAAAAGGGTCTTGACGTCTAGCGTCTGTCAATACCCAGGAACGCGTGGAGCGCGTGGAACGCGTGGAGCGCGTGGAACGCGTGTCTGTATAGACAGACCGACAACGAAGTGATCCTATAAGGGTTCTGTTTTTTCGTCTTGAGGTACGGAACCCTACAAAGGCCTTAGACATATCTTGGGACCCGAACCTTCCGAGGTTCCGAACCTTTGGAAGGCGTACGAGGGGCCGAAACCAACTCGCAGAGGCCTCTTAGACAATTTTAAATGATGAGGAGGCACCAACCGACGATTACCCCTGCATACACTATGCAAATGCACCCAAGGACAACCCCCGGTTGGTGCAGTACTATTGTAGGACATGGAAACGAAGCTTATTGGACTACTTGGGTTTGGGTGGCTATATTGGTTTGTTCTTAGAACTATGGAAGGACTATGTCACCTGCCTGATCAATGTTAGGTATGTAATGCACGGAAAAAATGGCAGGGTGTGACTTGCACACTCAATAATGGGCCCCCGAAAACGGTCGCTAGCATATAGTGTCGTAGCAACAAGGGGGCAACATGTCCTGAGGTGCTTATGAGGAGTAGGGAGGTATTCCACGACTATCAGGACAAACCCAGAGCCCAGAATATGGTTAATATTCCTACCAGCACTTACTGGAATACTTCCTTACCCCGAGCACGTTTGCTCTTGCGAATTTCCACTCAAGCCGGCCAATAAAGGCAAGAATAAAGTGGGAGCTCTGTTCCTCGTCAGTGTTCACTCCAGCCGGCCAATAAAGGTAAGCTAGATAATGAGGAACAAGATATCTCCTCGGAGATAGGGTCCGTGGGGTCGATACTGCCCAACAGCTCGCAACATGCAGCCCTGCGGGTTCATGTATCTCTCTTGGTCTGGCTGCTCTCCCTAGACCTGTTTCGGCAAAGTAAACTCTGCCGGCACAGACCTAGAGTTCGGAGCGCGCAAGCCCCACCACGACGCCAACGTAGAGATACGGCGGTGGGGTTACAAGCTTGTGTTATCCCACTGCAGGGCAAAGGCCTCCCTTCCCTCTTTCCACTTTTCCCGGTCTACTGCGATTGTGAGCCAATCGTAGGAGTCTAGCTCATCTCATAACTTATTATTTCGTAATCTTGCTTATTAAGTTATTAGTTTGCTTAAAAGTCAATAGTCAAAATAGTGCACGTTGGTATTTCGCACCGTGCACATGGTGTTTAGCTAAAGACTACGTACTTACCTACCTGTAGAAATACAACCATTAACGATGATGATAAAATCACGTCTTGTGCAAACGATGTGTAAAATAATATGGACCCTTTCAATTTAAGATCTTGACGGATAAATGACGCAACGTAGGTACCTGTAGTAGGTAATTACAAAGATAAAAATCAGGTGCTCCCTACATTTTGATGAGGCGAACTAAAAGTTAGTAGGTACTAAAAGTTGTTCACAATGATGAGTACAATGCGTTAATTCAGGGACATGTTGTATAGAAATAGGGAAAGAAACAAAATACCTTCGCGCAAAAAAAAAAATACAGAAAACTTAGTCGTGTGCCTCACGGCTACACCAAACAAATAGGGCCAATAATCCTTCCTTAGGCTTCCTCAGTTATCTCTCATTGAGCTATTATGAACAAACCAGCAACTCTGTAGGTAAGTAATTAACAACATTACCACGCTACTTAGTATAATATAATTACGCGTAGGTATGCAATGTTAGTGCATGAAGGTTCAAAGCCCTATCTCGAGCCAAGGCTGGCTTGCCATTCTCGGTTCAATAGATTTTATCTCGTATATTATGTATAATATATGTCGTAGTACACATTAGGAATTATAATACACATTAGTATTACATTAGGAATTTCTCAGCCCGGAGTCTGGAATTGTGCCCGGTTGATAGCATTTGGCGCCCTTCGAAAGCGCCAGAGTATCCCCCGAAATTCAAATTTTCTTACGTTTTTTACAATTTGCAGGTCAGTATTGTGTAGGTTGTATATTGATTAAAGTATGATTCGCGACCGTAACAAATATGTATTTACAGAATTTTATTATAATCATTAAAATCATCAATACTCTCTAAGACCATTATACTAACTTAAGGAGTTGTGTTACTGATTCTAATGATTATAATTCTGTAAATACTTGTTTGTTACGGTCGCGAATCATACTTTAATCAATATACACCCAGACACTGAGTTGCAAATTGCAAGAATCGTAAGAAAATTTAAATTTCGCGGGCTACCTTAACACTTTCCTCTCATATAACTGGCGAATAGTGGGTGTACTATATAGGTACTCCTCTGCCTCACCTTTTGGGGATTACCGGCGTGATATTATGTTAAGTATTTCTTATTATGTTGACCATTTATAATTATGTAGTGGTAACTGGTGACTCGAATGTAAACCGAAGGACAGGACACATACTTAGTGAGTTATGAAATTCATGAATATTTATTTAGTAAGGAAAGGTAACAACGCGGCAACGTGAGGTGACCAACCAGCTGTGTACTAATTCAAAGTAAATGGGTCTTTAACTACCTATTAATTAAAAGATTAGGGGCCAGTTTCTCGAACGAAAATTATCGCAATATTAAGGGGGAAGCGCTAAGGTATGTACTCCATGAAATTCAAATTTTCTTACGGTTTTTGCAATTAGCTGCTCAGTGTTTGGGTGTACCTATGTTGAGTAAAGTATGATTCGCGACCGTAACAAATATGTATTTACATAATTATAATCATTAGAATCAGTAATGGTTCATTAGAAAACCAGCGTCAGACAGCATTTGTCTGGCATTAATGCTGAAATTAACCTTTTTGTCGCAGCCGTGAGGCACACACTGTTATTGTTAAAACATTATTTTAACTTTTTAATTTGTTATTTGTATTTTGTGTTTCACAAACTGTGTCCAAATAAACATTAATCTTTCTTTCTAATGCAATTCCCTAAGTTAGTATAATTCTGAAATGTTAAGATTACATGTAATAGTCATTCAATAGAATTACTTGGTCTTAGAGTTGTATTGGTGACTTTAATTATGTAAATACAAATTTGTTACGGTCGCGAATAACCTAATACTGACCTCCAAATTGCAAAAAACGTAAGAAAATTTGAGTTTCGCGGGCTACCCTGGCGCTCTCGCCTTAAGGTGATAAATTGTCAAGCGTGAGGTAAATTGCTGTGATTGGTTGACTGATTTATCAACGGCCAATCGTAACAGGTTACACGCGCTTCACAATAGATCACATTAATTTTTTGATAATTTTCTTTCGAAAAACTAGCCCCTCCTCAGTAGTTATTTACAAATGCTACAACATAAGGCCGCGACCAAGGGGTGTCTGTCACTAGCGCTACTGCACTACCGAACTTGCCAAAATGCCAACTGCATGGTTTAATATTGACTGACTAATCTCTTTTTCGTCGTAAACCAGAGGCTATATAATTATTCGAAATCCCCTGCCGATCCAAAAGAATTAGAAGACCTAGTTCTGATAGTTCAGTCTCCGCCGAAGGGTTTCGAAATAGGCGACTAAGGGCTGATTTTACTTAAATCTTTTTTATCTGTGAAATAAAAATGTCGTCTGATCTTCAGTCACATTAGATTGATCGAAGCGTCCGACAGTTTTTGTATAGAAGATTATACCTACTGTTAAAAAATATATATATTCGCAGGATAAGACTTATGGCTAAAGTCACAAAAATATTTTGATGAACTTAAAGTTTTGTCGATACAAGAGGATGGGCAGTACTCTGCAGTTATATTTTTCGTAGTTCGTCTGTCGTTTCTCGTCGTATTTATGCTGTACTTGTATAACCCTTTCTTACCGTTCATTATATTATAAGGATCATGTGAAAGGAAATTGCTGCAATGCCATAATCGATAGCTACATATTGCAGCATAACTCTGCATGTCAAAACTTTTTGGTTCTTTATAATTAACCTTTTTTCCGTTTGTATTTGAGCCTGGTCGATTTTATCTTTTTATTTCGTGATTCGAATTTCAAACTGTGATTCGATGGGAACGCTTGATTGACAATTTGCTGTCGTTTGTGATTTTATTGAAGAAAAACGAATTTTTACGTCCCAAAAATTACAGTTAGTG
Source organism: Fissipunctia ypsillon (assembly GCA_947568875.1). Classification (NCBI taxonomy): domain Eukaryota; kingdom Metazoa; phylum Arthropoda; class Insecta; order Lepidoptera; family Noctuidae; genus Fissipunctia; species Fissipunctia ypsillon. The sequence continues at coordinate 3,499,395 of OX387655.1, forward strand.
GAAAATATTTATCGTAAAAGTGTTCGCACACTATATCCCTGCCGAATACCATAGGGCAAAGCAATTTTAAGTATGGTATATTAAGTACGAGTCTAACCATTCATCTTTATTTTTTCTGGATTGAACAGTTTTGAACAGGCCGCCTTTCGGCCTCCAGGTTTTGGCCTAAAATAACGCTGGACGTCCTTGGCCAACGTCGAGAGTTGGACCGCATTTTGACCGCTGAAGGTCTCGCAACCAACGCCAGTTCCTGAACAAAGAACTACGACTCCCTACAGTCTACGTCACCTCGCCGGTTGCAATTACTTATGCCACGGTTTTTTTTATGATATTTTACGTTCTAATTTAATAGTGTAGATAGTAACCCTCTGCAGATTTTTTTTCATAACGATATGTTTTGGTAGCGTTACTTATTAGAGATTGCAATCGACTAGTTAGTAGGTACGTTTTATTTCTCGTTCGTTATTCGCGTACCTATCGGACCAAAGTTCTCTATTTTATTCCCTTCACACAAGTCAACCTGCATTTTTTATACCATAATGTTCATTTTTTTTACCTTTTAATGTTTATTTTCTATTTTTATTTTAAAAACAAAATTAAACGTGTCGTAGCAGAAAAGAGAATCTCCGTCTTTTATTTTTTTTTCGCTACAATATCAGCGGCGAGGTGTCAATTTTTGTAAGAGAGAAGCTGAAGCGAAGCCGGTTTTAACATTTTTGGCAATAGTGGATACTATTGACTGTGTCATTTTCCAACAGCGGTACAGTTGCTGATGCGAACCTCCGAAGGGAAGCCGGTAGGAATCGTGTTATATGGTGCTTTTGCCACTGCTACCAAAGCCTAACGTTTGTATCGATATTCCACAAATATTTAACCGAAGGAAGTTGTTGTTGTTGGAAGTTGTTGTTGTTTGGCTGTTCATTACCGGTATAAGTTGGATGGTAGTTCGAATTAAGAGGTGCTTCTAACTTGGTTCATCACGTGATCTTTCTAGTCTACTAGTTTTAAGCTAGGGTTTCCTAAGACTACAGAGGCCACCAGATAGCGTCCGCAATTTACCGTCGAATGATGTCACTGAAACGTTATGAAAGTAAGTTGGTTTAGAGAGCGTTTTTTGACACCGTAAAGTCAAACCCCGCGGCCATCATTTTCATGACAGCCGTCTCTGCGGCCGCTGTGGCCGCTGTCGTAGGACACCGTGCTTTGGGAATAAGTTTCCATTAGATACTTTCCTTCACATTTAGGTAACGTAATAAAATTGTTTATTGGCTTTAGCGTATAGAGGAGGAACAATATTGGTCATTTGATGAAATACTGGGGTCTCAGGGAACTGATAGATATATTTGCGTAACACACTATCAATCACAATCTGAATGATTTTGAAGCATATTGCTAATCCATTGCTTCATATGTTCGAAAAGTTTGTCGGCTCAACAACGTAAATAACGCAACATAATGAACGTTGTTGAACTGTCAAAATTAAACCGATTCCTACTGTGTGTTACGCAATTGCCTCGCTGGTACCAGCATTAGTTGTAAAATCAATTATATCTGTCATGAGAAGCTATCTGATATAGTTTTGGGACTTAGGTGTTAGGTAGGTACTGCTCAAGTGCTCACTCAAGTTTGAACTACCTAGTATATCCTCGAATTATTTTAGCCCCGACATTTAAGTAATAGCTGTGGTGCTAAAGACGCTAGTGAAGCTATAACTTTCTATTATAATAACGTTTGAAAGTGAACTAAGTTATCCACGTTAGGATCATGAATAAAAAACTTACTTTTGCTAGTCATGCTTACCTACATAATTTTAATAGGATTTTGTTTTCTTTTTGTTATGCGGTCACGGTATGCTTCGCTGTTCTTTATTATTTTGGCGTACAAGTTACAAGTACCTCCGATATACTATTTCCCTTTCACTTGCGGATTAGTTTGATCACATAATTTGAATGGTATGCTTGGCATGTTTGGAAGAATCAGGCTAGTGGTCAAAGCGAAAATTTTGAACTTTATAGTAAACGTGGTCTTCGAACTATAAAATGGCGAAGTCAGATAGTACCTATTTTGACCAGTTCCTGGCTGCCTGAACTTAAGTGTTATATCTAAAATAATTATATCTTTGAATATTTGACCGCGAAAAAATACCCTACATGTAAGCAGAGATCATGGGCATGGCCTTCTATTTCAAAATAAACAAAAACTCCGGAATAATTTAAACAAAAACAAAAAATTGTACTCACCGAGAGTTCAAAAATCAATCCAAAAAAATTACACTAAGCATAGTTAGATAAATCACTGAATCCAATTTTGGAATAAATCTTCATACAACTAACATAAAAACAAAAAATAAGCCTTAAACGTAGGAACTCGTTAGTTTAAAAATAAAATAGTCATCTACATAGCACGTCCGATGCAGGCCGTGGTTTGTCGTGTTATGGGCACCACCCACCCACTGATCTCATAAACAATCGTTAGCTGCGCCTGCGACGCGTGCGTGTCCGAGAATAGAGTCAATAGCGAGCGATAGATAGTAGCCGTGATTGCGGCAAACATGGTCTAATCTAAATGTAGTGTTGACCTTTTATGTAACTTGGAGTGTCTATGGCGCTGTGCGCCGTTATTATCACCGCGCCATGGCTTTTCTCGGTATTTGAAGGCCTTATCAACAAAACCGGATTCTCTGTATAATTATGTGTGATGTGATTTTCTGTATAGTTATGAAGTGACTGCAACTCATGATAATACTACGAGTACTATCTATACAAATAAATAAAATTGAAGTGTCTGTTTGTAATGTCAAAATAACAGTTTTTTTACTAAATGCATATTGTAAGTCTACATATACGGTACATAAAAACAATTTGTAATTTTATTTTCTGTCTGTCTGTTTATTCCGGCTAATCTCCGAAAAGGCTGGACCGATTTTGACGGGACTTTCACTGGCAGGTAGCTGATATGTTAAGGAGTAACTTAGGCTTTTATTTTAGAAAAATAATTAGGCATCCGCGCAAAAAAAATTAAAACCCATGAAATTGTGAACAAAAACTCGGATTTGAAACATTCTTATGAATTTGGTAAGCTCAAAAGCGGTATCTCAAAAAAAATCGTTAAGTTGATTTTTATTGCATCGGATAACACGCATCCAATGAACTAAGCCAAATAGCCGGCATCTAATTTAAAACATAAAAAAAACCATTAAAAAGTTTTCCCTGTCTAAGAGTAAAAAGAAAATTATATTTACAAAACTTCAATTTTCTCGAAACTAGCTTTCCCTGAGATACCGCTTTTGCGTTTAGCACGGCAGAATAGCGCAGGCGGACGATGCGATGCAACGCGGCGGCTGGCGAGTCGGGGGACGGGAGAGTTTTATTTTAGGTGGCTATTATTTTAGTATATTGTGTATACACAATACGACTATAACGCGCACGAAGTCGCGGGGCACAGCTAGTTAGTTATAATCTGCCTCCAGCTGTGTCTATTTTTGCTGAGATTTATTGCTTTCGCAAGATTACTGCGTTTAAGTTTTTATACCATTGCGTTTTGCGGGAAATTAACATGTATATGGAGATTTGTTGCAAAAAACAGCGTCCGCCGCGGATGTGGCGATAGATTTATTACGTGAAAGATCCATGTAGGTAAGTTGCAGATACCCATGGGTAATTTATATTTCTTAACTTTTTCTTAGCTAAACCCAGCACCCTAAGGCTGTGTCCACCGCACTGTCAACGGGGCGTCAACGAGAACGAGATGACGGCGCCGAATTGGAGACAGTACATTTACTATGGTCGCGTGTCTATCGCACGTCCGTCAACCGAGCGCCGAGATCCCGGTGCGGACGAATTTTTTGATGCTCTATGATTATAAATTTACATTTTTTTATATATGTATTTGTATTAGATTTAAGTAGGGATCAATTTTATTAAACCATAATAATTATTGTTATAGTTTACTCGCTCTCGTCTCGGTGGTTCACACATTATGTATTTATGCAAGTATTACTAAACTGGTGTATTTGATTTCAATATTTATTTTTAGATGACCTTTAAGGATTAACTCATCTTACTTATCTCCTAACAGCAGTCGTATATTTTTTTAATAGCTTTCTATAAAAAAGTGAAAGTACCAGTCTTACTTAGTTTATTATTCATTGGCCTACCTTGATCTTGGGACAATCCACGTTTTTGGGTTGACACACTTGAAACTAAACGACCTGTGGAAGCATGCTTTATGTCAAAATGTAATATTGCCAGTCTGTAAATATTGAGGTTGAAACGTTTGTGACCTCTGCCATGTCCCACAGTCGTTTATCCGCGTTTACTGATTACAGTATCAGATAAGTAGTCAAAACTGGGCTATTTGGCGAGATAAGCACTTTCACAGAGCAGAGTTTTGTGCACAAGCTAGTCTGAATGCTTCCATGCAAATCATACAACATATAAATTGAATAATGTTGTTTTTCGAGGAACACGCGTAATCTATTACCAATAATTCAGTAGGTAAGTACATGATCTTAGAAAACTAGCGCGGCAGCGTTGAAATTTTGCGTCAGTTAAAAAATCTACTGTTTGAATATTGGTGAACACGGCCCGAAGTCCTCAACTGTGACATCAAAGAGTAGTAACTATTTATAATTGTGACATTTTGATTGTCTGCTGTCAAACAAGTAAAAACAAATTCAGTGTTTCCACCCTCTTGCTCTTGGATTTCCTCTGTGATTCAATTAATCGATTAAGTACTTATTAATTTGTAGGTTTTGCTTACCTATCAATGAATCTAAAAAAAAGTTAAATAATCGATAACATCGATTAAAATCGATTTCAAAATAAAGAAGTGATGACAGTGTTCTTGTGTTTGAGTGTGTTCAGTGTTCCACTTGCGTTTTAGATATTTATCTAAAACGCAAGTGGAACGGACATTAATAGGTACTTAGCTCGGTTTTTAAAACGCATCTGATGTTTTCGTTTTGATATTTCTTAAAATCATACATTTCAATCGTATTTTGTCTGACTATTTCTGAAATAAACATTCGAATGCTATTTATTTTTTCTAAGAAATTCCCTAAGAGGGGAAAATATTCTGAGGTGGGAACCCTAAAACAATGTTATTTTGTCAAGACTGAAGATCGTGACGTGTCGCTGTTCAATGTCACGTGACCAAAAATATTAATTAATCTAAAATCATTTCTTGTGGAAGGCCTTTGCCCAGCAGTGGGACAGTATAGGCTAAGTAAAAAAAAAATCATTTACAAAACTAAGTTGAATTTTGATACTTTTAGCTCACGACCATTCTACATAGGTACTTAATAAAATCCAAAAGTTATTTTTCGCGACGACGACGACGCAACTCTGGTGGAACAATTTCTATGAAAATTTCATTCAAATTGTTCTACCGAAGTCGCGTCGCGTCTGTCTGCGGGAGCCTTTACTGTCAACTAGCATGGTGCGACGAAATTAATTGTATTCAATGTTTTCGGCGTTGAAGGCATAAACACATAATTTTTTTTGGAATTTTATGACAGTTTAATTTATCCTGTTTAGGCTTTTTACGCAAATCCACATCGAAGGGTCGCTTCTCGAAGTTGTGAAAGAGTAGGGCAAGTCATCCAGCTCGGTAGACACAACTTTGAGAAAGAAGCCGACAGAAGAATCCAGTTGGGTTGGGCAGCGTTTGGAAAATTTCGTCAAGTCTTCTCGTCACCTATCCCGCAATGTTTGAAGACTGACGTCTTCAACCAGTGCGTCCTGCCCGTTATGACACGGTGCCGAAACGTAGCAAGCAAGCAGCTTTTAATTTGTGCTTATTGCCAAGTCACTATAATTATAATATAAGTAAAACTATTGATACAGTCACTAAATGTTGATAGGTTACTAACTACGAAATAAATTGAATAGGACTTGGCTTCTATGAGATCTCAAAACTTTTTATGGTGGAAAGATTGCATGGGAGACTTGGCGTTTTATTACATTTAATGTTTATGGTGAGATTATAATTTAAACGAGTTTTTAGATGAGAAATTTTTGAACTTGTTTTCCTAATTTATTATTTTTAATTATTTAATTTATCATTACATTTTTAAATAACTAGACTAGGAGTGACATTATACTTTATTTTTATTAACATTTGCTACCACTGTTTACGGCAAACGTGATGATCTGTTATTATCTCTACATTTAACATCTCTTGCATACAGACAATTTGTGTTGTATGTATTGTACCTACTCATGTTTGAGCGAATAAATGATTATCTTGGTTATTCATGTATTCTGATACCATACCAAAAGTCGTAAAACTTACCAAATGTGAGTCGAACTGGCGCACTGACTTTGGACCACTTCATGTGTCCGGGAAATAGGTAGACCCCTATTTATGTTATTTATCAAATTGATCGATTCCCAGGTCGGGCAGTGTTATTGGGTTTTTCCATCAGGAATTTCTCAGTAGCAGCCCGGAGTCTGGATTTATTACATGGGACTTAAACATAACTGGCGAAATGTGGGTGTACTATAGGCACACCTCTGCCTAACCCTTCGAGGAATACAGGCGTGATGTTATGTGTTATATTATCAAATAGATAATTGTGATAAATGCAGATTGCTCTAGAATTAGACGAAGTTTGTGTTTTGTGAATGTGTGTGAATTCGTCCAGAGTCATCTAATTCCAAGGTTATAGGTACTCGTACCTACCCCCAGGGCCTCCATTAATGGATCAAGTCTTTAATTCGATCGGAGGTATGGATCCAAGATCGTCTTCGTAAAAAAACCTCAATCAAACAACTCAGCCTATCGCAGTCCACTGCTGGACATAGGCCTCTACCAGGCTGCGTCACAACACCCTGTCCTCCATCTTCCGTATCTGGTCTGTCCCAGCCACCTTCTTAAGGTGGTCGGTCCATCTAGCTGGGATGTGTCCCTAGAGTATACCTTTCCTGTTCTAATTTACACAGAGTGTAGGAAAAAGAATAGGAAAGGCATCAAACATCTAACAACAACTTGTTACGGAATGTTGCACTCAATAAAGTCTAGTCTAGACAAGCGCGGCGCCGATTCGGGGACGGTGGACAAACTAACAGTATTTTAAGTAACAAACTAAATATATAACAAACTATGTATATGTATAAATTAGTATTTTTAATACCTAACTATTTAAGTACCCAATAACTAGCTGATCCGGCAAACTTCGTTTCGCCGAATAGAAATTTTTGTTATTTTATTATAAATTTTTAGTTTCTAAGTGGTTTTTTTCATAGATAGATGGCGCTGTCATTCGAAAATATCCAAGATTTTCTAAAGTATGTACTATTTATACAACGCCCTGTAACGAAACCATAGCGCGATTTAGAAACCAGGTACAACGCTCTCTCGACAGATATGTCGAGAGAGCACAGGCTATTTATTGCATTACATTGATTGTTAGCTTTATTCATTTAATATTTATAATAATTAATTATTAACTCCATGTTTTAAATTAATTTTTAATTTTAATAAATAACAATTTATTAATAATCTATACCAATTTAATATTTTTTGTATGTGAACAAAGAACAAAGTTAAAAATGCAGTCGAAATTCATACACCATGTTCCTGCAAAACGGCAAATATAAAATTGTTTTCTTTAATTAACTATTTATTAGTATTTTTATAATTTTTCCTTTATAACAGCCTAATAATCTATCTTAGATCTATCTAGCTAGAAGTATCTTAGATTTTTGATGATCGGTCAGTCAGTGAGTCAGTGAGTGACAAAATGATGTACAAAACAAAACCACCGACTTCCTAAAAAACACTACCTACTAAGTGAAAAATGACTTTATTTTCAGAAGTCGGTGTACTTGGATCTGTATTTTAGTTTTTTACCACCGACTTCCGAAATTAAAGTTATTTTTCACTTTGTAAGTAGTGTTTTTTATGAAGCAGGTTGTTTTTTCTTTTTTTTTTTTTTGTAAAAAAAGTTTTTTATTTTTCACTCTTTATTGGGTTGGCTTATAATCTATCTAAGTTACAATAGCCTAATGACAACTGCTTATCACCTTTTACAAAATATTGCTTTTCTCGATGCAGGGACGTTAATTGTTGAGGAGTTCTCCTGGTACTTCACCATCAGCTCCACTTCACCATATGCATTGTGAAGAGCATAAATTGCTTAGCAACCATATTAAAGTAATCGAATCCCAACCCGTGAAATACTTATTATTGAGTAGTTCCGGTGGCCATATGTGGTCTTCATCATCAGTTCCACTTCACCAAATGGTGCTTTCCAAAAGCAAATGCACGAATTGCTATAATAAATACCCAAATCGCTATAGGTGTGCTTATAAAATTTGAGGGTTTCCGTCGATTTCCATGGGATGCCCTCATCAGATTCTGACTTGGTGATAATGGGACCACCCGAGAGCATACCCTTTCAAACAAAAAATAATTTTCAAAATCGGTCCACAATTAACGGAGAAATCGGTGTACATAAGTACATAAAAAAATGTAGGATATACGCGACGAATTGAGAACCTCCTCTTTTTTTAAGTCGGTTAAAAAGATAAATAACTAAATTATCTTAAAGGTGAAGGTTTCATAAAATATGCTTGATAGTTTTTGCGTGATTCTCAGTTCTTATCCGCGTTAAGGCTCTTGCATACAGGCGCGACACACGACGCGACACAAAGGCACCGCGTGTCGCGTGACGAGCGGTGCCTTTGTGTCCCGTCGCGTGTCGCGCTGGTTTGCAGGAGCCTTTAGACATAAGTCCATAACTTGATAAATTATTTAGGTACTCTATGTAATATAAACATAATCTAAAATATTCACTTATTAAGTTATTTAGGGGGAAGCGCCAGGTAGCTCGCGAAATTTAACTTTCTTATGTTTTTTGCAATTTGCAAGTCAGTATTAAGTTGTATGTTGATTAGTGTTATCATTTGCGACCGTAACAAATATGCATTTACATAATTATAAGCATCCAAATCAGTAATACAACTCCAAATGTTTGTATAAGCCTAATTGTCAAGATTTCATGAAATAGTCATTCAATAAAATTACCTAGTCTTAAAAAGTTGTATTGTTGACTTTAATCATTATAATTCTGTAAATATCATACAGCGCAAGCTCGTCGACAAGTCTATCCTGCCTATCCTAACCTATGGCGCTCAGACGTGGTCTTTGACCGAGGCTCAGAAGTCCAAACTCAAGGTTTGCCAAAGAGCGATGGAGCGTAGCATCTTAAAAATCAAACTCACCGACCAAATTCGCAACACCATAATACGCTCCAAGACAGGTATCGCCGATGTTGGTGCTAAGTCTGCGAGGTTGAAATGGGACTGGGTGGGTCATACTTATAGGATGCATCCAGACAGATGGGCCAGGATCGTCACACAGTGGGTGCTTGAAGACGGGCGTCGTTACCGAGGCAGGCCTAAAAAACGCTGGCGTGATGATTTGGACTCGTATCTTACTGATTGGACGGAAAAGGCACAGCACAAAGAAAATTGGAAAAGTATGGGGGAGACCTTTGCGCAGTAGTGGGTCAACATAGGTTGAACAAAAAAAAAATATCATACATACTTTTTACGGTCGCGAATCATATTTTTATCAACATACAACCTAATACTGATTTGCAAATTGCAAAATTTGAATCTCCCGGGCTATCTATGCTATAATTTAACATAGGTATAGTTTTTTCCTAATCATTAAGGGGGAAGCGCCAAGGTAGCCCGCTAAATTCAAATTTTCTTACGATTTTTGCAACTTGCAGCTCAGTGTCTAGGCGTATGTTAATTAAAATATGATTCGCGAGCATAACAAATATGTATTTACAGAATTATAATCATTAGAATCAGTACCTTAAGTTGTATAATTCTGAATTGTTAATATTTAATGAAATTTTAATAGTCATTCAATAGAATTACTTGGTCTTAGAGAGTTGTATTGATGACTTCAATGATTATAATTGTCTAAATACATATTTTGATTTTTAAAATTAAGGTAAATTTTAAGTTAACTACAATAAACTATATACAATACATATTATATTTGTTATGGTCGCGAATAATATTTTAATCAACATACAACCTAATACTGACCTGCAAATTTCAAAAAACGTAAGAAAATTTGAATTTCGCGGGCTACCCTGGCGCTTTGACCTTAACACTACTCGTTTAGACGTGATCTTCAGTTTAAAATCATTCAAAGTCGGTTATATTTAAACACCTATTTAGAAACCGGTGGCGGTTATCTCGTAACCTGCCATAATAATATATTATTATCTTTCTTCACACAATCTATTCGTCGTTACATTGGTCTTTCCATATCATATTCCTCCGCAACATGCTCTTCTCTTGTATCGACACAAAGTAAAATGGATAGATACATATATTCATGCACGTCGCAGTAGCGCGTCGTGCCGCGTCGCGTGTTGCCGCCACAGGTTTCGCGTACGTGGTTTTACCACGGAATTTTCGATTGCTCTTCTACCAAGTACCAAGACATCAGAAATGCACAGAAGGATAAATTATTATTATTGCCACTCGACTACAGTCCGACTGCCGCCGTTGATTTAGAGATGTGACGGTTTTGCACGAAAAATTCAAAGTAAACTTCAATAATACTAAGGCTGCAGAACATTTGCGGAGCACGGTACACAACAATGTGTACAGTTGATAGTATTGTGATAAGTTGACGTAGCTGTCCAAACGGAAACGCGTGTGGCGCCGTATGGCGGCGTTTTACAAGTAAATAATATCCTGTACAGTTCTGATGTCTTGGTACATTGTAAAAGGCAAATCAGAATTTCCGTGGTAAAACCACGTAACGCAGATTGATTTGAATGATTGATGAGTGATGACGATGAGTTTAGTTAGAGTAAGGTGTGTCGTGTGTACCGTTCGATCAAGAATATTGTGTGACCCGAAATACCAATTTTTATCTTATTATTATTTTTTGTATTTCCACAGGCCGTAGTAGTAGTAAGTGGCTTGGAACGTCCAACCCATAGAGTATAGTAATACCGCCTGAGCGCGATTTCTCCGCGCATGCGCTGTACTTTGCTAGATAACGCTTTAAGGTGGAAGCGTAGCCCGCGAAATTCAAATTTTCTTACGTTTTTTGCAATTTGCAGGTCAGTATTAGGTTGTATGTTGATTAAAATATGATTCGCGACCGTAATAAATATGTATTTACAGAATTATAATCATTAAAGTCATCAATAAGACCAAATAATTCTATTGAATGTCTATTTCATGAAATATTAACATTTCAGGATTTTACTAACTCTAGGAATTATATTACTGATTCTACTGATTATAATTATGTAAATACATACACTTCTGGACACATCTATTGGCCTACCTTAGAGTTTAGGTTTCGATGGCCCCTACCGAAATATGATTGCTAGATTGAACAAAAACTGTTGATGCAGTTTTAAACCTGATACATTTTACCATCTTTTTCGATCGTATTGTTTTAAATTTGAATTCACAATACCATACGACATGGAGCTACGCCTAACAAGTCGGATATGCGCCTTGTTAAAGGCAATTGATTTTTGAATAAAAAACATGTTTTATCAAATAAAGGTTTAATTTAATAACGCTTGTTGCCTCCATGGGCATCTACCACAGCTCTCATACGATTAGGCATAGAGTTTATCAACCGCTCTATGAAATTTTGAGGGATCATCTCCCATTCCTCTTCTATGGCAGTTTTCAACTCCTGCATCGTCTGGGCAACTGGCTGACGAGCCCTAACACGTCTTTTTAGCTCGTCCCACATGTGCTCAATGGGGTTCATGTCTGGGCTTCTGGCTGGCCAGTCCATAACTGTGATGTTCACATCCCGAAGATATTCCCTGACGATGCCGGCCGCATGGGCTCTTGCATTATCATGGATAAAAAGGAAATTTGGGCCCACAGAGTCCGCGTATGGTATCACGTGAGGTTCTAAGCACTCACGAATGTACCTTTCAGCATTTAATGTTGGCAGCCGTGGTCTTGTAACAACCTCAAGTTGAGTTTTGCCGCTCGCGGATATACCGCCCCAGACAGTCCATGAGCCACCGCCATAAGCAACCCTCTCTTCAAAGCAGCATTGTGCGAAACGCTCTCCCTTACGTCGGTAGACCTTCTTCCTTCCATCATTGCCATGTAACACAATTTTAGACTCATCAGAAAAGAGTACACGGCTCCAATCTTGCTGTGTCCAATTTAAATGACTGCGTGCGAAATGAAGGCGCGCTGTTCGGTGGGCTCGCGTTAGTTTGGGCCCATTAGCTGGCTTGTGTGGTACCATATCGCGTTCTTTTAACCTTCTCCGAACAGTTCGAGCGCTCACAGATACTCCGTGGAAGTCGCGAAGTTGGTTTTGTATCTCAATGGAGGTAAGGTGACGATTTCTCAAGCTGGTCGTCACGATGAATCGATCCTGCCTTTCAGTTGTGACCCGAGATCGTGGCCTTCCTTGGCGACGAACAAAGCCGCCAGTCTCTAGGTACCTCCGATAAACATTTCGGACCGCAGATCGACTTAAATTAAGTTGAGCACTCACGTTTCTTTGGCTGTGTCCGGCCTGAATAAGTGCCACAGCTTGGGCGGCGACTTCAGGTGAAGTATCCATAGATTATTGATAGAACCTCACCTTAATGTTAAGAATAAGTAATGTTTGTTGCAAAACCAAAGATATCAATCACTTTTTCAAGAATTAAATCCAAGTAAACCAATAAAACCAAGTTTTCTTAGTATTCGATTGTTTGATATCAACAAACAGGCTCCAAATTGTCTTTTGTTTCTTTAAATTCTGTGTTCTAAATTCAAAAAAAGACTATTGAATGAAATTGTGAATGTCCCAGGTTCAAAACTGCATAAAAACTTTTTGCTCGACCTAATATAAAATTTTAGCTAGGACCAAACGAAATTGAAAATACAAGGTGGGCCAATAGATGTGTCCAGAAGTGTATTTGTTACGGTCGCGAATCATACTTTAATCAACATACACCCAGACACTGAGCAAAAATCGTAAGAAAATTTGAATTTCGCGGGCGGCTCCTAGCAGCTGGATGAGAGTTGCCGAGAATCGAGCTGAATCTTGCGGGGCGGTGTTTATTTATTTATTTATTTATTTGGGGACAACAAACAGCAGTGTAGTAATAAGTAAACATAGCTTAGAACTTAATATAATAGAGGTAAGAAATACACTACTCACAACGTTATCCACATATTACTAAAAAGATCTACTAGTTATTAGAAAGAACTAGTAGATCTGAACTAGGTGACTAGGTGTTCTGTAACAAACAAGACGTTGAAATAAACCAGCAAATAAAAATCATTATTTTCTGAAAAAACAAGCAGACACTTTAAAAGAGGTCCACAACAAATAATTAAAAACAAACTGCGACGAAAAAACCATAACCCCTCATTTTGCTTCGCCGTAGTCGGGTAAAAATAATATTAATCACACTCATATTTTTTGTTTGTACGAACCCTTAAGCCGATCGTCCACCGCCAGCTAAACTAAGTTAGTTTAGTTTAGCTCGCATAGTTGAGCCAGTTTTTCATTTTAGTTAGCTTAGCTGGCATAGTTTGCAGTGGACGCACATGTATGAAAAACTGGCTCAACTATGCCAGCTAAACTAAACTAACTTAGTTTAGCTGGCGGTGGACGATCGACTTTACTGTGCATCATAATCGTAAACGTCCCAGGCTACTAGAGTAGCCTATACATATGACCAGTGGAAAGTAATTAATAAAACGTATAGTTCTAACTATTTCCGTTGTATTTTAATGTCTAACGCGCAGCATGGTGCAATGGCCATTTTTTTTTTTTGTGATGTTCTTTGTGTTTTTTGTTACTATTTGTTATTTATTTATGTTGGAGTCTCAGATCAACAAAAAAAGGAAGATGGCGCGCTGCGAACAACAAAAGTGAAGCCACAAAACCGTGCTCCTGCAAGTAAAATACACGCTCACGCACAAACATAAACTAAAACCATGCTCACCGCTCTTAGAACGTGATGAGTCGTCGTCTAGTTAACATAGTTTTAAAAAATAGAATTATTCCTTTCTGTGTAGTGAAAAGTTGTAAAAACAATAGTAAATCACATAAAAAGTCTCACGGAATCACTTTTCACTTGTAAGTACTTGAAATAACATCGTTTTTTTTATTAAATAAACTATAGGTTTTACGTTACTTTGAACAAAAAAAGCCAGTGAACGAACGCAGTGACATCAAGTGCGAGGGTTGCCATAATATGATTTTTTTTCCCCATTCGAAATGTGATTTCTTACATCGCGTTTTATTCCTATTTTCTTATTTTTATGTATCTAACATTTTAGCTTTCCTATTAATACTGAAACAAAATGTAAATGGATAGTAGCTATAAGAAATAGTCGAAATGATCCCGAATGGCTGCCATCGAAAACCAGCGTGGTTTGTTCCGATCATTTTGATAATAACGACCTTTATACAACTAATAATCATGGACTTCGCCGTGTGACCAAAAGTGGATATCCTAAAAATTTATGTACAATTAAAAAAAAGGATAATAAATCAATACAATAATTAAACACAGTCTGTATTTTTCTGATTTGATTTAGTGTCGCAGCTTAGACTAACATTAAAATACTACTGTCCCAAAATTTTATTTTTATATTTTAGATGTCATTTCCATCGTCCGTGATTGCTGAAAACTCAAAAAAAATTGTTTATTTTTCCGGAATAGAAGTCCTTCTAAACAATTGAGGTACAATACCATACTAAGCAATATGTTGCAATATTATCTTACCCATACATTATTACTCCTCAAATTATAAGGAAAAAATTTAACAAATGGCAACCCTTCGATACACACATAGATAAAAAGGTGGCTTCACTTTTGATGTTCGCGGCGCTCCATCTTCCTTTTTTTTGTTGATCTGAGGTTGGAGTGTAGCAAAAACAAATCGACCCTACTTCAACACTATTAGTCTTTCTGTTTCTAACTCATAAATATTATTTTTTATTAGAGCCCGCCCTTACCACTTGAGTGAAATCCTTACATTCTCATAGTGATTGTACTCTTCTATTAGCCTTGTGTGAGACCATACGTCTCACGTAATATTAGTAAATCACACCTTCCAATATTATAAAGAAAAGGATAAGAAACATAGTATTGAAATCCTTAGAACGGCAATTCCTTTGGTGTCCCCATTTAACCTTAATACATATGCTATCGCAGACTTTTTTTTAGAACTTTTTAAGAGGAAAAATTCCGTGATACATAATTCTTGCGTAACTTTAACCGTTTACGCAGCGCACGCAACAGAAGCTCTCAAAAGTTAAAAATTTTCCCCGTATTTGCAACATTTTTCATTGATGCTCCGCTGCTATTGGTTGTAGAGTGATGTTATATAGCCTATAGCCTTCCTCGATAAATGGGCTATCCAACACTAAAATCATTTTTCAATTTGAACCAGAAGTTCATGAGATTCGAGCGTTCAACCAAACTAACAAACTCTTCAGCTTTATAATATTAGTGTAGATAAGCCCGCCATAATAGGTACCTACTAATTTCTTGCTTAGTTCGGAGGTTCGGAGTCGATCTGTGTAAACTGTAAATCATAATATTTTTATTCCTCGCACAATGCATAGTATTCTGTATAAACGTTGTATGATCCACGTGTGTAAGCTGATTTCCGACTCGTCGATTTATACACTCGCTCGCTTTGCTCGCTCCGCTCGTGAATAAAAATGACAATCGCCGGAAATCACCTACTTTCCACGCTTGTAGCATAAATAACTATTATTTGATAGGTTCAATCCCAATGTATGAGAGTGGATAAAATAATGTATGAAACTGCACATAGCAGGTATTAAAATTTAAAATACACACTCGTGTTTAACCCTAGATAACACATGATAATCATTCGTCGACACGACGACGCACACTTAAGCTCGAATGTGTCGTTTGCAAACTTCCCCGTGCCCCCCTTGTTCCTCTATTTGTTTACCTAATTATTATCCAAAAACAGTGCAGCGCGTGACCCAATTGCGTGCACACGCCTATTAGGAAGCTACTTACAGGCATCGCGTCGCCCGCTCGACGAGTTTAGTTACTACCTACGTAACTTTTTTGTACAGGTATGTACTTTTGTTTTTCTTTACTTTTTTTATTTCAGGGTAATAATGCAATGTTTATTTTTATTTTTCGGACGAATAATGTTTATATGTATGTAATTCTAATGAAATTATAAAAATATATTGACTAAATAGATACTTTTGCTGCAATGTTTTTTTTCTTCGTTGTTTTTGTAATTTACACTTTTTTCGCGTCTTGTATTACCCTTACTTTTATATTTTGTCTTATAATTTGACTTTAGTGGGGACTCTAACGAGTAATAAACGAGAAATTCCTGAAAAATTAAAGTATTCCAAATCACGCGCTGTCGGTACATCGGTATTTTGTTACGACGGCGATAAGACATTAGTTTCGTACAAAGCCAAGACAAATAAAGTTGTTTATGTTTTGTCAACTATTCATGATCAACCTAACATCAATGAAAATACAGGAAAACCTGGAATAATACATTTTTATAATAGTATGAAAGGTGCAGTCGACACGGTAGACCAAATGTGTTCCAACATGAGTACTAACAGAAAAACTAAAAGGTGGCCGCTATGTATATTTTATAACATGCTAAATCTATCAGCTATCAATAGTTTTGCTATCTATGTCTCTAATAATGTTAGAAACAAAAAGAAACCTGTGTCTCGGCGAGATTTCGTCATGAAGATGGGAGACCAACTCATGGAGCTCTGGCTACGACAACGATTACAGACAGTAACTTTGAAGCGGGAAATAAAAACCATGATCCAGGACATTCTAGGTGAATCGTCCAATGAATAAGCTCCTGCTCATTCTGCATCGAATGCACGCAAAATATGTTATTTATGTCCGTCAAAAGCTCGCCGAATGACTAAACACCGTTGCATAAAATGTAAAAATGCAATTTGTGGCCCTCATAATGTTGACATGTGAACCAACTGTCTGTAACAATATTAGTCATATTTTTTTATTCTTAATTAGTTCATACTTACCCTCACTATTGTGCCATGTAACAAGTTCCTGTTTTTAATAAACAATTTTGTTAATAATGACGTTTTTTAATGCGTAGTCCGCTCGACGAATGATTAGTTATTACGTTTCTGTAAAACTAGTTTAGTTATCTAGGGTTAAATACACCTCATTATGCAACAGTTTCATAAACTACTATTACACACACTAGACACCACTATGTTAGACACGAAAAATAACAAAAACCTTGAGGTGACTGCTGCGCGCACAAAAAATGGTCTCTGCTGTTTCAATGGGCTCTAGGCACTTATTGTAAACTGATTTATTTGGGTTCGAAACAGACCACATTGCGGTGTAAACAATAGTCGTGTGACGAGTATTGTATTTCTTTCTAAACACATTATGATAAATTGATAACAGATAACTGGCTGAAATGGTGTTTGATCCATTACTTTTGCTTTGGAATGATTTAGTTGACGAGAATAATATCTTCCATACCATAGAGTGAAACTGCCCACAGACGATATTAGATCTTTTAATTAGAAGTAAAAATAGATATTTGTACCGCGTGGGTCACCGTCCCCGAATCGGAGACGGTGGGGCTTGACGGTATGGCGACAAGCGGCTCTAGACGGTGGGGCTTGAGCCAACCATCATCATCATCATCATCCTGCCCTTGTCCCATGTTACTTGGGGTCGCACAGTATTTTATTTTATCTCAAAATGACCACCTCCCTGATTATTAGTGAATCAGATAGAGCTTTTTATTCTAATTGCGAGAGTAAAACTCCCACGAATCCATCTTAACTAGTTTAGGAGATATCCGGGGGTAAAACTTTTTACCCATATTTTGAAAAAATAATTAAAAAAATATTAAAAAAATTATTTCATCTAAACTTTTACAGTTGCTTTATTTTTTTAGCTACATTTTAAAAGGTCTTATTTTTATCTATTTTACGAGTCCTTTATGGCTGCTCTAGACCTCGTAGGAACCGAGAAATCAGCGATTTTGTGATTTTCGTTTTTATTTTTTTTTGTCCATGTTCCTCAGTATTAGAATCTACAATTTACTTTAAAAAAGAGGTAATAAGGTAGACTACCAACACAAAAAAAAAAACAACAATTAATTCCGTGGAATCTCGGAAATACTAAAATTTACCCGAACTTACCCGAACCCGGGGTAATTACCCGCAATTTTTTTAAATTAATTCATTAAACCGCGAGCGGTAACCGGTTACCGCTTGCTATTGTCTTTCTATTGTGTCTCTAATTACGGTACTTGATAGGTTAACATAGGTTACATTTACGAGAACTGCCTTTATTTGTGTTTTTAGTTAGTTAACTAACTAATTTGGTCCAGTGATAGGTAATATGGTGCGGGAAGAAGTCCACCCTCGAAAGGCAATCGCTGAAACCCCGTATATACTCGTATTACTCTGGAGGACACGGGGGTGAGGCACTATGGAGCCGTCAAAGACTCATAGTGCCACTTTGCCTCAGCACGGCTTGACCCACCGTGCTGAGGGATGTCACTCCGAGCTCCGATCGGATGACTTAATGCTAGGACGGCATGAGGGCGCCAACCCTCATGTTGGTCGGCGAGTGGCAAGTGAAGCTACGGATTGCGCCGTAGCCGGTCCTTCACATGCTCCGGAAGAGACCGCAAATACACGAGGAGTACACCGAGACCCAGATCCTCCATTAACCAGATTACAGGCTTTTAATATTTTTATTGAAGAGAGTAAAAAAATAAATGGACGATTGGGTAGGCCAACGGATCTAAGTAAACCCGAGAGGGTATGTTTGATGTCATTAACTCTTGCAAAACATTTGAATTCTCCGCTTTCCAATGCTCAAGAGGAAAAATTTGCTATGGCTATAGGATTATTTATTTGTAAAGCAGAAAAAAAATTCAAGACTTGTAAAAGCAACTATTCCCATTTCGTGAAAAAGAACAAAGACTGGTTGAACAAATCATTTATAGATGATATTCCTCAAGACTTAGTTCGCTCACGTGTTGATGTTTTTCCTCAAAATTTTACGCAGAGTGCGTTGCATATTGAGGAAGAACAGCATATAACACCTACAGTGAGTGCTAATGACCTTGAGGAACAACATGTAGATACATCATTTACTACTACTCTCAGTCCCTATACAGAAGATAGCAGCAAAAAAAGATTCGAGGAACTTAATCCACGTCAAAAACAAAGAGCCATAAAAAGACTTAAAGCGAAACTGGAAGATGAACCACCTGAAAAATTGACAAAAACGTTTACTAAAGCAATTACTGTTGGAGACGAAAAATTAAGTAAAAAAAGTGCACGTGATTTGGAGATAATTATTAATAAGTGTATTGAAACTCCGGACAAACCAACTAAAATACTAACTATGATAAATCAAGAAACTCATCCTTATACTCCAGAAGAAACTCTTGGAATAATGATTGACAGAAGATTAAGCGTTGAAACTTATAAATTTTTACAGCAAGACTCCAAGAAAAGAGGATTTAATCTATATCCACCTTATCATCAAGTAGCGCAAGCCAGACAATCATGCTACCCTTCAGAAGAAATATCTGTTTCAGAAATCGAAGCTTCTGTTACCCTGCAGGGTTTACTGGCCCACACACTCCAGCGTATCTTAGATTTAAATGATGAATCTGTAAATCATTACATGGAAAAAGAGAATATCAGCCAATTGGCTTGTACTTTTTATGTTTCTTGGGGATTTGATGGAAGTACTGGGCAATCTGTATACAGACAGGAATTTAGAGAACATTCTGGTGACCCCGATTTTGACGAAAAGTCAATAATTGCTACAACTTTGGTACCATTGAAAATTCAAGAATGCGGAGGAAAAAACAGTTTAATATGGTTAAATCCAGCCCCACAGTCATTTCGTTCTTGTAGGCCTCTTCACATCCAATATAGAAAAGAGACGCAAGAAAGAATACTGTCTGAAAAAGAATATATAGAGGAACAAATAAGGCTTTTGACTCCTATTACAACACTTACATCAAAAGGATTTATTGTCTTCACAAACTGTAATTTAACGCTGAGCTTAATTGATGGAAAAGTTTTTAATATAATAAACAACACGTCTTCCCAATTAAGATGTGCTATTTGCAAACTGACCTCCACGAATTTCAATAACCTAGACCTTGCTTTTTCAATACCAATTACAGAGGAAGCGGCACTGAAAAACGGCATGAGTCCTTTACATGCGTATATAAGATGCCTGGAATTCTTGCTGCACTTGGGATATAAAAATGACCCAAGAGTCAGACAGTGGCGAGTAAAGAAAAATTCTGATCTGTGACAAATTACTGCAGAAAGAAAAAAAGAAATCCAAAACCAAATTAAGGAAAGTATGAGTCTATTGGTAGACGTTGTTAAACCTAATTCAGGCACCTCAAATGACGGCAATACGGCTCGGCGAGTATTCAAAAGTGAACAAAGCCGCCAAACGTTTGCTAATATACTTGGCATTGAAAAATGGCTCGTCGATGACCTAAATGTAATTTTAATAGCCATCAATTCGGGATCACCAATAGACGCAAAAAAATTCGGTACATTTTGTAAAAATGTGGCTTATAAGTATGTAGAGAAATACAACTGGCACCCTATGACTACTACTATACATAAAATCTTAATTCACGGAGAAAAAATTATAGAGAATTCAGCGCTACCCATAGGACTACTCTCTGAACAGGCTGGAGAGTCGAGGAATAAATTTTGGCGTCAGGATAGGGAACATCACAGCCGGAAAGATTCTAGGGTTCATACTATGATGGACTTATTCCACAGGGCGCTTGAGTCATCCGACCCTGTCATATCAGCGATACGGCTAAAACAACGCCTAAGTAACCGAAGGAGAATGCCACTGCCAGAAGCTGTTATAGAAATGTTACAACCGGACAATTCTGAATGTTTAAATGAAGATAACAGTGATGTCGAAGAAGAAACTGCATGTACCGAGAGTGAAGAAAATGAGTTTACAACACTTCTTTACAACGAAGATAGTTTATTTAACGCAGATGATATTATTTTCAAAACACAAGCCAAAAGAATTCTACTATATTTATAAAGTAAAAAATACAGTGGATTTCATTTATTACGACCTTGGTTGTAGCGACCATTTACCTATAGCGACGTTAAATCTAAGTCCCTTGAATTTAAAGCATACTTTAGTACAAAATTCATGTGGCTATAGCGACTTTGGATGTAACGCCGAGTTCGGGTGTAGCGACTGTTTTTAATGAATCATTTGTAACAAATTCCTAGAAATCCCATGCAGATATTGCGACCGGAGTCGGCCGCCAAAGACACAAAGATTTTTTTCTTTCACAAACATTTCTTATCTTTTGTTTACATCCATTGCACACAGATGGTCAGCAAGTGTGGAGACCTTTACCTTTTGTTTATAGATATCAACTAAGTAGGTAGGGGAAGCGTGTACGTTTCGGAGCTTTTATGGTTCAGTTACAAAGTGATATTCTGAGTAGCAACTGGGTTTAGTAAACTTTTGAATAAGTATGGCTGCTAGACGCACATTCACTGTTAAAGAAAAGGCGGAAATCATTTCAAAATTGAAAAACGGTGAAAACAATGCTGATTTGTGCAAAGAGTACAAAGTTTCCCATTCAACAGTATCTACGATGTGGAAAAACCGTGATAAAATATTAGAATGCTTTGAATCCAAATCCTTAAAAATTAAGAAAAACCGCAAACCGACGCATCAAGATATCGAAAATGCCCTACTAATGTGGTTCAAACCCCAAAGAAGCCAAAACGTACCTTTGAGCGGTCGTCTGCTGCAAGAAAAGGCTAATCAATTTGGCAGACTGTTTGGAAAAATGGATTTTGAGTGTTCGGAAAGCTGGATATACCGATTTCGTCAACGACACGATATTGTAGTAGGCAAAATTTGTGGAGAAGCCGCTAGTGTATCGCAAAGTGACTGTGACAACTGGCTAAAAACAGTTTTCCCAAAATTGACTGAAGGTTATACTGATAGCCAAATATGGAACGCTGACGAGACAGGTTTGTTTTTTAAGTTAACTCCTGACAAAACCTTGAAATTTAAAGGGGAAAAGTGCGTTGGTGGAAAATTATCAAAAGATAGAATCACCGTGCTTGTTGCATCAAGTATGGCAGTGGAAAAAAGAAAATTATTGGTCATAGGCAAGGCAAAAAAACCCAGATGTTTCAAAAATGTTAAATCTTTGCCAGTTGATTACGAAGCAAACAAAAAGGCCTGGATGACTTCAGAGATTTTCGAAAAAGTTCTACGCAAATGGGACTCCCAGTTAAGAAATAACAAAAAGAAGATCATTTTATTTATTGACAATTGCCCAGCTCATCCTAAAATAGAGAATTTGACCAACATAAAACTGGCATTTTTACCACCAAACACTACATCAGTGATTCAACCGATTGATCAAGGGATAATTAAAACCCTCAAAAGTCATTATAGGAAGATTTTAGTACAGAAAATGATGAACGACATTGAAAACTCGGCAGGCCCGTTTTCCGTTAATATTTTAGATGCCATTGAAATGGTAACTACGGCATGGGCTCGGGTGACTCCAGATACGATCAAAAAGTGTTTTCTACACGCTGGGTTCCGTAAATCTTCGGCTATCACAACAATTGACGACGACTCCGATGATGAATTGGACATACCATTGGCACAACTGACTACAGTATCATCAAGCGGAACAAATGTTGCGGACTGGGCAACATATGTTGATATTGACAGTCAACTTATCACTACTAGCGATTTGTCCGATAGTGAAATTGTTGAAACTGTTGTTCCATCACATACGACGCAAGATGAGGAAAATGAGGAGGAAGAAGATTGCAAGGAAGGTGAGATTCCTACAACTAAGGATGTGTTAGGTGTTGTAACAAAGCTTAAAAGATACTGTTTATTTGGTGATGGAAAGGATATTATAGATATTGAAGAAGTAATGAAAATAGAATACACCCTACAGCGTACACTAGCACAAAAAAATAAATTGAAGCAAACTAATATTACACATTTTTTTAAATGTACCGGTGAATAACTATGTGTGCAAATATTTTCAATAATAAATGAATATAAACTACACATGTGTACGTGTCTGTATCTCTTTACCTTTGCCTGTAACGACTTCCGGATATAACGACGAAAATAGAGTGGTCCCTTCATTGTCGTTATACCCGAAATCCACTGTATAAAAAATACGTCTTAAAAAAATTTGCGGGTAATTACCCCGGGTTCGGATAAGTTCGGGTAAATCTTAGTATTTCCGAGATTCCACGGAATTAATTGTTGTTTTTTTTTTGTGTTGGTAGTCTACCTTATTACCTCTTTTTTAAAGTAAATTGCAGATTCTAATACTGAGGAACATGGGCAAAAAAAAATAAAAACGAAAATCACAAAATCGCTGATTTCTCGGTTCCTACGAGGTCTAGAGCAGCCATAAAGGACTCGTAAAATAGATAAAAACACGACCTTTTAAAATGTAGCTAAAAAAAATAAAGCAACTGTAAAAGTTTAGATGAAATAAGTTAAAGAAAAAAGAAAACGTGTTGCGCCGACCGGTCGGCGCAACACGTTTTCTCCTTCCATTTTCCCCTGTCAAAAGTCACGCTATCATGGCAACCAAGGCCACAGATATACGAAGGAGGTTACAGAAGGCCCGTCACGTGGTCCGCTCTACTAACAAAACGACACTAACAGAAAGTTGCGTCTTATTCCACAGAAAATTTGGATTTGCCCGCTTCCCAGTACCAGGGCATTCGAAATCCGAGGAGAGGAATCACCCACTTCGGGAGTCTCGTCTGAGCGGGCGTGGACGATCATTCTAATTAATTATCAATACGCAGTGGCTGAGATTAGAGAAATAGGCCGAGGCATTATTTTATTATAATAAAGCTCAAATTCGTATGAAACGCTTTCACGGACGTAAAAATATCGCGGCATTTTTTTTTCGCGCACTGAATTTTCAACGCTCTCTGCTTGAGTTAAAAAGCCAACAGTTTTTTCGGCGCTGGAAAGTACTCTGTAGGATTTTCAATGCTCGGCTTAACACCGAGAGTGGAAAATCCAGTGCGTGATAAAATCCCGCCGCTATATTTTATACGTTCCGTGCGAACGTCGGGTTCCCTTCGAAGTTCGAACGCAGCACAGGCCATTCTTGAAATCAACGGCGAATAATCCGTACTTTTTCACGGCAACAAAAACGTCGAAGTCTTCACGGCAACAAAAACTCCGAAGTTGAGTATTTCGTCTACGGAAATTTTGAATTACCTTCTATCAAATACCAAGACATCAGAAAAGAAGAGAGGGCGCATGTTAGTAATCAGCTGTTGACGCTAGCATGTCTGTTCTGTAACTTCCCTCGGTGTGTCCGTTTGACACACGCAGTTGGGTCGTTCTTGCTCGGAAATTTAGAACTGCCTTCTACCAAGTACCAGGGAATCAGAGATGTGAAGCTGTTGTTGCACGTTACCTCGCTCGCGGCCGCGGCTGTCCGTTACGCAGTTGGGTCGTTATTGCACGGAAATTTAGAACTGCCTTTTATACAGTACTAGGAAATCAGAGATGCGAAGAAGCAGCTGTTGCACGTGCCTCGCTCGCGGCCGCGGCGGTCCGTTTCGCAGTTGAGTCGTTATTGCACGGAAATTTAGAACTACCTTTTACAAAGTACCAGGAAATCAGAGATGTGAAGAAGACTGAATTTTATACAACAACTTATAGAAATAACTGGCTTTTGCCCGCGGCTTCGCCCGCGTGTATGTCGGAATATATCAAATTAGTACCTACCCTACGTGTTAATCCAGGTTCCCGACAAACAACAAACGGACAAAAATTCTAAAAACGTGCGCAACAGACTCGTTCAATCACTTCTTTTCAAATATGCAATGCACAGTTCTGACTTCGTTACTATTTTTAACCGACTTCAAAAAAAGGAGAAGGTTATCAATTCGGTTGTATGGTTTTTTTAATGTTTGTTACCGTTACTCCGTCATTTATAAACCGATTTGGAAAATTATTTTTTTATTTGAAAGAATTGGACTTCCAGATTCGTCCCATTTTTATCCAAATCCAGTTCTGATGATAGGATCCATGAGGAATTGAGGGAACTCCTCAAATATTATTGGCAAACACATACCTAGTGATTTTGGTATTTTCGTCAACAAATCAAGCATTTGCATTCAGAAAGTATGATTTGGTGAAGTGGAACTGACGAAGAAGACCATAGATGGCCACAGCAACTCATCAATGATAAGTATTTCACGGGTGGCGGTAAGATATCTCGATTAAGATAGTTAAACGACTATGACGAAGCGGTTCCCCGATTACTCGAAGACGGCTGGACGGATTTGGAAAATATTTTTTTGTTTCAAAGGGCCAGGTGGTTGCCAGGTGGTCCCATTGTCAGCAGGTCAGGATCTGATGATGGGATCCT
The DNA here is from genome assembly GCA_947568875.1 of Fissipunctia ypsillon. Classification (NCBI taxonomy): domain Eukaryota; kingdom Metazoa; phylum Arthropoda; class Insecta; order Lepidoptera; family Noctuidae; genus Fissipunctia; species Fissipunctia ypsillon. The sequence continues at coordinate 3,524,882 of OX387655.1, forward strand.
GGAGAAATCGAGGGAACTCTTCAATATAGGTACACCTTAATAGCGATTTTGGTATTTTTTATAGTAATTTGTGCATTTGCTCTCGGAAAGCAACGTTTGGTAAAGTGGAACTGATGACGAAGACCACAGATGGTAAGATGGCCACCGGAACAACTCAATAATAAGTATTTCACGGGTTGCGATTCCATTACTTTAAAATTATTGCTAATCAATAGAAACTCGTCACAATGCATATGGTGAAGTGGAACTGATGGTGAAGTACCAGGAGAACTCCTCAACAATTAACGTCCCTGCATTGGGAAAAGCAATGTTTTGTAAAAGTTGATGAGCAGTAGTCATTAGGCTATTGTAACTCAGATAAATTACAAACAGACCCACTAAAAAGTGAAAAATAAAAACAACCGACTTCCAAAATAAACACTACAAAGTGAAAAATAACTTTAATTTCGGAAGTCAGTGGCAAAAACCTAAAATACAGATCCAAAGACACTGACTTCCGAAAAAGTATTAGTACCGAGTTTCGAGTGAATATGACAGCGCGTTAAAATTTTTCTTACTGTTCTTAGGGTCCTAGTGTTCCTTACTTGTTTTAAAAAAACTAAAAGTGTAAATTTTTATTATTTCCTGAGGCAAATATTGCAAAGTTTCAAATTTTCTAACCAAAAGAATAAGATTTTTCATATAATCTGTATCCCCTCTTTTCACCCCCACGGGGGTGGAATTTCGAAAAATCGTTTTGGATTTTTCCATAACTGAAATCAAAGATTGCTTATACACATTTTTGAGTTAATCAAGCCACACAGTAAAATCCTACTCTTAAAAACCTAATTACCCTTCTCACCCCGTCAGGGTAGTTGTGAAAAACCAATAGTAAGAAACTTTATTGCTTATTTAGGCAAATATTCGTGCCAAGTTTCAAGTTTATTAACCAAATGAATAAGATTTTTCATATAAACTATATCCCCGCTTTTCACCCCCACAGGGATGGAATTAAAAAAAAATCGCTTACGATATTTCCATAACTTGAATCAAAGATTCCTTACACCAATTTTTGAGTTAATCATGCCACGCAGTAAAATCACCACCTGTAAAATTGACTACCCCTTTTCACACCATCGGGGGTAGATTTCGAAAAACCCTGATACAGGTTATTCTTAAGTTTTAGTCTTAAGTATAAATACTGAGTTTCGAATTAATCGGACTGCGCGTTAAAATTCTTACATACAAACTTTGACACCCCCCAATCCCACTCTTGGGGGTAGTTTAGAAAAACCAAAAATTACGAAGTTCATAAGTAATTTACTTAGATAAGTATTCGTGCCAACTTTCAAGTTTATTAACCAAATGAATAAGATTTTTCATTTAAACTATATCCCCGCTTTTCACCCCCACATTGGTGGAATTTTAAAAAATCGTTCAGGATATTTCCATAACTTGAATCAAAGATTTCTTATACCAATTTTTGAGTTAATCAAACCACACAGTAAAACCCTACTCTTAAAAATCTAATTACCGTTCTCACCCCGTCAGGGTAGTTGCGAAAAACCAATAGTAAGAAACTTTATTGCTTATTTAGGCAAATATTCGTGCCAAGTTTCAAGTTTATTAACCAAATGAATATGATTTTTCATATAAACTATATCCCCGCTTTTCACCCCCACAGGGATGGAATTAAAAAAAAATCGCTTACGATATTTCCATAACTTGAATCAAAGATTCCTTATACCAATTTTTGAGTTAATCATGCCACGCAGTAAAATCACCACCTGTAAAATTGACTACCCCTTTTCACACAATCGGGGGTAGATTTCGAAAAACCCTGATACAGGTTATTCTTAAGTTTTAGTCTTAAGTATAAATACTGAGTTTCGAATTAATCGGACTGCGCGTTAAAATTCTTCCATACAAACTTTAACACCCCCCCAACCCCACTCTTGGGGGTAGTTTAGAAAAACCAAAAATTACGAAGTTCATAAGTAATTTACTTAGATAAGTATTCGTGCCAACTTTCAAGTTTATTAACCAAATGAATAAGATTTTTCACCTAAACTATATCCCCGCTTTTGACCCCCACAGGGGTGGAATTTAAAAAAATCATTTAGGATATTTCCAAAACTTGACTCAAAGATTATTTATACCAATTTTCGAGTTAATCAAGCTACGCAGTAAAATCCTCCCCTGTAAAATTGACAACCCCTATTCACCCCGTCCGGGGTAGATTTTCGAAAAACCTTGATACAGGTTATTCTTTATTTTTGGACTTAAGAATAAATACTGAGTTTCGAGTTAATCGGACTGCGTGTTAAAATTCTTCCATACAAATTTTAACACACCCCAATCCCCCTCGTGGGGGTAGTTTAGAAAAACCAAAAATTACAAAGCTCATAATTTATTAAGATAAGTATTTGGGCCAAGTTTCAAGTTTATTAACTCAAGGAATAAGATTTTTCATACAAACGAAATACCCCCTTTTCACCCCTTTAAAGGTCGAATTTCCAAAAACCCCTTCTTAGTCCTCCCCTACATTATAAAAGGAAGCCGTGTGCAAAATTTCACGTTCCTAGTCCCAGTAGTTTCAGCTGTGCGTTGATATGTCAGTCAGTCAGTCAGTTTCTCCTTTTATTTATATATAGATAGATAGCGACCGAGCGCTGCAAGCAAGAATAGTCGTTACGGTGTATAAATTCTGTTCGTTTCTCCCATAGTACCTATACAAAGTAGGCGGGTATTAAAGTAGCTCTATTGTTTTTTTTTTTTTTATAGTTCCACGTCGCATCTCGACGGCTCCTCCAAAAAGGCGCGACACGCGATGCGATCGCGCGCGACACAAAGGCACCGCTCTTCGCGCGACACGAGGTGACTCTGGGACGCGTCGCATGTAGCGCCTGTTTGCAGAAGCCTTTACATAACATGAGGAAATTCTTTCAAATAATTTACTATGCCTACTTAATAATGTAAGTTTAAAATCATACTTGTTTGAGTATCGTTTAGTTATTATAACACTGCGTAGTGCCCGGAGCGATTGCCCCAGCACGTTGCCGAGAACCAACTTCCAACATTCCCACGCCACGGTGCGCCCGGTGTTTCTGCCCCTAAGTCCGTCTACGAAGATACGGGTCACAGATACGGGCCCGTCCGAAAGTAGGCTTACCCGTCAAAACAAGTGTAAAATAAAAATTTTTGGACGGGCAAAAACACATCGGACGTAGGGACAACTGTAAAATATTGGTGTCATTCATTCTTGGTTCGGTAACCGAACTAATTTTATGTCCGTAAGTGATACGGAGTAGGAAACGCCCGTAACTTCGGCCGTAACTATGGACTTCGTGCTTAAGGAGTAGACCCCCTGATCATTTCTTCTCTGTTTAAACGACGATGTCTTCTCTTCATAATAACGTTCTTTTGTATTGATTCTACTCAGAGGTCTCAAAACCGTAGCAGGATTTTAAAGGAATACGACTTGACATAAGATTTTCATCTTTTGACCGAAATTCAAAGCCCTTTTCAAATGACGTTTACTAAAAAGTTAGTATCCAGAGTTACAAAAAATATAATAAAAAAAAACTGATTTTTTAGTAACTAGCAAAAACGTGCTTGATCCCTTGACACTTGATGTGTGTAGATATCGATCGCTTTACGACCGAATTCGATCGCAAGTCCTAAATGGGGTCCTAGACGGTCAAAATTGCTGGACAAGCACCTGATTTTTTCGTGCTTGTCAAGCAATTTTAACCGTCGATTATGTCGAGACTGCAGCCCCTGGTAAAGTGATTGTTACAAAGTTACAAGTACCTATTAGCATAAAATAACAAATAAACTGTACGGTGTTATAGCGATTTTTCTCATTTTCTGTTCTGTCGGCACAATTTGCTACATTAAGGAAACTCATTACAGCGCTGTTTTGTGCAGAATAAATTATTTGTCTTTCTTTCTCTACTGACAAACTGACTTATTAGCGCGCGGCCAATTTCGGAATAAACGCCGCCATCTTGTTTTGTCAATACAATTTTACAAATGTCACTGACATATCAATATCGACCAACAACGCCCCCTGTTATGCGATCCGGGTGCTAAAAGATCCTTGAAGCACTCTAAGGCTAAATGAAAACGACACCCTTGTGAGCATGTAGTGGCAATAGTGGCATAGGTACTTAGCAACAGTTGGTTTACTTTATTTTACACTGTTTGATGATTTGATCAGAAGTACCTATTTGCTGCATCCAGTATTAAATCTACCTTAGTTCTCTATGCACAGGAAATGCAAAGATTTGACTTTGCATAGCTATTTTAGCCTTGATAACTCTGCAACAACAACGAACTTCACCCTAATTCAAGTGGATAGAGGCAACAACTGTAATATTTTGGGTATTTTAATGAAAACCTAATGATACCGATGAAGTGATGATAGCTTATTAAACGGGAATTATTTAGATTTCTAAATTAATGAAACTTATTTTATAAACAGTTACATTTGAAAACTATTTATTTTGATTTATGTAATAAATAATCAGGTTGATTTACTCACTAGATACTGTGTATCTATTTTTTTATGTGTACCTAACAATTATTTATGACAGGGTGCCGAGATGGGAAGGTGTCGAGATTAGACTAAACCGAACTGGATTGGTGTTCCAAGAAATCCCCTTTCTTATTTCTTTTTGTGATGCAAACTGCGATCTAATTTGATACAGATTTTTTTCAAAATGGTCCCCAATGCAACAGGGATGCTAGTTCCCCTTTTATTGCGGTTGAAACTGAAGTTAATATAAAATTACTGGTAGGTAACTGAAGAAGTCATGAATCATAATCATTTTATAGGGTTGGGCGAATTCACTGTATCATAGAACTAAAATCTTATTATAGTCCTAACTTTTTAATTTATTACAGAAGTTGTTCTGTTCAAATGCAAAGGAAATAATATTGTTTATTCAAAGTTGGAATGGGTGAACAACACGGAGCGCGATGTTTACTTCTCCGCACAATTTGTAAGATAAGAAATTAAGAAGTTCGAAAAAAGATGCTTTGGGTTCTAAATTGTTATTAAAAATATATATCTATACGACTTTTAGAACATTTGAATATGGATGATGACCGCTTAGTATCACCCAAGGTCTTATCTTCTGGTGTTTTAGCGTTCTTTTATTTGATATAGAAAATACATATTTACTTGTCTGACTATTACCACTTGATTCTACCCGAATTGGATTTCATATTGTACAATTGTTCTAAGATTACACTGGGAGAACGTCCGGGGCCTTTGATTTAAATGAACATGATTGTCAGCAACATGTTTTGAAATATATTCACGTGGCTGTCAGGATTTCATTAGGCGTCTGAAGACTAATTAAGTAGAACCGCAGAGGATAGTAAGTTATCCTTATTTGCGAGGATAGCATTTTTATGTGTTTTATGTTTACTTACTTGTGATATCTGTTCTACCATTGTTATGGTAATGCATGATACCTGTAGATATTTTTAGTTCCCATAAGCTCGATAGATGGCGTTGTACAATTCACGCAGGTTACTGTTACTAAATCGCGCTATGGTTTCGTTACCGTGCGGAATATAAACTCGGGCGAACAATTATTTTATCTTTAATCCGATCCAGCATGTCCCTTTGCTGTCCTCTCCCAGCGACGCCCTAAGCCGAGTTCCATAATAATAATAATATAATATAACCATTTATTATCAGGTAACAAAGACCCATAGATACATACCTTAACCTAAGTATACATAATAAGTAGAATAACAATTTTGTTAATAAATAAAACTTAATAACTATGTTAGTATCACTTAGTTGCACTAAGTCTTTGTGCGTTCTGGTGGCACTAGTCCGCGAAAGCGGCGGAATACCACATCCTGCGGCCAAAAGCTTTCTTCCATCACCAGGTGCAGGTAGCATGTTGGTATGCGCACCACGAACGCCTTGAAGTTGACGTTGCGGTGCGACTCCAGTAACTGCACCCTCGGCGCGTACCTCGTCTTCTGACGCACGTACTCCACGATGTCCTCCGCCTTAGTGGTGTAGTGTAGGCGGGAGATGTACACCGGTGTGTTCGGCTTTGCGGCACGCAAGCTGACTTCGGGCTCTGTAGGAGCTTTGCCGCAGCGGTTCTTGTTTGTTCGCGACCGGCGCTTCCTCCTTTGCACCGTCACGAAACCCTCCTCATCAGCCTTATTCGGTGCCTTTTTTGGCATAGATTTCCTACTTGGAGCTCCTTGGGCACTCGCGGTGACGCTAGCGGATTCCTTTTCTATGGGCTTCGCCAGGGCTGCAGACACTGGCAGCGGGACGGGGCGAGGGGCTCGGGCGGCGTTGCGTGGAGGAGCCAAGATGACGGGCGCGGGGCTGCGGTGCACGCGGGCGGGGCGCTCTGCAATCTCAGCAAACGACGGGTGCGCTGGCGACAAAACTGCTGACGCAGAATTTGACGACGATAAATCGAGGCCGGCTCCGCGACACATGTTTACGTTAGATGCATCGACTGATGACCTAGTTACCGCCACACTGTTGCGCAACTCGGTAAATTCTTTACGCAAATCGACGACGGTGTTTTGGGATGCATCTAACTTCGCCAGAACATCCGCGAGGCGGGCCTTCAGAAAGACAATGTCCTTCAGAAGGCTTGTTACATCGACGTGGTCGAAGGTGACGGGTGGCAGCTTGTGCAGCTCCTTCGCCACAAACGTCGGCACGTCGTCCATACCCCACAGGGGATGCCCTAAGCGAGTAGTCGCTTAGTTTTAGTTTTATGCCCTGGCTGGAGGCCTTAATTTATTGAGGCATCCACAGGAAAGCCCGGTTAAGCAGTCGACAACCTCCTATAGGTTGAACTGCGAGATGCTATTCCCCAAAAACAAAAACTTATTTTTGTCTCTGATTTCCTTTCAAAACGCATAAATCTTTCGCCTTTTACTAAAGATTTCCGTGGAGGGGACACAAAAATGAGTATACATATAATATTTTTGAAATACTCGCTTCGGCGGAGTTTATATTATAAATCGTGTTCCTTCTTCGCAATGTTTAGTGCAGCTGTGAATGTGGATGTCGCTACGCCCCCGTAAGGGAGCGCGGCTAGCGGTGCCGGGGCATAGCCCCCCACCCGCGGAGGGTGTCACGGTGGCCCGTAAAGACGGGCCCCTTTAGTGGCCGGCGGCAGTTGGGCGTGCGTCACGCCCATGTGAGTGGTTGCTATGTGTTTTACTGTAGACGCGTTACGACGTTGTTCCACAACGCCGCTTTCTTCACGACACCCCGGCGGTTAGCCCTCGCCAGGTGAGACCCCTAGTTACCTGGGGGAGGCCCGACGAGGACGACCAGCGACAAAGGTGCCGACTCGACGCTTCTACAGATAAGATAGCCCCCGCCCGCCCTGATCTCAGAGCTAGCCGATCACAGTCCGGGCTAAGAGGCTGTCATGTATGTGTGGATGGTATTGTAGAGTGTAACACCGTCCAGTGTCTACGCAAATCGCGGCCCGCGCGCTATAGACCGACCGCTTTAATAAATTCGAAGTGAAAATGCAAGATGGCGGCTGTGAAAATTTTTAAATTTTCGTCACGGATATCGTTTTCAAGGTTTTTGAGGGTGCTAAAACCGATTATAAAGTCAAAATGAAAATCCAAGATGGCGGCTGTAAAACTTTTGTTTTTATTTAAAATCATGTCAGAGTCATCACGTAACAAGGATATTTGGTCCTGTCGGAAGTCCCCCGACGCACTCGATTTTATAATGTTTTACTATTTGAATTTTGTTTTCTTCTATAGCTTTCGCCAATCCTTGTTTTGATGCTATTATGGGACACTTAATTTCGACAATCGTATCATTTTCAAACAACCTATTAGGCATGGCCCCAATATAATACTGGGTTTCGTCAATAAATAATCCGTAATAAATAATAAATATCCAAAACTAATTTGTATATAGGTACCTACTTTAAAATAAAACCCCACCATCAGCATCACCTTTGTACGTATTTTTCTGTTCCTTTCTTCTGGTCTGTTTATATGTTTGTATAAACTGTTAAATAAATAAATAAAAAACATGTGCAGTCGGGAGACACCGTCAGTAACAAAGTTCATCTCACATATGATTTAATACAAAAACAAAATTTTCATTTTACATTTTGACCTCACTGTCGACTTTAGTATCCTCGAAAACTAGAAAAACTACACCCATGACGAAAAATTTGAAAATTTCCGCAGCCGCCATCTGGATTTTCATTTTGACTTTACTATCGGCTATAGCACCCTCGAAAATCAAGAAAACGACACCCATGATGAAAAAATTGAAAATTTTCACGGCCGCCATCTTGGATTTTCATTTTGACTTTACTGTCGGCTTTAGCACCCGCGAAAACCATGAAAACGACACCCATGACGAAAAATTTGAAAATTTCCGCAGCCGCCATCTGGATTTTCATTTTGACTTTACTATCGGCTATAGCACCCTCGAAAATCAAGAAAACGACACCCATGATGAAAAAATTGAAAATTTTCACAGCCGCCATCTTGAATTTTCATTTTGACTTTACCACAGATTACATACAGATACCCAATCCCATACAAAGAAATGTGACCTCCCTAAAACTGGCAATTCGACTGGCAAAATTTTTTTCTCCATTTTCTCAACAGATGGCAGTACCGGCGACTCACTAATTGCCAGAAACAGTAGTTTTACAACGCCATCTAGGAGTCCACCTTAGTAAATTTTATAGTTCCAGGTGAAAATGAAAAAAAATATGTATTTTTTATACATTTCTATGTAAGTAATATATTTATAAAAAGACTAGCTTTTGCCCGCGGCTTCGCCTGCGTGAATTTCGGAAAATATCCCACGGGAACGTACTACCTGGATTATAAGGAAGCGAAGCGATCGGAAATAACAATGAAATTGTTATCAAATCCTGAAAGATAAAAATGGTTACTGTGGGTCATCCTTAGAAGATAGACGTATATGCTATTGCGGATTTTTTTGTTGATTTTTTAAAAATGTACAATCCTTTAGAATAAATTTAATGTATCTCTTACGGTTTACGCGGCGCATGCCAGTAAAGCTTTTTCCGACATCTTCTACAATAATCGTCATATTTCAGCCAATTTACACAAAACTTTAATGAATTAAACCTTGAAAACCTTGACTTAACCCTTTACACCCGCTCTGAAACGATCGTGAGTTTGAGTTTTTGACTTTAAAAAAATTCTGGCGCCAAACCGTTTACTTTTTACGGAACGCAACCGGCACCGATCGGTCGTGAGGGTGTTGCTCGCAACGCTAAAACGCGGGGCCTTTTTAGCTCTTTTGGCTGTATAGAAATCTACAAAAACATGGTTTTCGAAAAAAAAACCTTCCTCATGAATCACTCCGTTCATTGGTGAAAACCGTTTGGAAATCCGTTTGGTAATTTTTGAGTTTATCGCATTCACACAGACAGACAGACGCGGCGGGGGACTTTGTTTTATAATACGTAAGGAATTATAGATTAATATTTAATTTATTGATCAAAGGAAAAATTAAATTTTCATATCAACTGTTCCTCCCTTTTCACCCCGAAAGAGGTTGATTTAAAAAACATCTTCAATCATGTTTTTTGTCATTTAATGTTTACATTACTTTTGACTTAATTTAGATACGCAGTGAAATCCTCCTCGAAAAATAAATTACCCCCTTTTGCTGGTCGATTTTCGAAAAACCCAAAAACTATGTCTATGTTTTATGTCAAAAGTATTAATTTATTCAAGGTAACCGGACAGCGCGTTAAAATTCTTCCATACAAACTTTAGCACCCCCTAAATAAAATCTCTTTGACGGGTAGTTTTGAAAACCAAATAATGACAAACTTTATTATTCATTTAATAATAATAATAATTGCTTTATTTTCAGGCAACTAAGGCCCATAGATAAAATACACAAAATAGTCTTACAAAAAAATAATAAACTAATACATAATAAAATCATCACTACAAAATCTATTTACTTCGTTTGGTCGGCGACGTATTGCGCTGAGTCGTGGTGTCATGTAGCCTGCCGCGAAAACGCCGATACATGACACCCGTCGGCCAAAATTCCTCCTTCATGAATGTCTCCAGGTGATGAGTCGGAACCCGCACCACAAAAGATTTGAAGTTAATCCTATGGCGCGACTCCAACCTCTCGACTCTCAAGGTGAACTTGGTCTTCATCCTGATGTACTCCACGACCTCCTCTACCTTCGTGGAGTGATGTAAACGAGACACGTACAGCTGTGTCGATGGAATAGCAGGACGCAGCAACATGTCAGGACCAGTCAATGCAGTTCCGCACTTCTTTTTCTTCTCCACGCGAATGAAGCCGCCTTCATCGGCCTGTCCTTGGCTTGTTATTGGCGGTAACGAGCTTCGAACTGCTTCGGAGGACCTTTGGGCACCTCTCGTATTATTAGGTTGCCGCTGGTGATTTGCAGGAGCTATAATAACGGCAGCCGAGTAAGCACGTCCCGGTGTTGACGAGCTAATATTGGTCGGCGTCTCAACGATGGGGGACACGGGGAGGGCGGGGCACGGTTTTGCATCGCTTGCAGCGACGGCGGCCGGCGACGAGTCGAATTTTGCTGACTCGAAACTCAGCTGCGATGCATTGAGCGCGCCGTGACGTTTATTTAAGAATGTCTTCGTGCTAAGTTTCAAGTTTGATAAGGTTTTCATATTAAAGAAAACCCCTTTTTTCACCCCATTTAAGGTCGAATTTCCAAAAACTTCTTCATAGAGCTCGCCTACATTATAAAAGGAACCCTTGTGCAAAAAATCTGATATGTCAGTCATTCAGCACTTCGCCCGTTATTTGGTTCGCGTGATTTTATTACTTTCCCCTACACATTTCACAACCCCGTCCATCCGCTGTAAATGGTAGTTTTATAGATTAAGATCATTATTATTTATTTATACACTAGTATAAGTGGACATGTTGCGCCGACCCCAAATAAATTGGGATTAGGTTAGAAGAATGATGATGAAGTATTCGAGCCAAGTTTGAAGTTAAAAGATCAACGAAATAAGATTCTTTTCACCCCCAATTTTCATTATTTGACTTACAGGTTATTTATTAACTCAAGGAATAAGATTTGTCATACTCAAACGAAATCCCCCCTTTAAGGGGGTGCCCTTAGAGGTCGAATTTCCAAAAACCCCTTCTTAGTGCTCCCCTACGTTACAAAAGGAAGCCGTGTGCAAAATTTCACGTTCCTAGTCCCAGTAGTTTCGGCTGTGTGTTGTTATGTCAGTCAGTCAGTCAGTTTCTCCTTTTTTATAAATAGATTAAATATACTTAAAATGAATTAACTAAACGTGAATTAATAACGATTGTTGCTACCTTTATTGTGAAAAATTGAGTAAAACGCCATCTGTTGCAAATAGCTCTAAATAAAATGGGTAACAGATATCTGCATTTAACGACTTTATCATTCTATGGTTTCGAATCACGTTCGAATGGAAGTTAAAGTTTTCAGTTATCTTTTTTGTCGAAATTACGTGATTTATGAGTGTAAATAGATAAATCAGCCTTGAGCAACGAAGTTTTAATATATACTAATCTTACTTCAGCCAAAATCAGCCGTTTAACGCAATTTAGTGGTTGTACATTTTGTTAGAGTAACCTATACTGCCATCTATGATTTTTTTCAAGACTAATTATAATTCGTTCCAGATGAGACCCCATGACTTTACTATCGGCTTTAGCACCCTCGAAAACCTTGAAAACAACACCCATGAAAGAAAATTTGAAAATTTTCACGGCCGCCATCTTGGATTTTCATTTTGACTTTACTATCGGTTTCAGCACCCTCGGAAACCTTGAAAACGACACCCATGAAGGAAAATTTGGAAATTTTCACGGCCGCCATCTTGGATTTTCATTTTGACCACACTTTGAAAGTCGAGTCGTGACGATTTCTACCAGTTAACTCCTACCGCAAGCCGCGTTACAGAACTTCGTTCCTAAATAAGGGTTCCGTTTTTCATTCGAACATACGAAACCCAAAAAAACATACTGACTTATTTACACTATGTCCTACGAATGAATTGTTCGATAAATTAGCGGAACAGCCGTGCGCTAACAAAACGGACACAGATCCTACCTCGTCAAGGCCCGGCGGGCGACTGAATTGCAGTAGGTACGCGAGCCGCTTTATTATATAATTTTTATGAATTTAACTATTTTGCAAAATGTAACCACAAATTGTTCTTCTATTTGTTATGAAATTTCTACAGATATATTTTTTGGAAGTATTGCTTTCATAGGTTTCAAGCAAAATTAGAAAAACATGAAAAAAAATCATCGATTAGACTCCTCTTCCGAGTTTTTTTGATCGAGCGTAGTTTTCGATATCATGTTTTGAACCACAAAAAGTCAAAGTACATATAGTAAACTACAATATATATATTTTTTGGCTTTAAACAATCACTATTTCTTTGTTTATTTTTGAATCAAAGTGATGCAATATTTGGTATAGGTCGCAAGAGACTGTGACCTCCGAGTTTGTTTCGGCCTTTCTTCTCAGAGTAGTCAGATAGGAAACGCCGGCCTCATCTAGTTTTAAAAAAAATGTTTGACTTGTAAAAGTGTTTGTAAACCTACTTACAGAAAAAAAAAACTTAGAAAAAATCTTCAAAATAGTAGTCTTCTAGAACTTAGGATAGAAACCTTCAGCACCATATCTCACTAAATTGATAATAAGATAATCCTATAAAACAACTTATACCAAATTAATTAATAAAATAACAAAATTATATCCTAACTTAACTAAAACTATTCACAAACTAAAATATGGCGTCGAAAAATTCCTCCGCATCGCGGTCGACTGGTAATGTACCCAAGAGACTGGCGGCATTGCCACGTTGTATAGCAATGCTTAGCCTCTGGCCAAGGTAAAAGCCGGCCCTTGGGTCACGGGAAGTGTCAACTAGCCGTTTGGAGATTTCGTTAAACAAACCATGAGCGCTCGGACCCCACGGCTCGAGGGTTTCAACCCCAAACGGCTCGAAAATATAATTACCGGTAAGGTTATTATACTTTCGCTGCTTGAGGTTTTCCGCAGCCGCAGCAGCAGCGCCAGCACAGCACGCCGAGCCGGGAAGATGGGATTGGCCGGCAAGTTGCGTCCCACACTAAAGGCCTACCCACCTTCCATGGAAATAAAGACATGCCGTCCGGTCTCTTGCCATCGTCGCGTGCCAAGCCATTGGGTTCTAATACAGCTGGGACGCCGACGCGACGGTGACAAGAGCTCGTCGGATGATGTCATTAATGTTCGCGTGCCGCGCTATGCGACCCGCACTTCGGTTGCAAGACAGGCCGTGGTGTCCGAGGCTGTTGACAACTTCGCCACAGTGACAGCGATGAGGAGAGCAACAAGGGACTCCTAGTCGCAGGGAAGCAGCGAGGCGGAAAGTAGTGTCGTCAAATAAAGTGCCTATGCTCGACGACGGTAGTGCATGAAGCCACAGACCCGACTCCCACTTACCCACAGCCAGTAGGCGCGCACGCTCCGCAGTAGTAGCAGACGTGTTTAGTGAATTATTCTGTACTACTCTACAAAGCGGCTCATCCTACCGTCTCTGGGAAGATGGTTGTCGGGTGAACCTGAATTCGGGCAAGCGAGTCTCCAGGCATCCATAGCCTCGGTGAAGCACGGCACATCAAAATTAATCAGTGTCGAGGCTAGGATTTTCCTGATTAAATTCTCAGTGCCGTGGATCGAGGATATAAAAGCCGGTAAACTGATACTAGAAATTTTGCGGATCCTATAATAAATAAATAATAATAATATAAAAATTGGTATTTCGGGTCACACATATTCTTGGACGAACGGTACTGTAGAGGCCTTAGTTGAGCCTGCCTTCCGCAAGAATCCTCTTTGGATTATGACATTGGCTGGTTAGACAAACGCTGGTTTCAATTGGAATTTAGAATAGGTGAAAAATAATGACATTATAGTGATTTTGGTCTGTATCGAGTAAATATAGTTTTAGCCCCAGTGTTTACTTGTTGTAATATTTTAATGATAGCTGCTAAAGCTAATAAACCAGTTCATTGAGTGCAACGGTCTTTATATTCATAAATATCTTCGAGAAAGTTCCCCCAACACACCTCGAAGACGGGACCACACACCACATATGGTGGAGGCGCCGGGTAACGATCCCGGTACCTCTCGCACCATGAGTGCCACCATCGACCATGAGCTAGGACTATACATGAACTAATGATTCTTGGACTTTTACCTCCCTCAGGGTCATCCCCTACCGGCGTTGAAAGTTTAGGTTGTTTAGTTTAAATTTTCTTCATTAAGCTCCAATCTGGGCAGTTGTGAATTTGTCACAACTATGTGTTAGCGATTAGGGGACAGCGTTGGAATACTTTTTGTAGTACTGGTTTTTGGCCAACGAAGTTGGGACAGCAAAACGTTAGCTTATATGGGTGCTTTATGGCACGTATTAAAGATTAGTGTGACGGACGCTCGGCAGAGTGCTGGAGCTTCGCGGATCGTTTTTGCTGAGCCCAGCTTTCTCTTGTAAGGGAGTGATCCCATAGTGTATATTTATACCAGTACGTAGGTCCTTTTCGAGATAGGCATAGGTAGGATTAAAGCAACGTTTGTCTTGTTTCCTATGGATAAAATGGGGCACCCTGGTAGCCCAATTTATCTAGTGGGGGCGTAGCTGATGTAGAGGCCTTAGTTGAGCCTGCCTTCCGCAAGAATCCTCTTTGGATTATGACATTGGCTGGTTAGACAAACGTTGGTTTCAATTGGAATTTAGAATAGGTGAAAAATAATGACATATAGTGATTTTGGTCTGTATCGAGTAAATATAGTTTTAGCCCCAGTGTTTACTTGTTGTAATATTTTAATGATAGCTGCTAAAGCTAATAATATAAACCAGTTCATTGAGTGCAACGGTCTTTATATTCATAAATATCTTCGAGAAAGTTCCCCCAACACACCTCGAAGACGAGACCACACACCACAGTACACACACAACACACACACCCCACCACACCACACACAAGACATATATATATGTGAATATTATTTAGTTATAAGTTATTAACTCTATCTATCTATCGCCTGCAGTTACGTGGTTTTACCACGGAAATGTCGATTTGCCTTATACATTGTACCAAGGTATCAGAACTGTGGAGGAGAATATAATATCATTACTTATAAACGCCGTCAACGGCGCCACACACGTTTCCGTTCGGACAGATACGTCATCATAATACATTCATTATACAATATTTATCACAATACTGTCAACTGTACACATTGTTGTGTACCATGCTCCACAAATGTTCTGCAGCCTTAGTATTATTGAAGTTTACTTTGAATTTTTCGTGCAAAACCGTCACATCTCTGAATCAACAGCGGCAGTCGGGAGTTGGGACTGTCGGAATCAACGGGTGGGTTACAAATAATAATTTATCCTTCTGTGCATTTCTGATGTCTTGGTACTTGGTAGAAGGGCAATCGAAAATACCACGTAACTGCGGATGGATGGAGGACTGTGGAGACGGACGGACGGACCGAGACGCGACGCGCGTTATTTATAGGGCGCGTTGCCACTATGTCGTGACGATTAATTAATCGTTGGACGACTGTCGTATCTAGCTGTTCCCATTGGATCGTGACGACTGGTGACGACATTTTTACTGTTCACGGCAGTCGCCTTGTCGTTTGCACATCAGTCGCCTCTACGTTCTTTTGAAAATCAGTAGTGTGTCTAGTTCCCGAGTACAATGGATGAAGATGAAATTATAATAATGTATTTATTACTTTAATAATGTATTACCAAAGGTCGGAATTAGGCAGAGTTATTTATGTACTTGCATCGAAATGTTGATATTAATATGGATCTTCCCGGGATTTCTAATTGACAATCCCATGTGGCCAACAATATTACAGATGAATAATAATAAAAACCTCCCCATCGCCGTATCTCCACGTTGACGTCGTGGTGGGGCTTGCGCGCTCCGAACTCTAGGTCTGTGCCGGTAGAGGTTACTTTGCCGGAACAGGTCTAGGGTGAGGAGCCAGACCAAGAGAAAACCGCAGGGCAGCATGTGGCGAGCTGTTGGGCCATAGCGACCCCACGTACCCTATCTCCCGGGAGAAGTCATGTTCTTCATCTCTGGCTTGCCTTTACTGGCCGACTGGAGTGAACACTGACGAAAACTGACCTCCCACCTCATTCTTGCCTTTATTGGCTGGCTTGAGTAGAGATTCGCAAGAGCAAACGTGCTCGGAGGAAGGAAGTATTCCAGTAAGATCCTGGTGTGGATCTTTACCGTACTTCCGGGATTGTCCTGATAGCTGTGGAATACCTCTGCACTCCTCTTAAGCACCTCGGTACATGTTTCCCCCTTGCCGCTACGACACTATGTGCTAGCGACCGTTTCCGGGGGCCCATTGTTGAGTGTGCAAGTCACCCCCTGCCATTTTATCCGTTTATTGTATTTATCAAACATTGGTCAGGCAGGGGCCAGAGTTCTTCCATAGTTTTAGATAACCAGTCCACTTTAGCCATCCAAACCCATAGCCCAATATATGAAGTGTTATAATTTTTTTTTATTACTCTTTTTGTCGTAGTTCACACAAACCTTCACGACACAACTTGGCAATTTTGCGTATAAAATTTACGATCGCTGCCGAAGACAGCCGATCGCGGATTACTTAGTTCAAATTCAAAATATTTTATTTCACATAAGCCTACGCACTTATGAAACATCAGAAGCTAGGTGCACGGTTCCAATTGGTCGTTTCCGATGGAGAAGAACCGGCAAGAAACTGCACGGTTAGGTACTCTTTTAAAAATAATTGGCTTTTACAATGATTTCAAATTACAGTGTTATTAAGCATGGGAGGACAGTGTAGGCCTGTCAACAAGTACCAGGTAGGTACTTAACAACATAGAAAATGATCTACAAATCTACAGTCTATTAAGCCTACAACGTTCTCACATTCACAAAATATAAAAGAATCTATTTAAAAGATAAGACTATAAATGTAAAATAATGAAAAGGTTATGTCATGGAAGCGTGTAAAAAAAGCAATAAAATAAAGAGCAGTTAATAGACATTTAAATAAATATTTATGCTGTTAATGAGGTACCAGGGAAGCCACATGTGCAGAAGGAATTAGCGCCTAACTTCCCTGTCTTCAACGTAGTCTTTAATCTTATAATATGCTTTTTTAATAAGGACACGTTTGATGTAGGTTTTGAACTTTGCATTGCTAATTTCTGTAACCGACTTTGGCAACTTGTTATAAAAGCGGATACTGTTTATAAGAAATGACTTGCTTGTTTTAGTTAATCTAAATTTGGGTATCACAATTTCATGTTTACTACGTGTATTTATAATAAGGAAATCGCTTCTTAGTTTGAAAAGTCCTAAGTTTTTGCGAACATACAAAATACTTTCTAAGATATAAAGAGAAGGCAGAGTTAGTATATCAATTTCTTTGAATTTGTTTCTAAGGAACTCACGAGGACCCATTTTATAGATTGCGCGGATTACTCTCTTTTATAAAATGAAAACTGAATTTACGTCAGCTGCCTATCCCCACAGCAGAACGCCATAACACATAATACTGTGGAAATAAGCAAAGTGATATTAACCTAGTTGTAGCTATATCAGTCAACTGCCTTAGTTTTCGTACTGCATATGCAGTTAAACTTAATCTACCTGAAATTGCTCTAATGTGGGCGCCCCATTGCAATTTTGAATCTAGAGTAAATCCTAGAAATACAGTTTCCGTGCCATCAAGTTTCTTGCCATCAAGTTTTAAATTTAGATCCACTTGGGGTACATTTGGTAATGCGAACTTAAGACATTTAGTTTTGTTCGCATTATGTAAAAGATTATTAGCTGCAAACCATTTCAAAAGCATGGCCAGACTATCGTTGACATGTAAGGCATCCGTATCTTTTCTATCCATTTAAAAAATAAGCGAAGTGTCATCAGCGAATAGAATTATATCCGATAAGTTAGCCGTCATATAATTATTGGTCATTAATATAAACTAGAAATAGGAAAGGACCCAGAATTAAACCTTGAGGCACGCCTATCTTAACTACAGACCCCGAGGAAGTCGCCCCGTTAACGTTTAATTTTTGCTGCCTGTTTGATAGATAGGAAAGAACAAGATCAGCAGCTCGTCCACGAATTCCGTAGTGGTGTAATTTACAGATCAGTGTATTCTGGTCAACGCAGTCAAACGCTTTAGAGAGGTCACAGAAAATGCCAACTTCACTTCGCAAATACCATTTTAGGACCAAGTTCGAGGCGTCATTGTAACGTGCGGTCTGCCCAGTCCTTACCCAGTAATATATAAGTCAATGGATATCAGTGAATGTGAAGAAAAATTTACTCCACTCAATATTTTAGATGCGGCGACGGAAATGACTCATAATCGATGACCAGCAAAGTCGAGAAAATTATACATATGATAAATGCTATCACGACTTTATGGCATGGCAAACGCAAAAAAGGCAAAAATCTTTTATTTAATATGTTCAATCCAGAGTCCCGTTCAGAGAGTAGATAAAATAGTGTATGATACTGCACATAACTTATACTACTACATAAAGGTAAGAATTAAAACACTCGTATGAACTATTAAACTACTGTTATAGAATTTTATGAGAATTTGCCCGTTTAAGGCACACAGACAGGCGTAACGCGACGGTGTGACGCCACTGAGGTAGAACATTTTCCACGAAGTTTTCATAGAAATTGTTCTACTAGAGTCGCGTCGCGCTGTCATGTCGCGCGTTGAAGATTGTTCATATAAACGAATTCCCGCTTTTCATTCCGCTAAGGGTTGATTTTCGCAAAATCATTTCCCCTTCGTTTTAAACTACAACTAGGCACTGCCCAAAATTCAAGTTTCTATCTTTAGCGTTTTGGGCTGTGCGAAAGTACAACGTACGAGTTGATTTCGAGTTGTGTCACTTTAGCACAAGAAGATTTCAATAATACCAAGGCTACAGACATGCTAAGGAGTTTACAGAATGCCGTGGTCCGGCCTACTACTACTTATCTTATGCGCTCACTTATAAACAGGTTTAAACTTGCCGGTGCCGACTACCTGGACCGAGCCTGCACCGATCGGTACCGATCCGCACAGGCTCGCCTGGGGGTCTACTCTCTAAGCACGAAGTCCGTAGTTTCGGCCGAAGTTACGGGAGTTTCCTACTCCGTATCAATACTCAATACTTTTTTATTGCATTCCATAATATAAAAATAAATGTTAATAATATTTGGTATGTTAAACATCGAATCAATTTTAAACTTGTTTTGACGGATTAACAGCTACTTTCGGACGGACCCGTATCTTCATTGACGGACTTAGGGAGTAGACTCCCCATTACCGGAAACCTGTTTCTTTATAACTATAAGCTAACAACTATCGCAGAAAGTTGCGTCTTTATTCCACAGAAAATTTGGATTTGCCCGCTTCTTAGTACTAGGGCATCAGAAATAAGAAGAGAGAAACTAATCGCAACGCACTTTGCAGTCGTCTCGTCGGGCCGAAATTAATAACCAATCTAATCCAATATCTCTAGATTTAAGATTGAATATTCGATCCAGATTTGTAGTAAAGTGTAGCTAAAAACGATCCACGGATTGCAATAGCAATCTTTTCAACCAAGCGATCTTTGAGAGGACGGATCATAGACTACAGATTGCCCTCTGTTCGAAAATGACAGTTTGAGTGTGTCACTAACCTATCCGTTGAATTTGACGTCTGTTTTGATCGGTGTAAACAATCCAAATCTTAATCTTAGAATTTCCTAAGTTATCAGATTAACTTCACGGATTTTATTTGAAAAATGGCACTATCGATATTCTCCAGTGATAGTGACAGTGATATGGAAGTTCTGGCTCAATTATCGGATTGGGATAGTACTGATAGTGACGCTGGTGAAGAAATAAGACGTCAACGCACTTCTTCGCGGAGAATTACTTATAAGGGTGAACTACATGCAAAGTCTGGATGATGCAGAGTTTACCTTTAGGTTTAGGCTGTCAAAATTAGCAGTAAATTTACTGTTGACTGAAATTATGCCTCTCGTCCGTGTAACCTCATCAAGGTAAGTTGCAAATAGTACTTTAAAAAAACAGCTAGGTTGTACGTACTACCTACGTACCAAAGAACTTTGTTTTTAAAGTATGTACAAGGTGTCCAGAAAGGGTATCGGGTATTTGTAAGTTCAATGAAACAAAAATTATTTGTATGCAATAAAAAAGTTTATTGTTTATTATTAGCATATGAATTGGAGAATTATTTGGAAAAGATGATGTTATCCAAATGATGACCGTTACGTTGCTGGCACTCTTCTAAACGGACACGAAGATTGGCGATAACACGTTGACACATAGCTATCGATATTGCTGCCATTTCTGACCTGATGTTTTGCTTTAACTGGGTTAGATTCGTCGGATTGTTTTAATAAACCTTACTTTTAAGGTATCCCCATGCAAAATAGTCAAGCGGGCTAAGGTCGGGGCTTCTGGGAGGCCAGTTGATGTTACCCCTTCGCGAAATGACTTTATTAGGGAATAATTCGTTAACAACTTCCATTGAGTCATTTGAGGTATGGCAAGTGGCCCCATCTTGCTGGAACCACGTTCTTGAGTTGAAACCTGCAAACTCCTGCAACTCTGGGACCAAAAAATTTCGCAACATATCGCAATAACGGTCACTATTCACATTAATTGCTCGGCCTCGTTGATCTTCATGAAAATAAGGACCAATTGTGCCTTTAGCAGACATAGCGGCCCAAACAACGACCTTTGGGCTATGCAGGGGTCGTTCATGCTTTCGTCTCGGATTCTCCACTGCCCAGTACCGATAATTCTGCTTATTAACATGACTATTCAGGTGAAAATTTGCTTCGTCACTGAACAGTATGTTGTTAAAGTTGTTAAATCGCTGCAGCATTTCGTTCGCAAAATTCAGTCGATTAGCATAGTCCGTATCCTTCAATTCTTGAACCAATTGAATTTTATAGGCTTTTAGATGTAAGTCTTTCTTTAAAATCTAATGTAAAGACGATTTTTTGATGTTCAACGCTTGGCTTCGCTTTCGGATGGATAAAGACGGATTTTGACGAACCGACGCCTCAACTTCTTCAATTGTTTCTTAATCGCGAACTGAACGAGGACGACCAGAGTTTTGAATTTTAACTGTCGCACCTGTATTCTCGAACATCCTGATCCATTTCCTAATGCTATCGTCACTTGGGGCGTGGCGTGTACGATATTCCGCACGATAGAGACGTTGAGCAGTCACTATTGAATCACCATTACGATAATACGCTCGTACGCAAAATGCGCGATGCGTCCCCGAGTACTGTTCCATCGTGACTAAAACTCCACAAAATGGCGGACGCCACGAACCCCTCCCCGCACCCTTTAGACGCCCCGTTTCGAATATGGCGCGAAAACAAATACCCGATACCCTTTCTGGACACCTTGTATAATATTTTTTTCAGAAATCATGGAGTGCCACCGCTTCATCAACTATTGATGACTTTAAGATTTTATGCATTAGGCACTATGCTGATTTCTGTAGGTAGCTGATTTTGTGGGAGTATCAAAATCAACAGCAGGCAGAATAGTACGGGACATTTCATCAGCAATTGCCACATTGTATGATGAATACATTTTTATGAATCATGGTGCTGCAGAAAATTTTTATGAAATAGCTGAATTTCCTCGGGTTGTTGGAGCAATAGATTGCACACATATTCGTATACAATCTCCATGTAAATACATAATTTATATTTCTGCAATTTATCTTTAAAGATACTTAATATATCTAATATAAATCTTATTTCAGGTCTATTAATAGGTGAAGAATTTAGGAACAGAAAGGGTTACTTTTCCCTCAATGTCCAAGGTGTCTGTGATGCTGATTTAAGACTCACAAATGTGGTTTCTCGCTGGCCGGGTTCTACCCATGACGCAACAATTTTCAACAATTCCATCCTAAGAGGTTCCGTTTTTAAGACATGTTTTATAATTAATTAAATTTTAATTTAACTTTATAAATGATTAGATTAATTAAATTTATATTTTTTTATAGCCCAATGTGATGCAGGACACTTAAATGGTCGTTGGCTACTTGGAGACAGTGCCTATCCAAATAGAAGCTATTTACTGACACCTCTATTAAATCCAAGGACTGAAGCTGAACAAAGATACAATGAAGCACACATTCGGACTAGAAACACAATTGAAAGGTATTGCATCAATAGGCAAGTTGTAAAGAGTGATTGCAACACAATTTATGACAAATACAATAGTTTCATTATGTACTTGATTTATTTTTATTTGGACTAATTAAGTGTGTTTTCAGAACTTTTGGTGTTTGGAAACGAAGATTCCCTGTTGTGGCACTCACAATGCGTGTTTCATTGCCAGTTGTTCATGCAATAGTTATAGCCACTGCAGTACTACACAATATTTGTAGGAATAATAATATTGAGGAAGTTCCCCCTGACTTGGAATCGGAAATAACAAATACCATTTATGATGGAAACACTCAACATATGGAAGATCAAGACATCCAAACAAGAGCTGATCTCATTAATAATTACTTCATTTAAGAAATAAAACAGAATTATGCACTATTCAAACATTTTTATTTATAAAAAATATGCAAAATTACAATCGCTTAATGCAAAATGAAATATTAAATTCAGAAAATGAAAAACTATAAGTAGAGTTATTAGGCAAACCTATCTGATACCTTATAAATCTAGTACAAAATTTAATTTTTATTTATTTTTTAAATGCTCCAACTCTAATTTTAGTTTTTCATTTTCTAATTTTAATTTTTCATTTTGTAATACAATATTTTGTAATTTTGCATCAATGCAAAGTTTTTTGGCTGTATAATATTCAGCTAATGCAACATTTCTGGATGTTTTGCCATCATCTGCAGTTTTCAATTTCTTCTTACCTGGAAAACAGAAGTTTTTTTACAATAACATAATTTTATTATATTCAGCTCACCACAAACCACCTGACTTCTTTGTTTATTAGTTAGTTTTCAAAGAAGTATGTACACACGGCTACATGTCAAGCTACATATTTCCAGTTCAAGCTGATCTCGCATTGTACGGAAATCCTATACAATGTGAGATCAGCCCATACTGGAAATGTATATGTTGATGTGTAGCCGTGTGTACTATGTATATTTAAATACTAGCTGTGCCCGCGACTTCGTCCGCGTGGAATAGTGACTTTTCGGGCAGCATATTTTGAATTACATATACCGTCGTTTGGGTAGCTAAAAATTTACTTTACAGTAATGCTTCTCTGTATACGATATTTGACGTATGGCCATCGGGGATGAAAGCATACAGGCTCCTAGGATTGCTAATCCGTGACAGAGCCACATACAACTGACCGTGCGAGAAACAGCTGATACTTAGATCTACACCCATAACTTTCAGCGTCTGACCTTGGGCTTTATTAATTGTCATCGCAAAACATAGGCTGACTGGAAACTGAACTCGTTTAAAACTAAATGGAAAATTGTTTGGAATGAGAGGAATCCGAGGAATGAAAACACTTCCACCTTTTCCACACCCTGTTAAAATCTCTGCTTCTATCAGATTTCGTTGTAAATTGGTCACTTTTAACCTGGTGCCATTGCAAAGTTTTGAGGGGCTTAAATTTCTAAGAAACATATGCCATTTGGTTCTGTTTACCATTTTAAGGCATCACCAAATTGACAACATACCACCATACCTCCTATAATGGCGAATTCAGAGTACCTAATCAGTACCTATTCTGGGCGAATATGAATAACCTGATTTCTCTTTGTTCGCCCATGGAAGGATTTCAATCTCCGCTCCACTTTCTGGATCTTCTATCGATCTTGACACCATTCTATTGATTGTATGCGCAACTCGATCGGCATTCAGCCGTGACTGGCGTTGGTCTGCAGTTTTTTCTTGCCGAATTTCCCTTACTCGTTCTCTCTCAGCTAATAAATAATTTTCCTCGCTCTGACGGGTTTGCTCATAGTTTTCTCAAGCTGTTTGTAATCTTTGTCGATATTCATCATCATTTTCAAGAAGTCTATTATTGTTGTGTCGCTCTCGATCAGCTGTTAATCGAGATTCACGATCGAAACTACTTTCCAGCTCTCTAGACCGCAAAGTTCGTGCTCTTTGAGAGCTCAGGCGAATTTTCCTATCAGTGAAAGTCTCAGACTCACGCGATAGTGCATGAGCTTCACGATCAGCAGTGAGACGTATTTCTCGTTCTTCCTGTGTTTCCTGAGACCGGGCATTTGCTGTCCGAACCCTCTGAGAACTCAGGCGAATTTTCCTATCAGTGAAAGTCTCAGACTCACCCGATAGTGCATGAGCTTCACGATCGGCAGTGACACGTATTTTCCGTTCGTCCTGTGTCTCCTGGGATGCATTTGTTGTCCGTACCCTCTGGGAGCTCAGGCGGGTTTCCCTGTCAGCAAAAGTCTCAGACTCACGCGATAGCGCGTGAGCTTCGCGATCGACAGATAAACGTGGCTTTCGTTGTTCCCCGTTTTCCCTATTTCGAGTTGTCATCATTCGAGAACGATTTGAACTCAGTCGAGATTCTCGCTGAGTCGAAGTTTCTGCAGCCCGAAACCTAGCCTGATGTTCCCGAGTTGCAGAGAGCCTTGCCTCACGACCTTCCTCAGATTCCTGTGATCGAACTAATCTCATCCTTTTAGCATTTCTGCTACATTGGGAGAGGTTGGATCTTCTTCGAGGCATTCTTACAATAAAATAGTACTTACTACTTAACACACAGTTATTTAGTAAACACGTACTATCGTAAACAATTAAATTATAAATACTTACAGATTATTATACAGTCTAAAATTATCACAGTTTAAGTAATAAGTGTTAAGACGTGTAAACCAAACGTACTAACTTTATAAAACAAAAGAATTGCTAGAAAAATTAATTACTGACCTGAGCTAATGAACTTATACTTAATAAAGAAAATCAAGAAAATAAATGCCTAACCTTTACCAAATACTTATAATATTTATATACAAACCCTAAATACAAATTAAGATAAGTATACCGAAAATCAAGGAAAAAAATGCCTAACCAACAAATTACAATATTTATTTACAAACCCTAAATAAAAATTAAGATAAGTAAATACCCAAAAATCAAGGAAAGAACCGCCTAACCTATACCAAATACTTACAGTATTTATTTACAAAATTTTAGAGAAAATTAAGGAAAATAACCTAACCTACAAACCCTAAAATATAAATAAATGAAATATGCAAACAGTCAGTATTCAAGTCAATCGCAATAATCGAATGCAACTATTCGCCTATACTCTCCAGGATACGTGCGTTCGCTACGAATAACTGAATCGTTATGGCCGCGGCGCGTTGTTCTTGTTTTTGGGGAATGGCATCTCGCAGTTCAACCTATAGAAGGTTGTCGACTGCTTAACCGGACTTTCCTGTGGATGCCTCAATAAATTAAGGCCTCCAGCCAGGCTTAAAACTAAACTAAAAGCTAAGCGACTGCACGCTAAGGGCACCCCCTGTGGGGTACGGACCTCGGCTTAGGGCGTCGCTGGGAGAGGACAGCAATGGGACATGCTGGATCGGATTAATGGCCGCGACGCGGCTCTCAGCGCGCTTTATATAGCCACGGACGCGCAGGCGCGAGGCGTGTACGTACTCTGATAGAATACCTTACTTTTTTTTTTGTGGATGGGAAATCATCGAATGACTTCTCCCGCTCCGGGCGGAGCGGGAGGGCGTGTCAGACTTTTACTGACTAAAACCCACCCGTGTTCCTTCTGTTGCTTGTGCCGGGGCCACGGTAACTCTTTCGAACATCCCGCGACCCTAGCTGGCATCGGCCTAGCGGACCCCGTCAATAGTGCTGACATCTCTTTGAGGCGCGCGTGGAACACAACGCGCCGTCGCCTCGGGCTTGGTCCTTACCGGACGGCGAGCTACCCATTGCTCGCCGTCTGCAAGCCCGCGCCTACGGTGGCCGGGAATCGGCTGCCAATTCCCGACAGAATACCTTACTTAACAAATGTTCGCCGTGATTCTTTAAATTGACATAACTTTTTTATTTATGAACCGATTGACATGAAATAAACACTAAATGTTAAGTGAAGCTTACTACAATATATTAGTGAAAACCGCATCTAAATCGAATAAGCCGTTTCTGATATTAGCGTGCACAAACACACAGACAAACAGACAAACAGATAAAAAAAAATGTAATTACAATTTCGGGTTCGGCATCGATATAATAACAACCCCTGCTACTTTTTTTTTTATATATTTCCATTGTACAGACACCACTTTTCTACAATTTTATTATATGTATAGATAACAAACATGTTAAAAGTAGATAATTATGAGATTATAATTATAGTTATGTCAATATTTCATAGACATGTAAGCAATCTTTTATAGAATGTTTTTTTTGCATACATCAGATACAAAAATAATCCTCAGTAAGTATTATAAAAAATAATATGAATGAAAATTGCAAATTATAAACATCTTTATTACTTACTGGTTTTTTAAACCAATTAAAAATCAAATTAATGAGTATGGATTGATATCAAAATTCTCATATTTTTGTGTTCCTGTAAATGAGAGAAGGTCCACTCAACATTTACAGGAACACCAAAGAAAGACTCAAACAAAAAGATTGTTTACTTTTCTCATGAGGACTGTTACTATCACACAGAAACTATTTACTGGGTGTTGCTATTTATTTTTTCTGGTTCTAAGATAAACCTAACAAAAACTGTTAATAATAATCTATACATAAATACATAGGTACTATAGCTTGTGTTACTTGAGAAAAATACAAATCCATGTTATAATCAAGACACTTAAGTGACTCAAGCTGAAATTGTGAACTTACAATTTCACCATCACCATTTCATGAACAAAAAATAAATAAACATAAATACAATCATGTAAAAAAAATAATTACCTGTTCTAGGCGTTTTTAATGTAAGCCTCGTGGGTGTGGTTGTAGTACCAGTTTGATCGGCTACACTTGGACCACTACTTATTGCATATTCGGTCACATCAATGACCCCATTACCTATAGACAATGGTATACTAGGTATGCCTTCTACACTGAGTCTACTGTCTAGTGGTAACACTTCAGCTTGTCCCCCAATAGGTTCATCACCACCCACATCAGCGTCATCCATAGAAATTACTTCTACCAACTCTGGTTCTTTGTCACCACCAAACGGCACAATAAAACCACTGGCTGTACTTCCTAATACAGCTGCCACTCTGTCCAGTATATCATCTGGGGGTATGTATTCTGGAACCCCACCACCAGTCTGTAAAAAAAATATTAATTATATTCATGAACTAAATTACTATATTATTATATTAAAAAAATTGTAACAAAAACTTACTTGGATGCGGTTCATCCTTAATTTTGCAGTGTTTGCGATCATTCTTTTTTAAATTTTCCCATTTTAGGCGTAGCTGCTGTGGTGTTCGACGACAACTTGAGGCAGTGGCATTAAAATGGTTTGTCAGTCGAATCCATTCTTCGGTTTTAATTTTATTGTTGGTGGCGTTGGTTGTTTTGGAAAGTATTATTTTATTAGGGCAAAACTTGGCTAATTCGTGATATGCAGCTATTCGGTGATAGATAATTGTGTTTTATTACCAAGTTACTACTGACTTGATAAATGTACATTTTTCAATCATTATAGTATTTGCCACATTTTTAGATATAAGTTAGCAAAACTTATTTTGTCTACTATATCACAGTAAATTTAAAAAATAGTCTGATCAATGAATCGAATTTTACAAGTAAAAAACAAAACTATCACCGATTACCCAAGTTTTGCCCTACTTTCTACCAAACCCACCAAAAACTTGGTTTCGTCCTTTGTCAAAGGTTTGCCTCTTACCTATAATAAGGAGAAAAATTATTAAGAAATGTTTACGAGTTATGAAAATCTTAGCAATCTCTAGTACACATAAAAAGGTTCACAGGAGTTGATACACCTCCAAAAATTACAAAATCACTTACCACTTCAGACTCCATAGCTATTTAAGTATCACAAGCACAGATCACAAGTAAATTATATCAATATAACTACCTAAAAAAATTAAGTTTCTTTGGCGGCGGCGACTTTTCGCTTTCTAATACCACCCCACAGATACAAAAAGGCGTCCTAACTTTAGCCGTGTCGTGATAGTCCTTTTTAAGTAACATGTTTTGAATTTTATCACGTATCTTTTTCATATTAATAGAATTGTTACGTCTTCGGTAAATATATGTATTGAAAGTCCATAAAACAAAATTTTAAAGCCTATTTATGCTTAGTTTTTTGATTATTACAAACAAACGAACCATGTCTATTTTTATACATTTTGCTTACAACGGAATGACGAAGAGGGAAAGGATTTCAAAATATCTGCGGATTGAGCGACCGCAGGATCGTCTTTTTTCGTTATTAGGACGCGGTTTGGAGATCGATCCATAGATTGGTATATATCGACGATCGATTTATATCTTGGATCATGGATTCAATATTAATTTCGGCCAGCGGGCGTGGACAATCAGCGCAGTGGCTGAGAACAAAGAAATAGGCCGAGACCTTATTTTTATGACAATAAAGTTCAAATTCGTATGAAACGCTTGAAACACATTCGTTTATAAGAATAAGAATAAGCATAAGCGAATGTGTTTCAAGCGTTTATAATTATAAGAATAAGCGAATGTGTTTCAAGCGTTTATAATTATAAGAATAAGCGAATGTGTTTCAAGCGTTTCATACGAATTTGAACTTTATAGTCATAAAAATAAGGTCTCGGCCTATTTCTTTGTTTTCAGCCACTGCCATGATTGTCCACGCACAAAGACGACGAGACGACTGCAAAGTGCGTTGCGATTAGTTTTTTTCTTACCCCACAAAAAGTGCATATTCTTTTTTTGTTTAATAATAAGGTTAATATTTTGTATGAAATCCTTACTGTACTTGGCTTAATAAAGCGCCGGTCGCCAGTCTTTTATTTATTAACCACAGAAAATTAATTTTGAATTGCCTTCTACCAAATATCAAGGCACCAGAAACCAAGAAAGGGGGATGTTAGTAATCAGTGCGTGTTGCACGTCGTCCTTTGCTGTCCGATTCGCAGTTGGTCGTTCTTGCACAGAAATTTAGAACTGCTTTTACCAAGTACCAGGAAATCAGAAATAAGAAGGAGAATGAATTTTATACAGCGAGTTATGGAATCGCGTGACCCTGCGCCTGATTATTCACCTGACCTGAAACAAATAATATGAAAAATGCAAATTTGGTAGCCCAATTCTCGAAGATAGTTATAGGCTATTTAACATCATGCTACGACCATTTGGAGCCGAGGAAAAATTAAAAACGTCAGAAAGAACACTAAGGGGAAACGAAGTAGAAGCGTGGGCGGGCGATGCAACGCGGCGGGTCAGGGGACGAGCGAGTTTTATTAAAATGTGACTGTTATTTTAGTAAAGGTATCTTACGACTGCGTTCAATTAAACCAAATTTTGTTTAACTTTCAATCTTCTCCTGAGTTGCCCATGCATGGTCCAAGCGTGACCATCAGAGTTCATAATCATAGCGAGAACATTACTGGCTAGAAACTATTTAAAACTAGACATGTTAAGCAAAGATGTCACTATCAACATCAATCACGTAAAAGGTACACGAGACCTCAAGACGATCTTATTGTCTTTCTACACACCAGATTAGGAAACACCTAACTTTCTAAGGCAAGAAGCCTAATAAGTACTTACCCCATTTACGTTCAGCGCACTTCCACGGCAGTGAGCGGGAAAGTAGGCAGGGAAGTGGGCAGGCCAGTCGACGCTGACGGCAGGCGCTGCCCGGCACTTCCCAAATGAGGGGTTCTTGTGCGGAAGTCAAAGGACGGGCAGCGCGAGCGGCAGTGCGTGTTTACACTCATCTCGACAAATCGGACCTGCGCGCCGCCTCGATTTTTACGATCTGTCAAAATGCCCTTCGACTGGAGTAATGAAAACGCTAACATTTTTAGAATTGCTGGAGCTAGACCACCACCTCTCAACGCAGTATTATTGTAATATTACTTGAGTGTGGGAAAGAGATGGAGCTAGACGTCCTGTATAGCTTCGTCTCTTTTTTACACTGAAGTAACATTAAAATAATACTGCTTTAAGAGGTGGTGCCTGGCCCCCTGAATTCCGATTAAACAATATGGGATTTAAAGGACAAAAACCACAAATTAAAACAAAGTTCACGACGACTTTTACGACGACGAATTTTCTTATTTTCAATTTGGTATCTTTGTAAATACTGAACATATAAGTATTGCAAGATAACAGCGCGAACGCTGTAAATCTTTCGACGTCTGCCATTGCCGAAAGTCGAAAGCGATATGAGTGGCAGGGCAGTGTGTAAACACATACTTCTCTCGATCCTGCTTCGGCAATATTTAGGGAATCATGGCCGGCAGCATGCAGCTAAATAATGTCGGTGCATTTTTACACCGACATTACTTAGTTTTAAACTGACTTCAAAAAAGGAGGAGGTTCTCTATTCGGTTGCTTTTACAATTTTTTTTAATGCTTGTTACCTCAGAACTCCGTCATTTATAAACCGATTTGAAATTTATTTGAAAGGATATACTTTCAGATTGGTCCCTTATAAATTTGGTCTAGTTCTGATGAGTGGTATTTGAGTTAGCTTCAATAACACGTATTTTTTCCACTGAGTGTATGTTGATGATGTTATAATCATCTCCTGTCACTCTTGTTTACATTGCAAGTGCTATACGACTTTGGGTGGGGTACGTACCACAATTAAAAAGTGAAATAAAATCTATTTGCAAAAAAACAACCAACTTCCAAAAAAAAAAACACTACAAAGTGAAAAATCACTTTAATTTCGGAAGTCGATGGCAAAAAACTAAAATGCCTCTTATTCCATTGAAACTCCGTACTACGCTAGGGCAGCTAAAGGTCAAAGTGTTACCACTAACGCGCGGCCTACTGTACTGTAGTGTAAACAGACATTAGTGTAACTTAATCTACAGCATATCCTAAGTTTCTCATGTCGTTATCAAAGTCTTTGTTCTTGTACTGCTTGATCTTCGTCAGCCACCTCTCTAGGGACACCTCTTGGCGATGACCGCCGTACCTCTTTGGCAGGCACTCTGGGGGGATGTAGGATCTGTAAAATTAAGATGGATTTTTTTTATATTTAAATAAATAACTTATTGCACACAGTTTTATCCGCATGTAAAAATAAAATAAGTATCCCACTCAATTATTTTCTAGTAAACTAAAAATAAAGTGATAGTGATGAGATGCATGAGACCAGCTTGCGGGAACATTCCCAATCTCCCGATGGTGTCTCGCTGATGGTGGGCGCGTGTGTTGGATCATTCGGTTCCCTACAAAATGGTTGAGCTGGATGGTGCTGATCCACGCGTCATGTTCGTGAACGGGCGCCGTCAGTGGAGACTGATCATCTCTTAACTGCCAGGGCTTATTTTTGATCTTATGTTTTGGGTTGTTTTTAATTATTTGTTTTTTACATTGTTCTCACATATACAAGCAACAAGAACAATGTACCCAGGATTTTGTAATAATTTTGATTTAAAAGAGTGTCCATGGAGTTTCTTGCCCATTCTTCTCCATAGAGATCTACGTTTTGGAATGGGCGACTAGCTTCAATTTTCTGACTAACTGACTGACTCTTTAACAATTCAATAGTGCCTGTAATTGGTTTACCTAATTGAAATAAATGCTTTGAGTTTGAGTTTGAGTTCCCATTCACTAATTTCTGTATAGGCTACGTTGAAGCAAGCAACATAGACGTCACAAAAATCATGGGAAGTCGCAGTTTCATACGGGATTATCAGAGATATAGAATTGGATCTTTCAGTGGATGAATTTTGTTGGCAATATCTCGTGTGATGTGAAAATTCAATACGTCGATACCAGAAGTATCAATTAACGTAAGAGACATTTTGGCGATAATGAGTTAGGTATATATATTATTGGATTCAGAATTTTCCGCTCTATCGATTGGTATTATTAAAATTTCTCTATCGTTAAAAAAATGTCCTTTATAGTACAAATTTTTGGACTGCGAAAACGATTTATGACAAAAAAACATGATTTAACAGTCGCTAACATTTTTTTCTTTTCAGAAAAATAAACGGGGAAAATTTATTTCTTTGGCGAGCTTCCGTTGCGTGCGCTGCGTAAACGGTTAAAGTTACGCAAAAATCATGTAAGACGGGATTGTTCCTCTTAAAAAGTTCTAAAAAAAAGTCCGCGCTAGCATCCAAACTAATATTATAAATGCGAAAGTAACTCTGTCTGTCTGTCTGTCTTTGCTTCACGCCTAAACTACTGAACCGATTTGTGTGAAATTTGGTACAGACATAGTTTGGAACTTGAGAAAGGACATAGGATAGTTTTTATTACAAAAAATAAAATAAAAAATAAAATTTATTCCGGACATACAGCGCCATCTATTGGTTAAGAGTCGGCATCAATTCAGTACTGAAAATTCATCGGAAAAATGTAAATAAATAGTAAAAAGGTATGTTTACACGCTTATACACAGGACGCATTCGCTTACGTACGTACATATGGTCGCCCCGATTTGTTCGTGACTTTTACATGCAACCCAAGCTGGCCTGAAATAGTTGAAGAGTTGCTGCCGGGACAGAGGGCAATCGATAGACATGATATTGTTGCAAGGGTTTTTCGATTAAAAGTTAAAAAGCTTATGGAAGTTGTCAATAAAGGAAATGTGTTCGGTGAAGTACCTACTATGCTTTATGTACTCGATAGAGTGGCAAAAACGCGGGCTTCCTCACGTGCATATTTTAATCTGGCTGAAGGACAAGCTGAGACCCGATCGAATAGATAATGTTATTAGAGCGGAAATACCGGATCCAAGTAGTGACCAGGCACTTCATGAAATTATTATTAAAAATATGATTCATGGTCCTTGCGGTTCTGACAATCCTCAAAGCCCCTGCATGAAAAATGGAAAATGCTCTAAAAAATATCCTCGCGCGCTTATTAAAGAAACTGTCCATAATGACAATGGATATCCGCTGTATCGTAGAAGAGCACCAGGAGATGGGGGACAAACGGCGTCTGTAAAAGTTCGAAATGTTTATGTTACTATTGATAATAGTTAGGTAGTTCCTTTTTCGCCCGTATTGTCAAAAATGTTTAACGCCCATATTAACGTAGAGGCTTGCAGCTCAGTGCGCGCTATCAAATATATATGTAAATACATAAACAAAGGTAGCGACCAAGCTATTTTTAATTTTAAAAACACCGATGCTGCTAATCCCATAAATGAAGTCCAAACGTATCAGTCTGGTCGTTATGTTAGCAGCAACGAAGCCGTGTGGCGGCTTTTAGCCTTCCCGTTACACGAAAGGCACCCGACAGTCACACACCTGACTGTACACTTGGAAAATGGTGAACGTGTCTATTTTACTGCAAACAATTTCCAAGAGAGATTAACCTCTGCTCCAAAAACAACACTCACCGCTTTTTTTGAGCTCTGCACAAGAGATGAATTTGCAAGGACGCTCCTCTATGTTGATTTACATGTCTATATTTTAAGGTTGGCTCACTAAACTTTTTTAATGGTAATCAAATTAGTTATAAAATAATGCATTACTTGCGAAGGTGTTTTCATAAACATGGTATTAATCCTTATCCAAATAATCAAGGTTGAAATATATGTAAATTCCTTTTTAAATTATTCGAATCCGACGTTCAGTTTAGAAATTACGACGGGTATAAAAATGCTTAAAGTAAGAAAAATGCGCTTAGACTATTAGCACAGATTACATACAGATACCCAATCCCATACAAAGAAATGTGACCTCCCTAAAACTGGCAAAATTTTTTTCTCCATTTTCTCAACAGATGGCAGTACCGGCGACTCACTAATTTCCAGTCTAAACAGTAGTTTTACAACGCCATCTAGGAGTCCACCTTAGTAAATTTTATAGTTCCAGGTGAAAATGAAAAAAAATATGTATTTTTTTTACATTTCTATGTAAGTAATATATTTATAAAAAGACTAGCTTTTGCCCGCGGCTTCGCCTGCGTGAATTTCGGAAAATATCCCATGGGAGGTACTACCTGGGTTATAAGGAAGCGAAGCGATCGGAAATAACAATGAAATTTTTATCAAATTCTGAAAGATAAAAATGGTTACCGTGGGTCATCCTTAGAAGATAGACGTATATGCTATTGCGGACTTTTTGTTGATTTTTTTAAAATGTACAATCCTTTAGAATAAATTTAATGTATCTCTTACGGTTTACGCGGCGCATGCCAGTAAAGCTCCCCAGTCGGCATATTTTTTTCCGACATCTTCTACAATAATCGTCATATTTCAGCCAATTTACACAAAACTTTAATGAATTAAACCTTGAAAACCACAGACACGCGGCGGGGGACTTTGTTTTATAATACGTAAGGAATTATAGATTAATTTATAGACTTATTATTTAATTTATTGATCAAAGGAAAAATTAAATTTCCATATCAACTGTTCCTCCCTTTTCACCCCGAAAGAGGTTGATTTAAAAAACATCTTCAATCATGTTTTTTGTCATTTAATGTTTACATTACTTTTGACTTAATTTAGATACGCAGTGAAATCCTCCTCGAAAAATAAATTACCCCCTTTTGCTGGTCGATTTTCGAAAAACCCAAAAACTATGTCTATGTTTTATGTCAAAAGTATTAATTTATTCAAGGTAACCGGACAGCGCGTTAAAATTCTTCCATACAAACTTTAGCACCCCCTAAATAAAATCCCTTTGACGGGTAGTTTTGAAAAACCAAATAATGGCAAACTTTATTATTCATTTAAGAATGTCTTCGTGCTAAGTTTCAAGTTTGATAAGATTTTTCATACAAAAGAAAACCCCCTTTTCCCCCCCATTTAAGGTCGAATTTCCAAAAACTCCTTCATAGAGCTCGCCTACATTATAAAAGGAACCCTTGTGCAAAAAATCTGATATGTCAGTCATTCAGCACTTCGCCCGTTATTTGGTTCGCGTGATTATATTACTTTCCCCTACACATTTCACAACCCCGTCCACCCGCTGTAAATGGTAGTTTTATAGATTAAGATCATTATTATTTATTTATACACTAGTATAAGTGGACATGTTGCGCCGACCCCAAATAAATTGTGATTAGGTCAGAAGAATGATGATGAAGTATTCGAGCCAAGTTTGGAGTTAAAAGATCAACGAAATAAGATTCTTTTCGCCGCAATTTTCATTATTTGACTTATAGGTTATTTATTAACTCAAGGAATAAGATTTATCATACTCAAACGAAATCCCCCCTTTAAGGGGGTGCCCTTAGAGGTCGAATTTCCAAAAACCCCTTCTTAGTGCTCCCCTACGTTACAAAAGGAAGCCGTGTGCAAAATTTCACGTTCCTAGTCCCAGTAGATTCGGCTGTGCGTTGTTATGTCAGTCAGTCAGTCAGTCAGTTTCTCCTTTTATATAAATAGATTAAATATACTTAAAATGAATTAACTAAACGTAAATTAATAACGATTGTTGCTACCTTTATTGTGAAAAATTGAGTAAAACGCCATCTGTTGCAAATAGCTCTAAACAAAATGGGTAACAGATATCTGCATTTAACGACTTTATCATTCTATGGGTTCGAATCACGTTCGAATGGAAGTTAAAGTTTTCAGTTATCTTTTTTTGTCGAAATTACGTGATTTATGATTGTACATAGATAAATCAGCCTTGAGCAACGAAGTTTTAATATTTACTAATCTTACTTTAGCCAAAATCAGCCGTTTAACGCAATTTAGTGCAACGCATTTTGTTAGAGTAACCTATACTGCCATCTATGATTTATTTTCAAGACTAATTATAATTCGTTCCAGATGAGACCCCATGCTATTAGTTACCGACACATTTAATTTTTTATTGACTGTTTGAACGCGCTAATCTCTGTCACTACCAGCCGGATTTAAAAAATTCTTTTTGCAATTTATGGTCCAATTCTTGAGGAAGGCTTTAAGGTATGTAACATTACACTAGGGCCCTTAGGAGCCGAGCAAAAAGAAAAAAAGTAAGAACGAGCGCTAAGCGAAAACGAAGAAACAGCACGGGCGATGCGATGCGACGGGGTGGGTTGAGGGAAAAAAAAAATCACGCGGACGAAGTCGCGGGCGGAAGCTAGTATGAAATAAATTAAAATGCTTTTTAATGTTTTAGTATGTTTAAGTAATTATTAAAAATGCTTATGAAAAACCGAGGAATATTTTTATGCTAGGTAACTATTTAGTATTCTGTGACCACACCCCGAAATTGCAAATTGTAAGACACATCGTACACAACGTGTAGCACCTAACTATTTAATAATCAGCGACGTAACCACTCCGCATAACCACGAATATGAATGAAATACGTAATGGCAGAAACTGAAAACACGATTAATTGATTTGTTCGTTAATTTACACAATAAGCGTGATACGTAACTACTATGCTTCTACAATGAATAAGCCTGCTATGAACAAACCTGCGCTGGCGCTATATTGTGACGTCATGCACGCTTTTCTCACACTTGCGCGCTTTTAAATAAACAATAATCATATGAACATAAGATAATAGTGATAATAAATATTATAGAAAATTAATTTGCACAAAGTAGATTTTTGCTAAACGTAATTTTCAAATGACAGTTGACAAATGGAGGTCATTGACCTTTCTATTCTTATCTCAAACGCATAGTAGAAGTAATTACGTAGGTACTACCAATAAAATACATAACACGAAACATGCAAGTTTAAACAATTTACCAATTTAAAAAAGGATAATAAAACTGTATCAGCAGGTAAAGTGAAAAAGATAAGTTTTTGTCTCTTCTCTTGCTGGATCTACATCCATCAACTGCACATAATACACCAGAACTAGCCATATCATAAGAATTTGAAACTATGTACGTGTCAAGTCGACCGATATATATGCGTACCAGTGGCGCAGCTACAATTATCATTAGAGGGAAGCTGAAGAAAAAGTTGTTCAGTTCTCATAAACTCAGAAAAAAACTGTAGGTTTTTAATCTTATGATGTATTAATCTGGTATTCAATATAAATATTTGTGGTTGTTCCGAAGGGAAGCCGATAGGAATCGGGTTGCATGAAGGCTACGCCTCTTTTTTTTGGATGGGAATTCAAACGCCCCTGATGCGTACTTACGTACACGCCTCGCGGCTGTCGGCTACCCACTGAGAAATGGGCTGCGTGCGGCCCGGCTGCCGGCAGGTAGTTGGCGCGCGTAAGTACATTGGAGTGATTTATCTGGTAATCTGTGGCGACGGGTCAGGGGACGAGGGAGTTTTATTAAAATGAGGCTGTTATTTTAGTATATTGTGTATCTTACATCCACGCTAACGAAGTCGCGGGGCACAGCTATACAAATAAATAAATTGAAATGTTTGTTTGTAATATCAAAGTAACAACTTTTTAACTAAAAGCATAAGAAAGTATAAACGGTACTTATAACATTAAAGTAATTTTTAACATTTTTGTCTGTCTGTCTGTCTGTTTGTTCCGGCTAATCTCCGAAACGGCTGGACTGATTTTATTGCCAGACTAGCTGTGCCCCGCGACTTCGTTCGCCTGGAAGTCGTAAGATACACAATATACTAAAAAAACAGCTACATTTTAATAAAACTCCCTCGTCCCCCGACCCGTCGCGTTACATCGCCCACCCGCGCTATTACTTCGTTTTCGCTTATTGTTCTTTTTGACTTTTTTCTTTCTGCTCGGCTCCTGAGGGTCGTAGCGTGATGTCAAATAGCCTATACAACTATCTTCGAGACTATCAAGTCTATATTTATCAATTTTATATTAAAAAATATAAAATATAAAATTTTATAAATAAATATTATAAAATTCGAGGCTATCAAGTGCAAAAACTATTTTTCAAATCCGACTTTTTGTTCATTATTTCATGGGTTTTAATTTTTTTGCGCGGAGGCCTGATAATTTTTCTACAATGAAAGTAGCCTTAGTTACCCGTCGTAACATCAGCTATATACCAGTGAAAGTTCCATCAAAATCGGTCCAGCCGTTTCGGAGATTAGCCGGAACAAACAGACAGACGGACAGAAATTTTAAAAATTGGTTTTATAAACTTTCTGTATTTAGTAAAAAGTTGTTATTTTGACATAACAAACAGACACTTCCATTTTATTTATTTGTATAAATGTATAGATTGTATAGATTATAGCGTGACGCAAAGTAAGTATTATAAACATAAAAACAAAACATGGAACAAAACATTAAACATGAAATCGCGAAAAAAAAATCTGCTGTTTCCTACATAATTATTTATGTTTACACAAAACTCGTTAAAATATAGGGAATCGCCGATATTTTTTTCGCGAGTTTAAGTTTGGTCCCATAGTAAAAGTTGTTTGTTATCATGTGTGGTCACTAAGTACACTAATTTCCAGTCTATACTATGTCATAGACATAAACATAAATTTAGGGTACATTCTACAAAATATCACGTACCATTCTATGTTCTTCTAGAACTTGGGATTTCAATGTTTTCCTGCCTTCAGCACCATCTCTTACTGAATTGATGAATATCTTACCGTAAATCATATTCCTAAGTTCTACAATATTTCTAGTTCTGGTAGCAGGATCCTCTGCACATAGGATGAACGCTCCTTCTTCTGACTCAGGGTCGCCGGCGCTGTCGCGATCCATCTCCGCTTTGAACGCGATCTCATGAAAAGTCTATAGGTCTGTGCCGCTCTAGAAAATAAATAATTATTTTGCATTGGTTTTTCGCATCTCACGTATTCTTTTTTAATCGAAGCGTCGCACATACAACATACCTACACATATACACACACAAGAACACATTACTACTACCTACTCTGTGGTTTCTGCAGTTACGTGGTTTTACAACGGAAATTCCGATATGCCTTTTACAATGTACCAAGACATCAGTACTGTGCAGGAGACTATATTACTTACTGTAAACGCCGCCATACGGCGCACTGGCGCGGCGCCAAACACGTTTCCGTTCGGACAGCTACGTACGTCACTCACCTTATCACCAACATAGTGTTCCACGCTCCAGAAATGTTCTGCAGCCTTAGTACCTATTATTGAAGTTTATTTTGAATTTTTCGTGCAAAACCGCTGAATCGACGGACGGTGTTGTGGTACTAAAAGTAATTTATTCTTCTGTGCATTTCTGATGTCTTGGTACTTGGTAGAAGAGCGATCGAAAATTCTGTGGTAAAACTACCACTTTATTCCACAAATGTGACTGAAAAAAAGACATTGGGATCTTACCATGGAAAATCTCCCCAGGGCGGACAATGATGTGGGAAGTTCGAAAGAGGTAAACCGTCGTCGCCCCGGCACAGGCAACTGAAGGAACACGGGTGGGTTTTAGTCAGTTAAAGTCTGACACGGCCCTCCTGCTCCTCCCAGAGCGGGAGAAGTCACTGCCGCCCCCTATATACACTTTATGGGAGAAGTCTTTTGATGATTTCCCATCCAAAAAAAAAGGGCGGACAATGATGAAACATACCTTATTTTAAAGCTTTACTACACCTCTATCTCTTGACCTAAAGTGCATTATTGTGGCACATGAGAATATTGAGATAATTTATGATGACTGATGAGTTAGAAATATTTTGTGTAAAAATGACTTGATTTTGCAACTTTTTACGTTGTTTTGCATTACATGACACCTAGTAATAATTTTATTTGTATTAAATAACAATACATACGTATATAATTATTTTATTTCTTCATTATTCTTTTTTATAATATTTTTTATACAGTGTGAGTCTTTATAATCTGCACATATCGAAATGAGGGAATCTATGCTTAATTTTATCGACGGAAAAAATGTTAAAAAAAATCTAAATATTTATTAATATTTTTTATGGATTTTTAAAAAAAATTGTTTGCTTTTGTGACCCCAGTGTATACAAAACTGTGTAACTTTTAAACTAAACGATTTATCACGATGAAACAAACTCCATAATGTTTGGAAGTAATTAGGTGTCGTCATAAAATAAAAATTATGGAAAAAAAATAGCCATAATCAAATACAGTGTGAGTCTTTATAATCTGCACATATCGAAATGAGGGAATCTATGCTTAATTTTATCGACGGAAAAAATGTTAAAAAAAATCTAAATATTTATTAATATTTTTTATGGATTTTTAAAAAAAATTGTTTGCTTTTGTGACCCCAGTGTATACAAAACTGTGTAACTTTTAAAATAAACGATTTATCACGATGAAACAAACTCCATAATGTTTGGAAGTAATTAGGTGTCGTCATAAAATAAAAATTATGGAAAAAAAATAGCCATAATCAAATATAAACATTTTTTTTTGGCAAAAATCTGATTTTTTTTCATTAATTTTTACAAAAATTGTAAAATTTCTCAATAACATGCCCCCATCACCTTCTTTTTTTATAACTTTAAGTTATTCTTCATTGTATTAGGAACCTAACGGTAAAAATTGCATGTTTTTAACTCAACCCCAACATTTTTTATCAAATGTCAAAGAAAGGCCCAACGCATAGCTACGCACATTGTTTAGCAGGTAGATAAACTTTTTTTTGTTAACTTTGTTGTGAATGCGCGCGGGTCGTTTCAAAGATGGCACTCCGAACGCGGAATCGTATTGTTCTCATAAGGGTGGTTTGTTTGGGATGATAATTAATGCAAAAGAGTTCAATTGAAACCCATTTATTATTAAATACAAAATTTAATGCATCAGGTTCTCAAAATGTCCACCTCGTTGTTGTAAACACAAAGCCGCGCGAATTAGAATTTGGTGTGTCGCTCTCCTTATCATTTCGGGATCATTGCGAATATCATTCGCACAGTTTATTATGCGGTCACGCAAATCGGCCTCACTGTTGATGGGGGTACTGTAGACGCGTTGCTTCATGGTCCCCCATAGGAAATAATCAAGGGGCGTCAAATCGGGTGAACGCGCAGGCCACCCTACAGGTCCTTGCCGGCCGATCCATTTGTCATGATAATTTTCGTTTAAAAATCTTCTTACATTTGTAGCGTAATGGGCAGGACATCCGTCCATCTGAAGAAACATCCTTTGACGCACAGCCAGTGGGACATCTTCCAATAACTGAGGCATATCATCTCTCAATAGACTTAAAAATCTTTCACCAGTCAACGTTCTCGGCAATATGACTGGTCCAATCAACATGTTATCGATAAGACCAGCCCAAACATTTATCGAAAATCTTACTTGGAAAGTAGATGACCGTTTCAGTTTCGGGTTTTCACCTGCGCGGCACCATCTGTGTAAATTTCGACAGTTAGTAATACCGTCTCTAGTGAATGTCGCTTCGTCCATCCATAGTATTTTTCTTGGAAAGTTTGGGTTTGCTCTGGTTTTTCTTTGAATCCATGTGGACATCACACACCTTGGACGCCAGTCTACGTCTTCATGTAGATGTTGCACCCTTTGATAGTGATAAGGATGCAATCCTTCTTTCTTTAAAATACGCCACACTGATTTTTGGGATATTCCGTGACGAAGAGCCAGTCGTCTAGTACTTATGGATGGATCAGCAAACAAATCACTTAATACTGCTTGTTCAGTAGCCGCATCAATAATTACTTGAGGTGGCTCGCGACGATCTCTACTTGATCCAAGTCCAGTGATCGACAACCTTCTGTGAACTTCCTGGAAGTTTCGGGCAGATGGCACTGGTTGCCTGTTAGGATACGCAGCTATGTAAGCCGCGCGCGCAGCTCTGGCACTTCCTTGTCCCACTCCATAATAAAAATGTATGTCGGCGATGTGTGCCGGGGAAAAAGTTATGAAAGTCCAGCGAACGAAAGTACCGAAACACATGTAGCAGCGGCGAATAATTCGGAGCGACTGCCAGTCTGACATCTGTCATAATTCAAGTTCCTTTGGCTGGCCCTACCTCCCCGACCTGCGCACATTCAAAAGAAAGTTTATCTACCTGCTAAACAATAGCTATGCGTTGGGCCTTTCTTTGACAGTTGATAAAAAATGTTGGGGTTGAGTTAAAAACATGCAATTTTTACCGTTAGGTTCCTAATACAATGAAGAATAACTTAAAGTTATAAAAAAAGAAGGTGATGGGGGCATGTTATTGAGAAATTTTACAATTTTTGTAAAAATTAATGAAAAAAAATCAGATTTTTGCCAAACAAAAATGTTTATTTTTAAATGTGGCTATTTTTTTTCCATAATTTTTATTTTATGACGACACCTAATTACTTCCAAACATTATAGAGTTTGTTTCATCGTGATAAATCGTTTAGTTTAAAAGTTACACAGTTTTGTATACACTGGGGTCACAAAAGCAAACAATTTTTTTTAAAAATCCATAAAAAATATAAATAAATATTTAGATTTTTTTTAACATTTTTTCCGTCGATAAAATTAAGCATAGATTCCCCCATTTCGATATGTGCACATTATAAAGACTCACACTGTATATCTAAAATGTAATTGTATTCATGATTATGCACTGTATATTCATGTCTACTGTAAACAAGTTGAGAAACAGGACTAATTAAGGAAAGAAGGTAGTTAATAAAAATAGTTTTTTTTTTCTTAATTACCATAATCTATAATAATAATATTATCCAAAAAGACAGCTGTTGTTAGGTTGACATCTTCATGTCTTGCCCATGAAAGATAGTATATATAGGGTGACTGGTAATTAGTGACCGATACTTTAACACGTGATTGTACTCATGACAACAAACAACTTTTAGTATGGGACCAAACCTGAAATCGCGAAAAAAGAATAGGCAGTACAGTACATTTTGACCAGTTAGTAGGCGAACTTATATGTACTGAACAGCAGATTTTTTTTGCGATTTCAGGTTTGGTCTTATAGTAAAAGTTGTTTGCTATCATGATTACAATCACGTGTTTAAGTATCGGTCACTAATTACCAGTCACCCTATATATCATGCTCGCAATATGTGCACAACATCCCACTGTGCGGCGGCCATGAATACAGGAACTGTAATAGCCCTGTCCTTCGTGTCCATTTAGTGTAGGATCAATTAAAATGTACGTATAATACTGTCTCATTCGCACATGACGTGATTGTATGCGGCCTCTTATCAATGTCTTGTTTTCTATTAACACGGGATGTCGATACACTTCAATAGTATAAACATTATTTGATCTCATGTGTTCGTGGCAGTATGATCGGGCCAGTTTCAAATGATATATGCCCAGGGTTATTGATAACAATTCTTCATAAGTCATTCTAGGGAAATCCATGGTCGGCGTTATTCGCTTCCATCCTTACGAATGTCGCCCTTTGTCTGTTTATGTTATTATTTATAACGTAATCTGCCTGATTATTTTCTGTATTCATTTTTCATTATTAAGTTAATATACTTAGTGTTGCGCCCATTCATTGTCTTCATATAGAGATCGATTAGCATTTATGAAAGCCGCACAGATTCTAAAATCTACCATCATGTTCCGCATTGTCACATTAATATAGTTTTGTCGAAATATTTTAAAGTCCCTTTTAAATCTTCCATTAACTGTTGTTCTCCTCGTCATCTTGTGGGTAGCATATGTGCTTCAAATCGACATTCTTCAGTAGTAAACACGGCGTCTCGAAAACCTCCGTCTAATATGAATGCGTCTCCTAGTCTGAATTACCATTCGAGTCCAGATCGAGATTCATTGGACAGTAGGTTTTTCAGAATTGCCGCGTCAGATGTGGTTGCAGCGTAGGGCCCGAAAACATCGATGATGTGTCCATCTGAGCACACTAATAAAAAAAGCTTCTATGTCTTCCTTTGGAACAAGAAATTCATACTTTTCTGTAGATAAATATAGGAGCCATCTAATACACCGTTACAGCCTTCATTTCCAAAAAAAGCATTTTGAATTCTAAGATTTCTTGCTTTGAGTTGCTCTATTGTTAAATGATTTATACCAACCAAGGTAAAAAGGGGCATAGTCTTCTGTCAAACATTGTCTCGCTAGTCGAAGTTTTTTCTCTAATGTTCTTCTCGTCATTTTAAATAATATCGCCAATCATTCATTGGGTTCTCCAGTCCTTTTTGACAGATATATGCCCAAAGCTGTAGTCAGATTTCGTGATCTCGCTCTTAGAGA
The DNA here is from genome assembly GCA_947568875.1 of Fissipunctia ypsillon. Classification (NCBI taxonomy): domain Eukaryota; kingdom Metazoa; phylum Arthropoda; class Insecta; order Lepidoptera; family Noctuidae; genus Fissipunctia; species Fissipunctia ypsillon. The sequence continues at coordinate 3,569,155 of OX387655.1, forward strand.
CGGCGTTTATTCCAAAATATTATTGAATTGATTTTTGGTCAAAGATGTCCGAAAATGGAATTGGACGTAGTTACACGAAAAGGATCCAATCCACACATGACTTTGTGTGGATTGGATCCTTTTCGTGTAACTACGTCCAATTCATCATCATCAAAGCTTTCAAGATTTTCAAAATCTTGTTTTCTTTCGAGACCCCATTTGTAAATGTTTATTATGTCTAACATATAGTCACTGTTAAAATCATGATAACAAATAAAAACCTCATTTTCTCAGCATTCCCGCAGGTTACAGAAATAAAAATTGCACATTGATAAAGTAGGTAATCGTCGGTTAGACACGAAAACACTTTATTTTCACTAAAAACACGCGGAGAAATCACTCGCGCCATATGTCATTGTTGAAACGTTACTTTTTACTTTTTTCAAGTTTCCAAACGTTGGTTTAGAATCATTTATAATCATTTATCATTTAATCATATATGTATATTTTATAGTTGACGAGTATTTTACCATAGAGTAAAAAACTAACATACATGATATTAGCCCTTATTCATAATAACAACAGAGGTTAAAGCCGCGTGAATCGCGTGTAACCAATGTGTTACAGTCGTCCTTGACGTCCTCTTGGGCATCACCGCGTTTGTTCGGTTAAAAATAAACTATGGAATCTAAGTCAAGTTTCTGTTTTCGGTCTCAAAATTTGAATGCTGGCCGAGGTCGTGGCGGGTTGCCGTTAGACCAACCGTGAGTATGCAGAATTTAATTTTTTTGGTAAAACTTTAGGTATTTATTTTTGTTTCAATTTATATTAGAAATCAAGAAGATGGAGGGCAGGCTCCAGGACGTGGACGAGGGCGTGAGAGAGGGTGAGTGAGTGGAAGAGGGCGAGGTGTACAGGCGTAAACGGCTGGACCGATTTTGACGGGACTTTCACTGGCAGATAGCCGATGTTCTAAGGAGTAACTTAGGCTACATTTATTTTAGAAAAAAGTTAGGGTTCCGCGCAAAAAAAATTAAACTCATGAAACGCTAATCTTTGGAACTACCAGTCGGATTTGAAAAAATATTTTTGAATTTGGTAGCCCAATTCTCGAGAATGGTTATAGGCTATTTTTAGGAGACGAGCAAAAAGAAAAATAGTTAGAAAGAACGCTAAGCGAAAACCAAGTAATAGCGCGGGCGGGCGATGCAACGCGGCGGGTCGGGGGACGAGGGGTTTTATTAAAAGGAGATGGAAAACGGTGGGCCCAAATGTAATAAGTTGAGATATGATCTAAAAAATTAGTCATATTTTTTATCTTAGAATATCAAAAATCAGCTTAATTCTCAACCTGGAAGCGGAGAATTAAGAAAAATATAGTTATAAGTAATCGATTACAAAATTACAAAAAGAAAACCTTCGCACTAGGTAATTAACTCGAGTAATTAAATGCACTAAATATACTTATATACAATATAGTGCATTTACTTACGTGCCATATTAATAAATTAAATATCAATTAATTACTGTAAAACCAATATAGTGAATATCAATTTCATATCGATGAAAATCAGTCTTATATTTTTAGTCTATGTCTCTGGCATGACAGCTGTGAGTCAGCTCAACATTGACAGTAGACAGTTGCCAACTGCTCTTGCTTGTTCACTCGTTTCGTGTTTTCTGATACGTTTTGATTGCTTTTCAGATTATTTCATTTTTAACGACCACTGCGTTGTTTTTCACGGATTTTGACCCTGCCTACCTTGTACGACCCTTGCTTTCACACTGTACACCGAAGATCGCTCACACGTTTGACTTGGAATTGTTATTTTGGATTTCACTGCCGCCTTGTGGATTGGATATAGTTGAAACTATGGATCGCTCTGTGAATTGAGGGATAGTAACTAGTCACTGCAAGACACTAGACTGACGATCCTTCGATGAAATATAATAAACATTAGTGTTTAAAGAACATCTTTTGCACTTCAGGAATAAGTTTTTAGTTAAAGATTGTGACATAGCCTTACTTTTACCAAACCTCTAATAACTCGGCTCTCAGATTGTTAAAACTAACAGAATTTTCAGCGAGGGACTGATAAGTTTAAATCTATTAATTCACATCAATTTCATCTCGTTACATTCAGGCCCAAGATTGTTGTAATCGTCTCCTTTGGCTGTTATTTTAGTATATTGTGTATCTTACGACTTCCACGTGAACGAAGTCGCGGAGCACAGCTAGTAGTAGAATAAAATCGTGAATACATTTTGTTACTGTGTTAATTCGGGTTTGGTCGAATCCTTTATAAAGCCTAAAGCGTCGGCCAGTCCTTCATTAAATAGGTAATTGGAGATTCTTTAACCAGCATTTTCAGATTTAGTTATCTGTAGATTAGCGCGCAATTCGAAATTCAAATAAATTTTATTCGAAAGCCGTGATAATCTAATTTCAAATTCAGTCATTTGTTTTTTGATAGTTTTTTGTTTTTGTGAAATTGTGGTAGGTTTTGGCGCCATGGATAAACTGAAAATTCGTATAATTTTCGAATATGAGTTCCTACGTGGAAATACCGCTGCGCAAACAACACGAAAAATTAACGACGTGTACGGGCGTAACACTGCTTGCATAAACACGGTCCATATTAGTTCAATCGTTTTAAATCTGGAAATTTTGAGTTGAAGAACGAGCTTCGCGGTCGGCCGGTAACTATTGTCGACAACGACGAATTGAAGCCGATAGTGGAAGCGGATCCAACTCAATCTACGGCTGAGCTTGCTGCGGGCCTTGGAGTTAGTGTCAAAACAACATTGAAGCACCTGCGTCAAATCGGAAAGATTAAAAAGCTAGATAAGTGGGTGCCACACGAACTAAGCGACCAACAGCGAGACTTAGGCGTCGAAGCATGCATAGCACCACTGAATCGGCATAGAAACGAGGGAATTCTAAATCAAATTGCTACCTGCGATGAAAAGTGGATCCTGTACGACAACCGTAAGCGTTCGTCTCAGTGGGTGGACCCGGGTACAGCACCTAGTCAGTGCGCTAAAAAAAAGATTACTCATAGGAAAATGATGGTGACTGTCTGGTGGACCAGTGCCGACTTGAACATCACAGCTTCTTACCGAATGGCACAACAGTGACGGCAGATTTCTAGTACCAAGAATTGCAAACATTGATGGAGAAATTCGCAATTCAACAACCAATACTAGTCAATCGCTCTTCCCCATTGCTTCTCCACGACAACGTGTGAGCTCACACTTCACGACAGACCATCGCAAAGCTACAAGAGTTACAGCTGGAAGCTCTCCGTCACCTACCGTACTCACCGGACCTTGCCCCAACAAATTTCTACTATTTTCAAAATTTAGACAACGCCTGTAATCCTTGACGGGTTAGGCAGAGGTGTACCTATAGTACACCCACATTTCGCCAGTTATGTTTAAGTCCTATGTAATAGGGGGCGAGCCTATTGCAATTTGGGCCAGTACTATTAGCTGTAATAAAAAAAATACCAACATTTTTATAAATATTTTAAAATTTTCATGCAAATCTCCAATTTCATAGGTAAAGACCAAAAGTTTTAAAAATTACTCGCCTTGATAATAGGAAGGAGTGACCACAAATTGTATGACTAATTTTCCAACAGTGATATTTATGTTCCTGAGAAAATTATTAGATAACATAACATCACGCCTTGTTTCCTCGAAGCGTTAGGCAGAGGTGTCCCTATATAGTACACCCACATTTCGCCAGATAAGTTTAAGACCCATGTAAAAGGGCGAGCCTATTGCCATTTACCGGGCACAAATCCAGACTCCGGGCTGCTACTGAGAAATTCCAGATAGAAAAACCCAATAACACTTTGCCCGACCCCAGGACCTCATGCTCAGCAGTAGCGCTTGCGACCACTAGGCCAACGAGGCAGTCAAACCAATATTTAACCACGGAAAATTACAAATTGCCTGCTTCCCGATACCAAGACATCAAAAATAACGAGAGGGACAGTCACTTCACTTCCCGCGCTCCGAAGTTTGAGTCTTTCTTCCACGGAAATTTTGAATTGCCTTCTACCAAATACCAAGGCATCAGAAATCAACATAGGGGATGTTACGCGTCACTTCGCTGTCCGTTTCGCAGTTGGATCGTTCTTGCACAAAAATTTAGAACTGCCTTTTACCAAGTACCAGGAAATCAGAAATGAGAAGGAAAATTAATTTTATACAGCAAATTATGGAATCGCGTGGCCCTGCGCCTGATCGTTCGCCTGACCAGAAAAAAATTACTTTATATAATTATGTAATTTGAAAACTTTGATTTAATTTTTTTATATAATTTGTGTAAAAAAATTACCCAAGTTCTGGTGTTATCCATCTTGGACTTTGTCTACTATCTATAGATACAAATAAATAATATTGAAGTGTTTGTTTGTAATATCAAAATAACAGTTTTTTACTAAATGCGAAAAACAAAAACAAAATACAAAAAAAAATTTGCTTTTTGTTATTATATACTCATAACAAAAAAGTAATTTTTAAAATTTTTGTTCGTCTGTCTGTTTGTTCCGGTTAATCTCCAAAACGACTGGACCGATTTTGACGGGACTTTCACTGGCAAATAGCTGATGTTATAAGGAGTAACTTAGTCTACTTTTATTTTAGAATAAGAATTAGGGTACCGTGCAAAAAAATAAAACCCATGAAATTGTACTAATCTCTGGAACTTACCAGTCGGATTTGAAAAATTATTTTTGTATTTGGTAGCTCAATTCTCGAGGATGGTTACAGGCTATTTAATATCACGCCTGACGACTGTGAAGTGCCAATACGCAGCGCGAGCAGGTATTTTCAAAAATGCTATCTGTTTCATATTTGCTCTCTCTTCCTCCGGGCGTGAACATATCGTGCGATAGAGAGAGTTGCAAGTCTTAGAGGCAATTACCTATATTTCCCTTTTGAAATATTGTTTCGGGCGATAACGTTTTCACCCCCCTAAACCTTTACGAAATGAGACAATTTTGGTCTCATTAGATTCAGAACACCTTAATCTAGGTCTGTACGTTTTTCTTTTATTAGTAGTTTAATGGGGAAGGCAACTGTCAAAATGGCGCTGTCGTAGCTAGTTCCCAACACAAGCCAATAATATAAAACATGAGGTGGTTTTATTTTATTTTTGTGAAAATGACGCGTTGTGGTGTTACTAAATACTCCGAAGTTGGAGTCCACCATTTCCCGAGAGACCCTAAAATTCAAAGATGCTGGCTTAAAGCTATTCATAGAGATGTTTTATAAATTAAACAGAGTAGAAACATTTTGCAGAAAGTGACTTTGAGGATATATTTATGGTTTTAAATTCTGACACTTTCCATATCATTTAATTTAAAATATTGAAATCACCGAAAATAACGAAAGAGCGAAATAAAAGTAAACTCATTTGTACGCCGCTGGCAAAACATAAAGAGTCAACTTAATTATTACTGAAGACCAAATGTATGTACCTGTGTTTACAAATAAGTATTCATTCATTCATTCACTCATGAATGAACGAAATGTCAAACTTATTGTAGGCCGTGGGGACCTAGCTATGATCACGCCATCTACAATTAGCTTTGCCCGACCTTCCCCATTCAGTTAAATAAAAAAAAATAAACACGCTCGAGGAAGTTTTTAAGTCAAAAATATAGATATTTAGATGCTAATAATTTATATCGTACGCAATATTTCTTTACTTACAATAAAAAAACTTACGGACCTAGTTTTTCATTATATCTATAACATTTGCAAAAATTATGAAAATTAGACTATGTTTACAGGGGGAAAAACGTTATCGCTTTTTCTATGAAAATTTACAGCTTCACAATCCTCTTAAGAGTCCAAAAAGAAAAAAAGTCGGAAAGAACGCTAAGCGACAACGAAGTAATAGCGCGGGCGGGTGATGCAACGCGGCGGATCGGGGGACGAGGGACTTTTATTAAAATGTGGCTGTTATTTTAGTATATTGTGTACCTATCTTACGACTTCCACGCGAACGAAGTCGCGGGGCATAGCTAGTTTATAAGTACTACACTCACAGGCACAATTAACGCCCACCTATATCTTTCGACCCTGTTTGTGAACGGTAACTAGGCTTATCATTAATCATTATCCACTGTTTTATTTTTGTCAAGTAGGTATGTACTTCAGCAATAAATTAAACACTTATACAAGGTGTTACATAAATAACGCACAACCTCTTAAGGGGTCATTGTACTCATCATTATGAACAACTTTTACTATGGGACCAAACCTGAAATCGCGAAAAAAAAATCAGCTGTTCCCTACATTTTGACGAGTTACGCAACAATAAATGTAGGAAGCAGCTGATTTTTCTTTCGATTATAAGTGTTGTTATTATTTCATCATCGTAGATCATACTAGTGCTACACCTCCCACTTTTTCTTAAACATTATTACGTGAATTGATCATTTTTTGTCATTTACGCGAACAAAATCGATGTTACTGCACTGTCAAAAAATAATTTGTTTTTTTTTTTTGGAAACATTGGGCTCTCTCTCCTTCTATTTTTTTCAAATAAAAACCGCAATGAAGTCGAAAGTCTTCGATCAAGACGTCAAAGCTACGGTGCTCATTCAACCGTGCGTGGTGCGGTTGATTGCAAAACGCAACGATTCGTCGGTTTCAAATCTAACAGATATAATAAACAAGGTTTCAAAGTTACATATTCTGTGGTTGGTCTATTGTGATTATGTTGCGTTGTAAATGGTCATTGTGCGCTGCACTAACCGTTTCAGGTACCAGGGAGACAGAAGTGAATGGTAGACAAGACAAAATGACGGATAAATTTTATTTTTTTAACATTTTTTTAGTCTATGAATGTAAAATTTTTATTAACAGATGCTTATATTATCCAATAGAAAATTATTATACAACTAACAATTTACACAGCCAGCACCAACGATTTGATATTCTCTTTTTGTAATTTTTACCTGACTATGCCAAAGCCAAAGGAACCCTCCTTTGGCTTTTGATTTTTTATATGTAGGTACAACCGTGGACATTTGCGGTGTACCACTTTTCGATCTTATTACTAAGGTAATAAAAGGTTGAAAGGCGATACATAAGTAAGTAGGTACCTACTTAAATACTTATCTAACATCTTTGAGCAAAGTCTAACATTTTCATTTACCTAAGTCAATGATATTACATAAATAAAGAGGTCGCACTCGCGCATATCGCACTAGCGCACGCAAATTGTTGCAGACAAATTCAGACAATTGTTGTAATTTGGTTTAGTAGGCTAATAGCAGCGAGCGCTCTATGATTCACTAGTGTACTTTAAGCGCAACACGCTACAGATAGAGCTATCTCTTTATGTATCATAGGTTCCGTATTATCTATCGTAGTCGTAGTTGAAAACTACTAAGTACATTTGTAATAACAACGCAACTATATCTGAACGCCACTCAGTACGAACGTAGCGTATCTTTATAATATCATTGACCTAATCAATATCATATTCATTTCCAGACATTCAATTTAGAGATACAAATTAGAAACTATACTTGTACTTAAAATCTATTGGCAAGAAACTAGAGACCGTTTGTACCGACACACATACTAAGCAAAGACATGTCTATCAACGTCATGTGATGTATGGACGGCAGCACATCAAGCTACTACAATCTATCAAATTTCTTTAATAGATTTTTAACTTTATCGGTAAAGCATTAGGTTCAAGATTGATTGGGAAAATTTGACAGTTTCGGGTAGCTTGACCTGCTGGCGTCTGTACCATGGGGGAAACGAACGTCTATACGCCGCCGCCGTAAGGACTATTCTTGCTTGCAGCCCTCGGCCGCTATAGTAACGCTGCTAACAGATCAGGGGGGCTAAAACGGCCACTTTGGCAGAATCATAATAGGATAATATTATGAACTTAAAATGGTCACAAATTGACAATTCATAATATTAACTGCGTACAATTCATATCACGCAATTCATCTGTTTGACAGTTTTGTACGGAGATTCGTAAAATGGTGAACAAACTATGAATTGCTTTAATATCAAATAGCAAAATCATAAGAAGTTGTAAAGAGCAACATCTTACAATTCATATTGAAGATTTTGTGAAGAAATATTGTAATGGCAGATTTAGAGATTTATGTAAATTTCCTTGAGGACGCACGTGTTACGGACACCATTTTATATCGCCGACGAAGTGTAGCTCTTCAGAATATGAAAATAGCCTAGGTAATAGGTAGGTACCAACAAACTCTAGGTCCGGCATTTCAAAAGCTATTTTCATTATCTGAAGAGCTACACTTCGTCGGCGATATAAAATGGTGTCCGTAACACGTGCGTCCTCAAGGAAATTTACATAAACGTCTAAATCTGCCATTATTACAATATTTCTTCACAACGTCTTCAATATGAGTTGGAAGATGTTGCTCTTGACTAACTTCTTATGATTCTGCTATTTGACATTAAATCAATTCATAGTTTGTGCACCGTTTTACGAATCTCTGTACAAAACTGTCAAACAGATGAATTACGTGATATGAATTGTACGCAGTTAATATTATGAATTGTCAATTTGTGACCATTTTACGATTAATTTAATTATAGTTCATAATATTATCCTATTATGATTCTGCCAAAGTGGCCGTTTTAGCCCCCGTGGTCATTGTGTGCAAGGGATTTTGTTTTCAAATTGGTCAGATGTAAGTTTCCTCGATAGTACATACTGGAGATAGGCGGGTCCTAATGTCGGTTTTATATTAGTTACGTTTCCATGTCGCACTACACGCGAGATTAGGAAAGGCTATCTTTCTAAGACTTCTTATTCTAATACCTACTTCATCATCATAATTTCAGCCCGGCATCAGCTACTGCTCCAAAAGGGGAGGCCTACAGGGGTACCAGTAGGCCTCCCCTTTCTTTAGCAGCAGTAGTCTTTCTGTTCGTTCCGTTCTTACGTAATACAAAACCCTACTTATAAAATAATAGTTTTAAAAATCATACTTGAGCATCGTTCACTACATACTATTGTGTATCCTTGCATCAATTTAAGCTATACCCAGGTCTAGTACAGTGGGCCGCACGTCTGTGTTAACAAAGCCAGTATAAGCTGGCCTCTTATTCCATTGAAACTCCGTACTACGCTAGGGCAGCTAAAGGTCAAAGTGTTACCACTAACGCGCGGCCTACTGTACTGTAGTGTAAACAGACATTAGTGTAACTTAATCTACAGCATATCCTAAGTTTCTCATGTCGTTATCAAAGTCTTTGTTCTTGTACTGCTTGATCTTCGTCAGCCACCTCTCTAGGGACACCTCTTGGCGATGACCGCCGTACCTCTTTGGCAGGCACTCTGGTGGGATGTACCTGGGAAATTATATAAATAAGATAGTACTAGGTATACACGCACGAAATAACGATAAGAGACTTATAGAGAATGGAACTGGTAGGCTTGATTGAACATTTCCAACAGGCCCTATCAATATTGAATTTTTAATAAAATGTGAGTTTTGAGTTTGAATGTGGATGGCTATAAGAGTAGAGGACGACTAAAGAAACGATGGATGGACTGTGTGAAAGACGATATGGCTAGAAAGAGGGTGACCACCGAGATGACGACTAATAGAGAAGTATGGAAGAAGACATATATTGCGCCGACTTAAAAAAATGATGACTTTTGAATCTATTTCTAATCTACTAAAATAAAAAGTAAAATCCTGTCTATCGACTCCATACTATTCGAAGCACGTCGTTGGGAGCTACCGAGCGAAACTGATCGCTAAAGAGTTCGCAGTCAGCCATGTAAAGTGGTCGTCACAAAGTAAAAGTATAAGCGTAAAATAACAAATTAGTAAGTACGGTATTACAGAAATTTTCCTCATTTTCTGTTCTGTCGGCACAAGCTGTTACATTAGGGAAACTTATTACAGTACTGTATTTGTGCAGAATAAACTATTTTTCTGTAGTGAAAAGGATGATTGCAAGATTGACTGACGACGTGTTCGCCGGACATGTAGGCGCTAACACGAATGCGCGACTTAAACGTATCGTAAACTCGAACAATTTTTGAATCGAAAATGCGTTTCGTTTACTCCGCGCGTTCGTGCTAGGGGCCACATTACACCTATGATCCAGAGAAACTCAATATCAAAATGGCACAAATATCCAGAGATACTGTTTATTTGCCATGCCAACTTCGTCCGTATACTTAACTAGCTGAGAGACGTGCAACGAGCTGAAGTGCAGCTTACAGCTTACAGTCATTATTAGCTAAACTTTCTTTTGAGATTCGACACTGATTGCAACTTGCTTGATCCTAAAGGTAAATGAGCGGTTTGAACGAAGTCGAGCACAATTATTGTGTTTGGGAACGAAAATGTTGGATTTGTAGATCTTCATTTAACCCTAGCCTTTTCCCATAGATAACCCCTCTCTTTTCCGAACTCTTCTGGTCAGCTTTGACACTAATCAGATGTTTATTTTCGGAAAACCGAACTTTGCCGAATTAAATAGGGAGTGACGAAATTAGTGCGTCAATCTATAACAATTTAGGTGGGAATATAAATCAATTCCCCCCCCGAAGCGAATTCCTGGCTATGGCCCTGACGGGTGGGTAATATAGATCTATCGCTAGAAAGTTAAAGGGGCAACCTCGATAATATATCTTGAGACTTGACTGAATTGCTGCCTCGGACTATCAGGGGTTAATATCACGTTCACGTGGAGACTTTCAAACTCAAGTATCTTTTTCCCCTGCATTATTCTGGGTACTCACTTATGTAAAGCACCTAGATCACTTCCGTGGAATCGAACCCTCTTCCACAAATCCTCCACGGGCGCCAGACGTTTGAAGATGTAAAAAAGTGACTCGAAGACTCGAGAGCAGTTGATGACGTGGAACCCACGCATGTGGAGCGGGAATGAGAACTGAAATGATACGAGGTTATGTGATTACTTTTCACTGCAAGATTGCCTTACTGTTTAATGACGAGACAAAGTTTTCGCGATCCAGTAAAGTAGACAGTTTTCAAAATTAAAATTATATAATTGGGTACTTTATTTTAATTAATATAACATTAGTTCTGTCCACGGTAAGTGCGGTGCTTACGGGGGCTAATATTGTTAACTAACTTAATAAATTATCACTAAAAGTCGTAATCTAAATGACGAACATTATGGCTGCCACCAGAGGAACCATTACGGGGAATTTGGATAATCTACGATAGAAAGTATTTTTCCTGCCGCAGTGAAATTGAAATAGGTAATTATTAAGTATTCTTGAACAGTAGGTATTTTAAATTGTCAGAAATTGGATCAGAAGAATACTTTAAATACGAATTTGTGGAAAACGAATTCTTGTAGCAATGCAATCCAGTAAAAATAAATAGCATTAATTTGAGCTATTTTTAACGAGAATTTTAAGAAATAGCATATTTTATAATTACTTGGACAGCAGTTCAATTTACAATTAAACTAGGCTGAACAAATTCCAATAGGTAAGACGTTCAGTCACAATTAATTGAAAAATTTTCTACTAAAATTGCATATTCGGTTGTTTGTGGGCTGTATGGTCGTTGTCTGATGCAAATCCTCAGATTCACAAGTAGTAAGCAGCCCTAGATGAAGTCAACCACACTCATTGTATGCAGCCCTAGTAGGACCCCTAGTAGGTACTTTGTAAAAAAACTGGAATAATTCCTTACCCCCATAATATTCATGGCTTGTATGGCTATGGCTGGTGAGAAGTGCCTCATGTGCCTCATGGTGAGGCCTGCACAGTCTAAGAGGGCGGTGCCTCCTAAGATTTGGAGCTTCGGCTGCATGATGCCGATTTCCAGAAGGAGCATGGATCCGCGGATTAGATCGTCTACTGGGTAGTCATCTGGGTCCCATTCACCTGGAATTTAGTGATATAAATTGGAGATTTAGTTTTGAGAGATTTTAGAGAGATTTACTTTAGTGATATAAATGCCCACCAATCGGACAACGCAGGTTAACCATTAAAAGAAAATGGTGATTACAAATTCCTGACTATGGATTTGTTCGTTTAGTTGGTAGCAGGCAATAAGCAACAGCTATCTATCTCTCTATTAAAGTAACGACAAAAGTGTGTTGTCCAGTTTCCTTTGCTAAATCTCCTAGGTTTTCAGAGTACTTCTTTATAAAAATCCTACAAATAAATGATTGTAAAATTAGCAATTTAGATGATATCTATTATAGGTATTATTGTAATCGTTAATTAATATAGGGTCGTGTATTTTATTGTATAGCATTATGTGATCTGTGACGAACTAGAGGGATATTAGAGGATGTTAATGGTGGTCATAACTTCGGAGCCATAACAAGATATCAAGATTTTACATAGAAACGCTTATAATGAAGTTAAACAAAATTAATGGTAATACAAATTCCTTTTCCCAGTGAAGATTATAAGGTTACCTCATTTTTACGTAGTAGTAAAACGATTTTGAAGGAATTTAAAGAAGTTTCAGAAGAGCTTAGCGCAGCACCTTCACCAAGCTAAATTAGTACCTCATTAGCATTACGAATAACGTCACATCCATATATCGTTTTAGATCAGACGCCGTTCCATACCGATGAGGATAAAGTATTATTATGGGAAATTTCAGCTGGTTTAGCTGTACTGGACCCCGACCATTACGTAGTTGAGAAAGCATTACCTAAAGCTAATATGGGTAAAAGTGTGGTGGGTGACTTACCTAGCCTACACATGATAAGTCTGCCGACATCAGGCCTGTCGAAGAGTACGCCTTCGAACACGTGGCCCAGTTTGGTGAGGCTGAACCAGTCCACATCGCGCCATAGGTGCGGGTTCTGGTCCCGGAAGTTGCTGTAGCGGACTAACTGGAAGGAAAGTAGATTTTTGTTTGAGTACTTTATTCATTGGGTGCTTAGTTAATCTGGTGGTTGGTTCGTTCATAAATTTTATTTACACGGGGCTGCAGTAAACGAATGATATTGTAATAATGTAGCAAGTGGAAGATGATCAAATATGGAGGTTGTATGGTGATGAAAATAAAGGAGACTGAATTAATGAAACAAAGAATTTGATCAGGAAGATAGATAGGTGATTCTTGCATCTCAAATCTATCTCAGAAATAACAATGAATAGTTAAGAAAAACTTGCAATGTAAGTTCTATTGATAGTAAGTATACTGCAGAATGAATACGTACAAGTCGATGCGCACGCGTCGGCACCGATCGCCGTGCCCTCAGGAACCGCAGTAGAAACGCATCGTCCATCCGATGTGGGTGGCACTCGCCTCGCTCTGAAACATATTATTTTAACGATAAATACCATAAAATAGCTTGCTATTGCATAGCAAACAGAAGGAATAGAAAAAATGAGCGTCTTACAGTCAAGCATGGCATAATAAACATAACTAGCTATCTCGACATGGACTTATAGATAGATGTCTTGAAACTGGATCGGGGTTCCAAAATATCCTCTCTCTTGTTTCTTTTTGAGATGCAAACTGTGTTAATTTGAAAGGGAGGACTACCTAAAAGAGATTTAAAATACTTCTTTCTAAATTGACTCAATATCAACTGGGATGCTAGTTCCTCAGGATATTGCGGTTCAAACAAACTAAAGTTATTATTATAAAAATACTAGTAGCTGAAGTCATGAATCAAAATAACGGTACAGTCCTTAAAGTTTTTAATTTATTAAAGAAGTTGTTCTGTTCCAAAGCAAAGAAAATAATATTTATTCAAAGTGGGAATGGGTGAACAACATGGCATGTCATGATGTTTACTTCTCCGCATAATTTGTAAGATAAGTTCGAGAAAAGATGCTTTGAGTTCGAGATTGTTATAGCTTTAAGCAGAATAACATTGTTAATTTATAAAATACCAGTAGAACTGAGGTTTGGGTTGACTATGGTGGCCACTAGTATTCCAAGGTCTCCTCTGATTTACTACCGTCTAGTTTTGTGACATGGGAAATTAATATTTACTGGTCTAAAACCACTACAACGCCGGGAGGGGGCGCCATAGGAAGACATTATAATGATCTTATTGGTGATGTTCTTCAGAACGGTTAGGTGCGTAGTACTCGCAACCGGCGCACGGTGCGTAATATTCCTAATCTAAAGAGACAAAAGTCAAATTCTACACTAGTCTATGCTGGTAAAATAGTCATTCATATTTAAAGAAGACAAACCATATTACGTGTCCCTAAAGGTTATTTTCCAATAACTCGTAACACACAATAAAAAAAGGGTCAGAACGGCCGGCTACCTGAGTTGTGTCGACCAAGCGCTCAAAGAGATGCGTCATTCGGCTGAGTTCGCTCGTTGAATACACTGTGTTTAAGTGCGCTACTAGCTATTGTGAGTTTTTATTGTTTTCTTCGAAGTATTGAGGTAAGTTTCCATATGTATTTGTTTTAATCTGTCTTAAAATTTAATCATGAGCGCCATTTTACTAAAGAGAGATTATTTTTAGTCGAAATATTACTAAGTCAATTTGTTGTTGAGTTTTAGTGTATTATATCGAAGTATACAGATCCGTTATTATATTTTTTTGAAAGAACTATTTGTTAGCTACATGAAAAACGTTCTTTTGTTTGCGAATATTTGCGACACTCATATAACTTCTTTTTATTTTCAGAATGCCTTCACAAATATCTCGTAGAAAATTTTTCGACGTTTGGTTTGCTAACGCAAAAGAAATAAGAACGGATGCTTTGTTACACCACATATTGCAAGAACTTGGTAACCCGTCCTTTTCGGATGACGTTATAAGAAGTTTAAAAGTGACTATCAGAAGTTTTTGCCAAAAAATCGAAGAAAAATGGGTGAAGTCGGGAAGACATCGAGATCGATTCCTAAACACATATTCAGCGTGGTTAGAAGGAAACTTACCGTTACCTGATATTGCCTCTGAAGCGCTCGGAGGTGTGTCACTACCTGGAACGAGTTCGGGTTCGCTTGGAAGACCGCAAAAAGACTGAAAGTTCGAGCACTAAAACAACAAGACGACGCATACAACATCTTCTTGAAACATCGAGTCTGCAAAACGCGAAAGAGTTTAGAGACCTCAAAACCGGTCGGACTTTCGGCAGATCAAGCAGTCGCATTAATGGTCGATGTGAATCTCTCTACACACCAATATTATATTATAAGAGAGCAAGTTAAAGGAATTAACAAAAAAATGTATTCACCTTACTACAGGGTTAAAGCGGCAAAACAATTGTGCTACCCTAGTGGCATTAATGTCACAGAAACGTCCGCCGAAATTAACTTGCAGTCTCTAATGGACCACACAATTATACGATTATGTAAAGTGCAAGAAGAAGTACTGAAGACTATAAGTGACTTGAAAGGTTTAGATATAATTGTAAAATGGGGATGTGATGGAGCGGAGCAAAATAAATATAAACAAAAATTTTCTGAAGAACATTGCAGTGATGAAAGTTTGTTCAGTATATCGATGGTGCCTATTCAAATGAATTCAATAAATAAACAGAGCGTTAAAAACATTGTGTGGCAAAACCTTTCGCCAGCTTCGACCAGATATTGTCGTCCCATCAAGTTCGTGTTTACCAAGGAAACCGTGAATGTTATAACGACGGAGGTGAATAAAATTAAGAAACAAGTAACTTCACTCTCACCTACTAAATTGTTGTAAATGACATGGAAGTCTTAGTTAAGCCAAAATTGATATTTTGCATGATTGATGGCAAAATATGTAATGCCGTAGCATCATGTGCTTCCACACAGACTTGCTATTTATGTGGTGCAAAGCCAAAGGACATGAATAATGTAAGCCGCATCTTAGAAAAGCCGGTAAATAGCAATCTTCTTTCTTTGGGCCTGTCACCTCTACATTCATGGATCAGATTTTTTGAATGCATATTGCACATTTCGTATCGACTTGAAATAAAATCGTGGCAGGCTCGAGGAGCTGAGAATAAAAAAAAAAGTTGCCGAGAAAAAAAAACAAATTCAAGAAATGTTCAGGAGTGAGTTAGGCTTATTGGTAGATATGCCTAAACAACAAACTGGGAATACCAATGATGGTAATACAGCCCGTAAGTTCTTCAGAAATTCTGAAAAGTCAGCTGTAATAACAGGTGTTAATGTTGAGCTTATTAAGCTACTACCGCCGCGCGTGCGCATGCGAACGGTTGGATATTGTGCGTGACGGTGTGTATCGGGGAATTAAAAATGTCCTCTGTGGTTAAATGTGCAAATTGCAATGTAGTGATTAACGAAGTTTTGGCCTTTGTCCATAATAAAATATCTGTGATGGACGATGAAAGTATAAGCAGGATCTGTGTGAGTGCTTTCTCCGAAAGTGAAATTGTAACGGCGAAGAAGTTGTTGTTCGAATCCTTGCCGACAACAAAACGTAAGATAACGCGGAGGAAGGCGGGGAAAACTGGTCGAGACATTGACGACATCATCTGTCTGATCCGCGATACCGACTCCGAGGATATCCCAGTCTTCGTGGCCCGCGACCTTGAGAAGTTACCCCCTGTTCTGTTCGATCATGTCGACGTGACGAGGCTTTTGAAGGACATTGTAAAGCTTCGGCAAGATCTCGACATGATGAAAGAGGACTATGCTACAGTTAAGCAGATGGACCAGTTGAGAAGTGAGGTGCAGCATCTTTCATCAGGATGGTGCAATGTAAACCCCAGAAGAGGTGCATATATCGCAAGACTCGCAAGCTATGAGTGCGATAGTGGTCCCAAGGGATTGCCGCTAGAGTGCAATGAAGGCATTAGTGAATGCTATCAACAACAAACCACATTAGAATCTACGTTAAAATCCAGTATTCACAATATTTTTGAGCATCAGAATTCGGAGGGTAGTAGTGAATCAACGCCGCAAACTAAGCAATACGATCCTACCGTCGAACGACGAGATGCGGCTACGATGACGCATGTCACAGGCCAGCTGATCGAGCCGCTCGCGTCCCCACCCGCGCAGTCCGCGGTCGATCCCCCGCCGGTGCACGGTGCGGCCGACGGGGCATCGCTGCCGCCCCCCTCGCCGCCGCCGTCCCCCGCGGCGGCCGGTGGCTGCGGTTCCCTGCCCCCCACCCTGCTGCCGCTGCGATCTAATCCGGCCACCTGTACTGCGCTGATACCACCACCACTCGACTCGGCCATGGGACACACGGTCGACAAATATGGATCTGGCCCTATCGTACCTAAGCAGAAATCGCTGGCGGAGATTGTTCGAGAAGGGAAATGGAAAACACAGACCCCGAATGACCAGTGGGTTCGTGTCCAAAACAAAAGGTTACGGAACCGTTTCGTTGGAAAGCGAGGAAAAGCAATTCCTGAGCCTGGAAGTAATTTTATGGCAGCGGAAACTAAGGTTCCCATGTACATATATAATGTGGCGAAGGGCGTGTCCGTGTGTGACATCCGTACCTACATTATGAAGAAGATTAACATTGATGTTAAAATTGAAAAAATGGAAATGAAGTTAGCGAAGGATTACGAATCATACAAAATATTCGTACCTAAACGTTCGTTAATAATTTTACTGAGTGATGACTTCTGGCCAAAGGGTGTGGCCTATCGTCGATTTATAAACATCATCAGACGAGATAAGGAAAATGTCCGTGTGACTGGCGAGAATATTGGCAGTTCTAATTTATGAATAACATCAATTTACTAAGTTTTTAACTGCAGAAACGTGATGAGATCAGTGGATTGTGTGCGGAAGCTTTGTCGCTCGGCTGATGTTGTGGCGCTGCAGGAGACGTGGCTACTGCCGCACGACCTCGGGTACCTGGCCGCGATAGACGACGACTTCGCCTGTACGGGTACGTCTGCAGTGGATATTGCGGCAGGGGTCTTACGCGGTAGGCCCTACGGCGGAGTTGCCCTACTGTGGCGAAAGGTTGCGTTTCCGACGGTAGCCGTAGTGAAGTGCAATAGTGTGCGTCTCGCCGCGATAAAAATCGAGCTCAGTGATCGTTCCATATTGATATTTTCCGTATATATGCCTACCCAGTCCAATGAAAACTTAGTGGAATTCACAGAGTGTCTCAGTGAAATGACTGCCATAATTGACAGTCACAATGTGGAGTCGGTGTTTATGTTAGGGGACTACAATGCGCACCCCGGTGAGTCATTTGCTACTGAACTCTTAACTTTTTGTGCGGATCAATCGTGGTCCTGTGTAGACTTGGAACTGATGCCGCCGGACAGTCATACGTTTGTCAGTGATGCGCACGGCTGTCGGCGCTGGCTCGACCACTGTCTTGTGACTAGTGCCGCTCGGCACACTGTGTCCGCGGCCTCTGTGTTATATGATACCTACTGGTCTGATCATTACCCTGTGTCTATACTATGTAATTTAAATTTAGTTAAGCCTAAGATTTGTATACCTACTGTTTGTATAAATAGAATAGTCTGGGGTGAACGTGACTCGACTCAGATAGCGAAATTTAAAAATGTATGTCACTCTAGACTTCGTGAAATTGATTTTCCTTCAGAACTAAGAAACTGCTCAGATAATATGTGTTGTAACAAAAGTCATAAAACCCTGTTAGATAATATGTATGACGAGATTATTTGTATACTTTCTGAGGCCGCTATATATAGTTATAATGTCACCGAAAAGCGTAGAGATAAATACATAACCGGGTGGAACAGGCACGTCCGTGATGCTCATAGGAGGGCCCGGCTATGTTTTCAGGCTTGGTTATATGGAGGTAAGCCCGGGGCGGGCCGTCTTTTTAATGACATGTGTGAAACCAGACGCGCTTTTAAATCAAAATTAAAGTGGTGTCAGAATAACCAAAACCAGATAAAAATGGATATTATAGCTGAACTTCACCCAAGCAAGAAATTCGGTCAGTTCTGGAAAAACACCAATAAAATGAATCATAAGCAGGGCCGTCCTGTCAGCGTGGCGGGAGTGCACGAGCCTA
This sequence comes from Fissipunctia ypsillon, assembly GCA_947568875.1. Lineage (NCBI taxonomy): Eukaryota > Metazoa > Arthropoda > Insecta > Lepidoptera > Noctuidae > Fissipunctia > Fissipunctia ypsillon. The sequence goes on from OX387655.1 coordinate 3,588,067, forward strand.
GCGAGATCGCCACTATGTTCTCCCACCATTTCAGGGTGGACTCCGCTCTGGGGCTGGCGCGGCAGGTGCTCGATGCTGAGGAAGGTAGTGAGCGGAGTGTTCATTTTACTACGAAGGAAGTGTGTGCGGTGATCAAGGGCATGTCGAGGGGTAAATCCCCGGGTCATGACAGCCTTAGCATCGAGCACCTGCAGCACGCAGGTTTACACCTACCCAGAGTGCTCTCTATGTTTTTTACCCTGTGCTTAGGCCACTCCCATCTGCCCGGTGATCTAATGCGTACTATAGTTGTACCAATCATCAAAAATAAAACTGGTGATGCATCAGATGTAAACAACTATAGACCGATCTCTCTAGCCACAGTGGTCGCAAAAGTGCTGGACAGTCTGCTTGGTCAGCACCTGGATAAACACGTCTCGCTAAACGACGCGCAGTTCGGCTTCAGGCCCGGGCTTTCCACCGAGAGTGCTATCCTGTGCCTCAAGCGGACTGTACAGTATTACACGAGTAGAAAGACCCCAGTGTATGCATGCTACCTGGATTTATCGAAAGCGTTCGATCTTGTATCGTACGATATTTTATGGGGTAAATTAAGGGATGAAACCTGTCTACCTGGGGAAATTGTGTTATTATTTAAGCATTGGTATAAAAATCAAAAGAATTTTGTGAGATGGACAGGCGCTCTCTCAGAGGAGTACGGGCTGGAGTGCGGGGTGAGGCAGGGGGGGCTGACCTCTCCCACGCTCTTCAACGTGTACGTCAACCGACTGATCGATGAGCTCAGCAGCACCGGCATCGGGTGTCATATAGATGGTGTGTGTGTGAATAACATCAGCTACGCAGACGATATGGTGCTGCTGAGCCCATCGATTGGTGCCTTACGAAAGCTCCTGAAAATTTGTGAGTCCTACGCGGTGATTCATGGGCTCAAATACAACACGAAAAAGAGTGAAATAATGATTTTCAGGCCGGACAACAAGCGATACACATTCGTTCCGAATTTCACTTTATGTGGTACAGCTCTAAACAAAGTCGAGCAATTTAAATATTTGGGCCACTGGGTCACTGAGGATCTCAAGGACAGTGTAGATGTTGAGAGGGAGCGCAGAGCGCTGTCTGTCCGATGCAACATGTTAGCCCGCAGGTTTTCACGATGCACGTGGACTGTCAAAGTTGCGCTTTTTAAAGCGTACTGTCAGTCCTTTTACGCCTGCAGCCTGTGGGTTAGCTATACGCAGCGGACATACAGCGATCTGCGCGTTCAATACAATAACGCGTTCCGGGTGCTGATGGGGCTGCCGCGCCACTGCAGTGCCTCCGCGATGTTCGCGGCGGCTGGCACAGACGGCTTTGCGGCCATCATGCGCAAACGATGCGCTTCTATCATGCGCCGCACGCGCGACAGTCCCAACACCATCCTGCGCGTGCTGGCGGACCGGTGGGACTCTCCGATGCTGGCTCGCTGGATACGGCTGCATGCAGTCGTGTAATGATTTGTCACCATCATTGGGGAGTCCACCCGGACCTGCCACTTAATCAATTATTAATTATATTATTACTAACACTAGTTTGTAAGCTTGCAATTTATTGTACTAACAAATATGGATGTAATCGTAAGATGAATCTGAAATAAATGATTATATTATTATATTATTATTATTAAGCGCTTCCATGTCATCTTAGAATGTTTAAATAGCGGATTTCACATAAATATCAATAAGTTTCAGGAATTTGCTAAGCAAACGAGAGACTTATATATCAAAGAGTACTCATAGTACCCGATGCCCGTTAGCGTGCACAAAATACTCTTTCACGGAAAAGACATAATTGCTTCTTGTGTCCTTCCAATCGGCCAACTTTCGGAAGAAGCACAAGAGGCTAGAAATAAGGACAATAGAAAATTTAGAGAATTATTTACGCGAAAAACGTCAAGAGTGGACACGAACACAGACTTAATAAATCGGTTACTAATAACATCAGACCCCTACATTGCAAGCTTACGTGCTGCTCCCAAAACTAGACGTAGCCAAATGACTCCTGAAGTCTGTGAACTTTTACAAATGAGAACTTCTGACATTGAACAGGAAGGAATTTCTTCATGTTCAAGGTCGTCATGATTCTTCAAACGAATCTCACTTTTAATAAATCAGTTTTTTTTTTTTTTGTACATTCACATACTTATGTTGTGTTATATGTTATATAATATTGTTGCAATATATGTCTAAAACCTTGAAAATGTCTTTAAATTTCATTCAATACATTTTACCCCGTAGTAAATTTGTACAGTTTGGGTTCAAGACTTTTGTCCCTTTAGATTATGTAAATTACACACTGTGCGGCGTGCGTGTATGACCAGATGTATGAATGTAAACGAGGCAAAAGGAGTATGTAAGGATCGTAGCAGGTGGCGTTCTGTAGTTTTTGCCTACCCCCATGGGAAGAAGGCGTGAGTTTATGAGTATGAGTAATACCACTACCACCCCGAATTCACTTTCATATTGTAGAATGGTTCTTGGATTACATTGGGAGGACGTCCAGGGCCTTTAATTTAAATGAAACATGTCATTGTCTCTGCAACATGTTTTGAAATGTACTCATGTGGCTGTAAGAATTTGGTGAGGCGTGTGAAAAGTAAGCAGAACCGCAGAGGTTTTATCCTTATTTTCGAGGAAAGCATTTTTATGGGCAATAAATTTACTTATCTATCTTGTGATATCTGTTCTAGCACTGTTATGGTTAAATGCTACCTATAGGTATTTTTAGTTACCACATGCTCGATAGATGGCGTTGTACAATTCACGTTCGTTTCTGAATCGCGCTATGGTTTCTTTACCGCATGGAGTATACACACTCACCATGTTCGGTAAGCCTATTTCCGGATTAGCTCGTGGCCTAGCGAGCACTAATCCCACAGTATTGTTTAGTGCTCTGTCCGCGCGGACCGCAAATTTTTAACCGTTGCATCTGTGTTAGCACAAGTAACCTAGCCGGCACTTGTGTAGACACAGGGGGAGCACCCCCGTGCTGCCCGGTGAGTCGTCACCGGTGCGGTCGCGGAGGCTACGCCCCAAGGATGCCAAAACCCGGCAAGCGCGGCTCGTTGGGCCGCGATGCCGGGACCCAGGACGTCCCTCCGGCGTTGGACCGGGCAACGTCGCTGCCGAACATCGGCGACGCGTTGTCCGGTGCGCCGCCGGCCGGAGCGCCCCAAGACGAAGGAAGAAGAGGGAGGGAGGAGAGAAGAGGAGGGGGATCCAGCGCCGCTGTAGCCGCCGGCCCACCGACGACATCAGCGCCTGCGCGCGTTGCGCCGACGCCGTCGTCTGGTCGACGGCACGCGGTGCCCGTCCGCCCCGCCGCGTTCCGCCCGGTACCCATACAGGCCCCGGGGCCTGCCGCGAATTCCGGCCGCGCGCCGCATGCGCAGGCGGTCCCTTCATCCGCGCGCGCACCCGCGCCCACGCGCGGTGCTGCGCTGGCCGCGCGCGCTGTCGCGCCCGCTGCGCCCGCCGCACGTATCGCCGCGCCCGCTGCGCGTGCCGCCGCGCACTTCGCGCGTGCCGCCGCGCACTTCGCGCGTGCCGCCGCGCCCGCCGCGGCGCCGACGGCGTCCGTGCGCCCTAGCGCGCCGCCTGCGCGCGCCACGGCGCCGCCGCCACGTTTCGCCTCGCCGCCTGCGCCCGCCGGGGCTACGCTGGCTGCGCCTGCTTCCAAGAAGCCACAAGCTGTGCCAGCTTCTCGCACCGCCACATCTGGCCCCCGCCTCTCGCTGGCGGGACCGGCGTTGGCTGAGCGAGAGCGGCCAGCACCTATGACGCCAAGGGTGCCCGAGTCACCGGCGCCCCCCCGCATCTCTGCCTGCGACTCGCCCGCCATGCTGTCGGCGTGCTCATCGCACGCGGGATCGAGCATGTCGCTGGCATCAGTGGGCTCGGCCGCGTCCGGTCGCGGGGACGTGTCCCAGGATACGACTCCGCGATCCGGTCCGCGGCCCATCGTGGGAGGAGCTGAAGCCGCGCCACTACGTAGGATGTCACCAACACCGTCGCTGGGGTTCGACTTTGAATTCCAACTTGAGGCTAGACCCCAGCGACGAAGGAGGAGCTCCGACGAGACCGCGTCGGAGGAGGCGAAGAGATACTGCCTTGACCCGCCGCGGCCACAGCGCGAAAGCGCGCCGCGGGGTCAGGGTGCTCCAGTGTCGCCCACCTTCGCCGGTGTGGTGCGCCGCACGCCGCCAGCGTCGCCGTCTCCCCAACCGGACAAGACAATAACAGGGGTAAGTGACTCTAATGTACACTCTGCCCCCTGTGAATCCGACGCCCCCCCCCCTGCTTCCGTCCCCGGCGCCGCGACGTCGAGTACGACGACGAAGCAGAAGCCGGGGAAGACACCGCGCTATCCTCCGCTGATAGTCGAGAGGCTACCCGATTGGGCCGCGCATTTCAGGGCCATCAGCGCCAAGCTGGGCCGGCCTCCTAATGCTCGTCCGTTCGGCACTGGGGTTAAGTTCCGCCCCGACACCGAGGACGAATATAGGCTGGTCCAGCGCTACCTGACCGGCCTTGAAAAAGACAGCGGCGTATCGTGGTTCGCCTACTCGCTACCAGCGGACCGCAGTATGAAGATAGCCATAAGGGGGCTACCCGCGGACACAAACCCCCAGGAGATAGAGGAGGAACTCCGGGCGTTGGGGTACCAGCCGGAGTATGTGCGCCACATCAAGGGCGCACAAGGACGACCCGGCTGCGTGTTCCACGCGATACTGAAAAAGACCCCCGACGTCCGGGCCATATTTGACACCACCGTGTTTATGTACATGCGTGGTGTCAAAATTGAGGCTTGGAGAGGGAAACGTGGGCCCGCCCAGTGCCACCGGTGCCAGCGGTTCAGACACAGCTCGCACCAGTGCCACCGCCCGCTCGCTTGTGTGCGATGCGGAGGCGAGCACGCGGCACGTGATTGCCCGCGCCCGCGGGAGGAGCCGGCCACCTGCGCCAACTGCGGTGGTCCGCACCCCGCGTGCAACATAAAGTGCCCCGTCTTCCAAAGCGAGATAAGGAACAAGCGGGCGGGGACTGTCGCCATCACGGCCAATACACGCCAGTCCCAAGTGGCCACAGAAAGGCCACACACGACGCCTACTGAAGAGGCTCATGGCACGTCGCTGATGGCGGCAGCCAACGGGCCCACAGACAGGAAGCAAGCCACCTCCTCGGGGCGGAGGAAGAAGCACCGGCGCGGGGGGAAGGGAAAAGGCAAGGAGGCCAAACCCACCCCCGCGGCGACAGAGGAAGACATCCCGACGGCCGGCCCTGCCTCAAATAAGGCGCAGGCTGTGATACTACACCGTCCTACCACTAGCGCCGGCATAGCGCAGCGGCAGGAAAAGGCAACTATAGATTCCGCCACTGAAACGCGCACAGATACCACTGCCGCTGCCAGCGCCGCTACCGAGAAGCGGCAAAAAGTGGACCCACACAGGTCCACCAAGGAAACGCATGGCGGCGCCACCGGCGCTACACGCACCAAAAAGGACTTCACAGCCTGCGCCATTAAATTATTAATGGACCTAATAAAGGCCATTAGGCAGGGCGAAGATATAGAAACCATCATCCTTGATGGCCTGGCCAACCTACTTACACTTTATAATGGCTAGGTCGTTAAGGATGATACATTGGAACGCCCGCGGCCTAAGGGATAAGGTCGCCCCCCTCCGCCACCTCCTTCGGGAACAAAATATCGACGTGGCGCTCATAAGCGAGACGCTCCTGGGACCCGAAGACAGGGTTAGGTTCCCGGGATACCTCGTTTATAGGAAGGATGAACGGTCGGCTCACAACATAAGATACCGTGGTCTGGCGGTACTTGTGAAGCGAAGAGTCGTCCATCAAGAAATCCCCTTGCCGTCGGTTAACAGCTTCTACGCGCTGGGTGTGCAGCTGCACATAGCCGGCGAGGACATCGACTTGTACGCGTGTTACAAGCCGCCCGCGGCTCGCCTGGACCTAACAGAGCTGCGGGCCTTGTTAAATCGAACAGCACACGCCACGCTCCTCGCCGGGGATTTAAATTGTAAACACCCAGCGTGGAACTCTCTACAGCAGAACACCGGGGGGAGACGACTCTTCGCGGACGCGGAAGCCTTCGGGTACACGGTGTCCGGCCCAGAGACGCCGACCCACTATCCAGACGCCGCACAGCTGATGCCGGACGTGCTGGACATCGTAGTCCACCGAGGGCTACAATGCCAGATCACGGAGCAAGTGATAGACGACGAGTTGCAGTCGGACCACCAACCTGTACTCGTCGTCTTATCGGGTATGCCGACCCGACTGATGCCACCAGCGCCACGTCGATCCATGGATTGGACAGTCTTCGCAGAGAAAGTAGAGACCACCACGCCGACTCGGCCTATTGCCTCTTCCGCGGACGTAGACCAGACGGCGGATGACGTCACTGCTTGCATCCAAAGCGCCTTAGAAGCGGCGACTACAACGCAGCCGCAGGGGAGAGGGCTACTGCCGCCCCTGCCGGCGCATATCAGCGCGATGATCGCCGTGAAGAGGCGCCTTCGCAAGCAGTGGCAACAACGTAGATGTCCCACGCTCAAGACGCAGCTCAACCGTCTCGCGGAAAAGGTGAAGGCCGAGTTACAGGCACACACCGCCGCGAGCTGGGAGGAACGAATCGACGCCGCTACAGACAGCTGGCCGTCGGTTCACAAACTCTGCCGCCAACTCACGAACACCCCAGCTCCGGTGCGTCCACTGCTTAACAGCGACGGGGCGCTCAAATATGTAGCGGAGGACCGGGCGGAGGTCTTCGCCGAGCACCTGGAGCGTCAGTTCCGCCCCAACCCGACCGTGCCGTGTTCGAAGTAGTCCTGCTGCGACACCTCCAACCCCACATTGCGCCGCGGCCGGAACAGTTTGGGTTTCGGGCGGAACATAGCACGACGCTCCAGCTGTCGAGGGTACTGCACCACCTCACAGCTGCGCGTAACAAGAAGGAGTACTCGGTGGCAGTATTCCTCGACATGGAGAAGGCCTTCGACCGTGTGTGGCACGACGGCCTTATTTACAAGTTGGCCACGTCAGACGCGCCCCGTCGCGTTGTTAAAGTGGTCTCTACTTTTCTGTCCCACAGGAGCTTTAGGGTGGTGGTCGACGGAGCGCTATCAAGCGCCCGCCCGGTGTTGGCTGGTGTGCCGCAGGGTAGCTGCGTCTCGCCGGCGTGTTACTTACGCTACACCGACGACATCCCCACTACGCCCGATGCGACGCTAGCGCTGTATGCTGACGACGCCGCGTACATTACCACCTCGCTCAATGCGAAGCACGCGGCGGTCAAAATGCAGCGCGCCCTCGATCTTCTTCCCGAGTGGCTGTCGAAGTGGCGGCTGTCGGTGAACGTGGGTAAGACGCAGGCGATGGTCACCGGAGCCGCGCCCCTCCCACCACCCCTGAAGCTGCAAGGAGCTGACGTCGAATGGTCGCCCCGGGTCAAGTACCTGGGTGTTACTATCGACCGTCGGCTCACGATGGGGCCACACGTCCGCGCGGTCGCCGCACGGGGGAGGGTCGCCCGCAACCTCCTTAAACCGGTGCTCTCGTCCCGCATCCCGGCGCGCGTCAAGTTGGGCGTGTACAAACTGTACGTGCGCCCAATCTTGATGTACGCCGCCCCTGCTTGGTTCGCCCTCACGAGCGAGTCGAGCCGGAAGTTGCTCCGCGCGCAGCAGAGTCTTGCGCTGCGGACTATAGTTGACGCTCCTCGCTTCGTGAGGAACGATGTCCTGCATCGGGACCTCGGGATTGAGAGCCTGGATGAGTTTGCTGGGCGCCTCGCGAAGGGAATGTTCGCGCGTGCCGACGCATCCGCTTGGCCCCACGTCAAGCAGATAGCGCCCTGGCATGCGCGCCCCCCCGACGCGAGACCCCTCCCCCGCGACCTGGTCGCGGACGATGACCCCATCCACCCACCGGATTGACCTCCGAGTATGCCGCCTCCGGTCTACACGCGGCATACTTGTGACAATAGACTCCACACACTTTACATGCATCTGTTGCGTAGCGCGTGCTAGGTTAATATAGGCGCGTTACGTAGCAAACATCAGACATTCACCTCTAGACAGGCACCCAACTCACACGTGTAGGTGCGGTGCGGGCCGCATTTCACGTAGACACCGGACGGTGTTACACAGCACAATACCGTCCTAACACACACGACAGCCTCTTAGCCCGGACTGTGATCGGCTAGCTCTGAGATCAGGACAGGCGGGGGCTATTCACCTTATCTGTAGGAGCGTGGAGTCGGCACCTCTGTCGCTGGTCGTCCTCGTCGGGCCTCCCCCAGGTAACTGGGGGTCTCACCTGGCGGGGGCTGACCGCCGAGGTGTCGTGAAGCAAGCGGCGTTGTGGATCAACGTCGTAACGCGCCTACAGAAACACAAATAGCAATCACTCACAGGGGCGTGCACGCACGCCCACTACCGCCAGCCGCTATAGGCGCACATAGCGAGGGGCCCGTATTTGCGGGCCAGTGTACAGCTTCCGCGGAAAGGGGGCTAAGCCCCGACACCGCTAGCCGCGCCCCCTGACGGGGACGTAGCGACATCCAACACGTCAAGCCTATTTCCCTCCAGAACCGTGCCCTCCGAATGATCACGGGATCCCCCTACTATGTCCGGAACGAGATCCTCCACCTCGATCTCAAAATCCCCATCATCCTCCAATTCATGAAACGTAACTCCAAGCGTTTCTTCGATACCGCCGCAAAACATCGCAACCCCCTAGTTGTCGAGGCCGCTAATTATACCCCCTCCAACATTAGTAAAGTCCGCCGTCCGAGGCACACACTATTAGACCCAGACGACCCTATTACTCTCCTCCAGGAAAGCAATAGGGCTTCTAGTACAGTTTACAAGAACAAAAAACCGACATTCCGACCCCGCCGCCGAGGTCCAGCGCGAAAACCCCAAATTAATAATTCCCCCCGTCCCTTGCTCGAAGAAGCGCCAGCCCACGCCGAAGCTGAGCCTGTAGCTTTAAATTCCCCTGTTAATAATAATCACCCAAGTTTGATCCAGCCTGTCCCAACTAGCTGTCCCCCCAGTGACGCCCTAAGCCGAGGTTCGTACCCCACAGGGGGTGCCCTTAGCGCGCAGTCACTTAGTATTGTAAGTAACACGCCCCTGGCTGGAGGCTTTGAGTTAGCTTAAGGCAGCCACAGGATTGACCGGTTAAGTAGTCACGGCCACTCTTGGCCAACTACGAGATGCCATTGTTAGGAAAAAAGAGGTACAATTGTAACTCTGGTTTTCCTTCAAAACGTATAAATCTTTCGCCTTTTACTAAAGATTTCCGTGGAGGAGGACACTCAAATGAGTCTATTATATTCTTGAAATACTCTGCTTCGGCGGAGTTTATAAATCCTAACATTCACAGCTGCAGAGGCGCAGATATATTGTATTATGTATGGACTTACGTCTGACATGATCAATCTAAGTACAAAATTGAAATGTCGCGCGAACAGCGAATAATAATAGAAAGACATATGTTTTGAAACTAGGTTCAAAGAATGTATCAATTTGGTCGTCGATTTCAACTGGGCGATTAAAAATATATTATATAAAGGTGTAACATAATTAACGCACAACCTCTCAAGGGGTCAAACTTTTACTATGGGACCAAACCTGAAATCGCGAAATAAAATCAGCTGCTCCCTACATTTATGTTCGCATAACTCGTCAAAATGTAGGGAATGGCTGATTTTTTTTCGCGATTTCAGGTTTGGTCCCATAGTTATAAATATAGTCCCATAAAAGTTGTTCATAATGATGAGTACAATGACCCCTTAAGAGGTTCTGCGTTAATTATGTTACACCTTGTATAAGCCAAAGCCATACATTTTTTTTTTGTTTCTGTTTGCTACTCTGGACGCTTTTAACGTGTACGTCTTTTTTACATCATTCTCACATCTCTTCTCTAAATAGTATAAAATAAAGTCGCTTTCCGCGTCTGTCTGTCTGTATATCCGCTAACTCCTCCTAAACCACGCAACGAATTTTGATGCGGTTTTCGCCATCAGTTAGATAATTTTTAACGAAATATGTAATTATGATAAAATATAATTAAGTTTTTACGTAAGTAGAAAAAAACAATATTTTGTAACCAAGTCGCCAAAAAATTAATTTACATGGCTTACGTAAGCTTAAAAATGACGTAATAGACAATTGTAGTTCTTCTAAAATCCTAAAGCAGACTCAGAGATGGCATACTTATCTCTATCTGTTGCGGTTGACTGACAGTAGCCGTTTCTTTCATTAAAACTTTAATTAAAAATTGCGACGCTATTTACTCTTAATGAGTATTAATTCTTATCCAAATAAATATGATAGTATTCTTGGGCATTAAATGTAGATTATAATCGTCTTTTACAGCATATAATTATAATTAATACTTTAGAAGTTATCAACAAATCTCATGGTCTGACATTCAACGTTGCGGGCTTCGACCTGAGTGCTTTTCTCACGGACAGCTACCTGCTTATATACTATGTATAAGACTATACGTAGCCCTTTCGCGCGTCACTTCCAAATAAAACTTGTTTGTATTGTGCAACGAAAAGTCAGCTGCAAACAGTGTTTATCAAACGCAATCATTTTACATTTTTCACCTCTTTTATCTAAATTACCGGTCGCTAGTAATTATTATAAATTCAACATAATTATGTAACTAATATTTTTGTAACAATATAATTTAAAAGTGTCCATGGAGTTTCTTGCCCGTTTATCTCCATAAGTACCTACTACCACAGAACAGATAAAACCTCTTTTATCTGTTCTGTGCCTACTACGCTTTGAAATGGGCATGGGCAACTAACTTCATATTACTGACTAACCGACTCCTTGACAATTCAAAAGTGCCTGCAAATGGTTTAATTGAAATAAATGCTTTAAGTTTAATTACAGGTCCCTAGGCACCTATAATTAATAGGTATATTAATTTACTTCATCGTAGGTATATTCCATAGCTTACTTAATGTCTTTGAACGATTTTATCAAATAAACCACAATAGCTACAATGATATTTAGTGTGTGAGACCATAAACCCTTTAATAACATAAAATTAAGGGCCGACAAACATCGCACACTGGACACATAATTAAGCCCTTTTAACACACAAGAAACCGTGCCGTGTACAAAGGGATTCTTTGGCAATTTACTTCATATAATGTAAAATATAAGTACAGACACAAGATACAGATACAGATTTAAAATACATAATGAAGGTCAATTTACAATCACTTGAAATTGAAACAAGCAAGCAAACGTTGAAACATACACTTAGGAACCGGCTTGAAATCTTTTTATTACAAATTGTTCTCTTTCATAGTGTAGATATATGGTTTACGTGCTGTTATTCCCCGATAATATTGCTAACGGTAAATAATCCGAGATGATTTCGCACTTCGGTAAACATACAGAAAGATTTCACGCTCTTGCTAAAAGTGACGCCTTTTTTTAAGCAATGTCTAACTTTATTTAACATTTTATGTTAACACATTCATAAATCTATACAAGGTGTAAGATTAATCAGTGTTAATCTTAAGAGATTCACCCCTTAAGAGGGGTCATTGTACTTATCATTATGAACAACTTTTACTATGGAACTAAACCTGAAATCGCGAAAAAAAAATCAGCTTTTCCCTACATTTATGTTCGCATAACTCGTAATTCGTTGGGAACATCTGATTTTGTGTCCGCGATTTCGGGTTCGGTCCCATAGTAAAAGTTGTTCATAAAGATGAGTACAATGAGACCTCAAGAGATTAACACTGATTAAAATTACACCTTGTATATACAGGTGTGGCCACATAATTAATTAGGAACGACTATACCAAATTCACTTTTCGCTAGACAAGTTGCTGTTATTTTTGTATCAATTTACTGATAATAACTTTTAACTAAGTTCATGGATAAACATCAATTTTAATAGGCTTTAATACTACATACATATTATTATAAGGTACGCACAATAGTTGGACGTCTATTATAAATTTAACTACGGTCCATTTGAACTACCTATTCAAAACTTCCTAGCTGTGGACATAATTATAATTAGGAACGGGTAAAATGACTTCATTTATTAAACGATATCATGACGTGCAGCTGCCGACTATTTCTGTTTTCAGCTCGTGATTATAATGTGGTTCTATTTTGTTTTATTTTTCTGATTATTCTGATCGTTTTGTATGCACGTGTTTCTGTGACAAATAAACCTATTTTTGTTTCTTTCTTCTTTTCATATCAGAATTTATTTAATTAAATTTACAATAGTTGCTTATTATCATAAATATGCTTTACCACTGCTTACACAACTAAGCATTAAAATTTTGTAGGATCACCTTTGCTTATAAATACTACTCTGCAGCGACGAGGCTTGGAATTTATAAATGTTTTACAGGTTTCAACAGAAATAGTGTTCCCTGATTCGACAAAGGCAACATACAGTTCATTCAAATTACTTGCCCTTTTAGCAGCCACACTACTTCTCCCCATAGATTTTCGATCAGATTAAGATCTAGGCTGTTTGCAGGCCAAACTAACACAGTGACTTGTTTATAACTAAGAAACTTTTTTACTGAATGAGCAGTGTGTTTGGGGTCGTTATCATGTTGAAATATCCAAACTAAATACAGGCAACGTCTCCTCAGCATAAGGAAGCATAGTCTCCGCCTTTATTGAAATTGGTCTAAAATGTCTTTAATTTTTTTAACTGGCCCAACACCATGCGCTGAGAAACATCCAAAAACTTTTATATTTCCACCCCATGCTTTACGACTTTTTTTCGTTCAATGCCTGCTTAGCGGGTCGATGCACATACTATTTACCGTTATAATCTAGTAAAGCGGTCTCGATTTTCTAGATTTAGGTTTTCGAAGAACATTATTGGTAGTGTTGAATTTCTTGATGTGGTTTACAGCGCTCCATAAGATCAGCAATCTTTTTATGCGACCCATCACGTTCATACAGGGCCATAATCGTTTTCCGGGTTGATGGATCACAACTTTCCTTTTTACCCGTGATTGTGAAATAAATAAGCATTTTTGACTGAAAAAACGTAGAACTAAAGGATAGGCGGGAAATCAAAACATGTGCTATATTTTGTTTTCGAAATTCAAAACTGGGAACATATTTTTTTGCGTTCTTAATTATTTATCCAGCGGCCAGTACTTTTGAAATACAGCTAATTTACGATAAATAGATTTTTATAGGGAAGTGCAATTATTTTGATCATTGAATATTGATTTTGATTATTGATCTATTAAAACCTAATAATAAAGCTATTATTTGAATCAGTTCAAAGTTGTTATCTGTAAGTTGATACAAAAGTAAAAGCTGTTTATCCAAAAGTTACTTCGTTATCAGTCGTTCCTAATTATAATAGGTAGGGGAAAAAGTTTCTTCGCATTTTTTAAGAAAATTCAAAACATTTTGTATATAGTTTATTCACATTTAGCTAAAGTATGTAGGTACCATTTTGTTCGATAACTTTTTGCCATCTTGTAGGTAGGGACATGATCCCATTGCTATTGAAATTTTGGGACTTCTGATCAAAATACCGCGACAAGTGGTTTTGGCAGTCCTCTCGTGATGTTAACCTGACACTGCCTAAAGAATTCTGAAGAGACCGAAACAGGTGGAAATCTGAAGGTGCAAGATCAGGACTATATGGCGGATGCATTAACACCTCCCAGCCAAACTCTCTTAATTTTTGCTGAGTGGCTAAAGATGTGTGAGGTCTAGCGTTATCATGATGAAAAACCCCCTTCCCTAACCCTTCTGTTGATTAATTCCGGCCGCTTTCTCTCAACTTCTTGCTTTAATCTCATCAGTTGTTCGCAGTAGAGTTCAGAATCGATGGTCCTGCCTGGTGGTAACAGCTCATAATGAATAATGCCCTTCCAATCCCACCACACACACAGCATCACCTTGTTGCGGGTTTCGCCACAGTCTGTGAAGCCTGACCGGCCTTTGACCACGACCTTTTTCGCACATTCTTGTCGTACGTGATCCACTTTTCATCACCAGTTATCAGCTTCTTTAAAAATGGTTCGGTTTCATTACGTCGTAATAAAGAATCACAAATGAGTACACGGTTCATTAGGTTTCTTTCAGTGAGCTCGTGAGGTACCCAAATATCGAGCTTTTTTAGTGTACCCAGTTTTTTTCAAATGCGCCAAAACTGTTTTGTGGTCAATTCCCAGTTCTTCAGCTACGTCGTAACTACTGATATGCCGATCTTGCTCCACTTTTTCAAAAATGGCATCCATTTTATCCGTAATAGGGCGACCAGAGCGACGTGCATCTTTGACATCAAAATTTCCGCATTGAAAACGCTTAAACCAAATTTGTGCTACTCTCACAGACACTGCACCAGGTCCATAAACATCGCAATTTTTTTTCGCGGCTTGCGTTGCATTTTTACCTATTTTGTAGTAAAATTTTAAAATGTATCGAATTTCTTCATTAGATTCACTCATCTTGACAGTACGAAAAACAAATGAAAATCACACATTTTCCTAATTTGAATTTGGAATTATGTTCTTTAAAATTTAAACTTTCAATGATACCAAAACCAGCCAGATACAAATAGTATAGCCAAAGAGATTTTATTACAAGTTCATACATACTATAATGCGAAAAGACTTTTTCCCCAACCTAATATGTCCATAAGTGCCGTGGTCCAATTACTTGTCCCGACTGATTCAACACCGCAGAGCCTAAACCGCTGAGGCTACATAATTGAAATTTTGACAGTTGATGCCTTTTATGTTGCAAGAATCCAAAGAAAGGATTTTTGGAAATTCTACCTTTAAGGGGGTGAAAAGGGGGGATTTCCTTTGTATGAAAAATCTTATTCCTTGATTAGTAAACTTGAAACTTGGAACGAATACCTAACTAAATAAATTATAAAGTTTGACATTTTTTGTTTTTCTAAACTACCCCCTAAAGGGAGATTGGGGGGTGTCAAAGTTTGTATGGAAGAATTTTAACGCGCGGTCCGATTAACTCGAGACTCAGTAAGTATTTATACTTATGACCGAAAATAAAAAATGACGTGTATTGGCGTTTATTGAAAATCTACCCCTAACGGGGTACTAAAATACGAAATCCACGCGGACGAAGTCACTCGGGATGTTCTAGTTACTCATACATAATATTAGTAGCCATTTGATTTAGTACCAAAGTAAACAATCCAGTTGAAAATGACCTTACTAAGTACCTCCTTTATGACTGTGTTGCCCTGATACTCGTCACCTTTTACGAACATAGTCCCCATATTTCAAGAGTCATTTTCCTCCACTCAGCTCCACCTATCTATACCTCGACTCAGCCTATTAGCCTATAGTTTCCGTAAACGCCATATTTATGGTATCGGTTACCTAACTGTTACGTGTACTAGGAAATGAGAAAACTCATTACTTTGTAGCCGCGATAATAATAGTCATTATCATTAATAATTTTCATCATGTTAATCAGCATTATAAGTTGGTTTTTGATAAACTTATGAAATAATTCAAAGTCGACAAAGAGCGAATTAATATAGGTCATTCCGTCACTCATCAGTCATTAATTAATTTTAAGAAAAATAGTCAAAACATTAGTCTTCTAGAACTTGGGATATCCATGTTTTGCCGCCTTTTGAAGAATGAATATCTTACCGTAAATCATATTCCTAAGTTCTACAATATTTCTAGTTCTGGTGGCAGGATCCTCTGCACATAGGATGAACGCTTCTTCTTCTGACTCAGGGTCATCGTGGCGGTCCATCTCCGCTTTGAATGCGATCTCTTGAAAAGTCCATAGGTCTTTGTCTCCCTGGAAAATAAACATTGTTGTATTTTTCAAGTCACACGTATTCTTGATCGAAGGGTCACTCACACACTCACATCCCTCCTACATACCCTCTCCACACATACAGCTCCTCTTCTACACTAAGGCACACTTGCGTGTTCATGGGTTATCCTATAGAACTTGGAGTTAACAGTTAACTCAGGGATAATCAAATAAGGCCCACTTGGGACGAAGAAGAGAAAAAAAAAATAAGAAGAGATAAAATGTTAGTTACTTAACTCCGAGTTTACAAACTCTACATTTATTCATTTAACCCGACTAAACAACATGCAAGTGGCCTAAGCTAACCTATCTGCAGTTACGTGGTTTTACCACGGAAATTCCGAAGTGCCTTTTACAATGTACCAGGACATCAGAACTTTGCTGGAGAATATATTATTTACTTGTAAACACGGCCGTACGATGGCGCCACACACGTTTCCGTTGGGATAGCTACATATTGTTGTGTTCCGTGCTCCACAAATGTTCTACAGCTTTAGTAAAAATGAAGTTTACTTTGAATTTTACGTGTAATCATCACATCCACTGAATCAACGGTGTTGTTGACATTGTTGTACAAAATAATAATTTATTCTTCTGTGCATCATTTCTGATGTGCTGGTACTTGGTAGTAGGGAAATCGAATATTCCGTGGTAAAACCACGTAACTGCAGATGGTAGTTAGATAGTGACTGTGGACTTGTGGAGTGGAGTTGCACCGACGCGCGTCGTGGATATGGGTTTAATTTTAGTTCATGTCGATAAAGAAAGATGTTAAAGTTGGCTACTTTACTAGATAACCGCCACCGGTTTTTATTAAACCGGTGTTTATTAAAAGATCCATAGTAATATGTTGACTTTTGACATGACATGACAAGTAATCACTAGTCACCTATTTGAAGCGATAGGCTATCTTTCCTCTTTTCTTTTCTCCTTTTTCGTTTACTACAAAATAATACTAAAAATTGGTTTTAATTGACTGATAAGATCTTTCCGACAAACAGCGCGATGAAATGGATTTTTTCGAAAGATCAAAGCATTGTCGCTATCTCATGTAAAATAAATAAATAAATAAATCTCAAATCCAGCCGTAAAAAACCCATTTTTAGGGTTCCGTAGTCAACAAGGAACCCTTATAGTTTCACCATGTCCGTCCCTCCGTCCGCCCGTCCCCCGCCCGCTTCTTAGCTCAGAGATTCATAGTACTAGAAAGCTATAATTTGGCATGGATATACATATTCATCACGCCGACAAAATGGTAAAATAAAATCATGCAAAAAAATTTTTTTAGGGTACCTCCTGTACACACGTAAAGTGGGGATGTTTTTTTTCTCATCTACCCCATAGTGTGGGGTGTTGTTGAAAAGGTCTTTCAAAAATATTGCGGGTTTGTGAAAACAATTTTTCGATTAAAAGATCCGTTTCATATTAAGCTTTAAAGTGCTAATTTACGTTAACGTTTTCTCATTGTTTCTTATTTGTTTTGGTATCGTGTATTTATGTATATATTTATTTGCGTTTATCTATATATAATTAGGTATATATTATAATATTTATAGTTTGTAATATATATGTATATCTTTATATTTAAAAAAATATGTATTCCACAATTTCTCATAATAGCACCTACCACTGTTTGTCTCTGCATCACCCAAAGGTTGACTGGTAGAAAATGCCTATGGCATTAAGTCCGCCTATGTACAATTCACGGTAGTAGTATACAATGAAGTTAAAAGGAAAACTATCACAGCTAAGTAGGCTTTACAAGTTAACGAGTAATAGTTGGCCAACTTACATTTGCAGTTGGAATGTATTAGAGAACATGTTTTTTAACTACAAAGATAAATTTGTTCTTGGGATTTACTCATCCCAATTCCCAACTACGGAACCCGTCATTGTGCGTGGTCCGACACGCATTTGGCCGGTATTTTTTTTGTTTATACAGCGTGTATCAGAAAGGTGTGATCAAATTTAAGGGTGTGGTACAGACAAACAAACTGAACAACTTTCTCCATGGGACTAACATCGTAATCGGGAAAAAATAATCAGCTGTCCCATACATTTGGGTCGAGTAGGTAATGAAGTTTTTTACAGGACAGCTGATAACATTTTCTCGATTCCGATGTTGGTGCCATGGAGAAAGTTTTTCAGTTTGATGGTCTGTACCACACCTTTTAATTTGACCACACTTCTCTGATACATCCTGTATTACGCATTACTAAATCCTACAAAATGTTCAAAGGTATCCGTCGGCTAGTTTTTGAGTTCTAGGGCAATTGCGGCGATAAGTCCCCTCTTTGAGGAGTGGCTGGAGAGGCGCCACGGCGTCCTCACCTTCCGCCTGACGCAGGTCCTCACCGGACACGGGTGCTTCGGGAGGTACCTGTTCCGGATAAGGCGGGAGGAAACGCCCGGGTGTCACCACTGTGTGGATCGCCTGGAGGACAGGGTGGAGCATACGGTGGAGGTCTGCCCGGCTTGGGCGGAGCACCGCCGTGTCCTCGCGGAAGCGATCGGCGGCGGCGATCTTTCGCGTCCGGCCCTGGTCCAGGCCATGGTACGGAGCGAGAGTACATGGGAAGCCATTACCTCCTTCTGCGAAGCAGTAATGCTCGCGAAGGAGGAGGCGGGACGCGTGAGGGAGAGGCAAGCTTTGCGCCCTCATGCCCCTAGTGGCCGCAGGAGACGCCCCTGGGCGTCGGGAATTGGCAGCCGATTCCCGGCCACCGTAGGCGCGGGCTTGCGGACGGCGAGCAATGAGTAGCTCGCCGTCCGGTAAGGACCAGGCCCGAGTCGACGGCGCGTTGTTTTCCACGCGCGCCTCAAACTCAAACTCAAAGCATTTATTTCAATTAAACCAATTACAGGCACTTTTGAATTGTTAAAGAGTCAGTCAGTTAGTCAGAAAATTGAAGCTAGTCGCCCATTCCAAAACGTAGATCTCTATGGAGAAGAATGGGCAAGAAACTCCATGGACACTCTTTTAAATCAAAATTGTTACAAAATCCTGGGTAGGTACATTGTTATTGTTCTTGTTGCTTCTATATGTGAGAACAATGTAAAAAATAGATAATTAAAACAATTTAAAATATAAGATTAAAAATAAGCCCTGGCAGCTAAGAGATGACCAGTCTCCACTGACGGCGCCCGTTCACGAACATGACGCGTGGATCAGCACCATCCAGCTCAACCATTTTGTAGGGAACCGAGTGATCCAACACACGCGCCACCATCAGCGAGACTTTTAAGTGAGCATGACATACTCTCAACTGCCATACTCTTTCAAGTCAACATACCTACATCATAACATAAAACCGCTCCATGGTACTCACATTTACAAAATTGAAAAGATGCTTCTAATTTATACAAAACTATAGTTTGCAATGATTGTATTAAAGGATTAGTAAACACTAAATCTATAGTCTATATATAGTCAATAAGTCTATAGTAATAACATAATGTCACAAAAAAAGGGACGCATTTCTTCCAAATAAAAAAAAAAAAAAAAAAATCAAAGAGATGTCAGCAGCGTTGAAGGGGTCCGCTAGGACCGATACCAGCCGGGGTTGCGGGATGTTCGAAAGATTACCGCGGCCCCGGCACAGGCAACAGAAGGAACACGGGTGGGTTTTAGTCAGTAAAAGTCTGACACGCCCTCCCGCTCCGCCCAGAGCGGGAGGAGTCATTTGTTGATTTCCCATCCACAACAAAAAAAGGTGGCTCCTCAATTCTGACGTCTGAATTGAGGAGCCATTAATATGGCTCCTCAATTTGTAGTAAAGCCTTCAAAAGTTACAGGACGTTTAATAACGTCCTGTAACTTTTGAAGGCTTCGGGCCTACAAAATCGGATAATTTACTACTAAATATTGGTAGTACCCGCTAATAGAGACAAACATGGCTCCTCAATCAATCTATGCGGACACCTTTCCTCATCTGTATCGAAACCTAATTTTGATGATGACTGTGATCGTACACAAATTGCCACGCGCGACATAATATTCTGATAACAGTGTTGACCTCCGGCGATAAGACGAAAGTCAATGTAGCATTGTGAATTTGTGACGAAGAGATATTTACTGAACGCTGCGCGCTGGAGGATTCTCAAAATCTATATCTTCTTATCTTCTCTAAATACATATTATAAATTAAAGACGCCTTTCATGTCTTTCTGTGTGACCTCGCGGTTCTTCTAATCTTCTATTCGCAAAAGATTTTGATGCGAATTTTAGATCATTTATTTCGGAAGGTTTACTTAAGTGTAGGTATATTACATTAATAATTAACTTGTTTCCTGGCTCGGCGTGCTGTGCTGGCGCTGCTGCTTCGGCTGCAGAAAACCTCAAACGGCGAAAGTATAATAACCTTACCGGTAAATATATTTTCGAGCCATTTGGGGTTGAAACGCTGAAAGTGCTCATGCTTTGTTCAACGAAATCTCCAAACGGCTGGTTGACACTTCCCGTGACCCAAGGGCTGGTTTTTACCTTGGCCAGAGGCTAAGCATTGCCATACAACGTGGCAATACCGCCAGTCTCTTGGGTACATTACCAGTCGACAGCGATGGAGCAATTTTTCGACGCCATATTTTAGTTTGTGAATAGTTTCAGTTAGGTTAGGTTATTATATATTTTTAAAATAGTTTGTTAGTTAATTTAGTGCCTGTATACATAAATTTGAAACAATTATAAAACTTGTTTATACAATAATAAAGAAGTCGTTATTTTGTCAAGTCGTAAAAACCGTGCGAAGCAGGAAGAGGGTCGCTAGTCATCTATACAAATAAATAAAATCGAAGTATCTCTTTGTAATGCCAAAATAACAACTTTTTACTAAGTGCATTTGAAGGTATAATTATACGGTACTTATAACAAAAAAAAAAATATTTTTGTCTGCCACCCATGCAAAAACTCAGGAAAATAGCAGTCGGATTTGAAAAATTCTTTTCGCATTTGGTAGCTCAATTCTCGAGGATGGTTGTAAGCTATTTAACATCACGGTACGACCCTTAGGAGCCCGGTCAAAAAGAAAAAAAGTCAAAAAAACGCTAAGCGAAAACGAAGTAAGTAATAGCGCGGGCGGGCGATGCAAAGCGGCGAGTCGGGGGAAGAGGGAGTTTTATTAAAATGTGGCTGTTATTTTAGTATTTGTCTAACTTACGCCTTCTTCTGCCCGCAACATCGTCCGCGTGAAATTTCTTGTCCCCCGACCCGCCCCGTCGCATCGCATCGCCTGCCCGCGCTGTTACTTCGTTTTCGCATAGCGCTCTTTCTTATATTTTTCTTTATGCTCGGCTTCTAAGGATCCTAGCGTAATTTTAAATACCCTATAGCTTTCATCAAGAATTGGGCTATAAAATGCAAAAATAATTTTTCAAATCCGACTGGTAGTCTCAGAGATTAGCGCGTTCAAACAGTCAATAAAAAATAAAATGTGGTGACTATTAGACTAAGCGCGTTTTTCTTACTGTAAGCATTTTTATACCCGTCGTAATTTCTAAACAAAAGGTCCGATTCGAATAATTTAAGGGGAAGCGCTAAGGTAGCCCGCGAAATTCAAATTTTCTTACGATTTTTGCGATTTGCAGCTTGGTGTCTGGGTGTATGTTGATCAAAGTTTGATACGCGACCGTAACAAATATGTACTTAATTTACAGAATTATAATATTTGAATTAGTAATACAATTCCTTAAGTTAGTATAATCCTGAAATGTTAAGATTTCATGAAATAGTCATTAAATAGACTTACTTGGTCTTAGAGAGTTGTATTGATGACTTTAATGATTATAATTCTGTAAACTCATATTTGTTACGGTCGCGAATCATATTTCAATCAACATACAACCTAATACTATCTACAAATTGCAAAAAACGTAAGAAAATTTGAATTTCGCGGGCAACCCTGGCGCTTTCACATTAAAAAGGAATTTACATGTGCTTAATCGACCGTGATTATGAAACTATTTATTTGGATAAGGATTAATATGATGGTTATGAAATCACCTGCGCAAATAATGCCTTATTTTATAACAATTTTGATTACCATTAAAAAGTTATACTGAGCCTACCTTAAAAGATAGACATATGCTATCGCGAACTTTTTTTCGAACGTTTTAAGAGGCACAATTCCGTCATACATGCTTGTTGCGTAAATTTAACCGTTTACGTAGCGCAAGCTCTCAAAAGGAATAAATTTTCGCCGTTTTTGTAACATTTTTCATTGATGCTCCGCTCCTATTGGTTGTAGCGTGATGTTGTTAGCGTGTGTTCGTTCGCGTGGATGTCATAAGATACACCATATACTAAAATAACAGCCACATTTTAATAAAACTCCCTCGTCCCCCGACCCGTCGCGTTGCATCGCGTTGAATCGCCCGCCCGTGCTATTACTTAGTTTTCGTTTAGTGTTCTTTCCGTCTTTTTTCTTTCTGCTCGGCTCTTAAAGGTCATAGCGTGATGTTAAAGAGCCTTTAACTTTCTTCGAGAATTGGGCTACCAAAAGGCAAAAAGAAGTTTTCAAATCCGAGTTTTTGTTTATAATTTCAAGGGTTTTTATTATTTTGCGCAGAACCCTAATCATTTTTCTAAATTAAAAGTAGCCTATGTTACGCGCCGTAACATCAGCTATCTGCCAGTGAAAGTCCCTTCAAAATCGGTTCAGCCGTTTTGGAGATTAGCCGGATCAAACAGACAGACAGACAGACAAAAATGTTAAAAATTGCTGTTTTGTTATAAGAACCGTTTATACGTTCCTATGCATTTAGTAAAAAGTTGTTATTTTGACATTACAAACAGACACCCCCCCCAGCCCGGCAGATGGCAATAGGCTCGCCCCCTATTACATGGGACTTAAACATAACTGGCGAAATGTGGGTGTACTATAGGTACACCTCTGCCTGACCCTTCGAGGATTACAGGCGTTGTTATGTTATGTTTATGTTACAAACAGACACTTCAATTTTATTTATTTGATAGATATTAGTGATTAGTTAGTGGTGTAGATTGGACCCTAGGCAAGTACATAATGATCTGCAGCCTAATTGCGTAACTGAGTTTGTTTCGGTAACAGATTTCCGCTCGGAATCGTTTGCCATAATTGCAATTGTGTAATATTTTTTTTTCCAATCGAGTAAAATTTTATACATAGAGATGTGCGTACCAATATGTGCCAATATTGGCCATAATCTGTTTCGTTGATACGTGGTGTTTCATCAAATAGGAATTATTTGTTTCCGAACTATTGTGAATCTTGTCTAATTTTGTTTAAATTACAACTGTTAGTTAAAATACGTAACAAAACGTATTTTCATCTGACATTTTAGTTCTGTGGCAAAAATTATCTTTTCTTTGTCTTTTCGCTTTCCGTCGTCCACCAAGTTTTGAAAGTTTTTGAAAACTACAATATTACTACCAGAAACTAAATATGTAATTATCAATTTCTTACTATCAGATAAATTAAGTGGTCCCTGCCTAGAATACAAGCCCGACTCTAGAAGAGCGTGTTTATTGAGTTTATTTTTTTGCTACTCTACAGCACATACGACTAGACGATTCGTTCAACACAGTAGAAACAAAGGAACATAATGTACAAGAAAGCATTTCTCACACCGCATGACTACCATGGGAGAAACGAACATCTATACACCGTAAGGACTATTCTTGCTTGCAGCGCTCGGTCGCTATAGTAACGCTTGCTAAAAGATGTAGTCATCGTGTGCACGGGATTTTGTTTTCAAATTGGTCAGATGAAAGTTTCTTCGATAGTACCTTTCTAGGCTAGGTAAGGCAAGCCAAAGAAAGTTTGCGTACCGACGAAGGCAACAATAATGTTAATAATTTAGTGCTTCCCCTTTCAAAGTGGAGATCGTCTAATAATCTAAAAATATAGATAGGTACGGTCGACCGCACATCAGTGGGGACAGTTGACATTGACAGCACCTTTCTGACTTGGCAGTAAGAGCGATTTTCATAGCACAAGTGTTACCACTGATGTCTGGTTGATTGTGCCTTGTGCGTCACCCGCCTAGCACTCAGCACTTAGCAGTCATAGAAAAGTTTTGTACCTTTTACAGTTATGATCTTGTCGCCAAGAGAAGCCAATTCGGCGATTAGCCAAGTAGTAAAAAGTGCGAATAAGTTGATTTATGTTTGAATATACAACTGTTACATTACCTACCTAATTGGCCTTTCTAATATTATATATTTTCGATACAACGGGATCTATACACCGAGGTAAACTGCTGTTTTAATTTATTGTACCTTTGCCCTGCGACTTCATTCGCGTGGAAGTCGTAAGATACACAATATACTATAAGAACTTATTTATAAATAAAACAACCGACTTCCAAAAAAAAAAAAAACACTACAAAGTGAAAAATAACTTTAATTTCGGGAGTCGGTGTGTTTAGTATTTTCGTTTTTTGCCACCGACTTCTGAAGTTAAAGTTATTTTTCACTGTGTAGTGTTTTTTTTTTTGGAAGTCGGTTGTTTTTTTTATAAATAAGTTATTATTTTCCACTTTTTAGTTGTGGTAGTAGTCCTACCTACCCCGTCCAAATTCGTATACCACTGCTTGCTTAGTAAATAACAGTGACAGGAAGTTATTATAACATCATCAACATACACTAAATGGAAAAACATACGTATTATTAAAGCTAACTCAAAAACCACTCGTCAGAATTCGAGCAAATTTATATGCGACCACAGGAGTATATCATTTAAAATAAAAACTTTGCAAAAAGGCAAATATATGTCGCGCTAATTCGTGTCAGAAGTGGCATAGTTTCATCAGGTTTGGACGCCGCCGCCGTCGCCAACAAATGATTAAATCCACCACACGACGACAGATCGTTGACGAAATCTGTCTTCTGACAATCAAGGCCACGTATAGGCGCAATTTGAAGCATATTACCATTAAAATCATTTACAGCTAGGGGGCATCTCATGATAATTCCAATAAGCCCAAACACGGCTAGGATACATTGTTGTATTACGGAGTTCCGATGCCTACCTTTCGGCTTCATCATCTGATCAGTTCGATGGTACCCTTTTCATCAGAACCATTTATTTAAATTTGCTTCGTCATAGTCGCTTAACCGACCCATGAAATACTTATCATTGAGGAGTTCCCGTGGCCATCTGTGGTCTCCTTCGTCAGTTCCACTTCACCAAATAATACTTTCTGAATGCAAATGCTTGACATGTTGCAAATCGCTATGTGTTTGCCTATAATATTTGAGGAGTTCCCTATTCCCTATGGATCCTATCATCAGAACTGGACCAATCTAGAAGTATGTCCTTTCAAATAAAATAAGAATTTTCCAAATCGGTTTAAAAATAACGGAGTAGATACTGAGGTAACACACATTAATAATAATAAAAAAAACACTACCGAATTGATAACCTCCTCCTTTTTTTGAAGTCGGTTAAAAATAACTGCCACATTTTAATAGAACTCCCTCGTCCCCACTCCGGGGGTGGGGACAGCTTCGCAACAGTAGCACGCAACAGTAGCACGCAACAGTAGCGCGCAACAGTAGCACGCAACAGTAGCACGCAACAGTAGCGCGCAACAGTAGCACGCAACAGTAGCGCGCAACAGTAGCGCGCAACAGTAGCGCGCAACAGTAGCGCGCAACAGTAGCGCGCAACAGTAGCGCGCAACAGTAGCGCGCAACAGTAGCGCGCAACACTAGCGCGCAACAGTAGCGCGCAACAGTAGCGCGCAACAGTAGCGCGCAACAGTAGCGCGCAACAGTAGCGCGCAACAGTAGCGCGCAACAGTAGCGCGCAACAGTAGCGCGCAACAGTAGCGCGCAACAGTAGCGCGCAACAGTAGCGCGCAACAGTAGCGCGCAACAGTAGCGCGCAACAGTAGCACGCAACAGTATCGCGCAACAGTAGCACGCAACAGTATCGCGCAACAGTAGCGCGCAACAGTAGCACGCAACAGTAGCGCGCAACAGTAGCACGCAACAGTAGCACGCAACAGTAGCACGCAACAGTAGCACGCAACAGTAGCACGCAACAGTAGCACGCAACAGTAGCACGCAACAGTAGCACGCAACAGTAGCACGCAACAGTAGCACGCAACAGTAGCGCGCAACAGTAGCACGCAACAGTAGCACGCAACAGAAGCACACAGAAAGCAGCAGTGTTGTCACGAGAGAGGTTCTGTTCAAAACTCATTAGTAAACGGCAAACGGAATCCATTGTGAGATGACAATCGTTAGAGAATTAGACTCGCACGCACTGCGGTAAACAGCTGCCTACAGTACTCAGTGCCTGTGTTGCATTGCCACAGTGGCGATACAACCTTGGTTCCATGATTTCTCTCTCTAAAAGAAATCCATCATCAACACAAAATCAGAAACCTACAACTATTCCTAAGTCTAACCTATCAAAAAATCTCTGGGAATAAAGTGGCAACACCTTCTCATGACATATTGGCAGAATAGTGTACTTAGCAGTTTGGAATCTCATGAAGTACTTTGGCACTATCTTATTATTTAATTTCGTAAATTAGAAACTAAACATGCAGGCTTGTGTGCCTGCATGTTTGCCAAATATTTGAACTGCTACTTCTAACGCCAAAGATATCGATCTAACTTTAAAAAAATGCTGGCGTTCATAATAGTTTAACAAAATTGTTGATACACGCGAACCATGGACTTTAATGTGGTAGCAGTCATACAAACTGGCACTGGAGGATGCAGAAACCGCGACGAGCAAGCGCAGTCACCGAGCCGAGCCATGCGCGAAATTACCGCTTATTGCTAGGCAGTACTTCTCTATTTTGCTGTTATTTGAATATTATTATCTGGGTAATGAGTTTCTGGCAAAATTATTTGGATGGTGAAATATGGTCAGAGGGACGCAATGTCAACATTATTTAAAATACAATAGAATACTCTTTATTATCTACCTACACCATACAAATTATACACATACATTATAAATGTAGGAGATTTGACATAGAGGGACTCTCGCCTAGAGAATCTCCTATCGCTAGAGAATCACTTATAACTAGCTGTTCGCGTGGAAGTTGTGAGATACAAAATATACTAAAATAACAGAGGCACATTTCAATAACCAAGTTGCATCGCCCGCCCGCGCTGTTACTTCGTTTTCGCTTAGTGCTCTTTCTGACTTTTTTTCTTTTTGCTCGGCTCCCAAGGATTGTAGCGTGATGTTAAATAGGCTATAACTATCCTCGAGAATTGAGCTACCAAATGCAAAAAGATTTTTTCAAACCCGACGTTTTGTTCCTAATTTCATGAATTTTAAATATTTTGCGCGGAACCCTAATTCATTTTCTAAAATAATCGTAGCCTAAGTTACTCCCCGTAACATCAGCTATCTGCCAGTGAAAGTCCCGTCAAAATCGGTCCAGCCGTTTCGGAGATTAGCCGGAACAAACAGACAGACAAACATTTTAAAAATTACTTTTTTGTTATAAGTACCGTTTATACTTTCTTCTCTTCAATTTTATTTATTTGTATAGATGTATGTATATGTAGATATAGATCGTGACTGAGGTATAAAATATTGAATTGGGCCATTTGAGAATACCTACGTAGGTAAACTCAGGAATATTTTATTAAGTTTACCTTCAACTCTTTACTTCTTTCCATAACTATGTGACGGGAGCTGCATACAAATCATACTTACCCTAGGGCCTCACGTCTGTTGTACAACACCGCAACATCGTAACAACTCACTGGCAGCCTTGTAAAGGGACTAGCTAATGCTAAGCAGAGCATTGTGTCAAGGCGAGCTGTTCGTATTCAGGAGGCTGAACCGAACTAGGCTCCAAGTACTTACCAGCTGCGCTACTAGAATGTTTAATAGTTCTGTTGTCTGTAGGTATGCGGCTACTGTTTAACTGTCTAGTTGAGTATCTTCCTATGAACACTTGATCGATCATACCTAGCAATAATTATTACCATGCAGTGTTCGAAATAGGTAGAGCTAATTTGCCTAAACTTCGAGGAAGGAAGTAACATAGAGTGGATAATACCTCCTCTAAAATCCCGGAATAAATTTTAATGACGTTTAAATCCGGGGATTTAAAAACCACGAATTATTTATTGGACTTTATTTATGGATAGATAGAATACTCTTTACTATATACACCATAAAAATTACAGATATAAATGTGTGTGTACTGTAAACCCTAGAAAATGTTATGATTTTTCAAATCAATAATTTGTAAATACAAATAAAGTCCAATAAATAATTCGTGGTTTTTAAATCCTGGGATTTAAACGTCATTAAAATTATTCCGGGATTTTAGAGGAGGTATTATCCACTCTATGTTACTTCCTTCCTCGAAATTTAGGCAAATTAGCTCTATTTATTCCGATCACTGATTAATTGATTATTACAACGCAGTAATTTAACAGTACCTACTAATAATGTAACCATTACCTTTGTGTCCGAACAAACAAATAACCAACCAAACAACGTAAAAAGAACAACAAAAAAATTATAACAAAACAAATCGAAAATACTTTTGTCAAATCGGAAATTTCTCGCTTAAGGGGGAAGCGCCAGGTAGCTCGCGAAATTCAAACTTTCTTATATAAGTTTTTTGCAATTTGCAACTCAGTATTAAGTTGTATATTGATTAAAGTATCATTCGCGATCGTAACAAATATGCATTTACAAAATTATAATGATCAAAATCAGTAAGTAATACAACTTCATAAGTTTGTATAATCCTAATTGTCAAGATTTCATGAAATGGTCATTCGATGAGTTGTATTAATGACTTTAATTATTATAATTCTCTAAATACATACTTTTTACGGTCGCGAATCTTATTTTAATTAACATACAAACTAATGCTGACTTGCAAATTGCAAAAAGCGTAAGAAAATTTGAATTTCCCGGGCTACCTGGAGCATTGGCCTTAAAAGCTTCCATTAAAAAAAAACTTTTGCGTAAGTAGCTACACCCACAGTTAAAATCATGGTTACTTACGAACCCAGCATCCCACGATCACTGTACGAGTGTATGACCTTGCGCTCCCATGAGAGAAAGTGACGCTAATCATCACATTTCCACGGCTATGGAGAAAGCTTGGTGTTTATTCCACAAGTTTTAGGATTCATGTGTGAAGCGCAATTAGTGGGATAAAGCCGGATTTAGACGGGTCCGCCTTTTTTAGGGTTCCGTAGCTCGTAGTCAACGTCCCTTACCTATGGTTTCGCCATGTCCGTCCGGCTGTCTGTCCGTGGCTTAGCTTAGAGACTCTTAGTACTAGAAAGCTGTAATTTGTATGTTTGAATGTATGGGAGAACATGTTTTCAAGTAGAATGTTCTTGGGATAAATTTATCCCAACTGCGGAACTCTTCATTGTGCGTGGTCCGACAAACACTTGGCCGGGTTTCTATCAATTTGTATGAAACAGAAACAGAATCATTCAATGTTGTACAAGCCCTTCTTTTACACTCCATTTGAATTTAAATTAAGCAATCTGGTTGAACCGAGTAATCCAGCCATCAGAAATGTCTAATTAACATTTAAAATCAAAGTAAATAAAAAACAACCACAAACCGTAATCATTTTCTCTCATAGAAAAACAACTGTCAAAGTGTCACCTCACATTAATGTAACAACATAAAAAAGTCTTGAGAGATAAAATAACACTTTAGAGATGCTTCCATCCAAGTGAGAGGCTGTTTTTTAATACGGTAGGTAGAGTTTGGCTAGCGAGTCGTGGCACAAGGAAATGGCAGCAAATTTAAAAAATCTTCAGCTGGCCACATCAAATGTAGTCTGAAAAAAACGATTTGATACTTTTGTATTTTTTTGTTAATTAGCTTGTTGATATGACTAGGGATGTAGGATTCAATCAAAGGCGCTATCAACTTCTTTTCACTTTTTATATCAATTCTTAGTGTAAACCTGTCATAGTGGAAAGTTACGTCAAATATTCTGATTCCGAGTTGATGTCATATATAATTCATTGTTTTTGAACATTTCTAACTAAGTTTTTAGTTGTACATTTAATATTTTCGTCATCCAAGCCATCTAGAAACAAGTAAGTGTAATTTAAGACAGAATAACAATAATTAAAGTAACTAAATAGGTTGATATGTAAGTATAGTGTTTTTTGGAAGATATTATTGCGTATTTAAAAATAAAATTTAGAGTACGTATTACTGTTTACGATGTCAGGTCAGATAGGCAGTCGCTCCATGTAAAATACTGGTATTCAGCTGCATCCGGTTAGACTGGAAGCCGACCCCAATATAGTTGGGAAAAGGCTAGGCAGATGATGATTAGTGTTTACGATGTCTTTACGATGAAACTATCGTCTATTATGTAAAATGAAATAAAAAACACACTATGTGTAGCTACTGAAAAGTCCCTCTAACTGACTAGGAAAAATTGATAAGTATCAACATGTTTTGGTAAGACTTACCCGATGCTGAAACGTTCTTTTGACAGATAAAAGTGTTGTCATGTAATGAATTTGAATAAATCACTTGTGACACGACTCGCTGGTCAAACTATTATTATATATAGTGTATTATCTATGGGCTAAACTCAAGGTAGGCCACTGATTTGTTTTTTATTAGTAGTTACATTGCCATGCCGTTGGATAAGTCCACGACATAAAAAACTGTTTTACCGTTATAACTGCTTATCAGGTCGTTAACAAAATGAAAGATTGTGTATTAGATGAGGCTACCATTTTCGAGGATAGTTCCGTGTTTAATTTTTCTGTTTTTAATAAGCGCTCTAGCACAGGTATACCTTCTTAATTTTAAGCTTCTGGCATTACTTATGAATTTTTAAGAAACGGACTTCGTGCAAATTATCCTCATCAACATCAATAAAATTGGTCAACGTATGTGTTAATTATATCCATGGAGTAAAAATACATATTCCAGACAAATACTTAGAAAGTCTTTTTGGTAATACGACGTGTAAATACATTAATTATGGTCACCACATGCAAACAGTAAATGAGTGAGTTTTAGTAAATGAGCCTCAGACAACGGGACTTCTGTATGAGGAACATTATTATCCTCAAATGGAAATTGTTTTATAATAGGTGCCTACTTGTACTCTTTTATGTGGCACTAGCGAGCCACCCCTGCTTCGCGCGGTTTTTATGACTTGACAAAATATTATTCACACATCTCGTCTCCACTCAGCCTCAGTGGATACCACTTAGCGGAGATATATCATATTTGTATGGCGTGATCGAAGCGAAGATGTGAGCTGTGCCTCGCCGAGATTGAGCTGGGCGGCGATACAAAGGGAAGACGTGAGCTGTGCCTCGCAAGCTAGCAACGGCGCACAGCGGAGACGAGAAAAGATGTGAGCGGCCTGCGGTGAGCGGCGCCGCTAGTTCCCCACGCGTCGCACAACCCGCCAGCCGCGACCGCCAGCACACATCTTCGCTCCAGACTAGCCAGTACGCATCTCCGCACAGCTTCGGTGGATACGCCCTAGCTGAAAAACATCTCTTCTCATCCGCTTCGGACGTCTCCGCTTTGGTGGACTTCGGGTCTAAGTGCTTCGCTGTCCGATACGCAGTTGGATCGTTCTTGCACGGAAAATTTTGAACTGCCTTTTACCGAGTACCAGGAAATCAGCAATGAGAAGAAGATTGAATTTTATACAGCAAGTTAAATAATGGAATCTAATATCGCGTCATCGCGAGACCCTGCACCTGACTCTTCGCCTGACCAGAGAAAAATAGTTTAACTTAATATCTTATTTATTAGTAACATTTATTTATTTATTTATTTTAACATTTATCATATTAGTGTATCGTTTTTGATTTTATGTATATTATTTTCTCTTTTACTCTAACACACGTTGTCTACATCTCTTTATCTACTTTGAACTACTTTCCTAGTTCTAGATAACCAAACCACGATAGCCGCCCAATATATTTGTTTCCATATTCAGCAATAGTCTTGCACCAATCGGGGGATGTCCTTGGGTGCACTTGCATTATGCATGCATGTCGGTCTGGCTCGGGACTATAGTACCGTGAAATGTGAACATACATTTTAATTAATAATTAATTTCATTAGAATAAATAATTAAATAATTAAGTATTTAAACACAGTGCCCGTGCACACGCCTATTGCGTGGAGAAAGCTTTTACCACCAAGTCACCATACTTACCTAGAATAAAATGTCTTCAGAGTTATTTGTTACGCGACTTATATAAAAGGATGTTCTGCATTCGACCCGTAAGTATGTATGTACCTACAATGTTGGCCCGTTCACGGATAACTTTAGTTTCGAAAGTCGGTGGTAAAACAATAAAAAACACACAAAACTAAGCCCACCGACTTCCGAAACTAAAGTGATTTCTCAATCTGTAGTTTTTATTAAAACTCTAACGTCTACGGCCAGGTTCTGACTTCATCCGGTGTTTATCACTTGCTAATATTACGTGCTTCTGCCGGTCTATTCTGTGAAAAACTCACCGGGAATACTCAGGTGAACTGGGCTTGAAGTGAGCTGGCATTCCACAATCCTATCCATTCTGCGAAAGTCTCACCAGGACAACTTAGGTGAAGCTGACATTCCACTTGATGCTAGTGATTGACACTATTGACAGCTCACTTCAAGATCACTTCATCTATGTATTCACGGTGAGATTTTTATAGACTAGATCGGCGGTTTGGACTAACTACTCATTTCACACATGGCTAATCAATAGCCCACGACTTAGATTTCCCACGTTTGCAATGTGGTAATTATAACAATTATTCCGGGAGCAAGCTAATTTCCGATAGAGGTTTTATTAATGATGTTGTAATAAATCTTTCGATCAGTACAGAAAGTTGCAATAAGTAAGTAGTAATAATTTATCAAGATCCTTGAGGGCTATAAGTCCCGTGAGCTGTAACCAGTTACAGAGAAAGGTTTGCAAAATTGAAGGCTTGTTGTGATTGCAGGTGCTATCGCTTACTCGAGGTCTTATAAATGTACTTCAAAAAGTTACGAGTATTCTCTAATTGTGCACACTCAGGGATTGACACACTACGTCGATTTGCCGTGTTATAATAATTTCAGCTTGCCGTGAATATACGTACAATTTAAGTTGGTAGTCAATTTGATAAACAATTAATTTCACTGACTACTTTTAGGAAAGAAAATAGTAATTAAGTAACATAACATAAAATCACGCCTTGTTTCCCCGAAGGGTTAGGCAGAGGTGTACCTATAGTACACCCACATTTCGCCAGTTATGTTTAAGTCCCATGTAATAGGGGGCGAGCCTATTGCCATCTACCGGGCACAAATCCAGACTCCGGGCTGCTACTGAGATATTCCATATAGAAAAACCTAATAACACTTTGCCCGACCTGGGAATCGAACACAGGACCTCATGCTCAGCAGTAGCGCTTGCGACCACTAGACCAATGAGGCAGGCAGTAATAGTATTTAATCCATGTTTTTTTTTTTATTTTAGTTGATATAATTACTAACACTAGAAAAGTTTAGAAAATGTCGCTTTAAACCATTTTAAAACATTTGTAATGGCAACAAGATTCTAATCTTATGTTAACTTTTGTTATTAACACTTCGCCGGACGCAGACGAGACACAATATAAGTGTTATTGTAATTTCTGCTCCTTCAAAGCGTTAAGAGAGGTCGTCTAGATCTTTGTGATACCCGTGTTTGAATGTCAAAATGAATGACATTTGACTTTGCTTCGAATGCTTCAGACAATCGGGGTCCTGTTTATCCTCGATTATTTTCAGCTGTTTTCTAAAGCTGCACCTGCGTGTGATTTGAAACTAAAGCTTTTGTAAATGGCTATGAATTTAGACATAAAACATGAATGTATTTCATCATTGTCTACTACTCGGAAACAATAACACTTAACGGTTAGAAGAAAGTTAGCGCGTAGGTAGGTAACTAGATACCATTTGGTTTCTATTTCACTTTGTTCTAGCCATTTCTAGCTAAAGTGGGACTAGAACAGTGAGCCCTTTCCGTTTATAAACAATCTACTTGCAAATCTTTGTTCCTGGTACTTACTTAGAGATAAAACAGTGGGTATGTAGGTTAAGGCAGTCAGTTTTTATTGAGTTAGTTCTCATATCAACTTATTATGTACCGCAGTCCTCATAAAGCTCAAATCTTCATTCGACATAAGATATTTCTTTTTAGAGTTGTAACTCGTAAAGAAGGTAAATATAAAACTTAGTTACAAACAAGCATACTTTGCCGATAATTTAATTTAACGACATTATTTACAAATAGTTTCAAAACTATTTTCAACCAATGGTTTTATTTTTAATGCAGGTAAACGTGATAAATATGTAGTTGACGACAAATGGATTAGCCACTCGACCTACAGTATAGTAAATAATGATAGTAACATAATAATTATCTATTTATCTCTTACTTCACAAATCCAGACATCCCCATTGACATTTATCTATCATCAACATTCCCCTGCCCTTATTGCAACTTATTTCTTGTCGATTGCGCAACGTGTTTCTTTTAAGTACCGTATTTACTTCCATGCATTTAGTAAAAGCTGTTATTTTGACATTACAAACAGACACTTCAATTTTATTGATTTGTATGTATGTCCTATGTATATGTATATAGAAGTTATGATACAACAATGATGCGCATTAAACTTATTAACATTTCAAAACATGTTGCTTTTAATTCTTGTTAATAAAATCTGGCTAATCGCTTCGACTGTTCTTGTTGTTTTCGTTTTTTGTTTTTGTAATTACATTTATATACATAAATGTAATTACAAAAACCTACACATAATTTTTATACTTCTATATACATAGAAGTATAAAAATTATGTGTAGGTATGTTGAACATGTTTCAACATGTGTGTTTGTGGTATTCAGCTGCATCCGGTTAGACTGGAAGCCGACCCCAATATAGTTGGGAAAAGGCTAGGCAGATGATGATGATGTTGAAAATGTTTGTACTCCCCGCCACTTGTCCCTAAAAGTTCATTAGAAAACCAGCGTCAGACAGCATCTGTCTGGCATTAATGCTGAAATTAACCTTTTTGTCGCAGCCGTGAGGCGCACGCTGTTGTTGTAAAACATTATTTTCACTTTTTTATTTTGTTATTTGTATTTTGTGTTTCACGAACTGTGTCCAAATAAACGTTATTCTGTCTTTAATTAATATTTTTGGTATTGAATAGTTTGGGATTAGGATCCAAAACATCACGATTCCCGTGTACGCTATACATTAGCGTACATTACCTACAATGTTGTACGTATGGCATGTACCTAAGGGTTTTACAGAAATTAACGACACAATAAACCATTACAGAAGTATTAATTTAATTTAATAATAAAATAAAAACCCAAACCTAGCCACCCAAAGAATAATGTAGAAATCGTAGTTAATTATCAGAATCTCGGAGACTAAATTGACAAGTGCAAATGGCAAAATGACTAACATTACAATAGGATGTAAGTCAGTTTGTCAGTTTAAATAAAATACTTTTTTTGCAAACAAAAAAAAACACCCGACTTACAAAAAAAAAAAAAAAACACTCCAAAGTGAAAATTGTAAAATGCAAAATTCCATATCAAACTCTGTTAATGCTTTACAAAGCCCTGGCCGAATCAACGATATCCTGTGGTCTGTCAAGTTATGGTAGGACCTATAAGACTCACCTTGACCAAATATGTAACACACTTCAACTACGTATGTTAAGGTCAAAGCGCCAGGGTTGCCCGTGAAATTCAAATTTTCTTACGTTTTTTGCAATTTGCAGCTCAGTATTAGGTTGTATGCTCATTGAAATATGATTCGCGACCGTAACAAATATGAGTTTACAGAATTATAATCATTAAAGTCATCAATACAACTTTCTAAGACCAAGTAAGTCTAATGAACTATTTCATGAAATCTTAACATTTCAGGATTATACTAACTTAAGGAATTGTATTACTGATTTTAATATTATAATTGTGTAAATACATATTTGTTACGGCCGCGTATCATACTTTGATCAACATACACCCAGACACTGAGCTGTAAATCGCAAAAATCTTAAGAAAAATTGAATTTCGCGGGCTACCTTAGCGCTTCCCCCTTAAAAGCAATTGTTCCGCATAACAATAACAAGAGATACAAAAATTACTACCATAAATTATTTGAATTTTGTAAGGTAATACCCATACATGAAAAAACTAAATTTCTTCTAATATAAGAAGAGTTTTTTAATGAGAATCTAAAGAAATAAAAACTATAAATAATAACGATGAGGATATTAATTATTACTCGTAGTGTCATCAGTGCTAAGCTGTTACTTCCAAGGTACACGAATTTGCACGGCAAGAGATCGTTAAAGTATACCTTACCTTATTGATCAACTACTTATACCATCGAGGGTCAAAATAACTCAGAAAAACATAAATCATAAACTAAAGCAACATTTCTTACTAAATATAAATACCTAAGATATGAATATACAAATAACTATACTATATTTCAAATTGATTATCTTGATTGATTGATTGATTGTCTAAAGCATACACAAGAAAGCAAAAATAATACCTTACAATAATAACAAATCACAAATAAAAAAAAAATAGGAAAATGAACTATAACTACAAACCTGTATCAACTCAAAGCATCCATCCAACACTTTTTTTTGTTTTTTTTTTTTTTTTTGTCTTGACGGACGGACGGTCGGGTGGGTCACCGGACTCACCGATGTTCGCTCGTTAGTGTTACATAACTATTTCGCTTACACCCCCGTTGTGGTTTTATTTGTATTTTTTAACCAAGTACCTTCTGAAGTTGTTTAAATTACGTAGTCGATGATTTTGGCGCACGGTAAAACTCTAATGAGTTTATGTTGGCACCAACTTAAATGTATAAAATGTATGTGTACTACTGAATAAATAAATAAATAAATAAAATAATTTTCCAAATCAGTTTATAATTGACAGAGTTCTTAGGTAAGGTTAAATAAAAAAATTAAATAAAAAGAACATACAACCGAATTGATAACCTCCTCCTTTGTTCGAAGTCGGTTAAAAAACCGACTAATTAATAAACCTTAAGAGCTAATTTCACCGAACGATTCATAATCGGGCATTAGTAAATCAGCCATTAAAATAAACATCGATGTTAATGGTATTTACGTTCCACCAGAAAAAAATAACACCACATTAAGAAACCTGGCGTTAGAAAGTATCATCGGTCAGTTGTCAAACAACTAAAATAAAAAGTCACAAATGTCAATGTTCACTGACAATGCATCATTTTATCTAGCCGTATAGTATACACTCGCGTTATTTATTTCGATGATTTTGACAACCGACTAAATATCGGTTACTAAGTTAACAGACCTCTAGAGCAGCAATAAGTTTAACGCCTAGTTAATACATTTGATCATATAATGTAAGTGTTAGCGCATGGTGCTCTTAATGCCCCGTTAATATTTTAACAGAAGATTAAACTAACTAATATGGTACGGTGAAACTCGGTCTCAGACTCGATAAATTACGATCAATGAAAGTAATTGATTACGAACATACCATTTTGAATTTTTGACATCCAACAATTTATGAAACTTTACACAAAAATCCACATTATTTCACTACACAAACACAATCGTTTTATTTTAACCGATTTAAAAATTAATATTTTTATTTGATGGTTTAAACGATTAATTCGATAATTCGATGAATGCGTGCGCGTACGCGGCGGGTAGATGCGGACTGTACTTCAGGCCGCGGATAACGGTGATGCGTGCGCGCCGGCCGGCAGCGGTAAACATCAGCGGATTACTATCAAGCTTCTAAGCATGTACAGTTAGGGAATTTAATTGTACGCAAATTGACACTTGACGTCAAATTGCCGCGGTATAGGACCCATGTCATACCACTGTCAAAGTATGACAGTTGTGATTCGAATATACAGGCCATTTAAGTTGGTAAATTTAATTTGCTTAACAATTCATTTCCCAGAATTTAACTATGCTAAGTAATTAGATACAATTGTTTGATTGAATTCAAGGTAGCCGAACTTATTTTGGATATATCGTTCCTCATTTTAAATATCGTAGGTATATCGACATCTGGGTGTAGCTTTTTCTGAAGCTTTCATAGAGGTTAATAGTAATAATATTCTGGAATTATTCTATCTTATAACATTATGCTTACTTTAATATATGTGTTGCGATCAACTCATGTCTTAAGCTTCCGTGGACCACAAACATGTGACCTTCATAATATAGGTACTTTTCCACCAACTAACGCTTTTTCTTATGCATTGCACCAAACCCTAAGGCTGCGGGCACGAAACCAGCGGCGAGGAGTGGTGGCCGAGCGTGGTGGTGGCGGTGGCGGCGGCGGAACAATTTTGTACCGTGTCGTCGCGTCGCGCCGCGCGTCGGTCGCCACCGCCCCGCTCCGCCACCGCTCCTCGCCACTGGTTTCGTGCCCGCAGCCTTAAACTACAAACAAAACACAATAAGTTAGCCAAAAGGGGAAAAAAATTACCTATAGCCAAAAGAAAAAAAAAGTTATCTAAATGTAGGTAAGTAAAAATGTTCGTGAACGGGCGGCGTATTTCCATTTCCGTGTACATTAGGAGGCAGTACTGCCTTGAAACACGCACGGGTTTGTCGCACTAACTGCCTTTACAAAATCGTGTTCAATTCAAGGCACGTGTCCTCCAATCGCGCACGGATTTGCAACGCCATCTGTTCTTCCAAACACGTGTTCAAGGCGATGCATGGAACTTAAAAAATACTTAGAAAAATTTCGCGACCAATTTCGAGGCAGCGCTCGCCGGCCGCTGCCGCGGCACCGTTCGCTTCGCTCGCTCGGCTCGCGCGTAGTAGACAGTTCTAACCTAACCTAACCTATCGCAAAATTAATGTATATAATACTGATTATTATGAATAAAAAGAAATCTCGTTTTGCTGTCGGTACTTTCAAAACAAGTTTGACGTACCTGTGACGAGTTTACTCTCCCTGTTGTGAATTATTTTGTCACTGTGGCAAGTTAACCAATATTTTTAAATGTGGCGAATTTTCGTTGTGGTGAGTTTACAATAACCCCCTAAATTGAACACGTGTTTAGAAGAACAGTTGGTGTTGCGAACCCGTGCGCGATTGGAGGACGTGTGCCTTGAATTGAACACGATTTTGTAAAGGCAGTTAGCGCGACAAACCCGTGCGTGTTTCAAGGCAGTAAACCTCCCTACTGCCTCCTAATGTACACGGAAATGGAAATACGCGAACGGGCGCCTACGGGCGATTTTTTTTTTCGCGCATTGGATTTTCAACTCTCAATGTTGAACCGAGCATTGAGAATCCAATAGAGCGCATCCCAGCGCATCAAAAAAACCGTTGGGTTTTCAACTCTCGGCGCTAAGCAGAGCGTTGAATATTCAGTGCGCGAAAAAAAATAGCCCGTGTGAAACTGGGCTATTTATAATCTTCTAGAGCGAATTTCACCAAACTTTTATACCTAGTAGTCTAATCCAGCGAATTAATTTTTAATTTTTGACAGATTTTCCATACAAAAACTGTCAGACGTCAATCTTATTCCGCACATATCTGACTTTGGTTAAATCAGTCCTAATTAGAATAGTTTTATTTTTATACATTGTTCTCACATAATTAGAAGCAACA
Organism: Fissipunctia ypsillon; assembly: GCA_947568875.1. Taxonomy (NCBI): domain Eukaryota; kingdom Metazoa; phylum Arthropoda; class Insecta; order Lepidoptera; family Noctuidae; genus Fissipunctia; species Fissipunctia ypsillon. The sequence continues at coordinate 3,627,608 of OX387655.1, forward strand.
AGAATAATGTTCCCAGGACTTTATAATATCTTGATTTGAAATGGTGGGAAAACCGTGTCAAAAAGAAAAGAGCTGAATTAGATAATTATTATATTCCAAAAAATGTATTGGCTACTTGGTAGTCAGTCGCCATTGTCAATATCTAACAAATTGATGTTATATGTACAAACAAGTTTTAAAGCCTGCATGGACCTATGGTTTTCAGCTGTGGGGCTGCACTAGTCAAAGCGATCGGCTAATCATACATTCCAAAACAAAGTGCTCAGGGATATATTTAACGCGCCCTGGTACAGTCACGAGCACTAATATGTACCTATACACTTAGCACAATTCAAAAGCGATGTTCTCGTGGAATTACGATTGCAACTTTGAGATATCTACCTCTTTCATAATAGTATGGGTTTCAAAATACTATGTTCGTCTATAAAAAAAAATTGAAGTGTCTGTTTGTAATGTCAAAATAACAACTTTTTACTAAATGCATAAGAAAATATATACGGTACTTATAATTTTTAAAATTTTTGTGTCCGTCTGTCTGTCTGTTTGTTCCGGCTAATCTCCGAAACGGCTCGACCGATTTTGACGGGACTTTCACTGGCAGATAGCTGATGTTACGGCGGGTAACTTAGGCTGCTTTTATTTTAGAAAAATAATTAGGGTTCCGCGCAAAAATATTAAAACCCATGAAATTATGAACAAAAAGTGGATTTGAAATTCTTTTTGCATTTGGTAGCCCAATTCTCGAGGATAGTTATAGGCTATTTAACATCACGCTACGACCCTCAGGAGCCGAGCAAAAAGAAAAAAGTCAGAAAGGTATCATAATAGCGCGGGCGGGCGATGCAACGCGACGGGTCGCGGGACGAGGGAGTTTTATTAAAATGTGGCTGTTATTTTAGCATATTGTGTATCTTACGACATCAACGCGAACGAAGTCGCGGGGCACAGCTAGTAACAGCATAAAATTACAATCAATACAGTAGGAGAAAATCAATTTTAAATGTTGCTCTGTGTATACATATTAGAAACAGCAACCTCCACCGAGGCCTCAAGATGGATCTCATAAACATAGTAATAAAAAGTATGAAGAAGCTCATGAACACAGACATCATCACGTGAATGTTGAGGCGATCCAATTTGACATCACTGAATTAGTGCGAAGACTAAAAAGGGTAAAACCTTTTGAGTTAGTTTAGTGCAGTGTGAGTGAACTTAAGCTGTAGTGCAAGTGAGGACTAAAGAGCACGTGAATTAAGTGTCTTCCCCTTAACATAAAGTGAATAAGGAAGACGTTATTGGACGATTTCTTAATTTTATAGTTACTTAGCAGTTTAAGTTATATTTCAATTACTTATTAGCGAATACGCTAGCTTGTAATGTGAATAAAGTATCACCCACCGTGATACTTTACAAAAAAAAAAAAACTTGATTTAAAAGAATGACCTTGGAGTTTTTTGCCCGTTCTTCTCGACCTAGTTTTGGAATGGGCAACTATCTTAAATTTTCTGAGTGACCGACTCCTTGACAATTCAAAAGTGCCATTGAATAAATGCTTTGAGTTTGAGTTTTTGTAAGTAACAGTTACACATCGATGCACTTTAACTTATTACTGTGATTCCTATGATCAAGTCAGTTAGTTTGCTTTACCAGCGTTACAAAAACTGAATAAGTAGAATTAAAATGATTATGAAAGGAAGTCGTCTACACTTCTATTGGGCTTCTATGTATGGTCAAAAACCAAAGGCCTCGTTCCACCATTTGGGCACAGATGTCTATCTAAAAATCACTTCTATACGTAGGTAAATTTTATTGTCTGTTTACTTGTGTGTACATAAATGGTTATTATAAATAAATAAATCTGAGAGGGAAGTTAGAAGAAGAATGCTTAACGACTCCTTCAAACAGGCGCGACGCGCGACGAGAATCGCGCGTGTCAGAACCCTGACTCAACAGAACTCCAACCCCTAGATGCGGATGTGACTAACGACACCCCGCACGCCGCACCGCTGCTATATAAGCTCCCGCGCCCCTAGCTCCGAGAGAATAATCCGATCCAGCATGTCCCATTGCTGTCCTCTCCCAGCGACGCCCTAAGCCGAGGTCCATACCCCACAGGGGGTGCCCTTAGCGTGTAGTCGCTTAGTTTTTAGTCTTAGTTTTAAGCTTGGCTGGAGGCCTTAATTTATTGAGGCATCCACAGGAAAGCCCGGTTAAGCAGTCGACAACCTCCTATAGGTTGAACTGCGAGATGCCATTCCCCAAAAACAAACAAAAAAAACAAGCTCCGAGAGAGTCTTCGTACCGTCAAGCTAGCGTTAAGACCTTGAAATTGTAATCTTTACTTTAAGTTGATTGTGAAATTAAAATTCTTTTTAAAAACACAATCGCGATCTTCAATCATATGACTGGCGCCCAACGTAAACGCATCGAAAGAGGCTACATCCCGACTTCACTAACTCCTGCATCGTGTGAAGCCGCATAGACCTCCGCTGCCTACGAACTCATACTGTGAAAGATGAAGATCCTGTTGCTCATCATCATCGCGTGAGTAGTACTGTCGTTTCCCTTTCCTCACCTGGAATATCCTTTTTTTTGTGTGACCGTTAGGACGACAAATTACGACTTTTATTTCCGACTATGTTGACGAGACAAACCTTGCACTCTAATTTACCGACCGAGAAACGAAAAGTAATCAGTAGCAATTGACAATGGCTAACCCTACGCCTAGACCCTACAACTCGCCAAACATTATTTTGACTTTTAATGGCGAAAAAGGTAGTAATATAACGACCTTCACACGGTCTGTAGACTTATATCTTGCCATCCATACTCACTTACCTGAAGACCATAAGCTCAGTGTAGTGTATGGAAAAATAACTGGAAAAGCCCAGAACTTTTTATTACAACAGGTAACAGTCCCCGGTAGCTGGACTGCACTAAAGAACTTATTGACTGACGAATTTGCTACGCGAAAATCTTAACAGAAATAGGCGCGCTAGTAAAAAACCCAAACGAAGATTTCGCGACCTACATCGATCGCTTGAGAAACCTACAATACGAAGCACAAAGCCTAAGTGCATCCGGAGAAGTAAAAGGATTAATCGAAACCGCAATAACAAATAATTTGGTCAACTACTTGCCCTATGCATTTCAAATCAGTAGCCTACAAAAGGATTGGAACACTGTCCGCCAAGAAGTGCTACTAGCCGAACTAGAAGGTAGACCCACAAAGAAAAATATAACTCCAACTAATTTGACTAAACCAACTCCCAAGTTTGAAAATAATACTACCCAACGTCAGCATGTGTATCCTTCGCAGCCCAACGCATTCTTTCAATCACAACCAAGACATACAGCCCCTTGTTGTTCTCCTCATCGCTGTCACTGTGGCGACGTTGTCAACAGCCTCGGACACCACGGCCTGTCTTGCAGCCGAAGTGCGGGTCGCATAGCGCGGCACGCGAACATTAATGACATCATCCGACGGGCTCTTGTCACCGTCGGCGTCCCAGCTGTATTAGAACCCAATGGCTTGGCACGCGACGATGGCAAGAAACCGGACGGCATGTCTTTACTTCCATGGAAGGTGGGTAGGCCTTTAGTGTGGGACGCAACTTGTGTCGACACTCTTGCGCCATCCCATCTTCCCGGCTCGGCATGCTGTGCTGGCGCTGCTGCTGCGGCTGCGGAAAACCTCAAGCGGCGAAAGTATATATTTTCGAGCCGTTTGGGGTTGAAACCCTCGGGCCGTGGGGTCCGAGCGCTCATGGTTTGTTTAACGAAATCTCCAAACGGCTAGTTGACACTTCCCGTGACCCAAGGGCCGGCTTTTGCCTTGGCCAGAGGCTAAGCATTGCCATACAACGTGGCAATGCCGCCAGTCTCTTGTGTACATTACCAGTCGACAGCGACGCGGAGGAATTTTTCGACGCCATATAACAACTTATTTAGCTGTTTGTGAATAGTTTTAGTTAAGTTAGGATATAATTTTGTTATTTTATTAATTAATTAGGTATAAGTTGTTATGTAAAATATTATACATTTACTTATTATCGAAAAAAAAGACATACTTACCCTACGTCACCATTTAGTGCACGCATGAGAAACAATCAAAACACTCAACAGTTCCAACCGAGATACAACCCACAAACTAATAACATGCCATTCAGGCAACCATTTAATGACGCTTTACGCACAGGCCCCAACGTATATAACGCACCGGCCCCTGGACCATTCAGACAACCAGATGTTAGCATGAGGACCGCTCCTCAACCCGCGATTCCTATCAAACGCCCTCGAGAAGAAATTAATCACATTTATGAAGAAGAAATTGATCCCCTTGAGGAGTATAAATATTATAACGAGAACGAAAATGACTATTATACTGACGTTCCTTCGGAAGAACCCAAAGAGGATTTGGATTTTTTCCCAGGAAACAGACCAGCTCATATCTCCATAACGAATATTAACAGCGCGTTACCTTCTATTAAAATACCTAACTTACAAGCCGGTAGTAGAAAATCTTTTATAAACTCTGAACTCTGTGACCATTTATTACAACGTAATATAGCTCAATACATGGACGAACCTTTCGTTATAACAACGGCTAATAACACGACTACTAATAATGGAAAAATACTCTTGCCATTAAACTACATAATCGCTACTCAAGACACAACGCATGTACCTCTGTACGTACTAGACTTCTCAGACAAATACGAATTCTTACTAGGATGGGACTTTCTTCACTCCCATGCTACTTGTATAGACTTAAACAATCAAACTTTAAAAACATCTGAAACTACCATCCGAATGTACCACGCCGAAGTAAAAGACGATTTAGCGTCCCTACTCGAGCCATATAACAACTCATTTACCGAATACGTATCTAAAACATGCTACCCGTTTGTCAAACATCAAATTCCACTGATAGACAAGGAGCCTGTTTACCAGCGACCCTATCGACTCCCCGAAACTCAACGACGAGAGGTTACTCGCCAGATAATCGCCGCTCTATATTAGGTCCGTTCCTCTTTTTAGTATATATAAATGATTTACCTCATTTACTGAAAAACCGACCACAAATGGTGTTATTTGCTGATGACACATCACTAATTTTTAAAGTTAACAGACATGCACAAGAGCTCGACGACGTAAATAACGCTATGCTTAAGGTCCATAATTGGTTCACTGTAAATAATTTAGTATTAAATGAGAAGAAAACTAAATGCATAAGATTCACGTTACCAAATGTTAGAAGTAGTGAATGTCACGTGGTATTGAATAAGGAAATACTACAATTCGTCGAACAGACTGTTTTCCTGGGAATTACGCTGGACTCAAAGCTGCAGTGGAGTCCTCATTTAACATCACTAGCAGGGCGGCTAAGCTCGGCTGCTTACGCTGTTTGGAAAATCCGCCAATTAACAGACGTCGATACCGCGAGACTGGTCTATTTTAGTTACTTTCATAGCGTCATGTCTTTCGGTATTTTGTTATGGGGACGGGCTGCAGATATTGATTCTATCTTTATTCTGCAAAAGAGGGCTGTCAGAGCCATCTATAACCTCCGCAGTCGCGAATCTCTAAGGGAACTGTTTAAAAAAATTAACATCATGACGGTACCTTGTCAATATATATATGAAAATATTATTAAAAATCTACATCTTTTTAGTAAGATAAGTGATCGGCATAATTTTAACACTAGAAATAGGAACAAATTAGATCAACCACGTTTCAGATTATCTAAGGTACACTCTTCTTTTATGGGGTACTGTGTAAAATGTTATAATAAATTACCTCTCGATATTCTTCAACAAAATGAGAAGCAATTTAAAACATGCATTAAACGCACACTATGTAGACAAGCATATTATAGGTTGAATGATTATATCATAGATAAAAATGCTTAGCTAAATGCTGGTCCTGCTCCACAGCCACTTGGGCTTTGTTAATTTTTTTTTTTTTTTGTTTGGAAGAAATGCGTCCCTTTTTTTCTGACATTATGTTATTACTATAGACTTATTGACTATATATAGACTATAGATTTAGTGTTTACTAATCTTTTAATACAATCATTGCAAACTATAGTTTTGTATAAATTAGAAGCATCTTTTCAATTTTGTAAATGTGAGTACCATGGAGCGGTTTTATGTTATGATGTAGGTATGTTGACTTGAAAGAGTATGGCAGTTGAGAGTATGTCATGCTCACTTAAATGTCTCGCTGATGGTGGCGCGTGTGTTGGATCATTCGGTTCCCTACAAAATGGTTGAGCTGGATGGTGCTGATCCACGCGTCATGTTCGTGAACGGGCGCCGTCAGTGGAGACTGGTCATCTCTTAGCTGCCAGGGCTTATTTTTAATCTTATATTTTAAATTGTTTTAATTATCTATTTTTTACATTGTTCTCACATATAGAAGCAACAAGAACAATAACAATGTACCTACCCAGGATTTTGTAACAATTTTGATTTAAAAGAGTGTCCATGGAGTTTCTTGCCCATTCTTCTCCATAGAGATCTACGTTTTGGAATGGGCGACTAGCTTCAATTTTCTGACTAACTGACCGACTCTTTGACAATTCAAAAGTGCCTGTAATTGGTTTAACTGAAATAAAGGCTTTGAGTTTGAGTTTGATAAGTCAAATGCTCCAAAACGGAATAATACGCCCCTCAGATTCCCCGTGGTCTAGCCCCGTGTATTTAGTCGAAAAGAAAACTAAAGAAGGCGAACCTAAGAAATGGCAAATGGTAATAGACTACCGAAAACTGAACGAAAAAACGCGATCAGATAAATACCCCCTGCCTAATATAGAAGACATCTTTTCAAAACTAAACGGATCTAAATATTTTAGTACTGTTGACTTAACCGCCGGCTATTATCAGATTTTAGTTCATCCCGACGCTATAGATAAAACCGCATTCTCTACCCCCGACGGCCACTACGAATATCTACGTATGCCATTTGGTCTTAAAAATGCACCCGCGACATTCCAACGCGTAATGAACTCCGTATTGCAACAAAACATACAAAATAACGAGTGTCTTGTGTATCTTGATGACGTAATAGTCTACGCAAAAACGCTAGAAGAACACCACAAAAAACTCCAAAACGTTTTAAACACTTTAAAGCGCGTTAACTTGAAAGTAAATAGAAGCAAATGCGACTTCTTTCAACGAAAAGTGTCATTTCTAGGACGTACTATCGGCAGAAGGCCACAAACCAGATCAAAAGAAAATAAAAGTAATTCAAAATTACCCCATTCCAAATACGGTTAAAGAGATTAAATCGTTTCTAGGACTTGTCTTCTACTATCGTAAAGTCATTCCCCGCTTATCGCACGTAGTCAAACCAATGACTAACGCTAAAAAGAAACTGCACAACTAGATACCAACGACCCTGCTTATCGAGAAGCTTTCCTAAAAGCAAAACAGCTAATCAGCAACCCACCGATACTAGCTTATCCGGACTTTAATGAGTTATTTATCGTCACGACCGATGCAAGTGACATAGCATTAGGCGCAGTAATATCACAAAAAGGCAAACCTATAGCTTACGCCTCACGAACACTATCCGAATGCGAAAAGAAATACAGCACCACCGAAAAGGAACTACTCGCGATAATATACGCCACGACTCAATTCCGACCGTACATATATGGCCGGCAGTTTCAACTGGAAACAGACCACCAACCCTTAGTATGGCTTTCAAAATTAAAAGAACCTAACGCACGTCTCAACCGATGGAAACTGCGCCTCCAAGAATACGACTATACGATCTTATATAAAAAGGGATGTACGAATCATGTAGCGGACGCCCTATCGCGTATCGAAGTTATGCACAGCAACTGCGCCACAGTCCATAGTAACGCCGATGACTCATCGAACGGTTTTGAGATAAAGTATGCATACGCCCCGCCGCATGTGCCATCAAAACGGGAAACATAAATAACCGAACGACCACTCGAAAACCAAATGGTACCCCTGATACCACCCTCATGTTGACGCCACATGGCTACCAAAACGAGTTTAAAGAATTTGTTTTAAAAAATTCGCGTATCGAAGTTATGCACAGCAACTGCACCACAGTCCATAGTAACGCTGATGACTCATCGAACGGTTTTGAGATAAAGCATGCACACCCGCCCTGCCGCATGTGCCGAACATTCATCAAAACGGGAAACATAAATAACCAAACTATTCATTCTACTACTAGCAAAAGGCCTAACGACTTACACTTCCTCCGAGAAATAAATTTACCCTTTAACCATAGCGAATCCCAGAGCTATTTTAAAAACACTCAGAAGCAAATAGAAATCCGAAAAGAAAAGAATTTAAAAGTCAAAAATACCCAGATAAAAAAAGCGCGACGGGATACCCTTGCGCTTGGAAGCCTAGTTTACGTAGAACAAAGCGACAAAAGGAACAAAAGCGCCCCGCGATTCAAAGGTCCCTTTGAAGTAACTAAACTACTATCTCGCAATAGGTACGAAGTAAAGTGTTCCCGAGTCACAAAAACATACCACGTATCTCAACTCCACATAAGAAAGAAATATAATGTTCAAGGTATGCCTACGGAACATCTACAATTACCAGAATCCAAGCTTGCGAGCTTCCCAGGAAACTCGATCCTCATCACGGACGGCGAGCGTAAAATCAACCGCGGATACTGGACGATTATCTTCCCCATAGATGTAGAACCCCTGCGTATAATGTATAGTAAAGAGACTCGACTAATAACCGAACTATCGGATAAAACGAACAAACTCGTACTCAATCAATTAGAACATATTAATCAAAAAACCCAAACTTGTATTCAACATCTAATTTCAACAAGAATCAAAAGATGACTAATAGATGGATTAGGCTCCATAATTAAAGCTCTCACCGGCCACTTAGATCAGAACGACATGACTAACATAGACAATAAATTTAGCATCTCTGCCTCTGTAATGAAAAAGTTAAACGAACGCTTATTAAAAATAGAAGCCTCTCAGGCACACAAAGCAGCGCATACCGATCAAGCACTAAACGAAACTCATTTAATCCAGATCGAAAATGCAATGATAAATACCTACGAAACTTGTGACGATATATTAACTACTGTTACCTTCGCCCGACACTCCATACTACACCCAATACTCATAAGCCGTGAGATATTGAAAAACGCTTTAACGACATTACCAAACAACTTGCATTATGACAAAAACTTAGCCAACTTAGTGACACTAGCACCTGTACCTACCCTTCCCATCCTAAACGACAGTACTTATACAAAGAAAAAGAAATATACGAAGCCCAGCGATGCAACCGCATCTCCTGCGACGCAGCTCCGGCAGCTCAATGTATAATACAAAGCTTTCAAGATCAGAAACTCCAATGCGAAACGTACCAAGTACGGTGCCCAGTGACTTACGTCGAAGAGATCAATCAAACAATGCTGTATCGGTACTTCAATCAAGACACGATTTACCAAGGCGAAGCGATCAAGGAAGGATCACACTTCCAATAACAAGGCGGAAGCACTTTGAATGTCTACCATCCAGAAACCTGGCTATCAACGGATACCACAATGAATAATCAAGAAGTGGACTTCGAGCCAGATCCGGACCAGATTAACGAGGACATAAATGAAATCGAACAAAAGCATACCCGGACGATGTCCGATCACCTCATCACGATGGGATACCTACTGCCCATCATCCTACTTGTAAGAGGATACTTTACATTTAAGAAGTTCAGAAGAAATCCTCAACGATGTTCTTCAGAAAAAGGAGGGAGGTGTCAGAACACTGATTCAACAGAACTCCAACCCCTAGATGCGGATGTGACTAACGACACCCCGCACGCCGCACCGCTGCTATATAAGCTCCCGCGCCCCTAGCTCCGAGAGAATAATCCGATCCAGCATGTCCCATTGCTGTCCTCTCCCAGCGACGCCCTAAGCCGAGGTCCATACCCCACAGGGGGTGCCCTTAGCGTGTAGTCGCTTAGTTTTTAGTCTTAGTTTTAAGCCTGGCTGGAGGCCTTAATTTATTGAGGCATCCACAGGAAAGCCCGGTTAAGCAGTCGACAACCTCCTATAGGTTGAACTGCGAGATGCCATTCCCCAAAAACAAACAAAAAAACAAGCTCCGAGAGAGTCTTCGTACCGTCAAGCTAGCGTTAAGACCTTGAAATTGTAATCTTTACTTTAAGTTGATTGTGAAATTAAAATTCTTTTTAAAAACACAATCGCGATCTTCAATCATTTGACTCGCGCGACACACGGCATCGCTCGTCGCGCGATACGCGGTGCCTTTTGGTCGCGTCGCGTGTCGCGCCTGTTTGCAGGAGCCTTTAAGCATGCTTCTTCTTGGTTTTTTTAGGGGTCAAAGGTAACAAAACCAAAACAAAACCTTTTTAATGCTCTGGCTAGTTCATGGCATAGAAAATGTTTATTTTTTTTGAATGTCAGAGTAAATTTGGTCTGACAGGTAAAGAACAGGTAAAGAAGATGGCTGGATGACATTCTGCAGTATTGAAATGAAATATTTATTTTCCAGATATAAATCTTATAATGATAAATTAATTAATAAATAAAAATATACAACATACATAAGACACGTTCACATTACACACACACACGCGCGAATTAGGTAATCGGCGTGTGGTAGGACCTATCTGTTCTGTGGGTAGGACTGCCATCTTATAAATATGTAGGAGGCTGTGGTTCCAACCCGTACCGCGGCCGCTAAAGAATTGGCCGATCGATGTATGACGGTGCGTGCGGCGGCCGATCGACTCCCTAGCAGCGACTGCCAGCAGGTCGCGGGACCCGCACAGAACATGGCGCTCGCACTGCACCACCGAGGCGGTCGACGCGTCGTTTTACTGCACTCGCATGTCGCTCAGTGCCGCCGCGCGTGTGTCCACAACTCGACTGTGTAGACCAGAGGTTTCCAGACTTTTTTTCATAGACCACTTTCAAAATTGAGCTGGTTCCGGTGGGCCCCCTGCAACGGCTGCAACTACATTTCTAAAAAAATTTCATATACCGGTCATCTTAGTATGGTATACTGAATTCACCCCATCAGTCTGCGGAGGGCTGTCCCTTACACCCTGTATAATTTAGTAAGATCTGCAGATTTTATTAAATTATACACTACCCTTGAATTAATATTCAGAGCATTTTTTTCGTACCTTAGCCAGTAGGGATTAAAACCGGAAATGTTTTTATTGCATTTCTAGTCGTTCTAAAACTAAAATCTGCACATTTTACTAAATAATATACTACGTCTGAATTAATATTCAGAACAATTTATTTGTATGATAGCCAGTAAGGATTAAAACCGGAAGTATGTAAATTTTTTAAACAAATTTTTAGCCATTTTTTAAGATACCAACTTCTCTGCTGGCAGACGTGGGGCATTTTTGAACCTTCTCGAGAGAGAACAATAATGGTTTGGATCGGTGGGAGAACCGATCTCATTTGGATCAGGGGCAACCTCAATGCTCAGATTTAAGCGGAGAGGATTGTTTCATACGTGATCATCCTTTTGCGAAGCCGGTTGGGTGATTCGTTTCAACTAATGCACGACAATGCATGTCCACACACGGCTAGAGTCGTAACACACACTTGCCGATGCTCGCATCAACGTTCTGCCATGGCCTGCTCAATCGCCAGACCTCAACCCAACTGAGCACGCTTGGGATATGCTCCAAAAAAGAGCTCTGCCGAGTATGGATGCCGTGCATACCCCACAATAACTTTTTATTTTGTTAAAAAGAACGTAAAGGGCGGCCATTCCTTAGAGTGATTTTGATGAACTGATTGTGATTCGTGTCAACGGTGGGAACACAGATTATTAACTTTTTTATCTTTACAATTAAAATTTTAAAAATCCTCATTTTTGCCATTTAATTGAAGACATTGACTTAGGTTAATTTCCCACGATTTGCAAAAATTGCAATTTTTCTTAATTTTTACAAAATATATAAGATATAAGTTGTTAACTTAGGAATTAAAGTAGGAAAGCAGTCTGGAAGACTAGATTTGGTAAATAGTATTTTGTTCAGTTAAATAAAATTGGATATTTTTTTTAGTTAAAATGTACTTGGTCCCTAGACACTTCTGATGTGTGTATATCAGCAGGCAATATATTCATGAACTCACATAAAAATAAATACAATTATAAAAAACTACGCTACTATGCTCGTGCAGACTTTGATTTTCCCTATCATTGACTATGGTGACGTGTGCTACTTTGACTTGAATGCGGTGTTGCTGGATAAGCTTGACAGACTGCTTAACAATTGTATCCGGTTCATATTCAATCTCGGAAAATATGACCATGTGTCGAGCTACAGGTCTGAGCTCAAATGGATGCCCATTCGCCAGAGAAGAAATTTGCGTGCTTTGACCACGCTTTTCTCCCTTCTTAACTCTCCCACTCCTCCTTCTTATCTAGTGTCTCACTTCCAATATCTATGTTCTTCACACGCTAAGAATCTTCGTTCTTCTAACAATCTTCTCCTACTCTGTCCTTCTCATACTTCTGACTTTGTTCATTCTTCCTTTCATATTCAGTCCATTCTTCTTTGGAATGCGCTACCTCTTGACATCAGGACGGCCACCAGTCGGTATGCATTTAAGCGGAGATTGCGGAGTTATTTTCAAAATAAATAGCGTAGAGTCATCTCAAAACCTCTCTCTCTTGAATTTGTATATAATATATATATAATATAGGTATATATTATAGTAAATATATATGTATGTGTATTATAAGTTTATGACTTATTTATGTACAAATTGTTCCATTTCTAACAGAGCACCTGCCATCTAATCTCTTCACCACCCTTGGTTGACTGGTAGAGAATGCCTAAGGCATTAAGTCCGCCTTTGTACTTTTTAAAGTGCGAAAAGTTTAAATAAATAAATAAAAAACTTAAAACAGATTTTTCCATAACTAACGTTTTCGTGAATCAATAAACTAAATCTCCATGGAAACCACATACAATACGATTAAAATGAAATGTTTATAAAATTCAAAGATAAGAAAGTATTTCTTGCGTATCGTAATGTAGTGTAAAAGAGATGGGTATACAATTTTCGTTCATACATTTTTGGTCGGGTTCCCTATGGCACAGACATTGCAATTCTATTTTATATTTCGTCGATGGAACTGCAATGTTCCCAACACAAAAAAACACTAATCACAGGTTAACTAACCCGCGGGACAATTGCGTAACAAACCAGTAGGAATCGGTTTCATTTTGGCATTACAACAACATTCATTGCGTTATTTACGTTGTTGAGCAGATAAATTTTTCGAACATATGAAGCAATGGATTAGCAATATGCTTCAAAATAATTCAGATTGTGATTGATAATGTGTTACGCAATTAGGGTGCCGGTGTTACTTTTTAGTGGCTCAAAACTCTGCGAGGCGTATGGGTCGTATTCGTATGCCACTTATCACTTTTGTAAAGGCTCCTGTAAACAGGCGCGACACGCAACGCGACACAAAAACACCGCATGTCGCACGAGGAGCGGTGCCTTTGTGTCGCGCGCGATCCGCGTCGCGAGTCGCGCCTGTTTGTAGGAGCCTTAGTTCTAATACTCAGTAATTTAATAATTATTTATGACTGATGTCAAATTAATTGGCAGGTTACGCTGGGGTGTTGAAATATCGTCTAGACTAATGTAAATAGGCAGGTAGTTCTGTTTGTCTGGACACTAGTCCAGACAAACTAATTGATCACCTGCGCACTAGCGCAGGTGATCAATTAGTGATCAAATGGGTACTTATTTATATGATATTTATACTTTTTCAAGTTGAGTTGCAAATGTTGCGATTTGCGATAATCCTTGGTTCTGTCAAACGTTAATAAGATATAATTTGGACATAAACAGGGTCCAATTAGATTAGCTAACCAAACTCCGCAGACGTGATGTTTTTTCAAATTATTTTATTTTTTTGTTTTATCATGTTTAGATTTCGATATCTAAACACGATAAAAGACAAAAAAATAATAATATGATGATGTTTTTTTTGGGGTCATCAACCGCTGGTAGTGTAGTCACTTAAAATATCTGTTTAAAAATCTGTTTTTTTTTAAGTAAACTTCACAGACGTGATGGATATCGATATCTCAACACGATAAAACAGATATTATCAACTCACACTTCAAGTAACAACACTACCAGCGGTCATTGACCTTATAGAGACATGAGGAACGGGTGTAAGGCTCTGACCAGGCGGGTGTTGTGTCTGGTGGGCAACTGCCCGACGGTTGATGTCGCGACGTTGTATATTGCTAGTCACGCGGTAAACTCGGATTGCGCGATGCAGGATTTTGCGTGACGTCAGTGTGATGCATTCCAATGTGGCGATGTAGATATGCCGCCACAACCTAAAAAAAAAATCATCAAATGTTTTATTTTTTATTTTGTCGTGTTTAGATATCGATACCCACCACGTCTGCAGAGTTTCGCTAACTAATTTAATTTGACCCTGCAGTTTTGCATCTGACATGTGATAATGCCTCTCAGACACGCATTCTTATATGTCAATGAGCCATGCATGACAAATGCAATCCTTTAAAACTCGAGTGATGATATTTTCATAGTAGACAAAGTACCTACAGTAAGATACCTAGGTAAGTCGGTCGGTACACATAATGACGTTAATCATCAGCAGGCAGTAGTGGGATAACGGTTGCCGTATTCAGTAAGAGCTCTGCGTTTTTTGCTTTCTGTAATCTTTCGTAAAGGTAGGAGTACAAGTGTTGGGATAAGGAATGAAAGCAATAATAATAATTTAATATGCCGCACGACTATCAGAGCACGGGCCAAAAAGATGAGTATGAGAAGTAAATTGTGTAATAAATCCTGAATAGGTACTTCCAAAATTGAGAGAGGTTTGTTTTTTAAACTAATGTAGTAGCTGTTAACGAACACTAATTTGTGAACCTGTTTTTTATTCCAATAAAATATTTGATTTTACGGATTAGGATCTACTTGCTTACTGATATGAAGATGAAAACGACGGGTTTTGTTTCAGAAAGAGCAAAAGTTAGGTGACGATGAATCACTTAAGTATGCTCAATTTAACTTATTTTTACTTTTTATGTAAAATAATTACTAACGCTGTGTGCACTTGTTTCTACTTCCTTCAAGTATGCACTCAGCTTTAAACTATTAACGGTGCCGGTAAAGTCATGTTATTCATCGTAGACATACATACTTCAAAAGTGTCTAGGGATCAAGTACGTTTTAGAGTATCGCCGCAATTAAAGATTATTATTTTAACTTTTTTGGATCGTTATTGATTCTTATTAGTGAATTTCACTATTCGAATAAAGAATTTTCTTTACATTTTGATAAAAGAGAAAATCAACTGTCAATCAGGATTCCTATAAAAGTGCGTAATAGCGTGTTTACAAAACCATTACAATTTCTGCATCGGAATTGAAAAAAATTGCATCGATATGGAGCGACGACATCATTGGACACGAGAGAAGTGATGATGAGAGCCGTCGGAATGTTGCAAGCTGTTTCCAAGCAACGTACTTGGCACCACACGGAGCGTCATAAGCCGCCTCTGGACACGCTATCGTATCACGGGCAGCCTGGCCGAGCGACATGGAGGACGATC
The DNA here is from genome assembly GCA_947568875.1 of Fissipunctia ypsillon. Taxonomy (NCBI): domain Eukaryota; kingdom Metazoa; phylum Arthropoda; class Insecta; order Lepidoptera; family Noctuidae; genus Fissipunctia; species Fissipunctia ypsillon. Next base: position 3,643,248 of record OX387655.1, read on the forward strand.
TCTCAACACCACTCACAGTCAGGACCGGTACATCCAAAATACTGCTCGACGGAATCGTACCATGACCGCCATGATGTTGGCTATGAGGCTCCACAGCTCTTCAGGCTTGCTGATAAGCGACCAAACCATCCGAAATCGTTTACGTGAAGTGGGTCTGCGTTCCCGAAGGCCGCTGAGAGTTCCACCTATGTAGGTATAGCACCCCGCAATCGTAGGGCCCGTTTACAATGGGCTCGCGAACACAGAATTTGGGAGGAAGAAGACTGGCGTTGTGTTTGCTTTGCCGATGAATCTCGTTTCGGTATGAGGCCCGATACAAGACGTACTCGAGTTTGGAGGACCTCTGGACGTCAAGAACGTTTGAAGTTTTGTCAGGAAATTCATTCATATCAATCAATCAATCAAATCATTTATTTGCTATAAATATGGTACATGAGTTGTTATAGTAACAGTTATAGACCGAGACATATTTCACCTAAGTTACAGGTATGCAAATATTAAAAAATATAATTTATAAAGACACGAATAAATGAACATTGATTAAACAGAATATAATTGAAGTTTACATTATTAATTATATTACAATGACAAAATAGATTAAAATTAAACATGAAATAAAATTATGCATCCTTAAAAAAATTGTAGCAACATGAACTTTTCTTCAAAAAATCTTTTACTGAATAAAAGCTTTCCTCTATCAACCAGTCCCGTAAAACACGACAGAACTTGTTATATGGTAATTCAAAAATATGTTTGGGTAGGGAGTTGTAGATAAGTGGTGCCATATACGCACAGTTACGTCTAAACCGTTCTAATTTAGGGACCGGCATTTTGAGGGGTAATCGCGTTAACAACCGCTTATTTTTATTATCATTAGCTTCGAAAAGGAATGCATGGGCCTTAACAAATTTGGCGACTTCGTAGATATAAAGACTAGGTACAGTTAATAGCTTTTTTGCTTTGAAAATCGGTTTACAGGAATCAAACCATTTCATACCATAAATTGCGCGAATACATTAAATTTTCTGCGCTATAAAAACCCGGTTTACCTCTGAAGAGTTACCCCAGACTACAATGCCATAACGAATGAGGAGAGGGAACAATAATGGTTTGGGCCGGTATTTGGATCGGTGGAAGAACCGATCTCATTTGTATCAGGGGCATCCTCAATGCTCAGACTTATGCGGAGAGGATTGTTTCATATGTGATCATCCCTTTGCGATGCCGGTTGGGTGATTCATTTCAATTAATACAAGGTAATGCACGTCCACACACGGCTAGAGTCGTAACACACACTTACCGATGGATGCTCGCATCAACGTTCTGTCGTGGCCTGCTCAATTGCCAGACCTCAACCCAATTGAGCACGCATGGGATATGCTCCAAAGAAGAGCTCTGCCGAGTATGGATGCCGTGCATACCCCACAACCACTTTTTGACTTGTTAGAAAGAACGTGGGCGGCCATTCCTCAAAGTGATTTTGATGAAATGATTTTAAGCATGCCAAATGGCTGTGATTGTGTGATTCGTGTCAATGGTGGAAACACAGATTGTTAATTTTGTTATCTTTATTATAAAAATGTTTAAAATCCTCATTTTTGCCTTTTTTGCCATTTAATTGACGACATCGACTTAGGTTAATTTCCCACAATTTGCAAAAATTGCATTTTTTTTTAATTTTTGCAAAATATAGGGACAAGTTGTTAACTTAAATAGGAATTAAAGTAAGAAGCCAGTCTGAAAGACTAGATTTGGTAAAAATTAATTGGATAATTTTTTATAGTTAAAAATGTACTTGATCCCTAGACACTTTTGATGTGTGTAGATACAACTATCGTAGATAATAGTGCTACACCTCTCTTTATCTAAAAAAAATCATTGCGTGAGTTGATATGTTTTTTTTCATTTAAAACGCGAACAAAATCGATGTCATTGTAATATCAAAAAATAATCGCCATCACTGTTTAATTTTGGAAACATCCCGCTCTCTCTCGTTCTATTCAAATCTTTTTGAACAAAAACCATAATGAAATCGAAAGTGTTCGATAAAGACCTCAAAGCTACGGTGTTCATTCAACCGTGCGCGGTGCGGTTGGTTGCAAAACGCAACGATTCGTTGGTTTCCTATTGTGATTGTAATAAATAGGTAGGTAGTTACGTTGTAAAATGGTCACTGTGCGCTGCACTTACCGTTTCAAGTGTACGTACCAGGGGGACAGAGGTAAATGGTAGACATGTCTACCATTCACTTCTGTCTCCATTGTCTAGAGTCAATACGATAAAAAGGTAACAAGGACGGATACCTTTTATTTTAAATACATTCTAATTTTATGAAAAAATATGATGTAGACAGTATGCAATTTGTTTTATTTTCTAGGCGAAAATTAAAACCTTTCGAAAAGAACAGACTTTCTTTGTGGTTCCGGTGGCATGTGAGGTTCTTCTACGTAAACCTCCCCCCCCGTGGTCGTCTTTAGCCTTCAGCACATGGGGAGCAGCTCTGTAATCTAGGATAAACAAATACTTAAAAGCTGATAAAAAAAAAACTGTTAAAATAAACACCGTATTCGTTTATGCAATAATCTAATACAGTACCTTATTATTCAAGTAATAATATTTATATTTTTAAATGTTTTTTTTTATAATCTTTATATTCTAATATTTAAAATATAATTTATATGTATGTATAACTATGTATGTAAGTAAAGGAGATAATAATGATTTCCGTTGAAAGCGTCTAACGGGCCTCTGCGAGTTGGCTTCGGCCCCTCATATGCTTTTCAAAGGTCCGGGACCCTAGGGTCCCGAGAAATATCAAATAATAACGACCCCATCGCCGTATCTCTACGTTGACGTCGTGATGGGGCTTGCGCGCTCCAAACTCTAGGTCTGTGCCGGTAGAGGTTACTTTGCCGGAACACGTCTAGGGTGAGGAACCAGACCAAGAGAGATACAGAAACCCGCAGGGCAACATGTGGCGAGCTGCTGGGCAGTAGCGACCCCACGTACCCTATCTCCCGGGAGAAGTCATGTTCCTCATCTCTGGCTTGCCTTTATTGGCCGGCTGGAGTGAACACTGACGAGAACTGACCTCCCACCTCATTCTTGCCTTTATTGGCTGGCTTGAGTAGAGGTTCGCAAGAGCAAACGTGCTCGGAGGAAGGAAGTAGTCCAGTAAGATGCTGGTAGGGATCTTGACCGTACTTCCGGGATTGTCCTGATAGCCGTGGAATACCTCTCCACTCCTCTTAAGCACCTCAAGACATGTTGCCCCCTTGTCGCTACGACACTGTATGCTAGCTACCGTTTCCGGGGGACCATTGTTGAGTGTGCAAGTCACCCCCTGCCAATTTATCCGTGTATTGTATTTATGAAACATTGGTCAGGCAGGGGCCATAGTCCTTCCATAGTTTTAGATAACCAGTCCACTTTAGCCATCCAAACCCATAGCCCAATATTTTTTTTTTGTCTCTATATCCTGCAATAGTCCTACACCAACCGGGGGTTGTCCTTGGGTGCACTTGCATAGTACGCACTATGCCTTCCAAAGGTCCGGGACCCTAGGGTCCCGAGAAATATAAAAAAAAGTCAATAATAATGACGAATTAATTTAATTAGGTAATAATAATAGGTAATAGATAATTTTATTATCTATCTACCATATGTGTATGGACAATGCCTGAAATAAAATTATTAATTTATTTACTTATAATAACTACTTACCTGGGTACTTATAAAAGATTTTAAAACCCTACAAAATGGTTGAGCTGGATGGTGCTGATCCACGCGTCATGTTCGTGAACGGGCGCCGTCAGTGGAGACTGGTCATCTCTTAACTGCCAGGGCTTATTTTTAATCTTATATTTTGAATTGTATTTAAGTATTTATTTTTTAAATTGTTCTCACATATAGAAGCAACAAGAACAATGTACCCAGGATTTTGTAATAATTTTGATTTAAAAGAGTGTCCATGGAGTTTCTTGCCCATTGTTCTCTACAGAGGTCTACGGTTTGGAATGGGCGACTAGCTTCAATTTTCTGACTAACTGACTGACTCTTTAACAATTCAAAAGTGCCTGTAATTGGTTTATTTGAAATAAATGCTTTGATTTTGAGTTTATAAAATCCTGCCACCAGAAACTTTTAAAACTTTCCTTTTATGGTTTAACCGCCGAGGACACTCTGGACTATAACCATATTACTCAATTCCTTTCCCTCCTCCTTTTTTCTTTTTTTTTTCTATTCCTTTTCCTTTTCTGTCTAAGGAAAAGGAATTGAGTATTATGGCAAGTAATAATGTGGGTAAGAGCAACTCCAATCTAGTAATTGGACAATACAAGTGTAGAGCACTTACTGGCGCGAGCACGTAAGTACTACCGTGACAGGGCTTAAGTTACACATTTTATCACAGTTTGGGCGGTAAAACAGTTTTGAAAGAAAAAAAGAAAGAAAGAATAATGGATAATTTCTTGGCATGAGACATAACTTCTTGACGTTTAGTTGGGACTCTTAGGCCTCGTTCAGGGAGGCAATCTTTGCGCCCTCACGCCCCTAGTCGCCTCAGGAGACGCCCTGGGCGTCAGGAATTGATAGCTGATTCTCGGCCACCGTAGGCGCGGGCTTGCAGACGGTGAGCAATGGGTAGCTCGCCGTCCGGTCAGGACCAGGCCCGGGTCGACGGCGCGTATTGTGTTCCTCGCGCTCCTCAAAAAGATGTCAGCACTAATTGACGGGGTCCGCTAGGGCTGATGCCAGCTAGGGTCGCGGGATGTTCGAAAGAGTTACCGTGGTCCCGGCACTGAAGGAACTGAAGGAACACGAGTGGGTTTTAGTCAGTAAAAGTCTGACACGCCCTCCCGCTCCGCCCAGAGCGGGAGACGTCATTTAATGATGGTTTCCCATCCAAAAAAAAAAGGATTACGAACGTACGGTATATGTGTTGTTTACGGTGTGTTTGTTGGTGTGTGTGTGTTGTGTGTATTTCTCAGTAGCAGCCCGGAGTCTGGATTTGTGTATTGATGGCAATAGGCTCGCCCCCTATTACATGGGACTTAACCATAACTGGCGAAATGTGGGTGTACACCTCTGCCTAATCCTTCGGGGAAACAAGGCGTGATGTTATGTTATGATGTTATGTTGGTATATGTTTTGTTAACGTAAGGAATGTACGTTCGTATATGTTTTGTTTAATTTACTCTTTGTAAAATACATAACCTCCAATTTAAAATGTCTGAATAACTTCTTTTTTAGAAGTTCAATGTAAAAGTGGAAATCACAGAAAAGCTTTTGATAATAAACTACACAAAAAAACGTAAGAATTTTCACTGTCCATGACAAATTAATATCGAGCCAAAGTTACTATGGACATCTGACATTGTAATTGTTAATAGTTTTTCCATATAGAAACTGTCAGACGGCAATTTTATTCACAGGTAAAGGCTCCTGCAAACAGGCACGACATGCGACGCGACACAAAGGCACCGCATGTCGCGCGACGAGCGGTACCTTTGAGTTGCGCGCGATTCGCGTCGCATGTCGTGCCTGTTTGCAGGAGCTTTTAGAAATATCTGACTGGTCAAATCAGCCCTTAAAAAAAAAAGTAAACACACACACAGAAAGCTTAATTGTTTAAACGTGTATCAATTATTTATTTATTTATTTAAAAACACATACAACTATCATCGTAGGCTTACCTAATACAATACGGCGACCAGACGACAGCATTGCACTCCAAAAGACTTTTTACAAGTGCTTCGTACAACGATCTCAGAGCACTGATGTTCGTGAACTGGTTTCCTAGCCGTAAGACCAACCCTAAATTGCGGTATGCATTTTTACAAACGTCAGTGGTATGCTTACGGAAATTAAAATCAGTCTTAAAGCCATGCCTAAGTCCTTAACCTCTGAGACGCGTTGCCGTCGGATTCCATCCAGCAATATTGATAACGACGTGGGTCGCGCGCAGGTAAATGATAACACCGAACATTTGGCCACATTGAGATACAACTTATTGCTACGACTCCGCTCTACTACCCTATTAATATCCTGCTGCAGTATGTTATGCTCAGTTTCCTGTTTTATTTTCAGAACTAAAGTCGTCAGCGAATAACAATGGTATGGATTTATTGACTACTCTCGGCAGGTCGTTAGTTGCTAAAATAAAGAGAAGAGGCCCTAAATTACTGCCCTGAATGACTCCTGATCTCGTGAAATAGGGCTCAGAGAGCTGCCCACTGCATTCGACATACTAACAACGGCCTCGTAAATAGCTGGCGAAAAATGACAAAGTGTGAGGTGTACAGCCTACGCCCGCCAATTTAGCTAAAAGGACGTCGTTATCTACTGTGTCAAAAGCCTTCCTGAAATCGAAGTAGTCAACATCTACCTGTTGACCCTCATTAACCGTCGGTACTATTTGTATCATAAGATCCAGTAAGTTCCCCGTTGCACCCGCTCGGGATGGAAACCATGTTGCGCGTCGGACAACAGAGCGCCAATCTGTGGATACAGGCTACCGTGAATGGTGGACTCAAACACTTTAGCTGGAGTGCATAATACCGCTACAGGTCTATAATCGCAGGGTGCTGAGCCCCTACTAACTTTAGGCACGGGTACAACCCGGGTAAGTTTCCAGCGCTTAGGAAAAGTTGCGGTCTTGATACAGTCTTTGAACAAGTGTAGCAACGGCTTAACCAACAGCGCACGGCAATTCCTAAAAATGTATACGCTGGAATACCATCCGGCCCAGCTGAGCGCTTAGGCGGCAAGCGTGCGAGTGCGCGCTGTACGTCAGCGGCGCCTACGCTCGCCAGGTGCACCCACGCCCTCGGCGACGCGCCCGCCGCCTCGCCCGCACTCGCCGCCGCCACACTCAGTTCGGGAGGTTCCTGATTGTACACCGACTGAAAAAACCGAGCGAACTTATTGGCACATTCGTATTCCGATAATACCCGTCCATCCTTAATTAACTTCCGCTGATTCGAATCGCCTTTCCTAGACCTAATATACCCCCAAAACGCTCGTGGATCCTTCGCCAGGTGCGGTTGCGGTACTGATCATGCGCTCGAGCAGTCTCAGTTTTCACCCTCGCCCTATATCGTGCGAATTCCATATAATCACTGCGTGATTTGATTAATTTATATTTTTTATGTAATAAATATTTAACATTTTTATCTCTAATAATTTCAGTCGATCTATTCTGTAAACATCACACTGTGAGCACTTAGGTGAAGTGAGTTTGAAGTGAGCTCCATCCCTAGTAGAGTAAGGTAAAGGGTGTCTCAGTAAGAGTGCACTTTTTAAAATTAGAATTTTTTTTTTCATGCAAGTCTCAACCCAACCCAAACCAACCAACCACCCAAGACCCCAGTCTCAAGTAAGACTCTGAAATTTGACAGCTGTCACCTCTGTTTTTTCCGATTATTAAAAATGGAGCGCTTTTCGAAAGAACAACGCGTTATAATTGTGAAAACTCATTACAAAAATGGGGAAAGTTACGCTGAAACCGCTCGCAAAAGCTCGAGAAAGTGCACCTAATGTGTCAACCATTCGAAGAGTGGTCAAAAAATTTGAAGAAACTGGGTCGATTATGGATGATAAGAATCTTTTGCGTCAACGGACCGGTCGGTCTCTTGAAAACATTGCTGCTGTAAACGAGTGTCGCCAAAAACCCGAAAACATCAATTCGGCATCGTTCTCAACAACTTCAAATTTCACGAAGCACTACGCAGCGAATTTTGACTAAAGACCTCCACCTTCATGCGTACAAGATTCAGCTAACTCAGGAGCTCAAACCAGCAGACCACGGAAAACGCAGGCCATTCGTTCAATGGGTAATGGAGCAAAGTGAAGTCGATGCCAATTTTTCGAAAAAAGTCATTTTCTCCGAAGAAGCGCATTTCCATATGAATGGCTTCGTGAATACACAAAATTGTCGAATTTGGGACTCGGAAAATCCTCATGCAATCCATGAGAAACAAATGCACCCACAACGAGTAACTGTCTGGTGCGGATTTTGGTCAGGCGGCGTGATTGGACCTTACTTTTTTGAAAATGAGGCCGAAATTGCAGTGACTGTGAACGGCATTCGTTACAGGAATATGATAACGGACTTCTTGTGGCCTCAACTGGACGGCATGAATCTGGACAACATGTGGTTTCAGCAGGACGGCGCAACCTGCCACACCGCGCATGAAACAATCGACTTATTGCAGCAACGATTTCCAGAACACATTATCTCACGAAATTCTGATATCAACTGGCCACCAAGATCGTGCGATTTAACGCCGTGCGATTTTTTTCTTTGGGGTTTTGTGAAATCTCGGGTTTATGCGATTAAACTCGAAACAATTCCTGAGCTCAAATCGGAAATCCAACGCGTCATCGGTGAGATACAGCCACATCTCTGTGCAAAAGTCATGGAAAATTTCATGAAAAGAGTAATGGCCTGTCATCGGAGCCGTGGGGGTCATTTGCCGGATATTTTATTCCATACTTAATCGGAACATGTCTTCATTACAATACAATAAAAATACATATAACAACTCTGTCATAAAATACTTGTTTTTATTTTAAAATGAAAAGTGCACTCTTATTGAGACACCCTTTAGTATGACAGTTCACATCACGCTCACTTCACCTAAATTTTTCACGGTGGGATCTTTACAGAATAGCACCACAGCTGTATACCAAACTGGATAAACGTATCTATTACTTAATGAATTAATATGTTTACTTTTTGGAGGAACACACTTGTCAAAAATGTCATATATCTTATTATAAAATAAATCTAAAACTATACAGGATGTAAGGGACAGCCCTTCGTAGACTGATGGGGTGAATTCAGTATATCATACTAATCAGAATTATTTATTTGTAAAACATAGGTTACAGGTCAAGGTCTTATATAATAATTATAATATGTTGCGCTATGTTCTGTCTTGATGACATACAAATTTTAGTGACGACTATTTAAAATAATGACAACAACAAAAAAAAGAAAAACACTTTAAAAAATAAACAAAAAAATATCAAGACAAAAGAAGATACATGCATGCAATATATTAGATTATTAATAGGTACAATATTTACAGTGATTTATCATTTAAGTAATCATCTAGGGCATAGTAACATTTCTCAACTAATAATTTATGAAAACACTTTTTGATTTTTTTTAATGGCATGCTTCTTATTATATCGGGTATTTTATTGTAAATTTTGGGAGCAGCACCAAAGAAGCTGGGCACGCCACAATTGTGGCGATAAGTCCCCTCTTTAAGGAGTGGCTGGAGAGGCGCCACGGCGTCCTCACCTTCCACCTGACGCAGGTCCTCACCGGACACGGGTGCTTCGGGAGGTACCTGTTCCGGATAAGGCGGGAGGAAACGCCCGGGTGTCACCATTGTGTGGATCGCCCGGAGGACACGGTGGAGCATACGGTGGAGGTCTGCCCGGCTTGGGCGGAGCACCGCCGTGTCCTCGCGGAAGCGATCGGCGGCGGCGATCTCTCGCGTCCGGCCCTGGTCCAGGCCATGGTACGGAGCGAGAGTGCATGGGAAGCCATTACCTCCTTCTGCGAAGCAGTAATGCTCGTGAAGGAGGAGGCGGGACGCGTGAGGGAGAGGCAAGCTTTGCACCCTCACGCCCCTAGTCGCCGCAGGAGACGCCCTGGGCGTCGGGAATTGGCAGCCGATTCCCGGCCACCGTAGGCGCGGGCTTGCGGACGGCGAGCAATGGGTAGCTCGCCGTCCGGTAAGGACCAAGCCCGAGTCGACGGCGCGTCGTGTTCCACGCGCGCCTCAAAGAGATGTCAGCACTATTGACGGGGTCCGCTAGGGCCGATGCCAGCTAGGGTTGCGGGATGTTCGAAAGAGTTACCGTGGCCCCGGCACAGGCAACAGAAGGAACACGGGTGGGTTTTAGTCAGTAAAAGTCTGAAACGCCCTCCCGCTCCGCCCAGAGCGGGAGAAGTCATTTGATGATTTCCCATCCAAAAAAAAAAAAAAAAAAGCACCAAAGAAGCTCTTTTTCATTAATGACGTATTGTCGTACATAATTGGTTTTTATATTGAGAACGGATTGGGGTCTTCTTAACTTCTGACAATTTAGTAAATAAATGCGGATTTGATTTTACAAACAATGCAGTTTCCAGTATATATAGAGCTGGTAACGTTAAAATCTTAAATTTCTTAAAGTAGGGAGCGCAGCTGTCTGTTAGTTTTAAATTACACATCGATCGTACACATCTTGTTGAGGACAGAGGACTAATCTAGCAGCAATGAAATGCACACGAACACTACTACAAGATTTATTGTCAGTATCCACAGGTTTTAAACTATTACAATTCACTGAATTCGGGTAAGGAGGGCTGCAGTACAATCTTTTTATCAACGCGGTTAAACTTACGAGACTACGACTAGACTAGTGCACTCTTTGGAGTCTGGAAGCGAACAGAACAATACAATGAAAATCGAGTCTGTAATACAATGTGGGCGGAAGGAACACGCGTTTACAATCTATTTCCGGTTCTGGAAGTTTCTAGAAGATTCTAACTGGTTCTACAGTGCTGCCTCTAGTGTCGAGAGGCGATTACTACGACATTCATTCATAATATAACATCAACTCATTCAGAAAACAGCGCCTCCAGTGTCGGGAAGCGCAAGCAGTTATCGAAATTAGGCGTAAATCGTTCGTTGATGCTGACGCCCTCTATTGGCGAGTGACACACACGTTAGGATGCTTGTTAGACTGCTTCCGCTGCGCGACAACAGAGGACGCTACTTGTATATCAGTCACATTTCTCCCGCTGTGTACATGCCATGTACATAGATACCACACTAGTGACTGGTATACAATGCACAATATTAACAATTGAATGCAATGAACAATTCAATAAACTATATAACATAACAATTAAGGGTAGCCACCCCAGAATCCTTGCTCTGCTATATATTAGTAACAAATTCAACTAAAACAAACTCCTCCTTGTAGCAGAATCCTGGAGTGACGCCAAACAAGGAGACACATAATATGAGAACTTATTCTACTCTACAGCAGTGTCTACAAATACAATACAATGCAACATAATAACAACTAAGTTTCTACTGGTATAACGACGAGACGTTTAACAGGACGACGCATTACACCGCTCTTGGTTTTGACGTCGACGACTCTTACGACACCATCTGCGCCTGGGTACGTGCGTTCGACTCTCCCCTTTGGCCATATGTTTCTTGGTAAGTTTGAGTCCACTACGACAACCAGATCGCCCACCTTGATCGTGTCGCCGCGTCCATGCGGCTCCCGCCGGTTTTGAAGCGTAGGCAATACTTCGCGTACCCATCGTTGCCAAAACAAGTCCGCTAGTCGTTGCGACGCTCTCCAATGAGAATGGCGTAGTTCGTCCGGCCTTGTGAAAGTCCCTGGCAACGGGACTTTAGAGGGAGCGCCGAGCAGAAAGTGGTTAGGCGTCAAAGCTTCTTCGTCGTCTGGGTTAACCGATACATGGGTCAAGGGTCGGGAATTGACCGTGTGTTCTACCTCTGTCAGAAGTGTGTGAAGCACGTCTTCATACGGATGCCGATCAACAAGTGTAGCATTCAATGCGGTCTTTACCGTGCGTACCAATCTTTCCCACGCGCCGCCCATGAACGGCGCTCCTGGTGGAATGTAGCGCCAGTCGATGTGACGTACCTCCGCTTCGTGTTGAAGTGATTCTAGGGCGGCCTTACGGAGCTCAGCATCTGCCCCATGGAAATTGGTGCCGTTATCACTCCAAATGACTTCAGGACACCCACGACGTGCCATCATACGCCTCAATGCGAGTATAGCAGCATCCGTCGACAGCGAGGCGGCGACTTCTAAATGGACAGCACGCGTAGTGAGGCACGTGAACAATGCCACGTAGCGCTTCTCATGATGTCTCGCTACTGTAACAGAGAGTGATCCGAAGTAGTCCAGTCCTGTGTGCGTGAATGGACGTTGATGGTGTGCCAGTCGACAGGGTGGTAAGTCACCTGTCAGCGGCTCTGGCGGTATGGCTCGACGAAGTCTACAGGGTTGGCAAAGCTTGATTACTGCACGGACGGATGGTCTCAAACGTATAATCCAGTAGTGTTGTCGTACTTCATTCACGACGCATTCTACGCCGCTGTGGTGTAACTTCCGATGGATCCAGTCTATGTACAAGCGGCAGTAACGGTGGTCGCCGTCTAATACTGCTGGTGACTGTGTTTCACGTGATATATCGACTGCTGCTGCGATGCGTGAGCGTATTCTCATTATCTTGTGCTCGTCGACTGTCAGAGATAGCCGCTTCAACCGGCTGTCAGCCGGTACCATTCTCCCGCTGGTGACGTGACGTAACTCATTTGCGAAACTTTCTTCCTGTATAGTACGCGTCCAAAGTATCTCTGCTCGACGTGTGTACTGTGTACCAAGGGGTATGTAGACTGTCGGAGTAACGCTGAGGTTGCGACTCTGCACTCTGGATCGCTTTCTCGTACCCTCCCGCTGCTTCACCGTCCAGTTCGGGTCGTCTACACTAACGCCTTTATTGCGTTTGCGTGCAGCTGTTGTGGTGTGAACTCGAAGTCGGTCGATGAATTGAAGAACGCGGGCCGTGGTCCGGATGAGTCGTAGCCAGGAAGAGAAACGTGTAACATCAGGTAGCGCCTCTATTAATGTAGACTGTTCGTGAGCAGCAGTAACGGTGACACGCTCCTCGCCCGTGTCGATGTAGGGGTGTGAGTCCGTTTCCTGTGGCCAGTCGATTTCGTTGTCATAGAGAAACGAAGGGCCGATGTACCAGCGGTGGCTTGCCGTGAAGTCAGTCGGTGTATCGCGAGTAGAGTCGTCGGCGACATTGTGAGCGGTGGGGACCCAGCGCCATTCGTTCCGCTCCGTGGTTTCTTCTAATTCCGCTACTCTGTGCGCGACGAACGGTTTGAAAGCGCGTGCGCCGGCGCGCAGCCACGCCAGCACGGTGCGCGAGTCGGACCAGAAGACTCGGCGGTCGGCGCGACGATCGTGCTCTTCTTCCACGCAGCGTGCCAGTCGCCCGCCGAGCGCGGCAGCCTGTAATTCAAGTCTAGGTATAGATGTGACCTTAAGGGGCGCAACGCGCCCTTTCGCTGCCGCGAGCGACACATTCACTTGACCTATGCCGGTCACTGAACGCCAATATGCTGCTGCAGCATAGGCTCGTTCGCTCGCGTCCACGAATACGTGCAACTCTAACCTAGTCGAGTCATTATAACCCGGGTGACAGCGTGGAATATGAACGCCTTTCAGAATTTGCAGAGCATTTATCCAGTCGTGCCATTTACGTTCTAGACTTTTAGGTAGGCGCTCGTCCCAACCGATTTTTAAACGCCAAGCGTCTTGCAATATGCACTTTGCTTGTGTCGTAAATGGCGCGGCTAGACCCAGCGGGTCATACAAAGACATTGTCGTTTTTAACAACTGACGTTTCGTAACCTGCTTGCTCAAATAAGAAGGGTCTACTTTCCTGAAGTTGAATCCTAAAGTGTCATTCTGGTGTCGCCAAATAAGACCGAGAATTTTCTGCTCCTTGTTGAGCAGAGTGTCTGCCTCTGCGGGCTCGGTCGAGAGGCCAGCGACAGCGGCCGGCTCGTTGGACGCCCACTTCTGCAACACGAAGTTTCCTCGCCGATGTACCGCGTCGACTGCTTTAGACACCCGGTTTGCTTCTTCTGCGCTGTCGAAGCTATGACCGCAGCGTTCTCCAATCTGTGGTAATACATGTACTTTTGTCAGGCCGCAGGTTTTGCCATGTAAAATCCAGCCAAGTGGTGTGCGTGATGCTACTGGTTCATCCTTTGTGCCTACTCGCGCTTCAGAGGCGAGCAGGAGTGCCCAATTGTCCTGGCCTATCAAGACAGTTGGTACGCCAGCATCGTATACTAGCTGCTCGGCTATTGGTGTCAGATGCTCGAAGCCCGACAGGTCCTTTGCACGTATCGACTGGCCTGATAATTCGAGTCTGTCGATGGTTCTGGCTTCGATGTCTATGCCTTCGGTTGTGTACTTTCCTCGTATATTTACTTTGACTCGTTGCGAGTTCGTGGCGTCAATGCGTGCGCCTGCCACGGCCTCGATGTAAAATGGCTCATTTGGGCCTTTTGCGCCTATCTGCTGCGCGACGTCAGTGGTAAGTAGGGTTATTGTCGATCCATCATCTAACAAAGCAAATGTGTCTACTTTACCGTTTGGTCCCGATAGTGTTACGGGTACTACTTTCAGCAAAACTTGGTTGTACGTGCGCGGCGCCACGTGCCCGGTCGCTGTGACACGAGGACGCTCTTCGGAGTCGTTTGCGGCGCGCGTTCCCTGTCCGCTGTCACTGTGCAGTAGCCTGTGATGATAATGCTCGCAGTCTTGCACTTCACACTGCTTGCTTTTGCATCTATGCTTCCATGTTCGTCGGTTTAGGCACCTGAAACATAATTTATTTTTACGTGCAGTTTCCCATCTATCATTTATTGACATTTTCTTAAAGTTGGAACAGATAACCACGCTACTACAATTACCATTGCATATTATGCAAGGTGTTTTCTCAGTCTCTATTTTAAATGTCTTGTGAGCCGGTCGTTGTGGACGGTCTCGTTTATGTTCCACCTCCGCTGAGGCGTGACGCGCATTGAGATCGGCCTCTCTTTCGAGAAATCGTCCCAACACTACTAGGCCAGGCTCGGCGTCACCAGCAGCCATCTCAAAATCGTACCACCGGCTCTTTAACGTAACTGACAACTTTTCTGAAATTGCAGAAATCATCTCCGGGCTATATAAATATTCTGTTCTTTTCAGAGCTTGCACCGCGGCAATAGCGTTTGTGACCTTCGATGCAAACACACATATATCTGTAGGGTTATCTGATACTTTAGGCAACTGACGTAATTTATTTAATTCGTAAGTTATTAATGCGTTGGGTCGTCCAAATCGAGATTCTAACCTTTGCATAATTTGAACGGCTGTGGACCCCAGGAATAGGCATTTAACTGCCTCAAACGCGGGCCCTCTCAAGGATTTTCTGAGACGGGCTAAATTCCCTGCTTCTGTGTGAGTCGACGCGGACTCATTATACGCTGCTTTAAAATGCAGCCATTCGCCGGGGTGGCCACTATAAATAGGTAAATCAAATTCATACCTGCTGGCAGCGGGTTTGCCCCGCGCTACCTCTAATAATGCCTGAGTCAGTCCTTGCAGCAGGCTCCCCTCGTCGCTACGTTGCGGCAAGGGCGGCGGCGGCGGCGCGTCGTCTGGCGTCGTCGTCCGTGAGTCGTCGTGTCGCGGCTGAGTGGGTGCCTCCCTGTGAGGCGACACGACTAGTGATTGCGGCGGGCGGATGTGGCCGCGGTGTTCGCCGAGTGTGTCCGCGGCGTCCGCCTGACGTTTCGATGTCGCACTAGAGCTTCCCTCTAACAGTTCTTCTTCTGCTGATTCTGCTTCCAAGAGCGCCAACCTAGCGGCGGCGAGTTCTAATCTCGCTCGGGCCAACGCCTTCCTGTCGGCTTTCGTCTCGCCTCGTGGTTGTCTGTGTGGGGGTGTCGTCGCCCCAGGGCTGTGAGGTTGGGTCCGGTCCGACTCTGTGACGGAATAGTTGGGCGGGTCTGCCAGTCCCACCGCTGTTGCCAATTCCGTGGAGACGGGCTCGTCCCCATCCGAGGCCGCTGTGACGGGTTCTTGCATACCGCGTGTTTTCACCATGTTGACGGTATTGCATACACCACACTACCACTTTCGCGTAAGATTAAACCGAAGCCCTACCTGCCCGAATCAGACTATCGAAGAAACAATACACTGAAGCATCCGGCTCGAAGGACCAACTGTTGAGGACAGAGGACTAATCTAGCAGCAATGAAATGCACACGAACACTACTACAAGATTTATTGTCAGTATCCACAGGTTTTAAACTATTACAATTCACTGAATTCGGGTAAGGAGGGCTGCAGTACAATCTTTTTATCAACGCGGTTAAACTTACGAGACTACGACTAGACTAGTGCACTCTTTGGAGTCTGGAAGCGAACAGAACAATACAATGAAAATCGAGTCTGTAATACAATGTGGGCGGAAGGAACACGCGTTTACAATCTATTTCCGGTTCTGGAAGTTTCTAGAAGATTCTAACTGGTTCTACAGTGCTGCCTCTAGTGTCGAGAGGCGATTACTACGACATTCATTCATAATATAACATCAACTCATTCAGAAAACAGCGCCTCCAGTGTCGGGAAGCGCAAGCAGTTATCGAAATTAGGCGTAAATCGTTCGTTGATGCTGACGCCCTCTATTGGCGAGTGACACACACGTTAGGATGCTTGTTAGACTGCTTCCGCTGCGCGACAACAGAGGACGCTACTTGTATATCAGTCACACATCTTTTTTGCATCCTGAATACAAATTCCCTGTTTGTTGACTGCCCCCAAAAAACAACACCATACCGTAGAATAGAGACTACAAGTCCATGATAGGCTATTAGTAGAGTCTCAGTATTTACTCTCTTGGATAGTTGTTGTAACAGTAGATACGCAGCTTGACTCAGGCGCTTGCAAATTTCCTCTAGGTGAGGTTTCCAGGTTAATTTGTGGTCTAAAGTTATACCTAAGAATTTCGCACTCGTGACTTCTTCTATTTTACATTCATTATAGGTTATATTTAATAGTGGATGCTCACGCCTTTGATGAAATTGCATAATTTTTGTTTTCGTCAAATTAATTACAAGGTTGTTATTGTTAAGCCAAGTTATAATATTATTTAGAGAGTTATTGATTTCGTTTCGATAATTGTCTGGATCAGTGCATTGTATTATAGCCGTACTGTCATCAGCGAAAGTACCATTTGGTTCCCCGAATTTTTTGGGAGATCATTAATATATATTAAGAAGAGTGGGGGCCCCAATACGCTGCCTTGAGGCACGCCATATTTAACAGATCTTGCTTCAGAGATATACGTAGTTTCTAATTTGCTAGTGGGAGAAATTCTAGAAATTTCTGTGCATTGTGTCCTATCACTCAGATATCTCTAAGAGTTTATGGATGTTTCCTCGAATACCGTATCCATGTAATTTTTGCAGCAAGATCTTATGATCTACAAAATCGAAAGCTTTTGTCATATCCGTGAAGATGGAACACACAGGCTTTCTTTTGTCAACAGAAGTCATTATACTTGATAGCAAGTCAAATAATGCCATATTTATATTAGTATTTTTTCTAAATCCTTTTTGTTCGTGGCAAAATAACTGAAATTTTTCGAAGTATGTGTATATTGAGTTATATATTATTTTTTCAATAACCTTTGAGAAAACCGGTAACGGTACTAAGATGACCGGTACCTACATGAAATTATTTCAGGAACGTTATGGGAATCCAATAATTCTGTCGTTACCGTGGCAAAACGCGTGTAGCGAACGGCAGCGCAGCGATCCTTCGGCCGCCGAGTATTTCAACATCTATTGCTGTTTTTTTTAATTTAGCTGTTTTATTTACATAAATGGAGTTGCTGCGTACAGAGAACGTAATTTTACAATGAAATAAAGGAATAGTAACTGAATATACGATAAAAAATATGAAAATTTTCCTCAGAATTTTTTCGGTGGAATACGATTCAAAATAAGGAGCTGAATGCACCCTGTTAGTTTGCGGAGGGCTGTCCCTTACACCCTGTATCTGGATCGCATGAACCGTAAATCTCACTGCAATCTATTTTAGCTACCAAACTATACATTCGATTGAAGTCCGCTTTATTAAAATTCCAACATGTACGAGTTATGAACGATTGAGATTGCGAGTGTCGCGTACGCGGCGATGCGGGAGAGGTGCGCGGTGCGGGGGGCGGTGCGGTGGGGGCAGCGCGCGCGCGCGTCGCGCTCGATGCGCACGGCCAGCGGAGGATGGTACGCGTCCACGGGCTGCAGGCTCTCGTCCGCCGGGCTCACCGACACGCCACCACGCGCACTCAACACGAGCTCCAACTGCCTATCATTACGGTTAGGTACTGCGTTGCACTGAGCAAATTCACAGAAGGCCATGAAATATTCTCAATAGTTAGAAATGTTGTTGTTACACGAGGACATATGAAAGTCACCTAATATACTCGTAATTACATTACTGCTATATTTGACACATATTTTTCTAATATACAAAACATCGACAAATATTCATTGTCGTCTGCCCCTGGAGCACGACACAACAAGTGAAGAGAAAACAATTTTACTTATAAACAGCCGCACACATCAGTTCAAACTTTTTACTACCTATATCAATGTCACCTAGTACAGACACTCGTCGCAACTCGAATTTCGGTGTGGCCACTAAAAATACTCCTCCTTGCTTGCTACCATCCGCCCGATCGCATCGTAGGTAATATTTGATAGCCAGGAAGCACAAATTCCGCGTTCTGAATCGCTTCATTAAGGCCCGATTCGGTAATAGCAAATAAATCAAATCCTGATGATTCCAGTAGTGATAAAAATTGTGTTGTCTTAGTTCAGAGTCCTCTGACGTTTTGATATAAAATGTTGAAATGACTACTGCTACTACTACTAATACTTGTATTCGTTTGATTTGAGTTAGTATTGGGACAAAACCAAATCCATTCACTGAATTCTACATTTACTGGCCATGTCTCAGGGTCACAAAGTTTCTCAAAATTACTTAATGTAGTACTAATACTGAATGAGGCATAGTCTAGCTCCGTTTTAGGTTTTAATTTATCGATAACGATTTCCGAGTCCGTTCCTAGTGTCTGTTTGATATGCTCCTTGTGTTGTGTAGTGTTGTACTCATTATTATGAACAACTTTTACTATGGGACCAAACCTAAAATCGCAAAGAAAAATCAGGTGTTCCCTACATTTTAACAAGTTATGCGAACATAATGTAGGGAACAGCTGTTTTTTTTTCGCTATTTCTGGTTTGATCCCATAGTAAAATTTGTTTATAAGGATGAGTTCAACACTATCGTGGCAGCTACCTAGCCAATAACGCAGCATGTATACAATTTTCAAAAAGACATTATGAACCGTACCTGCAGCAGTTTATAATTAATACACAAATGTCACTTGAAGACGTGAAATTAAAATTAAAAAAAATTGATACTTGCTTTGTTGTTCTAAGACTTTCTAGTCGTTTCTAATGCTTTCACACAAACGTTGATGTATTGTGTTAGATGCGGTTTACAACAGTATTTGATGAACACTAACATTATGTTCTACTAAAGTGGGCTCATTGCATTCACTAACGAAAGCGTAGTCGATGCTGCAGGTTGAACAAAAAGAGAATTATTTCTTTTATTTTGTTGGTGTGCTTTGTGCTTATACCAATCTCACGTTGAAAGACAGTAGTCTTGAAGGTAGGGTGGTATTTAATCCATGCCGCACCCTATTTGCGTAACACACTATCAACGAGAATCTAAATCATTTTGAAGCAAATTGCTAATCCATTGCTTCATAAGTTTGAAAAATTTGTCTGCTCAAACGTAAATAACGCAAAGAATGTTGTTGAACTGTCAAAATGAAACCGATTCCGATTGATAATGTGTTACGCAATTACCCCGCAGGACTCGAACACTGCGCCTACCGGTTCGTTACTGATAATAAAATAATAAGTTTTATTTTGTTTTATAAAACGAAGATATGAAAAAAAAACTATTACTCTACTACCTGGGTTAGACAATATTACGTATTTGGGCAGTTTCACCCAATTTATAGACATATCTACTTGAATGGAAAAATCTTGGTTGGAGATAGAGACTCGAGTAGAACACTTCTAAGATAGATGAGCTATTTGCTCAACGAGGCGCTAAATGCCCAAGCGAGAAGCAAAATCCGCTGTAAATACTTAACACTTCGCAGATCAGGGGTTAATTAAGTAGTTAAATATAAAAAGAGAAAGTTCAAAGTTTACACGCCGAGCGCCTGTTGAATAAAGCTTTGCTAAGTTTATCTTACACTACTTTTTACGCTATTGATTTTTAGGCGACTAAGATTTAATTAAATATGGCATCCTCGGTAAGGACATAGGTTACTTTTTGTCTCAAAAATAATCCTAGAGTAAAGGGGGTTATATAGTGGATGAAAGTTAAAGTTTGTATGGAAGACAACATTTCATAAGTTAGGGATATGAAACTTCAAATTTATGCTTTTGAAAAAAATAAAAAAAATTCGTGTATCAGTGTTTGTAAAATCACCCCCCAATCAGTCTGCCTAGTCCTAGCCTTTTCCCAACTACATACATCAATATTGTCTAGGAATCAAGGTATTTAAAAAAATATATTTTATTGCCTTTTTGAAATTACTTAAATAAATATGTATGTGCGTAGTACTCGCAACCAGCGTGCGTGTATGACCCGATGTATGAATCTAAACGAGGCAAAAGGAGTATGTAAGGATCGTAGCAGGTGGCGTTCTCTAGTTTCAGCCTACCGCCATGGGAAGAAGGCGTGAGTTTTATGTATGTGTGTATGTATGTAAAAATGTTTATTTAGATTGATTAAATAAAATGTTTTCATAATTATACATATAATAGATGCGTGTAGATCGACGAAGTACCTACTCTCTGCTTTTGCATTAATAAAGACTTCGAGATTTTTGCTTATGCTGGATTTTTCCCCTTAGTTAATCGTTTGTTCAGGAAATCCCTAGATGCCATCACAATATACATGGACTTACTTGGGTTCAGGACCAAGGAGTTCCTTCTGGTCCAAGCAGAGATCCTTACCAAATCCTCATTTGTTCGTTTTACAGTTTCACCGTATCTAGGGAGCGGAAGGAGAGGTATACCTGCAGGTCATCGGCGTAAAGGTGGAACTTGGTGTTGATCAGACAGTTGCCGATGCCAGCAGCAGCACTGTACAGGATGAAGAGAACCGGGCCTAGGATCGATCCCTGCGGTACACCCCTGTCCACGCGCTTTGGACCAGAGGACATGGTATCTCCACTCTCAGACCTCAGACTTCCACAACCCAGTAACTGGGTAATACGATATCCCTTGGTAAGGCTGGTTGTCAGACTGATTATAAAATTTACTATGTTGATTATTGAAATTTTTATGTAGCTCTTTTTAAGAGATAGGGATATGACATATAGTCAGAGTCCCTATCTTGAGGTAATATTTATTCTAGTACCTATATTTATTTCATTAAAATCGATCCAGCTACTTAAAAAAGTTAAGTTTTAAAGTTATAATAGTACATTATGTATGATACAAGTGTGCTATGTAATGATCAATGCACACGCGTTTCATACGACGTTTTTCAACACACTTGCGAAGCAAAAAATAAATAAAGTTTCATAAACTAATTACCCACCTATGTTAAAAAAAATTAAATATGGCCCGCGGATCCGCGGATTCTGGTGTCTTCGCAGGTTGAAGGAGAGGCAAAGGCATAAAAACTGAATATTTTGTATGTTATTTGGATGTAGAACACGAAAAAAATCTGATGAAATATAATTTTAATTTAACATATTTTATTTATGTACACAGTAGGCATTAAAAGGCATGAAGTCTTTTTGATGAAATTAAAAAAGCGCACGTCTCCGTAAATATCATAGTTATCTGTGGCTCACATTAAATTACTGCACTAGTGCGGTAAGATAAAATAAAAAGCACGCGTGTTGAATACACTGTATTATGAACCTTAAAGCGGTTCAATATGAGCCACTTTACGAGCAAGTGTGTTGAAAAATAACTTGGCTATTATGTAGGTATTACGGCGGTACAATGGCGGCCTAGAATATTTAAAAATAATAGTGATAATTTTCAAATGATTTTTTTAAGATAGACATTCAGAATCATAAAAACTCGATAATTAAAAAAAAAGATTACTTGCTTTATTATCTGTCTATTTTAACGCTTTAACGGTTGAATGGCTTTGGATTATAGATATACGGATAGGCCACATACATATATAAATAGATAGGATAGAATACATTTTATTATGCACACCATTAAATTACAGGATACATAGTTAACTAGTCAAAACAAAATAAGGGCCACTAGATATACGAGTATGAGGTGTACCATGAAAGTTATTAAATTAATTAATTGTTTAGTTTTAGTAAACATAAAACAATGTTATTGTTTACCATTTAGGCTAGTAACTGTTTAAATAAATTGTCAATAAACATGTTTATTTTAATTTAAATAAAAAATGACAATTTAAGATAAAAAACACAACGAAAAATCGCTAAAACTAAAAAATTCTTCACTTTTTATTTCTTTTTCTGGTTCTTAATAACGAGTATGCTCCTCTTTTAGCTATACACTCCTGAAGCCTGGAATGCATGCTCACGTTCAAATGCCTCACGTTTTCAGCTGGAATCTCTTCCCAGGCAATTTTCAAAGCGTCAATCGGTTGAGCTGCTGGGTGCAGACTTCTTGCTCACTCTCTCTAACCCTTCATTTCAATTGGTCCCACATGTACTCGATTGGATTTAAGTCCGGAGTGTTTGCTGGCCACGGTAAAACTTGAATGTGAGAGTCTTCCAGCCAGAGACTCGGTCGCTTAAGCTGTGTTTGGCATATTGTCCTACATCAAGACGAACCCAGGACCCATTTGCTGTGCAAATAGGATCACATGAGACCTGATGACTTCCTCGATGTAACGCTGAGCAGTTTCGAAACCCTCATTTAAAATAGCGAGCTCAGTTTTGCCGTGTAAGCTGCTAATCTCCCCCAAATTGGGACGTTAAAACGTTGGGACCACCGAAACGGTCAACTTTATGTGTGCAGCTTCCGAAAATCGCTCGCCGCGTCTCCACACTCTATTGCGCCAATCGTCATTAAAAAAATTTACTTTGCACTTGTCGGGGAAAAGCACCACGCCCCATTGATTTATACCCTAGTCCGAGTATTGACGGGAGAAACTTAAACGATTGGCACGTTGATCCCTGGACAAAGGAATTCGAACAACTCGTCATTTTGAAGTTTGCTGGTCTTCGTGCAATCGATTCCGGATAGTTTGGTCACTGACACGAGTACCCGTTGTCGACCGTACGCAATTTTGTAACTTAAGAGCTGTCACTGTGCGTTCTCGGCGGGCACTTAGCCGGATGTACCGATCCACATGAACAGTTGTAATGCGAACTCTACCCGAACCTGGTATTTTTGCATTACTGCCGGTCTCTTGGAAGTGATTCCAAGCATTTTGGATAGATCTTCGAGAAAAACCCAGTTGCAAACCCACAGACCGCTACAAATTTTTTTCGTGGATCATTGTTACGGCTCTGGTTGCAGTAATTATGTCCATATGTCTTCGTATTTGTGGCATATTAACGCTAGATGTTATTTTAACAAGTTAACCAAACAAAATTATGATAATTTTCAAAATATCAAGCCGCAAATCAAAACAAAACTTAAAG
Organism: Fissipunctia ypsillon; assembly: GCA_947568875.1. NCBI lineage: Eukaryota > Metazoa > Arthropoda > Insecta > Lepidoptera > Noctuidae > Fissipunctia > Fissipunctia ypsillon. Next base: position 3,666,625 of record OX387655.1, read on the forward strand.
CAAAATCGAAACAAGATTACAAGATTTTTTTTTTTAAATTATGGCCAGCAGGTGATCTCAAGCATAACATCAAAGAGGGTAGGTATCGAAGAGTTCGTAACATCAATATTTTGCAACTTAGCAATTAGTTAATTGTTCTATGTTCTTTAAATTACACTGAAATGTAAAAATAACAAGTGGCCCTTATTTTGTTTTGAGTAGTATATATTTTTTTATCCTGGTGGAACGTTCCCGTAGGATAATTTCTGACATCCATGCAGGCGAAGCCGCGGGCAGAAGCTAGTCTAATATAAACTAAAAGCATGAGATGGCTCCTCACTCAATTTTACTTTGTGGAACTAATTAAAATTTAATTTTAGATCACTGTATGATACACACAGAGACCGAGCAGCCCACAAGCAACCTAAATAGCACTCCTTTTGCTGAAAATAGTTTAATGAGGAATAGAAATATTTTAGCTTTGAGTAGTTTTCGCATGCAGACTGAATGTAATCTGGTTTTAATATCGCAAAAGCTAATTAATGCATAGGTCGGATCTTAGAATTGATCATTTCGACCATTTCGTGAAATGGTTGTATTTCATGAAATAGAACATCGATCGCTGCGCTGGTCACATCATGATGTGGTCTGGCCAGATCATTGAATATTCAATGTTTGACGATATGAACAGTTGAACGCACGACTACTTCATGATGTGGCCAAACATTAGTGATCATATCGTAAAGTAGTTAGATTATTCACCGGTAGAGGCATTGAAGTCGGTTTGTTTTTGTTGTGCATCCATTCCTATTCAAATAATTCCTAAGTAACTGCGACCAACTTGGATGTGCGCTCGCCAGCCGCTGCCGCGGCACCGCTCGCTTCGCTCGCTCGACTCGCGTTTGTTTTGCCCAGTGGTCAGCTGGGAATGTCGATAAATAGGTTGCTTTCGTTACGATATAGCCATTTCTACGATCGGACCAAGACAGATACCCTACATTAATGATACGGCCAAACGTCGACTGACATGTCATTAAACGATATGGTCAATTTTAGCTGGCCATTTCATGAAATACAACCATTTCATGAAATGACCAAACACTTCATGAAATTATCAATTCTAAGAACAGCACCCGCATTGCGTAACACATTATCAATCACAATGTGAATGATTTTGAAGCAAATTGCTAATCCATTGCTTCTTAAGTTCGAAAAATTTGTCTGCTCAACAACGTAAATAACGCAATGAATGTTGTTGAACTCTCAAAATGCAACCGATTCCTACTGCAAGTGTATTATGCAATTGCCCCCCTGGCCACGATACATATTTTATAAGATTACCGAGACATTATGAAAATAAATCTCCAGGCGCCTGACAAAAATAGCGATTTAAAATTTAACTGGCGCATTTCAATGAGTAGCCACATTATCAGGCGCATAGGATAGATAGCCTCTGTCTCTAGTATTTTATTTGTTTCAATTGATGGTGGGACTTAATTGATTGATTATACTTGATCCATCATCATCATCATCTGCCTGCCTTTTCTCAACTATATTGGGTCGGCTTCCAGTCTAACCGCAGGCAGCTGAATACCAGTATTTTACATGGAGCGACTGCCTATCTGACCTCCACAATCACAGAACAGATAAAAGAGGTGGCTACTGGTGGCCGGTGATCATGGAGGAAGTTAATAATAATTATGTAATATGTGGAAAGTGAAACATCAATATTTTATGTATAAACTCAAACTCAAAGCATTATTTCAAATAAACCGATTATACTTTTGACTTGTCTGTTCTGACTGACCAATCCCTGTCGGTCAATGGTGAAGAACGGGCAAGAAACTCCACGGACACTCTTTTAAATCAAAATATTAGTTAGATAATGCATGTTGAAATTATACATGTGACAACGATGCGGAACGTTAAAAGCGCCCGTAATAAAAAGATTTAAAAAAAATTAAAATAAGCCGTGGCAGCTAAGAGATGACCAGTCCCTACTGACGGCGCCCGTTCACGACCATGACGCGCGGACATTGATGGATTAGCACCATAGATATTATAAAATTTCTGTGATTAGCACCATTCAACTCAACCAACTTAGAAAGGCATAAATAAGTTCGTGTTCTACCCAACAGATGGCGCTACTCGTCGCCAGCGGGCGCCGCCGTGCCGCTGCCGGCCGTTTACCTTGCCACACATTACAATTTACATAATAATTATGATATGTTGATGATTATGCTTCTTTGACTACCTACACAAACTTAGCACACTTGCACCTAATTCTATTATTATACAAGCACCGATAATATTACCTAGGTACTTATTATAATGATACCTACTGCGCCTAGTACTAATAATTATGTATTCATCTACTGCAAAAACTTGTCAAGTCATGCTTAAAAATAACTAGGTACGTAAATGTAGGTAGATTATAGTCAGGTCACTGGCAAAACTGGCTCTTATGTTAATATGATTCACATCAACAAAAAACTGATTACAGGTATGTACATCGATTACTATTTATAGAACTAGAGTTCTTTATTTGTAATCGATGTACACGGGCCGTATTATGAAGTATTATTAATGACACATCATGATTCCAGTCCGAAAAAGGGATGAAGTTATCGCTCATGTATAGCTACGAGTATTAGCTAGGTCTCCCTCGCGAACTGGAATCATGATGGCATTAGAACGTCATAATGGCACCTGCACCCTAATTGCGTAACACACTATCGATCACAATTTGATTGATTTTGAAGCAAATGGCTAGTCCATTGCTTCATATGTTCGAAAATGTGTCTGCTCAACAACGTAAATAACGCAATGAATGTTGTTGAACTGTCAAAATTAAACCGATTCCTACTGGAAGTGTGTTACGCGATTTCCCCGCTGGTACCGTACTATGACGCTTTAAACCCATTGGGTGAGAGAGAGACGGAGCTACATGACCGATAACACCATCCTTTTTCGGACTGGAATCCATACTAATATTATAAATTTGAAAGTAACTCTGTCTGTCTGTCTGTATGTATGTATGTTACTTTTTCACGCCTAAACCACTGAACGGATTTCGATAAAATTTGGTAAGGAGATGATAGATGGCATCCTGGGGAAGGACATATGCTACTTTTTGTCTCAAAAATAATCCTACGGGGGTGATATATGGAATGAAATTTTGAATGGGAAACCCAGCATTTCTTAAGTTAGGGATATGAAAATTCAAATTTATGCTTTTGGTACAAAATAAACAATTGCATGGCAGTGTTTCTGAAAAATCATCCCTTGGAGGTAAAATAGGGGTTGATTTTAAAAATCACAAATAACATTAAAAATTACCTCTTTTTAAGAGATTTATGGGATTGGAAATGTAGTTATAGTTCTTATCTTGACTTCTTGAGGTAACATTTTATTCTTTATTTTTAACCGACTTCAAAAAAGAAGGAGGTTTTCAATTCGGTTGTTTTTTTTTAAATTTTCCAATATAAACCGATTTGGAAAATTCTTTTTTTATGTGAAAGGACATACTTCCAGATTGATCCCATTTTTATCATAACCCTGTTCTGAATTTCTGATGATAGAATCCATGAGGAATTGAGGGAACTCCTCAAATATTATAGGCATATACATAGCGATTTTGGTATTTTCATCAACAAGTCGGGGATTTGCATTCAGAAAGTATCATTTGGTGCAGTGGAACTGATGAGGAAGATCACAGATGGTAAGTATTTCACGGGTGACGATAAGATATCTCGATTAAGATAGTTAAGCGACTATGACGAAGTAAATTTAATTTAAGGGTGTGACTTATCATCAGATCAGTTCGATGGTACCATTTGATAAGATAAGAGGTATAGGTACCATCGAACTGATCTGATAATGAAGCCGGAAGGTAGGCACCAGAACTCCATAATACAACAATGTATCCTAGCTGTGTTTGGGATTATTGGAATTGTCATGAGATGGACTCTGGCTATAAATAATTTTAATGGTAATATTCTTCAAATTGCGTTACTTGAGTCGTATGTTATGTGTGGCCTTGATTGTCAGAAGACAGATTTGGTCAACGATCTGTCGTCGTGTAGCTGACTTAATAATTTGTTGGCGAACGGCGTCCAATCTTGATGAAACTACGCCTTCCAAACTTCTGACACGAATTAGCGTGACATATATTTGCCTTTTTGTAAAGTTTTTATTTGAAAGGGTATAGTCCTGAGGTGGTTGCATATTTTGGTCAAATACTGATGGGTGGTTTTTGAGTTAGCTTCAATAATACGTATTTTTTTCCATTTAGTGTATGTTGATGATGTTATAATAACTTCCTGTCACTGTTATTTACTAAGCAAGTAGTGGTGTACGAATTTGGGTGGGGTAGTACTACAACAAAAAAGTGGAAAATAAAAACTTACTAATAAAAAAAGGCTCGCCGCCTATTACATGGGACTTAAACATAACTGGCGAAATGTGAGTGTACTATAGGTACACCTCTGCCTAACCCTTTGGGGAAACAAGGCGTGATGTTATGTTTACGTAAAAAAAAATCGACTACCAAAAAAAACACTACATAGTGAAAAATAACTTTGATTTCGGAAGTCGGTGGTAAAAAACGAAAATACCAGAACAAAGACACCGACTTCCGAAATTAAAGTTATTTTTCACTTTGTAGTGTTTTATTTTGGAAGTCGTTTTTTTTTTATAAATAAGCTTTTATTGAAATCGGTCCACTCGGTCAAAAGTTATTTCTTATTTGTTATTAGAGTGTGACCCGTCATACTTTTAACTAAACAAAGTCCACCCGTCGTGTGTCTGTCTGAACGCGATAAACTCAAAAACTAGAACTACCGAACGAATTTTCATCCAGTTTTCACCAATGGACGGAGTGATTTACAAGGAAGGTTTAGGTGTAAAAAAAATCATTCATGTTTTGTATAAATTGGCAATTTAATTTTCAATTTAATTTTTTTTTTAAATTGGTAATTGTTTTGTACCTATATGATGATTCGATGATTGTTGAAGATGTCGGAAAAAATTATGCCAACTGGGAACTTTCTGGCGTGCGCCGCATAAACCAATAGAGTATTATGGAACATAGGGTACTTTTAATCCTGGTAGTATGTTACCGTGGGATATTTTCAGACATCCATGCGGGCGAAGTCGCGGGCAAAAGCTAGTACTTCATAATACAAGCGCAGGACTTTTTAGCATTGCTTTAAAAATAATTAAGTATACATATTTGTGTGTGTTACTTGATTAATATACTACCTATCTATGTACCTATATGCTTTAATGTATTAGGGGACGAATCGGACGAGGGCTGGTCTCCTATTCTTGTTAGCAGACGTTGGTGTAGGTAGATGTAGTGGGAAGGCGGCAGCTTCTGTTGGCCCCAAGCTGCTATAAACGCCGCGATGGTCTTCGGATTCGTAGATCTCATCCACATCGAAAGAAATCTTCACAGTCTACCAGTCTACATACTCATTGCTACTATGCAGCATGTCTTAAAGTAGACCACTTAGATTATTTTAGTTGGTTACTTGAAATCAAAGTTCAAACTCTACCTAATACGTGTAATTTTTAATCCTTAGATACATATTTCCATTTGTAATCATTATACCTAACGTCTAGATAGGTAGGTATGTTTATTATGAAAATACTTGAGTTTGCACTAAATCACTGATTCATGATTTTATAAATATTTCCTTAGAATTAGGTAAATCAGAGCACGGCGTTAAATCACATGTTCTGTTTCCAATTAAGTGTCGCAGTTTTGCAAAGGTCAAGGAGGCTCATGATGGCGCTCAGAAACACGGTGACAAGTCGACGCACGCGCACGTGACTAATCAAATACGGAAAACTTTGGTTTAAGTAAGAAAATACAATACTATAAACGTGACTTCTTGGTACTTAATTACTGCTAGGTGATTAAGTATTAAGACAGCCTTTGGTGCGCATTTCTTCCAAAATTGTGGTAAAAAAACCAAACTGACCTGGGTCCGAAACTAATATTGGAAAGTTTTACCCATTAGAAGCCGTTATTGGTAGTTGGAACAGCAGAGCAACATTTTTACAGTTTTAAAGTGAAAGATATAAATTGCTAATAGGTATTTGGTGTTAGCTAAATATGAGAGGAAATACGATTTGCAAAACCTCACTAGATTGAAAGGACGGGTTTAGGTTCAACAAACTGGTTGAATTTCTTTTAGTAACCACAGTTCATATTATATCCTCTAGTATTATAAACGGACCCTGGCACTCGCCGGCCACACCTAAGTATCGCCGGCTAAAACTTAGGTGTAGACTGAAAAGTAGGTTAGGTTAGAACTGTGATATTAACGCACGAGCCGAGCGAGCGACGTGCCACAGTTAGTTCAGGCACGAGAGAATGTAATGTTTTGGGAAGGTATGATGAAGGCTACACCTAGTTTTAGCCGAATGCAATTAAATAAATTCGGCACACTAAAACTTTTTACTCTGACTGTATTTTAACTTGTGCTCCGGTACGTAATATCTACAAACATCATCATCTGCCTAGCCTTTTCCCAACTATGTTGGGGTCGGCTCCCAGTCTAACCGGATGCAGCTGAATACCAGTATTTTACATGGAGCGACTGCCTATCTGACCTCCACAACTTAGTAACTGGGTAATACGATACCCCTTGGTAAGACTGGTTGTCAGACTTTCGGGCTTCTGACGACCCGTAACGACTGTCAAAGATACACGAATGACAGCCGGGACCAACGGCTTAACGTGCTTTCCGAGGCACGGAGGAGTCTCGGTATGTAAAGATGGTCACCCATCCACGAACCAACCCCGGCAAGCGTAGCTTAACCTGATGGATCGACCCGTGCGGCTGTTATTACTTAGCCACGAGCTCCTCTCCATAATCTCCATCCATCTCCATAATATCTACAAACATAATCAATGTATATGTAGAGTTGCCAGACGGGCGCGACCCCATGTGCACGATTAGAAAGAAATAAAGAAACAATAAGAAGGTAGATATATGCTACCTACATACCCGATATTTTTAGGTGCCTATCTGATTTATTTACTTGTCAACCGGAAATTGCTAAACATGACAAAAATATACGAAGAAGGAAACCAAGGTATAGATAGATAGAAGATAGAATACTCTTTATTATGTACACCATACGAATTACAGATATAAATGTAGAAATTATACATAGGCTGACACAATGGGCGGTGTTATCGCTAAAAGCCTTCGATCAATATTATTGATCGGAGCTAAAAACGATCTTTTACAGACAACCTTTGGATGGATTAAGGGAGAAGCAGAGACAATACTGTAGGTAGTCAGTGATATACCAGTTAAGTACATATATGTACAACAAAAACATAATACATATATAGATACAGTAATAAACGAAACAAGAGCAAGGAACTCTATATAATGATGATGGTTAAGGAAAGAGGAAGTGTTTTTTTACCATAATTTTAAAAGTGGACAAAGACTGAGCACGCCTTATCGACACGGGCAAGGCGTTCCATAACCGTACTGCTGTAAAAGACTTGTCATAAAAGCTGGTGGAATGCATCGGCATCTCTACTCTCAAGCTTTCCAACGACCACAGATATCTATTGTGAGTCATGAAGGAACTTGAAACGTGCTTTAAATTAAGAAGGATACCGAGTTGGTAAATGCATGCGTTGGTCTGTGGTAAGATCCGGATTACAACCTTTAACTTAGCTGGCTGCACACAACAAGGCCAGACTTACCTAAAAATCTAGCCAAATGTTTTGCTAACCATGCCTTGAAATAAATAAATTCTAAGGTTGCTTGGATGCGAGAAGTCGAGGTTTTAATAATAGTAAATTGTTATTTTACTGTAGTTACTTATTTACACATACAGCAAATAATCCAATAACAAAGATGGCTGGGATGGTTCATAAGGATACCTACCTATACCTAACTAACTTATAGCGACCGTTTATATGTAGGCATTCAGGAGCTAGACCAATTATTGTAATCGTACTTGAGTGTGGGAAAGAGATGGAGCTAGACGTCTTGTATAGCTCCATCTCTTTCTCACACTGAAGTAACATTAAAATAATACTGCTTTAAGAGGTGGTGGTTGGCCCCCTGCACTTCAATTACGTAACACAGTAACACACTCCATCACAATCTGAAAGATTTTAAAGGAAAGTCATAAACCATTGCTTCATATGTTTGAACAACTCATCTGCTAGACAACGTAAACAACGCAATGAATGGTGTTGAATTATCAAAATAAATGGCATTGGCATTATGAGTGTGTTACGCAACTACCCTGATAAAGAAAATCAGGTAGGTTATAGGTTATAGATCCGACAGCAGCAGACTTACAATTTTTAGAATTGATTTATGCTTATTTTGTGACGAAATTATCAGGCACTGTTTATAATCCCAGAAGTCTTCCTTACCCATGTTAGTGTTTACAATGTATAATAAATGTCACGTCATCGTCACCGTTAAATTATGAACTTCGTAAGTTTCTATTATATCGGTATCTATTATTTCCGTATTATAAACTGTCGAAAAATTGTGAACTGCAACAAACCATTTACAATTTAAGTAACGCATTATTTTTCGATAAGTAGTTTATAATATACATAATATATCCATGGGAAACTGAGAAATTGTGAACTGGCCCCTATTTAATAAACCTTACAAATTGCAAATTCTAGATGACAGGCTACAATTATACAAGTTTCTGCTTATTAAAAATTACAAGTTACAGTTTTAGTGAAAAATTTAGAAAATTGTAGGACAATTATTGTACATATTTCTGTTTACAGGTGTCAGTCAATATTTGTAGGGAAAACTATTTTAGTGAACACATAATTATAGGTAATACAAGTTTACATATTTTGTAAATTGTAATATAATTCTGTGACTGGTGGTCGCTCGATGTTTCAAAACTTTACAATTTTGTGCCTTAGCCAAATGACTAAATAAATTAAAATATTATATGCAAAGGAATGGTTCACAACGAATAGTGAAAGTAATGATGTTACAATTTTGTCATCAAAATCGACAGGCGTTATCTACTTAGGTAAACATTTATTAAACAGCATATACGTACAATTGTGATACTTGCACGTTATTTACTTGTTAGTTTCTTACATATTTGTAACGTTTATTTAACAACACATGTAGTAAAACTTAACAAGTACGTCAACAAAATTGTAGGATTGTAGCCTTTATTATACAGGGCCCTGGGTATCAAACTTGCTTAAGTAGCTCACCGGTAACTACCCGAGTCAGTTTGAACCGAATATCATAATAGATGCGATACGATGTTGTGTGTTGTTCTGTGGCTCATACCAACATCAACGCTCTAGTACGCGGATACCTGATACAGATTCAGTGCCGTCCGATATATAGGTAGTGGATATATAGTGCCGATACATAGACATAGATATTGTATCTGTATACGATTTGTATCGTCCACCCCTACCGCTCTCTTCGCTCGCTCGGCTCGCGCGCGGGTGTTCATAGTTCTAACCTAACCCATTTCACCCAGTTCAATTTTTCAACACAATAAATTATAATCTAACGGAAATAATACCGGTATACCCCCTTCTTATCTAGTGTCTCACTTCCAATATCTATGTTCTTCACACGCTAAGAATCTTCGTTCTTCTAACAATCTTCTCCTACTCTGTCCTTCTCATACTTCTGACTTTGTTCATTCTTCCTTTCATATTCAGTCTATTCTTCTTTGGAATGCGCTACCTCTTGACATCAGGACGGCCACCAGTCGGTATGCATTTAAGCGGAGATTGCGGAGTTATTTTCAAAATAAATAGCGTAGAGTCATCTCAAAACCTCTCTCTCTTGAATTTGTATATATAATATATATATATATATATAATATAGGTATATATTATAGTAAATATGTATGTATGTGTATTATAAGTTTATGACTTATTTATGTACAAATTGTTCCATTTCTAACAGAGCACCTGCCATCTAATCTCTTCACCACCCTTGGTTGACTGGTAGAGAATGCCTAAGGCATTAAGTCCGCCTTTGTACTTTTATAAGTGTGAAAAGTTTAAATAAATAAATAAATATACATATTACAGCTTACGGTGACATACTATACAAGTATGTGTTATATTATGTTTGTGTTGTGTAAAGAAAAGAAAGAAAGAACAATATTTTATTTGGGACACGCACAGGAAGTACAAAAAGTAAAAAAATAGCATTAAAAACTAACAAAATTAACATACTTTTTCTAACAACTAAACAAAAAAAAAATCAAGAACAAAGACCTGTGCGAGGCCAAAAAGGCTTCTATCTCAGCGCAATGCTGCGATATTTAAAAAAAATACCGCAGCGCTGGTATTCTGATAGGGCCCGCTGTCATGTCGTGTTGTGTCGAGTAATATTGGTCGTCACTCATTTAGCAGATTGTCAATATATTGAAAAAAAATTGAGTATTGATAAATTTGCACTTGGCAGAGGAATTATTGGTCACTGAAGAAACAAAAGCTGCGACCCTTCATGTCGGCATAGAACTCATCTTTACGCTGCGCAATGAAGAGTACCTACAGCCTTGTTGGTCTAGTGGTCGCAAGCGTTACTGCTGAGCATGAGGTCCTGGGTTCGAGTCGCGGGTCCGGCAAAGTGTTATTGAGTTTTCCATCTGGAATTTCTCAACAGCGGCCCGGGTTCTGGATTTGTGCCCAGTTGATGGCAATGGGCTCGGACTTAAACATAACAGGTGAAATGCGGGTGTACTATAGGTACACCACTGCCTAACCCTTCGGGGAATACAGGCGTGATGTTATGTTATGAGTACCTAGTTGTGGAAAATTTCAATCTTGTGGCGGAAACCACACGCTAAGAAATGCACAATATAAAGACTTGACAAGTAAATTGTTGCAAACCAATTTACAATTTTATTATTGTCATTGTTAAACTGTCTGACAGAGAAAAGATGACGAGAGACTTCATCACAATATAAAGAGATAGGTACGAAGAAGTAGATATAGCTTATTGTATTCTGTTCCTGTAAATAGAATACGGAATGAGTACATAAGAAGTCTGAAAGTGGCACAGGTGACTGAAAAGTTGTGTGGGAATCGGTTGTCATGGTATGGGCATGTGATGTGGAGGAATGAGGAAAATGTCGTCAGGAAACTTTTGAGTATGAATGTGGATGGTTATAAGAGAAAGAAGAAGAAAAGGGGAAGACCAAATAAAAGATGGATGAACTCTGTGAAAGATGATATCGATAGAAAGGAGGTGACTACCGAGATGACGACTAATAGAGACAACATGGCGTTACATGTATTTTAGAAAAATACATGTTGCGCTGGCCCCAAATAAATTGGAATAAGGGCAGGAGAATGGTGATCTACAGGATCCGTGGAGTCTGATGTGCAAGCAAGAAAAACGGACTAGAATTAGGGCGTTTTCTTTCAAGATTTTTTGAAGGCATATTATCTATACATCTATACAAATAAATAAAATTAAAGTGTCTGTTTGTATATTTGTAATGTCAAAATAACAACTTTTTACTAAATGCATACGAAAGTATATACAGTACTTATAACAAAAAAGCAATTTTTAATTTTTTTTCTGTCTGTCTGTTCCAGCTAATCTCCGAAACGGCTAAACGGATTTTGACGGGACTTTCACTGGCAGATGTTACGGCGGGTAACTTAGGCTACCTTTATTTTAGAAAAATAATTAGGGTTCCACGCAAAGAAATTAAAACCCTTGAAATTATGAACAAAAAGTCGGATTTGAAAAATTCTTTTTGCATTTGGTAGCCCAATTCTCGAGGATAGTTATATGCTATTTAACATCATGCTACGACCCTTAGGAGCCGAGCAAAAAGAAAAAAGTCAGAAAGAATAATAAGCGAAAACGAAGTAATAGCGCGGGCGGGCCATTCAACGCGACGGGTCGGGGGACGAGGGAGTTTTATTAAAATGTGGCTGTTATTTTCTATATTGTGTATCTTACGACATCTACGCGAACGAAGTCGCGGGGCACAGATAGTCAAGTTAATAAAAACGTGACTCACAAAATGTTACCTACTGTAACTTTTCGTGCGTAAACACATGTGTTATTCCGGTATAACAGGTTTTAAGTACATTTTTTGTTATTAAAATCGTTTTGATCGCGATTGGTGATGGTTTAGTCCGTGTGTTGGTGTAGGTTTGTTTATTAAAAGGTAATTATTCAGCCATATAGCCGTTAGTATGCACAGTTATATTTATATGAGTAGCTTCGAATCCCCTATATTTTGTGATTTGGTAAGATCCTGCTGCATAAAAAATAATAAAAGTCTTTATTGCATGATCAAGATCTGACATGTCATGTCTGTTTACAGACATGACATGACACACACATGGTAATATGATAATCAAATTATTAGTGACAGACTTACCTTAAATATCGATAGTCTAGACTACCAAGATGGCGTGCCTAATGCAGGAAGTAGATGTGGGTAGTTACATCAAGTCTAATGATGTTTATTTGTGAGCGTTCAAGCAAAAAGGGTCCAGTTCTCGGCATTTAGTTTCCGAGGTATACGCAGTTTTGTAAAGTTGGGTGAAAAAATTGCATTTCTCGATTTTAATTGATTATTAATTAATACTCAATTATCTACTAGTTCATACAGTAAATGACTTTATATGATGTTTCTAAGTAACAGAAAATGTACCAGAACATGTACTAAGTGTCAAAAATCAAACTTTGAAAACGTTTTTACTCAAATTAAGCTTTTTCAAGGTTTCAACTTCAAATGTCTGATAAAAAAAATGTGCCAGTTTTTGAATATTTTTTTTATCCTTATTATCAATTGACTGTTCTAGATCTGTTCTGGTCTGGTCTGGACTGATCTGGTCTTAACTCAATACCCCACTACTGGACCCTTTTTGCTTGGACATTTCTGTAAATACATAGGTTTAATTATACAAACACTTTTACAGTACGACACAACTTAGATGTAGCATAAATTTGAAAATTTGCATTCATTCATTTCAATTTTACGAATATATTTGGTTATATGACTTTACAAGTTATTGCGTTTGTGTAAAGATCATTTTCGCCTAAAGCAGTAACAAAGATTAGTGATTTTGAAGGCGCACTCAGTTCGGATGGTGATCGGTCTTACGAATTTTACCGATGCTACATCTAAGTTGTGGCGTACTGTACACGTCAATCATATTTAAAAAAAATCTGATGAGGTCGGTGTTCCCTATCCGACTACTCTGAGAAAAAAGATTGAAACAAACTCCAAGGTCACCGTATCTATTAAAGTGCAGACATTAGCTTGGTCAGATAATGTGAAGACCATATAGATTAGTGTCTAAATTGGCATCTATTCAAACAGCCACTTAGCAAACCTAACTACTGAAACTAGAAGTAAATACTACTTAAGACTATGTGAGTAAGTACCTGCAGGTCTTACCCGAGATCAGGTTCAAGTCGCGCGAGTCAAGGTGCGCAGGCGCCGACCTCGAAACCAGCCGATGCTATAAAATGCATTGCACAACAGCTCTGAGTGATTTTAAAGGTCTGTTAGTAGCAGCCATTTTTGTAAAGAATTTATATTTATTGATTTGTTAATTATAATGAAATATCTTTTATACATATTATTAAAACATTCTATGGATAGCGTTCTTTCGTTATTTCCTGCCGAGTTTCGCCCTCAGTGTCAGCCCGCCGTCAGGTGGCAGACGGGACGTCATGAAGCCTTTTTTAATTAAGGCGAAAGCGCCAGGGTAGCGCACGAAATTCATATTTTCTTACGTTTTTTTGCAATTTACAGGTCAATAATTAGGTTATATGTTGATTAAAATATGATTCGCGACCGTAACAAATATGTTTTTACAGAATTCTAGTCATTAAACTCATCAATACAACTCTCTAAGACCAAGTAATTCTATTGAATGACTATTTCATGAGATCTTGACATTTGAGGATTATACTAACTTAAGGAGTTGTATTACTGATTCTAATGATTATAATTATGTAAATACATATTTGTTACGGTCGCGACTCAGACTTTAATCAACATACACCCAGACACTGAGCTGCAAATTGCAAAAGTCGTAAGAAAATTTGAATTTCGCAGGCTACCTTAGCGCTTTCCCCTTAATAAAACGCTGTCGATAACACCTATCAGATACATAGATACATGGGACAACAAACAACTGGTGACATGTGGGTGTACCTGCTACAAATACACACATTAGTTTCTTTGCAGAATACAAGGGTGATAATATGTTTTGAAATGTATTTTATATACTACTAACTTTTGCCCATGGCTGCACCCGCGTGTAGGTCGGAAATTATCCCACAGGAACGTACTACCGAGATAAAAAGGATCCTATGCCCTAACCTAGGTCATGGTCTACCCTTGTGCCAAATATCATTCAAATCCGTTTAGCCGTTTCAGCGTGAAAGCGTAACAAACAAACAAACTCACGTTCGCATTTATGATATTATAAAGAAGAATGCCCATTTTTCACCTGACTATGTATAGAAATGAAATAAATCTTAAAATTCAGCTAATTGAAATGTATATTGATTACGCTTATCACAATGTTTAAAGAAACGCAGGATTTTTTTTTTAATATTTCTTTATGCTTTTTCTACGTCAAGGGGAAACGTATTTATTTATTACCATGTTTTGAACGCATCTAAACTATCTTTTTTTTACGACGTTCCATTTTACACACTGCTACTTGGCTTTATTCCTTTATTTTTTCTCTATTTCTGAGTTTTATACATTATTTTGCGTTTTATTTAACCAGTAAGTATTTCTTTATTAGTCTTATAATACAGATTAATTAAAAATAACATAATAATTAAATAAATTAATCATGCAATTTGTAATTGAGTTTGCACGATTGAAACTGATTTTTTTGACATTTGACAGTTCTGCGATTGGCAATTGGCATTGGCGCAGTCCTTCGTTGTTGCGTTTGCGTCTCGTTGTGTACTGTGCCATTTTCATTGTTAGAATAGATTTAGATGAAAATGATGATAATTAATAAACCATTCCACTTTAACATACTGTTTTAGGTATTTGTTTTTCCCGTTCGAGCGTTAATAATTTGTTCTAGCACATTTATTTCTTCATTACCTTTTTAGTAACGGCAAATCCTAACCTAAAAAGTAACATTCATATTTTTTGGACTTCGTAGCGTTTAAATCGTAAAAATGACTATATGACGTTATTTTCTAAACTTACAGGTAGTCTTTCTACTATACCTTATGACTATACAAAGACTTTCATTATTAGGTTTTTAAATGTATGGGAAGTGGGCAATGTGGGCATTGTTCTTTAAGATTAGGATTACCTTAATCACGTTTAATTACTTTTCCATTAACCACTCAATCAAGAACCTAATTCTTGCGGTCAATCAGATCACTTACAAAAAGATTTTAACTGTCTTAAATTTGACTTTATTTAATTATATTTATGTCAATCATTTGCAATTTTCTCTACTGCCAATAAAAACACTTATGTTCACCAAATTGCGAATGAAATCAAGTCAATAATAATTATTAATAATTAAAGATATAAAAGATTTTACATGTTTACTTACCGCAGTTTGATCCGTCATTTAGGACTGATTTCACCAATGAATTTGTATGCGATCAGCACATAAACCACGTTTAATATGGTTGTCAGTGTCATTATTTTCTTTGGAATAATGACACTGACAGCTCTTGAACGCGGTTTAGATGTGCTGATAGCGTTCAGTTTCATTGGTGAAATGCGCCCAGTGAAAAACATTTGTATACTTCAATCGAGACAAACGCCTCATTTATACCCAATTAATTATTTTAATGAATCATCAATCAACACAACAATAGCTACTGTTAACAATAATTACAAAAAGTCACAAGAGAAAATCCCTTATGCTACGGCGACAATGTTGTGAGAAAGCGTTCTACACATTCGCGTGCTCTCTGTTTACAGCCAAACCTCGAGCGGTGTGCGAGAGAGAACGCGCGAATTGTAGTTAGCGCGTGGCCATGCCTGTCGAGGCCTGTCACGGCCCGTGCCGAGCGTTCCCATCACAGCACAGGCCTCATCGGATCGACGACGGTTCCCACCGCACGGCCTAGCGCGATCTGGCTTGACAAAATACGGGCCGTGGGACGTTAGCATTATAGCGACAATGTAGCCGTAGCATTATAGCCTGAGAAAATGACGTCACAAACACAAGAATCGTCAGTTCTGAACAAAAACACATTTGATATCGGCGCGCACGCAGTTACCTTGCGATCCTTGTGAGCGAGCGACATTCAAGACCAAACGAATTAGTGATGATGTCGGTACACGCTGGCTGATAAATGTTATACGTTTTATTAATCTTATAGTCGTGTCGTGTCGTGTAGCAGGATAATAGTGTCGTTTTTTTTTAAAATGGTTTGTGGAAAATATGCGGTGTAGTGTGAAGTGATTTAACTAGTGATAAATGTGATATTTTATATTTAGGTGGGTACGATTTTGCTCTAATTTGTTCTATTTTTTTTATGCAGGTGCCATATTATGACGTTCTAATGCCATCATGATTCCAGTGCGCGAGAGAGACCGAGCTATACATGACCGATAACACCATCCCTTTTTCGGACTGGCATCATGATGGCATTAATAATACTTCATAATATGGCCCCAGATGTATATTGTTTGTTCTGATACAAAGACTCAGGACTATTATTCATAGGGGGATAAGCACAAACTACAGAACACCACCAGCTAAAAGTGTTAAATTGTATACTCATTTAGAGATACTTTTCTGTTTTATTTTATCACTAGCAGCGCCTCGCGGTTTCACCCGCATAAGTCTCGATCCCGTGGGGATATCGTGATAAAAAGTATTATATGTGTTAATCCAGGTGATAAACTGTCTGGGTGCCAAATTTCATACAAATCCGTTGAGTAGTTTTTGCGTGACATAGTACATCCATCCATCCATCCTCACAAACTTTTCCGTTTATAATATTAGTAGGATCATATTTTTTCTGTTCTGTTTTTTCTGTTTTGTTTTCATTATCTCGGGTTGAATATCCTTTGTCTTCCAATTACTTTATTCTCTTTCTAGGTTCCTAGTACCACTAGTGCGAAACAAACGTGCATTCCCGTTGTCCCACCGCGGCCAACCGCCAATTACCTTGTTTTCTTCCTACAATCCTAGTACCCTACAATGTATTCCAGACATTCCAGTTGTCCCCGAGAAGGGAAGTCACGTTTCATATGTACTAGAAATCTAGAACGTTTAGGAGTTAATAAAACACCACATTATGTAATTTGCACGAGGGATCAATTAACAACAAAGTATTTGAAGTAAATCTAGTTCAAATGTATTGTGCCTTAAACCTGCAATTAGTTTGGAAAATATTAAGTAGCATACCTACATTTAGACAAAGTAACGTTAACGTTCATTATAATTTAAACGTTTCTTGAAATACCTGGTCTTCTTTGTTTGTTACTATTATTAGATTATACTGCTATGGGCAAGCTTTGGTCAATTAATTAGCAAATCTCTCATCCAAACATTATTATTAAGTGAGTTTGTTTTTTACGCTTTCACGCTAAAGCATCTAAAGCGATTTGGATTAATTTTGGCATATGGGTAAACCATGAGCTAGGTGGTACAGGACAAACTAATGTTAAGGAAATCAGTTCTTTATTTCCGCATTTTTATGATAATGTTATCTATTTTGTTCGACTTGTTTTTGACATTATCATACCTAATAATTTTGCTAAAACATGTTATATAAATAAATAAATATTATCTATACAAATAAATAAAATTGAAGTGTCTGTTTGTAATGTCAAAATAACAACATTTTACTAAATGCATAAGAAAGTATATACGGTACTTATGACAAAAAAGCAATTTTTAAAAATTTTTGTCGTCTGTGTCTGTTTGTTCCGGCTAATCTCCGAAATGGCTAGACCGATTTTGACAGGACTTTCACTGGCAGATGTTACGGCGGGTAACTTAGGCTACCTTTATTTTAGAAAAATAATTAGGGTTCTACGCAAAAAAATTAAAACCCTTGAAATTATGAACAAAAAGTCGGATTTGAAAAATTCTTTTTGCATTTGGTAGCCCAATTCTCGAGGATAGTTATATGCTATTTAACATCATGCGACCCTTAGGAGCCGAGCAAAAAGAAAAAAATCCGAAAGAACCTAAGCAAAAACGAAGTAACAGCGCGGGCGAACGATGCAACGCGACGGGTCGGGGGACGAGGGAGTTTTATTAAAATGTGGCTGTTATTTTCTGTATTGTGTATCTTATGACATCCACGCGAACGAAGTCGCTAGTTTGTAATAAGTACTAGATGACCCGATGAACTTCGCACCACACATTCCCATACTTAAATAAATAATAAATAAATAAAAATAGTTTATTTCTCACCATTTAAACTTACAGTTACTCAATTAGGTACAAGTGTACAAGTAGGTATTTCACATTTTTGTGGTGATCAAGATAAGGTGCACAGAGTATTGACCCTAGCCCCTGAACTAGGCGGGAACCTGTATCTCAGGGGATAGTGTTCAGCTATTATCATTATAATTGTTACCTTAGGACATTTGTGTGTCACTAATATAGTTCGTCTCAGTAAGTACCATTAGAGAGTGCTAGAGTTTGTTGGTGAGTTAGAAGATATGAGTTATGGATGTGGGCATGTGTATAAATATGAGTGGTGAAATGGAAGAAGGTGTGTGAATGATGTAGTGGTGAAGTAAGAGAGGAAGTGTGTGTGTGTGTGGTAGTTATAATTATACATGAAGGGTCATTCGTTTTTCAGTGTTTTCGTAATCCAATTGCAATAAGTACATTTTTACATTAGATTTGGCTTCATGGCTGCTAAGTTTTATTATATTCGTTTTTTCGTTAACTTTGTTATAAATTATAGAACTTAGGACATAATGTTGTCGCTTTCCAAATTTTGTGCTGTGTGGGACTCTAGGCCAAGGTGCTGGATTTCTGCGTTTACCAGTATCAACAGGCGGGAGGACTGTTCGATGTCTTCTCATAGTGGATGCGAGTACAAAAAGCTGTCGAATGGTTAGCACCTGACATTCTGAGTACAGTTGTCTAGTTGGGTATCTAAAAGGCTTCCTATTTATGACCTTCAGAACAGCTCTTTGGGCTCGCTCCAGGGCTAAAAACATCGTCTTCGAGGCACCGCCCCACACTGGGATACAGTAGATTATGACAGATTGACACAGTGCGATGTAGATTTTTATAAGAAGGTCTTGTGATGCAGATTCTCTAAGAGTTTTAAACAAGAAGATCATGTTTCTCAACCTTGCTACTACTTTTTTAAGTTGTTTATCCCATCTTAAGTGTTCATCGATTTGTACTCCTAAATATCTGACAACACTGGCAGGTGTTATAGCCTTACAATTACAGTTTTGTGTTTTATCTCGACAAGTGTGTGATATTAAAGTCATCAGGTTGTTTGTTATTTGCTCTTATTTTAAAGGCTACGTAATTAGTTTTGTCTAAATTAAGTGTCAGTAGATTGGAGTTGAGCCAGCACATTATTCTCCTAAGGCAATCCTCAGCTATTTGCTTTACGAGAGCCCAACTAGAACCATGTACCACAATAGCAGTATCATCTGCATACGTGTAAATTTTTGCATTTGGTGTGGACATTTTACGGAGGTCATTTATGTAAATTTTGAATAGTGTTGGGCCTAAAACACTGCCTTGTGGCACTCCAAAATTGACAACTTATTCACCAATGAGATAGGAACCAATTCGCACCTGTTGAGTCCTATTAGTCAAATAGTCCTTAAACATAAGAAGAAACACATCGATTTTTGGCTGTTCTTTGTGTTTCTCCTATCTTTTTTCCCCAGTATTGAGGCGAACAAAACCACAAAATATTCCAATCGGTTGAGCCTTTGTCGAGTTTTTGCAAGACTAACGCACGACAGTTGATTTTTATACACAAAAAAGTGTTATTGAAATAACGCAAAACTTCTTATGGGGTCATTGTAGGTACTCATAATTATGAACAACTTTTACTATGGGACCAAACCTGAAATCGCGAAAAAAAATCTGCTGTTCCCTTCATTTATGTTCGCATAAATCGTCAAAATGTAGGAAACTGCAGATTTTTTTTTTCACGATTTAAGTTTTCGTCCCATAGTAAAAGTTGTTCATAGTGATGAGTACAATGACCCCTCAAGAGGTTTTGCGTTCTTTCAATAACACCTTGTACTTATACATATTTACGTAGGGTGATTATTTTATTACGTAGAGACTTATTAGACTTATTTTATTACGTATTAGATTACGTATTAGCTCGTGGCTAAGTAATAACAGCCGCACGGGTCGATCCATCAGGTTAAGCTACGCTTGCCGGGGTTGTCCGTGGATGGGTGACCATCTTTACATACCGAGACTCCTCCGTGCCTCGGAAAGCACGTTAAGCCGTTGGTCCCGGCTGTCATTCGTAGATCTTTGACAGTCGTTACGGGTCGTCAGAAGACCGAAAGTCTGACAACCAGTCTTACCAAGGGGTATCGTATTACCCAGTTACTGGGTTGTGGAGGTCAGATAGGCAGTCGCTCCATGTAAAATACTGGTATTCAGCTGCATCCGGTTAGACTGGAAGCCGACCCCAACATAGTTGGGAAAAGGCTAGGCAGATTGATTGATTAGATTACGTTGGGTGTTCTGAAAGTCTTGAGACTTAACTTTATTTTTCACAGTTTTTCAAAATAATTGCCACCACAATGAATACACTTCTGCATCCATAAAAACCAATCACTAAAAATGTCTTTTCATTTCTGTTCAGAAATTTCCGCACATACATATATTGTCCCAGGTCGAAAGTAAAGCTTCTTCGTCCCGAAATCTTTGCCCTTTCAATTTACTTTTCACGAAAGGAAACAGTCCAAAGTCACATGGCGCCAAGTCTGGGCTGTAAGGGGGATGTTCAAAAAGTTTCAAGCCGACATCTCGCAAAAATTGGCATGTAACGTCAGCACGATGTGCCGGAGCATAATGAAGATACCAGGTGCAGAGTTGTGACTTAGGACGAAGCTTCTTGAATTCCTGAATAAGTTGAGGAAGGCAGACAGTGGTGTACCAAGCAGCGTTTACAGTCTTCTGCTCACGGAGAACTACTTGTTCAATATTCCCCGAATACCGAAAAAAGCCACGAACATTTTCTTTTTTATCGACTTAGATTTTTGTACTTCAGTCGGAGTTTCTTCGCCTTCTATCACCCATATTTTATTTTGCTGCTTTGTGAGCATGTCGTAATAATGAAACCACGTTTCATCGCCCGTGACTATTGAAATGATGTCTTTAGATTTTCCGTTTTCAAACTTTGCAATCATTTTTTTACACCATTTAACTCGCTGTTCCTTTTGTTCATCGGTAAGTTTATGTGGAATCCAAAGAGTCTTTTTTATTTTTATTTTATTTTATTTATATGACTTTTCTATAACCTAAATGATAGTGAATAATTGAATGTAACGCTGCTGAGCCAATCTGCAGTACATAAGGAGTCTATTTGCCGGTAGGTTATTCGCCGGTCAGTTTCAATTAAATTTTTAACTGCAGAAATATTTTCTGGAGTAACTGCTTCCGCCGGTCGTCCTGAACGCGGGTCGTCTTCTAGGTTAAATCAGCCACGCTCAAACTGTTTGTACCATATGTAGACGGTTGCACGAGAGGAACAGAACAGGCATTTCTTCTAAACAATTTTCTGGACTTAATCCACGTAAAAAGTTATAACGCAAAATTGCGCGATATTCGATAGTCGTCCACGAAGCCATTATCTATATATATTAACTTGTTCGAACACGATCTGCGGCAATACTGAATGTAATAACGTATATCATATCATAAACAATCAAACTACCTGCTTGCGTCGGCCATTCGCCTTAGTATTATTAAGTATCTCAAGACTTTCAGAACACCCTACGTACTTACCCAGTGACAAAAGCCTCGCCTTTCATGCACGAGGTTAGGGGTTCAAATCCGGGCAGTACCAATGTGACTCTTTCAATTCGTATGTACTTTCTTAGATTATCTTGTGTGGAAACATGGGCTTATAGTTAAACATAAGTCTGAAATCGCCAACCCGTCTTGAGCAAGCGCGGTGATCAATGCTCGTGCCTTCTCTGTATGAGAAGACGCTTTTGTCCTGCAGTGGGACATCAACAGGCTGGTATTATTATACAAGGTGTTTTTTTATGTCGTAACTCTAGGGTTATGTTCTATAGGTAAAAATAAGCGATACTTTACGCCTGGACAGCTTTTAATTCTCTACAAAGCGCAAGTCCGATTCTGCATGGAGTATTGCAGCCACCTTTGGGATGGCTCGGCCAAATACCAACCTGCCGCGCTTGACTCGGTGGAACGCAGAGCTAAGAGGCTCATTGGCGACGTAAGACTGGTGGATGCCAAGCTTCACAGCTTGGCTCATCGCCGCAAGGTTGCCTGCTTGTCGGTCTTCTACAGATTGTACTTCGGGGAGTGTGCTCAAGAACTCCACGACCTCATTCCGCCGGCCCTCTTCTATCAGCGAACATCTAGACGCACTGCAAGTTACCATCCTTACCTAGTTGCTATCCCACCAATTCGCACTAAGCGTTTCCAAATGTCCTTTGTGATGCGCACAGCAAAGGAGTGGAACTCTCTGCCTGCGTCTGTGTTTCCGAACGCATACAACCCCGATCTCTTCAAAGTGAGAGTGAACAGGCTTCTTCTGGGTAAGCTCGCTCCATCGTCGACTTTGTCTCTGTCATCTCTAACCTAGACTAGAGTCAAGAGCAAACCTATCTCAAATAAAAAAAAAATAGTACAAAAAGTCCTAGAATATGTGGTCCAGAAATGCATAGTTTCGAAAATATCACCAATCATAATTAAATTAGGTTCATTCTACTAATAACTACGAGTAATTCATTTTCATTCATACCAAACAATCATTCATAAAATTAAAGCTAAGAAAAAGCGACGTTGTCATATTTCACGTAAGGGTGTTTTACATTAAAATAATCGTTGCTTTGTCGAATTATTTTGTATGAGAAATGAAAGCAAAAAAAATGTTAATTGAAAAATAATTCATATGCCAGTTGATTCTTTGATATGGTCTCATTCATACCCTAGAGAGTTATGACATATAAAAAAAACACCTTGTATACTTTCAACTAATTTAAATAATTTATACCAAACTTGTGGTGTGTGGTGGTGCTCGTCGCGCGACACGCGGTGCCTTTGTGTCGCGTCGCTTGTCGCGCCTGTTTGCAGCAGCCTCAATAAAAATTATGAGTTACACAGTATTAAATCATTACGTGTGACGCTCGCGCATATTTTAAGCACACTTATATTACTTGTTTTTTGAGAGACCTTGAACATGAACGTCAAAATGAAACAATGTCAAGTTACAGAAACGTGTTCTTTATTTTCCTTATAAAATAACATTTTGTATTTTAGTTTTTGTGGTCTAACCTTCTCTAGTACTAGGTCAGCAGCATCGCACAAGAACTTAATTATAATAACCGTTTAAAGTTGAGGCCACTTGCTTGCAGTTTACAAGCTAACGTAGCGAACATTAAGAGTTAAATGTTAATTGAACCATGCATTCTTGACACGTAAGAGTGTTAACTAGACGTTACACAAGACTGCAGGGTTAATGTCATGCATGTATGCAGAGCTTGCCGCGTGCATGTCTGTGCATGCCATAACAATGAGTGTGTTGACATACTTGCGAAAGCAAATAATCCGATAAATACTTAGGTACTTGTGTCCAGCTGATAATGTTGTTGGAATAAAGTTGTAATCAACCTCGCTTATCAGTGAACTTTGACCTACTGATAACAAAAGGCGCACCCTGTTTTTAAAAGGTTGATCAACACATTTAAATATCTCATGTTAAGTGTTGTGATTGGTTGAGGGAAAGAACAACAGTCAATCTAACCTCTTGCCATACTTACCCAATGATATTTGACAGGAAAAAGTTGTCTATGGACAAATAGCGATACGGTTTAGATATTTGTGTAGGCATGCCTCACCCTTGAGCAAACTAGCATCAAAATCTGACCGGCAATTTTGAGAAAAATACACTTTTGGGATTTATTCCCATACAAATTCGTCAATCTGCTTTAATTCTTTCTGAAAATCTGTGGTAGAATGTCCGACTTTGATGTACCTCTTGTGAATTGTTTGCTAAGGTAGTTTAGAGATACCTACTTAATTATTTTCGTAAGTATATATAGAAGTAGTGTATAGATAGATATATAGATAGAATACCCTATCCCACCCCTCTATTTCCTCTTTTCTCTTTTCCTCTTTTTTCCCACATAAAGTAGGTAAAATAACTTTACTGGTAATGAAACTGTATATCCCGCGAAAGTGTGGAGGTCGAGGCTTTTTAAACTTTAAGACCCTCCACAATCGCGAGATATGCAGTCTCAGGGAATATTTCCTTGAAGCCGACGTGGGGATGCATCGAGATATGGTCGCAGTGGACAAGGGCCTCACCCCGCTCTCCTTGGCTAAAGAGAACTGGCGCAAGCCTGTAGTGCTTGACACTAACGATCGCATTGAGGTATGGCAGAGTAAGGAGCTTCACGGACGCTTTTTCCGGGCCCTACATGATCCCGATGTAGATTTTCTAGCGTCTGTAGCCTGGCTGCGTTTTGGTGATCTCTTTGGGGAAACCGAAGGTTTTGTCTGTGCAATTATGGACGAAGTTATCATGACGAACAATTATCGGAGGTTTATTGTGAAGAACGGCACGGTTGACATCTGTTGGGCATGCCACCATCCGGGAGAATCAATCCGACACATTATCTCTGGGTGTTCTCGTCTAGCTAACGAAGAGTACTTGCATAGATACAACCTTGTAGCTAGGATTATCCATCAGCAACTTGCTCTGAAATACAGTCTTGTAGAATCGGAAGTGCCGTACTACAGGTATGTGCCCACCCGACCCAGTTCTCGAAAACGGAAATATCACATTGTACTGGGATCGATCCATCATCACTGACAGGACTATTGTTGCCAATAAACCTGATATAGTGGTAGTAGATTGAATTGAGCAGCGCAAAATGATTATTGACATAACTGTCCTGCACGACGGGAACCTCGTGAAAGCCGAAAATAAACAAATCAAGTATCTTGACTTGGCTCGCGAGGTTGTGGACATGCGGGATGTGCACTCAGCGGTCATTGTGCCGATAGTCGTATCAGCCAGTGGCTTAATTGCCAAGAGCCTCGACCAACACCTAAGGAGGCTCTCGCTGGGCAGCTGGATTAAGGGCTTGATTCGGAAAGCGGTAATTCTGGACACGGCTCGCATTGTTAGGAGGTTCCTCTCTCTGTAGCCCTGACCGCCGGTAGCTTGGACCCTGTTCCCGATACCGGTGGGTTACTATTTTTTATATTTTTAAATGTTTTTATACTTTTTAAATTTTTTATTTAAGATAGGTTTGCTCTTGACTCTAGTCTAGGTCAGAGATGACAGAGACAAAGTAGACGATGGAGCGAGCTTACCCAGAAGAAGCCTGTTAACTCTCACTTTGAAGAGATCGGGGTTGTATACGTTCGGGAACACAGACGCATGCAGAGAGTTCCACTCCTTTGCTGTGCGCATCACAGAAGACATTTTACATTCTAATATTTAAAAATATAATTTATTTGTATATAATGAAATAAAGGGTAATAATAAAATAATACAAAAATGAGTTTTCAGCTGTCTGTTTGTTTATTTATTTATCTTTGGTAACATTCGATTTCATTATTAGACGCGATTAGCATTTTAAATGACACGTGTGATAATCGATGTAGTAGGGATTAAATAAATAAGTTAAGCAAGTATTCGATTATCTTGAATGCCACTTGTATTTATTTATTGCAACACAGCAGGCTAGATTTAATGCTAGATAAGTAGTCACAAAAATCATATGCTCGTAATTGTGTATCGAGTCTCAAGGTAACACAAAAAAAATAGTAGAAAATTCACCAAGGGAGTTAAGACTAGAATCCTGAGTGCAGACAGGGATTCAAGCTCGTCCAAGACGGAGACGTCTACATATATCCCCGAGGAGAGGACTCTACTTTTCACATCTTCTGCGAGCAGACTTTTTTTTTGTAAAAGTTTTATTACGAATTTTTAGTTAAGTTTCCAAGTTCTAATCACATTATTAAGTTTCATTATAGGGTTATAATGAAATTCAGTACAATATTGTTACCCGGCTAGCCCCAGGGCTATAATCACTTACTTTAGGTTAGGTTTGCATGACATATCTATAGTAAGTAATTAAATATTTTCGAGCAGGTGGTGTGAAAAGGACTAAATTCCATCTTAGTAGTGGATTTCTGGCATGTGTTCTTCGTTTTTCATATCAAAAAATCATGAATTCGTAATTGTGTATTGTCTCAAGGTAACACTAAAATAATTGTAGATAAATCAAAGTTCCTCTCGTGGTTGAAAATATTCGCTTCGCTAGTGAAATATTTTATAGGAATGGAAAATCACCGTCTATATTGATATACCTACCTACAGCCCTATAATATAACGTGCCCCTTGACATTAAAAGAGAATACAAGTTACGAATAATTGTGGCCGACCTCTAAGAACGTTCAAGATCGAAGCTTTATTGATCGGTCGTTTCTGAGATCAACCGGGACATACAATCCTACTGACGAAAATCTTGTGACGAATATTTTATATGTAAATGAGGCTCGTTCTTGCAGCATTAATTTGATAAATGTTTATTTGCGTTTTATTTCCTGAATATAATGTCTATGAATATATCTACTGATTTATTTTATCCATACATACTTATAATATTATAAATGCAAAAGTTACTCTGTCTCTCTGTTACCTATTCACGCCTAAACAGCTAGACGGATTTGGATGATATTTGGTTAGGAGATAGGATACTTTTATCCCGGTAGCACGTTCCTGTGGATTAATTTCCAACCTCCACGCGGGCGAAGCCGCGGGCAATAGCTAGTCGTCAATAGATTCGGTATACTTACCTAATTTTTGTTAGGTACTATAGTTACGGTTAACCTGCATAATCTGTAGGTATTGTACGGTCAGCAACGAAAGTTGACTAACTACAACTTTTACTATTTCTTACATCACTAACTGTCTGACACAAATTATTCGATGCACTGCTTTCATTATTATGTAAAAGGTAGGGGTTTTGTTATTTTAATTTTATATCTGCTCCAATAACATCAGCCGCACTGGTCGACCGAAGGTTAAGCTATGCTTGCCGACGTCGGTTCGTGTAAGGTGACTATTACATATCGAGCTCTCTCCGCGCCTCAGAAAGCACGCTAAGTCGTTGACTCCGGTAGATCTTTGACAGTCGTCACGGGTAGTCAGAAGCCCGCAAGTTAGACCTATGGCAGTAACTGGGTTGTGGAGCTCAGATGAACAGTCGCTCTATGTAAAATACTAGTCTTCAGCTGTATCTGGTAAGGCTGGAGCCGACCCCAACATAGTTGGGCAAAGGCTAGGCTGATGATGATGTCTGCTCCGATATATATTCACAATCATAATTTAAAAAAAACTGCAGTCTTAATCTTAATAGACTTTCAAGGTAACACTTTCTGACCGGGTCCCTGAAACGATCAATTGCAACTTGCAATTGTTATCAATTTATTTTTATTTATTTATTTTAGTACATGAAGGACATACAGCTAATTAAAACAAACAAAAAGGAAACCATAGCACCAGAGAGCCAATAACAAATCCTCACGTATAGAATTATAATAACAATTTATGGTGTGAGCACAAAAACAAAAACACATCGCCTAAATTAAAGTAAGAAGCAATATAAATACTTGATTTGCAATAATACGACTGAAATAAAAGAGAATAGAAAATATAATAAAAACAAATAGTATTTCCTACCGCTACTTGAAAAATTTGAGTCCTTAGCACCTTCTGGCCGAATTCACACTAATTGTGAATGGATCAAAATCATATTCCTTGCATATATCATTGAAATTTCTGCTTGCTCGCACAACATAACTGCATATTGTAGTAATATTGTCAATCGCTTCAATTGCATTTGGTAGACGATCAATTTGCTCATCACTGTGTATCGATCACGTAAAAATTGTCAATTTATTGTAATTGATCGTTTCGGAGATCCTTTAGTTACAACAATTTGTAGAATAAAATCATTATAAGAGAACACACTAATTACATTATAACAATGTAGGTACCACTGCGGCCCGTTCTACTCCAATTAGCTGGGCTTTGCACAAGATAATTACTTCAACTAGAATCACTTTTGTCTCTAATCTAGCCCTGGTCTAATTCTGATTGGTAAAATAAGCGGTTGACCACTAAAACCACTTATCATAGTAAACAATTCGGTATGTAAAGTCAAAATGTCCTACACTGATTCCAAAACCATTTCGAGCTTTTAAGTTTCTTAACCTTATTATTCTATTTTTAGCGCTTAAAATTATACGATGGAGTTTAGTTTAACATAAACATATGATACCACTTGACTTTCATTTCACCTCCAAATGACGTCAAAAAGTAGCCAAATAATTGGGAATACTTTCGGTACCTCCCATAATAAGAAATCAAGTCATATACCTAATGTCAAAAGAGATGACCATAATCATAATGCAGTCATGCGCAAAATTCGGTCTTTGAATCGATTCAAATCAAAGGTTGAAAATCAATTCACACAAAAAATCTAAATCCCGAAGCCTGAATGATATAAATTATGATCGTTAATCAATATAACGATAGAAAATCCATACACTGTAAAAAATAAAATAATCAATAAAATCATTCGAACTATTTTGTAACTACTAATGGTGTTGGAAACTTGCAAATATAACTGCTACTTATTGTTTGGTTTGATATCTTTTACTCTATACAATTACTAACTAACGAATTAACTAACTATACAAATAAATATACGAAACAAAAGGAAACTTAGGCGTCGAAGTACTCGTCCGCACCGCTGTCATCCGGAAACGTGCCCAGAAGACTGGCAGCATTGCCACGTTGAATGGCAATGCCTTTCCTCTTTGCGTTGCCACGTTGAATGGCAATGCTTTCCCTCTTTGGCCAAAGAATTGTTATTAGTTTAGAAATAAATCATTTACAGTCGTGCACCACTTGGTAGATAGTATATACCTGGATACTTTACGTCTTCACTCGACAACTAAACTCGCATTTCTAACGACTGGTGAGGACAGTTTAGTAATCCAAAATTAGTAACTATTATCGATTAACTGTATTCGAGTTACTAATTTCATAATTGATTATCAGTTTAGTAAGTACCACTGCGGAAAACATCGGGAGGACACGGACATGTTCTAGAATAAAAAAAAAAACATCGAAGACATGGGTTCTCTACTAACACGCACTGGGCCGCCGTGGTGGATGGTCAATTATGGCACATTATGGTCCACTCCCTCTCACAGAGAGAAGGCCTGCGTCCCAGCAGTGGGAACGTTATATTATGCAGATTATGTTATGTTAAAGTACTAATTTAAATGATACGAATATTCTGACACTATCATAGTGAAGTTAGGCTCAGACTTTACCTAGTATACAATTATTATTTAGATACTAACATTACTCTTAAGGTTTTTTTACTAACACTACTGTTTGGATCTCTGTGGTTTGATAATAATGACGGTTTATTATTATTACATATTATTTTAGAGAGTTCTGCAAGGTGTGTCTCAAACCAGGCAGTTGACGACGTACAATTTATCAGAGTATCCGAGTATCACAAATTGCTTGACAATTACTGACTACCTACTTTTTTTTCCTTTTATAAAGTATCACGGGTCAGTGATACTATTCACATTACAATCTAGCCTATTCGCTAATAAGTAATTTAAATATAACTTAAACTACTAAGACGGCAGATGTGAGTGGAAACGCCGAGAGGGAGGCCCTAGGAAGACATATTACATCTTATTGGTGATGTTCTTCAGAAAGGTCAGGTGCGTAGTACTCGCAACCGGCGTGCGTGTATGACCAGATGTATGAACGTAAACGAGGCAAAAGGAGTATGTAAGGATCGTAGCAGGTGGCGTTCTGTAGTTTCTGCCTACCCCCATGGGAAGAAGGCATGAATTTATGTATGTATGTATGTCAACTGCTAAGTAACTATAAAATTAAGAAATCGTCCAATAACGTCTTCCTTATTCACTTTATGTTAAGGGGAAGACACTTAATTCACGTGCTCTTTAGTCCTCACTTGCACTACAGCTTAAGTTCACTCACACTGCACTAAACTAACTCAAAAGGTTTTACCCTTTTTAGTCTTTGCACTAATTCAGTGATGTCAAGGATTTACCTTTACGGCCGAACCCAATTATGGAATCTTACCGTCCTAACATAAGGACAGATAGAACTATACTGTCTAGCATCAATTATCAAATCTGTCTTTTATTGAAAATAGGTATTTAATGGGTTTTCGTTAATACCGGAAACAATGTCGGTCTGTCAATGGTACCTACGCATTCCCGGCCGTCGAGAGAATGCGTTCTTGGCATCTGTCATTTTCATTCTAACGAATATGTGTTTTGCGAATTTGATCCTTATTACAACTAGAAATTGCCCAACTGACAGGTGTCAGGGACGCATTCTCTTCACGGCACGACCAGTTGGTATTATTGAGTCGATTTCTGGCAAAGCCAATTGCTTTGCCAAGGCTTTGAATAAAAAGCACCGTTTAGTTTTCTCAAAAACTAGAGCAGTAATCTTAGTTTCGGTGAAAGAATTATCTTTTATCTAAAAAAGTTACCCTGTATTCATGTACATTTCATTTGTAACATAGGTAAATAATAGGTAATAGTTAATATTACGTAATCCAGTGTACTTTACTACAGAACGGTGCATTATGCATTATGCAGAAACTGTCGCACATTCATACTTCCATACTAGTATTAGAAATTCGAAAGTAACTCTGTCTGTCTGTATGTTACGTTTTCACGCCTAAACCACGGAACGGATTTCGATAAAATTTGGCGAGGAGATAGATAGCATCCTGGGGAAGGACATAGGCTAATTTTTGTTTCAAAAATAATCCTACAGGGGGTGATAGAGGGGATGAAATTTTGTATGGGAAATACGGCATTTCTTAAGTTAGGGATATGGAAATAAAATTTATGCTTTTTGTAGAAAATAAAGAATTATATACAGGGTGTAAAGGACAGCCCTCCGCAGACTGATGGGGTGAGTTCAGTATATCATACTAAGATGACCGGTACATGAAATTATTTCAGGAACGTTATGGGAATCCAATAAACCTGATTTGTTTTATTACCTCAGGCGCAATGTTTCGTTACCGAGGCAAAACGCGCGTAGCGAACGGCAGCGTAGCGAGCCTTCGGCCGCCGAGTATTTCAACATCTATTGCTGATTTTTTTTATTTTAGCTGTTTTATTTACATAAATGGAGTGCTGCATACAGATAATGTAATTTTAAATTGAAATAAAGGAATAGTAACTGAAAATAACTAATTTAATACGAAAATAAAATACTGAAAATACGATTTAAAAAATGAAAATTTTCCTGAGAACATTTCCGGTGGAATATGATTCAGAATAACGACCTGAATGCACCCTGTTAGTTTGCGGAGAGCTGTTCCTTACACCCAGTATAGTTCGGCGTTTTTGAAAAATCATCCCCTAAGGGGGTAAAATAGGGTTTGATTTTAATAATCAAAAATAATATAAAAAAAATTGTGTACCTACCTCTTTTTAAGAGATTTAAGGGAATGGAAATGTAGTCAGAACGAACTACGAGTATCTTGACTTCTTGAGGTAACATTTTAGTCGTTATTTTTAATGTATGTTTTTTTTTTTTAAGAGGGCTGTCACATTTTGTCACCTCTCTTGCTCACACAGTACCAAATTTTTAGTAAAATTTTAGTTCACCCAGATAATTCATATCAACAATTCGATCACGAAAGCTCAGAAGATGCAGCATCTTAAGGGAAAACTTAAAGGTGAGGCAAAGCGTCTCATTCACCATCTCCATATATCATCGGATAACTACGATACCGCGTGGGATATCTTATTACACCGGTACAATAACACACAACTTCTTTTCACCAATCACATTGAAATCTTCCTAAACCAACCGGTCATCCAAAGGCAAACAGCATTAGACATCAAAAGGTTGTATGATACCTCAACCGAATGTATTCACGCGATACACAATCTCGGTGTTGATACGAATACATGGGATCCGTTGCTGGTTCACTTACTTTGTAAAAAACTGGACCCAGAAACATATGCTGGATACAAAGAAGCACGCAGGAATCCTCATGACCTACCAAAGCTGGAGGAGTTAATGTCTTTCCTCGAGAGTAAATTTACTGCTCTTGAGCCCATTAAAAACAATAAGGAACCTTCATCATCAAGCAAACGGAACCCAAATCAATCGCATAATAAGCAAAACACTAATAAAAGTTTCGCTAACAAAAATGTTCAGGCCATCATTACGCAAACTTCGAAATGCATCATATGCAATGCAAATCATGCCCGCAATTTGCTATTGTGCAAAAAAATTATGACAATGACATCAGATGTACTACAACTGAAATTGGTGTCGAAAACAAATATCTGTCGAAATTGCTTATTCAGCCACGATGAAAATCAATGCACGTCGACGAAACGATGCAAAACCTGTCAAGATGACCATCATACAATACTCCATGAAGCGTGTGTCTCATCATCATCATCAGCTCCTCAAGCAACTTCATCATCAGCATCATCTCCAATGACTGCTTCGTCATCATCATCATCTCCAATAACTGCTTCGTCATCATAATCATCAAACAAACACCCTAACGTTAATCATGTCGCAGGGGATGACGAAGAGTTATTGTTGACCACGCTGTCAATCAATATCAAGTGTTCAACGGACATTCGCGGTGGTCGCTTTTATTTCATCATCATTCCCATAGAATCGCCCCGGTATCATCACTAAGTGTAGGGATCTCCTACAATGAGTATTGAGTACAAAGGTATTTTATAAATAAGTTTTTATTAAAATCGGTCCACTCGGTCCAAAGATATTTCTTATTTGTTATTAGAGCGGGACCGGCATAATTTTAACTAAACAAAGTCCTCCCGCCGCGTCAGTCTGTCTGAACGCGATAAACTCAAAAACTACCAAACAGATTTTCATCCGGTTTTCACCAATGGACGGAATGATTCATGAGGAAGGATTAGGAGTAAAATTGGCTGAAATATGATGATATGTTGATTGTTGAAGATGTCGGAAAAAATCATGCCGAACGGGAGTTTTCTGGCGTGCGCCGCGTAAACCAATAGAGTAGTACGCTCCCGTGGAATATTTTCCGACATCTACGCGGGCGAAGCCGCGGGCAAAAGCTAGTAGTACTTAAATAAAATTCTTAGAAAAAGAAAAAAAATATCTGGAAATGTAATGAAATGGGACATAAATTTTAATATATTTGATGTAATTAATCATACTTTACTTTCTAAAGGCAAGAATAATATTTTTGACACAAGATTTATTACTTTCGAACGTATTGAGATGAGAATACGTTATCCGCATCGTACGTGCGTTTAAGATGGGTGACAAGCATCCTAATTTCTTGATGTTGTAAACATATTGTCAATATTATGAATGAAAAAAATATGCTGAGAACGAAGTGTGTAAATATAAAGGGTGAAACCCAAACCAAGCAAGGCTAATTGGCTGTATCTCTTCTCTATGCCTTGTCAGTGGTATTGATTTGGTATTTGATTTATCTCTGTATTGTAAGTATATAAAATAATATAAAGGTTGTTATTTTTCCAAAAGGTGCTATAGGAACCTCTTTTAGGCTCTTTTAAATACAATTGTGGGTTGACCCTAGACCATTTTGTTAAATCAGTATATTACATTTAACGTAAATCAGTTTCGAGAATGATCGAGACTAGTGATATTATAATGTTAAAACAAATGATTGAAAAAAAAATACTGTACAAAAATGTTGTAGTAAGAGAGCTGAGAAATCTCACGCGCGATAAAAATAAACAAAAATTGGCCAAGTGTGAGTCGGACTCGCACACGAAAGGTTACGTCCCACCGCGGTACGATACTTCACACTACGTTTTTTACTTTAGTAAAAAAAAGTTGTTGTATAGTTAAAAATTAAAGGGCGTCCCCTTTAATTTTTAACTATATCTAAAGTTTATTATTTGTTGTTATAGCGGTAATAGAAATACACAATCTGTGAAAACTTCAACTGTCTACCTATTACGGTTCATGAGATACCTACAGCCCGCTGACAGACAGACGGACGGACATCAGAGGGTTGTACGTTGTTTTATAGCTAATAGTTTTATAGAATTTCGTTTCACCTAATTTTTTTCTCATATTGTCATTTCATAGAATAATCAATATGCAGAATAGTTACTTTGAAGAAATTTAGATCATTGATTTTTGTTTCAGATAAAGTTTAATGTTAGAATATTTGTATCACAGAATAATAAATCAAATAATTATTATTTTTCCTTATATTGTTTATTTAATATAAAACTTATGACCAAGAATAACACTTTATTGAGTGACAGTTTCTAAACGTTTCAATTCATACCTTTGATAAAATGCATACCCTCCTATAAAATTACAGCATCGCGTTCACAAAAATAATGCGGGTTAATTCTTGTCAAGCAGGAAAACAATCTTGTTATTCTCAATAATAGTGACTTTATATGCACATACTAAACAAGCATGCACCATGCATGCAGCAAGTCTTCAGCATGCAAGCAAGCATGCAACATGCAGCAGGCCTGGTTTCTGTCACGGCCCCGGCGCTGCGGGGCTCCGCACCGGCGGTCCCACGCGAGCTTATCGTCGCAGATGGTATTAACGCTCACCACCGCAGCTTCGGCTTGCTGGCCGGCAAAGCCGGCTAGCCTCAGCCGCGGCTGCGAGCGTTAAGACCACCTGCTCCTCAGCTCCCAGGCCGCCTCGCCCCTCCGCGCGGGCTTAAATTACACTCTAGTGGTAGGGCAAACAAGACTACGTGGAGTCGGTTTTGCAGTGATTCGTTTCTGTCACTAACTTTACTTACTAAATTATGGATAGCATAACGTCTATTTTTACATCAATCAAATAAACAGATTTATAACTCCTCCGCAAAATATCTAGTAGCAGTTTACCGGCTTTCATACCCTCGATTCAACGGCACTGAGAATTTAATCAGGAAAATCCTAGCCTCCACACTGATTAATTTTGATATGCCGTGCTTCACCGAGGCTATGGATGCCAGGAGACTCGCTTGCCCGAACAATCCATCTTCCCAGAGACGGTGGGATGAGCCGCTTTGTAGAGTAGTACAGAATAATTTACTAAACACGTCTGCTACTACTGCAGAGCGTGCGCGCCTGCTGGCTGTGGGTAAGCGGGAGTCGGGTCTGTGGCTTCATGCACTACCGTCATCGAGCATAAGTACTTTGTTCGACGACACTACTTTCCGCCTCGCTGCTTCCCTGCGACTAGGAGCCCCTTGTTGCTCTCCTCATCGCTGACACTGTGGCGAAGTTGTCAACAGCCTAGAACACCACGGCCTGTCTTGCAGCCGAAGTGCGGGTCGCATAGCGCGGCACGCGAACATTAATGACATTATCCGACGAGCTCTTGTTACCGTCGGCATCCCAGCTGTATTAGAACTCAATGGCTCGGCACACAACGATGGCAAGAGACCGGACGGCATGCCTTTATTTCCATGGAAGGTGGGTAGGACTTTAGTGTGGGACGCAACTTGTGTCGATACTCTTGCGCCATCCCATATTCCCAGCTTGGCCTACTGTGCTGGCGCTGCTGCAGAAAACCTCAAGCGGCGAAAGAATAATAACCTTATAGGTAATTATATTTTCGAGCCGTTTGGGGTTGAAACCCTCGGGCCGTGGGGTCCGAGCGCTCATGGTTTGTTTAACGAAATCTCCAAACGGCTAGTTGACACGTCCCGTGACCCAAGAGCCGGTTTTTACCTTGGCCAGAGGCTAAGCATTGCCATACAACGTGGCAATGACGCCAGTCTCTTGGGTACATTACCAGTCGACAGCGATGCGGAGGAATTTTTCGACGCCATATTTTAGCTTGTGAATAGTTTTAGTTAAGTTAGGATATAATTTTGTAATTTTATTAATTACGAAACTGTAAAGAATAAAATTTTAATACTTAACTCCTAACTGTCATGATTAATAACATCGAAATGTCATTAGTTAAAATG
The DNA here is from genome assembly GCA_947568875.1 of Fissipunctia ypsillon. Classification (NCBI taxonomy): domain Eukaryota; kingdom Metazoa; phylum Arthropoda; class Insecta; order Lepidoptera; family Noctuidae; genus Fissipunctia; species Fissipunctia ypsillon. The sequence continues at coordinate 3,702,835 of OX387655.1, forward strand.
TTGTACGTGATTTTAAAACTATTGTGTAAGCAATAACACGAGTTACGTGTGTTATTAACTTATTATAATAATGTGGCACAAATACTTACAATGATTTTACTATCTGACACTTAACTATCTGAACTGAGGCAAGGGTTAAACACACAAAACGCAACAAAGTACAATCACGAACATAATCTTATGGTGCTATTACATTTGGTCGTTCTCCCGAATTTGATTCCCTATGAGATAGAGATTGATATACTAACTCTGCCTTCTCTATATTTTAGAAAGTAAGTATGTTCGAAAAAACTTAGGACTTTTCAAAATAAGAAGCGATTTCCATAATAAAAATACACGTAGTAAACATGAAATTGTGATACCCTTTAGATTAACTAAAACAAGCAAGTCATTTCTTATAAACAGTATCCGCTTTTATAACAAGTTGCCAAAGTCGGTTACAAAACTTAGCCATGGAAAGTTCAAAACCTACATCAAACGTGTCCTTATTAAAAAAGCATAGCAAGACTACGTTGAAGACAGAGAAGTTTGGCGCTAATTCCTTCTGCACATGCGGTTTCCCTGGTACCTCACTAACAGTACCTATAACTATTTATGTAAATGTCTATTAACTGCTCCCAAATTACTTTAATTTAATTTATTTTATTGTTTTATTTACATGCTTCCAGGACACAATATTTTCATTATTTTACATTATATAGTCTTGTCTTTTAAATAGATTCTTTTATATTTTGTGAATGTGAGAACATTGTAGGATTTGTAGACCATTTCCTATTTTGTGAAGTACTTGGTACTTGTTGCCAGGCCTACACTGTCCTCCCATGCTTAATAATAACACTGTAAAACTCTTTCGAGCATCCGAATACGGACTAACGACCAAATGTAATTGCGCCTTTATTTGTGTTTTTTGAAAGGACAAGAAATCGGTGATCAAACCAGCCTCCAGTCCAGCTATTACCTACTATTACTTCGCAGTGGAAATTATTCTCACATAATCCGAATGACGCACACACATGTTATAATTATTTCAATTTTTTTAGTTATTATGATCGAATCGAACATGTCCGATGATAAAAAAAAACATTCGATCGATAGTATGAACCTGATTTTTATTTAGAACAAAAATGACAAAGTCTGTTTATGTACCGAAACCACTAGTTTTGTCTATTACATTGCTTTCGGACCAGTCTCAATGTTTTTTCATCTTATTTATTCAATAAGGCCAATTTTACGCTGGCCAAAACATTGCTTTCAAATATGGTTTGACGGACACATTTTTTAAGCACGGATCTTTTTTGTTTCAGGTCGCAACTACTAGGATATAATAATGTATGAGTGCTTCTTAGAAATTGGCTTCGAGGCCGAAGTCAACACGAAGGAAGATCCCGAGTTGATGGAGATCGCTTACGAACAATGCAAGGAGAATCTAGCTACCAGGGCGACAGCCATCACAGAGCTTAGGAAAATGATATTTGGTGAGTTTTCTATGGTTTTATTGCAAGTGGCTACTATAGGTACGACTTTTATACGACTAGTGATTTGACGTATTCCTTCCGACATGGTAGTGTGCCTAAAAAGCCTAGGCGAAAATTCACGAGATTTGAGAAAACCCCATTTTTATGTATTTTTGGAAACTTCCCATAATTCGTCACTAAATATCACTTTTCTATAAACTCTCAAATTGAATGGCCTTCATTGCTATTCCATCGGGTACCTAATACCTTAACGAACCTTTTGATGTTACCAAAAACATTCAAACAGTTAAAAGTTAATGGAAAAGTTTAATCATTTACGTACATGAGCTTTGAAACCAGTTATCTCAAAATTTTACTAAGACATTAAGCGTTTAAATTACGGGGAAGACATTTTCATTTAATCAGCTTTTGACGAGGTACAAAAGTTTAAAAAATATTTAGAGGTGCCGATGAACAAGTCGATAATGCTGGCAAAGAATCGAAGAAATCGAATTTGCAAATTGTTGTAAGTAATATTAAAAAAATTAGTGATAATCGAGTTAATTAATTGGTTTATGCAATTCCACTAGTTTCTAACCTCCCAGCAATCCATCTTACGTTAGGCACCCAGCTCCTCATGACCAGCGAGATAATGCGTAACACACATTAAAATGACAATTGACCGCAGTGGGTTTCATTTCCACGTTCGGTGCGTTGAGCAGATGAATTTTTCAATCTTATGAAGCAATGGAGTAGCAATATCCTTCGAACCTCTAAGATTGTGATTGAAAGTCTGTTACGCAATTAGGGTGCTGGTCATACATCGCCTGATCAGAACGGCTTTTGAGTTTTTAACATGACTGACGGTCTACTCGGTGGTCACGGTTCACTTGTCGCTTAGTTTGCATGTTAAACATACAGCGCACATATACATATACACGTATAAACTCTAATAGTTTGACATACGTCGACATTAGAGGCTTTTGAAAAAAATCTTTATTTATCATGTTATTGGCCTTAGTTTCAGAAAATTTCCTATACTAAAATATGAATTCTATAAAATATGAAAATGAATGGCCTTCACTGCTAATTTATTTAAAAGCTACGAAGGCAGAATTGACAAAGCTTTCTACGTAAACAAAAATAAACTAGAGGGGGCCATAGTGGATAATGCCGAAAAAGATGAGATTGGCAATTGTTGAAATAATTTAAAACCTGAATCTGATTGTTGGTTCTTGCTGCTGGTTAAAGGTTTTGTTCAAAAATGGGCACCCCTGTGCCTTATACAAGCCAGCTCTTCTTCTAAATTCTGTCAAGGTAACTTTTGAAGTGAAGTTACTTAGTTCTTATGTGTTCCGCTGCATGTATTATACTTTGCCTTAGTACTTTTACTGAAGGCACCGGTGTCGCCTGCCATCATTTTTATGACAGCCGTCTTTGCGGCCGTTATGTGGCGGCTAGCGCTCTTCTTGGAAATCGTAGCTTAACTGACTAACGCCGCCGTAATATTCCTTGCGTTTTGATTATTTACCTATAACCTAACCTAAATAGGAAAAACATCGGATTTTATACCTTCCGCAGATAAATGTATTCCAATATTTCAAAACGATACGAAAAAATGTTAAGGCAGAGTCGCTAACACGATCAAAACAAACGTATCGCGGTACGAGGCGTCCTTGACGCATGCACGTGGCATGTTTTTTTTGTTTGCATTTAAGTTTCGAGACTTTTTAGTACAAGTGGGGTTAATGACTTTTATTCCACCCTTATCTGGCGTAAGGTGTAGTAACATATTTCTTTGTTTATTAGCTGTCATAAAACTCTGTATTGAATTTATGTTGTACAAGGGTCCGACAGAAGTATTTGTACTGTTATTTTATAATAGACAGATCCTTATAACCCTTGTTCAATTTTCGTTATAGACATTTATCAAAGCTTCTTTTTGTTGCCTGTCTGCCGGTCTGTCATTGACTAGCCGATCTATTCTGTAAGCATCACGCCGTGAGCACTTAGGTGAAGTGAGTTTGAAGTGAGCTCAATCCCTAGTAGAGTAAGGTGGGATGATAGTTCACATCACGCTCACTTCAACTAAATTTTCACGGTGGGATCTTTCCAGAATAACACCACTGGTGCAGATCATTGACCTGTCTTACTGAGGTTAGGTGTACATTTTGACGTTGATGTAACAAATGTAAGAATTAAAAAAAAGGTAAACACAAGTTGACGAAGCTGAGACTTTTGATGTTTTTATCATTAAATTATACAATGTTTTTCAGATAGAGGAGAATGTCATCCACTGAGGACGGATGACGAGTATATGCTGAGGTTTTTGCGGGCCAGAGAATTCATTGTACCAAGAGCTCATAAATTGGTGAGTGTATATCTTCTAGGACCTAATGTTACGTCTAGGACGTCTAGGACCTGATTCCATGATCACACGTACCGAGTGGATGGGCGAGACAGTGCTCTCGACCGAGTGCTGGGTGCGTGTAAACACGTAACCGAGTGCTCGGCCGATTTATAGGGCGAGACAGTTACTCAGATCCTGCGTATCGCTCTATCAATCACAATCTGAATGATTTTGAAGCATATTGCTAATCTATTGCTTCTTATGTTTGAAAAATTTGTCTGCTCAACAACGTAAATAACGCAATGAATGTTGTTGAACTGTCAAAAGGAAACCGATTCCTACTGTAGGTATGTGTGTTACGCAATTGCCCCACTCGCTGTCCTATTTACTAGACCGAGTGCCCGCGCTTCCCCGCACTGACTCGCTTGCCCACTCGGCAGGTATAGACATGCACGCCTTGCGTAGGTACTCGCCGCTATAGACAACTGAAGTCGCTCTCAGCACGTTAGGGCGCGTTCCCACTATGTCGTGACGATTAATTTATCGTTGGAAGACTGTCGTCTCTAGCTGTTCCCATTATATCGACTGTTTATTGACAATCTGTCGTCACTGCAAAAAAAAGTCGTGGACGACAGTTAATCGTGTCGTCCTATATGTGAACACCTCCATCTAAATACACAAGCCACGACGCTTTTAACGACACGATAATCTGTCGTCACGACACGGTGGGAACGCGCCCTTACCGTTTCCCGCGATTTTTGTGAACTGACTGACTGACTAGGTGCCAAGTTAAAAAATACGTGTAAACACCTAATCGTCCACCCAACGCTCTAAGCCTAGTATCATTTTGGTGTAAGACGTCTAGATCATAGTAGATCATTGCTAAGCTGGGACACAGGCAGCAGCAGCTTAGCAGCTACCAACATGCTAAAGTGGTTTATTTTACACAGATCACTTATGGTCCGCTTCCACAACCTTTAGGGAATCAATATCTTACTTAGTCATCAGAGAGCTAACGAAAATAAAGAAAATGATTCTGGGTCGCTATCACCGGATACGGTGACGGGGAATCTGGGTGTACAGGTGTACTATGCTAGTGAAATGGCGTTCTATGTACCAGGGTGAATCAAAAAGTTCTTAGAAGTGCTTATATATAAAACCTTTTTGGGGGAAGTTCGATATTCGAATTAAAGAGTGTCAATTACACAATATTTATGCAAACTGTCACTTGTTTTCGTCAGTTTCGTTCGCACGCTGTGTTCGCACGTAATAAAATTCTTTATGCAACGAGTTGCTAAAAACGCAAAATTACGGATAAAAGTGAGTTACGTGCGGTGATAAAGTATCTCAGCCTGAAAAAAATGTCTACGAAGGAAATTTTTTCGGACATTCAGCAGACATTAGGGGATGATGCTACAACCTATTCTACCGATATCTATGGGTTGCGTACTGGGTGGCTGAATTTAAAAGAGGTAGATCAAGCTGTAAAAATGACCCACCTTCTGGGCGGCCTTCAACCTCCGTTACGGAAGAAAATGTCAAAAAGGTTGAGAATCTGGTTTTGGAGGACAGAAGAATAACTATAAAACATTTAGCTGAGTTCCTAAAGATATCCATTTTAAATTGATACACTGGGGTTCAGAAAAGTATCGGCAAGATGGGTGCCATGAATGTTAACCGACGAAACCAAAAAGCGACGTTTGGAAATTTCTAAACGTAATCTCGAAATGTTCCAAGGAGATCCGGATAATTTTTGCCGTCGCCTTGTCACCGTGAATGAAACGTGGGTCCACCATTTCGATCCTGAAACTAAGAGACAAAGCATGTCTTGAAAACGACCATCCTCTCCATCCATTAAGAAATTTCGAGTTGCTCCTACCGCTGGCAAAGTTCCTCAGTGTTCTGGGATAGTGAAGGAATCCTGTTTATTGATTACATATCAAAAGGCCAGACGATTACTGGACCCTATTATGCAAATTTAATTCTGAAAGTGCGTGAAGCGATAAAAGAAAAACTGTCGTTGGGCGTGTTGTTTCTTCAAGATAACGCTCCTGCTCATCGATCGGAAGTTGCGCTCAACGCAATCCGCTGCGCTGGCTTCAATCTCCTTGGCCACCCACCATATTCTCCGGACTTAGCCCCAAGTGATTTTCACTTATTCCCAAAATTAAAAGAGAAAATTCGTGGAACTGAATTTCATAATGATGACGCGGTTATGACTGTTGTAGAGGAGTTTTTCGAGAGTCAAGAAAAATATTTTTCTTCGCAAGGAATAAGAAAGTTAGAAACGCGTTATTCTAAATGCATTGCATTGGATGGGAGATTATGTAGAAAAATAAAATATTTTTGTTTAATTTTTTGCATTTTTTTAATATTGATTCCAAGAACTTATTGATTCACCCTCGTATACACGTCTGCCTGCCCCTTTAGGAAATTCTTACAGTCTTGATGTTTTTGTTTTCATCCTAGTTCGAAGTTCTGACTACTGTTACACCCACATTCATTGTATAAAAGGTCAATTACCATTTACCTACACGTTGGTTGAAATGCTAATCTGCGCCGCCGCCGCCGCCGGCTGCTACTGAGAAATTTATTACAAGAAAACCCAGTTACAGCTAATCTGTCTAAACTATAATCTCGGAATTGAATCCGGGATCTAACGTCCCAACAAGGTACCTACATAATAGTGTACGTAAATAAATTATTAATATTTTATCTTATACTTGGAAACATTGAATATAGGTAATTATTATTACATGACGTAAGTACTAACTACCGACTTATGTAAGCTTAAGTTATTTCAAATAGAAATGAATACACTTGATCATTTTATCTTTGCTTACCCATCAAAGAATTTGGAAAAGGATGTCTAAAAGTCAAAAAGAGATAAGCGGCATTTTTTTGCGAAATCGACTTATTTAAATCGATGCTTAAACGGCCAAAAAAACTACAATAAAAAAAAAAAAAAAAAAAAAAAATACTCTGATTATTATTGCTATTTTTATTGACATGACATCATTATTACTGATCGCTATTTTTAATATAAATTATTCTTTTAAATGAATAGAATTGTATTTAATTTTAATTTTATTAATTGCATTGTAATCTAAATTTAAATTATGAAATGTGTACTGCATGCTATAAGTATAACCAAGATGTAAAATCTAAATATTTGTACGGCGGAAATGCCGAATATAGTGAAACCCATATATCTTAAGAACTTATGTTAGCTACCTATATTCTTACAAATAAATTCATTAATTCATTCATTCATTCAAAAAGCCGATTCTAACCATTTTAATTAATATGTAACTGCCTCCTGGTCTAGTGGTCGCAAGCTCTACTGCTGAGCATCTTGGGTTCGATTCCCAGGTCTGGCAAAGTGTTAGTGAGTTTTTCCAACAGCATTTTCTCAGTAGCAGCTCGGAGTCTGGATTTTGTGCCCGGTTGATGGCAATATGCTCAGCCTCTATTACTCGTACATGGGACTTAAGCATAACTGGCAAAATGTGGCAATACTAGAGGTACACCTCTGCCTAACCCATAGAAATATAAAATATATCTATGGCCTAACCTTACCTTTTTGGCGCAGCCGTGAGGCACACGCTGTTGTTGTTTAAAATATTATTTTCACTTTTTATTTTTTTGTTATTTGCATTTTGTAATTCACGAACTGTGTCCAAATAAACGTTATTCTTTCTTTTTTCTCTTTCTTCTTCGGGGATATACTAGATAGTCGTAATGGTATGTTATACTTTATCTACGAGATGACGATATTTACTCAGAAACTTGAATTTACAATATCATTAGCAAACATGAAATCAGGTTCTTAGAAGGAGACATTTATTATTAATTAGCTTAGCATTTGCGGAGATCCTTTCTGAGATCACTAGAGGTGTCTCGTGACAATGTTAGCGGACGTTCGCATGGACGTAAAAATATCGCGGCGGGCTTTTATCGCGCTGGATTTTCAACTCTCGGTGTTGAGCCGAGCATTGAGAATCCAACAGAGTGCATTCCAGCACGTCGAAAAAAACACACTGTTAGATTTTCAACCTTCGGCGCTAAGCAGAGCGTTGAAAATCCAGTACGCGAAAAAAAATTGCCGCGATATTTTACATCCGTGCAATCGTCAGCTTACACAAGTTCAAGTATATTTTTTTTATTTATTTAATCCATTATGATACAGTTTTATGTTCACATAGCATCTGCCAAACTGCAAAGCAATTTGTCGGCAGTATTATATTATACTCTTATATAAATTAAACAGGTTTATTTTATGTTTAAAACAGGGACTGTTATTTTAAAATTATAATTATTTACGTCACTGTTAGCCTTGTTCAAAAAGACATTATTATTATGATAGTGTCACGTCTATTTCCTTGTTAATAAATATCTAAGAGATTTATTTATAAACGTTGCTTAAAGTTAAGAGATGTTCAAACGTCAAAAATGTATGGTTAAAGAGTCGCTAATAAGACTTAACTGATAGAAACAACTGATCACCAACTGATCAACTGGTCAAGGCTGGCAATCCACAGTATGCAAAACACAACAGTCAACAAAACAGTATATTGAAGACTATACCAGCCTGAAATTGCTCCACTTAAGAGAAGCATTTATTATATTCATTCAAATTGTAGGCGTATGTTTTCAGAACAGAATCGATCCATGTCAAATACTTAACACAACTTGGGAAAATATCTGTTACTTTTAGCTGCCTGCATACTTATCCGTTTTGTTGTACCTAGGTCATCATCATCATCTGCCTAGCCTTTTCCCAACTATATTGGGGTCGGCTTCCAGTCTAACCGGATGCAGCTGAATACCAGTATTTTACATGGAGCGACTGCCTATCTGACCTCCACAACCCAGTTACTGGGTAATACGATACCCCTTGGTAAGACTGGTTGTCAGACTTTCGGGCTTCTGACGACCCGTAACGACTGTCAAAGATCCACGAATGACAGCCGGGACCAACGGCTTAACGTGCCTTCCGAGGCACGGAGGAGTCTCGGTATGTAAAGATGGTCACCCATCCACGGACCAACCCCGGCAAGCGTAGCTTAACCTGATGGATCGACCCATGCGGCTGTTATTACTTAGCCACGAGCTCCTCCGAAATTTTATTGTACCGAGGTGATAACATAAAATGATATGTGATCATTATGGGCTGACCGCACACACGCTGTCGGGCACAGTAAAATAGGAAAGAAAGAAAAGAAAAATATTTTATTTGGGACACGCACAGGAAATACAACAATAAAAAGAACGTTAAAACTAACAATATCATGAACAAAATTATTAAAAAAATATTTAAAAAAAAACAAAGAAGACATGTGCGAGGACAAAAGGCTCCTATCTCAGCATGATGCTGCGATATTTGAAAAAAAAAAACAAATCGCTACCGTAGTAGTATAGTAGGAGAGAGGAAGCTTTGAAAACCTTAGCTTATCATCAGTCTTCTAAACTAAATCTAATATTATTATATTAGGGTGTTTTTATACATTATATAGTTTAATGTACTAAAGGGGTACTTATTAAAGGGGTAGGTATTCGTCTAGTTAGTCCAATGATCATGGTTTACTATTAAAATGTGTTCAGTCATCTGTATACGTATAGTATAAAAAAGTCGCTTTTCGTATGCAGGGTCAAATTAAATTAGCTAGCAAAACCCTGCAGACGTGATAGGTATCGATATCTAAACACGATAAAATGAAAATTAAAAAGATTGAATGCTTTTTGGGGGTCTACGACCGCTGGTAGTGTCGTTACTTGAAGTATGAGTTGAGAAAATCTATTTTCTTTTGTTTTGTCCTGTTTAGATATCGATACCCATCACATCTGTGAAGTTTACACACAAAAAAATTATTTCATACTGATATTTGAAGTGACTACACTAACTGCGGTCGATGACCCCACAAAACAAAACATCTAATTAATTACATTTTTGTTTTATCCTGTTTAGATATCGATACCCATTACGTCTGCGGAGTTACGCTAGCTAATTTAATTTGACCCAGTTCAATATTACCTTTATCGGAATGGTGATTATTACAAGCTTTTATTTTACCAATCCAAATTTTGACCAGCATGTTATTGGATTGTAAAGGTCAGATTTTTGAGCTGTGGTTCTATGTATTGTAAAATATTGATACTCGGCTAGATGTTGTTAGACTGAAAGCCGACCTCAACAAAGTTAAATGCTTGTAGATGTGATTAAAGCACTTTGAATAATAAAGATTTATGCAAGTAATTAGTACATACAATGTAACGGTTAACTGTAAGCTACTTAATCATGTTATGTAGATGTTTGTACATAATGGATGCTAAAAGTCAACCCTTCAAATCACATAATTACCTATACCTAACAGGCATTAAAAAACAACCGTCTTCAAAAATAACACTACAAAGTTAAAAATAACTTTAATCTCGGAAGTCGGTGTCCTTGGATCTGTATTTTAGGTTTTTGCCACTGACTTCCGAAATTGAAGTTATTTTTAACTTTGTATAATTTTTTTTTTGGACGTCGATTGCTTTTCTTGGAAAAAAGTTTTTATTTTTGAAATCACTATGTGTTTGCCTATAATATTTGAGGACTTCCCTCAATTCCTCATGGATCCCATCATCAGAACTGGATTTTGATAAAAATGGGACCAATCTGGAAATATATCCTTTGAAATAAAAAAAGAATTTTCCAAATCGGTTTAGACGGAGTACTGAGGTAACAACCATAAAAAAATACAACCAAATTGAGAACCTCCTCCTTTTTTTGAAGTTGGTTAAAAATAGAATTGATTCTAGTCGCCCCTTCCACAAGGTAGTTTCGTATGGAGAAGAATGGGCAAGAAACTCCACCGTTACTCTTTTAATATGTTTTACAATATTTTATATATTTTAATTATATCATTAGGTATATGTGAAGACGATGCACCTAGGATAAAATGACTACACCACAATAGCTAAAAACAATGAAAAATGAAGCAACGACAGATAAGTTAATTATGAAAGTAAAATACCGACATCTTCTTCCACCCAGCTGGTGCGGTACTGCGCCTTCAGAGAACAGCACAAGCAGCTGCACGAGGGCGTTGACCTGTGGGGGCTGGTCAAGGTGAAGGACGCGTATGAAGGCACCATGCTCGACAGACCTGATACCGGGAGGCTGTCAGTGTTCAGATTCGGTAAGACTCGATAAAGTAGGTAGTTGTGAACTTTAAACTCATTGATTTTTCCTAAAGCCCCATTTACACGATGCTGCATACAATAAAATTGAAGCAACAAATGACGAGCATTGTTTAAGCACTGTTTAGACGATGCAACTGTTATTGTTGCTTCAACTTATGATACAGTATTTTTAAGTATTACAGTAACCAAGTGTCTAAAAACGCTGTGATTGTATGCGTGAAGACACACGCTAGCTTCAACACATAACACACACACGCACACAGACACTTCCGACTTCGCCATTGTCTCGGACGGTACCGAGAGCCCCTGCGCTTACACACACATTCACAGCGTGTTTGTACATTTGGTAACCACAAGTAAAGCGCGCGTCGCTTCGTGAAATAAAAAATGACAAAACACAAGTTTTGAACACACTTTGAAAATGAGGCTTAAAGCTGTAGTAGGTAAAGCATGTATTTAATTGAATTTCTAATAATTCCCATTTCGCGCTCCTAAAAATATTATTGAACACTCTAATATATGATTGCGCCTCTTTTTGTATCTCGAATAATTCCTATTTTGGGTCCTAAAAATACTAAATAACAGCGACCAACTTGGATGTAGCAGTTCGTCACAGTTCCATCCTATAACCTAACCCGTTTGGTCGAGGTGCTTTAGCTTAGTAACTGCGACCAGCTGTGAGAAAAGCCCAGAAAGTTAAAAGAGGGATTAAAAAAAGTGTCCAACATTGGAAGGTTAATAAGTTTTTAGAGGTTCAGTTAAATAGATAAGGAACTAAGTATGGACCGATGTCAAGTCCTTCCCACATTGACTGTATTTCATACAGAAACAATCAAAGATAAATGTGACCTTAGAAATTTCATTTAGTGGCTATCGTTATATCCTTTACTTCCACTGTATGGTCATTCAGACAAGGTACTCGAAACTGCTGTCTACACCTGAAATAAACACTTGAAAACGTTTGAGCGAAGAAATTTCAAACAACGTAGAGTCCGAGAGGCGAGCTATACCTCCTCCATGAAACACTAGACAAGTATATCGGTCAAAGTGACCTTTTTTTATTGCTTTGGGATCAGTTTCAAATATATTGTGTTACACAATGAATAATTTACCTATCTATTCCTTTTCGTTCAATTTCTGAACATTTTTACGTGTGTATGGAATTACGGACCTTTACTGAAAATAATACCTTCCTGCTGCTGCACATCACTACGAGGTCTTCGTAGCCTGTCAGACCTTTTTCTGAGTTACAGTTCCTGGCCAAATTGACACTCATTTGGGTCATTACGTCATCATTTTCTAGAACTTCAAAAAGTCAGTCAAATATGTGGTAGGATAATAGTTAGGTAGGTCTCTTGTCATCGTACCTCGGTACCAGTGCGGTGTGCAAACACTTGGTAGTACAAATTAAATTTAATTTAATTACAGTTAGGTTCAATTCATTCAAAATATTCTTATTGTAGGTATATCAGTAATTGACTGTGATTCCCAGACCCGTGTTTAATAAATCTTTATGTTTTCCAGGTCGTTGGGATCCCAGCGAGTTTCCAGTCGAAGACTTAGTCCGAGGCGCCATGGCTATGATGGAGATAGGCATCCGACAGCCCAAGCTTCAGATCCTCGCTGGCACAGTCATTGTAGACCTGGAGGGCCTCACGATACGCCACGTGGCTACCCTGACTCCTACTGTTGCTTACCAAATGGTCTGCCTTATGGGGGTAAGCTGGATTTGTTAATGTTCTGACTTCACCATCAGAACGATCAAGATAACGATCTTGTTTTTTTTTTTGAAAGCTTGTCCTGACCAAAGCGATCGGTCACGCGAATACGCGACCACCGCGCTCATATGGCACTCTTTTGTTCGGAAAATCCGAAGGCGCCCTCTTTAATGTAGTCTTCTTCATCTTTGAAATAAAATATCTGTCTTGTTCTCAAAGATAGTCAATGTAATCAGCCTATATCTCTACACTCTATAGGTGACACTTGACAGTAACTACTTTCGGTCAGGTGGACCCTTTTTTTTGGGTGGGAAATCATGAAATGACTTCTCCCGATCTGGGCTGAGCGGGAGGGCGTGTCAGACTTTTACTAAATCCACCCGTGTTTCTTCAGTTGCCTGTTCCAGGGGCCGCGGTAAATCTTTCGAACATCCCGCGACCCTGGGGCTGGTCAGATGGACCCCTTTTTTTTTTTTTTTGTGGATGGGAAATCATCAAATGACTTCTCCCGCTCTGGGCGGAGCGGGAGGGCGTGTCAGACTTTTACTCACTAAAACCCACCCGTGTTCCTTCTGTTGCCTGTGCCGGGGCCACGGTAACTCTTTCGAACATCCCGCAACCCTAGCTGGCATCGGCCCTAGCGGACCCCGTCAATAGTGCTGACATCTCTTTGAGGCGCGCGTGGAACATAACGCGCCGTCGACTCGGGCTTGGTCCTTACCGGACGGCGAGCTACCCATTGCTCGCCGTCCGCAAGCCCGCGCCTACGGTGGCCGGGAATCGGCTGTCAATTCCCGACGCCCAGGGCGTCTCCTGCGGCGACTAGGGGCGTGAGGGCGCAAAGCTTGCCTCTCCCTCACGCGTTCCGCCTCCTCCTTCGCGAGCATTACTGCTTCGCAGAAGGAGGTAATGGCTTCCCATGTAGTCTCGCTCCGTATCATGGCCTGGACCAGGGCCGGACGCGAGAGATCGCCGCCGCCGATCACTCCCGCGGGACCTCTGGATTGTGAACCAAACCTACCACATAAAAACATGTATTATACTCATTGTAATCCCAGCCATTAATGCATTCTATTTTCTCACCTCTATTAACATTTTCCTGTTGCCAAGAACAAAGGTTTATTACTCAGTTACGCGTGTTACTTTGAGTACTTGTAAATAAGAATAACTTTTTATTTTTTTAATTATTTAAAGACGTTTTTACGTTCTCTCGTGAAAATGTTCAGTGATTGTCTCCATGACAACAAAAAACTGGCAAATTGAAGTGGTAGTAAATAATCTTGTAAAAACTATAACTGTCAAGAATGGGCCGTAATTATGCGAACATTTTTGGCCATTCCTAATTACTCATTATATCAGAACCTAGCAAGTGCCTCTTTTTACACGGCTTCAAAAAAAGGAGCAGGTTCTCAATTCGATTGTAGGTGTTTTTCTTTTGTATGTTTGTTACGCGATTATTCGAAGACGGCTGGACCGATTTGGAAAAGGTGGTCCCATTGTCATCAGGTCAGAATTAATGATGGGATCCTGGAGAAATTGAGGCAACTTTTCAAATATTATAGGCACATCTATAGCGATTTGGGTATTTTTTATAATAACTCGTGCATTTGCTCTCGGAAAGCATCATTTGGTGAAGTGGAACTGATGATGAAGACCACAGAGGGTCACGGTCATTATCCGCAATCTTATTCCCTCGTAAACCAATTTTAAACCATATCCAGATTATTTAATACCAAAAATAATTACAAAAATCGTTTGTTTCCAGCTCGCAACACCAGCTCGCGCCAAGAGCGTGCACATCATCAACTATTCCTGGATCCTGAACACATTCTTCTACCTGTTCAAGAGGTTCATACCCCAGAACGCGTGGCAGTACATCCACTTCCACGGCAACGACCTCAAATCTCTACAGAAGCATCTGGACCTGGAGTGTTTGCCTGTGAGGTATGGGGGCACCTGCAGAGCTATCGCATCATTTGGAGTATGGCTGAAGAAGATAAAGAAGTACAGAGACGAACAGTTTGATAAAGAAATGAAGCAGTTAGGTTACATCATAAAAGAGTGATATGGTTTTTTGTTGTCAGTACAAAAGCTCGTGAATCCTAATTCAAATTTCATTCAAAATGGACGGATAGATAAGTGGTTTTTGAACGCTCCTAAAACGGCTGCCTTTCACCACGGTAAAAGCTGGGAAAAGCAAAAGACACAAAAATATCCACTTAAGTTCAGCTTTTTGTGAATCAAAGGAAATGTGATTTATTAAATGATTTTTTTGATATTTTGAATTTTTTTGTGGGTGTACTATAGGTACACCTCTGCCTAACCCTTCGGGGAAACAAGGCGTGATGTTATGTTATGTGTTAATGATTTTTGTTGTCGTGAAAATGAATAGAAATGTATACAATTATTTTTTAAGTAATTTTGGTAGAGGCATTTTTATAGAAATAAATTTTATAAGTATGTAAGTAGATGTAACTTTTAGAACCAGACATAAATATATTTTGTTTAGGTCCAGTCAATAAGTAAATAAAAATCAAGTTGCTATACTTTAATTTATGTAAGTATTCAATTAAAACCAAAATATAGTAATGACAAAAGTTGTTAGGGTTAATGAAACCTAGCAACTTTTGTCATTACTATATTTTGGAAACGGACTGCAGTCAAAAAACATCCTTAGCGGCCCGTCTCCGTGGCCCAACTGTTGCACTACTGTAGCCCAACTGTTTCGCCACTGTGGTGCTGCAATTAGTTTAAAAGTGAAGATTTGCATGTTTGGATGTTTGTTACTCAATCAAGCAAAAATGGCTCAACGGATTTGGATGAAATTTGACCCACAGATAGTTTGTAACCTGGATTAACACATATAATACTTTTTATCCGGTTAGTACGTTCCCGTGGGATAATTTCCGATCTACACACGGGCGAAGCCGCCAGCAAACGCTGGTATAATATACATACATTACTTATATCTATGGAAGGCATTTCCATGAGGTTTCGGTCCCTACAAGAGAATATTTAGGATCACTTGTACCAAATGCATTGCTTGCATTAAATGCATTTAACTCTATCCTTAAAACAGACTGGCGCGACGCGACATCGGTGGAACAATTTCTATGAAAACGATTCACGAGCCTTAAAACAACATTCTGTGTCTGTCATTTTCAAACGCTTGACAGAAATACCTTTTTTGATGTTTTAAATACGTTTAATGCTAAACGCATTTAGTGATTTGTGATGCAAGGGGGCCTAAATGTATAAATTACAATACAATTTATTTTGAAGTGATACAATAATAGATGTACTTTGGTAAGGGACGACACGACTGCGAATGTGTCTTAATCATGTGCCTTAAAATATTAATTATGTGCCTTAAAATATTAATCATGCGCCTTAAGATATTAATTATGTGCTTTAAAACAAATAGCCATGAGATTTATTATTATCATGTTGAGTCAAGTAAATGTAGCTATATTTTATACGATATTTTGTGATATTTCTTCTTTAGATTATAATATTTGAAGTTAAAATGAAAACGTTGTTTTATTTTCGCTTCCCTAGCCTTTTCTGACAATTACCTACTGTTTAACATAATTACTTGTTAGTCTTCTTCATAGTTTATTTTTTCGCAAAGCGTTAATTCTTCTTTGTTTGCTTTCATTGTTCTGCGCGGATCTGCAAATGAAATATTTTTTAATACAGGATTCATAAAGAAAACATTGTTACATAAACAAAAACACTCAATAAGTGAACAATGTTTGAATGGACGCCAGCACATCAAGCTACCCGAAACTGTCAAATTTTCCCAATCAACCTTGAACCTAATACTTTTGCAATAAAGTCGAAAATCTATTAAAGCAATTTGACAGATTGTAGTAGCTTGATGTGCTGGCGTCTGTACAACTAATTTAAAAAAAACTTGAACACTATACTAATTTACAATAAAAAAAACCTATAGTGTACCTACTCCGTCTTCTCAATTCGTCTTACGAAACACGTACTTCAACCCAAAGATCTACACGTCACAAAACCTTCTAGTATTAAATCTGCCACGTGACTCCGCAGACCCTTTGACCCTGTGACCCAAAAACAAGAATTTCAAGAAGCCGACGGATGAAACTATGGACAATGCACATGTAAGGCTCATGCAGACTAGCGCGACGCGACAGCGCGACACGACTCTAGTAGATCAATTTCTATGAAAACTTCATTTAAATTGTTTCGTGCCCGCAACCTAACTCCAAACTATAACTCACAGGTTTTATGTTCTCAAATGTTCCCACCTGATATTTTAGAACATAATAAAATTCGTCATCTTCGTCCTGAAAGTAATTAATGAAAAGAGATTGTTCAAACTACCAATGTTGGTGTCGGTGTCTCAGTCTCACCTGTCCGGGGCAGCGGAAGTTACATTTGCGCCCACAATCTCCGACGCAGGTGTACGAAGGAACACCGGGGTGGTTTTAGTCAGTAAGAATCTGACAGTCCCCTCCGCCCACCCCAGGACGGGAGAACATCCATGACGGTTTCCACCCCGACAACAAGAAAAAAAAAAGGTGTCTCAGTCTCTAGGTTTGCCAAATAATGTTGTTCGAGCCAACGCCTGGTCGTTTAGAATGAGCAAATCAACGCTGCATACTATTTAGTTCGTAATTAGATGTAAGGATTATATTTTGTATACTTTCTTCTCATTTTTTTTTCTTCCATTTTTGTTCGTCATCGAGGCAATACAAGTTTGACTAAATATCAGCACATTTGGAGTTTCTTTAAAGAGTCACCTAAAATTCCCCAACAAATGTAAGTATAGCAAATAATTTTTGGCAAATCCATCATAATACGAGCTGCCTGATTTATGTTTGGTAATGGCATGAGTTCGAGTCTTATGCTATTATAATTACACCAATCGAGTTCTGCAGCTCTCTTTGTCTACAACGTCTACCGTGTAAGTGTTCAATCCACTTTCTTACATAATATCTGGCAATTAACTAACTTCATCAAAATAATTGAAACGAAACCTTCGGGAGCTTGACGTCTGCTATAAACGTCATAACAATAAACCTATTATGGTGTCTCGTTTAGCGTCTGCGATATTAGGCAACTAGCCCGAAAATGAAACTCTAATGTCGGTCCAAAGACTACGTAACGATTGGGAAAACTTTAGTCTTAAAATTACTAAGACTCCTTCAGAAAGCCTAAAGATCCTCCTTGTCCTCATGCATAATTCATGAAACGACATGTCACATTGAAAAGAACAAAAAAATGAAGTAATTTGGCGTGTTATCAAGAGTAGGACAGTAAAAACATCACTACACACTACTGATTTTCGACGAAGGAAAACAAACCTAATGCTCTTTCTTATTATATGACTGCCCCAAAACAGGAGTGTAATATGTATGTATGTGAGTTTCTTTATTCCACCATAACTTTTAATTGCCTGAACATAATTATTTGGATGTATAGGGTATCGTTAGAATCCTTACATCCTCCCAAGTAACACTGGCTATTTGTATCGTATATATTTTTTTAATCAATATGGCGGCAGTATGGCTCCATTTTCAAATGTGAAAAAATATTTTTTCTTCAATTATTTATTACTATATGGGTATCAAATTGAACGCCTTGAGCAGCACATTACAAAACAAAAAAAAATTAAACTGGTCAGTAAAATGTATAAAATAAAAATAAATAAATACACAACTTGTTTTTTTTTTACTTTTTAATTCATTTTTTGGCAGGGCAGTCGTGGTGTTTTTATATATATATTTTTTAGAAGAGTGTTGATCTTGTGTCGTGAACGGAGACATAGTTATTCCACAAAGTACCTACGGACAGAGGCAAAGCTTCATACAACCGCGCTATGATAGGTACACTACTACAAGCATGAGGCGCGTGTGTGCGTACAACTGGCGGCATCGTTGCGTACGATGAGAAACTAGTTTATACCGGCTCGGCCAGTTGAATCCCTCAGGGCTTCGCGTACGCGTTGCGCGGCTTGTTTGTTACTATGCTATACTAAAAGTGTTTACATATAAAAAAGTGTAAATAAGGTACTGTACTGTGTGTATGAACAATACTAATAGGAATAAAAACATATCAGTTTTTAAATATCCCAAAAACTCCACTATAGGCCGACCGCATAACTGAGACGTTGCCTGAGGTAGCCGTGTGGTGCGGAAGGTGTGATAGTTGTGACAAGTTGACGAATCACTGAGCTCTTGCATCACGTCACCACACTCCTCCCTCACCGCGCTGCTACCTCAGGCAACGTCTCAGTTATGCGGTCGGCCTATAGATAAGTAGTAACTTGATTATAAATTATTATTTTTAATGTGGTAGCTCGATACGTCATACCTCAACATCGAAAGAAAACTCAACCCGGTAGTGAAAAAAAGTTTTGGTATTTATAATCGTTAAGAGTCCATAATACCTCAGCTCAAATTCACTCTTTATCTCGCACATTACTGATCGCGGACTAAGTAAGAGCGAGACTGAGTGACGTGCTGGGTGGCAGGGAACACCGAGAGTTTAGCTTATTTCTTATAACGGTAAAAATACCTACCTAATACCTACTTAATTTAAAAAAAAATAAAAAACTTAGTACTTATCTGCTTTATATTTAGTTCAGTTCTTATGTAAAGTTTCATGACATAATTTGATGCGATTTGTAGTAAAAATATTATATCTTAAGTCATTATAAAAAAAATTGTAAGTAATTTGAAAAAAAATATTATATCATAGTTACATATTAATGAAAAGCTGATTTACATTTTTTTGTTTAATGTTATCCTCATGTGACAACCCTACCAAAATAAGCTTTGCACGCTCTTTAGAAGCTTTGCCTCTGTCCGTACTCTATGATTTTTCTGCATACGTTAAATTAATCAAGATGGTAACAAATCAATTAAATTAACCATTGATATCCTACTAAAAACAAAAATTAATCCACATTTTGGAAACACGATCCTTCAACTTCAGACATTTTGTCAAACATCTTCCTGCTTCCGTTACAATTAATCTTCACCGTATTTCTGCCTCCCTGGTACCATAATATATTACGGCATCGCATTTACTGGCAGGTCGGATGGTCGTCTCACTCGTCTCATAACTCGTGATTTGACGTATGAGGATTGAGTATCGGTAGAACAATGGGGATCAATCAAATGGAGATGCTGTGTATATTTGGCTCATATTGGATAAGGGTAATTACAGGCCTATTTCATTAGCAACTGTTATTGTGAAAGATCACACAGTCAAATGAACATCTGCATCTGCACGATAATCAGTTTGGTTTTCGGCCAGGACTGTCCACAGAGAGTGCTATACTGTGTCTTAAGCACATATGTCAGGTACTATACGGACAGGCATACTCCAGTGTACGCGTGCTTTTTTGATTTATCCCGGGCTTTTGATCTGGTTTTCTATGACATTCTATGGAAGAAGTTGGAGGACATGGATTTCCCCCAGAACTTATTAACCTGTTTAACCTGTATGGTGTCGAGCTATATAGGTCTGAGCTCAAATGGATGTCCATTCGCCAGAGAAGAAGTTTGCGTGCTTGGACCACGCTTTTCTCCCTTCTCAACTCTGCTGCTCCTCCTTGTTGTCTTGTGTCTCACTTCCAATATCTATGTTCTTCACACGCTAAGAATCTGCGTTCTTCTAACAATCTTTTCCTACTCTGTGTCTATCCTTCTCATACTTCTGACTTTGTTCATTCTTCCTGTCATATTCAGTCCATTATTCTTTAGAATACGCTACCTCTTGATAGCAGGACGGCCACCAATCGGTATGCATTTAAGCGGAGATTGCGGAGTTATTTTCAAAATAAACAGCGTAGAGTCATCTTTATACCTCTCTCTCTCTCTTGAATTCGTATATCTGTATATGTATATGTATATATAATGCATGTATATAATATAGTAAATAAGTATGTATGTGTATTATTAGTTTAAAATCTGTTTATGTACTTGTGTACCTGTTCTATTTGTACCTAATTCATTATTATATTTTTAATAGTTTTTTTTTAGCATTGTTCCTCGCAAACAGAGCACCTGCCATCTAATCTCTTCACCACCCTTGGTTGAATGGTGGAGAATCCCTAAGGCATTAAGTCCACCTTTGTTCTTTGTGAAAAAGAAAAAAAAGTGAGAAAAGAGAAAGAAAAAAAAAGAGTAAAAAAAGAGTGTGAAAAGTTTAAATAAATAACTGCCCTAGACGTCTTGACCTGGGGGTACAGCAAATACAAATGAAATAAAACAAGGCCGCGCCGAAAAGTTATAAGGACCCTTCGCAAATAATGTATTACGTACCATTGTGATCCGTTTCAAATGTTCTTGGTGCCTACTTGAACTTTACGACTGTATTTGGATCTGCTCAACTACAACGTATAAATAAAAATGAGTAGGTAAAAACCCGGCCAAGTGCGTGTCGGACCACGCACAATGAAGGGTTCCGTAGTTAGGATGATGAAAGAAGAGACAGAATTATCCCAGGAACAAACTTAACATTGTAATTGAAAAATATTTTCTCCCATACGTTTCAACTGCAAATGTCAGTTGTACGCACAATATTGAGAGATTAACCATGTTATTTTAAGACCATAGACTTCTTATAGGTTTTCCAGTAATCATAGGTATAGAACTATTTTCTGCATTTTTTCCAAATTTTTGGATCAGTAATTTCAGAGATAAGGGGGGGATATGGTCAATTTTCGTCTATTTTCTTAATAACTTTAAAGCTGTATATTTGAAAATTATAAAAGAAATATTCTTGTGACCCCACAGTGAGCCCTTGCATCTGATATGTCACACGGTATAGTTTGCAAAACTTTTTTTATTTTCTTATTTGCCCCCAAAAAGTGACCCCCATGTTCAAAGTTCATTTATTTACGTAATACGTCCGTGTTTGGGTCACATAAATTGATATTGTACCAAATTTCAACTAAATCGGTCCATTAGATTCGGAGCAAATTGACTGTGACAGACGAACAAACAGACAGACACACGAGTCATCTTATAAGGGCTCCGTTACTCCGGTACTCCTGATTTTATAGTCTATCTGTTGCTCGCGACTTCGTATGCATGCATTCTTTTAATACAAGTATCCATGATTAGAAGTAGCCTATGTCCTTTCTCCAGGTCCCTGGCTACCTATCTGATCGGTTCAGCAGTTTAGACGTGAAAAGGTAACAAACAGACAAACAGAGTCATTTTCGTATTTATAATATTAGTATGGATACCTACCCATAATAGAGGCATGAGGTAATATACTTATATAGAGGCATGAGGAATAGGGTGTAAAGTTCACTCATCCTCCATGGAAAAGGGAGGATCCTCCAACCAGACGGGTGTTGTGTCTGGTGAGCTCTGGGCTACTGCCCGACGGTAACTTGATGTCAGGATGTTGTATATACAAGGTGTAAGGGACAGCCCTCTGTAAACTAACAGGGTGCATTCAGCTCCTTATTTTGAATCATATTCCACCTGAAAATTTCTCAGGAAAATTTTCATTTTTTTTTATCGTTTTTTCAGTTACTATTCCTTTATTTCAATGTAAAATTACATTATCTGTAGGCAGCACTCCATTTATATAGATAAAACAGCTGAAATAAAACAATCAGCAATGGATGTCGAAATACTCGGCAGCCGAAGGCTTGCTGCGCTGCCGTTCGCTACGCGCGTTTTGTCACGGTAACGATACATTGCGTGTGAGGTAATAAAACAAATCTGGTTTATTGGATTCCCATAACGTTCCTGAAATAATTTCATGTACCGGTCATCTTAGTATGATATAATGAATTCACCCATCAGTCTGCGGATGGCTGTCCCTTACACCCTGTATACTAGTCGCACGGTAAACTATGATTGCGCGACGCAGGATTTTGCGTGACGTCAATGTGATGCCTTGCCTTCCAATGTGGCGATGTAGATTACTTACACACTTACATAGGATGGTGCAATTTCTGACAGAGAATTAATTGCTTTTCCCTTCAGATCAGATCAGTATTATATAAAAAAAACCGTTCAGTAGGAAAATAACAAGTTTCATGATGATAGACGGCTGTTATCTCAATTATTATTTATTAATGTAGTAACATTTTCATTTACATAATTATTAAAGCTTCGGTTTTTTATGTCTGCATTTTAATGGTATATCAATTTTGATGGACGTCCTTTTAAACTCAACTCAACATCAAAGGCACGTCAAATCGAATGTTTTACACTATCTACTTTGAAGCTAATCATTTTATAAGCGACGCTGTCCATTTCACATTAAACTGTAAGTATCAGTAAGTTTTGAATAAGTAATTTTCAACCGATAGCTAAAAAGAAATAAATTGAAACTTTTTATTCTTTATTTAATTTAACTGGTCCCACTATTTCACTTGTCAAAGTAAACAGACTTCAGACTCCGCCACCACAACGCCGCGCCGCCGCCACCGCCACAGAAGTCCGCGCTTATTTGAATCTTCTGCTAATTCCTGATGTCTTGGTACTTTGTTCGTTGCAAATCGAACCGTGAATGGAATCCCGTTGACTCCGGTTGTCAGCAGGGGTATGCACTTTCCCTTTTCTCATTTCTGATGCCTTGGTACCTGCAACGAAGAAGGCAGATAGAATTTTCCGTGAAATAAAAACGCACAGTGAGAGCGCGCGGGATCCTCGCCCGCACATTTTTGTCCCGTCCCCCCCCCCCCAAGTTCTGTAGTCCTAATATTTCGGAAGTTTATTTGCTCGTGCGGCGCCAATAGGGAAATATTACGCAAAGCTGAGACAGCAGATAGCACCAGTTTGACGCGAGGTAAACAAAGCAAACTGTCAACGGCAGCATTATCAGTAGATTGTAAACTAATAGTGTATGTTGTAAACACACCGGATTTCTGAGTCATCTAACCATAGACAATTTTTTTTTAACCATAGATGAAAGAAGAGGCCTAACTTCATGTTTTTCTGTGTACGTTATTTATTTAATTATTTATTCCCCTTATAACAATCATTACAGGTTGCACTATAGTGCGCGCGGAACTAGTTGGCCGTGCCTTAGGTATGTGAGCGGTGGGACGGAGAGGCGGGGGCGCTTGCTGTCATTACTCAGTGCGGCGCCGTACTTCGCGATGGCAACACGCGTTGAAAGTTCAGGCTAGTTTAGACAAAACGCACATGAGATTGCAATAGCGAGATGATTCCGCCGATAAAAAGACAATCCAAGGAAATAATATTTAAAGTGCATACGTTTTTAAAAAAATGGAAAGCCGATGTCCATAGTTTAGAATATAAAACTGATGCGAATATACATAAATTAGTAGCAGAAGCAACAGGGATATCAGAACGAAGTGTAAGGGAGAGTGTTTGCTGAAAGTAAAACTTCCTTGCAAAATACAAGGGAAGCAAAATTTAGTTCTCCGGGGAGACCAAAAGAATTTAAAAAAAAAATACAAGTTGATTATTTTGGTTTAGGAGTGATAAGAAGAAAAATAAATCAGTTTTATACGGTAGAGAAAAAAATTCCAAGTCTACGAAAACTAAATGCTGTGTTAAAAGAGGATAATATTTTAGATTGTGGATTAATTTTTTTAAGAGAACTTGCACAAACTGGGATATTCATTTAAAAAATGTAAACCGAAGAGATCCCTTTTAATAGACAGACCAAACATTGTTGAATGGCGAGTGAAATATTTGAGGGCCATAAGAAAATTCAGAGAAGACAAACGAAATATATTCTTTTTGGACGAAACTTACGTTAACCAAAGTCACAATGTCCAAAAATGTTGGCAATCTTCGTCGGAGCCTGGAATTTATACAGCTATAGGCAAAGGAAGGCGTTTAATAATAGTTCACGCTGGTAGCCGGAACGGGTTAGTTGACGATGTTTTGCTAATTTTTAAATCAGATTAAAAAACGGGGGAGTATCATGGAGACATGAACTCTACAAATTTTTACAACTGGGTTGATCGAAAATTAATACCTTAACACTCAGTCATAGTTATGGATAATGCTGCCTATCTTTGTGTGCAAGTTGAGAAGAAACCGACTATGTCCAGTTTGAAAATTAGTATGCAGAACTGGTTGCAAAATCATAACGTGCCATTTTCTCCCACGATGATCAAAGCCGAACTCTTGAGGTTGATTAATACGATCCAATCAGAAAAAATATACACGATTGATGAACTTCTGAAAGCTGCAGGTCATATTTACTGTTCTAAGAATATCTCCATATCATCCAGACCTCAACCCGATCGAGCTTGTGTGGGCAAATATTAAAAATTGCCTGGCCAGAAATCACATTAATGCTACATTGGGCGAGAAAATTACAATACTAACAAGGCTATTTTCCGAATTCTCTGCCGAACAATGGCAAAAATGCGATGACCACGTACAAAAAAACGAACAAGAATACTGGAATCATGATATGAGATTTGATACTATGATGGACGAAATCATTATAAACTTACAAGATGATTCTGAATCAAGTTTAAAGAGTTCAGAATCAAGTGATTCAGAGGATATGTCAGAGTAATTTCATATAAGTATATATTAATTAAATAATTTCATATATGTATATAAAAGGAGAAACTGACTGACTGACTAACCTATCAACGCACAGCCGAAACTACTGGCACTAGGAACGTGAAATTTTGCACACGGCTTCCTTTTATAACGTAGGGGAGCACTAAGAAGGGGTTTTTGGAAATTCAACCTTTAAGGGGGTAAAAAGGGGGATTTCGTTTGTAATAAAAATCTTATTCCTTGAGTTAATAAAATTGAAAGTTGGCACGAATACTTATCTAAGTAAATTATGAACTTTGTAATTTTTTTTTTCTAAACTACCCCCAAGAGTAGGGTTAGGGGGTGTCAAAGTTTGTATAGAAGAATTTTAACGCGCTGTCCGATTAATTCGAAACTCAGTATTTATACTTAAGACCAAAAATAAAGAATAATCTGTATCAGAGTTTTTCGAAACCTACCCCTGATGGGGTGAAAAGGGGTAGTCAATTTTACAGGGGAGGATATTACTGCGTGGCTTGATTAACCCGAAAATTGGTATAAACAATCTTTGAGTCAAGTTTTGGAAGTATCCTAAACATTTTTTTAAATTCCACCTCAGTGGGGGTGAAAAGAGGGGATACAGTTTATATGAAAAATCTTATTCATTTTGTTAATAAACTTGAAGCTTGGCAGGAATATTTGCCTAAATAAGCGATAAAGTTTCTCACTATTAGTTTTTCAAAACTACCCCTCAAAGGAGAGTTTAAGGGTGTTAAAGTTTGTATGGAAGAATTTTAACGCGCCGTCTGATTAACTCGAAACTCGGTATTTATACTTAATACCAAAAATAAAGTGTATCAGGGTTTTTCGAAAATCTGTGAAAAGGGGTAGACTATTTTACAGGGTAGGATTTTACTTGGTGGCTTGATTAACTCAAAAATTGGTATAAATAACCTATAAGTCAAAAAAATGGAAATTGGGGGTGAAAAAAAATCTTATTTCGTTTATCTTTTAACTTGAAACTTGGCCCGAATACTTCATCATCATTCTCCTGCCCTAATCCCAATTTATTTGGGGTCGGCGCAACATGTCTACTAAATCTATACATATAAAAGGAGAAACTGACTGACTGACCGACATATTAACGCACAGCCGGAACTACTGGGACTAGGAACGTGGAATTTGACACACGGCTTCCTTTTATAACGTACGGGAGCACTAAGAAGAGGTTTTTGGAAGGGGTTTTTCGACCTTGAAGGGGGTGAAAAAGGGAGATTACGTTTGAGTATGAAAAATCTTATTCCTTGAGTTAATAAATAACCTATTAGTCAAATAATGGGAATTGGGGGCGAAAAAATCTTATTTCGTTGATCTTTTAACTTCAAACATTTATTTAGGGAGTGCTAAAGTTTTTATGGATGAATTTTAACGCATTGTCCGGTTACCTCGAATAAATTAATACTTTTGACAAAAAACATAGACATAGTTTTTGGGTTTTTCGAAAATCGACCTGCAAAAGTGGTGTAATTTATTTTTCGAGGAGGATTTCACTGCGTATCTAGATTAAGTCAAAAGTAATGTTAACTTTAAATGACGAAAACCATGATTGAAGATGTTTTTTAAATCAACCTCTTTCGGAGTGAAAAGGGAGGAACAGTTGATATGAAAATTTAATTTTTCCTTTGATTAATAAATTACATAAGTCTATAAATTAATCAATAATTCCTTATATATTATAAAACAAAGTCCCCCGCCGCGACTGTCTGTCTGTGTGAATGCGATAAACTCAAAAATTACCAAACGGATTTCCAAACGGTTTTCACCAATCGACGGAGTGATTCATGAGAAAGGTTTAAGTGAAGGTTTTCAAGGTTTAATTCATTAAAGTTTTTGTGTAAATTGGCTGAAATATGACGATTATTGTAGAAGATGTTGGAAAAAATTATGCCGACTGGGGAGCTTTACTGGCATGCGCCGTGTAAACCGTAAGAGATACATTAAATTTATTAATATTCTAAAGAATGGTACATCTTAAAAAAATCAACAAAAATCCGCAATAGCATATATACGTCTATTTTCTAAGGATGACCCACAGTAACCATTTTTATCTTTCAGAATTTGATAAAAATTTCATTGTTATTTCCGATATCTTCGCTTCCTTTTAATACAGGTTCGTTCCCGTGGGATATTTTCCGAAATTCACGCAGGCATAGCCGCAGGCAAAAGCTAGTAATTTCATATATCATTAAAATATGTCAGAATAATTTCATATACTTAATTTGTTTTTGGTTCATTTTACTATTAATTACATTATAATTAGATAGGTACAATATAAACTTCTAAAAGTTCAACTGTTTTTTATTTATTCTTTTCAATAATTGAACAGTTATTGTTCACGATTTCTCGAGATTGGTCATCACTCTCTAATCTCATGTGCGTTGCGAGCAGTAGGCAACCCGCCCCCTCACCCCTGTCGCCACCTAAGGCGCGGCCAACTAGTTCCGCGCGCAATATACATAAATGCGATAATACGGTCTCATAAAATGAATTTATTATTAAAATTATTTACAATTTAAAATTATTTAGAACTTTAACCTTTTTATTATCTAGTCTTACCACAGATGGACGCCATGTTAGTTAACAGAAATAGGTATGTAGTACCTACTCCAGATATTGCTGAAGGTCCGCTAGTAGGTCACAACAACCACGACTAACGCGTGGGTCCGAGTGCTCATAGTCTATTCAATGAAATCTCCAAACGGCTGGTTGATACCACTTCCCGTGACCCAAGGGCCTGCTTTTACCTTGGCCAGAGGCTAAGCATTGCTATACAACGTGGCAATGACGCCAGTCTCTTGGGTACATTACCAGTCGACAGCGATGCGGAGGAATTTTTCGACGCCATATTTTAGTTTGTTAGTTAGGATATACCTAATATTTTTATTTTATTAGTTAGTTAGGTAAAATTTGTTATTTATGTACAGTTCCTTTTATTGATTTTGTATTCTCAAGGATTAAAATAACAAACTTTATATCAGAGCCATTTATATCAAAAGAAACAATTTGTTATGTTAATTCCGATGTCAATTCCAACAATCGTTCGAGTTCCTGTAAGCTCTTAACTGTCAGATTGTATTACAAAGATTTATAGATATAGATAATATTGATTAAATAGGAAAATAATAACGTTGTTGCTTGGTCTGTACCAAATCTCCATAAAAAAATCTCCATTTGAGTAACAAACCTTGTTCTGAAACCTATTTGCCGTGTAAAGCGCAGGCCATATTGGGGTTGAAGCTAAGTTCGTTTAGTTTCGCATAAGTAGCTACTGCTACGCGTGCATGTTTGCATACTTCGGTTCACACTGCGAATAATATGAACTGCAATATGAAGACGCTGTAGCTACATGATGAACGAAGCTAGCCGAACTTAGCTTCGTTCCCAGTTTATGCTGCCACGCTAGAACCTCTAGGCTTGTATGGTATCCTAGTCTTTAGGTTAGCCGCGTTTTTGCCGTACTGTCAGTATAGTAGTATATAGTAGTACGTCTTACCTTTTGTGTGCGAAGTAATCAGCGGAGCTTCCTTCCTCATAATAAGTCGCCTGTCACCGGCAGAGACGCAGCTTTGTTTCCGCTCCAGATGTGCTCAGTATTGGAAATAATAGACGTATTGCTTTATGAGTAGGCTTGGGTTAATTAGGTGTAGAATTGTTTAATTAAATAGGACTAGGAAGCCTAGGGTTGGATTAGCTCTGTCATCACCAGATAAACATTGTTAAGTATGGCAAATAAGTACCTAGTAGTAGTAGTAGTTTTTTCTTCATATTTGATGAAAATGCAACAAATGGTTCAGAAAACGCCTGTGGATTGCAATTAGGAGTGCCACTAACAAATTGAGTGCTTTGTATCCAATTAAAAAAAAAAGAATTTCGGAAAGATTCTTGTTCGAATAAATGTGAGATTATAAAGTTGAAACCTTCTAAATACGAATGTGTTACGAATTCCCATTAGTGAGTGATTGTGCGAGAATTTAACTTGAACAGCGTTTGTTTCCACTTTTATCAGATACATAGGGACAGACTATACTCGTAGGTACCTAGTCGAATTTATCTATAGCAAATTTCTAAAGATAGAGAGGATTGGAAAAGAGGCAGGGGCCGAGGGGCAATGCCCAGCAGTGGAACAACACGGGCTGAAATTATAGCGCAAACGAAGCAACATCATCAGCGTACGTTTTGTCTATGAGAATAAAACTGCGGTATAGATTGAATGCGGCAGTTTTAGTCCAGAGTCCTGTGCAATATGCGATTATTTTAGGACATTTTGAGGACTGCCCCTCCGTCGTCTGAGCTGTTCTTTAACAAAATATTTTACCTATAGTAAGTACTTGTTGATAGACACTGTAATTTAGAACTGTTGATTTAAACGACATTTTCTTTAAAAAAAAAAAGAGTAATCGTGGTGGGTTTTGCAGGCCCACGCCGGCTCTTCTCTATAGGAAACGACCAATTGGAACCGTGCATCTAGCTTCTGACATTTCATAAGTGCCCATTTATGTTTATGAGAAATAAAATATTTTGTATTTGAATTTGAACATCATCCGTGTGCCAGTTGATAAGAAATACGGTACTAAACGACCAGGCGTCATCATCCGACAATATGTAGATTTCTTCATTTCACTCTGATATCTAACGGTAGATACTTTACTTCACTCTTCAAGAGTATCAAGTGACTTTTTATTAGTCCCAAATGTCGAAGTGGCGTTTTCTTTGATATCAGACAACCACTTTGTTGTTGCTGTCTCAAGAAAAACTTGAAAGAATATAAATAAGAAAGATTGTTTTTCTTTGCCAAATGTATGTTTATATAAAATATTGTTTTTTGGGCTCGTGGCTAAATAATAACAGCCGCTGGGGTCGATCGAAGGTTAAGCTACGCTTGCCGATGTCGCTCCATAGATGGGTGACCATCCATTACATATCGAGACCCCTCCGTGCCTCGGAAAGCACGTAAAACCGTTGGACCCGGCTGTCATTTGTAGATCTTTGACAGTCGTTACGGGTAGTCAGAAACCCGAAAGTGTGACAACCAGTCTTACTAAGGGGTACTTAGTAACTGGGTTTTGGAGGTCAGATAGGCAGTCGCTCCATGTAAAACATTGGTATTCAGCTGCATCCGTTTAGACTGGAAGCCGACCCCAACATACATAGATGGGAAAAGGCAGGCAGATGTCTTGATACAAAGTTTTGAATACTTGTTATAAGCGTATTATTTACCCACATTTTTCATAATTATTATCGTTACAACAAACATCAAATTACGACTCCAACTTACGCAATTTGACCCAAACAGATAATCTTACAGCTCGTAGTTAGTTTTATAGCTTAGAAGATTAGGAGATACTCTGATTATTGTTTTAGTTAATATTGTTGTTCGTTTCTCTCAGTATCGTTAAGTTTTATTGTAATGACCAGCACAAAACAGTAATACAATAATATTTGCTTCCATTACAGCTAGAGGTCTGGCTCGTTCTTTGGTCGAAGGATTAGCATTGCTAAACTACTTGACAATAACACCACTGCTGTTGTCATTACTAATTTACTGACAATCTGAGACACTTCATGAAAAACCAAAATGTAGGGAACAACTGATTTTTGAAGAGAAAACTTTTTTCTTCATTTCCCTAACCAAAAAGTGTCTTACGGGTTCGCGACATGTAACATGCTCCAACGAGTTCAATGGCTCAACGCTAGAGGGCGCTGTAACCAAATTACACTATTTAACACGCTAATGTCTTTGAAATAGATGTCATATTCGCATGCAACTGTTAGTTTTAAGTTTTCACTTCTGTCGGCAGTACGCATGCATAACTGCCTATTTTTTTCGCGATTCCAGGTTTGGTCCCACAGTAAAAGTTGTTCATAATGATGAGTACATTAATTCCTTAAGAGGTTGTGCGATAATTCCGGGATTTGTTGTATTTAAAAAGTTAAACCTGCTCAGGTGATGGGATCGGAGATAACCTGGAGTCCAAATGTGAACAAACGATGGGACACTACATATTATGCTTTGGTAAGGATAAAATAAACTTATAATAGACGCTACTGATAATGCCACTGCTATAATCGTAGCTAAGTTCTGGGCTGGTACAATTTAGATTACCATCGACACACTCAAGAAGACGACATCAAAAGTAAATGTAATGGAAATCAGTGACTTCGCCACCTTTTAGGACAAAAAATGTGTTAAATGTTGTATGGATGTTCCATACATTTATGTCCACTTACATACAGGGTGTAAGGGACAGCCCTCCGCAAACTAACAGAGTGCATTTAGCTCCTTATTTTGAATCATATTCCACCGGAAATATTCTCAGGAAAATTATCGTATTTTCAGTTACTATTCCTTTATTTCAACGTAAAATTACATTATCTGTACGCAGCACTCCATTTATGTAAATAAAACAGCTAAAATAAAAGAATTAGCAATGGTTTGCTACGCGCGTTTTGCCACCGTAACGATACATTGTGTGTGAGGTATTAAAAGAAATCAGGTTTATTGGATTCCCATAACGTTCCTGCAATAATTTCATGTACCGGTCATCTTAGTATGATATACTGCATTCACCCCATCAGTCTGCAGAGGGCGGTACCTTACACCCTGTATAGCACTAACTCGACAGAATGTATGGAACAGCTGATTTTTTTTCAGAGTTGGTCGCGTAGAAAAAAAGTTGTTTATAATGATGAGTTCAATTACCCCTTTTCTGGTTTTGAGTTTACTAGAAATTACTAATTTTATTTGAGTTCAGTATGATACTTGACTAACAAACTAGGTATTAAAATAAAAATATAATAACCTAACCTAACTAAAAGTATAAACAAACTAAAATACGGCGTCGAAAAATTCCTCCGCATCGCTGTCGACTGGTAATGTACCCAAGAGACTGGCGGCATTACCACGTTGTATGGCAATGCTTAGCCTGTTTTGAGTTATTCATTTATACCTTGTGTAGAAGGTGCCTACCAACATAACCATGTTGTACCAAACTAACACAAACTCTCCTCAGGGTCACAATCACTGGCGGCACCTGGCACAGGAAATAATCTTGTTGAGAAGTTGTCGGTTATTTCCGCTACATTCACTATCGGACCGTACGGTACGGACACGTGATCGATTAATGTAACATAAGCTTTAAAAAGCCACACCCTTATATATGGCCACACATTTCTGATACACCATATATAAGGGTGTGGTACAAGACCATCAAACTGAACTGAACTGTTAGCGGTTATTTATATTGGTCTTGGCCGACTAGTTTAGATCGCAAATGAAAGAAGTCGGGCAAACCCGATGTAAAAAATGATACTCGAATACAATATCTTAGTTTTGCATAATACATGTGAATCTATAGGTATACATGAGAAAATGCTTCCAATAGTCTAAACTCATAAACTGAATATAACCGCTGCACACGATACACGATACTAACAAAGTCAAAGTCAAATCATTTATTTCAAATAGGCACATAAAAGGCACTTTTGAACGTCAAAATTTACAAAGGTAATTTTAAAAGGTAGTTTCGTATGGAGAAGGATGGGCAAAAAACTCCACCGTTACTCTTTTAAAATGATTTACAATATTTTGTATAAGTACATTTATTATATATTATAATGATATGTGAAGACGATGCACCTAGAATGAAATTACTATACGTCAATAGATAAACACAATTAAAAATCAAACAATGACAGATAAATTAAATATAAAACATGTTATACACGGTGCTCACATATCCACAAATATTGCAAAAGTGTACGATTTTCCTAAAAGTTTAACAAGTAATAAGTTAGTGTGTGAGCTAAAGTAATCACAGAATGTAATATCAGTTTCATAAAACATAATAAATTATACAATTTAATTAGCTAATAGTTTGATTTTGTCTAGACTCTAGTTTGTCCTATGGAGCAGGACCAGCATGTTTCCAAGCATTTTTATCTTGGATATAATCCTCTAATTTGTAATATGCTTGTTTACAAAGTGTACTTTTAATATGAATTTTAAATTTTCTTTCATTTATTTGTAATATATCACAAGGTATTTTGTGCTAACATTTCACACAATACGCCATAAAAGATGTATGTACTTCAGATAATCTGAAAAATGGTTAATCTATTTTATCTTTGTTTCTAGTATTAAAATTATGTCTGTCACTTATTATATTAAAAGATGGAGATTTTTTCTTACATACTTACATAATATTTTCTTAAATGAATTGGCAAGGTACGGTCATAATATTAATCCTTTTAAATAATTCCCTGAGAGATTCGCGGCGACGTAGATTATAAATGGCTCTTTTTTTTGGATGGGAAATCATCAAATGACTTCTCCCGCTCTGGGCGGAGCGCGAGGGCGTGTCAGACTTTTACTGACTAAAACCCACCCGTGTTCCTTCAGTTACCTGTGCTGGGGCCACGGTAACTCTTTCGAACATCCCGCGAGAGATTATAATGGCTCTGACAGCTCTCTTTGTAAAATAAAGATGGATTCAATGTCAGCAGCCCGACCCCACAGTAAAATCCCATACGACATAATGCTGCGGAAGTAGCTGAAATAGACCAAACGCGCGGGTTCTACATCTGTTAATTGTCTTATCTTTCTAACAGCATACGCTACCGAGCTGAGCCACCCCGCAAGAGATGTTATATGAGGTCCCCATTGTAATTTCTCGTCTAGCGTGATTCGATACCATTCTCTCAATAATTGTGTAAACTCTCAAAGGATTACTCGGAACACTGTTTCGGTCTTTGTCTGTTTTCAACATAGTATCACTATATTTTGTTAAGCAACTACGTAAGAATTTGTAATAAGTATGGAATGTAACGAAGCAGGAGTTTGGCCGAATAAAACTCTTTAATAATAACACAACAATATATTTTTTTGAACAGTCACGTTCTTAGATGTAAAATAATCGAATACATTTTAGAGCATTTCTAATGTGACACATAACAATCACTGCACGATACGTTATACCCGGCGGATGCCTACTTGGTGTTGCCAGCATTTTCAGAAATTGTGTTTTTATTTCTTTTAACTTTTTTTCTCTTGTTACACGTTTTTACAGCCTATTTTTACACACGAATGAGCAACATTGAAGGAAAAAAATAAAGGATTTTTTTTTATTATTATCACAGAAACACGTGCATAAAAAAAGAAAAGTTACCTCGAATAAAAATATCACCTGAGGGGCAATTCCCGTAACTTCTATAACATTCACAATCTGATCTCAGTCTCAATATGTCGAAAATACCAATAATTTCCCTACATTTTTGACATTTGATTGTCGCTGAGATGAGATTGCGACTAGATTTTGAACGTTTTTAGTTACGGGAATTTGGGCTTCTGAAAGTTGAAACGTGTACGTACAGCTTTATGAAGCGGCTCGTAGCTCCGCTACGACGCTACAGGTCGCCTCTCCAGTCGGCCACGAGCTACGGCGTAGAGCGCTCGTAAATCTCGTAGCACCGTCCCGAACATACCCGAAGTTTGTGTTCGGTCTTTTTATGAACATTAAAATATTATTACAGTTTTTTTCTTTATGAGCACTAAAGTTTATGTGATTTATCTTTAAAAGTAATCAGTGGTTTGATTCCAGTTTAATTTATTTTTCTTCGGTATAAAACTTGAAGGTAAGGAAAGTAATAAAAGTTTTCTGTTTCTTTTCGATATAAGTTTCGTGAGGCGTGACTTAAATTATGTATTTTTCGATTAGATCCTGTAAACTTCTCGTGTTCTTGTAGGCAATTTTGGAAGCAGTTTTATTAACTTTCAGCTTACTATTTTTCTCATAACATCCGACGTAGAATGACTTATTTTCTTTCTTTCAAATACACAGCCCTTATGTAGGGCTTATGAGAAATATTGTTCCTTGCGTGTGCGTTTGGAATACTTTGCTGGTTATTGAAACATCTGCTAAGTATTTGGACACTTCCCTGTCCACTGAATGAATACACTAAATGCTTTGATGAAAACGTCTCTGTTATTTGCAAATAGAAACGGTATCTGTCTTAAAATACCGTTGGCTTTTGTTTAAGTACTAGGGGTCCATAGAAACAAGGAAGGATCCACTGTTACTATTAAATAGACTTTAATAGACATAGAAATTCATAGGGTTTGTTTGAATCACAATTTGGACAATGAACCGCAAGACAGTGATTCAACTTGAAATACGAAAACCAAACCCAAACCCTCGCTTCTAAGAAATACATGTTTGAACCCATTGTGTTTGAGAGGCGGCTTCCTTAACCTCTGGACTGTCATAACTTATTTTTCTTCTTAGTATGTCGATGGCAATCTACTAACATAGAGTTATCCCGGAATTTGGCAACAGGTTTAGCACCTTCAGTAGCATCCATCAGCTCCTATAAGATGCAGGCAACAGGACACGCTAGACACGATATTAAGCGACCCATTGTTTGTGGCACAGCACCACATTTACACTCCATAGACAACTTATTGTAAAACTAATACTGCCTTACTCACGCTTCGAAACTTCAGGTTAATAGGGTTAGCATCTGTGCGGATTCGTACAGACATCTCTAGCTTTTTCGCCCCTCGTCCGGACTTTGCCCGGCCTTGTACGGAATTTTTGACTTGAGGAGGTTTTTTTAAGAAAGTTCAAAAAGTAAAACAGTCCGGACAAATAGTCCTGCTTTCCGGCTTTTGTCAGGACTTTTCAAATTCTGAAGTAGTAACCCTAGGTGCGTAATAATCACTCGCAACCCAGTTGATAAGGTAAACGCAGTGCATGATGACTTGCCTACTTTATTCCTGTTCGATGGGCGCAATGCAATGCAATGTGCATTATTTGTAGATCATGTCCTTGAAGTAACGTTTGAGGTGTTGCGTTTGTCAGTGAGAGGTACAGTCAGCCTATAAAAAGATGTATACGGCAAGAATTCATTCGTTTGTCTACACTTTGTGTTTCATAAAACTGCCGATCTATTCTGTAAACCTAACACCGTGAGCACTTAGGTGAAGTGAGTTTGAAGTGAGCTCAATCCCTAGTAGAGTAAGGTGGGATGACAGTTCACATCACGCTCACTTCACCTAAATTTTCACGGTGGGATCTTTACAGAATAGCATCACTGTACCAAAATGTGCAGCTACGGTGTGTAATATGTTTCTGGCTGCACATTGATACAAAATTAAGAAACAAAGATTGTACATAATTAAATGAATTCTGATCTAAATGAATTACCTCGTTGGTCTCGTGGTCGTAAGTACAACTGCTGGGCATAAGGTCCTGGGTCCGATTCCCGGGTCGGGCAAAGTCATATTGGGTTTTCCATTTGCAATTTCTCGGTAGCAGCCTGAAGTCTTGATTTATGCCCAGTTGATGGCAATAGGCTCACATTGCACTTATATGTTCTATGTTACGGGACTTGGTTTCCGCACTTAGTCCTACATGTGGACCATTGTGCGTGGGCCATGGCGGCCGTCGGCGGTTATTCCAACCAGCCCACCTCCCTCTAGAAGTTGATTATGTTTTCTGGTCTGTCTAGAACGTCTTTGAAAGATCTGGGTGACCCGAGGGTTTCTGTTCTGATCTGGGTGACGCCTGTGCATTCAAAGAGCACATGCGTAACGGTTTCCTCAGCCTCCATGTATGCCCTGCACAGAGGACTGTCCGTTATGCCTATTGTGTGGAAGTGTTTGTGTAGCGAGCAGTGTCCCGTGATGGTCCCCGCCACCAGGCGCAGGCCGTTCCTGTCCAGGCGTAATAAGCGGCCGGTCAGCCTGCCATCTAATGATGGCATAGCTTCCCTGGACTGCCTGCAGCC
The DNA here is from genome assembly GCA_947568875.1 of Fissipunctia ypsillon. Classification (NCBI taxonomy): domain Eukaryota; kingdom Metazoa; phylum Arthropoda; class Insecta; order Lepidoptera; family Noctuidae; genus Fissipunctia; species Fissipunctia ypsillon. Next base: position 3,739,871 of record OX387655.1, read on the forward strand.
CGGTGCCGAGGCCCACCATTTCTCCGCTTGTGTGTGGGTGAACTCTTGTAGCCTACTGCGTAGTTGGTTGAACGGAATGGGTACAATAGGTTTGGGTCCACAGACTGACGTGCCGGATGCTCTCCTAGTTAATTCGTCAGCTGCGTCATTGTCTAATGATCCACTGTGTCCTTTTATCCATTGCAGTGTCACTGTATATATATCACATTGCACTTTTAAACATGACTGGTGAAATGTAGGTGTACATTACAACCTACACCTCTGCCCAACACTTCGGGAAATAAGGCGTGAGGTTATGTTAAATGAATTCTACACCTTTGATCTATTTGAGGTTGACTATAGAGTACAAGCCGAGGTTTAGCTATTTTTAACCGTCAATAGGAATTTTGAAAGTACCATCATACTCGTATAACGCAATCAATAGCAAGCAACTAGAAAAATCACATAATGAATGTCGCTATCTGTTGAAGAAATCATCATCTGTCTAGCCTTTACCCAACTATATTGGGGTCGGCTTCCAGTCAAACCAGATGCAGCTGAATACCAGTATTTTACATGGAGCGACTGCCTATCTGACCTCCACGACCCAGTTACTGGGTAACGATACACCTTGGTAAGACTGGTTGTCAGACTTTCGGGCTTCTGACGACCCGTAACGACTGTCAAAGATACACGAATGTCAGCCGGGACCAACGGCTTAACGTGCTTTCCGAGGCACGGAGGGGTCTTGATATGTAAACATAGTCACCCATCCAACCAACCACGGCAAGCGTAGCTTAACCTGATCGATCGACCCGTGTGGCTATTATTTCTTAGCCACAAGACCCCCCTCTATTTGTTGATGAAACCTACTTAAATAAAAGATTTTTGAGACAAAAGCTTATAGATTTTTTCTATTTTAAAAGACACTCATTGAAAAGGCTCAACTTATCGCCATAAGATAATTACAAAGAGACGGTTCCCTCTAGTTTATTCTGACTTCATCAATGAAGATTAATATCAAATCTGGGATTTAGGCAACTCGGGTCATAAATCTTTGAGTGATGGACAAAGACAGGTTAAATATTAATCTGTCGACAGATAAGTAAGTAGGTAACAGTTAGATTAGATTAGATAAGTAGGTTACTTAGTTAGACCGCAGGGGCGTAGCCTTCATACAACCCGATTCGTATCGGCTTCCCTACGGAACAATCACTCTTCTTAATGTATACTATTGCCAAATAATATGCTACACCATATGCATATGCTGCTATGCTATATATGCTGTGTGTGTACTGTGTATCACATCACATTACATAATTATAATTATATTTAATACATCATAAGATTAAACCTCCAGATTTTTTTCTGAGTTTATGAGAACTGAACAATTTTTTCCTCGGCTTCCCTCTAATGATAATAATTGTAGCTGCGCCACTGCTAGACAGAGATGATTTTGAAGAGATTTTGTTATTAGTTAGAAGAGATATAAGTACTTTATTGTACACTGAAAGGAAGTACTTACATCAGGAATAGAAAGTGAGTCAGATGAGTGAGAGAAAGTAGGTACCTAGAGCTTTGGGAGTGTGACAGACATCGGACACTTCGCAGTGGGGTCCAGCTCCCATGAGCTACTGAACCCCGAAAACGACAACTGAAAAAAAAATAACCGATACTATTTTGGACGCGCGATTTTTACTCACCATGGTCACTATTATAACGATATCCACTTTTGCCATAATAAAAAGGAGACAAAGAGAAACGATTGAATTTGTAGGTAAGTTTATCTACTTGGTAACTCAACTCCCCTGCATCATATCTGCAATACACTGTCGGATATTGTATCAAAACGGATCCAATCGAGAGACAATCTCTTGCAGATCATTTCCGATACACTAAACGGCTGCACGTGTCACTATGCTCAAGAGCACTCCGGGACAGAGCTTCTATTTCTAATATCAAATAACTTTAAATTATTTTATTAACCGACTTCAAAAAGGAGGAGGTTCTTAGTTTTATTTTTATATGCGTGTTCCCCCCGATTACTCGAAGAAGGCTGGCCGATTTGGAACATTCGGTTTTTGTTTGAAAGGGTATACTTTCCAGGTGGTACCGTTGTCATAAGGTCAGGATTTGATTATGGGATCCTGGAGAAATCGAGGGAACTCTTCAAATATTATAGGCACACCTATAGCGATTTGGGTGTTTTTTTATAGTAACTTGTGCATTTGCTCTCGGAAAGCGCCATTTGGTGAAGTGGAACTGATGATGAAGACCACAGATGGCCACCGGAATAACTCAATAATAATTAGTATTTCACAGATTGCGATTCGATTACTTTAAAATTATTGCTAAACACTATAAATTCGTTACAATGCATATGGCGAAGTGGAGCTGATGGTGAAGTACCAGGAGAACTTCTCCAACAATTAACGTCCCTGCATCAGGAAAAGCAATATTTTGTAAAAGGTGATGAGCAGTTATCATTAGGCTATTGTAACTTAGATAAATTACAAACTGACCCACTTACATAATACATAATCAACCTATAACGTTCCCACTGCTGGGACACAGGCTTCCTCTCTGTGAGAGGGAGTGGGTCATAATCCACCACGCGGGCCCAGTGCGGGTTGGTGGATGTCACATGTCTTCGAATTTTTGGTTCTAGGACATGCCGGTTTCCTGACGATGTTTTCCTTCACCGTTTTAAGAGCAGTGGTGATGAAATAATTTACACAAAGTAAAGCGCCTGTCTGGGTTCGAACCTACGACCTACAAATCGTAAGTCGCAGCCGTTACCACTAGGCCACCACTGCTCTCTGACCCACTAAAAAGTGAAAAATAAAAAAAACTATTTTGCAAAAAAAAACAACCCATTTCCAAAAAAAAAACACTAATAAGTGAAAAATGACTTTAATTTCGGAAGTCGGTGGCAAAAACCTAAAATACAGATCCAAAGACACTGACTTCCGAAATTAAAGTTATTTCACTTTGTAGTGTTTTTTTGTAGAAGTCGGTTGTTTTTTTCTTTTGCAAAAAAGTTTTTTATTTTTGTTATAAAACAAAGTGTCATAGAACTCATGAAAGAATGAGAGAAAATTGTTTGAATTTTGCTGGTTGCAGGACTTGTTAGATTAAAATTATGTAAGTAGGTTACACCTACATGAAATGGGATCTAGACTGTGTATATTTCCTCAATTCCAAACCAGTCAGCAAATTAGAGTTTTAATCAGTAGACTTGATTTAACTCTCGCTAAATTCTGTTGTTATTTATCTGTCACTCAATGGTTAGAAAATATCTGTTGTTTACGATTTTACTCGCGTATATATTTCGGGTTCAGTTCAGCCGTCAGCGGACTAGTCTTCGTTTGTAAAACCGTAAACAGTTTGACTCGCAGCGTCACCGCGTCATGAGCTCATGACTCAGCTCCTTCGAGTTTAGGACATAAATATTATCAAATTAAGTACACAAGAAAAACTGGTTTAGGACCTTTTCTTTCAGTTAGAAACCCTTCATTTGCAAGTGCAAATGAAGGGTTTCGGAACTTGTCTCGAGCTACCCACACCCATATTGTGCAAGGATCTCAAGATTTTTTCTTTCGGTTAGATACCTCACTAAAACCACCCCAGTGGTTACCATATGCACAATTTGGGTATGGGTAGCAATTTTGCAACGCAAGTAGGACAAACATGAAGCATTGGCTGGCCATCGTGGAAATCCTCTCGCACCACTGCCTCCCACTCACCTACATAATATTAATGATATAATCAACAGTCTATTTGTTGGCAGGAAATTAAATTAATCATGCACAATGTGCTCGGCGTGCCGTAATGAAGTATGCAGAACAATAACACAATGCGTTGTGTATTAAGTAGGTACATGTACACACGTTACTATCGATTTATTGGAAAACATTATCACGGAATGAGGCTGCATTTTGATTACCTGTGCTTGTCAATTTAAGTGGTAGAGTGGTGTGTGTGATAGGCTGCATATCGTATTGCTATTATCGTTATATGATTACGCTTGTCAAAAGAGGCTCGTGGCTAAGTAATAACAGCCGCACGGGTCGATCGATCAGATTAAGGCTACGCTTGCCGCAGTCCGTCCGTGATGGGTGACCATCTTTACATAACGAGACCCCTCCGTGCCTCGGAAAGCACGTTAAACCGTTGGTCCTGGCTGTCATTCTTGGATCTTTGGCAGTCGTTACGGGTCGACAGAAGCCCGAGTCTGACAACCAGTCTTACCAAGGGGTATCGTTTTACCCAGTAACTGGGTTGTGGAGGTCAGATAGGCAGTCATATAAAATACTGGTATTCAGCTGCGTCCGGTTTGACTGGAAGCCGACCCCTACATAGTTAGGAAAAGGCTAGGCAGTTGATGAAGATTACGCTTGTCAAATGTTAATGATTGCCAATGCAATTACAATTGAAGTTCAAAAGCATGAGGTCTCAGCTGTTTGTCTTCTTTCCGTCATACATCCTTTTAATATACCTTCCCACGGAACGACAAGGGCCATCTCTCTTTTCTCGCACTCTATATACTGTCAGAAATTCTTCATGCTGCCTAGCATCATGATGAATTTTATGTCATGAAAAGATCTTGAAACGAAGCATAACGTGAACAATCAAATGTCGTACAAGAGAGAGAAAAATGTAACGTCCCCAATATCGACCAGATTGCTACAAACTGACTTGGTATATTAATTACTGGCCGCGTTGTGGGCCACTTAGGTTAAATTTGCTTAGTGTATAATAAAAATATTGTCCTCGTCGCGGTATCCGGAGACAGAGACCTAGACTAATTTTCTTTCCTTTCTGGAGCTATCTGATAACGAGCAAAACCAAATTTGGTCTTGAAAACCCGGTCACACCGTGTACAGAAGAGCTAATCAGCATCTTTTCGCGTCGTGTGGTATATGAAGGTTTTGGGCGACTTTTGCGTATTTGGCGCTTCTTGTTTGGTCTTCAAGACGATTTGATTCAAAGCATTGAATTGCTTTGTGGATTGAAGTGCGCCACCTTTCACGTGCACAGGGCGGGCAATACTGTTCATGTGGCAGGAGCTTGCTTGAAACCGAGAAAATTTGTATAATACCATCCATACTAAACATCCATAATATAGGTTCAGCTATTATGTTATACACCCTAATTCCTTTGTTATTTGTCTAAGCTCATTTCAACATCGTATTTGATAAACAAGTACATTCCAGTAAGGAGCTTAACTGTACCATACTACATACTCGTATCTTCTCTCGCGGTATGCGACTTTTCAGCTCGGCAAGTTTCATTTTTCAGGTTTAAATATCAAAGGGAGGCTTGTGAGAGTATTACGAGCATGTGGACAAAAAGATGGCATAGTCTGTCATCCGTGAGGCTTTTTGTGTTAAATATTATGTGGATTTGCTTGGAAATTGAATGTTAATGAATAATTTTGGAGTGAAGAATGTTGTTCTTAGAAATTATTGCGATAATCTACAGATTTCATTGAATATAATGTGACTTCGTAGAAGTGTTTCATTATTTAGTTCTACTATTAATAAATGAAAACCTTGTTAAGCTGTCAATTCTTAGAAAAAAGTTTATTAGCTTTGCTTTGAAAAGGTTTTACGATACTTATTATGTTTCAGTAAAATAATATGCTTTGGTTAATACTTTTTATCGTACCCTTATTGCAAACGAAGACGAAGCTACAGAGCTTCGTCGTGACTGGTAGAGTCGATTGTTATATTTAACTTAATTTTGGTTAAAAAAAATGCAGATAATTTGTTTTTGCAATAAAGGTATAATATATGAATTGTAGATGATTGTCTTAATATTATGCTTTCTCTACAGGTCTCTATCTATACCTACCTATTAATTACATTTTTACTTCGCTTTATTTTCTGTAGAATATTCCATTTTAAAGCTACCACCGATAGCGACTCCAAAGAGGCACAACAAACTTACCCAACAACTTATAGCTTTGTTGTTTCTCCTGTACAGAGCTCTAAAATATAAATAAGTAAAAATGTTGAAGACTAAGGTCTTCAACCAGTGCATCCTGCCCGTTATGACATACGGTGCCGAAACGTGGACACTGACAGTTGGGCTGGTCCACAAATTCAAGGTCGCTCAGCGCGCTATGGACCGGGCTATGCTCTTTACAGGATAAAATCAGAAATGAAATTATCCGGAAAAGAACCGGAGTAACCGACATAACAATAACAGTGGGCTGGCCATGTTTGTCGAAGGACTGCTGGCCGGTGGAGCAGACGAGTCCTGGAGTGGAGACCGCGTATCGGCAAGATGCACAGTTTCATTTTTATTATATACATACTTACAGAAAAATTCGTATTCATGCCTCCATGAAATAAGTTGAGTTCTTCCAAGTTTGACAGTTTCTTTTTCTCTTTTATTTATTTAGGATTTCCAACAAAAGATATACACAATACATGACACATAATATAATGGGTTATGGCTCTTCAGCGGTCACAATTTTGTCTGCCAAAGCTGTTCATTATGGCCACTTCTCTTTACTAAGCAGCATCTTTCTCTACCTGTGACCACCAATCTATGTGACTTGATTGGTAATTACGGCAATAGTCCCATTTCGACAACCATTAGGCCCTGATAGCAATTTATAAGACGTCTGCCAATGTTTGCAGCAATAAATGTCAGCTGGGGTAATTTATAAATCGTGAGGGCTTAGCTCAGGGAGCAATGAAAATAAGTCAAAACTTTCGGAGCCCAACTGGGATAAAATAAATAAATCAAAACTATGTTTGTTAGCCAGCATAGTTATCAAACAATGCTAAAAAGTTGATTTTAATTTCAATAGTTTTAGTTCGTTTTTAATTTTGTGCAAATGTTGCAACAGCAGACTGTGGCTCATAATTAGGTTAAAATTACGGAACTCTTGGGTAGAATTTTCAGTCTTGAGTTTTTCAGGCGGAAAGTTAAAGTTAAAATGTGTTGAGTTAGCCGACATCGCTAGGACGTAAAAATATCGCAGCGGGATTTTATCGCGCACTGGATTTTTAACTCTCGGTGTTGAGCCGAGCATTGAGAATCCAACAGAGTGCATTCCAGCGCGTCGAAAAAACACACGGTTGGATTTTGAACTCTCGGCGTTAAGCAGAGCGTTGAATATCCAGTGCGGGAAAAAAAATCGCCGCGATATTTTTGCGTCCGTGCGGCTTCGACTTCGGCCTATGTAGTTATTCAGTACGTTTTATAATTTAACAACACAATATAACATAACATAACATTCACGCCTGTAATATTGTATGCCTTAACTGGGTGAATTAAAAATTTCTTTCTTTCTTTTTCGCCAGTTATGTCTAAGTGCCATGTAACAGGGGGGCGAGCCTATTACACAAATCCAGCCTCGGGGCTGCTACTGAGAAATTCCTAACTGAAAAACGCAATAACACTTTGCTAGACCTGGGAACCCAGGACCGCTCAGCTCAGCAGTAGTGCTTGCGACCGCTAGACCAACAAGGCAGTCGTATAGTAGTATTGTATTAATTTACCTAATTATTCTGTAATCCGTACCTACATACATTCGTACAGTTAACCTGTTTTGTTTTACTTCCCGCTCTAAGCCGAGCTCCAGCCGGCCACCAGCGATTACCTACAACGTAATACCATCGTGAATACAACCGACCATCGCGCTACCGCTTTTCGACCTTATTAATAAGATAATAAGGTCGAAAAGCTGTTCACCGCAAATGTCCGCGATGGTACATATACCGTTATAACTAAAACACATTAATAACGTACTATACTAGGATTAAAAGCTGCAGAAATGTACTATGAAATATGACGGCGGATAAGCCGTGTTGTGATTTGGTATAAAAGTTCATATTTTTATTAATTTATTTTGGTATATAAATTCTTGTTAATAAACACATTTAAACTTTTTTTAAGTTTGTATGCACAATCGGGAAAATTAATGTTCAAGCAAATTGACACCCTACGTCATTTTACCGTGTTATTACAGCCATTTCATAAAACGGTCAACGAATGACAGTTATGATTTGAATAACCTGACAATTTAAGTTGGTAATCAATATGCTTAGTAGGTAATACATTTCTCTAACTTCACTTAGTACGTATACATGTTTATAATGACTAAATAGAAGTAAACGCAGTACACCCTTTAATTATAATATGATGAACTTCTGAACACGAGTCTTCGCCGTAAGTCGTAAGTCTTAGAGCCACCGCGCACTAGGCAGCCAAGCAATTCTGGCTGCGGCAGTCATAACGCGTTTGATTGCACAGCAGCCAATCGGTTGCGGGCAGCCAGAGCGAGGCAAAGCAGCCACATACATTTGTATGTGGCTGCTTTCAGTCACCGCGCACTTGGAGTAGCAACCAGACGTATTTTGTGTTCAGAATGAGGTAAACGTTCTTCCACGTCAATCTTGCTCGACAGAATAGTCACAATTGGCCTTCGACTGGCTGTTATAAACTGGCTGCTCATTATTTTTGCTGCCGCAGCCTGACTGTGGCAGCCTGGCTGCCTAGTGTGCGGGGGAGCTGAAGCCTATCCTCATGATGTAATTCCTTAGACATCTTTTACAAAACCTTTGGGTATAAGTATACATTTTATGACCCTCAATTTCGCATATTAGTTTCGAACACAACAAAATACAAATGGAAGAGGATTGGTAAAATATTCTGGGTTAAAAGTTTATTGCTCTCTGTTGCTACACGGCGCCGGAATTTTATCGCGCACTGGATTTTCAACTCTTGGTGTTGAGGCGAGCATTGAGAATCCAACAGAGTGCATTCCAGCGCGTCAAAATAGCACACTGTTGGATTTTCAAGCCTTGCCGCTAAGCATTGTGTTGACAATAAAGTGCGCGAAAAAAAATCGCCGCGATATTTTTACGTCCGTGCGAACCTCGGCTAAGTTGGTATTAACAGAAACCTTTTTCATAATGCTCCTTACGAGACGATTGTATTGAGGATAGCAACTGTTCTAAAACACTAGGAATACTATTTCAATTATGATAAGGGTAGGATCTTCTTCTTCTTCGTGTCGCTGGCACGACAGGGTTTTAAATTTTGCTGGCCCAAAACTTCTCCACTTCCACAGCATCGTCGGTGGCAGCGCAGAGGTCGCTATGTCTACATTTGCGAACCCAAGTGGGAAGATGCAACTACAACCTCGCAAAGTGGAGCTATCTCGACGATACGGCAGTAGGGGATGTGGAGCTGTGGCGCAAACTATGTCCCACCTACTATCCTGCCCTCTTTGCCCCAAGGGTAGGATGATGGGTGATGATTATTAAATTACATTAACTCGGTAGATAATATAGGTAATTATGTCATCATCATCATCATCATCATCGACAGCCTTGTTCCACCCACTGCTAAGTATAAGCCCCCTTCCTTTTGTGCCATGCTTCCCTGGTAGATATGTAATTATGCTGAAAGATTAAAAGAATACAAAAATGTCGCAGGACTGAATAGCTTTTAATAAACTGAAATAGAACTAAAGGCAATTAATAAGTTTCTTCCAATGAAAAGTTTCATGAGACCTAGCTCTGCCATCGGCAAAAATTGTGGGTGTTCAACTACATCCTACATGCAAGACGAGTGGATATCACGCCTTCCCGGATAAAAAGCGTACGTTTAGAAGAAGCGAAAATTAAGATTTCGTATGCCACTGAAGCATTCAAACGATGCCTTTTTGTGTAGGACACTTAATTATTTTCTTTGTGTTTCAAGTGCCTCGCCTTTAGGTTACATACCTGAATCTGTAAAGGAGCTGTTCAATAATCAGCAAAATGTTGACCTCGCAATGTCTCCCTAAAATCCATTCATAAAAGTACAAGCCTCCTTCATTAAAGGTCATTCATCACGCTTCGCATTCAGGAGCTGTTAGCGATAGCCCACAGTCCGGGTATTATACGGTAATGACACCTCGTTACAGAGGTCAAACGGGTTTTATAGGACCCCTCGGTTATAATGGCAGAATTCAGCTATATTCATAATTCCTTTGATGTGGAATTTGTGACTTTAGGCTATAAAATCGGGGTGTTTTCAACTGTTTATGGACGTTTCAGACGTAGGTAGGTATCACTTTTAAATGTTAACCATAGAATATGTACGTACCTAACCTATGGTGACAAATTGGTGTAATGATACAGACCACATTCAGTGGCACATGGCAACGATTGCAGCAGTATGTAGACGACATCCACCACAGTTTACATCGTAGCCACAATATATAGCTCGTATTTATTTTTATTGTTCTGATTGTGGTTTGAAAGTGGCCTATAATAAATAGGAGGCGAAAGAGGTTTGTGGTTCTCCTTAAAACAATATTTTATTTCCGATATTCGATAGCTTTCCAAATGACCATCATTTAACATGGCCATGTGGCTGACTCCTTTTATTACGCTGACATTATTTTATAAATTATCTCACAACTTAGTGGCTTTTTGATTCAATTCCAATCATTTTTTGGCTGCTCGCGCGTCGATTTAATCGCTTTCCATGAAACAAAAGGTTTAGGTCTGGAGACTAAATTAGAATTAGAACATTTGGCTACGGAACCCTAAAAACGACGGTTTTATTTCGAGTTTCGTTCAACGATTCCGCGAAGCTTTTTGCTAACTGTTTGAGAGACGACCATTGTAAAGCGTATTTTTATCACAGTTTATGGACATATTCTGTCTGCGTGGAGTTTGATTTGGTCCCTGAGTAGGTAAAGCTCTGATTACTCTGGATATATTGCAGTTATTGGCTGAATGTTTGTGATTCCCTGAAGGCAGATACGCTGCTGTAAACTCTTAACACAGCTTTGTGTTCACTCGTAGTGTAAACTATAGATAGATAGAAGATAGATAGAATACTCTTTATTACGACCTAACCTGTTTATTATGAAACTAAAACCTAGTTTAGAATTCAGGCCATTCAGGATTGCATTCGATTCTCTTTAATCTATAAATAACATTTGAGAAACAAAAAAAGCCTTTAGTTGTGGTAAAGTACATAAGTACATACATAATTTACTTATTTTTGAATGCTTTGGATAGGTACCTACTTACTTCCCCGATGACATCCTTTCTCTTCCGTTTCTTGTATGGATTGCTGCAAGAAGACGAAAATTGTTTTGCACTATTAATAATAATGTTTATTTCTGTAAGTAGGTTTATACAAACACTAGCTTTTGCCCGCGGCTTCGCCCGCGTGTATTTCGGAATATATCAAATTAGTACCTACCCTACGTGTTAATCCAGGTTCTAAAACATCTGTATGCCAAATTTCCTCTAAATTCAATAAACTGTTTTTGCGCCAATCCGGAACATACATCCCGACAAGCAACAAACGGACAAAAATACTAAAAACTATAGTGTGCGCAACAGACTCGTTCAATCACTTCTTTTTAAATAAATGCAACGCACAGTTCTGACATCGTTACTATTTTTAACCGACTTCAAAAAAAAGGAGGAGGTTATCAATTCGGTTGTATGGTTTTTTTTAAATGTTTGTTACCGTTACTCCGTCATTTATAAACCGATTTAAAAAAATATTTTTTATTTGAAAGGATTGGACTTCCAGATTGGTTCCATTTTTATCCAAATCCAGTTCTGATGGTAGGATCCATGAGGAATTGAGGGAAATCCTCAAATATTATTGGCAAACACATAGTGATTTTGGTATTTTCGTCAACAAATCAAGCATTTGCATTCAGAAAGTATGATTTGGTGAGGTGGAACTAACGAAGAAGACCACAGATGGCTACAGGAACTCACCAATGATAAGTATTTCACGGGTGGCGATAAGATATCTTGATTAAGATAGTTAAACGACTATGACGAAGCAAATTTAAATAAATGCTTCTGATGAAAATTGTACCATTGAACTCAGATCAGTAATAAAACAATGTATCCTAGCCGTGTTGGGGCTTATTGGAAATGTCATGAGATGCACTCTGGCTATAAATTATTTTTAACCGACTTCAAAACAGGAGGAGGTTCTCAGTTCCTCGGAATCTTTTTTTTATGGTTCCCCGATTACTCGAAGACGGCTGGACCGATTTGGAAAATTCTTTTTTTGTTTGAAAGGGTATACTTTCCAGGTGGTCCCATTGACATCAAGTCAGGATCTGAGATGGGATCCTAGAGAAATTAAGGGAACTCTTCAATATAGGCGCACCTATAGCGATTTTGGTATTTTTTTATAGAACTTGTGCATTTCCTCTCGGAAAGCAACATTTGGTGAAGTGGAATTGATGACGAAGACCGCAGATGGTAAGATGGCCACTGGAACAACTCAATAATAAGTATTTCACGGGTTGCGATTCCATTACTTTAAAATTATTGCTAAGCAAAAGAAGCTCGTCACAATGCATATGGTGAAGTGGAGCTGTTGGTGAAGTACCAAGAGAACTCCTCAACAATTAACGTCCCTGCTTCGGGAAAAGCAATGTTTTATAAAAGGTGATAAGCAGTTGTCATAAGGCTATTGTAACTCAGATAAATTACGACCAAACCCACTAAAAAGTGAAAAATAAAAACAACCGACTTCCAAAACAAACACTACAAAGTGAAAAATAACTTTAATTTCGGAAGTCAGTGGCAAAAACCTAAAATACAGATCCAAAGACACTGACTTCCGAAAAAGTATTAGTACCGAGTTTCGAGTTAATATGACAGCACGTTAACATGTATCCTTACTGTTCTTATGGTCCTAGTGTTCCTTACTTGTTTTAAAAAAACTAAGAGTGACAATTTATATAATTTCCTGAGGCAAATATTGCCATGTTTTAAGTGTAATTACCAAAGGAATAAGATTTTTCATATAATCTGTATCCCCTGTTTTCACCCCCACAGGAGTGGAATTTCGAAAAATCGTTTCGGATTTTTCCATAACTGAAATCAAAGATTTCTTATACCTATTTTTGAGTTAATCAAGCCACACAGTTAAATCCTCCTCTTAAAAATCTAATTACCCCTTCTCACCCCGTCAGGGGTAGTTTGGAAAAACCAATAGTAAGAAACTTTATTGCTTATTAAGGCAAATATTCGTGCCAAGTTTCAAGTTTATTAACCAAATGAATAAGATTTTTCATCTTAACTATATCCCCGGTTTTCACCCCCACAGGGGTGGAATTTTAAAAATCGTTTAGGATATTTCCAAACCTTGACTCAAAGATTATTCATACCAATTTTCGAGTTAATCAAGCTACGCAGTAAAATTCTCCCCTGTAATATTGACAGCCCCTTTTCACCCCGTCCCGGGTAGATTTCCGTAAAATCTTGATACAGGTTATTCTTTATTTTTGGACTTAAGTATAAATACTGAGTTTCGAGTTAATATGACAGCGCGTTAAAATTCTTCCATACATTTTTTGACACCCCCTAATCCCCCTCGTGGGGGTAGTTTAGAAAAACCAAAAATTACGAAGTTCATAATTTATTAAGATAAGTATTTGAGCCAAGTTTCAAGTTTATTAACTCAAGGAATAAGGTTTTTCATACAAACAAAATACCCCTTTTTACCCCCTTAAAGGTCGAATTTCCAAAAACCCCTTCTTAGTGCTCCCCTACATTATAAAAGGAAGCCGTGTGCAAAATTTCACGTTCCTAGTCCCAGTAGTTTCGGCTGTGCGTTGATATGTCAGTCAGTCAGTCAGTCAGTCAGTCAGTTTCTCCTTTTATATATATAGATTTTAAAACGTCAATAATATCTTAAAATCTAGATGAGGTCGGTGTTTTCTATCCTAGTCGGATAGGAAACACCAAAACCAACTCAGAGGTGGTAGTCTCTTTGAAATTCCAGACATAGTCTGAAATGGGCTTTTGAGGAAATAACCACACAGATTTCAATAGACCTGTCCAGTCACTTCACGCATGTGTCAGAAATCGTATCGCAAATTTCTCTTATTAAAAAACAAACATGTCTCAATTAAACCACAGACGATGCGGACGTTGAGCGGGAGCAGAGGGCGTTGTCAGTCAGAGGTAATATGATAGCGCGTAGGTTTGTGCGTTCTTCGAGGGAGGTAAAAATAACGCTCTTTAGAGCTCCAGTCAGAGTCCAATTCAATAACGCGTTCAGGGCTGCCCCGCGACTGCAGCGCCTCGTGCATGTTCGCGGAGGCATTCACCGACTGCTTTCACGCGACGATGCGCAAGCGGTGCGCTTCTCTGGTGCGCAGAGTGCGGGGCAACGCCAACATTGTCCTGGCGAGGATCGCCAACAGACTAGATTGCCCTTATATCCGGCAATGGTGAAGCAGACATATTGTTAGCCCGTGAGTGTTCGTTTTTGTCTGTGTTTGTGTGTTTGTTTGTGTGTTTTGTGGTTTTGTCTTGATCCTGTCGGTATCCTTTTATGTATGTATCTGCTTGTATTATGAGTCTAATTTTACTTGAAATAAACTAATTTAATTTATTTAACATAACATCACGCCTTGTTTCCCCGAAGGGTTAGGCAGAGGTGTACCTATAATATTATGGTACACCCACATTTCGCAAGTTATGTTTAAGTCCAATGTAATAGGGGGCGAGCCTATTGCCATCTACCGGGCACAAATCCAGACTCCGGGCTGCTACTGAGTAATTCCAGATAGAAAAACCCAATAACACTTTGCCCGACCTGGGAATCGAACCCAGGACCTCATGCTCAGCAGTAGCGCTTGCGACCACTAGACCAACGAGGCAGTCAATCATTTTATTTATTTATTTTTACAAAATACACACACCATACCCTACTGGGTAGGGTGTGTGTTGTGTGTACAAAATACACATACCCTACCCAGTAGGGCAGGGTATGTGTATTTTGTGTGTTTTAGATACTTCCACATACATACAAACTCTCTCAAGAAGATGACACGACACGTCGCTAAAAGAAACTCAACCGTGACTTCCAAGTTAAAGTCATGTTCAGTTTCAAAACTGACCGCGGTCGTGAACTTAGCAACAAAGTTGGTGATCCCTGTCAAAGCCCTCACCCAAAAGTTTGGATACCGTAATCACGGCCGAATTTTTATAGAGCCTTTGGTGGGGGAAAATATTGGCTTTAAGATGGTTGTTTTGTCGGTTGGTTCTTTTTTATTTTTTTTATTTAAGATAGGTTTGCTCTTGACTCTAGGTCAGAGATGACAGAGACAAAGTCGACGATGGAGCGAGCTTACCCAGAAGAAGCCTGTTAACTCTCACTTTGAAGAGATCGGGGTTGTATGCGTTCGGAAACACAGACGCAGGCAGAGAGTTCCACTCCTTTGCTGTGCGCATCACAAAAGACATTTGGAAACGCTTAATGCGAATTGGTGGAATAGCAACTAGGTAGGGATGGTAACCTGCAGTGCGTCTAGATGTCCGATGGTAGAAGGGGGCAGGTGGAATGAGGTCGTGGAGTTCTCGAGCACACTCACCGAAGTACAATCTGTAGAAGACCGACAAGCAGGCAACCTTGCGGCGATGAGCCAAGCTGTGAAGCTTGGCATCCACCAGTCTTACGTCGCCAATGAGCCTCTTAGCTTTGCGTTCCACCGAGTCAAGCGCGGCAAGTATTAAGTATTTAGCTGAGCCATCCCAAAGGTGGCTGCAATACTCCATGCAGAATCGGACTTGTGCTTTGTAGAGATTTAAAAGCTGTCCAGGCGTAAAGTATCGCTTCAACCTATTTAGGATGCCCAGTTTCTTAGCCGCAGTTTAAGCTTTGTACTCGATGGTGGCTCCAAAGTTGAGACATGATGTCAACTCCATGCCTAGGAGCTCGAGCCGATCAGTTACAGGAACAGATGTACCCCGAAAAGTAGGAGTTTGATCGAAACGACTCCTTTTAGCGGTAAAAAGACACACCTGTGTTTTGGTGGCGTTAAAAGAGACCAGATTATCATCATCCCACTGGGAGACAAGGCTTAAGGTCAAATCTGTCCGCTCTACCATGGCCTCTCTTAAGGAACGAACTTCGGCCCCACTGGGTTTTGCCTGGACAGTATCTCTCTGAAACTGTACTGTCATCTGCGTACCCAACAATACCAGGTTGAAGTAGGTTATTGATGTGCAGCAGGAAAAGAGTTGCAGAGAGAACAGACCCCTGAGGAACTCCGGCATCAATAGCCATAAGGTCGGAAGAGCAGCCGTCAACGACTACTCTAATCGACCGTCCACTAAGGAAGTCTGATATCCAGCTACAAAAATCAGCTGGGATGCCATAAGCAGGAAGCTTGCTGAGTAGACCAGCGTGCCAGACCCTGTCAAAGGCCTTCGAGATATCAAGCGATATAGCAAGTTCTTCGCCCTGTTTCTCGATGGCCTCGCGCCAGCAGTGCGTGACATACACGAGAAGATTGCCAGTTGACCGTCCCCGGCGAAAGCCTTATTGACGGTCACTGAGGAGATCATTGTTTTCAAGCTAGGTCAGCAACTTACTGTTCAGTACCCTTTCCATAACCTTGCACAGAATGGCCGATGGATTTACTGATATATACAAGGTGGAGACGACAATATAACAACAAAATAAACGGCGTATGTCTGCCGACCACCTCCACTCCAGGAACAGCACTGCATCCATTTAGATCAGTTCCATGATGGCACCGTCCTTCCAGATCGAGAAAAAAGTTTTAAAGCAAGGCGACCGTCTGTCTCCGAAACTATTCACGGCTGTGCTGGAGGAAGTCTTCCGAATGCTGGCAGCACGCTGGACGGAAAAGGGCATTATGGTCGGCCATAAGAGATTATCTAATCTCCGTTTCACCGAAGACATTGCCCGCTTTTCGTCTTCAGCTTCCAAGTTGGCTCAGATGCTAGAGAGCACGGCAAGCCTAGAGGTCGGACTTTTGATGAATATATCAAAGATCAAGTTGATAACGAACAGCGCGCATCGCAGAATCTCTGTGGCGGGTGGGGAGGTTGAATACGTTGATAGTCTCTTTCCAGACAAGACTTAACAAAAAAGTTGCAAGATGCACCGAAGATGCCTGGAAGACCTATTGGGCCATGAAAGATCTAAAGGGTGAGAAGGATGATCTTCCTTTTTCCCTTAAAAGAGAAGACTCATTGACGTGTGCGTACTTCCCTTTCTCACAATGGTTCTCAAACATGATCTTTGACAAATCAACAGAGGTCCACGCTCGAGGTTTGCCAGAAGACTATGGAACGAAGTTTTCTGGGTATCAAACAGACTGGTTTATGAATACGACCATCCGTTCCATCACAAAGATAACTGATGTGAAAGCTGCCATGCTAACGAGATTGGGCTGGACACATCTGCCACATGTTAGACGACCAATGGGCCAAACTTAGGTCCCAATGCGTCCCTCTTAATGGCAAGCTACATCGCGGCAGGCCCAGACGGATATGGCGGGATGAGCTGGACGCCTTCAACAAGAACTGGTCCTTAGCAGCTTTAAGCAGAGAGAAGTGGAAAGAGAGTAGGGAGGCCTTTGCCCTGCAGTGGGATATCACAGGCTTTTAATAATAATAATAATATCTAATGCCGTTCCCAGTCTGCTTACGAAAATAAAATTAAATACATCCAATAGTTTAGTCACTACAGCTAGTCAAAGATTGGCGAACCCGTAGTCGGTCCATCACTCCTATACATATAATCTGTTTGAAAAAAATACCTTTTTAATTTTGATGCTAGGATTTATTTAATAGTTCCAAAACACTCTTATACATTAGTATTGCCAGTAAAACATTGGCATTTATTTTTTACTAGCTTCTGGCCGTGACTTCGTCCGCGTAAAATTTCTTGATCCCATCGCGTCGCATCAAATCGGCCGCCCACTCTATTACTTCGTTTTCGCTTAACGTTCTTTCTGGCGTTTTTTTCTTTTGCTCAGCTCCTACGGATTCTAGCGTGATATTAAATAGCCTTCCTCAAGAATTGGGCTATCAAGTACAAAAATAATTTTTCAAATCCGACTGGGAGTTCCAGAGATTAGCGCGTTCAAACAAACAAAAAAAGAAACTCGTTTTAATATTAGTACAGATTAATTTATTGTCGTATTGTTGTATCCACACATAGTATACTGGTGCTAATTTGGGCATTAGAATGTGTGGGATACAAATACATCATACGCAGGAGGCGCTCACGTCAATGGACACATTCACTTAAGGATTAACTTATGTACCTAATGCACTCAAATACACAAGCATGCCTAACGTAATATTTATTTATATAGGGTGACTGGTGACTTTCATTAAATCGCGAAAAAAAATCAGCTGGTCCCTACATTTTGACGAGTTATGCGAACATAAATGTAAGGAAGAGCTGATTTTTTTTCGCGATTTCAGGATTGGTCCCATAGTAAAAGTTGCTTGTTATCATGTGTAAAATCATGTGTTTAAGTATCGGTCACTAATTACCAGTCACCCTATATAAATGATGATAATGAATATGAATCACAAATTAAATTGTCGGCCAATTTAACAGCTGCCAATAAGTTAACAAGTCAAATTGCAATTTAACTGGATAAGACAAAGTTTAAACAAAAACCTTCATGAACTTTTTAATGAAATTCATAATCAAATAATTTATTTTTTCGAAAGACCTTCGAATTTTCATAACATTGTTTTGCTTCAGGTTTTCCGCTAAAATACTGGAAGATTAAAGGCACATTAAACAGACCAGTGTAATGCCTTTTATTGCGGTGCACTGCCGATGCCGGCCGTAAAGCACAACTTTACGCCCTTTTTCATTAAAAATATCCCTGTAGGTGTACCTGTGATTCTCGTGAATGACTAGTTTACTTGAAAGGTTGTATAGGTCTGGCAGTTACAATTATCACTAAAGGGAAGCCGAAGAAAAAATTGTTCAGTTCTCATAAACTCAGACAAAAAACTGTAGGTTTCTAAATTATGTTTTAAACTGGTATTAAATATAATTATTTAATGTGATGTGGTACACACACAGGTATACCATATTATTTGGCAATAGAAGACAATAAGAAGAGTGGTTGTTCCGAAGGGAAGCCGATAGGAATCGGGTTGTATGAAGGCTACGCCCCTGATAGATAAGTCCTTTCTAGTTTCAGCTTTAACAGAATCTTCTTCATCTTTGTGTCGCTGGCACGACAGTAGTTCAGTTCTTGTTGGAACAAAACTTCGCCAATTCCACGGTGTCACCGGCAGCAGCGCAGAGGTCACTTTGGCTGCATGTTTTGGGGCACAGAGGGCACGATAGGAGGTGGAGCATATTTTGCGAGACAGCTCCACATGTTATCAATTTTCTTTGCGAACTTTCTTAACACTTTCAAGGACACTACGCGGCTATAGCAGTAATAAAAATAAAACTTCTGTGTCTCGTCTGCGTCCCATAAAGTGTCAGACAGATGGGCTGACTTTTAATAATAAACGCGACTTGTGTCTTATCAATGTATTATCTATACATCGGAAAAGTTAATGAGGCTATAAACAGTACGGTGTAAGCCTTCTTAGAGTTCCGTAGTCCGTACCCGAAGGGTGCCAAGCGGAACCCTATTACTAAGCCTCCACTGTCCGTCCGTCCGTCTTTCTGTCAGCGCACTATATCTCATGAACCGTAATAGATAGACAGTTGAAATTTTCACAGATTGTGTATTTCTATTACCGCTATAACAACAAATAATAAAAATAAAATAAAGTTAAAAATTAAAGGGGATAAATAATAAACAATATATAAACAATATATATATAATAAACAATAATAATAATAAACAATATATAAACAATATATATATAATAAACAATAATAATAATAAACAATATATATATATAATATATAGTATTGAAAAATAAAAAATAAATAAAAAGGTTAAATATTGTACGGTGGTACAAAACCTTTCGTGTGCGAGTCCGACTCGCACTTGGCAGTTTTTTATAGCCGTGCAGCAGCCTGCCGTTAAGCATAACCATAATCATAAATCTTTATTTATCTTAAGAGCGTTTACGACGTACAGCATTTCAAACAAACTTTCAAGTCCTTGTTATTCGAAACGAATGAACCGATTTTAATGAAGCTTCATATGCATAAGCAGGATACATAGGTCTAAAAAGTTAGTTAAGAACTTTTTCGAAATGTCTTACTTAAAAAATAGATGATTGGAAATCTCTGTTTCTACGGAAAATATAAAATCGGTCGAATTTTACTGTAACACTATTTTTCGAAAATGTTCTTAATTAACTTTTTAGACCTAGGTATGTATCCTGCTTATGCGTATGAAGTTTCATTAAAATCGGTTCATTCATTTCGAAAAACAAAGACTTGGAAGTTTGTATGAAATGCCGTACGTCGTAAATGCTCTTAACATCATATTACAGGCACTAGTTAATAAAATGCACAATCTTAAATATAGAAAGGTGTCTGAGATAGGAGGGTCCTGAGTTACAGATCACGCTGCGTGGACAGATACCTATTTCCTCTTGATACTTTCTAGCTTGTTGCAGTGTACATTTAAAGAAACTGTCCTGGATTAGAGAAAACTATAATAAATACGAGTAAGTAACCTGTTTCAAAATTACTAATTGCGCCTGAAAACTCTGGATTCTGTGTGTCTTGGATATCCATACAGGTTAAACGGAAAAACCGTGCGCGCCCAAAAAATCGGAAATAAATATTGATGGCCTTAATTAATCACACCCTTTATAAAACGTTCCAACCCGCGCGGTCGAAGCCATGCTCGTAGCACACTGAAAGCTACGCCGTAGCGTGGCGCGTAGCTCTGCCGCATGTTCTTCCTTTTGTTAACCAACATAATATGCTAAGGTGGATTGACAGACCCCTCATTCTATCAAGAAGTTATGTGTATAACAAGGTGTAAATTAAATAACGCACACCCTCTTAATGGGTCATTGTACTCATCATTATGAACAACTTTTACTATAGGACCAAACCTGACGCTCACGAAAAAAAACACTGAAAAAATATCAGCTGTTCCCTACAGTTTGACGAGTTATGCGAACATAAATGTAGGGAACAGCAGATTTTTTTTTCGCGATTTCTTTCATCATCCATAAGTGTAACATTCTTAAACTGTTACAACATTCTTTAATCACAGCTAAAATACACCTGCGTAGTGTCGCGGTAAACGACGAGGTGTAAAGGCTCCTGCAAACAGGCGCGACTCGCGACGCGAATCGCGCGCGTCATGAAGGCACCGCTCGTCGCGCGAAACGCGGTGCCTTTGTGTTGGTAGGGATTCGCGTCGCGTGTCGCGCCTGTTTGCAAGAGCCTTCATTCGTTTTTATGATCGTGCATGTCATAAAGCGCAGGTTTACGTCTGTTTTATGCGCCACCGTCCTTAGTTATTTTTCATGCCTGAAGAATTATGAAGCAGCCTGTGATATTTCGCGTCAAGGTGCTTCGCAGGATGGGTATAGCTTACAGAGACGCTTACACGACTATGTTAGTATTTGTAGTGGACTAAATGACCCGAAATATTTTTTTTTAATAATACCTAGGGTGTACCAGAAAGGTGTCAAACTGAACATCTTTCTCCATTGGACCAACATTGTAATCGCGAAAAAAATATCAATTGTCCCATAGAAAACTTCAATACCTACTTGACGCAAATGGGGACGGCTGATTACTTTTAACCACACCTTTCTGGTACACCCTGTATTTATACATTAATATCGTCTAGATGGCTACCTAATTGCTTGTAGTCGTGTCCTGTATGACATTTATATTATTACTTTGGTCCTTTTTGTAAGTAAGCATACTAGAAATCCTACAGTTACATACCTTGATAACGGCATTTAGAAGAAATAAAAGCCGTTCAAAAACGGGTACATCCTGATTTCTGACATTATTTAAAACATCACAACCAACGATACTATCAAATTATTCACATTAACTTTTAAGAATAAGAATAATATAAGTAAACATTTTTCAACTCTACTTTGTTCGAGACATAAAATATAGCAGTAAAAGCGCTCATTTATCCAAGTCAATGCAGCTTACTGAAGCCGCTTTTTCGTTTGACTGCATGGCAAGATGTGAAATACGGTAGAAAAAACAAACTGAATGATAAAACACTATTGAATAAAAAAGTATTGCAAGTAACATAACATAACGCCTTGTTTCCCCGAAGGGTTAGGCAGAGCTGTACCTATAGTACACACACATTTCGCCAGTTATGTTTAAGTCCCATGTATTTAATAGGGGGCGACGCTATTGCCATCAACCGGGCACAAATCCAGACTCCGGGCTGCTACTGAGAATTTCCAAATAGAAAAACCCAATAACACTTTGTCCGACCCGGGAATCGAACCCAAGACTTCAATTTCAGCAGTAGCGCTTGCAAACACTAGACCAACGAGGCAGTCAGCAAGTAGATAACAGCAAGTAGTGTTCTAAACGTAGGTAAGGGAGTCTGGATTTGTGTCCGGTTAATGGCAATAGGCTCGTCCCCTATTACATGGGACTTAAACATAACTGGTGAAATGTGGGTGTACTATAGGTACACCTCTGCCTAACCCTTTGGGGAAACAAAGCGTAATGTCATGTTATGTTAAACGTAGGTATTTTAGTACATTTTATGAAACAACGTCTTCTAAATACGTTATGACAGTGAAACAGTGATAACCAAAGTATGGCCTTACAATAAAAAAAGGGTTTACCAACGAAGGATAGTAGACACAAAATAAAAAATATAAAACACATACAATTAAAAAGACCACTTAAACAATCAGACTTCGATTGCTCAGTATGTGACCCATACAGCAATGGATCAGCTACAGAAATAACAGAATAATAATAGAATAAAATGGATGGATGGATAATAGAATGGTTAAAATTACGCACCTATGCAGATATTGAACTATTGTTACAATAAGTGGAAATTAGTTAACTGGCACCAACACATCCACACGCACCACACACCTCTCACCCCGCGCAGACCCCAAATAGGGCAAAACTTGGGTAATCGGTGATAGTTTTGTTTTTTACTTGTAAAATTCGATTCATTGATCAGACTATTTTTTAAATTTACTGTGATATAGTAGACAAAATAAGTTTTGCTAACTTATATCTAAAAATGTGGCAAATACTATAATGATTGAAAAATGTACATTTATCAAGTCAGTAGTAACTTGGTAATAAAACACAATTATCTATCACCGAATAGCTGCATATCACGAATTAGCCAAGTTTTGCCCTACATCACTACCACACACACTCGGCACACTAAACACACCCCCCACACATCACACACTCCGCACACCCAACACACCCACATTAATGTATAAATGTAACTCAGGAAACTCAAAATTAAATAATTTTGTAAGTTGTACAAACAGCCAAAGCTATGGAAGTGCGAAGTCTCCTAACACAGGCGTCATCATGCTTAAAAGGAGGCTCCAATCATAAACTAATGTAATCTAGTTGGTACAGAAAATAAACATTTTGTATTTTTTTTTGTTTTTTGTACAGAGAATCGAACCTCTGCGCGAATACCCTCAGGATGCGACTCGGCGAACATCCCTGATTCGCTGCAGGATCGGAGCAGTCTCATCAGCACCCTGAATACATTATTAGATTGCACATGCAAGGCGTTGTACTGTCTGCGCGTGTATTAGACCCACAGGCTGCTCGTGTAGAAAGATGTACAATATGCTCTGAACAATGCTGTTTTCACTTCAGTGGTACAACGAGCAAACAGACAACGCCCTGCGTTCTCGCTCTATGTCTGCACCGTCTTTCAGATCAGAGGACCTCATACGTCCAAGATATTTAAAATGTTCCACCCTCTTCAGTGGTGTTCGATATAATTTTATGGCAAGTATCGTTGTCGGACATTTTCTTCTGGCCTGAAAGACCATGCATTCACTTTTGTTGAGATTATAAATCACTGTGTGTGTGGGCTGTGAGCTGTGAGCGTACTTGTCACAGATGCCCAACAGTTTTGAAGGGCCACATACAGAAGCATTCAGCAGCACCATGTCGTCCGCGTAACTGATATTATTAAGACACGAAGGGTAAGGGGGAAGAAGAGTGATAGCCAATAGGAGATAGTTTGAAGAAAAACCAAAAAAAGCTTCCTTATTTTAAAACACGTTTTTATTGAATGAAATTTTATCACATTAGCAAGAGAAATGATAAAGTCTTACCTACATTTTACTATAAACGCAAAGAAAGGTCATAATTCCATAGACTATGATATTTTTCTAAGAATGTTATCGACAATGATCTTGTTTTTAAAGAACCCAGTTTTTTTCGACTTTGTGAGGACAGTGATCTTTTCTGTTTCTGTTTCCACTATATCATAGCACATCAGTCTCTCTACTAGATGGCGTTGTTACCTCTAATTATGAAAAACACTGACTATGATCCTTCTTCCCCTTATCGTTCGTCATCATCAATATGGTGGATAAACAAACTTTTTCACTAGAAGTTAGCAGCAAGGCTGATGTCCGTACTTTTTATCTGTTTTTTCCACGTTTTTCCCACTTGTATTTACAAACAAGCGGCTGACATTGATCGGGTTTAGTCACACGTCACCGGTCTCAATTGTGTGCGGTTCAGCTATGTTGTTGTGACGGTCAGTTAATGTGTATTTTAGCAGCTAAATGTGGAGTGAAAACCAAAGACAAATCTAAACATCGATATGGAAGATATCGATAAGTAGGTATATATTACTGTGTCAAACGCTGTTTTATACATCAGGGGGCCATATATATAGCCGTCATGATTAAGAAGTCACGTGACTTTTTGCGCCAGTTTGTTGGAACAGCTCCATAAACAGGTTAGTTGATACGACCGTATTCACTTCAGTTTTGAACATATATTTTCGGAGGTTCATTTATCAGTAAAGAGGTTTTAAAGAAGGCGATAAGTAGACTCGGACACACATTTTGAGGATTGTCTTCACTCCTGTTTCCTTGCCATCGTTAGCTTCGGTCTTATCACCTCTAACAAGGCGTAACACTAGAATTTTCAAAATAATATAGATAGATAGATAGAATACTCTTTTTTATGTACACCATAAAAATTACAGTTATAAATGTAGAAATTTTACACACAATAATGTATTTTATTTATCTCAATTAGCATCCTTCCTAAAGATACCTACGATCAATTAAATATAATTTGCGCCACAAACCGTAGCGTAATTGATATCTAGCGGTAGTGGACTGCTCAATTCAATTCCGACCATTTGCGGTAATACTCCAGCTACGCGAAAATGAAGAGCTTTGTAGCTTCATGGTCTGTATATCATTCCATTCCAATTGATTAATTTCTCTATTGTCCCAGTATTAGTATTCAAATACCAATATACCCAATAAAACTTAACCAATTTCGAAAATGCTGCTAGTACCTATTAGAGGGATATTAAACTATATTCTAGACATAAAAGTGATCTGCGGTAAGTCAATATTATCTATCCCTTGGAAAATTAACCTTTTCATTTACCTACCGACGTTAAAAGTTCAAAAACTTTACATCATTATTGGCGTCACCACCTAATTAATAAATTCTCCAGTTACCCGTAAAGTAGAAACAAATCCCTGAAAACAAAAGTTACGTAAACACTCTCCCAATTATCAAATTATTTTTAGACGTTTACCTCTTTTTGTTGTATGTATTGTACCTATGTACTACGCCATTGTGACGTCATTATCACATCACACAAAAAAAGTTCTGTGAGTCGGTTGGTACGTCAATTTGATGTCATTCTTCGTTTATCTTCCTTTTGTTATGTTGACCGATGCTCGTTTTAAGAATAAATATAGATATAAGAAGGAATATGAGGGATGCTAGTGCTACACATGATCGGCTCGGCGTGATTCGGCACAGCCGTCGCAAATCGAATATTATGTAGGTATATGTATTATGTTCGTGAAAAAGCCGTTCACTTAGCTCAAATTGTGCCGAGCCGACGCAGACATGAACCATGATTAAGCGAAGGTGGATGCCTAACGAAGTTTGCCGATAGGCACGTACCTAATGATAACCGAATATGGGTAGTAATTGCTTCGGGTCGGCTTGGTTGTGCCGAATCGAATATGAGTGAAGCACCCCTTAGAGAAATTGCATTGAATAGACAACAATAACAAACCAAGGAATGTTGCTGTTGCATAAATGCATGCAACGATTTAGTGTATGTTCGACACGTTATTTTCTCTAGCATTTCTCTTCCCTCTGTATTTATCTTCATGTTTATACGTCCCTGGTCTTCTAAAACAAATAATATTTTTTATCTAATGGTACCTACACAGAAACCATGAAGTGAATGAAAAACAATGGAGGTAGGTAACCTACTTATTACACACTTTAAAATAAAGCCCAAAATTCCAGAAAACTAAACATATAAGGTAAGCTGTCCGTCGTAAATCATCCCAGGAGACAAATTACCCTGGTTGATACAGGTAAACGTCCCGTTCATCTTCCTGTCCTTAGGAGATACCCAGGGGACAAGGCAGTGATCTACTAACTAAATGGTGATCCAAGTAACCACAATTTAATCGTTCTCTTACATCTGTTTAATCTCCTCGTCATATGTTCGGCGAACTCGAACAAATGAGTGACATATGATATAAACGCGACTATCGTGTCTCGCGCGACCGCGCTTTGTTTAGGAACGGGATAGCCTTCCCTCGAAGAATTGTAGTCCAATTCAGGAAGAATTCGCGCAAAGAATATGTTTCCACCGAGACTTGCGCATTTGACTTATTATTGAATAATCAATAGGAATTTATGTGTTTATTATTCAAACTCTTCTGGCACAATGTTTTGAAGAAAACCTTACAAAGAGAATAAAGTAACTAAATATTCACATTTTGTACACTCGGCTACATATCAAGTTATACATTTCCAGTATAAGCTAATCTCGCATCGTATAGGATTTCCGTACAATGAAAGGTCAACTTATACTGGAAAAGTATAGCTTGATATGTAGCCATGTGTACAAAATATACAGAGTGGCGATTAGGTTATCACATTCATTGAAACCTCATACTTATTCAGTGCATGATTCTGGACCCGTTATAAAAAAAAAAAATTGCTGTTCCATACACTTTGACCGCATAGATATTGCACTTATGTAGGAAACAGCACATTTTTTTTTTTATGTATGCCATTAAAGCCACTTTGGAACGTCAACATTTACAAGAAAATAGAATTGATTCTAGGCGCCCCTTACAAAAGGTAGTTTCGTATGGAGAAGAATGGGCAAGAAACTCTTTTAAAATGTTGTACAATATTTTGTATACCTACATTATACAACGTGTTTCTGGATATACGACATTAAATGAAAACGAGCACAGTACTTATCCATCGAAACATTTTAAAACACGAAGATTAGTAGTTAATGAAAAATTTCAAAATTGCAGTTTTCAAACAAAATAAATAGCAGAATCAACTGCCAAAGTAAACACGCTTTATCTACGAAAAGTCAGTGACCAACGGTACGGTGCGGGGTGCGGGGCGCGGGGCGCGGCGGCGGCAATGTTTACCTATTACATTACGGACCCAGATCTACATCATGTTGAAAAATAAGAAAATGAAAAATAATTTCCTGTGGCTAAAGTATTCACTGGATTTGATTGATTTTTTGTATTCGGGCAAAGAACATGATTCTCTTTATGTGGTTTAAAGGAATGTCAATCCTGCTGTTACACGTGGTATTTGAACTTAGGGCTCAGAGATTTTACACTGAAGCAAGCCACACCGTCCGCCATGCCATCCTTGTTTTGTTTTCGAGGGAGACACCTAAATTCGTTATCTGGCGAGGAGGCTAGGTCGTTAGTATATTTCCTGGTAGAATGCTCCTGTTCTGTTCCCACATCCGCTTACACAATTAATGCTACATAAGTACTTTACCTCCCGTTCTGTATACTCCACCAGTGTGAACCTGGCTTTAGCAACGAGGTACGACATTCTTTTTACATGTCTCGTTGGTAAAAGATTGATGAGGCTGCAAAAGATAAAAAAGATATTGCGACAGGTACCTACAAATGCGACCTAGATATCACAGGGAAAGGTAGAATAGAGAATTTTGCATATAAAAAACTAGTGATGTTTTCCTGCCTTGATCGAAAAAATGTTTATAGAGGTATGAGGAACAGGGTGTAAAGTTCACTCATCCTCCATAGAAAAGGGAGGATCCTCCGACCAGACGGGTGTTGTGTCTGGTGGGCTACTGCCCGACGGTTGACGTCGGGATGTTGTATATATGCTAGTCGCGTGGTAAATTCTGATTGCGCGATGCAGGATTTTGCGTGACGCGTTCCATTGTGGCGATGTAGATATGCCGTCGCCACATATTGAAAAAAGGCCATCAGCCTATAATGTTTCCACTGCTGGGACACGCCTTCTCTCTGTGAGCCGTAATCCACCACGCGGGCCCAGTGCAGGTTGGTAGATGTCACATGTTTTCGATTTTTTGGTTCTAGGACTAGAAGGTTCTAGGACATGCCGGTTTCCTCACAATGTTTTCCTTCGCCGTTTTGAGAGCAGTGTGGTGATGAAATAATGTACACAAAGTAAAGCGCCTGTCCTGGTTCGAAACTGCGACCGGCTTGATGGAAAGTGTCACTATACCAATCTATTTAACTTACTTACATAACATCTCGCCTGTATTCCCTGAAGGGTTAGGCAGAGGTAGTACACCCACATTTCGACAGTTATGTTTAAAAGTCCCATGTAATATTGCGAGCCTATTGCCATCAACCAGGCACTCGCCCGACCTGGGTATCGAACTCTAGACCGAGGCAGTCTATATAACGTATTGGTGATAAATTAACAAAGATTTATTAAGTACATATACCTAGCAATTATTACTTACATCCTGTGATTCTTCCAATAAGAAAGAAGAAAACCAGAGATACATAAGAAGAAGGAGGCTTTCCTAAATTCAAATTAAAACCGTTATCAACAAGTGATTCTTTTATAAAGTTTACTTAACTTTGTCACATACCCAGGCCTTGCAATTTCCTTCTGGCTCTCACACAAGTAAAAATGGATCTTATCTATGAAACAATACAGTTACTTTTACAATAGCAATGATTTTTCTTGGAACTGCCTACAGTAAAAATTTATTACACCTAGCAAAGTTTTAATCAAGGGAAGATCGCTTCGTACCTGAGAGGAAAAAAGTCAGCTCAATTTAATGTTCAAATAATCACTTTAATAAGTTTAAGTTATATTTTGTTGAACCAGTGTTTTTAGGTTAGATGAAAACGAATTATAAAATACTTACATTACTTAAAACTTTTTATTTGATTAAGCCAGTTCTTAATGGCCGTGGTTTCTGGTCATTAAGTATAGTAGCTTAGCTTAGTGTAGTAGGGTAGCTTGTTCGATTATTTGTCATTTTCATAGTTCAATAAATCAAGATAATATTTTGATGTTTATTAACGTTAGGTATATTGAGTTGAGTACCAAAACAATGGTCAAATCAGTCATTGGGATCAGAGATATATTATAAGATATAATTATATGGATCAGACCATAGATATTTAAGCTGTTTTTTTATATTTACCTATATCGATCAGACGAACAACACAAAAACAATTGGAATTATACTCGTATTTATCATTACGGAAATGAATGAACAAAAAAAACTATTTTGGAAGAAAAATAACATTATTTCCCATAAGTACCTACCTACTCTGCATCGATAATGCATTAGGAAAACATAAAACACCAGGAGGTTATTTTTCACAACTTACGATTGTGCTAGAAGTTTCCATTTATTCGCTGAAGTGTTATTACGTGCTCATTATTTCTGCACTTGGCTGAGACTTCGAGTGGTCCTGACATGTTTCATCTCATTTCCACTTTGTGCCTCAGTTACCTCGTGATAACAAACACTTCGCTACAATAACAATCCAGGGAAAAAAACAGCAACGATATTATAAAACATACAGCCCTTCTCGCATCTTTGTAACGTGTTTTTCGACAACCATTTTGTGTAGTGTTGTTTTTGGTTTTAGGTGATAAGCTATTTAAATATAGTTGTCCAATTACACTCCCATGAAGGCCATGACGCTATTACAATTTCGATATAAAACTAATTATGAAGACACGGAAACTGTCTACAATTTTATCACACTAGGTATATATTCCGAGTGAAGTCTTGGTTTACGATAGCTGTGTGGGTACATCTTGTAAACTTAAACTTCTGTACATGAGCTACAAATCTATATCTACAAATAAATAAAATTAAAGTGTATGTTTGTAATGTCAAAATAACAACTTTTTACTAAATTCATAAGAAAGTATATACGGTAACTACTTGTAACTAGAAAGCAATTTTTAAAATTTTTTTCTGTTCTGATTTTGGCTACGCAAAAAAAAGCCATGTAACGTTGGACCTTATTACATTAGTAATAAGGTCGAAAAGTGGTTCACCGCAAATGTCTGCGATGGTACCTACATAGGTACCTATCTGCAGCACAGGCAACTGCAGAAACACGGGTGGGTTTTAGTCAGTAAAAGTCTGACACGCCCCCTGCTCCGCCCAGAGCGGGAGAAGTCATTTGATGATTTCCCACCCAAAAAAAAAATAGGTACCTGCAGCAGGAGTTCCATAACAACGCCTATGAAATACTAACAAGCACATAACACATTCCTTATCAAGTTCCCACCAAAATATTTGTAATCCCATCACCAAGTACCCAATTACAGCCGACCAGCGCCATCCATCGTCCGCGATCGGCCCCCAACGTCACATTCGTGTGAATTTTTTCGATAAAACTTGCTGTTTACGAAATGAAACGGCTTCCTTTGCTCGAATAATACATACAGGTGATACGGTTTGCGGTGAGCTACAAAAATGTTAAAGCGCCTCTGAGTTTACACACGCGTTTTATCGCTGCTTTTAGTGAATTTTCAATATTGGATTTTTATATTAAGGTACTCTTTTCTGTAATCAATTTTGTATTTCTGATGTCCGAAACGAAGTCCGAACGAAATAGAATGAAGTGTAGTAGAAAACCTCCGAACATTCGGTCGATACTTCGGATTCACGCTTCGGAGTAGGCCCCTTGACTTATTGTTGCGTAGGTAACATTACAGATAATGCATTGGCATAGGAGTGACCACCCACGAAGAAAATGTTGGGTATCGTAGTGAATGACTTTTTATCATTCACTGGTAGGTTAATGCCAAAATGAAAAGAACCTACCTGCAACTGTTTACATTTTTCTCTACTGAATAATTGAGGATCGTGCTATCAATTCCCAATTGGTCGAGTTTACTAAGATCATATCGTTATAATATTTAATTCTAACTTCCAAATACGTACAAGCTCTAGTGGCTCTGTTGGAAATTTCATAAATGGCGACACTATATGTACCTAATGATAACTATAGAGTATTTCGCCAGAAGTTTGCGCTTCAGGTAAATAGTGGACACGTGTCCTGAGTGCCCGAAGCGACACGTGCAACAGCTTAGTAAAGCGGACATAACGATGGAATGGCTGAACGGTATAACCCGATTAAGTGGAAAGCAATCCGGCTTATCGAAGTTGACCTGTGAGCTTGTGAAGTTGTGACCATAGATATAATAAACAAGTTGTGACATGAAAACAAAGTAAATTTAAAAAATCAAAAACCCGACTGCATAAAAAGTGCATGCACTTTTGTCTCCAAACAATCTCATGCAGACGGAGGCAATGTTGCAATGGAGGCATTGTTAAATGTAAGAAGATGACTTCGACTGCATGAGATTGTTTGGAGACAAAATAGGTCACCTTGTTTTCATCATTTTCAATGTTCACTTTTTACACAGTCGGGTTTTTGTTTTTTAAATTCACTTTTTTTATTTTACACTTTTTAGTTAGCATTATTTTTCTCTCACTGTATTAAGTAATGCTTTAGGTAACCATTTTCAATATAATACCCGCTTATAATCGGGTGATAACGGTCTCTTCTCATTCACTCTAAAAGTTCGGGATTGTTTTTTAGCATTTCTCATTCTAAAATTACATTTAAACATAAGTACATATAACTTGTATATATTTTTGTAATCACCTTTTAAGACCCTTCATTTTGATACTCGATAGGTTTGGGCGAATTTTTTTTAAACATATATTTTGGCGCCAAAAATCCGCCATTTTGATTTTTTAATTTTTAATCTACCCAATGACACTCGCGCAATAAAGACGGATCTAACGACATAGCATTCATCAATTCGCTTCAGCCATTTAATAGTTACGAGGGAACATAGGGACGGACATAGATACATACAGGTCAAACACATAACCGTCCTATTTTGGCTTCACCGCTTTCGGGTAAAAGTTTCCGAGTTAAAAGTTTGTAAGTATTTTTGGGCTTATGTAGAACGGGTACTGTGAAAGCCTTACGTATAGAGCAATGGTCCCAGGGTCTGAAAACGTATACAATATGTTTAATACGAAACGTATTTAAAACAGGATTCGTTATAATAATAAAAAACTTTAAAAACCACTCATCAACCTTCTGCACTAACAGATCATTTTCCATCTCCATCACACAGCTGAGTTCGCTTCTGCCGGGAAATAAATTACAAAGGATGAAAAATACTATCAAGTTTGGTGTAATTAATAAATTTAATTGCTTGGAAACGAAACCAGTTGACCGTATGAGAGTAGGGGTGGATAAAGAGGAGCAGCAGGTAGAAGAGGTTTAAATAAAATTTAGCGCATTCCTGCATTGTCACAAAAAACGAGCATCATCATCAGCCTACGGCAGTCCACTGCTGGACATAGGCCTCTCCAATTGCACGCCATTCAGCTCGTTTCTCGGCAACTCTCATCCAGCTGCCAACCTGCGAAGATCATCGCTCCACCTAGCCTGAGGGTGTCCTATCTTACGTTTGCCGATTTGCGGTCTCTACTCAAGAACACGTCTACCCCAACGGTCATCGGGTCTACGACTATGGCCGGCCCATTGCCACTTCAGCTTACTTATTCTGTGAGCTATATCGACAACTTTGGTTCTCTGCCGGATCACCTCGTACCGAATAAAGAATCGAAATTACTGAAAACGTGCAAATACGTACCTAGATGAAAATAAACACAGTTGATGAACCGAACCGTTAATTTGCATCGCGCTGCTTTAAAAAATAAAAAGTTTTCAGGCGTAAAAAGCGGAACAAATTCACGTCACCTGCACCGCTTGTGAAACGCAGGTGTCCTGAAATCCAACCGACTGAATAAAAACCATGGCTCTGGCTGGAAAAAAGGAGACCCCAATAAAGTTACTGTGAAGAACATTACACTTATTAAACGACCGATGTAAACGTCTGAAGGTACAATTCATAACTTTATTAAAAGCTAGCTGTGCCCCGCGACTTCGTTCGCGTGGATGTCGTAAGATACGCCTATGTGTGGTTGATCCAGAGATTAACGCGTTCACACAAACAAACACTCTTCAACTTTTATTATTAGTATAGTATTGTTAAAGATAGTTATAGAAGATATAGATATAATAAAGCTGAGGAATCCGTTTTTTTTTTTTTTGTTATGGCTGTTTAACATCACGCTACGGCCGTTAGGAGCCGAACAAAAAGAAAAAAGCAAAACGAAAACGTAGTAATAGGGCGGGCGGGCGATGTGATGGGACGCGACGGGTCGAGGATATAGGTATACGTATTTTATGTTAAAACAAGAAATTTTCGCGGACAGGAGCTAGTAGTCGCTTTTCGAGTCTGTCTGTATGACTGCGTTGTTCTTTTAAACTAGGCTACGGATTTTAATGTAGTTTTCACCATCATGTAGAAAATTTGTTCCGGAAGGTTTTTGTTGATAATAAATACATTGGTATTAAACTTATAATAAATAAATCTCCATGTTTTATCAAGTCGTAACGATGCGAAGCAGGAGCGGGTCGCTAGTTAGTAATAAAAATAACGGCTTCACTTTACATAATTTTTTCCTGGAACTAATCTATGACCGGTAAATAAATATGTACCTAGGCGGCGTTAAGCGTGCGGCACGGCGGACAGAGCTCCGGCAGGATCTCATGGCGGCATGGAGAGTGCGATTGTCGCAACCCAGCGCTAGGCACGCCACAATTGCGGCGATAAGTCCCCTCTTTGAGGAGTGGCTGGAGAGGCGCCACGGCGTCCTCACTTTCCGTCTGACGCAGGTCCTCACCGGACACGGGTGCTTCGGGAGGTACCTGTTCCGGATAAGGCGGGAGGAAACGCCCGGGTGTCACCACTGTGTGGATCGCCCGGAGGACACGGTGGAGCATACGGTGGAGGTCTGCCCGGCTTGGGCGGAGCACCGCCGTGTCCTCGCGGAAGCGATCGGCGGCGGCGATCTCTCGCGTCCGGCCCTGGTCCAGGCCATGGTACGGAGCGAGAGTGCATGGGAAGCCATTACCTCCTTCTGCGAAGCAGTAATGCTCGTGAAGGAGGAGGCGGGACGCGTGAGGGAGAGGCAAGCTTTGCACCCTCACGCCCCTAGTCGTCGCAGGAGACGCCCTGGGCGTCGGGAATTGGCAGCTGATTCCCGGCCACCGTAGGCGCGGGCTTGCGGACGACAAGCAATGGGTAGCTCGCCGTCCGGTAAGGACCAAGCCCGAGTCGACGGCGCGTCGTGTTCCACGCGCGCCTCAAAGAGATGTCAGCACTATTGACGGGGTCCGCTAGGGCCGATGCCAGCTAGGGTTGCGGGATGTTCGAAAGAGTTACCGTGGCCCCGGCACAGGCAACAGAAGGAACACGGGTGGGTTTTAGTCAGTAAAAGTCTGACACGCCCTCCCGCTCCGCCCAGAGCGGGAGAAGTCATTTGATGATTTCCCATCCACAAAAAAAAAAAAAAAAAAAAGGCGGCGTTAAGCGTAGGTAGGTACTTTCTCAAAATATTAAGGGCAAGTTTATATGGAAATATTTATGTGGGTGTACCAGGGGCGAAGGCTTCATACAATCCGATTCCTATCGGCTTCCCTTCGGAACATCCACTCTTCTTAATGTCTACTATTGCCAAATAATATGGTACACCTGTGTGTGTAACTGTGTATCACATCTCATTACATAATTATATTTAATACCAGTTTAATACATCATAAAATTAAAAACCTACAGGTTTTTGTCTGAGTTTATGAGAACTGAACAATTTTTTTTTTCGACTTCCCTCTAATGATGATTCTATCTGCGCCACTGGGGTGTACAATGAAATGTCAGAATAACATAATGGATTATTGTCAAGAGATTTCTCGAGACAATAATCCGTTATAGATCGCATCTACTTATATTTTTGTCAACCTACACTTTTTATATATAAATAAGGTCACAATGTGATAAGACGTACAATAAAATATATGTATGTAGATATCAGCAAACAAGAAGAAAGAAAGAAAGAAGAAGATTGAAAGATTAAGTACTACCAAAAATATAAAATTCCAACAAACCAAAATTCTATATAATAATAAATTACTCTTCAGCTGTATAATAATTAAAATTAAATACTATAAGAGAAAGTCTGCCTTCTACTTGTTAGTCCTTAGGCATTCGTTAGTGATAACACTTCGACCTGTATCTAGCTAGCAAAATACGGGTTACAATAGAATAAGAGGCCAGCACCCTAATTCCTTAACACACTTTCGATCACAATTCTAAAGATTTTGAAAGAAATTGCTAAACCATTGCTTCATATGTTTGAAAAATTTGTCGGCTCAACAACGTACATAACGCAATGAATGTTGTTGAACTGTCAAAATGAAAGCCATTGCCATTGTAGGTGTGTTACGTAATTACCCGGCAGCTTGGCGTGCAGTGCTTGACGTGTATCTTTAAAGGGATTTACAAGTTAAGTCCTTGCTTGAATTTACTTGATTACTTGACTGAGTTTGTATCCGCCCCGTTATTAATATTTAATTATACCTACGTGAATTTCTGACAAGCCACGTGTAAGATATTTGCGTAATAGGATCCTTATTAATGTCTATTTGTCTGATTGCTATGTTGTTAGGTCTTAGTGAACCGCAGTGGCGAAGCTTTCATACAACTCGATTTCTATCGGCTTCCCTTCGGAACCACCACTCTTCTGCCAAATAATATGGTACACCTGTGTGTGTAACTGTGTATCACATCACATTATATATGTTTAGTACCAGTTTAATACAGTCATCATAACATTAAAAACATTACAAAAATGCCTATAATTTTTTGTCTGAGTTTATGAGAAATGAACAATCTTTTCTTCGGCTTCCCTTTAATGAGAATTGTAGCTGCGCCACTGGTAAACCGATTTTAATTATCATAATAATATGAATTTGGCATACAGAAATATCTCGGTATTTTTAAGAAGACATAACTAATTGCTTAAAAGCCGCTTATTATCACAGAAAAAATAATACAGTTCCAGGCGAAACTGCGTGCCAGAGCTATAGTTAAGAATATTTTATATTAAATACCATTATACTGAGGAATTTTTACCTAATATAGTTTCATATATTTTGTCTTTAGAACGTCTATCTACCGTACGTATTACTTCTCATAAATTGTATTTTAATTTCAAAACCACTTTCTTTGAGCAAATTACAATTCTTTCTGGAAAGAGCTAGATTAAAACAAAATCTGTACACTATGCCTACATATTACTTTGAAAGGAGTTCAGGGGGCCAACCACCACCTCTTAAAGCAGTATTATTTTAATGTTAGCTCAGTGTGAGAAAGAGATCGAGCTATACAGAACATCTAGTTCCATCTCTTTCCCACGCTGAAGTAATATTACAATTGGTGGTCTAGCTCCAGGAGTATGCTCGTGAAGGAGGAGGCGGGACGCGTGAGGGAGAGGCAAGCTTTGCACCCTCACGCCCCTAGTCGCCGCAGGAGACGCCCTGGGCGTCGGGAATTGGCAGCCGATTCCCGGCCACCGTAGGCGCGGGCTTGCGGACGGCGAGCAATGGGTAGCTCGCCGTCTGGTAAGGACCAGGCCCGAGTCGACGGCGCGTCGTGTTCCACGCGCGCCTCAAAGAGATGTCAGCACTATTGACGGGGTCCGCTAGGGCCGATGCCAGCTAGGGTTGCGGGATGTTCGAAAGAGTTACCGTGGCCCCGGCACAGGCAACAGAAGGAACACGGGTGGGTTTTAGTCAGTAAAAGTCTGACACGCCCTCCCGCTCCGCCCAGAGCGGGAGAAGTCATTTGATGATTTCCCATCCACAAAAAAAAAAAAAAAAAAAAAAAAAAAGCTCCAGGAGTAATTTTTATGAATATTTTATAGAACTCTTAGAAAGTAGGCAATTTTATATTTTGTTTAATCTGTAGGTAGGTAAGCATTATAGTTAGGTCAGTAGATAAATCAAAAGGTTCAAGCATTATTTTTTATTTTACTCTCAGCATAATGAAAAAATGTAACGAAAATCAGTCTATGTCAAATTAAACTGTCTGTTTACGTAGCAAAAGTAATTGTCAAACAAGTTTCTCCAGAAACAAACCTACCAAAATCCGATCTCATAAATAAATCCTCATTGTAGATGAAACAAATCCCTAAATAGTTGGAAAACACATCATTAATATTAAACATTTGTTTAGTGACGACCTCGACAAGAGGCTGAGTCGCAAAGCTGTGTTCAAAGGCAGGAGCTATGTAAATATAGCCTTAGGGGAACAAGCATTTCCAAGATACGTGGAACCGTGTCGCTCAGCCGTTTAAAATTCATTCTTCTTACAACCTCGAAGAAACATCTCCTTGAGACTTGAAGCCCTAGTAATATCATATTTTAGACCCTGATATTATTTTGTTTATTTGGTATTTTAAGACCTAGTTTCACCATAGGTATCACGTTAATGTTAGTTTAATGTTCTGTTAAAATGTTAACGGGACATTAAGAGTAGCGAGAGTTTCACCATGCGCTAATCCATGATTAAATGTCTTATTTAGGCGTTAAATTTCATTGCTGCCTAGAGGTCCGTTAACTTAGAATAAGAATAAGAATAAGAAACATTTATTTGCAGAAAGCTAAAGATAAATTTATAAAAAGCTAAAGATACATTTATTTACTATTTAGTTAGTTGTCAAAATGAAATGATGCATTGTCAGGGAACATTGACAAGTGACATTGCAACTTTTTATTTTGGTTGCTTTGACAACTGATCGATATAAGAGTGAATCTTAACGCCAGGTTTCTTAATGTGGTGTTATTTTTATCTGGTGTAACGTAAATACCATTAACATCGATGTTATTTTTGACCAACGTAAAAAAGGAGGATCTCAGTTCGTTGGAATCTTCTTTTTTTTATGTACATAATTATGTTCCCCGATTACTCGAAGATGGCTGATCCGATGTGGAAAATTCTTTTTTAGTTTCAAAGGTGGCGGTGATGGTGGTGGGCTTCCCAGGTGGTCCCATTGTCGTCAGGTCAGGATCTGATGATGGGATCCTGGACAAATCGAGGGAACTCTTCCAATATGACAGGCACACCTATAGCGATTTGGGTATTTTTTAAAGTAACTTCTTTATTTGCTCTTGGATAGCACCATTTGGTGAAGTGGAACTGATGATTAAGACCACAGATGCCCCCCTCAACTACTCAATTAGTTGCGATTCGATTACTTTAATATGTTTGCTAAGCAATAATAATATATGCTCGTCACAATGCATATGGTGAAGTGGACCTGGTAGTGAAGTACCAGGAGAACTCCACAACTTAACGTCGCTGCATCGGGAAAAGCAATATTTTGTAAAAGGTGATGAGCACTAGGCTATTGTAACATAGATAAATTACAAAACGACCCACTAAAAAGTGAAAATTAAAAAACTTTTTTACACAAAAAAAAAACAACCGACTGCCAAAAAAAACACTACAAATTGAAAAATAACTTTACTTTCGGCTGTCGGTGGCAAAAACTAAAATAAAGATCCAAAGACACGACTTCCGAAATTAACTATTACTTTGAGGCGCGTTGCGTTCCACGCGCGCCTCAAAAAGATGTCAGCAGCATTGAAGGGGTCCGCTAGGACAGATGCCAGCCAGGGTTGCGGGATGTTTGAAAGAGTTACCGTGGCCCCGGCACAGGCAACTGAAGGAACACGGGTGGGTTTTAGTCAGTAAAAGTCTGACACGCCCTCCCGCTCCGCCCAGAGCGGGAGAAGTCATTTGATGATTTCCCATCCACAAAAAAAGTGTTTTTTTTTTGGAAATCGCTTGTTCTTTTTTGTAAAAAAAAGTTTTTTATTAAAACGAAAGAATCTCTCAGTGGAAGAAAACATCGTAATTTGAAGTATTGCTAATTAAGGTGACGATACCCGACTATTAATAATTTTAAACGCCACCAAAACACAGGTGTGTCTTTTTACCGCTAAAAGGAGTCGTTTCGATCAAACTCCTACTTTTCGGGGTACACCTGTTCCTGTAACTGATCGGCTCGAGCTCCTAGGCATGGAGTTGACATCATGTCTCAACTTCGGAGCCACCATCGAGTACAAAGCCCAAACTGCACCCAAGAAACTGGGAATCCTAAATAGGGTGAAGCGATACTTTACGCCTGGACAGCTTATAACTCTCTACAAAGCGCAAGTCCGATCCTGCATGGAGTATTGCAGCCACCTTTGGGATGGCTCAGCTAAATACCAACTTGCCGCGCTTGACTCGGTGGAACGCAGAGCTAAGAGGCTCATTGGCGACTGGTGGATGCCAAGCTTCACAGCTTGGCTCAACGCCGCAAGGTTGCTCCTTGTCGGTCTTCTACAGATTGTACTTCGGTGCGCGTGTTCAAGATCTCCACGACCTCATTCCGCCTGCCCCCTTCTACCATCGGACATCTAGACGCACTGCAGGTTACCATCCCTACCTAGTTGCTATTCCACCAATTCGCATTAAGCGTTTCCAAATGTCTTTTGTGATGCGCACAGCAAAGGAGTGGAACTCTCTGCCTGCGTCTGTGTTTCCGAACGCATACAACCCCGATCTCTTCAAAGTGAGAGTTAACAGGCTTCTTCTGGGTAAGCTCGCTCCATCGTCGACTTTGTCTCTGTCATCTCTGACCTAGACTAGAGTCAAGAGCAAACCTATCTCAAATAAAAAAAACTGAAGATCACGTCTAAACGAATTGTGGAAAAAATATATGTGAAATTAGAGCATTTTCTTAATAACCTAATGTGTTAATATTTTTAATTGTGTTTATATTACAAATTGTAATTAATTTGTAATTCAAATTTTCAAATTCAAAGTCTTTATTGCCAACTAAGTGTACTGACACAACTTTGAAGATGATAACAATAGGTAGGCTCTTAGAACTTAGTTGCCTGCTAAGGTATTGCAATTTAAATGGTTAAACTAAAATTATGTCTAACGCGGATAAAAAACTGAGAATCACGCAAAACTATCAAACGTATTTTTATTAAACCTTCACCATTTTAAAGATGTTTCCTTCACGTGTTTTAATATAATAATACCTTTTGTTTTATGTATAATAAATTAATAATGCGTCTAATTTGGGATAGCGCTCCTTGATAGGCGAGTCCTATTAGGTACTGGGTGGACGTACGATGCGTTGCGTGAGTTCAGCACAGAACACCTGTGGCGAAAGCAGCATATAACACGATTCATATCGGCTTCCCTTCGGAGGTTCGCATCAGCAACTCTACCTCTCAATAGTGTCTACTATTGCCAAAAATATAGTGATACTACGGGTATTTAATTCACCATAACATTCAAACAAAAAAAAAACGCCTATTATTAGCTTTGAATTAAAACAACAACAAAAAAATGTTCTAAAATAACCCGGCGCCAAAACGTCATAATCGGGAACTAAAAATTCATACAATAGCGATCCCGTCATGACGTCACTTTAGGTCACGTGGCACCACTTGATAATGAACGAGAGCAAGCCGCTGTACTGGTTACGATAGAGACAGATATAAAAAAAACATTTGTCAGCGAGAACGAGATGGAGGAATATTGCACATTTTATTTAGTTTTCTCCTGTTCAACTGTATTGTAAGTATTCGATTCTTAAATCAATATATATAAATAAAACTGAAGTGTCTGTTTGTAATGTCAAAATAACAGCTTTTTATTAAATGCATATGAAAGTATATACGGTACTTATAACACAAAAACAAATTTTAAAATTTTTGTCTGTGTGTGTCGGTCTGTCTGTCTGTCTGTTTGTTCAGGCTAATCTCCAAAACAGCTGGACAGAGTTTGACGGGACTTTCACTGGCAGATAGCTGATTTTAAAACAAGTAACTTAGGCTACTTTTATTTTAGAAAAATAATTAGGGTTCCGCGCAAAAAAAATTAAAACCCGTAAAATAGTGAAAAAATAGCGCGAGCGAGTGATGCAACGTGGCGGGTCGGGAGACGAAGGAGTTTAATTAAAAGTGGCTGTTATTTTAGTATATTGTGTACCTTACGACCTCCACGCGAACGAAGTCGCGGGCACAGCTAGTTCCTATAATAATTTTAGAATTATAGTACCTAATTTAATTGAGTTTATTTCTTTAAAACATTGAAAGATCTGTTAGTGTAATGATAGCGTCTTTTTGGTTCTGCTATTTGACGATAGATGGTGTTTTAAATTCAATAACAAAAAGACTTATTTTCAAGTTCATAAGTTGTTTTATACTTTACTGATAAGTAATTAAAATAAAACCGGCTTCGCTTCGGCTTCTCTCTTACAAAAAATCACACCTCACCGCCGCAGAACACGCAACTCAAGGCCGTTGGCATATATCTGCGTTTTAACACGCAGGGATCAAACGTGGTGCTACTAGGCTAGTCTGTAATTATAGGAAATGTGAAGATAATATTTAAATAACAGGCTGGTTGGCTCGACATATTGTTCAAATGATATTGACTATAAAAACCCTAGCTAACTAACATTCCGACATAGTCTTATTCGTGGACATTACAACTAATTGACTCCTT
The DNA here is from genome assembly GCA_947568875.1 of Fissipunctia ypsillon. Classification (NCBI taxonomy): domain Eukaryota; kingdom Metazoa; phylum Arthropoda; class Insecta; order Lepidoptera; family Noctuidae; genus Fissipunctia; species Fissipunctia ypsillon. Next base: position 3,781,601 of record OX387655.1, read on the forward strand.
TGGCAAAATATTTGTACCCAGACACTTCCGAAAAAGCACTCCTCTAATTCTTTTCCAAGAGCCACAAATGTGAACATTTGGCATCTATTTGGCGTTTTAATCAGGCATGAAAATTGTTTCTAAACAATATGAGCACAAATGAGCACATACCCACCGGCGTTTAATTTGCATTTCAGTACGCCGATTACGTTTAGTTCAGTACTCAGATGCAAATGAAACATCGGCATCGTGAAATTAGGCAGGTGTGACTTGAATATTTTAATGCGGGCCGTTTAAGAGTCATCCAACTACTATATTCAGGTTTTAACCGAAGCGGTGGCCATTATTTTCTTTACGTAGCATAACAACCTATAATTTTCCCACTGCTGGGACACAGGCCTCCTCGCGGTGAGAGGGAATCCACCACGCGGGCCCAGTGCAGGTTGCTGGGTGTCACTGTCTTCGAATCTTTGGTTCTATGACATGCCGGTTTCCTCTCGATGTTTTCCGTCACCGTTTTGAGAGCACTGGTGTTTAAATAAATTACTAAAGTAAATGTGCCTGTCCGGGTTCGAACCCACGACCTATGTGTTACGACACAAAAGTCGGGGCCGTTACTGCTGGGCCAGCACTGCTCTGGCCACTACTGCTATCATTTCCTTTAATTACGAACAATTATCTGATTTGTTAAAGAAACTAAATCATAATAGACAATTAGGATGGAGCAACAAAATTGATGAGTGTAGAAAACCCAAAGAACATTTTGTCAACCATAACTTCAACGCCTTTCAATCATAGTGATTGAATTTGGTTGAACCGTGTAACATTGCCATTATTGGCACTAGTAGCCACATTGACATTATGAAAACCATACTTCCAGGCAGTGCTTTTATCCTAGTAGCTAATAACCCGCCCTCGGGGAAAATTCAAGTCGTTGTGTATCCTAGAGGCTTGTTTGCCTTAAGGCCAGGTGTTCCCAATTTTACATCACTTTGATTCAATAATAAACAAACAAATAGTGATTGTTTAAAGCCAAAAAACCTATATTGTAGTTTACTATATGTACTTTGACTACCACCACCACCCCACCCACCATATCAATCGAAAAAAAAAAATCGGAAGAGGAGTCTAATCAATGATTTTATGATGGTTTTCTTATTGTTATTGAAGCTTACGAAAGCTTTATTTCCAAAAATTAAAGTTAATAACTTATAGAAGAATAATATGTGGTTACGTTTTGCAATATAGTTTAATTCATATAATAATAAAATATTATATAATACAGCGGCTTGCGTACTGCGCTTCAGTCACCCGCCATGACGAGGTAGGGTCCGTTATGCTAGCGCACGGGTGTCCCGCTAATTTATCGATCTATTTATTCATAGAACATACAGCGTAAAAAGTCAGTATGTATTTTTAGGCTTCCGAACGAAGTTCTGTAAAGCGGCTTGCGGTAGGAGTCTAGTAGGAAACTAGTAGAAATCGTCATGACTCGACATCATGGGTGTTGTTTTAATAGTTTTGGAGGATGCTAAAGTCAATAGTGACGTCAAAATAAAAATCCAAGATAGTGGCTCCGAAAATTTTGTTTTTGTTTTAAATCATACGTGAGAAGAAATTCGCCGTACATTTTTTTCGGATTATTTGTTGACGAATCCCGCTGTTATATTGGGGCCACGCCTGACGGGTTGATCGAAAATGAAATGATACAATTGTCGAAATTGAGTGTCCCATAACAGCATCAAAACAAGGACTGGCGAAAGCTATAGAAGAAAACAAAATTCAAAAATAGTAAAATATTATAACAACGAGTGCGGTCGGGGGACCCCCGTCAGGTCAGGAACAAAGTTTTTTCTCACGTGATGATTCTCACATGATTTAAAACTAAAACAAAATTTTCGCAGCCGCCATCTTGGATTAACATTTTGACTTTAATATCGGCTTCATTACCCTCGAAAACCATGAAAACGATATCCACGATGAAAATTTTGAAAACTTTCGGTGATGCTGATTTACAGTTTGACCCAATTCAAATGAGAAAGTGTGAATTTTATAGAAGAGAGTATGAACGCACTTTTTCGTTGGTGACGATTTCTACCACACCGCGTTAAAGAATTTCGCTCCAATAAGTTGACCTGCTGCCTACATGACACGTAAGTTCGTGCCGGCGACGTAAGCGCACGGCTCGCTTCACGGGTAGGATGTTAGCGTTAAATGCCTACTTCACCCGGGCTACCTCGCCTTAACTATGCGACTATTGTTAACAGAAAATGTTTTCTTTGGCAGCCATGCCTTATTTAAGTAACAAGAAACTGTTGCCAAACACTGGGCAAAGTTATGAAAAATTAATGGAATTTCGGAATTTGAGGCGTTTCTTAAATTACCAAATTGCATAGCACATAGCAACGCAATTAAAAAACTAACCTTTACGAATTTAAAAAAAAAATCGTTTTAAACAAAAAATGCTTTTGTTAGTTAATATTCGCTTTACAACATAATTACTTTAGTTTCCGAAGTTGAAGGAATACCGCGGCTTTCCCAGCAAGATGTTGAAGTGCCTTCCAATCAAAAGTTAGAAAGTACAAGGGTTTGTATACTAAGTTCGGTGCCTGCCCTACTTTACTGAACAAAATTAATAGACTGCATGTTACAACGACCTAACCACTAATGAATCAGCAAAATGAAGAATGAAAGCCTCTTCACAAAGCAGGAAGGAACGTTGAGTCTGTTTGAGAATTTTAATTCCCGGCTCTGAATGACGAGTGAATGGAAAACACTGCTACCCAGAAAACATGAGCCCAAAGAGCTCTCAGTATTTTCGTGGAACAATGAACAATTATTTTGCAGGAAATACCGTTGTTTTGCAAAACCCAAACCCTATACAAATGAATCATGACGTTTCGTTTTCGGTTATATTTATTGGTTTTTATTTATTCAGCAGCTCAGCAGATTTAGTATTGAATGATGAATGTAAAAAAAGGTTAGAACATTAATGGGACCTTAGATCTACAAAGTACAAACGCTATGATTGCTTTATTCAATTCTCATGAGCAAAACTTAGATTGCCTAGTTGTATTGTTATCGTTGCTTTTAGCTGAAATTATAGTGAAAATGTTCTGTAATAAAAACATATCAATTTCTTCTTCCAAGAAACCTTAGTACCTACTAATTACTTAGGTACTAGTGTGAAAGCTATCCTTCAAGGTTCTCAGGTCTAAAAGCCCTAATTAAGTAAATTACTGAAATGTCAACAAATGAAGTTTCAGCGGGTTAATGGCAGCACCTCCGATATCTGGTTACAGAGCTTCTAAGTGCTATTAGTCGCTTGAGTGCAGCGCGGAGCGTAATGTCAACGTAAACCAATAATAATATCCGATTTCAAAGGCAATTTATACCGCTTCTTAGTCTTTAGCTGTATACAGGCTGGACAAGTCTTCCCTGGCGAGCGTGCGAATGGAAGCTACACATATATTTTTTATCGTAAAAAAAAAACAAATCGTTCCACACAACCTCACTCACAAACATGATGTCCTGGTACTTTGAAATAACATAAATGTCAAAAAAACAAAGTAAATTGAAAAAGAATAATTAAAAACCAAGTAAACAATCGCTCGTATCGCTATCGCTGTAGGCCAAAAGCGTTAGAATTGTTTTATCTAAAGGTAAGCAAACAAACCGGGTTGCTACTCGCATATCAAGTAATTGAACCGGTTTAGAAATTAAACAACAGCCCCCAGCTAGATTATATCAAACGTCTCGTTCCCTTGATCCAGTAAGTAGATTACCTGGAATGGCTGAATTCTTGATGCGTGCCGCTCGTTTGTATGAGCACTAATTCAAATCTCTTTGCAGGTGGTTCTATCACAGATTACTACTTGCTAAATACTAAGTGCTATGCTTGAGAAATGTATGGATCAGAAATACATCTTTTACATGCAATCGAAATTGACAACACCTAATGAGCATGCTCGGTGATCAATGCTTGCTTCTTTTTTCGTCGTTGCCCTGCGGTACATGACAATAACAGGTTTATACAAAATTGAGAGGTGTCGCGTGGGGTTGGGACACCCGGTTGGAACGGAGTTCCTTCCGCTGTACTTTTAATAAGTATTAAATTACCTAATGAATTAATGAAATGCACCGACCCTAGCGTGGTTTAACCAGACTCGATTACTCGAATGAACCCAAAGATTCACACTAGCCCCTGTAGCCTCATGTTTCATGAAAGAAAAAAAAAAAGAAACACACGGTACTATAGCAAAAGTGTCATGACGGTCAAAATGTTACACTTTTTTCGGTCTTGCTCTCATTCGCCAAGTGCGCAGGGTATAACGTGCGTTAACGAACTTCGTTCCGAAAAAGGTACCAAAGAAAAGGTAGACGTCTAAACTTAGCTTATTTATGAAAAACCGTAGGCATCCTAAACACAGCGGTACAGATATGAATAAAACACACGCCTTAAAAATGGAGCAAGGTTTAACACACGGCCTGACAGAGGAATCTCAAGGGTGCTGTGGCGGGCCACTGTCAAGGTTGGACCATGTGTAGCCGACAGTTTATCTCGCAAACTATCGTAAAAGTTGAAACAACAGGGGTTTTTAGGTACCGACAGGTACACACTCGTTTTTTATTCAGACGTGGAAAAGTTAGAAATGATAATACAGGTTGTGTTGCTTTTTATTAAATGTACAACACACTGAGTTCTCATTTTGTGGATGACTGAGTCTTAACCACCTTGCACACTATGCGACATGCGGCTGCGACAGCTCGACGACAAGACTCTGACCTGACGCATGTGACTGTCTTCGGGTGTGCGCCTGCACCATGCGTCTGGACGCAGCGACAAGTAGCAAGAGCGTGCGACTTTACTAACCTGTCGTTCCGACTCTGCAACTCGACGCCAAGTGTGCGTGCGGAGCTTGAACAAAATATGTAATGAAAATTGTCGGCCGCAGCCTGTCGTTGCGTCTGATCGCCGAACAGTCGCAGTCGCTTGTCGCATAGTGTGCAAACATCAATTAAAATTCTGTGGTCATAACCGAAAATGAGAAAAACGATGCCTTGACATTAATAGCCTTGTTCAATTATTTTATCGAGCCTCAACTAATGATCAAAGTTGCTAAGCTGTATCAGGTATCTTCTCAAAGAGGTGCGATTTCGAAGAGGTTGCCTAGTAATGACTTGAAACATGAGCAAGATTCAATGAAGGACTCTTAATTAAAGTGATCAGACATTCTCTCTGTTTCAGGTATTTAATGGTAATATAGCTTTTGTATAATAAGTATTTTTGCTCCGTTGGTGTAATTGCTGTATGGCGTTACAGTGGAAGGATAAATAAATAAATAAATAGCAACATTAGTAATCCACAATTTTGACAACTTCTTCTACGGGATTGTTAATAAGACCTCCTTCTATTAAATTCAATACAAACTTGCGTAGGTTTATCGATACAGAATATCTCCATTTTATCAATCAACGCACGTTGTGGGAATCAATTAATGGAAACTTATGGCACTCATAAGCGTCGGGTTGCGATCAAACATTATTTTGACAAATCGCCTGTACGCACACGATACAGGGTTTCAATATCAACACTGTCATTATGATGAAAAAGGCATAGAAAAAGCCATTTTTAGGTTTGTCTTATCCTACATTCTTCAAGCTAAAAACTAGACCAGTCTCTCTGCAACACATTAAAAATTTGCTACCTAATTAGTGTTGAAAGTTCAAGTCTTCTCATTAAAGTTACTTGCTCATTAAACCTTGACAAATCTTTTAAACTTTTGGCCCCTCGTATCTTACAGTAATAAGCCTGTTTTCTTTGCCCCCAGATGGCTTTAGAAAACCGAACCCGCATACAGCAGAACGACCTTCTTCTGCATGAAGCGGTAATCAAGAACGAACCAGCGGCTGTTCGTGAAGCGCTGGAGCGCCCTACCGATGTTAACTGCAGAAACAATGTGAGTAGTTCTCCTGATGAAGTATGTAAGCCTAGTACTTTGAACTTGTTAACCAAAACCGTAGAGGACGTAAAAATAATTTTAATTCGCCGATGACTCCATTATCATCATCATTTCAGCCGAAAGACGTCCGTCCACTGCTGGACGGTCTTAAGGCCTTCATTAATTAGTTGGTGTTGGTGCTAATTGCACTGCGTTTACAATTATAATTTTCCACCGGTCAGAAATTCATTAAACTTTGCCGTAATTTTTGTTTCCATAAAAACGGAAAACCTCAAACGGCGAAAATATTCCGATCTTTTTGGGAGTTATATGTTCGAGCCGTTTAGGGGTTGAAACACTAGGGCCATGGGGTCCGAGTGCCCACTTGGTTTTCCGAGACATCGCCAAGCGGTTAGTCGACTCTTCACGTGACCAAAGGGCTGGCCTATTCTTTGGCCAAAGAATCAGCATCACCATACAACGTGGCAATGCTGCCAGCCTTTTGGGCACTTTTCCTGTTGACAGCGATGTGGACGAATTTTTTGATGCCCTATGATTATACATATTTTTTTTACATTTGTACATATTATAATTATTATTTTAAGTCTGTTAGCTAATATATTATGTAAATATTTTGTTCAGTTATAGTGAATAAAAGATGAATTGAATTGAAAAAAAAAAGTACCATAAGAACTAAAGTTCTTAATAATTTATTTACAATCTACCTAGCCTAATATTTATATAAAGCAATTTAACTCTAACTTATTATTTTACGTGATGATTACGTTATAACTAAAAATAGCGTCAATTTGCACTTTTACACAATTCCGTAGCACTTTCTGATAAATAAAAACACTGTTCATTTGTTACATCATTGTTGCTATAATTCATTCACTATTTAGACACTACACTAACTCAAATGGTTTAGTTCTGTTTAGCCAACGCACTATGTCCGTGTTGTCTAGCAGCTGAATTGCCTCGGCATTCTCATGTCAGTGGAGTCTGTGCTCGTGGGCTTCAGAAAATTTTTGGATAATGATGGTGACGAGTTCCATTTTTAGGTCACGATGGAGGTCGTCATTACTAATGTACCATGGTGCATTTACAACATCCCTGAGTACTTTATTTTGGAATTGTTGAATTATTTTAACGTTGCTTCGTTTAGTACAGCCCCAAAGTTAGATGTCATACGTTCAAATTGGCAATTTATTTATTTATTTAATTAGAACGGTACAGTAACTAAAATTATAAAAATAAAAGAGACAATTATAACACATATTAAAATATACAAAATAAGCAAAGTAGAGTGAGATTTGAAGTGAAAACATAAGTAAAAGAAGGTTAATAGCACTTTCATAAATTCCTCTCACAGTACTTTGCATTGCATAGCAATTGCCAAGAAATGAAAATCATTAAGGACTGTTCCCATTTTCCGTAACTTTTCCAGCACTCGAATCCGGAAGCAATATCCTTCGCAAGTTTGCATATCCAAGACAACTAAAACCTGTACATTAGACATACATAACATTATGTACTTCCCTAAATAAACTTATTGTTTCTAGCTTCCTGCCTTCGTCAACAATTTAACTGAAGTCTTTGTATTTGTAAGTGCGTACGACGTTGTGTACTTGTGTAGCGTGACAATAATCTTGTTGCCTACAACAAGATAATGTTGACGCACAGTAAATGAGATCGAAAACAACAGCCTTCAGTCGAGCTGATACCCATAATTCACGGATTCATTCCATGTTTTTCATGAGAACAAGTTTCGCGCTTCGCCGAAGCCCGTAATTGTCCGTGGCTGAACATGAGCTCCTCCTATACCGTTACTGCGAATGATCCCCGAGGAGCATTGCTAATAAGACTATCAACTTCTGAAGCCGGAGATTGCAATATAACATTATTACTAGAAATAAGATGCTGTTCTGTTGCTCCAGAAGAATCCCGGGGGGTTGGGTTTTAAATGGTACTCTGACTTTACATTCAATTCTGATACACATACAATCATTGAGCAGTTAACATAAATGAAGTAATTAGTAATTTTCGTGGAAAATCTAAAAGTTTTCTGCTCTATTATTTTATTTTACTTGACAGTATGGCAGAGCACCGATACACTGGGCTGCAAGCAGAGGAAACGTGGAGATAATTAAATTACTTATCGAGTCCAAATGTGACATAGAAGCAGCCGATAAGGTCAGTACTTGAGAATAATTTATTTGCTCAGTTAGGTAATACGGGTTGGTGTCCGCAACTCCGCGTGAATGCGCGTATTTTGCGTACTACGAGTATTTGCTCAGTACTTACCAACGGAAGCGTTTCTCGTTGTTCAGATGACTATGTACCACATCCCTTGTGGTTTCAAACCTCAAACCTGTTGTTATTGGTCTGGCGTTTTGCATCTACCTACTCGTTTGCTATTAAATTAAAATGCTGCCATTTACGAGTTTTAACAATGTTTCACTCATGTCATACGCACAACTTGTTCTGTTAGGTCTTTCAAGTACCAGGCTGCCAGAGATAGCAGAAAGTAACTTGAATGTTTGTTTCAGTTTGGAATGCGGCCGTTGTTGATGGCGGCATGGCATGGACACCTCGAAGCCGTGAAGACTCTTGTCGGAGCAGGTGCTTGCCTTGCTGCTACTAACAAAGTATGCTCTCCTTGTATTTTTCGGTTCTTTTCGGTTCTACATCCTAAAAGAAATCGTTATTTGTTGAAAAAAAAAACGGAGTTAATTAATTTCAATTGAAACAACTAATAAAATAAGTTAAAATAACTTATTGGGAGTTATATGTTCGAGCCGTTTGGGGTGGAAACACTAGGGCCATGGGGTCCGAGTGCCCACTTGGTTTTCCGAGACATCGCCAAGCGGTTGGTCGACTCTTCACGTGACCAAAGGGCTGGCCTATTCTTTGGCCAAAGAATCAGCATCGCCATACAACGTGGCAATGCTGCCAGCCTTTTGGGCACTTTTCCTGTTGGCAGCGATTTTTTTTTTTTTTTTTTTTTTTTTTTTGTGGATGGGAAATCATCAAATGACTTCTCCCGCTCTGGGCGGAGCGGGAGGGCGTGTCAGACTTTTACTGACTAAAACCCACCCGTGTTCCTTCTGTTGCCTGTGCCGGGGCCACGGTAACTCTTTCGAACATCCCGCAACCCTAGCTGGCATCGGCCCTAGCGGACCCCGTCAATAGTGCTGACATCTCTTTGAGGCGCGCGTGGAACACGACGCGCCGTCGACTCGGGCCTGGTCCTTACCGGACGGCGAGCTACCCATTGCTCGCCGTCCGCAAGCCCGCGCCTACGGTGGCCGGGAATCGGCTGCCAATTCCCGATGCCCAGGGCGTCTCCTGCGGCACTAGGGGCGTGAGGGCGCAAAGCTTGCCTCTCCCTCACGCGTCCCGCCTCCTCCTTCACGAGCATACTCCTGGAGCTAGACCACCAATTGTAATATTACTTCAGTGTGGGAAAGAGATGGAACTAGATGTTCTGTATAGCTCGATCTCTTTTCATCTCCAAGCGGTTGGTCGACTCTTCACGTGACCAAAGGGCTGGCCTATTCTTTGGCCAAAGAATTAGCATCGCCATACAACGTGGCAATGCTGCCAGCCTTTTGGGCACTTTTCCTGCTGACAGCGATGTGGACGAATTTTTTGATGCCCTATGATTATATATATTTTTTTTACATTTGTACATATTATAATTATTATTTTAAGTCTGTTAGCTTATATATTATGTAAATATTTTGTTCAGTTATAGTGAATAAAAGAATAAAATAACTGAACTAAAATATTTTTATATTATGATCTTAAGGCGAAAGCGCCAGGCAGCCCGGGAAATTCAAATTTTCTTACGTTTTTTTGTAAGTCAGTATGTTGATCAAAATATGATTCGCGACCATAAAAATATGTATTCACAGAATTTTAATAATTAAAGTCATCAATACAACTCTTTAAGAAAGACTATTTCGTGAAAAATCTTGCCAGATAGGATTATACAAACTTATGGAGTTGTATTCCTGATTTTGGTGATTATAATTCTGTAAGATCATATTTGTTACGGTCGCGAATGATAGTTTAATCAACATACAACTTAATACTGACTTGCAAATGGCAAAAAACATAAGAAAGTTTGAATTTCGCGGGCTACCTGGAGCTTCCCCCTTAATATGTTCTTATTAATTGTGTTGTTTATTTTAATTAAGTAAAGTCTAATAAATGAATTACCTACACTCTCTTATAACTTAACTGCTCGCTCAAACATGATACACTAGTTTAATGTAAATTATTAACATAATCACAAATAATACGCTCTAATATGTAAGGATCGGTGCCAGGAAAACGTGTTAAGGGTTTTGGATAAGTTTATACAGTGTGAGTCTTTATAATGTGCACATATCGAAATGAGGGAATCTATGCTTAATTTTATCGACGGAAAAAATGTTAAAAAAAATCTAAATATTTATTTATATTTTTTATGGATTTTTAAAAAAAATTGTTTGCTTTTGTGACCCCAGTGTATACAAAACTGTGTAACTTTTAAACTAAACGATTTATCACGATGAAACAAACTCCATAATGTTTGGAAGTAATTAGGTGTCGTCATAAAATAAAAATTATGGAAAAAAAATAGCCATAATCAAATATAAACATTTTTTTTTGGCAACAATCTGATTTTTTTTCATTAATTTTTACAAAAATTGTAAAATTTCTCAATAACATGCCCCCATCACCTTCTTTTTTTATAACTTTAAGTTATTCTTCATTGTATTAGGAACCTAACGGTAAAAATTGCATGTTTTTAACTCAACCCCAACATTTTTTATCAAATGTCAAAGAAAGGCCCAACGCATAGCTACGCACATTGTTTAGCAGGTAGATAAACTTTTTTTTGTTAACTTTGTTGTGAATGCGCGCGGGTCGTTTCAAAGATGGCACTCCGAACGCGGAATCGTATTGTTCTCATAAGGGTGGTTTGTTTGGGATGATAATTAATGCAAAAGAGTTCAATTGAAACCCATTTATTATTAAATACAAAATTTAATGCATCAGGTTCTCAAAATGTCCACCTCGTTGTTGTAAACACAAAGCCGCGCGAATTAGAATTTGGTGTGTCGCTCTCCTTATCATTTCGGGATCATTGCGAATATCATTCGCACAGTTTATTATGCGGTCACGCAAATCGGCCTCACTGTTGATGGGGGTACTGTAGACGCGTTGCTTCATGGTCCCCCATAGGAAATAATCAAGGGGCGTCAAATCGGGTGAACGCGCAGGCCACCCTACAGGTCCTTGCCGGCCGATCCATTTGTCATGATAATTTTCGTTTAAAAATCTTCTTACATTTGTAGCGTAATGGGCAGGACATCCGTCCATCTGAAGAAACATCCTTTGACGCACAGCCAGTGGGACATCTTCCAATAACTGAGGCATATCATCTCTCAATAGACTTAAAAATCTTTCACCAGTCAACGTTCTCGGCAATATGACTGTTCCAATCAACATGTTATCGATAAGACCAGCCCAAATATTTATCGAAAATCTTACTTGGAAAGTAGATGACCGTTTCAGTTTCAGGTTTTCACCTGCACGGCACCATCTGTGTAAATTTCGACAGTTAGTAATACCGTCTCTAGTGAATGTCGCTTCGTCCATCCATAGTATTTTTCTTGGAAAGTTTGGGTTTGCTCTGGTTTTTCTTTGAATCCATGTGGACATCACACACCTTGGACGCCAGTCTACGTCTTCATGTAGATGTTGCACCCTTTGATAGTGATAAGGATGCAATCCTTCTTTCTTTAAAATACGCCACACTGATTTTTGGGATATTCCGTGACGAAGAGCCAGTCGTCTAGTACTTATGGATGGATCAGCAAACAAATCACTTAATACTGCTTGTTCAGTAGCCGCATCAATAATTACTTGAGGTGGCTCGCGACGATCTCTACTTGATCCAAGTCCAGTGATCGACAACCTTCTGTGAACTTCCTGGAAGTTTCGGGCAGATGGCACTGGTTGCCTGTTAGGATACGCAGCTATGTAAGCCGCGCGCGCAGCTCTGGCACTTCCTTGTCCCACTCCATAATAAAAATGTATGTCGGCGATGTGTGCCGGGGAAAATTCACTTAAACGCGGCATCATGTAGCAGCGAACGAAAGTTATGAAAGTCCAGCGAACGAAAGTACCGAAACACATGTAGCAGCGGCGAATAATTCGGAGCGACTGCCAGTCTGACATCTGTCATAATTCAAGTTCCTTTGGCTGACCCTACCTCCCCGACCTGCGCACATTCAAAAGAAAGTTTATCTACCTGCTAAACAATAGCTATGCGTTGGGCCTTTCTTTGACAGTTGATAAAAAATGTTGGGGTTGAGTTAAAAACATGCAATTTTTACCGTTAGGTTCCTAATACAACGAAGAATAACTTAAAGTTATAAAAAAGAAGGTGATGGGGGCATGTTATTGAGAAATTTTACAATTTTTGTAAAAATTAATGAAAAAAAATCAGATTTTTGCCAAACAAAAATGTTTATTTTTAAATGTGGCTATTTTTTTTCCATAATTTTTATTTTATGACGACACCTAATTACTTCCAAACATTATAGAGTTTGTTTCATCGTGATAAATCGTTTAGTTTAAAAGTTACACAGTTTTGTATACACTGGGGTCACAAAAGCAAACAATTTTTTTTAAAAATCCATAAAAAATATAAATAAATATTTAGATTTTTTTAACATTTTTTCCGTTGATAAAATTAAGCATAGATTCCCTCATTTCGATATGTGCACATTATAAAGACTCACACTGTATAGAAAACTTAAAGTACGTCAAAAGTAGTGACTTTTTTAGTGACGCCAAAGTTAACAACATACGGCAATGTTTTTTTACACGTTTTTAGTGATTTACATTTTTTTTTAACAATCATCTACAAGGTCAATCCGATATTTTCACTGCCTGGTGAAACTCTTGAGCTAGCTAGACGTTTTTTTTTTCGCGGCTACTACTTTAAGTTTTCTATACAGTGTGAGTCTTTATAATGTGCACATATCGAAATGAGGGAATCTATGCTTAATTTTATCGACGGAAAAAATGTTAAAAAAAATCTAAATATTTATTTATATTTTTTATGGATTTTTAAAAAAAATTGTTTGCTTTTGTGACCCCAGTGTATACAAAACTGTGTAACTTTTAAACTAAACGATTTATCACGATGAAACAAACTCCATAATGTTTGGAAGTAATTAGGTGTCGTCATAAAATAAAAATTATGGAAAAAAAATAGCCATAATCAAATATAAACATTTTTTTTTGGCAAAAATCTGATTTTTTTAAATTAATTTTTACAAAAATTGTAAAATTTCTCAATAACATGCCCCCATCACCTTCTTTTTTTATAACTTTAAGTTATTCTTCATTGTATTAGGAACCTAACGGTAAAAATTGCATGTTTTTAACTCAACCCCAACATTTTTTATCAAATGTCAAAGAAAGGCCCAACGCATAGCTACGCACATTGTTTAGCAGGTAGATAAACTTTTTTTTGTTAACTTTGTTGTGAATGCGCGCGGGTCGTTTCAAAGATGGCACTCCGAACGCGGAATCGTATTGTTCTCATAAGGGTGGTTTGTTTGGGATGATAATTAATGCAAAAGAGTTCAATTGAAACCCATTTATTATTAAATACAAAATTTAATGCATCAGGTTCTCAAAATGTCCACCTCGTTGTTGTAAACACAAAGCCGCGCGAATTAGAATTTGGTGTGTCGCTCTCCTTATCATTTCGGGATCATTGCGAATATCATTCGCACAGTTTATTATGCGGTCACGCAAATCGGCCTCACTGTTGATGGGGGTACTGTAGACGCGTTGCTTCATGGTCCCCCATAGGAAATAATCAAGGGGCGTCAAATCGGGTGAACGCGCAGGCCACCCTACAGGTCCTTGCCGGCCGATCCATTTGTCATGATAATTTTCGTTTAAAAATCTTCTTACATTTGTAGCGTAATGGGCAGGACATCCGTCCATCTGAAGAAACATCCTTTGACGCACAGCCAGTGGGACATCTTCCAATAACTGAGGCATATCATCTCTCAATAGACTTAAAAATCTTTCACCAGTCAACGTTCTCGGCAATATGACTGGTCCAATCAACATGTTATCGATAAGACCAGCCCAAACATTTATCGAAAATCTTACTTGGAAAGTAGATGACCGTTTCAGTTTCGGGTTTTCACCTGCGCGGCACCATCTGTGTAAATTTCGACAGTTAGTAATACCGTCTCTAGTGAATGTCGCTTCGTCCATCCATAGTATTTTTCTTGGAAAGTTTGGGTTTGCTCTGGTTTTTCTTTGAATCCATGTGGACATCACACACCTTGGACGCCAGTCTACGTCTTCATGTAGATGTTGCACCCTTTGATAGTGATAAGGATGCAATCCTTCTTTCTTTAAAATACGCCACACTGATTTTTGGGATATTCCGTGACGAAGAGCCAGTCGTCTAGTACTTATGGATGGATCAGCAAACAAATCACTTAATACTGCTTGTTCAGTAGCCGCATCAATAATTACTTGAGGTGGCTCGCGACGATCTCTACTTGATCCAAGTCCAGTGATCGACAACCTTCTGTGAACTTCCTGGAAGTTTCGGGCAGATGGCACTGGTTGCCTGTTAGGATACGCAGCTATGTAAGCCGCGCGCGCAGCTCTGGCACTTCCTTGTCCCACTCCATAATAAAAATGTATGTCGGCGATGTGTGCCGGGGAAAATTCACTTAAACGCGGCATCATGTAGCAGCGAACGAAAGTTATGAAAGTCCAGCGAACGAAAGTACCGAAACACATGTAGCAGCGGCGAATAATTCGGAGCGACTGCCAGTCTGACATCTGTCATAATTCAAGTTCCTTTGGCTGGCCCTACCTCCCCGACCTGCGCACATTCAAAAGAAAGTTTATCTACCTGCTAAACAATAGCTATGCGTTGGGCCTTTCTTTGACAGTTGATAAAAAATGTTGGGGTTGAGTTAAAAACATGCAATTTTACCGTTAGGTTCCTAATACAATGAAGAATAACTTAAAGTTATAAAAAAAGAAGGTGATGGGGGCATGTTATTGAGAAATTTTACAATTTTTGTAAAAATTAATGAAAAAAAATCAGATTTTTGCCAAACAAAAATGTTTATTTTTAAATGTGGCTATTTTTTTTCCATAATTTTTATTTTATGACGACACCTAATTACTTCCAAACATTATAGAGTTTGTTTCATCGTGATAAATCGTTTAGTTTAAAAGTTACACAGTTTTGTATACACTGGGGTCACAAAAGCAAACAATTTTTTTTAAAAATCCATAAAAAATATAAATAAATATTTAGATTTTTTTTAACATTTTTTCCGTCGATAAAATTAAGCATAGATTCCCTCATTTCGATATGTGCACATTATAAAGACTCACACTGTATAAACTTATCCAAAACCCATAACACAATTTCCCGGTACCGACACTTAGCTCTATCTTATGATAGAGCTAAGTGTCGGTGCCGGGCGCTCTTATGAGCGCGAGCGTTCATTTTAATTAATAAATAATAATTGTATCAACAAGCGCGTATCGCGTAACGTCGTTAATTAGCTACAATTAAACCTAGTAGACAGGCGCCATTTTAAAGCGTTGTATCAAATAATTTTATTCCCTGAACTCACGGTGCTCATGGCAACTCTAAACTTGAAATAACACCTGAGTGAAGGAGATCCGAGACAAATTGTGATATATTTTAATTAAAATCTTCGGCACAAAGAAGTGGTTAGTGGTTAAAGCCCCACCCCAAAGCTAATGAAAGTAGTCATTAACTTTGGCGGCAAGCAATATTGTATTCTTAGTGCTAAGTTGATATGTGTCAACCTTTTTAATCAAAATAAGCTGGTTGTGGGTAAGTGGGAGTCAGGTCTTTGGCTTCATGCACTACCGTCGTCGAACATAGGCACATTGTTTGATGACACTACTTTCCGCCTCGCTGCTTCCCTGCGACTAGGCGCTCCTTGTTGTTCTCCTCATCGCTGTCACTGTGGCGAAGTTATCAACAGCCTCGGACACCACGGGCTGTCTTGCAGCCGAAGTGCGGGCCGCTTAGCACGGCATGCGAATAGTTAAATGACATCATCCGACGAGCTCTTGTTACCGTCGGCGTTCCAGCTGTATTAGAACCCATTGGCTTGGCACGCG
Organism: Fissipunctia ypsillon; assembly: GCA_947568875.1. NCBI lineage: Eukaryota > Metazoa > Arthropoda > Insecta > Lepidoptera > Noctuidae > Fissipunctia > Fissipunctia ypsillon. The sequence goes on from OX387655.1 coordinate 3,797,737, forward strand.
ACGATGGCAAGAGACCGGACGGCATGTCTTTATTTCCATGGAAGGTAGGTAGGACTTTAGTGTGAGAAGCAACGTGTGTCGATACTCTTGCACCATCCCACCTTCCTGGCTCCGCGTGCTGTGCTGGCGCTGCTGCTTCGACTGCAGAAAACCTCAAGCGGCGAAAGTATACCATACCGGTAATTATATTTTCGAGCCGTTTGGGATTGAAACCCTCGAGCCGTGGGGTCCGAGTGCTCATGCTTTGTTCAACGAAATCTCCAAACGGCTGGTTGACACTTCCCGTAACCCAAGGGCTGGCTTTTACCTTGGCCAGAGGCTAAGCATTGCCATACAACGTGGCAATGACACCAGTCTCTTGGGTACATTACCAGTCGACAGCGATGCGGAGGAATTTTTCGACGCCATATTTTAGTTTGTTAATAGTTTCATTTAGGTTAGGTTATTATATATTTTTAAATAGTTTGTTAGTTAATTTAGTGCCTGTATAAATAAATTTGGAACAAGTCAAAAAAAATCATAATAATGTATTTTTTTTTATCAAAAGAAAAATAGTCAAAATGGAAAAATCTCCGCGAAACTACTAGGATATCAGTAATTTATGAAGTCTGTGTGATTATGAGATTGTCGCGCGTTTCGTATGGAAAACTGAATTTGATTTATTAACATTTTGCAAGAAAATGAAGTTGAGTGGATTATCAGAAACAATATTTTAACCGAAACCGCTTTCAAGTCATATCATTAATGTAGTCGTGGTCCGATCGTAGAAATGCCTATATCGTGATCTGCCTGGCCATTTCACCAGTTGACCACTGGGCATATCGCAAAGTAGTTGCATTTCACGCCGCTAGTGGCACCCTGACCAAATGAGTTAGGTTAGGCTAGAACTGTGACCACCAACCGCGTACCTGCCGAGCGAGCGTAGCGAGCAGTGCCTTGGTAGCGGTCAGCGAGCGCTACATTCAAGTTGTTTGCAGATACAAACTACTGGCTATTAGCTGGCGGGGCTATTTAGTATTTTAGAACCCTAAACTAGGAATTATTCGAGTAGGAATAGATGCACAACAAAAACAAAGCAACATCAACGCCTCTACCGGTGGATAATCTAACTATTTTACGATATGATCACTAATGTTTTGCCACATCATGAAGTAGTCGTGCGTTCAACTGTTCATATCGTCAAACTTTGAGTATTCAATGATCACATCAGACCACATCATGATGTGACCAGCGGTCGATTTTCTATTTTATGAAATACAACCATTTCATGAAGTGTTCGACGTACAGCAACACCAATTGTTTCAAAATTGGAAAGACCTGGCTTGGCGTCTGTCGATAGTACATTGTTCGGTGACAAATTACTAGGTGCACATGAACACAAGTATGCTTGTTCACAGAAACAAAATGATCTCCTTCAATGCGCCTGTTCCCGGGGCTCATTGGACGTGGCAGAGTATGCCGTATCCCTGGGAGCTAAGGTTCAGAGTTCGGATGCTGCTGGTGACGCTCCCCTTGCCTTGGCATCCAGAGCCGGACACTCCGCATTAGTGGAGTTATTACTGCAAAAGGGGGCTTATATTGATGCTGTCAATAAGGTAAGTTGGAAAACAAAAGCTCCCTAGAATGCATAAAAGGTTACTGAAATTAAAATAATATGAATAATTATTTTGCTCTTGACATTCTCGACCCATATTCGGCCAAACCGCTCCCTTTTACCATCAGCTTGGAATTAAGGGAAAACTCTCCGTAGAGGATTTCTCATAGCATAGATTCTCAGAAAAGTAATAATAACACTCAATAATGTACGTAGTGGAAAAATATCTCGTAGAATTAATTAAATTATTCTACTAGCGGCGTCTCGCGGTTTCACCCGCATAAGTCTCAATTCCGTGGGGGGGGATATCGGGATAAGAAGTATTCCATGTGCCTTTCATCCAAATCCATTCAGTAGTTTTTGCGTGTAAGAGTAACAAACATCCATCCATCCTCACAAACTTTCGCGTTAATAATATTATTGGTAGGATTAATTTATTCTGGGAAATATGTGATAATACAGGAATATTATAATGATGATATCATATAAATATTCTGTTAATTAACTTTAGCCAGAGGCAATGAAAAGGTTTCGGTTCAGCGTTTCAAATTCGTTTTGTTTATGCAATCAACAGAAGGTAAAACGTTACATGAAAACAATAAACAAATATCTTGTTTTGAAACATTTTGTTTTTTAAATAAACATTTTGTGACGACTAAAATTTATTCTAACCTTTAAAAGGTTTTGAGTTTCTGAATCAAATTACTCGTATTTAGTTTAGTTTTAGTAACTTAACTGTAACTTAAATTCAACAGTTAGCTTGAAGTTTTATTTAAAAAGTTGATTGTTGTTCTTCGTCATCCTTGACTTTTTGCCTAGTTGGTTTTGAATAATTATTTCTTCTTGAGGTGAGGTAATAATAATAAGGTTTAGTGCAGGATAAATTTTTATTAAATGTTACCCGTCTCTCCACAATTCTATTGCCTACTTTAGGATGCATATCCGGTACGGCTCTACTAATCCTTCCGTATCCTAAGGCACGTCATCCATACCATTATCGCGCCTCCAGTATCCTAATTGCGTAACACACTATCATCAATCACAATCTGAATCATTTTGAAGCAAATTGCTAAACCATTGCTTCATATGTTCGAAAAATTTGTCAGCTCAACAACGTAAATAACGCAATGAATGTTATTGAACTATAAAAATAAAACCAATTCCTACTGTGAGTGTTACGCAATTGCCCCGCCGCCGCCGGTCTACTCCTTGATATGCGATCTCTGTTGCACCATGAAACATAATGTTTTATAGCAGCTACTAAAAGTTTTCGTATACAAAACAGATAAAAACAAAGTTTGGCAGTAAATTGCTTCAGTAGTTCAATGCTTTTACCGTACTAAACTGTTTAAGTTAGTAGAGAAAGCATTTACCTCTCAGGCACCCAGGATATTTTAATGGTAAGCTCGAAAATACTTTTTGCAACTGAATTTGCCTTTTGCATTTTTAAATTTAAATCACACTTTTTCTTCTTTGCACACGTGGGTAACTGGTACATATATGTTTTTTTTTTATAAGAAATTCCTCCATGCTCCGTGTTACCTACTATCATTAACAGGCCACAATGACATATAGGTATTCGTAGAATTTCCAGAGTTTTCCAATCCACTGAAGCAATAGAGGATTAAAAAGCAATCCAATCGACTAGAGTAGAGAGAGTACCAGGTTAGCATAAAGCTTAACAATGCATCAGTCAGATTAATTCCGCTTTTCCAACGGGCGGGCAAAGATTACCGGGAGTCCGGAATTAATATTCTTCGGTCGAAAGGTACGCAGAATTAAATTATAAGACCATTACAGATTCTCGCTTGTAACATAAATTCACATAATTGAAGTGCCCTAAGTTAGGGCAATCGTCCGTTATCCGTTATTCATTGCTTATTTGGGGAGAAGGTACCTAAAGAAGTTAAACTATTTTCTCTCTCTAATTTTATAGTTTTGTAATAAACTGTGGTAGTTAACGAGAATTGTGAAAAATACCTCTGAAGTTTCACGAAAAATTTACCTCCATTTGCCTAACTCCTACTGTTTCCCAATTCATCTCATTCAATTACATAGTAGTGTTTAATCCGTGCCGAACGTGTCTGTATCGATTTAATTAGTCAGCGAGCGAACTGAGGAAAATTTGGGCTTATTTTTTCTTTTTGTTTGACCCTATTATAATTTGGGACCACATAGTGATCTGTATCCCGTGCCTCGGAAAGCACGTTTTAAACCGTCATTTGTAGATCTTTGACAGTCGCTACGGGTAGCCAGAAGCCCGAAAGTCTGACAACCAGTCTTACCAATACAGTAGGTACGTATTACCCAGTAACTGGTTTGTGGAGGTCAGATAGGCAGTCGCTCCATGTAAATTACTGGTATATGGGTGAATCAACTTTTAAGGCACTCCTTTCATGTCCTCATCATAGAACTGGCCATATTTTTTTAATTTCTCTTAAAATTTTTAGATTGTCAACCTTAGCACATAATAAGGTTTTTAACTACCACAGCGATATAATCTTTTTTTAAATTTAAAGTAAGATTTACGAGATTTTTTGGTAACTCAGCAGAACAAAATCATTCTTCATACCAAAAGTTCTTGTCCCCAAGCATAGGTGACGAAACAATTTATGAATTTTCTTTAAAAATATTTATGAAAACATTGAATATTTACGAGAAGTTTCGATTCAGTATTAAGTAAGCTTTACATTTAAGTACAAAATTGTAGTTATTTTACTTAAATAAGATTTATTTAACGTCCCTAAAGATCTGTCCCAAGTATTGTTAAAAATCTCTGATCTACTGCGTTATTGTAAAAAGTTGAAGACAATTTTCAAGAGATGGCGTCTAATTCAATGTCAGAAGATGCGAAGATTATCTAATAATTCGTTGGAGTGGTCCGACAAGTCCGGCCTCACGCCACCCGCCCCTCAGTCTGCGGTAAGCTTTCAGGGAGTGCGCGTGGGTTTATTACCGTTCTACAGCGTTACGACGTAAATCGCGGTGAGTTTTTTAAATATTTTGCTATTATTACGTTACAACGTCACCCATGTTGTCTGATTTGAAGGTCATGACCCATTTTTTTATTAGTTTCAATGGTGTAATTATTTATCGTCATTTTAAGCAAAATTTTCTCCTGCGTTATCAGTAACGCAAGATACTGTTCTCCTGAGTTACCGGTAACGCTAGAGACCTTTCTCTCGCGTTACCGGTAACGCCAGAGAATGTAAGGCAGAATGGCATAGCTAATTGGGGATATTTTTGTTTTTTTATCTTTTTGAGAGATTAATAATGTATGTATTCTATCATTACTACTAACAAATATTACAAAAATCTTAAAAGTTAAACAATGCCTCCTAACACCGTTTACATGGTTTGTCTGTGGTAATAGATCAATCAAACAAGTTACTTATCTGTTTAGATAATAAAGAATAGTTTATTTTGTCTCAGATCTGGGCAACATAAACGAAAATGCCGCTAAGTGCAGCTGAGAAACAGAAACGCTACAGGGAAAGGCTAAAAAATAATAAAGAAAAGTACGAAGAAGCTAAGAAAAAGCACCGAGAACGATATCATAAGACTAAGAGATTAGTAAAAGATTTGACTCCTAAAGAAAAATATAATGCAAATGTGATATGGAGATTACGCAAACGACAACTTAAGGAACGAAAACGGGCTGTAGAAAGTTTATTACACCAAACACCCCCAGACTCGCCTAGATCTGACTCCAGGTTGGAAAACTTTGTACACGAAACTCCACCACAAACACCTCCCCATGCGATTCATCCACCAGATATGCCACCACCAGCATCACCTACTCCCCTATGCGCATCGCTATTAGCTAAGTCACCATTGCTTTCAGCAAAATTAGGTCGAAAAAAAGTGAAAAAGGACAGGTCGAGAGTGCATAGAGAAAACGCAAAACTGAGGCAAGATAATCACAATTTAAGACGAAAGTACGAAAAATTTAAGAAAAGATATAACAGACAAATCAAAACTAAAACCAACAAAGTTGAAAAAAATGAAGACTTAAGATACAGAATATTGAGCGGTGCTATTAAGAAGACATTCAAAAAGACAAAATCTAGGAAAGAAAGAGAGGTAATCAAGAAGATATTTGAAACTGTAGATGTCAAAGACTCACGAATGAAAAAACAACTACTTAGAGAGAATTTAGGTGTTGACAAAATTCTGAAAAGAAAAGAGAGCACAAATAAAAACACAGTATTAGAGAAGAAAATTAGGGATTTTTACTTGAGAGATGACATATCACGTGCAACAGCCGGTAAAAAAGAAACACTCACAAAAGTAGGCATAAAAGCTCAAAAAAGATTTATGCTAGACACAATGAGAAATTTGTTTAAAACCTTTATAAAAGAGAACCCTAATCTTCGTTGTTCCTATTTTTATTTTACCAAGAATAAACCTTTTTATGTTGTAAGTGCTTCTATCGACGCCAGAGATATGTGCCTTTGCAAAACCCACACGAACTTTGCATATAAGGCAAACGCTTTAAAAAGAAACGGCATAACGGGCACAGATAACTTAAATCTTCTTATTGAATCAACAGTTTGCAGTACTAACTCCAAAGACTGCATGTATGGTAAATGCATTCAGTGTGTCAATAAAACAAATAGTTATTGTAGTACAAATATAAAAGGTTCAATAACATGGACGGAATGGGTAAGAAAGGAAGAAAAATACACAAAAGATGGAAAAAATCTTAAAACTATTAAAAACATAAAAGAAAAGAAAAATGAAGAAGCAGGTACATTTATAAAAATATTTGAGAACGACCTTGCAGTCTTTAAAAAGCACGTGCTTAATATTAAAACCCAATTTAAAAATTTTCGTTGTGTTCTTGAATGTATTCGCTCAAATGAATGCGTTGTGGTCGCAGACTTTAGTGAAAATTATAGTTGTAAGTATAGCCAAGAAGTACAATCCCATCATTTTGGAGGATCACGCAAACAAGTTTCACTTCACACGGTTGTAGTCTATACTTTTGATAGTGATTCTGCAAGAGGTTATACGGTCAATTCTTTTTGCAGTATTTCTGCATCAAATAATCACCAACCTGCCGCCATTTGGTGTCACTTAGATCCAGTATTAAAATGGATAAGATCTAAATTTGATGCTGTCAATACTGTGCATTTCTTTTCGGACGGCCCAAGTACACAGTACAGACAAAAGCAGAATTTTTACTTGATGTGTACGAAGTATTATGATTACGGGTTCTCTTACATGACGTGGTCATTTTTTGAAGCTGGCCATGGAAAAGGCCCAGCTGATGGCGTTGGAGGATTTCTGAAAAGAACAGCAGATAAAATTGTAGCCAATGGTGATGATATTTCGGACGTTCTGCAATTTTATGATAAGATGAATAACGTCAGCAAAATAAAATTATATCTAATTGATGAAAAAAAAATCGAGGACCAACATAAAACCTTGCCAGTCAACATTCCCAGGCTTGTAGGAACTTTAAAAGTTCATCAAGTATTTTCGAGCTGCTATGGTAAATTAAATTTTAGGGACTTAAGTTGTTTCTGTGAGCCTGGTGGTCCGGAAGGGAGAGGATTCTGTATGTGTCTCGATCCAAAAGTATACGATATCGGAGCGTCCTGTGTTGCGGAAGTAATTGGACCGAGTGCTTCCATTCCTGACTTGACGAATGATGAGACTTTGTCGAACAATAATTCAATAACAAAAGAAATAATTGATTTCATGACATTGAACGCTAATTTGGAGCCCACAAATCATAATCCGAAATCAAAAATACCGGACTTGGAAACTGCGTCAGATGATGATGATGATGATGATGATGAACCCTTGTGTAACCTAAAAATTGCAAAACAATTACAGGATATGACAAACAGACACCGAAGAATATATGACGCAATATATGGTGGATCTTCATCGGACGAAGAATTACCACGTTGCAGTCATGACCAAAGTAAGAAAATTGGATGTGGAGATTTTTTGTTAGTGAAGGTGTATGTCGGAGCATCTAAAAACAAATCATACACCTATGCGTGCAAAACATTGACTGATGTTGAAGAAGACGGAGAAGTAAAAGTTATGTTTTTACGAGTAGTGGACGAAAATGGCAAGCGTTTCCGTTTGGATGAAAAAGATATTTCATACGTGGATTATGTAAACATTATCCAGAAATTACCGACACCAGTAATTATCAAGAAAGGACATCGTTCGTATTACCAATTCCAAAAATCGGTAAATGTGTTTGAAAAGAAATAAGACTAATTATGTTATACTTACTTTAATTAAGGTTCCTATTAGAATAATCCAGGTTACCTGTGATCTCGTTTAATTTTAAGTTTTGTTTTAATTTAGTTGATTTTTTTTTTTAATTGTGTGTACTTTTCAAAAAAACTGATTGGATAAATTGGACGTAGTTACACGAAAAGGATCCAATCCACACATGACTTTGTGTGGATTGGATCCTTTTCGTGTAACTACGTCCAATTGACTTAAATTGTTACGTATTACTATGATTACACACATCATATTGCTGTTATTACTTTTTAGATAGTCTAAAATTCTCAGGCGTTACCAATTTTTCTCTGGCGTTAACGCTTTGTCCCTTAATTTGTGTAAGGATTTTTTACTATAGCTTGTACCAAAATTTTATTACATTATTAAATACTGTTGATTAGCAAACTTCAGGGTTAGACTTCAACTTAGAAATATGTAATGATTGACTGATTACCTTAATACAGCGATTTATCTAAAAGTATAGCATTTAATTATGACCAAAGTAACACAGTGGACTTTCAACTGTCTCTATTTGTTGCTACTGTTATTATAAATTAAGGTTGATTAATTAGAAGACTGCATTTTAAATTGAAATAAATATTTACTATTTTAGTTTTTCAGTACATTTAGTTTTATTTCACATTTCCATACTTTCAAAAACGTAACTCAGGGGATAGTTTTACGACACGGGCACCAGCTTTTCAAAAAAAACTCATGAATACTAATTTAGATGTCGTGGCCAACTACATAATCTCAAAATAGGACAAATTATTTAACACATAACACTTTATTTTTGTAAGTTTTCGTTATTTTGTTTTTTCATTTTTACTGTTGTAAAATATTGCCAAAGGAGTGCCTTAAAAGTTGATTCGCCCATATAGCTGCATTCGGTTAGAATTGGAGCCGACCCCAACATAGTTGGGGAAAAAGCTAGGCAGATGATGAAAGTGATGGATGTGTATTCGGCAGACGAGAGACCTAAAAATAAGTGCGAGATTTTCTATACAAATAAATAAAATTGAAGTGTCTGTTTGTAATGTCAAAATAACAACTTTTTACTAAATGCATACGAAAGTATATATGGTACTTATAACAAAAAAGCAATTTTTTTAAATTTTGTCTGTCTGTCTGTTTGTTCCGGCTAATCTCCGAAACGGCTGGACCGATTTTGACGGGACTTTCACTGGCAGATATCTAATGTTACGGCGAATGACATAAGTTACTTTTATTTCAGAAAAATAATTAGGGTTCCGCGCAAAAACATTAAAACCCATGAAATTATGAACAAAAAGTCGGATTTGAAATACTTATTTGCATTTGGTCAATTAGCCCAATTCTCGAGGATGGTTATAGGCTATTTAACATCACGTTTTTTTTTTTTTTTGTGGATGGGAAATCATCAAATGACTTCTCCCGCTCTGGGCGGAGCGGGAGGGCGTCTCAGACTTTTACTGACTAAAACCCACCCGTGTTCCTTCTGTTGCCTGTGCCGGGGCCACGGTAACTCTTTCGAACATCCCGCAACCCTAGCTGGCATCGGCCCTAGCGGACCCCGTCAATAGTGCTGACATCTCTTTGAGGCGCGCGTGGAACACGACGCGCCGTCGACTCGGGCTTGGTCCTTACCGGACGGCGAGCTACCCATTGCTCGCCGTCCGCAAGCCCGCGCCTACGGTGGCCGGGAATCGGCTGCCAATTCCCGACGCCCAGGGCGTCTCCTGCGGCGACTAGGGGCGTGAGGGCGCAAAGCTTGCCTCCCTGGACAAGGCCTAAGAGTCCAAATTTTAACTGAGTAGGTATTAATAAGAGGATTGTGAGGCTGTAAATTTTCATACAAAAAGCGATAACGTTTTTCCCTCTGTAAACATAGTCTAATTTTCATAATTTTTGGAAATGTTGTAGATATAATAAAAAACTAGGTCCGTAAGTTTTTATTATAAAGAAATATTGCGTACGATATAAGTTATTAGCATCTAAATATCTATATTTTTGACTTAAAAACTTCCTCGAGCGTGTTTATTTATTTTATTTTTATTTAACTGAACTGAACTACTAAAAAAGAAAAATGTACAGATCTAGATTAAGGTGTACTGAATCCAATGAGACCAAAATTGTCTCATTTCCTAAAGGTTTAGGGGGTGAAAACGTTGTCGCCCGAAACAATATTTCAAAAAGGAAATATAAGGTAATTGCCTCTAAGACTTGCAACTCTCTCTATCGCACGATATGTTCACGCCTGGAGTTAGAGAGAGCAAATATGAAACAGATAGCATTTTTTTAAATACCTACTCGCGCTGCGTATTGGCACTTCACAATCCTCTTAATATTTTAACTTTGTTAGCCTAGTTGTTAACTTCATTGTGCACGCTGTGGTCTCCTATAAGTGATGGAGTCCACCTACTTAACACCTGATGTTGCCCTTTTTTATGTGTCATGTATCGTGTACATCTTTTGTTGGAGATCCTAAACAAATAAATAAACATGCTCGGCGTATTGAGATAAGACTGCAACTGCTGCAAGGTAACCAAAACCATTGAATAAAAACCGGCCGAGTTCGTGTCGGACCACGCACAATGAAGGGTTCCGTAGTTGGGATGAGTTTATCCCAAGTACAAACATTGTAGTTGAAAAAGGAACATGTTCTCTCATACATTTGATACATAACTCCAAATGTATTAAATCACATATCCAACACTAACCATTTGCTTTCAGCTGGCGGGGGGGGGGGGGGGGACGATGACTTAATATTTCAGAAACGGATCCTTTAATCGAAAAATTGTTTTCACACACCCGCAATTAATTTGAACGGCCTATACAACGACACCCCACACCACGGGATAGGCGAGAAAATAAAAGTCATCCCCACTTTACGTGTAGGAAAGGCACCCAAATTTTTTTTTTCAAGGTTTCAGGTTACCATTTTGTCAGCGTGATTAATATGTATACCCGTGCCAAGTCTCTGAGCTAAGCCGCGGACAGACAGACAGACAAACATGGCGAAACTATAAGGGTTCCTTGTTGACTACGGAACAAAGCAGGTATTCTATGCCAGAAGTGGCCGAAACCAAGATGCGATATACCTAGCTACAGAGTAGTCAAACTACCTAAATTAAATCTTCCATTTCTTTCCAGCTCGTTTCATTACTTTTCATTAATACTCATGTTTTTAGTTTCCCATCTTAAAAACTCACCGTTTATGCAGTTCTCGATTCGCAAGTAGATACATTACAAGTACAATAATGCTCTACCAAGACGAAATAAAGATTAAGGACAGAAAATGTAAGTTAATCTAATATATTTTGCAGCAGACAATAATCTAGTCCATACTATAAAGTTTAGCACAGAATAAAGTGGACTTGGATAAAATGTAGTTATTTATTACAACGGAGGGATTCCCCGGGAGGCAAATTAGATAGAAAATTGAATCATAGCATCTAGCCCCGGCTGTGATTTGCGGTAACAATGAAATGTTAACCTCCTTTGTCAAACATTAATTTGGACTCCAAGATTTTATTATCAAACATGGTTTTTATGTAATTCTAAAATATTATTATTGGAACGAAGTTCTTTAAAGGCTCCTGCAAACAGGTGTGACACGCGACGCGAATGGCGCGCGACTCAAAGGTACTGCTCTCGTCGCGCGACACGCGGTGCCTTTGAGTCGCGTCGCGTGTTGCGCCTGTTTGCAGGAGCCTTAACGCGGCTTACGGTAGGAGTAAACTGTTAGAAATCGTCACTAACTAAAAAGCGCGTTCATGCTTTAAAAGTGTTCTTACAGTGGAATCTCGATATCGATCATGGGTGTCATTTTCATTGTTTTCGAGGGATTTTGTTTTTAATCATACTTGAGAAGGAACTTCGTTCCTGACGGAGTCCCTCGACCGCACACGTTTTTTATTTACTTAATGTGTCTTTCAGAACCCTGGGATCCCGGACCTTTGGAAGGTGTACGAGAGGCCGAAGCCAAGAATAAAATGAGGCACCAACCGACGATTGTTCTTGTACACATACGCACTATGCAAGTGCACCCAAGGACAATATTATTATTACATTTTATATAGTTTACACTGCCTCGATGGTCTAGTGGTCGCAAGCGCTATTGCTGAGCGTGAGGTCCTGGGTTCGAGTCCCGGGTCGGGCAAAGTGTTATTGGGTTTTTCCATCTAGAATTACTCAGTAGCAGTCTGGAGTCTGGATTTGTGCCCGGTTGATGGCAATAGGCTCGCCCCCTATTACATGGGACTTAAACATAACTGGCGAAATGTGGGTGTACTATAGGTACACCTCTGCCTAACCCTTCGAGGATTACAGGCGTTGTTATGTTATGTTTTAATATTTTATCTAAGTGACATTTTAATTATACGATATCGTGAGACACGTCGAAAAGCAATAATTTTCAAATTATTGTTGTTTGAATTGAAATTGACTGAATCAATATGTATGTACTAATGACGTGGATCCATCAGTCTGTTATTTTAAAAGTTTTCCTTGATCGTTATGTAGTCCTAGTACTTGTTGAATGGAAATATAATTCATGCGAGTGCTTGCTATGACGACGGTTAATAACGATACTATTATTAAACATAAAATAATTAACATCCATTCAATTATCTCCCTTAGTCAATTTTAGATTAACGTTGGACTAAAACATACCGTATTAAATGTTATTTTGGTTTAAATTGATCTATAGAAATATAATCATACCGTACACCTACCATCTACATACACAGTATGAATAAAAATAACAACCAGTCAATCATCATCAAACATTTTGTATGCAAAGTGGCTTTTGATTCATTGATCAATAGAATATTATTAAAATTAATAATAAATCGCTACGAAGTTAACCGTAATAAAAGCAACATTTTTAACCCAGCAAGGCTTCAAAGACTTGCATTGAGCACTTTGTGGAAAACAGAGGAAATGCTGTTATTCAAAAATGTACAAACTATTGGTTTGTGAACTGCAGTCTAACATTAAATACCAGCTTTTATTTAGTTAGTTCGTCGTATTGCTTTTTGTTAGGACGTCAAACGCATAACAGTTTTGCTAAGTACATCTTTTTCATGAAACGTAACATACATATACATAACTTACGTAACATAACTTACTTAACATACAACATAACTTCCGAATAACTGGAGCTTTAATAACAATGTGGCAATATTATTAAACGTATTGCTGAAAATACATGCTTTCCTCTCAACAATGATTTCGTAGAAGCGAAAATACAGCGCTAAATAACAACAGTTATTTTGTAAACAGTAAATAATAGCAAGATTATCATCATCATCATTGTCGTCAGCCTTGTGCCAACCACTACTGAGTATAAGTCCGCTCCCTTTTGTGCCATGCTTCCCTGGTATGTGCAAGTATCATCCGGTCTTCCCCGCGATCTTCTTTCTGTAGGTCGTCCAAAGTCCTGGCCGTCGTCGTACAGCAAGATACCTTACATTAAATACCAATTTATCATTAATAATCATTATATTAAGACGGTACCAAATATCTGCTGACTGAATTCAGTCACCAAATCAGTGTCCTCATGCTTGGTCAGTCAATCAAATTGATCCTTCCGACTGGTTGAACCCGGATAATTACATCCGAAGCTGATCCATTGAGCGTTTATCTCAAACTGGCCTGATTACAGACTGTGCATTGTAGTGCCTAGTGGTTTGCAGTTCCCCGAATTACATAATAGGAATTATATCAGCGATAAAGCGTTAAAACGATTTCAATACTAACGCCGACCACTTTACTGTCCGGGCGACACAACAAATTATCCTATGTCCGATACCACGCGCCCGCGCAGTTTGCAAAAAATTTGCGCGCCATATCCAATTGGAATGTTATTATCTAGTAAACTGCTAACAAGATTACAATAGTGAAAATGCGTATGTATAGCTGAAACTATACAGAATCAACTTATCTGAAACCTGAATTACAGCAACTAGCCCTAAGTACTTAAAAAAAAGTTAAACTTGAGAATATGGATTGAATTTGAGTAAAGTATAATATCTGCTATACCTAAGTTTTTACGACACATTTGTAGTTTTCCAAAAAAAAAATTTAGTTTTTGTCAATAAAACGTATTTTATAATTAAATTAGACTATATAAGCAATTTTTGATGCCCATATGTAAGGACTTTCAATTAAACCAATACATAATATTTACATAATATACAGATACAGATCGGCCCGTGAACCCATCTTCCCAGAGACAGTGGGATGAGCCGCTCTGCAGGTTGGTACGGAATAATCTTATCAATACGTCCACCAATACTGCTGAGCGTGCCCGCCTGCTGGCTGTGGGTGAATGGGAGTCGGGCCTCTGGCTTCAAGCACTACCATTACCCAACATAGGCACTTTGCTGGGTGACTCCACCTTCCGGCTCGCTACCTGTCTGCGTCTGGGCGCTCCTTGCGGGGCTCCACATCGCTGCCAGTGCGGTGAAGCCGTCGACTGCCTCGGACATCATGGCCTGTCTTGTAGTAAGAGCGCAGGCCGGATAGCACGGCACGCCAGCATTAATGACATTATCCGTCGTGCTCTTGTCACCGCCGGGGTGCCAGCGGTTTTAGAACCCAACGGCTTGGCACGCGACGATGGCAAGAGACCAGACGGAATGACCATAATGCCTTGGAAGTTAGGCAGGCCTTTGGTGTGGGATGCAACATGTGTCGACACCCTTGCGCCATCCCATCCTCCTAGTACGGCGGGCTGTGCTGGGGCGGCTGCTGCAGGTGCGGAAAACCTCAAACGGCGAAAATATTCCGATCTTTTTGGGAGTTATATGTTCGAGCCGTTTGGGGTTGAAACACTAGGGCCATGGGGTCCGAGTGCCCACTTGGTTTTCCGAGACATCTCCAAGCGGTTGGTCGACTCTTCACGTGACCAAAGGGCTGGCCTATTCTTTGGCCAAAGAATCAGCATCGCCATACAACGTGGCAATGCTGCCAGCCTTTTGGGCACTTTTCCTGTTGACAGCGATGCGGACGAATTTTTTGATGCCCTATAATTATATATATATATATATATATATATATTTTACATTTGTACATATTATAATTATTATTTTAAGTCTGTTAGCTTATATATTATGTAAGGACTTGATATATTCTAAGTAGCACAATAAATTAAAACAAACATCCCGTTACCCATCAATTTACATTTAACGTCCCAGGCTACCCAGGTTACCCAGGTTCCGCGTAATTAATAATGTATAATGGTAACTATTTTCGTTGTATTTTTTGGTCTAAGTGTGTTTAAATACTAAGAATGACCTATTTTCCGTATAACGAGCAATATTTTAATAGATTATTTAACAGAAATATTACGAAAAATAACACAAACAAAATAAAAATATTGCGCCATAGCGCCATATTGCGCAATATTTTTTTTTGTTTGATTTATTTTGTTGTGCATGGCCGTGTTTATTCATATAGATTTTATCGGCTTAAAACAACCTGGAAACCTATGATAGATGTAGTTATTAAATAAATTGTACTTACATTGTAAACACGACACACGTAACCACTTGACAGAAATTTACACTGACATATTAGAACGATGATTTTTTACTTTTTTTTTCAATATTTCTCTATGCTCATAATGCATGAAAATAGGCACATAATGCATGGAATTATTGCTTACTCATTTACTAATTTTTTTGAAGCTTTAATAGAGATTTCACCTTAAAAAAACGTTTTAAAGGGAATAATTCGGCTGGGCCAACGTAGTAGCCGGGACATTTGACTGGAAAAATTTATTTATTTATATATTTATAAAATCTTACACTATCTTGACAGGTTCACACCCAATGTGATAATGTGATTAAACTATTATCATTCCCTAGTTAACAAATCGAGAGTCACCCTCACGAATTCCGCCAATGTACAGTTAAAAATATCAAGCCTATGTGAGGCGCTGTTTATTAGTCGAATGGCTCTTGAATTGAAAAATTGAACTGTGGTAGCCTGGACATTATAGTGGAGACGCAACTCATTAAGAATATTTCCACACCACCTGCTCGATAATGTCAAATTATATACTATGCAAACCTAACCTAAATTAAGTCATTATAGCCCTGGGGTTAAGCTGGGCAATAATATTGTACTGAATTTCATTGTAACCCGCTCGTCAATAATGTGATTTGAATTTGAAATCTCAACTAAAAAGTCGTATGAAAACTTTTACAGACAGAAGTTATTCATTTGCATTGTTTTTATTACTTCTCGCAGGTGTGAAAAGTAGAGTTTTGGGCGAGCTTGAATCCTTCGCTGCACTCAGGATCTCTAGATAGATAGATCCATCATCTACTGCCTCTTGTTGAACAATCACTAAGTATTTGTTGGGTGTAAAATAAAAATAAAAATATTAGTATCAGAAACTTTAATTAGGGAAAATCCAGTCGAGTAATGTTTGACAACGTTCAAAGTTTCCATCGTTTATTTTCGGAAAAACCGAACTTTGCCGAATTAAATGCGATTGGTCCAATAAGGGAGTGACAGAATTGGTGCGTCAGTAAATAATAATTTAGATGGGAATATAAATCAATTTCTATTGGTCGACAGTCACATTTTATTCGCTATTTCGGTTTTTCAGAAGGAACATTTGAACTGTATTGGTATGTATATACTTTCTGATAATAGACAAGTAGGTAGCTGCAACTATAATACCAATTCATAGAATAATAAATGCACAGCATTTGGTGTAATTACATTATCTCTACCATATTTTCTCGGAATAGTGCTCAGTGTTATCTACTACAATCGAACAATGCTGCAGAGTGCAGAGTGCTGAAGTACAGCACAGAACGGTTGAATTATTGCCTATAGGTACCTACTACTGTATTTTAAATAGGTACCTGTACTGAATTTAGGGTGGTCGCATATCTGACGGAAGATTCATCGGACGTAACTTCGTTAACTTCCAGTTAGTACGCTCGACTCACTAACGCATCATCAGATGATTGTGTAAGGTTGAATGTTTTATTATCTACTTGTCCATTCTGGCGTTACGTGACCGACGATACGTGACGCATCTTCCGTCAGATGTGCGACCACCCTTAATGTGAACTTCACAAGTAAGACCTACGACTATCGACCCATTGTAGCACTGTTTTAATTTTACAATTACTATAATACAATAAGAAAAATTCTAGGACTAATAAATGATGCAATTCCCGTGACGCTAGGTTAGAATGCAATGCATAAAGTCATTATACCAAGCGGGGAAAGGCTACCGGAGTACAGCTAAGTTAAATACTTAGCCATGACTGCACTGTGTTTCTACTAGGTACTAAAGAGTCGACTTCTAAAGCCAGATAAGCAGAATATCGACGCTGCCGTTGGTTCCATTCACTTGAAAATAAAACTTAAGTTCCGCGGGTATGTATAGGTAGGTAGGATCATCATTAGCCTACAGCAGACCACTGCTGGACATAGGCCTCTCCAATTGCACGCCATTAAGCTCGATTCTCGGCAACTCCCAACCAGCTGTGAACTGCTACCAGCCACCTTGCGAAGATCATCGCTCCACCTAGCCTGAGGGCGTTACGCCTAACTTACGCCTACCTTACGTTTGCCGATTCACTGTCTCCACTCTAGAACACGTCTTCCCCAACGGTCATCGGTTCTACGGCTAATATGGCCGGCCCATTGCTACTTCAGCTTACTTATTCTGTGAGCTATGTCGACAACTGTGGTTCTCTGCCAAATTACCTCATTCCGGATACAATCCTTCAGAGAGATTCCAGGTAGGTTTCCTACGGAGGCGGCGATCTGTCGCGTCCGGCCCTGGTCCAGGTCATAGTACGGAGCGAGAGTAAATGGGAAGCCATTACCCCCTTCTGTGAGGCAGTAATGCTCCCAAAAGAGGAGGCGGAACGCGTGAGGAAGAGGCAAGCTTTGCGCCCTCACGCCTCTAGTCACCGCAGGAGACGCCCTGGTCGTCGGGAATTGGCAGCCGATTCCCGGCCACCGTAGGCGTTGGCTTGCGGACGGCGAGCAATGGGTAGCTCGCCGTCCGATAAGGACCAAAAGAAAGACATGAAATGAGAAGAAAGAATGAGAAGGAAAGAGATGTCAGCACTATTGACGGGGTCCACTAGAGCTGATGCCAGCTAGGGTTACGGGATGTTTGAAAGAGTTACCGTGGCCCCGGCACAGGCAACTGAAGGAACACGGGTGGGTTTTAGTTAGTAAAATTCTGACACGCCTTCCCGCTCCGCTTAGAGCAGGAGAAGTCATTTGATGGTTTTTACTATGCACAAAAAAATAAAAGGTAGGTTTCCTACTATTGATAAAATCTTCCTATTTTAAAATTCGAAAACTATTCTTCGGCAAGATAACTTTATTACACACAGTCCTGACATCAGTGACAACCAATTTGCTTCGTAGCTCCAAGATCACTGGCTCTGCGCTCCATTTTACAATTTAAAATTACTTTTGCAGAAATAACGACAATATCATATAACCGTCATTTCTGTTGCCAAAGTAAAATATGTAATACATTCAGTTACCGTAATGAAAATACATTTTAAAGTTTGTTACATTACTAAATCATTTGTACTTTGACAGTGTTGCCACAGTGAATAATATAAGTTTTAGTAGAATTCGCAACTTATTTCAATGAATGAGGCAAATGTATCTAGAAAATGCGCACTATTTATTTGAAATCAAAACATGAATTTGTAACAAGCATAAGTACACTACTTTGAAAACTATGCAAACCCATCCATCCAAAACATTGTGAAACGATTTCACACGTCAAAATATTCGGAGAAAAAAGCCCTCTCTCATTGGTACAGTATCCTCAGCACCGTAGCCGCTATTGTGGAATGAAAAGAAAATACAAAGCACTGAACTGCGATCTGTTCTTAATGAACGTTTTGTTGCGAACAGAATAGATTGCCGAGCTGAGCTGTTTATTAATAAAGATGGAATCGATATTTACCGTATTTACCCGACGGAAGCGGAAATATTGGAAAATATTGCTATTCTTTGAGAATTATACCTACTGTGTTTTGTAACAACTGATTCCATACTATAGGCGATGTCATGTAAGGATTGTTTTCTAAAATATTGGCCAAATTAAAGTTACACTGAACAAATAAATCCTTGGATCAAAGGAGCCTGTAGTGGGCAACAAAGGGCGGGCGATACCCTATCTCCCCAAGTTATAAGTTCCCCAACATTATTTTCATACATTCATTCTCATCGTCCCAAAATAAAAAATATATATATATTTGTAAAGTTCACACTTGACCTATCCTCGTGCCGACGTGTCCATAAGGGTTAGAATAAAATAAAATCAGTACCTAGTTAAAATTAACTTTATTTTTGTAGATATATTTTCTCTATGTAGCTATGTACAATTTGTGCTATGTATTTTAGATGTTTTCGAAATATATCCAGGGTGTGTTAGGGATGTACCCAGGGGGTGAGTCAGGAAGGTCTCCAGGTTGTTCTAGTGGAAAATGTAGTGTAAGGGAAGAATTTAGGGTGTGTTGGAGATTGCATCCAGCAAGCAATTCTTTAGCTCAGGAAAATTGTAAGTAAACACATCATGTAGACTATTTATTAATCACATTTTCCTTCCACCATAGTCCTTCTTGAAGAATCCCAGATTTCTCTTAAGTAATAACATTTAGAATATGTATAACTTAACAATAGATTCGGCGACTGTACCATTCACGATTTCGGTCAAGACAGAGTCGAACAACTTTTAGTTAGTAATAAAAGCTTTGGGGAACTTGGAACTTGGGGATATAGGGCATCACCCCAAAGGACCGTGTTCGTGTGCGTGTTCCCCATTCAATGAAACATAATTCAAGGAGTCACTTTTTGCGTCGCCTTAAGTGTAGGTAATTTATTAAGTAGTATTTACACAGTCTATTTAATTAATAAAAAATACAAATACAATATCCTATTTTAAACCTAACCCTAAAAGCGTAGAGCGCTTTGTTTAAATTAATTAAAAGTTACGCACAACTAAAAAGCGCTCCACACTTTTTGAATTAATAATTGGATATAAGAAGTGACAAGCTGCGTAGGTACTTATATCTTAACTAATACACGTCAATTTAATTATTTTATCATTTTTAGTGCGTGATAAAAGCGTGTTTTTTAGTTTTCTTTTAACTACATAATTTAATTTATTTTTTTACATTTTAGTCTAGTATCTATATTCTTCATTTAGATAATAAGTCTAAAGTCAACTGTGTTATGAATTGACCGGTTTAATAGTAGCCACTAAAGAGTTCCACGATCCACCTCCTGGCTCCATCATCAGACCCTGAATACCAAGTGCAATCTATGGGACTCGTCAAACCAAATCATATGAGTCCACACTCGAGGGGTTTAATAGAAGCCACTGAAGAGTTCCATTATCCAACTCTTGCCTCCATCATCAGAGCAGCTCCAAGATACCAAATTATATTATTGTCCTCCGAACTACATATACATACATACAAAGTTTCATTTCCATGCGACAATTTTATGTAGGTTAAAATTGACTTCCAAGACTTTTTTACATTTAGTCACAAAATTAATAATAAATTTCTAAATAAGTGAAGCTAATAAAAGATATTCTAAAACTAATCCACAACCTTGATTAGGACTACTTAGAATCCAATATACCAGGCAAACATGTCGAGGCAGTATTAGACGACAATCAAAGCGCGAACACAAACAACGGCCCCGAAAATCAACACGAAATCGGCGCCGAAACAGACAGAACTCCAATAAGTCATGTCACCCGAGTGCCCGCAATTACTGTTGACTGTCTACCCACTCGACATTTTGATGCAACAGCCAGCCACTTAACTCGCACGACATCGACAGTACAAACAAATCCACATGACACCCTCAATCAAATACACATGACGCAAACATGAAATTTTATCAAGCGTAGATAATAATTTGAATAACAGTCGATTTTAACGTAAAAGGTAATTATGATAAGTTATCTTGATCCTGTGAAGCATGTCAAGCAATTAAAATAATGTGTGTGATATGTGACGATGGAACAATTTAAGCCAAAACAATGAGGATCATTAACAAAATGTCAAAGTTAATAAGATAAAAAAACAGTTAGGTAGGGCTCCCACACAACACTGCGAATTCGCATCGCATCGCAAAAAGCTGCGAACTGCGCATTGAATTATAGCTAACAATTCAATGTTCTTGCGATGCGACGTTGCATCGCAGTTACGTAGTAAATCCTAACAGGCAATAGTTATTATTCACAGTGGACTGCGCATTCACTTGACATCTAGAAATGTATGATTATGTACCGTGTTGAGCAATAAACATTTTGAATTGAATTGAATTGAAAAAATAAAAACTGACTGCGGCGTTCAATTAAACATTTTCAACCAATTACAAAATGTGCCAGTCAAATAACACTCGTCTATTTTTGGTTCATTCCAGTTTATTTTTAGGTTCCATTTTTATCAAACTAGCCATTCCATTCGTCACATTCCGAATGTAGGTAGGTATGTCATTCCTACGTTCTCATCAATTGGGAAACAGAGTTTATTGAATAATGTTAATACAAACGTCATTGGGAAAATTGGTAAAAGAAAAAAATATTCTGTCATGGGAACTGCCGAGTGCCGACAGAAGTAAAAACTTAAAACTATGTAACAACGGTTTATTTTATTTTTAAATTAATAGAATTCAGAATACTATTAAAATTTCTTAATTTGTAAATTGAAATTATTATTAGTCTGGTTTTCACATCTGTATAATACATAGATTTCCGGTATAATACGTATTGCCACTCTTTGCAATAATTATAATATTTCGTGGTTTCATTTTCATTATTATACATTTTCATATAGTTTTGGGCTGCACAAGCCCAATACAAAATATAAATACAACTTAATTGAAATAATAATTAGTATCTATACACTTATATTATTTATACCTTGTATTTATACAGTATGTCCAGTTTCGGACTGTACAAACTTAAAGGGGTGGTACAGACCATCAAACGGAACAACTTTCTCCGAGGGCCAACATCGTAATCGTGAAAAAAAAATCAGTCGTCCAATATGGGACGACTGATTACATAACTTAGAAAACATACCTTAGTTCGAAATTAACATTTCGAACTTAGTTATCTTTTAGTTTGAATTTTTTAAACATTATTTTTTCTTTTAGCAATTTTCCCAATGACGTTTGTCCGAGCAAGAATATAAATTATTTTCACCAGCCAATTCCTTTTTCGACGTATCGGGATCGTTATTCAAGTTAACAATTAAAATATTTATGGTTAACTTTCACATTTTCTAAATGCATGATAAAAAACCAAGATAAAAGGAAAAACTGTAGCCCCGGGCGAAAATCGAATACCTATTAGTTCGCAAAATATCAATTTATAATTTTGCAAGCAAAGTTTACAAACTTATCTAATAGAGGTGTTTATTTTCTTTAATTTTGAAAACTAAAACTTATACGAACTGGATGAGTGGAGATAATTATATTTCGTTACTTAATTTTTCTATCTTATTACTTACATTTTTAAATATTTCTTAAAATAAAAAGATATAAAAAAACATTTAAAAATATAAAAAAATAGAGTTCCACCGGTATCGGGAGCAGGGTCCAAGCTACCGGTGGTTAGGGCTGCAGAGACAGGAACCTCCTCACAATGCGAGCCGTATCAAGAAGAACTGCCTTCTGAATCCGGCCCTTGATCCAGCCGCCTAACGAGAGCCTCGAGAGATGTTGGTCGAGGCTGTCAGCCATCAGGCCATTGGCCGTTACGACAATCGGCACAATGGCAGCCGAGCTCACATTCCACATGTCAACAACCTCGTGCGCTAAGTCGAGATATTTTATTTGTTTCTCTTTCTCAGCTTTCACGAGGTTCTCGTCATGTGGGATGGTAACATCGATTATCATTGCACGGCGCGCTAATCGATCTATCACCACTATATCAGGCTTATTGGCGACAATAGTCCTGTCAGTGATGATAGACCGATCCCAGTACAACGTGACAAGGTCATTTTCGAGAACTGGGTCGGGCACATACTTGTAATACGGTACCTCAGAGTCCACAAGTTTGTATTTCAAAGCAAGTTGCTGATGAATAATCCTGGCCACTTGGTTATGCCTGTGCAAGTACTCTCCGTTAGCCAGACGAGAACAACCAGAGATAATATGTCTGATGGACTCACCCGGACGGTGGCATGCCCGACACACGTCAACCGTCCCGTCCTTCATAATATGTCTAGTGGAAAAAAAAAACTTAGTGGAGATAATTATTATTATATTAGTCTTTGGTCTTGGTGTTATTCTTGTGGCAATATGACTGACATTTAGAATTTTATGTGAAACCAATCTGCCTATGATTAAAACTGAAAATGTCCAATTCTGTGAAATTTGGGTTACATTTCTACGTATTCCTTTAGTTAATTCCCGTTGACTTCTCAAATCTAACTAACTATCGCTCGCTGGAATTGTAGAAAATAGAACTAGGTAGGTATAGTTGTAAAATAAGTGTACGAGGACTTCACGTTCTAGTGCGGCTTCGTAGAGTCGCTAACTACGACTGTCATCATCATCATCATCATCATTATCATAAAAATCAAAATATTTTATTTCACATAAGCCTACATGGGCACTTATGAAACGTCAGAAGCTAGGTGCACGGTTCCGGCAAGAAACTCCATGGTTACTCTTTTAAAAATAATTGGCTTTTACAATGTTTTCAAATAATATTTTGTTAATCCCTTCTGTGAGATTGTTCCATAGTTATCCCGAAAATGTGTTTTTTTATTCATATTAAGTTCCTTTATACTCAGGTGGGACGTACGGCGCTACACGTGGCCTGCGAAGGCGGTCACTCCTCAACTGCTGCATTCCTAATGACCAAAGGCGCCTCAAAGGAGGCACGAGACAACTCGGGACGAACCCCACTGCACTTAGCGGCCGTGCATCGACACACTGAACTCGTGAGAGTCCTCCTTGATGCCGAATGTCACGTGGACGCTGTGGACAACGTGAGTTTATGCTACCTTAGTACTTCGATCCTACGTTTTTGCGTTGTGGACAAAAAAACACATGAGACAAAAATTTCGCATGTGTTTTAATTATGGTATGTACAAAAGTTACTTTTGAGGAACGTAATTTTGTACCATTTAACCTGTTATAGTGAATTTATTACGTCCCTTCACTTTGTTGAGTTTGTGAAATTTGTATAATTTTAATAATAATTTTGCATGCCTAAATTGGTGCAACACAGTGGACTGCGCATTCACTTGACATCTAGAGATGTATGATTATGTACCGTGTTGAGCAATAAACATTTTGAATTGAATTGAATTGAATGTAAAATGATTAGGAGATAATATACAACCTTTGGAGGTTTTGAAATATAAAAAAATTCAATTCAAAAATAAAATAAAAAACAGACTGATGATGACATAATTTTTCATTATTTTGTCTTTGTTTTTCCTCACAACATTAACTTTTGTACAAACATTTTTTAGAACCTGACAACAATACCCAAATCACTCGAATTTGTCGTTCACATAAAGCTCGCAATTTATAGAAGACAATAAAAGAAAACTTTATGAATAAAACATTGTGAGCTCATTACCTGCTTGTCGGGAGTGCGAATAACAGAAATAACATTGTTTTGTGGTTTTATATTTAGCGAGAAAAGTGGCCCTTGAAATATTGGCCCTTATTTCTGCAATATTAAAGTGCAGATTTTATTGTCAATTGGTTTTACAGAACGGTGTGACTGCATTGCAAATGGCGTGTGCTCAAGGTTGTCGGGGCATTGTGGAACATCTGCTTGCATTTGGTGCGAATGTACACATGCAAAACAATGTGAGTCGATGTTATTGTGAAGTAGGTACCTATAATTTTTTTGCAGCAAATGAATAATTAAGTTTTGTCCAATAAATTATTATTTATTGGACAAATTATTACTTAAGGGTTTTGTAAAAGACCCGTGCAAAAACACGACAATTTATTAGGAAATCATAAGCCTTGTACGAATGTAAGAAATTAGAAATAGTGTTGCGAAAAGAGAAACACCTAGGTATAAAAACAAATAGGTACTTACTTACATAACTAAACAGACTGAAAATAACCCATATTAAGTTGGGCATGAAATTATTAACTATACATATATACTTCTATTTACATAAAGAATGTAGATAAGTACTTTGCATTGAAACAGGTTGGGTCATCAGCACTGCATGCAGCCTGCGCAGCGGATGCTACAGATATCGTTGAACTACTCCTGGCGCATGGAGCAGACCCTGCCCTGACTGACCAGGTACAGCAATATCTCCCTTTCCTTATTATTATCAAAATATTCAGTCAGAATTGAAAAGAAAACGCCCTCCAAAAAATTATAAAAGAACTGATTATGTCAGGGGACACCCGGGTTTGAACCGGGGACCTCTCGATCTGCAGTCGAATGCTCTACCACTGAGCTATATCCCCATGTATATGCTCGTATCAAACGAAGATTCCACTTTGTTATCTATTCATTCAAGCTCATGACGTCATTATAATTAACATACGTTCTAGAAAGGCAAGTTGATAAAGCCATATTGTACTCCCACTGATAACTGTAATTTTATCGCTTTTCTAACAATGATGACTCAATAACTACACTGCCTACAACATCGACTGTGAATTACTGATTTGATTTACAATGCTAGCATGGAATTTGTATGCGCGAACTGGCGACGTCGTCGACTGTAAAATTTACGATATTTACCAAGATGCTGCGAGTCAGGAAGCTTATTCAAATTGTATACGTGTTTGACGTCAGATCGTTATTTTAAATGCTGTATACAAATTCAAACAACAGATTATACAACAAATTCAACAACATATCGTCTAAATAATTTATTTCCCATCGCTATCCGGACGTCACACGTTGTCAATGTCACGTCATTCTCCTTCTTTTTCGAAACATTTAAAGGCTTAATTATTACCAGTATAACCACCAGCTTTAGAGGTAAACAAAAGAAATACGTAATTTTAATTTATTTCCCAATTTGTTTTTTTTTTATTTACCAATTCTAGCGGAATTTATATATTCATATTTGGCTGGTTGATGTACCAGGCAAACAGAAATTGAAACGTATTGTATTTATTATATTTGATTGCAAACGATCACGCGGCGAAGGAATTTGCATGGCTTTGTAAACATTCAGAAGGATTTCATGCATTATTGATGGCACTCGTTCGGGAAACGTATTACATACCTACATTTGTTGGGTCAAATTTTGATATTTACTCAGTTTTCAGACAACGTGAGCGCCTGATTCTAAATCACAGGAAAATATTTTGTTTCATGAGGTAGGAGGTACCTATTTACCTATTCCTACCTTTTTTATGGGTGGAACTCGTTATTGATGTTTTCCGCCCAGGGGCAGGCTGAGGGGTCTGTCAAGCTCTTACTGAACTAACTTACCTCGTTAAGAAGTTTTATAAAAAAAAACACCGATGTTGATATTTTTTAAATAGGTAGGTAAGTAACGAAGTAAGTACCTACCTACACATACCACTTTGATAACCATCTCCAAAATATGAACATTTATAAACTTTCAAACCTTTTAAATTGGTGAAATGCCTAGGTTAATCACTTAAAAATAAAAAAAAATACGGTGATTTATAAGTATTTAGTATTAGGCATTACCCAAGAATTTCACCAGTAGGTATGCCCGTCGCTTTGCATATTAACGTAATAATGAACCTTCATTGCCCATACCGTACTATAAACTTATGTATTTTAATTACCCTTCATAATTTCTATTACTTAACAAACCAGCTTATTAACATTTGCGTTTACTATTCAGGATAACATAATCCATAAACTACAGTAAATGTCGGGATTCGTGTACAGAATCAGGCAGTAGGCTCAGGTTCACTGAATTATTGAAGCGCCTCGACCTCCGCAACGGCTTGCTCTCCTGGTACATTCACATCTATTGCATAATACAAATTTCAAACTGTACGCCGTGACTTTACTGAAAGACAAACAAACGGAAACATTAAATATGACGATTTAACTTTGTGCCTTCAATTTATTACAATACCACAATAATTGTAAAACATACACACATTTCCTCAGTTCATTGATCCACGATTCCATATTTGTTGATAACCATAATGTTAGACACAATGCAATGAGATTATGAGACTACCGAAATAGATCCTGCTGCAATAAAATTAATTATTCTAGATATTTATTTACCTCACTTGCAGCCTGGTTAGTAGCGCTATTTAAAGAGCAAGAGGATACAGAAGAAGAATTTTGAGTTTGTATCTGTGTATTTATTTCGTCGTTAGTACTTACCGTTAGTACCTATTATAATAAATCAACGTTTCTTAACTTTTTCCTGTGATTTTACTGATGATGTCCACTACCTACTTTTATGTTTACCAGTAAATGAAAAACTAAAAGATTTCCGCTACATTTGCAACCTATAATATTATTGTTTTAATTTTACCAGACTATAGATAAGTTTGCTGTTTACTGACACGCGGGGATATAGCTCAGTGGTAGAGCATTCGACTGCAGATCGAGAGGTCCCCGGTTCAAACCCGGGTGTCCCCTAGCAACCCCTCTTTTTATTAATATAGTCTACATAAAACATTTTTTTTCGTTTTTTTTTTTTTAATATCTCGGGACCCTAGGGTCCCGGACCTTTGAAAGGCGTACGAGGGGCCGACGCCATCTCGCAGAGGCCCTTAAACAATTTTAAGTGTTGAGGCACCAACCAACGATTATCCCTGTTTGCTCTATGCAAAATACCCGGGAGATAGGGTCCGTGGGGTCGCTACTGCCCAACAGCTCGCCACATGCTGCCCTGCGGATTTCTGTATCTCTCTTGGTCTGGCTCTTCATCCTAGATCTGTTCCGGCATTTTTTTTTTTTTATTGTCTTAACATATCTGGGGACCCTGGAGTCTCGGACCTTTGGAAGGCGTACGAGGGGGTCGAAGCCAACTCGCAGAAGCCCCTTAGTCAACTTTAAATGATGAGGAGGCACCAACCAACGATTATCCCTATATCCACTTGCAAGTGCACCCAAGGACAACCCCCGGTTGGTGCAGGACTATTGCAGAACATGGAAACAAAACATAATGGGCTATGGGTTTGGGTGGCTATAGTGAATTGGTTACGTAGAACTATAGAAGGACTATGTCCCCTGCCTGATCATTGTTATGTAATACACGGAAAAAGTGGCAGGGTGTGACTTGCACACTCAATAATGGGCCCTCGGAAAGGGTCGCTAGGACGCTAGCACATAGTGACGTAGCGACAAGGGGCCAACACTTCCTGAGGTGCTTGAGGAGTGGAGACGTATTCCACGGCTATACTTTGTTTATGAGCTAAGTTAGGAAAACAGCTACAATTCGTAAAGTAATTCAGCTAGCTTGTCTACATTTATTGTAGCTTTTCTTTGTTTACCTTATCAATGCCATACATAAAAACTTATCATCGTTTCAAATTAGGTTACTTTTATCAGAAAACAATAAGCTCTTCTGAACTTCTTTAGATGAATGAAGCTTCTTCTTCTTCTGCCTGAACCGTAGTTCCACACAAAAATGGAAAAATATTTGTATTTATTTCTGAATGATCCTCAACGCTATTTCAGGGGGCCAACCACCACCTCTTAAAGCAGTATAATTAAGGTTACTTCAGTGTGCGACAGAGATGGAGCTATACAGGGTGTCTAGCTCCATCTCATTCCCACACTCAAGTAAAATTAAAATAATACTGCGTAAAGAGGTGGTGGTCTAGCTTAACAACTTCCCTGTCCCATACAACGCATTTTTCACAGTTTTTTCTTCTGATGAGTTATATATAACATTCTTATATACCATAAAATATAATTTTCATAATTACATGTAGATTTATCCTATTTTGGTTATTTTATGACTCATTGTGACTCATGGACGTAGGGCGAAAACTTCTCTCGTGAGTCATATATGACTCACTGGACAGGGAAGTTGTTAAATATATTTCTTGTGTTAAGTTTTGAATAGCAACACAAAACAATACAATAACAATTTATTATTGTAAACAGAACCAGGCTGTTTCTGTTATTATTTGATTTAAATAATAGATCCGCAACTATTTACAATTTATCTGTGTTTGTCCGTTTGTCCCTTGGGAAATTACCGACAGATAGAATATAGTTCCAATTGGACCATTCGTTACTATGTTATTAAACTTCACCACTGACATTCTCTCATCTCATTTGAAATATTTTAAATTATTAATTGATTCTGATTAAATGGGACTGAATTACTTAATTATTTCACCTTACTATTCATCTTCAGCCACACATTATTAGCTTGAGAACACAGAACATACTAAATCTATAGGTACAATCGGAACAATAGCACCCTAATTGCGTAACACACTATCATCAATCACAATCTGAATGATTTTGAAGCAAATTGCTAATCCATTGCTTCGTTTGAAAAATGCAATGAATGTTGTTGAAATGTGTGTTACGTAATTACCCGGCAGCTTGGCGTGCAGTGCTTGACGTGTATCTTTAAAGGGATTTACAAGTTAAGTCCTTGCTTGAATTTACTTGATTACTTGACTGAGTTTGTATCCGCCCCGTTATTAATATTTAATTATACCTACGTGAATTTCTGACAAGCCACGTGTAAGATATTTGCGTAATAGGATCCTTATTAATGTCTATTTGTCTGATTGCTATGTTGTTAGGTCTTAGTGAACCGCAGTGGCGAAGCTTTCATACAACTCGATTTCTATCGGCTTCCCTTCGGAACCACCACTCTTCTGCCAAATAATATGGTACACCTGTGTGTGTAACTGTGTATCACATCACATTATATATGTTTAGTACCAGTTTAATACAGTCATCATAACATTAAAAACATTACAAAAATGCCTATAATTTTTTGTCTGAGTTTATGAGAAATGAACAATCTTTTCTTCGGCTTCCCTTTAATGAGAATTGTAGCTGCGCCACTGGTAAACCGATTTTAATTATCATAATAATATGAATTTGGCATACAGAAATATCTCGGTATTTTTAAGAAGACATAACTAATTGCTTAAAAGCCGCTTATTATCACAGAAAAAATAATACAGTTCCAGGCGAAACTGCGTGCCAGAGCTATAGTTAAGAATATTTTATATTAAATACCATTATACTGAGGAATTTTTACCTAATATAGTTTCATATATTTTGTCTTTAGAACGTCTATCTACCGTACGTATTACTTCTCATAAATTGTATTTTAATTTCAAAACCACTTTCTTTGAGCAAATTACAATTCTTTCTGGAAAGAGCTAGATTAAAACAAAATCTGTACACTATGCCTACATATTACTTTGAAAGGAGTTCAGGGGGCCAACCACCACCTCTTAAAGCAGTATTATTTTAATGTTAGCTCAGTGTGAGAAAGAGATCGAGCTATACAGAACATCTAGTTCCATCTCTTTCCCACGCTGAAGTAATATTACAATTGGTGGTCTAGCTCCAGGAGTATGCTCGTGAAGGAGGAGGCGGGACGCGTGAGGGAGAGGCAAGCTTTGCACCCTCACGCCCCTAGTCGCCGCAGGAGACGCCCTGGGCGTCGGGAATTGGCAGCCGATTCCCGGCCACCGTAGGCGCGGGCTTGCGGACGGCGAGCAATGGGTAGCTCGCCGTCTGGTAAGGACCAGGCCCGAGTCGACGGCGCGTCGTGTTCCACGCGCGCCTCAAAGAGATGTCAGCACTATTGACGGGGTCCGCTAGGGCCGATGCCAGCTAGGGTTGCGGGATGTTCGAAAGAGTTACCGTGGCCCCGGCACAGGCAACAGAAGGAACACGGGTGGGTTTTAGTCAGTAAAAGTCTGACACGCCCTCCCGCTCCGCCCAGAGCGGGAGAAGTCATTTGATGATTTCCCATCCACAAAAAAAAAAAAAAAAAAAAAAAAAAAGCTCCAGGAGTAATTTTTATGAATATTTTATAGAACTCTTAGAAAGTAGGCAATTTTATATTTTGTTTAATCTGTAGGTAGGTAAGCATTATAGTTAGGTCAGTAGATAAATCAAAAGGTTCAAGCATTATTTTTTATTTTACTCTCAGCATAATGAAAAAATGTAACGAAAATCAGTCTATGTCAAATTAAACTGTCTGTTTACGTAGCAAAAGTAATTGTCAAACAAGTTTCTCCAGAAACAAACCTACCAAAATCCGATCTCATAAATAAATCCTCATTGTAGATGAAACAAATCCCTAAATAGTTGGAAAACACATCATTAATATTAAACATTTGTTTAGTGACGACCTCGACAAGAGGCTGAGTCGCAAAGCTGTGTTCAAAGGCAGGAGCTATGTAAATATAGCCTTAGGGGAACAAGCATTTCCAAGATACGTGGAACCGTGTCGCTCAGCCGTTTAAAATTCATTCTTCTTACAACCTCGAAGAAACATCTCCTTGAGACTTGAAGCCCTAGTAATATCATATTTTAGACCCTGATATTATTTTGTTTATTTGGTATTTTAAGACCTAGTTTCACCATAGGTATCACGTTAATGTTAGTTTAATGTTCTGTTAAAATGTTAACGGGACATTAAGAGTAGCGAGAGTTTCACCATGCGCTAATCCATGATTAAATGTCTTATTTAGGCGTTAAATTTCATTGCTGCCTAGAGGTCCGTTAACTTAGAATAAGAATAAGAATAAGAAACATTTATTTGCAGAAAGCTAAAGATAAATTTATAAAAAGCTAAAGATACATTTATTTACTATTTAGTTAGTTGTCAAAATGAAATGATGCATTGTCAGGGAACATTGACAAGTGACATTGCAACTTTTTATTTTGGTTGCTTTGACAACTGATCGATATAAGAGTGAATCTTAACGCCAGGTTTCTTAATGTGGTGTTATTTTTATCTGGTGTAACGTAAATACCATTAACATCGATGTTATTTTTGACCAACGTAAAAAAGGAGGATCTCAGTTCGTTGGAATCTTCTTTTTTTTATGTACATAATTATGTTCCCCGATTACTCGAAGATGGCTGATCCGATGTGGAAAATTCTTTTTTAGTTTCAAAGGTGGCGGTGATGGTGGTGGGCTTCCCAGGTGGTCCCATTGTCGTCAGGTCAGGATCTGATGATGGGATCCTGGACAAATCGAGGGAACTCTTCCAATATGACAGGCACACCTATAGCGATTTGGGTATTTTTTAAAGTAACTTCTTTATTTGCTCTTGGATAGCACCATTTGGTGAAGTGGA
Organism: Fissipunctia ypsillon; assembly: GCA_947568875.1. Classification (NCBI taxonomy): domain Eukaryota; kingdom Metazoa; phylum Arthropoda; class Insecta; order Lepidoptera; family Noctuidae; genus Fissipunctia; species Fissipunctia ypsillon. The sequence goes on from OX387655.1 coordinate 3,829,845, forward strand.
ACTGATGATTAAGACCACAGATGCCCCCCTCAACTACTCAATTAGTTGCGATTCGATTACTTTAATATGTTTGCTAAGCAATAATAATATATGCTCGTCACAATGCATATGGTGAAGTGGACCTGGTAGTGAAGTACCAGGAGAACTCCACAACTTAACGTCGCTGCATCGGGAAAAGCAATATTTTGTAAAAGGTGATGAGCACTAGGCTATTGTAACATAGATAAATTACAAAACGACCCACTAAAAAGTGAAAATTAAAAAACTTTTTTACACAAAAAAAAAACAACCGACTGCCAAAAAAAACACTACAAATTGAAAAATAACTTTACTTTCGGCTGTCGGTGGCAAAAACTAAAATAAAGATCCAAAGACACGACTTCCGAAATTAACTATTACTTTGAGGCGCGTTGCGTTCCACGCGCGCCTCAAAAAGATGTCAGCAGCATTGAAGGGGTCCGCTAGGACAGATGCCAGCCAGGGTTGCGGGATGTTTGAAAGAGTTACCGTGGCCCCGGCACAGGCAACTGAAGGAACACGGGTGGGTTTTAGTCAGTAAAAGTCTGACACGCCCTCCCGCTCCGCCCAGAGCGGGAGAAGTCATTTGATGATTTCCCATCCACAAAAAAAGTGTTTTTTTTTTGGAAATCGCTTGTTCTTTTTTGTAAAAAAAAGTTTTTTATTAAAACGAAAGAATCTCTCAGTGGAAGAAAACATCGTAATTTGAAGTATTGCTAATTAAGGTGACGATACCCGACTATTAATAATTTTAAACGCCACCAAAACACAGGTGTGTCTTTTTACCGCTAAAAGGAGTCGTTTCGATCAAACTCCTACTTTTCGGGGTACACCTGTTCCTGTAACTGATCGGCTCGAGCTCCTAGGCATGGAGTTGACATCATGTCTCAACTTCGGAGCCACCATCGAGTACAAAGCCCAAACTGCACCCAAGAAACTGGGAATCCTAAATAGGGTGAAGCGATACTTTACGCCTGGACAGCTTATAACTCTCTACAAAGCGCAAGTCCGATCCTGCATGGAGTATTGCAGCCACCTTTGGGATGGCTCAGCTAAATACCAACTTGCCGCGCTTGACTCGGTGGAACGCAGAGCTAAGAGGCTCATTGGCGACTGGTGGATGCCAAGCTTCACAGCTTGGCTCAACGCCGCAAGGTTGCTCCTTGTCGGTCTTCTACAGATTGTACTTCGGTGCGCGTGTTCAAGATCTCCACGACCTCATTCCGCCTGCCCCCTTCTACCATCGGACATCTAGACGCACTGCAGGTTACCATCCCTACCTAGTTGCTATTCCACCAATTCGCATTAAGCGTTTCCAAATGTCTTTTGTGATGCGCACAGCAAAGGAGTGGAACTCTCTGCCTGCGTCTGTGTTTCCGAACGCATACAACCCCGATCTCTTCAAAGTGAGAGTTAACAGGCTTCTTCTGGGTAAGCTCGCTCCATCGTCGACTTTGTCTCTGTCATCTCTGACCTAGACTAGAGTCAAGAGCAAACCTATCTCAAATAAAAAAAACTGAAGATCACGTCTAAACGAATTGTGGAAAAAATATATGTGAAATTAGAGCATTTTCTTAATAACCTAATGTGTTAATATTTTTAATTGTGTTTATATTACAAATTGTAATTAATTTGTAATTCAAATTTTCAAATTCAAAGTCTTTATTGCCAACTAAGTGTACTGACACAACTTTGAAGATGATAACAATAGGTAGGCTCTTAGAACTTAGTTGCCTGCTAAGGTATTGCAATTTAAATGGTTAAACTAAAATTATGTCTAACGCGGATAAAAAACTGAGAATCACGCAAAACTATCAAACGTATTTTTATTAAACCTTCACCATTTTAAAGATGTTTCCTTCACGTGTTTTAATATAATAATACCTTTTGTTTTATGTATAATAAATTAATAATGCGTCTAATTTGGGATAGCGCTCCTTGATAGGCGAGTCCTATTAGGTACTGGGTGGACGTACGATGCGTTGCGTGAGTTCAGCACAGAACACCTGTGGCGAAAGCAGCATATAACACGATTCATATCGGCTTCCCTTCGGAGGTTCGCATCAGCAACTCTACCTCTCAATAGTGTCTACTATTGCCAAAAATATAGTGATACTACGGGTATTTAATTCACCATAACATTCAAACAAAAAAAAAACGCCTATTATTAGCTTTGAATTAAAACAACAACAAAAAAATGTTCTAAAATAACCCGGCGCCAAAACGTCATAATCGGGAACTAAAAATTCATACAATAGCGATCCCGTCATGACGTCACTTTAGGTCACGTGGCACCACTTGATAATGAACGAGAGCAAGCCGCTGTACTGGTTACGATAGAGACAGATATAAAAAAAACATTTGTCAGCGAGAACGAGATGGAGGAATATTGCACATTTTATTTAGTTTTCTCCTGTTCAACTGTATTGTAAGTATTCGATTCTTAAATCAATATATATAAATAAAACTGAAGTGTCTGTTTGTAATGTCAAAATAACAGCTTTTTATTAAATGCATATGAAAGTATATACGGTACTTATAACACAAAAACAAATTTTAAAATTTTTGTCTGTGTGTGTCGGTCTGTCTGTCTGTCTGTTTGTTCAGGCTAATCTCCAAAACAGCTGGACAGAGTTTGACGGGACTTTCACTGGCAGATAGCTGATTTTAAAACAAGTAACTTAGGCTACTTTTATTTTAGAAAAATAATTAGGGTTCCGCGCAAAAAAAATTAAAACCCGTAAAATAGTGAAAAAATAGCGCGAGCGAGTGATGCAACGTGGCGGGTCGGGAGACGAAGGAGTTTAATTAAAAGTGGCTGTTATTTTAGTATATTGTGTACCTTACGACCTCCACGCGAACGAAGTCGCGGGCACAGCTAGTTCCTATAATAATTTTAGAATTATAGTACCTAATTTAATTGAGTTTATTTCTTTAAAACATTGAAAGATCTGTTAGTGTAATGATAGCGTCTTTTTGGTTCTGCTATTTGACGATAGATGGTGTTTTAAATTCAATAACAAAAAGACTTATTTTCAAGTTCATAAGTTGTTTTATACTTTACTGATAAGTAATTAAAATAAAACCGGCTTCGCTTCGGCTTCTCTCTTACAAAAAATCACACCTCACCGCCGCAGAACACGCAACTCAAGGCCGTTGGCATATATCTGCGTTTTAACACGCAGGGATCAAACGTGGTGCTACTAGGCTAGTCTGTAATTATAGGAAATGTGAAGATAATATTTAAATAACAGGCTGGTTGGCTCGACATATTGTTCAAATGATATTGACTATAAAAACCCTAGCTAACTAACATTCCGACATAGTCTTATTCGTGGACATTACAACTAATTGACTCCTTTGGCAAAATATTTGTACCCAGACACTTCCGAAAAAGCACTCCTCTAATTCTTTTCCAAGAGCCACAAATGTGAACATTTGGCATCTATTTGGCGTTTTAATCAGGCATGAAAATTGTTTCTAAACAATATGAGCACAAATGAGCACATACCCACCGGCGTTTAATTTGCATTTCAGTACGCCGATTACGTTTAGTTCAGTACTCAGATGCAAATGAAACATCGGCATCGTGAAATTAGGCAGGTGTGACTTGAATATTTTAATGCGGGCCGTTTAAGAGTCATCCAACTACTATATTCAGGTTTTAACCGAAGCGGTGGCCATTATTTTCTTTACGTAGCATAACAACCTATAATTTTCCCACTGCTGGGACACAGGCCTCCTCGCGGTGAGAGGGAATCCACCACGCGGGCCCAGTGCAGGTTGCTGGGTGTCACTGTCTTCGAATCTTTGGTTCTATGACATGCCGGTTTCCTCTCGATGTTTTCCGTCACCGTTTTGAGAGCACTGGTGTTTAAATAAATTACTAAAGTAAATGTGCCTGTCCGGGTTCGAACCCACGACCTATGTGTTACGACACAAAAGTCGGGGCCGTTACTGCTGGGCCAGCACTGCTCTGGCCACTACTGCTATCATTTCCTTTAATTACGAACAATTATCTGATTTGTTAAAGAAACTAAATCATAATAGACAATTAGGATGGAGCAACAAAATTGATGAGTGTAGAAAACCCAAAGAACATTTTGTCAACCATAACTTCAACGCCTTTCAATCATAGTGATTGAATTTGGTTGAACCGTGTAACATTGCCATTATTGGCACTAGTAGCCACATTGACATTATGAAAACCATACTTCCAGGCAGTGCTTTTATCCTAGTAGCTAATAACCCGCCCTCGGGGAAAATTCAAGTCGTTGTGTATCCTAGAGGCTTGTTTGCCTTAAGGCCAGGTGTTCCCAATTTTACATCACTTTGATTCAATAATAAACAAACAAATAGTGATTGTTTAAAGCCAAAAAACCTATATTGTAGTTTACTATATGTACTTTGACTACCACCACCACCCCACCCACCATATCAATCGAAAAAAAAAAATCGGAAGAGGAGTCTAATCAATGATTTTATGATGGTTTTCTTATTGTTATTGAAGCTTACGAAAGCTTTATTTCCAAAAATTAAAGTTAATAACTTATAGAAGAATAATATGTGGTTACGTTTTGCAATATAGTTTAATTCATATAATAATAAAATATTATATAATACAGCGGCTTGCGTACTGCGCTTCAGTCACCCGCCATGACGAGGTAGGGTCCGTTATGCTAGCGCACGGGTGTCCCGCTAATTTATCGATCTATTTATTCATAGAACATACAGCGTAAAAAGTCAGTATGTATTTTTAGGCTTCCGAACGAAGTTCTGTAAAGCGGCTTGCGGTAGGAGTCTAGTAGGAAACTAGTAGAAATCGTCATGACTCGACATCATGGGTGTTGTTTTAATAGTTTTGGAGGATGCTAAAGTCAATAGTGACGTCAAAATAAAAATCCAAGATAGTGGCTCCGAAAATTTTGTTTTTGTTTTAAATCATACGTGAGAAGAAATTCGCCGTACATTTTTTTCGGATTATTTGTTGACGAATCCCGCTGTTATATTGGGGCCACGCCTGACGGGTTGATCGAAAATGAAATGATACAATTGTCGAAATTGAGTGTCCCATAACAGCATCAAAACAAGGACTGGCGAAAGCTATAGAAGAAAACAAAATTCAAAAATAGTAAAATATTATAACAACGAGTGCGGTCGGGGGACCCCCGTCAGGTCAGGAACAAAGTTTTTTCTCACGTGATGATTCTCACATGATTTAAAACTAAAACAAAATTTTCGCAGCCGCCATCTTGGATTAACATTTTGACTTTAATATCGGCTTCATTACCCTCGAAAACCATGAAAACGATATCCACGATGAAAATTTTGAAAACTTTCGGTGATGCTGATTTACAGTTTGACCCAATTCAAATGAGAAAGTGTGAATTTTATAGAAGAGAGTATGAACGCACTTTTTCGTTGGTGACGATTTCTACCACACCGCGTTAAAGAATTTCGCTCCAATAAGTTGACCTGCTGCCTACATGACACGTAAGTTCGTGCCGGCGACGTAAGCGCACGGCTCGCTTCACGGGTAGGATGTTAGCGTTAAATGCCTACTTCACCCGGGCTACCTCGCCTTAACTATGCGACTATTGTTAACAGAAAATGTTTTCTTTGGCAGCCATGCCTTATTTAAGTAACAAGAAACTGTTGCCAAACACTGGGCAAAGTTATGAAAAATTAATGGAATTTCGGAATTTGAGGCGTTTCTTAAATTACCAAATTGCATAGCACATAGCAACGCAATTAAAAAACTAACCTTTACGAATTTAAAAAAAAAATCGTTTTAAACAAAAAATGCTTTTGTTAGTTAATATTCGCTTTACAACATAATTACTTTAGTTTCCGAAGTTGAAGGAATACCGCGGCTTTCCCAGCAAGATGTTGAAGTGCCTTCCAATCAAAAGTTAGAAAGTACAAGGGTTTGTATACTAAGTTCGGTGCCTGCCCTACTTTACTGAACAAAATTAATAGACTGCATGTTACAACGACCTAACCACTAATGAATCAGCAAAATGAAGAATGAAAGCCTCTTCACAAAGCAGGAAGGAACGTTGAGTCTGTTTGAGAATTTTAATTCCCGGCTCTGAATGACGAGTGAATGGAAAACACTGCTACCCAGAAAACATGAGCCCAAAGAGCTCTCAGTATTTTCGTGGAACAATGAACAATTATTTTGCAGGAAATACCGTTGTTTTGCAAAACCCAAACCCTATACAAATGAATCATGACGTTTCGTTTTCGGTTATATTTATTGGTTTTTATTTATTCAGCAGCTCAGCAGATTTAGTATTGAATGATGAATGTAAAAAAAGGTTAGAACATTAATGGGACCTTAGATCTACAAAGTACAAACGCTATGATTGCTTTATTCAATTCTCATGAGCAAAACTTAGATTGCCTAGTTGTATTGTTATCGTTGCTTTTAGCTGAAATTATAGTGAAAATGTTCTGTAATAAAAACATATCAATTTCTTCTTCCAAGAAACCTTAGTACCTACTAATTACTTAGGTACTAGTGTGAAAGCTATCCTTCAAGGTTCTCAGGTCTAAAAGCCCTAATTAAGTAAATTACTGAAATGTCAACAAATGAAGTTTCAGCGGGTTAATGGCAGCACCTCCGATATCTGGTTACAGAGCTTCTAAGTGCTATTAGTCGCTTGAGTGCAGCGCGGAGCGTAATGTCAACGTAAACCAATAATAATATCCGATTTCAAAGGCAATTTATACCGCTTCTTAGTCTTTAGCTGTATACAGGCTGGACAAGTCTTCCCTGGCGAGCGTGCGAATGGAAGCTACACATATATTTTTTATCGTAAAAAAAAAACAAATCGTTCCACACAACCTCACTCACAAACATGATGTCCTGGTACTTTGAAATAACATAAATGTCAAAAAAACAAAGTAAATTGAAAAAGAATAATTAAAAACCAAGTAAACAATCGCTCGTATCGCTATCGCTGTAGGCCAAAAGCGTTAGAATTGTTTTATCTAAAGGTAAGCAAACAAACCGGGTTGCTACTCGCATATCAAGTAATTGAACCGGTTTAGAAATTAAACAACAGCCCCCAGCTAGATTATATCAAACGTCTCGTTCCCTTGATCCAGTAAGTAGATTACCTGGAATGGCTGAATTCTTGATGCGTGCCGCTCGTTTGTATGAGCACTAATTCAAATCTCTTTGCAGGTGGTTCTATCACAGATTACTACTTGCTAAATACTAAGTGCTATGCTTGAGAAATGTATGGATCAGAAATACATCTTTTACATGCAATCGAAATTGACAACACCTAATGAGCATGCTCGGTGATCAATGCTTGCTTCTTTTTTCGTCGTTGCCCTGCGGTACATGACAATAACAGGTTTATACAAAATTGAGAGGTGTCGCGTGGGGTTGGGACACCCGGTTGGAACGGAGTTCCTTCCGCTGTACTTTTAATAAGTATTAAATTACCTAATGAATTAATGAAATGCACCGACCCTAGCGTGGTTTAACCAGACTCGATTACTCGAATGAACCCAAAGATTCACACTAGCCCCTGTAGCCTCATGTTTCATGAAAGAAAAAAAAAAAGAAACACACGGTACTATAGCAAAAGTGTCATGACGGTCAAAATGTTACACTTTTTTCGGTCTTGCTCTCATTCGCCAAGTGCGCAGGGTATAACGTGCGTTAACGAACTTCGTTCCGAAAAAGGTACCAAAGAAAAGGTAGACGTCTAAACTTAGCTTATTTATGAAAAACCGTAGGCATCCTAAACACAGCGGTACAGATATGAATAAAACACACGCCTTAAAAATGGAGCAAGGTTTAACACACGGCCTGACAGAGGAATCTCAAGGGTGCTGTGGCGGGCCACTGTCAAGGTTGGACCATGTGTAGCCGACAGTTTATCTCGCAAACTATCGTAAAAGTTGAAACAACAGGGGTTTTTAGGTACCGACAGGTACACACTCGTTTTTTATTCAGACGTGGAAAAGTTAGAAATGATAATACAGGTTGTGTTGCTTTTTATTAAATGTACAACACACTGAGTTCTCATTTTGTGGATGACTGAGTCTTAACCACCTTGCACACTATGCGACATGCGGCTGCGACAGCTCGACGACAAGACTCTGACCTGACGCATGTGACTGTCTTCGGGTGTGCGCCTGCACCATGCGTCTGGACGCAGCGACAAGTAGCAAGAGCGTGCGACTTTACTAACCTGTCGTTCCGACTCTGCAACTCGACGCCAAGTGTGCGTGCGGAGCTTGAACAAAATATGTAATGAAAATTGTCGGCCGCAGCCTGTCGTTGCGTCTGATCGCCGAACAGTCGCAGTCGCTTGTCGCATAGTGTGCAAACATCAATTAAAATTCTGTGGTCATAACCGAAAATGAGAAAAACGATGCCTTGACATTAATAGCCTTGTTCAATTATTTTATCGAGCCTCAACTAATGATCAAAGTTGCTAAGCTGTATCAGGTATCTTCTCAAAGAGGTGCGATTTCGAAGAGGTTGCCTAGTAATGACTTGAAACATGAGCAAGATTCAATGAAGGACTCTTAATTAAAGTGATCAGACATTCTCTCTGTTTCAGGTATTTAATGGTAATATAGCTTTTGTATAATAAGTATTTTTGCTCCGTTGGTGTAATTGCTGTATGGCGTTACAGTGGAAGGATAAATAAATAAATAAATAGCAACATTAGTAATCCACAATTTTGACAACTTCTTCTACGGGATTGTTAATAAGACCTCCTTCTATTAAATTCAATACAAACTTGCGTAGGTTTATCGATACAGAATATCTCCATTTTATCAATCAACGCACGTTGTGGGAATCAATTAATGGAAACTTATGGCACTCATAAGCGTCGGGTTGCGATCAAACATTATTTTGACAAATCGCCTGTACGCACACGATACAGGGTTTCAATATCAACACTGTCATTATGATGAAAAAGGCATAGAAAAAGCCATTTTTAGGTTTGTCTTATCCTACATTCTTCAAGCTAAAAACTAGACCAGTCTCTCTGCAACACATTAAAAATTTGCTACCTAATTAGTGTTGAAAGTTCAAGTCTTCTCATTAAAGTTACTTGCTCATTAAACCTTGACAAATCTTTTAAACTTTTGGCCCCTCGTATCTTACAGTAATAAGCCTGTTTTCTTTGCCCCCAGATGGCTTTAGAAAACCGAACCCGCATACAGCAGAACGACCTTCTTCTGCATGAAGCGGTAATCAAGAACGAACCAGCGGCTGTTCGTGAAGCGCTGGAGCGCCCTACCGATGTTAACTGCAGAAACAATGTGAGTAGTTCTCCTGATGAAGTATGTAAGCCTAGTACTTTGAACTTGTTAACCAAAACCGTAGAGGACGTAAAAATAATTTTAATTCGCCGATGACTCCATTATCATCATCATTTCAGCCGAAAGACGTCCGTCCACTGCTGGACGGTCTTAAGGCCTTCATTAATTAGTTGGTGTTGGTGCTAATTGCACTGCGTTTACAATTATAATTTTCCACCGGTCAGAAATTCATTAAACTTTGCCGTAATTTTTGTTTCCATAAAAACGGAAAACCTCAAACGGCGAAAATATTCCGATCTTTTTGGGAGTTATATGTTCGAGCCGTTTAGGGGTTGAAACACTAGGGCCATGGGGTCCGAGTGCCCACTTGGTTTTCCGAGACATCGCCAAGCGGTTAGTCGACTCTTCACGTGACCAAAGGGCTGGCCTATTCTTTGGCCAAAGAATCAGCATCACCATACAACGTGGCAATGCTGCCAGCCTTTTGGGCACTTTTCCTGTTGACAGCGATGTGGACGAATTTTTTGATGCCCTATGATTATACATATTTTTTTTACATTTGTACATATTATAATTATTATTTTAAGTCTGTTAGCTAATATATTATGTAAATATTTTGTTCAGTTATAGTGAATAAAAGATGAATTGAATTGAAAAAAAAAAGTACCATAAGAACTAAAGTTCTTAATAATTTATTTACAATCTACCTAGCCTAATATTTATATAAAGCAATTTAACTCTAACTTATTATTTTACGTGATGATTACGTTATAACTAAAAATAGCGTCAATTTGCACTTTTACACAATTCCGTAGCACTTTCTGATAAATAAAAACACTGTTCATTTGTTACATCATTGTTGCTATAATTCATTCACTATTTAGACACTACACTAACTCAAATGGTTTAGTTCTGTTTAGCCAACGCACTATGTCCGTGTTGTCTAGCAGCTGAATTGCCTCGGCATTCTCATGTCAGTGGAGTCTGTGCTCGTGGGCTTCAGAAAATTTTTGGATAATGATGGTGACGAGTTCCATTTTTAGGTCACGATGGAGGTCGTCATTACTAATGTACCATGGTGCATTTACAACATCCCTGAGTACTTTATTTTGGAATTGTTGAATTATTTTAACGTTGCTTCGTTTAGTACAGCCCCAAAGTTAGATGTCATACGTTCAAATTGGCAATTTATTTATTTATTTAATTAGAACGGTACAGTAACTAAAATTATAAAAATAAAAGAGACAATTATAACACATATTAAAATATACAAAATAAGCAAAGTAGAGTGAGATTTGAAGTGAAAACATAAGTAAAAGAAGGTTAATAGCACTTTCATAAATTCCTCTCACAGTACTTTGCATTGCATAGCAATTGCCAAGAAATGAAAATCATTAAGGACTGTTCCCATTTTCCGTAACTTTTCCAGCACTCGAATCCGGAAGCAATATCCTTCGCAAGTTTGCATATCCAAGACAACTAAAACCTGTACATTAGACATACATAACATTATGTACTTCCCTAAATAAACTTATTGTTTCTAGCTTCCTGCCTTCGTCAACAATTTAACTGAAGTCTTTGTATTTGTAAGTGCGTACGACGTTGTGTACTTGTGTAGCGTGACAATAATCTTGTTGCCTACAACAAGATAATGTTGACGCACAGTAAATGAGATCGAAAACAACAGCCTTCAGTCGAGCTGATACCCATAATTCACGGATTCATTCCATGTTTTTCATGAGAACAAGTTTCGCGCTTCGCCGAAGCCCGTAATTGTCCGTGGCTGAACATGAGCTCCTCCTATACCGTTACTGCGAATGATCCCCGAGGAGCATTGCTAATAAGACTATCAACTTCTGAAGCCGGAGATTGCAATATAACATTATTACTAGAAATAAGATGCTGTTCTGTTGCTCCAGAAGAATCCCGGGGGGTTGGGTTTTAAATGGTACTCTGACTTTACATTCAATTCTGATACACATACAATCATTGAGCAGTTAACATAAATGAAGTAATTAGTAATTTTCGTGGAAAATCTAAAAGTTTTCTGCTCTATTATTTTATTTTACTTGACAGTATGGCAGAGCACCGATACACTGGGCTGCAAGCAGAGGAAACGTGGAGATAATTAAATTACTTATCGAGTCCAAATGTGACATAGAAGCAGCCGATAAGGTCAGTACTTGAGAATAATTTATTTGCTCAGTTAGGTAATACGGGTTGGTGTCCGCAACTCCGCGTGAATGCGCGTATTTTGCGTACTACGAGTATTTGCTCAGTACTTACCAACGGAAGCGTTTCTCGTTGTTCAGATGACTATGTACCACATCCCTTGTGGTTTCAAACCTCAAACCTGTTGTTATTGGTCTGGCGTTTTGCATCTACCTACTCGTTTGCTATTAAATTAAAATGCTGCCATTTACGAGTTTTAACAATGTTTCACTCATGTCATACGCACAACTTGTTCTGTTAGGTCTTTCAAGTACCAGGCTGCCAGAGATAGCAGAAAGTAACTTGAATGTTTGTTTCAGTTTGGAATGCGGCCGTTGTTGATGGCGGCATGGCATGGACACCTCGAAGCCGTGAAGACTCTTGTCGGAGCAGGTGCTTGCCTTGCTGCTACTAACAAAGTATGCTCTCCTTGTATTTTTCGGTTCTTTTCGGTTCTACATCCTAAAAGAAATCGTTATTTGTTGAAAAAAAAAACGGAGTTAATTAATTTCAATTGAAACAACTAATAAAATAAGTTAAAATAACTTATTGGGAGTTATATGTTCGAGCCGTTTGGGGTGGAAACACTAGGGCCATGGGGTCCGAGTGCCCACTTGGTTTTCCGAGACATCGCCAAGCGGTTGGTCGACTCTTCACGTGACCAAAGGGCTGGCCTATTCTTTGGCCAAAGAATCAGCATCGCCATACAACGTGGCAATGCTGCCAGCCTTTTGGGCACTTTTCCTGTTGGCAGCGATTTTTTTTTTTTTTTTTTTTTTTTTTTTGTGGATGGGAAATCATCAAATGACTTCTCCCGCTCTGGGCGGAGCGGGAGGGCGTGTCAGACTTTTACTGACTAAAACCCACCCGTGTTCCTTCTGTTGCCTGTGCCGGGGCCACGGTAACTCTTTCGAACATCCCGCAACCCTAGCTGGCATCGGCCCTAGCGGACCCCGTCAATAGTGCTGACATCTCTTTGAGGCGCGCGTGGAACACGACGCGCCGTCGACTCGGGCCTGGTCCTTACCGGACGGCGAGCTACCCATTGCTCGCCGTCCGCAAGCCCGCGCCTACGGTGGCCGGGAATCGGCTGCCAATTCCCGATGCCCAGGGCGTCTCCTGCGGCACTAGGGGCGTGAGGGCGCAAAGCTTGCCTCTCCCTCACGCGTCCCGCCTCCTCCTTCACGAGCATACTCCTGGAGCTAGACCACCAATTGTAATATTACTTCAGTGTGGGAAAGAGATGGAACTAGATGTTCTGTATAGCTCGATCTCTTTTCATCTCCAAGCGGTTGGTCGACTCTTCACGTGACCAAAGGGCTGGCCTATTCTTTGGCCAAAGAATTAGCATCGCCATACAACGTGGCAATGCTGCCAGCCTTTTGGGCACTTTTCCTGCTGACAGCGATGTGGACGAATTTTTTGATGCCCTATGATTATATATATTTTTTTTACATTTGTACATATTATAATTATTATTTTAAGTCTGTTAGCTTATATATTATGTAAATATTTTGTTCAGTTATAGTGAATAAAAGAATAAAATAACTGAACTAAAATATTTTTATATTATGATCTTAAGGCGAAAGCGCCAGGCAGCCCGGGAAATTCAAATTTTCTTACGTTTTTTTGTAAGTCAGTATGTTGATCAAAATATGATTCGCGACCATAAAAATATGTATTCACAGAATTTTAATAATTAAAGTCATCAATACAACTCTTTAAGAAAGACTATTTCGTGAAAAATCTTGCCAGATAGGATTATACAAACTTATGGAGTTGTATTCCTGATTTTGGTGATTATAATTCTGTAAGATCATATTTGTTACGGTCGCGAATGATAGTTTAATCAACATACAACTTAATACTGACTTGCAAATGGCAAAAAACATAAGAAAGTTTGAATTTCGCGGGCTACCTGGAGCTTCCCCCTTAATATGTTCTTATTAATTGTGTTGTTTATTTTAATTAAGTAAAGTCTAATAAATGAATTACCTACACTCTCTTATAACTTAACTGCTCGCTCAAACATGATACACTAGTTTAATGTAAATTATTAACATAATCACAAATAATACGCTCTAATATGTAAGGATCGGTGCCAGGAAAACGTGTTAAGGGTTTTGGATAAGTTTATACAGTGTGAGTCTTTATAATGTGCACATATCGAAATGAGGGAATCTATGCTTAATTTTATCGACGGAAAAAATGTTAAAAAAAATCTAAATATTTATTTATATTTTTTATGGATTTTTAAAAAAAATTGTTTGCTTTTGTGACCCCAGTGTATACAAAACTGTGTAACTTTTAAACTAAACGATTTATCACGATGAAACAAACTCCATAATGTTTGGAAGTAATTAGGTGTCGTCATAAAATAAAAATTATGGAAAAAAAATAGCCATAATCAAATATAAACATTTTTTTTTGGCAACAATCTGATTTTTTTTCATTAATTTTTACAAAAATTGTAAAATTTCTCAATAACATGCCCCCATCACCTTCTTTTTTTATAACTTTAAGTTATTCTTCATTGTATTAGGAACCTAACGGTAAAAATTGCATGTTTTTAACTCAACCCCAACATTTTTTATCAAATGTCAAAGAAAGGCCCAACGCATAGCTACGCACATTGTTTAGCAGGTAGATAAACTTTTTTTTGTTAACTTTGTTGTGAATGCGCGCGGGTCGTTTCAAAGATGGCACTCCGAACGCGGAATCGTATTGTTCTCATAAGGGTGGTTTGTTTGGGATGATAATTAATGCAAAAGAGTTCAATTGAAACCCATTTATTATTAAATACAAAATTTAATGCATCAGGTTCTCAAAATGTCCACCTCGTTGTTGTAAACACAAAGCCGCGCGAATTAGAATTTGGTGTGTCGCTCTCCTTATCATTTCGGGATCATTGCGAATATCATTCGCACAGTTTATTATGCGGTCACGCAAATCGGCCTCACTGTTGATGGGGGTACTGTAGACGCGTTGCTTCATGGTCCCCCATAGGAAATAATCAAGGGGCGTCAAATCGGGTGAACGCGCAGGCCACCCTACAGGTCCTTGCCGGCCGATCCATTTGTCATGATAATTTTCGTTTAAAAATCTTCTTACATTTGTAGCGTAATGGGCAGGACATCCGTCCATCTGAAGAAACATCCTTTGACGCACAGCCAGTGGGACATCTTCCAATAACTGAGGCATATCATCTCTCAATAGACTTAAAAATCTTTCACCAGTCAACGTTCTCGGCAATATGACTGTTCCAATCAACATGTTATCGATAAGACCAGCCCAAATATTTATCGAAAATCTTACTTGGAAAGTAGATGACCGTTTCAGTTTCAGGTTTTCACCTGCACGGCACCATCTGTGTAAATTTCGACAGTTAGTAATACCGTCTCTAGTGAATGTCGCTTCGTCCATCCATAGTATTTTTCTTGGAAAGTTTGGGTTTGCTCTGGTTTTTCTTTGAATCCATGTGGACATCACACACCTTGGACGCCAGTCTACGTCTTCATGTAGATGTTGCACCCTTTGATAGTGATAAGGATGCAATCCTTCTTTCTTTAAAATACGCCACACTGATTTTTGGGATATTCCGTGACGAAGAGCCAGTCGTCTAGTACTTATGGATGGATCAGCAAACAAATCACTTAATACTGCTTGTTCAGTAGCCGCATCAATAATTACTTGAGGTGGCTCGCGACGATCTCTACTTGATCCAAGTCCAGTGATCGACAACCTTCTGTGAACTTCCTGGAAGTTTCGGGCAGATGGCACTGGTTGCCTGTTAGGATACGCAGCTATGTAAGCCGCGCGCGCAGCTCTGGCACTTCCTTGTCCCACTCCATAATAAAAATGTATGTCGGCGATGTGTGCCGGGGAAAATTCACTTAAACGCGGCATCATGTAGCAGCGAACGAAAGTTATGAAAGTCCAGCGAACGAAAGTACCGAAACACATGTAGCAGCGGCGAATAATTCGGAGCGACTGCCAGTCTGACATCTGTCATAATTCAAGTTCCTTTGGCTGACCCTACCTCCCCGACCTGCGCACATTCAAAAGAAAGTTTATCTACCTGCTAAACAATAGCTATGCGTTGGGCCTTTCTTTGACAGTTGATAAAAAATGTTGGGGTTGAGTTAAAAACATGCAATTTTTACCGTTAGGTTCCTAATACAACGAAGAATAACTTAAAGTTATAAAAAAGAAGGTGATGGGGGCATGTTATTGAGAAATTTTACAATTTTTGTAAAAATTAATGAAAAAAAATCAGATTTTTGCCAAACAAAAATGTTTATTTTTAAATGTGGCTATTTTTTTTCCATAATTTTTATTTTATGACGACACCTAATTACTTCCAAACATTATAGAGTTTGTTTCATCGTGATAAATCGTTTAGTTTAAAAGTTACACAGTTTTGTATACACTGGGGTCACAAAAGCAAACAATTTTTTTTAAAAATCCATAAAAAATATAAATAAATATTTAGATTTTTTTAACATTTTTTCCGTTGATAAAATTAAGCATAGATTCCCTCATTTCGATATGTGCACATTATAAAGACTCACACTGTATAGAAAACTTAAAGTACGTCAAAAGTAGTGACTTTTTTAGTGACGCCAAAGTTAACAACATACGGCAATGTTTTTTTACACGTTTTTAGTGATTTACATTTTTTTTTAACAATCATCTACAAGGTCAATCCGATATTTTCACTGCCTGGTGAAACTCTTGAGCTAGCTAGACGTTTTTTTTTTCGCGGCTACTACTTTAAGTTTTCTATACAGTGTGAGTCTTTATAATGTGCACATATCGAAATGAGGGAATCTATGCTTAATTTTATCGACGGAAAAAATGTTAAAAAAAATCTAAATATTTATTTATATTTTTTATGGATTTTTAAAAAAAATTGTTTGCTTTTGTGACCCCAGTGTATACAAAACTGTGTAACTTTTAAACTAAACGATTTATCACGATGAAACAAACTCCATAATGTTTGGAAGTAATTAGGTGTCGTCATAAAATAAAAATTATGGAAAAAAAATAGCCATAATCAAATATAAACATTTTTTTTTGGCAAAAATCTGATTTTTTTAAATTAATTTTTACAAAAATTGTAAAATTTCTCAATAACATGCCCCCATCACCTTCTTTTTTTATAACTTTAAGTTATTCTTCATTGTATTAGGAACCTAACGGTAAAAATTGCATGTTTTTAACTCAACCCCAACATTTTTTATCAAATGTCAAAGAAAGGCCCAACGCATAGCTACGCACATTGTTTAGCAGGTAGATAAACTTTTTTTTGTTAACTTTGTTGTGAATGCGCGCGGGTCGTTTCAAAGATGGCACTCCGAACGCGGAATCGTATTGTTCTCATAAGGGTGGTTTGTTTGGGATGATAATTAATGCAAAAGAGTTCAATTGAAACCCATTTATTATTAAATACAAAATTTAATGCATCAGGTTCTCAAAATGTCCACCTCGTTGTTGTAAACACAAAGCCGCGCGAATTAGAATTTGGTGTGTCGCTCTCCTTATCATTTCGGGATCATTGCGAATATCATTCGCACAGTTTATTATGCGGTCACGCAAATCGGCCTCACTGTTGATGGGGGTACTGTAGACGCGTTGCTTCATGGTCCCCCATAGGAAATAATCAAGGGGCGTCAAATCGGGTGAACGCGCAGGCCACCCTACAGGTCCTTGCCGGCCGATCCATTTGTCATGATAATTTTCGTTTAAAAATCTTCTTACATTTGTAGCGTAATGGGCAGGACATCCGTCCATCTGAAGAAACATCCTTTGACGCACAGCCAGTGGGACATCTTCCAATAACTGAGGCATATCATCTCTCAATAGACTTAAAAATCTTTCACCAGTCAACGTTCTCGGCAATATGACTGGTCCAATCAACATGTTATCGATAAGACCAGCCCAAACATTTATCGAAAATCTTACTTGGAAAGTAGATGACCGTTTCAGTTTCGGGTTTTCACCTGCGCGGCACCATCTGTGTAAATTTCGACAGTTAGTAATACCGTCTCTAGTGAATGTCGCTTCGTCCATCCATAGTATTTTTCTTGGAAAGTTTGGGTTTGCTCTGGTTTTTCTTTGAATCCATGTGGACATCACACACCTTGGACGCCAGTCTACGTCTTCATGTAGATGTTGCACCCTTTGATAGTGATAAGGATGCAATCCTTCTTTCTTTAAAATACGCCACACTGATTTTTGGGATATTCCGTGACGAAGAGCCAGTCGTCTAGTACTTATGGATGGATCAGCAAACAAATCACTTAATACTGCTTGTTCAGTAGCCGCATCAATAATTACTTGAGGTGGCTCGCGACGATCTCTACTTGATCCAAGTCCAGTGATCGACAACCTTCTGTGAACTTCCTGGAAGTTTCGGGCAGATGGCACTGGTTGCCTGTTAGGATACGCAGCTATGTAAGCCGCGCGCGCAGCTCTGGCACTTCCTTGTCCCACTCCATAATAAAAATGTATGTCGGCGATGTGTGCCGGGGAAAATTCACTTAAACGCGGCATCATGTAGCAGCGAACGAAAGTTATGAAAGTCCAGCGAACGAAAGTACCGAAACACATGTAGCAGCGGCGAATAATTCGGAGCGACTGCCAGTCTGACATCTGTCATAATTCAAGTTCCTTTGGCTGGCCCTACCTCCCCGACCTGCGCACATTCAAAAGAAAGTTTATCTACCTGCTAAACAATAGCTATGCGTTGGGCCTTTCTTTGACAGTTGATAAAAAATGTTGGGGTTGAGTTAAAAACATGCAATTTTACCGTTAGGTTCCTAATACAATGAAGAATAACTTAAAGTTATAAAAAAAGAAGGTGATGGGGGCATGTTATTGAGAAATTTTACAATTTTTGTAAAAATTAATGAAAAAAAATCAGATTTTTGCCAAACAAAAATGTTTATTTTTAAATGTGGCTATTTTTTTTCCATAATTTTTATTTTATGACGACACCTAATTACTTCCAAACATTATAGAGTTTGTTTCATCGTGATAAATCGTTTAGTTTAAAAGTTACACAGTTTTGTATACACTGGGGTCACAAAAGCAAACAATTTTTTTTAAAAATCCATAAAAAATATAAATAAATATTTAGATTTTTTTTAACATTTTTTCCGTCGATAAAATTAAGCATAGATTCCCTCATTTCGATATGTGCACATTATAAAGACTCACACTGTATAAACTTATCCAAAACCCATAACACAATTTCCCGGTACCGACACTTAGCTCTATCTTATGATAGAGCTAAGTGTCGGTGCCGGGCGCTCTTATGAGCGCGAGCGTTCATTTTAATTAATAAATAATAATTGTATCAACAAGCGCGTATCGCGTAACGTCGTTAATTAGCTACAATTAAACCTAGTAGACAGGCGCCATTTTAAAGCGTTGTATCAAATAATTTTATTCCCTGAACTCACGGTGCTCATGGCAACTCTAAACTTGAAATAACACCTGAGTGAAGGAGATCCGAGACAAATTGTGATATATTTTAATTAAAATCTTCGGCACAAAGAAGTGGTTAGTGGTTAAAGCCCCACCCCAAAGCTAATGAAAGTAGTCATTAACTTTGGCGGCAAGCAATATTGTATTCTTAGTGCTAAGTTGATATGTGTCAACCTTTTTAATCAAAATAAGCTGGTTGTGGGTAAGTGGGAGTCAGGTCTTTGGCTTCATGCACTACCGTCGTCGAACATAGGCACATTGTTTGATGACACTACTTTCCGCCTCGCTGCTTCCCTGCGACTAGGCGCTCCTTGTTGTTCTCCTCATCGCTGTCACTGTGGCGAAGTTATCAACAGCCTCGGACACCACGGGCTGTCTTGCAGCCGAAGTGCGGGCCGCTTAGCACGGCATGCGAATAGTTAAATGACATCATCCGACGAGCTCTTGTTACCGTCGGCGTTCCAGCTGTATTAGAACCCATTGGCTTGGCACGCGACGATGGCAAGAGACCGGACGGCATGTCTTTATTTCCATGGAAGGTAGGTAGGACTTTAGTGTGAGAAGCAACGTGTGTCGATACTCTTGCACCATCCCACCTTCCTGGCTCCGCGTGCTGTGCTGGCGCTGCTGCTTCGACTGCAGAAAACCTCAAGCGGCGAAAGTATACCATACCGGTAATTATATTTTCGAGCCGTTTGGGATTGAAACCCTCGAGCCGTGGGGTCCGAGTGCTCATGCTTTGTTCAACGAAATCTCCAAACGGCTGGTTGACACTTCCCGTAACCCAAGGGCTGGCTTTTACCTTGGCCAGAGGCTAAGCATTGCCATACAACGTGGCAATGACACCAGTCTCTTGGGTACATTACCAGTCGACAGCGATGCGGAGGAATTTTTCGACGCCATATTTTAGTTTGTTAATAGTTTCATTTAGGTTAGGTTATTATATATTTTTAAATAGTTTGTTAGTTAATTTAGTGCCTGTATAAATAAATTTGGAACAAGTCAAAAAAAATCATAATAATGTATTTTTTTTTATCAAAAGAAAAATAGTCAAAATGGAAAAATCTCCGCGAAACTACTAGGATATCAGTAATTTATGAAGTCTGTGTGATTATGAGATTGTCGCGCGTTTCGTATGGAAAACTGAATTTGATTTATTAACATTTTGCAAGAAAATGAAGTTGAGTGGATTATCAGAAACAATATTTTAACCGAAACCGCTTTCAAGTCATATCATTAATGTAGTCGTGGTCCGATCGTAGAAATGCCTATATCGTGATCTGCCTGGCCATTTCACCAGTTGACCACTGGGCATATCGCAAAGTAGTTGCATTTCACGCCGCTAGTGGCACCCTGACCAAATGAGTTAGGTTAGGCTAGAACTGTGACCACCAACCGCGTACCTGCCGAGCGAGCGTAGCGAGCAGTGCCTTGGTAGCGGTCAGCGAGCGCTACATTCAAGTTGTTTGCAGATACAAACTACTGGCTATTAGCTGGCGGGGCTATTTAGTATTTTAGAACCCTAAACTAGGAATTATTCGAGTAGGAATAGATGCACAACAAAAACAAAGCAACATCAACGCCTCTACCGGTGGATAATCTAACTATTTTACGATATGATCACTAATGTTTTGCCACATCATGAAGTAGTCGTGCGTTCAACTGTTCATATCGTCAAACTTTGAGTATTCAATGATCACATCAGACCACATCATGATGTGACCAGCGGTCGATTTTCTATTTTATGAAATACAACCATTTCATGAAGTGTTCGACGTACAGCAACACCAATTGTTTCAAAATTGGAAAGACCTGGCTTGGCGTCTGTCGATAGTACATTGTTCGGTGACAAATTACTAGGTGCACATGAACACAAGTATGCTTGTTCACAGAAACAAAATGATCTCCTTCAATGCGCCTGTTCCCGGGGCTCATTGGACGTGGCAGAGTATGCCGTATCCCTGGGAGCTAAGGTTCAGAGTTCGGATGCTGCTGGTGACGCTCCCCTTGCCTTGGCATCCAGAGCCGGACACTCCGCATTAGTGGAGTTATTACTGCAAAAGGGGGCTTATATTGATGCTGTCAATAAGGTAAGTTGGAAAACAAAAGCTCCCTAGAATGCATAAAAGGTTACTGAAATTAAAATAATATGAATAATTATTTTGCTCTTGACATTCTCGACCCATATTCGGCCAAACCGCTCCCTTTTACCATCAGCTTGGAATTAAGGGAAAACTCTCCGTAGAGGATTTCTCATAGCATAGATTCTCAGAAAAGTAATAATAACACTCAATAATGTACGTAGTGGAAAAATATCTCGTAGAATTAATTAAATTATTCTACTAGCGGCGTCTCGCGGTTTCACCCGCATAAGTCTCAATTCCGTGGGGGGGGATATCGGGATAAGAAGTATTCCATGTGCCTTTCATCCAAATCCATTCAGTAGTTTTTGCGTGTAAGAGTAACAAACATCCATCCATCCTCACAAACTTTCGCGTTAATAATATTATTGGTAGGATTAATTTATTCTGGGAAATATGTGATAATACAGGAATATTATAATGATGATATCATATAAATATTCTGTTAATTAACTTTAGCCAGAGGCAATGAAAAGGTTTCGGTTCAGCGTTTCAAATTCGTTTTGTTTATGCAATCAACAGAAGGTAAAACGTTACATGAAAACAATAAACAAATATCTTGTTTTGAAACATTTTGTTTTTTAAATAAACATTTTGTGACGACTAAAATTTATTCTAACCTTTAAAAGGTTTTGAGTTTCTGAATCAAATTACTCGTATTTAGTTTAGTTTTAGTAACTTAACTGTAACTTAAATTCAACAGTTAGCTTGAAGTTTTATTTAAAAAGTTGATTGTTGTTCTTCGTCATCCTTGACTTTTTGCCTAGTTGGTTTTGAATAATTATTTCTTCTTGAGGTGAGGTAATAATAATAAGGTTTAGTGCAGGATAAATTTTTATTAAATGTTACCCGTCTCTCCACAATTCTATTGCCTACTTTAGGATGCATATCCGGTACGGCTCTACTAATCCTTCCGTATCCTAAGGCACGTCATCCATACCATTATCGCGCCTCCAGTATCCTAATTGCGTAACACACTATCATCAATCACAATCTGAATCATTTTGAAGCAAATTGCTAAACCATTGCTTCATATGTTCGAAAAATTTGTCAGCTCAACAACGTAAATAACGCAATGAATGTTATTGAACTATAAAAATAAAACCAATTCCTACTGTGAGTGTTACGCAATTGCCCCGCCGCCGCCGGTCTACTCCTTGATATGCGATCTCTGTTGCACCATGAAACATAATGTTTTATAGCAGCTACTAAAAGTTTTCGTATACAAAACAGATAAAAACAAAGTTTGGCAGTAAATTGCTTCAGTAGTTCAATGCTTTTACCGTACTAAACTGTTTAAGTTAGTAGAGAAAGCATTTACCTCTCAGGCACCCAGGATATTTTAATGGTAAGCTCGAAAATACTTTTTGCAACTGAATTTGCCTTTTGCATTTTTAAATTTAAATCACACTTTTTCTTCTTTGCACACGTGGGTAACTGGTACATATATGTTTTTTTTTTATAAGAAATTCCTCCATGCTCCGTGTTACCTACTATCATTAACAGGCCACAATGACATATAGGTATTCGTAGAATTTCCAGAGTTTTCCAATCCACTGAAGCAATAGAGGATTAAAAAGCAATCCAATCGACTAGAGTAGAGAGAGTACCAGGTTAGCATAAAGCTTAACAATGCATCAGTCAGATTAATTCCGCTTTTCCAACGGGCGGGCAAAGATTACCGGGAGTCCGGAATTAATATTCTTCGGTCGAAAGGTACGCAGAATTAAATTATAAGACCATTACAGATTCTCGCTTGTAACATAAATTCACATAATTGAAGTGCCCTAAGTTAGGGCAATCGTCCGTTATCCGTTATTCATTGCTTATTTGGGGAGAAGGTACCTAAAGAAGTTAAACTATTTTCTCTCTCTAATTTTATAGTTTTGTAATAAACTGTGGTAGTTAACGAGAATTGTGAAAAATACCTCTGAAGTTTCACGAAAAATTTACCTCCATTTGCCTAACTCCTACTGTTTCCCAATTCATCTCATTCAATTACATAGTAGTGTTTAATCCGTGCCGAACGTGTCTGTATCGATTTAATTAGTCAGCGAGCGAACTGAGGAAAATTTGGGCTTATTTTTTCTTTTTGTTTGACCCTATTATAATTTGGGACCACATAGTGATCTGTATCCCGTGCCTCGGAAAGCACGTTTTAAACCGTCATTTGTAGATCTTTGACAGTCGCTACGGGTAGCCAGAAGCCCGAAAGTCTGACAACCAGTCTTACCAATACAGTAGGTACGTATTACCCAGTAACTGGTTTGTGGAGGTCAGATAGGCAGTCGCTCCATGTAAATTACTGGTATATGGGTGAATCAACTTTTAAGGCACTCCTTTCATGTCCTCATCATAGAACTGGCCATATTTTTTTAATTTCTCTTAAAATTTTTAGATTGTCAACCTTAGCACATAATAAGGTTTTTAACTACCACAGCGATATAATCTTTTTTTAAATTTAAAGTAAGATTTACGAGATTTTTTGGTAACTCAGCAGAACAAAATCATTCTTCATACCAAAAGTTCTTGTCCCCAAGCATAGGTGACGAAACAATTTATGAATTTTCTTTAAAAATATTTATGAAAACATTGAATATTTACGAGAAGTTTCGATTCAGTATTAAGTAAGCTTTACATTTAAGTACAAAATTGTAGTTATTTTACTTAAATAAGATTTATTTAACGTCCCTAAAGATCTGTCCCAAGTATTGTTAAAAATCTCTGATCTACTGCGTTATTGTAAAAAGTTGAAGACAATTTTCAAGAGATGGCGTCTAATTCAATGTCAGAAGATGCGAAGATTATCTAATAATTCGTTGGAGTGGTCCGACAAGTCCGGCCTCACGCCACCCGCCCCTCAGTCTGCGGTAAGCTTTCAGGGAGTGCGCGTGGGTTTATTACCGTTCTACAGCGTTACGACGTAAATCGCGGTGAGTTTTTTAAATATTTTGCTATTATTACGTTACAACGTCACCCATGTTGTCTGATTTGAAGGTCATGACCCATTTTTTTATTAGTTTCAATGGTGTAATTATTTATCGTCATTTTAAGCAAAATTTTCTCCTGCGTTATCAGTAACGCAAGATACTGTTCTCCTGAGTTACCGGTAACGCTAGAGACCTTTCTCTCGCGTTACCGGTAACGCCAGAGAATGTAAGGCAGAATGGCATAGCTAATTGGGGATATTTTTGTTTTTTTATCTTTTTGAGAGATTAATAATGTATGTATTCTATCATTACTACTAACAAATATTACAAAAATCTTAAAAGTTAAACAATGCCTCCTAACACCGTTTACATGGTTTGTCTGTGGTAATAGATCAATCAAACAAGTTACTTATCTGTTTAGATAATAAAGAATAGTTTATTTTGTCTCAGATCTGGGCAACATAAACGAAAATGCCGCTAAGTGCAGCTGAGAAACAGAAACGCTACAGGGAAAGGCTAAAAAATAATAAAGAAAAGTACGAAGAAGCTAAGAAAAAGCACCGAGAACGATATCATAAGACTAAGAGATTAGTAAAAGATTTGACTCCTAAAGAAAAATATAATGCAAATGTGATATGGAGATTACGCAAACGACAACTTAAGGAACGAAAACGGGCTGTAGAAAGTTTATTACACCAAACACCCCCAGACTCGCCTAGATCTGACTCCAGGTTGGAAAACTTTGTACACGAAACTCCACCACAAACACCTCCCCATGCGATTCATCCACCAGATATGCCACCACCAGCATCACCTACTCCCCTATGCGCATCGCTATTAGCTAAGTCACCATTGCTTTCAGCAAAATTAGGTCGAAAAAAAGTGAAAAAGGACAGGTCGAGAGTGCATAGAGAAAACGCAAAACTGAGGCAAGATAATCACAATTTAAGACGAAAGTACGAAAAATTTAAGAAAAGATATAACAGACAAATCAAAACTAAAACCAACAAAGTTGAAAAAAATGAAGACTTAAGATACAGAATATTGAGCGGTGCTATTAAGAAGACATTCAAAAAGACAAAATCTAGGAAAGAAAGAGAGGTAATCAAGAAGATATTTGAAACTGTAGATGTCAAAGACTCACGAATGAAAAAACAACTACTTAGAGAGAATTTAGGTGTTGACAAAATTCTGAAAAGAAAAGAGAGCACAAATAAAAACACAGTATTAGAGAAGAAAATTAGGGATTTTTACTTGAGAGATGACATATCACGTGCAACAGCCGGTAAAAAAGAAACACTCACAAAAGTAGGCATAAAAGCTCAAAAAAGATTTATGCTAGACACAATGAGAAATTTGTTTAAAACCTTTATAAAAGAGAACCCTAATCTTCGTTGTTCCTATTTTTATTTTACCAAGAATAAACCTTTTTATGTTGTAAGTGCTTCTATCGACGCCAGAGATATGTGCCTTTGCAAAACCCACACGAACTTTGCATATAAGGCAAACGCTTTAAAAAGAAACGGCATAACGGGCACAGATAACTTAAATCTTCTTATTGAATCAACAGTTTGCAGTACTAACTCCAAAGACTGCATGTATGGTAAATGCATTCAGTGTGTCAATAAAACAAATAGTTATTGTAGTACAAATATAAAAGGTTCAATAACATGGACGGAATGGGTAAGAAAGGAAGAAAAATACACAAAAGATGGAAAAAATCTTAAAACTATTAAAAACATAAAAGAAAAGAAAAATGAAGAAGCAGGTACATTTATAAAAATATTTGAGAACGACCTTGCAGTCTTTAAAAAGCACGTGCTTAATATTAAAACCCAATTTAAAAATTTTCGTTGTGTTCTTGAATGTATTCGCTCAAATGAATGCGTTGTGGTCGCAGACTTTAGTGAAAATTATAGTTGTAAGTATAGCCAAGAAGTACAATCCCATCATTTTGGAGGATCACGCAAACAAGTTTCACTTCACACGGTTGTAGTCTATACTTTTGATAGTGATTCTGCAAGAGGTTATACGGTCAATTCTTTTTGCAGTATTTCTGCATCAAATAATCACCAACCTGCCGCCATTTGGTGTCACTTAGATCCAGTATTAAAATGGATAAGATCTAAATTTGATGCTGTCAATACTGTGCATTTCTTTTCGGACGGCCCAAGTACACAGTACAGACAAAAGCAGAATTTTTACTTGATGTGTACGAAGTATTATGATTACGGGTTCTCTTACATGACGTGGTCATTTTTTGAAGCTGGCCATGGAAAAGGCCCAGCTGATGGCGTTGGAGGATTTCTGAAAAGAACAGCAGATAAAATTGTAGCCAATGGTGATGATATTTCGGACGTTCTGCAATTTTATGATAAGATGAATAACGTCAGCAAAATAAAATTATATCTAATTGATGAAAAAAAAATCGAGGACCAACATAAAACCTTGCCAGTCAACATTCCCAGGCTTGTAGGAACTTTAAAAGTTCATCAAGTATTTTCGAGCTGCTATGGTAAATTAAATTTTAGGGACTTAAGTTGTTTCTGTGAGCCTGGTGGTCCGGAAGGGAGAGGATTCTGTATGTGTCTCGATCCAAAAGTATACGATATCGGAGCGTCCTGTGTTGCGGAAGTAATTGGACCGAGTGCTTCCATTCCTGACTTGACGAATGATGAGACTTTGTCGAACAATAATTCAATAACAAAAGAAATAATTGATTTCATGACATTGAACGCTAATTTGGAGCCCACAAATCATAATCCGAAATCAAAAATACCGGACTTGGAAACTGCGTCAGATGATGATGATGATGATGATGATGAACCCTTGTGTAACCTAAAAATTGCAAAACAATTACAGGATATGACAAACAGACACCGAAGAATATATGACGCAATATATGGTGGATCTTCATCGGACGAAGAATTACCACGTTGCAGTCATGACCAAAGTAAGAAAATTGGATGTGGAGATTTTTTGTTAGTGAAGGTGTATGTCGGAGCATCTAAAAACAAATCATACACCTATGCGTGCAAAACATTGACTGATGTTGAAGAAGACGGAGAAGTAAAAGTTATGTTTTTACGAGTAGTGGACGAAAATGGCAAGCGTTTCCGTTTGGATGAAAAAGATATTTCATACGTGGATTATGTAAACATTATCCAGAAATTACCGACACCAGTAATTATCAAGAAAGGACATCGTTCGTATTACCAATTCCAAAAATCGGTAAATGTGTTTGAAAAGAAATAAGACTAATTATGTTATACTTACTTTAATTAAGGTTCCTATTAGAATAATCCAGGTTACCTGTGATCTCGTTTAATTTTAAGTTTTGTTTTAATTTAGTTGATTTTTTTTTTTAATTGTGTGTACTTTTCAAAAAAACTGATTGGATAAATTGGACGTAGTTACACGAAAAGGATCCAATCCACACATGACTTTGTGTGGATTGGATCCTTTTCGTGTAACTACGTCCAATTGACTTAAATTGTTACGTATTACTATGATTACACACATCATATTGCTGTTATTACTTTTTAGATAGTCTAAAATTCTCAGGCGTTACCAATTTTTCTCTGGCGTTAACGCTTTGTCCCTTAATTTGTGTAAGGATTTTTTACTATAGCTTGTACCAAAATTTTATTACATTATTAAATACTGTTGATTAGCAAACTTCAGGGTTAGACTTCAACTTAGAAATATGTAATGATTGACTGATTACCTTAATACAGCGATTTATCTAAAAGTATAGCATTTAATTATGACCAAAGTAACACAGTGGACTTTCAACTGTCTCTATTTGTTGCTACTGTTATTATAAATTAAGGTTGATTAATTAGAAGACTGCATTTTAAATTGAAATAAATATTTACTATTTTAGTTTTTCAGTACATTTAGTTTTATTTCACATTTCCATACTTTCAAAAACGTAACTCAGGGGATAGTTTTACGACACGGGCACCAGCTTTTCAAAAAAAACTCATGAATACTAATTTAGATGTCGTGGCCAACTACATAATCTCAAAATAGGACAAATTATTTAACACATAACACTTTATTTTTGTAAGTTTTCGTTATTTTGTTTTTTCATTTTTACTGTTGTAAAATATTGCCAAAGGAGTGCCTTAAAAGTTGATTCGCCCATATAGCTGCATTCGGTTAGAATTGGAGCCGACCCCAACATAGTTGGGGAAAAAGCTAGGCAGATGATGAAAGTGATGGATGTGTATTCGGCAGACGAGAGACCTAAAAATAAGTGCGAGATTTTCTATACAAATAAATAAAATTGAAGTGTCTGTTTGTAATGTCAAAATAACAACTTTTTACTAAATGCATACGAAAGTATATATGGTACTTATAACAAAAAAGCAATTTTTTTAAATTTTGTCTGTCTGTCTGTTTGTTCCGGCTAATCTCCGAAACGGCTGGACCGATTTTGACGGGACTTTCACTGGCAGATATCTAATGTTACGGCGAATGACATAAGTTACTTTTATTTCAGAAAAATAATTAGGGTTCCGCGCAAAAACATTAAAACCCATGAAATTATGAACAAAAAGTCGGATTTGAAATACTTATTTGCATTTGGTCAATTAGCCCAATTCTCGAGGATGGTTATAGGCTATTTAACATCACGTTTTTTTTTTTTTTTGTGGATGGGAAATCATCAAATGACTTCTCCCGCTCTGGGCGGAGCGGGAGGGCGTCTCAGACTTTTACTGACTAAAACCCACCCGTGTTCCTTCTGTTGCCTGTGCCGGGGCCACGGTAACTCTTTCGAACATCCCGCAACCCTAGCTGGCATCGGCCCTAGCGGACCCCGTCAATAGTGCTGACATCTCTTTGAGGCGCGCGTGGAACACGACGCGCCGTCGACTCGGGCTTGGTCCTTACCGGACGGCGAGCTACCCATTGCTCGCCGTCCGCAAGCCCGCGCCTACGGTGGCCGGGAATCGGCTGCCAATTCCCGACGCCCAGGGCGTCTCCTGCGGCGACTAGGGGCGTGAGGGCGCAAAGCTTGCCTCCCTGGACAAGGCCTAAGAGTCCAAATTTTAACTGAGTAGGTATTAATAAGAGGATTGTGAGGCTGTAAATTTTCATACAAAAAGCGATAACGTTTTTCCCTCTGTAAACATAGTCTAATTTTCATAATTTTTGGAAATGTTGTAGATATAATAAAAAACTAGGTCCGTAAGTTTTTATTATAAAGAAATATTGCGTACGATATAAGTTATTAGCATCTAAATATCTATATTTTTGACTTAAAAACTTCCTCGAGCGTGTTTATTTATTTTATTTTTATTTAACTGAACTGAACTACTAAAAAAGAAAAATGTACAGATCTAGATTAAGGTGTACTGAATCCAATGAGACCAAAATTGTCTCATTTCCTAAAGGTTTAGGGGGTGAAAACGTTGTCGCCCGAAACAATATTTCAAAAAGGAAATATAAGGTAATTGCCTCTAAGACTTGCAACTCTCTCTATCGCACGATATGTTCACGCCTGGAGTTAGAGAGAGCAAATATGAAACAGATAGCATTTTTTTAAATACCTACTCGCGCTGCGTATTGGCACTTCACAATCCTCTTAATATTTTAACTTTGTTAGCCTAGTTGTTAACTTCATTGTGCACGCTGTGGTCTCCTATAAGTGATGGAGTCCACCTACTTAACACCTGATGTTGCCCTTTTTTATGTGTCATGTATCGTGTACATCTTTTGTTGGAGATCCTAAACAAATAAATAAACATGCTCGGCGTATTGAGATAAGACTGCAACTGCTGCAAGGTAACCAAAACCATTGAATAAAAACCGGCCGAGTTCGTGTCGGACCACGCACAATGAAGGGTTCCGTAGTTGGGATGAGTTTATCCCAAGTACAAACATTGTAGTTGAAAAAGGAACATGTTCTCTCATACATTTGATACATAACTCCAAATGTATTAAATCACATATCCAACACTAACCATTTGCTTTCAGCTGGCGGGGGGGGGGGGGGGGACGATGACTTAATATTTCAGAAACGGATCCTTTAATCGAAAAATTGTTTTCACACACCCGCAATTAATTTGAACGGCCTATACAACGACACCCCACACCACGGGATAGGCGAGAAAATAAAAGTCATCCCCACTTTACGTGTAGGAAAGGCACCCAAATTTTTTTTTTCAAGGTTTCAGGTTACCATTTTGTCAGCGTGATTAATATGTATACCCGTGCCAAGTCTCTGAGCTAAGCCGCGGACAGACAGACAGACAAACATGGCGAAACTATAAGGGTTCCTTGTTGACTACGGAACAAAGCAGGTATTCTATGCCAGAAGTGGCCGAAACCAAGATGCGATATACCTAGCTACAGAGTAGTCAAACTACCTAAATTAAATCTTCCATTTCTTTCCAGCTCGTTTCATTACTTTTCATTAATACTCATGTTTTTAGTTTCCCATCTTAAAAACTCACCGTTTATGCAGTTCTCGATTCGCAAGTAGATACATTACAAGTACAATAATGCTCTACCAAGACGAAATAAAGATTAAGGACAGAAAATGTAAGTTAATCTAATATATTTTGCAGCAGACAATAATCTAGTCCATACTATAAAGTTTAGCACAGAATAAAGTGGACTTGGATAAAATGTAGTTATTTATTACAACGGAGGGATTCCCCGGGAGGCAAATTAGATAGAAAATTGAATCATAGCATCTAGCCCCGGCTGTGATTTGCGGTAACAATGAAATGTTAACCTCCTTTGTCAAACATTAATTTGGACTCCAAGATTTTATTATCAAACATGGTTTTTATGTAATTCTAAAATATTATTATTGGAACGAAGTTCTTTAAAGGCTCCTGCAAACAGGTGTGACACGCGACGCGAATGGCGCGCGACTCAAAGGTACTGCTCTCGTCGCGCGACACGCGGTGCCTTTGAGTCGCGTCGCGTGTTGCGCCTGTTTGCAGGAGCCTTAACGCGGCTTACGGTAGGAGTAAACTGTTAGAAATCGTCACTAACTAAAAAGCGCGTTCATGCTTTAAAAGTGTTCTTACAGTGGAATCTCGATATCGATCATGGGTGTCATTTTCATTGTTTTCGAGGGATTTTGTTTTTAATCATACTTGAGAAGGAACTTCGTTCCTGACGGAGTCCCTCGACCGCACACGTTTTTTATTTACTTAATGTGTCTTTCAGAACCCTGGGATCCCGGACCTTTGGAAGGTGTACGAGAGGCCGAAGCCAAGAATAAAATGAGGCACCAACCGACGATTGTTCTTGTACACATACGCACTATGCAAGTGCACCCAAGGACAATATTATTATTACATTTTATATAGTTTACACTGCCTCGATGGTCTAGTGGTCGCAAGCGCTATTGCTGAGCGTGAGGTCCTGGGTTCGAGTCCCGGGTCGGGCAAAGTGTTATTGGGTTTTTCCATCTAGAATTACTCAGTAGCAGTCTGGAGTCTGGATTTGTGCCCGGTTGATGGCAATAGGCTCGCCCCCTATTACATGGGACTTAAACATAACTGGCGAAATGTGGGTGTACTATAGGTACACCTCTGCCTAACCCTTCGAGGATTACAGGCGTTGTTATGTTATGTTTTAATATTTTATCTAAGTGACATTTTAATTATACGATATCGTGAGACACGTCGAAAAGCAATAATTTTCAAATTATTGTTGTTTGAATTGAAATTGACTGAATCAATATGTATGTACTAATGACGTGGATCCATCAGTCTGTTATTTTAAAAGTTTTCCTTGATCGTTATGTAGTCCTAGTACTTGTTGAATGGAAATATAATTCATGCGAGTGCTTGCTATGACGACGGTTAATAACGATACTATTATTAAACATAAAATAATTAACATCCATTCAATTATCTCCCTTAGTCAATTTTAGATTAACGTTGGACTAAAACATACCGTATTA
This sequence comes from Fissipunctia ypsillon, assembly GCA_947568875.1. NCBI lineage: Eukaryota > Metazoa > Arthropoda > Insecta > Lepidoptera > Noctuidae > Fissipunctia > Fissipunctia ypsillon. The sequence continues at coordinate 3,861,869 of OX387655.1, forward strand.
AATGTTATTTTGGTTTAAATTGATCTATAGAAATATAATCATACCGTACACCTACCATCTACATACACAGTATGAATAAAAATAACAACCAGTCAATCATCATCAAACATTTTGTATGCAAAGTGGCTTTTGATTCATTGATCAATAGAATATTATTAAAATTAATAATAAATCGCTACGAAGTTAACCGTAATAAAAGCAACATTTTTAACCCAGCAAGGCTTCAAAGACTTGCATTGAGCACTTTGTGGAAAACAGAGGAAATGCTGTTATTCAAAAATGTACAAACTATTGGTTTGTGAACTGCAGTCTAACATTAAATACCAGCTTTTATTTAGTTAGTTCGTCGTATTGCTTTTTGTTAGGACGTCAAACGCATAACAGTTTTGCTAAGTACATCTTTTTCATGAAACGTAACATACATATACATAACTTACGTAACATAACTTACTTAACATACAACATAACTTCCGAATAACTGGAGCTTTAATAACAATGTGGCAATATTATTAAACGTATTGCTGAAAATACATGCTTTCCTCTCAACAATGATTTCGTAGAAGCGAAAATACAGCGCTAAATAACAACAGTTATTTTGTAAACAGTAAATAATAGCAAGATTATCATCATCATCATTGTCGTCAGCCTTGTGCCAACCACTACTGAGTATAAGTCCGCTCCCTTTTGTGCCATGCTTCCCTGGTATGTGCAAGTATCATCCGGTCTTCCCCGCGATCTTCTTTCTGTAGGTCGTCCAAAGTCCTGGCCGTCGTCGTACAGCAAGATACCTTACATTAAATACCAATTTATCATTAATAATCATTATATTAAGACGGTACCAAATATCTGCTGACTGAATTCAGTCACCAAATCAGTGTCCTCATGCTTGGTCAGTCAATCAAATTGATCCTTCCGACTGGTTGAACCCGGATAATTACATCCGAAGCTGATCCATTGAGCGTTTATCTCAAACTGGCCTGATTACAGACTGTGCATTGTAGTGCCTAGTGGTTTGCAGTTCCCCGAATTACATAATAGGAATTATATCAGCGATAAAGCGTTAAAACGATTTCAATACTAACGCCGACCACTTTACTGTCCGGGCGACACAACAAATTATCCTATGTCCGATACCACGCGCCCGCGCAGTTTGCAAAAAATTTGCGCGCCATATCCAATTGGAATGTTATTATCTAGTAAACTGCTAACAAGATTACAATAGTGAAAATGCGTATGTATAGCTGAAACTATACAGAATCAACTTATCTGAAACCTGAATTACAGCAACTAGCCCTAAGTACTTAAAAAAAAGTTAAACTTGAGAATATGGATTGAATTTGAGTAAAGTATAATATCTGCTATACCTAAGTTTTTACGACACATTTGTAGTTTTCCAAAAAAAAAATTTAGTTTTTGTCAATAAAACGTATTTTATAATTAAATTAGACTATATAAGCAATTTTTGATGCCCATATGTAAGGACTTTCAATTAAACCAATACATAATATTTACATAATATACAGATACAGATCGGCCCGTGAACCCATCTTCCCAGAGACAGTGGGATGAGCCGCTCTGCAGGTTGGTACGGAATAATCTTATCAATACGTCCACCAATACTGCTGAGCGTGCCCGCCTGCTGGCTGTGGGTGAATGGGAGTCGGGCCTCTGGCTTCAAGCACTACCATTACCCAACATAGGCACTTTGCTGGGTGACTCCACCTTCCGGCTCGCTACCTGTCTGCGTCTGGGCGCTCCTTGCGGGGCTCCACATCGCTGCCAGTGCGGTGAAGCCGTCGACTGCCTCGGACATCATGGCCTGTCTTGTAGTAAGAGCGCAGGCCGGATAGCACGGCACGCCAGCATTAATGACATTATCCGTCGTGCTCTTGTCACCGCCGGGGTGCCAGCGGTTTTAGAACCCAACGGCTTGGCACGCGACGATGGCAAGAGACCAGACGGAATGACCATAATGCCTTGGAAGTTAGGCAGGCCTTTGGTGTGGGATGCAACATGTGTCGACACCCTTGCGCCATCCCATCCTCCTAGTACGGCGGGCTGTGCTGGGGCGGCTGCTGCAGGTGCGGAAAACCTCAAACGGCGAAAATATTCCGATCTTTTTGGGAGTTATATGTTCGAGCCGTTTGGGGTTGAAACACTAGGGCCATGGGGTCCGAGTGCCCACTTGGTTTTCCGAGACATCTCCAAGCGGTTGGTCGACTCTTCACGTGACCAAAGGGCTGGCCTATTCTTTGGCCAAAGAATCAGCATCGCCATACAACGTGGCAATGCTGCCAGCCTTTTGGGCACTTTTCCTGTTGACAGCGATGCGGACGAATTTTTTGATGCCCTATAATTATATATATATATATATATATATATATTTTACATTTGTACATATTATAATTATTATTTTAAGTCTGTTAGCTTATATATTATGTAAGGACTTGATATATTCTAAGTAGCACAATAAATTAAAACAAACATCCCGTTACCCATCAATTTACATTTAACGTCCCAGGCTACCCAGGTTACCCAGGTTCCGCGTAATTAATAATGTATAATGGTAACTATTTTCGTTGTATTTTTTGGTCTAAGTGTGTTTAAATACTAAGAATGACCTATTTTCCGTATAACGAGCAATATTTTAATAGATTATTTAACAGAAATATTACGAAAAATAACACAAACAAAATAAAAATATTGCGCCATAGCGCCATATTGCGCAATATTTTTTTTTGTTTGATTTATTTTGTTGTGCATGGCCGTGTTTATTCATATAGATTTTATCGGCTTAAAACAACCTGGAAACCTATGATAGATGTAGTTATTAAATAAATTGTACTTACATTGTAAACACGACACACGTAACCACTTGACAGAAATTTACACTGACATATTAGAACGATGATTTTTTACTTTTTTTTTCAATATTTCTCTATGCTCATAATGCATGAAAATAGGCACATAATGCATGGAATTATTGCTTACTCATTTACTAATTTTTTTGAAGCTTTAATAGAGATTTCACCTTAAAAAAACGTTTTAAAGGGAATAATTCGGCTGGGCCAACGTAGTAGCCGGGACATTTGACTGGAAAAATTTATTTATTTATATATTTATAAAATCTTACACTATCTTGACAGGTTCACACCCAATGTGATAATGTGATTAAACTATTATCATTCCCTAGTTAACAAATCGAGAGTCACCCTCACGAATTCCGCCAATGTACAGTTAAAAATATCAAGCCTATGTGAGGCGCTGTTTATTAGTCGAATGGCTCTTGAATTGAAAAATTGAACTGTGGTAGCCTGGACATTATAGTGGAGACGCAACTCATTAAGAATATTTCCACACCACCTGCTCGATAATGTCAAATTATATACTATGCAAACCTAACCTAAATTAAGTCATTATAGCCCTGGGGTTAAGCTGGGCAATAATATTGTACTGAATTTCATTGTAACCCGCTCGTCAATAATGTGATTTGAATTTGAAATCTCAACTAAAAAGTCGTATGAAAACTTTTACAGACAGAAGTTATTCATTTGCATTGTTTTTATTACTTCTCGCAGGTGTGAAAAGTAGAGTTTTGGGCGAGCTTGAATCCTTCGCTGCACTCAGGATCTCTAGATAGATAGATCCATCATCTACTGCCTCTTGTTGAACAATCACTAAGTATTTGTTGGGTGTAAAATAAAAATAAAAATATTAGTATCAGAAACTTTAATTAGGGAAAATCCAGTCGAGTAATGTTTGACAACGTTCAAAGTTTCCATCGTTTATTTTCGGAAAAACCGAACTTTGCCGAATTAAATGCGATTGGTCCAATAAGGGAGTGACAGAATTGGTGCGTCAGTAAATAATAATTTAGATGGGAATATAAATCAATTTCTATTGGTCGACAGTCACATTTTATTCGCTATTTCGGTTTTTCAGAAGGAACATTTGAACTGTATTGGTATGTATATACTTTCTGATAATAGACAAGTAGGTAGCTGCAACTATAATACCAATTCATAGAATAATAAATGCACAGCATTTGGTGTAATTACATTATCTCTACCATATTTTCTCGGAATAGTGCTCAGTGTTATCTACTACAATCGAACAATGCTGCAGAGTGCAGAGTGCTGAAGTACAGCACAGAACGGTTGAATTATTGCCTATAGGTACCTACTACTGTATTTTAAATAGGTACCTGTACTGAATTTAGGGTGGTCGCATATCTGACGGAAGATTCATCGGACGTAACTTCGTTAACTTCCAGTTAGTACGCTCGACTCACTAACGCATCATCAGATGATTGTGTAAGGTTGAATGTTTTATTATCTACTTGTCCATTCTGGCGTTACGTGACCGACGATACGTGACGCATCTTCCGTCAGATGTGCGACCACCCTTAATGTGAACTTCACAAGTAAGACCTACGACTATCGACCCATTGTAGCACTGTTTTAATTTTACAATTACTATAATACAATAAGAAAAATTCTAGGACTAATAAATGATGCAATTCCCGTGACGCTAGGTTAGAATGCAATGCATAAAGTCATTATACCAAGCGGGGAAAGGCTACCGGAGTACAGCTAAGTTAAATACTTAGCCATGACTGCACTGTGTTTCTACTAGGTACTAAAGAGTCGACTTCTAAAGCCAGATAAGCAGAATATCGACGCTGCCGTTGGTTCCATTCACTTGAAAATAAAACTTAAGTTCCGCGGGTATGTATAGGTAGGTAGGATCATCATTAGCCTACAGCAGACCACTGCTGGACATAGGCCTCTCCAATTGCACGCCATTAAGCTCGATTCTCGGCAACTCCCAACCAGCTGTGAACTGCTACCAGCCACCTTGCGAAGATCATCGCTCCACCTAGCCTGAGGGCGTTACGCCTAACTTACGCCTACCTTACGTTTGCCGATTCACTGTCTCCACTCTAGAACACGTCTTCCCCAACGGTCATCGGTTCTACGGCTAATATGGCCGGCCCATTGCTACTTCAGCTTACTTATTCTGTGAGCTATGTCGACAACTGTGGTTCTCTGCCAAATTACCTCATTCCGGATACAATCCTTCAGAGAGATTCCAGGTAGGTTTCCTACGGAGGCGGCGATCTGTCGCGTCCGGCCCTGGTCCAGGTCATAGTACGGAGCGAGAGTAAATGGGAAGCCATTACCCCCTTCTGTGAGGCAGTAATGCTCCCAAAAGAGGAGGCGGAACGCGTGAGGAAGAGGCAAGCTTTGCGCCCTCACGCCTCTAGTCACCGCAGGAGACGCCCTGGTCGTCGGGAATTGGCAGCCGATTCCCGGCCACCGTAGGCGTTGGCTTGCGGACGGCGAGCAATGGGTAGCTCGCCGTCCGATAAGGACCAAAAGAAAGACATGAAATGAGAAGAAAGAATGAGAAGGAAAGAGATGTCAGCACTATTGACGGGGTCCACTAGAGCTGATGCCAGCTAGGGTTACGGGATGTTTGAAAGAGTTACCGTGGCCCCGGCACAGGCAACTGAAGGAACACGGGTGGGTTTTAGTTAGTAAAATTCTGACACGCCTTCCCGCTCCGCTTAGAGCAGGAGAAGTCATTTGATGGTTTTTACTATGCACAAAAAAATAAAAGGTAGGTTTCCTACTATTGATAAAATCTTCCTATTTTAAAATTCGAAAACTATTCTTCGGCAAGATAACTTTATTACACACAGTCCTGACATCAGTGACAACCAATTTGCTTCGTAGCTCCAAGATCACTGGCTCTGCGCTCCATTTTACAATTTAAAATTACTTTTGCAGAAATAACGACAATATCATATAACCGTCATTTCTGTTGCCAAAGTAAAATATGTAATACATTCAGTTACCGTAATGAAAATACATTTTAAAGTTTGTTACATTACTAAATCATTTGTACTTTGACAGTGTTGCCACAGTGAATAATATAAGTTTTAGTAGAATTCGCAACTTATTTCAATGAATGAGGCAAATGTATCTAGAAAATGCGCACTATTTATTTGAAATCAAAACATGAATTTGTAACAAGCATAAGTACACTACTTTGAAAACTATGCAAACCCATCCATCCAAAACATTGTGAAACGATTTCACACGTCAAAATATTCGGAGAAAAAAGCCCTCTCTCATTGGTACAGTATCCTCAGCACCGTAGCCGCTATTGTGGAATGAAAAGAAAATACAAAGCACTGAACTGCGATCTGTTCTTAATGAACGTTTTGTTGCGAACAGAATAGATTGCCGAGCTGAGCTGTTTATTAATAAAGATGGAATCGATATTTACCGTATTTACCCGACGGAAGCGGAAATATTGGAAAATATTGCTATTCTTTGAGAATTATACCTACTGTGTTTTGTAACAACTGATTCCATACTATAGGCGATGTCATGTAAGGATTGTTTTCTAAAATATTGGCCAAATTAAAGTTACACTGAACAAATAAATCCTTGGATCAAAGGAGCCTGTAGTGGGCAACAAAGGGCGGGCGATACCCTATCTCCCCAAGTTATAAGTTCCCCAACATTATTTTCATACATTCATTCTCATCGTCCCAAAATAAAAAATATATATATATTTGTAAAGTTCACACTTGACCTATCCTCGTGCCGACGTGTCCATAAGGGTTAGAATAAAATAAAATCAGTACCTAGTTAAAATTAACTTTATTTTTGTAGATATATTTTCTCTATGTAGCTATGTACAATTTGTGCTATGTATTTTAGATGTTTTCGAAATATATCCAGGGTGTGTTAGGGATGTACCCAGGGGGTGAGTCAGGAAGGTCTCCAGGTTGTTCTAGTGGAAAATGTAGTGTAAGGGAAGAATTTAGGGTGTGTTGGAGATTGCATCCAGCAAGCAATTCTTTAGCTCAGGAAAATTGTAAGTAAACACATCATGTAGACTATTTATTAATCACATTTTCCTTCCACCATAGTCCTTCTTGAAGAATCCCAGATTTCTCTTAAGTAATAACATTTAGAATATGTATAACTTAACAATAGATTCGGCGACTGTACCATTCACGATTTCGGTCAAGACAGAGTCGAACAACTTTTAGTTAGTAATAAAAGCTTTGGGGAACTTGGAACTTGGGGATATAGGGCATCACCCCAAAGGACCGTGTTCGTGTGCGTGTTCCCCATTCAATGAAACATAATTCAAGGAGTCACTTTTTGCGTCGCCTTAAGTGTAGGTAATTTATTAAGTAGTATTTACACAGTCTATTTAATTAATAAAAAATACAAATACAATATCCTATTTTAAACCTAACCCTAAAAGCGTAGAGCGCTTTGTTTAAATTAATTAAAAGTTACGCACAACTAAAAAGCGCTCCACACTTTTTGAATTAATAATTGGATATAAGAAGTGACAAGCTGCGTAGGTACTTATATCTTAACTAATACACGTCAATTTAATTATTTTATCATTTTTAGTGCGTGATAAAAGCGTGTTTTTTAGTTTTCTTTTAACTACATAATTTAATTTATTTTTTTACATTTTAGTCTAGTATCTATATTCTTCATTTAGATAATAAGTCTAAAGTCAACTGTGTTATGAATTGACCGGTTTAATAGTAGCCACTAAAGAGTTCCACGATCCACCTCCTGGCTCCATCATCAGACCCTGAATACCAAGTGCAATCTATGGGACTCGTCAAACCAAATCATATGAGTCCACACTCGAGGGGTTTAATAGAAGCCACTGAAGAGTTCCATTATCCAACTCTTGCCTCCATCATCAGAGCAGCTCCAAGATACCAAATTATATTATTGTCCTCCGAACTACATATACATACATACAAAGTTTCATTTCCATGCGACAATTTTATGTAGGTTAAAATTGACTTCCAAGACTTTTTTACATTTAGTCACAAAATTAATAATAAATTTCTAAATAAGTGAAGCTAATAAAAGATATTCTAAAACTAATCCACAACCTTGATTAGGACTACTTAGAATCCAATATACCAGGCAAACATGTCGAGGCAGTATTAGACGACAATCAAAGCGCGAACACAAACAACGGCCCCGAAAATCAACACGAAATCGGCGCCGAAACAGACAGAACTCCAATAAGTCATGTCACCCGAGTGCCCGCAATTACTGTTGACTGTCTACCCACTCGACATTTTGATGCAACAGCCAGCCACTTAACTCGCACGACATCGACAGTACAAACAAATCCACATGACACCCTCAATCAAATACACATGACGCAAACATGAAATTTTATCAAGCGTAGATAATAATTTGAATAACAGTCGATTTTAACGTAAAAGGTAATTATGATAAGTTATCTTGATCCTGTGAAGCATGTCAAGCAATTAAAATAATGTGTGTGATATGTGACGATGGAACAATTTAAGCCAAAACAATGAGGATCATTAACAAAATGTCAAAGTTAATAAGATAAAAAAACAGTTAGGTAGGGCTCCCACACAACACTGCGAATTCGCATCGCATCGCAAAAAGCTGCGAACTGCGCATTGAATTATAGCTAACAATTCAATGTTCTTGCGATGCGACGTTGCATCGCAGTTACGTAGTAAATCCTAACAGGCAATAGTTATTATTCACAGTGGACTGCGCATTCACTTGACATCTAGAAATGTATGATTATGTACCGTGTTGAGCAATAAACATTTTGAATTGAATTGAATTGAAAAAATAAAAACTGACTGCGGCGTTCAATTAAACATTTTCAACCAATTACAAAATGTGCCAGTCAAATAACACTCGTCTATTTTTGGTTCATTCCAGTTTATTTTTAGGTTCCATTTTTATCAAACTAGCCATTCCATTCGTCACATTCCGAATGTAGGTAGGTATGTCATTCCTACGTTCTCATCAATTGGGAAACAGAGTTTATTGAATAATGTTAATACAAACGTCATTGGGAAAATTGGTAAAAGAAAAAAATATTCTGTCATGGGAACTGCCGAGTGCCGACAGAAGTAAAAACTTAAAACTATGTAACAACGGTTTATTTTATTTTTAAATTAATAGAATTCAGAATACTATTAAAATTTCTTAATTTGTAAATTGAAATTATTATTAGTCTGGTTTTCACATCTGTATAATACATAGATTTCCGGTATAATACGTATTGCCACTCTTTGCAATAATTATAATATTTCGTGGTTTCATTTTCATTATTATACATTTTCATATAGTTTTGGGCTGCACAAGCCCAATACAAAATATAAATACAACTTAATTGAAATAATAATTAGTATCTATACACTTATATTATTTATACCTTGTATTTATACAGTATGTCCAGTTTCGGACTGTACAAACTTAAAGGGGTGGTACAGACCATCAAACGGAACAACTTTCTCCGAGGGCCAACATCGTAATCGTGAAAAAAAAATCAGTCGTCCAATATGGGACGACTGATTACATAACTTAGAAAACATACCTTAGTTCGAAATTAACATTTCGAACTTAGTTATCTTTTAGTTTGAATTTTTTAAACATTATTTTTTCTTTTAGCAATTTTCCCAATGACGTTTGTCCGAGCAAGAATATAAATTATTTTCACCAGCCAATTCCTTTTTCGACGTATCGGGATCGTTATTCAAGTTAACAATTAAAATATTTATGGTTAACTTTCACATTTTCTAAATGCATGATAAAAAACCAAGATAAAAGGAAAAACTGTAGCCCCGGGCGAAAATCGAATACCTATTAGTTCGCAAAATATCAATTTATAATTTTGCAAGCAAAGTTTACAAACTTATCTAATAGAGGTGTTTATTTTCTTTAATTTTGAAAACTAAAACTTATACGAACTGGATGAGTGGAGATAATTATATTTCGTTACTTAATTTTTCTATCTTATTACTTACATTTTTAAATATTTCTTAAAATAAAAAGATATAAAAAAACATTTAAAAATATAAAAAAATAGAGTTCCACCGGTATCGGGAGCAGGGTCCAAGCTACCGGTGGTTAGGGCTGCAGAGACAGGAACCTCCTCACAATGCGAGCCGTATCAAGAAGAACTGCCTTCTGAATCCGGCCCTTGATCCAGCCGCCTAACGAGAGCCTCGAGAGATGTTGGTCGAGGCTGTCAGCCATCAGGCCATTGGCCGTTACGACAATCGGCACAATGGCAGCCGAGCTCACATTCCACATGTCAACAACCTCGTGCGCTAAGTCGAGATATTTTATTTGTTTCTCTTTCTCAGCTTTCACGAGGTTCTCGTCATGTGGGATGGTAACATCGATTATCATTGCACGGCGCGCTAATCGATCTATCACCACTATATCAGGCTTATTGGCGACAATAGTCCTGTCAGTGATGATAGACCGATCCCAGTACAACGTGACAAGGTCATTTTCGAGAACTGGGTCGGGCACATACTTGTAATACGGTACCTCAGAGTCCACAAGTTTGTATTTCAAAGCAAGTTGCTGATGAATAATCCTGGCCACTTGGTTATGCCTGTGCAAGTACTCTCCGTTAGCCAGACGAGAACAACCAGAGATAATATGTCTGATGGACTCACCCGGACGGTGGCATGCCCGACACACGTCAACCGTCCCGTCCTTCATAATATGTCTAGTGGAAAAAAAAAACTTAGTGGAGATAATTATTATTATATTAGTCTTTGGTCTTGGTGTTATTCTTGTGGCAATATGACTGACATTTAGAATTTTATGTGAAACCAATCTGCCTATGATTAAAACTGAAAATGTCCAATTCTGTGAAATTTGGGTTACATTTCTACGTATTCCTTTAGTTAATTCCCGTTGACTTCTCAAATCTAACTAACTATCGCTCGCTGGAATTGTAGAAAATAGAACTAGGTAGGTATAGTTGTAAAATAAGTGTACGAGGACTTCACGTTCTAGTGCGGCTTCGTAGAGTCGCTAACTACGACTGTCATCATCATCATCATCATCATTATCATAAAAATCAAAATATTTTATTTCACATAAGCCTACATGGGCACTTATGAAACGTCAGAAGCTAGGTGCACGGTTCCGGCAAGAAACTCCATGGTTACTCTTTTAAAAATAATTGGCTTTTACAATGTTTTCAAATAATATTTTGTTAATCCCTTCTGTGAGATTGTTCCATAGTTATCCCGAAAATGTGTTTTTTTATTCATATTAAGTTCCTTTATACTCAGGTGGGACGTACGGCGCTACACGTGGCCTGCGAAGGCGGTCACTCCTCAACTGCTGCATTCCTAATGACCAAAGGCGCCTCAAAGGAGGCACGAGACAACTCGGGACGAACCCCACTGCACTTAGCGGCCGTGCATCGACACACTGAACTCGTGAGAGTCCTCCTTGATGCCGAATGTCACGTGGACGCTGTGGACAACGTGAGTTTATGCTACCTTAGTACTTCGATCCTACGTTTTTGCGTTGTGGACAAAAAAACACATGAGACAAAAATTTCGCATGTGTTTTAATTATGGTATGTACAAAAGTTACTTTTGAGGAACGTAATTTTGTACCATTTAACCTGTTATAGTGAATTTATTACGTCCCTTCACTTTGTTGAGTTTGTGAAATTTGTATAATTTTAATAATAATTTTGCATGCCTAAATTGGTGCAACACAGTGGACTGCGCATTCACTTGACATCTAGAGATGTATGATTATGTACCGTGTTGAGCAATAAACATTTTGAATTGAATTGAATTGAATGTAAAATGATTAGGAGATAATATACAACCTTTGGAGGTTTTGAAATATAAAAAAATTCAATTCAAAAATAAAATAAAAAACAGACTGATGATGACATAATTTTTCATTATTTTGTCTTTGTTTTTCCTCACAACATTAACTTTTGTACAAACATTTTTTAGAACCTGACAACAATACCCAAATCACTCGAATTTGTCGTTCACATAAAGCTCGCAATTTATAGAAGACAATAAAAGAAAACTTTATGAATAAAACATTGTGAGCTCATTACCTGCTTGTCGGGAGTGCGAATAACAGAAATAACATTGTTTTGTGGTTTTATATTTAGCGAGAAAAGTGGCCCTTGAAATATTGGCCCTTATTTCTGCAATATTAAAGTGCAGATTTTATTGTCAATTGGTTTTACAGAACGGTGTGACTGCATTGCAAATGGCGTGTGCTCAAGGTTGTCGGGGCATTGTGGAACATCTGCTTGCATTTGGTGCGAATGTACACATGCAAAACAATGTGAGTCGATGTTATTGTGAAGTAGGTACCTATAATTTTTTTGCAGCAAATGAATAATTAAGTTTTGTCCAATAAATTATTATTTATTGGACAAATTATTACTTAAGGGTTTTGTAAAAGACCCGTGCAAAAACACGACAATTTATTAGGAAATCATAAGCCTTGTACGAATGTAAGAAATTAGAAATAGTGTTGCGAAAAGAGAAACACCTAGGTATAAAAACAAATAGGTACTTACTTACATAACTAAACAGACTGAAAATAACCCATATTAAGTTGGGCATGAAATTATTAACTATACATATATACTTCTATTTACATAAAGAATGTAGATAAGTACTTTGCATTGAAACAGGTTGGGTCATCAGCACTGCATGCAGCCTGCGCAGCGGATGCTACAGATATCGTTGAACTACTCCTGGCGCATGGAGCAGACCCTGCCCTGACTGACCAGGTACAGCAATATCTCCCTTTCCTTATTATTATCAAAATATTCAGTCAGAATTGAAAAGAAAACGCCCTCCAAAAAATTATAAAAGAACTGATTATGTCAGGGGACACCCGGGTTTGAACCGGGGACCTCTCGATCTGCAGTCGAATGCTCTACCACTGAGCTATATCCCCATGTATATGCTCGTATCAAACGAAGATTCCACTTTGTTATCTATTCATTCAAGCTCATGACGTCATTATAATTAACATACGTTCTAGAAAGGCAAGTTGATAAAGCCATATTGTACTCCCACTGATAACTGTAATTTTATCGCTTTTCTAACAATGATGACTCAATAACTACACTGCCTACAACATCGACTGTGAATTACTGATTTGATTTACAATGCTAGCATGGAATTTGTATGCGCGAACTGGCGACGTCGTCGACTGTAAAATTTACGATATTTACCAAGATGCTGCGAGTCAGGAAGCTTATTCAAATTGTATACGTGTTTGACGTCAGATCGTTATTTTAAATGCTGTATACAAATTCAAACAACAGATTATACAACAAATTCAACAACATATCGTCTAAATAATTTATTTCCCATCGCTATCCGGACGTCACACGTTGTCAATGTCACGTCATTCTCCTTCTTTTTCGAAACATTTAAAGGCTTAATTATTACCAGTATAACCACCAGCTTTAGAGGTAAACAAAAGAAATACGTAATTTTAATTTATTTCCCAATTTGTTTTTTTTTTATTTACCAATTCTAGCGGAATTTATATATTCATATTTGGCTGGTTGATGTACCAGGCAAACAGAAATTGAAACGTATTGTATTTATTATATTTGATTGCAAACGATCACGCGGCGAAGGAATTTGCATGGCTTTGTAAACATTCAGAAGGATTTCATGCATTATTGATGGCACTCGTTCGGGAAACGTATTACATACCTACATTTGTTGGGTCAAATTTTGATATTTACTCAGTTTTCAGACAACGTGAGCGCCTGATTCTAAATCACAGGAAAATATTTTGTTTCATGAGGTAGGAGGTACCTATTTACCTATTCCTACCTTTTTTATGGGTGGAACTCGTTATTGATGTTTTCCGCCCAGGGGCAGGCTGAGGGGTCTGTCAAGCTCTTACTGAACTAACTTACCTCGTTAAGAAGTTTTATAAAAAAAAACACCGATGTTGATATTTTTTAAATAGGTAGGTAAGTAACGAAGTAAGTACCTACCTACACATACCACTTTGATAACCATCTCCAAAATATGAACATTTATAAACTTTCAAACCTTTTAAATTGGTGAAATGCCTAGGTTAATCACTTAAAAATAAAAAAAAATACGGTGATTTATAAGTATTTAGTATTAGGCATTACCCAAGAATTTCACCAGTAGGTATGCCCGTCGCTTTGCATATTAACGTAATAATGAACCTTCATTGCCCATACCGTACTATAAACTTATGTATTTTAATTACCCTTCATAATTTCTATTACTTAACAAACCAGCTTATTAACATTTGCGTTTACTATTCAGGATAACATAATCCATAAACTACAGTAAATGTCGGGATTCGTGTACAGAATCAGGCAGTAGGCTCAGGTTCACTGAATTATTGAAGCGCCTCGACCTCCGCAACGGCTTGCTCTCCTGGTACATTCACATCTATTGCATAATACAAATTTCAAACTGTACGCCGTGACTTTACTGAAAGACAAACAAACGGAAACATTAAATATGACGATTTAACTTTGTGCCTTCAATTTATTACAATACCACAATAATTGTAAAACATACACACATTTCCTCAGTTCATTGATCCACGATTCCATATTTGTTGATAACCATAATGTTAGACACAATGCAATGAGATTATGAGACTACCGAAATAGATCCTGCTGCAATAAAATTAATTATTCTAGATATTTATTTACCTCACTTGCAGCCTGGTTAGTAGCGCTATTTAAAGAGCAAGAGGATACAGAAGAAGAATTTTGAGTTTGTATCTGTGTATTTATTTCGTCGTTAGTACTTACCGTTAGTACCTATTATAATAAATCAACGTTTCTTAACTTTTTCCTGTGATTTTACTGATGATGTCCACTACCTACTTTTATGTTTACCAGTAAATGAAAAACTAAAAGATTTCCGCTACATTTGCAACCTATAATATTATTGTTTTAATTTTACCAGACTATAGATAAGTTTGCTGTTTACTGACACGCGGGGATATAGCTCAGTGGTAGAGCATTCGACTGCAGATCGAGAGGTCCCCGGTTCAAACCCGGGTGTCCCCTAGCAACCCCTCTTTTTATTAATATAGTCTACATAAAACATTTTTTTTCGTTTTTTTTTTTTTAATATCTCGGGACCCTAGGGTCCCGGACCTTTGAAAGGCGTACGAGGGGCCGACGCCATCTCGCAGAGGCCCTTAAACAATTTTAAGTGTTGAGGCACCAACCAACGATTATCCCTGTTTGCTCTATGCAAAATACCCGGGAGATAGGGTCCGTGGGGTCGCTACTGCCCAACAGCTCGCCACATGCTGCCCTGCGGATTTCTGTATCTCTCTTGGTCTGGCTCTTCATCCTAGATCTGTTCCGGCATTTTTTTTTTTTTATTGTCTTAACATATCTGGGGACCCTGGAGTCTCGGACCTTTGGAAGGCGTACGAGGGGGTCGAAGCCAACTCGCAGAAGCCCCTTAGTCAACTTTAAATGATGAGGAGGCACCAACCAACGATTATCCCTATATCCACTTGCAAGTGCACCCAAGGACAACCCCCGGTTGGTGCAGGACTATTGCAGAACATGGAAACAAAACATAATGGGCTATGGGTTTGGGTGGCTATAGTGAATTGGTTACGTAGAACTATAGAAGGACTATGTCCCCTGCCTGATCATTGTTATGTAATACACGGAAAAAGTGGCAGGGTGTGACTTGCACACTCAATAATGGGCCCTCGGAAAGGGTCGCTAGGACGCTAGCACATAGTGACGTAGCGACAAGGGGCCAACACTTCCTGAGGTGCTTGAGGAGTGGAGACGTATTCCACGGCTATACTTTGTTTATGAGCTAAGTTAGGAAAACAGCTACAATTCGTAAAGTAATTCAGCTAGCTTGTCTACATTTATTGTAGCTTTTCTTTGTTTACCTTATCAATGCCATACATAAAAACTTATCATCGTTTCAAATTAGGTTACTTTTATCAGAAAACAATAAGCTCTTCTGAACTTCTTTAGATGAATGAAGCTTCTTCTTCTTCTGCCTGAACCGTAGTTCCACACAAAAATGGAAAAATATTTGTATTTATTTCTGAATGATCCTCAACGCTATTTCAGGGGGCCAACCACCACCTCTTAAAGCAGTATAATTAAGGTTACTTCAGTGTGCGACAGAGATGGAGCTATACAGGGTGTCTAGCTCCATCTCATTCCCACACTCAAGTAAAATTAAAATAATACTGCGTAAAGAGGTGGTGGTCTAGCTTAACAACTTCCCTGTCCCATACAACGCATTTTTCACAGTTTTTTCTTCTGATGAGTTATATATAACATTCTTATATACCATAAAATATAATTTTCATAATTACATGTAGATTTATCCTATTTTGGTTATTTTATGACTCATTGTGACTCATGGACGTAGGGCGAAAACTTCTCTCGTGAGTCATATATGACTCACTGGACAGGGAAGTTGTTAAATATATTTCTTGTGTTAAGTTTTGAATAGCAACACAAAACAATACAATAACAATTTATTATTGTAAACAGAACCAGGCTGTTTCTGTTATTATTTGATTTAAATAATAGATCCGCAACTATTTACAATTTATCTGTGTTTGTCCGTTTGTCCCTTGGGAAATTACCGACAGATAGAATATAGTTCCAATTGGACCATTCGTTACTATGTTATTAAACTTCACCACTGACATTCTCTCATCTCATTTGAAATATTTTAAATTATTAATTGATTCTGATTAAATGGGACTGAATTACTTAATTATTTCACCTTACTATTCATCTTCAGCCACACATTATTAGCTTGAGAACACAGAACATACTAAATCTATAGGTACAATCGGAACAATAGCACCCTAATTGCGTAACACACTATCATCAATCACAATCTGAATGATTTTGAAGCAAATTGCTAATCCATTGCTTCGTTTGAAAAATGCAATGAATGTTGTTGAAATGTCAAAATTAAACCAATTCCTACTGTAAGTCTGTTACGCAATTGCCTTGCTGATCTATAAAGAATCTCCAAGTAGACTATAGACATCTGATATACGGAATATAGGCAGTACATACCTACTATATACCGTGGGTATTCACTCCGACAGTCGGAGATTTCAGGATATTACGGAGTCCGACTCTATCTCCGAACATAATATCCTGAAATCTTAGAGGATTCCTTCGCTAATCAATAGAATGAACACCTTCTAGCATTACCAATCACATGCAACGAGATAGGTAGCAATAAACACACTAATTAAATATTATCTGACAATAATTATTATTGTTAATAGGCTCGGCCCCTCGACATGGGACTTAAACATATATTGGCGAAATGTGGGTGTACTATAGGTACACTCTGCCCATCCCTTCGGAGAAACAAGGCGTGCTATTAATTATTATTGTTTTTACGGAATAACGTTCAGAAATGAATTCGTATAAAAAATCATGAAGTAGTAAGGTATCAGTAGAATGCCTCCATTAATCACGAATGTCAAGGTATATAAGTAGAGGAAATTGTAACAAGTAGGTAGATAACGGAGGCAAAGATTACTTTTTTGTAAAATTAATTTTCAACACTTGGTATTTCTCAAACTCAAAGTTATTTAATAACGTTTCACCTTTTTCGTACCTTATGCGTTCTCCCTTGCAGTCATCAGGAAATTCCTCGTCAACGTTAAAGCCGGGGTGAAGGGGGTTAAAGTAATGGAATTCATTCCGAGAACTGAAAAGACTCCATTATTGGCACCTACATACAATTTGCTCAGAGACTTGAGTCATGCTTGCTCTTTTAGCAAGGTAGAACAAGGTAAGTTTGCGAGTTTATTAATATTTTTATTGGAATGGTAATCTTGTTCAGTATGTCATTTGTGGCGCCGTCAGACCATTATTTTATTAAATTGTCTACACTTTGAAACTGACATAATATGGTTTAGGAGGAGATTGGGCAAGAGATGAGTAGGTATATACTATATACCGCTCCCACCAACTAAATTATAAATATAGAATCTCTAATCCAAATCCTTTTTTTTTCTTTTTTCTGAAGTCCTAAGCATTTTTTTAATTCAAAGCAATTTTGTGGTCATAGACCTTCTCATAGTTTTTTTAAAATTAAATCACGTTGACTCGACATTGCACGATCCCAGTACTACTCTAGCACACAACTCATAGGAGACTAGGTAGCTACTCACCTAATCAAAAAACAGCCAAGGCAAGCCGAGCTACTGACATATGAGTACACAATGTGAGCAGCTGTCTACTGTCTAGTCAGCAGTTCGCTCTGTGTAAATCAGCTATTACACGTTGTTTGCTTAGGATCTCATGAACCATTCAATATGAGTTTTTCTCAGCCGGAGTTGAGTCAAACACTTCGCGAAAAATACACGAAGGGTTTACCTTCAGGTACCAGGTAAACAGAACCGTGAGGCGATATGATGTGGATTATGTGAAAGAAAAACAGAAAACAAGGCTTTTTGACAAGCAAACTGCCTGTTGAACACGAGGCTTTTAAGCTTAGATACGAAACCAGTCTGTGAACTCACAGTCACAGTCACTGAGTAAAAAACCTTTGCCTGTAAATTACTAAGACTTAAAGGTAAAAAAATTTACTGGACTGATGTACAGTACACTTGATAGGTAGGTACTTATAGGCTATAACATAGCTACTTGTATACTACGTAACTTTCATGGCAAGTCTCATCGCAGATGATGAACGCGCTTAAATAGACAGGACAGAAAAAACTACTAACATGCAAAATACTTATCAGTCAGGGGTATCTCAACTCCACCGATATTTCCAGTGGTCTCAGTCCCCGGTGAGCGTGGCGGGCGGGGCGGCCGAGTCTCCCCCCGAAGGCTTCCGACGAGCGGCGAGAGGATCCTTCTCAGCTATACTGGACCTGCTGACTGCCACCGCCAACTTGGAGATACCACACCAGGTATGTTTAATTTTATTGTCCTTGCCCTAGGCCACAGAGCACAGAGTCGCCTCAGCGGCCACTGTTATATAGAGACGATACCCACTGTCAACACTTTCCGTACAAACCAAGCCTGTCAGTGAAGTTCACCGTTTAGATAGACTCATACTCATAGAAACTGACGGCCTGTGACAATTCTAACAATGCCCTGTGACCGCTAGCTTGCGATCAGTTGCGCCAAATTCGGACACGAATATAATTTGTAAAGGCGTCTCTAGTCTCTACTGGCGCGGCCGGTTTCGTGCTGTGTAGCTGAGGCCTTACAAACTAAGCACGTGTCAGGAAACATAAAAAATCTATAGTTTTACAAGGTTTTTTCAACGGTGTTTTATAGCATTTCACCCAACATCATATAGTCAAAAGATGCAGCTATAAAGGATGGTATCAGCTCCTGATTTTAAGTTCCAACATATTATCTATGTTGCAGAATTTTCAGTACACATCAACTTAATCAAATATTTTTCTCTTATATACTACACCCCACCAACAACCAACAACAACAACAACAATAGATTGGATTCATTGGATTGTTAATCTCCCTAATACGTTCCCTCAATAAGAGTAGATATGTTTTTCTTGTAAAGGAATCATTAACCTTTTTCAAAATATACGTAACAAAAAAGAAATAAAGTACGCCGAAATAAATTCGCGAAACATTTTCTTTTTTCACCACCCATTTTGGTTAGAAGTGTATTGTATTATATGTGTAGTGCACGGTGTACGTACATGATGGTATTGAAATATGTATATTTGATGCAATAAGTTAGTTAATTAGTAGACTCGCGTATTTGCACTTTGATCGCGACCTACATTTGGGAGTGCACTGACATACGGCGGAGCCAAGATGATGCATTTTTGTACATAATTTAATTAGTGTTCAATTAGACGTGGTTTGAGTCGGACAATTTGTATTTTTATTTAGATTCGCACCCGTTGAGCATCCGTTGGCATTCCTTGCAGTTTCTTGACATTATCTGCATTCTTGAATTCGCATCGACAGACTTTAATGTTTAGTTAGCAGACCGTACATATTTTTTTTTGGTCGTTAAAATAATGTTTGGACGGCTATTATTGTCGCTTCGTTACGCTGTACAATGTTATGCTCGGTTTCCAAAATGCTGGTCTGGTTTTTGAGCAAGTGTTTCTCGTTGTGCTTAATTGTATTAATGCCAAGTTCGTATTTATCTGCAAAACGCTGATCTAGTACGCCAACTAACGAGTTTGCAACATATCCCACTCCGTCGATTAATCCCCTTTTAAACCTGTGTTGAATTAATCGCTGGGATTTCAATTAGTTTAGTTCATTTGTGGTTTGTTCAAGTTGGTTAATTAATACATGAAATTGCATCAACTACTCATCGCAACGATGCTCTATCCAAAGGGGAAGTTAGACGGAAAAACAAACTAAAGTTTCTATTATGTTTAAATAACATATTTAATTACTAACTTTTTGTACTTTTCCGTTACTCATAAAAAGTTATGAACGAAATAATGTTGTTCTTGATACTTCATAATATCACTTTATGAAGCTTTCAAAGTTTTCAAGTCAAAATACATTTAGAAATACCGTACTGACATTACGTAGGTACTTAATGTGAAATTATCTATGGAAGGATACATGTTACATCATTTTTTTTTTTTTGGAACGAAGTTCCTAATCGCACCTAATATTCTACACATTTGGTGATTGAGAGGTAGACCGAAAGAAGTTTATGTTACATTTTGACCGTAACGACACTATTGTTACATAACAAAAGTGTCCAAAGGCGAAATGAAATTCGTTCCAACCGCACCTCGTTTTTTTTTTCTTAACTTGATATTTTGATTTCAGCACAACTAGAGAAAATCCTTTGTAAACACCACTCGCCAATACCGTTACAGCTTTTAATCCAGAATAAATATAACGGCGCAGGATAGCCTTTACCAGAAGTGATTATCGTGATACGGCCAAATGCAATAACCTATCTATCACCAGTTTTGGCATACTGGAGATAGGATAACCTATCTATCCATGGTTTTAACGCCCCATTAATCTATAAGAGATTATGGAACTTACCGGCCTGACATAAGGACAGGTACTTTAGTTTACCATCAATAGCGATCTGTCTTTTACTGAAAATAGATTATTGGGTTCGGCCGTTAGTGGTTCAGGAGCTTCAATATCATCAGGATTGTGCTGGAATATAGCAGTTCGTCATGGAAGTGGTAGGACACCGGCTCCCCTCTGACATCTTCTCTTCTGTCATCCGAAGACAGCCGCCACGCAACCACCGATGCGACGCTCTGTTAGAGTGACTGGACAGTCACTCTTATCCGACCTTATCGGTAACTCCAGTAACTTCGTAACAAACATCGGCGGCGCCTTCTGCTGCGCCGTCAAATATTTATTCTGTTTTTACGATGTATTTTAAGTAATCTTTACGATATTCCCCGAAAAATGCCAGTCATAGTTCAAATGGATTATTAATAAATAGTCCTTTTGAACTAGGTACGACGAATCGGAGTTATTCCGAGAAATTGCCAGTAAAACGAATATTCATGGAAACTCCGACAGGCCACTCAACGTCCAAAAGATGAAACTGAAAAAGAGCTATTTTTGTAATATCAGTTGCTTTGGCGTAAGCTTTTCATATTTTTAGTCATAATGTTTGAATCGTAGGTACCTACCTAGGTAGGTGTAAGGTACCTTTTTTTTTTTTTTTTTTTTTGTGGATGGGAAATCATCAAATGACTTCTCCCGCTCTGGGCGGAGCGGGAGGGCGTGTCAGACTTTTACTGACTAAAACCCACCCGTGTTCCTTCTGTTTTGTTCAGCATTGCCCACGTTTGGCTCCCAGACTGGAGGTGTAAGGTACCTTGGATTCAAATATACCTCTATACCTCTACCTTCATATTCATTTATTTGAAAGACTAGCTTCTGCCCGCGACTTCGTCTGGGTGAAATTTCGGCCCCCGATCGCGTCGCATCGTATCGCGGGTGGGCGATACGATGCGACGCGGTCGGGGGCCGCTTTTACTTCGTTTTCGCTTAGCGTTCTTTCCGACTTATTTTCATTTTGCTCAGCTCCTAAGGGTCGTAGCGTCATGTTAAATAACCTTCCCTAAGAATTGCGCTATCAAATGCAAAAAGAATCCGTCTGGTTGTTCCAGAGATGAGCGCGTTCAAACAAACAAACTCTTGAGCTTTATTATATTAGTATAAATAAGCCGAAAACACATTTTGAACAGACACTCGATCGTTCGTTATTGCCCGCAGCTTCGCCACGTGGAGGTCGGAAATTATCCCACGGAAACGTACTACCGGGACAAAAAGTATCCTATAACTAACCCAGGTCATGGTCTACCTATGTGCCAAATTTCATCGAAATCCGACTAGCCGTTAAGGGTGAAAAGGTAGCAGGCAGACAGACAGTTACTTTCACATTTATGATATTAAGGGCTGATTTTTCAATCGTCAGATAACTTTTACCTGAGGCATAAATATGGCGGTTTGACACATTTTCTATACAAAAGCTGTCAAAACGTCAAACATATTCCCTAGATAAAAGTTATCTGACGATTGAAAAATCAGCCCTAAGTATAATATTAAGTACGGATATAAACAAAACATAATTATCTACTGACCAGACTGCCTATGGTCCTGACTATGGTCTAGTGGTCGCAAGTGCTACTGATGAGCGTGAGGTCCTGGGTTCGATTCCCGGGTCGAGCAAATTTTTATTGGGTTTTTCCATCTGGAATTTCTCAGTAGCAGCCCGGAGTCTGGATTTGTGCCCGGTTGATGGCAATAGGCTCGCCCCCTATTACATGGGACTTAAACATAACTGGCGAAATGTGGGTATACAGGTACATCTCTGCCTAGCCCTTCGGAGATTTCAGGCGTGATGTTATGTTATGTAATTATCTACTGTACCTATTTGTTTCTTAACAATTACTGTTACCATTATACACACACAAATTGCTGTTTAAGTCCACACACACATACTGGTAGACAGGAGCTAGACCACCACCTCTTGAAGCAGTATTATTGTAATCTTACTTCAGTGTGGGAAAGAGATGGAGCTAGACGTCATGTATAGCTCCATCTCTTTCTTACACTGAAGTAACATTAAAATAATACTGCTTTAAGAGGTGGTGGTTGGCCCCCAGATAGGTATATCTGTCAACTACCGACAGACTGGACTTAAACACCCCCCTCCCCCCAGACTAGACGGTCGTTACTAACCTAAAATCGGTACCGAAAGTTTGTTACCTGAAGCAAAACAAATTGTCCCAATTAGGGGTCTGCCACAGATCGGCTAGCACTGATCGACTCTATTTGTCATGTCAGCTCTATTGAGGCTGCTTATAATGTGAAAAACCATATTGGCTAATTAACTCGTCGCATGTCGTAATTGCATGGAGCAGTGGTGGCAGTGGTAACTTGCGAGTTGCAGGCTCTGGGTTCGAACCCAGGCAGGCGCTTTATTTTGGTAAATACATAATTTCATCACCACTGCTCTCAAAACGGTGAAGGAAGACATCGTGAGGAAACCGGCATGTCCTAGAACCAAAAATTCGAAGATATGTGACATATACCAACCCGCACTAGGCTCGCGTGGTGGATTACAGCTTTTACAGCCTACACCCTCTCACAGAGAAGAGGCCTGTGTCCCAGCAGTGGGAACAGTATAGGCTGATTATGCTATATGTCGTAATTACAGAAACAAAAAGCCATTGTGGCTGAACCTATGGGGTTCATACAACACGCACAGGGACTCATTACAAAACTGATTTGCTCCCTATTAGGTACCTACATGGGACTTAAACATAACTGGCGAGATGTGGGTCTAGGTACCCTTCGAGGAATACTAGGCGTGATCTTATGGTAGTACACTGTAAAACAAAGAGATCATGAAATTTGTAATTAGTTTGATTTTGCTGTCCATTGCTGAACATGGTCTTCAAATAGTCCCTTAAGCTAACTTTCGCACGGACGTAAAAATATCGCGGCGGGATTTTATTGCGCACTGGATTTTCTACTCTCGGTTTTGAACTGAGCATTGAGAATCCAACAGAGTACATTCCATCGCGTCAAGAAAGCACACTGTTTGATTTTCAACTCTCGGCGCTAAGAGGAACGTTGAAAATCCAGTGCGCGAAAAAATATCGCCGCGATATTTTATACGTCCGTGCAAACGTCGGTTAAGACTGCTACAAAAGAAATCCAGAGGAATAAATTGACGTACCCACCGTTATCATACTTCGCAGATAATAAATAGGTAACACAATCACAGTGAATCAATAAATGTGTGTAATTCTTAGCATAAAGGAGACCCTGCTTAAGCTGCTTCCTTCGAGAACATGTTTTTTTTTCTAGAAGTTCCTGTAGGTACGACTCCAGAGAACTTTTCTTTAATTTTGTAACCTTAATAGTAGACTTGGGTCTAAAGTCCCTACGTCCTTTAAACCACTTTCGGTTAGTAAAGTGAGTTAACAAAGTTAGGACGTTTCCAGGCAGTTCCATTAAAACATTTTGCACATCCTGTGTGCTCATAGGGGCCGCACAACTATTTTAAATGGAAAATGTCGTTACCCTTTCAATGTTGAACGCAGCCCTGTCCAATTTGACGGACGTACGATGTTAGGTATACGAAACGAAGTTTAATCCTCGTAACCGAAGCACAGTAAAGTTCACAATTAAAAGTTTTGACCTCAAACCTGCTGCCTTGCGGTTAAAAATACCGAAAACAATGTATTTCCTGAACTAAAGTTTATGTTGGGGAAAGCATTGAGTTAATCCTTACTTTTTAGTCTTAAGTCGAGTTTCTGGAAACTTTCACTATATAGCGTATCATATGCTTTCAGGGTAATGATGCTGTTTTTCTTCATAATACGAATACACTACGGTAGGGCAAACGTGAAAGTGTAAGAAATACTTAATGTATAAAGAAAAATGAGGCTACAAGGGCCGAAAAAAGAGGTCACACGTATCTCTTAAAACAGGACCATGTCGAGAGCATCTCCTGGGTTCAATCTACTAAATAAACTAGGTATTTTATTGGCTACAGATGCCTGAAATGTTGTAGGTACATATATAGCTTCAGTAGGTATCATGGCGGTGAAGCGAACCCGGGGAAATAAGAGTTGGGTAACTTATTAAATAAAATATCGCGTTTCGATACTCGATAGGCGCAAGTAGCAATAAGTACACACATACAAATAAATAAAATTGAAGTGCCTGTTTGTAATGTCAAACTAACTGCTTTTACTAAATGCATATGGAAAGTATATACGGTACTAATAACAAAAAAAAAATATCTGTCGTGTCTGTTTATTCCGGCTAATCTCCGAAACGGGTGGACTGATTTTGACGGGACTTTCACTGGCAAATAGCTGATGTTATAAGGAGTAATTATATTTTAGAAAAAGAATTAGGGTTCTGCGCAAAAAAAAAACCCAATAAATTGTGAACAAAATCCGATTTAATATGGAAGTATTGATATCCACGCGGGTGAAGCCGCGGACAATAGCTAGTATGTAATAAAGATGGATCTTGTAGCAGATAGGAAAACCTGCTTTGCCAATGAAAATTAACTTTGCCAAATACTAAGACTACTTTTATATTTGACACAGATTTTGATTCCTCTTGGAAAGTTAGAAGTTAGAATCTAGAGTGTCTAAAGCAAGTCTAAAGAGGAAAATCAAGAAAACATCTCCTTATCATGAGTGAAGAGTGACATGTCAAACAGACAAGCCTCAAGCACCCTAAAACATCGTTGATAATCGAAATAACCGGATATTTAAGTAAAACAACCTCAGGCCGCACCGAAACGCAACCACGGGATTATTTCCACAGAAATGTCATAATTTCTTATCTCTAACCACTGTAAGTAGACCTCTCGCCGGAAAATCTCGATGTTATAAAAATATGACGTAGTTTTTGTATTGAAATATTATATTCGTCTTCCAGATATTTTCTGGAGTAGGTAGCAATATACTTCGTTGTTATTGAATTGTTCAGCGCGGAGATTTGTTTTTATTGTCAATCCGCCAACGTCACGCGTCATTGGTAAAAGGTCGGTTGGGACGTCCGGAATTTTAAATTAACGCGTGCGTTAGGTACATTTATAAATTGGTAGGATTTTAATCATCTTCCGCTTTCTGGTAGGTAGGTACCTCTTTCGTTATTAATCTCACAAATAGTTTTCAAGGCCCCGTATTGTACATACGTGTTTTACTGTCCACTAAAATTGAACAATATCCAGGGTATAACTGCGGTCTTATCGCTAATGTATGTACCAGACAACCTAGGCCTAGGTGGGGTACACGTACATATAATACGGTATTTATAAAAGCTAGATTAAGTAAAAGTCAAAACTTTTTCCGACGTTGATGTGTTACCTTTTGCATTGCATTTCGGGACTTGGTAGGTTAGGCAAATAAAACTTCGTGCAGAACTGCAGACAGCTCATGGTGATTTCAACTTACAAGGAGCAAGCATATACCCCTATTAGCGGAAAATAGAACTTTTAGGCGCGGCGCTGTGGACAATGGTAGAACAAAATATCAAAAATTATAAAAATGAATACCTTAATCGAGATACACTTTTAATTTTATTTAATAGTTTAAATGTCGTTCTTCAATATGCAGTAGATATTTTATGTTATTAAGGCATATAAATTAATAAAAAGAGGGTACAATCCGTACAATATGTCTTTTCCTATACTCTCCCAGTTTTACTGTACAATTTCTTAACTTTCAGATTCGTATTGACTCTGTTAGAAAACCCTATTGTACCTTTGTATATTTCTGAAAAGCTCATCTCACGTAGATTTGAAAATAAATATTAGTTTTTAATGTATTTGTGTTGTTTTTAACATAAAAAATAAATAATTAAAAATGAAAAAAACGTCCCTTTTTAAATCTTTTCACTGTTGCCGAAGTTTCGGATTTAATGTTTGTCTATAGTGTAAGTATTCATTATCAACATGTGTGAAAATCAGCTGCAGTTTTTTGCGGTTTCCAAAGATTATGAACCAAGACACGATAAGAGTCCTACAACGAAAAACTCCGTTACCTATGCAATTTTCATACGAGACGGTCCTATCACATGATATGCGGTTATAGGTAATTTTATAATTATCAATAATATTATTATCGTGTAAATGGTTTTGCACAAGACATGCGCGTGAATAATGTCATTAAAATTTTTCACACTTCCCTCGTTTTACATATAATGTTTTGCCACTTATTTATTTCATCGAATATTTACATATTTTCAGTAGTAAATAGACACGAAGTCAACTGTTACTGAATGCTTTTTTTTTCTGCAACTTTAAAATGAGTACTTTCACATGTTCGAGACGTGAATTGATAGTTATAAAAATTGACTCACTCAACACTGATTCTGAAGATACTGAATGATGAGAATATATCTAGATACTATATAATACCTAAGCGTATTTAGTTTTTTCATACTTCCGTAATAGAAAAATAACCCAAGTAGCAATATTTTTATTTTGTGTTTCAAGGCATATATTATTAAATAATGTCATTTAATTTAGGATTTTTTTAAACTGTTTTCATATTTACTTGTAAAGACACATAACTTATTCTTATTTCTTATAAATAATTATTGATTACAATCAATAATTATTTATTTTTTTAGAACAAATCATTTTTTTTATTAAAAAATAAAAATAAAAATCCTACTACCTGTTGTAGGTACAATGACTTCAAATGCATTATACTTTATAAATAAATGTATCTTAAGAAAAAAAAAAGTTACAGATTTTTGATCCGAAGATGACCAAAATTTTCCTTAGTACGCGAGTACAACAAGCTGCATTTAAAAATTACTTAAAAGATTTTAATTTTAAACCCTAACCTGGGTCAAATAAATTTGTTTTGTTTCTTTCTTTCTTTTATTAAACGGAATATTCAAAATCCTTTAATAATGTGTATGAGGTCCCGGAACGGCAGAGGACAGGCGTCAGACGTGTGTGGAAAAAAGAAGATGGAAGCCTTTGCCCACCGGTGGGACATCACAGCCTAAATAGAGATAGATAATTAAGAAGGTATGCCTTTATTTTCCTATTCATAGGTACATGTCATAATTTCCAAATCACGTAGTAATCTACGTGATTTTAAATAAGTACTAAATATTAAATTGAAAGTAGCTGTCATTTGCCTCAAATGATTTTAATAGCAGTGTAGTCACGAAGTTTAAAAGTTACCGTAAAAGTACTGTTTTTTAACGAAAGGGGAATGGAAACATGATGTTTAGAGCGTGGCGCCTGTTTTGCTAAGTTAGTTCTCTTCGAGCCTCGGAACCTGAAGGTGATCTTTAAGAAGTCTAAAGTCTATACTGTTAAATTGAATAGTACCTAAGTAGTACCAAGTTTGTATGTGTGTGAGAATATAAATACAGTAATATTCGTACTGAAAAGGTATATCGTTTCACACAGGAGAGACATACTTTTGCATCCTTTACCACTTTCTTACGATAAAACACAATTATTATTATTACCCTCAGAAGTTTTTCCTTTCACATGGTGTTATTGATACCAGGTAAAAACCTCCAGCAATAACAAATTAGATTTGTTGGTGACAGACCGTGTAACACGAGAAATACAGGCTCAGTTACCCTTTTGACCCTGCTAATTGTGAAAACATTATCACGGCCTTTTGAAACCTTTTCGAAGTAAGTAGACGAGTTTTAGTAGATTTTTAAATCATTATTATAGAACTAAATAATTATTATTTAAGCCTTTTATTTCCCAAAACTTATATCAAAAATTCATTACGTAATATCATAAAATAATCGTTTGTTTCTAACTAAAAACTAGTTAATTCATTTATAATAATTTAAACATGCATTTTAACAATAATTAGATAAGTCCCCAAAAGAGTTCAAGGAATTGTGAAATATCTAGCTATTCACCCTTGGATCGATAGATCGACTTATTTTCAGTCACTCAATCGCCTTTACAGAGTACCTACACACCTAACTTTGTTACTGAAAGTAAAGTGACGTTCTAAGCTAAGTGAACTGGTTGGTAAAATATTGGCAGGTAAATGCCTCGTCATCATCACTGGCAGCCTTGTGCCATGTATCCCTGGTACGTGCGAGTCTCAACCAGGACTTACACCAGGACCTACAGAAGATCCCGGGGAAAACCTAGAAAAATTTTATGCTATGAGTAGGTAGTTAATTTTAAAAGGAAAGTAGGTTACTTACTATTATTTATTTATTTAATACTTCATGCACAGAAATGTACAGAGGCGGACTTAATGCCATAGGCATTTTCTACCAGTCAACCTTTGCGTGATGCAGAGACAAACAGTGGTACAGTATTAGTAATCTACTCACTTTTCTTTTAGCTATTCTTAAAACTTTAATAACTTACAACAGTCTCAGTGATTAAGGGTGTAACTAGTTAACTACATAGTGCAGTGTGATGAGCAAAAGCCGATAATATCCGGATTTCCCACTAACCGCGGTTAGTGGGAAATCAATCAAGCGGTTAGTGGGAAAAAACACGCGTGTTTTAACAATGTTTCGTGTAGCCAGAATTTAAATTCGAAAACTTTGCTTGGTGCGAGCTTACGCCAATTTCCTGTCATGATATTAATTTCCCGTTCTTCTGCCTGATCGCTCCGTCGCGCGACGGCCGTTATTGTTCAGCATTGTTCAATGTTATTGTGTACATCCTGGACACGGTTTTTCAATTTATTTCTAGATAATCTAGGTACGTGACAGGACAATAAAAGAGTCAAAACAAGGTATTCAATGGAATCCCTTGTTTTTACTCTTTTGTTGTGTTAGGACTGGTAGCTTTAGAGTTATTATTTTTGCATGGGCTTTATTTTTTTTGCACGGAACCTTAATTATTTTTCTAAAGTAAAACTACCTAATGTTACTCCTTGTAACATCAGCTATCTGTCAGTGAAAGTCCTGTCAAAATCGGTCCAGCCATTTCAGAGATTACCCGGAACAAACGGACAGACCGACAGACAGACCAAATTTTGTTTAATTGTTTTTTTGTGATAAGTACCGTATACTGGTATACTTTCATGTATACATTTATTAAAAAGTTGTTATTTTGACATTACAAACTGACACTCCAATTGTATTTATTTGTATAGATGTATAGATATAAATTTTTAGATAGAATATTTTTCTCAAATATTATTCAAGAGCCTATTACCTAGCTATAGTACTTAGGTACCTACGTACCTATCAAAACATCAACTAAAGTGAAACAAATTGGTAGGTACGCAATATTCAAATTAGTCCAATAAAAATCAATTAATTGGCAGCTCTCAACTCTCAATTGTATTCGATTCAAACAATGAAGCGGCAAGCCTTTAAAAACAGCGTGCAATCACCTAGGAGCAAGGCCGACGGTTTTAATTAAAGCTACAACGGCCGGCTTCCCTCTTGAAAATGCTTGCTTTCCCCTCCACCTCCCATTTTCATAACATTAGAGTGTAGGTTCCAAGGATGTCGGACATAGGGTACCGTGTAAAATGATTCAATTTGCTCTTTGCCTTGCGAG
The DNA here is from genome assembly GCA_947568875.1 of Fissipunctia ypsillon. Lineage (NCBI taxonomy): Eukaryota > Metazoa > Arthropoda > Insecta > Lepidoptera > Noctuidae > Fissipunctia > Fissipunctia ypsillon. Next base: position 3,892,266 of record OX387655.1, read on the forward strand.
GGCATGTGGGTACCTACACTCTGTCTATAAGTAAAATGGCGATAGTAACACATTGGATTGAACGATAAAGTTTGAAGTGGCAAAAGGGCTGAAAGTGCTAAACTGAAACTATAATTAAGTACCTGTGTCAAACCTTCTTCCCTTCCCTTTCTTTGTTGTTGTTGTGGGTGCACTATAGGTAGGCTCGCCTCTGCCCAACCCTTCGGGGAAACAAGGCGTGATGTTATGTTGTCCCCTTTCTCGTCTGAAATGTATTTAATTAGTTTCCCTTAAAATTCTTACTTCTTGTCGAATTCCACTTACCTAATTAATTATTATATTAGGTACTTAAGTAGGTAATACTTAGGTAGGAGGGGTACGAGAACTTCGGAGGGCCTTCCCCAAATGAATGTCGTAATTTCTCTCTTAACCGCTTACACTAAAATCCGACTTAAACCTAGACAAGACACTAATTTTGCTAAAGCAATTTTATTAAAGGAAATCATTACTTTTGGAATTTATGAAAGTGCAAAACAAAAAAAAAAAGTTTATACGGATGTGGGTGGTGGGTTACGGGGCTGTATGAATATGTTAAATTCTCTTCACTTTTCACTATAATGGGACCAAATCTGAAGCCATTCCCGGCACTATTGTAGGTACGAGTTTGAAAAAGACTGTTTTCAGTATGTTTCAGTTAAAGTAATAATACTTAGTAACCTTATAAATAGTAGTTAATAGCTTTTATGCCAGTAAACACTGCAGTTATTACGGTTCCGTACCTTAGGAGGAAAAAATGGAACCCTTATAGAAACTCGTGTGTCTATCTGTCTGTCTGTTCGTCTGTCACAGCCAATTTGCTCCGAATCTAATGGACCGTTGAAATTTGGTACACATATCAATTTCTGTGACCCAAACACGGACGTGTTACGTAATGAATGAATTTTGATATGGATGTCACTTTTGGGGGCAAATAAGAAACTTACAAAAAAAGTTTTGTAAACTATACTTACCGCGTGACACATCAAATGGAAGGGCTTACCATGGGGGTGTCGGATAGATTTTTTTTATTATTATAAAATAAATGTTTTTAAAGTTATTTTTAAGAAAATAGATAAAAATTGACCATACCCTTTATCTCCGACACTATTGAGACAAAAATTTTGTAATAATACAGATAATAGTTCTATACCTATAGATTACAGGAAAACCTATAAGAAGTCTATGGTCTTAAAATAACACGGTAAATCTCTCAATATTGTGCGTACCAACTTAGATTTGCAGTTGGAATGTATGGGGGAACATGTTTTTCAATTATAATGTTAAGTTTGTTCTTGGAATAATTCTGTCTCTTCTTTCTCCATCCCAACTACGGAACCCTTCATTGTGCGTGGTCCGACACGCACTTGGCCGGTTTATTTACTGTGAAACTAAGGCTCTAGGGTTATTCTCCACATAGCTACAGTGTGCGAAATAAAGTTTTTGTTTTTACTGAGTTAAATAGGTTTAGGTCTATTAGTGGTTTCTATTCACGTAAAACAGTGAATTAAAATAACTCATGGTTTTAGGTAAGTACATAAATAAAGGATGTAAAAAGAAGCTTTTAAAAAAGCCGAAAGTCCCTAACTACTCCCCGTCATTGTGATTTTTTCGTACTGGACTATGATCCAGTATGTGCAGATATACCAGCACCCTATTTGCGTAACACACTATCAATCACAATCTGAATGATTTTGAAGCAAATTGCTAATCCATTGCTTCTGATGTTCGAAAAATTTGTCTGCTCAACAACGTAAATAACGCAATGAATATTGTATAACTGTCAAAATGAAACCGATTCCTACCGTTAGTATGTTACGCAATTGCCTCGCTGCATATAGGTACTAATTGTGTAACACATTTTCTTTGCGGGCCCAAAATGTAGCACTCGCAATCGCTTGCCATATTTGGATTTGCGTAAACAACATAAAGGAACCTTCTGGTTACGGAGATATCGAAGGTCAAAGTTTCAAATTTTATTTACTTTTTTTCACGAAAACAAGTTTTAAATGTTATAACTTAAATTCTCCCACAACTCCTGTACCGGTGCATGCGCCCACCCATAAAAGTACAATAGCTTAAGTTGCGTTACATTGCTCCTGCCGTAAACAACGATTTTTTTCACACTAAAAATAAAAGTCGGTACTTAGCAATATTTTTAGCTTAATTTATTTAGTTTGATGTACATACCTACCTACAGAATGCAAAGATATGTGATGGGTCTTTTAACACCCTGTGTATTTAAAAATACAACAAAGATGAAAAGAAACAGCCCCAAGCTGTTTCTTTATTTTGAAGAGAAAAACGTATTCTTTCGGAATATAGCTTTTTTGTTTGGCTTTCACATTATTTTAGCCCAAATATGTATGGATGGTGAATGATCTCATTTTATGTTCCTCAATTTAGCTTTTATTAATTTAATTTAATGAAACATCACACATTAATCCCGAAACGAACGAGCAGATAATACTTTGTCACTTGTTGTGTAAACTGTCGCAAAATATAAAGCCGACTTCTAACATTTGTCAACCCTAATCCTACCCTCTTCGATCACTGACAATATTTGCGTCGGTGTCGAAGATAATTTCATTTTCCTTCGGGTCAATTGATCTGAGAATTTCTCAAGTAGCATGGTGAATTTGGGGCAAAAGTGATCGTGTACCTACTATTAAAGGAACTCCTACAAGATTGTATGTTTATTTCTTTCACTTTGACGAACAAGATGTTGTTTGCCAAACATCAACAAATAATTGCTGTTTAGTGAGTGAGTTTGTGATTCATTGCTACTGTGTTAATTCCAGGATCAGCCAGACGGTTCGACCACGCCGCGCGATGACAAGTCCAGGGGCCACTCTCCCGCCCCCAGTGAAGGTAGGTAATGTGTCACTCCACTTTACCATATTAATTTCAATAAGCTTGTCTTTGTTGACTACTGTTTTTAGCTCTAATGTGATGACCTGGTAGTGTGCACCAAAGGATGATGCCCATTTTGGTACCCCCCTCCGATAGCCATGTGTAGCATCGTTGGTTAGCTCTTTTTAAACACATCATATTGAATGGAGAAAAACTGGAATTTATTAAACAAACGGTTTTGCTAGGAATCGCGCTAGACGAGAAAGTGTGCGTTACTCCAGCAGGAAAGTAGCTCCTAGAGTAATTTGAATGGAACCTATAATTAGTGCGTGTTCTGCTGTAAATGTGCGCCAAATAAAAAATGTGTGCGCTTTGTCGTTTTGGAAAAAAACGGAAAAAACGATTCCTGCGTTCCTGTAATGTTGCTCAGCAGGAAAATTCTAAACGAATGATCGGAGAGAGAAATATCGTGCATGGGCAGAGAGCTTATATTTGTGCAAAATACAAATACAAATTATATTTTCGGTGCACACACCGAAAATATAATTTGTGCGTCTTCAGGTTTTCGAGATGTTACAATTCCTGCTGGAGTAACGTTTTGCAGAATCGTCTATCTCTAAAACCACTGTATGTGCGTCTGTAGAAAGAACATACACGAGTAGCTCTTAATTTGTGCGTATCTGTGACAGAATTAGATTTAAGAAAATATTTATAATTTTTAAGTAATCGCACTTTTTTTTTTTAAACCCGAAAACATGCCGCAGCGCCTAATTGAGAAAACGTATAAGCTTGCTGAAAACTGTATTTGGTCCTTCTTAACGCCTTATAATAACCATAAAAAGTTTCAAAAGTGTATGCATGTGCTATCGAATAATATTGGTAAAACTCAAAACGACGGTGTCATAACTTTGACGGCAAAATACAAGAAACCGGCTCAACCCAAGATGTGTATGTGTAAACCAAAAATTAGTGCATGTAGTCAAAAATATACAACGTGTATCTGGACGTACGACATTAAATTAAAACGAGGACAATACTAGTCCATCGAAACATTTTTAAGCGCGAAGATTAGTAGTTTAATGGAAAATTTAAAAATTGCAGTTTTCAAACAAAATAAATAGCAGAATCAACTGCATAAAAAGTAAACACGCTTTATCTACGCAAAGTCACTGACCAACGGTGCGGTGCGGGGTGCGGGGCGCGGCGGCGGCAATGTTTACCTGTTATTACGGACTCAGATCTACATCATGTTGAAAAATAAGAAAATGAAAAATAATTTCCTGTGGCTAAAGTATTCATTGGATTTGATTGATTTTTTGTATACGGGTAAAGAACATGATTTTCTATACGTGGTTTAAAGGAATGTCAATCGTCCTGTTCCACCTTGTATAGTGAAAATATTCAGCTTGGAATGTTTCGCATTAAATATAAACAAAAAACCAAATATGTCAAAAACGGCTGGCTATCCGACCAAATTCGAATGACTACAAAAAAGCGACGGATTCATACATATCGATGACCTTCTTTATTGGACGTATTAAACCTAAGCTGTTGTCCGTACAGTCGCGTTCAAACGTTTGTTGGCAATTATACGACCTAATTTTGGGAAATAACTTTCTTATAAGCGTTAAGTAGGACCAAATACAGTTTTCAGCGAGCTTATACGTTTTCTCATTTAGGCGCTGCGGCATTTTTTCGGGTTTTCAAAAAAGTGTGACTGCTTAAAAAATATAAATATTTTCTTAAATCTAATTCTGTCACAAATACGCACAATTTAAGAGCTACTCGTGTATGTTTATTCTACAGACGCACATACAGTGGTTTTAGAGATACACGATTCTGCAAAACGTTACTCCAGCAAGAATCGTTTTTTTCCAAAACGACAAAGCGCACAATTTTTTTATTTGGCGCACATTTACAGCAGAACACGCATTAAATATACGTTCCATTCAAATCACTTTAGGAGCTACTTTCCTGCAGGGAGTAACGCACATGACGAGAAATTACAATGGAGATCTCGTTGCGGGGCTTGGGAGGCTAGCTCGGCCGCCTGTTAGAAAGATAAGACTATTAACAGATGTAGAAACCGCGCGTTTGGTCTATTTAAGCTACTTCCACAGCATTGTCGTATGGCATTTTACCGTGGGGTCGGGCTGCTGACATTGAATCCGCCTTTATTTTGCAAAAGAGAGCTGTCAGAGCCATTTATAATCTACGTCGCCACGAATCTCTCAGGAAACTATTTGAAAGGATTAATATTGACAGTACCCTGCCAATTCATTTATGAAAATACTATGTATTTAAGAAAAAATAGATAGATAGATAGAATACTCTTTATTATGCACACCATCAATATTAAAGTAGAAATTTTACAAGGGGTGACACAATGGGCGGCCTTATCGCTGCCTTAACCTTGCTTTACTAATTGGGCTGTACCTACAATTCAGCTCTTTTTGAATAGAAATGGCTACAACTTTTGTTTATATTAAGGAGTCAGTTATTATTATACTATTTTAGAATCTGCATTAATTGAACAAGTTTTTAAAATAACGGGCACCGAAAGTGTCGTACATTTTTTTACACCATTCGCACCCCAAGTCACAAAGTTTTCTAGACATTTGAGTTACATTTTGAATTACTTAAACACATTTTTCTTTATTACTTATAAAATTACATTTACAAAATTAGTTGCATGTTGATAGCACATGTATTTCACAGTTATGAACAGAAAAAAATATGATAAAATAATATCTTTTTTTAGAAATTACAGCCACGTTAGTAAAGCAAGGTGTACATTTTCCAAAAAAGAATAGAAAAATATTTAATCTGAGATGTATGGAAAAAACGTTTCAAATTGTGGTAATAGTTAAATATACGGTGTATCGACCCCTTAACGTTGGACCACTATTTACGGCACACCCTGTATAATAAACAATAAATACATACATACATTTATATGTACCATAAAACACGTGCAAAGAACATATTCATCTAAAGCTACAGAATGATTTGAACACCATTTGTGTAATTTAAAGTTACGAAATTTAAGTAACTCAATTAGCTGATTCTTTAATAAATTAAGTTGCTTCGCAACCTGCAAGTACGTCATCGAAGTATGTGTTTGAAAGCATGGCTTGTGCAGCAAGAGGCTTACCTCTACCTCTACCTCCTTCTTCTTCTAGAATGACTTATCATTCTTATGCCTATTTGCTACTTCTATTAAGCATCGAGTGGCCAAAAAGGTAGAGGCTTTCAATCCATATGTTACAGTTTGCAGACTGTAACTTAAGGATTGAAAGTCTCTACCTTTACTGCAAACAACTTACGGGTGTATTAGGATCATCCCTCCAAAGTATGTTCTGTAAGCTGGTGTGATGTTCATTTATATAAACACCACGGAACATTTTTTGTATATCACAAATTAAAACATAAATGTGTTCGAAATAAAAGGATATTAAAGAGCTCACTTTGTACCACAGGCACATTCAGCATGACGTCATTCAACGAAGTTTTGTTTTTCATACTAATTTCTACTAAGAATCAATTCTATTTTCTTGTTAATTTTTGACGTTCATAAGTGCCTTTTTTAAATAAACGTTTTGACTTTGAATGATATGTAATTTATTAATATTGGAGCTACTAAATGTATGGAAGCTGGCACCCAACAGCTTCCATACATTTCCTGGCATCATCTTTTTTGGGGGTTAGGTCTTTGGAGCGCTACTGTGTACCTATTCCATTGAATATTTCTAGCATAATATGGTAGACTGCCACTGTTCAGAAACTGAGAAGTCTCTTATAATACTCAAAAAGTTGAGCACATACTTTTTGTGCCCCCTTCCCCCAGAAATGTAGACAATTCCTGGCATCATCTTTTTTGGGGGTCAGGTCTTTGGAGCGCTACTGTGTACCTATTCCATTGAATATTTCTAGCATAATATGGTAAAGACTGCCACTGTTCAGAAACTGAAGTCTCTTATAATACTCAAAAAGTTGAGCACATATTTTTTGTGCCCCCTTCCCCCAGAAATGTAGGCCAACTCTTTTAAGAAGTCTTCAGTCCAGAAAACTTACAATCAGCTTTATCGTCTTTCTGAAGGAATTTACCCTCCAGATTATATATATTAATGAAAATCGAGCTAGTTAAAAACCCAGTTTATTAAACATACTACGAGCCGGTTAGGCCGAATTTCACCAATGAAACTGAACGCGATCAGCTTATCTAAACCGCGTTCTAGAGCTGTCAGTGTCAATCTATGGTTATGTTCCAGGCGTGGAGCACGACAGTGAGAGGTGATGGTCGGCCAGCACTCTGCTCGACCGGCTGGCGCAGCGGGGCTTCGCAGCAGACACGCGGCTTGCACTACCTCCCACAGGTACTCCTATAACTCGGACCACTCTGATTTTGCCTGGTTTCCAACGGAGATCCAACGTTCTATAAACTGGGGCATATCAAATGAATAATTTGGAATACAGTCGTTAGATTTGAGTGAAATTCAATGTGTTGGAAAACCGTGGATTATTCCGCGTTTAAATTTATTTTTTGAAGTCATCAGATTTGGGAGGGGTCTTAAGTAGGTCCCTTCACAGTTTTACGACGAGCATAAATATGCAACGTTGTTATAGCTATGGTTATAAAACACTAATGAGCTTCATATAACATTTTATTTTGTGTTGCATATCTGGGCCAAGCTTGTATGGGACCATTAGGTATATGTAAGTAGGTATACATATTTTTGAGGCCGATTATCTTAGATGGCGCTAGATCTAGATACCTACGCCTGCGAGGCATGATTTCCATAGGTACTGCGATCATCAAGTACTTCCAAGCGGCAGTGCAGAGGCCAGGGTCTCTAAAGTCAGTCAGAATTCTAGTATAGCTCCCGTTCTAGTTCTCTAATTTTCGCTCATTGATGTAATAGGCTGAACCAAGAAGTGGTAGGTAGCACTATTCAAAAACTCCTGTCATAGCTTTTAGGTAGATCTAGCTTTTGGCCGCGTGGAGGTCGAAAATTGATGTGCATCGGGACCGAGAGCCCATTTTTTTATTTGTGCGAAACATATTGACACTTATAGGGAAATTGGTTAAAAATAGTAAAATCTTAAAGCAAAGGTCCATAAGAATTTGAACTCATTTTCCTTTAAGTCTCAATCGTTTTTTTTTTTCAAAACGACAAAGCGCAAATTTTTTTATTTGGCGCACATTTACAGCAGAATACGCACTAATTATACGTTCCATTCAAATCACTCTAGGAGCTACTTTCCTGCTGGAGTAACGCACGCAAAACTACCTATCCTGTCTTAATCGTCGTCAAACTCCGTTCAGCCTTTGACGCGTGAAAAGGAGGCAACAGACAGACAGAGTTACTTTAAATTTTAATATTGTCTATGAAAGTATGGATTTGCACTTCCTAAGCCCCTTTGTTCTCCATTCCAGGCTGCGCCCGCTACCGCGAGCTGTGCTACCGCGCTGCGCACGCGCACCTCCCCGAGGATGCGGTGGCGCGCCCCTGCGAGTGCGCCAACTGCAGGGCGCGGCGCCACTCCGCCACCGCGCCGTGAGATCCGGCCCTCGTGACCACCACAGCCGCTGTCACTCGCCCCATACCCGCCCTCCCGAGCGAATTTATTCAGCGGAACTGACGTTGGCTCAAGCTCATGGACAATATTCGTGTCTAATCTAGTGCCGTTTCTGGAATGAAAATCGACACGTCACAATTAAACACAAGTAAAGTGATGCGATTGGCTGTTGATAAATTATTCCACCAATCACAGCAGTTTACGCACGCTTGTCACATTAATTTTCGTTCGAGAAACTGGCACTTGCAATGTAAATTTTATTGAAAGTGTTTCCATTATGAGTGTTATCGTTATTATATCATAAACGAGTGTCGCGTGCTTTTGTCGTTTCTAGATGTAGTAAATAATAAGTACCTAAGAACCTTAGTCCTCGACAGCATACCACCTGATGTCCGTACGAGTCCTCCAAAGCGCCATTAGATGCGAATGTGATGCTCGTGGATCAGCTCCCTCAAGCCTAGAAGGCGTATTTTTATCGATGCTTCAAGCTCAAAATTTTGATTATCTTTGTCACATTGGTGTTCATTGTTGGTAATTTCTTTGTTCTTACTCCAAAAAATTACTATTGATGTTTTTGAGTCATAAGTGTGTGTAACCCTTGCCCTTTTCCCAAAACTAACTAACTAAAACTGTAGGAGTAACGGATATAGCCTATCTCAAAACATTTAAATGTCACATCTATGTCTGCAATGTTTTTGAAATTAAAACAGCTATGCTACTAGTACCTAAATGTATCATTAGTTTAATTCGGGGCCTTTCTCTACGAAGGAACCATTTAGTCAATTCCAAATGCACTTAGCATCACCTGATGTAAATATTCACTTCTGTCCTAGTGCCTTACCCGATCCGCTTATCAATTTAAATCAGTCATTATCCAAAATACTTTGGCACGTTAGAGAATTCATGCAATGTAGGATTATATTCCAAACATTGAAAATATGCACATCCAAAATCGCTTTTGTAATTAAGGAAAGAAACGCAATCGCAAGCGTTAATATTAAATTCAAAGGTTAATAATAATTATTGAGTAAAAATTTCTGTCCATTGGAGATAAGATTAAAATTACCCTAGTGTAAGCTTTGTAATAAAATAATGTGGAAATTAAATTTACACAATTTATTTAGACGATTCTCTACATAAGAATTTCCGTAACACTAATTTATTTTGAAGAACACGTTTGGTATAAAATCTAAGCCAAAATATTAACTTATGTGTAGGTGGCAATCATTATCTCTATGGTCCAGAGTATTGAACTGCTAAACTATATTTATAATTCATGTGTGCTAAAAGTATAATGACCTCTTAATTTTAGAGCCTAACATTAATATTAGATATAATATCTAGACGTAATTTCTAAATTAAAAACATCTGACCTATTGTAATACCTGTCCATCGGTGTAACTTTAAACGATTTATAATAATTATAATAATGTACATTAACTTCTATTTTATATTACATCGCTAAAATTATAAACATTAATTTTAATTACATACATTTGTAACTTCTGATCTATTTTCGATTGTACTTACCCAATGTCATTAAATTTTAATAGTACATTATTTAAATATTATTAACAAGGCCTACCTATTCGAGTTATAAAATGTATTTAAAACGATTCAAAAATAAAAATATGATTATTATAAAAATCGTACCGTCTATCAATTTATATACCTGTAGGTATTCGTGTTACTAAAAAGTTACAGCTAAACAGTTACAGTAGGAGGATACCTAGACAGTCCTGTCAATAAATTTAAATAAAACTTAAAGTATTTATTACTTTTATTAAGGTTAAACAAAAATACACGTTTCAAGAGAGAACAGTATCAACAAAAATTGTTTGAACGGCCGGACGGCGCGGATGCTTTCAAGTTTCAACATCATGAAATTAATTTCTTTAATCAAAAACAACGCAATTTTATTACATTTGACACGAACCTACTCGGAAGGTATTTTCCAATTTACTCATAAATGCCTCATATTAACAATAATACCTATTTCGGCATGAACATGATTTCTTTGAAGTCACAGTTAATTTTATAACCATTTTGTCTGGTTGGCTATCCTATCTATCATCTAGAAGTAAATATTAGAAAAATACGTCAATTTATTTTTGTTTCTAACAAACAGAAAAACAAGCTCATTTGGACATCGCCCGCGGTGGTATAGTTATGCAATAATCATGCCTAAAAGTAGTCCACCTTAGGATTTACATATAAAATTAAAAGTGACGAGGTACTTTTTGGTGCAATCTTCGATAAAACAACAATTTTACAATGGTGATAGATACATCATTAAACCTATTATTTTAATCTTAAGAGATTAAAATAATTCCCAAAAAACTTACACAGAAACTTTGAGCAATTTTTTATAACAAGAGTTACTGGCAGGTTTATAAGACGGAAGCGACACAATACTCATATATTTTATACCTTATCAAATAGCCAAGGCTTATAGACACGTACCATTAGAACAAGATGCTTAAAAGATCAGATTTGGGAACTATTGCTATGTAAAATAAAATGCTCCAAACTCTGAGAATGATATTACAACTGAGAATGTTCAGTTTAAAAAAGCTCACTAGATTGACGGGCCCAATCAGTCCACACTACACAAATATTTCCAAAAGAAAAAAAACTAATCTAGTAACTTAATAACTCGGAAAATGCTCTAAAAGGGACGCCTCTTAATAAATTCTTAATATCTAGTTATCGTCAAGTCGATGACGTAAGACATACTTCACGGTACTTTAGTAAGATGCATGTCCAATAATATGTCAAAGAAATGCTTCAAGTCAAAAGTAAATATTATCAAAAACTAAATTGATCAAGTAACAGGCGTTCCTGTTAGACTTTTTCCAATAAAAATAATTTACAAACTCAATGATTGCGTTCGTAGAAAAAGAGATAATATTTTACAAGTAAAAACGACAATGTTTGTTAATAAACGGAGTGTCGCACAAGGTGGTTTGTTAGCCTAATTTGTATATTACATAAACTTAAAAACTTTATAGCATATAGAGCTGCGAGTGGCTTAGTCACTAGTTGTGTCCAAAGTGTATAAAAAGAGAGTTAAAATTAAATCAGCCCGCACTATCTTAACGACATCTAGTGATGGTCTAGGACAGGTGCGCTTACAAATAAATTGTAATAATCTATGCGAGAAAAAATAACGTTCTAAACCTATCTATAATAAGATATACTATATAGTACCGGAATGCAAGTATAAAAAACCCTCGTAGACTAACAAACATTGACAAGTGTAACGTAAGTTACCATGCTCGCACGAATTGCGAAAAGTATACGCAGCTCATTCATTAACGCCGATAGGGATGATAGGAAGAAGCTGAGGCAGTGCCGCCTGATGATGAACCGTGATAGCTGCGCTTCGATGACCGTTGGTAACCATCGCCGGACCCACCGGTGTATTCATAGTCGTCACCTGGATATACAAAACTACGGTTAGGTATCATCATCCGAGGGTAAAAAAATATTTTATAGCAACATTTATAAGCCAATCTACTGATATACAAAATGAATAAAAGGAAAATAATAAAATGGAACTTACCGCACCACGCACCACTATCCACACACCAGGGGTTTGAGTACGGTATTCATTCAACTTAGGTTTAGGACAAAAAGGTATATTGTGATCAATCTTGTCGCAAGTAAGTTCAAGATAATTTGGAGTTTAAATTGCCCCTGAAGAGTAAAAACGATCACAAAGTAGAACCCTTGTATCCTATGACCTATTATTATTCTACAGTAAATTCAATGCCTCCAAATATCAATTCTAATTCTTTCATGTGTCAATTTAACAAATACTATTTAATGAATCCCCTATTAATGTCTATACGTATTTTTACCTAATGCGTGAGTACTAGGGCTACATAGCTAGTGGAGAATGGTCAGTATGGTCACGGGAAAGGAAAGGGGAAACCTGAGGCAGACGCAGATACGTCCGACACATTGCAAAAAGACGGTTGTGGCGACACCATCCCTCCGCAATACATCATGGGGACCTGTTGAATACTTTGGTTTACATTGTATGTATAAAAAACTTATTCTTAAATGGGAAATGTGTGAGAATATTGTGAATACAAGTTTTAAAAGTCGTTATTTGGAGTAAATAACCAAGCTTTCATCACACGGCATTTGGCTGATATAATTTTGCTGCATACTGCGACGACTCAGCCCAATTAAAAAACAATAAATTACAAAATAAATGCTGATAGTTTATGCTAACATGAATATGGGCGAGGTTAACGAAAGACTACTTGGATTAAATGAAAGTTAGCAATATTTAAAATGAAAATGATTGTCTGTACAATGTGCCATCTAGCGTAACTAAGTAGAACTTTTTAGTAATCAGCGGCACGAAAAACATAACACGGAATCATTTAGTTTTTTTTAATCTATGGCGTCCCGTTATATAATATAATTATCTGCAAAGTGCCGTATGATACGAGCTTTGTTAAATTTTATGGGACTAATCATGGATGCAGGGCTCTGAGCCGTTTAAGAAGTGTATGCGAGAAGTCTGCGTTTAGCAGTAGACTATTATAGATAAGAAGGGATATTATGGACCTGTGGTGGCGTTCCTACGACGTCGGACATCTGTGGGACGTTCACATACTTGGGACTGCCTGCATTACCGCCCACACCATCGCCTTCTGCCGTACATAGCTATTCAGATTATTTTGTTTGGATGCGACGTCAAATATAAAAAAGTAGACATATTTTCAAAACTACGGCATAAGCTGTTTAATTTTAACTTTTTTTTGTGCCAATTTAGATCCTATTTTATTTGCGAGGGGAGGTACAGATTATTTACTTTCCAAATTATCTACGATTATTTTAGAACATGAGACTAGTGCGTACTGCCAATGCTAAAACGTTTTTATAAGTATTTAGTATGTATTGTATTGAATGTATCTACCATTTCTTTAGCATGGCCATCCAAAGCCCTTTTGAAAATTTAACGATACTACAGAAATAGGATAATAAATAGAATGTAATAGTAATAAGGATATATTATATAGATATGTAGCAGGTGCAATCATACGTTACCGTGAGAGAATGTTATGTGCAAAGAAAGTGTAGGTATGCATATACTGTAAATTGATACTTGTCAATATAGTGACAATATAATTAATGGAAACGGCAAATTCTATCGTTTCGTGTGTGCTTGTGTTAGTCATTATTGCCGTTAGTGTAAGACTATTATGAATGTGCTATTGAATGCGTTTTTAGACTATTATGCCACAATATAAAAACAAAAATTATGATATATCTGCTCAGAACCTGCCTGGAGGGTATTGTTACTACGGGGTAGGGGGTATGTGAGCGAACATTAAAAATGCCATTTTATTTTGAAATTTTTGATTTCTTTTAATTATCTACGTTTTATAATGTCCTTAAAGTAGATATATATTTCATCATAAGATATCTCAAATATTTGCATGTGGTAATATTAATATTTTATTAATCAACCAGTAGTAATTACTTAATCCATTAAGATAGAAGAAGCTTAATAATAGGAAACTACGACAAAAGTGTTTATTTCTTTCCATTACATTATAAACTACATACTTATGTTACCAGTTAAATCTAACACTAAATATATATACCCAAAATACCTAATATGAATAATGCATAATTTCTACTCCGAAAGACCTCAGTGTTATGTAGTGTGATAGCACTTATTACATCAATAAATCATCGCGTACAAGCTTCTCGTCTTACTTTAGTGCTTCGGTTAAAATTAATAATTAAAACCGTAATTAACTAATTATCATTAGGTAATCATCGTAAAAAAGAAACAATAAGGACGCACGTGTAAAGTCTATCATAATTTTCTTTTTTATACGAACATAAAGTAACTTATGTGGGGCGCGCGCGACGCGCCTGCGCCGGCCCGCGCCCCGCTAGCTTCACCAAGTATGTCAGCGCGTTAGGGCTAAGTATAGTAGATTACACATTACAAGATTACAACAAATCTAGATAATAGTCTTACAATTGTAACATGCTTAGATGTGGCTAGGTCGCGGTCGCCGCTTCCGATTAATTACATTTTAGGAAATTAATACAAGTGTGTATAAATACAGCGCCGCCCCGTAATGGGCCGGTGTAAATTAAACTTATATAGGTACTGTTTGTAAGTAAACATTACTTTAAATATTGTACATCAGTCGATAGTTCACCTAACAATTTTGTTTCTAATCGATCGAGAATTATGTACTTTTATTTACTATAAAGAAAATAATAGTTTAAAAAATAATCAACATCAATTTTTTAATTAAAACAGAAATAAATAACAACTTGCCCTAGGTTTTATAATAATTAATGTTATAATTAACTGTAAAGCCCGTGAAATTTATTTTACTCGGGATCAATAATTACATTTATATTAAATTCTAGTATAAATATGAGGTTTTATATTTAATAATACCTGCATTGTTTTTAAAATAAGTTTCGAAAAAACTACAGTTAAGACGGACGCTGCTGTCGTCCCTGATATACATTTAAATGCAAATGAATTAATTTTATAAGACGAGTAAACAGTGAACTTAAAATGAGTCGACTGCTAATCTAACGTTTAACACTAGGGGTCTTGTATAATTAGTCAATTACGATCATAAATTTATTAATGAATACTAGCACGGCACAGAGCGCGCCCGCCCGCGCACCGCGCCGTGCTCGGTGCCGCTAACGTTACTTTTATCATTATACCAAAATACACTTTTACACAAAACATTGTTTCCTTTATATACTACTGAATAAACATACACATATAAAAACCGCGTACACTATAATATAAAGTAATACAAACAAGGGTCGAAAGGTTAAACTACGCAACAGTACTACAGTTAAGCCATGATTAAAATATTATTTCATAAACATTATTACAAGATACAGCTGCATATCTTACGTCGATATTACAGAGTGTAATATTAAAATGCAAAGGATGCACGTGTGGTCACTCACGGTAGTACATAGCGTATAGTGGAAGGGTGTGTACCTACATGTACAATACATCACACAGACGTGAGGGCCGCGTAGAGTCGGGCGCGCGAGCGGCGCGCACGCATGAACACCACATTTGACAGACGAGCCTCTAACGAGTCTTATCGTATTTGTATTTTGCTAACTATTTTTAATTAATAAATTCATCCAATATTTAATGTTCTCCTCCTATATAATAATAATTAAAACCCATATAAATAGTCTCAATTGATTTTTTCACAATAATTTGCACTAAGTTTAATGTTGAGTAAATCTAAAATTTCTAATACATATTATACTTTATTTAAATAAATTATATTCTTTATGTTAATAAGAAGATTGCCACGATGGTTCATTAAAACTAAGTTCTTAAATTGTTCCAAAGGTTTGTGTGCGGGCCGAACCCGTGTCTAACACCTTAGTGCTAATCGTTATCACTGAAAATAACATAATTATAAATCATCTCTATATTCACTTAACTTTTTGTAAGGCATCGTTTCCTAATATTAAAACAGATGTGAACAATTTCGTTCGTATCATCGGTGGATGTACATTAAACCTACAGTAAATATTATAACGTAATCGAAACAATGGAACATAATGGTATTATGCGAACTGAACATGTGCGAGGGGCCGCGCCTCGGGAGCCGCGGGCTGTGGCGGGTTAGTGCGAACAAATGCAAGTAGTAAAAGCGATACGAGACAGTGAGACCGAAACGAACGAACCACTACCTATGCTGAGTACGATAAAATTAACCAGGAATGAATCGAGACAAATTAACCTAACTAACATAGGAACGAAGAGTAAACGAAGCGGTACAAGCGGCACAACTACACGTAACCTACTGGGCAGTCAGGCACCGACCTCGATTAGTTTATATTATTTCATTATATTGTTATAAGGTACGAGTTTCACTTTCCTACATACTGATTGAGTCTCAGTCGAGTCTGTAATGTTATATATTTTAAGAGCTATAAGAACTGTATGCGCGTTAACTATGAACATCACAATGTAAAAGGCTTCTTCACTATGTTTTACCGTTAAATTTGGGACATCGCACCCCTCGCCCCGGACCGCTAGTCACTTATAAAATTTGCTTACACCTCACAATATTCTTCAATAGATAAATTATACTTTACTTATGGAGCGATCTTAAATAACCCTATTCTAAACGATCAAATTATGCATTCAATGTAATCATCAACAATTCGTCTATTTAAAACATTTACTAACAAATCTTATCGAGCGCAGCGCGGCGCGGCGCGGTTCTATTATTTAAAATTAAAGGAACAACTCCCGCCTTGTGGTCGGGCGCTGGGCAGTCTATCAGTAGGGCCGTAAACTCTAAGATAATTACAACAAATAATGGTCGGACGCGGCGCGAGCGCTGGGCCGACTGCCGCGCGGACGCCTCCCAGCCCCGCGATTAATTACTTAGCTTATCACTAAAATTTTAATCAGTCGATCGGTCAAACGATTGAGCGATATAGTACAGTAAAGGACTAACATTAAATTTAATCTAACAATGTTATTTTAAATTATAACTCACTTTGTAACGGGGCGGGGCGGCCGCGCGACTTGCGACCGCGTCGGGTACATATTATGATACGACTAACATAGCGGCCGTAGCGGCCGGCGAAAGCTCTATACAGTTTTAAAAATATTTGGCAATCACATAAATTAAAACTTTAAAACTATGTGACGAGAGAATCGATTAAAATTATGCTTTACACACAAGTAAGTATATATATGTACAAATGTATGGTGAGGGCGCGAGGGGTGCGGCGCGACGAGCGCGCTGACACGTACCGAACTATATCCTAAATGCTTGAGCTTCATTACTTAACATACGACAATATCGTTTGCTCGTTTAACAATTTGGCAGGTAAATTTAATTCATTAAAGTATAATTTCCATATAATAATAGTATCAACTTAAAACTTGCGATAAAAAACTAAAATGCATATAAGAAAACAAATTAAAATTACGAATATTTATACAGAATTGTTCCCTTTTTAAAAACGGGAATAATTAAAAATATTAAAATCACGTTCAGTCACTATGTTTTGTTTAATATTAACACATAATTACCTCATTACATGCCTACCGTTTTCCTAAGTCTAGTGTGTGGTAAATAACCAAAATTCTAACATTAAACATACATACCGATATATATACCAAATATTTATACAAGTTATTAGCTTAAGTTAAGTTCTTTTAGGTCATTTTCCCTAAATTGGCCTTGTTTAACAGTGTCTGTCAAATGTGCGTCACACGAGCGTGCTGCGGCGAGCGGGCACGGGCGCGCCTCGCCTCTATGCGTGAGGTCCAAGTTACAACGATACACCTACACGACATTATCAAAAGAAATCACTTTAGAAATCCGACAAAAATTATTAAAACATTCGAAATGTGTGAAGTAAAAATAAATCTTCCACAAAAAACCCACATCCAAATAGAATATTAAAAGCAAAGTTAATTTAAAAAACTGTGTACACTTGTTGTACACGCATATATGAACAGCATCGTTTAGCTTTAGAAGAGGGGTCGCGAAAACTTCTGGGCGAGTCATGTCAGAGCCGCGATATGTGCGCTGCCGCGCGGGCGGCGCCTTATCGAGTGGTTAATATCATTCCTTCATAGTAGCGTTCAGAGACGGCCGAGTGCCAAAAGTTGCGAGAAAGTGTGGGAGTACCTTATTAAAATTAGTTGACAAAAGAGTTTTAACATCTAATAGTTTTGAATTTTATTGTTAAACTATTTTATATTTTTACTTATTAAAATTAACGCTTACTTACGCGTGTGGGTTTGTGTTAATGTAGTAAACCGCCTTTATAGGCTTACGATAAACGTATGCAATTAATTTAAATTTATCTATTAACTTTAGTCAGTTATTATAAATATTAATTTGTTGCATTGTATTCATAATCTATTTTTTTTCACGTTTAAAATGTCGTTTTGTTCGTGAAATCAAAACACAAAACTACAAATCTATCACCTAATGGGAAGTTTAACAGAGGTATATGAAATCGTCGTGTCAATAATATGGGAGTATACGTTATTAAAACGGTTATATACTAGCTATCCCTATTCCCTTTAGTCGTTAAGTTATATCGACCAAGTTAGAATCGATAGATGGAGTCGATCGAATGCAACCGTTGAAAGGATGACAACCGTTCGAGCACGCACTTGCGTCGATCAATCGTCAAGCGGAATGGCTACATCTACTATGAACACACGATCACGTGTCTCACAAGCGTCAAAAGACTAATGCTACTGGTACAAGTGCGTACTAGAAGGTGGGTCAACGTCTGGGTGTGCTTCTATCGCAGCGTAACAAACTACAGAACTCACTCTACCTACCTCTACATACCTTTAGAAAAGAATTGTGTATATCAACGTGTGAGCGATACGACTGTAGTTAACCACACTGCGGTCGTGTGTGTGCACGGAGCAGAGGACAATTAATGACTACTCATTCGGATGTTGGCTCTGAGAGTCTATTATGCCACCATGTTAGATGTGCGGGGGATAAAAAAACGTCAGTTATTGAATGAACGTAGCGCCTGTCAGATTGACGACTGATTATGTTTGATGTGCGTCTGGCGCTGGCATGTCGTTTGCTCCGCGTGTGCGTGGTGTGGCGGTGTGTGGTACGTGTGTGGGCCTACGCGGCGGGCCACTCCTTGTTAAACTCGTTGGCGTTGAAGTGTTTGGGCGCGTGATGCGGGTGGTGCACACCTGGCGGCTGCGCGGCGGGCGCGGCGCCGTGGTACTCGCCGGCCGCGTACCGCGACGCGCCGCCGTACGACGAGCCCTACCGTACCAGTCCGTCACGTTAGCGCACGGCACGTGGCCGCGCGGACGCATCCAGCTGAAGCCTGAGCGTACCGCTACTGCGCATCGTCTACGTGCTCTACTCGGTATAAAAATATAGCTCTCTCGAGTCTAAACTGAGCCGAGCTTCAGCTACGATGCGTCCTTGAACCGTCATGGAGCATAAAATGAGAGGACTCCACGATATTTATTTTATACTGATTGTTCTATTTATTTAATGAAAATGAATTTGGGCCGCATTCGCAAATGCTCCATGACATTATTTGAATAACATAATTTTGTAAATAATGTACTCTGGTTACATTTAACAGAATAGACGAATTCTCATCTCTGAACACTTAAAGTACAGCTCTTAATATTATTTTTATCAATAAAATTAACTATTAATGAACCTGTAACAATATGAAAAAATCCAAATTTTACTAATTTGTACTTTAAATGCCAATTTACAAGTGTTGAGATGAAACAAGGCGATTGAATCATCTCGCACGGCTACAAAATGCAATATTATATATGAATATCGAACGGAACTAAGGGTAAGCTTATAATCTAGTGCGGTGCGATGCCTTTATGATGAACGCGCGTTATCGTCGCAACAACCGACCGTCCATAGTGAGAAATCCCCAGTGTTTCGCGACATTCCCTCATCCGATACCCGCCCTTATCTCTAATTGTCTTTCTGGAGGAGCCACTCTTGTGGGCCCTGATCGACCAACTGGAAAAGAAGAACAAGACAATAAAGTCCCACTCGCCACAATTCAACTGGATCTTTAGCAGGTTTATGTAAGTAGCGCAGCGCGTGAAGATGGACCGGGCGAAAGCGTGTGACTATCCCCAAGGGCGAGATGAAAGTTTAGGCGAAGGAGGACGGGAGAGGAGAGGCGGGAAGGAACCGTGGAGGTCGGTGATGAGAGACCTTCAGCGAAACTCGGTAACAACACTAATCTTCTTGATTTTTCACTATGGATAGCGGTGCGACTGTCAACTATGGCCACGAGAGGCGGCCGTGAACAGCGCCGCGTCTACTCTATGTACCGCAGCATAGCTCGTAAAATCAAAAAGACATCGCACATTTAATCTCGCCACTGAAAACATGCAGATAAGTGGGCTTCGTCGTCGCCGCGTATGACATTATTGTGATATAGACAAGCATTTCGAACACAGCACACGGATGCAGGGGTGGCAAACTAATGGCTCTATACTATCAACTCATGCTGCTTTTAGCCGCGATTCCTTTGTTCGCGTTCGTGGCGCAATGTTTTCGCTGAATATCACTCGCTCACCAGAACGTTCGATTAAATCCATTCATTCTCAAATCGCTAACAACTATTGCAAGTACAACCAAATTGAACTATGCAGAAGTACGGAGTTTCTTATGCATCCATACAAAACACGCGCACAAACATTCTCTAGTGACACTGGGTATAATAATGTCGGATGGTCTTTCATGCTGTCGGGCACACCGTTACCACGCCATACTAATACGAAGGTAGATGCAGGACACAAAATCATAAAGCGTAGGAGAAAGGAGTGAGGGAAGGAAGGATGCAAGCCCCGAGGTGATGAGCAAATAATACTAATTATACGATGGTCAACTTGGTTGTACTTTTGTGTAACTACCGTCCACAGCTGTCAAAAAGTTATGGACGGCCAACATTAACACAAAACCGTACCTTGGATTTGGTATTGATAAAAATAAAGATTTGGGAACATGATAAAAAAAAATAGCGTAAGGATAAGGTTGGCATCCAAGATATAGTTTAAAATAATTGTTTGCGATTTCGATATTGGATGATGGAATGCAAAAGGTAGGCGAACAAAAAAGAAAGTCATCCAATATCTTGTTCCGCACAGTGCGGCGAGGCCATACACGTACGTTTGGCATCGCCGCTCTCCGTTAGATCTCAATCTAGCGCGTATTGTCAACTATTTCACGCAACCCACTGAGACACAGCTACCACTATTTATTATTGTAATGTCATTGTAGTTGGTTGTACAGCTTGTTTTTACGGGAGATTGTCCAAACAAAAAGTTTTACGCGTCGTAAGTATTCATATTTTCTAAAACACGCGAAATCAGTTTTTATTTTCCTTAAATTTGACCACTTAAGGCCAATTTTAACACTTAGTAGCTAAATATATATTTTTTTATAACCATTTGTTTAGTCAATATGTTTAACAGATACATGAAGCAAACTAAATAAGCAGGGGTCTACTCCCTATGCACGAAGTCCATAATGTCAGCCGAAGTTACGGGCGTTTCCTACTCCGTATCACTTACGGATATATGATTAGTTCGAGGCCTGAACTAAGTTACTAACTAACTAATGAATGACAACACGATTTGGCAGCTGTCCCTCTACCTACACCCGATTTGTATTCGCCTGACCGAAAACTTGAATTTAGTACTTGACGGATCAACTACTTTCGGACGGGCCCGTATCTTCGTCGATGGACTTAAGAGAGTAGAACCCCAGAAGCGAGGACAAGCCCGCATAAACAAGCCTATGTTACTTTACTGTACTAAATATAGCTTACACGGCGCTGTGTCAATGTGGGTACGGCAAATATTTCATGTGGCAAAAGCATGAGCCGAGATGGAAAAACACATTTTTACGTTGGAGGTTTAATAAATTGTCATACATGATTTTATAGCTAATACTTCTTCTACTGATTTTCTTGTCAAATAGCCAGCGTTTACTAGTCTAAAGATATGCATAAAAATGTATTTCTTTACCTCGAAATGTCCACCCAAAATTGCAATGTCGTGTTTATAGCAGTTACCATACCATCACCGGAACTATAGCCTAAAATGCTAAAATGATTCATGCTAGGTAAAACGCAAAAGGCACGAAAAACGATGGAAGATGTGTTTATAAAACACTAAGCCAGAAGAAAGAATTCACATTTATCTCCTGGCTTAGTAGATAAATGTCGTTGAATGTTCGGTCAATGACCGAGCCTCGCCGAATGATCGATTATTATTATTTATTTGGCGACTCTTCAATTATAAACACACCTCTTATCATGTCATATTATATGGGAAAGCCGAATCAGAACTGAAATATTTGGAATAATATTAACACTGCCTCTGTAAGTACCACTAGATCTTACATTTCATTACAAACAGTACATAGTATGTTATCAAGATATACATGTTGGTCATACATTAGCATAATTGCTTCCATAAACCAGTATAATTCGGCTGTGATTCGGAATACGTCAAATTAAAATTTTCTCAAAATAACAAAACTAGAATAGGCTGAGTAATTGAGATACTGGCTTCTAGATATATAATCAAGAATTTTAAGACATTATAATATAAAATCATTGAAAATATATTTGCATGAAGACTTGTCTAGTTATATTAAAAATGGAAACTGGTCAAAACGCCATAATTGGCGGATATCTAAAACTATCAGAAGTATTCGTAGTTTACCGGTTTTAACGGTACTCTCGCCAGTATCGCACGTACGTAAGCAGATAATTTTGTTTAACAATATTTGATGGTCAAGAAGAGAGCTGAGCGTGTTCGATAGGTTAGTCACAGGATGATCGAAAATCTGAAACATGAGAGATTCAGTAGGTATGAAAGGGTGAGTTAGTATCGATCCACGCTCGCTCTTATAATAGGTCGGTGTCTCTATGTCTAGATGTTTAGAAGTCTATTCGGCGTGTTGTGTGAGGTATTGTTGCGCGTGTACCTGGTCCTGCTGGTAGGCGGGCGGGTACTGCTGGTACGTGGAGTAGTCCGCGGACGAGGACTTGGACAGCGCGGCCGACGACAGCGCGCCCGTGAGCGCCGGGCCGCCGCCGCCGCCGCCGCCGCCGCGCCCGTACATCTCGCCGCCCTCCGACAGCGGCACGTATGAGCCTGCGGGTGGAGCGTGACCAATCATGTTACATCGCACCATTTTTACATCGAGAATGATGAATGTGTGTGAAATGTGAGAAATCATACAATTATATATTCAATTTTAATTAAGTAACTAATATTTTGTAACAATATAATTTAAAGAGTGTCCATGGAGTTTCTTGCCCGTTCTTCTCCATAGGAACACCAACTACGCTTTGGAATGGGCAACTAGCTTCATCTTTCTGAATGATTGATTCCTTTGACAATTCAAACGTGGCTGAAATGGTTTAATTGGAATAAACACTTTCACGTTTGAGTTTGACATACACAAGGCCTTATAACAGAACATCGAATCGAGAAACAGGCTCTACTCAGCCTATTGTTACGTGTATTGAACAACCGTTGAAAGAATCGCATGCGATAGGTACTACAACAACACGCTTACGTCATCAATGCTTCCTAGATAACAGTAATCATCTTGGCAATCATAACAAAACTCCAAACAAAGCTATTGCATGTCATAAATATCGACCCTATGACACTTGACTGAGCAGTTCCAATTCATTTGTCGCAAACCTTGTAGGCTCTCTCGTTCATATGAACAAGGAGTATATGCTAATTTGCATGGTCATGTCCCACAAACATCTGAACGAACCAACAGTAAAGTAACTGAAGGCACTGCCTGGATGTGGATATGCATACTAGCAGAGCTTATAACAAAAACCGCCAAGTCCAGTGTTCTTTGCAAAAGTGTTCTACCTTGTTAATCAAAGATGTATGAAAACCACGCCCAAACCGTCATATCTAAGTCAAATAAAATCTAAACTCCACGTCAGCAACCGCTCCGCAATCCTTCATCAGACGCGTTCAATATATCCTTAGCCGAGCAACTAGCACCTGTTTGCCTACTGTCTGTCGAGAACTAGCACCGTGTAAACTTTCCATTACTCACCGGAGCCGGTAGAGTTGGAGTTCTGCGGCATGTTCCAGTTGGTCCAGCTGCCGCCGGCCGACGCGCCCGCCGGCGCAGAGCTGTAGTTAGCTGTACACACCAATAACATCACATTAATCACCAGGACTTGCACTAAATGCGGAGGTGTAGACTGAAGCCTATTAGTGGACTGCGATAGGCTCAATCGACATGTTTGGTATGTGTTCTTAGAAAACATGTTGATGTGACAACTGGTTACAAGACTGAACAATAGTTGTCTTCTTTAGTATGATATAATATGAATGTGTTTGAATTAAAGACGGCGAGTTGCGCGTGTATGCAACAGCCTCTATGTCTTCTTCCAATTTCGATCAGTTTCTTATCTATGATTTTAGCTAGTTTTGAAAGTAAACTGTCGCAAACCTTGTAGACTCTCTTATCCATAGGAACAAGGAGTATATGCTAATTTGCGTGTTAATGTCCCACAAACATCTGAACGTACCAGCAGTAATGTAACTGAAGGCACTGCCTGGATGTGGATAGTCTATGACTCTACGTGGTAAAGTATCGCGATAATATTCCGGGGACTGTGACCTAACCTCCACTATACATGATTACATGTTTACATCAAATTTATTATGTTAGAGGTGTGTACTGACCATAGCTTCCGTAGCTCTGCGCAGGCGGTTGCGTGAACTTGTTCAAACTTATGGTTAAGGTTCATACTTCCGTTTATAATAGAATCAGCTGCCAATCGCAGTCCACTAGTGGACATAGGTCTGTTTCCATAGGAGCCTGTAGTTATTAAAGATGCCGCTGCCCGTTGATAGCTACTACTATTTATAAATACTAAACATACATAACAATATAACCTGACAACTGTTATAAGTTTTATCACACTGGACATTACACAGCAGTCACAAGTCTTGGATCTTTCATACTAAACTATGAACATATTGCGACCCATCTCCTGCTGCACCAACATATTCAAAAACCTGCATATAAGGTATACTATCGCTAGAAGTAGTTGCTCATCTCGCCTGCCCGTCTCTTCCTACTGGTTGTCGTCGTGCTATGGAGAACATTTGTGCAAATTTTGTTTTCTGAAATGTCTTGAAAAAACAAGACGGTGGCGTCAGTCCCGACTTTGGACACGCGCCAAAAGAGCCTTGTACCGCTATAAAGCGAGATGGTTACGTACCATAGCTGCCGTATCCTTGTGCAGGCGGCTGTGTGTGCTGCGTGTAGTTGTTAGAGGCCGGCCAGGCGGGCGCGTGCGGCGGGGCCTGCGGCGCGGGCGGGGCCCCCCAGCCTTGGTAGTTGCCGGGGCCCGCGCCTGCTCCGGCTGCTCCGTAGCCGGCGTACGAGGTCTGGCCAGGGGAAGTGCCCCAGCCTTGATACCTGGATCATTGAAAAGTCGGGTCTGTTAATCAAGTTGAAGGATGGAAAACAAATACAAGTGCATGTTTACCATGAATTACTTATTTAGTCATTTGTATATATGTCGAGCGTGCAACACGTTGGGTTAATTTTAATATATGAATACGAAGGGGCAAGTAAACTGACACTTTCAAAGTCTGCAAAGCAAATTAATGACTTATGTGGCAGTGTGTGAATACAGTAAATAAATAAATAAAAACAAGACAAAATAACATAAGGGGTGACATCCATTAAAAATCTAAAACAAAACCAGTTCTCACCCCTGCATAATGTTGGGGCCTGCCATTGGCATGTTGATCGGCGGGCCGCCCATCTGGCCGTTGTGGCCTTGGATCATGTTGATGGGCGCGGCGGCGGGCGGGCCCCACTGGCCGGCCTGCGGCGCGTCGCCCGGCGCGCTCAGGGCCCCGCCGCCCATGCCGCTGGCGCCCGAACCCAGCTTGCCAGAACCATCGCGGGGCTCCGCGCGCTTGATCTCCACCTGCTTACGTGTTTTGGGTTAAAGAAAATCTAGTTGTCAACTTACCATTTCGATTGATCTTAAGACTATGAACGCCTAGTGAGAACTTGGGCTCGTATTCAAGAAAGTTACTAGTTCTAGGAAACTGGCTTCAGCGATAATCTTAGCAATATGTAGTATTTATTTCACAGTATTTTCGTGACCACAGTTTATCGAAACATGTCCATTGCAAAATATAAATTGTAAGATTGCACGCGTTTGTGAGGCAATCAACTGGAATCTTCTAATAAACGAGGTGGCTTGCATTGTGGCGGCCATTTTTCTATTTATCTTAAACATTCTACCAGCAGTATATTTATTATATTTATCTTAAACATACATCTACCAGCAGTATATTTAAAATGCACATGTAAAAGGTGCATGTTTCTTAAATTCCAACAGTTGTTCACCCGGAAAAAATTAAAACATGCGTCACACATGTTTATTAGAATATGATGACACAGAGTCTAACACGATTTGTTGCTATGTCAGATTTTAGAACCAATATATTTTACCTATTCTATTATAGGAGTGTATAAATATAAAATTGACTCCATTGTTATTTAAAGCCTATAAGGAAAACATAGTGCTAAGTTTTATCTGTGTTACTTGTTTTGAAAAGCAACTGATTACTTCAACATTATAATTGCACAAGTATTTCAAAAATTAAACTGTTGTATTAATTTACTCAGTGAAGCTCAGTATAGTTAGTTTCACAAAATAAACATAGCTAAAAAAATATTTGGCAAGCAACTGATGTTTTCAAATCACCAACAAAATTAGTTACATTACCTGTTTTCCGTTGAGATTGATGAAATGCTCCTGAGTGACCCTCTCCACGGAGATCTCGTCCTCGAACGACAGGAAACCGAAGCCTAGAACAATCGAGTTTGTTTTTATATTTTGAAAAGTGGAAAAAATCTTCAAAACATCAAGACATTAGCAAATCAGATATGTTCTTGCAAAAATGTGTCAATATAGCACACTAACATCAAAAGAAGTTAAAACCCTAGGATAATATTACTGCAAATAGCTTAACTTATTTATGTATGAAATGCTCTTTCGTCAACATTCTCATAATGCAGCTCTGTCTCTTGGTCTTTGCTTTCCTTATTTTATGAAGCAATTTTCTCGTAATCAAGCGACCTAAATAAAAAGATGTGTTCGGCGCAGTTGTGCCTACAACCCTTGGATCACAAGCGGTCGCACAAATTACACAAGTCGTAAATGTTTGATAAACTCGCCCCGAAGGGTGACACCTTTCACCGAGCTCACGATAGAGGTTGTATCATTTCGATTGCGTTAACCCTAGCTCTCGTGTTGCTGTTTGGAAAGCGAAACGCTTTTTCTTTAGCAAAACCGTTCGTAACTTGTGAACTTTTGTTTTGCACCAGTTCAGTTATTGCTTTTACATTTTGTTTCAGATTTTATAAGTGTTTACTGTTTGAATTGGATGACGAATTCAATTCCATATTACATCATAGTAATCTTAACTTGGTTTATGTTATTGTTAAGTACTTGTCCCTTTAATTGAGTGCCTGACCTAATCCTTTATCTCGAGAAGTATTCCTACCAGATACAATGTTTATAAAACGGTTGTTACAAGTGACCTGTCGCAAACCTTGTAGACTCTGTTGCTCATGGGAACAAAGAGTATATGCTAATTTGCGTGTCAATGTCCCACGAACGCTTGAACGCACCGACAGTAGTTAGCACTAACGGCGCTGCCTGGATGTGGATATTATAAGCTAAAGTTTTACTAAAATTATAGAAACTCGTTGCTCTGTAAGCGCGAGAATAAAATGTAGAATGTTTTAGTAATTTTCATTAAAAAAATATACAAAAGTTCAATAGGCAAAAGTACCATTATACCTGTTTTCTCCGTTTATTAAATTAATCCGAATCATTTAATCACATCAATCAATATAACATAGAATCTGAACGTTTTGTTGGAACTAGGTTTCTATGAACTTTCTCTCATAAAGCGGCCTTCGAGGCTTTGCAATGTTATTATCATTTGGTCCTCTAAGAATGTGAAGTTGCGACTCGAAAATTAATAAAATTAACTGATTTGCATAATGTTGTTTACCGGCGTTATGCACGCACGTCCCTCTCACCTCGACAGCAAGCTGCGATGAAGAAGTAACACATGAAACTCATCCGTCGTAACACTTATCTAGGAGTTTATTGCAGATGTTGACTATGACACTTACCCCTAGACTTCTTCTTCTCCTGGTCGTACATGATGACCACTTCCATGACCTTGCCGTAGCGGCCGAAGAACACGCGCAGATCAGTCTCGGTCACGTTGGACGGAAGGCCTCCGAGGAACACCTTCGGGTACCCGCCACCGCGTTTCGGCTTCTGCAGCGTGCGAGGGTTGCACGGCTTCGGGTCGATGGTCCTATCAAACAATTTGGAATTTTAGAATCATGCATATATTTTTTGAGGTTATCAAGATGGCCGCCGTGGGCCGCCATTTTGATTTGTGACTTTGTTGTTTTATATTATATAAGGATCAAAACATTAAAGTAAAATTCGGCGAAAAGCTGTTTTTAGACTAGGACTAAGACTAGTAATTGTGTTTTCGTACGGTTGGCTAAAAATAAAACGTCAACTTTGAATACACAACATCTGTTACCTACCTGACCAAAAGTTAACTAGTAAAGAACACTGAAGAGATTCCTTACTTTCGTTTTTATAAGGAAGACAGTTGAAAAGGTTCGATTATCCAGATATAATTTTGCTCTAATAAATAACAGAACGGTCAATGTCAATTTTCCTTGATTTTTTTAATAAAAATGTTGCTTCCGTAGCGAAACATGATAAAAAGAACGTAATATGTTCTAATAATGTAATTAATTTAGTCTATTGCCTACTGTAGTTACTTTTTTTTAATAATGGTAAAAAATGTGTCCAGATTTCGAACAAGTAGGTACTTATTCTATTTATAACTTTTAATAAGTAATTCTTAGCAGATAAATAATGAGGTCAACACTTATCAGCAGTAGCGGGAACAAGACGGGCATTATGTTGGAAACAGACGCCTTTAAACTTACATGGAACACGGAATAAGATGCTAATTTACTCCCGTAACCTAAGTTCAACAAGATCTCAATCAATCCCGACTATTAGGTCTGCAGCAAGCGTTAATATAAACATCATCGCTTGTAGCGATAAGACCGCCCATTGTGTCACCCTATGTGTAAAATTTCTACATTTATATCTGTAATTTTTATGGTGTACAATAAAGAGTACTCTATTCTATTCTATCAATATCAACTGATAGATATCGGTACATTAGACACACGAAAAGATTTTCTTATTCCATTCTTGTCTTTAGTTTTTGTACATCCTACCATAGAAAGCTCTAGAAAGACAATATTTGCGACTCTAACATTCTTCTTCGCGTATCTATTAACTCAGTGGATATACATTTTTATTTCAATCTTTCTCCGGCAAGAAACTGCGACTACTCATTCATCCTTTGCATTTCCCCAGCCTATTGTCAGTTCACTATAACAGGGAGGAACTGTACACAATAGTACACCGGCTTTCATAGATATATCCATACTTCCATACTAATATTATAAATTCGAAAGTAACTAGTAAGTCTGTCTGTATGTTACCTTTTCACGCCTAAACCACTGAACGGATTTCGATAAAATTTGGCAAGGAGATTTTAGGCATCCTGGGGAAGGACATAGGTCACTACTTTTTGTTTCACAAATAATCCTACAAGGGAATGAAAGTTTGTATCGGAAACCCAACATTTCTTAAGTGAGGGATATGAAAATTCATTATACTTTTGGTAGGAGATACAGAACTGTATACAGAATGGTTATGAGTAAAATAGGGGTTGATTTTAAAAGTCACAAATAATATTAATAATTTTGTGTACCTCTTTGTAGATCTAAGGGATTGGAAATGTAATCATAGTTCGTATCTTGACTTCTTGAGGTAACATTTTAGTCTTTATTTTTAACCAACTTCAAAAATAGGAGGAGGTTCTCAATTCAGTTGTATTTTTTTTAAATGTTTTTTACCTCAGTACCTACTCCGTCGTTTATACACCGATTTGGAAAATTATTTTTTTATTTGAATAGATTGGTCCTATTTTTATCAAAATCCAGTTGTGATGATAGGATCCATGAGGAATTGAGGGAACTCCTCAAATATTATAGGCATATACATATCAATTTTGGTATTTTCATCATCAAGTCAAGGATTTATATTCAGAAAGTATCATTTGGTGAAGTGGAACTGATGAAGAAGACCACAGATGGCCACGGGAACTCCTCAATGATGAGTATTTCTCGGGTGGCGATAAGATATCTGGATTAAGATAGTTAAGAGACTATGACGAAGTAAATTTAAATAAATGCTTCTTATGAAAATGGTACCATCGAACTGATCTGACGATGAAGCCGGAAGGTAGGCACCGGAACTCCGTAATAAAACACTGTAGGGTATCCTAGCCGTGTTTGGGCTTATTGGAATTGTCATGAGATACACTCTAGCTTTAAATGATTTTAATGGCAATATGCTTAAAATTGCGCTACTTGAGTCGTATGTTATATTGTGTGGCCGCGATTGTCAGAAGACAGATTTCGTCAACGATCTGTCGTCGTGTGTTTGATTTAATAATTTGTTACCGACGGCGGCGTCCAAACCTGATAAAACTATGCTTTCTAAACTTCTGACACGACTTATCGCGACTTCAATTTGCCTTTTTGCAAAGTTTTTATTTGAAAGGGTATACTCCTGATGTGGTTGCATATAAATTTGGTCAAATTCTGATGATTGGGATGTTGATGGTGTTATAATAACTTCCTGTCACTGTTATTTACTTAGCAAGTATACGAATTTAGGTGGGAGGGGTACCTACCACAACTAAAAAGTGGAAAATAAAAACTTATTTATAAAAATGAAACACTACAAAGTGAAAAATAACTTTGATTTCGGAAGTCGGAGGCAAAAAACGAAAATACTAATCCAAGGACAGACTTCCGAAATTAAAGTTATTTTTCACTTTGTAGTGTTTTTTTTTTTGGAAGTCGGTTGTTTTTTCTTTTATAACAAGTTTTTATTAAAATCGGTACACTCGGTCATATTACAGCATGACCGGCGTAATTTTAACTAATCAAAGTCCTCCCGCCACGTCTGTCTGTCCTGAACGCGATAAACTCAAAAACTACCCAACGGATTTACATCCGGTTTTAACCAATGGACAGAGTGATTCATAAGAAAGGTTTAGGTTGTGTATAATTCATTAAGGGTTTGAATAAATTAGCTTAAATATGATATGATGATTGTAGAAAATGTCGGAAAAAATCATGCCGACTGGGAGAGCTTTCTAGCGCGCGCCGCGTAAACCAATTGAGTATTACGGAACATTGGGTACTTTTAATCCCGGTAGTACGTTCCCGTGGGATGTTTTCCGACATCCATGCGCCCCACGCGGGCGAAGCCGCGGGCAAAAGCTAGTCTATCTATAAGTAATACTCGTCTAGTTTAAAGTAAAACCTTTCTTGACCCACACATCCCTTCTCCTATGGGACTAGAGGTTTTTAGAAAATTACAATAATTTTTGGCATTCCTATTCTCCGAAATACTCCGAATACAATCCTTTAGTTATCATTTTATGGCACCCAGTGAATGGAATGTACAGTAATTCCTTTATCCCGGGATCACAAGGCTTTTTGTTTAGGACTAAATCCAGGAACGCATTTATAACACGCCAAGCAAGTTAACGGGTGTGGCCTCGCAAGTACGTGTTGTCAGGAGTGTGATATTTGTTCCTAGCTTAGTTTGTAATGAATTAAATATATAAAATATCAAATCGCATAATCGTACTAAGTACAGTTTTTTATCACGATAAATAAAACTACGGTGCATCGACTGAAATTTCTATTGTTACCAGTGACCCCATTTTCAAATAAAAGTCAATGTCGCCGACTGTTGAATGTATAATTCATTATAGGTGATTAGTGACTGATAGCTGTCAGAAAAATTCCATGAAATGGCAAGGTACGGTCCAATAAAATAATAATGTCATTTTTTCTTACAATGATGTCGCAAAATAAATGGGACATCCCACATGAATTTATTTGAACTATTGTTGCGAATGCGTCCTCGGAATTCAGATCAATTCAAAGCGCGTGTTAGTGTGTAGCACATTTGAGTGTATTTATGTGTGTGCGTGTTGCATTGAAATCAAGCTGTATCGCCACTATTGTATGGGGCGATAGATACCGCTTCTTTCTAGTGCCAATTGAACCCTATCTGTCTTCATCTGTTATGCAGCTGGAACTAGACTCTTTTGTATTAAGTTCATAAGATTAGCACTTTTAATATTCAGTTTGGCGCTAAGTGCAATAAAATATCATAATACGAGGGCGGGTCAATAAGTCCGTGACTTTTTAAATGAAACAAATTTTTAGATAAAAAGTTATTTTATTTTTCAACGTAGTCTCCTTTGAGCTCTATACACTTAGCCCAACGTTTCTCCAATTTTTTTATCCCTTCCGAAAAATATGATTTGTCGAAGTCTTTAAAATAGGCATTTGTTTGTGAGATGACTTCGTCGTTGGAGGCAAATCTCTTTCCACCGAGCCATTTCTTTAAGTTTGGGAACAAGAAGTAGTCACACGGGGCTAGATCGAGAGAATAGGCCGGATGAGGGAGCAATTCGTAGCCCATTTCATGGATTTTTGCCATAGAAACTGCACATGTGTGCACCCGTGCATTGTCCTGATGGAAAAGGACTTGGCCAAGTGCGGTCGCTTTTCTTTCAATGCCTCATCGAATCGACCCAATAAGTTGCTGTAATATTCGCCATTGATTGTTTTTCCTTTTTGAAGGTAGTCAATGTAGATAATACCGCGTGCATCCCAAAAAACAGTCGCCATGACTTTATTGGCTGACAAACCCACCTTTGCCTTCTTTGGCGCCGATTCACCCCGAGAAACCCACTGTTATGACTGCTGTTTGGTCTCCGGTGTATTGTGGTGGATCCACGTTTCGTCCACGGTTACGAAACGGCGCAAAAACTCGTTCATATTGCGATTGAACAACGCCAAACATTCCTGCGAAATTGTCACACGCTTGCGTTTGTGGTCGATTGTGAGCAAACGCGGCACCCATCTTGCGGAAAGCTTTCTCATACCCAAATGATCGTTTAAAATTGAAACCACTGAGCCATGCGAGATGCCTATGGCTTCCACAATCTCTCTCACTTTTAATCGCCAATCGGCTAAAACCATATCGTGGATTTTTTCAACTGTTTCGGATGTGGAGACCTCAACTGGGCGTCCAGAACGTTCGGCATCTTCCGTGCTGGTACGGCCACATCGGAAGTCAGTAAACCACTTTTTTACCATGGAAATGGATGGTGCAGAGTCCCCATAATATTTATCAAGCTTAGCCTTGGTTTGCGTAATGGATTTTTTCCGCAAAAAATAATGCTTAATGAGCACACGAAATTCACTTTTTTCCATTTTCTTCTCAGTCAACGCGGTAGTCTGATATTAACGGCTGTCAAAAACAAACTAAATGTCACAGCTTGTTCAATTTTTGACAGGAGTCATCTGACAGATGACTGTTGACGGGAGCAGTGTTGCCATTTCAATTAAGAGGCGGAAAAATCAAAAAGTCACGGACTTATTGACCCGCCCTCGTATGAAACTGAATCTTGTAAATTATTGTAATTTTTCTCATGGTTTTGAATAATTTTAAGTTTGATACCCTCTGCTGAACAATACGCGCGATCATATTTGTTCAGATGTGAAAACTAAGCAAACAAGAGATGTTTTAATGATAAAACTATTTGCACTACTTATTATTATTTTAAGCACCTACCCACTCATATATTTTTACACAAACCGTTACTTTTTAGGGTTCCGTACCCGAAGGGTGCCAAACGGAACCCTATTACTAAGCCTCCGCTGTCTGTCCGTCCGTCTGTTTGTCAGCGGGCTGTAAGTACCTCATGAACCGTAATAGGTATACAGTTGAAATGTTCACAATTGTGTATTTCTATTTCCGCTATAACAACAAATAATAAGAAAATAAAGTTAAAACTTAAAGGGAGTCCCCTTATTATAATTTTTTGACTTGGATTTTTTTTTTCTTACCTGCCTTTTTTTGGGTGGGACATCATCAAATGACTTCTCCCGCTCTGGGCGTCAGACTTTTATCAGTAAAACCCACCCGTGTTCCTTCGGTTGCCTGTGCCAATCCACGGTAACTCTTTCGAACATCCTGCGACCCTGGCATGCCTGGGGTGTCATTGTCTAGAACTCATCGAGTAGAGTACAAATATAATATTTATTTTCTTTCATCTTCAAAAATTAAGAAATAGGGCGGGGGGGGGTGTGACAAATGTTGTCAGTTTTAGACAATTTTGTACGAGCTCTATCGCAACTACTAAACAAGTTAGGTATTTGAAACTTCTGTATATCATGTACTTTCCATATACTTTATTTAATCAACAAATATTAAAAACGCCGATTCATAAGGTATTTTGTTTAAATATGGGCGATTTTATGCAACTGCAAAAATAACTTTGTAATTCACAATAAAATTTCATCGTCATTTCAGTTATCTTTGCGATTGTTAAAATTTAAGATGAAAAATATTCTTCGTTTACTTAGTATTTTTTTAAATATGTAGTGTTAAATATTTTACGGTGGTGCGAAACCCTTCGTGTGCGAGTCCGACTCACACGTGGCCAGTTTTTAGTCTTACTTTTATTTACAGACCAGCAAGCCGAATTTTAATTTAGGCCAAGTAGCAAAATTTTATAACCTCACTTCAGTGACCAGTGCAAAATTTTGGGACTAAAATAACCGCCCGTTCAATACTGAAGCTACAGTTGACCCAAAAAGATTTTCTATCATGGCAATCGGGCAAGTAATTTAAAAAAATAAGTCTACTTTCATAGCAAAACGCCTGACAGTCTTGTCTGCCTAACAAGTGTTTCTACATTTAAGAATCTGGAACCCATTTTAACCCTCAGAAGGCCATAACTTTACTTTGTATTATGCAAACCATGTCTACCCTGTGATTTATTCATCCAGTACCCCCCCCCCCCCCGCGCCCTTGCGATTTTCATACACCGGCCCAGATTCCGTTGGGCACTCACTAACTAAATAAAAACTACACTTCTGGACACATCTATTGGCCCACCTTAGAGTTTAGGTTTCGATGGCCCCTACCGAAATATGATTGCTAGATTGAACAAAAACTGTTGATGCAGTTTTAAACCTGATACATTTTACCATCTTTTTCGATCGTATTGTTTTAAATTTGAATTCAGAATACCATACGACATGGAGCTACGCCTAACAAGTCGGATATGCGCCTTGTTAAAGGCAATTGATTTTTGAATAAAAAACATGTTTTATCAAATAAAGGTTTAATTTAATAACGCGTGTTGCCTCCATGGGCATCTACCACAGCTCTCATACGATTAGGCATAGAGTTTATCAACCGCTCTATGAAATTTTGAGGGATCATCTCCCATTCCTCTTCTATGGCAGTTTTCAACTCCTGCATCGTCTGGGCAACTGGCTGACGAGCCCTAACACGTCTTTTTACCTCGTCCCACATGTGCTCAATGGGGTTCATGTCTGGGCTTCTGGCTGGCCAGTCCATAACTGTGATGTTCACATCCCGAAGATATTCCCTGACGATGCCGGCCGCATGGGCTCTTGCATTATCATGCATAAAAAGGAAATTTGGGCCCACATAGTCCGCGTATGGTATCACGTGAGGTTCTAAGCACTCACGAATGTACCTTTCAGCATTTAATGTTGGCAGCCGTGGTCCTGTAACAACCTCAAGTTGAGTTTTGCCGCTCGCGGATATACCGCCCCAGACAGTCCATGAGCCACCGCCATAAGCAACCCTCTCTTCAAAGCAGCATTGTGCGAAACGCTCTCCCTTACGTCGGTAGACCTTCTTCCTTCCATCATTGCCATGTAACACAATTGTAGACTCATTAGAAAAGAGTACACGGCTCCAATCTTGCTGTGTCCAATTTAAATGACTGCGTGCGAAATGAAGGCGCGCTGTTCGGTGGGCTCGCGTTAGTTTGGGCCCATTAGCTGGCTTGTGTGGTACCATATCGCGTTCTTTTAACCTTCTCCGAACAGTTCGAGCGCTCACAGATACTCCGTGGAATTCGCGAAGTTGGTTTTGTATCTCAACGGAGGTAAGGTGACGATTTCTCAAGCTGGTCGTCACGATGAATCGATCCTGCCTTTCAGTTGTGACCCGAGATCGTGGCCTTCCTTGGCGACGAACAAAGCCGCCAGTCTCTAGGTACCTCCGATAAACATTTCGGACCGCAAATCGACTTAAATTAAGTTGAGCACTCACGTTTCTTTGGCTGTGTCCGGCCTGAATAAGTGCCACAGCTTGGGCGGCGACTTCAGGTGAAGTATCCATAGATTATTGATAGAACCTCACCTTAATGTTAAGAATAAGTAATGTTTGTTGTAAAACCAAAGATATCAATCACTTTTTCAAGAATTAAATCCAAGTAAACCAATAAAACCAAGTTTTCTTAGTATTCGATTGTTTGATATCAACAAACAGGCTCCAAATTTCCTTTTGTTTCTTTAAATTCTGTGTTCGAAATTCAAAAAAAGACTATTGAATGAAATTGTGAATGTGCCAGGTTCAAAACTGCATAAAAACTTTTTGCTCGACCTAATATAAAATTTTAGCTAGGACCAAACGAAACTGAAAATACAAGGTGGGCCAATAGATGTGTCCAGAAGTGTATATTTTACTTGGAGATAAATAGATGGAAGATAATCAATACTTCAAAATACGCTGTAGACTCTGATGAATGATGTGAGAATAAACTAATTTGTCAGCTCTTAATGTCATCTTTCTTGTTTATTTTATTTTATTACACTTGTTAGTAAAACAAAGCCATATAATTAGTTAAGTCGGCCCACAAGCAACAGACTCGGCATTCGTTATATCTCCGTATCGTCGCAAACTGACTAAGCATGCACTCCTAATCACAGTATTATTAAGTCCAAAGAACCTTGTCGCAAACCTTGTAGACTCTCTTGTCCATAGGAACAAGGAGTATATGCTAATTTGCGTGTTAATGTCCCACAAACATCTGAACGTACCAGCAGTAATGTAACTGAAGGCACTGCCTGGATGTGGATAGGAGGCTACATTCTGCCAAAGCTGGTCAGAAAGGAGTAATTCTATTTCCATTATGTGTTATTGGGTATCACGTCAATACTCGGGCGAATTTCACCCACCCTCCGCCTGGTTTTCAGTCTTCGACTCGCAAAATGTACCTTTTTAGTTGGAAAATATTTTATAATGTAGTCATGGCGTGTTTTGTAAGGATTCGCAAAGGAATTTTCATTAAACTATTAAAATAGTTTCAACAGAATACATTTTATGTTCGAGTAGCGTAACATTACAATTTAACAAGTAACATTCTTATTTAAAAGGTTATGAATAATGCATAACTTTTTTGCCATCTGTAGGCAGGTAATTTAAATTTCCAATTTCACGTATTGGTTTTTCCATAGTTTTACCGAGATGTATCATCCGCATAAGTGAGAAAACATTACAGAACTTATTTGGTTACCTGAATAAATTGCATTCCCACATGCCGCATACACATTGCTTATAAAACATTGGACCTAGAAGGTCTAAAAATACAATAAATAACCATTACACCGCAATACCGTGCAGGAGCGACTTGCATCAAGTAACTGCAAATAATTACAATATTTATGACAATAGTCATGCGACATTATTAGTGGTCGATTTATTTCTAGAGTGCGTTGCAAAATCATCTACTAGGAAACTAATATCTTAACAATTTTAATTACTATGATGGCACGTAACGCCAGCAGCACAGAAAATCTGTTTTCTCAAACATAGGTACTTGGAAATTCGAACATTATTTTGATAAATTTCTTCGAGATACATCGAAAATGCTGTACTGGTCAAATACATACGAGCAGCGGCCGGCAATGTAAGTATGAAAGTCGCATATCTGTCGTACTTAGCGGCCGAATAAATTACTATGAAAACTCATATCTGTCGCGTTATTTAGAAATGTAACGAACTTTTTACTTCGACACATGGCAACCAAGGAGTTTATTAAAGATTTTATTTAAGACCTAGTTTCACCAAACTGTTCATATAATCAGACATTTGTAAATCAGCCATTAAAATAAACATCGATGTTAATGGTATTTACGTTCCACCAGAAAAAATAACAAACCTGGCGTTAGGATTCACTCTTATATCGGTCAGTTGTCAAAGCAACCAAAATAAAAGGTCACAAAGTCACTTGTCAATGTTCACTGACAATGCATCATTTTAGCTAGCCGTTTATTATAGAACTATAGACTCGCGTTTTTTTTTAACCGGGTTCAAAAAGAGGAGGTTCTCAATTCGATTGTATTTTTTTTAAATGTTTGTTACCACAGAACTCATATAAAAGCGAAAACGAAGTAACAGCGCGGGCAGGCGATGCGATGCAACGGGGTGGATCGGGGGAACAAAAAATTTCACGCGGATGAAGTCGCGGGCGGAAAAGCTAATGTACTATAAATCGACAATTTATTTTATTTCAAGGAAACAATGATCATGTACTTATGTCATAAAATGAAACGTTCGATTATTTTATTACTAGCTTCCCACCCGCGACTTCGCCCGCGTGAATATTTTTTGTTCCCCCGACCCATCCCGTTGCATCGTATCGCCTGCCCGCGCTGTTACTTCGTTTTCGCTTAGCGCTCGTTCTTACTTTTTTCTTTTTGCTCGGCTTCTAAGGGTCCTAGCGTAATGTTACATACCCTATAGCCTTCCTCAAGAACTGGGCTATAAAATGCAAAAAAATAATTTTTCAAATCCGACTGGTAGCGAGTAGCGACAGAGATTAGCGCGTTCAAACAGTCAATAAAAAATGTGTAGGTAACTAATAGACTAAGTACATTTTTCTTACTTTAAGCATTTCTATACCCGTCGTAATTTCTAAACGAAAGGTCTGATTCGAATTATTTAAAAAGGAATTTACATGTACTTAATCAACCTTGATTACGAATCTATTTATTTGGATAAGGATTAATAGCACGTTTATGAAAACACCTTCGCAAATAATGCATTATTTTATAATTGCGTAACTTTAACCGTTTACGCAGCGCACGGAACGGAAGCTCTCAAAAGGAATAAATTTTCCCAGTTTTTGCAACATTTTTCATTGATGCTCCGCTCCTGTTGGTCGTAGCGGGATGTTATATAGCCTAGCCTCGATAAATAGGCTATCCAACACTAAAAGAATTTTTCAATTCGAACCAGGAGTTCCTGAGATTAGCGCGTTCAACCAAACAAACTTCAGCTTTATAATATTAGTATAGATACCAACTATAGGTACCTTTATTGTGATTTTACTTACTAATAAATGTTGAATAAGCTATTTATGGATGAAGTCCATAGTCCAAAGTGCTTGACGATCCATTAAATCGACGAGGCCTTTCAAAAACAGTGATAGTTTCTAAATAATTTCCCCAATGGCGCTTATGCATGAGGCGAAACGACCTCATAAAGCTATGCTAATTAACTTTGACCGCAAAAAATTCCCGAAACGCGCGCATTTTTATCTTTTAGTTTAGATTCTCGTATACAATTTATAAACTGAAAAAAGTTCGGGAGTAAGGGATCTACTTCTGGGTTACATTGATCTAACCCAGGGGATCCCAAACTTATTTTGTCTACTGCCCACTTTGAGAATAAATTATTTTTTAGCGCCCCCATTTTTTCACCTACTTAAAACCACGACCTAGATGAAATTACAAATCGCCCCCTAAGCCTCTACACAACGCCCCCGTTTTTTTTGGGTCTCTTACTGCCCCCCTTTAGGCCTGCAGCGCCCACAAGGGGGCGTTATCACCCACTTTGGGAAAGGCTGATCTGACCTTCCAGCGCCATAGCCTAATTGAAGCTGAAATAACTACATATCTATACAAATAAATAAAAATGAAGTGTCTGTTTGTAATGTCGAAATAACAACTTTTTACTATATGCATAATAAGAAACTATAAAAACGGTATTTGTAACAAAAAAGCAATTTTTAACATTTTTGTGTCTGTCTGTCTGTTTGTTCCGGCTAATCTCCGAAACGTCTGGACCGATTTTGACGGGACTTTCACTGGCAGATAGCTGATGTTACGGCGGGTAACTGAGACTACTTTTATTTTAGAGAAATAATTAGGGTTCCCGCGCAAAAAAAAAAATTGAAAACCCATGAAATTATGAACAAAGTCGGATTTGAAAAATTCTTTTTGCATTTGGTAGCCCAATTCTCGAGGATGGTTACAGACTATTTAACATCACGCTTCAAACCTTAGGAGCCGAGCAAAAAGAAAAAGAAAGAACACAAAGCGAAAAAAGTAATAGCGCGGGCGGGCGATTCAACGCGACGGTTGACGACGGGTCGGGGGACGAGGGAGTTATATTAAAAATGTGGCTGTTATTTGAAGTATATTGTGTATCTTACGATATCCACGCGAACGAAGTCGCAGGGCATAGCTAGTTATAATATAAATCAAAGCCTCCCCGGGCCCGTCGCGTCTGTCTGTGAAAGCGATAAACTCAAAAACTACCGAACGGATTCTCTTACGGTTTTCACAAATGGACGGAATGATTCATGAGGAAAGTTTAGGTGTATAACTCATTAAAGTTTTGTGTAAATTGGCTGAAATATGACGATGATTGTTGAAGATGTCGGAAAAAAACATGCCGACTGGGAGCTTTATTGGCGTGCGCCGCGTAAACCAATAGTTTTATGAAAACAATGTATTTCGGAATTAATATATTGTTTACCTGGATTAACACATAAGATGCTTTTAATCCCGGTAATACGTTCCCGTGGGATATTTACCGACATCCACGCGGGCGAAGCCGCGGAAAAAGCTAGTAAAAATTAAAAATGTATATGTTGACAGGTGAACCAACGTCGGTTTGAGTAAGGCCATACATACAGTTTATTTCTGTTTCAAGAATTGGGTCACAATTATTTGTGGACGCAACATTGTGTCGTTTTAGAAAGATTTCTCGTTTATATTACAGTGATAGACGATTTTATCATGAGAATCTGTCAGGTCATAACATGATTTATTATTGAACACGCGCTCGGGGTCAATTCAAGATATGTATTTTATTTATTCAGAAAACATTTTCATCATTGCTTACCAAAAATGAAATCTGGAAATATTATTGAGAAATTCATTATGAACCTAAAAAATCCACTCGTATTGAGTTTTTTATTATGCCGCGCACCTAACACAGATAACAATCGTATGGAAAAGTTAGAAACAATGTAACAGAAACTTGCCGTGGCAAATTGACGCTATTATTCACAAGCGTAACGGTATCTTCTTGTCTAGTAATAATAATAGGCTTAACCTAATCTTCCAACAAGACCATTGAAGCTCGATATTTTTAAACTAATGTTTTTATTGGCAACTGATTGTAACATTGACTTTTGACGAGCGAATGTAGAGAAGTTTTACAAAGAAATTCCTAGTGATGACATCATCATCACCATTCACGGCTTAAATTACCGACAGCTAAGTGTACCTTTCACTTACTCGAAATAGGTATCTCTGTCTTGTGCTGGTTGCGGTTCCATCCTGTTTCGCCTATCAAAACATGACATTCACACAAAGGGATCAAGTTGTACGCCTGAATCCTTAGTTTCCAACCATACTTGGTGTTTCGTATTCCTGTAAAATACAATGTTTTTTTTTTTTCCTTACCTGCCATCGAGTTGATGTGGTCCATTCTGCAGCACCACGTTGACTAGCGCCGGTTCAGCGAAGGTGACGAAGCCGAAGCCCCTCGAGCGGCCCGACTCGCTGTTCTTCATCACCACGCAGTCGATCACATCGCCGTAACGCGAAAAGTAACGCTGCAAATTCTCTTGAGACGTCTCCCATGACAGACCACCGACGAACAGTTTTCTGGGTCAAAAGGATTTAAATACAGATATTTTATAGCACTTAGGAAATACTTATGCGAATTTAATCTAGGTTGGCTTGTCCACTACCGCCTACCACCCTAGACAGAATTACTTTGCGATCTTTAACGCATAAAAGTATTTTCAATGTCGAGTTTATTAAAATCACCTGATGACGTGTCAACATGTGACATTTTTGGGATCACGTGAATTTTCAGTATTTTATATCAATTAATTTCAAACTTTGCTATGCGTTAACGACCGCCGAAAGCCATTTTGTCTAGGGCAGTTGATAGGTCAAGGCATATGCTACATCCCTGGGATTTCTCGACACCCAGCTTAAATTTTACTGAAAACTTAGTCCTAAGCTCGAAAACAGCTTCAAGCAGCAATAAAATATTAACATAGAAGCTCGAAATAAACTACAGCGTAGTGAGAGTGACTTAAGTAATGAATTTTAATGACGTTCAAGTCCTTGACAACCGGCGCTCGGAGTCGGACCGCCTGTGAAACTGTTACCGACACATTTGAGTACTAGGTGTTTGTTTACTTTTAAATATAAATATTACTAAAGACTAAGAAACTACTAGTCCTAAGAAAGATTTGTTTTTCAGTTTTTTATTAGCATTTGAAAATGGATGTTTACTGTGAATTCACTATTCTTATCAATAGGTCAGGATTTATTTATAAAAACGAGTTGTCACAGAGCACCCTGTGACATGAAAAATTTGTTTTTATTAAAAAGTGTTATGTTTATACAGAACACTTTTTACCTTTTTTTTAAGATATTGTGTACCTTATGCATTATTTTGCTCACCATCTGTGCCTTGCCTTTTCCCAACTATTTTGGGGTTGGCTTCCAGTCAAACCGGATGCAGCTGAATACCAGTATTTTACATGGAGCGAC
This sequence comes from Fissipunctia ypsillon, assembly GCA_947568875.1. Classification (NCBI taxonomy): domain Eukaryota; kingdom Metazoa; phylum Arthropoda; class Insecta; order Lepidoptera; family Noctuidae; genus Fissipunctia; species Fissipunctia ypsillon. Next base: position 3,935,198 of record OX387655.1, read on the forward strand.
TGCCTACCTGACCTCCACAAACCAGTTACTGGGTAATATGATACCCCTTGGTAAGACTTGTTGTCAGACTTTCGGGCTTCTGACAACCCATAACGACTGTCAAAGATCCACGAATGACAGCCAGGACCAACAGCTTAATGTGCTTTCAGAGGTACAGAGGGGTCTTGATAATGTAAAGGTCACCCATCCACGGACTAACCGCGGCAAGCGTAGCTCTTAACCCGATCGATCTACCCGTGCGGCTGTTATTACTTAGCCACAAGCCCCTTTTTTATTTTTTTACCACAATTTCCTAACTACTATGTCATAAAAACATCAATGTGTCCAGGACACATCCGCACTAATTGCAAAATAAAACTACTTGTTACCAAGGGCAGCTAGATGAAATTAATTTGGGGGAAATGTCAATAATATGTTTATTTTATTGCATGGAATAAGTTGTATAAGTTGTACTTCATCAATACGCCCTTACAAATTTCTTAAAAATGTGGATGAGGTCAAGCCATAAATCCATATTTTTAAGACATTTACTATTTTCCCATAATGTATCGTAGTTTAATATTATTTTATATTCAATGGTCATTTACTGACCTTTCAAAAGATTGCACTTGCCTTTATGGATTTTAACTCATAGAATTTTATTCACTCAAAAGATAGACACTAGAGTAAATGACCTAAAAACCTACTTGGTGTTTGCTATCTACATTAAATTTATTCCAATAGCCATTTTGTTTGTGATAAGAACTGCTTAACACTTGAAGTCTACAATAATGTTGTTTTTAATTATTTGAATGCTATTCATTAAGATTGTATATTTATGTGAGACAGATACTGTGTTAATAAAGTTCACTGGGGTAAAGTATTTAGATTAAACTGTTTTCAGGGCTCTCTGGTAAATACAAATGTACTGTTCAAGTATTGCACTGAACTGAACACAGTGTTTTAATAACTGTGCATTTTAAATCTAATAAGACCTAAATTATTATGAATTAATTAGTGGTGATTTAAAGGACTGGGCTACTAAATAACAGCATATGTTTCAAATGATGCTTATTTGGTAAATCCAACTAAATTAAAAGAGATTACAATGTTTAAAACAAAATTCATGATTTTTAGCATGAAAACAATAAATGTCAGCTCAACTTAGAATAAGAAACATAATTAAGCTTGTGCTTATATTTATTACAGTTATCTTGATTTATTTAAAAGTCAAAACTTGATCAACTGTTACTCATAAGCCAATATGTGGCCTTTCCTATAGTTAAGTCGCAAAATGAGTCACAGACCACATAAATTCTACTGTTAAAATATTTAATAAATACATGGAAGTTATAATCAGCAGGTTTATCTAATCAGTGCCATTCTACAATCAGCAGGTTTATCTAATCAGTGCCATTCTACATTGTCAGACAGTAGTCATATTGAAAGTTTTACTTGAACTAGCCTCTGAACATTCATAGAGTAATAATTTAGTGCTTACTAAGCACATTTACCAAGATTGGTGAAAGTATCCATTCACTTCTCTTGGGTCATAGTCAACGTTTTACTTAGAATGGTTGCTGTATAACATACCTCTGTTTACATTATTTTTAATTACACAATTTACAACCTAATGCTATTACATTTGCATTTTAGATTACTTGTAAAAATGCAAGTGAAATAAGCATAGAGAAGTCAAGATGTTAGGAAATAATTAGTTGAAAGTTAATAATAGCATTTATTATTATTTACTTACAACTTTTAACTATAATTATCTACATAGGTATTTTCCTGTAACTATAGGAGAATAGGATGTGATCCTTTAACAATATGTATCCAAGATAATTATGCATCTAGTTGGGAGTCCACAGTATTGTTTTACCAATATAGCGTCTATAGCGACCGCCCAAAGCGTGTTTACGCGAAAAATAATATTCATTCGAGCAAGCATCGAGGAAAACTGTATAAGAACATAATTTGACGACGCAAGTAACCATATGCAAATGAATCAGCACGTTTCGCGTCTTGTAGGTAAATGAGATCGCGCTACGCGGCACTTCGAACATTGATCTAATAACCTCATTAAAAACTCGCTACTCAAAATTTCCATATTTTCCATAAAATATGACGCTCACAATACCCTAGCGCGAAATCACAGATAAGAGAAAGCAACGATTAGTCACAGAAAGGTTAATTTTACATATTGCGACGTTTCCACATCAACAGCTTTCGAAGTTGAAGTACAGTTATATAAACTGCTTCTACGTAAATTTTGGCTATGAAATACAACCACAATCAGAGAAAATATAGCATGGGAAAGTAATAGCTGCCATGATCGTACCACGCAAGTCGCACGGCGAGGCTTGGGGTCGGTGCCCGCTAGGCCGGTATAAAGTAAAAGGCTAATTGTAATTTTGCAGCCCGCATCTATGTCATTTTGCGTGTATTATCTTAAAATAACGCTAACATAACATAATTCATACTTTCAGGGAACAAAGTTGAGTACGTAACGCTACCTCACAAGCCCTGCTGGCTATCCGTGAAATGCGACACACCAAGCGAACATGCCAGTTTGACCTATTATAGTTGGCACGTCGTGGACAGCCTTAAACCACGCCAAAAATATGTGAAAACAAACTCACCCCTTCTCATCATCGTCCATGTCTGGATTCATACGCATAACTTACTACTAATTAAAAATAATGGTTGGCACCGGTAAAGACAACCAAACCACACAAGCACAGACCCACACGAATGATTATGGCGGACCAACCATTTCCGCTTTCTCAAAAAAAGTCATGGAAAGGAGAAGTTGTCAATACAAAGCTTGATCAGGTAGTAATTCGTAAAATATTATCAATAACTTTAGTTATTTCTTTATAAGCACAATTATTTAAATGAAAAATATTTAATCAATGACAATGCTTCGAATTATGATTGAAAAAGTAAAAAAATTAAGTTAAAAGTAAGGAAACATGCAGGATTTCGCAGAAAGGTAAAGCTGCCGCTAGGTGGCAGCACAACGTAAAATGCTGCCATATAAAATAAATACCAAATTAGACATTGTGGAATTCAGTCAGAAATATTTTGAAATAAAACTATAAAATTATATATTTTTACTAAGACAATAGACATAATATAATGTTACTGCTTTATAGAAAGCCTTTGAAGATTTTTTTCTACCAACAGTAACGCCTTATGGGTTAGTCGTAGTAGTAATCTAACGTGACATCTGACTGGGTCAAAGAAAAAGCAAATTCAAGCTCAAGTTCGCCAAAACCTCCGTTAGGAGTATATTGTATTCTGTGGCCAAAACCTATTTGTTTCACCTTCAATAAGCAGCTAAAAAAAAAACCCGCCAACCAATAGTCTGCGGTCTACCGTCGCTTTTGAAATTATACCTTTACGGACACGGACAGTGGTGGACTAAGCCTGTCTGAGGTCCAGTATAGTTGCCGGCACGAATCGTGAGCACAAACTTCAGTCTTAAACCTAAAAAATCTTATTTCCTATCACCGGCAGGTAGCCCACGCGTGGGAGCAATGTAATCAATATAAGATCAAGCATATTTATATACAAATAGAAAATAGCATACAAGAGCACGCTGACGAGGGCAGTTAAAGTTAAGATGGAATTTGTGCTCACAACTCGTGCCGGCAATAATAATACAAAATGAAACCACCCATCCTGGTATACAGAACAGTAGGAGAACGTTGGATTGGATGCAAGAGGCAGCGAAGCAAGCTCGAATTAGCAAAAGTTAGGGTTTCCTTTTGACCTTTCATACAGAAATAGGAGATACCTACAGCCCGCGCCAAACTTTGTGACCGCCCCGAAACTAGGCTCATTGCATTGCGCAGAACACAAAATCAGGGTATTAGCGGGACGCACAAGAGCTTGGGGGCAGGGTCACACCCCGCGCGCCCGCACCGCTCACCCGCGACGCGCGCTGGCACCCACGCCTTAGTGTGAGTGCTACGTCCGTACACGAATCACGCACTTGTTGAGCTCCGAGAGTACTGTCGCGTTCAGAATTCGTTCGATCGTTTCGTTAATTTGTTGTTATAGTTTTTAGTTATTGTTACTTGTTGTTATTGTTACTTGTTGTTATTGTTACTTGTTGTTATTGTTACTTGTTGTTATTGTTACTTGTTGTTATTGTTACTTGTTGTTATTGTTACTCGTTGTTATTTGTGTATAAACATGCCTACTGGACGTTGTAATGTTTTACGACGCCAGGCTCGTAAAATGGTCTACGATGTTTATAAATTTATGAAGAAAGAAGCTGAAGAAGGCCTTAAATACGATTTGAAGGCAGTACATAAACGGACTGCAGCCGCTACAGGAGTATCAGAAAGAACTGTACGACGTATTATATCGGTTGCTAATGAACCAAGTTCCGATTTATTAGCAGTTTTTCGTACACCCGGAAAGAAGAGGCAAGGGGTAAAAAAGGTAACCGGAATCGACAATTTTGACCAAGGTGTCATCAAAAGATGTATCCACAATTTTAATATAACACAGAAAGAGTTGCCAACAATTGCTCAACTTTAAAAAAAAAATAAAAGAAGATATAAATTTTGAAGGATCCGCAACGAGTTTGAGGAGAATTATAAATGAAATAGGATTTCAATGGAAAAAAACTGAAGACAATCGCAAATTATTAATTGAAAATACAAATATTCGCTGTAAGCGAATTGAATATTTGCGTGCAATAACGAAATATCGCGCAGAAGGAAGACCGATAGTTTACACTGACGAATCGTATGTCGATTCATCGCATACCACTTCGAAGGCATGGAGTGATAGTAGCACTAAAGGTTTAAAAAAAAGATATCAAAAGGTGAACGTGTCGTCATTGTACATGCTGGATCCAAATCAGGATTTGTACCCAACGGCCTTTTAATGTTTAAGGCAGGTACGAAAACCGAAGATTACCATGATAATATGAATTATAATAATTATGAAAAATGGATACGCACACAACTTTTGCCGAATCTCCCACCGAGATCGGTTATGGTGATAGATAATGCACCCTATCATAACAAATTAGAGGATGCAGCGCCGACGTCAAATAGCAAAAAGGCAGAAATGGTGGCATGGCTTACGGCAAAAAATATCCCTTGCAGTTCTGACATGCTGAAACCAGAACTGTATAAATTAATTTCTATACACAAAGAAAAATTTTAAAATTTTAATATTGATAAAATTTTAGAATAACACAATCACACAATATTACGGCTTCCACCTTACCATCCCGACTTGAACCCCATAGAAATGGCTTGGGCATCCATAAAAGGTTACGTGGCGAAAAAAAATGTCACAAATAATATAACTGATATTATGAAACTAGTGGAAGAAAAAGTAAATAGCATGGGTGAACAGGAGTGGACTGCACTATGCGACAAAGTTATAAATATTGAAGAAGAATATAAGAAAAGTGATGTCATCATAGATGACCTAACTGAAAAAATAATAATTCACGTGAGCGATAATGAATCAGATGAAGATGATTCGGATATTTTTTGTGAAGAGAGTGATTCGGATGCGGAACCATCCACTAGTAAGGGAGATGTTTTTATGGAAGGTGTGGCCCCATTGTGAATATAGTTTTTATTTATATTAATGTTTTTTATTTACATTTATCCTATTATTACCTAACCTATATGTTTTACAAATAACACATACATTATATATTAAATTAAATTAAATAACCTATGAAATAAACACGAACTTTATAATCACCAAATAAAAATAAATTGACATAATAAAATAAGTATTAAAAATGTTAGAAAACGAAAATTGTTTGGTTGATTACGTATTGTCCACTCGACTATACCATGCGCAAGTTCGGACTCGCGACTATATTCAAGGCGGTCACAAAGTTTGGCGAGGGCTGTACTTTATCGACTTATGCAGACAGTATTAGCAGAATATAGGATGCTAGAGAGAAGCGAAGCAAGCTCGATAATTTTAGTATCCCGCCGCGGAAAGGTAAGGTTTTCTTCTGACCACTCAGAATTAAAGAGCGAGAAAAACGAGCCCGAAAATTTTTGCACACTGTTTCGAATGCCCATTTTTCTACGGACCACCGTTGCGCATCAAAAATCCTTGTATGATAACACAAACTGGATATCAAAGAGGGGTAATTTCGTATTTTCATAGGAAATAAAAAATATCCTTTTATTTTGTGGGGTTTTTGTTGTTCTTTGATTTTCTGTTCAGTTTTGAGGTTAGTTTTGTAACAAACCTTCCACCAAAATAGCAGTCCTTTCAACAATATGATTTGAATTCACATAAGATAAGAGGCAGCCATATTGTTGATCTACTAGCCAAGCAGGCCATATGGGGTCCATATCGGCTCACCTAAAGTTGTTTACCCGAAATTGTTCTTCCTAATGATTTGTAATCCGACTCTTCCTAAAATTTTTCATCCTAAAGTTTTCATTCATACTATTTGTAGTGCTACCGGCGATAGTCATAACACTCATGTTTCCGAAAATTGTAATTAATAATATCATTAATGTAAATATATTTAAACTCCTCTGTATTTTATCATAACGCTTTTATCCCTAAACATAATTACCATAATATTTTCACTCATACTATAACTGAGATATTTAGAATGATTAAAGGTCGTTTCACTGATTTTTGTCTTAAATGAATGAAATTCAGGTCAGTGTCGTCTTGGGGGCACTATGAAAAAAATACTTATCATGCATAAAACAACAAAAGTTCGTTGCCGAGTGCCGACACGATGGTTTGCTTGACAGTGCACAGATTTTTTTTTTTTTGATACGGATCTTTTGCTAGTTGGCTCCGGGAGCCTTTACTGCGAAACCGGGCTTTGATGGGGCCAGAAGGGCCTCTCACCGTGTAACAAAATTTTTAAAATAGCACGTCTAAGGGCGCCCCTAGCGGGACTCGAACCTAGACTTAGGGCGCTATTGATTACTGAGCAAGTGGGGACTTGTAGTATCTGATTGATATTATACAGTGCACAGAACACAAAATAGACACTTATACTTCTGGCCCTAGATAATTAGTCTATGCTTCAGGCAGTAACAGTGACACTTTTGATAGTTCACCTTTTCACTATGCTCGCGATAGTGTTACCAACAGTTAATCTAAATCACCCTGACCATAAGTGATTTGTCAACTAAAGAAATATTTTTAATTAGGCCCACTTGCGTGTTCGTGGGTTAACCAAGATAACTGAGTTAACAGCTAACTCAGCGTTAATCAAATAATTCATCTTGCGCCACCGAGAGTTAGAGGTAAACCTAGAGTTAAACTTTTAAATATTTAACCCACTGATGTGGGAGAGTTAGGTCCTCCGCTAGGAGTATATGTGTTCTGTGGTTAGGTCGCTTAACTCTGGGTCAGTGTAAGTAATATCAAAATAAATTGACGTTATGAGGTACCGCTGATAACATAGTTATGTTGTATGTTATATTGTTCGACGTTATAGTAAGTGGAAATTCGGTACTTTATCAGCAGGCAATATATCCATGAACTCATATAAAAATAAATACAAATTATAAAAAACTTTAAACATATTTTCCTTATCTGACGTTTTCATCAATCAATAAACTAAATCTCCATGGAAACCACATACAATACGATTAAAATTAAATGTTATGTTATAAAATTCAAAGACAAGAAAGTATTACGTATCGTAATGTAGTGTAAAAGAGATGGGTATACAATTACCGTTGATTGTTTGTTCATTATTTTTTGGTCGGATTACATATCAGGGCACAGACATTGCAACTGAACTTTCGTCATTCCCAACTCAAAAAATACTAATATCAGGTTAGCTAACCCGGTGTTACTTTTTAGTGGCGCAACGCGTACTAAGAGTTCATAGTTATCCTATTCACTTATTTTTATAATACATATTATTATGTCGCTTATTATTTTTTTGTTCTTATCTAATTACATTTTTAAATATTTCTTAAAATAAAAAAATATAAAAAAAAAATTTAAAATATAAAAAATATATAATATATAATAAATATATAATATATATATAAAAAATAGAGTTTCACCGGAAGCAAGCTATCGGTGGTTAGGGCTGCAGAGACAGGAACCTCCTCACAAGAACAACCTCATGTGCTAAGTTGATATTATTATTTTGGTTTTTAAATTTAATTTTCTCAGGTTAGTACCTGATATTATTATTATTATTTTAAGTCTGTTAGCTTATATATTATGTAAAATATTATATAAAAAATAGAGTTTCACCAATATTATATAAAAAATAGAGTTTCACCGGAAGCAAGCTATCGGTGGTTAGGGCTGCAGAGACAGGAACCTCCTCACAAGAACAACCTCATGTGCTAAGTTGATATTATTATTTTGGTTTTTAAATTTAATTTTCTCAGGTTAGTACCTGATATTATTATTATTATTTTAAGTCTGTTAGCTTATATATTATGTAAAATATTATATTCCGAAATAAACCATTGAACATTCTGTCTGAGAGTTACTTTATCGACTTATGCAGAAAAGTTTGAGAATGAAGCGGATTTAGGATGTAAGAGTTTAGCACAATTCTGCTTATATTTTGCATACGTTCGTTTTGCGTACAATTCTGCTTATGTCTGCAACTAAAAACTGCCTTTTACCTATTGAATATATTTAAGCTTTTTGGGATTTGATTAAAAAGTACTTCTCCAGATCTGGGCTGTGATTTGGGGTTCTCCAACCACACCGCCCAACCCCTGAGGCTGCCGGCACAAAACCAGCGGAGAGGAGCGGTGGCCGAGCGGGTCGGTGGTGGCGAGGCGACCGACGGAACAATTTTGTACCGCTACCGTTCGTCATCGCCTCGCTCGGGCACTCACTGCTGGTTTCGTGCCCGCAGCCTTAGTCCGCCAGTGGATACGGACTCCTACAGACCCCAAATTATGTAGTCTTCGACAGTTTTGGCAAGCTGAATAAAAACTTTTTTTTTTAGTGAAAGCCCATTAACTGCCAGGAAATAATCTCCAAGTTGTGCTTTGGTTTGGTAGGAGTACTCCGTTAGGAGTGTTCTGTGTTTGGCAGTACAACAAAAAATGTTTTATTCATATACCTATATATTTTGATTTACAGACTTAAAATTCGTAATGAATAACTGGTGCTGTCGCCACGGTGACAGGGATATCATCTTGTAAAGTTAAGTGGAAGGGAAAAATCACTTGAACCTGTAATAAAAATAAAACCACAGTCAAAAATCTGCCGAGCCAGTAAGCCCCCATTATCATAAATGGCTGCCAGCCATATTCAGGTAGAACAACTAGATACGGTTGGTGCCTGGCGTAGTACATATTACCTCAACGGTGCCTGTAGGCGGCAACTTTGATTAAGGGAAGTCACCTGTTCTAGTAACAGTTTTTTTCTCATTTCCAATGTTACGGGATGAGGAAGGAATACTTAGAACCTGTTACACAAATTCGTTTGGGATAATTTGATATAGGTAGGACTCACCCTAAAAATATATGAAATGTCCACCATAGGGTCTATTAGATTTAAGCTGGAAGGTATTAAATTAGGAATTTCCATATTAAAGAAACAAATCTCGGCTATGTTTAGAGAAAATTTCTTGTACTCCGTTTTGTACATTTTTTTCTCCTCATCTGCCCATCCGGACTGAACACTGTACCGTATTTTCTGAAAAGAAAGCAACAATTTATTAAAAGTATGAAAAGTTTCAAACTATAGGTACAAGTAAGGTAAGGTTGTAGGTCAGTAAGTACCTATTTTCATTTATTTAGGTGTAGATCGATACTCTACCTGTAGTAATATAACGTTGACTTTTCGTATTTTTACTTTCTTCTCGTTAATTATTGTTATTTCAAAGGGAATGGTCTGTTTAGGTGCAAACGCCTTGTACGTTTTAATACAAATTGTAAATTTTCCCGAATTCCGAAAAGTTTTACGAAATTCGTTGAAAGAAGGCATCTGAAAACCATTTTTATTAGTATTTTTTATTGCAAAGACATCTTCTGAGAACAACGTTTTGACTTCTAAATACCCACCAATAATTCTTCAACGTGATTTAAATTGATATTTCCTAAAACATTGAATGATGCCATTTTTTTTAGTTTGTATGCGGGTTTACTTTTTATTTTCACAGTATAAATTACTTTGGCAATGGAACTTTCAAAAGACGACGGCAAATCTGCTGGCAATGCGAAGTGGAACGGGTATTGGTGAATACCGGCCGGTAACCTACTACCTGTAAAATAAGGCAATTTAAATAGTTGAAGAATGATAAATAATGATAAGAGACGAAAATTAAGATGACCTTGATGTTAGTGGGCCATATATTTTGAATTATTAAAACACTGCATCATGCGTTGATACGATCTGTGAGACCCCGTGAGCGTGGGACATTAAAGCAGGCTTAAATACATATTCAGCTTTAGAGAAGGCAAGATCGTTAATTTCTTTATCTTCTTATCTTACTTACCATGGCAATAATCTTTGAATATGTCGGTCATTAGCAAGCTAAGAACTTTCTTCTTCCCCGAATAGATTTTTATGTACGGCATAGTTGCCATAGACCGGGTCCACTGAGCCTTGCAAGTTCCCGTAACTTTGAGATCAATTCCTGAAACACACAAAGCAAACTTTGGATTCAGAAGTTTTCAGTATTTTTCACTTAATGCTAAAAATTTAATGATTATTAAAAAAAAAATACTTTGGAATTTCTGGTCATTCTTCAATTCCAATATAACAGTTCCAGTCACAATATCACCGGCATAAAAACTTCCAGTGGAATCACTATTAAAGTTTATGGTGCATGCCATAGCAAATCCAAATATTATTCAATAAGTATTACGTTCACTACAACAACAAAATCATTTGCTCGGCCTTCTACATAAAACATAATTATTATAGCTATCGGCAACTTGATAACCCCGATATGTAGCAGATAACAATGATGACAGAAGATAATGACTCCCAAATCGGCGAAGATTAAGTAGGTACTTAGCTGCAGAAATTGATTTGATGTCCAGGTTCCGTGGCTATTTTGACGAGACTGAGGTTGATTGAATATACGCTAATTGAAGAATTAAACATCCCTTCAGTGACAAAAACTAAAGCTGTTTTGCTCATAATGGTTTACCAGAGTTATTTGTTCATAAAGATAATCATTCTAATCTAGTGTGTGACGTTATTGTAATGTTGGTTCTTTGCTAATAAAGCCCGGACTTGAATAATTGAAATATAAATAATCTCACGTCGAGTTGTGATGGTCGTGAGCATGACAAACCTACGGATTATATGTAGATCTATCGATTCATGTGAATAGTGGTCTAAGGAATAGTCTGAACTGAAAAAAAAATAATCATAACCTTTTAAAACAACATAATTATATTAATTTTGTACAGACGCCAGCAGGTCAAGCTGTCCGAAACTGTCAAATTTTCCCAATCAACCTTGAACCTAATGCTTCAGCGATAAAGTTGAAAATCTATTAAAGAAATTTGACAGATTGTAGTAGCTTGATGTGCTGCCGTCCATACATAAATGAAAAAAAATAAAATTCTAATGTAACAAAAATTGTTATTGATGAGCTCTTGTGATTCTGCAGCATAACATTTCCGGACGAAAACCAATGACAGTGACAGCCAAGCCAATGACATTTTGCATTATTGAAAATCGGAATTTCGTTCGTGGTGATTTTTTCGATCGGTTCTTCGGCATGATTCGCATAAATAACTGTTCGATCGTTTTGTTTAGTTGTGCATTGCATGTTTTCGTAAACGAATATTTAGAATAAGTGCGTTTTTCTGTAGTTTATTTCGTTTTATTCGTCGTAAGTAAATTGTGATAGGTTATGTTATGCCCTTTGCCTTTTCAGGGTGAAAAGTGAGTTTGTTTGATTTATTTTGTTAAAACTCTGATAATTCTCTGAATATTTATGTATTTTAAGAATCGTGGTACTACGCAACATGTAGCGCTTTATTACTACAACAAGGTGTTCGTAGATTTTGACATTGACTGTCTTTGCAAACATTTTGATTACACGAATCATGTTTCGGTTTTTCTGCAAAGTCGCGAGTGTTGACCTCATTACAGACAAAACATATAAGTTCAAGTGATAGGTATGTTTGAATATTATTATACATGCAGCTTACATTATACAGAACTTGTATCAGCCTTTTCATCCAACTTGTTTATTCTATTATTCTGTAATAAAATGGTATCAAGTATACAGCATTTAAAAAACATCTTGATTGCAGTTACAGCACAATTAAAGGCTGTGGAAATCAGTGATCTTTGTTACTACTTGGCCAAAATAATTTTCATGCAATGATTTTAGAGCCTAGCCTATTGGCTGCAATGACTGGCTGAAGGGAATATTATCACATAATATCTAACTTCTTAAATTATTATGATTGTTGCTGGGTATTTTTTGTTCTGCTACAGTATACAAACTAGTGGTTTAATTCTAAACATAGCTTTGATGGTATCTTGTCTGAATTAGAAATCTTGACTTGATAATCTATTGATTCATCGAGTTGTCACTATTGAAATAGAAGATGCAAACAATCTGCCATTACTTATCTATTCTGTTTTATGAGCCCTACAATCACACCTCATTGTTGAGTTGTAAAACAGTACCAGTGTATAGATCGACACCGACACCAGCAATTTATTCTACGCTAACTCGAAGTTACGCTTTTTTGAGTTAGCGTAGTATAAATTGCTGGCGTCGATATAAGCACATAGTTTTGTACTATGAAGATATATAATTTAATGGAAGGCTAGCTGTTGCCCATAACTTTGTGTGTATTTTGTATTTCAACATTTTTTAATAAAAATATCTAGGATGGAAAGTAAGTAAGTAGGCCTTTGCCAGGTACCTGGCTACCTATCTGTCTAATTTTATAATATCAGTTCATTATGAAACAGACAGACAGAGTTACTTTTGCATTTATAGTATTAGTATGGGAGTAGTATGTTAATTTCTACTTTTATATCTGTAATATTTATAGTGTACATAATAAAGAGTATTCTATTTATCTATCAATGAAAATGGACACTACTATCAATTATTCCATGGAGGTTAAACGTAACATGAAGCATAAATCTAGGAAACTATGCTGGTGTAATGCAGAAAAACTACATTATCCAAAACTAAAAATAGATGATAATAGCGTTTCTGCAGACCTTGTGTTGCTCTCTATGGTCTGTTTACTAACAAATAGTCCTTTTACTCAAACATTTTAGATTTCAGTCACCATTTTACAGAATGTGTTGACAAATATGCCTTTTGTAGATATATTGATAGTTTATTGTATTGTAGATACAAATAACAATATTTCATCAACCTCTCATAGGCTACAAACATTCTTACAACATTAAACATTGTTTTGGCATTAAGCCTTAACAAATTATGTTCATCACTTGGAAACATGTTTTCCTACCTTGGGAAATTCTCTTGGATTGTGTACACAATGTTGACATCACAAATACCACATACATACACAAAACATGTACTACTAGGCTACCTAAGTTAACTACTTTTCAGTATGCGGTACATCTACGAGTCTTCTTTGAAAATAATCTGGATAATAATCTTATATTAAAGGTAATCACCACAGCCATGGACCCGAACATTTATGCTCTAGTCCTCGACACCTTGAACCGTGCTACCAGCCAGGACACGGAGGTGTTGAAACCAGCTGAAAAGAAACTACAAGAATGGGAGGTGGAACCTGGCTTCTATTCTGTTCTCTTGGTAAGTTCTAACTTACATCAACTGTGCTTGTGTTGGGCCCACAAGGCTGGTCTTTATTGGAACTGACTACCAGTGTAAATGCAGCAGTGTTCCAAGCCTCAGCATACATTGATCATTAACAAACATAGAAACATCTAATTATTTCCATGTGGACATATTGATGGCGCTGCCGCCACATAATACAAAAACACTCAAGACCACCATTTAAACAATTCCGAAAGGTGCGTCTTTCTGACGCAAAAACTTTTGCGCAATCATGTACGTTGAGTACGAGGAGCTTGTGGCTAAGTAATAACAACAGCCACATGGGTCGATCGAAGGTTAAGCTATGCTTGCCGAGGTCGGTCCGTGGATGAGTGACCATCCATTCATACCGACACTCCTCCGTGTCTCGGAAAGCACGTTAACCAGTTGGTCCCGGCTGTCATTCATAGATCTTTGACAGTTGTTACGGGTACTCTGGTCAGAAGCCCGAAAGTCTGACAACCAGTCTTGCCAATGGGTATTGTGTTACCCAGTAACTGGGTTGTGGAGGCCAGAAGGCAGCCGCTCCATGTAAAATACTGGTATTCAGCTGCATCCGGTTAAACTGGAAGCCAACCCCAAAATAGATGGAAAAAGGCTAGGCAGGTGATGATGTATGTTGAATAAGTTCATGGCGATTGTGAACTTTATTTAACTAGGCAATGTTCTAATGAGTTGTGCTGTTTCATGTGAGTGCGATGCTGTCAAGAGCATGCCCCACTTGCTGGAATGTCCCAAGTGTCCTGCACTTTTGAGGATCTAACGAACGCCACTGACACTGCTATTAATGTAACCACCTATTGAGCACAACTAATTTAAAAAGTACCATCAACTCGAAAACAAGAAGAATGTTCAAATTTCTCTAATTAACTTAAAAGCACGGCTGCGCGGAAGTTTTTGCGTCTTAAAACTGCAGCCTAAATTATATATATAAAATACGTAATTGTAATCACCTTCCACAGAACGTCCTATCAAACCATTCGATAGACGGCAACGTCCGATGGTTGGCGGTGATGTGTTTCAAGAACGGCGTGGACCGATACTGGAGGAAGAATGCTCCCAACGCCATCAGTGATGAAGAGAGGGTCAAGTTGAGGCAGGGACTTCTTACCACCAGCATCTTGAGTGAGCCTGTCGCTCAGATTGCTACGCAGCTTGCTGTTTTGATTTCCAAGATTGCTAGGTGAGCTGTTCTTGTGATTGGTTGAACAAAATAACAACAAACAATCATGTAAGTTGATATGATAAGCAAAAGTTTTTAGAAATTGGGGTTCATCTTTACAGTGGATTGATAATTTTGCAGCAACATTGATAATCTTGTATTGTATACCACTAACTAGCTACTAGCTGGAGTTTTATTTCATTAGCTTTATACTAAAATGCATCTTAAACAACTCGTTTATTTCCTGACAACCAGGTTTGACTGTCCAACAAGCTGGCCAGACTTAGTCCCAGAGTTGATGGGTGCTCTAAAAGCGCCTCAGCCTCTGGTACAGCACAGGTCCCTGCTTATCTTCCATCATGTCGTCAAAGCATTGGCTTCCAAGAGACTTGTTGGTGATCGACGCACATTCCAGGTTAGTAATGACGCATTGATGTAATATCGACAAACGCCAGGCCTTTCCAAATTTTAAACAATTATGCTTGCAAGTTGCAGTTATACCTTATGGCTGGGTTTCTTCAATGAATCAGTGTATACAAAAAGCAACTTTAAGGTGTAAAGGTGTCCGTTTTGTTGATAGTACCTACTGTGATAACTATAGGAATAGTTCTATTTCATTTGGGTAAAACATATTCCTTCAAGCCTTTCTAAGTTGCAACACAACATACTTTTTATCCATGAATGGATTCTCCTAAACTTTCAATGTCAGTGTCATTACCAAACATGGATCTCCTACAATGTCACTACATGGACTTAAAGTAAAATATTTGTAGATATTCAGGCCATTTTTATTAATTATTTTTTTAGTTGAGTAATCCCTCTTGCTTATGTGAATGATGCTGGTGTCCTAGGTCCAGTGTTGTAGGCATGTAGGATGTTCGATTAACTCCATTTTAAAAGACAGCATCTTAGCAATTTAAATCCAATACCCGTGTCGTAGCTTTGCAATACGTGCATTACGTAACACAGTCTGTTATGAAAATAATTCCACCGTCCACAGGAGTTAACAAACACAGTTTACTCCTTCATCCTAACCCTCTGGCACGAGAACACGGAACTGTTCCTCCGCCACATCCAAGAGGGGGCAGCTACAGAACTGATCACTGAACATCTGGAAAAGGCACTCCTATGTCTCAGGATACTGAGGAAACTGACTGTGTTCGGGTTCAAGAAGGCACATGAAAGCCAGGACGCTATGGCGTTCCTGAATGTGGTGTTTGACAGGGCTAAGACCAGTTTGGAATGTAGTGAGTATTATTATTATTAATTTTATGTTTATGAATGACTGTGTCTTTTTACTTGGCTTGTAGTATATTATTTCATCATTACAATAAATGTAAACAAGAGAGGCACTTGCTATCTTGACCACCCTTTTCATTTTGGATGGGAAATCATCAAATGACTTCTCCCGTTCTGGGCGGAGGGCGTGTCAGACTTTTACCGACTAAAACCCAACCGTGTTCCTTCAGTTGCCTGTGCCGGGGCTACAGTAACTCTTTCGAACATCCTGCAAATCTTGACCACCCTAAGATCACACACACACACACAGGACCACAGAACTCTAAAAATGAGAAAAAAAAAAATGATTTTGTTTAAATACATTTCTTGACTTTAACTCAAACTCAACTCAAACTCAAAGCATTTATTTCAAATAAACCAATTACCGGCATTTTTGAATTGTCAAGCGGTCAGTCAGTCAGAACGATGAAGCTAGTTGCCCATTCCAAGGCGTAGTAGGTTCCTATGGAGAAAAATGGACAAAAAACTCCATGGACACTCTTTTAAATCAAAATATTGTTACAAAATATTGGTTACATAATTTATGTTGAAATTATGTAAGTATGTAAGAACATTATAGAAAGCAGCGACGAGGTGTGACTTTTTGTAAGAGAGAAGCAGAAGCGAACCCGGTTTTAACTTACTTAACAATAAAGTAAAAATTTATTTATTAACTTAAAAATAAAAGTCTTGTGTACTGAATTTAACACCATCTTTCGTCAAATAGCAGAACCAAAAAGACGCTATCACTACACAAACAAAACTTTCAATGGTTTAGAGAAATAAACTCAACTAAATTAGGTATTATCATACTAAAATTATTATAGGAATATAAATAATACAATACAATAGAGTTGAATAGTTGAAAACTAAATAAAATGTGTAATATTCCGCCATCAACTCGCTGACGCATTTTTTCTATATCTGTCTCTATCGTAACTCGTTGTACATCGGCTTGCTCTCGTCCATTATCAAGCAGTGCCACGTGACCTAAAGTGACGTCATGACGGGATCACTATTGTATGAATTTTTAGTTCACGATTATGACGTTTTGGCGCCGGGTTATTTTAGAACATTTTTTTATTGTTGTTGTAATTCAAAGCTAATAATAGGCGTTTTGTTGTTTGAATGTTATGGTGAATTAAATACCAGTAGTGGAACTATATTTTTTGCCAATAGTAGACACTATTGACTATGCCATTTTTCAATACTTGTGGTAGTTTTGCTACTGCGAACCTCCGAAGGGAAGCCGGTAGGAATCGTGTTATAGGATGCTTTGGCCACTGGTAGAAAGACGTATACGTTAAAAGCGTCCGTAATAAAAAGATAAAAACAAAAAACGATTCAAAAATTAAAATAAGTCGTGGCAGCTAAAAGATGACCAGTCCCTACTGACGGCGCGCGTTCACGAACATGACGCGTGCATCAGCACCATTCAGCTCAACTTTGTAACTGCTCTTTTCCTATCTTTTGCGTTTTCTTGACATTATGAATACCTAGCATTTACGGGAAACCACTTTACAAGTCTACATAACAACTAGCCTAGCATTTCATTAAAACATCCAAAAATTTTTCCAGGAAAACTACTAAAAGGCAGAGGCATATACCCACTGGAGCTCTGCGAAAAATTCATAATACATTTAACCAAAGTAGCCCTTGGGGTGTTGTGTGCCCAGCCATTCTCCTACGTGCCTCTGATCAGGCCTTCTTTGGAGTTTGCTCTGTATTACTGCTTTACTGAGCAGGGCATGGCGCTGATATATGAGAGGTTCACGATACAGTGCTTGAATATTGTGAAGGGAATCCTACAGTGTGTGGAGTATAAGCCACCGAAGGGAATGGATCAGGTTAAGGAGCCATGTAAGTATTGCAGTTGGTTTGTTACATCTATACAAATAAATAAAATTGAAGAAGTAAATAAAAAAAGCAAGGTAAGTAAATTGTTGAAGTGTCTGTTTGTAATCTCAAAATAACAGCTTTTTACTAAATGCACATGAAAGTATAGACGGTACTTATAACAAAAACACAATTTTAATTTTTTTTTGTATGTCTGTTTGTTTATCTATCTATCTGTTTGTTCCGTCTAATCTCCGAAACGGCTGGACCGATTTTGACGGGACTTTCACTGGCAGATAGCTGATGTTATAAGGAGTAACTTACCTTTATTTTAGAAAAGTAATTAGGGTTCGCGCAAAAAAATTAAAACCTATGGATTTGTAAACAAAATCCGATTCAAATAGGGAAATATTGACATCCACGCGGGTGAAGCTGCAGGAAACAGCTAGTTACTATATGTATAAATTTGGTACAGGACATTAGTCTTAGTGTATAAACAATAGAAGCATGTTCAGTAGGGCTAGAAATCCTTGTGAGAGGGGGGCATAAGTCCAGGAATGTGAAAGTGCTTTTTTTTTGTTGTCATGCAGCATTGATGTGTTCCGATTTTCAGGGGATTCGCATCCCCTAATTCAAAGCCAAATGAGACTTTTCAGTCTCTTTTCAAGATTGATTACGTATTAATTGACAATCCTCTATGTTTTACTGGTGTCTAAAATAAATATACCACATCCGATCAGGAAGACTGTCGGACATTTTGTCGTAGTATTTTGCAGCAAGGTCAATTCTACTGAGGTGTTTTGCTTGTAAGAGATTATAGTTTGTTGTTTTCCTAGCTTTTACTACATAGTTTCCTTAATGCATTTCTTGTAGTAACCCTCCAAGCCCACCAATTGAAGATCGAGGTCTTAGACGCGAACACCCTTTGCCACATGTGTCGGCACCTGGTCTCTCACTACTTCCTGCTGAGTGCTGATGACCTGGCGCTGTGGGACGCGGAGCCGGAGAGCTTTGCCACTGACGAGGCCGGGGAATCGTGGAAGTATAGCTTGAGGGTGAGCGGCACTCATTTATTTCATATAATACTAATAATAAAATTATTTTTTAATTAAAAAAACATCTTGCCTTGGTTGCCTCTTTCACGGTAGAAAACTGCAGAACGAATCATACTACGATCGTTACACTGACATACACCTAACTTAAACAGAGATTTTCTTCGATTTTTCTTTGTCAAAGTCAAATAATTTTTTTCAAATAGGCACATAAAAGGCACTTGAACGGCAACATTGATTCTAGTCGCCCCTTCCACAAGGTAGTTTCGTATGGAGAAGAATGGGCAAGAAACTCCACCGTTACTCTTTTAAAATGTTTTGCTATATTTTATTTAAGTGCATTTAGTATATAATTATATGTGAAGACGATGCACCTAGAATGAAATTACTATACCTACCACAATAGGTAAACACAATTGAAAATGAAGCAAAGACAGATAAATTAAATACGTCTAGATACACGGTGCTCACATATTCACAAACATTGTAAAAGTGTACGATTTTCCTAAAATTTTAACAAGTACTAAAGAGTAAGTAAGAGTGTGTGAGTCAAACTCAAAAACTCAAAGCATTTATTTCAATTAAACCAATTACAAGCACTTTTGAATTGTTAAAGAGTCAGTCAGTTAGTCAGAAAATTGAAGCTAGTCGCCCATTCCAAAACGTAGATCTCTATGGAGAAGAATGGGCAAGAAACTCCATGGACACTCTTTTAAATCAAAATTGTTACAAAATCCTGGGTACATTGTTCTTGTTACTTCTATATGTGAGAACAATGTGAAAAATAGATAATTAAAAACAATTCAAAATATAAGATTAAAAGGAAGCCCTGGCAGCTAAGAGATGACCAGTCTCCACTGACGGCGCCCATTCACGAACATGACGCGTGGGTCAGCACCATCCAGCTCAACCATTTTGTAGGGAACCGAATGATCCAACACACGCGCCACCATCAGCGAGACATTTAAGTGAGCAGCTCTCAACTGCCATACTCTTTCAAGTCAACATACCTACATCATAACATAAAACCGCTCCATGGTACTCACATTTACAAAATTGAAAAATGCTTCTAATTTATACAAAACTATGGTTTGCAATGATTGTATTAAAAGATTAGTTAACAATGAGGTCATAATGTCAGAAAAAAAAGGGACGCATTTCTTCCAAACAAAAAAAAAACCAAAAAGAAAAATTAACAAAGCCCAAGTGGCTGTGGAGCAGGACCAGCATTTAGCCAAGCATTTTTATCTATGATATAATCATTCAACCTATAATATGCTTGTATACATAGTGTGCGTTTAATGCATGTTTTAAATTGCTTCTCATTTAGTTGAAGAATATCGAGAGGTATTTTATTATAACATTTTATACAGTACCCCATAAAAGAAGTGTGTACCTTAGACAATCTGAAACATGGTTGATCTAATTTGTTCCTATTTCTAGTGTTAAAATTATGCCGATCACTTATCTTACTAAAAAGATGTAGATTTTTTCTAACATACATAATATTTTCATATATATATTGGCAAGGTACCGTCAATGATGTTATTTTTTTTAAACAGTTCCCTTAGAGATTCGCGACTGCGGAGGTTGTAGATGGCTCTGAGTTAAAGTAATCACAGAATGTAAAATCAGTGTCATAAAAAAAATTATACAATTTAATTAGCAACCAGTTTGATTTTGTCAGATTATGTGACAGATTTCTACAGTGGGAGTTTAGATAAAAACTTTTAACGTTTTGAATAATCTTTCCAGGTGACACAAAAACACATAAAAGACGAAGTACCCAAGTACTAAGTAAGATTAGGAGGGTGTAGACTTTAAATACAGGTTGTTCAGTGTAAAAAAAGTATAGGTTAGTGACTTTACAACAGTCAGTTAAAGTATTTTTTTTTCTGCCTCTACAGCCGTGCACAGAAGCGCTGTTCATGGAACTGTTCCAATTCCGGAACGTATTAGCTCCGGAACTGGTACGACTACTAGCGACCCTACAAACGCAACAGATATCGCCTGATGATCTGCCAGGTATACTGAAGAAGGATGCTGTTTATAACGCTGTCGGATTGGCTGCCTTTGACTTGTATGATGATGTGAGTATCATTATTTTGTTTTAGATGTTTTAAATATGGACTGTTCACTGGTGGACACTGGACATAGGCCTTCCTCAAGGATGGCTGCAACGGCCGGTTATACACTTCTTGCATCCTGCGAATGTAGCATACAGATGAATCTTTCGGTAGCACTGTGATGCTTTCCGAATGATACACACACACTATAATCACCATGCAGCAATAGAAAGAGACCAAAAGGTCTGCGGTTGGTTGGCTAAAGTGTTGTCAGGCTGTCACAATAACTTCCCCATTTTAAGCTACATACCAATTAACTTAATATTTATTTCACTACACATTTTGTATTCTTCTAGGTTGACTTCGACGAATGGTTCACGAATGTATTGAGTCAAGAGCTAAAAATCAAAGACAACAACTACAGAATAATCCGAAGAAGAGTGTGTCAACTTATAGGTAAGCAACTTCAACCAAAAATCTTCTTAGACCAACTGTCTAGTGTCGATTTTTTATCATTTTCGCTGTCCATGTCAGGTCAATGGTGCGGTGTTCGTGCATCACAGTCCCTTCGGCCAGCAATGTATGCGTCATTACTGGAACCTCTCAGTAGAGTAGATGAAGACGCAGCTGTCAAACTAGCAGCAGCCGAAGCCTTGAGGAGTACTATAGACGACTTCAACTTTGACGTGGAACAGTTCGCGCCGTACGCGCCGCATGCGATCGCTGCGCTTTATGAACTCCTGGTACGTAGCTTGATGTTATTTTGTTTTATTTCGAGACTTTAGTGCGAATTTTTCAGTCTTCCAACAACAAGTAATTCACGAAGTTTCCAGGAGTTACTATTTTCGTTTTTTTTTTTAAATAAAAGTGAAATATTGCTCGTGTCGACTAGGTTTTGAGGTATGTTCAAACGCACGTCAGTGTTAACACTAAAGGAAATAACTTGCGAGTACGTCCGCACGAGCGTTTTTTGATATTTTAACGCGCGTTATTTTTAACGTTTTGGATAGACCTTATGACTTCTCTTGTGTGTGTTCGCACGTGGGCGCTTTTTCGGATTTTTTTTTTATCGGTCTGTGCTCTATTTTAAACTACGAGCGTGCACGCTCAAATATTGGAACACAGGGAAACGTACATGGATATTCGGACGAGCGCTTTTTAAAGCTCCGAGTCCGTCAGTTGCGCCTATGATATCGACCGATGCACACTTGTGTCCAAATGGATGATGTCATGGATGTTGAAAGACTAATAGTAATTAGAAGTTGAAGAAAGACCAGGACTCTATATTAAAGCCTTGCCAGAATATTCCAATCAAATTTTAGGGTATTGTCTCAATTCTTCATAAAGCATCACAAATTGGCCTTTCGATACGCGTTCACTATCAATTGGGTGAATCCATAATTTTGCTTTTCTCTTTCGGCTTCTTACAACGCACATACCTATTGCCGCAATTTCAACAGAATTCATAGCGTGTCTATATCGAGCAATGTAATGACACAAAGTGATTATGGAAGCGCTCGTTTGTACATCGTTGGAACTCGGCGGGAAAAAATAATTTGAGCATTTTTTACGTGACGTTTATTTAAAATCCTGTGCGTACGAAGGCTAACGCCCACGTAAAATTATGCGCGCGTTGACTGCCGCGCTTGCCATTCACTGCGTTTTATGAACTCCTGGTACCTGTGATGATGATCACAGACATTGCACTTGGTTGCACACGTTTTTCCATTCAAACGTGCCTGCATACTGTAAAAAAACAGAGAAGCTTTTAACCAATAGACTCTTCATACCTTTTTTATTCTAGGTGGAATCTGAAGAATGTGACACAAAGATGCACGTCCTTCACGTGGTCTCGTACGTGATGGAGCGCTGCGGGGCGCGCGTGGCGCGGGGCGGCGGCGCGGGCGCGCTGTTCTCGTACCTGCCGCAGCTGTGGGCGCACGCTGCGCAGGCCGCGCATAACATGCTGAGAGCTGCTGCGTTAGCTGCGCTTGTGCATCTGCTCAAGGTACATCTACATACCTACATAAGATTTGAACCTTGAGAGAATAAAAGTTAAATCTAGCCAGAGTCGACTATCAAGACACACACTTACATTTCTTGCTAACGTAAGGATTTATTTATAAACTGTTTACTTAAATGTCTCGCTGATGGTGGCGCGTGTGTTGGATCATTCAGTTCCCTACAAAATGGTTGAGCTGGATGGTGCTGATCCACGCGTCATGTTCGTGAACCGGCGCCGTCAGTGGAGACTGGTCATCTCTTAACTTAATTATTAGGGCTTATTTTTAATCTTATATTTTCAATTGTTTTTAATTATTTATTTTTTACATTGTTCTCACATATAGAAGCAACAAGAACAATGTACCCAGGATTTTGTAACAATTTTGATTTAAAAGAGTGTCGTTGGAGTTTCTTGCCCATTCTTCTCCACAGAGATCTACGTTTTGGAATGGGCGACTAGCTTCAATTTTCTGACTAACTGACTGACTCTTTAACAATTCAAAAGTGCCTGTAATTGGTTTAAATGAAATAAATGCTGTGAGTTTGAGTTTGAAATGCTATTTTTTGACCATACTATGTAGTTAGCATACATTTTTTGGCGCTAAAACGTAACTATAAGCAACATTTATAAATAAATCGCATAAGCCGCCATCGCCAGTACATTTCACATCCTATAACATTTATGATCACGCTACGTCCCTTCGCTTCCTCTCAAACCCTATTCTGCTATCCGTAAGCCTGGTTTCCGTCAGCTAAAGATATCAAAATGTAGACGCATGTTTTTTAAATGCATAAAATATTAACGTCTGACTCTTCTTTTACGGTTCCTACTGTCTGATTGCCAATGAACCGAATAGTAAAATCTGGAAATGGACTTTCCGCCCATTCCTCGCACTGCAATTAATATTTAGGACTAAAGCATTCAAAGAACATCCGACCCTAGCTCACTTGTTATCTGCAGGCTCTAGGCGAATGTCCTCCAAACATCCGGCCCTGGATCTTGAGCGTGGTCAACGAGTCTACCAAGCTCTCAGAACCGGCGCACGTGTATCTGTTAGAAGATGCGCTGGAATTGTGGCTCGCTGTGCTCGAGACCTCACAGGCGGCTGACCCGGCTACCTTGCAGCTGGCTGAGAATCTGTACCCGATATTAGGTAAGTAGCGGCATGAATTAATATTCTGAGTTTGCCAAGATTTTGAAACCTAGCCTCAAAAAAGTCCTGTAATAAGTACAACAAATGTTGTGAACAAACTTTTATTTTGCTAACACAAATAACAAATAATCATTTGCTAACTAAAACGACAGTAGATATGATGCCTCATGGTATAAATGTTATAACTCGGAATTTCGTTCCATTTACGAAAGCGTAACATCCGCAATAATTGGGATCTCCGTATTTTGTCCGTAAATCCTCATAAATAGATGGCAAATGGACCTAATTAAATAGTACACTGGCTATATCCTATGTACACAAGAACTTGGTTTTAGAAGCTTGTCGACTTTTATTACTGACCCATACTGTCACTGTAACATTTGCTAGGCAAATTCTCTTCATTCCTTCCATCGATCATAACGCTGCGCCACTTCTTGCCAAGTTATCAACCCACCTTTCCATTCTTCCCCAGAACAATCCTCCGAGCACCTCCGGATAGTGGTCTACATAATGCAAGCCTACACTCTCCTCTGTCCTGAGGAGTTCCTCTCAGGCCCCGGAGGCAAGTGCATGGCCCTCCTCGAAGACATGCTGAGTGACATGAGGACTGAGGGTGTTATCACCGTGTTGAAGATGGCAGAAATCTGTATCAGTGTCAGCTTCCCTGAGAGAAATGCGTTCTTGGGAGTTAAGGTCATCTGGCCGATTCTTATTAGGGTTATCCAGTGAGTATTTGATTTCATTGACGGTGCTTTAGAATTATGTGAACGGTTGACTAGATCATTAACGTAATCGATACCAGAAGTATCAATTAACGTAAGGGACAATTTGGCGAAAATGAGTTATATATGTATGTATCTTTGGATTCAGAATTTCCCGCTCTATCGATTGGTATTATTAAAATTTCTCTATCGTTAAAAAAATGTCCCTTACAGTACAAATTTTTGGATTGCGTAAAACGATTTATGACAAAAAAAGTATTTAACAGTCATTAGCATTTTTTCTTCTCAGTAAAATAAAGTAAGTCATCGTATTAAACAATTTACACCCTTATCTTAAATTTCAAATCAGTCAATTTAAAAATCTGTGATAGCTAAGCTGTAAAACCTGAAACTAATGTATAGATTTGACTTATTTCCATGGTGTTAAAATACCATCAATTTTAGTAGATAATCTATAGTTATATCAAACTGCGACACTGTAAAAGTCCTTTACAATAGACTTACGTATAATTTTCTATTACTCTTGATGCTTACACTGCTCGACGGATTAATGTAAGGAACATGCTATATTTTAAACCACTCGGCATTCCTAAATCGTTCGTTTATAGCATGAAAGGAGAGGAAATTCTAAGAAACTGTGCTCTTGCACGGCTTGTGTGTTGCAATTAAAATTGGAGCAGACAGAAAAAAGTTATAGACAGATTTAAAAAAATAAAATCGTTTTTTGGCTCACCTGAAAAACCGTGGTTTGTCCCTTATATAAATTGATACTTCTGGTATCGTTATGATGAAATAACTTAGAAACTGGACAGAGTATACCCGAGTTTTGGAAGAGGCCAAGTCGAATAGAAAACGACTTGACACAAACTTATGATTTTTTAGACAAGAGTGGTACAACTCTTCAGTGGCGCAGCTACAATTATCATTAGAAGGAACCTGAAGAAAAATTTGTTCAGTTCTCTTAAACTCACATAAAAAATTGCATTTAATCTGATGACTGTATTAAACTGGTATTAAACATATGTAATGTAATGTGATACACAGTTACACACACAAGTGTTCCATATTATTTGGCGATAATAGATATTATGAAGAGTGGTGGTTCCGAAGGGAAGCCGATTGGAATCGGGTTGTATGAAGGCTGCGCCTCTGCAACTCTTTATAGTGGAGCTTGTCGGGTTGTACCACCATACCTGTGTCTGTCGGTAAGCAGAGTTGCTTGGTACCAGTTTGCAGGTAATGGTTGATGGTGAAATTACAGGCACAAGATAAATAGGTAGAATACTCTTTATTATATACACCATACAAATTACAGATATAAATCTATCTATATATTTATCTATCCATGTATCTTGCGATGTCTCTGGTTTCCACAGGCGGCTGTGACCGTTTACCATCAGCACCCGTAGCATGACCACCATAGAAACGGGTTTAATCGACGGAAGAATAGACAAAATGACACATCGCCATGCTTAGACGTTAGAAATATTTGTACAATCTGTCATTTTGTTTATTCTTCCGTCGACAAAGCCCGTTTCTATGGCGGTCATGCTACGCGTGCAGGTGAACCGCCTGTCTGCTGCCGCCTAGTAACTAAGGGTTCTACTACATAAAGAAAAAGGTTTCCGGTACAGGCGAGCTTGTGCGGGTCGGTACCACCGATCGGTATGCCTCGGTCCAGGTAGTCGGCACCGACAAGTATAATCCTGTTTATAAGTGAACGCATAAGATAACGTGGGAATATTATACCTGCACCGATCGGTACCGACCCGCACAGACTCGCCTGTACTGGAAATATTATACCTGCACCGATCGGTACCGGAAACCTGTTTCTTTTTGTAAGCACCCTAAGAAAAGAAATCATGCCCTTTTAGTAAACACAAATATCATAATTTTCCACCCACAGCTGCCTGCTTGAAGGCGATGACCTCCCAATGGTCCTGTCCGTGCAACTCTGCCTCGTTTCTCGCGTCATTCTGCTGTCAACGGATCTGTTTTACAAGGCTATACAGGAGGCCTCCAACGGTGTGGCGGAGTTTGATTCGGATCCCGCCAAATTATTGAACAGGTTCCTGCATGTTTGGACTGAGAAGATGAATTTAGTCACGCAAGTTGAGAGGTGGAAGGTTGTTGGTGAGTACTTCTCCTTTTCTCATTTGAACCATATGAGAATTGCTCATGACGCTGACGCAATAGAAAGAAAGAAAGAAAATTAAAATTATTAGCGAGTCATTTAGATGTTAGGCGGGGCTTTCTATCACTTGACGTGAATTCTGAAGGCAACACATAATTATTTTACATAACATTACGCCTCTATTCACCGAAAGGTTAGGCAGAGCTGTACCTATAGTACAACAACATTTTGCCAGTTATGTTTAAGTCCCATATAATAGGAGGCAAGCCTATTGCCATTGTGGCGCCATATCTACATCGCCACATGCGAACGCGTCACACTGACGTCACACAAAATCCTGCATCGCGTAATCAGTTTACCGCGCGACTAGCATATACATATACAACATCCCGACATCAGCCGTCGGGCAGTAGCCCACCAGACACAACACCCGTCTGTTCGGAGGATCATCCCTTTTCTATGGAGGATGAGTGAATTTTACACCCTGTTCCTCATGCCCCTGTACTGGTGACCCCGAAAATAATTACGATTGATAACTTCGGTAACAAACGCTGCGTCCAACGCCTTTGCAGGAATAACGCCCATAGTAAAGGCACCCTTGGTAGCCAAACTCCAAGCAAAATTGTTGGTTACAGGTCTCGGTTTAGCAGCGCTATTGACGACGCAAAACGCGACAGTATTGCAGCGGTTCCCAGCGATACTACTGAACTTGGCAGAAGTGTTGAACGACGTCATGAAGGCGGAAGATAACGGCGCTTATATCGAGTAAGATTTTAATAACATATTGTTTATTTTCTTATCAGTTTCGTTCTTATAACGTTTTATTATAATTTTATAAAAAACGATGATTATTATCGTTGTCAAAGTAAACGGTATACGCGCGCGAATGTTTCGGGATACCCGATTAGTTTCGTGAATGAAGCAATTCATAATTTGATCATTACTTTTTATAGAGCAATTTTTTGCATCATGATAACAGGGTGCGTCTCATATCATATAAAGTTATTTGGTATGTTTTCATTTTAGTAACGTTCACAAGATATAATAAACGTGAGTTAAACCAACTGTTGATATAATTTCTTTAGATATAATATTTTTAAACTCTAAAACTTATTTCGTATAACGTTATTGGATATAACGTTTATTTAATCGAAAATCATTAGGTATATTGTTCAAAATATATATTGATAAAGGCGGGAGCGGAGCGGAGCCCCGTTGTTTTTTTTTTGGTGGTTTGTGGTTATTGGTTTCTTTTCGGGTTAGGTTCGGAATAAAAGGATTATTCCGAAGCTGACTCGAAAATCCTAACCATAGACGGTCGACGTCAGGGGCACCCCGAGGTTCGGTTTGGTTAGGTTCCTTTAAACCCTGCAGACAGACGGGGCTCCGTCGACCTGCTGTCAGTTTATGTTTGCATGCTTATAATTAGACAATGTTATAATATGTATATCTAAAATTTTGCTTTGTGTTGTTTACTAGGCGTTTTATCATATTATACTAAATAGGTATTATACTAAATGGTTTATCAAACGATTTTATATTCAATGTATGTTATGCTTATAAAAATTAGTTACTTTAAAATTATATCAATCGTTTATTTTATTAACTGATCATTATATCAAATAAAATTATAGATTCAGTTGTTATATCTTGTAAATATTAGAGATTTTGTAATTATATCATATATTACTTACCCATGATAACATGCAAAAAATTGCTCTAATGGGTTAATAGAGTTACTAAAAGTTATAGAAGACTTTCTATATCTTTTGACCCATTCTGGAACACAGAACGAGACACAATATAAGTTTTATAGTTATAATGCCTGTGGGCGTTTAGTGTCCCAAGTTTAAATAAGTTTTTGTTAT
Source organism: Fissipunctia ypsillon (assembly GCA_947568875.1). Lineage (NCBI taxonomy): Eukaryota > Metazoa > Arthropoda > Insecta > Lepidoptera > Noctuidae > Fissipunctia > Fissipunctia ypsillon. Next base: position 3,964,218 of record OX387655.1, read on the forward strand.
CTGTTGTTGCACTTGCAAATGTTGCTCCACAAAAAGTAACTTCGGTGTGGATGCATCATGAAAGGTTGTAGCTTTCTTGTATTCTAATCCTTGTTTAATAGTCTTTAGTGCGCACCGCCCGCTGACTCTTTAAAATTCTCTGCCTAACCTTATGCTTTATTCCAGCGCACTATTAGCTCCCCCCGGCTCGCGGCCCGCGTCCCCGCTGGAGGGCCGCGGCGGCGCGGCGCGCTGGGGCGAGGCGGGCGCGGGCGGCGCGGGCGACACGCCTCATGAGTTGCGCCGGCGCAACCTCGTGGCCACGCATCCCGCACACACTATTGATCTTAGAGCTGTTACTCATCATCAGGTAAGAAATTACTACACTTATTAACATGGTTACCATTCATATGAACTGTAAAACAAGTAACAAAATTTAGGGATGATAACAGGTTTTTTTCGCCTTTTAAACTAGGTGCGCTCAAAGAACAGTAATAAAATTGTGAAACTAGGGATGACAGCACTTGTTAAAGTCCGTAAATAATTATTATGCAATACAACTTTTTTGTAAAGAATTTTTGCACATAATTTTCAACCATCTTCTATTATAAATATCTAGCTTCTGCCCGCGACTTCGTCCGCGTGAAATTTCTGGTCCCCCCCCATCGCATCGTATCGCCTGCCCAACAACCAGTCCAACAAACAGTCTCTTTAGCTTTATTATTAATAATTAGTAAGTAGATTTCATCATCCGCCAGTGCTGACAACCGTTCTTTAGTATATAAGGTCCACAAAAAGTTATCAAGTAAAGAAACATCCGTATAATACAACTGTTTTTAAACAAACCCAGACTTCTTAGTAGCATTATATTGAATTTCACCTAATGATACACAACTGTATTTTTAAACAAATAACATTCTTTTTCAGCTGGAAACCCTGAAGAACCAGGTTGGAGCAGAAACCTTCGAGCGTCTAGTACAGTCAACCGACCAGGAGACACTGCAACAGATAAGAGAATACATACCGCTCTGAATATAACATAGGTTTATCAAATATTATTTCGTATGGTACTGGTGGTGTTAGAGTGACTGACGAGGTACTGTACAGACAATAGATCTTTATTGTTAAATTTAAGAAGATGCCTCCGACTGCATGAGATTGTTTGGAGCCAAAATAGGTCATCTTGTTTCTATCTTTTTTAACGTTCACTTGTTACGCAGTCGGTTTTTTAGATTAAAAAAAAAACTTTATTTTACTCATAAACAACTTGAGCAACTGCAGGTACTGTTTTTAGGTACAGGTTTATGTTATTAAAATTTTCTTAAGCGTTGTTGGGTTGCATTATTTTCTTTTATTTCATAATCATTTATGCATAATACAGACGCTTGCGTTCCAATAACAAGGTTTGTGTTCTTACTGGTTTATGGTTTAACTTCAGGCAATGTAAAGAAAACTCGAGTGATGAGAGAAGAATGGAAATAATTTAAATCTTAAATGAAGAAAAGGGCATTTTAAAAGTCTTTAGTTACTTATACATCTATAAGTAACATCAAAAATTATTTTACCTGTACATACTTTTTCAGATTCCTACGTCAACCTCATCTTACGAGTATTCGATGTTTCAAAACCAAGGAAACATCGAATAGTCGTAAGTGTCTATAAAATATGTACTTATAGAAATAAATATCAATTATTAAATATGTCTAATGTAAAATAAACACGAGTAGATGCGTATAAATAAACTGTTTTATATTTAAATGTAATCAAATTATTTATTTATCATAAATCATAAGTATAACAATAAATTGAAGTTGGATTTAAATTCCAATTAAATATTTGCTATCAATTATTGCTCTAAATCGAACGGATCAAAATGGGTTAGTCTGATTACAAAGATAGAGAACGCGCCAACTCAACGCACAAAGTTACGTAAACGCTCTTAAGAGAATTTACGACGTACGGCATTTCATACAATTTTTCAAGTCCTTGTTTTTCGAAATGAATGAACCGATGTTAATGAAACTTCATATGCATAAGCAGGATACATAGGCCTAAAATGTTAGTTAAGAACCTTTTCGAAAAATAGTATTACAGCAAAATTCCATAGAAACAGAGATTTCTATTTTTTTTTTATAAATAAGACATTTTGATTTGACATAATATTTGACATTATGAAATGCCGTACGTTGTAATCGCTCTTCCTCTCAAGCGTCGCCGTAACACCATTGGATAATAAGATTTAATGACACGAAACGTCGGCGTTACACCTTTGGATAATAACAACTGTCAACACGCATGGTCCAACTGTCAAGAGGCCCGACGTCCGAGGGGCCGCATGTAATTCAGAATAATATGAGTAATAATGGTGGGTTTTACTTTCATTACATCATAACACATAATTACATTACTTCATTACCTTATTATGTCATTTGGCTATTGTAAATCGTTTTTTTAAACGATTTACAATAGCCAAATGACTGTCAAAATCATGTCAAGTGACTGTTGTTATTTCAGTCAGCCAATACATGAGTGGGACTACGTTTCAAAAACCGCGTTTATGTTTATGAGTCACTCCAGTATTAATAAAGTCCTCGTTCTACCACCATCAGTACCGATTTATAATTATTGTAACTATGCTTGTCTATCCCATCGCGTAAACAAGAACTCGCCCGAGCTATTGTTTATATTTGTACATTTTGTAACTCTTATGATAAAGTAATTAAAGCTGAATTTCGCTTGTGTAATATAAACCTTTATGTCATCTTTACATCGAATTATTTGGATTTTATTATGGTATTCGATTTGATGTTCTTTTGTTGGTAAAGGACGTTTAACTGTTCACGTCTCTTTCGCACATAATATGTGTAAGCGAGAGAAAGAAATCCGAAAAATATATCTCCAACCCTTCGTTTTGGAAGAGGATCAATGCTATCAAAACACATGCCAGCATCATTTTGTTCACCAATCGTTAGGTTGATCAGAATAACAACAAACATTCATTTAAAGCGCTACAAGGTTATTTAGGCTCTTGGCCAAATTCGGAACTAAGCCGACGTTCGCACGGACGTAAAGATATCGCGGCGGGATTTTATCGCGCACTGAATTTTCAACTCTCGGTGTTGAGCCGAGCATTGAGAATCCAACCGAGTGCATTCCAGCGCGTCGAAAAAATACACTGTTGGATTTTCAAGTTTCGGCGCTTAGCAGAGCGTTGAAAATACAGTGTGCGAAAAAAAATCGGCGCGATATTTTTATGTCAGTACTTACGTCGGCTAACGCCGCCATCTTGATTTTAGAATACATTTTAAGTGACATTTCATAAAACAATTGCACAAATGTTCAACAGCGCTCCCCTGTCAACGTGATTCGAACGCCAACAGATCAGCAGCGGCAGTGTCAGTTACAAGACAGCATAATAAATTGCTATAGCTTAAAACCGGAGCAAGTTTAACCACTGCATTAAAAAAAAAATATTGACTGCCTCGTTGGTCTAGTAGTCGCAAGCGTTACTGCTGAGCATGAGGTTCGATTCCCAGGTCGGGCCAAGTGTTATTGGGCTTTTCCATATGGAATTTTTCAGTAGCAGCCCGGAGTCTGCAATTTGTGCCCAATGGTGGCAATAGACTCGTCCCCTATTACATGGGACTCAAACATAAGTGGCGAAATGTGGGTGTACTATAGGTAGGTACAGCTCTGCCTAACCCTTCGGGAAATAAGGCGTGATGTCATGTTAAGTTATGTTTTAATTATGTATCATGCATGTTCTTAAAACTAATATTAATAAAAATATACTTTATTAATAACCGCATTAAGATCATTTTTGCTACAACTGCTGTTAAGTATGTGTTTTATCTCGTTCATTTATTTTCACAGTTTCAAATAAGCCTTATTATATTAAATATTTGGTCATGAATATGTGTATATGTGATATAATTACAATTTCCTATACTATAGCTTTAAATATAGGAGATGTCTAACTTATGTAGATGTTTTATACATGTATTCTGTGTTATCTGATTCTATGTTTCAAAGAGTTCAGTTTAAGTTTTCGGAATTACATAACGTACCTACAGGGTGTCCCAGACCGAGTGGTCTAAAGGAAAATGGGGTAAAGCGGAGGGAGCTAGCTATTCTCTTTTTTTAATCTGTGCTAGAAAGTTTCGCTAAAGTTTAATAAAAAGAAAAGACAAGTAAAAATAAAATCTGAAGCGTTACAGAGCCACACTGAACGTAAATAGGAACATAATCTTGTAGCTACAGTATCAAGGCATCTTCCAGCCAGATTTGAACTCACTACGTCGATTTCTTGAGAATGATTATATTAGCGAAATTTTCTGAACTGTTGAGAATATCCCAACTTTAAAACTTTTAATTGATAGGTTGCCACCTCCGCTTTACCCCATTTGCCTTTGGACCACTCGGTTTGGGACACCCTGTATTACATGCGTATACGTTTGTAATACGCCTACGCTGAACTTCGTTTGAGAAATCGCAAATACAGTCTTAAAAGTAGGTAACAGGATAACAGAAATACATAGAAATGAAGACACAAGAATACCCAGAGCTAGACACATAGATTATATTGCACACACTACTACTAACTTACGTATATTAATGTTTCTTTATAATAGGTGATAGGATGATGACTAAAAAATTTTTTTTGACCGTCAGGTAGATTATTAAAAAATATTGGACGCGTATTTTTTAACATAACATCACGCCTTGTTTCCCCGAAGGGTTAGGCAGAGGGGTTGGGGTTGGGGGGCGGTTCTTTTTTTACGCAATCAAAAGATTACGACGATATATTGGGTTAAAAAATAAGCAAGACGTCACGTGCTAGATTTTATACTTAGTTGTGACGTAGTGAGACCCCACTCCTCTTTAATGCGTTTGATCTAAGTCATTTTTTATTAATATGATAAAGCAAAAAATACTTATCTAATATTTTTTTATTATCTGACTGACGTGACGGACTAAATAGAATTTCTATATTATTTACCCAGGCATCATCCCTATTCTTTATTCTGTGTGATAGGAGAACGTTTGAACGCCGAAACAACTGCAAATCGAGCATTACTCTGATGTTAATCATACTATAGTGGCGATATCACTTTGAAATCTTGTAATGTATCGATATCCGATTATTAACGTATATCGATAACACTTGAAAGCGGTACTATTAAAATCTTATCACGTACCCCTCCGTAATCTACAGCGTGTATCAGAAAAGTGTGGTCATATTTATGGGTGTGACTGACCTCCACACAGACAGATCTGTACCACACCCTTAATATGACCACACCATTATGGCTACATGCTGTATTTGAATAAGAGTGAAATCAGCGCTATAGTATTAAATAAAATATCTCCACAGCGAGTAAACAACAAGCATTTAAACATTTCGAATAAACGTTAGTGGCGTTGAAAATAAAACCTCTTTAAAAATGGCCTTTAAAATATAATAATAAAAAAATTAAAATAAACATAACGAAAACTTAATGATATAAATGTTTAATCTAAAGTAAATAATAGTCAATATTGATTTGCTAAGCTTAAGAAAGTGTGTGTATACGAAAGTTTAATAAATAATAGGAGAAGGATTCGTATTAATATCATTTATGATCTATTTTGGAATTATTGTGAAATTGTCTCTGATAAGGAGGAATATAAAATGTTTATGAAAAATTACTCAGATTTAACGAAATCTTAAATCAGACTTCCTTTTTCCAAATATGCACCCATTTTCCTGATTTTTTTTTATAGAAGCTACAAAAATATCACCATATAATACGGATCCTTAGGACATGGTTATATTATCTGTAAAATCCAACAATTACGATCTAAAGTGCCAAGTCATTGGTGAATAACGTATTGTATTTGTTTAACATTACATGTAACCGTAGCCTAGTAAATACTGTAAAGTATGTATGTACTATGTACGGACACGACTTGATTCCATGTGTGTGATTGTAACATATAAATATATAATTATAATATACTGATGCATATTTTTTTAACGCTCGTATCTATAATCTTAGCTTGTAATGTACAGGAGTAACCTGTATAGTGGTTTTATTGCACAGAAATATTATGTATTGTATTTATGTATTGAAGAGATTTTTAACGTGTTGGTCTATGGCTGCTCTAGAGAATGGCTATTGCCAATCAGTCATCATCTAACTAAGTTAATAACGTCACGCTATGGTCAGGGAACTTCGATCTATCACCCAAATTGAATAGACCGTTATTATTGCAAAAAGATTTAAAGAAAGTGCAAATTCATGTTGCATGTAAAAATGTAATTTTCAAATATTTATATTGTAGACTAAACACGTTAAATATCTTGCTACAACTTCCTTTGCTCGCTCTATAGAAAACCAATGATTATACTTTGTCATAAAGAACTTATAAGTAGAATTATAACGGTAAAGCCATCTGTCCTTAAACTAGTTTCGCTCATATTGTAACTGATTTAGAGTTTATAATTGCCAGACAGATGATGTTAGCCTGAATATCTTAAGTAACACGTTGTTAAAATTTACCTTAAATTTTTAACTCCTATAGAAGTCTGTGTTCCTGGTACACCTATATTTATTAGTTTTATGTAAGTTGACAATAATAAAATCATGCTAGGGCAGCACTATTTCGTATAGAAAACCAAACATAGTTACATTTAAAATACGTTTTTGAGGAACAATGTCTTCGACAATTTTGCAGTTTTTTAAAGTTTTATTTTAAACCTATTTACTGCATTTTTTACGGGTTATTTACCAGACTGGCATGTTATTAAATAAACAAAAAATACAATGAATGTTTGCGCTTGTGAGAAATTTTGGGCATCAGAATTCAGTTCTGTTCACTACTATAATTAATTTGATAACTAGGAACACAGACATACTGTTAGTTGGCATGAATCTATCCAAAATGACCCCCCTCTTCCTAGTGTAAGCAGGACGTCTAGATGACTAAGTACGAACTAGTACCTAGTCAAGTGTACGTATGACGCAGTGACTATCCTATTGTTAGATCTAACGCAAACTATAGACGAAATAAATTGTTTTACAATGCGCTTGTTGTGTTTTATTTAAATCAATGGGTTCCTACCATAGAGCACAACGATAGCGACCGATGTTTTTGTGTGGGTAAGTTGTACGGTGCATAGTAAATGCACGCTGTGTTTGATGGGATAAGGTTTATAATTGATTGTGCTATTGGTTTTACTGAACTGCATGTGTAGTAGTTGGCGAGTGGTAGGGGTAAACTGGAGACACGGGGTTCCGATATATTTTCGTTTCCCGGGCATATCTCCTTGTTTCTTATATCTATGGCTCCTACCTTTCTAACCCCCGACGGAAATAGAGGGGTGTCATAAGCAGAGATCGAATAATCGGATGCACTACGTAAATGCTAAAGTTAATTTTCCTAAGAAATTATGGAAGTGGCTTCTTAATTAAAAAATATATATATACGGGGTTAGTTTTCAATAACCGGCCAAATTTTCACAGGGTGTTCTATCCATGAATATTAACAATGGGACCAACTCTGAAATCACGAAAACAGATCAGCTGTTTCATACAAAAGTTCAATACCTACTCGACCGTAATGTATGAAACAGCTGATTTATTTTCGTGATTTCAGACTTGGTCCCATAGTAAAAGTTGTTCATATTCATGGGTAGAACACCCTGTGAAAATTTGGCTAGTGATAAAAAATTACCCTGTATAAATCGCGGGATTCCAGAAAATCTGGGAATGCTCAACTAATCGGGTACATAGTATGGAATTGACTTCTTAAATATGTGGTACCTATTATTTATTTAAAAAGTACCGGGACACCGGGGTCACATAACTATTCGTATACTCGTTTACTTGAAACTCATTTTCAACATTACTTATTCTGACGTTTGCTATGCCAGTTTGGTAACCCTCTTTACAACATTAGCTAGCATTCGATTCTATAGTCAAAAAGTACTAATTTATCATTTCCGGAATCGCCAAATTTTTATGATCGATAAAAAGTGCATTCCATAATAGCCAACAGCTCAACTTTAGGTAAAAACCCACCCGTGTTCCTTCTGTTGCCTGTGCCGGGGCCACGGTAACTCTTTCGAACATCCCGCAACCCTAGCTGGCCTATCCTATCACTGGTTAACGTGTGTATCTGTTTGTGGCATCGTAGCTCCCAAACGACTGAAACGATTTACATTTTTTGTCTTGTTTAAAAGGTGACTTGATCGAGAGTGTTCTTAGCTATGATTCAAGAAAATCTATTCAGTCGTTTGAAGATTATCAGCTCTTTTCTAATTGATGAATGGATGTGAGCATCTTCCACAGGTCTGATCGAGTTAAAATTTGGTATTCTGTTACTTCAACAATATTAGAATAATATGTTATTCTAATATCAGGTATCGGGTTACTATGGTAACCTTGAACTGATGCTGCAGCATTACCTGAAATTTGCAGGATACCCAGCTCCCTCACTTTTGTCGATAAAGAGCTAGTGTTATATCCTATTAGTACCCAAAACTGTTTCAATAAATCAACTCGGCCTATCGCAGTCCACTGCTGGACATAGGCCACTGCAAGGCTGCGCCACAAAACTGTTTATTTTTATGTAGTAATAAATCGAGTTACAAGCGAACGGCACAACATTGCTTGATTTACTTAATGCGTGCCTGAGGTTCCTTCCCGACCCAACCCTAGCTAAATGCGAAAGTGAGTCTCTTTATTTATTTCTTTGTTTGTTACGGTTTCACGTCTTAACTTCTCAACCGATCATCATGAAATTTTGCATACACGTTTTCAGGGGTACAGAAAAGGACATTGGGTACCTTTCACTCAGAAAAAAACTATTGTTCCCGAGGGATAGAAAAATTACTTTACAAAGTCTACATTAACGCGAGGGAAGCCGCGGCCGAAAGCTAGTCATCAATATTTTCTTACATAACATAAACTCACGCCTTCTTCCCACGGGGGTAGGCAGAAACTACAAAACATACTCCTTTTGCCTCATTTACGTTCATACACTGGTCATACACGCACACCGGTTGCGAGTACTACGCACTAGACCTTTCTGAAGAACATCACCAATAAGATCACTATATGTCTTTCTAGGGCGTCCCCTTCCGGCGTTTCCACTGACATCTGCCGTGTAAATACCTTTTGTTAGTCGACTTTCATTCATCCTCTTAACATGACCAAACCATCTAAGCATACTGTTTTCAATTTTTGTCACTACATCTTCTTTTAAACCGCACCGTTGCCTTATCACATCATTCCTCAGTCTATCCTATCATTCATAGTCACACCACACATGCTTCGCAAGGAACGCATTTCCACAGCATTTATTCTACTTTCATGCTTCTTTTGCCACACCCAACATTCACTTCCATAAATAAGCGTAAAACACCGATAATACGAATTTACTGATCTGCTCATTTACTATTGAGTCTACGAATACGCTAATCGCTATCGAAACCTTTTGTCTTACCCCAATATTAGGTAATAACCCCATGGATGAATGAAAGTAGGTACTTTTATGGAATTATCCTGAAAATGATGCTCAAAATATAAAAACCCGACAAGTGCGTGTAGAACCACGCACAATGACGAGGTAGTTGGGATGAATTTATCCCAAAAACAAACTTAATTGTACTTGAAAAACATGTTCTCTCATACATTCCAACTGTAAATGTAAGTTGGTCGACTATTACTCGTAAACTTGTAAAGCCTACTTAGCTGGGATAGTTTTCCTTTTAACTTCATTGTATATACTGCTACCGTGAATTTTTTTACATATAATCCAAAACTAACCGTTTAGCTGGCAGGGGGACACTTGACTGTAACAAAAATTAGCATTTTAAAGCTTAATATATTTCAGAAACGGATCCCTAAATCGAAAAATTGTTTTCACAAACTCGCAATATTTTTGAAACACCTATCCAACAACACCCCACACCATGAGGTAGACGAGAAAAAAAGAAACATCCCCACTTTACGTCTGCAGGAGGTACCCAAAAAATTTTTTTTTCATGATTTTATTTTACCACTTTATCGGCGTGATTATATATCCATGCCAAATTATAGCTTTCTAGTACCAAGAGTTTCTGAGCTAAGCTGCGGACGGACGGAGGGACATGGCGAAACTATAAGGATTCCTTGTTGACTACGGAACCCTAAAAATTGAGCCGTCGCGGGAGGCCTGGCAGATGTGAAACATAGAATTTAGAAACTATTTTGTAGCGCGGTGAGAGAGGGAGGATCGCCGAGCCGAGTAGGGAAAAGAGTCGCAGAGTTACGAAGTCTGACCCGCCGCATTAGATGTTTCACATAACATCATAACATCACGCCTTGTTTTCCCGAAGGGTTAGGCAGAGGTGTAACTATAGTAACACCCACATTTCGCCAGTTATGTTTAAGTTCCATGTGATAGGGGGCGAGCCTATTGCCATCTACCGGGCACAAATCCAGACTCCGGGCTGCTACTGAAAAATTTCAGATAGAAAAACCCAATAACACTTTGTCCGACCTGAGAATCGAACCCAGGACCTCATGCTCAGCAGTAGTGCTTGCGACCACTAGACCAACGAGGCAGTTAGATGTTTCACATCAAAAATAAAGCTCACAAAAAACATTCTGTTTTTTTTTTCAGAAAATTGAGTATGGTCCCCTGAACCCCTTCCACTTGTCCTAAGCTAAAGTCACGCCTCACGGTCAGCGTTCACTGTTGTTAAACTTAACTACGAAACTGAATGCAAACTCATTAATTTAAATGAAATCCATTTAAAGTTTCTCGATAACGCAGAGTGGCGTTAACAGCTATAATTTAATAATTCTAATGACTGTTATCATCATAACGATACCGATGGAGTTGGAGAAGTTATGGTTTTATATTATGTATTTTACCATCATTTATAAGGAGAAAATGTAACATGATTAACCCTTTAACCGCCTACGACGGATTAATCCGACAAATATTTTCGTGTCCATTTCGCCAGGGTCGTATATTTACGACCAAATATCGTAATGATTCAAGTTGCCCGGCGCTGGGGGCACGACAACTGATATAAAGTCGGGCGGTTAAAAGGTTAAATATGAAAAGTTTCGTAGAATTACATATATTGTGAACTAAACTAATTCATACACCTATTAGCTACCAATTACCTACATGAAAGTCACAAGAATTACGACTCCCTTCCTATGGTGCTTATGGCTGTAGTGTAGACTAAGCAGCTGCTTATATAATGAACCATCGCGGGCACTAGCGGTGAACCACTTTTCAAACTTATTACTAAGGTGATAAGGTTGAAAAGTGCGGTAGGTACGTGAGTGGTATAACCGCTATGAAAAATATTTCACCGCCAATTATTGAGCACGGAAATTAGCAATTGGCGATTCATCTGGGATCAAAACCGGTGTCAATGGAGATGCATAAAAAATGTTGCAACTTTGATATTTATAGAATGCCACATGGTCGGTTGGAGACTTGAAGAGCTTGGCGAACCTTTTTGCGTAAAGATAATTAATGCATGAATCGGTATAACTACTGAAAGTTACTGAAAAGCTAAACACATTCCATAGTGATAACTTTTTCACCCACCTACCACATTTTTCTAGTAAAACTTTTCATGCATTATTTAGGTACCCTACCATACAACGTGGATACAACAATACAACAATAAATGAAAACACTGGCAATACATTGATTAGAGTATTTTGGAACTATCAAATAAATCGTAACTTCGAAATCAAAAAAGTGATTTTTTCAAACAAACTAAATAGTATAGTAGTGATGTACGACTACGGGTTTTGCCAATCTTTGACTAGCTATAGTGACTAAACTATTGCATACCTATATTTAAATTTTCGTGTGCAGACTGGGAACGAATATACTACGCAGTTTAATTAATTGTTGTATTGTCGTCTCCACCCTGTATAAGATGGTATAAGATAATTTTTTTTGGTACGTGTGTGTAGGCTAGTAGCCTATACTTAATCAATATAAGGACAAAAAGGCCTACACGTGTGTCTTCAAATAAACAGAAAACGTAACATCTGACCCTCCCCTAAGCATCCTCCACAAAATATCTAAACTCCCAGATTTGTTGCGTTTTATAGTTCTCCAAGATCTTGAGAAAAATCTTCTCGCAGCAAACTAGCTTAGTTTATACGCTCGGCAGGGTCTGAAGACTCGTCGAGTGCTAACCGCCTAATGGGGATGCATTTTAAAGGCAGAACTTACATGAAGGTTGGCAGCGGGCCACGAATCCCAAGTTGTGGAAATCAGGACACAGCGAAAATTGATTCTGTGCTTTAGCTGATTAAAGTAGATAGTGTAGGCTGGGGTTTATTGACTTGTTTTGAGCTACATTTTGGCATTTTGATGGTGATCGGTGCATGGTGTGATTTTTGTGTCTGTTTGCACTATACACGCTGGTTTTTTATTGGCTAGGGAGCTGCCATGATAGTGCTGTAGTCATCATTACGAATAACTTTTACTATGACCAATCGCGAAAATATATCTGCTGTTCCCTATATTTTGACGAGATACGCGAACATAAATGTTCGGAACAGCTGATTTTTTTCGCGATTTCTGGTTTGGTCCCATAGTAAAAGTTGTTCATAATGATGAACTACAACACTATCATGGCAACTCCCTAGCCAATAAAAGACAGCGTGTATATTACTTACCTACTCAGATCTTACTTTGGTCCTACGTCATAGCATGTGTGGATAGGCTTAACACTCACATAATCATACAATTATTTTGCAGTCTTCATTTAACAAAACACGATATGTTTCATCATCTCCAGTTTTTGAAAACAATTTCTGGAATCTCGTAAGTACTTCTAAGTAGAATATGTATTTCCAAGTTAAGGCGAAAGCGCCAGAGTAGGCCGCGAAATTAAAATTTCCTTACGTTTTTTGTAATTTGCAACTCAATATTAGGTTGTATGATGATTAAAATATGATTCGCGACCGTAACAAATATGTGTTTACAGAATTATACTAATTAAAGTCATAAATACTACTCTCTTTTCATTATTTTACATTATACAGGGTGTAAAGGACAGCCCTCCGCGAACTAACAGGGTGCATTCAGCTCCTTATTTTGAATCATATTCCACCGGAAATATTCTCAGCAAATTTTCATTTTTTTTCTCGTATTTTCAGTTACATACATACATATACATAAACACACGCCTTCTTCCCATGGGGGTAGGCAGAAACTACAGAACGCCACCTGCTACTACTCCTTTTGCCTCGTTTACATTCATACATCAGAAGATAGATCAGATAGTTTAGATTCATCATTCGTATTTTCAGTTACTATTCCTTTATTTCAATGTAAAATTACATACTCTGTATGCAGCACTCCATTTATATAAATAAAACGGCTAAAATAAAAAAAATCAGCAATGGATGTTGAAATACTCGGCTGCCGAAGGCTCGCTGCGCTGCCGTTCGCTACGCGCGTTTTGCCACGGTAACGATACATTGCGTGTGGGATAATAAAACAAATCAGGTTTATTGGATTCCCATAACGTTCTTGGAATAATTTCATGTACCGGTCATCTTAGTATGATATACTGAATTCACTCCATCAGTCTGCGGAGGGCTGTCCCTTACACCCTGTATAGTCTTGTCTTTTAAACGTATTCTATTATATTTTGTGATTGTGTGAACGTTGTAGGCTTAATAGACTGTAGATTTGTAGACCATTTTCTTTTCTGTTAAGTACCTGGCACTGGAAGACAGACCTACTCTGTCCTCCTATACTTAATAACAGTGTAATTTGAAAACATTGTAAAAACCAATTATTTTTAAAAGAGTAACCGTGGAGTTTCTTGTTGGTTCTTCTCCATAGGAAACGACCAATTGGAACCATGCACTTAGCTTCTGACGTTTCATAAGTGCCCATGTAGGCTTAGGTGAAATAAAATATTTTAAATTTGAGTTTGAATTCTAAGACAATCAATCTGCCTAGCCTTTTCCCAACTATGTTGGGGTCGGCTTCCAGTCTAACCGGATGCAGCTGAATACCAGTATTTTACATGGAGCGACTGCCTATCTGACCTCCACAACCCAGTGACTGGATAATACGATACCCCTTGGTAAGACTGGTTGTCAGACTTTCGGTCTTCTGACGACCCGTAACGACTGTCAAAGATCTACGAATGACAGCCGGGACCAACGGCTTAACGTGCTTTCCGAGGCACGGAAGAGTCTCGGTATGTAAAGATGGTCACCCATCCACGGACAACCCCGGCAAGCGTAGCTTAACCTGATGGATCGACCCGCGCGGCTGTTATTACTTAGCCACGAGCTCCTCCTTGAATTCTAAGACAAGACCAAGTAATCCTATTGAATAACTATTTCATGAAATCTTGACATTTGAGGATTTTAGTAATGTATGGAGTTGTATTTCTGATTCTAATGATTATAATTCTGTAAATATGTACATATTTGTTACGGTATCGAATCATATTTTAATCAACATACTCGTACACCCAGAAACTGAGCTGCAAATTGCAAGAATCGTAAGAAAATTTGACTTTCGCGGGCTACCTTAGCGCCACCCCCTTAAAACAATTCCATTTTCACGTCTGTCTATAAGACGAGGGATCTACCTCCGTCTAGTTTTCTAGAACAAGTTACTTTGGTACCTCACAAACCTACTTATAAATTTAATTTTAAAGCTATCTGTTGACTTATTACTTTATTACCTAATTTAAATGAATTAGTTAAGAGACACAGGATTATTTAGCAAGCGAGTACTTATCCACCCCGAACAATTGTTGATTTTCATGCTTCGTTGGTTTAGTGGTCCGAGACTCTGCGACAGCTAATCGAGTCGGTCATGAGTTCGATTTCCGGATCATGTTCTATTGCTGCATGCGCTTGCTCTTGACCTCGATCACGCCTGATGGAAAGCGATGGATGAGGTCTATGATGGAAGGAGCGTGCCCAGAAGATTTCCACTGGGGAATATACATATTATGCGTGGTTTTGTTATCAGAATATATATGTATATATAAATACTTAAACAGATTTTGTACGCGTATTAATTAACAGACAAGAAAGGAACAGAAAGGATCATAAGTAGCTATGGCAATTACCTTAGTGTAAATAATTTCTTCACCACTGCTTTTAAAACGGTGAAGGAAAACATCGTGAGGAAACCGGCAAGTCCTAGAAACAAAAATTCGAAGACTTGTGACATCTATTAACCCGCACTGGGCCCGCGTGGTGGCTTACAGCCCACTCCCTCTCGAAGAGAGGAGGCCTGTGTTCCTGGAGTGGGAACATTATAGTCTGATTATGCATGACAATTACCGACTGTGGCTAGCAAACGTTACCGACAATTTTCCAAAGACAGCGACAGGTCGCTCGATATACGGGAAACGTTTATTCAACAGTTAGCAGCTAGGTAGTTTACCCGTCTGCCATTACTTTCGCGTACGGAACAATCAAAAGCTCGTTGGCATATCATGTGACTCGTGAGAGAGAGAGAGTGTAGGTAAGCTGGTGTTATCACGAACTGGGTGTTAGCCAAGTACTGCCACTTTATCTGGGCTTAATAACGACTATGTTAGTGCTTAGAATGATAGAAGATTTAGAACTTCGCTGGGTTTTTAAGTTTTTTTAGCTTTCAAAAGTTAAGTTTCAGTTTCCGCAATAAAATGAATTCTTTATTCAACATTAATATAACTTTGTTTCTAAATAATGCTTCTTTCTGATCACAATCAAGATCTATTTGTAGCATACGAATAATTAATTGGATAAACTTGTTGATAGTGTTTTAAATCTTCTGCTAAACCTACATTGTGAGACCCAAGTTTCTCCGTACTCGTTAAGATATCGTTAAAAAAAAAATTTTGTTAGCCATATCAGGTTTTAGATGTTTTCGTTTAGCTGTTTGGAGATTTATACAATGTGGATCTAG
The DNA here is from genome assembly GCA_947568875.1 of Fissipunctia ypsillon. NCBI lineage: Eukaryota > Metazoa > Arthropoda > Insecta > Lepidoptera > Noctuidae > Fissipunctia > Fissipunctia ypsillon. Next base: position 3,980,142 of record OX387655.1, read on the forward strand.
ACGTACGACATTAAACGAAAACGAGCACAGTGCTAGTCCATCGAAACATTTTAAAACACGAAGATTAGTAGTTAATGGAAAATTAAAAAATTGCAGTTTTCAAACAAAATAAATAGCAGAATCAACTGCATAAAAAGTAAACACGCTTTATCTACGAAAAGTCACTGACCAACAGTGCGGTGCGGGGTGCGGGGCGCGGCGGCGGCAATGTTTACCTATTATAACGGACTTCAAATATACATCATGTTGAAAAATAAGAAAATGAAAAATAATTTCCTGTGGCTAAAGTCATTGGATTTGATTGATTTTTTGTATACCTACGGGTAAAGAACATGATTCTCTTTACATGGTTTAAAGGAATGTTAATCGTCCTGTTCCACCTTGTATATGCTTTATCACACCTACTTTTGTTCAAATTAAACGACAAACATTCATATAGCTACACACCACAGTTTTATCGCGAAACTCGGATCCGGTCAGCATAGTCCTGATGAATAATAACAACATATTTATCAGAACCGCTCGCATTTATCACCAAATGATATTTATTTCAAGGGTTCGTTACGCGCCGGCTAATTGCCGCGTCCCCGGACCGGCTTCCGTCCATAAATTATTATGTGGCGCAAGTAGTGGGGGCTTAGCGTATGCTGGATTGACTTTTGACCGTCATCAAGAGAGCCCTTCATAGTGTACTGGGCTTCTTAAAAGGAAGGTGGAACGCAACACCGACGATCTTGCAAGAATGACGGAGATACTGGCTAACAACGCCAACGTGACCGTTTTATGCTGCTCCTTTGTTATGTTCTCCTGTTGGCAGCATTACGTTCTCTGCCAACCTTAAGATTTTTTCTATCAGTGGCAGAAAGCACGGGGTGCGTGGATGTGAGATAGGACCACTAAAATTAGGATCTTACTAATATTTGGTCTCTAGTCACCAAGATCATGCATGAGCATGTATGAGCGTTTGCGTGTCTGAATTGCATTATTTCAAAACGAAGGTGCTGCTTTGATTCAAATACTCCATCAGGGATTAGCGGCTCGTTAAAGTCGCTTTCGCCCATAAACCCGCTTCAACCACATCTTATGGCTCATGCCCCCGCGACAGCTCCAGGCTCTCGTGTTGCCGACGCCATTAGTTTTGTTTCTTGCAGACTACTCCCGGATAACCGTTACTTTCTCAAGAATAAATTAGTTAATGAACCGGAGGAATATTACTCTACTGGTTGCGCAGTGGTTATTTGATAAAGGTGTTGTTATTTATGCTCTGTTGGACCCATGTTATACTTATATTACAGCCGCCTGACTTGAGTAACTCAATCATTTTGGCGCCTACCTACGGCGTTTGTAATCGGCGAGATTAACCTTCAGCCGTGTTCTGTTATCCTGGTACTTTGGTCTGCTGTTAACCTGCGGATTACAATGCCAATATTTCTTATGTAAATTGTAGTGTTGTATTTATTGTTGTTTCTAAAATAGCAATTAGTCGAGTGAGCTAATTATTTCAGAAATTAACCGTAAAGAGTTACAACTCTAAAAGCAGAGTACAACACTAGTTGTCCAAGAATCACTCGTTTTTTTCGAAAGCTGACCGCCTCGCTGGCCAGGAGTAAATCCCTGACCCTCAGGATTCTTGTGCCCCAATCTAGGGGATCCACGTCCAGGCTGAGGGCAGGACCACGCTACCTATAAGCTACCCCAGACTGCGCGCTGCACGTGCTGACGCTGCAAGCCGTCGTGCGCTACTGTCGACCTACAGCCTGTTACCAACGCAGCGCCGCTGAGCCGTCCGACGAGGGCCTCTTACTGAGCCTGACCTGACAGGCCCTTACGTCTGCCACCTCTAGCCAAGGACGGTACCACTCCACCTATCCTACCTAGTGTGAAAGTACGCAGCGCAGTGATAGTCTTAGCCACGACCTAGCCGTATTAGTTTTTTAACTATTAATTATTATATGTATTAACCTACCATTACCGTATTGATTTAAATCATCTCGCGAGCAAGCTCGCCCCAAGCAATCCCTCAATTTAAAAACGTACCTACTATGTTTATGACGAAGGATCTATTGCTGGCTTTTCTTATAATAATTAAGACCTTAGATTAGCTGTTCAAAATCTTCCAGATCTCTAGTCCCTAGAATAGATCAGCAGTTTTTTGTAACAAAAGTTAAATTGAAACAGAACCAAGTTTTATATAGGTATAACTAGCAGCGGCCTGCGGTTTCACCCGCATACGTCTCGATCCCGTAGGGATATCAGGATAAAAAGTATTCTTTATATTATTCCAGGTTATAAACTATACCTATGTATGCTAAATTTCATCCAAATCCGTTCAGTAGTTTTTGCGTGAAAGAGTAACAAACATCCATCCATCCATTCATCCATCCTCACAAACTTTCGCGTTTATAATATACTGGGATAGTAGGAAGTAGGATTTCCCGTTGATTGTTTATATTTTATTTACCCGTCGTCTTTCCAACTCTTTTGTTGCTACGACCGTAACTCGTAAAGTTGCTTTTATTCGAATGAATAGAAGCCCACAAAATACATATTATTTGTGGTATACTACCTACGAAATTGTTGTTTAGTTTTCTTATTATGTTGAAGAGAAATATTACAGAAGCCCGCACAGACAAGATAAAGACATAGTTTCCTATAAAAATAGACTTAAACTTCGTTCTCGTGCAACTTCAGTTTTTAAAAGACGCAATTCAAGTTAGTCTTTTAAATGTTTAAGGAGCAGTCTACTGTTAAAAATAAATTAAACTTTTAATAGGACTGAAGAGGTTTCGCATGCAATACTGATGTAAATGAGTGGATAATTATTATTGTTAAGTTTCTGGTCTGACGTTAAAAGGAAAGTAGGCAGATTAAATTTTGATTCGCTTGTTGGCGAGACCTCTATTTTACCTTTAGCAACGGTTTTGTGGACTCCATTTTCCGGTTGAATGTTGTCCATCTGTCATCATTATTTATCTTTAGCCCTTGTCAAGCCACTGCAGGGAATAAACTTTCTCCCTTTTCATTACTGTTTGGTGTAACATGACATTTGGTTTATGCATATTAAAATTGGGTTTATCTACCACTTAAGTTAATTTATCACTCAAATGCTTTTCCGACAACCACCTCTCAATCTAAACTATTATTTTAAATTAAAAATAAGCCACCAAAAAAATCATAATAAATTGCGATCTGACCATCTCTTTATGTAAAACAACAAAAAAATAATTAAAAGTCGGATACAGCAGCCGAAAGCCTTTTCTTAGTAATTACATTGCCCCTTCCTTGACGCTAAGATTTCACGCAGGAGCGATTTAAAAATAAAAGGCCCCCAAGTTGCCTCTTCCAGGTCTATTTAGTTATCAACAAAATTGTCTTGTCTAGTGTAATAAGCGTTTTGTTTGTTTAAAAATAAACAGCTTTGTGCCTCGGGGTGGACGGTGGACGTCACCAGTAATGGAAGTCGTGCTGTGTTATGAGATTAGCGGGGTGAGATCGCCAGAATAAAATTGAATAATAATTAATTTAAGGGTTTAATGGGGGCGAGCAATGCCGATGATCAGCAGCGGTAATAAAGTTGGCTGCAAGAATTGAACTGAGGAATGCTTTAATTTTGTCTAAAAGACTTTCACGATGAGTTACTCGCAAATTATAAACATATTTTGTCGAGATTAAATATGAGACAAATGCCACTGTTGAAGACATCTTTTCTTAGCTTGACTTCAAAGTAAGTAACATTTTCTCTTATGTCTTCTGCCATAACTCGTCTGTAGTTTGAAGTAGAATTTTTCAAGATCCAGTAATTTCCTTAAATGCATTAAAATTACGAATAAATGAAACGCTGTCTCCTATTCTCAGTTCTCCCCATAACTTGTATTTGCGTTTATTCTTCGCTTCAAAACTTCTGTCCCCGAAGTTATCTCGCTAAGATTGTTGTCCTTCAACTATGTAATCAGATTTCATGTTCACCGTATCTTAGCTGTGTGGCCTTAGTCCTTGTACGAAAGGATTTAATTGTGGATAACGTTTTTTTGCGTTGTAGATCAGAGGAGAATCTTGAGTGGTAGATTAGAGTCATTGTTTTCATGATGTTTTCATTAGGATTTTTTTTGTTCTACTGCTGGACAAAGGCCTCCCCATAGCTTTCCATTGTTCCTTATGCGTTGCTTTCTCCGACCAATCTCCCGTAAACGTACCTAAGTCGACACGATCGCGTTTCCTAGGCTTCCCTCGGGGACTTCGCTCGTCTTTTGCTACTGCCAAAAAATACCAAACATAAAATACTTAAGTAAGCTGCCATGTCTGTTGAACTGTTAAGAGCATTTACGATGTACGGAATTTCATACAAACTTTCAAGTCCTTGCTTTTCGAAATGTATGAACCGATTTTAATGAAACTTCATACGCATAAGCAGAATACATACCTAGGTCTAAAAAGTTAGTTAAGAACATTTTCGAAAAATAGTGTAACTACAGCTAAATTCAATCGATTTTAAATTTTTCATAGAAACAGAGATTTCCAATTATCTTTTTTTAAATAAGACATTTCGAAAATGTTCTTAACTAACTTTTTAGACCTATGTATCCTGCTTATCCGTATGAAGTTTCATTAAAATCAGCTCATTCATTTAGAAAAACAAGGACTTGAAAGTTAGTATGAAATGCCGTACGTCACGTCGTAAACGCTTTTAACTTCTTTGGAGCTGCAATTAATTTCTAGGACTGGCTATATCTATCATATCTATCGTGACTCAAGAATTCTTTCACACACATTCTATTTCTTACGTGCAGTATTGAAAAGTCATTATTTAAACTTTTCTGTGAACCTGCAAGCCAACATGACAAAGACAATCCTTCGCACGCTACGCATCGAATCAAAGACACGCTTCACAGGTACACCCCGTTGTCCAGCACTCTTATCAGTACCCTGTCAGTGGCAACAAAACATGTGAATAACGGAAAAGGGAACGTTCCCATTAAGTATTGACGCCGTGACGCACACGCAGCGTCAGGTTCCAATTAAATAGGAGTAACAAATCAGTGGTTGGTGACGTGTTCCTTCTGTACGGCCCTTCATTTGTGTGAGGTGCTGTCAAATATTGTGCTCTGGTTAAAGCGGTGTTGATGGGTAAATATTGGAGACATTTGTTTTGAACTTGGGGTACCTATCCATGAAAACGTTTATTGACGTGTCGCTTGGCGAATTCTTGTGTCTTTCTTCATAAACAAGTATATTAATTATGTTTTTGATTCGGCTTTTTAAAAGTTTTCGTAAGGGTCTAGACTAACGGCCAGTTTCTCGGGCAAACATTATCGCATAATTAATAAACCGCTGCGATTGAATTAATGATTTATCAACAGCCATTTTGCGATCATTTTCGTTCGAGAAACTGGCCCTAGGACTACAAGAGCTACTTATGTGAGAATAGTTCATGATTTGACGTATCAAGGTTGGTGGTGGAGTTGTAGGTAAAGTAACTCGAAGAGGCCTTAGCTAGAAAGCCAGAATTTTAACTATTATTACAACTCACAATTTCTTGAAATATGTTCGGTAATCGACACAAATATGAGCTGTGACATTTTTAAGTACTTATTTAATTTTATGAATATTATAACATTCTCGAAAAAAAAGTTATTATAGGTTAACTAAAACAGTCATTCTTCCAAACTCATTAAACCTGCTCGAATCCGCAAAATATTTTCAAATCACGAATCTGAATTTTAAATTCCTTTGAGTGGCTTCCCCTTAACTCGCAATTCCTATGGGGGGAATTGGTGGGCACAATCTTACGTGTCACTGGGGGCCGTATCTCACACCATCGTGAACTGACGGCTGTGTGTATGTAGGTAAGTGAACTGCTTTGAATATCATGGGGCTGAATTAATAGACACTTTTATTGTTTGTAGCGTTGTTTGATGTTGTAATGCATTTATTTCACGTAATTATTGAATTAAGTGGAAATACAGATAGATTAGATTCACTGATTAATCTTGAATCTAATCTATGGGTTCATAATTTGTTTATAGCCTTCTAACAATAAAACAGCTGTATTTTGTCATTGATTTTGCACCTTCTTGCTATATTAGATTGAGTTGAATTTTTGCTCATTCTTATCATTCTAAAAGCTCCAATGTTATGGTCTCTAGCGGGCCTGAAGATGAAGATGAAAAGTGCCACGTTATTGCAAAACTTTCATTCATATTCATTGTTGTTCATAGAATACCACGTTGGTAACTTAAAATAGAAAGCCATAAACCTCACAATAATTCTCGCCAATAACCACAAAACATATAAAAAGTAATGAGTGGTGGTGTCGTTAATTACCTCTCGTGGATCCCGGCTCAGCGTGACGTCACTACTTCGCGGAGCCAATGAGCTTAAGTTTGTGGTTACAACGATATTGCTTAATGGAAGCGACCTCTTAATTAAATATTTGTAAAATAAAGGTGTTCCGAAATCCGATAATAAAAACGGTGACATGAAAGCAAGTGTATTCTGTGCTGAGCTCATGCAACGCGTCGTACGTCCACCCAGTAATAGGACTCGCCCATGATGAAGTGCTATCCCAAATTAGACGCATTATTAATTTATTATACATAAAACAAAAAGTATTTTAATAGAACACGTATACTAAAAGATAAATAACTACATTATCTTTAAAATGGTGAAGGTTTCATAAAAATACGCTTGATAGTTTTTGCGTTATTTTCAGTTTCTTATCCGCGTTAGACATAACTTTACAAATTAATTACACTATGAAATATAAACATAATCTAAAATATTTACATATAAAGAAAAAAAAATGCTCTAATTTCACATATATTTTTTCCAAATTATATTATTTAAATATATATATTATTTACATATTTATTTTATTTTCCTAGGATTGCCTCGTTGGTCTAGTGGTCGCAAGCGTGACTTCGAGTATTAAGGCGATGATTACCGACTTTTAATTATTTTAAACTGAATATCACGTCTAAACGAGTAGTATTAATGATTTGGAAAAAATGTATGTGAAATTAGAGCATTTTCTTAATAACTTAATATATGGTTATTCTAGATTATTTTTATATTACACATCGCTTCCAGCAGCTTTAGCCGATGTCTTGTTGATTAACGAAAGCGAACAAAGTTTGATCAATAGTTGTAGCTATGTGTTTCACCTAGTTGTGTACAGGTAAACTTTTAATTGCTACTGTTTGGGACGTTTTGGTGGGTCATCGGGGACGTAGGAACTGTTGTGATAGGGAAATGGGGCGTTCATTATTAAATTTTGAAAAGGATTTGCTCCTGGTGTAGAATCTAAATGCAGTTGTTAACGATGGCGACTAAGGATACAAGGCAAGACTTATATTTGGCAGTGGACATGCAACTCATGCAGAGGATAAAAATAATTAAAACTTTGTAGCTTTAATACTGTACGTTAAACTGAAAGTACCTACTGACTCCTCCGAAAAGTCAGCTCACCATGTTTTTAGAAAACGGGGGCCAATCTCTAAGGCCCATACTACAAAACGTCACACAAGACAGTAGCATATCTTAAAACTAGTTTAAAGTCATTTGATTGATTGTAAACTTGTAACTAGTTTTGAGTAACGCTTGAGTCTTGAGTGAGGTTCTTTAATACGGGCTTTAGACTAACATATCTGACACTAACTACTCTACATCGATAATGATTAACATCCCTCAAGCTGAATAAACATAACTCTCAAACAGCCTTCGTCAGCGTTAACGTACACAATATACCTCACGTGATAAGAGCCAGTTTTCTTCTTCATCCCAACTTATCTTCCCATTGCTTATTCTCGTCACGACGGACTATTTATCCGTATTTATCGATATGGGGACTGACCCCCCTGTGGGAGCTGTTTTTCGGAGCTCAAGGTAAGAAGCATGGGGTAACATATTAATGCGAGTTTGAGTTTCTGATTTCATTGAGATTGTGTAATCAATACGTTACGGATTCCTGACATTGACTTTTTGACAAGCAAAAGCAGATCTTAGATTAGATGATTCAGGGTTGGTTTTCTTTTGTAGTAATGTAGAAAGAATATTGATCCTTGCATTAATCACTGCTTTTTACAAACTTGCCTTTTCCAACCTCTATAATAGTATATACAAGTTGCTCTTTTGCACAGAAAGACTGGAATCAAGCCAAAAACCTGCCAAGTGCGTGTCGGACCATGCACAATCGGGTGTCGGTTCCGCGGTTGGGATGAATTTATCCCAAGAACAAACTTAACATTGTAGTTGAAAAACATGTTCTCCCATACATTGCAACTGCAAAAGTAAGTTTGTACACACAATATTGAGAGATTTACCATGTTATTTTAATACCATAGACTTCCTATAGGTTTTCCTGTATCCATAAGTACCTACAGAACTATTTTCTGTATTTTTTTCAAAATTTTAGGCTCATTAGTTTCGGAGATAAGGGATGGGGAGAGGATGGTCAATTTTCATATATTTTCTTAAATAGGTATCTTGAAAACTATTTCTTTTAAAATGATTAAAACATATTTCTGAGACCCTCATACTAAGGTTTTTCGTTTGCTAAGTCACACGGTACAGTTTGCAAAACTATTTTTTAAATTTACTAATTATGTCAGCAAACTACTGCAGTTTAAACTGAAGCAAACTGAAGTGGCAGTGGGCTGGCCATGTTTGTTGAAGAACCAATGGCCGGTGGAGCAAACGAGTCCTGGAGTGGAGACCACGTATCGGCAAGCGTAGTGTGGGACGCCCCCCAGCTAGATGGACCGACTACCTTGGTGAAGGTGGCTGGGACAGACTGGATGCGGAAGGCGGAGAACAGGGTGTTGTGACGCAGCCTGGGAGAAGCCTATGTCCAGCAGTGGACTGCGAGAGGCTGAGTTGATTGATTGATTGAATTATGTCTCCCCAAAAGTGACCCCATATTCGAAATTCATTTATTTACGTTACACGTCCATGTTTGGGTCATAGAACCAAATTTCAACTTAACCGGTCTATTAGACCTATATTCAAGTCGCACAATCTATTGACGGTCCCACGCATTTATATTTACGAAGTTGCCAGGTTTGTGAGGTCCAATCTTGAGCTATTTGAGCGGAAAGATAATACAAATAAAAGGAAACCTACTCATTTAGATTTTGAAATGCCTGTTCCAAAGCTAGAAATTTTTCGGCGGAGCTGCGTTTATATGGCTCCCCTAATTTACAATGCCTTGCCAAGGTCAATTACTCCAGCCGATTCCCGGCCACCGTAGGCGCGGGCTTGCGGACGTCGAGCAATGGGTAGCTCGCCGTCCGGTAAGGACCAAGCCCGAGTCGACGGCGCGTCGTGTTCCACGCGCGCCTCAAAGAGATGTCAGCACTATTGACGGGGTCCGCTAGGGCCGATGCCAGCTAGGGTTGCGGGATGTTCGAAAGAGTTACCGTGGCCCCGGCACAGGCAACAGAAGGAACACGGGTGGGTTTTAGTTAGTAAAAGTCTGACACGCCCTCCCGCTCCGCCCAGAGCGGGAGAAGTCATTTGATGATTTCCCATCCACAAAAAAAAAAAGGTCAATTACTCAACTACCCTTCAATAAGTTTTGTGTTTCGTTGCGGAAGTGGTTGTTGCAAGAGTGTTTTTATTCGATTGATGAGTTTTTTCAAAAGTGTCCCTGTAAATTCTATACAATAAAGCACAGACAAATTTAAGTATTTAGTATATTTACTTAAATTGACGAATTGTAGTAATTGATATATTAAGTAAAAACTTGTAATATTGCATGCTATATATTGGCCAAATGTGTGTTACTTAATATTGATAAGAACTTATACCTACCATATTTGATGCAATAAATAAATGAATTGAATTGAATAGATTTCGAACAAATTGGCTGTGACAGACGGACAGACAGACAGACACACGAGATATCCTATAAGGGTTCCGTTTCATTTCATTCGGACGTACGGAACCTTACAAATTAAACAAAATAATGAGAAACGAAACGAAATAAACATCAACACGATTACGTTCGCAATGAAAATAATTTTCAATGCGCAAAACGATTTCCTTTCAAAGTTAACACACTTGATTGGTTAGTTATCGGAAAAATGTTGAAAGCGACAGACGAGTGATTTTACATTATTAATCCGTCAACAGCCAGCAGTTTTTCCAATAAGGTTAATGTATAAATGGCCTAAAGCTATTTGGGAACCAAGCGTAAGCGTTGTTGTCAAATACCGAGCATAGCATTCCCAGTGGGTCTTTTTAGATGATTTTTTATAATTTGAAATATCATATCAACAATAGGTACCGGTGAATGTTGTTGAACTCAATTTTATTGCAACTTATAAAATAAATATTAACAGACAGTGGCGTTTACAATAAATGAAATGATATTATTATTCAATAGTTCACTATCCTTTTCTTAACAAAAGCTTGCCTTTTCTATGCTAGGGAATTGGTGACTACAGCGTCAGCGTTTTCTTTAGGCCAATATGGCATTACAATGATAATTATAAATATATATAGGATACAACTAGCTGTGCCCGTGACTTCGTTCGCTTGGATGTCGTAAGATACATAATATACTAAAATAACAGCCACATTTTAATAAAACGCCCTCGTCCCCCGACCCGTCGCCAACCGTCGCGTTGAATCGCCTGCTCGCGCTATTACTTCGTTCTTTCTGACTTTTTTCTTGTTGCTCAGCTCCTAAGGGTCGTAGCGTGATGTTAAATAGCATATAGCTATCCTCGAGAATTGGGTTACCAAACGCAAAAAGAATTTTTCAAATCTGACTTTTTGTTCATAATTATTTTTCTAAAATAAAAGTAGCCTAAATTACCCGCCGTAAAATCAGATATCTACCAGTCAAAGTCCCGTCAAAATCGGTCCAGCCGTTTCGGAGATTAGCCGGAACAAACAGACAGACAGACAAGAAATTTAAAAAATTGCTTTTTTGATATAAGTACCGTTTAGACTTACATAAGCATTTAGTAAAAATTTGTTATTTTGACATTATAAACAGATACTTCAATTTTATTTATTTGTATAGAGTATAGATATAGATGTATAGATGAGAATAATAATTTAACCAACCTTGCATGTAGTTGAAACAAGCCAATGTAAGATCAATAAACATATGCGCCACAAACCATCAGATATTTGCGTCACATAATTTATTACCATTCACGTCGCGTCACGTTGTCACGGCGTCATTGCGTCACGGCGTCACGTAGTCAGCTCGGATGACCGGGCGGCTTTAACGACCCAAACTTAGAGTTGTGAGCCCCAAACATTTATAATTTAAACACAATCGCGACCTAGCCCCTACTAACGAATTGCAGGCGGTTTTCTATTGTGTCCGAACTGAAATGTCGTTGCGGACTGTACATGAACACAACGGTTTCTTGAGGTCAACCGCCACTATTCGTTGAATCGGAACTTTAGAAGTTATCGGAGGTCGGAGTGAAAGGGAGCCAAGTTCGAGGGTGGTCTTCGCGCATTGTTCCGAATTTTCTTAGTCAGATGTGACTTATTGCTTTACCGCCGAACCCAATAAACCTATCTATCACCAGTTTTGGCATACTGGAGATAGAAAAACCTATCTATTTTTGACGTCCCAATAATCTATAAGAGATTATGGAATCTTACCGGCCTGACATAAGGACATATAGAATTATACTGACATACCATCAATAGCGATCTGTCTTTTACTGAAAATAGGTTATTCGTTTCGGCCATTAGTAAGCAATCATGACATCATTTATGTTTTGTTTTAATGGCCAAATTAAATAATAGTTATTTGTGCAACAAGAGAGCAAAGTCGTTTTTTGCTGCGAGTGCTGATTTTGAACAAAGGCACGAGATGCAAAAAACTTTGCTCTCGTGTAACACACTTAACTTTTCACTTCAGCAGCGAGAACACTTTAGGAGATAAAATAATAAACAGGAATAAATTGAAATAACTATTTATTGTGAATCAAAATAATTAACATTGTAGGTAGAGGTACCAATTCAATAAAGTGGAACATTTTAAAAGTTAAAAGTAAAATTACTGCAATTCTGCAAATTAAAAGTAACAGATTTATTTGGCAACGTTATAGTTGCATTGAGTTGAGTTTGATTATCTGGGGTTAAGGTTTCTGTTTCGGTGGCGGATGGAGAAGGAACAACTGTGAACGTTGGTGACTCTGATCGGCTTTCTGCATAAGTACACTGTGCGTCGTTGGAAGGATGATGAGCGTAGGTGAGACCAAGGATCCGAGGTCGAATATAGACTTATTTCCACTATACGCTTTCAGATTTTCGACTTATTTTCTATTGAGTCTTCAATATAGCCTTCTGCAACCTTATTGGACTTCCACCCGCCGTGACGTTTTAAAGTGGTGAGATCGGCTCCGGAATCAGCCAAGAGCGTTGCCGAAGTTCTTCCGAAAGCAGTGACCCGTGTATAGCTGAGGCTCTTCCAGTTTTAAGAAAATGGCAATTTCTCGCGGTATAGCACCTATTTTATTTACTCCCATAGGCTGTCTTGAGCATTTATTATTATGGTATTGTATGAAAAATCGGTCGGTTTTTATATTGGCTGGACGTAAATTTTGGTATTTTTCTACAATAGTTACATATTCTTCGCGTACGACAAAAGACCTGTCAAGGTTCGTCTTCGTATTTTTCAATTTTACTAACAGTAATTTATCTGAATGCTTTTCGATATTATTAACTGTTAGCTGTAATAGCTCGTTATTGCGACCCGCTCCACTAATTCCTATGATCAGTACAACCTGTAATGAAAATATTACATAATTAATATGCATAATTTAACATTTACAGCATCTTTTACATATCGTAATAAATATTTTAACAGTGTTGCTAAGCCAGACTAGGATTCATTGCGCCTCCAAAAATTATTAGTAGGCAGTAAGTATCTTTATACATAACAGTCTACACACAAATTTTAATAACTAACAACTAGATTCATAGGTACCACTTACTTTAGCGGCAAGAAAATTGCAGTCCGGAGCTTCATTAAGAAATTTTTCTATGTTAAAAGCCGTGAAAATTTTGGACTTTTTAGCCTTTTACCCAACTGACATTCTTTTTAGAAAAGATACGAGTTTTGCGTATGTTTCAATATGCACGTTATGTTTTGTTTTTAAAGTACCTAGCTTTAAACATTGAGTAAATACTCCACATTGTAGATGATCACCTCGTCTGTGATAAATCTAAAAAATAAGATAGCAACACCGTCTCCGAAAAACTGCTTGAGGCCTTTGTAAGTCTCCATTCATTGAAGACATGGTATACTTTCAGATATTTCTCGCGAGACTTCTCAGGTAGGAAACTTAATTCTGCATTAATAACTTGTTGTTTTAACTCTTCTGGTGTTAAAATACTCTTCTCGTCACTAGTTTCATTCATATTTTACGATTATTTTAATATTTTTTAACTTATTTAACTCTTTACGCCAGCCACGAAATTTTGTTCCCGCTCTTTTATTTAAATTAAGGCGTGTTCGGAAAGCACCCATGATATTTTATTGTTCAAAATATATTACGTAACATTGTTGAAACTAGAAATAAATATTTACAGGTTAAATATCAGTTTTATTTGCAGTAAATACTTATTTTCGTTTAAATACAACAATAAGTTAAAAATTTAATAAATTACAGTAAAAGACATAATTATCTTTTTGCAAAATTTCTTTAGTTAGTACGAAATTCCGAACGTGTTTGTCTTTGAGGTCGAATTCAAAATCGGAACTTTGAAAGGGCTGGTCTCTGTCTCTCTCTCTCTTTCTAATGGCGGGAAAGAGATAGAGTGTGAATGTTTCGAATTGTATGATTAACCCAAGGCTGAATAAGATATTCGCGGCTTTCTGAAAAAAAAAAATTAAAAAGTTACTTGGTCTCACTCAGTGAGCAAAATCGCATTTTGCTCTCTGATTTCAGGCAGAAAAACCTACATGTTTGAGCTACTGAAGTGAAAAGTAAATTTTAACTCAAAAAATGGTCGTAATGTTACAACCAGCTCAAACAAATTAGTTCCTACCACAATATTGAGTTAACCACAATCTTCTAACACCTCTGCTCACATACGTATACCAACTTGCCATTCTTCTATTACACTGCTACGCCGGGAACTTACCACGTACAACATTAAACTAGTTTTTAAGTGAAATATATGGCCTTCTTCATTGTGGCAGACGATAAAACTGTCTAAAACTGCAGCCTCTGATGTTATTGTTTCAAATGTCTGATCAAATCGACGGATTATACGGCTAAGTTACTGCCAAGACTTGCGATTGAAATGTATTCTTGGGTAGTTAGGTTTTAGAGGAATGTTTATATGAATGAAGCCACTTAGAAGTGGTTTAGATGTGGATAAGAATGACTAATTTAACTTTCTAAGGATGTAGAATTATACCGTCATCGTTTACGTTGACAAGCAAGCAGGAGGCCCGCCTTATGGAAACTTGGAAAGTGACCACCGCTTATACTCACCATTATTGCGTCATGCACATTGCCATAAAGATAACGAGATAAATACTCATTTATATTTAGAAAATGGAAACTGAATTTAGCCCAAAGCGTATCCATTGTATATTCATATACAATACTTGAATAAACAAAAAAATCTTCACAGATTTTACTGTTATATATCGCATTGTATCATTAATATCATCACCACACTACCACGGTTCGGACGGCTTGTCGTGAAACAAGTGCCCATAGTAGGGTCACATTCCATGGAACAAATTTCACAAACAACGGGGACCCCAAACTTTGTTGTTATTAATTAAGAGTTATACTAAAAATAGTTAAACCGTTTAGATACTGCGGTATTTTTCATGTCCCCGTTTGTAATATTTTTACAGATTTTGTTACTAAGCTCCTGGTATTTTAATTTTTAGTGTTGAATACTCGTAGTTCTTTTTTGTAAACTAGCGGTTTCCGAATAGTTTAACTGTACGGTAAGTAAACCAAAATTTGTATAACATGTGTCCAAAAATCAGCTAAATGGTTAGAGAGTTGATATAAATGGCAGTTATTTTTCAAGATGCTGAGCCTATGTTTAAGTGTTTTAAACTACACTTGAAACGTAGGTGTTACGAAATCTCTTTGCAAATATCAATTAAGTAGTAGCAGCATAATGGGATCTACAGCCAGGCGTATCGTCTTACAAGCCAGCACCTTTTTTTTCTTTTTTTTGGATGGGAAATCATCAAAAGACTTCTTTTCCCGCTCTGGGCGGAGTGAGAGGGCGTGTCAGACTTTTACTGACTAAAACCCACCCGTGTTCCTTCATTTGCCTGTGCCACGCCACGGTAACTCTTTCGAACATCCCGCAAAAGCCAACACCCTAATTGCGTAACACACTATTAATCACAATTTAAATGATTTTGATGCATATTGCTAATCCATTGCTTCATATGTCCGCAAAAATATCTGCTCAACAACGTAAATAACGCAATGAATGTTGTTGAACTGTAAAAATTAAACCGATTCCTACTGTAAGTGTGTTACGCAACTAGGGTGCGGTTCATTGATACAGCATTAGGTCTCTACGATGGAGGGTCAAACGTTGTAATTAGATATGGCTATGATAAAGGCAAGTAGCCTTCCACCTGTGGATATAGTAGAAAAGGACTAATACCCGGTTTCTGAGGTCTTCAATATACTGTCAATAGTTATGGATTCGACTAAGTTTTTTATTTAAGCTAGGTTCTTCCTAAGATTAGTGCTAAGAATCGCAATTATGTCAAGACATCGAAATAGAATAGATAAACATAGAGTACTATACAGCGTGTATCAGGAAACAGTTTATCTCTTCTACAGCGTGTATTAGAACGGTGTGGTCATAATATACAGACTATCAAACTGAACAATTTTCTCCGTGGGACTAATATCGTAATCGCGAAACAATTATCAACTGTCTCATATGTCATCAAATGTCTCCGGGGTCGACAACTTTGGACCAGACTCTTTAAGGGTTAGCTTAGGCTGTCGGATAACACCAGCTCCTTCCATGCCACATAAGTACCTAACTAAGCTAAATGAGATGGTATCGTAGAGATAAATACATACCGCGGTACGCACAATTTTGAGAGGTTTCCCGTGTTTTTTTAAGACCATAGACTTCCTATAAGTTTTCCTGTAATCTAAAAGTAAAGAAATAAATTCTGTATTTTTTCAAAATTTTAAGTTATTATCTTATTAGTTTCGGAGATAAGGGTGGGAATGGTTAATTTTCATCTACGATCTTATCTTAAATAACTTTAAACTACCTTAGAACGGGGTGTACAGGGATACAGGGGTGAACCGGGACTAAACTTTAAAATGGATTTTAATTTCGAAAATAATAGTTTGTTGCCAACAAGAGTACGTACTCGTTAATTATAATACAGTAAACAGATTTCAGTCCTTTTTGGCAACAAACTATAATATTTCAACGTTAAAATCCATTTAAAATTTCGTCCCGATTCACCCCTGCATCCCTATTCATCCCGTTCCACGGTATTTATTTTAAAATTATAAAAAAAAAATTATACCCTCACAGTAAGTTTCATTTGATTTGTCACACAGTAGGTACAGAGTGCAAGACTTTTATTTTTTTAAAAGTGACCCCATATTCAAAATTTATTTATTTAGACGTACCTAAATAAATAAAAACACGTCCGTATTTGTCACAGAAATTGATATGTGTACCTATCAAATTTCAACTTAATCGGTCCATTAGATGCATAGGCTGTGACAGACGCACAGATAGACAGACACACGAATGATCCTATAAGGGTTCCGTTTTTTCATTCAGACATACGGAACCTTAAAAAGCTTCAAAACACTTGTAACAATCCTCATTGAGCAGACTGTCTAAATGTTCTTTCGCCGCATAAATATTAACTTTAAAAATTCTCCAAATGTTTATCTTAGGAACCGGCAGAAAAGTTTAAACGGGCGCTTAAACCAAGATTTTATTTTCATCTGTAATGCGTTTTTTGTAAACTAAAACTATTACATTTTACTATCGGATCGGAATATTGGAACAGAGCCAGGTCTGTACGGAATCATTTTTCTAAGACGGTTCAAGTTATTTCTAATATTTTGCCTCGTAAGATAACAACAATGCGCGGATAACATTTGTTAGTTTTGACCAAAATATACCTACTTGAATTATTTTTATATTGACTGTAACTTGTAGGCTAAATTACTTACAGCTAACTTTTTACGGTGTTCTTAAAAATATGAAATTGAAAGCCATTTACAAGATTCCGCTGATAAACACTAAACTAAAAACGAAAACGTTCGGCACAAAATACCTATTACATAAATTAAAAAATAAATAGAAAAAATAATCGTTTAGACGCAAACAGTGACATTTCCGTGAAAAAGTTTATGCCTAAGGTTTAGCACGTACAACTTATGAATGAAAAATAAGTCCCAAAAGATTGTCTATGTAAATTTATGCACACTTCCATTCATTTAACTTATATTTTATTACAAAGACATTCCGTCTACATCCATCGATAATAACAATATAAAATCGAATGTAATTCTGTCTGTCTGTCAGTCTGCCTTTATACACCTTACCTTTTCACGCCTGAACCACTGAACAGGTTTCGATAAAATTTGGCTAGGAGATAGATGGCATCCTGGGAAAGGACATAGGCTACTTTTGTCTTTAAAATAATCCTACAGGGGGTGATATAGAGGATGAAAGTTTGTATAGGAAACCCAGCATTTCTTAAGTTAGGGATATGAAAATTCAAATTTATGCTTTTGGAAGGAATTAAAAAATGATGTGGTTCACTGTTTTTGAAAAATCATCCCCTAAGGGGGTAAAATAGGTACCTTTTTTAAGAGATTTAAGGGATTGGAAATGTAGTCATAGTTCGTATCTTGAGGTAGCATTTAGTCATTTATTTTCATTAAAATCGGTCCACTCGGTCAAAAGTTATTTGTTATTAGAGCGTGACCGGCATAATCTATCTATAAGGTATTTCCCGTCATACTTTAAGGAGTGCTTTATACCATCGAACTGAATAACTTTTACTATGGGACCAACTTTGAAATCGCGAAAACAAAATCTGCTGTTCCATACTAAAGTTTAATATGTACTGTAGAGGCTTTAATCGAGCCTGCCTTCAGCATGAAACCTGCATCGGAATTACAGCTGGCCATTAAGACATGACATATAGTAAAATAGTTTTATATTGGTTCACTGCTAGCTTTACGTTGAACTTGTAACGAGCTTGCCATAAGCTATTAAAATAATATTATAGGACTCCGGTGTATTATTCAATAATCAGAACGTCCTTTCACACGCTTTTTAACGGGTAAACGTATACATTACACGTAGTAATCTGTATTTTTTCGCGATTTCAAAGTTGGTCCCATAGTAAAAGTTATTCAGTTCGATGGTATAGAGCGCTCCTTAAAGTTTATTGGGTTCATTTTGAAACACCTTTTATACATATTATTATATTTATATTATATTACTTTGGGTGCCAGAGTTCATCGAAAACACTATTATTCCCCAGTTGTAACGCTGCATAGTGTTTAGACAAGCGTTTCTTGTACAATTGAAGTTAAATATTTTTTTTTAATATACAAATAATAAAATCGCAGCGAAGTCAAAACTGTATATTTAATATTTTTGAAAAAAAAAGTAATTGCTACGAGGTCTGGGAACGATTCTAATGCCAAAAATATAGATTTTAGAATTTTTGTCTGTTTATCTGTTTGTCTGAATGTATGTTCCAGCATCACGCAAATACTACCGCATAGATTTTGTCCAAATTTTGCATAGTTATTTCCTATAAGTCTAGGCGGTCTATAGGCTATCACGCTATTTGCTATAGGGGATTAGTAATATTGCTCTATGTTCGTATTCTTCTATAGTTTACCGCAAATTGTAAAAAGACGAGCCAAAAGGTTAGAATATTGCAGATAGTTATAGACTTAATCTTTTTTCTCCTGCTCCGCCCAGAGCGGGAGAAGTCATTTGATGATTTCCCATCCACAAAAAGAAGGTGTATAATTCATTTAGTATTTGTGTAAATTGGCTTAAAATATGACGATGATTGTTGAAGATGTCGCAAAAAATCATGACGACTGGGAGCTCTTCGCTTTTTTAGGGTTCCGTAGTCAACAAGGAACCCTTATAGTTTCGCCATGTCCGTTCGTCCGTCCGCAGCTTAGCTCAGAGACTCTACTAAGAGTCTCTGAGCTAACTACCTAACTAACTATCTAGTACTAACTAGAAAGCTATAATTTGGCATGTTTATACATATTAATCACGCTGACAAAGTGGTAAAATAAAATCGTGAAAAAAAGTTTTTTTAGGGTCCTGAACACGTAAAGAGGGATATTTTTTTTTCTCGTCTACCCCATAGTGTGGGGTATTGTTGGAAATGTCTTTCAAAAATATTGCGGGTTTGTTAAAACAATTTTTGGATTAAGGAATCCGTTTCTGAAATATTAAGTTTTAAAGTGCTAATTTTGTTAGAGTCAAGTGTCCTCCCCCCTTGCCAGCTAAACTGTTAGTTCTGGATATGTGAAAAAATTCACGGTAGTAGTATATACAACGAAATTAAAAGGAAAACTATCACAACTAAGTAGGCTTTATAAGTTAACGAGTAATAGTCGACCAACTTACATTTGCAGTTGGAATGTATGAGAGAACATGTTTTTCAACTACAATGTTAAGTTTGTTCTTGGGATAAACTCATCCCAACCACGGATCCCTTCATTGTGCGTGATCCGACACGCACTTGGCCAGTTTTCAGATTTGTCAACACTTTTTCTTTACTGGCGTGGGTCGCGTAAACAAATATATTTATATGAAAACAATGTATTACGGAATTGTATAATAAATGTTAACTTAAGCAATATTACTTAAGTATCATATAGGAATGATTGTTACTGTTTAAAGACCTAAAGATGTCAAATATTGTATCGGCAATAACGCGTACATATAAAATGCTTCATGTATAGTTTGATATTGAGATAGACTCATGATAGCACAAGTTTAAACCTTAGTGGTTTTTGGTTGCTATTAAATATGTAATCCTGTGTTCTTTTGTATAAATGATAAATATAAAAAAAAAATAACATTGTTTACCTGGATTAACACATAGGGTACTTTTAATCCCGGTAGTACGTTCCCGTATGATATTTTCCGACATCCACGCGGGCGTAGCCGCGGGCAAAAGCTAGTGTCGCATATTTCAGTCACTATAGCTCATTGATATAGAATCGTAAATTTACTGCTCGCATATTCAGTGTTCAATAAAAGTGATGGCGGCATGACGTCAAAGTATCAATATTATTGAAATGGGAATTTTAAAAATATTACACTGTATCGAATAAAGACTTTGTGACGTAATAAAGTGTCGTGGGGAATGTTTTTGAATTTAAGTGTGTTCGGAGACGCCGTAATAACATGTCAACTTCTGAACAGCAGCCTGCAGCTCGAGTTTTCGTAGTCCCGTAGATTAAAACTTAATAACTTACGGGGCTACGAAAACTCGTAGCTCGTACGTAGCGAATGTGTGTAGACCGTATTACTTCCCTCTTTTAAGGTGACGATAAGGCCGACTTTTAATGATTTTAAACTGAATATCACTTCTAAACGAGTAGTGTTATAATTTGGAAAAAATGTATGTGAAATTAGAGTATTTTCTTATTAAAAATGTAAATATTTTAGATTATGTTTGTACATAGTGTAATTAATTTGTAAAGTTATGTCTAACGCGGATAAAAAACAGAATCACGCAAAAACTATCAAGCGTATTTATATGAAACCTTCACGATTTTAAAAATAATTTAATCATTTATCGTGTAATGTACGTGTTTTAATATAATACCTTTTGTTTTATGTATAATAAATTAATAATGCGTTTAATTTGGGACAATGTTCCTTGATGGGCGAGTCTTATTACTGGGTGGATGTACGAAGCGTTGCGTGAGCTCAGCACAGAACACGCAAGCTATGCACTCAAGGCCGTTGCGTCTTAAGAATTGGTTATATTCGAATGCATGAGGTTCATTTGATACATTGGGAAAGATAGCTGCTCCACAAGCTTCAATTTCTTGTTTACTGGCTTGTTTATGACTTACACACAAATACAGCCTTCTAAAAAGTCCGAGACTAATAAAGTAAGACCTCATATTATTATACGAAGATCATAAGATCAAAAGTCTTCCGTCATAAGTACGCACAAAAGACACTGTATCTACAGACATATACCTACGAACTCAAGTCGACACTTGCAAAGGCTCAAATGAAAAGATTTCCTTTACAAAATGCGACTACAAAGAAAAGTGACCCAGTCCCAAATAGGTCTAAAAGCGTCAGAGAAAAGGCAATAGAGTAATTACGTTTGACACAAAACTTTAGTTGCAATTGCTGAGAGAAGAACGGAAGTGCCGGCGCTCGTTTGCCACTTCCTTCCACTAGGGGGCTCTCGATTAGCTCCGAAAAAAGTATCGATACTTATGTGTTAGTTTCGATATTCGATACTATTAACGTTACACGTTACAGTTCCTTTGGAAAGTCTTTCTCGAGTTCACGAGTTTTGATGTGAGCTTTACTGTTTTAGGTAGTTTTAGAATTTGCTTATTAGATTATACTATTGATATAAATACGCAATACCTAAACTAGTAATTGTACTACTATGTAAGACATGTTTACTATACTGCTTGTGACTAAAATATCGATACTTTTGATCCGATACCTTATCCCCACTACTAACTGAAACGTGCTATAGCGAACGGGAAATATATAGGACTGTGTGTGATAGAAGGAATTTTATGTGTGTACGCCTACAGTTTTTGTTTATGTATGTATTCCTAACGGCTCATGTCGTCCTAGTACCTCAGATTAGATAACATTTTATTGGTTGTTTTTATGTTGTGTGTACAAGAATTATTTGAGGGTAGGCTTTTGTGGTCCTCGTAGACTATTTCGAGAAGAGATGTGTTGGTGAGGGTCACCGGTTTGGTAAACGGCCTTGTATCTAAGTATTAAGTTAATACAAATAGTTAAGTGGTTAACAAAGCATTCTTTTATTTACTGCCTAACTAGAGAGAGGGCTTTGAGTTGAGTCTGGAAATAACAAATTTTTGTAACTAATTATTGGAAGTTAAATTTTAAATTACACATACCTCGGGCAGATCGTTAACCCAATAAACATTCACATGCAAAATTTATTTTTATTTGTGGAAACAATTAATATTTGGGCTTTTCGCTATCATATATATTTACTTAATTACAGGTATAATTTTACGTAATGTTTGATAAACTATAAAAATCGACAGTCATCATCTGCCTAGCCTTTTCCCAACTATGTTGCGGTCAGCTTCCAGTCTATACCAGTATTTTACATGGAGCGACTGCCTATCTGACCTCCACAACCCAGTTACTGGGTAATACGATACCCCTTGGTAAGACTGGTTGTCAGACTTTAGGGCTTCTGACGACCCGTAACGACTGTCAAAGATCCACGAATGACAGCCGGGACCAACGGCTTAACGTGCTTTCCGAGGCACGGAGGAGTCTCGGTATGTAAAGATGGTCACCCATCCACGGACCAACCCCGGCAAGCGTAGCTTAACCTGATGGATCGACCCATGCGGCTGTTGTTACTTAGCCACGAGCTCCTCCTCTCATAAAAATCGACAGTAAACCACCAATAATAATTTTGAGTTAGATAAACGAAAACCAAGACTTTCACCGCTTCATCTAACACATAAATTTATTCTAAAACACATCACACTAAACAGAATTACCAGCCTCATTTCTGTTTGACAAGCCCTCGATGCATTTTAAAAGAGAATTTCATTCATATCTGCATTCTTGTGCAATCCCAGTCAACTTGTTGAGCAAAATATTTTTCAATATGAAACGAGTGTTACGCATTACTCGGATTGAATTCCAATTGAAAGCGATTCGAAATATGTCAGACAATCCAGTAATAAATATGCTTATTGTATATGCACTCGCATTTTTATTATTCGTATTTTCTAGAGTGCATTTTGAGTGGTTAGTATAGAGTACGGTAAAGCCTGGATTTTGTGTATATTGAGATTTTATTTAAATGTGAAACGACAACGGAGTATGAGCAAAAAAAAAATCAGCAGTAGCGGGTTGATAGATCAAGATGCGTCTAACGTAGTTCAAACTTGTCGCTAGTAGGACTGGAGCTACTTTAATGCACCCCAATTTGCAATAATTATGTGTACGTAAAAAGCGAATTTTTAGTATTCTGCAGTATGTAAGCAAGAACCTAACTACCACGGTCTTGCGTGCGTATCCAATAGATCTCATAACACAAAGAACACCTCAAAAATTACATTCACCCCCTAAATTATCCGGGTGAATTCCTTTCAAGAGTGCTTAGAGCCGGCTAGATTTCTAAGACACAGGGCGGTATTCAGGCATTCAGTGTAAATCTTGTGAGCGCGGGAATGCGGGCCTGTGTCGCCGCCATGACAGTTTTGCAATTAGGCGTCCCGCAAAATGGCGGAGCCGCGAAATTATCGCGCGGTTCGTAATGCTACGTGCAGACTTTGGGAAGGATTTCAACCAATATTGGATGTAATTTCGAGTTATATTGGTTTTCCACTACATTGGTTAATTTACATGAAATTAATTTAGTGTAGGGGGCGATGTTGGTTTAGGTTTGACTTAATATATTGCAAGGAGTTTTAAATAAATATTTCAAGCATGTTACTCTTAATGTTGTTGTTACTGTATGTAGGGGCATTCTAAATTGTGAATTTAAAGCTATGTACAGCTAGTATTTATTTAGAAAAATATCCACGTATTCGTCAATAAATTTCTTCTCGTCTGATCAAGTTTTGCCGTGGGCCAACATGTAGCCGCGGCACATCCACAGTGACTTGTAACATAGTTTCAGCTGAAGTATCAGCCGGTTGATTAAGTGACTTGTATTAGGCAGTGCGGCTGATTTTGTCAAAGCAAATCGTCTGCCAAATATTTACTTACTTTGTAAACTAAGTTTCAGCTTAATTGTAATTGTTAAGTTAAGCAGTTTACCAATATCGAGGGCGTTTTGTCTTGCCGTAGAATCTATTATATAGGTATAACAAAATGACTAAAATTACGTATAGGCATCATATTTTCCAAAGAAAAAATTGTCAAAGTTAAGGATTTACTTTCTCCTTTATTCTATTAGAAGATGATAAACTTTGAGTTCGGGTACAGACTCAATCTCAACCGTTTTTTAACCCCCAAAATCCTAAAAGCGAAAAAATGTAAATTACATTTCCTTGGTTCACAAGAGGTTCGCAATAGGCGTAAATTGCTCCTTATTCGTTCCGAGTCGATCCCGTTTCGTGGCTAATGGCATCAGAGTGTAGGTAAATACTGGGTAAATATATACTGCGGGCTTTTACCGTATTTGAATAAGATCTGCCGCACTCCGATCGACGTTTCGCGAATAGTTTTTGTGACCTAGTGTTGATGGTGTCCTGGTATGTACCTATGGATCGTGGTTGATAGGAATTTATCCCAATTCGTCACGGGTCCGATTCGTTATCATTAATAGTTCTATACAAGAAATCCTGATTGTTTACCATTTGAGAATCAATTAATTTCTATTTAAAATTTAGATATAGTATCTTGGTCTGTTACCTTAAGATTTTTAGAGAAATTATGTATCCACTAGTCGGGTGAGTATATAGGGATGATATTGCCTAGAGTGTGGTTGACTTTCTTCAAAATAAAGATAATGAAAATGCCGAAGTAAATTCGAAGTCAGACTTTGAATTTACTTCAAAATAGTAAATCGAAAAATGCCCGGTAAAGTTCTATAAAGATCAATTTCCCCTTTTATTGATCAAATCAAATTCAATTAAACTCACGAATGGTTGAAGTAAATAGCTGTTTAGAAACAGTTTCACGATTGGGTTGGCTTCAACGTGTCCCTTTGACATTCCATCAAATTGATACGGCGGGCTCTAGGGTTTCACGACTATAACACACTTGACTGAAGTTTATGTGGGTTATGTCAGAAGTTTAGAGGAATAAATACTTTAGTAAAATCTCTATCAAAAAAAAAGAAAAGTTGAAATGAAACGGTACGGATGAACGGTGAAATATCCAGTTTTAATACATTTTTTGAACCTATGCGGCGTGCAACACAGATTCATCCATTCATTATTTCTATTCATCTATCTACTTTCGTGCAAAAAGAAAAGAGAATGACTAAATTCTTTTGTACGCTAAAATCAAACGTGCCTTTTCAGTAGAAAGTCTTAGAACAATTCTCAAGCACTGTATGCAATAATTCGTAATATGCGAAAACATACATTTAAAACAGAATTATTACGGTTCGGCTCAGCCACTTGCAAATAAAACAAAAAAAGAGAGCCTTCTTTATAACTGCAGTATGAATAATAAACGACGTTATGAATCGTTTTAATTGTAAATTGTAACTTAACTCATAAAGTGTACGAAAGTGCGTACTGTGTCCACAAATATCTAGAATTTCCGGAACATTTTGCAGAGAAGCGGTTTTAATGCAAATCAACGCGGGTATGGTGACTATGTTGTAAGGTTGAGCAGGACAAAAAAACTTGGCCTTAATTGAGCGAATTGATTTTTTTTTACCACTCCACCTGTATATTTTCATACCACTTTTTTCGGGTTTACCTAGGTATGTTTAACACGTAGGGTAGGTACTAATTTGATATATTCCGACATACACGCGGGAGAAGCCGCGGGCAAAAGCTAGTTATATATAAAAAAAAAAAACAACACACGGCTATTTCTAGCTATAGTTCAATGAGCTCAAACACTACTGTAGAAACTGACAACAATAAAATTATGTTGAAGAAACATCATAATTGCATTTTACTCTGAATTAATAGATTGCTTTCTATTCTAATAAATATAATGCCAATATAAATACACAGCTGTGTAGTTTATCTTTTATAGTTTCCATAGTGTGGCGAACCCATTTGGCTGGATTTGTTGCATTCAAAACACTGTTCTGCGGCGTTGTACTACTGAGGTATTCGGAGTTTGAGCTAAACTTGCTGCCGTAAAGTGAAGCTTGGTGCAAGATATTAGAGAAGGCGAGAGCCAGATAAAAATCTGCCTAGCTTTTCCCAACTATGTTGGGGTCAGCTTCCAGTCTAACCAGATGCAGCTGAATACCAGTATTTTACATGGAACGACTGCCTATCTGACCTGCACAACTCAGTTACTGGGTAACACGATACCCCTAGGTAAGACTGGTTGTCAGACTTTCGGGCTTCTGACGACCCGTAACGACTGTCAAAGATCTACGAATGACAGCCGGGACCAACGGCTTAACGTGCTTTCCGAGGCACGGAGGAGTCTCGGTAGGTATGTAAAGATGGTCACCTATCCACAGACAACACCGGTAAGCGTAGCTTAACCTGATGGATCGACTCGTGCGGCTATTATTACTTAGCCACGAGCTCCTTAGCACGAGAACCAGATGGTACTGTAGAAACAATATGGAAATTTCTAAGGTAGCATCTACACTATATCTTATTTTAATCTAAAGTTAAGCACAAAGAAGTCCACCAATAGGGCGTATCCGAATTGTAGTTACTGGGAAAACATAAAAAAAATTGTGCCAAAATGCGTGTTTTTAACTGGATGCAGAGGTTTAATTGTTTTAATTTTATCAGTCAGTTTAAAGTCAAACACAAGCACTTTGTAACGGATTGTAACCTTATTGTCTGTTACGTACTAATGAATTTTGAGGCACAACGATAAAGAGTGCCAACGGTCTACATCCAGCACGTCCATTGTTCATACACCCGACATTTCTAAAGAAGTAAGGGAGGCTGCCCGCATAGTAGATATAGCCCACTCCCTCTCGAAGAGAGGAGGCCTGTGTCTTAGCAGTGGGAACATTATAGGCTGATTATGCTTATGCTAAGGGAGGCTGCGACAGTTGCCCGCTGTCAGCTCCTATCTTGATGCCCTGGTACACATTCGTCAGGTGGCACGGTATGTATGTTGTGGCACTCGACTGGTAATGAGGTTCACATCCCACGCTATTGATATTTGTTACATTCGAATTGAGCCACGAGTGTAAATGGGGAACGTGTACCAGCAACGGCTTTTCCAAAAGTTAACCTTGTATGGGGAATAACTCAGGTCAGATAGCCAGTCACTCCATGTAAAATACTGGTATTTAGGTGCATCCGGTTAAACTGGAAGCTGACCCCCACATAGTTGGGAAAAGGCTAGGCTAGAGGATGACTTGTAGGTACCTGCTGATCCCACAACGCGATTCTGACATTCTGCCAATGTTAAGCGTGGCTGCAAGGGCATTACTTTTCATTTTGGGAGGCTTTGGTATCTAAGCCTATCCACTGCCAACAGTGATGAATGTTTATGATGAAATTAATGTTAAAAGAACCGGAGTAACCGACATAGCCTGCAGAGTAAGCAAACTGAAGTAACAGTGGGCTGGCCATGTTTGTCAAAGGACTGTTGGCCGGTGGAGCAGACGAGTCCTGGAGTGGAGACCACGTATTGGCAAGCGTAGTGTGGGACGCCTTCCAGCTAGATGGACCGATGACCTTAAGAAGGTGGCTGGGACAGACTGGATGCCGAAGGCGGAGTATAGGGTGTTGTGGCGCAGCCTGGGAGAGGCCTATGTCCAGCAATGGACTGTGATAGGCTGAGTTGATTGATTGAATATTCAATTCAAGAGATTTCTTAATTATAATCTCTCGCTTGAGAACGGTTTATCGACATACGTTTTAGTTCTTTGACCTCACAGCAGCTACAGTAAACAATTTGATCTAACCATACTATCAAATAGTATCTAGTATAGATAGGTTCATTTTCAGGATTGAGGATCTTGTGGGTTGACGTACAGCCTACATCGTTGCTGAACCGTACAACTTGATTATGACACGACCACATCAAATATCCTGAATTCCTGGTATCTCTTGTGTCTACGCTCCCGGTTTTGACATTGTTTTTGATGGCTGATGGCATATCTGCCGTGTGGTAATTATAGATGATGTCATTGTGAATGTGCCTGCCTCGCCTTTTCGGATAGTCCAGAAATATCGGAAGTGGTAAGATAGGGATTTTCCAATTACTTGCTTTATAGTATACCAATGCAAAGAAGTGGTACGATATCATAAATTCATCCGTACAGCTTGGTTGGTTTTGTTGAATTAGAATCGCTTAAGGGTGAAGCCAGACGAACGTAATTTTTTGAGTTGTGAGTCGCGTTATTTCTGCTACATTCGGTTGCATACAAAAGTCCTGTTTCGTTCACACGGCGATGCAAAATGAGTTGTCTGCCGACTCACGCGCACATTCCCGGCTGAATTGCGTTCGCGGCGAGAGGGGGCGAGGGAATCGACAGTCAATTACGGAACGCGTGGGAGTCAATACGTTAATTTTTTTGTCGCAATGTTTGTAGATACGGAAAAATTGATAATTGAAGTTGAACAACGGCTATGTCTGTGGAATTTGTCAGAAAAGTCGTATAGTGACAAGTTTTTAAAACAGAGGGCATGGCAAGAGGTTGCAGAAAATTGTTTCGAAGATTGGAACAATTTCACTATATAATGAGGAGAAAAGTAACAACTGTCCATTGCACTACACAAACACCCAGTACAAGCGTTGAAACTGCGCTGCTACGCAACTAAATAAATTACGCTCGTCTGGCAGCCCAACAGAATTTCTGCCGAGCAGAAATTACGCGACTGAAATTACGCGACTCACAACTCAAAAAATTACGCTCGTCTGGCTTCACCCTAAGCTACGGTTTCCTAGAAGAGCGGTGGTCGCCATATAGCGTCTGCAATTTACCGGCAAATGACGTCACTGAAACATTATTTATGAAAGTAAGTTTGTGTGTTTCCTAGAGAGCGTTTTTGACACCATAAAGTCAAACCCTGCTGCCATCATTTTCATGACAGCCGTCACTGCGGCTGTTAAGAGGCGGCCACCGCTTTTTTAAGAAACCGTAGCTTTACAAAATGTTAAACTATCTACATGTAAATCAATCTAAATGTATATGTAATATAAATCTTAAATGGGACTAGTATGTTCAATCCATCCCCCAATCTACTTGGAACTAAAATACTACCTTTTTAGTTGTGTGAGGAGGAATACCTGTATGAGACGTACTAGCTATGTATGTACATAATGACCCTGTAAAGTCTACAGTACTGTATTATACAGTTGTATAACTACGCAACTTCTCCCTCGTACGTGCACGCCGCATGCGCCAAATGACATTAGTATTCCTTCCCCATTCGACGCAGATAAATATCCAATAACAACCTGTAACTGTTCTATTACACTTGTTATTGAACTAACATTTTGCTTCTCAAATTCCTATACAAAACACATTATATTGTTATAACAATAATTCCGGTCCGGTGTTGTCTTTAAAATAACGCTGGTTCTCTGAAATATGTCATTCAACATGCCCCTGTCTTTTCTTGTAAATTCTGTAACCAGTAATTAGTCTTTACTGCTATATCGCAATAACCTGTCAAATGAGTGTCCGTCCAATTGTGTACTGTTAATAGTGAGTTCAAGATCTGAAACTCCATTCTCCTTCTTCGATCTTATTTTTGTTACCCAGATACTGCAGATACTTTTGTAGTACTTCAAAACGAATCGTTCTTCAACTCTGAAATTATTGCTTTAAGGCGAAAGCGCCAGGGTAGCCCGCGAGATTCTTTTACGTTTTGTGCAATTTGCAGGTCAGTATTAGGTTGTATGTTATTAAAACATGGTTCGCGACCGTAAAAAGAATTATAATCATTACAGTCGTCAATACAACTCTCTAAGACCAAGTGATTCTAAGAATAGCTGATTCTTGAAATCTTGACATTTGGGGATTACACTAACTTAAGGAGTTGTGTTACTGATTTTATTGATTATAATTCTGTAAAAACATATTTGTTACGGTCGCGAATCATACTTTAATCAACATACACCCAGACACTGAGCTGCAAATTGGAAAAATCGTAAGATAATTTGAATTTCGCGGGCCACCTTAGCGCTTCCCCCTTAAAAAGAAACTATGAAAAAATCTCATCGAGCCCCGATATGTAAAACGAGAAAGAATGTCAGCATCCCCAGAATTTCATTAGAAAACGGAGTCACTAATTACTTCGGCACTCCAATCGAGACGCGCTCGGGAAAGGGCCAATTCATCGGATTCTAATTAGAAAAAAACTTATTCTGATCCTGCTACGGAAGTTTCGGCATCATTGTTTTATTCGCATTCATCCTCACTGTTTTATTTTTTGCGCAATTATCACCCTTATTTCATGAGCAATAAGGAACTTTCAGGTGGGAAGGTTTTGTTGGGTCCAATTTTCAGTGAGCTGAGATAATGTAAAAGTTAGTAAGTTTAAGGTTTACTGCGCATCAAGTGGTGGTTTCAGTTAGTTTATTGTTTTAACCAGTCAGTCAATCAGTAATGAGTGTTAAATAAATACTTAGTTGTGTTTTTATTGCCTACGTCACAAGCCTGGGAAGTAACCTGTAGTGGTGGTGACGTACAGACACGTGAGACGTTTTAACTTTACTAGGGTCAAGGATGGACTATGAACCTGTGATGCCCTGGTAATGTAGATGTATTGCGCTGACCCTAACTATTAAGGGATTATGTGTCCGCCTGTGTGTGCCACCCAATGTAGCAACCATGCTTATGTACTTAATGTACATAAGAGCTAAAACAACAAACTGCGATTAATTAACAATGCCGATGATATTGACCATCACTGGGATGCTCTTGTGCAGCAATGGCAGGCTTACGAAAAAAGGTTCTCTACAAAGACAAGCACGTATTTAACAAAACAACGCAGTACATGGTGACTTTCTATTTATCTAGTCAGTCTGTGTGTTTCTTGAATACGCGATGAGGGCGGATGAGGGTTATAATGCTAGTTACACATGCAATGGTCTAAACAAGCTGGATTTGCAGCAGATCAACTGTGCTTGCTTACTTGTGAACGAGCCTTAGGTTATGTTGGTATCGTGGATGTGGTATTGAGGAAGTTTTCAGAAGAATAAATTCACCCTAGCCTTTCTAGAAGACGAGCTGGTCTTTTTCTAGGGTTGTTTAATCGAGCATTTAAGATTTGAATTAGGGTTTTGCGCCATCTGCTGCTTATGCTTAACATTATCGCTGATGCAAACGGGCTACCCTGATTATTTGATTTTTTTATTTTTTTTTATTTGAGATAGGTTTGCTCTTGACTCTAGTCTAGGTCAGAGATGACAGAGATAAAGTCGACGATGGAGCGAGCTTACCCAGAAGAAGCCTGTTCACTCTCACTTTGAAGAGATCGGGGTTGTATGCGTTCGGAAACATAGACGCAGGCAGAGAGTTCCACTCTTTTGCTGTGCGCATCACAAAAGACATTTGGAAACGCTTAGTGCGAATTGGTGGGATAGCAACTAGGTAAGGATGGTAACCTGCAGTGCGTCTAGATGTCCGCTGATAGAAGGGGGCCGGCGGAATGAGGTCGTGGAGTTCTTGAGCACACTCCCCGAGGTATAATCTGTAGAAGACCGTCAAGCAGGTAACCTTGCGGCGATGAGCCAAGCTGTGAAGCTTGGCATCCACCAGTCTTACGTCGCCAATGAGCCTCTTAGCTCTGCGTTCCACCGAGTCAAGCGCGGCAAGTTGGTATTTGGCCGAGCCATCCCAGAGATGGCTGCAATACTCCATGCAGGATCGGACTTGCTGTTGATGATCCAGACATTTGGTTCTATTTTATTTAAATTAAAAGAATGATCGAATGTAATTTTTTTCCTCACGTTTCATTGAGCATTCTATGACGATACAAAATCTAACCATTTATAGAAGAAACTAAATATTTTTGCAACCCATCTTTTATATAAAACACCACATCTATATTCCATAGTTTTTCATTTTCATAGATCATCAACAGCAAGCAAAACACGTAGCGGACGTTTGTTTTCATACGCGCGGACCACTTTCGGGCCGCGTCCGAATTGTTGGCCCGACAATATGACCACGTCCTCACGAATAAACCTCGGACGGTTTCCGAGAAATATTTGATTAATATAGGTATTATTCTTGTTGATATTCTGCTTATTTTTTGGACACTCGTTCCCTATGTAGGTGACATCTGGATGATTTGATTCAACACTTTATACTACACAGTAATATAATAATATCATGATTTTTTTTTGGCTAGATGGAATTGTTACTCTGCCGAAGCAAAGCATTCAAAAATATTATAGACTCATTTGAGTGTCCCCCTCCACGGAAATCTTTATACAAGGTGAAAGATTTATGCGTTTTGAAGGGAAATCAGAGATAATAATGTATTTTTTGGTTTTTAGGGAATGGCATCACGCAGGTCAACCTAGGTGATTCTCGGCCTCGCAGAAGGAGGCTGCGGAAAGGGAGAGGGAGATCACATCCTCTCACCCAGCCCGCAGCAGGCGCACTGGGCGTCGGCGGAGGGCGGATAACGCCCTCTTCCAGCCCCCCTAAATGGGTCCAGGGGTGACGGACTCGGGGACGTCCGTCGCCCTCCCGGACCCGAGGTAGCGGCGCGTAGTGTTCCACGCGCGCCCCTCTTAGACGTCGCGGGGGGAGTCAAACACCTCACTCCCCCCCTCGACACGAGGAGAGGCCTGCCGTGGCGGACCAGCCGGGGGTTGCGGAAGGATCGTAAGTTCCCGCGAACCTCGGCGTAGGTGTGAGATAGAACACCGGGGTGGTTTTTAGTCAGTAAGAGTCTGACAGACCCCTCCACCCACCCCAGGGCGGAGGACATCCATGAGGGTTTTCCACCCCGAAACATAAAAAAAGGTGATTCTCGGCTGCTTAACCGGTCTTGCCTGTGGATGCCTCAATAAATTAAGGCCTCCAGCCAGAGCACAAAACTTATAAATTAAGCGACTACTCGCTACTACTACCCCCTGTGGGGTACGGGCCTCGGCTTAGGGCGTCGCTGGGGGAGGACAGCACGGGACAGGCTGGATTGGATTATTATGATTAAGTGATGAATTTAAAGCTACAGGCTCAGCGGCACGGGCTGGCTCGAGCGAGGGTCGGGGCGGGATGTACTAAAGTAGTTTTTTTTGTTTTTGGGGAATGGCATCTCGCAGTTCAAGCTATAGGAGGTTGTCGACTGCTTAATCGGGCTTGCCTGTGTGTGATGCCTCAATAAATTAAGGCCTCCAACTAGGCATAAAAACTAAAACTAAGCGACTATTTGCTAAGGGTACCCCCTGTGGGGTACGGACCTCGGCTTAGAGCGTCGCTGGGAGAGGACAGCAATGGGACATGCTGGATCGGATTAAATATAAGTATTGTTTTTGGGAAATGGCATCTCGCAGTTCAACATATAGGAGGTTGTTGACTGCTTAACCGGGCTTGCCTGTGGATGCCTCAATAAAGTAAGGCCTCCAGCCAGGCATAAAAACTAAAACTAAGCGACTACTCGCTAAGGGCACCCTCTGTGGGGTACGGGCCTCGGCTTAGGGCGTCGCTGGGAGAGGACAGCAAGGGGACATGCTGGATCGGATTAAATATAAGTATTGTTTTTGGGGAATGGCATCTCGCAGTTCAACCTATAGGAGGTTGTCGACTGCTTAACCGGGCTTTCCTGTGGATGCCTCAATAAATTAAGGCCTCCAGCCAGGCATAAAACTAAACTAAAAACTAAGCGACTACACGCTAAGGGCACCCCCTGTGGGGTACGGACCTCGGCTTAGGGCGTCGCTGGTCGAGGACAGCAAATGGACATGCTGGATCGGATTAAATATAATAAAGAACACACGTGGATGTCGCTACGTCCCCGTCAGGGGGCGCGGCAGGCGGTGTCGGGGTTACCCCCCCTGACCGCGGAGGCCATACGGTGGCCCGTAAATACGGGCCCCTCATCATATTGCCATCTTGGCGTAGGATGGATGGGCGCAGCAACTACGTGCGCCCATGTGTGTGATTGCTATGTATTTTTCTGTAGGCGCGTTACGACGTTGTCCTACAACGCCGCTTGCTTCACGACACCTCGGCGGTCAGCCCCCGCCAGGTGAGACCCCCAGTTACCTGGGGGAGGCCCAACGAGGACGACCAGCGACAGAGGTGCCGACTCCACGCTCCTACAGAGTAAGGTGATTAGCCCCCGCCCGTTCTGATCTCAGAGCTAGCCGATCACAGTCCGGGCTAAGAGGCTGTCGTGTGTGTGAGGACGGTATTGTATTGTGTAACACCGTCCGGTGTCTACGCGAATCGCAGCCCGCACCGCGCCTTCGCGTGTGAGTTTGGGTGCCTGTATAGAGGTGAATGTCTGTTGTTTGTTGCGTAACGCGCCTATATTAACCTAGCACGCGCTACGCAACAGATGCATGTTATATGTACTGTCTATTGTCACAAGTATGCCGTGTGTAGACTGAAGCGGCATACTCGGAAGTCAATCCGGTGGGTGAGTGGGGTCATCGTCCGCAACCAGGTCACGGGGTAGGGGCCTCGCGTCGGGGGGGCGCGTATGCCAGGGCGCTATCTGCTTGACATGGGGCCAAGCAGATGCGTCGGCACGCGCGAACATTCCCTTCGCGAGGCGTATAATAAAGTATGAGTCGCCCGAGCTTACATACTCCTCGCGGTAACGAAACCATAGCGCAATTCAGAAACTAGCACGAATTGTACAACGCCATCTATCAAGCCACGTGGAAACTGTTGATACATTTGTGAGATCGATAATCATACGGAGAGGCAATTTTTAAAAGTAATTATTATAATAATTCTTAATTCGTTGAATGATAGGTTATAATTTTTCATATAAAAATGACTATGACGTCATTAAATCTGAACCGAAAGCTTTAAAGTGTCAGTTCACAGAAGATTATTTCGTTTCTAGAATTTGATATGGGTGCCGATTCTCTTGTAAACCGAACTAAACTAAACTATCACTAAAATTTGTTATTTTTGGTTAAGAGAATCTTGAAAACTATTCTGCAAACAAGATTGTTTATACTTAGAAACAATTTTGCCACAACTATAATCGATTTTGACAATCTCTAAGTTGGGTAGACCATAGACCAAGATTTAAAATAAAGAGTGAATGAAAATGAACGAAAGATCCGAAGTGCTAAAAAACCTGAAAAAAATCAAATAATTATCTTTAATTGTTTATCAATAATTATTTAAATGAAATATAGGGAGTATAATGAAGGCTTAAAACTATATTGTTGTTTATATTTGAATAAATACGATGCAATAACCTGTATTTGTTTTTTTTATCTGTGACCAATGTGATCCTGCTGGGGTTGTATACAAAAAATGATTAGAACTTCGATTAGCTATATTGATTCGGTTTTCAAGAAGAAAAATCTTTTAATCATATTAAAATCGACAAACTACAGCATTTAAAAAAAAATTCGGAATAGCATGATTATCTTGCTATTTATTTTAGCGTTATAAAGCTAATTTATTCATAAAAATATAATATCGAGAAAACAAAATCCGGTTTTTCGTTCAGTAAGTTGAAAATCTCCAGTATTCTCGTCGCCGTAGGAAAGCCCATACAAGGACATCTTGAATTTGTCTGTTTGTCTATCATGTAGGTCTTCACTTCTTCAGTTATTTTTCATCAGCCATTTGGAATGTGTCGGTCTCGCAATCTATGCAACTGAACTCTTTCTTGGTAGTTTCTAAAAATAGTTATTTTTTATTTCTCAGAATTTGGAAGTGGCTTTGATTATGGAAAGTGGATTTATCCACTTCTTTTCCAATAATATGTTCAGTACAAAAATCCTTTTCTGTTTTCACGAATGCATTTCGTATTGTATTCTAATATTTAACAATAATTTTATTACCTGTTTACTTTTCTACTGAATCGACAACAGCTGTAATCACCAGTGATAGGAATAGGTAGTGCTAATTTGCCTAAACTTCGAGGAAGGAAGTAACATGGAGTAGATAATACCTCCTCTAAAATCCCGGAATAATTTTAATGACGTT
This sequence comes from Fissipunctia ypsillon, assembly GCA_947568875.1. NCBI lineage: Eukaryota > Metazoa > Arthropoda > Insecta > Lepidoptera > Noctuidae > Fissipunctia > Fissipunctia ypsillon. The sequence continues at coordinate 4,016,116 of OX387655.1, forward strand.
TAAATCCCGGGATTTAAAAACCACGAATTATTTATTGGACTTTATTTATAGATAGATAGAATACTCTTTACTATGTACACCATAAAAATTACATATATAAATGTGTGTGTGTGTGTAACCCTAAAAAATGTTATGATTTTTCAAATCAATAATTTGTAACTACAAATAACGTCCGATAAAAAATTCGTGGTTTTTAAATCCCGGGATTTAAACGTCATTAAAATTATTCCGGGATTTTAGAGGAGGTATTATCCACTCTATGTTACTTCCTTCCTCGAAGATTAGGCAAATTAGCACTACCTATTCCTATCACTGGTAATCACATATGCTTCCAAAATGATTTACTTAAGATTTTCCAGACTCACAAGCATCCAAACTTTCAAGAACTAGAAGATAATTGTGCTTTGTAAATTTTAGTTCATGATAAATAATTTTATTTCACACCTTTTTAACCGCGACTAAAAATAGTCTGATTTAGTTTGACACTCAAAATTTTAGGTGAATAACGTCAAATTCAGAATAGCAAAATTGCCATTTTCACTAAATTGAATAACTAAATGACATTAGTGCTGTCAAACAATAGTTAGGTTTAAAATAACATTAGTCAATTTCAGAATGGGAAACATCGTTTGACAGGAATAAACTAAATTTTCGTGATTTATAGTCTAGTTTATTTTGTGACAAGAGAATCGGCACCATTGAGCGGCAATTTCCAACAATGACGTACGTAGTCCCAAGATTCTATAACTAAAATGCCTGTAACATACGGACATAACGAATTTATAAGGGTTCTGTTTTTGCCATTTAACTAGCAATAGCTACGAAACCCACACATGACCCCAATCAAACAACTTGAAAGGAACCTTTCATTCCATTTTTAATGTAAACAACAAATATGTAAGCAATGAGGAAGTTTCTAAGTTGACCGCAGTCAAAGTCATTGAATCCAAGTTAAGAGGCAGAAGCAGAAAAACGGGAATCTATATTTGATGAGGCAAGCCTATAAGTTATTCATACCGCTACCGATTGAGGAATAATTCTCGTGGGTCGGTTACGGACAGGGTTGGCAAAATATTTTTTTATTTTATTTTATAAAACAAACAGTTCAAAATATTTTAAACAAGAGTTTTACTTAGTTTTTTTTTTCATTTGAACGATTTCTCAAATTTATTTTCAACACAAATCGATTAGGTTCATTTCTAGACTATTTTATTAAAACTAACCTGAGGAAATATTAACAAAAATCGATCAGAATAACTTACTAGTTATAATTAGTTAGCACTAACTAATATATGTACTAAATACTATCTAATCTGTGAACATACTTAATTTTTTAAGACGCTTCTTAGTAACCTTGGAAGTTTTTTTTTTTTTTTTTTTTTTTTCCCTAACTATGGCATCTCGTAGTTGGCCAAGAGTGGCCGTGACTACTTAACCGGTCAATCCTGTGGCTGCCTTAAGCTAACTCAAAGCCTCCAGCCAGGGGCGTGTTACTTACAATACTAAGTGACTGCGCGCTAAGGGCACCCCCTGTGGGGTACGAACCTCGGCTTAGGGCGTCACTGGGGGGACAGCTAGTTGGGACAGGCTGGATCAAACTTGGGTGATTATTATTAACAGGGGAATTTAAAGCTACAGGCTCAGCTTCGGCGCGGGCTGGCGCTTCTTCGAGCAAGGGACGGGGGGAATTATTAATTCGGGGTTTTCGCGATGGACCTCGGCGGCGGGGTCGGAATGTCGGTCTTTTGTTCTTGTAAACTGTACTAGAAGCCCTATTGCTTTCTTGGAGGAGAGTAATGGGGTCGTCTGGGTCAAGAAGAGTGTGCCTCGGACGGCGAACTTTACTGATGTTGGAGGGGGTATAATTTGCGGCCTCGACAACTAGGGGGTTGCGATGTTTGGCGGCGGTATCGAAGAAACGCTTGAGTTACGTTTCATGAATTGGAGGATGGTGGGGATTTTGAGATCGAGGTGGAGGATCTCGTTCCGGACATACCAGGGGGATCCCGTGATCATTCGGAGGGCACGGTTCTGGAGGGTCTGCATCCTATGGATGTGGTGGGGTTTTGCGTGTGCAAAGACTGCACAGGCGTACGTCATAATAGGGCGTATGCACGCCGTGTAAATGCGCAACTTGCACTTTAGTGACAATTTGCTTTTTGCATTCATTATGGAGTGGAGTCTACCGAGAGCGAAAGCGGCGCGCGAACGAACCTGCTTTATGTGTTCTGCGAAGGTGAGGTGCTCATCGAGAATCACACCTAGATATTTGGCTCGCTTCTCCCAAGGGATAGGCTTACCGAACATGGTGATTGGTCGGGGGGGCTATGGCGCGGTTTTGAATAAAGAACCGCTTGGCTTTTGTCGGGATTCACTTCAATTCTCCACTTCCTGAACCAGTCGCCAAGTTTGTTGACCGCTCTTTGGAGAGTGAGAGAAATCGAGGCTTGTTTTGTGCCTGAGCAGTAAATGGCCGTGTCGTCTGCGAACAGAGCCAACTGTGCCTTTTTGCTCCTGGGTATGTCGCTGGTGAACAGCGTGAAGATGAGGGGGGCAAGCACAGAGCCCTGGGGGACGCCTGCGCGGATAGGGTGGGGGGAGGATAGTGCTCCTTCGATGCGATAGCGGAAGGTGCGGTTCGACAAGAAGTCTCGTAAGATGAGTACGAGACGGTCCGGCACACCGAGTTGGTAGAGCTTATATAATAAGCCGTTGTGCCAGACTCTGTCGAACGCTTTCGCTATGTCGAAGTATATAACACCCGTCATCATGCCACGCTGGAAGCCAGCGTTAATGTGTTCGATGATGCGGTGGGCCTGATGCAGACAAGAGTGCTGGGTTCGAAAACCAAACTGTTCGTTTGGGATGAGGCCTTTTGTTTCGGCATAGTCTCTGAGACGCTTATAAATAAGTTTCTCATAGACTTTGCCGAGGACATTGAGCAGACTGATGGGGCGGTAGCTCGAGGGCTCAGATTTGGGCTTTCCAGGCTTGGGGATGCCGATGACAGTGGCCTTTTTCCATGCATCTGGGAAGATGTTATAGCTCATGGCACCATTGAAGATGGTGGTCAGTAGCATTATGAGGTGGGCAGGGAATAGTTGTATTACCCTGTTTGTGATACCGTCTGAGCCGGGAGCTTTACGGGGCTTTAAACCCTTGATGATATCGTGCACTTCGTCTGGAGTGACGGGAGGCAGAGGATAGTCAGGGTTTTCAACGGGGGGAAGGGAGGCTCTACGTTCGACTTCAGCGTCGACTTTTGACAAGTGAGCTTGGTCTACTGGTTGAGAGCTGGGAAAGCATTGAGCCTCGAGGCTGTTGGCCAGGCATTCGGCCTTGTCTGCATCGTCGAAAGCGATGGTCTTGTCAGGGCGGAGTAGGGGGGGCATGGAGACTACTTCTTTGGACTTTAGTTTCCTTTGGAGTTCCCAGAAGGCCTGATGAGTGGGCTCTAGGTCGCTTAGCATCCTGTCCCAGCCAGCGGTACGCAGCTCCGCTAGGCGTGTCTTTACAGCTCGCTGTAAATGGCGCATATGGGCTTTGTTCGCAAGGCAGGGGAAGTTGCTGTATGCACGGACAGCCGCGTTCTTCTCGCGCAACAGTTCACGCACATCGTCCGGCAATCTCCAGCGACGGTTATCGTCCGCTGGAGTTACCTTTGAACAGTCGTTCAGGACTGATTGTACGTGCTCAGTGAGCGAGTCGATCGCGGCCGTCGTGTCCGCGACAGAGTCGAACTGATCAGGGATGGAGTCCAAGTGATGGGAAGAAGTGGATTTCAGGCTTTTGCTTACTTTCCTCCAATCTGTGACTATTTTGGTGAGAGGGGGTTGAGTGGGGTCATGGAGACCGACACGGGGGGCCAGTTTCATGACCACTGGTCGGTGGTCAGAGGAGAGCTCTTGTACCGCCTCTATTGAATCCAACCGTAGGTTGATATTCTTCAGAAGCGCTATGTCGAGGACGTCGGCGGTATGGTTGGGGTTGTGGGGAAAATGGGTTGGAGTCATCGGGGCGATGACATCGAAATTTAGTATGGGGCAGAGACCGAACAGTTGTCTTCCTCTGGCTGAGGAGGTGTTGCTGTTCCAGGCAGGGTGTTTGGCGTTGAGGTCGCCCGCTATGATAACGGAATCACTCAGGCCGAAGAGGGCAGATAGGTCGTCAGAAATCGACTGGGGATTTTCTGGCGAGGTTTGGGGGGGAACATAGGCCGATACTAGGGTGATCGGTTGGTGGCCTGACATGCCTAGCCGGCATACAGACACTTCTAATTTGGATAGGGGGGGAGGGTCCATAGGGATGCAGTGAAGAACCTTTCTATAGTATATGAGGGTGCCGCCCTTGTGACACCGAGACCTGTCGTTGTGAACTACGCAGTAGTTAGCAATTGACGGGTTACGGACGTTGGGCTTGAGGAAGGATTCCTGTATAAGGAGAATATCAATTTGATGATCACGGAGGAACTCGGCGATCTCATCGCGTTGTCCGCGAATGCCGTTGGCATTGAAGTAGCCTAATTTAAGGGATCGGGGCTTAGTTCTCCCTTTGGCTTCTTTATCCATAGTGGGGGTTGGGAAGGTTGGCGAAGGAGGATAAGGCTTGCGTGATCTCGGGATACGCATTATAGATCTCCAGAATCTGGAGAAGGTTGCCGGCATTTCTGGCAGCAACTAATTCGTTTGCCATTTTCCTGGCGCGTGGGGTGAGGAAGGCCGTGAAGGTGCCCGAAATAATGTTGAAGGGGTCGAGGGGGTTAGGGCCAACCGTAATCGGTGAGTGGGGGGGTGCAGTACCGGCTGCAGGGGCGGTTTTAGGCGCTTGCACCGGTCTCGGGGGGAGGGCGGGGGCGGGCGCGGCGGCGCGGTTGCGGGGGTCCATCAGCGCTGGGATGGATGGAGGTGGGGGGCTGGTTTTGGCCAGGGCCGGGAAAGCCCTTTGGTGGTTAAGGGCCGTCCAGGGGCTAGGCCTTTGAGGGCTTAGCCGTTCTGGCATTTGGGTCGAAGGGGCGGGGGGGCCATTGAGGGGGGCTTCCCTTTGCTGGCGGGCGACTGCGCGCTTGGCCAGTTTGGGGGATAATTTCGGGGCTTTAGGGCAGCCCCGGTAATTTGCCGGGTGTCCTGACTCACCACATAGCACACAACTAGGTGGCTCGGTGCAGAGGGTACGGTCTTTAGGACGGGGGCAGTCAGAAGTGCCGTGCTCGCCCAGGCACTTGACGCACCTGGGTTTGGCGTGGCAGTTCTTCTGCGCATGGCCGTATAGCTGGCATCGGTGGCACTGACCGATGAAGCCATATTTATTGGGCTTCTGGATCTCAAAGCCCATGAGGTGGCATATGGTTTTTACACCAAAAATAGGGTGATGCCCTGCAGTCGGGGGACAGACGACAAGGACCATGTCGAATGCCTGACCGCCTCTGGCGCGGTGCATTCGGTGGACCTCCGAAACTGGGATATTTTGGGCCTCTAAGTCGGCCTTGATGGCGTCAGTAGGGATTTCCTTCGGAATCCTACGAATTACCACTCGGGTCTGGCGCTCTTCGGGAAGAGTGTAGGTGTGGAAGGACACACCTCTCGCCCGAAGGAGCCTGGTGAGCTCCCTATAGTCCTTGGACGTAGGGATGCTCACTTTGATACCCTGCTGGGTGGAGCGGGCATTGGTGAAGCCGATCTTTTGCTCGGTGCATCATTGGGACACATCTGTCCACTTTGCCTTGTCCTGAATGAACACAGGCGGGGGGGGTGCCAGCTTCTTGGGGGCAGAAGAAGCAGGAGTCAGGGCGGGGGGGGCATCCTGCGAGGAGGATGTGAGGGCGCTATTTTTTTCCGCGGAGGCAGGGGTAGAAGATCCAGGCTTACTGGCCTGGGAAGGACTGGCTGAGATGGGTGCCGTGGGGACAGAGGCAGAGGAGGAGGTGGAGGCAGGGGCGGCGGGGATGGCTGCCGCCAGAGGCTTTTTGGCCTTGCCGGCATTTGAGGAGGCGCTCTTCTTCCTCTTCCCTCCCTTTCCGACGACTTGATAGTCATCTGAGGAGGAGGAGGAGGAAGTGAGAGAAATGGCGTCTTCGGACTCTGAGTCCGAAGGAGGGGTGGAGGTGTCCATCACCTCGGGCTGGGGGGAGGCTACAGACGGCGTTGAATCCGCCGTGAAAGGGGTGCCCCTGTCTGCTACAGGGGGGGAAAGCGGGCTCTCAAGAGCCTCGCTTGGGTCGAAGTGGCGACTACGCCAAGCCTTCCCGTATTTAAGCAAGAAGTCGGGGTCCTTGAAAAGGACCTCTCTTGCGAAGGCTACGATGTCTGCGTCAGACATCGTAGCAATAGGGAATTTAAAAAGAATAATAAGGGGACCTAATGATCCTACTCCTATTCCCCGGGTGGATGGGCCCGGGGGTGTGTGGCCCTCCCTGTCGGGTGCAGACAGGGAGGTGAGTGCCTACTTGTGAGCCCTAGAGCTGAAACCTGTCGCCAATCTTAATGTGCGACAGGGCCCTGACCAGTCTAGCGCGAAGGGTGTAGACACACCCTAAAGACGCTAGGTGTGTCGCTGTGGAAGCAAAACTGTCACCAGAGCCGACTAGGAGACCCCCCAAGGCCGGTTAACTCTGGGACCCGTCCAATTAACTGCCTTACCCTGAAGGGGCTCAGCGGGTGTGTTGGGTCAACACCCTCTTGACTTGGTTGTCACCGTGAGGTATCCGTCAAGGACCACGAAACTGTGGTTTTTACCCTGAGGGGGTCAAGGAGACACGCCGAACGTTTATTTGACGGACGACGTTAAAGAAATAATTTATCAACGATCGCTTTGAAAAAGGCAATGATTGACAGCGGGTGCAGTCAGAGACTACAGGAGTCGGTGCGTGACGTGGCGTCACGAGCGAGCGTCGATGGCGGTGAGTCAGCGGTGAGTCAGCGGTGCAGCGAGCGAATGCATCAGCGGCACGACCGTCCACAGCGGAGTCGAGCGAGCGAATCAACCTTGGAAGTAAATTTTAACCTACTTATAATTGTCGTATTGTCGTTGTTGTTGTGGGTGTACTATAAGTACACTTCTGCCTAACCCTTCCGGGAGACAAGGCGTGATGTTATGTTGTGTTATGTTATAATTGTCGTCTCGGCATGAAACTTTGTATGTATATGTAGTTTGGAAGACAATACTATAATTTGGTAGCTTGGAGCTGATCTGATGATGGAGTAGGAGATGGATAGTGGAACTCTTCAAGGGCTACTCGTAAACCCTGCGAGTTTGGGCTCATATGATATGTTTTGATGATTCAATATATTGCACTTAGGGTCGAGGGTCTGATGATGGAGCCAAGAGGTGGATAGTGGGACTGTTCAGTGGCTACTAATAAACCTCTCGAGTTTGGGCTCATATGATTAGTTTTGATGAGTCCAATAGATTGCCCTTGATGTTGAGGGTCTGATGATGGAGCCAAGAAGTAGATAGTGGAATTCTTTAGTGGCTACTATTACACCGGTCAAGTCATAACTTCGTTGAATTTAGACTTATTAACTAAATTAATAATATACTAGACTAAAAAGTAAAAAATAAAATATGTAGTTTAACAAAAAAACTAAAAAAACACGCTTGTGTCTCTCACTAAAAAATATGAAATAATTAAATTGACTTGTGATTAAGTTAAGATATAAGTTCCTATGCAACTTGTCACTTCTTTTATATCCAATGATTAATTCAGAAAGCGCGGAGCATTTGTGCTTGTGTTTGCGTGGTTGTGTATACTTTTAACTAATTTAAAAAAAGCGCTCCACGTTATGAACACTTAATAAAAACGTTGTTTTATGTCAAACTGTTTTAAACATTGTTTATAATACATGTTTTAAAATAACCTGTTTGTTTTATGCCATCCCTGGATACGGTAATATGGCGTGTGCATCGCCTTATTTTATGTGAGTTTGTTTTTATGGGGTGCGGTGTGAGAAAAAAGTGAAGTGGGTTTTTTATGGGTCTGCAGATATTTCATTTTGGATGGTATCCCATATTTTCAGGTCACAAAAGTGACAAATCTGTGGTCCAATGTGGTCAAATATATATATATATATTTGACCAATATATATCAATTTCTACTGCTATTTAAGATATGCTAAGTGCGAGTTATAGTAGGTCTGAATAAGAAGTATCCATGAAAAATACAAAAATGTGGTAAACTTATGTATATTAAAGATAATTACAATTTTCTCCGAAATTCGTACCAATTAGCCTCATTTTACGGTACTTAGTTTTCTAAAATAGTCCTGTTTTCAAAGTTTGGGTATCTGACTTAACTGAGGTAAACACCTGGAAAAGTGCATTAAAATAACACTTGTCAACTTAATATTTATGATTTCTTTTCTAGGAATAAGTAGGATGGAAAATGACAAGATGAGTATGGCAATAACAAGGCATCGGAATTTATTATGAAAGTGATTTAGATTGGACAATCCATCAGTGACAAGATTACGTCATCATAAACAAAATATCAAACGAGTTAAAACAGAGGGTCTGAGGATTTGCTTTATGCGTTAAGTAATTATTAAATAATCAATTAATGTTTAAGGCAGATGCGCAAAGGTAGCCCGCGAAATTCAAATTTTCTTACGTTTTGTAGCGAAATAAAAAAGGAAATTCCCCCACTTCAAACACGTATAATGTTTTAATAATAAAAGATCACTCCGAAACAAAAGATATAAAAATGCAAAAAAAAAGGAATAATTTGAATATTATGTAAAAAAGTTGCAGATCAGTTCGTTTTATATAGAATGGAATTTAAGAAAAAATCGTCTTCAAATAATAAATCGCGATAAAAGTTATTATTAAGTACATTACTTAGCTACGGTATAACTTAGATGAATAACAAAAAGATACGAATGTCTTGAACAGCCTCCAAGTGCCGTGAGCCGGCAAAACAGGTTCACAAGATTTAGAATCCTGAGGTTATCGATGCAGGTTGACAAAAAGCTTCACTATAGCTCACAGAAATCACTTGACCCGTAGGGTGGAGGCCGAAAGACGACCTGCTCAATCTGGCTTATTCTAAGACTAACAAAATAGGGTAAGACGAGAGAAATTAGGCTGAACCTTCGAAAAGAAAGTGGATAAGAAGATATGTACGTACCAGATTTTAAATATAATTACCAAATATCATACATTAAAACAGTACTGAACAATAGGAATAAAACACAAATTATTCCATTTCTAACAGAGCACCTGCCATCTAATCTCTTCACCACCCTTGGTTGACTGGTAGAGAATGCCTAAGGCATTAAGTCCGCCTTTGTACTTTTTTAAGTGTGAAAAGTTTAAATAAATAAATAAATAAAGAACTAAACCATATAAATACAACATAAAATATACCAACTTACTCAAGCAGGTATTAAATAATATTATTAAAATAATTAAATATTAGAAGAAGAAGAAAAGTATTAATAAAATAAAATACAATTAAATAATATAAACATTAATAAACGCTCTTCCTCCTCTCTCCTACTGTGCTGTGCCTGACAGTATAATTGTTTCATTAATTTTATAAGCCTATCAATTGTTTTACCAACATTATGGAATGCAATAAAGAATTGAGAATTGAATGAGACTTTTCAAAGATTATAATTCCTCACACATCGTAGCACCTGAGACGAATTTGTTTTATCTGCTTCTTCCAGGTATAAAGAATATGTCTATTTGACTGAACGACGAGAGGCGAGATGTAAACTCGGCTGCACTACATTATCCACAATTGCTTTCGCACATAGTATCAGTAGTAGTAGTTTATAGCATATTGCTTCGACAACAGAGATAGGATTAGGACTCCGTATTATCCTGTGTAAAAAAGGCCGAACATTTTCACAATGACTGACTTCAATTCATATTTTTTGCAACTGACGCCTACCAAAAAAAAAAACGAAAGCCCGCACGTCAAAAAACAATTATTGACATTTAAAAAAATAATTACAAATAAAAATGATGACCAGTTGTATTAGAAAAAGGTTTAATCTGCAGCAATGACACGGACCAAACAGTTTGCTTTCGTAGAGTTAACGCTGCAATACCCCCTTTCTAATAGAAAAAAGAAAAAATATATAACCAGAAGAAAGAAAGAGAACAAGAAGGAAATAAATGAACCTACATAAACTAATCTAAAACCTAATAAACCTAGAAGGTGATCTAAATAAACCTGACAAATAACATCCAACAGCAGCAGCAGCAGTGTTCAGCAGCTACAGAATAAAATCAGAAGGGCCTTCAACTTAGAGGTTATTAGCGCGAGCTCCAGATGCGTCCACTAAATCTATGAGTAACGTAGTAAAAACTTAAAACCTAGGTTTTAGTTAGTAAATTAATTTAAGGTGGACGCTAGGAGATAAAAGTAATACAATGATAGATTTTATGTACCGAAAACACAATTTTCAGACCTCAGTAGCGTCGCACGTACCCAGGAGACTATTTGGGCAAAATAAAAAAGAGGCATAAAAAAAACGTGTGCGGTCGGGAACGAAATTCCTTCTCACTTATGATTTAATACAAAACAAAATTTTCGCAGCCGCCATCTTGGATTTCCAGTTTGACGTCACTATCGGCTTTAGCACCCTCGAAAACTATAAAAACGGCACCCATGACGAAAAGTTTGAAAATTTTCGCAGCCATCTTGGATGTACATTTTGACCAAATTCACACAAAAGAAAGAAATAAACATTCATACATCCGTTCATTTTCTTCTTTTTTTTTCAATCGAAAGAAGAAATTCGCCTTGAGGGGGCATACAAGTGTGAAAGAAGAGTTGCCCGGATGTAAAAAAAATATCACGTTACTAATCAGACAACTTTTCGATAACCAGAAATTATAAAAAAATCCTATTGGGTATTTACGTACGATTAATAAAGAGCTTATCCGAAACCATCGAACTCATATTGAAGAAATCTTTTAAGAAATTGAACAAAAGGAAACTGGGATAAAGTTTGAAAATTGCTGTTTATTGAAAAAGAAATTCAATGTTTTAATCATTGTAGGACTCATCATCGTTGTCGTGAGAGATAGGAAGGAGCGTAACAAACACCGCGCGTTTGCCGGGTGACACCGAAATATTCTTTTCGTTTTTGGAATTAAAATGGTGACATTTAAAATGTCTGAACACAAGTTTCTGGTAACCCCGGCTATTTTTAATCTTTTGTGTGGCACAAAAGATTTAAAAAGAAATTGAACCAGGTTGCTTGAGACAGGTCGGTTAAATTTTTTGATATTTTTGCAAATGCGTTCAGGCCACATGTGACGCGCAAAATGTCTGAAACAAACTTTTTCGTAATAAAATGACGAATCCTATGTACATTTTTTATATCAGACATCTTGTGATAAAACCGTCTGTCTATTTTTTTTTTGACATAGCAGAAATGGGTTCTCATGAAACTGCGACGTTTCTGACCGGTACTGCACACCAAGTCGGGTTCAGAATCATATAAACTAACTGTTTTGTAAGGTTTTAGCCGTAAAACGAACTGACATGGTTTTGGTCGTGAGCTCTCGTACTATAATTATGATTATTAACGGTTATCAAAAACAATGCTTGACAATGTAATGCTTTAATTGTAAATTAAGATACTATGTTCAAGAATGTTCACTAACTTTTTCTTAGTAAACATTACAATGACAGGTTAAAGACAGGTTGAGTCGTTAAAATATTTCTCACTCTTAAGCGAGACTGTGGTTGAGACGGACATACACCTCCCTACATAAAATTGTTGTGCAAAAAATATTAACTCCGTATTACCTACTTGTGAAAAAAATGAGTGCAACAAGGCGTAAATCTGTGATTTTAGAATTATGTTTGATCGGTAAGGCATATTGAATATTGATAGTGAGATAACAGTGATAACTTTTGTGATAAATGATAATTAACATAACATAACATTATGTACCTACATAATTTATTACAGTGTTATCGATTCATGTTTCAACCGGGCAACGGAATGAGTCATCAAACTCTCAGGTAAATAATATTTGTATACATAGATAATCTATACAAATAAATAAAATTTAAGTGTCTGTTTGTAATGTCAAAATAACAGTTTTTTACTAAATGCATATGAAAGTATATACGGTACTTATACCTAAGAAAAAACAATTTTTAATTTTTTTGTCTGTGTCTGTTTGTTCCGGCTAATCTCCGAAACGGCTAGACTAGTAGATTTTGACGGGACTTTCACTTGCAGATAGCTGAGTTATAAGGAGTAACTTAGGCTACTTTTATTTTAGAAAAAGAATTAGGTTTCCGAGCAAAAAAATAATAGCCATGAAATTGTGAAAAATGTCGGATTTCAAAATTCTTTTTGCTTTTGGTAGCCCAATTCTCGAGGATAACTCTGGAACTCAGGAACCGAGCACAAAGAAAAATGTCATTAAGAACGCTAAGAGAAAACGAAGTGCATCATAGCGCGGGCGAGCGCTGCAATGCGACGGGTCGGGCGACGAGGGAGTTTTATTAAAATGTGGCTGTTATTTTAGTATATTGTGTATCTTACGACTTCGACGCAAACAGCTAGTCTAATATAAAAGCTTTAAATTAATGCACTCATTCACAGATAGGCAATGCACAGCCTAAACTGCTGGGCCTAGGTGCATGAAATTTGTCACAAGAGTTCCTTATACAGCGAAACTGAGCACCAAGGATGGATTTTTGAAAATTTACGACCTTAAGGGGTAAAACAGGGGATGCGAGTTTATAATATGGAAGTTGTCATTTTATATCGGACTTGTATTCTAACACTAGTGCTAACTCAATAAAGTACAATTCCTGCTATCCGATAAATATAGACCATGTAATTAATGTACATGGACAACCCCACTTCTCCTTCGTACCTAACTTTCCATATTAAATAATTATGCTCTGCCCATAGTAAAAATATTCTTTCTACCAACAATCGTCTTCTACGATGTTCTCACCGCTCTGGTTTCATTCACTCTTTCTTTCTTTGTCCAGGCAGTCTTTCTTTGGAATACGCTCCCTCTGAACATCAGGACGGTAACCATTCGGTTGTCTTTTAAAGTGAAGGCACGTGAGCATATACGTAAGAAGTTGGCAGAAACACCCCAGCGCTGATTTGCTGGATTCGTTTTCTCTTCTTTTGATCGTTATTTCTTCTCTAACGATCGTCATTTATCCTGACGAAGTTTCCTGAAGAAGATTCCGTTTAAATGTATGTAATCTATGTATTTATTCTTGTATTTTATAGTTATTTTCGTGTTATACATATATCCCTTATGTGGCACCTGCCATGTTTTGTCTCTGCATCACCCTAAGGTTTGACTGGTAGAAAATACCTCAGGCATTAAGTCCGCCTTTGTATTTTTTTGTACTTGTGCATAAAGTTTTAATAAATATATAAATAATGTACCATTCATTACAGTATAGTAAATTTATGATCCAGAAGGAAGCCTGGGATAGACATTTATGGATCGAACTTACCACTAGTGTAGCCAAGGGGTGTAGCCTTACGACCAGGAGTGCTGCGAAATTTGTGGGCATAGCTAGACCAAAAATGGTATACCTAACTACCAAGAAGTGCTCTGTATTAGTTCTAGAGCGAAACAACTATTCTTATTACAATAAACCTTCTTGTTTCAGCCTCCTGGTAGTTTACCACCGCCACCGTTGCCTCCTCTGCCTTCAATGAGTGACAGTCTCCCAGAAATCTTATATCCATATGACGCCCCAATAGATCCTAATGGTCCATGCGCACCGTACAATCCATCTGTTCCAGATTTCAGGGCTCCTGGTAGAAGGATTAGCGAAGTCAGTAAGTGTACATATTAAGGCTTGCTTGCACGGTGAATTGTTTAAACGCATTTAGCGCGAAATGAGTTTCAAACATCATTCTGTTTCTGTCAATCGTTTGAACATGACAGGGAAATAATGATATTTCAAATATGTTGTCCAGCACCACCTGGCTGTCGTAAAACCAAAGGAATATATCACGAGGAAGAGCAGGAGCTAGACCACCACCTCTTAAAGCAGTATTATTGTAATCTTACTTCAGTGTGGGAAAGAGATGGAGCTAGACGTCCTGTATAGCTCCATCTCTTTCTCACACTGAAGTAACATTAAAATAATACTGCTTTAAGAGGTGGTGGTCGGCCCCCAGTACGTACCTACACCTTGCACGAAACACTGTCAAATTTCCTCTCCGTTGTCGACAGACCTCCTAGAGTTCGGTAAAGCGAATGCCACACGGTCGCCAGCTGCGTCCCGACAGAGGTGACCTTGGTGGTTTACGACCAAACATTGAAACAGCTTTGCCAGTCACCAACCATGGTCACTTCTATCGGAGATGCGGTTAGCGACCGTGTAGCAGGCGCTTAACAATATAAATTTAATTGTGTCTCATAACATGACAATTGAAGGTATAAAGTGGAGTAAAAACATCTTGGAATAGAAATATCTCGTCACTATCACAGTAAACGATTGTAGTACCTACTTAACTATTACAAAAGCATGCCCCATCTAAGTGCATTTGAAAGTAAACAAATACTTATCATGAATGTACGTATATTTATTTATCAAGCGTGCTTATTACAGAATTCTAAAATGTTGTTAATCAATCAATATCAATGTTGTTAAAGTTGTTATTGGCCTATCAATGTAGATAATTATATACCTAAATTGTAGACACTCACGGATTGACATCACGTTTTTATGTTAATGTGTGGTTCGTGACCGTGTAGGAAGTTTTCTAAAAATAGCCTTGCTGCTTAGCCATTTGATTAGAATATATTTTTGTAGCAAATAACCAGTTTTTAATCTAGACAAATAAATAAAATTGAAGAGTCTGTTTTTAATGTCAAAATAACAGCTTTTTACTAAATGAATATGAAAGTTTAAATGGTACTTATAACGAAAAATCAATTTTTAAATTTTTTGTCTGTCTGTCTGTTTGTTCCGGCTAATCTCCGAAACGGCTAGACTTGTAGATGTTGACGGGACTTTCACTGGCAGATAGCTGCTATTATAAGGAGTAACTTAGGCTACTTTTATTTAAGAAAAATAATTAGGGTTCTGCGCAAAAAAATATATCCAATGAAATTTTGAACAAAAAGTCGAATTTGGATTTTTTTTTTTTGCATTTGGTAGCCCAACTCTCGAGGATAGTTATAGGCTACGACCTTAAGAGCCGAGCAAAAAGAAAAAAGTCTGCAAGAACGCTAAGCGAAAACGAAGTAATAGCGCTATTGCATCGCCCGCCCGCACGGGCTGGCGATGCAACGCGGTGGGTCGGTGGACGAGGCAGTTTTATTAAAATGTTGCTATTATTTTAGTATATTGTGTATCATACGACTTCCACGCGAACGAAGTCACGGGGCACAGCTAGTTTTTAAATAAACTTGGAAACTGGATTTTTCATTTCTTTCTGTCCATAATGTCAAAAAGCAACGCCATTAAGCCATCTTTAAGTAGAACAATCCAATTAAAAGCAAACCATGTCCACTCCGTTAGCTTTGTTCGTATTATAAATAGCAAATTAATTGATTCTCCCTATCTCAAAGTAATATGAATAGAGCAATGCAGCAATGTTACAAAACTAAATTTAATGTTTCAGAATGTTACGAGTATATCTGGCAAGTGAAACTTAGAGATGAAAAAGCGAAAAGGCTAGAAAAGTGTAAGTTTATTTTGAGTAATGTCTATTTCAATGTATATTATTGTATGGAAGAACGAATTTCGGGTGATCTAAGTTCAGTGGGACGATTTTCAAACAATAAAGGGTCCCTAATAATATTATAAATAATTTTTTTTTTTTTTTGTCTCCATATCCTGCAATAGTCCTACACCAACCGGGAGTTGTCCTTGGGTGCACTTGCATAGTACGCACAAGGATAATCGTCGGTTGGTGCCTCATTTCCATTGAAAGCGTCTAACGGGCCTCTGCGAGTTGGCTTCGGCCCCTCATATGCCTTTCAAAGGTCCGGGACCCTAGGGTCCCGAGAAATATAAAAAAAAAAAATTATAAATTATATTACTTTTTACAGGTCGTGAAATTATGCCCGTCCCAGGCATCATGGGAGGTCATACGACAAAACGAGGAGAGTTTCCGAATATGGTAAGAGTTTTTTTTGTACATTTATTTGTCAGAATATTGTTACAGAGTTGTTACATGTTTTAAAAGTTCATAATATTCTGCCATTTCCTGATCTTTCCAGTTACATATTTGTCTATTGTTATCCATAGGAACTTCGTACTCTCAACCTCTTCAATTGTGTCATTATCATGCTGTATTTTAAAACTGTGGACGCTTACTCTTTTATTTTTAGAACTGTGTCGTTTTGGTTTTGCTATTATTAATGTGGAAATTATTTTGTTTAAGACATTTTAGTCATGTGATATTTTTACTCAGTGTCTCGTTTATTTCGGTCTGGTACTCATGTCATAATTGTAGTTTAGAATGCTGAGGGTCGTATCGTTGGCATATAGTATGCAGTTGTGGGAAGTCACGCTAGCTAAGTCATTAGCGTACAGCAAAAACAAAAGTGTTCCCAGTATGGTTCCTTGGGGAACACCACAATTATTTTCCCAATAGGGAGATCTGCAGACACTTTTTGGTGCCCTGTTTATTTCGTGATCTCAACACACTGTTGTCGATGGGTGAGGTAGCTTTCGTGCCATTTCAACGCGTTTCCTCTAATGCCGTATCGATCTAATTTGAGAAGAAGCACTTTAGTTCCTAGTTGATAACGTCTTCCATACTTCTTATGAAGCAAGTCAGATAATAAATATTCTTCCCTGTTACTTTGTTCTACCAGGATGCCATAATTCAGAAGGCTGCTTCTGGTAAATCGAAAATTGCCAGTATTCCTTTGCATTTTGTTACTAATAATCCGGCATTGCACACGTAAGCGGGCACGCCCTTTTTATTTCTGTTTTCAATGTTTTTGTTTATATATTGGCCGGCGTGTGCTAGCTGACATATGGGAAATAATTTAATTTAATGTTTTGTGTTTCGTAATGTTAATTACTTTGTATACTATTATACAGCCTCAAGTTCTTCTAAATAACTAAACAGACAGATATGCTGCTGGAGAGTTTTTTGCGCCACTTCTTCCCAGCTAAAGCACTAGGAAGTGGTGAACGGCGGTTTTGGGAGACTGTCTTACGTAATTTTGACGTTCAAAAAGTGCTGATTCATAACCAAGTTTGAAAAAAATGACTTTTGATCTTGATTAGATTTAATACATATAATTTTTCATCTACCAGGGCGCCATAGGCTGGAAGTTGGTGATTGGCACTTGGAAGTTTATGTGTGGCAGTAGTCTCATCAGCTCCAAGTTCGTGCTGACGGCTGCTCACTGCTCCAGAGCATCGGAACTGGATACCAGCATTGCCGATACTGTGCCTAAAATCGTCAGATTAGGCTCTAGGAATATTTTGGACTTCGTAAGTAACTATTATGTATACTTTTCCATTCGTTTTTAAACATTTTTTACAAGTGATATTTTCGTAAGGCTTTTAAGATGGTGGTCTATTCATAGGCTCATGATCAACAGTGGAATTTTATTTCCGATAAAAGTCCCAGTCATCATGGCATGATTGTAACTCCTGATAAGATTCATTACTTGATGGATAGTAATTTGTAAGGGCTTATCTAAATACTTCAGCTTTATAGTACAATTGCTGGAACAAAATTTATCACAGCGCTAAGGGAGGGAATAAAATGGTATCTACCATTCATAGATTCATAAAAAGTTGAGTATGGGCGTAAAAACAGACTGTATTTTTAATAAAAATCTTTTTCTTCTCGAATTTCCGGAATGGAAATTACTCATGTAGGAACTGCTATCGACACCAAACCGCCTTCCTATCAGCCGCCCAATTAAATCAAAATAGCTTCTTTAATTTAGCTTTTAGACAGACAAACTGACCAAAGCGTTTACATAACTTTTAAGTTTTATCCCTACTTCTCCAGGACAAAAACGGCATCGCAGCTTTTGACGTGAACATAATCAACGTGATAGTCCACCCGAACTACAAGTCTCCGAAGCAGTACTTCGATGTAGCCCTGATGGAGCTGGACCAGGAGCTGCTGTTCTCTGCAGACATACAACCTGCTTGTCTGTGGACCAAGCATGACAATGACGTGTTTAGTAAGCGGGCTGAAGTTACTGGCTGGGGCGTTGTGAAATCTGGTATGAAGCTATAGTGCATTACTGCAGCGGCTGAAAACAGAGGCATTGATGGACTCGCGTATGTGTGCCTCGGCTTCGCCTCGGCCCACATTTTCACGTTCGTCCATCAATGCCTGGTTGCGGCCAAGGCTTGTGTAGTACTTTTCTCAAATAATGCGCGGAAATTCAAACTAAGTCCAGAATCAATGACGAACAACGATAATTTTTCACGCGCCTGTATGTTCATTTGTTTAATTTTTACTTTAAACAGCTATATTTGCAAGCCAAATCGAAATTTAAAGAAAATCTTTGATAAATTACCTCCTTGGTTGCCATGTGTCGAAGTAAAAAGTTCGTTCCATTTTTAAATTACACGACAGATATGAGTTTTCATAGTAATTTATTCGGCCGCTAAACACGACGGTTATGGATTTTCATACTTACATTGCCGGCCGCTGCTCGCATGTATTTGACGAGTACAGCATTTTCGATTTATCTCGAAGAAGGTTGTCAAAATAATGCTCGAATTTCCAAGCATGTTTGAGAAAAGGATATTTTTATCAATTTTTTTCTATCCAAATGTCGACTTACAAACGTTTAACAGTAGTCGATAGTTTTTGACCAGTATTTTTATTTTATTTGTATAGAAATTCTATCAAAAATAGTCACTGCTAAGTTCACTTTTGTCAAACCACATAAAAGTATAAACAACATTTTCTCCAGTTATGCGATCCGATTAGCAGTTTCAAAGATTACTTGCCACAAATAAATAAAAAAACGCAAAACTTACTAAAATTTACATACCTACAAGCTTTGCTTGCGTTTTTCCACAATATCACTTGATACTAATATGATGGTGCACGATTACACCAAAGTAAGCTACTCACTAATGTCTTTTCTCCCCCATAGGAAGTACACAGACATCACCCGAGCTCCTAACAGCAGAAGTAGACATCATTGACTCTGCCACATGTAATAGCCTGCTGCGGACATCCTGCAACAGGAACTGGTGTGGGCTGAAGGAGCATCAGCTCTGTGCTGGGAAGTTGAGAGGAGGAGTGGATGCTTGTCAGGTAAATTGTTGATCGAGATTTTTATATTTATTACTAACGGGAGGAGGCCTGAAACAATCCCTGTCTGATGACTGTCAGGACACTGGATAGAAAAATGTAGTACGAGGGTCGCGCAACTGTTACCTACTCTACTGGGAATGCATGGATGATAACAGGTCAGATAAACTGCCACCGAGCATTTTTCTTTTTAAGACGTGACTTGAAGTCAAATGACAAAGTTACTGTTACGAAAAAAAAGTATGTTTTTTTAAAGTTCTATCCTTTGCATACTAGGTAAAATATGACGTGAACTAGCAGAACATTTTCTTCTTTCTTAGGGTGATTCCGGCGGACCTCTTCAAGTGAAGATTCTCCTTCCAATCACGACGCAAGGCAACATGAACTACGTGGTCGGCATCACCTCATTCGGCATAGGCTGCGGTTTGCCGGGGTTACCAGGAATTTATACCAGAGTGGCTAGTTTTGTTGACTGGATTGAGAGCAAAGTGTGGCCGGGGCAGGCTTAATTATGTAGTGTATAAATATTTCTGACTTGTGTGTTTTAAATGTGGTAAAGTCGTGCAACTATCGCCCTGCTGTTGCACAGCAACTTAAATCTCTTCTGTATATTTGACTAGTGTAACATTATTCTGATCTACTTTTATAGGAAAGTCATTTGAAAAATAAAACTGAGTTTATTTTAAGTGGTGTTTAAAAAAATCTAGTATTTTTTTACCAAACCTACGATTTAAAAAAGTGTACTAATAAGTACCTCTAAACGCATTAAAGTATCTGCAATTGGTGAATCAAAAGCAGCGAAAGATTCCAAGGTAAATAAATCTTTTAATTTCAAAATTATATTCGTTTACGTAATGCAAGGATTCATATTAATTTATCTGCTGACGCCCAAGCAGACCTTTATTTATTTCTAAACACTAAAAAAATTCATTGAAAACGATAATTGTCTTTCAACCTTACAAGAGTGGAGCAAAACCCAAGCCTCTTCCTTCTGTTGCACCGTTACGGCCACCCAAAGCCATTAAAACCTGAACCACCACCAGAACCTCCTTTCAAACCAGATAGGTCGAAGCTGCTAACTGGATTGCCTCCTACGCTTAGTCTTCCTCTTGTTCAACAAACCAAAATTCCTAAACCCACTATGAGTCTCCAGTCCCGGAAACGAAGACTCCTGAACCGACTAATCTCCTGGTTATGACACCTCACACATCCCCGACACCGATCAGACCACTTCCCACTTCAACAGAAATACCATATTGGAAAGCAAAGTTTATACCACCTAAACAATCCTCCACTCGACAGAGTGCTAAAACACTTTTGCAAAAACCTTATTATAATCCCTGACCACCTTTCAAAAAATCACCTAATACCAGACTTCAGGGCTCCTGGTAGACGGATCAGTGAAGTCAGTAAATCTTTCTTTTGTTTAGTTGGATCTGGTGGTGTATATTTT
This sequence comes from Fissipunctia ypsillon, assembly GCA_947568875.1. Lineage (NCBI taxonomy): Eukaryota > Metazoa > Arthropoda > Insecta > Lepidoptera > Noctuidae > Fissipunctia > Fissipunctia ypsillon. The sequence continues at coordinate 4,036,783 of OX387655.1, forward strand.
AGCTAACTATGTAGCTCTCTTGATACGTAGTACTTTATTTATGTCTTAGAATACTTCAATTACTCGTATATAATATTTGGGAGCTAAAAGTTCAAAATGATGAAGCAGAACAGGAAAATGAGTGCAAGTATCAGTTTCATGTTGATTACAAAAACTACTGTTTCTACATTATCTCTTCAATATCTTTAATTTTATTAAACTGTTGCTTCTTTAGGTGATGCATGGAGAGCGTGAGGTAATATTCTCGTATATCATTGGAGGTTTACTATACATTTTCGGGAGACTAGGTACCATAATAATTGGTAAGACTTGCCATAAGAAAAAAATAACCAATAGAGTGCAGGTCACACTAGGAACAAAGCTAAGTTCGTTTAGCTTCGCTCATGTAGCTACCGCGTCTTCGCGGTGTGAACCGAAGTATGCAAACACACGGTAGCTACATGAGCGAAGCTAAACGAACTTAGCTTCCTTCCCGTTAGCGCTTTATTTTAAGTAGCGAATAAAATTGACGAAACATACATACTGATACCAGGGTGCCATATTATGATGGAAAGAGGTTGTCGGAACGTGGAAGTTCATGTGCTAATCAATCCCAATTTTGTACTGACAACTGCCCACTGCATGCTCTAGTGCATCAGAACTGAACACAACCATTGCGGATGTGAAGCCCAAGATCGTCAGACTAGGAGACGTACCTCATTCATTTCATACTTACCACATTCAGGATGTGATACGTATGAAACCAAGTCTCATGCAGAAGCGACGGACCCTATTCTGACTACTTTGTTAACAAATACACTATCTAGAAATGCCCCTAGATAAATGGCATACACGATGCGACCATCATCAGGATCATCACCCATCCGAAGTACAAATCCCCAAAGCAATACTTCGACATAGTCTTTATGGAGCTGGGCCAAGTGCGGAAGTTTACTATGGATATACAACCGTCTTGTTGGTGGACTAAGGACAGTATCACCAGGTATGCTGATGAGGTACAGGTGGCTGGTGTGTTGTGCAGTCAGGTTTGTACTTCTTCTTTCTTGGTTTAAAAATCGTCAATGATAGCAAATGTCTTAATTATATTTCGCCGTTTTTTGCAAAGCGGTTGGCAATGAAAGATGATTCTTTGTTTACTTTACAGGTAGTCTGAAAACCTCTCCAGAGCTCCTTGCAGCTACTGGGGACATCATAGACTTCAACAAATGCAACAGATTGCTTCGTCTGTCATGCAAAAGGAACTGGTGCGGTCTACAGCCGGATCAGCTGTGTGCCGGCAAGTTAGTTGGAGGAGTTGATGCTCGTCAGGTAATTTAGGTGTTCCTATATATCGTTATGTGTTTATGGGAGCCTGGAGCCTTCGCGGTTTTTTTATTCATTTGTACCAAAAATCTCGCAGCATGCTTTATTTAAGTCCTGGCAAGGCAAAAAAACAGTAATTATCATGAACAGATGAAACGCCTCATTGTTCCTCCCATGCTTGCTCATTGAGTTCAAATATTCTGGCGAAGCTTTTCTTACAGCATGTTTTAATTTTATGCTTGCTTGCATGCTTTTAATTTCTATCTCTTTTCAGGGTGATTCCGGAGGTCCTCTCCAAGTAAAGATCCCCTTCCAATAAGGAGTCAAGGGACCATGCACTACGTTCTCGGAATGAAGTCATTTGGTGTCGGCTGTGCTCTGTCAGGATTACCAGGAGTATACATCAAGGTGTCTAGCTTCCTTGACTGGATCGAGAGGATCGTGACCTGGAAAGAATGGAACAGCTCCTGTGAGAAATAATGGAGCTGATTTGGAGAGTTACGAACGATCGATTAGACCTTCAAGTTTCTTTGAATCCTCGTAGATCCAAGAGATTTCTTGGTGATGTTGTTATTTTTTAAAAATTTTAATAAGTGAGATTAATTAATGGTTGTGGAATAGATTTTTTTATTTTGTAGCTAATTTCAGTAAAATTTGTTTTTCGAGTTAGGATAGTAGTTAGGTCCTAATGTATTCCATAAGCCCTAAGGGGTAAAAAGTAGAACACCTGGAAATAAAATACCTATTGTCTTTAAAACTTCGGGTTTTTGAATCAAATTTGGCAATGGTCATCTTAAATAAAAATCTCCTAAAAACATAGCCTTAAGTAAAACAAAAACCTACAAAAGAGCGTTAAGCAACATCATCCTCTCCCATCTAACTTATCTTAACTCAGTTTAACTTGCCTCTAATAGTCAACGTGCGACGCATTTCTTTTAAAAGAACCGACAAGTAAGTTAAGCGTTCTTTCAAGTGTTCCCAGTAATCTGTCAGTACCGGATAGTACCGGGACACTGGCATTGCTGCAATATTCACGGGCAATATTTCAACGGGTACCGATAGATAGCTACGAGTCGTTGTTTGTTTTAGTGATTTGTATCTAGGAGCTGCAAAACGAATTGCAATAAATAAAGTAGTAATTGCAGGTTGTGTTGTATTAATTTTATTCTGTACTAGTTGCTGCCCGCAACTCCGTCTGCGTCGTCTTGAGGATTGGGTTTTAAAAAGTATAAGTTGCTAACCTTACCATGTTTATATATTTATGAGACAGCAGTATTCGTGAAATCAAACTTACATCTATTTGAAACACTGAAATCGAAACGTCGCAACAATGAGATTTGTGCTAATACACACAACACAGCATTCTACACTAAAAGTTTTCTAGGCATGGCACCCAGAATGTATAACAAAATACCGAAGTCTATTAGAGACAAACGCGATTTAATTGATTTTAAAATACACCTAAACAACTTTTTAGCGCAGAAGGCATATTATTCAGTTAACGAATATCTAGACGATAATGCTAATTATGCAGATGAATATGTGCAATAAGAGTTAGAGTTAGGTAGTTAAATCCTGTGATTATATATTATATTTGTCACCCTCTAAATGACTAAAATGAGGTATAATAAATGTAGAAGTGTGTAATTTAATTTAATTTTTTACAATTTTAATCTTTGTTTGATTTTAAGATAAGTTTTATGTCATCATTTAGCGTGGATAGATTTTGTCATTAATTTTAATAATTCTAATTTTGTTGCATATGTGAAATTTTATATACTACTTTTTTGATATTTGTACGCCGTCAACGGCAAAACATAGTGTACCTATACATATTTTTATTTACAGCACCTGTTTTTACACCCACCTATGTTTTACAAATAAAAACTTTGACTTTGACTTTGGGTGCAGAAGTATCCAATGTCTTAATTCAGATTTTAAACAATCGATGTGCCCAATTTCATTCCAATCCGTGCAGCCGTTTTTTCGTAATTGACAAACTTCCAAACACACTTTACACAACACAAATTTTCGCATTTATAATATTATATAGTAGGATACTAAATCAGTAGATTTGCTATAGTAGATCAATGCTAGTATTGTTCTAGAATACGGGCTTTAAAAACAACACTAACTCTAAACAAATCTTTCCGCAAATAACACAAAACAACCACAATTTTGAATCAAGAACGCAAGTAAATATAATTAAAGTTTAAATTCTTAACCCCACCGCAGCTGCCTGCAATTGTATTACATCTGTTCTCAACTGCAGGTTTAATAAAATCCCGTTCGCGCACACTGCGTGCTGCGGACAGCATCTTGATTTAAGTCCCACTTGGATAAAGAAAACGTACTGGTTTATGGCGGCACTAAAGGGTTGTTTAGCCCTTTACTGTCGATGGTAAAGTGCGGACGAATAAACTCTTTTATTTAAAATTTGCTGGCTTTATTCTGCAATTATTTTATGGTGAAGTTTATGGAGCAATTATTTTGGATTGAAGGGTAATTTTATTGAACATTGTTTTAATTGAAGTTTGTTAGAAAGTTAAGGCGAGAAATCTTTTGATTTTTTTTAAAGAAAAGTGATAATTGATGATGATGATAAATAATATTTATTTTTGAAAATTGTTTCAAAAAAGACTTTTACACCTCAAAAAAAATTATGTTTTAAAACTAGGTGAGTTCGGTGTTTCCTAACTGACTACTCTGAGAAGAAAGACCGAAACAAACTCAGAGGTCACAGTCTCTTTTAAAGTCCTGACATATCTTGGTTAGGCCATATGATGACCATGCAGATTAGTGTCTGAGATGGTCTTTTGAGGAAAGAACCACACGGATTTGAGTGGACCTGCCCATTCAGTGCACGCATTTGTCAGTAATTGTGTAGCTCAACTCAGAGCTCAACGTTAGCTCATGCTGGGATGCTCTAGCGACTGCGAGAAGGGATAATGCTTATATAGATGAGCCACAACGTATTTGCGTAATATGTACTTATTTACTCATCAAACTCAAAGGAAGAGATACATTGAAGTTAAATATATTACATATTAATAGACTCAACGCCCATCCTGTAAATAAAAGAAGCGTGAAGAAGTTGTAAGAACTGTTTCTGAACATTGTTCTTGCTAAAACAATGATACAACTGTGTCATCGCAAAAATTGACTTTAGCATGAAAACATCACTTGTAATTAAACTTTTTAAATCTTGTTCTCTAGAAAATATTTATTAGGACATCTTGTAAATATTTACATAATTTAAAAGCTAACAGTCAAAGTAATAATAATATTATACCGGACTACAGGTATGTGTCCGATCCAGATCTAGAAAATGGAAATATCACATTGTACTGGGATCGATCCATCATCACTGACAGAACTATTGTTGCCAATACGCCTGATATAGTGTTGGTGGATCGAATAGAGCGACGCGCAATGATTGTAGACATAACGGTCCCGCATGACGGGAACGTCGTGAAACCCGAGAAAGATAAATAAATCAAGCATCTTGACTTGGCTCGCGAGGTTGTTTACATGTGGGATGTGGACTCAGCGATCATTGTGCCGATAGTCGTATCAGCCAATGGCTTAATTGCCAAGAGCCTCGACCAACACCTAAGGAGGCTCTTGTTGGGCAGCTGGATTAAGGGCTTGATTCAGAAAGCGATACTTCTGGACACAGCTCGCATTGTTAGGAGGTTCCTCTCTCCGGAGCCCTGATCCGGCGTAGCTTGGACCCTATTTCCGATACCAGTGGACTACAATTTTTTTTATATTTTTAACTGTGTTTAAATTTTTTATATTCTAATATTTACAAATATAATTTATTGTATATAATGAAATAAAGGAAATAATAATATGTAAACGTATATAAAAAAGGAGGGGAAATAATCATAGGGCATATACTACCTCAAATGGCTTAGCACGATCCTCCGATATGTCGAAAATACTGGAGCATTCATTTTGAAATAAATATGTGGTAAAGTTGAGGATCAATGAGTACTTTGTTTGCCGAATACACGATTCCATAAAATATTCTCGACAGAAAAAAAAAATACAAAGTTACCTCCAAACCGAACAATAAACCGCTGGTATTAAAATACTTCAAATTAGATCAAGTAACTTTGCATACTAACTGAACTAACTATAAAGCAGGTCTTATTTTTTTTTTTTTTGGAAATTACCATTATTTTCAACGTAAAAAGCAATTACCTAAACTATCGGCGCTCCCTGCCACCCAGCACCGCACTCAGTCCCGCTCTCACTCAGTCCGCGCGCAGTATCGTGCGAGCGAGAGAGAGAGCAAAAGAGTGAATTTTAGCTGAGGTAGTATAGGGTCTTAACAAATTCGTCCGCATCGCTGTCAACTGGTAAAGTGCCCAAAAGGCTGGCAGCATTGCCACGTTGTATGGAAATGCTTGGTTATTTGGCCAAAAAACAGGCTAGCCGTTTAACCTTTTAGTTTTACCTACTTGTTAATCTGCTAAACTATGAAAAGTAAAAAAAAATGACCTTAGGATCTTAGGCAGTTTTAAAATTCTACGTGATTGATGCCTAACAAATTAAGGTTGACTGGTAAAAAATACCTCAGGCATTATTAAGTCCGCCTTTGTACGGTATTCTTTTTTACTTGTGCATAAAGTTTTAATAAATAAATGATTGAGGACTAAGGTTTCAACCAGTGCGTCCTGCCCGTTATGACATACGGTGCCGAAACGTGGACACTGACAGTCGGGCTGGTCCAAAAATTCAAGGTCGCTCAGCGCGCTATGGAGCGGGCTATGCTCGGAGTTTCTTTGAAGGATAAAATCAGGAATGAAGTTATCCGGAAAAGAATCAGAGTAACCGACATAGCTTGCAGAAGAAGCAAACTGAAGTGGCAGTAGTCTGGCCATGTTTGTCGAAGGACCGATGGCCGGTGAAGGAGACAAGTTCTGGAGTGGAGACCGCGCATCGGCAAGCATAGTGTGGGACACTTTTTGGCTAGATGGACAAACGACCTAGAAGGTAGCTAGGACAGACTGGATGCAGGAGGCGGAGGACAGGGTGTAGTGACGCAGCCTGGGAAACGCCTATATGTCCAGCGGTGGACTACGTCAGGCTGTTGATTACTATAAACGAGAAGCCAAACAGATCGCAATATTTCAAATAAGTGCTTGATAAGTAGATGATTAAACTCTCGAAAAACATGATATAGGTACCAAAATTACCCAGGAAGAAGGCGTACAACAACTAAAAAGAAATTGTTAAAAGTTTGGTTGTAATATACACTTCTGGACACATCTATTGGCCCACCTTGTATTTTCAGTTTCGTTTGGTCCTAGCTAAAATTTTATATTAGGTCGAGCAAAAAGTTTTTATGCAGTTTTGAACCTGGCACATTCACAATTTCATTCAATAGTCTTTTTTTGAATTTCGAACACAGAATTTAAAGAAACAAAATACAATTTGGAGCCTGTTTGTTGATATCAAACAATTGAATACTAAGAAAACTTGGTTTTATTGGTTTACTTGGATTTAATTCTTGAAAAAGTGATTGATATCTTTGGTTTTGCAACAAACATTACTTATTCTTAACATTAAGGTGAGGTTCTATCAATAATCTATGGATACTTCACCTGAAGTCGCCGCCCAAGCTGTGGCACTTATTCAGGCCGGACACAGCCAAAGAAACGTGAGTGCTCAACTTAATTTAAGTCGATCTGCGGTCCGAAATGTTTATCGGAGGTACCTAGAGACTGGCGGCTTTGTTCGTCGCCAAGGAAGGCCACGATCTCGGGTCACAACTGAAAGGCAGGATCGATTCATCGTGACGACCAGCTTGAGAAATCGTCACCTTACCTCCATTGAGATACAAAACCAACTTCGCGACTTCCACGGAGTATCTGTGAGCGCTCGAACTGTTCGGAGAAGGTTAAAAGAACGCGATATGGTACCACACAAGCCAGCTAATGGGCCCAAACTAACGCGAGCCCACCGAACAGCGCGCCTTCATTTCGCACGCAGTCATTTAAATTGGACACAGCAAGATTGGAGCCGTGTACTCTTTTCTGATGAGTCTAAAATTGTGTTACATGGCAATGATGGAAGGAAGAAGGTCTACCGACGTAAGGGAGAGCGTTTCGCACAATGCTGCTTTGAAGAGAGGGTTGCTTATGGCGGTGGCTCATGGACTGTCTGGGGCGGTATATCCGCGAGCGGCAAAACTCAACTTGAGGTTGTTACAGGACCACGGCTGCCAACATTAAATGCTGAAAGGTACATTCGTGAGTGCTTAGAACCTCACGTGATACCATACACGGACTATGTGGGCCCAAATTTCCTTTTTATGCATGATAATGCAAGAGCCCATGCGGCCGGCATCGTCAGGGAATATCTTCGGGATGTGAACATCACAGTTATGGACTGGCCAGCCAGAAGCCCAGACATGAACCCCATTGAGCACATGTGGGACGAGCTAAAAAGACGTGTTAGGGCTCGTCAGCCAGTTGCCCAGACGATGCAGGAGTTGAAAACTGCCATAGAAGAGGAATGGGAGATGATCCCTCAAAATTTCATAGAGCGGTTGATAAACTCTATGCCTAATCGTATGAGAGCTGTGGTAGATGCCCATGGAGGCAACACGCGTTATTAAATTAAACCTTTATTTGATAAAACATGTTTTTTATTCAAAAATCAATTGCCTTTAACAAGGCGCATATCCGACTTGTTAGGCGTAGCTCCATGTCGTATGGTATTCTGAATTCAAATTTAAAACAATACGATCGAAAAAGATGGTAAAATGTATCAGGTTTAAAACTGCATCAACAGTTTTTGTTCAATCTAGCAATCATATTTCGGTAGGGGCCATCGAAACCTAAACTCTAAGGTGGGCCAATAGATGTGTCCAGAAGTGTATAATAGATTTAAGCTACGTAAATTAAATTCAATAGAAATTAAACACAATTAAACATAATACACGCAAAATACCAGGAGAACAAGAAACAAGAAGAGGTAAATTAAAAATAGCATTGTTGAAAGGAGCGGGTATTAGTGACCCTAATATGTATATGTTTATGTCAGAGTCACGACGGCGCGGCGTCCCGGACGCAGTAGACATGGGAAAGATGAGGACGAGTGATTGTCGCCCTATATGATAATTAATGGAATTGGGGAAATAATGGGCGAAAATCTTGCTTAATTTGGTGCAATATTGACTCAATGGTCTTCGATGTTGAGGTTATATTTTTAGGATCGGCTTACCTAGTAATGCCAACTTATATTGTGCTACACTACAGTGGCTATATCATTCTAGTTATAGTGTTAGCTACAAGCATAACCACAGAATTTCTTTTGGCAACTGCGTTTTATAACCTGCGTTGACAAAAGCATTGGCTGTAGCTTAAAATAGCTATAAATCACACGCGCACATATAAAACACAATTTGCTGAGACATGCTATGCTAATATTTCAGCATCAAGTCAACACGCCAACCTTTTTCTTACACCTCAAGACATATTGATGGAATGAAAACCACAAAAAGTTCAAATATGGCGACAGTTTCCTTTTACAAATTAACGACTTCTTCCGCCATTATGACGTCACCTGACATACCTGTCCAATCAGAGGATCCCAATGAAAAATGACTGCCAACATTAATACGGAAAGTTCACTTGATAAATGGGCGCGTAATAAGAAAGGAATTGGATATGAATTCGTAAAAATGTAATGGTTGAAGAGCAAATTGATTTTTATATTCAATTTTATCGGCATTAGTGTATTCAAACTCCATTTTGTCAAGGGCGTTGGGTCCCTTTCTATCTAATATGAATTCGGGGGCCGTCAGTTGCAAAGTCTCTGCTATAGTATTTTTATATCACGAAGCGACGCGCGCTTTACTTGAAGTAAAGTGCGCGTCGCTTCGTGAGATAAACATACTGTATTAGACATTTTAGTTTGAATTTTGTTGGAAGTTTTAGCCGTGAGCCTTGATTTAGTGCACGTTACTTCTCGTTGGCTGGAGCTGATCGCTAGTTTATATGGAAATTAGAGGACTTTAAAGGGTTAAGATAAATATGAGTTAAAGTTCCCACCCTAGTTTGAACGAACAATTTATAGCCTCTAGGAGAATTTATATACCTAGTTGGTAGGCAAATATTCTTTGTATGCTAACCTAGTTTATTTTAGTTCTCTTCTTGTTACATGACAACACATTTAACAAAATATTTTGAATCAAATACTAATAATGGTAGATACTACCTTTATCTCCAACCGAGCACATTTCATCCCGGATAAAACTTTTTCAAAAGTGTTACCCTCCTTTGACCCAACGTATTACACTTCAACACCACAAAAGGATAGTTCCTATCGAACACATCGCACGTATATCGACTAAAATAATCTTGTTCCTCTTCCAAAGGCCCTCTGAACAAAACAGTCACTACTCTAAGTGCATTTTATTCCGTCAGACCCTTTGAGAGAGTCCTGAAATAGCGACCATTTCATTAGACCCTTCTAAGCAGAGTCTAGGAGACATCTCGTCATATTTTGTGTAGATGGATGAGAGGTCTTGTCATACTGGATTGTTTCTAGTACACAGTCGTTCGCGAGAATTGGTTAAAATTCAATTATTCGTCCCATTATTCGCGTACTCAAAGTTTGGAGTAGAGCCGGACCACTTAGGACGTTTCGTTTATGTGGAGTGCCTTGCTCTGATTCGGTTTAATCTAACTTTAATAGAGGCTTTTATGCTATAAGTTGTACAACAGAAGGAAGGTTAAGTATGTATAGGGTAAGAAAAGTGTCCCTTAGATTTGGAGGAAATTTTCCTCAAGTTAATGCTAGCAAAATGTTCCTCAGCATTAGGTACTAAATAGAACATAATGTTTATTTAAACCCCCACGGTAACGTAATACCTTATTTTTCCTATATTCACGCTGTTCTCCCTCTGGTATGCCTTTTTTTTTTTGTGGATGGGAAATCATCAAATGATTTCTCCCGCTCTGGGCGGAGTGGGAGGGCGTGTCAGACTTTTACTGACTAAAACCCACCCGTGTTCCTTCTGTTGCCTGTGCCGGGGCCACGGTAACTCTTTCGAACATCCCGCAACCCTAGCTGCCCTCTAGTATGCCTGACACGGTCACACGGGTGGTTTAGTTTTGTCACTTACAATTTTCCTCTTCAAAGAAACATGAGGCTCTGAGGTATCTAGATATATGATACATGTACATACATACGCTGGACATTGTTTGCAGGATATCTCAATAGGTAGTTAAAATAATAATTTTCTGTCACTGTTGTTTACATCGCCAGTAGTGGTATACGACTTTGTGTGGAGTTGGTACCACAACTAAAAAGTGAACAATAAAATCTTTTCTGCAAAAAAAACAACCGGCTTCCAAAAAAAAAAACACTACAAAATGAAAAAAATAACATTAATTCGGTGGCAAAAAACTAAAATACAATCCAAAAACATCGACTTCCGAACGATTTGACTTTGACATTATCTCATCCCCTAACTCAATAGCTGTAAACATATTACATAACTAGCTGTCCCCCGCGACTTCGTTCGCGTGGAAGTCGTAAGATACACAATATACTAGAATAACAGACACATTTTAATAAAACTCCCTCGTCCCCCGACCCACCGCGTTGCATCGCCCGCCGAGCTAATACTTCGTTTTCGCCTAGCGTTCTTATTGGCTTTTTTCTTTTTGCTCGGCTCCTAAGGGTTGTAGCGAGATGTTAAATAGCTTATAACCATAATCGAAAATTGGGCTACGATGTGCAAAAAGAATTTTTCATATCCGACTTTTTGTTCATAATTTCATTTGGTTTATTTTTTTTGCACTGAACCCTAATTATTTTTCTAAAATAAAAGCCTAAGTTAATTTTTATAACATCAGCTATCTGCCAGTGAAAGTCCCGTCAAAATCGGTCCAGCCCTTTCGGAGATTAGCCGGAACAAACAGACAGACAGACAAAAATGTTAAAAATTGTTTTTTTTTTAAAGACCATTTAAACTTTCAAACGCATTTAGTAAAATGCAGTTATTTTGACATTACAAACAGACACTTCAATTGTATTTATTTGTACAGATAATAATATTCACTTATTACGTAAACGCTGGCTTTATAAACAGCCCGCCAACTAGGCGGCTTGAGTGCCGAACTTACACAAAAGACTTGAAGTTTTGACTCAAATACCAACTTGGGATCTTAGCGTCGGAAGCAGTGGATCTGTAGTCTTGTCGCAAGTACTGGCTGTATACTCGGTTTTAATAGAATGTTAGCAGGAGGTAAATAAAATTTAAAAAAATATTGGTAATTCTTATACAAAATACAAGTTTTATTGGCAAAAAGAAAAGGTGATGACAGACAGTGATCTTACATAAACACGAAGTTTACACATCAAAATGTTTTGGTTTGACCGTTGACCCCCAAACTAAGCATGGCTTGTATCTTGGGGATTGGAGTGCGATTGAACAGAAATAGATATGTCGTTTAAAAGGCTAGTTTAGCAAAGCGTGTATTATGTTATGTGTGTGTTTGTATGAGTGTCTGTGAGGGTAAAGGTGTGAGAGGCGGATGTTGTTTGCTGGCACTATCGCTTGGTGACAAACGTTAGAGTAATGATTCTGTTTCGGTGAATGTTATAGTTCCAGAAGCCATTTCTGTAGTACACTTTTTAGGCGAGTGGTTAACAAGTCTTTGATGTCCAGTAATTTGCAGACCTTGTTTAATGTGTGTAGGTGAGCGTAAGTCGGGCTCCGTATAGCCAAAAGGGACTTCGCAGGTGGAGTTGGAATTCTGAATACCCGCTTTGAAAGAAGTTCACTATTGTCAGCTCTTTTGGGGAGGGTCTTGTGAGTGTGGACGATTGCAGTTACAATGAAAAGTTGCCTCACGCGGAGGAGTTGGATTTCTCTATAGAGCTTGTCAGTTGAGAATCTCCTAAACGTGACTTTTAGGAGTGCCCTCTGAGCTCTCTCAACGTAAATCATGTGACTTTTTCGGGCACTCCCCAGACAAAGACGCAGTACTGTATTATAGGCTGACAGATAGCAAGGTAAACCTCTCTCAAGATTTCTGGAGGCAGGCAGCCACCAAGATTCGTCATTATGAAAATTTATTTCCTTGTTCTGCCAACTAAAGCCAGAAGATATAGCCAGAATATAGGCTAGAAGGAAGGCCTCAACTCAGTAGTGACGCCCAGATGTCTGACTGACGAGGGGCGTTCAATCGAGCGGCATGTGTAGTTTGCAGGTTGTGGAACTGACAAAAAAGGGCAACTGTGTATTGTCAGAGGTAGGCCGTTTGGAGGACTAGAGGTCAAGGTTTTGGAAAAGGCGATGTATTTAGTTTTTTAGTGTTTATTTATTTATATATACTTTATTGTACACCAGATTATATATTACATACAGATACATTTTAAACTACAAAATATATAATTGGCGGCCTTATTGCATACTGCGATCTCTTCCAGACAACCTTGGAATGGACAGTGATTTTCTGGACATTAAATGGGGTTGTTCATTAAGTGTTAAGAGACAGTAAGTTATTATCGAGTGCCTCTGTAATAAAAGCATACTCTCCTCTGCACGACTGTACACAAAGACAAACGACTTGTCATGAAATAGAATCACTGTATCATCCGCGTAGCTCATTTCAGCGTTATTTCATTCTAGGTTAGAGATATCGTTTATGTATAGCATAAAAAACATGGGGCCTAGTGTGCTGCCCTGAGGGACTCCATAGTTTATAGGGAGCTGCTGGCTACAGTGGTTATCTATTTTCATAAATTAGGTGCGGTTTGTGAGGTAACTGTGTAGTAATTCTGTACACACTAAGAAAATTCACCGTGTCTGTTGCAGACAGGACAAATACGAACGTGTACACGATAAGATTGCTTTCGTGCAGTCGTGTGTAGGGTATGGTAGGCTGCACTAGTCAAGTCTGTTATTAATTTTCGATTGTTTGTGAGTGAAGGAAAGAATCATGTGAACTACGAAGCAACAAGAAATGATAAATGCATATTATAGGTATAAAACAAAAACGAAAAGAAAACAAAATACAAAAGACTTTATTGGGTTCATCCAATTCTTCAACAAAGACATGAGTTTGGTGGGTTCATTACTCTTTATTACCTCACCTACCCCGCCGCCGCGCCGCTCCCTATACCGCACCAACACAGAGCGCGTCGTGTCCAGCGCAGGCAAGATTTTTTCTTGTTCAGCACCGCGGCAGTGTACACAGTTCATGTGTAGAAACGACATGAATTTCTTGCGTAGGCCCGGTGACTTTTCTTAGCGTGTACACTCGGCTACATATCAAGCTATACATTTTTAGTATAAGCTGATCTCGCATTGTGTCGTATTTTCGTGCAATGAGAAAACAGTTTATACCTACTGGAAATGTTTAGCTTGATATGTAGCCGTGTGTACAAGCGGCGTGGCCGTACGATTTTGAATAATTTCCAAAGCTTTTTGGGGTCTGAACTATTTTCTGTCATTAGACTAGCGTTATAATCTCCATTTATTTTGCGTAGAAGAGAGTTGTAGAAGTTATGGTAACGGCTGTAAACTTTACTACGGATAGCGTCATCCGAGTGTGCCCTTGAGTAACTGTGGAGTTTATCTCTGTGACGCAGGAGTTATCTATGGCTTGATATCCAATGTACCGTAGATGCGTTTATAAACGCAAATAAAAAAAAGTAAAATTAAAAAATCAAAAAACTCGACTGCGTAAAAAGTGTCTTCAAATAATCTCATGCAATAGGTATTTATTGTTAAATTTAAGAAGTTGCCTCCGACTGCATGAGATTGTTTGGAGACAAAATAGGTCATCTTGTTTCCATCTTTTTTAAAGTTTACTTATTACGCAGTCGGGTTTTTGATTTTTTAAATTTACTTTTTTTATTATACACTTTTTAGTCAGGATTATTTTTCTCTCACTGTATAACGCTTTAGGTGAGGGTCGTTAAAATTATCTTTCAAAGCAATAACATTTTGGCTTTGTCACTTGTTTTTTTTTAATCATACATAATGTAGCGAAAATAAAAAGGAAACACATTTTTCACCACTTTACGTTTAATTTTGATTTTTAATAATAATAGGCAAAAATTACAATTTAATACAAAAAGTAAAAAAAGGAATAATTAGGGTATAAAAAAGTTGCGGATTGATTATTGTAAAATAAGAAGAAAAATAAACAAGAAAACTTTGGTCCGAAAGGGTAAAAGTACGCGAATATCGAAAGAAAAACGTCCTATCAAGTCGATTGCAATCGCTGGTTAGGGTACGCTCATGTGATAAACGGTAAAGGATAAAGAGATCAGAGAACCAAGGTAACTCGCATTTAACACGCTTGAAAATTTAAAATAAAATTGTCTACGAATTAAAAGTTTGCAGAGAGAGAGAGAGAGTAAAACAAATAACGTTACTTAGCTAGTATATAAAAAATATCGTAAAATCGTAGTCCGACGTGATTACGTCTGGCGAGGTGACGCTGACGCAGGAGCCGCTGGCAGAGTGGTCCTCGAGGTTGTGTAGCCTTCACGGCTGGATGTGGCCAATTACCCCGCGTTGACCATCGATATGAAACGTTTATTTGGGCCCAAACCTGGAGGCCGAAAGTCGGCATGTTCTAACCTGATCTATCCTAAGACAAAATGAATTAGGGTTAGACCAGAGAGATCAGACTGAACTTACGATTGAGGAAAACTATTAAAAGATACGTACCAGGTTAATTAAAACGAAACCTCCCGACTCAAACCATGGAAGTATGGGATTCGAACTTGAAAAACGATCATATGACAAATAATAGCGGATATTAGCACAGAAAGAAAAAAAAACTTAATTCTATTACGGCAACAACCTAAAAAAAATGCGTACCGAAAGTAGACGAGAGGCGGTGTGGAAAGCAACTTTGCTATTCTTATTCAACACAAGAAATCGTATTAAATATATAGACACGTAAATTTTCAAATAACTGGGTCAGTATCAACAGGTCAACTTTTTGCAACTGACGCCCATGCCGAAAAAATGAGGACGCATCTGTCAGAAAAAAATAATTCGAATCACGAAATAAAAAAATGTAAAAAATATCGACCAGAATCAATGATGACCGGAAAAAAGGTTGACATAAAAGAACGAAAAAGTTTTGACATGCAGAGTTATGCTGCAATAAGAAGGATACGTTCCTGATGGGGGTCCCCCGACTGCACACGTTTTTTTTATCATTTCTCAGTCCAAATTAAATTTAAACATATAATTTGTGTATATTTTTGTAATCACCTTTTATAACCCTTCTTTTTTGGTTTTTCTTCTTTTTTGATTTTGATTTAATAGGTTTTGGAGATTTTTAAAAAAAAATATTATATTTTGGCGCCAAAAATCCGCCATTTTGATTTTTTATAAATTTATACCCAGTAATTTATAGTAAAATAATATCAAAATCAGTTCAGCCGTTTAGTAGTTAAGAGGGAACTTAATAGGGACGGACATACGTACATACATATAGGTCAAACACATAACCCTCTTTTTTGGCTTCGCCGCAGTCGGGTAAAAAGAAAGCACAAACGCCTGATTCGGAATAGTTTAAAATACTGATCATATTTCAAGGTACATTTTTTTCTTCTTTTCGAGTCGATGGAGTTTTTTAAATAAGTTGTGCACAGTAGGTTGCCACAGGAACAGTAGGTTAACAGGAGCGTTTTTTGAAGCTCATGACAATTTCCAGGAATTTTTTACGCAAAGCAACGGTTACACGATATTACAGGTCCTTTAATATAGGTAGGTAATTTTTATCAATGAGCAGAATAGAGCCTTTAGAATAGTTAGGTTAAGTTAGATTGGTGATAGAAGATGTCTACTTAAATTAAAGTCACGTTTGCACAAGAGCTCATTTGTGTCGTCACAGCACATTTTCCTGTTCCTTAATATTTTTCCTTAAACCAAGAATTATCTACTGATTTTTACTCACTTATTCCTCCACAATCCCCAGAGTACTTACCCTTAAAACACGTAGGTACCTACTAACAAAGCGGCCATGACAGATCAAGAGGCACATTCACATAATCATAATTCATCTTGGGATACAGGCCTGCACCCCTCTTCATAGTATAAGAAAACTGTACAGAAGCGATACTCACGTACCTACCTACTTTCTTAGATCATCATCTGCCTGGCGCTTATCCAACTATGTTGGGGTCGGCTTCCAGTCTAACCCGATGCAGCTAATTACCACTACTTTACATGGAGCGACTGCCCATCTGGTCCTTGGTAAGACTGGTTATTCCCTTTGGTAAGACTGGACCTACTTTATTAGATGAAAAGAGTAATCACCTACTGGTCATCTCCACCCTGCTATGACCCCACATTTTTAAGCCAATATACGTTGTCAATGATGCGACGGTGTCAACATACATTTTGGGCTCTTTAGCCTATAATATTCCCACAGCTGAGACTTAGGCCTTCTCTATGTGAGAGGGAGTGAGCCGTAATCCAGCACGTGGACCTAGTGCGAGTTGGTAGATGTCACGTCTTTGAAGTTTTGAATCTAGGACATGCCGGTTTAATCATGAAGTTTTCCTTCGTCGCGAGCGACGGCACAACAATTCTGTTTGTGTCGAACGGTAAGATACGGTAAGGTACGCTCATAAACTCAAGACAAATTTTACCAATGATACACATCTAAACCGCTGCCAGTATCATCATGTTAGTGGAAGATTGACACTGATAGCTCTTGAACGTTGTTTAGATGTGATAATCGCGTTTAGTTTCTTTGGTGAAATTCGCCCTGAGTTATTAATATGCGCTCGGAGTAGGAGTTTCGCTTCTACACAATCTTATTCTATGCCCTCTTTTACGATTAACCTCGTCTCTCGTAATTATTTTTCGAGGGTGTCGTACCACTGAATTATCAATGTTCCTTGCGTTACTCATCTTATGTGGCCTTTAATATAGAGGTGTACGTTAACGTAATTATTGAACCCGTGGATGTGTAACGTTTTACGTTTTGATATTGAGTTGATATTTTCGGTTCGAAACGTATTGTATTTTTTTTTCAAAGATTAATTACGCTGTAATTTTTGAGACATACAGTGCCTTTCAAGTCATTCAAGTTATCGTCAAAGTTCGATACACGGTTATAGTAGGTAAGCGATTTGATTTATCCTCACAGCTGGCAGAGAACATCTATAACCTCTGATTTTTAAAAGACTATAGTAGACGCCATCAGTGACCAAACCAACTCAGCACCTCCCTCGTACATTACAAGTATTAAGTTGTCACTAAATAAAAACCTCTACGTTTTTTGCAAGTCAGTTACTTCTATAGAATTACGTTGTTATATTCCTCGGAGAGGCTCAAATAGCCTCATTTTGTTGCGAGAGGGAATTAACGAGCAGCCGCCGAGAAAAAAAAAGAAATATGACGTCACTTGACGCCTAGCGATAATCAGCCTGCGCTTTATCGCCCAGTTTGAAGGATTCCTTAGATATTGTTTTTGTTATTACATTTTTCTCGGTGAAATATTCTCATTCAGGCAATATTTTTAAGGTCAGACTTTTTGTCAGATTAGCGCAATTTTAGCGTGCCGTAAATTGCGCTGAATAATTACGCTGAGTTAACTTTGGTGTGCGATATTAAAATTTTGGCGAGGTGCCTTAATAACATTGAGTTTTGAATGACTGAGATTTGTTTTCCCGCTTCTTGTGTTGTACTTAGTTGGGAAGATTAGGATATACAGAAGATGTTGTCACTTTGGATGCACCCAGAGCGATTAGAGCTGGCTTACTATGTAAAAAGTAAAACACATAAATGCTAATACGGAAGCTCTATCCTGTACACACTTTGTATTGCATTTACAATACACGTCATGTTTTCCGGAATTGTCATTTGAGGGGCTTAGTTTTATATTTACAAAACATCACTACGTAACCTAATCCTGTATACTTTAGTTCAATAAACTTAATTACCAAGCACCGTTTCATCTAATAATACCTGAAATACCATTGCGAGTGTCCCAAAAATTCAAAGGAGACGTATATTTTTCTAAAACTCACTTGAATTTAATTCCGTCTCAGAACTTCATGCTAAGAACTTGGGCGATAATTTCCAAAAGTTCTTTAGATTTTGGTACTTTATAAATTGTGTTGCGGTCCCTCTCTAAATTGTTTTCGTATGTTTCAAAACGTTGAGATAATTTTATTGAAATTAAACTTAACTGTGTTAAAGTTTGAACAATGTTTTGTTTGCATTGTCTTCCGAATGAACGAAAACCGGGTGTTTTGGTTTGCCATTTGTAGGGACGTCCCTATAAAGATCTTTCGGCCAAATTATTCTTTTCTTGAGGCTTCGTTAGGTCACTTAAGAGATTTATCAAAGGGATTTGTAGTAGTATATTTAAAATAACACTAATGATAGTATATATTTTTTCATAAGCATGTATGTAAAAAGTTGATAAAGTGTTTCATTCAGTTCATCATTCATCATCATTGAAAGCCTTGTTTCACCTACTGTTGAGTTTAGGCCTCTTTTATTTTGTGCATCCCTAGTCTTCTCTTCAGTCCTTTGTAATCATCTATCTCAATTTCTCGACAACATTGGTCAACAAAAAACTGGCTAGATTTAGATTCAAAATAAACACAACCACTTTACTAACTTTACTCCCCTAAAAAAATCTCAAGACCCAACAACTAATTGACAATAAAGTTCTATTAAAGTATTAATTGAATTTACCATACACCTGCTCCCTCAGTATCGCAATAAAGAGAAAAACTTCCTACCATTACGGATATTGATAATGTCTATAACGACATCATAATGGAAGGTTTTATTCGGCCCAATGTTCTATGCATGACTGTTTCCATGTTCATAATTTTATGTCATCTGAATTACTTGAGTTGAGTGACTATTTTGATGGGTATTGCGGTAAAATTCGAATATTACATCATACATACATAAACTCACGCCTTCTTCCTATGGCGGTAGGCAGAAACTACAGAACGCCACCTGTTACGCCCGATCTTTACATACTCCGTTTGCCTCGTTTACGTTCATACATCTGAATAAATAAAATAAAATAAGTAAATTCGAATATTCTTTACCGTTTTTCGCACATTTAAGCTATATATATTCGTTTTAAATGTGACGAAGACCTGTCAAAAAGATTGGCAGTAAGATTAACTATCCAGTATTCTCCCTGGACATTATAAAAACATCTTCAGTGGTAAACTAGCCATCAAACTATACAAAATGGCAGGCTTGAAAAACTGACAGTTTTTGTAATATAGAATTTTGTAAAATGATTCTAGTTTCAACCCAAAAATAAAACTATACTATAAACTAGATACCAGGAGCGCATATATAACGAAAGATACTTCATCCAAACCACCCAGTATCACCGTTTAAGCCCCTCCCTTGAATGCCAGTACAGCCGACAAGCGAAATTAACAGCAGCCGGACATGGCTGTCGACCCATGTCAGGACGCGCAATCCAAACGATATTGCGCGCACCTATTTATTTATACCGCATACTTACTGTACTGCGTGTGATTCGCTTCTGTTCTCGCTTGTTACCTTTGGAATCGGCCAGACGTTTTGTGAATGGAATGTCGGTAGGAATGTCTTTGACTTGCGTAATTTTTTTTTTGTTATTATTTTTTGGAAACTGTCGATAATTATACCTAACAATGTTAGAAGAACCTAAAAGTAAAATAGTTTTTCATTTTCGTTTAGCGTCAGCCTTTTTTGTACGAATCTATTCCTGTGTTTTATTTAAAGTATTTAATTAGAAATTACCTATTGAATTATTCATCACAGGCGTAGAGATCATCCCGTCATCATCGGCTGGGTCTACCGCAATATTGTTAGAGTTTCCGTGAACCACTTTATCTTTAATCTTCTTGATATTCATATCATCGTAAACTAAATATCCTTCAAATTCAATGCCAAAAAAGGGTTTCCCAGTGAATTAAATGCGATGAAAGCACCAATAATATCGGACAAACGCGCAATCAATATCCACCCAATGCTTAGTGCGAGCATGAATATGTCCGATACAAGCGTTATTGCTGCAACTGGCTTTAGAGATATGACTGTATAGGATATGGAGAGCGGTGTTATAGCTGTGTGTGTGTAGGTACTCACTTCCTGACAACTCATTATTCTAATGAGTGGTTAGGGAGTAAATACCTAATAGAATAAATAAAACCATTTAATAAAAAGTATAACAATTTGTAAATAATTTCAAATCCCTTGTCTACTTATGTTAATTGATCCTTGTGAGTTTGTTTTTCCATCGTGATCGGTGCGGTGCTGTAAGAGAAAATTGATTTGGTGAAACGGTTTGATCAATTATTGATTAAGAGTAAGTTGCAGAAGTCGCAAAAAAAAAACACACTACATAGTGAAAAATAACTTTAATTACGGAAGTCGGTGTCTATTTTTCTCTTTTTAGTGATAATAGCCTAAATGTGCTTTTCGAGAGCAAATGCACTACTTTAAAAGATACTCAAATCGCTATAGGTGTGATTATAATATTTGAAGAGTTCCCTCGATTTCTCCAGGATCCCATCGTCAGATCCTAACCTAATGACAATGAGACCACCTAGGCAGTATACTCTTTCAAACTAAAAAAGAATTTTCCAAATCGGTTCGGCCGTCTTTGAGTAATCTGGGAACATACATAAAAAAAAAGATTCCGACGAACTGAAAACCTCCTCCTTTTATTTAAAGTCGGTAAAAAAGGCGATTGCAAAGTGTTAATAAATCAGGAACTTGACAATAATGGTTTAAGGAAAGAACCGTCTGCGTCGGATGACATTGTTTAAAACAAAACCAAAGCTCGTAATAAGCAATACGCTACAGAAGCTATACCAAGAAATACACATGAATCACACAGATTAATCTTAACACATAACTTACACCTTGCCTACATCTACCGACCAATGGAAACCAATCTACCGAGACCTCCCATCGTTCTTAATCTTAACAAATTTTCGACCAATGCGACTATGATGGAGTAATTAAAGAGGTCTGAGATAATTGGTCGGCCTGTAGTCGCAGTTTTCTCGATTAGGTCCTAATGGTGTGGAAAGAAAGATTAAAGTTTGTGACGGCTCTTGGATATCAAAATTCTTGGGACATGTGTAGGTCTGTGAAAGATGGGGCTCATTTGTTTTAGAGATATAATTTGGTTTTAATCTGTCAGTATATAATATGGCTTAATCTGATCAGAATACTCATCGGAATTTTAGGCCTTATCAGCCATTTTCAGCTTCTAATTAACTCTACTTTGACTGTAAAGTAAAAAAAAAATATTGAAACACATGTTTAAAAAAAAAGATAGTTGGTACCTATTATGGATAAATCTACATCTACATATCTATATCTATCTAATAATAAGCTGAAGAGTATGTTTTTTTGTTTGTTTGTTTGAACGCGCTGATCTCTAGAACTGCCAGTTGGATTTCAAAAAATCTTTTTGCGTTGGTAGTCCAATTTTGAAGGAAAGCTATATAAGCACATTACGCTAGGACCCTTAGGAGTCAAGCAAAAATAAAAAAAGTCTGAAAGAACGTTAAGCGAAAACGAAGTAATAGCGCGGGCAGGTAATGCGATGCGACGGGGTAGGTCGGAGGAACAAGAAATTTCACGCGGAGGAAGTCGCGGGTAGAAGCTAGTATGCTAATAATAAAGCTGAAGAGTTTGCTTGTTTGTTTGAACGCGTTAATCTTTGGAACTGCCAGTTTGATTAGAAAAATTCTTTTTGCATTTGATAGCTCAATTCTTGAGGAAGGTTATAGGCTATATTTAACATCACGCCGCTGTGACCCTTAGCAGCCGAGCAAAAAGAAGAAAAGTCAGAAAGACCACTAAGCGAAAACGAAGTAATAGCGCGGGCGGGCGATGCGATGCGACGCGGTGGGTCGGGGGCCGAAGTTTCACGTGGACGAAGTCTCGGGCAGAAGCTAGTGTGACATATTTTGAGTCAAATGAGCAGCGAAACTTCGATATATTCCCAAACTATCTATATAAAAACTTCATTAGAGCATAATTTGCTTTATTATTAAGTAGTTTCTTTCAGAGTTTGCGAAGTCTTTGTGCGATTATGAGAATAAATCTTATAATGGAACACATTATGACTAGAAATTGTAATAAATTATTATTTTTGTGAACTTTTTGCTTACAGTTGCAAAAGTATTTTTACGTCCACTAAGAACTTTGGAAGTAATTTTTTTCTGCTATCTAGCCAGATTCATTATCATCATTATATGCTTTTGCGTAATTTTTGTGGCTTTTTCACTCGCTTTTTCAGTATTTCAGGTTCTGACAAATCTTTTGCTCCTTGGCGAGAGTGTTTGTCTATTTGTCACGTCGTAAGACTTAAGTATTTTAAAAATAATTTTTAATATACTAGTTCGTAAAGTGGCTCTTATTAAACCGCTTTTAGGTTCTTAATGTAGTGTATTAAACATGTGTGCTTTTTACTTTATATTACCGCTCTAGTGCGGTAATGTGTGCCACAGATAAAGAACTATTTACTAGTCGGAGATGTGCGCGTTTTTAAATCTCATCAAAGAGAATTCATGCCTTTTTATGCCTACTACTGTGTACATAAGTAAAATATGATAAATTAATATAGGTAATATTTTATCAAATTATTTATTTTTGTCAAAAAAAAAAACATTCTTTCGTGTTCTACATCCAAGTAACATATAAAATATTCAGTTTTTACGCTTTAAACAGAACAACATGGCGTCCGTGTAATGTGTAATTATAGCTAACAAAAAGGTTATAATAAAAAGGTTTAAAGTTCTTAATAATTTTAAATTGTGAATCATTTTAATAATGAATGCATTTTATGAGACCGTACTATTGCATTAGGTAATGCAACCTGTAATGATAGTTATAAGGGGAATAAATAATTAAATATACAACGTAAACCGAAAAACAAACTTCATGTTTAGACCTCCTCTTTTATCGATGGTTATAAAAAAAATATATATGGTTAGATGTTTACAACCTACCGATATATTATTTTAGTCATATCCGTTCGGCAGGAATATTCTGATTCGCGCACATCTGGGAGTGGCGCGAGGAGGCAGGACGCCGGGGCGTAACTCCGTTGCCGCGAGAAATCGCGGCACGGCGGACAGAGCTCCGGCAGGATCTCATGGCGGCATGGAGAGTGCGATTGTCGCAACCCAGCGCTGGGCACGCCACAATTGCGGCGATAAGTCCCCTCTTTGAGGAGTGGCTGGAGAGGCGCCACGGCGTCCTCACCTTCCGCCTGACGCAGGTCCTCACCGGACACGGGTGCTTCGGGAGGTACCTGTTCCGGATAAGGCGGGAGGAAACGCCCGGGTGTCACCACTGTGTGGATCGCCCGGAGGACACGGTGGAGCATACGGTGGAAGTCTGCCCGGCTTGGGCGGGGCACCGCCGTGTCCTCGCGGAAGCGATCGGCGGCGGCGATCTCTCGCGTCCGGCCCTGGTCCAGGCCATGGTACGGAGCGAGAGTGCATGGGAAGCCATTACCTCCTTCTGCGAAGCAGTAATGCTCGTGAAGGAGGAGGCGGGACGCGTGAGGGAGAGGCAAGCTTTGCACCCTCACGCCCCTAGTCGCCGCAGGAGACGCCCTGGGCGTCGGGAATCGGCAGCCGATTCCCGGCCACCGTAGGCGCGGGCTTGCGGACGGCGAGCAATGGGTAGCTCGCCGTCCGGTAAGGACCAGGCCCGAGTCGACGGCGCGTCGTGTTCCACGCGCGCCTCAAAGAGATGTCAGCACTATTGACGGGGTCCGCTAGGGCCGATGCCAGCTAGGGTTGCGGGATGTTCGAAAGAGTTACCGTGGCCCCGGCACAGGCAACAGAAGGAACACGGGTGGGTTTTAGTCAGTAAAAGTCTGACACGCCCTCCCGCTCCGCCCAGAGCGGGAGAAGTCATTTGATGATTTCCCATCCACAAAAAAAAAAAAAAAAAGGAATATTCTGATGGCACAACACTGATAGCTACGCACGGGTAGCTTATGCAGGAACTAAGGTGTTCATTAATTCACTAAAAACGTATAACTTCGCAAGCAGTGGTAAAATGCTACGTTGCAAGCATTTTACAGTCACACAACATTAAAGGTTGTGTTCTGATCATTTTAAAGTTGAAGACTATAAGAATGAAGGATATTTTACAGGTCAGAGTATTAACCTAATGTAAAACACAATATTTTTAGTGCTATTTACTGAAATGTAACGTTAAAAGTTTATTGTAAAGTAGTTCAATATCACACAAAAAAAATATGTTTGAAATTCTTTTACGCTTGTTTTTAACCTTTTGGTATAATTTTAACCTATAATTATAGTAACACGGATGAAATAAAGCTGAAATAATATTGAAAAACGCCGAAAAATGTTGGCGCACCTTTGAGTTTGCTTTGTTTGCCTCGCGTCAAAGTGGCGATATCTGCTGTCTCAGCTTTGCGTAATAATCCATAATATTTAGTAAAAACTTTATTTATCTTTTGCCTCGCAAGTGTGCTTAAAAACGTCGTATGAAACGCGTGCGCATTGATCATTACACACTCGGCTCCCTTATCGAATAATACCGCCTCTGGTGTAATGCCCAACATAGCACACTTGTATCATAATTTACTATTTCCATTTTGTTTGACTTGCTACTGCGGTTACATGCACCGCCCAAGTTTTTCAACATGCAAAAACATTCTTGCACTCCAAATAAACAAACTGTCACACCAACTTAGCTACCAGGAGATAATAAACACATGAGTCATAATTGCCCCGAAGGTATTCATCTGCTAAACAAAGTGAGCCAGCTAAGAATCCCATTATGAACGGTCGTGCTGGCGGCCGCAGAACTTTCGTATGCAAAGGCTTTTAGCCGATGCTGTATAATGTCTGCGAAATATGAGGATGTACCTTCAGAGGTGGTACATACGGGATAGTTGGTTGATAAATAAATTCTTTATGTTATCTACTGCTATTTGTAGGCGTAGTTAACTCTTTTTGAACTAGTGTCGCCAGCTTTCTATCCACGCCAGGCGAAAGTTCGGGAGAATCCATTGCTTGACATGGATTAGCCATGGTTACTACACGGCTAAGCATGACTTTATTATGAAGCGCAAGGAAGGACGGTTATTAAAGACATTACCATTACCTATCACCACTCTTGGCAAGAGCACACTCAAGAGGTCGGTCAGCACACAACAGAACTTCTTCTCATTCCCTTCTCAAAATTATCCGATGCCTGATCCTATTCGAGAACAGCAATAATGTTTCTGTGTTCAGAGGTCTTATATTATGACCCTTGTTTGTGCTACCAAATAATTCCGCCTGTGTGTCAGCACAACGAGGCAATATGTCTTGATAAGTGCAGAGAGCAAAGTTTGGGTCGCGCGGTTGCACATCTTTTATGAGTGTTTCGCCCTACCACCTCATATTCTCTGTCGCCCTGGTCATGTCGTGCGGTGATGTTTATTTACTTCGTAGTTTTGTAAGTACCTTTTCAGTTTTGGCGTCGACATTGACACGAAATGAGTTTACTAGGACAAGAAATTACTGGGCTTTAGTTAAGTTCTACTGAAATGCAGTTTCAGTCGTTCTTAATGTCATGCATTTATTTTACAAACTCACATTCTTTAGTATCCTAGGGATTACCATACATTCTTATCGCTAGATCAAAAGTGAACTTGCATGCGATTTTGCACTATGTGCGCCTAACCAGGGCAGAACAAGCCAACAAGGGTAATGGTTACCCTTGCTCCCGCCTTGCTTGCTTCATTCACTCCCTTGTTTTGCCCTTTGCAGTGCACATCACCCTGTAAATGATTATGGTAAGGCCCGTAATCTTGTAAGTTAATTATAATTTGTTCCATCGAACAAACCTACCACTATAGAGAATTACTTGTTACAAGTGCATTTCTAGTAAAGTCACAACCAATATGTTTCATAACTGCAGCGGTATCCATCAAAGCGATACGCAACTAGTTGTATGAAAGATCACGCTTGTGCTTAAACAGTCGGTTTGTGTACAGTAAGCGCTTGCAGACAAAAGGCGTTTGTCAACAGTTGATGCCGCTTTTGATGACAATTGCACAAAGTAGTCAACGATTACCGGTGTTGATTGCCTGTTGTCATGGAGACGTTCTTTTATGCTGAATTCAATAAAGAATCATCATAAACAAAAATAATCATCATAGTCGGATCGATTGTGGATATTTGTGATTTGTGAAAAGAGTTTTCTTTGGTTGTTTTATGGAATAATACCTCGGGACTGTTCGTAGTGATGATCTATCGAGATCTATTGGGAAGAAAATCAATATTATTGCGACGATCTGAATGTATGTTTAGCAGTAGTGATTAATACGTTATTCACATAACATGATTAACTCTCTAACTTAATGATTAAGCCCTAACATAAACAAAATCTCCATCTTATTCTTAATTCTTGCAACTGGTAGGAAAATATTCAGAAACACTGAAAACTGAAAATCAAGCCGACAGCAAATGTTTGTCAGTAAATAAATAAAACCAAACACACACATACCTACGTTTTGTATAGGTACATATGCCTATGTACGTGAATCGTGCGTGTGTACCTCGCATTAGCTGGACAAACAATGATTGTGTCTTGTCTACTCCGTCACTTGTGCAAATATTACCATTTGTACGTATGAAGGGGTAAAAATCAGGACATTATAATGCTTTTTGTTTTTGAATTTCGGTTGATGAATTAGGGGTGGGTGGGTGATCAGATTTTAAGATGAAAAAGTTTATCTTGGCAGTTATTATTTGAAATGACGCACATAATTTTTCAGTCGTAAAGCATACTATGATATCGCTTCCTTTCTTCAGCAGCTTAGTTGAGAAAAACAGATACACAAGAAGATAGCCTGCATATCTGCAAAATTATATTAGTGTAGTATTAAAAAAAATGTAGTTAATGCACAAATAGCGAGTTTACGAGTACATTCATTTCCTCTTTGAATTCCCTCAGATCAGCCTTAGGCCTATATAGAATAGATTTATCTATACAATAACATAAAATTTAAGTGCCTGTTTGTAATGTCAAACTAACAGCTTTTTACTAAATGCATATGAAAGTATTATATATACGGTACTTATAACAAAAAAAAAAAAACATTTTTTTTTTCTGTCTGTCTGTCGGTGTGTCTGTCTGTCCGTCTATCTGTCTGTCTGTTTCTTCCGGCTAATCTCCAAAACGGCTGAACCAATTTTGACGAGACTTTCCCTGACAGATAGGTGATGTTATAAGGAGTAACTTAGGCTAATTCTATTTTAGAAAAATAATTACGGTTCCGCGCAAAACAATTAACTCATGAAATTGAGAACAAAATCCGATTCAAATAGAGAAGTATTGACTTCCACGCGGGCGAAGCCGCGGGCAACAGCTAGTAGAGAATAAGATACTATACCATATTAAAATAGTTCCCTACAAAGGAACAGCGTTATTATTAATTTAACCCATAATAATTAATGAACCCCAAGGAACATTATCTAGCGAAATCACAAAGAGAACTGAACGGAAATATGTTTCTTAACGATTTCCTGCTACCAGGATAGCATAAAGGGTATTTTTAGTCCCTGATAAAGACGTCGTTTGAAAAACTACAATTAGGAAATGAGGAACATTTATTGGAACGAAATATCGTTCTCATGGTTTTCTAGGGTGCTAAAGCCGATAGTGAAGTCAAAACGTAAATCCAAGATTGCGGCTGCGAAAGTTTTCAAATTTTTCATCATGGGTGTCATTTCATGGTTTTCGAGGGTGTTAAAGCCGATAGTGACATTAAAATGTAAATCCAAGATGGTGGCTGCGCAAATTTTCAGATTTTTCGTCATGGGTGTCGTTTTATATTATAGTTTTCAAGGGTGGTGAAATCAATAGTGAGGTGAAAATGTAAATCCAAGATGGCAGTTGCTCGTGGAGGACGTGGTGAGCGCTCTGTTCCCTTCGCGAGGGGAACATACTCCCCCGCCCATGGCTCCGCCTCCTGCGGTGTCGGATGCGGACCACGCAGCCGACGATGACGACGATGCTCCGGAGGTGACCGAGGTAGAGCTGAGAGTGGCGGTGCGCAGGCTGAATGCCAAGAATACCGCCCCAGGACCCGACGGCTTACCTGGAAAAGCCTGGGTCCTGGCCTTGGAGGCTCTCGGGCCTCGACTAAGGGGGCTCCTAAGCGCATGCTTGGAGAGGGGCCAGTTCCCGCTTCAATGGAGGACAGGGAAACTGGTCCTCATTAAGAAACCGGGGCGCCCTGCGGACTCGCCGTCCGCTTACCGGCCCATCGTGCTGCTCGACGAGGTGGGCAAGCTCTTTGAAAGAGTCATTGCAGACCGCCTTGTCGGGCGGCTGGTGAGGGTGGGGCCGGATTTGGCGGAGAGCCAGTTTGGTTTCCGCAAGGGGCGCTCTACGGTGGACGCCATCATGCGCGTACGAGCCCTCACGACGGGGGATGCTGTGGCCCGGGGTGGGGTCGTCTTGGCGGTGTCTCTAGACATCGCCAATGCCTTCAACACCCTGCCCTGGAGTTGCATCAGGGAGGCACTCCGGTATCACCGAGTGCCGACCTACCTCTGTCGCGTGGTCGAGGCCTATCTGACGGACAGGGCCGTCATCTACCCCGGTCACCGGGGAGAGTGGAACCGGCGAGAGATGTCGTGCGGTGTCCCGCAGGGATCGGTTCTGGGACCGCATCTGTGGGACATCGGGTACGACTGGGTGCTGCGCGCCGACCTCCCTGGTGGCGTCAGCGTAGTTTGCTACGCTGACGACACGCTGGTTCTGGCGCAGGGGAGGTCGCACCAGGCGGCGGCCGAATTAGCGGCACGCGGGGTTGCGACAATCGTAGAGAGGATCCGGCAATTGGGACTCGAGGTGGCCTTGCACAAGTCCGAGTCCATGTGTTTTCATGGTCCTCGGAACGCGCCACCATCGGGTTCCCAAATAACGGTAGGAGGGGTTCTCATCGGTGTCGAGTCGACGATGAAGTACCTGGGACTCGTCCTCGACAGCCGGTGGAATTTCGTGGAGCATTTCCGACGTTTGGCTCCCAGACTGGAGCGGGCCGGGGCTGCCTTGGGGCGGCTCCTGCCCAATCTGGGGGGTCCAAACGCCTCCTGCCGGAGGCTCTACGCGGGGGTCGTGCGGTCCATGGCCCTTTACGGAGCTCCGGTGTGGGCGCGTTCCGTGAGGCGACGACCGGTACGTCGATTGAACGCGTCCCAGAGGGTCATGGCCATCCGGTTAGCCCGGGGATACCGCACGGTCTCCGGGGAGGCGGCGAACCTCCTTGCCGGATTACCGCCATGGGATCTGGAGGCAAAAGTCCTCGCGCACATGTGGGAGTGGCGCGAGGAGGCAGGACGCCGGGGCGTAACTCTGTTGCCGCGAGAAATCGTGGCACGGCGGACAGAGCTCCGGCAGGATCTCATGGCGGCATGGAGAGTGCGATTGTCGCAACCCAGCGCTGGGCACGCCACAATTGCGGCGATAAGTCCCCTCTTTGAGGAGTGGCTGGAGAGGCGCCACGGCTTCCTCACCTTCCGCCTGACGCAGGTCCTCACCGGACACGGGTGCTTCGGGAGGTACCTGTTCCGGATAAGGCGGGAGGAAACGCCCGGGTGTCACCACTGTGTGGATCGCCCGGAGGACACGGTGGAGCATACGGTGGAGGTCTGCCCGGCTTGGGCGGAGCACCGCCGTGTCCTCGCGGAAGCGATCGGCGGCGGCGATCTCTCGCGTCCGGCCCTGGTCCAGGCCATGGTACGGAGCGAGAGTGCATGGGAAGCCATTACCTCCTTCTGCGAAGCAGTAATGCTCGTGAAGGAGGAGGCGGGACGCGTGAGGGAGAGGCAAGCTTTGCACCCTCACGCCCCTAGTCGCCGCAGGAGACGCCCTGGGCGTCGGGAATTGGCAGCCGATTCCCGGCCACCGTAGGCGCGGGCTTGCGGACGGCGAGCAATGGGTAGCTCGCCGTCCGGTAAGGACCAGGCCCGAGTCGACGGCGCGTCGTGTTCCACGCGCGCCTCAAAGAGATGTCAGCACTATTGACGGGGTCCGCTAGGGCCGATGCCAGCTAGGGTTGCGGGATGTTCGAAAGAGTTACCGTGGCCCCGGCACAGGCAACAGAAGGAACACGGGTGGGTTTTAGTCAGTAAAAGTCTGACACGCCCTCCCGCTCCGCCCAGAGCGGGATAAGTCATTTGATGATTTCCCATCCACAAAAAAAAAAAAAAAAAGATGGCAGTTGCGAAAATTTAAAAAAATTTCATCATGGGTGTCATTTCATGGTTTTCGAGTGCGTTAAAGGCGATAGTGACATTAAAATGTAAATCCAAGATGGCGGCTACGAAAATTTTCAAATTGTTTGCCATGGGTGTCGTTTTCATAGTTTTCGAGGGTGCTAAAGTCGACAGTGAGGTCAAAATGTAAATCCAAGATGGCGGCTGCGAAAATTTTGTTTTTGTTTTAAATCATCAGCAGCATAACTCTACATGTCAAAACTTTTTGGTTCTTTAATGTCAATTTTTTTTTCCGTTTATCATTCATTCTAGTCGATATTTTTTTACCTTTTTATTTGGTGAATCGAATTATTTTTTTTCTGACAGATTGGTCGTCATTTTTTTCAGTATGGTGCGCAGTTGCAAAACGTTGATCTGTTGATACTGACCCAGTTAGTTGAAAATTTACGTGTCTTTATATTTAATACGATTTCTTGTGTTGTATAAGATTAGCAAAGCTGCTTTCCTCGTCGCCTTTCTTTTACTTTCGGTATGTATTCCTGTTATGTTGTTGCCGTAGTAGGATTATGGTTTTTTTACTTTCTGTGCTAATATCCGCTATTTATTGTCATAGGAACGTTTTTTTCAAGTTAGAATCCCATACTTCCATGGTTTGAGTTGGGAAGTTTCGTCTTAATTAACCTGGTACGTATCTTTTAATCGTTTTCCTCAATCGTAAGTTCAGTCTGATCACTCTGGTCTAACTCTAATTCATTTTGTCTTAGGATTAATTAGTTTGGAACAGGCCGTCTTTCGGCCTCCAGGTTCTGGCCCAAATAAACGCTTGACATCGACGGTCAACGCGGAGTAATTGGCCGCATCCAGCCGCGAAGGCCACACAACAACGAGGACCACTCTGCCAGCGCCCCCTGCTGTCTGCGACACCTCGCCGGACGTAATTACGTTGGTCAACGATTTTTTACGATACTTTTTATATACTAGCTAAGTAACGTAGTTAGTTTAACTCTCTGCCAACTTTTAATTCGTTGATAATTTTCAAGCCTATAAAATGCGAGATACCTTGGTTCTCTGATCTTTTTTCCCTTTACCGTTTATCTCGTGAGCGTAACCTATACAGCGATTGCAATCGACTTGATAGGACGTCTTTTTTTTTCTTTCGATATTCACGTACTTTTTACCCTTTCGGACTAAAGTTTTCTCGGTTATTTTTCTTCTTATTTTACATTAATCAACCCGCAACTTTTTTATACATTAAATATTCCTTTTTTTACTTTTTATATTAAATTGTAATGTTTTCCTTTTTATTTTTTAAAGAACAAAATTAAACGTAAAGTGGTGAAAAAGTGTTTTCCTTTTTTTTCTTTTCGCTACAACGTGAGAAGGAACTTCGTTCCTGACGAGGGTCCCCCGACCGCACACGTTTTTATAGCGAACGGGGGTTGAGCTTAGTTTAACGTAATGGGTTGATGTTTCAAATAATGATGGTGGATAGGGATACAATACATACATGCAATAACTCACGCCTTTTTCCCATAGGTGTAGAAAACTACAGAACGACAGCTACTATGATCCTTACATACTCCTTTTGCTTCGTTTACTTTATATATCATGATTGTATTAAGGGGGAAGCGCCAAGGTAGCCCGCGAAATTCAAATTTTCTTACGATTTTTGATTTTTTTGTAGATACAAGTTGGCCAGAATTTTTCAGTAACGTAAAAACTCATCAACATGGTGCTGTTAACTGTACAGCACCATGTTGATGAGTTTTTGTGTTTGATAAGGTCAAATGTTTGTCATCATCTGCCTAGCCTTTTCCCAACTATGTTGGGGTCGGGTCTAACCGGATGCACCTGAATATCAGTGTTTTACATGGAACGACTGTTTGGTCAAATGTTTGTATGGGTGATTATTCTTTACGTGTAAGTTAACTTGGATTATAGAAACTGACTCAGCAAAATATATTCATTGTTTTAAAATAACAATAAAAACACTATTAAAGCTTTTCTTACACTTTCAGCTCAATCCAGTGCCGAAGAAAATAGGCAATTAGGCCGCGGACAATTACAATTTTTAATTGCTAACTGTCCCATCTTTATAGACCGTCCTATTTTTCACAGCTTTTAATTGGCTATTTGAAACATTTTCAGGTGACTAAGTTATAAAAAGTCATCTATTGAAAGTAGGTATTATGTACGAGTAAATATTTTAATAATTACATTTAAAAAATAAAATATTTAAACTTGACGTTTGTGCAAGTTTACACTCACTTTCTAAGTATTATGCAATGAGATGAATCTTGAAAACAAAGTTACTTAAACTGACATTATGTATTTCTCCATCTTTCTATTAATAACACGGTTACAGTACAGGAATCTACATGAGGTAGCGCTATATAAGAAAATAAGAAGTAATTCTGAGTTTTCGCTATTTATTTCAAGAGGTCGTGCTCACTTATATACGCCTATCATATATGTATCTGTTCTTTTATGAAAACAATCGCCGCATATTCAATTTTGAATCTAATTCGAAACTCGCTTGAGTGATCGAATGCAACCAGTCATTTTTCTACCAGCCTGCATGATGTAAGGTTGCCTTTTGCAGACAACTTTTACAGTACCTACCTACCTACGCAAGAAATCAGCGGCAATGTCCTCTTTATGTAAACTAAGAAAATATGTAAACTATTTACATCTCGTAGCCTTATTTAAAGGTGCTGGCTCCCGGTCTGTAATCTTCATTGGATTTGCACATGAAAGGGAAAACCCGCTTCGTTTTCCATCAATCTAGATTTTATTATGATTTCATGTTATAAAACTTTTTGGTTTTACAATGGTTTTTTTGAATTTTAAATATGTTTTGAGTACAATATTGGGGTCTTCTAAAAGGGGTTTTGGTTTTAGCAGTTTTCAGGTCAGTAAAGATGCTTTGAATAACTTGAAGTATTCTCCTTAGTCTTTTACAAAAGAACTCAAACTCAAAGCATTTATTTAAATTAAACCATTTACATATTATTTATTTAATAAGCACTTTTGAATAGTCAAGGAGTCGGTCAGTGTGTTTGAAAGTTGAAGCTACTTAGTTGCTTATGCCAAAACGTAGATATCTATGGAGAAGAACGGGCAAGGAACTCCAAGGACACTCTTTTAAATAAAGATATTTGTTATAAAATCCTGTGTACATTATTCTTGATGCTTGTATAAAATAAGTGAATTACCTACGTTCATATAGAAGCAGCACCTTTCAGCTCTCTTAATTGAGGGCCAGCACCTCGATACCCTAAATACTACCAACTGATGGTGTCATGGTGGCTTGTAGGCATCCAATCATTGTGCAAACAGCACACACAGGAAACAGTCTTGTCAATAGGCGCGTCGGTCTTGAGGCTGTACCAGCGCCACACACGGTACGGAATTTGATGAAATCAGTCAGATCTGAACTTTATACGTGACATCGTGACACCAAGTTTCTCCTTCATTTGATCTTGCATTGTAGAAGTATGTATATAAATCTATCATTTATACATTATTATAAATTAGAGTCGCATTTCACGTCTGTCTGTGTGACCGCGTTGATCTTCTGATCTGCGCAACGGATTTTCATGCGGTTTTCGTCATCTTTTAGAAGATTTATTTCAGAAGGCTTATGTGTATAATACACTAGCTGTTGCCCGCGGCTTCGCCCGCGTGGAACAGCCCGTGTGTGTCAATACTTCCCTATTTGAATCGGATTTTGTTCACAATTTTATGGGTTTGTATTTTTTTGCGCGGAATCCTATTTCTTTTTCTAAAATATAAGTAGCCTAAGTTACTCCATATAACATCAGCTATCTGCCAGTGAAAATCCCGTCAAAATCGGTCTAGCCGTTTTGGAGATTACTTAACCAGAACAAATAGACAGACAAACAGATAATATACAGACAGACAAAAATTTTAAAAATTGTTGTTTTGTTATAAGTCATCATCATCATCATCATCATAAGTACCGTAAGTATAATATACTTTCATATGCATTTAGTAAAAAACTGACATTTTGACGTTAGAAACAGACATTTCAATTTTATTTATTTGTATGTATAGATGTAGATGTATAGGTACATATAGGTATGCGTGTCTTTATCTATTATATATAATGACTTGTCCCGACTGATTCATCAACGCAGAGCCTAAGCCGACGGGGCCACAAACTTGAAATTTTGGCAGTTTATGATTTTTATGTTGTAAGCATCCATTTAAGAAGGATTTTTGGAAATTTTACTTTTAAGGGGGTGAGAAGGGGGGATTTTGTTTGTATGAAAAATCATATTACTTGAATTCATAAACTTGAAACTTCGCACGAATACTTATCTAAGTAAATTATGAAGTTTGTCATTTTTTGCTTTTCTAAACTACCCTCCTAAAGGGAGATTGCGGGGTGTCAAAGTTTGTATGGAAGAATTTTAACGCGCGGTCCGATTAACTCGAAACTCGTTATATACTTAATATCAAAAATAAAGAAGAAGATGTATCAGGGTATTTTTTTTTAAATCGTCCCCTGACTGGGTACTAAAGTACGGAATCCACGCCGACTTCGTCCGCGTGAAATTTCTTGTTCCCCCGACCCACCCCGTCGCATCGCATCGCCTGCCCGCGCTGCCCTACTTCGTTTTCGCTTAGCGCTCTTATTACTTTTTCTTTTTGCTCGGCTTCTAAGGGTCCTAGCGTAATGGTAATAGGGTATCCTATAGCCTTCCTCAAGAATTGGGCCATAAAATGTAAAAATAATTTTTCAAATCCGACTCGTAGTGTCAGAGATTAGCGCGTTCAAATAATCAATAAAAAATAAAACTAGTAAACTAAGCGCATTTTTCTTACTTCAAGCATTTTTATACCCGTCGTAATTTCTAAACGAAAGGTCTGATTAGAATAATTTAAAAAGAAATTTACATGTACAGTCGGTGATAGCAGTTCACTGACCCCCCTAAAAATTACTCGATTTTGCACCCTCTGCTCATAACATTAAAGGTTATTCAATATGTATGAGTTTATCAGGCTAACACTACTCGAAGAACAGAAACAATAAATAATTTTGATACGCAAACTTGAGCTTTAAGATGTTAGGTCATTTACTATGTATGGGTATTTGTTACGCAATTTTCATTTTTATGCAGCAAGCCTTAAAGGTTAGGTTAATGTTCTGATAATTTATGTCATTGCTACTAATACCGTATTTCATTTATCTCACTCAAGTTAATCTGGTGTCGTGGTTCGTGTGTAAGGCGTTGAAGATGCGAGTTCAAATCCTGTCTGCTAGTGACTAGTAACTAATTTAATTGCCATTAAAAAAGTTATAGTGAGCTAACCTTAAAAGATAGACATATACTATTGTGAACTTTTTTTAGAACTTTTTAATAGGAACAATTCCGTCATGTATGATTGTTGCGTTACTTTAACCCTTTACGCAGCGCACGCAACGGAAGCTCTCAAAAGGAATGAATTTCCCCGTTTTTGCAACATTTTTCATTGATGCTCCGCTTCTACTGGTCGTAGCGTGATGTTATATAGCCTTCCTCGATAAATGGGCTATTCAATACTAAAATATTTTTTCCATTCAAACTAGGAGTTCCTGAGATTAGCGCGTTCAACCAAACGAACAAACAACTCTCAGCTTTATAATATTGTATGTAGATTAAAATTAAACTTAAATACTACTATCCTACTTCCTACTACCCTACTAATATTATACGGGGGTCACACTGAAAGTTTTTAGAATGGGTAAGTAAGTAATGCAATCGATGAAAAATTTATTTAAATTTCGAATTAGGAAGTCTTCAGGAATCTGTAGATGTGTAATGAATTCATATGTCATTTGTTTTTACAAATTGGCGGCAATTTAAAATGTGTATGTCGTGCGTCGAAATGGATTTGACTAGAGAAAATTTTCGCTCAATGATTTATTACCACTTTCGTTGCGGTCTTACTCAGCAACAATGTTACGATAGACTTCGAATTAGCATTTCATGACAAAACCACATCCCGTGCCACTGTTTACAAGTGGTTTTATGAGTTTAAACATGGTCGAAGCAAACTCACTGATGATTCGCGAGAAGGACGTCCTTCTACGGCGACTACTGAAGATAACGGGAGTGCTGTGTGGCTAATGATAGAAGCTGATAGAAGGGTGACATATCAACAGATTCGGGCAGCTTTAGGCATTGGTATGTGCCAAGTACAAAAAGTCTTAGATGAACATTTAGGCGTCAGGAAGCTTTGTACTAGATGGACACATTATAATTTGACGGAAGATCAAAATCGCCGTCGTTTGGATTGTTGCCGCTCAGTGCTTGAAAAGTGTGATGGAGGTGATTCGAA
This sequence comes from Fissipunctia ypsillon, assembly GCA_947568875.1. Taxonomy (NCBI): domain Eukaryota; kingdom Metazoa; phylum Arthropoda; class Insecta; order Lepidoptera; family Noctuidae; genus Fissipunctia; species Fissipunctia ypsillon. The sequence continues at coordinate 4,073,692 of OX387655.1, forward strand.
TGCTGTATATGACATCGTCACAGATGATAAATGTTAGATATATTATTACAAACCCGAAATCAGAAGACAATGCGCAATGGATGTTTCCATTCGAAGATTTGCCGACAAAAGTACAGAAAGGCAGAAATCAAGGGCAAAAGATGATTGCCTCATTCTTTGGACGGACGGGTCATTTCGCAACAATTGTACTAGAATATAAAAGAACTGTTACTGCAGATTGGTATGCCAATCATTGTTTACCAACTGTCTTGGAAAATGCTAGACAGCAGCGCCCAAGAAGCAGGATCTTACTCGACCACGACAACGCTCCAGCTCACTCCGCCAGACAGACCATCGAATATTTGTCTATCGAAGGTGTGGAGTTAGTGAGTCATCCCCCTTACAGTCCCGACCTGGCACCTTGTGACTTTTATTTATTACCAAAAATAAAAGATAAACTTAGAGGAATTCGTTTTATAAACCCTGAAGATGCGTTTGAAAAAGATGTGGAAGAGACCCCTAAAGAAGAGTGGGTTCACTGCTTCAGTCAATGGTTCCATCGCCTATGACGGTGCTTAGAAAGGAAAGGAGACTACTTCGAAAAGCAATAAATATATCAACAGGCTTCTACATCATTCCGTTTTTTATTTTCTAAAAACTTTCAGTGTAACCCACGTATTATAAACGTGAAAGTTTGTGAGGATGGATGAATGGATACTTGTTACTCTTTCACGCAAAAACTACTGAATGGATTTAGATGAACTTTGGCACACAGATAGTTCATAACCTGGATTAACACATCGCTCACTTTTTATCCCGATATCCCCACGGGATCAAGACTTATACGGGTGAAACCACGGGGCGCTGCTAGTAATAATTATAATAAAGATATCTCGATATTTTGTCATGTCGTAAAAACTGTGCGAAGCAGGTGCGGGGCACTAGTTACCTGTTGACCTTATCCTAGGGGATAATATCGCATAACTTTGAATTCATGAGTTTGCATAATATCATCTTTTACCGAGCTTTTTCCCAACTATGTTGGGGTCGGCTTCCAATCTAACCGGATGCAGCTGAATACAACTATTTTATAGCGCGATATTTTATTTTGCATTATTTTATTTTGGAGTGACTGCATAACTGACCTTCACAACTCAGTTACTGGATAGTACGATACTCCTTGATAAAACTGGTTTCTTCTGAGACTTCTGATGACCCGTAACGACTGTTAAAGATCCAAGAATGACAGCCGGAACCAAGAACTTAACGGACTTTCCGACTTTTCGAGGCACGGGGGTTCTCGGTATGTAAAGATAGCCAGGGGCCACCCATCCACGGATCGACCGCTGCAAGCGTAGCTTAGCCTGATAGATCGACCCATTGGGCTTTTATTACTTAGCCATGAGTTTACATAATAGTCGTTTAAAATTGAACACTCAAATAAGTGCGTATCAAACATCTACAAGCAATAAACGCCAGTGTGAAACGTCAGTATGTGACGTTATTGCGTTATTATGTAATTTACGAGCATTTGTCAGATTAAAGTTAACGTTAACGCGCGCGTTATGTCGCGTTCATGTATGTAAAGTTACATTTGAATAGCTTTTTTATGCTAATAGTTTTTGCAAAGTTTTTTTTTGGTCACAAGGTTAAACCGTAAACGAAGGAACATAGCTAAACCTCAATATAACGATTCAAAATTAATTATAATTTGAGGACATAAGCAACCGAATGTTTTTTTTAATGTTTAACAGTCATAAAATAAAATAGGACCCCTAAGAAAGGTCCCCTAGGTACCCTATGAAATCCCAGGTTATAATCATCGGCGGAAGATATATGCGGAATAGGTTCGATATCGCGTCGCTGTCTTCACTCTGTCTGAATAGAGTTTAGATAGAATACGCAAATACGGTTAAAAAACTGGGGGTGACCATGGACCCTTACCTATCGTGGACTGCCCAAGTTGCTCAAGTCAGTCGCAAAGTGCACTACACGTTCCATACGTTGAAATGCCTCCAGAGCTTAGCTTAGCCCTTGAATATCAGAATATTTACTTTGTAAAATGTAATATTATTTTAATTACTGTGAATGTGAAGACTATGTGGGTCCTTGTTTTTTTCTTTTTCTTTTCTCTCAGCTTTAATCATAGTTTGCCAGTTTGAGTAAATTATGCGGCCTACCCAAATGTCCTTTCTTTGGTATTGTTCGTCGAATCGTTGAGCTCCTTAACTTTTATGTTGAGCTGTACGATTACTGACAGATGCTTGCACTGACTGGACAGGTCCACTCAATCTGTGTGGTTCTTTCCTCAAAATACCATTTCAGACACCAACCTACATGGTCTTCACATGATCTGACCAAGATTATGTCTGGACTTTAAAAGAGACTGTGACCTCTGAGTTTGTTTCGGCTTTTCTTCTCAGAGTAGTCAGATAGGAAACGCCGGCCTCATCTAGTTTAAAAAAAAATAAAAATGTTTGACATGTAAAAGTGTTTGTATAAACTTACTTACAGAAATAAAATCATTTATCATTTATCCCTTGCCCAAACTCTTATATAGCCCATTATTGACTACGCTGATGCCTGTTACTTGGATGCCACCGAGGAGCTCTTAAATAAACTTGAGCGTTTGCAAAATATATGTATTCGTTTTGTTTTTAATCTTAAAAAGTATGATCACGTTTCTAACTTTCGCAAGATACTCAAGTGGCTCCCTATTCGACTTCGCAGGAACTTTCGGATATTGTGTCTGCTATTTAACGTCCTTCACAATCCTAAAATGCCATCCTACCTGCGGGAACGCTTTTCCTACGCTCGTCCTTCTGATGCACCTTGCAGGTCGCATCTTAGAAATCTCCTTAAATCCCCTCCCCACTCAACCGACTTCTACTCCTACTCCTTCACTGTGCATGCGGTTCGGTTATGGAACTCACTTCCGCCTGGTATTAGGGACTGTTGCAGTGTTTAAAAGAAGAGTGAAAGAACACTATCTTTCAACTTCGTCATACCTGTTAGTATTTATTATGTTATGCTTCATTTTTTATCGTAAAGTATATATTTTAGGGCCGATTTTTCAATCCTCAGATAACTTTTATCTGAAGAGTAAATATGCCAGACCGCCATATTTACTCTTCAGATAAAAGTTATCTGAGGATTGAAAAATCGGCCCAAGTGATATTTATTTTGGTAGTATACATGTATGTACCCTACAAAATGGTTGAGCTGGATGGTGCTGATCCACGCGTCATGTTCGTGAACGGGCGCCGTCAGTGGAGACTGGTCATCTCTTAGCTGCCAGGGCTTATTTTTAATCTTATATTTTAAATTGTTTTATTTATCTATTTTTTACATTGTTCTCACATATAGAAGCAAAAAGAACAATAACAATGTACCTACCCAGGATTTTGTAACAATTTTGATTTAAAAGAGTGTCCATGGAGTTTCTTGCCCATTCTTCTCCATAGAGATCTACGTTTTGGAATGGGCGACTAGCTTCAATTTTCTGACTAACTGACTGACTCTTTAACAATTCAAAAGTGCCTGTAATTGGTTTAATTGAAATACATGCTTTGAGTTTGAGTTTGTATTTGTATGAACCTACTCATATTTTATGTTTATTTATATATTTGTATATATTCATATTAGTGTATCGTTTGCGATTTTATGTATTTTGTTTTCTCTTTTACTCTTACACACGCTGTCTACATCTCTCTATCTACTTTCCTATCGCAGGTATGCTGGAAGAGATTTCATTAGAAATAAGCATCACCTTTGTACGTATTTTTCTGTTCCTTTCTTCTTGTCTGTTTATATGTGTGTACATAAACTGTTAAATAAATAAAATAAATAAATACATAGGAGCTTTACAATTAAATCAAATTATTGTTAAATAGAGGACGAATTTTGAATATTGACGTTCAAAAGTGCTGTTTAAGTGCCAATTTGAAATCATTGATTTGACTTTGACCTTTTTGACTTTGACGCTTTTCCTAGTAACAATACCAAAAAGTAAAACAAAATTCCCTCTAAAAATAATTTATTATTCGTAACAAAAATAAAGCTAGCAATAAAGAGAGCGACACGTCGCCGGACAACCGCACTCTTCCATTTGGTCGGCAAATTGCGGTTTTACGTGACCTACGACAAACTGAACGCGTGATGTACGCGCATTCGCGTAGTAAATGGGGGGGTTTTATAACCGTAAAATGTACTGGCTAGCCGGTGATGTATGTTGCGCAAATGTTGAACCGGGAATCCCTATTTATGTACTAGGCGTACATACGGCTGAAGAGTAGGCTTGCAGAAAATTTAAGTTTCCTCTATTTTCGTGTGGCTACAGTTTATTAACATGGCATCGGTTTTATAAAGGCGAGTAGGCCACGATGTTTTGTTGGAAAGCTGATTGTTTCTCGAGTTTCTGGTGGTTCTTGTGATAAATGTTGGTTAACAATAATCATTTCATCGTCATCTTACAGAGAGCTTATCCTCACTGCGGTATCCACTCCAGAACTTTTCGGCCCCATCGCCATCCAGTGTCTTAGTTTTCCATAAGTACAAACAATCTGAGCCTTTTTGCAACTATTTTAGGGTTGGCTTCCAGTCTAACCGGATGCAGCTGAATACCAGTATTTTACATGGAGCCACTGCCTACCTGACTTCCACAACCTAGATGCTAGGTAACACGATACCCCCTGGTAAGACTGGTTGTCAGACTTTTGGGCTTCGGACTACCCGTAACGACTGTCAAATATCTACAAATGTCAGCCGGGACCAACAGCTTTCAAAATAGAGACGTCTTATGGCTAAAATTTTGCATCTTGATAACGTGTCGATATGTCCATATAAAATGCAAAAGAGACTGGACAAGACTTAAAATTCATACCACGTCCTCGATGTGTAAAAATTGCAATGAACTTATACAAAAATATTTTCACACGTACTTGAAATAAAGTCCACGTCCAGTCCAGTGGCAAATAGCAACGTTCGTAGTTGACACTCAGAACAAGTTCCAAGTTGTCGAGACCATGCTATCAAGTATTTAACAAGTTTCCCTGAAAGAATAGTCAACAGGTGCCCTCCGGGAGCGCGCAACTAGACAATATTAACAATAGTTGCGACTACTATTTTGTTGTTATGGGCGTCTAGTACATTCCGTTTTAACCTCCTTACTAATAAACGTATTATATGAGATAAATAGTTACATACTTACCGATTTCTCTCTTTCAGTCGTCAGTAATTTGACTTTCGAAAGAAGAAGACAAATCGTTGTGTACGCGTGTAACTATACAGACGCTATACAACGTTTATTAATAAGGAGGTAAATGTTTAGGAGAAATTAATTAGTCACTGATTGGTGAATGTTACAATAGCATGCAAGCTTCATGCATACTTTTGTGCAAGTTATCAAAGCACTATCTATAATGTAGCATGTTTGAATGCATGAAAGTTAAAAACAAGTGTATGCTCTCTTTCTATACAGTCGTGGCTTATCTTGTAACCCGGGCTAAGACGTAGTCGAACACAATATCTATAGTCGATTGAATATGAATTCCTATGAGATATTTTGATGGATCTCTTGAATTAACGACGCCCGACACACAAAATGTGTTACGACACAGTCATGCTGAACAGATAGGATGCTCAAAGCTAGTTGAATTGACTGCCCAAGACTGCCATATTTGTACAGCCTTTTTATAAAACTTCTTGTAACGCAGATAAATAAATATGATTCATTGATTAGGGAAGACCTGAATAAGACTCGCACGTACCAGGGAAGTAAGGCACGAAAGAGAGCAGGCCTATACTCAGCAGTGGGTGGAACAAGGCTGCCGATGATGATGACGATGAATATTATTGATAAAAAGTTTTTCTATACAGTTCTGAATTAATACCTGAAATAATACCAAACTAACCCAAACATCAGAACAGTCGTAAGTCGCAGACGTATTACCTACCCACACAAGTTTATACGAGAGATTTTAGTGTCGGCGTATATAATGAAGCCTTGAACACATTCAAAAAGTTTCCTCGCAGCACTTACCTTAACTTTGAACGCATGATACGCGTTAAGTAGTAAGTAACTCATTGGCTTGTACGTATGGATGGCTGTCACACCGAGCAGAATGACAAAAGTGAAAGAAAAGAGGCATTGCAGTGTTTCCATCTTCGTCTTTTTGCGTTTTACAGTGATGCTGTGTAGAGCCTCAATGCACAATCCTGCCACTTATGGTTGTGGTTCTTAAATCTAGTTGACTGTGGCGCTTGTATTTTAATGATATATATCTTATCCAGCCTATTATGTTCCCATTGCTGGATCACAGGACTTCTCTTTGCTTGAGACATGCAAACTAAAATACTGTTATCAATAGCTTTCCGAAATAAGGCATGTATTTAATCGAACCTATAATAAATCCAATGTTTATTTAATCCTAAAAAATACACACCCTGTATTATTGCACCGTCCGTTGGTGTTTCTAATAAGGATCAAATTCTGGGAAGTAATAACACACGGCAAAGTCACATTTCACGTGTCACACACACGGAAAAGGCGCATTTTTAACAAAATACAATAATTTTATGTTAGTAACCGTTTTTATGTAAGAAGAATGTTCATTTGCTCTAAAACAGTAGTTATTTGTTTGTGTTTTTAATATAATAATAGGACATTACTACCGCGGCCTGCATGTATTGATGGACGAATGTGAAAATGCCTTTTTTTTTTTTTTTGTGGATGGGAAATCATCAAATGACTTCTCCCGCTCTGGGCGGAGCGGGAGGGCGTGTCAGACTTTTACTGACTAAAACCCACCCGTGTTCCTTCAGTTGCCTGTGCCTGGTTGCGGCCAAAACTTGTATAGCACTTTTCTAAAATATTGTGCGGAAATTCAAACTAAGTAAATTTAAGCCCGTTCGAAATTTAAATTAAAAGCTAAGCCCGTTCGAAATTTAAATATATATTTTTTTGATAAGTTGCCTCCTTGGTTGCCATGTGTCGAAGTAAAAAGATCGTTTCCATTTTTTAATAAATTACACGACAGATATAAGCGCTAAACACGACAGTTTTGGATTTTCATACTAAGATTGCCGGCCACCTGCTCGCATGTATTTGACAGTACCTACAGCATGTTCGATTTATCTCGAAGAAGGTAGTAAAATAATGCTCGAATTTTCATGCATGTTGGAGAAAATTACATTTTTGTCACATTGTTAAACTTTAAACTGATCAATTTGTTGATTTGGTTCGAGTTGATGAGTTGATCTTAAAAATGAACACTTTCCTTTGCCGTGTGTTATAATTTCTCAGAATTTGATCCTTACTAGTGACACCATCGGACTGTTCAATAATACAGGCTGTGTTTTTGTTTCAAAATTATCGTGTTAGATTCTTAGCTAGAGAAGTTGGTCTTTCAAATATCTAATGATGCAGTGTTAGTTTCCATTAAAATCGGCCCCAAGACTCCTTCAAGTATTTTTCGCTATTACCTATAAGGTCGGATTTGGCCATCCATGCTGATTTGAAACATTCACCCTGTATACAAAAAAATAAATAAATTAAATATAATCTAATTTAATTTATGTAATTTATTGTAAATTGTAATCAATTTAGCTTTTAATAATTTATTTTTTATTTTTATCTAAACTATGTGTTACTTGTTTTAATTCATTTATTGTGTTACTATCTGCGCATAATGTAGTGCATGCTCACACTTTTCTATAAGTAATGAGGCGCTTAAACTTAAGTTTGTAATGTTCAAATTGTATAGTAATAGTATACTCATTGTAGAAGAGCCTAATAATAAATAAATAAATACAGTACGAGTTTTAATAAATACCTATTTTTTATTTTGATATGTCTTAGTAATAAAAATAAAGTTATTGTTAACGAAAGATGTTTACTTTGAAACTTATTTTGTGGTAACTCGTCGGCGCGCGGTGCGGCAGCCATGCCAGGTACCTATCAGCTGTGCGCTCACTCGATTCGCCGGCGTAGGTAGGTATTGACGTGGGTTACTGACCACTAATTTTATCAAGGTCGAGCTAGACTTTTCAGGTTTAGGCCGTAACCTGGTAATGCAGCATAACTCTGCATGTCAAAACTTTTTGGTTCTTTATAATCAACCTTTTTTTCGTTTGTATTTGAGCCTGGTCGATTTTTATCTTTTTATTTCGTGATTCGAATTTCAAACTGTCATTCGATGGGAACGCTTGATTGACAATTTGCGGTCGTTTGTGATTTTATTGAAGAAAAACGAATTTTTATGTCCCAAAAATTAAAATTAGTGGAAAATATTTATCGTAAAAGTGTTCGCACACTATATCCCTGCCGAATACCATAGGGCAAAGCAATTTTAAGTATGGTATATTAAGTACGAGTCTAACCATTCATCTTTATTTTTCCTGGATTTAACAGTTTTGAAGAGGCCGCCTTTCGGCCTCCAGGTTTTGGCCTAAAATTACGCTGGACGTCCTTGGCCAACGTCGAGAGTTGGACCGCATTTTGACCGCTGAAGGTCTCGCAAACAACGCCAGTTCCTGAACAAAGAACTGCGACAACCTACAGTCTACGTCACCTCGCCGGACGCAATTACTTATGCCACGGGTTTTTTTAATGATATTTTAGGTTCTAATTTAATAGAGTAACCCTCTGCTGATTTTTTAATTCATTAACTACTTAATTTTATTTTCAAATATGTAAAATGCGAGATACCTTGGTTCTCTGATCTTTTTTTCATAACGATATGTTTTGGTAGCGTTACTTATTAGTGATTGCAATCGACTAGTTAGTACGTTTTATTTCTCGTTCGTTATTCGCGTACCTATCGGACCAAAGTTCTCTATTTTATTCCCTTCACACAAGTCAACCTGCAACTTTTTGATACAATAATATTCATTTTTTTTACCTTTTAATGTTATTTTCTATTTTTATTTTAAAAACAAAATTAAACGTGTCGTAGCAGAAACGTGAATCTTCCGTCTATTATTTTTTTTTTTCGCTACAAAATAAGTTCTTTGAGAGTTATTCCAATTTTTTCTTCAGACTTTCTAGGCCGTCAAAAAAAATAACGCATGATACTTTATTTTCTGCATTTTGATGGTCCTAAGCTGAGATAAATTGAATTAAGGCGCTTATTACAAATATATACATAATAAAATAAAAATTGACATTACTTAATGCACGCGTGCTGGTTCAAACCGAAGCGACGTGTCGCATCGTATACTGGCTCTTGGATCTCGCTCAAAAGCCTCAAAGAAATCAAACATGGATTCTTCAAATTCGACCACCAGTCGAGGTTTGCCAGACCCTTGTGCGTGATTCGGGGTCCTGAACTGTCCGTAATCAAGCAGCCTTTGATTGCAGCTAGCGGCCTATGGAGAAGTGTTAAGGGTTATTTAACAAAACTCATAAAAACGAACTATCACTACAAATTGGGGACGATATCAGTAACAATATCGAGTGCAGCGGTTCGTAGTTACAATAAAACCTTGAATAGAAAAGTGTTACGACTAGTTTAATGTTTTCGTTAATTTTAGTTATTGTGGTTATCCATCTTTGCCAGCTTTATCAACCAATTGACGGGCTGAATATTTTTTTGAATGTTGGTAATTCCTCGGATAGCTCATAAGATGAGGATGTATTTGAAATACTTTGTTTGCTTAGTGACATAGTAAAATTATGAAGTAATCAACTCTGTTTATGGTGTACTCTGATGATGCTCTAATTTTGCTACTTAACTTTTAATCATTACTTTCAAGTGTTTGATTTTTTCAAATTTCTGAATGCTGAAAATTCTTCACAAAAAGGTCAGCTTTAAATTCAAATAGGAATCAAAGCTATTCTATTCGTTCATTTAGATATACATGCAATATTATGACCACTTTTGGGTACTTACTTTCCTAAATTCATGAAATTTCGTTACGTTTGCCAAAAGGCTCCATCAATCCGTCACATATATTTACTATCAGCACATGTAACAATGTTGCACAGAATAACTTTTAATCGCCCTGAATATCCTAAAAATTGTCCAAATTTGAGTTCTCAACGTCGTCAGATTTAGGGAAAGCCCACAATTTCTTCATCAGATTTGCCTATTTAAGTCATTATGGGTTGTTAGACCGCACACGATCTTTCCAAAAATCAAAGGCTCTGAACTGAAGGTCACGTTATCTTTCGTCCATTTTCGAAATCTGAAAGTGGACTCCCGACCACGGGGCTCCTAACTGAAACTTTTCAAATAGGTTTTCGGTGTTCTCTCATCATGCCGGATCTAGTCATCTATCAACTTTTCGCCCTGCATAATATGCCTACTCGAAAACCGTTTGGGCTCCTCTACCACATTCTCGTATCGCTACATACATATATAGTACCTAAATGAGAGAGGAAAGAGATCCAAGATATATCTTCGTAAACTCTTTGCAAATCTTAAATCGATCAATACAGCATCATCTTACACTCCGGTGTAACACACCCCCGCATTTACCCAACCCGTACAGTGCGCGAGCCGTGACGTCGCATACATTAGCGCCCCCCGACGCCAGTTGTGCGCAACTCGGATTAAATATTAACCCCCGCTTAACTTTAATAAGCCGACGAACAACATGGATACCATTTGATAATTCGCCCCAGTTATAAATTATGTGCTTTTTCGTAGATGTATGTTGGTTTTATTGCTTTCTGGAAAAGCACGAAGGAGCACGAGAATTGAACTTCTCCAGGTGACTTGGTACCAAAATGGCGCTGGTAGTTTTTGGTTGCAAGCAGCCTTGAATGAATCCTCGAGGAAATCTAATAGGTAATGATCAGCGGTGGAAGATGTTGAGTGATATGACAATAACGGTCCGAAAACAAGTATGTGATGATATCTCTTTAAGATTAGAATAGAATTTATTTTGCATAAAATATGGTACATAAATGGTCTCTAAGTAGTTCCACAGATTTATCTTGCTTAATTCAGCATGCAAAAAATACCTTAAAATAAAATTATAAACTAAAACACTTAAATTATTACTACTGAGATCGAAAGACTACTTTAAAATAAATTAAAAAAAAAAATTGGTCAAAGAATCACGATTGCCATACAGCGTGGCAATGCTGCCAGCCTTTTGGACCCTTTTCCTGTTGACAGCGATGCGGATGAATTTTTTGATGCCCTATAATTATTTCCCCTCCTTTTTTATATACCTCCTTTTTATTATTATTATTTTAAATCTGTTAGTTTTTAAATGATGTAAATATTATCTTGGAAATTTAATTAAATGAAAAAATCTATCTAGTTTAAAATTAAATTATATTACTATTAAGATCATATTTGGAAGTTAGCTTATAATTTAAAAATTCACCTAGAGTGTATAAATAATACATAAAACCACTTCTTAAGTTTCTTTTTAAATAATTTAATGGCAGCTCTCTGATTTGTTTTGGTATTTGGTTATAGATTTTGACACACTTATCAATAATGTATTTATGCAATACATATGTATAATATGCATGTGATTCAAATAAGGGTATTTTTTTAAATAAACTGTATTGCATCAGAATTATGCCTCCATCAATATTTTTGATTATAATTTCTTTTGAGCAAGTAATTAATTCTTAAAAGGTACAAAAAAACTGGGAAATTCAAATATTTGAAAAGCCATATCCATTGATCATAATGAATGTGCTGTAAAAGTCTATGACAACAATAAAAGTCAATGTGTTTTACAGGAGTGTTTGCGATTCAGTCAGTTTTGTTGTTCTCAGACTATGACGTCACACTAAGCGCGCCAAAATGGAGGGCGTTTAAGAGGGGACGGGGCCTGCGAGGAATTTGAAAAACAGGTATTTTAAGAAACTATTGCCGACGCGCTGCGCCCAAATATAATATAGTGCAATAGGGATAACTACCGCTCAAACAAATTATATCACAAAAAATTTGACGAGATCGACGTTTCGTTTTCACCTTTTCTCGAAAACTGATTCAATTCAATTATTTTTAACATAAACATAAAATATAACATCACGCGTTGTTTTCCCGTAGGGTTAGGCAGAAGTGTACCTATAGTAGTACACCCACATTTCGCCAGTTATGTTTAAGTCCTATGTAATAGGCGACGAGCCTATTGCCATCTACCGGGCACAAATCCAGACTCCGGGCTGCTACTGAGAAATTCCAGATAAAAAAATCCAATAACACTTTGTCCGACCTGGGAATCGAACCCAGGGCCTCATGCTCAGTAGTAGCGCTTGCGACCACTAGACCAACGAGGCAGTCATTATTTTCAATTATTTTTTACATTAAAATTTTAAGAAAGAGTATGTCTAAGTCCCTAACATTTTCTTACATGTTAAAATCTTTTCGAATTTGTCTGGTAGTCCTCTAATCACGGCGGTAAAAATGGGGCATTTTTTGGAATTTTTGAAGGGTCATATTTTCTTTACTAATTAGTTGCTGAAAAACAGAAAATGACAGGGACGTGTCTACAGCAGACTTTGATTTTATGAAAAATAAATGATTGAGGCATTATTCAGGAAGAAAAAAATTCACAGACATTTGTATGGAGAATCGCAGGCCCTGTTCCCTCTTAAGGCGCCCGTATCCAATAAAAATGTTATTGTTCTGAAATAGTGTGCTTCTACATCTTGTGACTCCCGTTGGTATCGTGGTCGCAAGCGCGACTGCTGAGCGTGGGGTCCTGCAGGTTTCGATTCCGGGGTCGGGCAAAGTGTTATTGGGTTTTTCCATTAGGAATTTCTTAGTAACAACCCGGAGTTTGGAAGTTAGCGGCGTGACACGCCGTGGCCGAGTGGCTCGGAAAGCACGTTAAGCCGTTGGCCCTGCGTCTGATCTCTTACCGGTCGTGTCGGATTGACGTCCCATCGGACTATGAGAGTGAGGGAATACTGAGAGAGTGCACCTGTGTGTGCGCACACACTTGTGCACACCATATCTCCCGCGCCGAAGGTTGATCTTCGCTGAGATTGGTCGCCATGGCCGAAATACGGTCTAGAGGACTACACTATAAATCTGATAATGATGACGTCAAGCGCTTTACTGAGCTTGGGCATTGTTTTGGAAGGTCTATGATCAGCAATAGATCAGTATGAGCATTCGCAAAGACTAGCAATTTAAAATGTATTAAAAATATAAAATATGTAAGTACCTACCTATTATTTATCATGCGGGAAATCTAAGTACTCAAAAATAACAATTCCGGATCAAAGAAGTGGTCCTAATGCACTACGTTTACGTATGGTTCCCTAGTACTTTTCAGAAATACGTTAGTCCTCAAAGTTGTGGCCATTGGCGATCGGAACGGGCACAGTCCATTTCGTTTTCTGTAATGCGTTTTAAAGTTTATCCATTTTTAAACGGAACTTTTTAACTACTGTACTTGACTTCCTCGTAAGGACTGGTTGGGCTGTTGCTTTGACGGTATTATGAGCAAGAAGGTTTAATGTGAAGGTTGAAGTTTTTGTTTGATCTAGTTAGATGAAGTCTTTGATGTGACTGATGAGCTGATTAATTACTTTAAGTACTTATTAGAAATGTTTGTTTCGCGTTACAGTGTCAAATGTTTAATAGGTACATATTATTGTGCTTATTTAGTTTAAACTGTTACGTTCTTATTACAAAACTTGTTTCTTCTTTAGACCCAGCTTTAAACCATCGAGCCATTTTTTAATTTCGATTTTTATTTGAACGACAAAAATAAAGTTCTAATTACAAAACCTGACGTTAAACCTGAGTTTATGTTGTCAATTTACTATTAAGAACGTAAGTGAAGGTTTTAAGATAAAGCTCTTTGAACCTGACTTTCAACCAATAAATTAAATGTTGTTCTCTTCAATATTATTTCCCAGGTCCCTACCAATGATTTATAAAAGTCGCTTCCCACTGCTATACTGTACTGCCCCCCCCACCCCTCGTTCCCCCTGTTCACTTGCAATCACACAGAACGTCAACACACGTCTTTTTACGTCTCGCTATAATAAAGGACTTTTCTTCTTGTTATTGTGTTTTGGAGTTGACAGCCAATCAATGGCTCGCCCACGAAATATGGGTGAGTCGAGATGAAAAAAATACTTTGTTTTATTGCTGTGGTGAGGCCATAGTACAAATAGAACAGTAACGTAACTCCAAAGTAGTGATCGATTTACAGCCGAACCCAATATCTTTTCTATCATCAGTTTTGGCATACTGGAGATCACAGAAAAATCTATCTATCTATATTTTAATGTCCCAATAATCACTAGGAGACTATGGAATCTTACTGGCCTGACATAAGGACAGATATAATTATACTGTCTACCATCAATAGCGATCTGTCTTTTACTGAAAATATGTTATTGGGTTCGGCCGTTAGCACCCGTCACTCAACCAAGTATTAGTGTGCAAGTCAAAGTCAAAAGTCATTTATATCAAAGGGTCGTCCTCCCGAATTCTCAATCAAGGTAACACCGCGGGACGCTAACGAGACACAATGGGTGATGTCCTTGAAAGTGTTAAAGATTTTTTGAGAGTTTCTTCATTCTGTTCCTAAAATATAATAAAATAGCATACATTCAAAGTCACAGCAAGATTTACTCAGGTGTGTTGGTTTTCTCATCGTGCGTGTTGGGTCAAGAGTTTTAGCCTGATGTTTGCATGACAGAATATATTCCCTCTTTCTATCCCTGTCCATTTCTGAACATACAGACGCACTTCAATACAGTACCTACTTGCTTTGATACAGCTACCAGCGAACGAACTTCAGGAATACAGCCTAGTTACGCTACTGTATACAGGGTGATCTAAATAGTGACGTCCAAAAGAAAAATCTGAATTCCTCATACGCAGGGGTATTCGAAAGTATGTTCCGCGATTTTTTGTAGTTTGCGAGTTATTTAAAATTTGAGTCTATCTCACTAAAAACTTAAATCCCTGCTATCGATACTTTTTTGAGTAACTTGTAGAAATGTTAGGAAGTTTGTTATTTTAGTATGAAAGTAAAATTCAAGACAATTATGCCACAAAAAAAAACTGAAAAATACCCACTACAAAAAGAGATATGAATTTTTGAAGCTCCACCGGCAGAAAACTCTTAAAAATTACAAAAAAAAAATAATACTTGAAAACGCGCTTGCAGCGATCAGCGAATGTAAATTACAAACCGGACAAGTGTGAGTTGGACTCGCACATGAAGGGTTCCGTACCACCGTACAATATTTAACACTACATATTGAAAAAAAGTAGACACTAAACGAAGAATATTTCTTTATCTTAAATTTTAACAATCGCAAAGATAAGTTTGTATTTTTGCAGTTACAGAAAATCGCCCATATTTAAATAAAATACTTTATGAATCAGCGTTTTTAGTATTTGTTGATTACATACAGTATGTGGTACATTACATATAGAAGTTTCAAATTCCTAACCTGTTTAGATGTTGCGATAGAGCTCGTATAAAAATGGTCTAAAACTGACAACTTTTGCAGGCCCCTATTTACAATATTTATTTATGAATATAAAAAAAATATATTTGCACTCTACTCGATGAGTTCTAGACAATGACGGGTGTCACATCCCAGGGTAAAACAATAAATTTTTCAAAATCAAAAGTTTATTGTATGGGGACCCCCTATAATTCTGATCTTTTTATTATTTTTATTAATTGTTGTTATAGCGGCAATAAAATACACAATCTGTGAAAATTTCAGCTGTCTACCTATTACGGTTAATGAGATACAGCCCGCTGACAGACAGACGGATGGACGGATGGACGGACGGACAGCGGAGGCTTAGTAATAGACTTCCGATTGGGGGTGCCAAACGGAACTCAAATTTTTCGGGTGCGGAACCCTAAAAATTAAGTAAGGTTATGTAAGGGTAGCGTGGTTTGTAATACTATTGTGATTTTGAACCACGTAGTTTGTCATGAGTTCGGAAGCTGGGTCAAAGTAAGGATAAGGGTTATCAGCGAGGAAAGGAACTTTGGTAAAGTTTGAATACGAATATTTTGGGCAAAAATATCGGAAATATGTAAAGGTTTTCATCATTTCAACACAATGCTGCGAGTTGGGGTTTAACGTCGACTTTGATCGTATTTTGAATCAAGCGGGTGTAGTGTATGCTACTGGACACGTTACATTAATCAGTCCACATGACTTGTTGTGAAGTTAATTGACATTTTGGATTTATAGGTAGTTGTTTAACGCCAGCATCATGTTTAGGATTATTTATTAAACTTCATGTAGGTATGACAATTCACCGTGTAATAATGTATTATTATTTAAAAAAGGATCGCACCAAAAATATAATAAGCTAAAATTAAATATCATTGCAACTGTTGCGGAACAGGTAATTTGACCTAAATGAAAAGAGATTACGAGAAAACTTAAGGAACATCGGATAGTAATTTTTTGTTACGCATTTGGTTTTCGACTTAGAAAATCGATTGCAATCGGTTTTAGGTTCGTGAACACTAAATTACGTATACTTTCAAAAGAACATTATCTTAAAAAGACGAACCTAAGCTATCCCGATAGAAACAGCCCTGGTTAAAGATCAACTATTATTAAAATGTTAACACTGAAACTACTAATAACTATAATAGTTAAGTGTGATGGTTTAAATAACACGTCGATCCTAACGAGCCGCATTCTCAAAGCGTAGCACGGCTCGACAGAATCAGACACGATGATCATGTGTCGTGGACTAAAACGGTCTTGCCGGTCTCGAACTCCAAGGACTCTCTCCAAGGAGTCTATGCGGCTGGTAAAAGCACCCAATAGCATGGAAGCCTGGTGAAGAGTCCGGTACCCGGAACAAACAAAGGGCCGGAAGCAGCCCTTTTTAACTGGTTCTACACCTACGGCAAATAAAATAGGGTATTACACAGAGAAAAGGCTAAGAGTTACGCTGTGAGGGCAAATAAGGGAAAATACATACAAAATTCAAAGAATATCTTACACCATTTGTGCAGATAACCAAAACTTGTTTAGGAATTAAGGTAAAATTTTTACTTGGCACAATCTAAAATTTAAAGTACAAAATTTTAATAAAATAGACTGAATTCAATTCGTATTTTTCTGTAAATTAAGTTTTTTTTCCAATAAAAATTTGACAGCCTTGTTTACGTCCATCAAATTTTCAAAATTTGAAAAAAATATAACCGGTTAATTGGTGACCGGTTATATGAACTAGAAAAAATAAATTAATAGGTTGCAACCACAGAGGTAACGCTGCAATAGGCACACTTAATGACACAAATCATCCTCTAGCAGTCGACCTCGCCCGATTACAGCTAAAGCCCACACTCACCGCAACTGAAGTAGCTTTCACGTAGTTTGCTGCCACTACTTTTTCCAGAAAACCAATCCCAAAAAAAGTCCACTGAAAATTGTGTGACATAGGACGTCCCAGTCCCTTAATTTGCAAGTGAATAGCCTAAACGGCACATTTATCCTAAATTATTTGCAGTTACGTACCAGGTCCCCATAAACGTGACATATCAAATTAAAAAATATCACCAATAAAGACGCAGCTCTCCAATAACGTTACAATTGTAACATGGCATTTTAAAACCCTAATCGGAACTTACTAAGGCCATTTATTACTTTTACTTTAATCGAAGAGGACTCTTTTACGAACCTCGTTACACAAGCTTTATTACTGTAGGTGGCACATAAAAGAGCCAGCCATGTGAAATTAAACTTTGCCACGTAAAGCTTAAAGTTCAGAATGTGTTTTATAGTTATCAAGATGTTCAAGTTAATAAATTCGACGTTTATTATGTAAGACATCTTGATTAGATCGTCACTAGATTGTTATTTTGTTGGATATTTAATTAATTGACACGTGAAGGGCCTTTAAAAGTGACCCCTATGTTCATAAAGGGTTTATTTCTGAAATGCAGTGTTAAACTTAATTGAGTCTCCCTTTATTGTAAGGTTAAGTAATACTATAGAGTTAAGAGGGCATATAGCTTACTACTACTTAACACAACTAATTAAAACTTACATAATCATAATCAGCCTATAATGTTCCCACTGCTGAGACATAGGCCTCCTCTCTGTGAGAGGGAGTGGGCCGTAATCCACCACGCGGGCTCAGTGCGGGTTGGTGGAGTCACACGCCATCGAATTTTTGAATCACATCACATCATATGAATCACATTTTTGAGTCACAAGTCTTCGAATTAAAACTTATAGAGGATCAAATTGAATTAGCTAGCGAAACTCCGCAGACGTCATGGGTATCGAGGTCTGAATATGATAAAACAAAAAATAAATTAATTTGATGACATTTTTGATGTGTAACATCTTTTCTCTTTCATCATTTCCTCATTTTGTGAAAAGGGATAGAAGTGTGTAACATGAAGCTGGGGTACCAACCCATTTTCCGAGAGGTTGGTACTGTCAGCCAACAGTTTTTTAAAATATATTATTATATTATTTATTTCGGGTTTATATATAATTATGTATATATACTGTCAGCCAACTGTTGGCTGACAGTAAATATACCTGAAAACCGAATTCCGAACCCAGGATCTCATGCTCAGCAGTAGCGCTTGCGACCACTAGACCAACAAGGCAGTCGGTTAATAATCTTGAGGTAAAAACCCACAGCGAGTCGCCTTTTAATAACTTAACTAAACTTAATCTTAGTTCCCAACTTAGATCAATTTATTCTCCATGAGAAGACGTAATGAGAAAAAAATGAGTATTTGACAGAGCGTGTTATGAAGGACTGCTGTTGCTGCATTAGTCTTCATCAGTTTGATTAATTAAACGTATGACAGTTGAGTTGGTTCCATTGTTTTTGAGGATTTTTATCGGTGAATTTTTATAATGTAGTTTTCATGAGGTATACTTATGATAAAGTACTGTAAATTTTTTTTTAATGATCGATAAGGGTTACAATAGCTAAATAATAATAAATAAAATAATCGCCGTATCTCTACGTCGACGTCGTGGTGGGGCTTGCGTCGTCCAAACTCTAGGTTTGTGCCGGTAAAAACTCTGCCGAAGCAAGTCTAGAGTGAGGAGCCAGACCAAGAGAGATATATAAACCCGCAGGGTACCGTGTGGCAGAGGATCCGGTAATTGGAACTCGAGGTGGCCTTGCACAAGTCCGAGGCCATGTGTTTTCATGGTCCTCGGAACGCGCCACCCTCGGGTTCCCAAATGGAGGGGTTCACATCGGCGTCGAGTCGAACCTGGCACTCGTCCTTAATAGCCGGTGGAACTTCGTGGAGCATTTTCAACGTTTCTCCTGCCCAATCTAGGGGTCCAAACGCCTCCTACCGGAGGCACTACGCGGGGGTCGTGCGGTCCAAGGTCCTTTACGGGGCTCCGGTGTGGGCGCGTTCCATGAGGCGGCGACCGCCCCGCCGGTTGAACGCGTCCCAAAGGGTCATGGCCATCCGGCTAGTCCAGGGATAGCGCACGGTCTCCGGTGAGGTGGCGAGCCTCCTTGCCGGATTGCCGCCATGGAATCTGAAGGCAAAAGTCCCCGCGCACATGTGGGAGTGGCCCGAGGACGCAAAACATAACTCCGCTGCCGCGAGAAATCGCGGCACAGCGGACAGAGCTCCGGCAGGATCTCATGGCGGCATGGAGAGTGCGATTGTCGCAACCCAGCGCTGGGCACGCCACAATTGCGGCGATAAGTCCCCTCTTTGAGGAGTGGCTGGAGAGGCGCCACGGCGTCCTCACCTTCCGCCTGACGCAGGTCCTCACCGGACACGGGTGCTTCGGGAGGTACCTGTTCCGGATAAGGCGGGAGGAAACGCCCGGGTGTCACCACTGTGTGGATCGCCCGGAGGACACGGTGGAGCATACGGTGGAAGTCTGCCCGGCTTGGGCGGGGCACCGCCGTGTCCTCGCGGAAGCGATCGGCGGCGGCGATCTCTCGCGTCCGGCCCTGGTCCAGGCCATGGTACGGAGCGAGAGTGCATGGGAAGCCATTACCTCCTTCTGCGAAGCAGTAATGCTCGTGAAGGAGGAGGCGGGACGCGTGAGGGAGAGGCAAGCTTTGCACCCTCACGCCCCTAGTCGCCGCAGGAGACGCCCTGGGCGTCGGGAATCGGCAGCCGATTCCCGGCCACCGTAGGCGCGGGCTTGCGGACGGCGAGCAATGGGTAGCTCGCCGTCCGGTAAGGACCAGGCCCGAGTCGACGGCGCGTCGTGTTCCACGCGCGCCTCAAAGAGATGTCAGCACTATTGACGGGGTCCGCTAGGGCCGATGCCAGCTAGGGTTGCGGGATGTTCGAAAGAGTTACCGTGGCCCCGGCACAGGCAACAGAAGGAACACGGGTGGGTTTTAGTCAGTAAAAGTCTGACACGCCCTCCCGCTCCGCCCAGAGCGGGAGAAGTCATTTGATGATTTCCCATCCACAAAAAAAAAAAAAAAAAAAAGGAATATTCTGATGGCACAACACTGATAGCTACGCACGGGTAGCTTATGCAGGAACTAAGGTGTTCATTAATTCACTAAAAACGTATAACTTCGCAAGCAGTGGTAAAATGCTACGTTGCAAGCATTTTACAGTCACACAACATTAAAGGTTGTGTTCTGATCATTTTAAAGTTGAAGACTATAAGAATGAAGGATATTTTACAGGTCAGAGTATTAACCTAATGTAAAACACAATATTTTTAGTGCTATTTACTGAAATGTAACGTTAAAAGTTTATTGTAAAGTAGTTCAATATCACACAAAAAAAATATGTTTGAAATTCTTTTACGCTTGTTTTTAACCTTTTGGTATAATTTTAACCTATAATTATAGTAACACGGATGAAATAAAGCTGAAATAATATTGAAAAACGCCGAAAAATGTTGGCGCACCTTTGAGTTTGCTTTGTTTGCCTCGCGTCAAAGTGGCGATATCTGCTGTCTCAGCTTTGCGTAATAATCCATAATATTTAGTAAAAACTTTATTTATCTTTTGCCTCGCAAGTGTGCTTAAAAACGTCGTATGAAACGCGTGCGCATTGATCATTACACACTCGGCTCCCTTATCGAATAATACCGCCTCTGGTGTAATGCCCAACATAGCACACTTGTATCATAATTTACTATTTCCATTTTGTTTGACTTGCTACTGCGGTTACATGCACCGCCCAAGTTTTTCAACATGCAAAAACATTCTTGCACTCCAAATAAACAAACTGTCACACCAACTTAGCTACCAGGAGATAATAAACACATGAGTCATAATTGCCCCGAAGGTATTCATCTGCTAAACAAAGTGAGCCAGCTAAGAATCCCATTATGAACGGTCGTGCTGGCGGCCGCAGAACTTTCGTATGCAAAGGCTTTTAGCCGATGCTGTATAATGTCTGCGAAATATGAGGATGTACCTTCAGAGGTGGTACATACGGGATAGTTGGTTGATAAATAAATTCTTTATGTTATCTACTGCTATTTGTAGGCGTAGTTAACTCTTTTTGAACTAGTGTCGCCAGCTTTCTATCCACGCCAGGCGAAAGTTCGGGAGAATCCATTGCTTGACATGGATTAGCCATGGTTACTACACGGCTAAGCATGACTTTATTATGAAGCGCAAGGAAGGACGGTTATTAAAGACATTACCATTACCTATCACCACTCTTGGCAAGAGCACACTCAAGAGGTCGGTCAGCACACAACAGAACTTCTTCTCATTCCCTTCTCAAAATTATCCGATGCCTGATCCTATTCGAGAACAGCAATAATGTTTCTGTGTTCAGAGGTCTTATATTATGACCCTTGTTTGTGCTACCAAATAATTCCGCCTGTGTGTCAGCACAACGAGGCAATATGTCTTGATAAGTGCAGAGAGCAAAGTTTGGGTCGCGCGGTTGCACATCTTTTATGAGTGTTTCGCCCTACCACCTCATATTCTCTGTCGCCCTGGTCATGTCGTGCGGTGATGTTTATTTACTTCGTAGTTTTGTAAGTACCTTTTCAGTTTTGGCGTCGACATTGACACGAAATGAGTTTACTAGGACAAGAAATTACTGGGCTTTAGTTAAGTTCTACTGAAATGCAGTTTCAGTCGTTCTTAATGTCATGCATTTATTTTACAAACTCACATTCTTTAGTATCCTAGGGATTACCATACATTCTTATCGCTAGATCAAAAGTGAACTTGCATGCGATTTTGCACTATGTGCGCCTAACCAGGGCAGAACAAGCCAACAAGGGTAATGGTTACCCTTGCTCCCGCCTTGCTTGCTTCATTCACTCCCTTGTTTTGCCCTTTGCAGTGCACATCACCCTGTAAATGATTATGGTAAGGCCCGTAATCTTGTAAGTTAATTATAATTTGTTCCATCGAACAAACCTACCACTATAGAGAATTACTTGTTACAAGTGCATTTCTAGTAAAGTCACAACCAATATGTTTCATAACTGCAGCGGTATCCATCAAAGCGATACGCAACTAGTTGTATGAAAGATCACGCTTGTGCTTAAACAGTCGGTTTGTGTACAGTAAGCGCTTGCAGACAAAAGGCGTTTGTCAACAGTTGATGCCGCTTTTGATGACAATTGCACAAAGTAGTCAACGATTACCGGTGTTGATTGCCTGTTGTCATGGAGACGTTCTTTTATGCTGAATTCAATAAAGAATCATCATAAACAAAAATAATCATCATAGTCGGATCGATTGTGGATATTTGTGATTTGTGAAAAGAGTTTTCTTTGGTTGTTTTATGGAATAATACCTCGGGACTGTTCGTAGTGATGATCTATCGAGATCTATTGGGAAGAAAATCAATATTATTGCGACGATCTGAATGTATGTTTAGCAGTAGTGATTAATACGTTATTCACATAACATGATTAACTCTCTAACTTAATGATTAAGCCCTAACATAAACAAAATCTCCATCTTATTCTTAATTCTTGCAACTGGTAGGAAAATATTCAGAAACACTGAAAACTGAAAATCAAGCCGACAGCAAATGTTTGTCAGTAAATAAATAAAACCAAACACACACATACCTACGTTTTGTATAGGTACATATGCCTATGTACGTGAATCGTGCGTGTGTACCTCGCATTAGCTGGACAAACAATGATTGTGTCTTGTCTACTCCGTCACTTGTGCAAATATTACCATTTGTACGTATGAAGGGGTAAAAATCAGGACATTATAATGCTTTTTGTTTTTGAATTTCGGTTGATGAATTAGGGGTGGGTGGGTGATCAGATTTTAAGATGAAAAAGTTTATCTTGGCAGTTATTATTTGAAATGACGCACATAATTTTTCAGTCGTAAAGCATACTATGATATCGCTTCCTTTCTTCAGCAGCTTAGTTGAGAAAAACAGATACACAAGAAGATAGCCTGCATATCTGCAAAATTATATTAGTGTAGTATTAAAAAAAATGTAGTTAATGCACAAATAGCGAGTTTACGAGTACATTCATTTCCTCTTTGAATTCCCTCAGATCAGCCTTAGGCCTATATAGAATAGATTTATCTATACAATAACATAAAATTTAAGTGCCTGTTTGTAATGTCAAAATAACAGCTTTTTACTAAATGCATATGAAAGTATTATATATACGGTACTTATAACAAAAAAAAAAAAACATTTTTTTTTTCTGTCTGTCTGTCGGTGTGTCTGTCTGTCCGTCTATCTGTCTGTCTGTTTCTTCCGGCTAATCTCCAAAACGGCTGAACCAATTTTGACGAGACTTTCCCTGACAGATAGGTGATGTTATAAGGAGTAACTTAGGCTAATTCTATTTTAGAAAAATAATTACGGTTCCGCGCAAAACAATTAACTCATGAAATTGAGAACAAAATCCGATTCAAATAGAGAAGTATTGACTTCCACGCGGGCGAAGCCGCGGGCAACAGCTAGTAGAGAATAAGATACTATACCATATTAAAATAGTTCCCTACAAAGGAACAGCGTTATTATTAATTTAACCCATAATAATTAATGAACCCCAAGGAACATTATCTAGCGAAATCACAAAGAGAACTGAACGGAAATATGTTTCTTAACGATTTCCTGCTACCAGGATAGCATAAAGGGTATTTTTAGTCCCTGATAAAGACGTCGTTTGAAAAACTACAATTAGGAAATGAGGAACATTTATTGGAACGAAATATCGTTCTCATGGTTTTCTAGGGTGCTAAAGCCGATAGTGAAGTCAAAACGTAAATCCAAGATTGCGGCTGCGAAAGTTTTCAAATTTTTCATCATGGGTGTCATTTCATGGTTTTCGAGGGTGTTAAAGCCGATAGTGACATTAAAATGTAAATCCAAGATGGTGGCTGCGCAAATTTTCAGATTTTTCGTCATGGGTGTCGTTTTATATTATAGTTTTCAAGGGTGGTGAAATCAATAGTGAGGTGAAAATGTAAATCCAAGATGGCAGTTGCTCGTGGAGGACGTGGTGAGCGCTCTGTTCCCTTCGCGAGGGGAACATACTCCCCCGCCCATGGCTCCGCCTCCTGCGGTGTCGGATGCGGACCACGCAGCCGACGATGACGACGATGCTCCGGAGGTGACCGAGGTAGAGCTGAGAGTGGCGGTGCGCAGGCTGAATGCCAAGAATACCGCCCCAGGACCCGACGGCTTACCTGGAAAAGCCTGGGTCCTGGCCTTGGAGGCTCTCGGGCCTCGACTAAGGGGGCTCCTAAGCGCATGCTTGGAGAGGGGCCAGTTCCCGCTTCAATGGAGGACAGGGAAACTGGTCCTCATTAAGAAACCGGGGCGCCCTGCGGACTCGCCGTCCGCTTACCGGCCCATCGTGCTGCTCGACGAGGTGGGCAAGCTCTTTGAAAGAGTCATTGCAGACCGCCTTGTCGGGCGGCTGGTGAGGGTGGGGCCGGATTTGGCGGAGAGCCAGTTTGGTTTCCGCAAGGGGCGCTCTACGGTGGACGCCATCATGCGCGTACGAGCCCTCACGACGGGGGATGCTGTGGCCCGGGGTGGGGTCGTCTTGGCGGTGTCTCTAGACATCGCCAATGCCTTCAACACCCTGCCCTGGAGTTGCATCAGGGAGGCACTCCGGTATCACCGAGTGCCGACCTACCTCTGTCGCGTGGTCGAGGCCTATCTGACGGACAGGGCCGTCATCTACCCCGGTCACCGGGGAGAGTGGAACCGGCGAGAGATGTCGTGCGGTGTCCCGCAGGGATCGGTTCTGGGACCGCATCTGTGGGACATCGGGTACGACTGGGTGCTGCGCGCCGACCTCCCTGGTGGCGTCAGCGTAGTTTGCTACGCTGACGACACGCTGGTTCTGGCGCAGGGGAGGTCGCACCAGGCGGCGGCCGAATTAGCGGCACGCGGGGTTGCGACAATCGTAGAGAGGATCCGGCAATTGGGACTCGAGGTGGCCTTGCACAAGTCCGAGTCCATGTGTTTTCATGGTCCTCGGAACGCGCCACCATCGGGTTCCCAAATAACGGTAGGAGGGGTTCTCATCGGTGTCGAGTCGACGATGAAGTACCTGGGACTCGTCCTCGACAGCCGGTGGAATTTCGTGGAGCATTTCCGACGTTTGGCTCCCAGACTGGAGCGGGCCGGGGCTGCCTTGGGGCGGCTCCTGCCCAATCTGGGGGGTCCAAACGCCTCCTGCCGGAGGCTCTACGCGGGGGTCGTGCGGTCCATGGCCCTTTACGGAGCTCCGGTGTGGGCGCGTTCCGTGAGGCGACGACCGGTACGTCGATTGAACGCGTCCCAGAGGGTCATGGCCATCCGGTTAGCCCGGGGATACCGCACGGTCTCCGGGGAGGCGGCGAACCTCCTTGCCGGATTACCGCCATGGGATCTGGAGGCAAAAGTCCTCGCGCACATGTGGGAGTGGCGCGAGGAGGCAGGACGCCGGGGCGTAACTCTGTTGCCGCGAGAAATCGTGGCACGGCGGACAGAGCTCCGGCAGGATCTCATGGCGGCATGGAGAGTGCGATTGTCGCAACCCAGCGCTGGGCACGCCACAATTGCGGCGATAAGTCCCCTCTTTGAGGAGTGGCTGGAGAGGCGCCACGGCTTCCTCACCTTCCGCCTGACGCAGGTCCTCACCGGACACGGGTGCTTCGGGAGGTACCTGTTCCGGATAAGGCGGGAGGAAACGCCCGGGTGTCACCACTGTGTGGATCGCCCGGAGGACACGGTGGAGCATACGGTGGAGGTCTGCCCGGCTTGGGCGGAGCACCGCCGTGTCCTCGCGGAAGCGATCGGCGGCGGCGATCTCTCGCGTCCGGCCCTGGTCCAGGCCATGGTACGGAGCGAGAGTGCATGGGAAGCCATTACCTCCTTCTGCGAAGCAGTAATGCTCGTGAAGGAGGAGGCGGGACGCGTGAGGGAGAGGCAAGCTTTGCACCCTCACGCCCCTAGTCGCCGCAGGAGACGCCCTGGGCGTCGGGAATTGGCAGCCGATTCCCGGCCACCGTAGGCGCGGGCTTGCGGACGGCGAGCAATGGGTAGCTCGCCGTCCGGTAAGGACCAGGCCCGAGTCGACGGCGCGTCGTGTTCCACGCGCGCCTCAAAGAGATGTCAGCACTATTGACGGGGTCCGCTAGGGCCGATGCCAGCTAGGGTTGCGGGATGTTCGAAAGAGTTACCGTGGCCCCGGCACAGGCAACAGAAGGAACACGGGTGGGTTTTAGTCAGTAAAAGTCTGACACGCCCTCCCGCTCCGCCCAGAGCGGGATAAGTCATTTGATGATTTCCCATCCACAAAAAAAAAAAAAAAAAGATGGCAGTTGCGAAAATTTAAAAAAATTTCATCATGGGTGTCATTTCATGGTTTTCGAGTGCGTTAAAGGCGATAGTGACATTAAAATGTAAATCCAAGATGGCGGCTACGAAAATTTTCAAATTGTTTGCCATGGGTGTCGTTTTCATAGTTTTCGAGGGTGCTAAAGTCGACAGTGAGGTCAAAATGTAAATCCAAGATGGCGGCTGCGAAAATTTTGTTTTTGTTTTAAATCATCAGCAGCATAACTCTACATGTCAAAACTTTTTGGTTCTTTAATGTCAATTTTTTTTTCCGTTTATCATTCATTCTAGTCGATATTTTTTTACCTTTTTATTTGGTGAATCGAATTATTTTTTTTCTGACAGATTGGTCGTCATTTTTTTCAGTATGGTGCGCAGTTGCAAAACGTTGATCTGTTGATACTGACCCAGTTAGTTGAAAATTTACGTGTCTTTATATTTAATACGATTTCTTGTGTTGTATAAGATTAGCAAAGCTGCTTTCCTCGTCGCCTTTCTTTTACTTTCGGTATGTATTCCTGTTATGTTGTTGCCGTAGTAGGATTATGGTTTTTTTACTTTCTGTGCTAATATCCGCTATTTATTGTCATAGGAACGTTTTTTTCAAGTTAGAATCCCATACTTCCATGGTTTGAGTTGGGAAGTTTCGTCTTAATTAACCTGGTACGTATCTTTTAATCGTTTTCCTCAATCGTAAGTTCAGTCTGATCACTCTGGTCTAACTCTAATTCATTTTGTCTTAGGATTAATTAGTTTGGAACAGGCCGTCTTTCGGCCTCCAGGTTCTGGCCCAAATAAACGCTTGACATCGACGGTCAACGCGGAGTAATTGGCCGCATCCAGCCGCGAAGGCCACACAACAACGAGGACCACTCTGCCAGCGCCCCCTGCTGTCTGCGACACCTCGCCGGACGTAATTACGTTGGTCAACGATTTTTTACGATACTTTTTATATACTAGCTAAGTAACGTAGTTAGTTTAACTCTCTGCCAACTTTTAATTCGTTGATAATTTTCAAGCCTATAAAATGCGAGATACCTTGGTTCTCTGATCTTTTTTCCCTTTACCGTTTATCTCGTGAGCGTAACCTATACAGCGATTGCAATCGACTTGATAGGACGTCTTTTTTTTTCTTTCGATATTCACGTACTTTTTACCCTTTCGGACTAAAGTTTTCTCGGTTATTTTTCTTCTTATTTTACATTAATCAACCCGCAACTTTTTTATACATTAAATATTCCTTTTTTTACTTTTTATATTAAATTGTAATGTTTTCCTTTTTATTTTTTAAAGAACAAAATTAAACGTAAAGTGGTGAAAAAGTGTTTTCCTTTTTTTTCTTTTCGCTACAACGTGAGAAGGAACTTCGTTCCTGACGAGGGTCCCCCGACCGCACACGTTTTTATAGCGAACGGGGGTTGAGCTTAGTTTAACGTAATGGGTTGATGTTTCAAATAATGATGGTGGATAGGGATACAATACATACATGCAATAACTCACGCCTTTTTCCCATAGGTGTAGAAAACTACAGAACGACAGCTACTATGATCCTTACATACTCCTTTTGCTTCGTTTACTTTATATATCATGATTGTATTAAGGGGGAAGCGCCAAGGTAGCCCGCGAAATTCAAATTTTCTTACGATTTTTGATTTTTTTGTAGATACAAGTTGGCCAGAATTTTTCAGTAACGTAAAAACTCATCAACATGGTGCTGTTAACTGTACAGCACCATGTTGATGAGTTTTTGTGTTTGATAAGGTCAAATGTTTGTCATCATCTGCCTAGCCTTTTCCCAACTATGTTGGGGTCGGGTCTAACCGGATGCACCTGAATATCAGTGTTTTACATGGAACGACTGTTTGGTCAAATGTTTGTATGGGTGATTATTCTTTACGTGTAAGTTAACTTGGATTATAGAAACTGACTCAGCAAAATATATTCATTGTTTTAAAATAACAATAAAAACACTATTAAAGCTTTTCTTACACTTTCAGCTCAATCCAGTGCCGAAGAAAATAGGCAATTAGGCCGCGGACAATTACAATTTTTAATTGCTAACTGTCCCATCTTTATAGACCGTCCTATTTTTCACAGCTTTTAATTGGCTATTTGAAACATTTTCAGGTGACTAAGTTATAAAAAGTCATCTATTGAAAGTAGGTATTATGTACGAGTAAATATTTTAATAATTACATTTAAAAAATAAAATATTTAAACTTGACGTTTGTGCAAGTTTACACTCACTTTCTAAGTATTATGCAATGAGATGAATCTTGAAAACAAAGTTACTTAAACTGACATTATGTATTTCTCCATCTTTCTATTAATAACACGGTTACAGTACAGGAATCTACATGAGGTAGCGCTATATAAGAAAATAAGAAGTAATTCTGAGTTTTCGCTATTTATTTCAAGAGGTCGTGCTCACTTATATACGCCTATCATATATGTATCTGTTCTTTTATGAAAACAATCGCCGCATATTCAATTTTGAATCTAATTCGAAACTCGCTTGAGTGATCGAATGCAACCAGTCATTTTTCTACCAGCCTGCATGATGTAAGGTTGCCTTTTGCAGACAACTTTTACAGTACCTACCTACCTACGCAAGAAATCAGCGGCAATGTCCTCTTTATGTAAACTAAGAAAATATGTAAACTATTTACATCTCGTAGCCTTATTTAAAGGTGCTGGCTCCCGGTCTGTAATCTTCATTGGATTTGCACATGAAAGGGAAAACCCGCTTCGTTTTCCATCAATCTAGATTTTATTATGATTTCATGTTATAAAACTTTTTGGTTTTACAATGGTTTTTTTGAATTTTAAATATGTTTTGAGTACAATATTGGGGTCTTCTAAAAGGGGTTTTGGTTTTAGCAGTTTTCAGGTCAGTAAAGATGCTTTGAATAACTTGAAGTATTCTCCTTAGTCTTTTACAAAAGAACTCAAACTCAAAGCATTTATTTAAATTAAACCATTTACATATTATTTATTTAATAAGCACTTTTGAATAGTCAAGGAGTCGGTCAGTGTGTTTGAAAGTTGAAGCTACTTAGTTGCTTATGCCAAAACGTAGATATCTATGGAGAAGAACGGGCAAGGAACTCCAAGGACACTCTTTTAAATAAAGATATTTGTTATAAAATCCTGTGTACATTATTCTTGATGCTTGTATAAAATAAGTGAATTACCTACGTTCATATAGAAGCAGCACCTTTCAGCTCTCTTAATTGAGGGCCAGCACCTCGATACCCTAAATACTACCAACTGATGGTGTCATGGTGGCTTGTAGGCATCCAATCATTGTGCAAACAGCACACACAGGAAACAGTCTTGTCAATAGGCGCGTCGGTCTTGAGGCTGTACCAGCGCCACACACGGTACGGAATTTGATGAAATCAGTCAGATCTGAACTTTATACGTGACATCGTGACACCAAGTTTCTCCTTCATTTGATCTTGCATTGTAGAAGTATGTATATAAATCTATCATTTATACATTATTATAAATTAGAGTCGCATTTCACGTCTGTCTGTGTGACCGCGTTGATCTTCTGATCTGCGCAACGGATTTTCATGCGGTTTTCGTCATCTTTTAGAAGATTTATTTCAGAAAGCTTATGTGTATAATACACTAGCTGTTGCCCGCGGCTTCGCCCGCGTGGAACAGCCCGTGTGTGTCAATACTTCCCTATTTGAATCGGATTTTGTTCACAATTTTATGGGTTTGTATTTTTTTGCGCGGAATCCTATTTCTTTTTCTAAAATATAAGTAGCCTAAGTTACTCCATATAACATCAGCTATCTGCCAGTGAAAATCCCGTCAAAATCGGTCTAGCCGTTTTGGAGATTACTTAACCAGAACAAATAGACAGACAAACAGATAATATACAGACAGACAAAAATTTTAAAAATTGTTGTTTTGTTATAAGTCATCATCATCATCATCATCATAAGTACCGTAAGTATAATATACTTTCATATGCATTTAGTAAAAAACTGACATTTTGACGTTAGAAACAGACATTTCAATTTTATTTATTTGTATGTATAGATGTAGATGTATAGGTACATATAGGTATGCGTGTCTTTATCTATTATATATAATGACTTGTCCCGACTGATTCATCAACGCAGAGCCTAAGCCGACGGGGCCACAAACTTGAAATTTTGGCAGTTTATGATTTTTATGTTGTAAGCATCCATTTAAGAAGGATTTTTGGAAATTTTACTTTTAAGGGGGTGAGAAGGGGGGATTTTGTTTGTATGAAAAATCATATTACTTGAATTCATAAACTTGAAACTTCGCACGAATACTTATCTAAGTAAATTATGAAGTTTGTCATTTTTTGCTTTTCTAAACTACCCTCCTAAAGGGAGATTGCGGGGTGTCAAAGTTTGTATGGAAGAATTTTAACGCGCGGTCCGATTAACTCGAAACTCGTTATATACTTAATATCAAAAATAAAGAAGAAGATGTATCAGGGTATTTTTTTTTAAATCGTCCCCTGACTGGGTACTAAAGTACGGAATCCACGCCGACTTCGTCCGCGTGAAATTTCTTGTTCCCCCGACCCACCCCGTCGCATCGCATCGCCTGCCCGCGCTGCCCTACTTCGTTTTCGCTTAGCGCTCTTATTACTTTTTCTTTTTGCTCGGCTTCTAAGGGTCCTAGCGTAATGGTAATAGGGTATCCTATAGCCTTCCTCAAGAATTGGGCCATAAAATGTAAAAATAATTTTTCAAATCCGACTCGTAGTGTCAGAGATTAGCGCGTTCAAATAATCAATAAAAAATAAAACTAGTAAACTAAGCGCATTTTTCTTACTTCAAGCATTTTTATACCCGTCGTAATTTCTAAACGAAAGGTCTGATTAGAATAATTTAAAAAGAAATTTACATGTACAGTCGGTGATAGCAGTTCACTGACCCCCCTAAAAATTACTCGATTTTGCACCCTCTGCTCATAACATTAAAGGTTATTCAATATGTATGAGTTTATCAGGCTAACACTACTCGAAGAACAGAAACAATAAATAATTTTGATACGCAAACTTGAGCTTTAAGATGTTAGGTCATTTACTATGTATGGGTATTTGTTACGCAATTTTCATTTTTATGCAGCAAGCCTTAAAGGTTAGGTTAATGTTCTGATAATTTATGTCATTGCTACTAATACCGTATTTCATTTATCTCACTCAAGTTAATCTGGTGTCGTGGTTCGTGTGTAAGGCGTTGAAGATGCGAGTTCAAATCCTGTCTGCTAGTGACTAGTAACTAATTTAATTGCCATTAAAAAAGTTATAGTGAGCTAACCTTAAAAGATAGACATATACTATTGTGAACTTTTTTTAGAACTTTTTAATAGGAACAATTCCGTCATGTATGATTGTTGCGTTACTTTAACCCTTTACGCAGCGCACGCAACGGAAGCTCTCAAAAGGAATGAATTTCCCCGTTTTTGCAACATTTTTCATTGATGCTCCGCTTCTACTGGTCGTAGCGTGATGTTATATAGCCTTCCTCGATAAATGGGCTATTCAATACTAAAATATTTTTTCCATTCAAACTAGGAGTTCCTGAGATTAGCGCGTTCAACCAAACGAACAAACAACTCTCAGCTTTATAATATTGTATGTAGATTAAAATTAAACTTAAATACTACTATCCTACTTCCTACTACCCTACTAATATTATACGGGGGTCACACTGAAAGTTTTTAGAATGGGTAAGTAAGTAATGCAATCGATGAAAAATTTATTTAAATTTCGAATTAGGAAGTCTTCAGGAATCTGTAGATGTGTAATGAATTCATATGTCATTTGTTTTTACAAATTGGCGGCAATTTAAAATGTGTATGTCGTGCGTCGAAATGGATTTGACTAGAGAAAATTTTCGCTCAATGATTTATTACCACTTTCGTTGCGGTCTTACTCAGCAACAATGTTACGATAGACTTCGAATTAGCATTTCATGACAAAACCACATCCCGTGCCACTGTTTACAAGTGGTTTTATGAGTTTAAACATGGTCGAAGCAAACTCACTGATGATTCGCGAGAAGGACGTCCTTCTACGGCGACTACTGAAGATAACGGGAGTGCTGTGTGGCTAATGATAGAAGCTGATAGAAGGGTGACATATCAACAGATTCGGGCAGCTTTAGGCATTGGTATGTGCCAAGTACAAAAAGTCTTAGATGAACATTTAGGCGTCAGGAAGCTTTGTACTAGATGGACACATTATAATTTGACGGAAGATCAAAATCGCCGTCGTTTGGATTGTTGCCGCTCAGTGCTTGAAAAGTGTGATGGAGGTGATTCGAATGCTGTATATGACATCGTCACAGATGATAAATGTTAGATATATTATTACAAACCCGAAATCAGAAGACAATGCGCAATGGATGTTTCCATTCGAAGATTTGCCGACAAAAGTACAGAAAGGCAGAAATCAAGGGCAAAAGATGATTGCCTCATTCTTTGGACGGACGGGTCATTTCGCAACAATTGTACTAGAATATAAAAGAACTGTTACTGCAGATTGGTATGCCAATCATTGTTTACCAACTGTCTTGGAAAATGCTAGACAGCAGCGCCCAAGAAGCAGGATCTTACTCGACCACGACAACGCTCCAGCTCACTCCGCCAGACAGACCATCGAATATTTGTCTATCGAAGGTGTGGAGTTAGTGAGTCATCCCCCTTACAGTCCCGACCTGGCACCTTGTGACTTTTATTTATTACCAAAAATAAAAGATAAACTTAGAGGAATTCGTTTTATAAACCCTGAAGATGCGTTTGAAAAAGATGTGGAAGAGACCCCTAAAGAAGAGTGGGTTCACTGCTTCAGTCAATGGTTCCATCGCCTATGACGGTGCTTAGAAAGGAAAGGAGACTACTTCGAAAAGCAATAAATATATCAACAGGCTTCTACATCATTCCGTTTTTTATTTTCTAAAAACTTTCAGTGTAACCCACGTATTATAAACGTGAAAGTTTGTGAGGATGGATGAATGGATACTTGTTACTCTTTCACGCAAAAACTACTGAATGGATTTAGATGAACTTTGGCACACAGATAGTTCATAACCTGGATTAACACATCGCTCACTTTTTATCCCGATATCCCCACGGGATCAAGACTTATACGGGTGAAACCACGGGGCGCTGCTAGTAATAATTATAATAAAGATATCTCGATATTTTGTCATGTCGTAAAAACTGTGCGAAGCAGGTGCGGGGCACTAGTTACCTGTTGACCTTATCCTAGGGGATAATATCGCATAACTTTGAATTCATGAGTTTGCATAATATCATCTTTTACCGAGCTTTTTCCCAACTATGTTGGGGTCGGCTTCCAATCTAACCGGATGCAGCTGAATACAACTATTTTATAGCGCGATATTTTATTTTGCATTATTTTATTTTGGAGTGACTGCATAACTGACCTTCACAACTCAGTTACTGGATAGTACGATACTCCTTGATAAAACTGGTTTCTTCTGAGACTTCTGATGACCCGTAACGACTGTTAAAGATCCAAGAATGACAGCCGGAACCAAGAACTTAACGGACTTTCCGACTTTTCGAGGCACGGGGGTTCTCGGTATGTAAAGATAGCCAGGGGCCACCCATCCACGGATCGACCGCTGCAAGCGTAGCTTAGCCTGATAGATCGACCCATTGGGCTTTTATTACTTAGCCATGAGTTTACATAATAGTCGTTTAAAATTGAACACTCAAATAAGTGCGTATCAAACATCTACAAGCAATAAACGCCAGTGTGAAACGTCAGTATGTGACGTTATTGCGTTATTATGTAATTTACGAGCATTTGTCAGATTAAAGTTAACGTTAACGCGCGCGTTATGTCGCGTTCATGTATGTAAAGTTACATTTGAATAGCTTTTTTATGCTAATAGTTTTTGCAAAGTTTTTTTTTGGTCACAAGGTTAAACCGTAAACGAAGGAACATAGCTAAACCTCAATATAACGATTCAAAATTAATTATAATTTGAGGACATAAGCAACCGAATGTTTTTTTTAATGTTTAACAGTCATAAAATAAAATAGGACCCCTAAGAAAGGTCCCCTAGGTACCCTATGAAATCCCAGGTTATAATCATCGGCGGAAGATATATGCGGAATAGGTTCGATATCGCGTCGCTGTCTTCACTCTGTCTGAATAGAGTTTAGATAGAATACGCAAATACGGTTAAAAAACTGGGGGTGACCATGGACCCTTACCTATCGTGGACTGCCCAAGTTGCTCAAGTCAGTCGCAAAGTGCACTACACGTTCCATACGTTGAAATGCCTCCAGAGCTTAGCTTAGCCCTTGAATATCAGAATATTTACTTTGTAAAATGTAATATTATTTTAATTACTGTGAATGTGAAGACTATGTGGGTCCTTGTTTTTTTCTTTTTCTTTTCTCTCAGCTTTAATCATAGTTTGCCAGTTTGAGTAAATTATGCGGCCTACCCAAATGTCCTTTCTTTGGTATTGTTCGTCGAATCGTTGAGCTCCTTAACTTTTATGTTGAGCTGTACGATTACTGACAGATGCTTGCACTGACTGGACAGGTCCACTCAATCTGTGTGGTTCTTTCCTCAAAATACCATTTCAGACACCAACCTACATGGTCTTCACATGATCTGACCAAGATTATGTCTGGACTTTAAAAGAGACTGTGACCTCTGAGTTTGTTTCGGCTTTTCTTCTCAGAGTAGTCAGATAGGAAACGCCGGCCTCATCTAGTTTAAAAAAAAATAAAAATGTTTGACATGTAAAAGTGTTTGTATAAACTTACTTACAGAAATAAAATCATTTATCATTTATCCCTTGCCCAAACTCTTATATAGCCCATTATTGACTACGCTGATGCCTGTTACTTGGATGCCACCGAGGAGCTCTTAAATAAACTTGAGCGTTTGCAAAATATATGTATTCGTTTTGTTTTTAATCTTAAAAAGTATGATCACGTTTCTAACTTTCGCAAGATACTCAAGTGGCTCCCTATTCGACTTCGCAGGAACTTTCGGATATTGTGTCTGCTATTTAACGTCCTTCACAATCCTAAAATGCCATCCTACCTGCGGGAACGCTTTTCCTACGCTCGTCCTTCTGATGCACCTTGCAGGTCGCATCTTAGAAATCTCCTTAAATCCCCTCCCCACTCAACCGACTTCTACTCCTACTCCTTCACTGTGCATGCGGTTCGGTTATGGAACTCACTTCCGCCTGGTATTAGGGACTGTTGCAGTGTTTAAAAGAAGAGTGAAAGAACACTATCTTTCAACTTCGTCATACCTGTTAGTATTTATTATGTTATGCTTCATTTTTTATCGTAAAGTATATATTTTAGGGCCGATTTTTCAATCCTCAGATAACTTTTATCTGAAGAGTAAATATGCCAGACCGCCATATTTACTCTTCAGATAAAAGTTATCTGAGGATTGAAAAATCGGCCCAAGTGATATTTATTTTGGTAGTATACATGTATGTACCCTACAAAATGGTTGAGCTGGATGGTGCTGATCCACGCGTCATGTTCGTGAACGGGCGCCGTCAGTGGAGACTGGTCATCTCTTAGCTGCCAGGGCTTATTTTTAATCTTATATTTTAAATTGTTTTATTTATCTATTTTTTACATTGTTCTCACATATAGAAGCAAAAAGAACAATAACAATGTACCTACCCAGGATTTTGTAACAATTTTGATTTAAAAGAGTGTCCATGGAGTTTCTTGCCCATTCTTCTCCATAGAGATCTACGTTTTGGAATGGGCGACTAGCTTCAATTTTCTGACTAACTGACTGACTCTTTAACAATTCAAAAGTGCCTGTAATTGGTTTAATTGAAATACATGCTTTGAGTTTGAGTTTGTATTTGTATGAACCTACTCATATTTTATGTTTATTTATATATTTGTATATATTCATATTAGTGTATCGTTTGCGATTTTATGTATTTTGTTTTCTCTTTTACTCTTACACACGCTGTCTACATCTCTCTATCTACTTTCCTATCGCAGGTATGCTGGAAGAGATTTCATTAGAAATAAGCATCACCTTTGTACGTATTTTTCTGTTCCTTTCTTCTTGTCTGTTTATATGTGTGTACATAAACTGTTAAATAAATAAAATAAATAAATACATAGGAGCTTTACAATTAAATCAAATTATTGTTAAATAGAGGACGAATTTTGAATATTGACGTTCAAAAGTGCTGTTTAAGTGCCAATTTGAAATCATTGATTTGACTTTGACCTTTTTGACTTTGACGCTTTTCCTAGTAACAATACCAAAAAGTAAAACAAAATTCCCTCTAAAAATAATTTATTATTCGTAACAAAAATAAAGCTAGCAATAAAGAGAGCGACACGTCGCCGGACAACCGCACTCTTCCATTTGGTCGGCAAATTGCGGTTTTACGTGACCTACGACAAACTGAACGCGTGATGTACGCGCATTCGCGTAGTAAATGGGGGGGTTTTATAACCGTAAAATGTACTGGCTAGCCGGTGATGTATGTTGCGCAAATGTTGAACCGGGAATCCCTATTTATGTACTAGGCGTACATACGGCTGAAGAGTAGGCTTGCAGAAAATTTAAGTTTCCTCTATTTTCGTGTGGCTACAGTTTATTAACATGGCATCGGTTTTATAAAGGCGAGTAGGCCACGATGTTTTGTTGGAAAGCTGATTGTTTCTCGAGTTTCTGGTGGTTCTTGTGATAAATGTTGGTTAACAATAATCATTTCATCGTCATCTTACAGAGAGCTTATCCTCACTGCGGTATCCACTCCAGAACTTTTCGGCCCCATCGCCATCCAGTGTCTTAGTTTTCCATAAGTACAAACAATCTGAGCCTTTTTGCAACTATTTTAGGGTTGGCTTCCAGTCTAACCGGATGCAGCTGAATACCAGTATTTTACATGGAGCCACTGCCTACCTGACTTCCACAACCTAGATGCTAGGTAACACGATACCCCCTGGTAAGACTGGTTGTCAGACTTTTGGGCTTCGGACTACCCGTAACGACTGTCAAATATCTACAAATGTCAGCCGGGACCAACAGCTTTCAAAATAGAGACGTCTTATGGCTAAAATTTTGCATCTTGATAACGTGTCGATATGTCCATATAAAATGCAAAAGAGACTGGACAAGACTTAAAATTCATACCACGTCCTCGATGTGTAAAAATTGCAATGAACTTATACAAAAATATTTTCACACGTACTTGAAATAAAGTCCACGTCCAGTCCAGTGGCAAATAGCAACGTTCGTAGTTGACACTCAGAACAAGTTCCAAGTTGTCGAGACCATGCTATCAAGTATTTAACAAGTTTCCCTGAAAGAATAGTCAACAGGTGCCCTCCGGGAGCGCGCAACTAGACAATATTAACAATAGTTGCGACTACTATTTTGTTGTTATGGGCGTCTAGTACATTCCGTTTTAACCTCCTTACTAATAAACGTATTATATGAGATAAATAGTTACATACTTACCGATTTCTCTCTTTCAGTCGTCAGTAATTTGACTTTCGAAAGAAGAAGA
This sequence comes from Fissipunctia ypsillon, assembly GCA_947568875.1. Classification (NCBI taxonomy): domain Eukaryota; kingdom Metazoa; phylum Arthropoda; class Insecta; order Lepidoptera; family Noctuidae; genus Fissipunctia; species Fissipunctia ypsillon. Next base: position 4,111,929 of record OX387655.1, read on the forward strand.
CAAATCGTTGTGTACGCGTGTAACTATACAGACGCTATACAACGTTTATTAATAAGGAGGTAAATGTTTAGGAGAAATTAATTAGTCACTGATTGGTGAATGTTACAATAGCATGCAAGCTTCATGCATACTTTTGTGCAAGTTATCAAAGCACTATCTATAATGTAGCATGTTTGAATGCATGAAAGTTAAAAACAAGTGTATGCTCTCTTTCTATACAGTCGTGGCTTATCTTGTAACCCGGGCTAAGACGTAGTCGAACACAATATCTATAGTCGATTGAATATGAATTCCTATGAGATATTTTGATGGATCTCTTGAATTAACGACGCCCGACACACAAAATGTGTTACGACACAGTCATGCTGAACAGATAGGATGCTCAAAGCTAGTTGAATTGACTGCCCAAGACTGCCATATTTGTACAGCCTTTTTATAAAACTTCTTGTAACGCAGATAAATAAATATGATTCATTGATTAGGGAAGACCTGAATAAGACTCGCACGTACCAGGGAAGTAAGGCACGAAAGAGAGCAGGCCTATACTCAGCAGTGGGTGGAACAAGGCTGCCGATGATGATGACGATGAATATTATTGATAAAAAGTTTTTCTATACAGTTCTGAATTAATACCTGAAATAATACCAAACTAACCCAAACATCAGAACAGTCGTAAGTCGCAGACGTATTACCTACCCACACAAGTTTATACGAGAGATTTTAGTGTCGGCGTATATAATGAAGCCTTGAACACATTCAAAAAGTTTCCTCGCAGCACTTACCTTAACTTTGAACGCATGATACGCGTTAAGTAGTAAGTAACTCATTGGCTTGTACGTATGGATGGCTGTCACACCGAGCAGAATGACAAAAGTGAAAGAAAAGAGGCATTGCAGTGTTTCCATCTTCGTCTTTTTGCGTTTTACAGTGATGCTGTGTAGAGCCTCAATGCACAATCCTGCCACTTATGGTTGTGGTTCTTAAATCTAGTTGACTGTGGCGCTTGTATTTTAATGATATATATCTTATCCAGCCTATTATGTTCCCATTGCTGGATCACAGGACTTCTCTTTGCTTGAGACATGCAAACTAAAATACTGTTATCAATAGCTTTCCGAAATAAGGCATGTATTTAATCGAACCTATAATAAATCCAATGTTTATTTAATCCTAAAAAATACACACCCTGTATTATTGCACCGTCCGTTGGTGTTTCTAATAAGGATCAAATTCTGGGAAGTAATAACACACGGCAAAGTCACATTTCACGTGTCACACACACGGAAAAGGCGCATTTTTAACAAAATACAATAATTTTATGTTAGTAACCGTTTTTATGTAAGAAGAATGTTCATTTGCTCTAAAACAGTAGTTATTTGTTTGTGTTTTTAATATAATAATAGGACATTACTACCGCGGCCTGCATGTATTGATGGACGAATGTGAAAATGCCTTTTTTTTTTTTTTTGTGGATGGGAAATCATCAAATGACTTCTCCCGCTCTGGGCGGAGCGGGAGGGCGTGTCAGACTTTTACTGACTAAAACCCACCCGTGTTCCTTCAGTTGCCTGTGCCTGGTTGCGGCCAAAACTTGTATAGCACTTTTCTAAAATATTGTGCGGAAATTCAAACTAAGTAAATTTAAGCCCGTTCGAAATTTAAATTAAAAGCTAAGCCCGTTCGAAATTTAAATATATATTTTTTTGATAAGTTGCCTCCTTGGTTGCCATGTGTCGAAGTAAAAAGATCGTTTCCATTTTTTAATAAATTACACGACAGATATAAGCGCTAAACACGACAGTTTTGGATTTTCATACTAAGATTGCCGGCCACCTGCTCGCATGTATTTGACAGTACCTACAGCATGTTCGATTTATCTCGAAGAAGGTAGTAAAATAATGCTCGAATTTTCATGCATGTTGGAGAAAATTACATTTTTGTCACATTGTTAAACTTTAAACTGATCAATTTGTTGATTTGGTTCGAGTTGATGAGTTGATCTTAAAAATGAACACTTTCCTTTGCCGTGTGTTATAATTTCTCAGAATTTGATCCTTACTAGTGACACCATCGGACTGTTCAATAATACAGGCTGTGTTTTTGTTTCAAAATTATCGTGTTAGATTCTTAGCTAGAGAAGTTGGTCTTTCAAATATCTAATGATGCAGTGTTAGTTTCCATTAAAATCGGCCCCAAGACTCCTTCAAGTATTTTTCGCTATTACCTATAAGGTCGGATTTGGCCATCCATGCTGATTTGAAACATTCACCCTGTATACAAAAAAATAAATAAATTAAATATAATCTAATTTAATTTATGTAATTTATTGTAAATTGTAATCAATTTAGCTTTTAATAATTTATTTTTTATTTTTATCTAAACTATGTGTTACTTGTTTTAATTCATTTATTGTGTTACTATCTGCGCATAATGTAGTGCATGCTCACACTTTTCTATAAGTAATGAGGCGCTTAAACTTAAGTTTGTAATGTTCAAATTGTATAGTAATAGTATACTCATTGTAGAAGAGCCTAATAATAAATAAATAAATACAGTACGAGTTTTAATAAATACCTATTTTTTATTTTGATATGTCTTAGTAATAAAAATAAAGTTATTGTTAACGAAAGATGTTTACTTTGAAACTTATTTTGTGGTAACTCGTCGGCGCGCGGTGCGGCAGCCATGCCAGGTACCTATCAGCTGTGCGCTCACTCGATTCGCCGGCGTAGGTAGGTATTGACGTGGGTTACTGACCACTAATTTTATCAAGGTCGAGCTAGACTTTTCAGGTTTAGGCCGTAACCTGGTAATGCAGCATAACTCTGCATGTCAAAACTTTTTGGTTCTTTATAATCAACCTTTTTTTCGTTTGTATTTGAGCCTGGTCGATTTTTATCTTTTTATTTCGTGATTCGAATTTCAAACTGTCATTCGATGGGAACGCTTGATTGACAATTTGCGGTCGTTTGTGATTTTATTGAAGAAAAACGAATTTTTATGTCCCAAAAATTAAAATTAGTGGAAAATATTTATCGTAAAAGTGTTCGCACACTATATCCCTGCCGAATACCATAGGGCAAAGCAATTTTAAGTATGGTATATTAAGTACGAGTCTAACCATTCATCTTTATTTTTCCTGGATTTAACAGTTTTGAAGAGGCCGCCTTTCGGCCTCCAGGTTTTGGCCTAAAATTACGCTGGACGTCCTTGGCCAACGTCGAGAGTTGGACCGCATTTTGACCGCTGAAGGTCTCGCAAACAACGCCAGTTCCTGAACAAAGAACTGCGACAACCTACAGTCTACGTCACCTCGCCGGACGCAATTACTTATGCCACGGGTTTTTTTAATGATATTTTAGGTTCTAATTTAATAGAGTAACCCTCTGCTGATTTTTTAATTCATTAACTACTTAATTTTATTTTCAAATATGTAAAATGCGAGATACCTTGGTTCTCTGATCTTTTTTTCATAACGATATGTTTTGGTAGCGTTACTTATTAGTGATTGCAATCGACTAGTTAGTACGTTTTATTTCTCGTTCGTTATTCGCGTACCTATCGGACCAAAGTTCTCTATTTTATTCCCTTCACACAAGTCAACCTGCAACTTTTTGATACAATAATATTCATTTTTTTTACCTTTTAATGTTATTTTCTATTTTTATTTTAAAAACAAAATTAAACGTGTCGTAGCAGAAACGTGAATCTTCCGTCTATTATTTTTTTTTTTCGCTACAAAATAAGTTCTTTGAGAGTTATTCCAATTTTTTCTTCAGACTTTCTAGGCCGTCAAAAAAAATAACGCATGATACTTTATTTTCTGCATTTTGATGGTCCTAAGCTGAGATAAATTGAATTAAGGCGCTTATTACAAATATATACATAATAAAATAAAAATTGACATTACTTAATGCACGCGTGCTGGTTCAAACCGAAGCGACGTGTCGCATCGTATACTGGCTCTTGGATCTCGCTCAAAAGCCTCAAAGAAATCAAACATGGATTCTTCAAATTCGACCACCAGTCGAGGTTTGCCAGACCCTTGTGCGTGATTCGGGGTCCTGAACTGTCCGTAATCAAGCAGCCTTTGATTGCAGCTAGCGGCCTATGGAGAAGTGTTAAGGGTTATTTAACAAAACTCATAAAAACGAACTATCACTACAAATTGGGGACGATATCAGTAACAATATCGAGTGCAGCGGTTCGTAGTTACAATAAAACCTTGAATAGAAAAGTGTTACGACTAGTTTAATGTTTTCGTTAATTTTAGTTATTGTGGTTATCCATCTTTGCCAGCTTTATCAACCAATTGACGGGCTGAATATTTTTTTGAATGTTGGTAATTCCTCGGATAGCTCATAAGATGAGGATGTATTTGAAATACTTTGTTTGCTTAGTGACATAGTAAAATTATGAAGTAATCAACTCTGTTTATGGTGTACTCTGATGATGCTCTAATTTTGCTACTTAACTTTTAATCATTACTTTCAAGTGTTTGATTTTTTCAAATTTCTGAATGCTGAAAATTCTTCACAAAAAGGTCAGCTTTAAATTCAAATAGGAATCAAAGCTATTCTATTCGTTCATTTAGATATACATGCAATATTATGACCACTTTTGGGTACTTACTTTCCTAAATTCATGAAATTTCGTTACGTTTGCCAAAAGGCTCCATCAATCCGTCACATATATTTACTATCAGCACATGTAACAATGTTGCACAGAATAACTTTTAATCGCCCTGAATATCCTAAAAATTGTCCAAATTTGAGTTCTCAACGTCGTCAGATTTAGGGAAAGCCCACAATTTCTTCATCAGATTTGCCTATTTAAGTCATTATGGGTTGTTAGACCGCACACGATCTTTCCAAAAATCAAAGGCTCTGAACTGAAGGTCACGTTATCTTTCGTCCATTTTCGAAATCTGAAAGTGGACTCCCGACCACGGGGCTCCTAACTGAAACTTTTCAAATAGGTTTTCGGTGTTCTCTCATCATGCCGGATCTAGTCATCTATCAACTTTTCGCCCTGCATAATATGCCTACTCGAAAACCGTTTGGGCTCCTCTACCACATTCTCGTATCGCTACATACATATATAGTACCTAAATGAGAGAGGAAAGAGATCCAAGATATATCTTCGTAAACTCTTTGCAAATCTTAAATCGATCAATACAGCATCATCTTACACTCCGGTGTAACACACCCCCGCATTTACCCAACCCGTACAGTGCGCGAGCCGTGACGTCGCATACATTAGCGCCCCCCGACGCCAGTTGTGCGCAACTCGGATTAAATATTAACCCCCGCTTAACTTTAATAAGCCGACGAACAACATGGATACCATTTGATAATTCGCCCCAGTTATAAATTATGTGCTTTTTCGTAGATGTATGTTGGTTTTATTGCTTTCTGGAAAAGCACGAAGGAGCACGAGAATTGAACTTCTCCAGGTGACTTGGTACCAAAATGGCGCTGGTAGTTTTTGGTTGCAAGCAGCCTTGAATGAATCCTCGAGGAAATCTAATAGGTAATGATCAGCGGTGGAAGATGTTGAGTGATATGACAATAACGGTCCGAAAACAAGTATGTGATGATATCTCTTTAAGATTAGAATAGAATTTATTTTGCATAAAATATGGTACATAAATGGTCTCTAAGTAGTTCCACAGATTTATCTTGCTTAATTCAGCATGCAAAAAATACCTTAAAATAAAATTATAAACTAAAACACTTAAATTATTACTACTGAGATCGAAAGACTACTTTAAAATAAATTAAAAAAAAAAATTGGTCAAAGAATCACGATTGCCATACAGCGTGGCAATGCTGCCAGCCTTTTGGACCCTTTTCCTGTTGACAGCGATGCGGATGAATTTTTTGATGCCCTATAATTATTTCCCCTCCTTTTTTATATACCTCCTTTTTATTATTATTATTTTAAATCTGTTAGTTTTTAAATGATGTAAATATTATCTTGGAAATTTAATTAAATGAAAAAATCTATCTAGTTTAAAATTAAATTATATTACTATTAAGATCATATTTGGAAGTTAGCTTATAATTTAAAAATTCACCTAGAGTGTATAAATAATACATAAAACCACTTCTTAAGTTTCTTTTTAAATAATTTAATGGCAGCTCTCTGATTTGTTTTGGTATTTGGTTATAGATTTTGACACACTTATCAATAATGTATTTATGCAATACATATGTATAATATGCATGTGATTCAAATAAGGGTATTTTTTTAAATAAACTGTATTGCATCAGAATTATGCCTCCATCAATATTTTTGATTATAATTTCTTTTGAGCAAGTAATTAATTCTTAAAAGGTACAAAAAAACTGGGAAATTCAAATATTTGAAAAGCCATATCCATTGATCATAATGAATGTGCTGTAAAAGTCTATGACAACAATAAAAGTCAATGTGTTTTACAGGAGTGTTTGCGATTCAGTCAGTTTTGTTGTTCTCAGACTATGACGTCACACTAAGCGCGCCAAAATGGAGGGCGTTTAAGAGGGGACGGGGCCTGCGAGGAATTTGAAAAACAGGTATTTTAAGAAACTATTGCCGACGCGCTGCGCCCAAATATAATATAGTGCAATAGGGATAACTACCGCTCAAACAAATTATATCACAAAAAATTTGACGAGATCGACGTTTCGTTTTCACCTTTTCTCGAAAACTGATTCAATTCAATTATTTTTAACATAAACATAAAATATAACATCACGCGTTGTTTTCCCGTAGGGTTAGGCAGAAGTGTACCTATAGTAGTACACCCACATTTCGCCAGTTATGTTTAAGTCCTATGTAATAGGCGACGAGCCTATTGCCATCTACCGGGCACAAATCCAGACTCCGGGCTGCTACTGAGAAATTCCAGATAAAAAAATCCAATAACACTTTGTCCGACCTGGGAATCGAACCCAGGGCCTCATGCTCAGTAGTAGCGCTTGCGACCACTAGACCAACGAGGCAGTCATTATTTTCAATTATTTTTTACATTAAAATTTTAAGAAAGAGTATGTCTAAGTCCCTAACATTTTCTTACATGTTAAAATCTTTTCGAATTTGTCTGGTAGTCCTCTAATCACGGCGGTAAAAATGGGGCATTTTTTGGAATTTTTGAAGGGTCATATTTTCTTTACTAATTAGTTGCTGAAAAACAGAAAATGACAGGGACGTGTCTACAGCAGACTTTGATTTTATGAAAAATAAATGATTGAGGCATTATTCAGGAAGAAAAAAATTCACAGACATTTGTATGGAGAATCGCAGGCCCTGTTCCCTCTTAAGGCGCCCGTATCCAATAAAAATGTTATTGTTCTGAAATAGTGTGCTTCTACATCTTGTGACTCCCGTTGGTATCGTGGTCGCAAGCGCGACTGCTGAGCGTGGGGTCCTGCAGGTTTCGATTCCGGGGTCGGGCAAAGTGTTATTGGGTTTTTCCATTAGGAATTTCTTAGTAACAACCCGGAGTTTGGAAGTTAGCGGCGTGACACGCCGTGGCCGAGTGGCTCGGAAAGCACGTTAAGCCGTTGGCCCTGCGTCTGATCTCTTACCGGTCGTGTCGGATTGACGTCCCATCGGACTATGAGAGTGAGGGAATACTGAGAGAGTGCACCTGTGTGTGCGCACACACTTGTGCACACCATATCTCCCGCGCCGAAGGTTGATCTTCGCTGAGATTGGTCGCCATGGCCGAAATACGGTCTAGAGGACTACACTATAAATCTGATAATGATGACGTCAAGCGCTTTACTGAGCTTGGGCATTGTTTTGGAAGGTCTATGATCAGCAATAGATCAGTATGAGCATTCGCAAAGACTAGCAATTTAAAATGTATTAAAAATATAAAATATGTAAGTACCTACCTATTATTTATCATGCGGGAAATCTAAGTACTCAAAAATAACAATTCCGGATCAAAGAAGTGGTCCTAATGCACTACGTTTACGTATGGTTCCCTAGTACTTTTCAGAAATACGTTAGTCCTCAAAGTTGTGGCCATTGGCGATCGGAACGGGCACAGTCCATTTCGTTTTCTGTAATGCGTTTTAAAGTTTATCCATTTTTAAACGGAACTTTTTAACTACTGTACTTGACTTCCTCGTAAGGACTGGTTGGGCTGTTGCTTTGACGGTATTATGAGCAAGAAGGTTTAATGTGAAGGTTGAAGTTTTTGTTTGATCTAGTTAGATGAAGTCTTTGATGTGACTGATGAGCTGATTAATTACTTTAAGTACTTATTAGAAATGTTTGTTTCGCGTTACAGTGTCAAATGTTTAATAGGTACATATTATTGTGCTTATTTAGTTTAAACTGTTACGTTCTTATTACAAAACTTGTTTCTTCTTTAGACCCAGCTTTAAACCATCGAGCCATTTTTTAATTTCGATTTTTATTTGAACGACAAAAATAAAGTTCTAATTACAAAACCTGACGTTAAACCTGAGTTTATGTTGTCAATTTACTATTAAGAACGTAAGTGAAGGTTTTAAGATAAAGCTCTTTGAACCTGACTTTCAACCAATAAATTAAATGTTGTTCTCTTCAATATTATTTCCCAGGTCCCTACCAATGATTTATAAAAGTCGCTTCCCACTGCTATACTGTACTGCCCCCCCCACCCCTCGTTCCCCCTGTTCACTTGCAATCACACAGAACGTCAACACACGTCTTTTTACGTCTCGCTATAATAAAGGACTTTTCTTCTTGTTATTGTGTTTTGGAGTTGACAGCCAATCAATGGCTCGCCCACGAAATATGGGTGAGTCGAGATGAAAAAAATACTTTGTTTTATTGCTGTGGTGAGGCCATAGTACAAATAGAACAGTAACGTAACTCCAAAGTAGTGATCGATTTACAGCCGAACCCAATATCTTTTCTATCATCAGTTTTGGCATACTGGAGATCACAGAAAAATCTATCTATCTATATTTTAATGTCCCAATAATCACTAGGAGACTATGGAATCTTACTGGCCTGACATAAGGACAGATATAATTATACTGTCTACCATCAATAGCGATCTGTCTTTTACTGAAAATATGTTATTGGGTTCGGCCGTTAGCACCCGTCACTCAACCAAGTATTAGTGTGCAAGTCAAAGTCAAAAGTCATTTATATCAAAGGGTCGTCCTCCCGAATTCTCAATCAAGGTAACACCGCGGGACGCTAACGAGACACAATGGGTGATGTCCTTGAAAGTGTTAAAGATTTTTTGAGAGTTTCTTCATTCTGTTCCTAAAATATAATAAAATAGCATACATTCAAAGTCACAGCAAGATTTACTCAGGTGTGTTGGTTTTCTCATCGTGCGTGTTGGGTCAAGAGTTTTAGCCTGATGTTTGCATGACAGAATATATTCCCTCTTTCTATCCCTGTCCATTTCTGAACATACAGACGCACTTCAATACAGTACCTACTTGCTTTGATACAGCTACCAGCGAACGAACTTCAGGAATACAGCCTAGTTACGCTACTGTATACAGGGTGATCTAAATAGTGACGTCCAAAAGAAAAATCTGAATTCCTCATACGCAGGGGTATTCGAAAGTATGTTCCGCGATTTTTTGTAGTTTGCGAGTTATTTAAAATTTGAGTCTATCTCACTAAAAACTTAAATCCCTGCTATCGATACTTTTTTGAGTAACTTGTAGAAATGTTAGGAAGTTTGTTATTTTAGTATGAAAGTAAAATTCAAGACAATTATGCCACAAAAAAAAACTGAAAAATACCCACTACAAAAAGAGATATGAATTTTTGAAGCTCCACCGGCAGAAAACTCTTAAAAATTACAAAAAAAAAATAATACTTGAAAACGCGCTTGCAGCGATCAGCGAATGTAAATTACAAACCGGACAAGTGTGAGTTGGACTCGCACATGAAGGGTTCCGTACCACCGTACAATATTTAACACTACATATTGAAAAAAAGTAGACACTAAACGAAGAATATTTCTTTATCTTAAATTTTAACAATCGCAAAGATAAGTTTGTATTTTTGCAGTTACAGAAAATCGCCCATATTTAAATAAAATACTTTATGAATCAGCGTTTTTAGTATTTGTTGATTACATACAGTATGTGGTACATTACATATAGAAGTTTCAAATTCCTAACCTGTTTAGATGTTGCGATAGAGCTCGTATAAAAATGGTCTAAAACTGACAACTTTTGCAGGCCCCTATTTACAATATTTATTTATGAATATAAAAAAAATATATTTGCACTCTACTCGATGAGTTCTAGACAATGACGGGTGTCACATCCCAGGGTAAAACAATAAATTTTTCAAAATCAAAAGTTTATTGTATGGGGACCCCCTATAATTCTGATCTTTTTATTATTTTTATTAATTGTTGTTATAGCGGCAATAAAATACACAATCTGTGAAAATTTCAGCTGTCTACCTATTACGGTTAATGAGATACAGCCCGCTGACAGACAGACGGATGGACGGATGGACGGACGGACAGCGGAGGCTTAGTAATAGACTTCCGATTGGGGGTGCCAAACGGAACTCAAATTTTTCGGGTGCGGAACCCTAAAAATTAAGTAAGGTTATGTAAGGGTAGCGTGGTTTGTAATACTATTGTGATTTTGAACCACGTAGTTTGTCATGAGTTCGGAAGCTGGGTCAAAGTAAGGATAAGGGTTATCAGCGAGGAAAGGAACTTTGGTAAAGTTTGAATACGAATATTTTGGGCAAAAATATCGGAAATATGTAAAGGTTTTCATCATTTCAACACAATGCTGCGAGTTGGGGTTTAACGTCGACTTTGATCGTATTTTGAATCAAGCGGGTGTAGTGTATGCTACTGGACACGTTACATTAATCAGTCCACATGACTTGTTGTGAAGTTAATTGACATTTTGGATTTATAGGTAGTTGTTTAACGCCAGCATCATGTTTAGGATTATTTATTAAACTTCATGTAGGTATGACAATTCACCGTGTAATAATGTATTATTATTTAAAAAAGGATCGCACCAAAAATATAATAAGCTAAAATTAAATATCATTGCAACTGTTGCGGAACAGGTAATTTGACCTAAATGAAAAGAGATTACGAGAAAACTTAAGGAACATCGGATAGTAATTTTTTGTTACGCATTTGGTTTTCGACTTAGAAAATCGATTGCAATCGGTTTTAGGTTCGTGAACACTAAATTACGTATACTTTCAAAAGAACATTATCTTAAAAAGACGAACCTAAGCTATCCCGATAGAAACAGCCCTGGTTAAAGATCAACTATTATTAAAATGTTAACACTGAAACTACTAATAACTATAATAGTTAAGTGTGATGGTTTAAATAACACGTCGATCCTAACGAGCCGCATTCTCAAAGCGTAGCACGGCTCGACAGAATCAGACACGATGATCATGTGTCGTGGACTAAAACGGTCTTGCCGGTCTCGAACTCCAAGGACTCTCTCCAAGGAGTCTATGCGGCTGGTAAAAGCACCCAATAGCATGGAAGCCTGGTGAAGAGTCCGGTACCCGGAACAAACAAAGGGCCGGAAGCAGCCCTTTTTAACTGGTTCTACACCTACGGCAAATAAAATAGGGTATTACACAGAGAAAAGGCTAAGAGTTACGCTGTGAGGGCAAATAAGGGAAAATACATACAAAATTCAAAGAATATCTTACACCATTTGTGCAGATAACCAAAACTTGTTTAGGAATTAAGGTAAAATTTTTACTTGGCACAATCTAAAATTTAAAGTACAAAATTTTAATAAAATAGACTGAATTCAATTCGTATTTTTCTGTAAATTAAGTTTTTTTTCCAATAAAAATTTGACAGCCTTGTTTACGTCCATCAAATTTTCAAAATTTGAAAAAAATATAACCGGTTAATTGGTGACCGGTTATATGAACTAGAAAAAATAAATTAATAGGTTGCAACCACAGAGGTAACGCTGCAATAGGCACACTTAATGACACAAATCATCCTCTAGCAGTCGACCTCGCCCGATTACAGCTAAAGCCCACACTCACCGCAACTGAAGTAGCTTTCACGTAGTTTGCTGCCACTACTTTTTCCAGAAAACCAATCCCAAAAAAAGTCCACTGAAAATTGTGTGACATAGGACGTCCCAGTCCCTTAATTTGCAAGTGAATAGCCTAAACGGCACATTTATCCTAAATTATTTGCAGTTACGTACCAGGTCCCCATAAACGTGACATATCAAATTAAAAAATATCACCAATAAAGACGCAGCTCTCCAATAACGTTACAATTGTAACATGGCATTTTAAAACCCTAATCGGAACTTACTAAGGCCATTTATTACTTTTACTTTAATCGAAGAGGACTCTTTTACGAACCTCGTTACACAAGCTTTATTACTGTAGGTGGCACATAAAAGAGCCAGCCATGTGAAATTAAACTTTGCCACGTAAAGCTTAAAGTTCAGAATGTGTTTTATAGTTATCAAGATGTTCAAGTTAATAAATTCGACGTTTATTATGTAAGACATCTTGATTAGATCGTCACTAGATTGTTATTTTGTTGGATATTTAATTAATTGACACGTGAAGGGCCTTTAAAAGTGACCCCTATGTTCATAAAGGGTTTATTTCTGAAATGCAGTGTTAAACTTAATTGAGTCTCCCTTTATTGTAAGGTTAAGTAATACTATAGAGTTAAGAGGGCATATAGCTTACTACTACTTAACACAACTAATTAAAACTTACATAATCATAATCAGCCTATAATGTTCCCACTGCTGAGACATAGGCCTCCTCTCTGTGAGAGGGAGTGGGCCGTAATCCACCACGCGGGCTCAGTGCGGGTTGGTGGAGTCACACGCCATCGAATTTTTGAATCACATCACATCATATGAATCACATTTTTGAGTCACAAGTCTTCGAATTAAAACTTATAGAGGATCAAATTGAATTAGCTAGCGAAACTCCGCAGACGTCATGGGTATCGAGGTCTGAATATGATAAAACAAAAAATAAATTAATTTGATGACATTTTTGATGTGTAACATCTTTCCTCTTTCATCATTTCCTCATTTTGTGAAAAGGGATAGAAGTGTGTAACATGAAGCTGGGGTACCAACCCATTTTCCGAGAGGTTGGTACTGTCAGCCAACAGTTTTTTAAAATATATTATTATATTATTTATTTCGGGTTTATATATAATTATGTATATATACTGTCAGCCAACTGTTGGCTGACAGTAAATATACCTGAAAACCGAATTCCGAACCCAGGATCTCATGCTCAGCAGTAGCGCTTGCGACCACTAGACCAACAAGGCAGTCGGTTAATAATCTTGAGGTAAAAACCCACAGCGAGTCGCCTTTTAATAACTTAACTAAACTTAATCTTAGTTCCCAACTTAGATCAATTTATTCTCCATGAGAAGACGTAATGAGAAAAAAATGAGTATTTGACAGAGCGTGTTATGAAGGACTGCTGTTGCTGCATTAGTCTTCATCAGTTTGATTAATTAAACGTATGACAGTTGAGTTGGTTCCATTGTTTTTGAGGATTTTTATCGGTGAATTTTTATAATGTAGTTTTCATGAGGTATACTTATGATAAAGTACTGTAAATTTTTTTTTAATGATCGATAAGGGTTACAATAGCTAAATAATAATAAATAAAATAATCGCCGTATCTCTACGTCGACGTCGTGGTGGGGCTTGCGTCGTCCAAACTCTAGGTTTGTGCCGGTAAAAACTCTGCCGAAGCAAGTCTAGAGTGAGGAGCCAGACCAAGAGAGATATATAAACCCGCAGGGTACCGTGTGGCAGAGGATCCGGTAATTGGAACTCGAGGTGGCCTTGCACAAGTCCGAGGCCATGTGTTTTCATGGTCCTCGGAACGCGCCACCCTCGGGTTCCCAAATGGAGGGGTTCACATCGGCGTCGAGTCGAACCTGGCACTCGTCCTTAATAGCCGGTGGAACTTCGTGGAGCATTTTCAACGTTTCTCCTGCCCAATCTAGGGGTCCAAACGCCTCCTACCGGAGGCACTACGCGGGGGTCGTGCGGTCCAAGGTCCTTTACGGGGCTCCGGTGTGGGCGCGTTCCATGAGGCGGCGACCGCCCCGCCGGTTGAACGCGTCCCAAAGGGTCATGGCCATCCGGCTAGTCCAGGGATAGCGCACGGTCTCCGGTGAGGTGGCGAGCCTCCTTGCCGGATTGCCGCCATGGAATCTGAAGGCAAAAGTCCCCGCGCACATGTGGGAGTGGCCCGAGGACGCAAAACATAACTCCGCTGCCGCGAGAAATCGCGGCACAGCGGACAGAGCTTCGGCAGGATCTCATGGCGTCATGGAGAATCTGACTGTGGCAATCCAGTGCTGGGCACGCCACAATTGCGTCGATAAGTCCCCTTTTTGAGGCGTGGCTAGAGAGGCGCCACGCCGTCCTCACCTTCCGCCTGACGCAGGTCCTCACCGGATACGGGTGCTTCGGGAGGTACCTGTTCCGGATAAGGTGGGAGGAAACGCCCGGGTGTCACCATTGTGTGGATCGCCCGGAGGACACGGTGGAGAATACGGTGGAGGTCTGCTCGGCTTGGGCGGAGCACCGCCGTGTCCTCGCTGAAGCGATCGGCGGCGGCGATCTCTCGCGTCCGGCCCTGGGCCAGGCCATGGCACGGAGCGAGAGTACATGGGATACCATCATCTCTTTCTGCGAAGCAGTAATGCTCGCGAAGGAGGAGGCGGAACGCGTGAGGGAGAGGCAAGCTTTGCGCCCTCACGCCCCTAGTCGCCGCAGGAGACGCCCTGGGCGTCGGGAATTGATAGCTGATTCCCGGCCACAGTACGCGCGGGCTTGCGGATGGCGAGCAATGGGTAGCTCGCCGTCCGGTAAGGACCAGGCCCGGGTCGACGACGCATTGTGTTCCACGCGCGCTTTGAAGAGATGTCAGCACTATTGACGGGGTCCTCTAGGGCTGATGCCAGCTAGGGTCGCGGGATGTTCGAAAGAGTGACCGTGGCCCCGGCACAGGCAACTGAAGGAACACGGGTCGGTATTAATCAGTAAAAGTCTGACACGCCCTCCCGCTCCGGGAGGAGAAGTTATTTCATGATTTCCCACACAAAAATAAAATAAAAAGGGTGCCATGTGGCTAGCTGTTGAGCAGTAGCGACCTCACGTATCCTATTTCCCGGGAGAAGTCAAGTTCCTCATCTCTGGCTTGCCTTTATTGGCCGGCTGGAGTGAGCACTGACGAGGAACTGAGATCCTACCTCATTCTGACCTTTATTTGCCGGCTTGAGCGGGAGATTCGCAAGAGCAAACGTGCTCGGAGGAAGAAAGTATTCCAGTAAGATGCTGGTAGGGATCATGACCGTACTTCTGGAATTGTCTTGATAGCCGTGGAATACCTCTCCACTTCTCTTAAGCACCTCAGGATATGTTGTTTCCTTGTCGCTACGACACTATGTGCTAGTGACTGTTTCCGGGAGCCCATTATTGAGTGTGCAAGTCACCCCCTGCCATTGTAGTCGTGTATTGTATGTGTTAAACATTGGTCACGCGGGGACCATAGTCTTTCCATAGTTTTAGGTAACCAGTTCACTTTAGCCACCCCAATCCATATTCCAATATCTTTGTTTCCATATCCTGCAATAGCCCTACCAACCGGGAGTCGTCATTGGGTGCACTTGCATAGTGCGTACAGGGATAATCCTCGGTTGGTGCCTCATTTTCATTGAAAGCGTTTAATTGGCCTCTGCGAGTTGCCCCTCGTACGCATTCCAAAGGTCCGGGACCCCAGGGTTGCGAGATATGTCGAAGACACAAATATCATAATAAATAGGCTAGCATTTTAATAAACATTGGGATAGAATTGCTTAGGTAAATTCTGAGAGCGTTTCTTGTTTCCTGCTGTGGATACTTACATGGAAGTCCTGTGCTTGATTTTAATGTGGCTGCTTATTAAGCAGATACTCTGAACTTGTTATTACCTTGATTGGATAGCTATGGCTACACAGAAGTGCATTATTATATTCACAATCTGATTTGCACAAAAATATTAAAAAGCTTCCCTTATGAAATCCTTTCACCCTCGGACACTTAAAAAATGGCAGTGGACCCTTATTACATGAATAACCATGTACTGTAAGGCAGAAAAAAATGTTCGGCTCAAAATTAGCGGGGTACCATGTGTAATAGCAATGTTTATGTGCCCTGGCTTCGCTCGCCTCTTGTAATTTATGAGTCGCCATAAAAGCGAGTTTTAGGTCGCTTTACTTGCCATGATTTGCATTTTTTTCTTTGGAACACGTGTTGATGGTCGTATTTGCATTTCAGGAAACTTTTTTTATATAATTTTCTGTTTTTTCGTTAGCATAATATTAACATGGAGGGCTGCATGGCGGGTCTTTCCTTGTTTATTTGCGAGGTCTTTTTATTTGCTTTTGAAGTTCCCAAATTAATTTAAGTCGTCGTAATTTAATGATAAATTTAATTAATTTTCTTTCTCTTTCAGACTTTACGTGGATAAACGAACTCCTTTCTTTTATTCTTTTCCTACATGCTTCAAGCATTTCTTTACAACACAAAACTATTCGAGATTAAGATCTATCGAGACAGTCACTATTAAAATGGCTTATTTCATGTGTTTGTTGTGGTCGTGATTTTGGTTTGGTGTCACAAACACGTGAAACATGTTTGACAGCACAACATATCATGGCTTGACAACAGAAGCCCAATTCCCGTAACAAAAAACGTTCCAAATCCAGTCGCAATCTCATCTCAGCGACAATCAAAATGTCAAAAATGTAGGGAAATTATAGGTATTTTTTAAATATTGAGACTGAGTTCAGAGGGGCAATTCTCGTAAATTTAAGAACATTCGCAGTCTGATCTCAGTCTCAATATGTCAAAAATACCTATGATTTACCTACATTTTTAACATTTGATTGTCGCTGAGATGAGATTGCGACTAGATTTTGAACGTTTTTAGTTACGAGAATTGGGCTTCTGACCGTGAATGATCCTAAAATTACGAAAATTGCTCCTCAGAAGCCTTTTCATTTACATAGCAACAACAATCATGAGTACACCAGCCGGTCTATTCTGTAATGATCTCACCTTGTAAATTTAGGTGAAGAGCGCTGTCATTCCACCTGATGATGGTGATTGACACTATTGACAGCTCAATTCAAGCGCACTTCACCTAAGTTTTCACGATGCTGGCCGAGCGGGGCCTCGGCGACGGTACAAAATGGACACAATTTTGTACCGTCGCCATCGCCCCGCTCGCCCGCCGCTGGTTTCGTAGCCACAGCCTAGGTTCTGCATCACCAGTTAATGAGATATCAATGAGGCTCCTCAAGTCACGTCCTAGTATGGAACTCAGTTGGGTACGTGTTCCACTTCACCATTCAAAGTGGGCCGCTAGTGGTGCGTTGCGATTAAACATGAAAATCATGCATCCGTTAAGTGCTGGACTGAATTGGGTTAGGAATAAACCTGTATTTATTTCAATAGATTTGTAAGTGAATGATGGATGAGGGAATAATAGGAAAATATAGCACTTACAAAAATAAACAATTACATAATTACGAATAGTCTAGTGGTCGCAAGCGCTACTGCTGAGCATGAGGTCCTGGGTTCGATTCCCAGGTCGGGCAAAGTGTTATTGGATTTTTCTATCTGGAATTTCTCAGTAGCAGCCCGGAGTCTGGATTTGTGCCCGGTAGATGGCAATAGGCTCGCCCCCTATTACATAGGACTTAAACATAACTGGCGAAACGTGGGTGTACTATAGGTACACCTCTGCCTAACCCTTCGGGGAAACAAGGCGTGATGTTATGTTATAATTATGTAAAAACATAACCCTGACTTTGCTGTCGCGCAGTCGGGTAAAAAGGATTGAGATACATTGTCTTCCCTTCATTTTCCGTTAAATAAGTGTTTTTTTATCTTTTATAAACTGTATAAGTACATGGTGAGTTGAATACTAACCACAAAAGATCTTTGGTGTTTGACAAAAAATCTCGTCATATTTCGACTCCTGTACCATTGTTTTTTCGGTTTTTACCACAGAGCCTTTCAGTACACAATATTTCACATGTAATTTCTCTAACAACAAAACCTAATTACTTCACAGATGACCCCATAAACTAGTGACCAAACCACACGAACATAGGATTGCCTCCCAATAAACAATCGTCACTAGATGAGGCATCCCTAACTGTGACGTAACGTTAAGGGTGGGTTCTCATTTATTATTCTTTTTTTTATGACGCATAAATTCCATTGCGCGCCGTAACTGGACCTTGTCTTTCACAGATCTGCATATTTTTTACGCGGTTCCCATTGGTTTTCAGGGTGTTATGAGGAAAAGTGAGGAAAGTTGGTAAATAACAAAGGCGACTTTTGGTTTGTGCGAGTAATGTAGGGTTGGCCTATTTGTGGTTGAGAATTCTTTTGAAAATAAATTAAGTTTACTCTGGAAATTGTTTGGGATTTGCATTGTTTATTGAAGAACAAGGCACGAAGATGATTTTTCAATTATCATAATTTATAATATATTAAACCTGTAAAATGGCATTTAATAAATTATTGACGAAAAGGATGTCAGACGCGCATTTCCCGTATTTTTAAGAACGTTTGCATTATAAGCTCACTGTATATCTGTCAAAAATACTTCGAATTTACTGACATTTGGACAAGACTTTCATACTGATTGTCCCAATAACAATAGCAGAACTTAGAGGACAGCAATAGATACTTAGAGGCTTGACAGAGATTGTTGTTTTTTTGTCGCTGAAATAGCGACTAGATTTGGGACATTTTTAATTACGGGAATCGTCCTTCTAATGACTATCGACAAACGACAGGCCTTTCCAATTTCAAACAATTTTGATTGCAAGCTGCAATTAATTGTACATATGACAAAGTAAAACAAAGCACCCTAGGGGCACCTTTCTTCAATTAATCGATGTATACAAAAACTTTAAGAAACTTTAAGGTGTAAAAGCGTCCGTTTTGTCAATATTATCTACAGATTAATCTGTTTCCAGTTATTATGTATCAACATAATTTGTATGTGCCTTTGTCTAACCCTCTTCAGCCAAGAAGTATGCATGTGAATTCATATTCATTTGACAATTTCATTCTGTGTATCTCTATTCTTCCATTTTCCTTCGTGATCTATGCCGTATATCTATATTCTTTTATTCCTTTATCAAATTGAAATGCCAGGAGCTCAGCAGTGCAGAGAACAGTCGATTGCATCGTGCAGAGTGTAATGTCTGTCTGCTGTGTGAGAAACTACCACCGCCTGTACGTCTGGTAGACAAATCGCTCCCTCAAATGGAAGATTACTGTAAAGCCGGGGAGGTGTAACACCGAAGTGTAATAGTATTGGTTAGTTCTCGTTTTCTCTAGTGTAGAAGGCCGACTGGTCTGAATTGACTAATGTCTTTCTGCAACATTGTTTGTGCAAAATAGCAAGGGCTTTTATATTAAACATATCGGTTTTGTTTGCTAAGCGTGATTATTGTGGTAAGGTGAAACCTTATGTCGCTGTAGGTAATTTATTTGATGATGCTGGGATAGCTCAAATTCAGGTATAGCTGAGGAAATATGCGCCTGTTCCTGGATGGAGCATTCTCAGTAGTAGCACGATTGAGGAATGACTGGGATGAGGCGTCATCAACAGGAATTTACCCAGTATGCTTTCGTGGATGCTAAACGAGACACAATAGAAGTTTTATTATTATGACGTGTATAGACGTTTAGCGCCTTCGAAAGCATTAATAAGGCCAGTTGACTCGACCATGATACTTCTCAAAATGACAAAATCAATTACGCTCATCCCGTCACTACGGTGTGATAGTCAGCTCAGTTAAGCCTACGTCCTTAGATATCCTACCGCGCAGAGTGAGGCTAGTTTTATTGTTTGTACTGCTTGGTTTATGGGCAATTCATGAGCAATTTACTTGACAATGCCGACGAAATAAGGTGCCGAATGGCTAATGGATGGTGTCAAGCTTAAAGTCTTTTTGAAGCGTTTAAATTATACTTGAACACTTTGACTTTGAGATTTTATCTACGTAGCTGTGTCCCGCGACTTAACATACATAATATACTAAAATAACAGCCACATTTCATTAAAACTCCTTCGTCCCCCGACCCGTCGCGTTGCGTCGCCCGCCCGCACTATTACTTCGTTTTCGCTTAGCGTTCTTTCTGACTTTTTCTTTTTGCTTGGCTTCTAAGGGTCTTATCGTGACGTTAAATAGCCTATAACTATCCCCTAGAATTGGGCTACCAAATGTAAAAAGAATTTTTTAAATCCGATTAGTAGTTCCAGATTAGCGCAAAATAGTTTAAATTTCATGGGTTTCAATTCTTTTTTGCGGGACCCTAACTCTTTTTCGAAAATAAATTAACCTAAGTTACTCCCTATAACATAAGCTATCTGCCAAAGTCCCGTCAAAATGTTTTGGAGACTAGCTGGAACAAACAGACTAACAAAAAAATTAAAAATTGTTTTTTTGTTATAAGTACCGTATATCCTATGCATTTAGTAAAAAGCTGTTATTTTGACATTACAAACAGACACTTAAATTTTATTTATTTGTATGGACAGGACAAGAATTAATGTTTATTGGTGCTTAAGGTAAGAAAGTGAAATAGTTTTGATTAGTTTGTAAATATTTTTACTTTGAAAGCCTCCACGAGTAAAACAGAGGAACAAATGTATATCCGATACATTGGGCAGTCCACCTTATTGAATGTGCGATCTCATAAATTCTAACGTGACGTTATTATCGTGGACGTCCATAGAATGTATGGAAATACGTGCACGTTATAACGTTACCGTGGACGGAAATTTAAAAGTATCGTGATATATTTAATTAAATAAATTTTACTTCCCTCTGTTATCGTTATGCCGTGCCGTGGACGTGGACGTCCACGATAATATCGTCAAGAAAAGCAAGAGTAACGATCCGATGCACAAAAACAATTGAACAACTAAGGCAACATAGGCCAAACAACAGACTCGATCCAGTCCAGATACATGGACACTCTGGAGTAGATACCGGGCAGGTTGGGAAGCGCGCAGCCGATGCCGAAAGACGTCACACCGATGATGAAGTGCATGTTGCCTTCTGTCGTGACCGGGAGAGGAATCTGTACTTGGAGAGGTCCGCCGGAGTCACCCTGAAAAGCAAATTGATGAGCATAAAGTTAGTTAAAATTGACACGTGACAAATATGTGTTGGCGACACTATACTCAGCACCATGGTCTGGAATCTAAATAGACATAATGTGTGTGATAAAAAGTTACATAGTCTAACTTTATGTTCCATACTTTGACGCTGTGTTCAGTCAATATAAATATGAATATTCAAAAAAATACAGTGTCTGCGTGGTAGGTTATTATCGCTATTATTGAATAGCGATAATAACCAATCCATCATCCCTCATCCTTTTCATAATTGACTCTTAAAGATAAACGCGTTAGAAAACAATTCCAATATTGCCACAGTTACCTGACAAGCATCAACTCCTCCCGCCAGCTTGCCTGCACAGATCTGGTTATCTCTGACGCCACACCAGTTCCTGTTACATGACGGCTTGAGCAATTGGTCACAGACCTTGGTATCTATCAAGTCTACCACTGCGGCTTGCAGCTCAGGGGAGGTTTTTCGGCCAACTGAAACATAGAGATTAACTTGTTATTATTAAAGCAGTTGATGTTAAACTGAAATTATCCTAATCTATTCAATACTAATATTATAAAGAGAAAGCAACTTTTGTGAGTTTGTGTATATGTGGATGATAATTTCCGGAACTACGGCTCCTATAAAAAAATCTTTCAAATCAAATCAAATCATCTTTACTGTGGATCATAGGTACATAATACAGATGGTGTTATTTAAATATTTAGGACCAGCTATGTCCTACCCTTAGGGCGTACAATAGAATGTAGGTAAGTATCTAGTGCGTTTACTCGTACATGCATGTCAACAATAATGTAATACATTGCAAATTATTAGATTCTTGAATCTTCGTTAATTATTATTATTATTATATTATATCTTTCACCATCTGGAATCCACCTGGAGGCTATAATAATATTATGTAAATACGAGTATGTACAAAAATAAGTACTTATTATATTATATATGTATAATCATACTAATCAAATACTACCTTGAATTCATGCAAGCCTAGTACTTTACGGTAGGTTACTGCTCAGAACTTGTGCACGTTTCTTGAGCAGAATGCCGTCTTCACATGTAATTTGCACCCGTCCGAAGCCGGGCGGGTTGCTAGTGTTTCAAGTTTCAAGAGCTTTATATTTGATTAAAGCTCTTGAAACTTGAAACATTACAAAAATTACAATTTACACTTGGGTCATAAGTAAGCTTGGCTGAGTAGCTAGCCCTGCTTCCAAGTTTGCTGCACACACGAGAGACAAACATTGCCTTTCGGGTCTCTATGTAAACTAACTACGAATATTATCGTCACGAATATTTGAAAGTATATCCAATCAAATGGAAATGGTTATTATTTAAACAAAATAAAATATATTGTGATGATCTTGCTATTGCATAAAATCGATCTTATATAATGACCACTAAATAAAGATAAACTCATTGTAACGAGGCATTTAGTAAGAAAAAACAGTATTAGTTATGTTATTGGACACACACGATTATTATCGACTTTCATGCAAATTGCAAAATTGGAGCAAGGAAATCAATTTTCCACAGAACGTATAAGATTGCTTTCGTTTGTCTTAACCACTAACATTTCCGGCCCCCGCGCAACCCCCAGGTGAAATGTCCTTGAACATTTTTTTTGCCGGCGCGGCGCGATATCGCGTTACATAAACGGCTTGTAAACAATAAGTTTCTATGAACTGATAGTACACTAATGACTATTTCGTCAAATGGACAGATCAGGCTACACTACAAAACTTTGTTTTGTAACTTTAAATTACTTAATTTTTTTTAATACACCAATATTTAACTAGATCATATGTAGGGCCGAGTACAATACTTGTGAGATTATTCTAGTACAAAATAAACCAAACAACTTCTTACTAGTTTCCACAACGCCCCACCCAGTGAGAGTAGCCTCAGTCCCCAGGCTGCTGGTATTGAACTTGGTCCACAAACACGCTGGCTGGACGTACTTGCTGAATACTACGTGGTCTTCTAGCTCCATTAGAGCTATGTCGTAGTACTTTTTTGGAGGATGGTACTTCGGGTGCACTATTATTTTAATGATCTTGGCGTCTGTTGGTAGGACGCCATTTGTGTACTACAACAGGAAAATGACGACTTAAACCTTTGGGAAAACGTTCCTACATCAGGAAATGACAGGGACCGTGAGATAATAGATATATCATGAAGGGTCATCTTTTTCGCTACAGAAAAGACTAAAAAAAATTACCAAAATGGAAGAATGCCAGATTATCCAAAAAGTCAAGTGATACGATAAATCAGTATTCAAATATGGATGGAAAGATGATTTAAATAGGCCTACAACTAACCACATCAATAATATTCTTGTCCCCCAACCTAATGATCTTCGGCACAGGATCGGCAATAGTCGTGTCTGTGTCAGAAGCGCGAGAGCAGTGACCCGCCGTCAGCACAAAATTGGAGCTGATGAGGGAGCTGCCGCATTTAAACACCCACGTGCCGATTGACGCCTGCCAGCCTATGGCTCCCTGGTATTATGATTTAAAACGTTGAGTGAGTAAGAATAAACAAATTAAAATGAGAGAACTGCTTTATTTTATGGCCACCAGCTATTTTATTAATTGTATTGCCTGATATGAAAATAAGATACTTACCATGTGTGGAAACTCGCCTGGTTCAGTTTCCCGCCCTCCAATAGCTTCGAAAATGGGGAGTGATGCTTTCTTTTTCAGTTCTAAGCCACCTGCCAAAAAAGGAGTACAACATTATTAAATTACAAGCCGTGTGCCCAATGGGATTTCATTGATGAATTTTCATCGCCTATTTAACCACTGAATGCGACGTTCGTACGGACGTAAAAATATCGCGGCGATTTTTTTTGGCGCACTGGATTTTCAACGTTCTGCTTAGCACCGATAGTTGAAAATCCAGTGCGGGATAAAATCCCGCCGCGATATTTTTACGTCCGGGCGTACGACGGCTAAGGGTGTAAATCAAAAATCATTCTTTTGTGCTCCCTTTCGCTATATTATAATGACCTCTTGTGCAAAATGCCTTTAAACCTAGCGGTCCGTCAGTGAATGAATTTAAGATTTTTATTAAGAACATATAAAATATAATGAATGTACGGAATAGTTTTACAAAATGTATAAGTTAATTCTCACTTACATTCGAGTGATCTCAGTCGCCTCTTGTGTCTAGTTTGTAATTCCCAAACGTATTCATAGCATTCTGAAAGAAATTAAATAAATTAATTTCTACATTAAATTTGTATCAGTAATTTTTATGGTGTACATGATAAAGAGTATTCTATCTATGTATCTATAAAATAGGGATTGAAATGAATATATGACGGTGCCGTCTAGTTTTGTTACGAAGTTACTGGAATCACCGAAAAGGTCGGATAAGAGTGACACTGGCTGGTGACAGTCACTCTAACAGAGCGTCGCATCGGTAGTTGCGTAGCCAGAGTCGCTTGGAGACGCTTTTGTACCACATCCACGATGAACTG
Organism: Fissipunctia ypsillon; assembly: GCA_947568875.1. Classification (NCBI taxonomy): domain Eukaryota; kingdom Metazoa; phylum Arthropoda; class Insecta; order Lepidoptera; family Noctuidae; genus Fissipunctia; species Fissipunctia ypsillon. The sequence continues at coordinate 4,136,612 of OX387655.1, forward strand.
CTATATTCCGGCACAATCCTGATGATATTGAAACTCCTGAACGACTAAAGCGATAATTACTTCTGGTAAAGGCTATCCTGCGCCGTTAAATACAATATTGTTTTTGGGTAGATAATGATGTATTCCTTCTTTTAAATAGCGATAGAGAACTGTCTTACTTATTTCACTGATCCGTCGTGTTGTAGCACTAAAGTTCGGCTTTGGTGGGTTGTAGGGTGAGCAGGGTCCCTTAATTCTATTATTTGTGACAGAAGGGTCCGTTGTAGGAGCTGGAACAGTCTGGAAGAGTTATACAAGGTGTAATTTAAATAACGCACAACCTCTTAAGGGGCCATTGTACTTGTGGCGGCAACTACAATGCCACATGCGAACTACGCATCAAAGACCTGACGTCACACAAATCCTGCATCTTGCAAGTAGAGTTTACCGCGCGACTGGCATATATACAACATCCCAATATCAACCGTTGGGCAGTAACCCGTCACAGTGGCGCACAACACCTGTCTGGTCGGAGGATCCTCCCTTTTATATGGACTATGAGTGAACTTTACACCATGTTCCTTATACCTCTATATGAACGCATCATTATGAACAAGTTTTACTATAGGATAAAATCTGAAATCGCGAGAAAAAAATCAGCTGTTCCCTAAATTTGGACGAGTTATGCGAACATAAATGTAGGGAACGGCAGATTTTTTTTTTTTGAGGGTGGTGCGATATTTAAATTACACCTTGAATATGAAATGGGTGTAGTTCTATACCATTAAGGTTCATTTTATTACCATAGAACTACACCCCATTTCATATTAAAAGTGTCAGGTCAGGAAGTTGGAAAACGGGACTTAATGCGACATCTTGTGACATTAGTAATATTATAAACGATTACTTATAGTTGTCTCAGGAACTGCGTAGCCCCAAACCCATTGTTCACTTGGCTGAATAACATACAATTTATATTAAAAACACTCGACTTTTTTTTCCAACGTCCTTCGTTAACATTCATAATTATTGGATTAGTAATAATATTATGCATACTAGCTGTGCCCCGCGACTACATTCGCGTGGAAGTCGTAAGATACACAATATTATACTAAAATAACAGCCACATTTTAATAAAATTCCCTTATCCCCGACCCGGCCGGGTTGCATCGCTCGCCCGAGCTATAACTTCGTTTTCGCTTAGCGTTCTTACTGATTTTTTTTTCTTCTTGCTCGGCTCCTAAGCCTCGTAGCGTGATGTTAAAAGCCTTTAACCATCCTCGAGAATCGGGCTACCAAATACAAAAATAATTTTTCAAATCCGACGTTTTGTTTACAATTTCATGAGTTTTATTTTTTTTGCGCGGAATCCTAATTCCTTTTCTAAAATAAAAGTAGCATATAATACTCCTTATAATAATATCAGCTATTTGCCAGTGAAAGTTCCGCTAAAATCGGTTCAGTCGTTTCAAAGATTAGCCGGGACAAAAAGACTGAAAAATTTTTTTAAATTGTTTTTTTTTGTTACAATATAAGAACCGTATATACTTTCATATGCATTTAGTAAAAAACTGTTATTTTGACATTACAAACAGGCAATTAAATTTCACATAATATAGATGTTTCTCGTATATTGTCTTCCTATAGTAAAGTAGCTCATATTTATCTTACATTGTAACAGTTAATAAGTTATATCGTTTATTTGAAATCACTTTTTAAATAATTCTTTTCATTTGTATGTATTTTTTTGTTTATGTCTAAGCTGTGTACTTAAGTGACAAATTCACCATACTAATAGATATATAAGTTCTTTTATGTAATATGTTATTAGTGAACAAGTCGTTGGAGTACCTATAAATAAATAAATAAATGTATAGATTATAATAAATGTACGGTTAACTTGATGTCACTTAAAAATATTTAGTGTTTTAGACTGCCTCGTTGGCTTAGTAGTCGCAAGCACTGTTGCTGAGCATGAGGTCCTGGGTTCGATTCCTAGGTCGGGAAAAGTGTTATTGAGGTTTTCCATCTGGAATTTCTTGGTAGCAGCCCGGAGTCTGGATTTGTGTCCGGTTGATGGATTGCCACTAGCCGGACATGGACATGTTTAAGTCCCATGTTATAGGGTGCGAGCCTATTGAGGCTCGCCCCCTATTACATGGGACTTAAACATAGCCGGTGAAATGTGGGTGTACTATAGGTGCACTTCTGCCTAACCCTTCGGGGATAACAGGCGTGATGTTATGTTATTTAAACGCCAATAAACGTTTTTTCTTTCTTTCTTTATTTTCTTTAAAGCATTGGCCAAAAATTACAGTAGACCGGGAAAAGTGGAAAGGATAGTACCTACAGGCTCATAATAAGTAATAATTAAACTTACAATTTTCTCAGGATTTGCATATCCCCAAATCCATTCATCGTTTTCCTGAAAACATTAAAAAAAAAGTACCTAAGTGATTGCTTAATGTCCATATAATTTAAGCCAGCTAGTCCACTCAACTTAACCTAACCAGCCGACCTAACTTGAGTTATGTCTCAAAGAAAGGTAATCCAATCGAGCATTTTGTTCATCATTCACCAAACATGTGTTATTTGTTGAAATGCCATTCCATGCCTAGCCTTTTCTCAACTAAGTTGGGGTCGGCTTCCAGTCTAACCGGATGCAGCTGACTACCAGTATTTACTAACTGCCTATCTGAACTCCACAACCCAGTTATTTGGTAATACGATACCCCTTGGTAAGACTGGTTGTCAAACTTTCGGGCTTCTGACGACCCGTAACTACTGTCAAAGATCCACGAATGACAGCCGGGACCAGCGGCTTAACGTGCTTTCCGAGGCACGGAGGAGTCTTGGTATTTAACGATTTCACGGACCAACCGCGGCAAGCGTAGCATAACCTGATCGATTGACCCGTGCCGCTGTTAATAATTAGCCACAGGCCCCCCTGTGAAGTTTGTTGAAATATCATATTAATATTGAAGGATAAGTTGTTGGCGTGCTACACACATATTCTGGTCGGCACATTCGTTTCGGCAGTATTTGTTGAACAACAAAGCCGACGCGAAGCAATTACTACAATACAACAGAATAGAAATCTATCTATGGTTGCACAAATAAAGATGGTCAACATTTTAAAAAGTATCTCTGTAGCTTACCCCTTGAATAACAAGAAAATAAAAAGAATAATCTAACACGGATAAACATAAAACTAAACTATGTACAAGAACAAGACTGAACAAGTGTGTAGAACGCCTCATAGCGGTAAAACATTTGTAATTGCCATTCATTGACAATACGATTTCAAGAATACGAACGTCATAATACAATGCAGTACCTACAAGATCCTAGGACTAGGGCAAACCCCTTCTCAGGTATACGTCCGGTATGACTCAGTCTATTTACATCAACGGTAATGAACGTTGCGGTAAGATGGTTGTAACCATGATACAGTTATATTCCTAAGGATATACCTAGCTATTTACATGAAAGCGGTTCATAACTGTCGGAGTGCCCTAATTTTGTTAAGCGCCTGCTACACGGTCGCCAACCGCGTCCCCGACAGAGGTGAGCTTGGTTGGCGACCGGCAGAGCTGTTTCAATGTTTGGTCGTAAACCTCCATCTATACAGTTGTAAACCACCAAGATAGATGGAATATTCTTTATTGTACACCATAAAAATTACAGATATAAATGTAGAAATTTTACACATAGGGTGACACAATGGGCGGTCACCAAGGTCACCTCTGTCGGGACGCGGTTGGCGACCGTGTAGCAGGCGCTTTACTACGACCAATTTTGACGTAGCGCTCGCCGGCCGCTGCCGCGGCACCGCTCGCTTCGCTCGCTCGGCTCGCGCATAGTGGGTCACAGTTCTAACCTAACCTAACCTATTTGATGGGAGAGCCCTAATAGTTATATTACTAGATCGTGCTCGTATCATAGTTATATTCCTAGTAAGATAGTTATAAACCGCTTTCATGTTGTTTCACGGCTACAGCCATCTTACTGCGACATTTAGATACCTGCGACAAATATAAAAAATATTTAAAAAGATTAGAATTTAAAAAACTTGTAGACTGTTCCTAAGTGTTTTATGATTTACTATAAAATATCACAACTTACGTTTAAATCAATTGCGTTTTTAATGTAGTAATCAGTTCGGAACCGAAGTTGTGCCGAAGAAACTGTAACATCAAATTAATTTACACACACCACAAATCACGGCCACAAATGATATATGAATAAAAGCGAGTTAAACGAATAAGTATGTAAATCATAAAATCTTTTCTTAGGGCGTATAAAAAACACTATCTTTAAACTTTGTCATAGTTGCACATGTATTTATTACTTTAAATTACATGAGCATATCGATGCCTAACAGCCAATATTTTTCGATATGCATAATCCGCCTATATTGTTCGCACTGCTAGGACACAGGCCTCCTCTCTGTGAGAGGGAGTTGCATTATAATTATAGGGGAAATTACAACATAATTATGAATATTTTACTGCTGACGTCATCACGTCAACGCCGGCTGTCGCTGAAAACCAGCGTTGGGGCTCTGTCTCGCATAGGGTTGCAGCATTATGCTGAGCGATGGCCGTTTTGCATGGTTGTGACGCATATTTTCCCACAACTTGTTTCTTTTGTGTTTGTGTTCTTTTTTGCGTCATGTTTACCGCAAATAAATGTATTTTCTTTCTTTCTTTCTTTTTACTGATAAATATCTATAATATATAATAAAAGAAATATTTTAGAAGCATGTATGTGTGTAAGTATATTCTCTTACTGTATGTTTATATTTAAATTAGTGAATTGTTTTTGTGTTTTCTCTTCTACTCTTACACACGGTGTCTACATCTCTATATCTACTTTCCTATCACAGATATGCTGGAAGAGATTTCTTTTCTTTAGCAGTTTTTTTAGTCATTTCTATCGAAGCACGCCTTTACACGTATTTTTCTGTTTCTTTCTTTTTGTCTGTTAATATGTGGGTACATAAATGGTTGAATTAAATAAATAAAATGCATACCTAAGTACGAAGAAAGATTGAAGAAAGTTATTTGAATTGAAGGTTAATCAAACTAAAGTATAATTTAATAAACTATTATTATTATTTATTTGACTGCCTCGTTGGTCTAGTGGTCGCAAGCTCTACTGCTGAGCATGAGGTCCTGGGTTCGATTCCCGGGTCGGGCAAAGTGTTATTGGGTTTTTCCATCTGGAATTTCTCAGTGGCAGCCCGGAGTCTGGGTTTGTGCCCGGGTGATGGCAATAGGCTCGCCCCCTATTACATGGGACTTAAAGATAACTGGCGAAATGTGGGTGTACTATAGGTACACCTCTGCCTAACCCTTCGGGGAATACAGGCGTGATGTTATGTTATGTTATAATTTAATAAACAAATTACCTGTAATAAATAAACTTAATATCACTATGTAGCACTTGATTCCTTTTTCACTTTCACTCATGTTCTTTAATAACGACTATTTTCACTTTCTGATAAAATAGTTTTAAAGATCACACATTTGAGTCACATTAACTAGTCCCGTTTCTTGATAAAAATGTAGTTCTAAAATTGCGGATACCTACGTTTGCATCACACGATACACCCTTTAAGAATACGTACATCACCTCATGAAAGGTATTTTAATGCTAATTTGACCGATGATAACGTGTAACTCGATGTCACCAAAAAATAATATTTTTTAGTTCAGAAGTTCCACTTGTATCACTGTCGGTATTCAACTGGGCTTGGTGTACTTGGTCTCGTACTATTGACTTGATGACAACACGCTTAATTTGACAAATCTATTTACATACAGTTGTAGACATATAATTAGGAACGACTGATACCGAAGTTACTTTTCCATAAATAAGTGTCTGTTATTTTTGTATCAGTTTACTGATAATAACTTTTAACACCATGGTTAAATATCAATTATAATAGGCTTTTATACTACATACAAGTTACGCAAAATAGTTTGACTTCTATTAATAATTTAACCATGGTCCATTTGAACTACCAATTATTATTCGAAACTACACATAATTAGGAACGGGTAAAATGACTTCATTTATTAAACGATATCAGAATTTATTTAATGAAATTAACAATACATACTAAATAGGCTTTACCACTGCTTACAAAACTAAGCATTAATATTTTGTAGGATGAACCTTGCTTATAAATTTATATTAACTGCTCTGCAGCGACGGGGCATGGAATTCATTTAATTTTTACGGGTTCAACAGAGAAATAGTGCTCCAAGATTCGACAAAGGCGTCATACAATTCAAATTATTTGCCCTTTTAGCAGCCACACTCTACTTCTCCCCATAGATTTTCGGTCGGATTAACATCTGGGCTGTTTGTAGGCCAATCTAACACAGTGATTTGTTGATCACTAAGAAAATTTTTCACTGAATGAGCAGTGGGATTGGGATCGTTATCATGTGGAAATGTGTCTGTTTGTTCCGGCTAATTTTGGAAACGGCTAGACCGATTATGACGCGTCATAATTGGTCTAAGGATGTTATAAGGAGTATTTGTGTATCCTACGACTTCCAAGCGAACGAAGTCACGGAGCACAGCTTGTATATATGGCTGGTATGCCGTGCCATCCGACCAGCGCTCTTGCTGCAGGATAGGCCATGGTGTCCGAGGCAGTCGACTGCTTCACCGCATTGACAGTGATGTGGAGTCCCGCAAAGAGCACCCAGACGCAGACTTGTAGCGAGCCGAAAGGTGATGTCTTATTGATTTAAAAGAACTTTTTATTTGAATTCTTGGCAATGATATAGACGAGTATTATTAATAATAATTGCTGTTTCGATTTGGAAGGCACATGTCACATTTTCATGTTTACCTCTGGAGTGGCAGCGCATCTGAGGGTCAATTACTGTATTTTTAAGAAAATTCTCGTCCCAATATTGTCAGTCTCAATCTGTCAAAACTTACATTTTTGATGAGGTTTTGACATTGATTGTCGCTGAGATGAGATTGTGACTAGATTTTGAACATTTTTAATATCGGGAATTTGCCTCCTGGTAGGTATAACAGTTTGCATCAGGTGAGTCGTCTAATAACATTACAACAACCACAATAATGTAGGTTTTTTTAAATAATTTATTATAAATGTATAAAAAAAATTCATGAGCAAATATACAATTTTATACATAATACAAGTTTCAACAACACGTAAATTGTTACACTCGTGCGTTTTGATTTTCCACAGAGAGCTATAGTTTGAAGTCAGACGCGATTAATCGTTTATTTTCACAAAAGTCATTGGCGCCAAACTACAGACTCGATCCAGTCCAGATACATGGACACTCTGGAGTATATCCCAGGTAAGTTGGGCAGCGCGCAGCCGATGCCAAATGACGTCACGCCGACGATGTAGTGCATGCTGCCTTCTGTCGTGACCGGGAGAGAAATTTGTACTTGAAGAGGTCCGCCAGAGTCTCCCTAAAGAGAAAATTGTTTTTGTATAGTAGTTACAAGTGGTATGTACATGGCATATCTGGGTTGGTGAAGGGCTATAGTCGCCATCGTGCTCTAGAAGACTCTAGTATATAATACATTAGCATTATTTCATGCATCATCTTTGCAGCAACTTCCAGTCATGGGTGTATGTCGATATTTACAAATGACAGTTTTTGCTGACTCTTAATTTGCTGTTTCTTTATGTGTGGTCAATTCATCATCTTCAGATACTCACTAAACAGATAGATGAAAAAACCAATTACCTGGCAAGCATCAACTCCTCCCGCCAGCTTGCCTGCACAGATCTGGTTATCTCTGATGCCGCACCAGTTCCTGTTACATGACGGCTTGAGCAATTGGTCACAGACCTTGGTATCTATCAAGTCTACCACTGCGGCTTGCAGCTCAGGGGAGGTTTTTCGGCCAACTGTAACATTGTTGGTTTGTAACATGACCTGGTAACATTTTGCAGAAAAATCATATAAATTGCCTCTAAGAATGAGGATGTCAAAATAGTCAAAGTCTGTATGTAATGTTTGGAACACAAATTAAGAATATTAAAGTGTTTGTCAAATCAATTTGATAAAGTAAGATAGAATGAACTCCCAAAGATCTTGCTATTGCGTAAAATCGATCTAACTTAATGAGCCGTCAATAGTTATAAACACATTGAAACGAGGTAATTGGTAGGAAAACAATGCCATTATTTAGGTTATTAGATACACATAGTCATCATTAGACTTCCATATAAATTGCAAAACTGAAGCAAGGAAATCAATTTTCAACGGATCCTATAATGATTGCAAACAACAAACTACTAGCTTTCATTTGTGTTTAAAAAAAAATCAGGATTATACAAAATATAGACAGGACATGAAAAAGACATACGGTGTGAATATGTCAGAACATATTCACACCGTATGTCTTTTTCACACCTTGCCACTTCACACCTTATATATTTTGTATAGTCCTCATTTTTTTTAATACACAAATGAAAGCTAGTGGCTTTAGAAAGAGATAGCACACAGATATGAATACTAATACAAAATAAACCAAACAACTTCTTACTAGTTTCCACAACGCCCCACCCAGTGAGGGTAGCCTCAGTCCCCAGGCTGCTGGTATTGAACTTGGTCCACAAACACGCTGGCTGGACGTACTTGCTGAACACCACGTGGTCTTCTAGCTCCATCAGAGCTATGTCGTAGTACTTCTTCGGAGGATGGTACTCGGGGTGCACTATAATGTTGATGATCTTTGCGTCCGTTGGCAGGACGCCATTTGCGTACTAAAACAGGAATCAATATAACGTTCTCGTGAAAATATAAAGATGATTAGATATTTTAGTTTTTCGATCTATAACAATTAAAATTCACGACCAAAAGAAGTCGGCAGTCATCTCTTATGCTTCAGAAAATATTAAAATTATCTTAATAAAAGCATACAAAATAAGGTATACCCAAACACCAAATGAAGGTGACAAACCTCTATTTGGGTAAGTATGTAGAACTGATTAAATAAGGCGTAAAACTGACCACGTCAATAATATTCTTGTCCCCCAACCTGATGATCTTCGGCACAGGATCAGCAATAGTCGTGTCTCTGTCAGAAGCGCGAGAGCAGTGACCCGCCGTTAGCACAAACTTGGAGCTGATGAGGGAGCTGCCGCATTTAAACACCCATGTGCCTGTTGACGCTTTCCAACCTATGGCTCCCTGGGATTTTGGTTAAAACACGTTATTAGTTAGAACGCAAGAAAATAATGAAAAAACTAAAGAAAGATTATAAGAAATTTAAGAAAATTATTAAAAAAATACAAAACGTTAACTTCTAATGGAGCAGCCATTAGAAGTTAAGGTTTTTTTTTTTTTTTAAGTACGTAAATACAGTGTAAATTATTATTTCTATCTCACTTTACCTTACCTTGTTTGACTCAATAAAATATTCATGCTACTGCATTTGTCAAGTTAACAAAAAGTTCCTTCCAAGTAACAAAATAAAAAAAAAAACGAAAATAAGGGTCAGACAGTAGATGAGGAAAGGTGCTGGAAGTTACTCACCATGTGAGGAAACTCGCCAGCCTCAGTTATTCGTCCTCCAATAGCGGCTAAAGGTGGGATGTTATTTGGATTAGAATTTTCCCATTCTCTCATACCTGGAAAAATAATTTACAACCACACGTAAGTGGGTAACACTTGAACTGAGAAACCCCCCTTACGGCTACAAAAGGAAGGCGCTGTCGAAGTGAAATTGTTGCAATGGACGTGCAGTTGACTGTACATGTGTAGTATAGTTTCAGTTTTATAATAAAAACCGGCGAAGTGCGTGTCGGACCACGCAAAATGAAGGTTTCCGTAGTTGGGACGAATTTATCCCAAGAAAAAACTTAACATTGTTAAAAAACATGTTCTCTCATATATTCCAACTGCACATGTTAGTTGGCCGACTATTACTCGTTAACTTGTAAAGCGTACTTAGCTGGGATAGTTTTCTTGTAACTTCGTTATATTATTATACAGGGTGGCGATTAGGTTATCACATTAATTGAAACCACGTATTCACTACATGATTCTGGACCCCGCTACGTTAAAAATTTTCGTCTGTTATTAAAAAACAAAATTTGCTGCTCCATACATTTTTGCCTACCTACGAGGTCAAAATGTATGGAGCAGCCAATTTTTTTTTAATAACCGACGAAAAATTTCTGCTTTGCCCGGCTTGGGCGGGGCACCGCTGTGTCCTCGTGGAAGCGATCGGCGGCAGCGATCTTTCGAGAGTAAATGGGAAGTCATTACCTCCTTCTGTGAGGCAGTAATGCGTGCGAAGGAGGAGGCGGAACGCGTGAGGGAGAGGCAAGCTTTGCGCCCTCACGCTCCTAGTCGCCGCAGGAGATGCCCTGGGCGTCGGGAATTGATAGCTGATTCTCGGCCACCGTAGGTGCGGGCTTGCGGATGGCGAGCAATGGGTAGCTCGCCATCCGGTAAGGACCAGGCCTGGTTCGACGACGCATTGTGTTTCACGCGCGCCTCAAAGCGATATCAGCACTATTGACGGGGTCCGCTAGGGCCGATGCCAGCTAGGGTTGCGGGATGTTCGAAAGAGTTACCGTGGCCCCGGCACAGGCAACTGAAGGAACACGGGTGGGTTTTAATCAGTAAAAGTCTGACACGCCCTCCCACTCCGCTCAGAGCGGGAGAAGTCATTTGATGACTTCCCATCAAAAAAAAAAAGGGGGGGGGGGACACTTGACTCTAACAAAAATTAGCACTTTAAAGCTTAATATTTCGCAAACGGATCCCTGGATCGAAAAATGGTTTTCACACACCCGTAATAAGTTTAAACGGCCCATCCAACGACCACCCCACACCATGGGATTGAGGGGAAAAAACGTCATCCCCACTTTACGTGTAGGGGCGGATCCCTAAAAAAATTTTTTTTTTCAAGATTATGTTTTACCACCTTGTCGGCGTGATTAATATAGAGTATACCCGTGCCACAGCTTTCTAGTACTAAAAGTCTCTGTGCTAAGCCGCGGACAGGCAGACGGCTATGACGAAACTACATATTATAAGGGTATTCCTTATTGACTACGTGTGCACGCGCGCGCGACGGAGCACCGGGCCGCCGCCGCCATTGCTACTGAACGAGTCGACGATTTTATACGTCACGCGCGATGCGTTTAAATGTACGCGTCCTCAAGACAAAATTATTGTAAATGCAAAGTGAATTCAAACCCACTGATTCAAGAAGCGGAGTTTCATATTACGGATGGTAATATGAAACTCCGCTTCACTACGGAACCCTAAAAATACAAAACTAATAGTTACCACTTACATTCTTCTGTTCTTAGACTACTTTCGTGTCGAGTGTTTAATTCCCAAATGTATTCGTAGCATTCTGGAACAAGAAATATATTACCTATTTAAAAACGAATAATTTTAGAAACTTTGATTTCTGTTGGTTAAATTTCAACGCACGCGTTACTTACAATGACTGTGATTTTAAAGAAGAAAAAAAAACAGCGAAAAATCAACACACTGGCGCATGAGCATGTTGACCATATTCCTTTAAATTCACAAATCATTATTCTTCTGCCCTTTTATCCAAAATAATTGTTGGTAATGGGCAGGATTTTTTTTGGAATTTATGTTCCATTCAAATAAAAGGTTTTTTATTATTGGTCGATGGTCTTCCAATCATTTATATAGCTATTACTATTATTTACATATTATTAACTTTCTTCCTAGCTTTATCATCTTTCGAACAATTCATACACATGGCCTAGAAAGTCTTGGTTAAAACATTGCCTTACTTATTTCACAGATCCGTCGTCCTGGCGCACTGAAGTTAGGTTTCGGTGGATCGTACGGCGTGCAGGAGTCCTTAACTTTGTCAAGTGTCCTACCCGGATTATCTGGAACATTCTGGAAAAGTGTTTTATGGTGTACTTTAATTTTTGGTGTAGTATGCATATGATAATTATGGCGCCAATGTATACGATACCTTACATGGGCGCCATAATTATCATAATTATGCATTATAGTCCTTCACTTATTAAGACTGTTTCTAGTATAAATGTTATGTATGTGTTGTGGCTGTGCTTTTTATAAACAAATAAATAAATAATTCGAACTAGGGACATAGGTACTTATTTTGTGATTATCTATCTATCTTTGTTTAACATCTTGACAACGGTTTCTAGTCTATACAGAAGAAAGTATTCATAATAAAGAAGGAACCTCTGCTATTGTTTTATGGGTCAAAGTCAATTCATTTAAGTATTTCAAATAGGCACACAAAAGGCACATTTTAACGTTATAATAAAAAAAACAGAATTGATTCTAGTCGCGCCTTCCAAAATGTACTTTCGTATAGAGAAAAATGGGCAAGAAACTCCACTGTTACTCTTTTAAAATGTTTGACAAATATAATATAGGTACACATAATGTTTTTAAATAAGTACTACAAATTACTCACTGGTTTATTTGCTGGCTTAGTAACAACTGCGTATCCCCAAACCCATTTATCTTCCTGCTGAAAATATAATGTCAATTATTAACGAAATCTGAAACGGAACATTAAACATGAAAATTAAGTTAATCAATTTAATATTTCGAGGGGCTCGTGGCTGAATAATATCAGCCGCTCGGGTCGATGTTCAAGGATAAGCAACGCTTGCCGAGGTTGGTCCGTGAATGGGTGACAATCCATTACATACCGAGACTCCATGCCTCGGAAAACAGCCCCCCGCTCTCATTTGCCATTGTACATCTTGGACAGTCCTTACGGATAGTCAGAAGCCCAGATAGTCTGACAACCAGTCTTACTAAGGGGTATCGTGTTACCCAGTAACTGGGTTGTGGAGGCCCGATAGGCAGCCCATGTAAAATACTGGTATTCAGCTGCATCCGGTTAGACTGGAAGCTGACCCTAACATAGTTGGGAAAAGGCTAGGCAGATGATAATTTCCTGCGTCGTTAAAGATTTAGCTAGTTATTTTCGTCTAATTTCGTGACTTCATAGTAAAGTCAATGGTTGTAATAACATCCGTATAATTTGTCAATAATAATAATTCTACGTATAAGGAAATTATTTCAACAACGCACGTGCGACCATTCATTTTATTGTTTATTGCCGAACTATGACGTCAGAATACTAGTAGCAAGGACTGGGGCAAGCCCCGTCTCAGCTCCGGTACGATTCAATTTATTGACATACGCCTTGTTATGATAACCTCTCTACCATTAACAGTAAAACTATTCACTCCTTTATTTATAAACGTTACTTAGTGTTAAGTAATGATTAGCGACTGTTTAACCGTGAATTTTTGACGTTTAAACGTCTCTTACCTTTAAGGGGGATACGCTAAGGTAGCCCACGAAATTCAAATTTTCTTACGTGTTTACCTTGGCGCTCTCGCCTTAAGCAACGCTTATAAACAAACTCGCTAACATGAAAGAGCTTCAGATAACTTGTTATATGATAGGAATATTATTGTTCTATTTACTTGAAAAGCAATGTCCACACTGCATTCACAAGCGTGAGTGACCAAGATATTGTTACTAAGATTTGTATGGTATTAATGTGAAATACAAAACAAAAACAAAATAATAATCAAGCAAATAAAGACAACAGTAGTCTCACGAGCGTGTGATTCATGCTCGTTGCGTTTCTTTATGTCACTTGAGAAGCTGGTGTAAGGTTCAATTTACATTGACGCTAGAAACAGTAAATAAATAAATTATGAAATATCTTTATGTATTGCTGGACGTAATTCTCCAATGTTGAAGTAAAACAAATACAGATCTCTTGTTTAGTGTAGGTATGTGAGTTATTAATAGATTTTTAATTAAATTAACAGTGAGATCGTCAAGGTAATTCTGAGGAAAAATATCGTTAAATCAATGTCATATCTACTTGAATTATTAGTGCGAGATGTTGCGGTCCCTAACCTGATTGTTAAGCATAGTTATTATAGGTTATTATACAAACAATTGGTGCACGAAAATGGCGTAGGCCTTGTCTAGTTACTTTTATCATAAATTTGTAACCAAAGTAAAAATTGTTCTTTGAAAAAATGGTCTTCTGAAAACATCAGTTTGATACGAAAGAAAAGAAAGAAGAAATAAAATACGTTTCTTTGCGGTAAACATGACGCAAAGAAAGAACACAAACACAAAAAATAAACAAGTTGAGGGTAAATTTGCGTCACGTCCACGCAAAACGGCCATCGCTCAGCATAATGCTGCGACCCTATGCGAGACAGAGCCCCACCGCTGGTTTTCAGCGACGTGATGACGTCAGCCGGTGCAGCATGCAATGAAATATAAATAAGAAATAAAATAAATACACAATACTTAATCTTAATCTTTAGATATATAAATACAATATTTAAAATAAGCTAGTTTCACATCATTATCAATTATATTACTACACTAGCCTTGTAGCAACTGCGGGGCGTGATACTAAAAGGTAATGCTACTACTCTAATATGGTTACTGGGTATCTTTGTGCTAAGTACATTATCTATTTCATTTTTGATAACTGAATTTTCAGTAGGTACGAGTAATAGTTATTATTATGAAATAAATAAAAAAAAACTTACGTTTCTATTGTTATAATCATTTTCGGACCGATGTTGGGCAGAAGATACTGTAAGAACAAATAAAGTAAGAAATTTTATGTATAGTAAAAATTAGTTCTAAAAGCAAAAACTGACTTTTTAACCAATTACATATACAGGGCGTCCCACGGATATGCCACATGGAGGGAAAGTACCTTGAATATTGTAGATGGAACATTTTACTGAAAGAAGACATTATTTGAATTTAAAAAGCAATTTAAACTGCATTCATAGATATTTAAATAATTACATGGTTGAACCGGAAATCGAACCCGTTACACGAGAAAAATAATCACCCTGTAGCTTTATCATACCGATCGAAAGGCTTCATAAGGATTATTTTTTGCTAAATAACATAGTGTCAAAAATAAAAAGAAGACCATGAATTTTAACATTTTTAATACAAAATTAATCAATTTATCAAATGCTCAAAATGAGTCCCTTCCTGTTGAATACAAAGGCGCACTCTTTTGATTATTTCGCTCCCTGTCGATTTTTTGATCTTGTTGTGGTGGATATTTAGAATAATACGTCTAAGTTCTGCTTGTAGCTCGTGGACACTGTCATACTGGTTCTTGTAAACTAAATTTTTTACATAATGCCATAAAAAAAATCTAACGGGGTTAGATCTGGGGATCTCGGCGGCCATCTCATTTGTCCATTTATCCCGATCCAGGGATGAAAGTGTTCATTGAGATAGTCCCTTGTTCTGTGACTGTTATAAGCCGGAGCCCCATCTTGCTGAAAAGTAAGGTTTTGTCGTTCTGCAACCGGAAGATTATTTATCTCATTTCTCAAAATCTCAAGTATTTCTAAATACCTTTCCGTACTCAAATGCCCTTCGTAAAAATGTACTAAGAGGACCCGGTTTTTTACAATCCCACCAACAGTTGAACGAGAAACGCACTTGATTATTAGTCTCGCGGATACGTAAGGGATTCTCCCTGGACCAAATGCGATTGTTGTGTCGGTTGTACATACCATAATTACTGAAGTTGACTAATTACAGTTGTTACTGAGTCTGACCAGATAATATTATTTAGAAAATACCTAATCCTAGAGGATCACCTCTAGGATGAGCCTCTCGATTTCATGGCAGAAAATAAGTCGTCTTTCAGCATCACCGGGCAGTAATTTTTGTACTAATCGCCCTTCAATGTAACTTTTGAATTTGTATTTTTTTAGTACACGGTGTATTTTGCTTTTCGAAATTCCGATTACTTTTTCACCTTCCCTCACTGAACTTTTAGGATTTGCCTCAAAGTATATCAAAATGTCGAGTTCATCGTCAGTGTTTATCATTTGGTGCCGCGGTTGTGGTGGGATGGTGTTGTAGTATTTTACATGGAGCGACTGCCTATCTGACCTCCACAACCCAGTAACTGGGTAATACGATACCCCTTGGTAAGACTGGTTGTCAGACTTTCGGGCTTCTGACGACCCGTAACGACTGTCAAAGATCCACGAATGACAGCCGGGACCAACGGCTTAACGTGCTTTCCGAGGCACGGAGGAGTCTCGGTATGTAAAGATGGTCACCCATCCACGAACCAACCCCGGCAAGCGTAGCTTAACCTGATGGATCGACCCGTGCGGCTGTTATTACTGCTGGTATGATAAAACTACAGTGTGATTATTTTTCTCATGTAACGGGTTCGATTCCCGGTTCAACCATGTAATTATTTAAATATCTATGAATGCAGTTTAAATTGTTTTTTAAATTCAAATAATGTCTTCTTTCAGTAAAATGTTCCATCTACAATATTCAAGGTACTTTCCTTCCATGTGGCATATCTGTGGGACGCTCTGTATAGGTAAGTACCATCGGAACCACTACGGGGAACCACTTTTCAATCTTATTACTTTAGTCATAAGGTCTAAAAGTGGTTCACCGTAAATGTCCGTAATAGTACCTACCTTTTGTTATTATTTAAAAGCAAAGCCACATTAATTCATTCAATTATTTCAGCAAACAAAGTACATTGAAGGTAACATCAGAAGCACACAGTATACAGGATTATTTATGTTATTCAACATACACAAACGAAATACCTGTAAAAAATAAACTTAAAATCAGTACGTAGCACTTGATTATAACTTTTTCACTATCACTCATTTTAATGTCCTTTTACACATTTCTCATTAACGACTTTAAAACCACGAAATAAACAAGTTAGTAAACAGCCTCCATAGCTCTAAAAACGCGGATATACGTTTGATTCACACGAAAAACCTATAAGAATACGTATATTACGTCATAGCAGGTGTTTTTATGCGAACTTGACCGATGATGACCGGTAACTCGGCGCCCCATCAAGGTTAGCGCAGAAGTTCCACTTTAAAAGTGACTGAAATTGCCCTCGTAGCGCGATAAAAATGGCCGCGGAAAAAAAACAAACACGAAAAGAACAAGTTGGGGCAAAATATGCACGGGGAGGGCTAAGTTCTGAGTTAAGCGATAAATACGATAAATGCGTGCACTGACTGGATAGGTTCACTGAAATCCGTGTGGTTCTTTTCTCAAGAGACCATCTTAGACACTAATCTGAACCGAACACATCTAGTTTTAAAACATTATTTATTTTTGGTGCAGGAGCAGAAAACCTCAAACGGCGCAAATATAACAACCTCATTGGGAGCTATATGTTTGAGCCGTTTGGGGTTGAAACACTAGGGCCGTGGGGTCCGAATGCGCATCGATTATTTCGGGGTATCGCCAAGCGGTTGGTCGAATTTTCACGTGACCAGAGGGCTGGCCTATGTTTAGGTCAAAGAATCAGCATTGCCATCCAACGTGGCAACGCTACCGGCCTTTTGGGCACTTTTCCCACTGACAGCGATGCGGACGAATTTTGTAATGCCCAATGAGCTCTCTCTTTTATTTTATTTTTTCTCTTTTTTATATACTTGTACATAATATATATATATAGGTATATATATTTTAGTTAAAATTGTGTATCATGTTAAAACATTAAAAAGTAGTTTTTGAGTAAAAAAAAAAATTACGTGTAAGTGTTTTTTTAACTAATTTACAGAAATTAATATTAATTCCTATTTATTTATTTTATTAGTTCACCAACAATTGTTTACTCTGGTTTTATGCTTAAGAGTAACATGCATAAATGTATACGCAACAGTACAAAAATCACTTACAGGCAAACTCCGCATGCATAAAGAAGTTGTGCAAAAATTAATTATAATTAATCTAGTTTTAAATGACTTAACCAAAAGTCTAAATAATTAATATAACAATATACTAAACTATACTCATTATATGTAAACACATTTCCTTTGTTCGCTGAAACTGTACGTTTAACGTTACAATCTAATGAGGTTATATCAATCAACAATTACATTGCGGTAAAGAGCTTTCGAAATTCGCAGTGTTCACATATTTCTACACGTGATTGTATACATGTAGAGTGCTACAAAGAGGGAAAATCTCGTATTTTTAAGCACGTTCGTATTCTAATCTCAGTCTCAATCTGTCAAAAAAACGCTCTAAATTCCCTACATTTTTGTCAAGTTTTTGACATTGATTGTCGCTGAGATGAGATTGCGACTTGAATTTGAACGCTTTTTAAGAGAAATGGCCCTATAGTAATGGCGCGTGGACAAAATTGGAACTGATGCCGCCATCTTGTTTTTTCAATTCATTTCTCAAAATAATTGCACGCGTGTTTACCAAATCCTCCCCCCCCACAACTTCAATCGAGCGCCAAAAGACCAGCAGTAGCAGTGTAACAGGGACATTCAGACTGAAAACAGTGTTTTTTTAAAGGAGTTAACCTTCTGTATCTCTCCCGTTGTGCCAGTAAGACTCACGGGACTGAGCCAACCTTATTTGCGGTGTAGTTATCTCCCGATATGTCTCATTTCACACCTTAATGTCTACCTTTGCTTTTCGTAAGTAATTTTTTATGGGGTCATAAATTCCGAGTAGAGGCAACTTGGAAAACTTTTTTGAGGAAAAATGGGTGTTTATCTGTTTACATAGATCATGGTAATTTGCGCTTACTGTATTGTTTCGGGTTGTTGGTTTGGGAAGTTTAATTTTGGAATTATGAGTTTTTGAGGTTAGGCTTTGTGATTGGTTAGTTTGTCTTTGCACTAGTAGTAAAGCCTGCTTCGTTGGTCTAGTGGGCGCAAGCGCTACTGCTGACCATGAGGTCTTGGGTTCGATTCCCGGGTCGGGCAAAGTGTAATTGGGTTTTTCTATCTGGAATTTCTAAGTAGCATCCTGGAGTCTGGATTTGTGCCCGGTTGATGGCAATAGGCTCGCCTTCTGTTACATGGGACTTAAAGAGTTTAAATTCCATAGTATACCAACATTTAGGTGTACTAAATATAATAGTACACCTTGCCTAACCCTTCGGGGAAACAAGGCGTGATGTTATGTTTAAGTAGTTACGTATAATAATTAGGCAAAAACAATGATCACTTTTGAAGTTATGCTGTTCGTCTTGAATCGAAGGGAATCTTAATGTTTTTATGGTAATTACGTCTAGATGGGACAATCAAGACAGCTGCAGTTAAAAGAGAGTAGGTTCTTATAATACTAGATAAAGATTATACAGCTTATTTGATGTACGTCGTAATATGAATAGTATGAATAAACCATCTCTATTTCAATTTAAAACCTTTACAAAAATAAAGAAAAACAGTTGCTTAATATCAAATTACAAGAAACAGATCATGTGCTCTAAATGCAAGCCATTTGTTGAGTATTGCAATGGGCGATACAAATTGCCCTATCGAGGGCAGATTAGCACAAATCCCCTTCACAGTAAATGGAAAACCGAAGCTTGACGAAGCTCTCCGAAGGACACCGATGTGTGCCGAAGTAATACGAATTAAGCCGAAGCCACGCTACCCACTTTACCGACGTCCTCATGGTTTTTTTTGGTTTTAAGCTTTTTCTCTTCAATGTAAGGAAATACGAGGACTTTGTACTGCTACGGGAAACGGTTTTTTTAATTGATTTTTCTGGAAGCTTCGATTGAATTTGAATAGAGGTGTGTTAGTCTAACACTGTCCATCTTTTTTCTGGGATTCATTTGAAGATCATTTATGAGTGATGATAGCTTAGAAACAATACATCTTGGATAGAGTGGATTATATTTGTTTAGCCCATGATATATACTACGTTCAGAAGGCATGCTACAGAATAAAATTTACGCCAAGCACCTAAGGCTGTTGTTGACCAGCCAAATAATAGGGATTAGTTCTGTTACCATCTTTCATTTACCAACCAAAGAGGATAAACACTTGTCCATAAATTTCCCCTATGCCCCAAATTGACCACCACAGTATTTTAACAAAGTAATACTTATTTCTATAGCCGTGATAAACGCCACAGCAAAACATCACATAATAGATCCACTCTGGCCGGGTAAGCTGGGCAATTTGTCCGGGTAGCGACTGAACATTTGTTCGATATCCTATCAAGTCCCCGGTTATATACGGATATAGCTGTAACAAAGAGAGATTACTTACAATTTCTAGTAAGAGCCAGTAATGTTGCGTGATTAAATTGTTCCTTTAAAGGGTTTCTTTTGTGAGTTCCAGTTTTGTGGGTTTTTAGCAGTTGGTTAGTTTTAAATTCACTTGCTCAATTAAGCCTACCTTCACCGTCATTACGTCAATACTCAATTCTTTATTGCATTCCATATGTATTGCATAGATGGTATAAAAAAGTAAAAGATCAGTATGAACCCTGTCAGGCATAGCAAAATTAGAAGAGAGGGGATATACGCTTTAGCCAATTTTGGAACAATTTTCGATGAATATTGCATCAAAGTTTCGTTTACAAAATGGTGAAGTGAATTCTATGTAAAAGGTATCTTTAATGTTTTATTTAAGCCATGATTGATATGTTCTTTCAGAGTTTCCAATCAAATAACAGAAAAGTACATACATTCATTCTTAATTCGTTGCATACATAGATAAGCATCGAACGAAGAACTACTTAATAGAAAAATCATCAGAACAATACATCGAAGTACTAGAGGGACATAACAACAGCAGAGCAGGTGTGTTCAATTATGGAAAGCACTTGTTGCGCGCCCATGAAACTGAGTGGACCGAGTTAAGTGTGGAACTTGGCTTGTAAAGCCTTCATAATGCAGGCAATGTGCCGGAGTTAGTTCTTTGAGAACCTGGCGCCCTGGTACCTACGATTTAATCAATGCATTAGAAGTGTTAGAAATCAGTAATCGAATTTTAAATTTAGCTGTGGTACAACTATGTAATTTTTAATTAATTTCGAATTTAACGCATAAATAACTTGAATCTCCTGAATGTATTTAATAAATCAGCTGTGTTCATAGTAATTAGTTATTTTGGACATATTAATTTGTTCTATCCAAGTGATAAATAAACTGATTTTGAAATTGTATCCTTTCAATAAATAACATGATCTGTGTGTTCTGGAAAATAAATGATTTCGAATAAATTATTACCTACGTTACATTATCTATGATATTAAAATAACCGGGCTATCGGGCCCTGCACTAAAACAAATGTTATTGTTTTTGTGTTTCGTCTTAAATTATGCCTGTTCAAACAATTAAGATTAAAAAAAAATAGTTTCGCAGCCGCCATCTTGGTGACCAAATACACACTTTACACTTTTAAAGTGTCAGTCACAATGTGAAATTCACAAAAGTGTGGATTCGAAAGAAGAAAGTCGCATAGAGCATAACGTGTATGAAGTATGAACGCTTTTTCGCGTGACGATTTCTACCAGTTCACTCCTGTCGCAAGCCGTGTTAAAGAACTTCGTTCCAAAAACCCGACTAGACACTTTATGTTTCATGCAACATAGAGTTCAGTTCAGTAGTACAGCAGTCTAATAGCAGTTGCAGGATCTTTCACGCTATCGAGAGGATTAAAGTCAATAAATAAAGTGCATAATATAAGTTATACACACACGGACTGCAAAGCAATGAGCTTTCCAATTATGACCAATCATTTATTGGAAACTCGTTGAAACCGTATTTCATGTGGGCGACGGGGATTCAGCTGTCGCGGGTTTTAAAATCCCGGGGGATAATCCCACCGCCAGTGGACGGGGAATGCCCATCCCGCTTATTCCGCATCACTTTATCCCCCAGTTTTATTCGCAACGATGTTTATTTAGTGATATCAACAAGACTTTGAAAGGCGCTGATTGGAGTCTTTCCGAAACTGATTGACGGATTCATGTACCTAACTGAAAAGGGATATTTCCATCTTTTTCTAATTTTCTAGACGAAAGCGTGACTAATAACTATTACGACTAGTTCTCTCTAGTTTGTGTTGCTAACTTTCTGTCTAACTTGGGTTTTAAACCTACATTCCTAGTCCTCCAGTTAGGATGTAGTTTTAACTGAAGACACTCATGAATTTGAATGTCTTCGGTAGTGTTAGTCATATATAGAAAAAAAACGGCCTGGTGAAGATCGAAGGAATTCGCTGCATGTAGGAAGCGCTGGACCAATCATTGTGACGATACTTGGGGGAGGCCTATGTCCAGTAGTGGACGTCCTTCAGCTGAATGATGGCGAGAGTAATGAAGAATGATGAACTTGGAACTTATAAGTGGAAAAGTAGGACATCTTCGATTTCAGCGTGGCCTAGGGTATATTTTTTTACCAGATTTTTAAAAAATATATTTATACAGGCACTAAATTAACTAACAAACTATTTAAAAAAGATATAATAACCTAACCTAACTAAAACTAATAACAAACTAAAATATGGCGTCGAAAAATTCCTCCGCATCGCTGTCGACTGGTAATGTACCCAAGAGACTGGCGGCATTGCCACGTTGTATGGCAATGCTTAGCCTCTGGCCAAGGTAAAAGCCGGCCCTTGGGTCACGGGAAGTGTCAACTAGCCGTTTGGAGATTTCGTTAAACAAACCATGAGCGCTCGGACCCCACGGCCCGAGGGTTTCAACCCCAAACGGCTCGAAAATATAATTACTTTATATAATTAGGTTATTATACTTTCGCCGCTTGAGGTTTTCCGCAGCCGCAGCAGCAGCGCTAGCACAGCACGCCGAGCCGGGAAGATGGGATGGCGCAAGAGTGTCGACACAAGTTGCGTCCCACACTAAAGGCCTACCCACCTTGTTTTTGTTTTTGTTTTTGGGGAATGGCATCTCGCAGTTCAACCTATAGGAGGTTGTCGACTGCTTAACCGGGCTTTCCTGTGGATGCCTCAATAAATTAAGGCCTCCAGCCAGGCTTAAAACTAAGACTAAAAACTAAGCGACTACACGCTAAGGGCACCCCCTGTGGGGTACGGACCTCGGCTTAGGGCGTCGCTGGGAGAGGACAGCAATGGGACATGCTGGATCGGATTATTTGGGGGCAAATTTAGAATTACGGGCTCAGCTGCGCGGGCTGGCTCGAGCAAGGGTCGGGGTGGGTATGGACGGGGGCGTCGCGGTGGCCCTCGGCGGCGAGGGCGGAAGCACGGCGGTCTCGATTTGAGTTTCCGGATCGTGCTGGTGGCGGGATTACTCTCCTGGAGGAGAGTTATGGCGTTACCACGTTGTATGGCTTAGCCTCTGGCCAAGGTAAAAACCAGCCCTTGGGTCACGGGAAGTGTCAACCAGCCGCTTGGAGATTTTGTTGAACAAAGCATGAGCACTCGGACTCCACGGCCCGAGGTTTTCAACCCCAAACGGCTCAAAAATATAATTAACGGTAAGGTTATTATACTTTCGCCGCTTGAGGTTTTCTGCAGCCGAAGCAGCAGCGCCAGCACAGCATGCCGAGCCAGGAAGATGGGATGGCGCCAGAATATCGACACGCGTTGCGTCCCACACTAAAGTCCTACCCACCTTCCATGGAAATAAGGACATGCCGTCCGGTCTCTTGCCATCGTCGCGTGCCAAAGTAATGGGTTCTAATACAGCTGGAGCGCAGCCGGTATCAAGGGCTCGTCGGATGATGTCATTAATGTTCGCGTGCTGCGCTAAGCGGCCCACACTTCAGCTGCAAGACAGACCGTGGTGTCCGAGGCTGTTGACAACTTCGCCACAGTGACAGCGATGAGGAGAACAACAAGGAGCGCCTAGTCGTAGGGAAGCAGCGAGGCGGAAAGTAGTGTCGTCAAACAATGCGCCTATGTTCGACGACGGTAGTGCACGAAGCCAAAGACCCGACTCCCACTTACCCACAGCCAGCAGGCGGGCACGCTCCACAGTAGTAGCAGACATTTCAAGTAATTTTTTCTGTACTACTCTGCAGATCGGCTCATCCCACCGTCTCTGGAAAGATGGATTTTCGGGTGGATCTGAATTCAGGTAAGCGAGTTTCCAGGCATCTATAGCCTCGGTGAAGCACGGCACATCAAAATTAATCAGTGTGGAGGCCAAGATTTTCCTGATTAATTTCTCAGTGCCGTGGACCGAGGATATTAAAGACGGTAAACTAATACCTAATAACTAATTTTGCGGACGCCGAGGCATCCTATACGAATGGGAAGAGTAGCTTGTGCCCAAGCTCGGTCGTCCATGGCCATATTTAAAATTGAAGTTAATGTATGTATGGCCGGATAATTTGGTTCATTTTGTCTAAAAGGTGAGTGTGATTCCATAAATGGGAAGCGGGAAGGAAATGAAGGAATTAAGAGCCGAAACAGCAATAACGGATTAAGGTTATGGCCAAATGCATGTTAATTTGGAACAATCTTTCCGAAACGTCATTGAAATTTTGTATTTTTTCCTCAATAAAACCGGGAAAAGAATTATCAAAGACCCAAGAAGACGAAGAGAGTTTTTTTTTTAATAATTTTGATTTCTGAAGCTTATTGGGTGAATGGCTAAACTAAAAATCACTTGCCCGAGGAGTCACCTTGTTGACAGCCAACAGCAGATTCCAGAAGGTTGTCTTGATATAGTAATTTAGAAGGGTGTCTGTAACATTGCCAAAGGAAATTATAGATTTGGGGTATTTCATTTCTTTTTTAGTTTCTGCCAGCAAAGTGTCCCTATTTATAGAATCAAGGCATTCTTTATGTCAACCTTCAGGATGACCTTTCCTTTGCCAGAATTTTGGTATGTCGGCAACACGTGTACGGCAGCCTCACAGCTCCGTTTGGAGCCGTAACCTAGCTGCAGGGGCTGAAACTTTTCCGAAACCATTTCACCATAAAATTTACAATAAATCTTGGCTGCCATACGTCGATAAGTAGTTCCCACGGCAATGGGACGATTTCCGCCATCCCTCTTACGCAGAGCGCATAGACTGGCCCTATACAGAACGTCGATGACGGCTTGTTCACCTTGCCGGAGAGCATAAGGTTAATCAGAGCCATAAGCTCCTTCAAGAGTAACTCACCAGCTGCCCAGGTGCCTGGACTGATAAGGTCCTTAAGGTGCTGAGGACTCAGACCGTCGAGGCCGCCAGCGGAGCCGCTCCGGAAGGAGCAAACGGCTGTGACCAACTATCGACTTGTAATGGTGAGGGAGTGATTATCCGGAACAGGGGGGTCGGGAAAAGAGAGGCCATCCGCCGGGGCAGGGTATTTGCTCTTCAGAGCTGCGAGCGTTTCTGGAGAGCACGGTGCCATCACATCACTACTGAAAAGAATCCTGGCTGCTCCGCTAATGTCACCTTCTCCTAACTTAGATTCTACCAGATGGGATATACCTCTTAATATATCTCTGTGTCTGTAATTAGAGACGAAATATTACAGTTTTCTTTAATTTGCGCAGTTAATGTCTTTTTGGTTGCCAAATTCTTTTGTACATGTAGAATTCTATAAGGATAGGTGAGCAGCTGTTTCCAAGCACTTTGGGAGTTCTCCCGGGTGGCAAGACGGACGCAACCTGCTAAATGATGTGCCACTAGAGGACTAGCACCGTGAGGAACTCGCTTTAAAACAGGAACAGAGTTTATGAATTTTGAAAGGGTTTTCCAAAACGTGTCAAAAGTGGCTGTAGCTGGTGTTGTAGGTGAAGATGTTGAGACATGGTCTGAGGTGAGTCCATTTTGTGGTCGGTGTACCTTTCCAATATGCATATTCAGACCCCTCTTACCTTTAAAAAACCGTGCCTGAGTACACAGCGGACATCTCTCCAGGATGCTCAGTGATGTGGCCTTAATTTTGATATCCGCGTTCAGCTAATATATCAACAATCAATCATAAAAATTGACATAAGGTTCGACGGCGGATTTGAATTGATTAGTTTTCCAGAAACCAGGGGTTAGTATACGAAAACTCTTATGCATAATTTATCCGTATAAATAATTTTCCAATCATACTAGATTCTCCGCGTACAAACAATACTCGTTAGATTTGTATGAAATGATGGTGGAATTCGATTTAGAAGGTGTTTTATTGTCGATATTGAAATATAATTATGAAGTTTTAATTTTAAACGCTCTTTAATGTTCGAAACAGCGTAAAAATTGGTTTGTAAATTGGGTGGTTTATAACGTTCATTTGTTTTAATTTAATGGTTGATTACATTCTTTTAACTTGCGATATGATTGTAGCATTTCCATTTTCGCATTCAGCGGGTCTGACATACCGTGCGTTATTATGCATACTATGCTGATAATTATAAATTCGAAAGTAGCTCTGTCTGTCTGTTTGTTACCTTTTCAGCCTCGACGACTAAATGAATTTCGATGCTATTTAGCACATGGATAGACAATGACCTGGGTTAGGTTAGGTTAGGTTAGAACATTTTTTATCCCAGTAGTACTTTCCCGGGAGGTAATTCCCGACCTCCACGCGGGCGAAGATGCGGGCAAAAGCTAGTTTACAATATTTACTGTACACAGAATGCGAATACTGACTGAACCTATATCATCATCGTATCACTGCTGAATATAAGCCTGTCAAAATGTGCGCCATTTAGGTACCTAAATTATCGGCTGTACTAACATATAAACCTAAGTTTAAATTACTGTTTAACTGATTGTGTTTATCCAAGTTTTGAATGCATTTTATTTTTGATTCACAACGCGGCTACGCCTTTTTTGTAATATCCACTTCTGCATTATTCATAAGTTAATGTATATCTATCAGATTAAAATGAATCGCTCGCTTGAATCGTTATAAATTCGTTTCTGAAATGTCAATTGTGCGTCGAAAACGTAGCATTTATTACGGTTTATCTCATTTCCATAGTTATGTAACGAAGCGATTTAATAATATTTAAATTTTAATGGATTTATTTTAATAAGCTTGTGTGAAATTCGGGATTAACGTGAAATATGGTGTTGTTTACATGTTCAATATGAACTTTTCAGAGGTGTGACTATGTTTGATTGCGTTTTCGACTAATGTGTGCTCTTTTTCTAGCAAAGAAATGTGACTAAATTACAACTAGAAAGTAAAAGTTAGAGTACCTAAGGCGATAGTTGAGAATTGAGTTGCTTGCATCTTCTGCCATCCTCATTCTCCGTAAATGAAAAATTAAACCTACAAAAAAGACAAAAATACAAAAATAACATGATATTGTATGTCAACCGATTATTTAACCGTATTATATTTATTATTTGCGTCTTTGACATTTCTTGGAACTCCGAGGCCCCAAATTTTTAGTGGGCGGACGAGGGGCCGAAACTCGTAGTTATTTTTTATTATGAGCCTGTTGTGTCCCACTGCAGAACAAAGGCCTCCCCTTCCGTCTTTCCATTTTTCTCTCTCTTTTGCATAGATCCCAAACCAATAGATAACTCGTCACGCCATCTCCTTCTGGCCTACCGCTTAAAAAAAATCATACTTAAATACCTCTAATTAAACGTCCCTTAATAGGTACCGAGCACAAAATCTTGCCAATGTATCACATATAATTTTTAACTGTATCCGTTGTTTATTAAAGCCGGGGAAGTGGCAGCCTAACTCATGCCTAATAGAGCCGGCTGAACTAAAACTAACATCACAATGCGGCGTGAGATAACGTGCGCAACTATGGCAACACTGTCTTGTACATGATGCGGGTAGTATTAGATCAGGCAAGTTACTAATTCTCATATACTTTCGAAGTTTATCTTGGTCATCGTGAAGGAAAACAACGTGGGACAACCTGGACTTATGATTAATATAAGTCTGAAATCGCCAACCCCTCTTGAGCAAGCGTGGTGATCAATGCTCGTGCCTTCTCGCTTCTTCTGTATGAGAAGAGGCCTTTGCCCTGCAGTGGGTCAGTAATAGGTGGGTATTATAAGCTACTAATTCATGTCCTGTCCAATAACATCAGGTTATCAAAAACCTACGGTGTTTGAGGTTAATAAAAGACTTTCGTTTGACATAATTGATAGCAGTTTATAGTTTCAAGTTGCATCTTGTGGAGGACAAGAGCGGCTTGCCTCAGTTTCATCGATAATTAAGGTAGAGAATCAGTCTATAAAGCATGCATAGGAATATAAACTACAGGAGTTTCTCAAGTCGACGCGTATGTTTTTCTTTTATGTATGCCCACGAAAAACTTTTCAAATAATAGTCCGATTTGAACGATTCTTATTTTATTCGGGAGGGTATACCTCGAAGTTTGTCCCATGTAAAATTGACTAACTTTGCTTTGGTGTTTTTTTAGTTAGCTTCAATAATATGAATTTTTCCTACTTAGTCTATGTGGATGATGTTCTAATAAATTCCTGTCACTGAATTTACATAGCAGGTAGTAATATTCGAATTTGTGTGGGATAGGTTGGTTGGTAAGAGTTTTTTTTTCACTTTCTAGCTGACCACAATTAGAAAGTGAAAAAAAACTTTTTTACAAAAAATAAAACCAACTCCCAAAAAACACTACAGAGTGAAAAATAACTTTGATTTCGGAAGTCGGTGGCAAAAAACGAAAATATAAAACCAAAGACACCGAATTCCGAAATCAAAATTATTTTACACTTTGTAGTGTTTTTATTGTGTATACCATTTATGAATAAATGGAGAAATTAGAGATCGTCTAATTTAAAACTGCACGCCCCTCCGCAAAAGTTTCTATACAAACATTTGAAATGTGTATGCAACAAGCAGTGAAGGAGCCTGCAATTTTAAATGAGACGATCTCTACGAACTCAGTTATTTTGTAGGTACTCTGGTCCGAGGGCCATAATTGAGTAGATACTGCAGTAGATGTCTTTGTGAAAAAAACTATTGAACAAACATACGTGATTAGAAAAACAGTAAATGCACCTGTAAGTCTGCAACACTATAAACAGACCACCGATCGTGTCCAGTCTAGAAATATACTAGGAACAGGCAGATATATGCCAATGGCCTTGAGTGCATAGCTTGCATGTTCTGTACTGAGCTGACGCAACGCGTCGTACGTCTACAAATTAGACGCATTATTAATTTATTATACATAAAACAAAAGTTATTATATTAAAACAGGTATACTAAAAGATAAATAATTAAATTATCTTTAAAATAGTGACAGGTTTCATAAAAATACGCTTGATTGTTCGTGCGTGATTCTCATTTTTTTATCCGCGTTAGACATGACTTTACACATTATTTACACTAGGTATGTAATAAAGCATAATCTAAAATATTCACATAAGTTATTAAGAAAATACTCTAATTTAACATATTTTTTCCAAATCATTAACACTACTCGTTTAGACGTGATCTTCAGTTTAAAAATATAAAAAGTCATATATCGTCGCCGGAACCTAAATTACAAAGTGGCGAGCATGGTATAGGTACATAATAAAGAGTATTCTATCTATTGGCCCTGCATCTGATCTCTCTCCGGTCGTTTCGAATTGCCGACCCATCGGACTATGAGAGTAAGGTAAGAGAGAGTGCACCTGTGTCCCGCACACACTCGTGCACTATAATATCTCCCGCGTCGAAGGCTGGTTTCCGCTGAGATTGGTCGCCATGGCCGAAATTCGTTCTGGAGGACTACTATTATTATATTTGTAAACAACATTGTACAATCAATCTGCCTAGCCTTTTCCCAACTATGTTGGGGTCGGCTTCCAGTCTAACCGGATGCAGCTGAATACCAGTATTTTACATAGAGCGACTGCCTATCTGACCTCCACAACCCAGTAACTGGGTAATACGATACCCCTTGGTAAGACTGGTTGTCAGACTTTCGGTCTTCTGACGACCCGTAACGACTGTCAAAGATTTACGAATGACAGCCGGGACCAACGGCTTAACGTGCTTTTCGAGGCACGGAGGAGTCTCGGTATGTAAAGATGGTCACCCATCCACGGACAACCCTGGCAAGCGTAGCTTAACCTGATGGATCGACCCGTGCGGCTGTTATTACTTAGCCACGAGCTCCTCTCACAGTACTAGTCCATCGAAACATTTTAAAACACGAAGATTAGTAGATAATGGAAAATTAAAAAAATTGCAGTTTTCAAACAAAATAAATATCAGAATCAACTGCATAAAAAGTAAACACGCTTTATCTACGAAAAGTCACTGACCAACGGTGTGTTGTGGGGAGCGGGGCACGGCGGCGGCAATGTTTACCTATTATTACGGACTCAGATCTACATCATGTTGAAAAATAAGAAAATGAAAAATAATATCCTGTGGCTAAAGTATTCATTGGATTTGATTGATTTTTTGTATACGGGTAAAGAACATGACTCTCTTTACGTGGTTTAAAGGAATGTCAATCGTCCTGTTACACCTTGTAACACTACGAATACGAAGTTCGAATTAAGTCACATTTGCAGTTATTTATTACTAGCTTTTGCCCGCGGCTTCGCCTGCGTAGATGTCGGAAAATATCCCACGGGAACGTACCGGGATTAAAAGTACCCTATGTTCCGTAATACAGTATTGGTTTTCGCGGCGGACGCCAGAAAGCTCCCAGTCCGCATGATTTTTTTGGACATCTTCAACAATTATCATATTTCAGCCAATTTATATAAAAACTTAATGAATTTGAACGGGATGAGAGGGCTAGTTCTTGTGCTCAACCTCTGCTTGTGTGCGCTGGGTTGGAGGAGACCGCTTGGTTCAATAAAAACTCCTTGTTGCTTGAAGACTATTTATTGGAATTATTCACAAACTTGATCTGTACAATACAATGCTTGGATTCTGAAAAATGATCTGAACTGAACATTCTGAACAAAATAAAAATGATCTGAACATTTGATAAAACTGAACATAAAATCGCTTTTTTTTTTTTTTTTTTTTTCCTAACTATGGCATCTCGTAGTTGGCCAAGAGTGGCCGTGACTACTTAACCGGTCAATCCTGTGGCTGCCTTAAGCTAACTCAAAGCCTCCAGCCAGGGGCGTGTTACTTACAATACTAAGTGACTGCGCGCTAAGGGCACCCCCTGTGGGGTACGAACCTCGGCTTAGGGCGTCACTGGGGGGACAGCAAGTTGGGACAGGCTGGATCAAACTTGGATAGTTATTATTTATCTGGGGAATTTAAAGCTACAGGCTCAGCTTCGGCGCGGGCTGGCGCTTCTTCGAGCAAGGGTCGGGGGGAGACATAAAATCGCTTTTTTTTTTTTTTTTTTTTTTCCTAACTATGGCATCTCGTAGTTGGCCAAGAGTGGCCGTGACTACTTAACCGGTCAATCCTGTGGCTGCCTTAAGCTAACTCAAAGCCTCCAGCCAGGGGCGTGTTACTTACAATACTAAGTGACTGCGCGCTAAGGGCACCCCCTGTGGGGTACGAACCTCGGCTTAGGGCGTCACTGGGGGGACAGCAAGTTGGGACAGGCTGGATCAAAACTTGGATAATTATTATTAACTGGGGAATTTAAAACTACAGGCTCAGCTTCGGCGCGGGCTGGCGCTTCTTCGAGCAAGGGTCGGGGGGATTTATTAACTCGGGGTTTTCGCGATGGACCTCGGCGGCGGGGTCGGAATGTCGGTTTTTTATGTTTGTGTACTGTACTAGTAGCCCTATTGCTTTCCTGGAGGAGAGTAATAGGGTCGTCTGGGTCTAATAGTGTGTGCCTCGGACGGCGGACTTTACTAATATTGGAGGGGGTATATTTAGCGGCCGCGACAACTAGGGGGTTGCGATGTTTGGCGGCGGTATCAAAGAAACGCTTGGAGTTGCGTTTCATGAACTGGAGGATGGTGGGGATTTTGAGATCGAGATGGAGGATCTCGTTCCGGACATAAAAGGGGGATCCCGTGATCATTCGGAGGGCACGGTTCTGTAGGGTCTGCATCCTATGGATGTGGTGGGGTTTCGCGTGAGCAAAGACTGCACAGGCGTACGTCATAATAGGACGTATGCACGCCGTGTAAATGCGCAACTTGCACTTTAGTGACAACTTGCTTTTTGCATTCATTATCGAGTGGAGTCTACCGAGAGCGAAAGCGGCGCGCGAACGAACCTTCTTTATGTGCTCTGCGAAGGTGAGGTGCTCATCGAGAATCACACCTAGATATTTGGCTCGCTTCTCCCAAGGGATAGGCTTACCGAACATGGAGATTGGTCGGGGGGGGGGTGGGCCTATGGCGCGGTTTTGAATAAAGAACCGCTTGACTTTTGTCGGGATTCACTTCAATTCTCCACTTCCTGAACCAGTCGCCAAGTTTGGTGACCGCTCTTTGGAGAGTGAGAGAAATCGAGGCTTGTTTGGTGCCTGAGCAATAAATGGCCGTGTCGTCTGCGAACAGAGCCAACTGTGCCTTTTTGCTCCTGGGTATGTCGCTGGTGAACAGCGTGAAGATGAGGGGGGCAAGCACAGAGCCCTGGGGGACGCCTGCGCGGATTGGGTGGGGGGGGGATAGTGCTCCTTCGATGCGATAGCGGAAGGTGCGGTTCGACAAGAAGTCTCGTAAGATGAGTACGAGACGGTCCGGCACACCGAGTTGGTAGAGCTTATATAATAAGCCGTTGTGCCAGACTCTGTCGAACGCTTTCGCTATGTCGAAGTATATAACACCCGTCATCATGCCACGCTGGAAGCCAGCGCTTATGTGTTCGATGATGCGGTGGGCCTGATGCACACAAGAGTGCTGGGTTCGAAAACCAAACTGTTCGTTTGGGATGAGGCCTTTTGTTTCGGCATAGTCTCTGAGACGCTTATAAATAAGTTTCTCATAGACCTTGCCGAGGACATTGAGCAGACTGATGGGGCGGTAGCTCGAGGGCTCAGATTTGGGCTTTCCAGGCTTGGGGATGCCGATGACAGTGGCCTTTTTCCATGCATCTGGGAAGATGTTATTGCTCATGGCACCATTGAAGATGGTGGTCAGTAGCATTATGAGGTGGGCAGGGAATAGTTGTATTACCCTGTTTGTGATGCCATCTGAGCCGGGAGCTTTACGGGGCTTTAAACCCTTGATGATATCATGCACTTCGTCTGGAGTGACGGGAGGCAGAGGATAGTCAGGGTTTTCGACGGGGGGAAGGGAGGCTCTACGTTCGACTTCAGCGTCGACTTTTGACAAGTGAGCTTGGTCTACTGGTTGAGAGCTGGGAGAGCATTGAGCCTCGAGGCTGTTGGCTAGGCATTCAGCCTTGTCAGCATCGTCGAAGGCGATGGTCTTGTCAGGGCGGAGTAGGGGGGGCATGGAGACTACTTCATTGGACTTTAGTTTCCTTTGAAGTTCCCAGAAGGCCTGATGAGTGGGCTCTAGGTCGCTTAGCATCCTGTCCCAGCCAGCGGTACGCAGCTCCGCTAGGCGTGTCTTTACAGCTCGCTGTAAATGGCGCATATGGGCTTTGTTCGCAAGGCAGGGGAAGTTGCTGTATGCACGGACAGCCGCGTTCTTCTCGCGCAACAGTTCACGCACATCGTCCGGCAATCTCCAGCGACGGTCATCGTCCGCTGGAGTTACCTTTGAACAGTCGTTCAGGACTGATTGTACGTGCTCAGTGAGCGAGTCGATCGCGGCCGTCGTGTCTGCGACAGAGTCGAACTGATCAGGGATGGAGTCCAGGTGTTGGGAAGAAGTGGATTTCAGGCTATTGCTTACTTTCCTCCAATCTGTGACTATTTTGGTGAGAGGGGGTTGAGTGGGGTCATGGAGACCGACACGGGGGGCCAGTTTCATGACCACTGGTCGGTGGTCAGAGGAGAGCTCTTGTACCGCCTCTATAGAATCCAACCGTAGGTTGATATTCTTCAGAAGCGCTATGTCGAGGACGTCGGCGGTATGGTTGGGGTCGTGGGGAAAGTGGGTTGGAGTCATCGGGGCGATGACATCGAAATTTAGTATGGGGCAGAGACCGAACAGCTGTCTCCCTCTGGCTGAGGTGGTGTTGCTGTTCCAGGCAGGGTGTTTGGCGTTGAGGTCGCCCGCTATGATAACGGAATCGCTCAGGCCGAAGAGGGCAGAGAGGTCGTCAGAAATCGACTGGGGATTTTCTGACGAGGTTTGGGGGGGAACATAGGCCGATACTAGGGTGATCGGTTGGTGTCCTGACATGCCTAACCGGCATACAGACACTTCTAATTTGGATAGGGGGGGAGGGTCCATAGGGATGCAGTGAAGAACCTTTCTATAGTATATGAGGGTGCCACCCTTGTGACACCGAGACCTGTCGTTACGAACTACGCAGTAGTTAGCGATTGACGGGTTACGGACGTTGGGCTTGAGGAAGGATTCCTGTATAAGGAGAATATCAATTTGATGATCACGGAGGAACTCGGCGATCTCATCGCGTTGATCGCGAATGCCATTGGCATTGAAGTAGCCTAATTTAAGGGATCGGGGCTTAGTTCTCCCTTTGGCTTCTTTATCCATAGTGGGGGTTGGGAAGGTTGGCGAAGGAGGATAAGGCTTGGGTGATTTCGGGATAAGAGTTATATATCTCCAGAATCTGGAGAAGGTTGCCGGCATTTCTGGCAGCGACTAATTCGCTTGCCATTTTCCTGGCGCGTGGGGTGAGGAAGGCCGTGAAGGTGCCCGAAATGATGTTAAAGGGGTCAAGGGGGTTAGGGCCAACCGTAGTCGGTGAGTGGGGGGGTGCAGTTCTGGCTGCAGGGGCGGTTTTAGGCGCTTGCACCGGTCTCAGGGGGAGGGCGGGGGCGGGCGCAGCGGCGCGGTTGAGGGGGTCCATCAGCGCTGGGATGGATGGAGGTGGGGGGCTGGTTTTGGCCAGGGCCGGGAAAGCCCTTTGATGGTTAAGGGCCGTCCAGGGGCTAGGCCTTTGAGGGCTTAGCCGTTCTGGCATTTGGGTCGAAGGGGCGGGGGCTTCCCTTTGCTGGCGGGCGACTGCGCGCTTGGCCAGTTTGGGGGATAATTTCGGGGCTTTAGGGCAGCCCCGGTAATTTGCCGGGTGACCTGACTCACCACATAGCACACAGCTAGGTGGCTCGGTGCAGAGGGTACGGTCTTTAGGGCGGGGGCAGTCAGAAGTGCCGTGCTCGCCCAGGCACTTGACGCACCTGGGTTTGGCGTGGCAGTTCTTCTGCGCGTGGCCGTATAGCTGGCATCGGTGACATTGGCCGATGAAGCCATATTTGTTGGGCTTCTGGATTTCGAAGCCCACGAGATGACAGATGGTTTTTACACCAAGGATGGGGTGATGCCCTTCAGTTGGGGGACAGACAACGAGGACCATGTCGAATGCATGGCCGCCTCTGGCGCGGTGCATACGGTGGACCTCTGCAACCGGAATATGTTGGGCCTCTAGATCGGCCTTGATGGCGTCAGTAGGGATTTCTTTCGGAATCCTACGAATTACCACTCGGGTCTGGCGCTCTTCGGGAAGAGTGTAGGTGTGGAAGGACACACCTCTCGCCCGAAGGAGCCTGGTGAGCTCCCTATAGTCCTTGGACGTAGGGATGCTCACTTTGATACCCTGCTGGGTAGAGCGGGCGTTGGTGAAACCGATCTTTTGCTCGGTGCACCATTGGGACACATCTGTCCACTTTGCCTTGTCCTGAATGAACACAGGCGGGGGGGGTGCCAGCTTCTTGGGGGCAGAAGAAGCTGGAGTCAGGGCGGGGGGGGCATCCTGGGAGGAGGATGAGGGGGCACTATTTGCCGCGGAGGCAGGGGTAGCAGATACAGGCTTACCGGCTTGGGACGGACTGGCTGGGATGGGTGCCGTGGGGACAGAGGCAGAGGAGGAGGTGGGGGCAGAGGCGGCGGGGATGGCTGCCGCCAGAGGCTTTTTGGCCTTACCGGCCTTTGAGGAGGCGCTCTTCTTCCTCTTCCCTCCCTTTCCGACGACTTGATAGTCGTCTGAGGAGGAGGAGGAGGAAGTGAGAGAGATGGCGTCTTCGGACTCTGAGTCCGAAGGAGGGGTGGAGGTGTCCATCACCTCGGGCTGGGGGGAGACTACGGACGGCATCGAAACCGCCGTAGGAGGGGTGCCCCTGTCTGCTACAGGGGGGGAAAGCGGGCTCTCGAGAGCCTCGCTTGGGTCGACGTGGCGACTACGCCAAGCCTTCCCGTATTTCAGCAAGAAATCGGGGTCCTTAAAAAGGACCTCTCTTGCAAAAGCTACGATGTCTGCGTCAGACATCGTAGCAAAAGGGAATTTAAAAAGAAAATTAGGAAAAAAATAAGGGGACCTAATGATCCTACTCCTACTCCCCGGGTGGATGGGCCCGGGGATGTGTGGCCCTCCCTGTCGGGTGCAGACAGGGAGGTGTGTACCTATTGGTGAGCCCTAGAGCTGAAACCTGTCGCCAATCTTAATGTGCGACAGGGCCCTGACCGGTCTAGCGCGAAGGGTGTAGACACACCCTAAAGACACTAGGTGTGTGGCTGTGGAATAAAATCGCTTTTTTTTTTTTTTTTTTTTTTTTCTAACTATGGCATCTCGTAGTTGGCCAAGAGTGGCCGTGACTACTTAACCGGTCAATCCTGTGGCTGCCTTAAGCTAATAACTCAAAGCCTCCAGCCAGGGGCGTGTTACTTACAAATATTAAGTGACTGCGCGCTAAGGGCACCCCCTGTGGGGTACGAACCTCGGCTTAGGGCGTCACTGGGGGGACAGCAAGTTGGGACAGGCTGGATCAAACTTTGATAATTATTATTATCTGGGGAATTTAAAGCTACAGGCTCAGCTTCGGCGCGGGCTGGCGCTTCTTCGAGCAAGGGTCGGGGGGAAAATAAAATCGCTTTTTTTTTTTTTTTTTTTTTTTTTTCCTAACTATGGCATCTCGTAGTTGGCCAAGAGTGGCCGTGACTACTTAACCGGTCAATCCTGTGGCTGCCTTAAGCTAACTCAAAGCCTCCAGCCAGGGGCGTGTTACTTATAAATACTAAGTGACTGCGCGCTAAGGGCACCCCCTGTGGGGTACGAACCTCGGCTTAGGGCGTCACTGGGGGGACAGCAAGTTTGGGACAGGCTGGATCAAAATTGGATAATTATTATTAATCTGGGGAATTTAAAGCTACAGGCTCAGCTTCGGCGCGGGCTGGCGCTTCTTCGAGCAAGGGTCGGGGGGAAGGTAAAATCGCTAAAAATGCTCTACTATTGTACTATTTTACATAGGCGCAAGTAGCGGCTGGGGTAATCTATTATACAGTTCAACATACCAATCACAGCCCTATTGCTTGCGCCCCACTCTCGATCCGAGCGGTTTGCTTCCAAACCGGTTCAAACTGGTTCTGACTCGTCGAGAATGGAGCGCGATCGTACTTACTACTAACTTATGATTAGAAACTTATACACTATTATCTACATTATTTACAAATCCATATGAATATATTCTTCATTCATACGGGTGTGGGCGTCCTGCACAGAATTTTACACCTAAACCTCCCTCATAAATCACTCCGTCCTTTGGTGAAAACCGGATAAAAATCCATTCGGTAGTTTTAGAGTTTATCACGTTTAGACAGACAGACGCGGCGGGAGGACTTTGCAAAACTATTATGCCGCTCAATAACAAATATGAAATAACTTTTGACCGAGTGAACCGATTTTAACAAAAACTTGTTTATAAAAAAAAACAACCGACTTCCAAAAAAAAAAAAAAACACTACAAAGCGAAAAATAACTTCAATTTTGTGAGTCGGTGTCTATATTTATTTAATTTTTGCAATACATTAATATTTTAGATAACAACTTATACCTAATTAATTAATAAAATAACAAAATTATATCTTAACTTAAAACTATTCACAAACTAAAATATGGCGTCGAAAAATTCCTCCGCATCGCTGTCGACTGGTAATGTACCCAAGAGACTGGCGGCATTGCCACGTTGTATAGCAATGCTTAGCCTCTGGCCAAGGTAAAAGCCGGCCCTTGGGTCACGGGAAGTGTCAACTAGCCGTTTGGAGATTTCGTTAAACAAACCATGAGCGCTCGGACCCCACGGCCCGAGGGTTTCAACCCCAAACGGCTCGAAAATATAATTACTTTATATAATTAGGTTATTATACTTTCGCCGCTTGAGGTTTTCCGCAGCCGCAGCAGCAGCGCCAGCACAGCACGCCGAGCCGGGAAGATGGGATGGCGCAAGAGTGTCGACACAAGTTGCGTCCCACACTAAAGGCCTACCCACCTTCCATGGAAATAAAGACATGCCGTCCGGTCTCTTGCCATCGTCGCGTGCCAAGCCAATGGGTTCTAATACAGCTGGGACGCCGACGGTGACAAGAGCCCGTCGGATGATGTCATTAATGTTCGCGTGCCGCGCTATGCGACTCGCACTTCGGCTGCAAGACAGGCCGTGGTGGCAGGTGTCTTGGTTTAGTATTTTCGTTTTTTGCCACCGATTTCCGAAATAAAAGTAATTTTTTACTGTTTGTTTGGAAGTCGGGGGTTTTTGTATAAATAAGTTTTTATTTTCCACTTTTTAGTTGTGGAACCTACCCCACCCAAATTCGTATACCACTACTTGCTTAGTAAATAACAGCGACAGGAAGTTATTATAACATCATCAACATACACTAAATGAAAAAAAAAAAACGTATTATTGAAGCTAACTCAAAAACTACTCAACAGAATTTGACCAAATTTATATGCAACCACCTCAGAACATGCCTTACCCTTTCAAATAAAAACTTTGCAAAGAGGTAAATATATGTCGCGCTAAGTCGTGTCAGAAGTTTGGAAGGCGTAGTTTCATCAGGTTTGGACGCCGTCGCCAACAAATTATTAAGTCAACCACACGACGACAGATCGTTGACCAAATCTGTCTTTTGACAATCAAGGCCACAAATAACATACGACTCAAGTAGCGCAATTTATGGGCTCGGTGGCTAGTTCGTTAAACTGCCGATATGAGTATGACGACGTTCGGTGATGCAATGGGTCGAATCCAAGTCGAAACAATGCTCTTTTCCAGCCGGGGTTGCGGGATGTTCGAAAGAGTTACCGTGGCCCCGGCACAGGCAACAGAAGGAACACGGGTGGGTTTTAGTCAGTAAAAGTCTGACACGCCCTCCCGCTCCGCCCAGAGCGGGAGAAGTCATTTGATGATTTCCCATCGAAAAAAAAAAAGTAGCGCAATTTGAAGCATATTACTATTAAAATAATTTATAGCCAGAGTACATCTCATGACAATTCCAATAAGCCCAAACACGGCTAGGATACATTATTTTATTACGGAGTTCCAGTGCCTACCTTCCGGCTTCATCATCAGATCAGTTCAATGCTACCGTTATCATCAGAACCATTTATTTAAATATACTTCGTCTTAGTCGCTTAAC
Source organism: Fissipunctia ypsillon (assembly GCA_947568875.1). Taxonomy (NCBI): domain Eukaryota; kingdom Metazoa; phylum Arthropoda; class Insecta; order Lepidoptera; family Noctuidae; genus Fissipunctia; species Fissipunctia ypsillon. The sequence goes on from OX387655.1 coordinate 4,175,732, forward strand.
TATCTTAATCGAGATATCGCCACCCGTGAAATACTTATCATTGAGGAGTTCCCATGGACATATGTGGTCTTCTGCATCAGTTCCTCTTCACCAAATGATACTTTCTGAATGCAAATGCTTGACTTGTCGATGAAAATACGTAATTAATATTATTTAAATGCCTATAATATTAGGGAGTTCCCTCAATTCCTCATGGATCCTATCATCAGAACTGGATTTTCATAAAAATGGGACCAATCTGGAAGTATGTCCTTTCAATATAAAAAAATAATTTTCCAAATCGGTTTAAAAAAAATACATACAACCGAATTGAGAACCTCCTCCTTTTTTGAAGTCGGTTAAAAATAAAGACTAAAATGTTACCTCAAGAAGTCAAGATACGAACTATACATTTTCAGTCCCTTAAATCTCTTAAAAAGAGGTACACAAAATTTTTAATATTATTTGTGATTTTTAATGTCAACCCCTATTTTACCCCCTTAGGGGATGATTTTTCAAAAACGGTGAACCACATCATTCTTTATTTCCTACCAGAAGTATAAATTTGAATTTTCATATCCCTAACTTAAAAAATGCAGGGTTTCCCATACAAACTTTCAACCCCTATATCACCCCCTGTAGGGTTATTTTTGAGACAAAAGTACCCTATATCCTTTCCCAGGATGCCATCTATCTCCTTGCCAAATTTTATCGAAATCCGTTCAGTGGTTTAGACGTGAAAAGGTAACATACATACAGACAGACAGACAGAGTTACTTTCGAATTTATAATATTAGTATGGAGTATGGATAGCTGTCCATATTTTCGTACATCCAAGTGTAACCGCACGTTAAGTTTCGGATATGATAACGACTAAATTCGCGGCGGCGATTATGAGTTAGACGTCAACCAGCTCGACTCGTTGGCACCAACTATTCCAATAGTAGGACGATGTTTGTGAGTAATTGTATGTTTGTTTATACTTAGAATATAATAGAATACTCTCTATTATGTACACCATATAAACTATACTTACCGAGCAGTGAACTAAAATCCCTCGTTAGTCGGTTCGATAAAGGGTTGTAAGTATTTATGGCAGTTTTTAAAATACCTATGTAGTTATGTAAGATCGAGGGGGGCTATTTCGAATGTGGCTACTGTATTTGTATAGAAACGCCATCCAGTTATGTGAACAGTTTATTTCCTAAACTGTTCACCTACCTGGATATAGGTGGCGTTTTTGTACAAACACAGTAGAATTATTCTGCTGAGTTTTGCGTTGTTGTTGTTCCGTTGTTTGTTTTGGGTCGCAATATTCCGCTTAGTCCGCCTCTGTACATTTCTGTGCTTGTAGTACTTATTTAATAAATAAATTACTCTCATTACTTAGAACTAGCTGTGCCCCACGACTTCGTTCGCGTGGAAGTCGTAAGATACACAATATATGTAGTAAAATAGCAGCCAAATTTTAATAACACAATTTAATTCAATCATGATTCGTAAGACACGTAGTGCCATCTATTACAATAAGAACGTTATTGTGGTTTTCCTCGGGAACAGTACTTTTTTTCGGGATGAAAGGTACCTTATGTCCGCTTCTGTACACCTGACAAAGTATATGCAAAATTTTAGGATGATCGGTTCAGTAGTTTAGGCGTGAAAAGGTAACAAACAAACGAACTTTCGCATTTATTATATTAAGAGGAAACATTGAAGGAAACTTTGAAATGTTGAATGGCAACATTGACCATCATGATGCGTCAACAACGTAACACACACTTGTCACTTGTTGTGTTGTTTTTCATCGTTCAGGTTTATTGACGTCGTAGTTACCACTTGGTGACTAAGACACCAATAAATCTGACAACAAGAAACGAGTTTGAAGCGCCAAAGTCTAAAGTGATCAACATTCTCGTAAGGTGGTTCATCATCATCCTGCCCTTATTCCGATTAATTTGGGTTTGGCACAAAATGTCTTTATTCCCATATACTCTATTAGTCGTCATCTCGGTAGTCACCCCCTTCCTAGCGATATCACCTTTCACTCCGTCCATCCATAGTGATTGTACTTCTTTTAACTGCACCTACTTACATAGATACAGAGTGATAATATTTTCATTATTGTTGGAACAGTTCGAGGCAGCAGTTGGCAGATGCACAACTGTCGCGTCCCGTCGCCGCAGGCGTTTTCACTCCACTCAATTGAAACAAGTGATATGTTGACTGGAAGTGTGGCGATAGTCACGTGGTATTAGATATCAGAAATTGAAAATTAAATCTAATGGCTTGGACCTTAACCCCTCAAAATGTGAAATCTATCTTTCTGACATTACTGACAGACAATCGACCCTAGATAAATTTAATGCAATAGCCCCACAAATTAAAAGTTCACTGCACCTCCTAGGTTCCCCAATTTTAGAAGACAGCTTTTCTCCTTTCATCGACGAAAAAATCAAAAACTTCAACGACATTTCGGACAGACTCTCCAAAATTAATTTACATTCGGCATTCACCCTGATTAGATACTGTTGTTTTAGCCCAAATTTTATATATTTTCTACGTTCTTCCCTTTTATGGAAGCAGCCACATCTGTTGGACAAAATTGACCAAATTATTCGCAGCACACTAACATCCATTTTAAATGTGGCCCTGGACGACCGAGCGTGGCTTCAAGCCACACTACCCATCCGTTTTGGCGGCCTCGGCGTCCACAAAATTACCAGTATTAGCTTACCGGCGTTCCTGTCCTCTGTCCACAGCACTGAAAGTTGACCGGAAAATTTTAGCTCCCTCCCTGGTTGACTCTGAAGTGCCGTGCTTGAGTGATACGGTGAACGCCTGGATAGCGGCTTGCCCGATTACAGATCGGCCCGTGAACCCATCTTCCCAGAGACAGTGGGATGAGCCGCTCTGCAGGTTGGTACGGAATAATCTTATCAATACGTCCACCAATACTGCTGAGCGTGCCCGCCTGCTGGCTGTGGGTGAATGGGAGTCGGGCCTCTGGCTTCAAGCACTACCGTCACCCAACATACACTTTGCTGGGTGACTCCACCTTCCGGCTCGCTACTTGTTTGCGTCTGGGCGTTCCTTGCGGGGCTCCACATCGCTGCCAGTGCGGTGAAGCCGTCGACTGCCTCGGACATCATGGCTTGTCTTGTAGTAAAAGCGCAGGCCGGATAGCACGGCACGCCAGCATTAATGACATTATCCGTCGTGCTCTTGTCATCGCCGGGGTGCCAGCTGTTTTAGAACCCAACGACTTGGCACCCAACGATGGCAAGAGACCAGACGGAATGACCATAATGCCTTGGAAGTTAGGCAGGCCTTTGGTGTGGGATGCAACATGTGTCGACACCCTTGCGCCATCCTATCTTCCTAGTACGACGGGCCTGTGCTGGGGCGGCTGCTGCAGGTGCCGAAAACCTCAAACGGCGAAAATATTCCGATCATTTTGGGAGTAATATGTTCGAGCCGTTTGGGGTTGAAACACTAGGGCCATGGGGTCCGAGTGGCCACTTGGTTTTTCGAGACATCGCCTAGCGGTTGGTCGACTCTTCACGTGACCAAAGGGCTGGCCTATTCTTTGGCCAAAGAATCAGCATCGCCATACAACGTGGCAATGCTGCCAGCCTTTTGGGCACTTTTCCTGTTGACAGCGATGCGGACGAATTTTTTGATGACAACGGCCCGGTTTAAACTTACTTAATTATACAACATGTCCAGGAATTAACGCACAACCTGTTAAGGGATCATTGTAAAATTAGCTATTCCCTATTTTTGTGTGCGCATAACTCGTCAAAATGTAGGGAACAGCTGATTATTTTTTCACGATTTCAGGTTTGGTCCCATAGTTAAAATTTTCATAATGATGCTAAAATGACCCCTTAAAAGTGGTTGTGCGTTAATTCCGTGATACGTTGTATAAAGAAATCCCTCCCAACATTACAAAACACGATATTAAAACAGTAAAGTACTGAACCAAAGCATGCACTCAAAACGTCCAACATTGTTTATTCCCTTGTTTATGTACGCAACATTCTATTACATTAGGATTCTGACCACCGAGCCCATTCAGACCGCGGTATTATTGCCAATGGTGGCTGATTTCACCATTGTGCTGATACACAATGATCACGGATTTCGAATACTAACGTTCCAAATACGTTGTAATTTAGCAATTAAGAATGTTGGTTTTTGGGCTCGATGTGTGTTTAGATTTGTGGATTAAGTTAGCGTGTTTTGTGAAGAATTGATGAGAGTTTTGTTGTCTGTTTTATAGACGAAATGGGAAAACATCAGCATTTTATCTCGTTATATTATGGGTAAGTAGCTCGTTTTTTTTGCCAGAAAACTCAATGCATCACAACACAGTTTAGCTCACCACAAAACATTTACCTCGTAATTAACATTAAGGTTATCACTCGCAAAGGGCGCAGATAAACCGTTATCACAAAGTCAACACGCGATTCTCAAGAAAAAGGGCCATCCAAAATTGATATCCCGAATAAAAAGCGAGGTAATCTACAGAAATGGCATTGTGGGCTCTCCGTGGAAAGCAAAGAAAACGAATTTATAACCAACACAAAGGACGCAGATAAGCCGCGAGCGAAAACAATTCGAGATGTAGGAGAGATAACACCGCTACGGGTTTTTGTTGAGATTTTCAAGTTTCGCACAAAGTGGAAATCTCTATAATCGCCTCGGATTCTGACGGCCGACGACGAACCAATGCAACTACGCTGATGGATTTTTGCTTTTATTGTGATTATTTTTGCGAAAAGGCGATGTTGTCATGGAAACTGATATGCAAATGTGAGGTTTAGTTTTATCGGCTTTCTTGCTAGTTTCGTGAAATGTTGGTTCAATTGAACATGTTGTTTCTTGAACAAAAACATTTTCTCTCTTTTCTATCTAGATTACTATAAAATCATTGTATCATTGAAAATCATGGTAGTGTTTTTTTTTTGATCCCACAGGGCATCCCTAGGTAATGACAACTTTATTGCTCCAAGAGGTATCAATGACCGATTAACTTCAAGTAAATAAAAGTAATTACCAATTTCAATAATATAAAATGTGTTTTAAACTTGGTTCACTGAACTTTTCAAAGCTTTTTCGTAAACCTTGCGCAGTTTAAATTTTTTTATCAAAACTTTTTTACTTTACTTTAAATATATAAAATCTCCGTTAACACTTTTCAGAGGTACTAGGGTACCATGATAAAACGGAGGTCCTGTTAAAACTCCACTCTGCCAGTCGTCGGGCCTTAACAAGAAAAGTTTCGAGTTTAGCGGACTTGGCGAAGATATAACGAACAACAAGTAAGTTCATAATATAAGATGCATTTAGATCTAAACACGCACTAACAGCCAAGTATTTACCCGTAGAATTTAATCGACTATCATAATTTTAGATATGAATGTGGATAGTTTGACGCAAACAATCTAAGCTGGAAACGCACCATTATTGAATCCGTCTTATTCATATCGTGTCGATGATTTAAATGTTGTCCGACCAGTTACTGTTGTACTTGTCAAATCACACATAGTAGAGGGATTGGTTGATTGTCTTTTATTATTATATTACACAGAAGCGTTATGAACGGCATAATGGGAACACCCAAATACTCCGAAATATTTTATTCCGAATATAGATGTTCCAATTTTCAAAAGTCCGAATTGCATTATACCTACGAATAAATTATAACGTCTATTATTAAAAATCACGAAATTTATTTTACCGAAAGTCGTAAATGCGATTTGTTTGTTTTCCGATTTTCATATGTTCGAAGAACCAAATGCTGGATGGATTCTCGTTCCGAAAAACGACATTCCGATTTTCAATACTTCTAATAAACTGCTAAAATCAGGATTCTGATTTTGATTCAATTGGTATAATATGGGGTATTAGGGACAGAAACGAATCGCTGCAAAACCGACTCCACGTGGTCTTGTCTGCCCTACCCCTAGAGTGTGATTTAAACCCACGTAGGCGCGGAGAGGTGAGGCGGGCCGCGAGCTGAGGAGCAGGTGGCTTTATCACGCGCCGCCGCGGCTGAGGCTGGCTGCCGAAGCCGGCCAGCTAGCCAGAGCTGCGGTGTTGAGCGTTAAAACCATTTGCAACGATAAGCTCGCATGGGACACCATGCTTGCTTGCATGTTGCATGCTTGCTTGCATGCTTGCTGCATGCTTGCTGCATGCTTGTTATTTGTCATGCTATCCAGTTTTACAAGGCGTTTTTATTTCGGAATTCTAATTAGTCGGTACTTTAATAATCGGAATTCGCATTTTTGATGTTTCGAATTATCATTAAGTCGGAACTTTAGTTATTCGATCTATTGAAACTCGGTATTTTGAGAATAGTAATTATAAACGTTAGGAATATTGAAATTTCGGAATTATAAAAATAGGATGAATGATAAATCGGAGTTGTTATATTAGGAATTTTGAACCATTCGGAATTATGAAAATCGGTATTTTGAAATTCGTATTTGTGACTGACGGAATAAAGTTATTCGTATTTATGTAGTGTACCTCGGCATAATATTAAATTATGTAAGTTATTCTCGCATATAATCTGGGGATGACAATACGACAATCATTTAAAGTTCATAATATATCTAATGACGTTCCCAGTCTGCTTAAAAAAATTAAATCAATTAAATACAATAGTTTAGTCGCAAAATACGCGCATTGACGTAGAGTTGCGGGCACCATCTGTATTACTACCTAGTTTAGTCACAATAGTTCTGTTAGTCAAAGTTCGGCAAAATCTATAGTTGGCCCATCACTACGATTTAGTTTGTTTGAAAAACCATTATATCTAATAGGATGTTAACATTTATTTGATAGTTTCAAAATAGTATTGTCAGTATTTTAATTTATGGTTGTATTAGCTTTTGCTCGCGGCTTCGCCTGAAATTATCCCACGAGAACGTACTATCGGGGTACAAAATATCCTATGTCTTAAACCAGGTCATGGTCTACCCATGTACCAAATTTCATCGAAATCCGTTCAGCCGTTTTAGTGTGAAACCGTAACAAATAAACGAACTCAATTATATTATAGTTAGGCTTATTTTTTTCCCGCATTATAGTTAGGATTATTTTTTTCCCGCAGTTTCGCTCGCGTTGATGTCGGAAAATATCCCACGGGAACGTACTATTGGGATTAAAAGTACCCTATGTTTAAATCCAGGTAAACAATGTATTCATTCCATAATACATTATTTTCATATAACTATTGGTTTACACAGCATGCCAGTAAAGCTCCCATTCGGCATGATTTTTTCCGACATCTTCAAAAATCATAGTCATATTTCAACCAATATACACAAAATCTTAGTTATTAATTTAATAATATAATATAACCATTTATTATCAGGTAACAAAGACCCATAGATACATACCTTAACCTAAGTATAGTAACAATTTTGTTAATAAATAAAACTTAATAACTATGTTAGTATCACTTAGTTGCACTAAGTCTTTGTGCGTTCTGGTGGCACTTGTCCGCGAAAGCGGCGGAATACCACATCCTGCGGCCAAAAGCTTTCTTCCATCACCAGGTGCAGGTAGCATGTTGGTATGCGCACCACGAACCGAACGATGCGATTTAAACCTTCGTCATGAATCACTCCGTCCATTGTTGAAAACCGTATGAAAATCCGTTCAGGAGTTTATGAGTTTATCGCGTTCAGACAGACAGAGGCACATACGCGGCGGGGGACTTGGTTTTATAATATGCAGTGTTAGTGATTGTTAACTCCACATTGTATATCGTGCCCCAACCACCACTTTACTTGTTCTCTTATCTTAATCACTTGGTTACCTTATTATACCTACATATTATACCTTTAGTTTCCACTGCTGCCACGTAAATGCCATAATACTTTTACATATTTTTAGTACACAAGAAAAATGCAGAACGAGCGTCCGCCATTTGTCAGGTAGGAAAAGTTTGAAGACTTGTTCACACGGCAGGAGTAAGTGAGATAAGTTTCAAGCGTTCCTGATGTCAACTTATTTGCATTCGTGTTTCACTTGACGCGTGTGGACGAGTTGAAAGTGGGACTTAGTATTGGTGTAACTTTGGATTGTAAGTTAGAAATGGTAGTTAGAGATTTTGTTACAATTTATGATGTTTTTGATATGAAGTTATATATGTACGCTTGCACCACACATCACTAAATACATTTAGCGCTAAACGCGTTTAAAGCATACCTAGTCAAATTCAAACCCAAAGCATTTATTTAAAATAAACCAATTACAGGCATTTTTGAATTGTCAAGGGGTCAGTCAGTCAGAAAAATGAAGCTTGTTGCCCATTCCAAGGCGTAGTAGGTTCCTATCGAGAAGAACGGACAATAGACTCCACGGAAATATTGTAACAAAATATTGGTTACATCGTTCACGTTGAAATGATACACGTGAGAAAAATGTAGATACCGTCAAGGCGGGTTACTTTGACTCAAGGCATAAGTTTGGCCCAAATCTAGACAAATATTTGAACTGCCCGCCGTGTTGCGACCACACAAGCGAACGTCGTGTTCCTTCGGTAACTAATAGATGGCGATATAGACGCGTACTTGCGGAACTGTTGTGTGGATTTAATGACACTAAACATTTGTCTCGATTTGTACCAAAGTTATGCCTAGTGTCACAGTAACCCGCATAAAAATCCGTAATAAAAATATTAAAAACAAGCACCACCTTCAAGCATCACCTTTGTACATATTTTTCTGTTCCTTTCTTCTTGTCTGTTTATATGTATGTACATAAACTGTTAAACAAATAAATATATAAAACAAATAAATAAAAACAAAAAACAATTGCCAATTTAAAATAAGCTCATGGCAGCAACATGACGCATGGATCAGCACCTTTCAGCTCAACCATTTTGAAGGGAACTTAATGATCCAACACACATAGTTTACACATAGTTCTGTTTCTGACAATTATTTGAAGATGACAGAGACAGAATTATGTTATAAATGTGTTCAGGGATTAACGCATTTATTTCGGCCTTAGAATATGTAATTGCAATTAAGTAGACTGAAAACATCTATAGTTTTGATAATAGGTAATTCCGGTCGACGAAGAAGTTTGTGGTATTTAAATTATAAATTAGGTAATATTTAGATGAGTACCTTTATTTAAAGAACGAGACTGAAACTTTGATCTTTCAAAGATTTTTGATTCCCGAATAAGCTATTATACAGTTATTCTTATTACACCATAAAGCCTTACCTTCTTCTATTGTTTCAGTGAGTACATCTACTAGTATTTACTACTTACTTAGGGATATTTCAGTAGCTCTACCATGAGTTTACACAGTCAAAATACGCTAGCGTCTCCGTAAATGATATCTATGAAATATTGTACAGCGCCCCTAGCGGTCACAAAAAGAATTAAAGTTCGTACCATGAGCACTATAGATTTCGATAGGTAAGACACCTAACGTAATCTATTCGACAGTCACTGACGTTTTTCAGCTGTCACCATACAAAACGGCACCATGAGTCACTAATTCGACAGACGCTATCGAAAAATACGCTTGTTATAGTAGTTACGTAGCTCACTAGCGTTTTGAGGTGTGAAACATATGTTTACATTATAATTATATACGTTTTTGAGTCTATTAAAGTCAAAATAAATCCTGGAAGAACTTGTTTAGCATGGAATATGTTTGTGGTCGCTGAATTTGAAGACCAACTACCTAAATAACGTGAATTTCAAGCCAAAATGAGAATTAATGTTGGATACCAATTGGAAAATAGTTTATCAAATTTTACAGACTCGCTAAAGAAGCATTTGAAGATTTGTGCATATTATTGAATAATGTTGCATTTTATTACCTACGACACTTGAGCTTAGCTAATTTATTACACTTTTAAAGTTTCAAGTGGCTTGGCTTATATAATGCGGGCCATAGAAGTTCAAGTAATTTGGTCAAACAGGCTGATTCAAACAGCTTTATCAAATTGGCATGATCTTTCAAGTGACTACACATCTTCATGCAGGCTTGAAGCGGCGTCAGTTCTGCATCGAAGCAGGCAAGAGTTGTTGTGTTTCTTAAGAGGGCTGTCACATTTTGTCACCTCTCTCGCTCACACGGGACCAAATTATTAAGAATGTTAAATGAAAATATACTTTTTTGAAAAATGTGATCAATGGGCTCCCTACTAAATAATATTAATTTAATAGGTAATTATTAAAAACACATTTTTATTGTAACATTTATTTAAATCGTCTCAAAAACAGATCATAATACTTATTGAGCTAAGTTTATTAGATAACACAATAGAAATGTGTTTTTAATAATTACCTATTAAATTAATATTATTTAGTAGGGAGCCCATTGATCACATTTTTCAAAAAATCATCTTTTCATTTAACATTCTTAAAAAATTGATCCTGTGTGAGCGAGAGCGGTGATAAAATGTGACAACGCTCTTAACAATGTCTACAGATAACGCCTTAGCAATAGACAGCTTAGTGTTTGTTTTGAAGGCCCAAAAAAGGACATAAAGTCGTACTATGTGGTATAAAAAGAGGCTCATGAAAAGAGACGAATATTCGCTAAATAAACTTGTTAAATACATTGAAATTTGTTCTTAAAGACTGGCATAATTATTTGCGAATGAATGAGGAAACATATTTAATGCTTCTGTCGTTAGTCAGTCCATTCATTAAGAAGAAAGACACTATTAAGACACTACGCAGCAGCAACTGTGCGCTCGCAACACACATGCTCAAATTGTTTGATCAAACCGTTCGATCAAAATGTTTGATCGAATAGAAATACGAAAATTCATATTTCTTCATGCCATTTGACGACTCATTAAATTTGATCAAATTTTCCCACAAACATTCATGCCAATTTGATAAAACTGTTTGGACCAGCCTGTTTGATCAAATTACTTGAACGTGTAGGGCCTGCATAAAACAAAAACGCCGCGAACCACACAACGTAAACAAAATTACAAATTGAATAGACGACATGGGAGCCTCTCTTCTTATTACTGAGAAAGAAAGAAACAAAACATAAGGAGTGAAGTTAGCTAGACGACACGATCTATCGAGCTTACGCGAGCGCCTGCGTATGACTCCGTAAATCTCATGGTGCAAGCATTATCGAAATCTATTCGATCGACGTCAATACGCTAGCGACTTTAACGCTAGCGAGTAGGTTTTCATTAACAACTCATGGTAGACGTACAGGACAGTAAGCCGACGTACGCACGGACGGACTTTATTGCGCACTGGATTTTCAACGCTTTGCTTAGCGCCGAGACTTGAAAATCCAACAGTGTGTTTTTTCCACGCGTATGAATGCACTCTGCTGGATTCTCAATGCTCGGCTCAACACCGAGAGTTGAAAATCGAGTGCGCGATAAAATCCCGCCGCGTTATTTTCGCGTCCTTGCGAACGTTGGCTTAAATGATAAATGATTTTATTTGTGTAAGTAGGTGTATACAAACACTTTTACGTCAAACGTTTTTTTTAAACTACATGAGGCCGGCGTTTCCTATCTGACTACTCTGAGAAGAAAGGCCGAAACAAACTCAGAGGTCACAGTCTCTTTTAAAATCCAGACATAATCTTGGTCAGATCATGTGAAGACCATGTAGGTTGGTGTCTGAAATGGTCTTTTGAGAAAAGAACCACGCAGATTGAGTGGACCTGTCCAGTCAGTGCAGGCATCTGTCAGTAATCGTACAGCTCAACTTAAAAGTTAAGGAGCTCAAGGATTCGACGATCAATACCAAAGAAAGGACATTTGGGTAGGCCTTCCTTACTTTTGTATCTCGTAGATATTAATATATTTAGGTTATATTTATGTTATTTAATTATGAATAGCGAGTAGCGCTAAACATATTGCCCGATATCTCAATATGTCTCATGTTTCAATGATCTAGGATTAGGTTTCATCATTTTGGTTTCACCTGCCTAGACTTAATTGTGTGTGTGACCCCATGTGTAAAATTTCTACATTTATATCTGTAATTTTTATGGTGTACAATAAAGAGCATTCTATTCTATTCTTAATATATACCCATAACACAGTTTTGCTTAGTAAGTTAACATAACATAATATCACGCCTGTATTACCCGAAGGGTTAGGCAGAGGTGTACTTATCCTAGTACACTCACATTTCGCCAGTTATGTTTAATTAAGTCGGTTGTTGGTAGTTCTATTGATAGTCACAGCTTTAGACATGCAGTACCATGTCAAATACTCTACCCTATTATGTTGTGAACTTTGTTCTAGAAGTAGCTGTATTCGTGCGTAAGTAAACATTCATCTTAAGCACTTGTTCGGCTAGCCAGCGTCCGGCAGCCGGCTTACGTGCCGAACTTAGCGAGTCATTAAGGCACTGTTCTGAACTAAAATCACTCTAAGTAATAGTTGAGATTATCATGAAGAAGTATAGAAGTCCCACTTCGTATAACCCGTGCTATTAAAAATGGCGGCGCTAATCATGCTCTCTCACTTACTTGTTATATTGTGGGAGTGAAAGGACAAGAGCGCCGCCATTTTTAATTCGAAGCCAAACAAAGTAGAAATTGCTTTAATAGCCTAGTTGTCTACTGTCATACGTAACCTTATTGATTGAATTTGCACTTTACTGTTTAAAAATTACGTCCCTTATTTGAAAGTTTGTGTAAGTAGATCGTTAGAGATTTTTTGATTACTCAGGTTCTTTTATTAAAACAACACAATCAGGAGAGAGAAATTGTATTGCTGGATATTCTTCTTATTTCTTCGTCATCATCAGCATCATCTGCCTAGCCTTTCCCCAACTATATTTGGGTCGGCTTCCAGTCCAACCAGATGCAGCTGAATACCGTATTTGACATAGAGCGACTGCCTATCTGACCTCCACAACCCAGTTACTATTCTTCTCAGTACTTGTGTATTTTTAATCAACTTACTTTCTTCTTTCCTTCTTGATCTTGAGTTGGTTATTTAGTTAAAGATTACGACTACGCTAGTGAAGCTTCTGTAAAGCTTGTTGGATGATGAAGGGAGCTTAATTGACTATACTATTAGCGAGACTACCAGCCCCACTATTGTTAACTAAACAAATTAATCTTAGATCTGAAAAGCTTTTGTGTTGTTTGACAGTTGAGGTGCAATTAAGAGGTCTACCAGGGTATCAAATTTGTTTAGAGGTCGTTTGAGAAATAGCCGTTGCTAGGATTATTGTTCTATACTTTTGAAGTAAGAGTGAAATATGTAGTTCTTGTAGTAATCTGACTAAGCTTCACTTTTAATCAATTTATTAAGGGTGCAGCGAGCGTTTGCCTTTCTCTCTGTCTTTTTCTTTACGTGTAAAGAGTAAAGAAAATAACCACACATATGCACTTTTTCAATGTTTCGTTGTTATTTTTATCATATTGCTCTTAAATATAAAAAAAAAACTATCGTGTATAAACGCTCCAGTAATCTATGAACTTTAGTAAATGAATCATAATATCAAATTACTAATTTACATAAAAAAGTAGGGAAATAGAGGAAAAAATTACTCGAAAACAGGTAACTTTGCTAATTTATTCTGTCGAGCCAACTTAATCAAATCGTGTAACCATCGTGATACTGCCTAGTATATAATATATCCCCAATATTTCCTTCACCTTCCACCAAACACCTTCCTTGCCTCTTTGTAAAATTCGTTCGGGTTAAACCGTTCCAATGTCATAGACAATAATATTCTTTTATCATGTTACACAATGAGCTACATTCTTACACAATCATCATTAATTCGGGCAAGATAAGCCAGTTAACAAGTAAATGATTATGGTCTTTTTTATCGGCTTAATATAAAAAAAACTAAACAATCTTCTCGGTTACGTGTGCAACGATCAATATATCTTAAATGATAAGATCTACAATAAACTACCAATGTCAAAAAGGTCCAAAGTCTTACAAAACAGGTCCCCAATATGTTCACCCATCTCTTAAACTAATAGTGCGATTACTATAAGTTATGACATCAGTAACATCTCGATGCATCATACAAAGAGTGCCGGACAAATCCTGCTATCAATTTTATGAGCCACCATCCGCCTCCAGTCAGGTTTAAGCCTACTATGGAATGGCTAGAGGAAAAAAAATTAACAAACAATTTTTGTTCAAAATAGGTTAAGTTACTATAACCCAAGCGTGCATGGTTATTTGTGTGATAGGCTGAAAATCAGGTCTGATCACCTTCGGCACCATCATAATCGTAATCGTTTATTTGCCCAGAAAGTAGGTACATAAAATAAAGATGTTTGCAAAGTTTTGTGATCCCTGTATTTACAATCTACCTTTAGGCATGCAAACATTGAAAATATTTTTTTATTAAAAGAACAAGTCAGTCAAATTAAAATTGTCAAAAAAATAATAAAAATTTAGAATTTAAAGCAAACATAACACTCTATTAAGGATATAAGTACAGAATGTCAAAATACACAATAAAATAAATAAATAAAATAAAAAAATCTAAAAAGAAATACACAATGTCAAATAATAAATCTATAGTGCAGTGTCATTTAAAAAAATATTAATTCAATAATAACACTTATCCGGTAATAGGAGTCTGCCAGTTTCTTTTTAAACATTTGGATTGGAACATTTTTTATAGTAGCTGGTATCTTGTATTATATGGTGGGACCCATGCCGAAAACACTTTTCTTAAGTAAAGCTGTATTGTAAACATCATTTTGTAAAAGGTTCCTATATTGGCTTCTAACAGGCCCTCTTTTAGTTTCTGACACTGTTGGAAAGCCTTGTGTATCTTTTTGTCACACAGTGTCTGGGACATTGTGTATCCAGCAGTATACACATCTTTCTACTTGATAAAAGCGCTGTGTATCTTTTAGGCATACGTTTTCTATACCTACATTTATTATACAAAAATAAAAGCCCTGGCTTGTCAATTATTTTTCGGTAAAATGGTCCGGGAATCGGTTATTTTTCAAAAAAGTTATTGAGTGATATTTTTCAGATACTTAGGCAAGTTATCAATAAAACATACAAATTGTAGTGTTTTTATTACATCTCTCTTTATATAAATTACTCTGGAAATGAGAAAATAATACAAAAATAATCATAATAGAACTTGAAAACAAAAAATTTGGTGACAATCATACGTGAACACGCCGCGTATATCTGAATGTCACACGGATGAAGATCCAGTAAAAATAATGAAAAAAGGGAGGGTGTCAAAGAAAAATACTATTATTTTGTCGTTTTAAACACATCCGAACAAAAATAAAAAAATGACAAAAATTGCAAGATCGGCCACGCACACCTTCAGTGTCTAGTAAAATCATCCGAAAACTATCCAAAAAATGCTTTTTGCAGAAGATTGACTCGGAATGTTACAAAAGGCTATAAAATCTCATACTACCGACATATTGTCGTAAAATAAAGATATTACAATTAATCAATGCCTCAGGGGCTGTTGCTTAGATATAGCCATAAATCTAGACTCAACTCGACGCGCCAAAGATAAATAGTGCGGCACAGATTTTCAAACGCTTTTGGTTTACTATTTAAACTCGATCGTATTGAGAACACCTACTTCTTAGGTTTCCGTACGTCCGAATGATAAAATGGAACCCTTATAGGATCACTCGTGTGTCTGACTGTCTGCCTGTCCGTCTGCCACAGCCGATTTGCTCCCAATGTACTGTACTGATTAAGTTGAAATTTGTTACACATATTAATTTCTGTTACCCAAACACGAAAGAGTAAAGTAAATAATTGAATTTTGAAAATGGGGTTCACTTTTTGGGGAAAAATTAGACAATAAAAAAATAAAGTTTTGCTAACTATACCATGTAACATATCAAATGAAAGGACTTGTTATGAGTATTTTAAATATATTTTTTTTTACATAACTGAGACTAGGGTCTGGCGCAGGACGCTGAAGGTGTTAAAAACCAAAACATCTATTAGAGCGTAAGCATTTTTTTGCCAAGGGTTTTTAAGATGGAAAAATTTTGCTAATTGTCCACAATTAGTGATATAATTTAAATTTTATATATATTAATAAAAAGACCATCGATCAAGAGCAATCTTGATCGACGATTGAGACAAAGGTTTCAAGGTTAGGTTAGGTATGTAAGGATCGTAGCAGGTGGCGTTTTGTAATTTCTGCCTACCCCATGGGAAGAAGGCGTGAGTTTATATAGGGTCATTGGTAATTAGTGACCGATGCTTAAACACATGATTGTGCTCATGATAATAAACAACTTTTACTATGGGACCTAACCTGAAATCACGAAAAAAAAATCTGCTGGCCCCTACATTTTGACGAGTTATGCGAATATAAATATAGGGAACAGCAGATTTTTTTCGCGATTTCACGTTTGTCCCATAGTAAAGTTGTTTGTTATCATGAGTACAATCATGTGTTTAAGTATCGGTCACTAATTACCAGTCACCCTATATATGTTAAGTTTTATAATAGGAAACTAAGGGATAACGTCAAAAAGATGGGTAGCAAACTTTGGTTAAGATAAATAATTCTTTCTATTGCATCCTACATACTCTTTTGCAACTTCTAAAATGACCATTTATTTCGCTGTCGTTGGGAAACCATAGTCAATATTGGATATAAGAATAACAATCACTATAAGGAGTCAAATAAAATAAATAATAGTACAGAGAATAAGAAAAAAATGGCCAAGTGCATGTCGGACACAATGAAGGAATAAATTATTTATTTTTTCCGAAGTGGGGATGAATTTAACCCAAGAACAAATTTAACTTTGTAGTTGAAAAACATGTTCCCCTATACATTCCAACTGCAAATGTAAGTTTGTATGCGCACTATTGGGTGATTTACCATGTTATTTTAAGACCATAGAGTTCTTATAATTTTTCCTGTAATCTGTAAGTCTACAATTATTTTCTGTATTTTTTTTTCAAAATTTTAGGCTCAGCAGTTTCGGAGATGATGGTCAAATTTCATCAATTTTCTTTAATAACAAAAAAATTATATTTGAAATACTCATAACAAGTCCTTTCATTTGATATGTCACATGGTATAGTTAGCAAAACTTTATTTTTTATTTTCTAATTTTTTCCCCAAAAAATGAACCCCATTTTCAAAATTCAATTATTTACGTTACTCGTTCGTGTTTGGGTAACAGAAATTAATATGTGTACCAAATTTTAACTTAATGGGTACAGTAGATTGGGAGCAAATCGGCTGTGGCAGACGGACAGGCAGACAGTCAGACACACGAGTGATCCTATAAGGGTTCCATTTTATCATTCGGACGTACGGAAACCTAAAAAGTAGGTGTTCTCGATACGATCGAGTTTAAATAGTAAACCAAAAGCGTTTGAAAATCTATGCCGCACTATTCATCTTTGGCGCGTCGAGTTGAGTCTAGATTTATGGCTACATCTAAGCAACAGCCCCTGAGGCATTGGTTAATTGTAATATCTTTATTTTACGACAATATGTCGGTAGTATGAGATTTTATAGCCTTTTGTAACATTCCGAGTCAATCTTCTGCAAAAAGAATTTTTTGGATAGTTTTCGGATGATTTTACTAGACTTTTCTTTGCATAGAGGACTTTTTTTGAAGTTTAAGAAATTCACAACTTAATAGGTTGTTCCATTTCTTGTGAAATTATGTTTTGGAGATGGCATTTATTAGTTTGAGGCAGAGGTTGCCCATCATTATCTGTCTAGCCTTTTCTCAAATATGTTGACTTCCAGTCTAATCGGATGAAGCTGAGTACCAGTACTTTACATGGAGTGACTGCCTATCTGACTTCCACAACCCAGTTACTAGATAACACGATATGCCTTGGTGAAACTGATTGTAAGACTTTCGTGCTTCTGATTACCTGTAACAATTGTCAAAGATCTACGAATAACAGCCGGACATATCTGAATACCAGTGTTTTACATAATTTTCTGAATTGAACTTTACACTTATTTATTTAGGTTTTGAAATCGAACCAATGCGTGCATTGTTAGTACCTACTACGCTACCTCCTTCCTCCATATTTTTTCCCAAACAAAAACAGGATTATTCCCTCTAGTTTCGTAACGCAACCGATACCTTTCTTTATACATTGAGTTCATTAGTTGTTCCTGATAAAGCAGCTAGACGTCATTTCAGGGTATAGCCCCCGGCTGATTAGGGGCGGTTTTTCTCCGCTGGAAATAAGTATATTATGCCGTAACGTGTGGGTTACTCTGTGGGTAGTATGTTTGCCTGGTACCTATGTCGTTTGTAGGTAGATTGAGGAGGTTTTTAGGTTTCAGTTGTACATTGAAGGCGCGTTGATATTGACTGTACGTTACTAAAAAGTACCTCAATGCGTGTTGATGATAATAGTACAAAATATCGCATAGTAAGTAGTTCCAGTAAGGAAGTGAAACTGGAATTTATTATTAGGCTTGTTAAGTTGCATAAATATTTTTTAAAGCACCGACATTGCTGACTGGAAAATAATTTTCAGGTAGTATTATTTCGTTTGCCATAAAAAAAGAATGTGCATAAAGGTTTAGTTTTTTATAACACATTATGTCGCAAAATAAATAAGCTCGAGCCTAGAAACGAGTGTTTACAATAATTTTTTTTAAATATTAAAATAATTTTAGTACCCTAATAAACTCAACCAACAACAATAACGTCACTGACGTACACAAAACCAGTAAAAGGCGGTAAAAACCGGTAAACAAAGCGTAATAACTGAACGCTTGTGGCACAAAGGGAGACGCCGCTACATGCCCTTTATGAAACCGCTCTAGGCAAACTGTTTATAATGAAGAAAATATAAATTGTCGGATTATAACTAGAGAGAGACTTCTGACGTCATCTCGAATCGGATTTTCATGTAAATTTACGGTATATGGAAAATTTGGGACGTCATACATACGGTGGTATAGTTGACCTCGTTATTGCTTTAACACCTTTGACAAAAACTCCCAGTAAATTGTTGAAACTATCTAACTGGGACATGGGTCTTAAAAGCATTCATCGCGCGCGGACTGGCAACGTCGCATTTCTAGAGGTCTTTCGTGAGATTCGTTTAGAAAATGACATATTGTCAAGTATTTTCTATTTTCAAAGAATAAATACCAAAATAACTGTTAAAAATAGCACACATAACAACGATCTAAGTATTTGTCAGAAGAAATTGTCCTTGGTTTTCAATTTAATAAAATAATCACGAAAAACCTCTAGAAATGCGACGTTGCCAGCCCGCGCGCGATGAACGCTCTTAAAGCAAAATTAGTCCTTGACATTCTATGACGTGCAAGTGACATTCTACCTTAGTGTGCTAAGTGAATTACGAGGTCTACTGTACATACATAC
This sequence comes from Fissipunctia ypsillon, assembly GCA_947568875.1. Taxonomy (NCBI): domain Eukaryota; kingdom Metazoa; phylum Arthropoda; class Insecta; order Lepidoptera; family Noctuidae; genus Fissipunctia; species Fissipunctia ypsillon. The sequence continues at coordinate 4,195,056 of OX387655.1, forward strand.
ACAACACTGATTTATAAATCGAAAATGGATGCAATATCTAGCCTTTAGCGTGAATTTAAACGGTGGAGCATACGGCGGAGGTCTGCCCGGCTTGGGCGGAGCACCGCCGTGTCCTCGCGGAAGCGATCGGCGGCGGCGATCTCTCGCGTCCCGCCCTGGTCCAGGCCATGGTACGGAGCGAGAGTACATGGGAAGCCATTACCTCCTTCTGCGAAGCAGTAATGCTCGCGAAGGAGGAGGCGGGACGCGTGAGGGAGAGGCAAGCTTTGCGCCCTCACGCCCCTAGTCGCCACAGGAGACGCCCTGGGTGTCGGGAATTGGCAGCCGATTCCCGGCCACCGTAGGCGCGGGCTTGCGGACGGCGAGCAATGGGTAGCTCGCCGTCCGGTAAGGACCAAGCCCGAGTCGACGGCGCGTTGTGTTCCACGCGCGCCTCAAAGAGATGTCAGCACTATTGACGGGGTCCGCTAGGGCCGATGCCAGCTAGGGTTGCGGGATGTTCGAAAGAGTTACCGTGGCCCCGGCACAGGCAACAGAAGGAACACGGGTGGGTATTAGTCAGTAAAAGTCTGACACGCCCTCCCGCTCCGCCCAGAGCGGGAGAAGTCATTTGATGATTTCCCATCCACAAAAAAAAGCGTGAATTTAAAACCAATTTCTCCGCCTTCAAAAAATCATAAAGTTATCTATAGAAATGAGAATGTCAAACCTGCCCCAGAGACCCATTCAAACCATGTGTTTCGATTGTATCCTTATACAAGGAATTTTACGTGTGCTTAATATGAAAGAGGCACTGAATCGGTTTCCTAATCGAAGGGCTCTGTCGTCATTTCAGGCGAAGCCGGTATGAATACGAATATCGTGTGATTACATCACGTTGGCGCTGAAAGAGAATGTGTGTACCGTCTTGATTTTATACACTCTTGGTAGCGCAACGCGTACTTAGGGCTAAATATTTAGTTACGCCGGATACCAAACAAAAAATTGTGGGAATGATACGGCTAATAAAATTCAGCATTTAACTAAATAAAACTACATTATTTATAAAAATGTGTGCGGTTGGGGGACCCCCGTCAGGAACGATGTTCCTTCTCACGTATGATTTAAAACAAAACAACATTTTCACAGCCGCCATCTTGGATTTACATTTTGACGTCACTATCCGCTTTAGCATCCTTGAAAACTATGAATACGATACACACGATGAAAAATTTTAAAATTTGCGTAGTCGCCATCTTGGGTTTTCATTTTGATCAAATTCACACGAGAGAAAGTGTGACGGCATAACGCTTTTTCGTTACGTCACAATTTCTGCCAGTTTACGCCTATCACAAGCCGCGTTAAAGAACTTCGTTCCAAAAAACACTTGATAAATATACGTACAACTATGGAATTTAAACAAAACAAGTGTTCTCCAAAACTTGGAAAAATTAAAATCTTTTTAGATTTGTCTAATAAACAACGTAGTTGTTGTAGTACCCTTTATATACTTTTAAGTAATTACGTTAGCAGGCCTTAAAAGGTTGTTTACATACAGGGATAATTGCTCCACACATGATAATCATAAAAGATAAAGGGCTAAATACACATGCGTCACTTATCCTTAATGAAAAGGAGCAGTAGGTATGTAGGGACATACAACAATAGGTCTTGCTTGCTGGTCGTGTGTCTGTGAATATGCAAAAGAGGAGACTAGCAAAAAATATTATAAAATAGAGCTGATGCCTGAGTAAAAAAAAAATAATTATAATTATTTAGTCCGTCAGTCGGATAATTAAAAAATGACCTGACAATATTAATTTAATAGGCAGTTATTAAAAACACATTTCTATTGTGTTATCTAATAAACTTAGCTCAATAAGTATTATGATCTGTTTTTGAGATGATTTAAATAAATGCCACGTAATTATTATGTTTTTAATAATTACCTATTAAATTAATATTATTTAGTAGGTCGCCCATTGATTACATTTTTCAAAAAAGCATCTTTTCATTTAACATTCTTTAAAAATTGGTCCGTGTGAGCGAGAGAGTTGACAAAATGTGACAGACCTCTTAAAGTTAGGGAGTGGGGCTCGCTACGTCACAACTAAGTATAAAATCTGGCAAGGCGTGACGTCATGCCACGTATTATATTAACTCAATGTATCGCCGTAATCTTTTATTTACGCAAGAAAAGATAAAATATGTGTCCAATATTTTTTAATAATCTACCCGACGAAAAAAAAAAAGTTTAGTCATCATCCGTATTTTTTGTCCTAACGATGAGTCCTAGGAATCAGACATCGTTTTTGAGGGTCATTGAGGGTCATTTTAGCTAAAGCCTGTAAAATAAAGTTTATTGAAACTATTGTACTGTGTGTTTTACGTGTTTTATGAATGTTCCGTCGAATATTGTTCTCAATATTATTCACCTTCGTAATCCAATTGAATTCAAATTTTGTACATCCGTGTTGTTTTGATGTCAGTACAAACTACTATGCTGTCATCTATTTGATCTTTCTAGTAATGGACACAAAAAGTTTCCCATTGGGTCTAAAATTTTTATGAAAGAAATATGTCCCGTATTTACCTCGTATCATAACATAACAGATCTACTATTTCTTATTTACTATTCAAATGTATAGCATGCTAGTGACTGAATCTCACCGACACTTCCACGATTAACCTATCTTTGTCCTCCTAAGTCGAATGGACAGTTCAATCACCGGGGTGCACCAACGAATGATTTCCAGTTCACTATACAGGGGAATCCTCGTCTGTACTAGTTGTGAACTGTTGACACGACTGAGCATTGCTAACGAATCGACAAAACTGTCGATCAAGGCGCAACTGCCGTTTGTTTCATGGTCGTCTTGTCATGTATGGAACTGACCAGTCGGTTTATACGAACGCGTGGAATAAACGTAAATAAAATTCGAACGATTTTGAAATTGAAAATACTCGTTTTGCACCAATATACAAGCTTATTTATTATGTACAATTATATATAAAAAAGGGGAAGAGCTCATTGGGCATCAAAAAATCTGTCCGCATCTCTGTCAATGGGAAAAGCGTGCAAAAGACTGGCAGCATCGCCTCATTGTATGCTGATTCTTCGGCCTAAAAATAGAGGCCAGCCCTCTGGTCACTTGAAGAGTCAACCAACCGCTTACTAATGTCCGAAAATACTCGACGAGAACTCGGACCCACGGCCCTAGTGTTTTAACTCCAAACGGCTCAAACATATTATTTACTTAGTAGCAAAATTTAATTCATATCTACCGGTCATACCTGCCATATCTACCTGTCATTTTTTTTATATATTTAGATACAGGATGAGCCAAATAGTGACGTCCAAAAGAAAAATCTGAAATATCCCATGTATGTTCTGCGATTTTTTGTAGTTTTCGAGTTACTTTTTTGGCATTTTTTAGATTTCTGCCGGTGAAGATTACCCCTGGGTATGCGGAATTCAGATTTTTCCATTGGACGTCACTAATTGGACCAGCCTGTACTTATCTAAATATAAAAAAAAATGAAAAAATTGCAACAGGCACAATCAATTGATACTAATTGTGCTTATCGCAAAAATTTAAACCAAAATGTTATAGGACAGTTATATTTTCGATTAAATAACCTTTCGAAATTACGTTATACGTTTACGTTACGCGTTCGTGGTATGGCCTTAGGACACAGGAAAGACAGCGGTATTTTGTAGTCGTCTAGTCATTCCAGATTGTGAGTCTGATAAGTAAGCTGGTGGTGAGAGTGTATCAGATTTGTCACCATTCACTACGATATAAAAACATTTTCATTGTCCCGGTTGATACTTGTGGTTAGTAGTTTGTTTGATGTATAAACACAATAAAATTTGAAAATAGGTCTTGCACTGAGTAGGCACTGTAATAGCAGGGTTAATTTCAGTGACAGACGTAAGGTTCATTGCGCGAGATCAGTTATTTTTTCTTGGTTATTACGAACACACAACTTATATTGAAGGTCCGGACCATGAACACGCTAATGAAGGGTAATCTGCCGATCTCCATGAAGCACATACTCATTGATATTTGTATCATGCCCGTCCTAACCTATGTTGCTCAGACCTGGTTGCTCACCGAGTCGCAAAAGTTCCGTCTTGGAGTCTGCCAAAGAGCGATGGAACGCAGCATATAAAGCGTAAAAAGACAGGAAAACCAAGCTGCGTTCCAAAACGGGTATAAAGGACGTAAGCAAGAAGGCTGCCAGGCTAAAATGGAATTGGGTCACGTCAGCCGCATGCACGATGATCGCTGGGCAAAAGTCTCCACACAATGGGTACCTGAAAATGGATTGCGCCGCCTGGCCGGCCCAGAAAGAGGTGGCGGGATGACCTGGATGCGTACCGTGAGGGCTGGTTCGAGGTGGCGCGAGAAAAGTGTTCCTGGAAGGACTTGGGGAAGGCCTTTGCTCAGCAGTGGGACAGTATAGCCTAAGTAAAAAAAAAGCAACAAAATATGCACACATCTTATAATACTCGTAGTTATGACGACAAATTTTGGCGGGAGCGAGCGAGAGCCGCGAGAGGAATGAAAACGCTACGTGCGTTTGGCGCATGCTTTTGGAGGACTATCTTGATGTAAACCAAGATCATGGCCACTCTTGCATATAGCGTTTCAAACCACGTCAAGGCGATAATAGTAGCTAAAGCAACTATTCTAACATAATTTGCTCTAAAATTCAGAGTATTCTGAAAATTCCTGGTGCGTTCACATCAAAGAAATAGTCGAGGAGCTCGCAACTGTGCCCGTCTGATATATTGTTGTCGGGGCGACATTTTCAGGCGCGGCTCCACAATGAATATTTTGTTAAGTATATAAGATTATTATTTTAAAATGTTGTTGGTACGGGGTTCATTTAAGGAGCTGTATTTACTAACAGCTTAGGCTGTAAGTAGATCAGGGTCAAGACAGTCATTAGTTAAGCTATCGCTACCATGAAAACAATGATGGTGAGCACACACGCAACAAAAGTTTATTTGTCTAGAATCTAATGAAAAATTGTAACAATAACATGCCTTTATCGGACTAGAATCGTGATGGCACTTCAAAATACGGCCTAAATTCTGTAATTTATGTAGAATTATGTTGACTCTGGTGTGCTTTAGGACCGTCTTCTTTATTGACGTTCTTTGAGTATTAAGTTTTGAGGACGATGAAAAAAGAACCTTTACAGTCATTTCCATTTTCAACGGATTGCAAAAAACCGTCAATATCCGAACAAAATTCAGTGCAGTATTTTCCACATTGAATAGATCCGTCTAAGCCAGAGTTTTGTATTTTTATTCCGGTTCGAAATGGCTGAACGGATTTCGACAGTTTTGTTTAATTGGAAAGATAGGCTTAAGTTAACATAAATAAAATGTAAGTATAAATCTTTTTAAAACAAGCTTTTAATGAATTAAAAATTACCTACTAAATAATACTTACGTAATTATTTACGTAAGTTTTATTTAGTACTTTTTAGTTTTTGGATACTTTGTATGTATGTATTTTATGTACTTTTTTTTTGTAATGTGCGTTTTGTTTGTGCAGAATAAACAATTTTCCTTTCTTTCTTTTTCTTTCTATATTTTATTTTGTTTAGCATTCGAATTTGTTTGTATATCTGTTTTATCGCCTTCACTTGTAAGGTAGGTACATAAAAACACAAATTCAACAAGCCCAACACAACACGGCTATCTTGTAAAGTTTAGTACTTCCTATGGCGAGCTTACAGTTCCATCATCAGATCCTTGTTTACACCCTGGGCTAACGTACCTACTTGTCAAGACCTATCCAAATGGCTGAAAGATAACGGAGCTATTTTGTCTAGTTGAGGAGTTCCTATGGCGACGTATGTCGTATGAATACATCTAGTGTAAAAGCACTTGTCAAGACAACTCTAATGAATACAAACACGACGGGGCTAGGTTTACTTGAGGAGTGCTCATCACCTTTCGGCTCCATCATCAGACCCTGAACACCATCTAGTATAATAGTTCTTTTCAAGACAAAGCCAACGAGTCCATAGGCGATGGCGCTATCTTGTTTTGTCGAGGAGTTTTTATGGCCACCTTCCGGCCCCATCATCAGACCCTGATATTCTAACAAAATACGACTTCATCCCCAAATAAGAGTAGAAAAACGTAACACAAAAAATTTAGCCCAAATAAAAGTCTATCACACGAACTTGAAAATGAAAATGAAAGATATTCTTCAAGTGCATCAGCTGTTTGTAATCGCCTTCTTCCAAGTTGTAAAATTTTATCGACGACCGACGGTCGGTAGAGGGGTGCATGACGCGATAAAATGCGGATATCCATGATAAATGTGCTATTTAAAATGCGGAAGAATGCTAAATGTAACTATTCAAATATACCAATATGTAGCTCAAGACAAAATCTTAGAGGTATTTTTGATAACCACTTTGATTCATTAAAAAAAAGCATAAAGTAAAATGATGAAGAAGACTTTAGAATAACTTAATATGCCTTCTGCAAAAGGGATTGGGTGGGCCAATACACATTTAATTAAAATAAGTAGGTACTCGTGCGACAACAGCTCGAAAGTAAACTATCCGTCGCCCGTTTATACAGGACGCTGCATTGTCTTCTATTGAAAATCAAATTCGTCCCGCCTGGACCCCGAACAAAATTAAATGCGAAACGCATAAATTAAGAGGAGTTAAGACAAACTTTCCCCTCACAAGTTTAATTGTAAGAGGTGAGCTCTTTTGGGGGATTGTTCCTATTCAACCTCAGAAATAACCTTGACAAATTCTATATTGCTGCAAAAAAAAATACTAAGAGCTCAAGAGTTCGGAAGAGATAAGGAGCGATTTTCCAAAGCAGTTGAGTTTATCAAGGCAAGGTCTAAGTTGTTCGGGTTGTATGCTAATGCACAGCTCCCATCGGAAAGATTTTGTAGTCGGCCGAATTGGATGGCAAATCATTGGCATATTTATTAGTCTTGGGATTTGATGCTGGTTTCTGGCGCACTTGGGTTTGTTATTGTGGTATCAAAAGATTTTGTAAACATGTTCAGTGTCAGGGTAATGTCCTCGTTTTGACGTTAGCGTTAATTAATAATGTTTTGGGATAATTTATTGGATTATACTGACTAGAAGAAATATTTTATATTAGGTTTATAACAGCGGTTGTAAATACTTAGCTCATATTTATATTCGAGGCTAGATACTTAGCTATAACTTAAAGCTTTTCAAATAGAAAATCTGTGATAAAGTCAGAGATCTAAGAGAGTCTAAGATCCGTCTTAAAAAATTAGTGCTAAAGAAGTAATAAACCACTAATCGTCAATAAATTACACTTAGTACCAGTTTATTGAGTCGAACACTCCAACCGAGTAAGGAACTATCACAAAATAAATACACAATTCGGAACCGAACCGAGGAATTTATGCATAAATAAATCTGTCGTTTAATATGGTTTATGGGCAGTTTATAACAGCTGGCAAATAATTCAATGTTGCCACTACAAAGCTAGAAGCAATTTAACTTGGAATTTAATTGAATTGCAGATGTGGTTGCCATGTTTGCGACGCCACCAGCCCCTAGTTAATCTGTTATAATTTTTACCCTTCGATGTTTGAACAACTATACGGCTAATTGGAGTGGTGGCTTTAGGCTCCTGGGTTTTATATTCGCCTGGTACTTAGGCCTTAAGTGTACAGTATTATAATCCTGTACATAATTGTGGTTATACTATGCGCTGAAACTCAAAATTTTCCTTATCCCGTTCAGTTTTACATAAGACCATGATCCCGTACTAAAAGATCGGTTAACCTTAATGAACCACCTTGCGATTACTTAAGGGTACACATTAATCGTGTTTCAGGCCGTCTTAGACAAATTGTGTGGTTTGGTGGAGGCCTGCCGCATCGTACATTGATAGTAGACTAATTGCTTACTCTTACTGTAACTATAGAAAGGTGCAACACCCAAAGGTTGACTGGCAGAAAATGCTTTTGGCATTTAGTCCGCCTCTGTACATTTCTGTAAGAGTGCTAATACCTCAAGCACATATATATACAGAAGAGAGTATACATAAATAAATATTTAAGATGGCCCAAGGAAACTTCTTTGGGTTAAGCCAAAATAGTGTGAAATAGTCATAATAATGACAAAATAAAGCAGACAAATAATAAGGAAGTAATGAAGTAAGGAGTAAGTAATGAAGGTAGGTTAACAAAAGCCTTATACCAAGTACTTATTCACAGAGAATCATTAATCTGAAACCACAGTATTAGGTATTTCATATACTAGTAACAATTGTCGAGTTTTATCAGTTGCTTTTGACAATTTACGGCGTCTATACGTCACAGCCGAGTCTATGGTTGGCGATGAACTAAAACTTAAGAGATTATTCTCGGCCGTGTCTGTCACTCGAGCAAGTTTGCGAGGCGGGCGCTCGAGTTATTCGCACTTTATCGCTAAGTTAGCGATAGTGGGTTGGAGACCAGCCGTTGTCACTTATGTACTCCTAGTAGTTTTATAACGATGATATTTTGCTGTCGTAAATATTTTGTTTTGGGGTTGACTTACCGGTTTTTTTCCAGTCACGTTAACTGGGTAAACTGATGTTGATAAACGTCTAGTATTTATTTACTCAATTGTATGGCTTGTAATCATACCGTCTAGACTGGAGAGATAGAAGGATATTAACTAACCAAATTAGTGCAAGAGCAAGACCAGAATAAAAAAGCAACAAGCTTTTTAAAAAAGTAGCAGACGGTGTAGCAATCTAAGCTAGGTACCACTTTTTGATACTGATAATATTTACGTTCTGTTTCTTGCCAATTTAATAATAATTTAACCCATAGCCCAATGTTTTTTTTTTGTCTCCATATCCTGCAATAGTCCTACACCAACCGGGGGTTGTCCTTGGATGCACTTGCATAGTACGTACAGGGATAATCGTCGGTTGGTGCCTCATTTCCGTTGAAATCGTCAAACGGGCCTCTGCGAGTTGGCTTCAGCCCCTCATATGCCTTCCAAAGGTCCGGGACCCTAGGGTCCCGAGAAATATCAAATAATAATTTATTTATTTCACAAAAAGTGGTAGTCTGTTACAAAGTAGGATGACAACTTAACTCTTCAATTCCAATGTCCAAGTGAGTAAAAAAAAATATTATCTCTTTAAATAAAACAGTTCGGATACATTTGGATAAGACAAAAAAATATAAAAAAAATATTTATCCTACCCCCATTTTTTTTTATGGGGGTGTCACCTACAGGTGACACTGGGCATTGTACAGTTAAGACTCTGAAGGACAGGCGTTTTTTCTTTCGGTAGGAAAAAGACTTCAGTTTTTATGATAATATTTATTTATATATTATAAAAAATATAACATTTATTTATTGTGAAAGTTGTACCAGCACTTTACATGCAAACCAATATTACACTTGGCACACATTTTTCTTAGTGCGTTGGTGACAATATCCGCATCTTCGTTGAGAACAGTCGATTTGCGAGTGATCGTCCGCACTTCCTGCACTCCTCACCTCGGTAGGCACTCTTATCTGCACAGGAACGCCACAAACAGAATTGCGGGTCGGAGGTTTGCCATATTTTTGCAGGTAGATAGTTGCCACATTTCGACGGAAATCGCAGTAGGTCCAGTTGTTTTCTGAATTTCTTTTGATTAGCCATGCATTTTGGCAAATTGCATCTAAGCCAAAAGCAAAGAGAGGGAACCACCACTTTTTGCCGCGAAGAGCTACCCTCATGGAGTCATTGTGGAGGAGGTCATTGTGCATGTCACTTTTTACTTCCCAGAACATTCACATGTACTTTGGCGTCAAATATCCCGTAAGTAGCAGTATTGCAATGTACACTCTTATTTCATCACTAGTCAATTTAGAGTGTGATTTCTCTGTAGAGCGTACAAATTGTTCATATCAGTGATGAACTTTACTATGTCGTCACTATAGAGCAATTCGAAACATTCGACGGCAGTCATCTCCTCCTGAGAGTTAGAAAAAACTTCTTCAGCACAGTCTCCTTTACCGAAAGTAGTAAAAGAAGTATTGCTGACATTGCCGTACCATTTCTTATAGTATTTTCTTTTTTCCTTTTTTTCTTCGGTGCAGGTACTTCCATTTCTTCCCCTTCTTCTTCCAGGTTATCTAAACAATTGTCTCCAGAGATGGAAGGTCTATTTTGTATTTCTACTTGAGATCGAAGCATGCGACTAGAAAGATGAAGAATATTAGCTTCATTTTCATCTCCACTGTCTTCGTCCGTTACGACACCATCATCAGGAGGAAATAAAATAATATCGCCTGGGTCCTCCCGGTCTCCAACTCCTCGGCAATTTCATCTAACGTCAACCTGTAATACGTAAACAAGCTCTAATACAACATCACCACATAGCGATAAGCCCTAATGTAAACAACACTCTTTTTATTACTTAGAATGAAATCACAATAGTAATTTATTATATTGCCCAGTGTCACCCACAGGTGCCACAGCATATTTCCAAAGTTGTAGCAATGATGCTATAAGTTATTTTTATTGTAAAATACATTTTTATTACAGCTTATACATTTATTTATTATATGTAATAAGAAAAAAATCAATACTTACGGTCTAGGCATTTTTATTTCACTTTATATCGCAAGAAATCACACAAACTCAGACTGCTCAAGTTAGGCGCTAAACAAATGAATGAATTTGACAAATGACGTTTGGTTAGTGTTGTCAGAAAATAATAATAAATAGTGTTACTAATTGGCTTTGCTACAATAGTGGTAGAATTTAAAAATAAAATTTCCGTGTGGTAGAAAAAAATATCAAACTTATGTCACCTACAAGTGACACTGGGAATTGAAGAGTTGAATAGTTTACATCTGAGATGAGTAGGTAACAATACAATTTTTACGATCTGATGTCCTAGCTAGGTTACTTAGTAGCCTGTATTAAGGACAATCCGCCCTCATTTCCCGAAAATAAGACAAAAGTATTTATTGACAAAAATTAGAAGAGAAAGAAAAAAATAATAATAATAAAAGTCCAATACAAGAACTAGTGAGTTCGCGAGCGCGCGCGTATGTGTGTGTGTGTGCGTATGAGAGAGAGAGTGTGAGTGTGTGTGTGTATTATTAGCTACTTCATTGTTGTAAGAAGGGATTCGGTATCATCATAATTTTTGGTAGAAAGAAATTCAGTAATCCGCTTTTTGCATGTTAGCTTACATCATGTTTACAGTGGGATTATTGTGTTTATTCTGCTAACAATGTAAGATAAATATGATCTTGATTGTATACAAGACTTGTAAACGTACACATTATGCATACAAATTAAATGAAAAGTCGATAAACGTAGAAACATTATCCATAATACAATTTTCGTAACTTTGTAAAATTGTGCGATAATTTATGAACAAAATTAAATAGAACATGCATTAATCATATCACTACGTCACTAACATATTCATAGAGCTCTTTTGTTATCATTTCAACGTGAACAGTCACGGTCACCCAATCACAGAAACAATAGCAACAAAGGTTTGAGCCCAACCCACAACTTTGAGCTTTGTGAGTTTGTAACATAACTTTCAAGGAAACTTTACTAAGCGAATATATTATTCAGTGCTGATATTACACATAGATTTGTCAAATTACATTTACGCCAAACTCGGGCTAGTCTTCCGAAGTTCTCGCATTGCAAAGATAAAACTTTCAAGATGATCGTACTCTAGAAACTAGTGGAAAATTGCCACCGGCGTAAGTAGACCTGCTTCGTCTCCTCCCAATCCTTGAATTTTGAAGGAGTTAGTGGATTAATGGCCAGGACTGGGAGCTCAGAGCTTGCTGGTAACTCCGCAATGTTTATTAACGTCAAGTGGCCTGGCAGCTAATTCGCGCTTGGACTGACAAATTTAATAATAAGTAATGAAGTACATAGAATCGAACCTCGCCTCCTAGCGTGTTATGATCCCTTGCGAGTTCTAGTTCAGTTAGTTTAAAGAAATATGGATCCGGTATCGGTTAAGATTAGATTTTAATTAACCATTAAATACCGGTAGAGTTTATTTTATTGTGTGTGTACATAAAACTAACGCCTTCAGGAAACGAAAATTCGGATTCGGGCCTGCCAATTTTCCAAAAGAATAATTGGGATATATATCTTCGTGTGAAAAAAAAATAAGTTAAGCCCAAAATACCCATTAGACCCAAAATATAATTTCATAAAACCATTTACTTACATAGGTTCATTATTCTAACTAACATAATAACATCACGCCATGTTTCCCCGAAGGGTTAAGCAGAGGTGTACCCACATTTCGCCAGTTATGTTAACGTCCCATGTAATAGGGGCGAGCCTATTGCCACCATCGGGTACAATTTCCAGACTCCGGGCTGCTAGTGAGAAATTCCTGATGGAAAAGCCCAATAACACATTGCTCGACCTGGGAATCGAACCCAGGATCTCATTGCTCAGCAGTAACGCTAACCACACAACTACACAGTCATAATATTATAGTATTATCCTAACTAAACAATTATTATAAATATTGTTTTACTTTCAAATAACTTCTGAAATAAAAATCTAGTATTATTTTCTTCCTGACGCCTTCCTCACGCAACATAAAGTAACATTTGCATGCATCCCCAAAAAACATTTTCTCCCCATTGATGGTTAAAAATCCATAACAAATGCGTTACGTGATTCTTGTACAATCTTTTTCGACTATTGTACATTTAAAAATACTTAGATCCCAACTTACGATTCAGCACACGTCCCGAGGAGATATTAATGGAGTCTCAGTGTTTGCACTAGACGCGGCCCGCGGGCCAATGGGCCGCCATTTTAAAAATCCTACTACCACGCAAACACTAAAATGGTCGCTGTGGTGCAAAATGGGTGCAACTTCCCGCTCCATTTGTTTTTACAATTAGGGTTATATTTTTCCAATCTGATACCAATGCAAGAGAAATGGTGTTAGTTTTAAAAAAAATGAGGAAACAAGACTAATCATAATAACGGGCTCTGCTAATAAAAGATTACGTATTCATATGAAAAATCACTTCTACTGTTGTTTCTTCCCCACAAGCAAAAATATTCCAAAAACTTTAATAGTTAAACCATTTTCCCGTCTTTGATAAGTATATTCGAGATTTCTCTCTCACATTTTCCTTTTTCCTTCCAAATCTGATAAGAAACTCCATTTCCATCTAACACGATTACGCGAACCGTTAACAAAGCTATTACAATTAAAATCCTATGAGTGGAATGTACAAAAACCATGGAACAGTCGGTGTCAGTTTGGAACGCAGCCAGTCTCATGTACTAGGGGCACATAGCCGGGACGCCGTGTTTTTAATCACCGCTGCCTCTGACGGGCTGACATTGAAAAATATTTTTGTTTAGATTTCGAACGTACACTGTGAGGGTTCGGGATTGTAAATAATTACGGTTTCCAAGGGATTTTAGATGTTTCTAAAAAGTATTGGACTTTTTTACTTGATATACGAAGGAATATCGTTTTTTGCTTCACTACTTTAGCCACTAAATTTCCACAACAGGAAGTTACGGAAATAACGGCAAATAGAAGAAGATGATGACTGCCTATTCTGGACCGGAGAGTTTAAATTTTAGGATCATTTAACTATCTGCACACGTTGCTCTATACTTTGAAGTTTTGCACAAACAAAGTATTTTGTAAAAGCTTTATTTCTTTCAGAATAGATAATGGGAGGAAGATAGTACACTTCTATATATCTTAACTGTATTGTTCTCGCCTCAGTGGCTTAGCCCAATCGGCTATCTGTTAAAAGGTCTTAAAAAGATTATTCTGTCTTAGACAAAGCCACAATCTCATTGCGAACTCATTAGTATGAATTTCTTTGCATGTTGATTACCTCGATTTTAGCAGAAAAGCGTATTTAGGATTCAATCCACTCTCTGGGATAACACAGGGAAAACAAAAACTCGGAAGACTTTATTAGATTAAATTGATATTGTTTTAATTAATAATTAGGTTTCATTTACATTTTCATTCTTAAGTTCTAATTTTTGTTAATGTTAATTGTTAATCGCTTTATCTAATGGATCACTTTATTTATACTTGTACTCCGTTGAGCCAAAACATAATAGTGATAGAATTTAATGTAACATCTTGCATGCCATGTGTGTGGTTACATATTATAATACTAAACGTATTCTAACTATTTTCGAGATAACAGCGGTCAAAAGACCTACTGTTTAAAATACCTAAAGATCGTTTCACAGATTTTTGTAATAACTAATGAACGAAATCCATAAAGGAGGATTCACCTACGGTTTATTCAACTACAATTAATTAATCTAAGGTTTATTGAAGTAACGGACGATTTACAGTACACTATACAGTATGCAAGAAGAATACAGTACAGCAGCAGCAGTGTAGTGCAGTATGTATGAAGCGAGCTCGGGACTTGGGGCACCCCGACTCGGACGGGTTAGGTTCGAAGGGGATGGCGGGGGTCTTTGCCTTCGTGGTTATTTTTTTTTCTCAGCTCCTATGGTTTTGCATACTTTGGGGTTTTCATAAATACACTATAAAGGTTCTACTATACCTAAAAAATAGCTACTATATAAAAGCAACGGGTGTTAAAGTACAGTGCTTCATTTGTTCTCAGTTTAACACAAAATCTGTATACCTACGTAACGTGTAAAGACCAATGAATTAAGTATCATTCTTAATTCGTTGAACTACCAAATCAATCCAGCGTGCAGTAAAGAGTTTATCGCAGTAAAAAGTATTGAGTATTACTAAACTGTAATAAATTTTAGTTCAATCAAAATTAAGTAAGTAAAACAGTACTTGAGTCGACTAATATGCGTTATGAACATAATGTGAATTAACCGTAGTATCTCGAAAATAGTTAGAATACGTTTAGATATTGTAATATGTAACCCATGTGTGTGTATACTCATGTTTTGGATAAATAAATGATCTTATCTTATCTGGGCCATCGCCTTGCATTTGAAAAACGCGAAGCTTACGCTTACCTTAAAAGTTTTCTTTTGTGGGAGGATTCCATATTTACTGAAATTCTATGTTCCAGTTTGTTATGCGAAAATGCACTCTGGTTGATCAAATTTTGTAACAATTTTACGTTACTGCATGTAAGTTGGAACTGTCATTATTGAACTTAATTTTATTCTATTAAAAGTTTTCAGTAGCTTCCATTGTATGTAAAAAGATATAGAAAAGCACATTTTCACCGAAATGTTCCTAAATTGTTTGGGTCAATACTTGGTCGAGGACGTTGCTGCAGTTTTAAATAAAGGAGATTACTTTAAACCCAACTTTTTTAGGGTTCCGTACCTCAAATGGAAAAAACGGAACCCTTATAGAATCACTTCGTTGTCCGTCTATCTGTCTGTCCTTCTGTCTGTCCGTCTGTCTGTCAAGACCCTTTTTCTCAGGAACGCGTGAAGATATCAAGTTAAAATTAATATCAAATACGTAGGACTACGGTCCCTTGGATCTCTAAAAAAATCAAGCTACTAAGTCAACGCAATAAAAATACGATCATTTTTGCGGCATATTTTGATACTCGCAAATAAACCAAAACCTACCTATAGGGTACTGCCCGTTCACCTAGAATCATGAAATTTGGCAAGAAGCAAAGTCTCGCAGCACGAGTAAAGGAAAAAGTTCAAAAATCAATCATTTGTAGTTTTATCACCTAAAAAAACATTTTTTTGCGATTACAAACTTATATTTGCAGTTGGAGAATTGACCGTGACGAATATCGATGTATGGGAGAACATGTTTTTCAATTACAATGCTAAGTTTGTTTTTGGGATAAATTCATCCCAATTACGGAGCCCTTTAGACACGCACTTGGTCCGTTTTTTTTAAACAGATCCACTATGCAAAAGCTTATTTATAAGTATGGTAGGCAAAAGTACCTAATTGGTGGTTTTACAAACGATGGGTCACCTAGTATCGTGTTCTGCGTGCCGTGATGCCTGTATGCTACAGGAATTGATGGACTCTACTGATGGCGACAAATTCGTAGATGTATTCTGGGCTGACTCAGCCAGCTCAGCTGTGGAGCTCGTGGCTAAGTAATAACAGCCACACGGGTCGATCCATCAGGTTAAGCTACGCTTGCTGGGGTTGTCCGTGGATGGGTGACCATCTTTACATACCGAGGCTCCTACGTACCTCGGAAAGCACGTTAAGCCGTTGGTCCCGGCTGTTATTCATGGATTTTTACGGTCGTTACGGGTCATCAGAACCCCGAAAGCTTGACAACCAGTCTTACCAAGGGGTATCGTTTTACCCAGTTACTGGGTTGTGGAGGTCAGATAGGCAGTCGCTCCATGTAAAATACTGGTATTCAGGTGCATCAGGTTAGACTGGAAACCGACCCCAACATATTTTGGAAAACGCTAGGCATATTGATTCTGGGCTGACTCTACAAGGTGTAACATAAATAACGCACAAGCTCTTAAGGGGCCATTGTACTCATAATTTTGAACAATTTTTACTATGGGACCAAGCCTGAAATCGCGAAAAAAAATCAGCTGTTCAGTACATTTATGTTCGCATAACTCGTCAAAATGTAGGGAACAGCTGATTTTTTTTTTCGCGATTTCAGGTTGGGTTCCATAGTAAAAGTTGTTCATAATGATGAGTACAATGACCCCTTAAGAGGTTGTGCGTTATTTATGTTACACCTTGTATCGCTAGTAAGAAGTGCCGAAGTATTAAAAAGCGGAATATGTATGAGTTAAGGCAGAAATGCAAAATAAAAAAATATCTAAGGATAATACTTATGCAGTGCTTCTCTTACACAAGTTACAACCATCACACAATTTCCGGCCATCTCCTTTACACCCCATCTTAAATGTTAATTTTACGAGCAGATAAACGTGAGTCTCAAAACACTTCAAAAGCTGTAATTCCAGAGACTTTTATAAAACTAGTAGCTAATTGAATTGCTAAATTACTTATTGGGAAGTCGAAGCGAGCTAGAATCGAAAGGTGATCGGTCAGTGCCTATGAATAATTCAGCAAAGAGTAAATAGCTACTAAACTCGGGGGCTAATGTCGGTGGAGCGGAAAAACGTCGATGAAATTTTGTAGTTCGGAGAGCGAAGCAGAATTTGCTAGTATTTTCGTTCCGTAGGTATGTCGATATGGCAGTGCAGGAGGTATTGATTGGTTTGTAATTGTAACATGCAGCAGCTTTTATGTAGGTCATCTGTGGGCCTAGCACGAACGCGCGGATTAGGTAAACTTAAATCCGAATGATTTTAACATTGAAAATACTCGTTTCCAAATTGTGCAATAATTGTAGATACATCGTGTTTTTTTATATGTCATAACTCTAGGGTTATATTCTATAAGTCAAAATAATAAAAAAAGTCTTAGAATATGTGGTCCAAAAATGCATAGTTTTGTGGCGGCATATCTACATCGCCACATTGGAACGCATCACACTGACGTCACGCAAAATCCTGCATCGCGCAATCAGAGTTTACCGCGCGACTAGCATATATACAACTTCCCGACATCAACCGTCGGGCAGTAGCCCACCAGACACAACACCCGTCTGGTCGGAGGATCCTCCCTTTTCATAGAGGATGAGTGAACTTTACACCCTGTTCCTCATGCCTCTATAGTTTCAAAGATACCTAAGGTGTAAGGTACCTAAGTTTCATTGATAAATACGAGTAATTCATTTCATTCATATCAGTCATTCATAATTATAGCTAAGAAAAAGCGACGTTGTCATACTTCATGTAAGGGTGTTTTAAATTAATAATCGTGACTGTCGAATAATTTTGTATGAAAGACGAAAAAAAAAAAAATAAGTGAAAAATAATTCACATGCCAGTTGATTCTTTTATAAGGTTCCTTTCAGAACCTAGAGTTATGACATATAAAAAAAACACCTTGTATAAGCACTTTAATGTTAACAAATAATAAAAAAATAACTTAAAAAACTATGGGTGATAACTAATATTGTGCTTGTTGTTATAAATTTAAACCAAAATGCTACAGGGTGGTTGAATTATCGATTCAAAAATCGTTCAAATTCACGTTACATTTATGCCACGCGTTCGGCTCTGGAATTAGTGAGTAAGCATAGGGCTTGATAATGTATAACGATATATTATACAACCAATGAGCCCTCAGATAACCTGTCAGGTACGGTACGGGCTCAAGCGGTAGTTGCCTCTTGGACTCCTGCCATTATATTTCTTCAGCACCAAGTGTTAAGTCAACCATGGAAAATCTGAAAATGTAGGTGGTGCCCATGACCGGTATACACTGACATTTCTTTAAGGCAATCTAATCCAAAATGCTAAAGGCGTTCTCTCACCGGCAGCGTTCACCTTTATTGTAACAATACAAGATTCCACTGTAACGGCTAGCACTTTGCAAATAGACCGCGCAGGCCGTCACCTGCTAGGTAGCGTAGAGAGATGATTGAAACCAACAGGATAGGTTATATACAATTAAAACATACATACATACATAATTACATATTAGTTACATATAATTAAATAGGTAGAAGTAACACGGCTAGGCTGCAGGTAATGGTTACATTACAGGCGAATGCTCCCAGTGAGGGGATGTCTTTACGAAAGCAAGCTCTGTATCTGCAGGTAAACATAGTCTGACATATATTTAACTAATTGATAACAATCGTAAATTCATTCACTCACTGACAGACAACGCACAGCCTAAACCGCTGGATGTAGAAGTATGAAATTTTGCAAAGGAGTATTTTTATTTTTTTATTTGAGGTAGTTCCTTATACTTATAAAGAAAGCGAGTACTACGGCAAGATTTTAAAAAATCCATCCCACATGTACATGTGCGTACATACTTAAGAGGGAACAGGGCTTGCGATTCTCCATACAAATGTTTTCTCCCTGAATAGTGCCTCTAGGAGCAATCATTTATTTTTCATAAAATTATTGTCTGCTGTAGACACGTCCCTGTCATTTCCTTTTTTTTTCAGCAACTAATTAGTAATGAAAATATGACCCTCTAAAATTTACAAAAAAAAATGCACTATTTTTACCGCCGTAATTAGAAGACTACCAGACAAATTCGAAAAGATTTTAACATGAAAAAGAAATTGATAGGGACCTAGACATACTCTTTCTTAAAAAATAATTGAATCAGCTCAGTTTTCGTGGAGAAAAAGGGGAATATGAAACGTCGATCTCGTCAAAATTTCTGTGATATAATCGGTCTGAGCTGCAGCTATCCCTATCGCACTCTATGGGGTTTGTTCGAGCGCAGCGCGACGGCAATAGTTTCTCCAAATACCTATTTTCAGGCCCAGTCCCTTCATTTAGAATCCTGCATGCTTAATTTGTATGTAAACGCGTGTTATGACAAGTCAATCTTTATCTCCTAACGGGATTTAATAGGGGATGAAAGTTTATATGGAAGTTAATCATTTTTGCCGATGGGAAGCCTCATCGGGTACATGGCTTGTTACGTTATAATGTTGCTTCAGACAAGCTCCTACTCCTCAGCTATTATCATAAAAGCAACGACATGCGGCATGTAATATCATGCCGAGCCACGTCGAACTAAAGCGTCGATAGGTTTCGCGTGGATCCGCCTCGCGTTCAGCATGATGTATCGGTGCTATTAGCATACATCGAATACCAAACTGTTTGAGAATTTCATTATTTTCTGGAAAAAGCTAAAAAGCTGGAACGAAATTCTGTTTATTTATATTATGTTATCGATTTAACAATGTTATAACTATCACTATGACGGCCTATGCTTAGAATCTCTCTGAGGGATTTACATTTTTACTTCACTATCGACTTTAGCATCCTCGAAAATTATGAAAATGACACCCATGACGAAAAAGGAGATTGTTCTGCATTCATACATCTTTCACCACAGGAACCAGCAGCGAAGGAAAATTACTTTGCGTGTTCTAAATTACAAGTTTATGCCCATGAAGACAAAGTTTAATGACGGATTACGTGCAGAAAGCAATTATTTGAAAAGAAAACAAAGATTTAGAGGTTATATTATCTAGTAAGAAACAATCCTTTCAATACTAAGAAATACAATACGGCCGACGTATCTTGGCGAGTCTGAACATAGGCTCTACAAACTTTTGCGCATGTTCTCTAACTCACACTTGCCTTATGTCATCATTTGGTTCCTAAAAAATGTTACTGCGCAGCCTTCTGCGCGAAGTTCGGATTCGCCATACGTCTTCCGTATTGTATGTACATAAATGCCAGTCACTAATGTTATTTCTCTTGCCTGTATGTGGCTACTTAAACTAAGAGATTCAGCAAAACATTTAAGTATACTTACGTACATATCTTGTTTGGTGTTAAATTAACTTATTAAGTAGCATTTGAATCATTTGGTAAATCTTCTAGTTTAGTGAGTGCAATAACTTGACCGTTGAGTTGATTGACATGACTGACAAGGATAAGGAATGCCCATGGATACATTAGATCCGTATCGATATATCTTGATGAAAATCGATACCGTTCAGTACTCAGCTTGTTATTCTATTTTAAATATAATAATGCATGTCACATAGTAGTAATTGTATAGAAAAAGATAATTAATTATTTTGGGGGGATGGATAAGGATATGAAAAATGGTTTTGTTGTTGAATTCTTTTCAGACATGAGGTGTATGGTAGGTACCAATAGAAATGTCGCACGAGTCACTACAGAACCGGCATACTCTAGAGCGAAAAAGGTTGAAAAAGTAAGTACGTACAGTACGCAAGCTTTCAAAGGTTCAATAGTTTATCTTCGGAAAAACGGAACATTGCCGAATTAAATGTGACTGGAACAATTCGGGAGTGATGGAATTACTGCGTCAATCCACAATAATTTAGGTGGGAATATAAATCAACTTCTATTGGTCGATAGTCACATTTTATTCGCTATATTTCGGTTTTTCTGAAGATAAACGATGGAACCTTTAAACGTTTTCGTACTGTACTGATGCGTATGACATCCGTGAGCAGGTGGCCGATGCAAGTAATTTCGCTCTCGATATGTGTGAAATGAAAGATTGGATATCACTAATATTGTCATGTCAAATCTAATAATCAAAGATGGCGGCATTTTAGGTGTGATGTTGTTACTCGTTACAGCATTCGTAATGGTTCATTATGGAACGCAGAATGTCCGTTTCATACAGATATTCGCAATTAGTATAATAAAATATATTTATAATTAATTAAAATTATTATGTAATGATAATGAATGATAATGACTTAATGACTGTGTCAATTTCTGCAAATACCACAGTCAAAATAGTTTCATCAAAAAAGAGAATCCTCAAACCGTGGATCACACCTGGTTTATTACGGTGCATAAGAAACAGGGATGCTCTGCACAGGAAAGTTAAAAATTTCCCAGGAAATGAAGTGCTAAAAATTACTTACCATCGATACAGAAACTTTTGTATTAGAATTTTAAAGAAAGCAAAGAGAATTTATGATGCAGAGGAACTAACAAAAGCTAGTAAAAACCCAAAAACATTATGGGACACTATAAAAAGGGTAACAAACACTATTAAAACTAAGAATACATCCACTCAATTACTAACTTTATCATCTTCACCTATGGAGTCCTGCAACACTGTAAACTCATTCTTTGTTAACATTGGCAAGAGGCTTGCAAATGATGTAATTCACACTGGTACTACGCGGCCATTGACAATCACTCAACCCACTTCTCATACCACATCGATTTCGTCTTTTGTCCTCGACCCTACTGACCTTGACGAAATTGAAACAGTCATCCGTTCATTGCGCTCTGATGCTGCTACTGGCTGGGATGGCATATCCCCCTACATCCTGAAGAGGTACTCAATCTCCCTGGCACCCATACTATGCCATATTTTTAACCTCTGTTTCGAGACTGCTGTCTTTCCCTCTTCTCTTAAAAAGGCAATCATTCACCCGGTCTTCAAGGGAGGCGACGGGAAATTACCGAATAATTACCGTCCCATTGCAGTTCTGACGACCCTATCCAAGGTACTAGAACGTCTTATAAATAAAAGACTTGTACACTACCTAGAACATTACAAACTAATATCACCGTAACAATTTGGATTTCGTAAAAACAAGTCAACCTGTGATGCAGTTCAGGAATTAACTAATAATATCGTACAAAACCTAAACAGTAATAAAAAGGTCCTAACAATATTTTTAGATCTTGCGAAGGCATTCGACACCGTCCCCGTTTGTTCTCTCTTACTCAAGCTTGAAAGGATGGGTGTCAGGGGGTTGCAACTTAACCTCTTTCAAAGTTACCTCACAAATCGCTCCCAAATAGTAAGGATTGATCGTCACAGCAGCAGTGAGCTTCCTATCTACTATGGCGTTCCACAAGGAAGCACTTTGGGTCCCACCTTATTTCTAGTTTTTATAAATGACTTATGCAATTTAAATATCCCAGATGCCAAGATAACATCTTTCGCAGATGACACTGCGATAACTTTTGTCGCTAACACATGGTCTGAGCTCTAGAGAAAAGCACAACATGGCTTTGATGTAGCGCTAAGCTGGCTTTATTTCCATACGCTTACACTTAATACCTCCAAAACGAAGTTCATTACCTACTCAATCAGTTCTGCTACTCAACCAAACCCTCCAATATCACTTAAAGCTCACACATGCCACTTGCGAACTCAGGTTTCATGCCACTGTGCACCTATATCCTCTACGGATGAAATCAAATACCTAGGTATAGTCATAGATAAGAATTTTAAATTTAAATCTCATATTAATGTCCTTACTGGCAGAGTTCGCAAACTTATATATATCTTTAAAACCTTGAGAAATATTGCAAATCCTATAGTTATCCGTAATGTCTATTTCGCCTTATGCCTATCTATTATTACCTATTGTATCCCCTGTTGGGGTGGTGCTGCGAAAACTTTTCTTAAACCCTTGGAAGTTGCACATCGCGCTATACTGAAAGTGGCTACCTTCCGTCCATTGCTATACCCAACTAATCTGTTATACAAAAACTGCAACGTACTCAACGTGCGGCAACACTTTATTTTACAGTCAGTTCTGTTGCAACACCGCATAACCCCCTATATTGAAATTACCAAACGCCGAAAAGATATAATATGTACTCCTCCAAAAACCCGCTTGCCGTTTACTAAAAGATTCTTTTATTATCTAGGTCCAAATCTATACAATACAGTAAACAGAAAATGTCAAATATATAAATTGTCTTATCAAAATTGTAAAAAGTCTGTCCGGGCATTCCTTCAAGATAAAACCTACGACGAAACAGAAAAATATTTAATTTAATTAATTTATGATAAGTTTGTATATTGTACCACTCACCCAAAACATAGACCCGCACTAATCTAATCCCCTTACTTAACGCACGCTTACACAGCCGCACGCTCATGTTCACTCACCTACACACACACACACACACACACACTCAGATCCATACACTTAAGTACACACTGCACACACGCACACTTCACACACGCATCCTCACACGCACAAGCACTCACACAAATGCGCTAGCGCACTAATACCTGTATTAATGTTTTAAAAAATTTGATGTGTAAAAACAAAATAAAATTGTAGTAATATAATTAGAGGGGATTGGCACTGCTACTCCTTAATACAGGCTATTTTGTAGCCTAGCAAGGAGAGCAGCACGTCACCCACTTGATTGCCAGAGATTAAATACTACCCACTTTGAGAAAATTGTTACATGTACTACAATCTGTTTTATGTAAATAAAGATTATTATATCATATCATCATATCATATCATATTTAATACATATACAGCGTGTATCAGAAATGTGCGGTCACATTCAAGGACCCAGATAGTAGTTTCGGTTTTGGGTGTTTCTCGAAGTAAGCACAAAGTGTGTAATCACTGAAACTATCTCAAACCCAAACTCAAACTCAGTGCATTTTTTTCAATTAACCAATTACAGGCACTTTTGAATTGTCAGAGTCGGTCAGTTAAAAAGGTGAAGCTAGTTGTCCATTCCAAAACAGAGATCTCTATTGAGAATAACGGGCTAGAAACTACAAGGACACTCTTTTAAAGCAAGATTATTACAAAAGGGTACATTATTCTTGAGAAAAATGTAAAAAAAAATATTAGAAAAGTTATAAGACATTATTTATAAATTTAAGCAATAAATTGATGAACTGTCTTGTCTGTGAGATATAATCTAATGAAAGAAAGAAAAGAAAGAAAAATAGGTTTATTTGTCACAGAAACACGTGCATACAAAACGATAAGAATAAACAGAAAAAATAAAACAAAATAGAACCACATTATAATCACGAGCTCAAAACAGAAATAGTCGGAAGCTGCACGTCATGACTGCGACAAGAAGGCTTCCACTCAGCATGATGCTGTGCTATGAGGGACCCACAGCACAGCGCTGATTTTCAGTGGTTACCCGAAAAAAAGACGTACGGAAATCAGGTCAGGTTCAGTGATCAATACATAAATAGTTACATAACAAA
The DNA here is from genome assembly GCA_947568875.1 of Fissipunctia ypsillon. Lineage (NCBI taxonomy): Eukaryota > Metazoa > Arthropoda > Insecta > Lepidoptera > Noctuidae > Fissipunctia > Fissipunctia ypsillon. The sequence goes on from OX387655.1 coordinate 4,219,559, forward strand.
ACAAAAGAACCAGTAACAACTTAAAATATACTGCAACTATACAACCAAATACAGGTATGAATAAATATTATGAAATAACCCAAAAAAGACTCCGTAGGCATCGCAGGTGCGTGCATAAATAATGTACCTACCTGAAACATAAATTATTGTTACAATAATAGAACGTCAAGTGTTTCGTCTCGCTCCCACCCTCATCCTCGCGTCTCCCGCGCTCACGCTCACACCTCACAACATTATAAATACAATAACAAGGTAGACAGAGACACACAGCAGCGGCACTTCCCCACCGCGCCCATGAGCGTGATGACGTGTGTGAGCTGGGCTGCGGTGCGGGGCGCACGCGGCGCACGAGTCCTGTGAGGTCAAGTGGCGCGTCACGCGTGATTATAGGCAGTGAGTTTCACCCGCCAAACACCACTGCGACGGTGGGGAACCGGCTTGCGCTTGCGTCTATGTCGTGTCGTTGTCGTGCTAATAATTTTAATATATTTTATAATGTAATGTGCATAATTAATAGTAACGAAGTAAGACTTAAAAATTTTATTATGATTATGATATGTGTGACTAATGACTAATGACATTGATGTAATTACAAGATACTATTATGCATGCACTAGAAATATTTGCACGACTGATAAGTCGAATATAGTGAGACTAAAATTATTTTACCATTTTATTATGTAAGTACCTATATTCTGGCAAATAAATTTATTTCATTTCATTTCAATAAAAACAATTTAAGTCTGTTAGCTTATATATTATGTAAATATTATGTATTGGTTTAATTGAAATAATAACGTTATACGAAATAAGTTTTAGAGTATATAAATGTTGTATGTAAAGAAATTATATATCTTGTGAACGTTATTGAAATAAAAATATACCAAATACCTTTATATGATGTGAGACGCACCCGTAAAAAAAAAAAAAAAAAAAAAAAAAACAAAAAAAAAAAAAAAAAAAAAAAAACAATTCAAATAATAAGATTAAAAATAAGCCCTGGCAGTTAAGTAAACGATTCTACGATACAGAAATAACTATTCAGAAAGGTTCTCAAATGAAGATCAAATATTGGTAAAAGGCCTTCCGAGGAGAGTAATTCAATCTGCCTAGCCTTTTCCCAACTATGTTGGGGTCGGCTTCCAGTCTAACCGGATGCAGCTGAATACCAGTATTTTACATGTTTCCGAGGAGAGTAATTAAAACAAATAAAAACATACTTCGCCAATTTATTAAGTCAAAGTTTACATTATAAACACGGGTTTAACGCTAACAGCTACAAAGTACGGTAAACTAAACGTACATGAGCTTAAGACTAATTTCACTAGGTTGTTGATTTTGGCAAACTTGTATAGTGGTACACTGCAGATAGTCCCAATTTGATATTACACAATAAATTACTGCTTGATTAGGGAAAGTTATTAAAATTTTTAATTAACTTTATTGATTTTGTTATTTTTATGAAATCGCTTGTAGAATAAGTTTAAAGTTTTTGCGACTTTGGGAGCCCTACGTAATGTAATTTTTGGATACGTATATTTTCAACGAAACAATAATAATAAAAGAATATCTATTTTGCAATATTAAATATAGGATTTACATGTTGTCAGTGTCATTCAAATAATGTATAAGGCTGTTACGGCATTCTACAACAATATTATAGTTTAGTACATTCTTATTAAAAGATATTGATTACGTGTAGGTACTTTTGAGTACAAGCAGACATTTTAAAAGAAGATTCTGATAGAAAAACGTTTAATGATAAAATTACAAGTTGGCAAAATAATGAATTAAAGCAAAAAAAATTATAAGGCAAACGCGAATCACAAAATTGAAATAAAAATCACTTTAAAAATAAAGGAAAGGAGATTAAATCATAAGTTTATTTTGAGTAAAATACCCCAACATTTCAAACTACAATTTGCAAGACAGAAAAATATAACAACACGATAATAATCCTACAGTTTATAAAAAAATGTAATGCCCATTTTTAATATCTAACTAACAATGATGAGCATAATGATACCTCATTACTACAAATATATAATTATCACTAACACAGCCATGTTTTGTCAAAGAAAATGTATAGGTACTTCCAAAACATTTAGTAACATTCCTCCCATTTCATCCTCTTTGGCAACAAAAACTATTATTACATTAGTTATATCACTTTACCAAAGTCTTTTTAGGAATTCTCTAGCGGGGTCCCTAAGGGTGCTGTTTTGGGCCCATTAGAACAATGTTTGGTACTTTCAAATCGGCATTAGTTTTTACACTTAAATTTAATTGCCAATCAAATCTTTACTAATTGAGGAAACATTTATATTATAACTAGCTTTTGCTCACGGTTTTGTCCACGTGGAGGATGGACATTATCCCTTGGGAACGTACTGTCTCGATAAAAAGTATCCCCTGTCCTCACCCACTTCACGGTTTATCCTTGTGCCTACAGAAATCCGTTCAGCAATGAAGGCGTGAAAGGTAACAAATAGACAGTGCTACTTTTGTATTATAATATTAGTAGTATAGAAGCGTTTTCGTTATTGAAAATCAATATAATTTCTTCTTTGAATAAATCAGCGTCCCCAGCATCTATCGATTTAACGTCTTCCCCAATTACCGTTTCTGCCTCTTTTAAAATGTTATCTAAAAGCGAGAAAAATAAGATAAGAGGACAATAATTTATTAGTGTACCGTATCCAACTGAGGGAAGGAACAATTTATTACCCTCCTCCTGCTGCCAATCCAACTAACTTAAACACTAACTTTTTACTTAAAACCTTTAGTTACTTGTATTATAATATTACGATAAAATTCACAGCCTACTTTGGCTTTACAACGTCTAATTAAGATAATGAATACTTTAGAGCAAAAGTCTTATTTTATGACTAAGATATTTTAGAAATTGTCGACAGAACTGTAACTGTAATTTCAGGAGTTTTAGTGCAGACTTAATTTTCAAACTGTTCTTCGTAGTTATTTTTGATTCTTAATTTTGAAAATTAGCTTAGTTCTAAAGTAACAGCAAAGTTAATTCGATTTATTTTGAAAGGCAAAGGTTCGATAGAATTTTCAAATAAAAATTCTTGTTATATAATGTTAAAAGTTCCAAAAGGCAGACATAGTACTGCTGTATCAAGTCAATCCTATTTAAATAACCAACAATTTATGAGAAATTCTATCAAAACAACCAATGATTATACCACTCCAACTCCCATACCACTTGAGCTCCCATAATCTCACGCATCATTACACAAAACTTCTTCGTCCTGATGAAAACCTTTGCCAGATTTTCTGATGAAAATCTTTGCCAGGTTTATATCTTCACCTAGGGATCTCCACTGTCAACAGGCAAAAATTGCTGCTGAGCGACCGAAGACAGCATCATGTCAATAGGCTTTGTGTCATCATAGAGAGACGGTGCTTCACAGAGGATTGCAAATGTACCAACGATGGAGGCGATGGTGAAGATCCACAGAAAAAGACGGTCGAGTACCATAGCGACAAAGCCCCAGTCTTGATCTTCCTGTTAGAGAAAAACAAACGAAGAACTATTAAACTAGAAAAAATCTAAGAGATGTGTAGTGATCGTATTTTATGGTGTTGAGTTATAGGACGTTTTAAAAAGATGAGATGATGATGATAAATATGAGAAGATGATTATTTGTATGTTAGCTTTTTAAGTCATTAGAAACAAAGAAAGACTCTGATGCAATAAGAATTGCTTATAATATTATGATACTAGCAGCTTACTAGTTTAATTGTAGTTAATACTTACAGCATTAAACTCATCCTGCCTCTGCATGTGATGCTGTATAAACATTACGTTATGAATCGCTTTCTCCAATTCAAATGGGTACTTCTTCCGAGGAGCCACGTCACTTAAGGAGTCGTCAAGCCCTGACATCACTGATGGTAGACCATTGTAGCCGGCACCAAGGCTACCCAGAGCACCGACAAGGCCGCTGAACCTATTGAAAAGAATTGAAATATTTAATTTATTTAACTCGATGTGTTGAATGATAGTCGAACTGGCCAGTATCTGATAATTTCGTTTAATTAGAACCAGGAATCAAATAATGTTTATTTATTTATTAAAACTTTTGTAAAAAAAGCTATACAAAGGCGGACTTAATGCCCGTGGCATTTTCTACCAGATAATGTTATTAATGTTACACAATGTTAATGAATGGATTGAAATTAATTACGTGCCAGCGTGAATAAACATGAATATGAATACTGATGATTTCAAACATTCGACCGATTTTACTAACCTGTTAGTAGCCGTAGTTGAATGTAATCCATTACATCCTCCAGGCAAATGATGACGTAGCGAATCAGGACTAGATGCATTCGAGTTCGTCTGTTCAGCAGCTGCTAGAGCATCTTTAAACTTATTCTTATTCTTCATACTTCTCCCAGCTATCTTCTGTGCTGCTAAGTCTCTCAGCAAGTCTTTTGGCACCCTCATCAGTAATAGCTTTGGAAGCTTCGTTATAAAGAATTTCCGTACCCAAGGTGCCATCTTGTGCGTACTAGGCTTTCGATAATGAACGTTCAATATTATTATAGTGATCACTACTGACAATCCTACCAGTAACATAGTAAATAGTAGGTACTTTCCTAGCAATGGTAATGCAAGTGAGGTAGAAGGTATAATTTCAGAAATCAGTAAGAAGAACATGGTTTGGGACAGTAGTATGGAAATACTCAAAGCAATTTTCTCTCCAGAATCAGCTGGAAGATAAAATACTAAGACTGAGAGATATGAGATGCCGACACAAGGAACGATTAGGTTCACAGTGTAGAACAGGGTTTTTCTTCTGAGCGTGATGTTGAAGAATATATCTGAAACAAATAGCTTTGTTAAATACAAATATCCTTATTTCAGATGAACGAAGAGAGGAAAAGCAAGAAAATACCTAAATTGTTGAAACTGCCTACCAGGTGAAATAAGAAAACTCGATTTCAATCAAACAGCTCAATATATTGTGATCTTGAGATCAAGGGAAGAAGTAAAATAAAAGCTTTGATAATGTAGATAAACAATCTAAGAAAATAAATCACCAATTCTTAAGCAATAAATGTGACAAACTGGAATTTATGCACATTATTTTGTCCTAAATTCTAATATGATTGCGTAAATGGTCAAGAATACTAATATTTCGAAGTATAAACAGTCCTTATTCTAACATATTTCAAGTTGATGGTGTCTTTACATCCATTTGGCTACCATCGACGACTTACGAGAACGGAATATCATACAAAACCCTTATAACAATGGTGTTTTTAACGAAATCATTAGTGCCTACTAAAGAATGGACGATTAATTTTGTGATCTAGTACTTTTGTAATTTTTAGCTATAATAAATGCTAATTAGCGTTTAACAGTCAAATTAATGATGAGCTGTAATTATGTACAAAACCATCGTCTGAAGAAAAGAAAAACCAAGGCAAAGATGAAAACCATGCATCATCTGAAATATATACCAAGTAAGGAGTAGAAGTCACGTAAATTAACCAAAAATATTCTAAAACAAACCTTAAGATTTGCAACAACAAAATGTCTTAATAAAAACCTCTATTTGTAAAGTCTAGAAGACATAGAAACGGACAAAGGATTTAATTTCAGTCTTTGTGAAGAATCCTAGTGTCTAGACTAGTACATGTTGCAGTCGGTTACTGTACTGAATGAGGTTTTCTCTAAGAATATCCAGTGTTACAGAAAGATAAACTCCTCCAGCTGACCGATTTGTTTGTTCTCGTTCTCCAAGTTTCACAGGATCTCGGATTTATCTTTAATGCTAAGCTTAATAGATTAAATGGTATTACATGATAAAGTTTTACCAAGTTTTTACCGTACAGTATATTTGTTCTTTGTTATTCTTTTCTAAGAGAATTAAATGTTTTATTTGCACTTAGGACTTGTTCAGTTTTACTAGATTCAAAAATGAAAGTGTACGATACAACATTAGAGTTACGGAAGTGATTGTTATGTAAAGAAAATTAGCATTTTTACTGTTTATCATTACCTTAGTCTACTTTCATGTCATCAACTATATTGCGGTCTAATCTATTATATATTTTTCTTATAAATGAGTCTGTTAGAAACACCTGTCAAAGTTTGCAAAGTTGTTAAATTTTTCATAGAATTTAAAATGTAATTATAACAATAGATATTCCAACTTCGTTACAAGAATCATACAAAGAGAAATTCTCCGAAAGCCTCTTGTCTTTGTCTTACTATTAAAACATCAGTTTCCCAGCAAAACATCAATAATTATCATCAAAGAATCGAAAGGGGATTTCTAATGACGGCAGTAAGTCCTCCGAAGAGCCGGTAGTAATTACAGACTACTCCGAGCAAATTGCTTGGATTTAACTAGTCATTGAAGATGTTACAATTAAGCTGGAAATTGGCGAGTCATAATTCTATGATTACAATTGTAATTCTAGATGGTTTTTGCAGACATTCTCTTGTTTGTATATTTGAGTTTAGGTACACAGTTACAAGTTCAATAATATCTTTATAGTTATTTTAGATATTCCAAAAAGGAAAATACCAGTGCATAATCTGCTTATCATTTCGATACCATTTAATACAGCAGCTTGCTAGTCAAGCATGGTTCGTAGAATCAATTTTTATTATTATCAACATTTTTGCTGAACTGTCACCATTACCATTTTGGGCAAAAATAAAAGTCAGCCCTTAGGTCACGCGAAGTATCAACCATCATAAAAACTCGAGCCTACTCGAGACTACTGTTTAACCCCACAATCTACAAACTAAAGGAGTTTGCGTCTTTGGTTGACTGTGAATATCTAACTTAACCTGTGAATCCTCTAATTGGACTTCGCAGGCTTTTTAGGGTACCCACTACGTTCGTGCATAAACTGAGCTATATCGGCTACTCCAATCATTCATCAACGTAGTCGGAGCGTGATTTTTGAAGACATTCTCATCTTTGTACATTTTGGTTTTATGGAAGAATATAATCGTCATTATTACAATAATATAAATATATATAAATTCACTATTGCCATTTACAAAAAAATTGAGACCCTCAATTGAGGCTCCAGAGCTAGGTTAGAGTATAAGTATTTCAGGAGCCAATGACTTCTTCCATTTAGGTTACAATTAAGCAAGTTTATGCAGCAAAAGGTCATAAAATTATCTTACTTAAAATTAAGTTTAATAGTGAACATTTAATGTAAGCAATAAAAGTAGAATAAGAAACTAAAATTAGAATAAGCAAATAAAAAATAATCTCATTAAATCAAAAAGAAAAATTAGAATAGAATATGAAAATAATATACACAGGTTACATGTTGTACACGATTGTATCGAATACAAATTAAAAAAAACCTCTTCTGCGTATTAATAGCAATCTGTTAAAACTTGATCATAACCATTACTCTTCAAAATTAAAACCATTTGACCTCATAATAAAAAAATTAATCAAACAAGCCGCGAAAGGTGTGGACCGTAAAAATGTATCAACGGAAAAAAGGTTGAAAATCTCCAGAGGGCCGTTAAGCTGAAATGAAAGGGGTGTCATTATGAACTTCCAAATGTGTTTATCTAAACGTGAAATATACGGTTGTTAAATGGCGAGCTTCGTAAGCGAAATTACGTATGCTGTGTAAGGACGAGCGTGTCATCATCCGACAGATGGGCATCTGTGACACGTGAATAACAATGACTGGACCCAGAGAATATGGGCTGATAAATCGTTGAGATGTATGAGGACTGCGAAAGTGGAGGAGAAAAATATGTTGGGACTCTTTGGGTATAAACTGGTCTTTGTAATTTGAGGACATCTGTCAGTTAAGAAGATGGGTCTCATTTTGTTTGGAGTTTGGAGCGACCTACGGTTAGTGTATGCATATTTGTGTCTTTTTATCTTTGGCTGTTTACGTTATGTCTGTAGAGTATATTTAAAACAGAAAATGAGATGACCGGTCAAGGTCGATATGTGAGTGATTTGTTTGTCTAAACTCCAATTTGTATACTTTTGATAATATTAAACCACAGGTGTCGATAAAATCTTCCATAAAAACTCATAAAGAAATTCATCGAAGTTTATTTCCTTTACAGCAAATAATAAATATAAAAACATTTACTTGAAGCGAAGTTTTCCTTGTTGAAGTGTTAGTGTATTTTGTTCCCATAAGCGGCTCGTGGCTCGGTAAACTGCTCGATCCTCTAACAATTGACTGTAAATGCATAAAGACGGGTTTCTATAGGCATCAAGTGGTCCTCTCGAAAACCCTTTGTACGTACAAGCTCCTTTAAATCTCTCGTGATTCTGACATTTGAGGCTTTTTTGTTTATCTTGTTAGTGTATTATGTTATTGAAGTTAAATAATGTCTAGCCTTTTGAGTTTCGATTTCAGTTTTGGTTTTATTTCCTGAGAAATTAGATCTTGACCAAGTCTGCTAAGAATAGTTATTAAGAGATTTGATTTCTACTCCTAACTGCCTAGATTTTTCCCTAATATGTTGGTGTTGGCTTCCAATCGAACCAAATGCAGCTGAATACCAGTATCTTTTTTTTTTAATCACTGAATGGGCCTGCTCTTGACCTCGACACGCCTGATGGAAAGCGATGGATGAGGTCTATGATGGAACGAGCGAGCCCAGAAGACATAAGACGAGATTTACATGTACAGCGCCTGCTAGCTGCTGAACTTTGTTGATTTCTACTAGATATTCATTGTTTATTTATTTATTAAGAGGGACATTTATTCAGTGTTATGTTTGTATTGGTATGCCTTTCACTTGCTAGATTCTAAAAATATTTTCTCTAGTACACTATCAATCTTCCACCTCCCAAAATACAATAAGTACACAGCGATACCACTTAACATGATAAATTAGAAACATGAAGCGCTGATCTGCATTCAGTGCCCGTACTCGAGGACATTACCAAAACAACCGTTTAACCTGTTCAAGGCGACATGGCGGCAGTAAAACTCACTAATTTTGCATAGATAAGAGTTTTCGCCGTTCCACGGTAATTTACAACGTTCCCAGATTAGCGTCGTGCGACATATCTGGGAAATAAAAGGATTGTCTGAAAAGATGGCGGTTTTAGGCAAGATTTTGTGGGTTTGGGGATGCCAAGATCTTGATTGGAGTTGATAAGAATGTCTTAGTTTCATTGCTTTTATGTTCTTTGATTGTAAGGGCTTTTGTTTTGGGACCAGCCTGCCAATCTATACTCAACCACTGTTACTCCTGTGAGCCAGAATCTACAGTGACGACCTACCAGACAATCGCCAAATCATTGAGTCCCAGAAAGTAAGTGTCTCTGATTCTCAAACCGAATCAGAGCAATTCTACATGTTAGTAGAAATACATTGTTTCGAAAAGAGCTTCACTGATTCCAATTATAAGTCAAAAAGTTCAATTGCTTCATACAGTGACCTTTCAATTTTCATTATCTTTCAGACAACACATGATCAACATTAATTTAAATAATTAACATTATAAACTAGTTCAGAGCATACATAATCACTTGTTAACTCACAAAGATTAACTCTACAAGATTTAATACAAATATTTGTTATATTTTCATAAGGAGCTTATATTCATAGGAGAAATAACACTTTATGAAGTTGGTAACCCATATTTGCGAGTTTGTAAGCATATTATCCAATCAAACTTGGAAACAAGTAATTTGTTTAGTTCTAAACTTTGATTAGATTTATATTGAAGCGTTGTTGTGTTAGATTCTTTTGGATTTTTGTTTTAGGTTATTTTTTATGAAGCTTTGTAGCAACAGGTTTTGGGAAAGTTTGTGTAGCCGTTAGTGGTGTCGGATTTTCCGGGTTAAACAATATGCTATGACACTTTTTTATTTATTTTTATTGGGTTATCCCATCGTGGTACTGAGCGTGGCGCGATGCGAGTATATTAAATTAAAATAATGTGTACCTTAATACTCAAGATTTTTGAAATGATCATAAAATCTTGACTTTTGACCAATGTCCCTATAAATAAGCATTCCAAGATACACAATTTTTTCTCAAACTTGAAGAGTTACCCGTTGAAGAGGTCTCGAGCTTTCTTTCAGGGCTTCTATTTTTAGGAAATATTACCCAAAATATGTCTTTGAAGAGGTGAAGCTTCTTGAAATATTTCAGTAAAGGATAATTACACAGAATCGGTCTTCAACTTACCAGGATACGGTTCTTGACAGCAAGGGTAGTACCTCTCGTGTCTCTCCGCTGGTACTCCGAGGATATCCCACTCCACTGAAGGATAGTACTCCCTAAGGTCGATGCCCACGTCCACCATGTCTCCCTTCTTTTGGTTGATGTGCTTTAAGTCAATCTGTGGGAGAAACTTGAGGAGTCAATATGGGATTATTAGGCGCATCCAAGCAAATGTCCTGAAGCCGAATCGAAGCTGAAATAACTTGGTGGTTGAGAAACATCAGGAAAACGTCACCCATTCATGAGAAAGACTGCTTCTATTGCCAGCTTGTGAGAGTACTGACGATATGACAAGCCATCACCAACGACGACACCACACGCGTTTGCGGCATTCATATTTGACTTACAAGAAATATCACGAATATTTAGGGTACAGAGGAGGTAGGTAAGGAGTATGTAAGGATCGTAGCAGGTGGCGTTCTGTAGTTTCTGCCTACCCCCATGGGAATGAGGCGTGAGTTTATGTATGTATGTGTATTTAGGGTAGAATCACACTGAAACTACGTAAATTCAATTCAATTCATAGTATGTCAAGCTCCGGATGAAAACTAAATATTCATTTTCTTTCCTTCAGGGGGAAAAGTTGCTATTTAATAGAGTTCTCTCTCACAGCACATGAAAAAGGGACCTCCATTAAATTTCTTTGATCTGACATAAATTCTGAGTAATCCCAATTAGCTAATTGCGTTAGGATAATTAACATTAGGAAGCTTAAAATGTCTTTTATAGCCACCATTATGATCGAAAGGTTTTTCTTAACAACCTTAAGGTTTTTGAAAAGTATTTAAGTTCTTCTGCTGTTTTTCTTCTTGCTTTTTTTACTGACGTAAGTCTTATAATTCCTATTCTAATGACATAACGCCCGGAATTTTTAGACAGTCTGCCTAGATTTCAACGCGAATCACACATTATCAAAATTCCTAAGATTTTACCTGATCACCATCATAACTCCAAGATCCGAACTTCAAGAAGCAAGTCTGCTGATCAAACGGGAAGTATCTCACGTCGATCTCACACGAAGACTTGAAGATGGCTGGAGGGGTCCACAACACCTTCCCGGTGTGATGCAGGACTGCCTTTGTCATTGTTGTCACTACGTATTCGCCGTCAGCACTGATGGAACAGAAGTACGATTATTGACGGTAACTTAAGCAACAATTACCATAGACAATAGTCTGTAACATGGACAAGCGACGTTGGAGCGTCGGGTGTGGGTAGATCGTAATGTAATAGTTTTTTTTTATTTAGTTCATTATTAAATACGGTTTTGCACAGAATTTTGTTTTTTAGAATATATTTTATTGCTTATTTTATTTATTTAGTTTATGTCCGTAGATGTGTCCGTGGCATCACAGTGGGCCCTGTCAGAATATCAGCGCTGCGGTATTTGTTTTTGTATTTTCAAATATCGCAGCATCATGCTGAGATAGGAGCCTTTTTGGCCTCGCACAGGTCTTCTTTGTTTTGTTTTTTTTTTCTTTCCTTTTATTTTATTTGTGTTTATGATATTGTTAGTTTTAATGTTCTTTTTATTGTTGTATTTCCTGTGCGTGTCCCAAATAAAATATTTTTCTTTTCTTTTCTTTCTTTCTTTCTTTCAATTATATCACCATCATCATCATTTACCTGCCCCAAGCGTCACAAAATCGGGTGGTCCTGTGATTCTTGTAGCCAGGAGAATCCCAAAATTTCTATACCTACAATCTTGGTATGACCGTCCATTAAGGCTCCTGCAAACAGGCACGATACGCGACGCGACCCAAAGGCACAGTTCGTCGCGTGGCACGTGGTGCCTTTGTGTCGCGCCGTGTGTTGCGCTTGTTTGTCTTTAGTCTTTACTTTTTGTTGCTTCACATTGCCTAGAATTGCGCATGTTTGCGCAACACAAAAGCTTTGTTAGTCGAGACGTAATTTTTGACGAGCGATAAAAGAAATCAAATGGAATATGTGTTTGTATAGAAAGTAGTTGTAATATAATTGTATGTCTAGACATATCACGAGATTGACTTTCCGAGTTAAGATCATTTTATATTCAATCTTCTCGGCAAAATAACCAATCATTAATGTATTAGCTTGTTAAAAGATGGATAGATGATATCAAGATTATTTGGAGGGGTAATGTGGACAAGAAAAGCTAAAAATAGAGAATAATGGAAACAGCTGGAAGAGCCTATGTGTCACAGGAAAAGCTGACCACTAAATCGGGAAATCCGATGTGCTAGATTATAAGTTAACACAATTTGTTACTATGTATAAAATGTATAATGTTTAGTATCAGCAATAAAGGCTTATATTAGCTACGAGTTTGCCTTACTGAGCGGTTAGGAAAAGGATATGACAATTGTTTTTTGTTTCTATTTCAAACTTAACGTGTGAACAATTAACATTCATTTAGAAATGAACAGATCCAGTGTACATAAATCTATTACAATCAATGACTGGCCAGTTGTTAGAACTGAAGTATACGATAAATCAGAGCTTGAAAACATTGATGATATACTAAAATCAACCCTTCGTCTGTTGAGCCACCCGAAACGGGTCGATAATTAATTAAATTATGAATTGTCACAGGTAAGTGTATACGAAGGATGTGTCTTCCCTTACATACCAATACAACATTATCCAAGTAAACAAAGCACCCATCTATCCACAATACGTACTCCGCAACGTCCAAATAAACATATATTATGGCGCATTATACTCCAGCGTAGTGCGTTGCCCAATTTATGACAGCCACCATAAACCTATCAAAAGGCAGCTGATACGTGAAGGGACGGTACGGTCCGAAGAAGATAAGGTACAAGATGTGGAAGATTAGCGGGGTTACAGAGGTAACAATAATTATACATAAACTTGCCATGTTATTCATGAAAGTAGTCACGAATTAGAGCAACTTTTACTAGAGAGGATGTGGAAATCTGTAACGATGGATTTTTTCTGATTACATCAGCAGATTTTTTGATGCTCAAAAAAAATGTGCAAGTAGGTAGGCACAACAGTATATTTACGTACACAACTTTTAAAACTGCCCGCAAGTAAAAATTTTGTCATAATTTGAAGTACTGATTATTATAATAGTAGACAAGAATATTATTCTTGTTTCATCTTTTAGCATTCAGTTCATCATTTTTAACATCTTCACCATCTTCTTCTTCTTCACTTTATCAATCAGCCACTGACCACTGCCACTGACGTTACAAAATCGTCACTTTTCACGGATGAAACATCACAATGTTCTTCCACGTCAAAGATCTCTAAGCTTATCTACCACAAGTATTGCCTCCATTCTCTCAAGAGTTAAGCCGCTTACACAGGGTCGACACAGCGTAAGATTAGTCGCACGTGCGTCTCTCATTCGCCGGCCATGATTAATCGTTCGCCGGCCTGTTTTGACACACCATGATGTATCATTCACGAACGCTTTCTTGTCGATATTTCGTGTAATCAATTAGGTTAAGGATACATTGCCTACTTTGTAAGAAGTCGCGACTTGTGAACACAAACTTGATGTTTACTTTCGTGGTTTTGTTTCTATTGGCTGTCAAATTTTGTTAAGGAGTTGTTTAACATGAAACCAGAGATTGACGGTACATTATCTAGCCTTTTAGAACTTTATTGTGGTTGTAGTCCATTTTTCCCATTTTCTTATATTAATAATAAGTTATAATTCACTTCTTCAGACTACAAATAATTTCAAACACAACGCCAGTTCACCCTTCCACGATTACACTTTTGGCACACCCATTGCAAAACAAACGCTATGGCAAGAAGCTATCAAGATCCCTGTATCTAAGTGGAACGCACGAACCGCATGATTTATGTGCTTCTGGTACCGAGGCGACGGAACACCATGCATCATGGGATGGGAATGTACCGTCCATAACAACTGACTCGTTAAATCTCGGCGTTTCCCCGATTTGAGAGGTTTGCTTCGCTGATTTTATGGGGTCTATATTGTTTTTGTTGCGTTAAGACTGTTAAGATGTTTTGTGGCTTGAGGATACAGTGAATACTCAGTAGAAAGCATAGCTTTCAACAGTAGTGCATGGTGTAAGCATATTCTGTGAAATTCAAGACCTTGACAAAATTCAAGACCGAGACGCCGACCAGTTGTAATCTAGCTTGCTATGTTAAGTCTAGTAATATTTGGTGGAACGAAGTAACAACAAATCGCATCAACATACATAGACTTGATCACAAATTAGATTGAATCAGTTTTGAGTAGATCCGCCTTACATCTAAGCAACCATTCGCAAGCAAGCAATCGTCCATAAAATATTAAAAGTTAAATACAGTTTTGTAAATGAGTATAGGTACGATTGTAGGATCTACAATCTCACGAGTTCCCTATAAAGGACATTGCTCTGCGCCCATACAGTGTTCGCCCTGGAACCAAGAGCATAGGAAAATTATGTGTTGTATTGTCGATCATTAGTAAATTCCTACATGATGTTATTTTTAAAGCGGACTAGCTGCAGAATAAATAATATTTCAAAAAAAGTATCAGATTTTAAGGTTATAATATTACTATCTATTAAAGAATATTCCTGACGAACACATATCACTAAAATAATGTATCAGTAGATTGTAAATATACCGGATTTCTCATTAACAGTCATCTAACCACAGATCATTTTTTTATAACCGTAGATGAAAAAGGAGGCATAAACATGAACTTTGTTTTTCTGTTTACGTTATTTATTTAATTATTTATTCCCCTTATAACTATCATTACAGATTGCATTACCTAATACGAAAGTACGGTCTCATAAAATGAATTTATTATTAAATTATTTACAATTTAAAATTATTAAGAGCCTTTTTACTATAACCTTTTTGTTAGCTAGTCTTACCACAGACGGACGCCATGTTGTTCTGTGTAGCAAGCGTTGCTGGTGCGCCCTCTAGCGGGATACATTGTCAGTAAGGTTCCCTATTTACCCAGGTTCCCTATTGACAGAGTGAGAGACTGACAAGTGACAAGTGATCATTTAGTGACGTCTCAAAAATAGGGGCGCCAAATATGATACGTTAAAAAACGATATTTCCTAAGATTTACTATGGCCATACGTTACAAACAGTATTACATCAACGTATGTCATACGATAATATTAATACCATTACAAGTATGACAATATCCTATTTATAATAACACCATACTTCTCTGCTTCCTATTTACTACCTATTTAAAATAGAGTATGGCCTCATTCATTAGGTATAGGTAGTAGGTTTTTAAATTATACTTTTAGTGAATAAGAATAATGGAGTGGTGATTGAATGTTTTTATTGTATCTAGCTTCTATTTGCACTATAATCGAAATAAATTCAAAATGTGATTCAAATTAAAACATATGCAACAGTTCAAAAAAAATCCAAAACGTCGATTACAATCGATGGGGCATCCCTAATCTTCTTTCACACGACATGACGTTTGGCGAAGATGGCGGCGATTAAGGATGTTAGTCGCATGAAATACTTTTTAATGTTCATTTCGGCATGCAGCTAGTCCGTGTTATAAAAGTATTTGCAACAAATTTAATAAAATAGACAATTAATTATCGTGTATGTCCGATGCTTTTATTGCACAGGGCGATTCTTGACATTGTCCTTTAAAATTCCGTCTCAGTCATAATGACAAAAGTTCCCTTTGAACTAAGAGCGTTCACGACGTACGGCATTTCATACAAACTTCCAAGTCTTTGTTTTTAGAAATGAATGAACCGATTCTAATGTAACTTCATACGCATAAGCAAGATACATAGGTCTTAGAAGTTAGTTAGAAACATTTTCGAAAAATAGTGTTACAGCTATATTTGACCAATTTTAAATTTTCCATAGAAATAGAGATATCTTTGTTTAAATAAGACATTTCGAAAATATTCTTAACTAACTTTTTAGACCTACATATCATATGTATCTTGCTTATGCGTATGAAGTTTGATTAAAATCGGTTCATTCATTTAGAAAAACAAGGACTTGAAAGTTTGTATGAAATGCCGTACGTCGTAAACGCTCTTAATAACTCGCACGTAAGCCCACGTATGCACGGACGTAAAAATATCGCGGCGGGATTTTATCACGCACTGTATTTACAACTCTCGGTGTTGAGCCGAGCATTGAGAATCCAACAAAGCGCATCCTAACGCGTCAAAAAAACCCACTGTTGAATTTTCAACTTTCGGCACTAAGCAGTGCGTTGAAAATTCAGTGCGCGAAAAAAATCGTCGCGGGGAAAAACGCCCATGCGGACCTGGGCTTACTCCTGAATTACAACAAAACAAAATATTTTAATCAGCGAGCACGAGCATAAAGCCTCTGCAATTACGGCATCTACAGACAAGTTCGGTGGTACAACAATGCAATTTGGTGCAAGCTAATGTCCGAATGTTGGACGTGCAAGTTCGGCGCTGTGAAATTAATTTGCTAAACGTATTCGTACGAGGCGTATCGGATGTCGCTTGTTGTGTAGTTAGGCACCTATGAGTTCTGTAATGCTGGTTTGAGTGTTGTTGTTGATAAATGTGGTTTTATATTTAAAGTGGAATTTAAATGGAGTCCTCATTGTTTACCATTGCGCCTGGCTGTCGCGCGGTAGACTCAATTTGTGCCGGTAAACAATTAATAGGTACAGACATCTGACATGTCTGTTTTAATTGTTAACCTCAGTTTTCAGTGGACAGTGGTGTTTCCCGTCCATCCACATCACGTCCTAAGATAATGGTTGATCCATGTACCGGGATGATGTGACAATCGGATTTGTCTTATTGATTGTGTTTATATTGTACTTACTTGTTGTAAAGCACGATGTCAGGCAGCCAGATGTGTTCCGATGGCACATACAATTCTTTCACTCCTCCATACTCCAGAGGGTCCCATTTAAACTTGTGGTCTTCCCATTCCTATAGATTAAACACGAATTTATATTATTAGTGTGGTTTCTGTTTGGCACAAAATTGTGTAGGTAGTGAGTTCTGAATCATTTATGTTTTTTTTTTGTTCAATTTACATAATATTTTTGCCCGATTATTAAAAAATATTAATGTATTCAGACGGCGAGAGACAGAGAGAGATGGAAATCTTTAGAGGAGGCCTTTGTCGAAGGACAAGCTGTATAAATAAAAAAAAAGTGCTCCAAACGTAGATATTAAAAAAAATAAAAATAAATTAGGAGTTAGATATAGAAAAAATCATATTATAGAACAGTAATAAATGCTTATTTTATTTTTATTATAAAATGTTACATATTTTAGACACATTATACATATAACCTCCTCATAATTTTAGCGAAGTTCAGAAGCGCAACGTGCGGGGCAACACAACGTATGAAGACATCTAATCAAAAACACAATCTAGCAAATTAACTTCGGTTAAGAATATCTCAGAAACCGGACGCTAGTCTACCTACTTCAGCAATTCCATTTCAGAACATAGGCATCTCCCAAATTATGTCACTTCGTTAGGTGTACAGCGTGGCGCATGCAGTCCGTCAGGAATTTGCATGCATCTAAATAATTTAATACAAAGTTACTTACATGCTCCAACCACACGTTCGTCGTTAGAATCTGATCTTTGAGATTCTGGAACAAGCATAAAAGCAAAGTTTTGAACTAAGTACGTAACAGTATTGGCAGATGAAATAAGAGCCGATTAATTAAACACAATCATGTTGTAAGCAATATCAAATCACGTGTTAAGAGCGTTTACGTCGCATACGCAGCAATCAATCTGCCTAGCCTTTTCCCAACTATGTTGGGGTCGGCTTCCAGTCTAACCGGATGCAGCTGAATACCAGTATTTTACATGGAGCGACTGCCTATCTGACCTCCACGACCCAGTAACTGGGTAATACGATACCCCTTGGTAAGACTGGTTGTCAGACTTTCGGGCTTCTGACGACCCGTAACGACTGTCAAAGATCTACGAATGACAGCCGGGACCAACGGCTTAACGTGCTTTCCGAGGCACGGAGGAGTGTCGGTATGTAAAGATGGTCACCTATCCACGGACCTTAACCTTAACCTGATGGATCAACCCGTGCGGCTGTTATTACTTAGCTACGAGCTTCTCTACGCGTCTACGTCGCATACGCAGCATTTCATACAAACTTTCAAGTCCTTGTTTTTCGAAATGAATTAACCGGTTTTAAGGAAACTTCATACGCATAAGCAGGATACATAGGTCTAAAAAGTTAAGAACAATTTCGAAATGTCCTATTTAAAAAAAGATAATTGGATATCTCTGTTTCAATGGAACACTTAAAATCGGTCGAATTTAGCTGTAACACTATTTTTCGAAAATGTTCTTAACTAACTTTTTAGACCTATGTGTCTGCTTATGCGTATGAAGTTTCATTTAAATCGGTTCATTCATTTCGGAAAACAAGGACTTGAAAGTTTGTATGAAATGTCGTACGTCGTATTACTAACTCATGAAGTTATGAACTGCATAACCTGCTTACTTGTTACGGATAACACCATCATCATTATTAGCTACTTTACGTCGATTGTTGAAGGCAACGGAAAAACGTTTCAATCACCGGCCATAAAGTGTACAAAAAATCCTCGCTTGGTTGCTTCGGTTGGTGATTGGTGGTTGGCTTGGATTAGTACCTAATCATACTGCCCATAACCTTGGTGATGATTATTTGATTATCACAATGTTGATCCACATAACTTAAAATTTTGAAAACTTAAAATTAACAAGGCCTAAATTAATATAATACTTTTCGTTTAATACAGAAAGTCCACGCTTTTTTTTTTGTGGATGGGAAATCATCAAATGACTTCTCCCGCTCTGGGCGCAGCGGGAGGGCGTGTCAGACTTTTACTGAATAAAGCCCACCCGTGTTCCTTCAGTTGCCTGTGCCGGGGCCACGGTAACTCTTTCGAACATCCCGCAACCCCGGCTGAGAAAGACCACGCTGTTGTTCAAATAATACATTGTCTTCGAAACAGAATCAATATGTAAAATTTCAACTCCGTAAGTTCAGAGGAAGTGGTTTTAATTCAGCTTGCAAGATTTAACCAATACAAACTAACTAAAAAGGCAAATAAAACTTTGTAAAAATACATAATATAGCCACAGAACTTTATTTGTTTACGTTATTACCAAAGAATATAGTTTCTAGAACTAGAACTTTACACAAACTCACTGTCGCATTTATAATATTAGTTAGAATTTCACTTGTGGAACATCTAACGTGACAGAGTCATTTTTATAACTTTTTCGAGCCCTGAACTGAGATTATGTTTATCCTTCATAAAAACGCCACTAACACGCTAAAATGCACCAGGAGCCCATAAACACGACGTAGCCATGCAAGATCTAAATCAAACAGTATAAATAGATTTTTGATCCTTTGTACAAGTTATGTAAATCGATTGACGTAAGTTGGCCATCTGCCAACGCGCGCGCGGCCATCAAACTGAATAGCTCACGGTGCTACATTGGAATACCAACTTTGCACCGTTTAGCCCCTGATTCATGGCTATGTGATACAGGCTATTTTGTTAGGGTTAGAATTTTTTGTGTTGCCGTTTGTGGGTGAAAGTTATTAAAGTTTCTACCTATTTTGAAATTGGGTTGACTTTTTGAGGTGTCGGATAAACTGTGTTTTTAAGTGCAGATATGTGTTTACGTCTGGCTTGGCAATATAGTAAACGATGGATTAGATTTTATAAATGTATTCAATGAGAATGTTTAAAATTTTACCAAAATGATGCTTGGCATATATTTGAATGCTTTATTAGAAATAAATATATACATTTGAAAATATATCAATACGTGCATACTAGCCCACCCACCCAGCTTTATCATGAACAGTCCAAGTTCACAGCCAGCCAAAGGCAAACTATTCGAACGTGTCAATACCACAAACATTAATTTGTGGACACAACTGCAGTCAGTGGGTGTTACGTAATGCTGTATTTTGGAACCAAATGCAGTGTGCACGTTTCATCCTGTGTCAGAATATCAGTTGGTCGAAGGATGGTATTCATCGAAACCTGATGACCAGCCCGTTAAATAATAAACACTTTCAAGTATGACGCTTCAATTAAAACAGGACCGAAATAGATATAAATGCCACCTCAATGAGTCCTAGTTGACGAGATTACGGGATTTTTAGAAGCCAACTTGAACTGTCAAAATTATAGCTATTGAAATTCCGAATGTATTAGACAACAAAGTAGCTGATTGGAAATCCTATTGAATAGGAGACTGCTTCTTGCCTATCTGTTTTCACCAGTCTTTCAAGAGTAAAATCATAGTTAACTGTCTTTGCCGCAAATAACACAACAAAACTGCATGCAAAATAAATCAGGAAGAAAATGATTTTCATTTATTATATGATATTTAAGTTGTCAATATTTCTTCAGCGTCTTTTATTCGTAGCCCACGGTCGCATGGACGTAAAAATATCGCGGCGGGATTTTATCGCGCACTGGATTTTTAACTCTCGGTGTTGAGCCTAGCATTGAGAATCTAACAGAGTGCATCCCAGCGCGTCGAAATAACACACAGTTGGATTTTAAACTCTCGGCGCTAAGCAGTGTGTTGAAAATCCAGTGCGCGAAAAAATCCCGCCGCGATATTTTTACGTCCATGCAAACGTCGGCTAAAACTCGATTCTCCTCATAATAAGTAAGGAAATTCCTGGAAATTCGCACTTCTCCCAGAATCCCTTAGACCGAATTCATCTAATATTTCAAGATCTAAATCTCGGCGAGGCGTCCTAAAGCCGTGAGCACATATCCTGCTTTAGGTAATCGTTATGAATGTTATTCTACTAAGGGACCCGATGTTAGGGCTTAAGGAATGAGGCAAGGTAAGATTTGTGTGAAAGTACCTTAGTGTTTGAGAGTAGAATGATCATTGCTTTTGTGAGGTCAAAACAAAAGTAAAAATAAACAGCCAAAGGTACTTAAAAATCGATAGTAATATTTGGAAATGTTTATAAAAAGTTAGGTCTACTTAAAAATCTTTTCTTTTTTTAGTTAGTTTATAATATTCGTTCACTAATGGCGGATTTCACCAATAAAACTGAACGCGATAAGCATTATCTAAACCGAGTTCAAGTGCTGTTAGTGTCATTATTGTGGGATATTGACAATGACAGCTCTTGAACGCAGTTTAGATGTGGAATTGGCACTAAGATCAATATTCTTACGTAAGAAGCTACATCGGGCCTTGGTGATTGTTTGAATCTCTATAAACTATCAGTTATTATATTAATTACCTCTTTATATAAAGTTACCAAGAGTTCCGCTCATCAAAAGTGCATAAGCATATATATATATAAGTATATATATATACCTGCCTAGCCTTTTCCCAACTATGTTGGGGTCGGTTTCCAGTCTGACCGGATGCAGCTGAATACCAGTATTTTACATAGAGCGACTGCCTATCTGACCTTCACAACCTAGTAACTGGGTAATATGATACCCCTTCGTAAGACTAGTTGTCAGACTTTCGGGCTTCTGACGACCCGTAACGACTGTCAAAGATCTACGAATGACAGCCGGGATCAACGGCTTTACGTGCTTTCCGAAGCACGGAGGAGTCTCGGTATGTAAAGATGGCCACCCATCCACGAACCAACCCTGGCAAGCGTAATTTAACCTGATGGATCTATCCGTGCGGCTGTTGTTACTTAGCCACGAGCTACTCAGCATGCAAGCATAATCAGTCTACAATGTTCCCACTGCTGGGACAAAGGACTCCAAAGTAAACTTTGGCCATCCAACGAATGTTGTAAAACATTGTAACAAAATGTAACATTAGTTTTCTGAGATATTAAAATGCTGTAAATGTAACAAGCCCAATTTCTATTTACCTACGCCATCTACCAAATGGAATTAGCTGAAATGGGTGTCTTGACACCGTAATGTTCTACGGGTGTGACATACACATATGAATTCAAGCAAGTAGAGCTTAATGGTAACAACCTATTAATTAAATGGAGTACTTTAATAACTTTAATTAATAGTATTACCTAACAAAATAATTCGTAGGTTGGTAATTAAATAACAGTTCGTAAATATGGCCACAATAAACATTTGAAATAAAACGTGTCGGTATTGGCTTCTCAATTATTGATATCACGATTCGTTTGGCTTTTGTTCGGAATACAGTGTCATTGATGTTGTTAACAATTATTGCATTTATTTGTTATATGTAATAAACTTTATGAATAAAAAAATAGCTAGTCTGTGGACTGCCGACAGAAGCGAAAACTGAAAACTAACAGTTGCATGCGAATATGACATCTATTTCAAGGACATTAGCGTGTTAAATAGAGTAATTTGGTTACAGCGCCCTCTAGCGTTGAGCCGTTGAACTCGTTGGAGCATGTCTTATGTTGCATGTCCCGTAAAATTTTCCCCTACTAAAAAGTGCTCAACGCACCTAAAGAAGTTTTTACTTCAAAAAGTACAAATATTTGACTGTATATAAGAGAAAGTTATGACTGTTTTGTATATAAAGAAGATTGTAATTGGTCAGCTCTTTCCTAAAATTCTGCCCTAAGGCACTACAATATAGTTACTTAATCAATTCATTCCTGAAACTCAATCAAGCATCTCATAACCCATGCAATAGAACCCCGAATATTGCTCATTACACCGAAGCCAATCCTTACACAACGTCTCAACCAGTTAAATTGCTCAATGAATATTCCGCAGTATCCCAAACTAAGGAGATGACACACAGATCATGCGCGGAATCATGCATGAAGTGGAATGGACAAGACTCAATGCAAGTTGAGTAATCTCCTCTATAAACCTGCTGGCTAATAATGAACTTTATCATCAAAGTGTAAGGTTGGATTAACGGTGTTGGTTAAAGAGGAAAGTTGGGTAACATTCGTGTAATTTTATTACACGTATTTGTCACTTGAGTGTTACTCAGTGTGTGGTAAATATATTTGGTTGTTCTGTGATGGATCTGGGAATAAAATAATGAAATGGCACGGGCGAGTGTGGCCTAATTTGAGATTTACATGTTTGAGTGGTTTTAATTTTACCCGTCGGGTTATGAAAATAAAACTCAAAGCAGAAAATAGAATAAAGGTAGAAATGTTCAAAAAACCATTCATGAGGTCGATTTTAGTAAAAATAAAATTTATCTTTCGAAAATCTTGACTTGGCCTTATGACTTAAAAAATAAAATTTTATTTCGTTTATTCATTTTTGTTTCTTATGTAATTACATTTTTAAATATTTCTTAAAATAAAAAATATATAAAAAAACATTTAAAAATAAAAAAATAAATATTTAATTTTTACCATTATTATTAGATCTTTATAATCAAAACTCACGTAAAACACCGAACTCAACACGTTTTTAATAATATAATAATAAATATTTATTCAAAACTTAAAATTGGTAAAATACAAATACGAATCTTAGAAAATAATGTAGGTATTACAATGTTTGATGCCTGCACTAGGATGATAAATAAAATAAGCCACAAAAACCAGAAAAGCCCTTTCAACCTACAAAGGCAAAGTTGACAACGATAGACCAACACAAGGTCTTAGACTTAATTAAAGGAGTCGTACCTCCATACTGTATGTATGCAACGAGCTGTTGGCTTGTTACCGCACCGGTAATTAACATCTCACTTGTAATCACCGGTAGCTAAGCCACTATTGCTACTATCAACTATCATAGATAAGTCTGGGGCAGTTATAGCGAGCTATCTTATATCCTAAGTTCAAGGTATTGTACCGTTTATCAGACCGTATTGCAATTTCTGGGAGTAAGATTTTAATTTAGATTATTTGAGTTCCCTTAGAGTATTTGTTTGGTAATAATGTAATGAATGATGGTTTAAGTGATTACGATAATGAAGATCTTGCTAACCAAGATACAGAAAGAAGAACGTAATATGATGAATCGAGAATAGATAAAGTCTCACAAGTTTAGGTATTTGGCGATTAGGAATGCTGTTATTTGAACGAAAAGAAAGGATACAATTTAAAACGAACCTACAGAACATAACAGATATTAAGAAGTAAGTATATTTGGAGATTATAGAAATAATAGTTATTGCCCGCAACTTCGTCTGCGATCCCGGATGAAAGTAACCTCCGTCTCAAGGTCATGGTTTACCCATGTGCCAAATCTGTACAAATAAATAAAATTGAAGTGTCTGTGAATGATATTCTGGTAAATGAAAATAACAACTTTTTACTAAATGCATAAGAAAGTACAAAAGGTACTTATAACAAAAAAAGTAATTTTTAACATTTTTGTCTGTCTGTCTGTCTGTTTGTTCCGGCTAATCTCCGAAATGGCTGGATAAATTTTGACAGGAATTTCACTGGCAGGTAGCTGATGTTACGGCGGGTAACTTAAGGCACTTTTATTTTAGAAAAATAATTACGGTTCCACGCAAAAATATTGAAACCCATGAAATTATGAACAAAAAGTCGGATTTGAAAAATTCTTTTTGCATTTGGTGGCCCAATTCTCGAGGATAGTTATAGGCTATTTAACACATCACATTACGACCCTTAAGAGCTGAGCAAACAGAAAAAAATAAAGAACACTATATAAGCGAAAACGAAGTAATAGCGCGGGCGGGCGATTCAACGCAACGGTTGGCGACGGGTCGGGGGACGAGGGAGTTTTATTAAAATGTGGCTGTTATTTTAGTATATTGTGTATCTTACGATATCCACGCGAATGAAGTCGCGGGCACAGCTAGTTTAATCTAAATCCGTTCAACCGTTTTAGCGTGAAAGCGCAACAAACGAACAAACTCATTTTCGCATTAATCATATTAGTTAGGATACAAAGGCACAAACAAAGGCAAAAATAGTCAGCACACATTAGTAGCTGCAAGCTTCAAACTCGCATTACTGCTGATCGGTTATAGCGACGGCGACGTTAAAAGCATTTGGTTCAAGTTTTCTTCATAATAAAAGTGAACGAGAATTCTATTTCATGTGGACCTAATGTTTCATTTTAAAATAAGCATGTTGTATACAAGGTTCACAATGTAACTTCATGTTTTGAAGAAGTTTCGGCTACCAGTCTGACCCCTCGGGAAATAACGGAGCTAGAAGCTGTACCGATTTATTTCTCGATTTCTAAAATCGCACAAAATGCAGTAATGCTGCTAACAGCATTGGTCGTATGTTTTCAGAAGGGGATGTAATTTACGATTGGCTTTTGGGTTTCATGTACAAGATCTATCGTACGTTAGAGATAATTGAGGTTTGAATGCAGTTGTATTGAGAAAATCTCTTCGGGTAATTATATGAAAACTGATATAAAGGCCGTAACCAAAGATAAATCATAGTTTAGTATCAGCAGAACCAGGCTGCTGAAGATAATAATGTGATGATAAGTCAGATATATCCAACAGCCCGTGTAAAAGTTAACAAATTAATAAACATAAAACTTTGCTATTAATCTAAAGTTATTAAGGCGAAAGCGCCAGGTAGCCCGGGAAAATAAAATTTTCTTACGTTTTTGCAATTTGCAAGTCAGTATTAGGTTGTATGTTAATCAAAATATGATTCGCGACCGTAAAAAGTATGTATTTACATAATTATAATAATTATTAACAAAATTGTTACTATATTTATTATGTATACTTAGGTTAAGGTATGTATCTATGGGTCTTTGTTACCTGATAATAAATGGTTATATTGTATATATTATATATATATTAAAGTTGTGGCGGCATATTTGCATCGCTACATGCCAACGCGTCACACCGACGTCACACAAAATCCTTCATCGCGCAATCAGTTTACCGCGCGACTAGCATATACAACGTCCCGATATCAACCGTCGGGCAGTAGCCCACCAGACACAAAACCCGTCTGGTCGGAGGATCCTCCCTTTTCTATGGAGGATGAGTGAACCTTACACCCTGTTCCTCATGCCTCTATAAAGTCATCAATACAACTCTTTAAGACCATGTATTCTATTGAATGACTATTTCATCAAATCTTGACCATTAGGGAGTTGTACTACTGATTTTGATGATTATAATTCTGTAAATGCATATTTGTTACGGTCGCGAATGACATTTTAATCAACATTCAACTTGATACTGACTTGCAAATTGCAAAAAACATAAAGTTTGAATTTCGCGGGCTACCTGGCGCTTCCTCCTTAATATATATATATGTAAATTGTAATGTCATTAGACTAATACGTAAAGTAGAGTAAGTCGTTAGAAAATCAGAACCTAATCATATAATATGCATGATTGAAGAAACTGTTTCTGCAGTCACTAATGAGCTTTGCCTTTAAGCTAAGCACTCTGGCAGTGAGCCAGAGGATACTGCCAAAGAAAAAAATTTTTTAGTAGTTATTTTGATCAGTTTGGAAGTTACTTTTCTTCGGGAATATTAAAGTATTGGAGGAAATGTTATTTTTAACAAGGAATCTTGAAATTTAAAATTTATCATACGAAAGCATAACTTCAAAAATGCTGTTGTAGATGATGATCATTGATCGGAACTTGGGTGCTGTTTGAGACGATATCACTAATATGGATATGACGATAATCCCGGGAATCTGTAATACTTGTTTTTTTTTAAATTTTATTATAAAAATATACTTTCAGTATTAAATGATTGTTTCATTTACTTAATAAAAAATCAATTTCCCGATAATATATGTATATTGAGTGAAATATTAATTATATGTGTAGACAAAAACGTTGTAAGTATATAAGTAGAATAATCATCAGTTCTAGTAATGTTTTAATGTCCGTAACCAAAGTACCAATTCCCGGGAATTTTTGGTCATAGTACCGATTCCTGGGAATTTTTGGTCATAGTACCGATTCCCGAGAAATTTGGTCATAGTACCGATTCCCGGGAATTTTTGGCCATAGTACCGATTCTCGAGAATTTTGGGTCATAGTACCGATTCCCGGGAAGTTTTGGTCATATCCATACTTTTGTTAGTAATAGCACCCAAGATTCCGTCCGATGATAGATATATTGATAATGCTGTGGCAGATACAACTAAGAAATCAATCAAATTTTTGCATGTTAAGTATCCATTTTTGAAACCTCCTTTAAACAAGGTGTAACAGAATAAAAGCAAGACCTGAAAGCAGTTTGTTCAGAACCGGCTTCTGAATCAATTTCCCTCTTAAGGGGTCTTTGTACTCATCATCATGAACAACTTTTACTATGGGACCAAACCTGAAATCGCGAAAAAAAATCAGCTGTTCCCTACATTTTAGCGAGTTATGCAAACGTACGGAACAGCAGAATTTTTTTTTCGCGATTTCAGTTGTTCATAATGATGAGTAGGTACAATAACCCCTTACGATGTTGTGCGTTAATTTCGGGACATGTTGTCTATGTTAATTTGTCATAAAAAAATTAAAGGAAATCAAGCCTTATCTCGGAGCAATAAAACCTACTTATATGCATGTCCGAATTTGCAATTTTTTTTACCGTTTTACGTTTAGTCAGGACAACTTTTTTTTTTAAATGGCAAGATTTGGTTTAACTAAATTAAATTACAGATATAATTTTAGTCTTTTCATTTAATTTTCTAATTAGTGTGTCTTGTGTTTATTCTGTTACAGGTCGTATAAAAGTACTTAAGTTCAGTGTATTAAGTTCCCTTTCTCACTGGGGCTCGTGTGGGTCTAGTGACAATGTTTTTCTCCAAGTTTTTTAGTTCTCTCTTCTTCTAAGTCACCATCAGTCAATTCCGTCAAATCAATCGTGATCAGTGTGAACGCCCCGTAAGTCTCCGAGGTGATTTGTCTGTAACTAGGTATTTTACAACACGACATCCAGACATCGTTTAACGTTTTACTGTTGTCATTTCTGTAAAACGTGTTTCGCTTACACAAAATTGAACAAGACTTTTGTATTGTCAGCAATTTCGTCTGTTTTGTATTGCGACGACGAAAATACGATAGCTGTGACGTCAGAGAGGATATCAAGTTGTGGATGGACAGTGCTTATTATAGTATCGTTTTTTATTGTGAGCACAGTATCAAGTGTACGTTCGCCTTATTTGAGCTTGGTTGGGTCACCTTTTTTGAGGTTATGTATTTGGGGTATTTTTATTGCTTATGCTATGAATTATTCATGTACTTATAGTTTGACGGATTTTGCCATTCATCAAAAACTACAACATTTTTATGTTCGGTACTTTCTTTTGGTGAGGCTTAAAATTTCGCTTTGTCAAAGCTAGTTGATTTCTTTCTTTAGTTTACTTTTAGTGTACCTACTTTACGATTCCCTCGAAAAACGAAACTAGAAATATAAAGCCACAAAGAATGCCTGTACACAGAATAAACAAGTGCTACCGTATTCAGTTTATTCGCTACTTTTAAAACCCACAACATTCCCAGCAGCGTTTATCCGCGTTATTCCATCCAGTACACAACATTCTCGCACGTATTAAACTTTCACGAAAACCAAAAATACTCCGAACGAGGAGATCAAACCAATTTCAAAAACATTTCAGGCACGCAAACTCCGGCTTTGAATGGCTGAGTCATAAAAACGACATAAAACCGATTCAAACAGGCCACGAGCCGAGAAGACCCGAGGGCTGCCGAGGATTGACGAGGACAACCGCGGACCATGCAACCGATCGAGAACAGCTTACGTGGCCGACTGCATAGCAATTAAGACTCCCCCGCGCAGACTGTAAACGTCAATTTTATTTCAATTAAGGACCCTTTACAACTGAAGTCGTTAGCGACTAGGTTATGCGCAAATAAAATTTTCTCTGCACCAGCTCGCTGTTTGTAGTTCCGGATTGGAAAAGATTTATTTCGATACATGTAGTCTTTTGCAATCAGTTCTGGTATCGTGTTACTCAGTGACTGGGTTGTGGAGGCCAGATAGGCAGTCGCTCCATGTATAATACTGGTATTCAGCTGCATCCGGTAAGACTGGAAGCCGATCCTAACATAGTTGGAAAAGGCTAGGCGCATTAATTTTTGACTAGCTACTCTGCAGTAAACTAATTACGGGTATATTTATAGTAATAATCTAAAAGGCAATTTCGAAAATGGAAGTTGCCAACTGAAGAGAGAGCCTATGCGACACGGCGGCGGCGTAAAGACATTTTTGTATCATCAAGGATTCCAAACCTAAAATTGTTTAAACAAAGACGACATACGACAAATTTTGAAGCACTTAAAATACACAATACATCGTCAGAAACTCTCTTTGTACCCATAGTTAACATTCCACCAACGAACTAACTGTTAAGGCCACGCTAGGAATTCACCCGCTCACTAACTTTCTACGTAGTTTAAATGATAATAGTTCGGTACTCAGTCCTTACCTTTTATCCTGTTATACCTTCATTCTTTGGAATACATTTATAATGAGACGTTTAAATGTTTTTTTAATTGTAACTAGAGTCTTGTAAGTTTTTGTGTAAACATTATAGAAATCATTTTTCATTTTAGTAATGTTTGAATGTAGCAGATGAATTTTGTTTAGCTAAATTATGGTTTATACTGAATACTTGAGGTGCATACTGTTTCTCATAACCGCATTTTATATACTTATACTGTTTATTATTTCTAAATTCTTTTCTTTTCTTTCATTATATTTCTGATAAACTCAAACTCAAAGCATTTATTTGAATTAAACCAATTAGTTAGTCAGAAAATTGAAGCTAGTCGCCCATTCCAAAACGTAGATCTCTATGGAGAAGAATGGGCAAGAAACTCCATGGACACTCTTTTATATCAAAATAATTACAAAATCCAGGGTACATTGTTCTTGTTGCTTTTAAATGTGAGAACAATGTAAAAAATAAATAATTAAAAACAATTCAAAATATAAGATTAAAAATAAGCTCTGGCCAGATGACCAGTCTCCATTGATGGCGCCCGTTCACGAACATGAGGCGTGGATCAGAACCATCCAAATCAACCATTTTGTAGGGAACCGAATGATCCAACATACGCGCCACCATCAGCGAGATATTTAAGTGAGCATGACATACTCTCAACTGCCATACTCTTTCAAGTCAACATACCTATATCATAACAAAACAGCTCCATGGTACTCACATTTACAAAATTGAAAAAATGCTTCTAATTTATACAATTAAAAGATCAAACTATGTTTGGTGAACACATTTTCAGTGAGCATATCACCCAACACGCAGTAGGTAACTCGAAAGAACATACAAATACCTAGTCTTACGATAGCTTATGCATACTCTAATGTTCCCACTGCTGGAATATAGACCTCTGTGATTGGCCTCTCGGCTGACTCAGCCGTAACACACCACGCGGGCCTAGTGCGGGTTACTGAAAGTCACAATGTCTTCGTTGTCCTAGGACATGCCATTTTCATCACGATGCTTTTTTTCGCCTTTTTGAGAGCAGTGATGATGAAATAATTTACACAAAGTTCAGGACCTACCTGAGTTCGTATCTACGACCTACGGTTTTCACTCGGCCACCAGTACTTACAAATCTCATCAAACACAAAACGCAAGTTAAAAAGAAAGAACAGCTTTAACACATACTGGCTGAACAGAATAAAGGAGAAAGCAGGTAAGTGAGCAAGGAGGCTGTAACTCTGTGCTCGTTCATTACACGTTCGTAATTAAACTTGCCTTACTTGTTTGACCTGCTAACGAACAGACACTGAATACTTGTGAACATACACAGCACTGCGGTACTGGGAGAATTGATTATGAAGAGGTTAATTAAAAAGTTGGGGATATTTTCGATATTTACCGGATGAATTGTTTATGTAATAAATACCAATATGAAAACGACGTTGAAATCAAAATGTATGTAGTTATCGAAACAAAATTTTGAACTGTTTTTAAATAGGTACGCATGAGGCCTACGAAATAAAAAAAAATAACGACATGTTCGGGGGAAAAATGGATGGGCAACGTGTAAACTACATGAATTTGGCGTTAATTGTGTGAAATGATGATGTGAATTTGAAATCATCACATGTTTTTCATAATATGTTTATGACTAATGTCTGTTAGCTGCTGTTCTTTTCGCGTTAATTAATGACAAAACGTAATTAGCTATTAAAATTTGTCGAATAACAAAAATCATAGTCAATGGTAGGAATATCTTTGCTGAGTTCAGGTTCTGCGATTTCTTGGTTAAATTAGACAATAGACATCACACGTTTATAAGAAAGTATTTTTAGAAAATTAAAGTTAATCTATTCATCTATCCGTAGTTTTTAAGTTGGAAACCAAACTAATCTAACCAATTAAGAACCTAGTAACCCCCACTGACTTAGAGTGCAGTGTAATCTTCAAGATCAGGTTGGAACTTCCACAATTTATTACTGTAATAAATATACCCGAACTGAACTTGAGAACTAGACAATGAATGCGTTTTAGTATCCTTGGCTTGCATTTCTGTATGGAAAGAGTGCCAAAATGACTGGCTTTTTCAATTATGTACCTTATTTTAGAAAGGAGAAGTGTGGTTTTGGTTTGTGTGTCTTTGTCAGTCTCTACAAACACGACCATTTTTAAGGTCCCGTGCCTTAAAAGAAAAACAGAACCCTTATAGGATCACTTCGTTGGCCGTCCGTCCTTCCATCTGTCTGTCTGTCAAGACCCTGTTACTCCTTATTAATTTCAACTTGATACCTCCCCGGGTTCCTGATCCCGTGGAGGTATCAGGTTGAAATTAATATCAAATACGTAAGTCGTGTACACGTGGGCGAACGTTCCCGGTCGACCACTTTTCAACCTTATAACAAAGGGAATAAGGTTGAAAAGTGGGTGACTGGGAACGTTCGCGGGTGTAAGTACGCAAAGTAAATGAACGCAATAAAAAAGTAAGGTAAGTCAGAGGTGAATCTGTAGAACATCGACATTACGCCTGAAGATTACTACGGTGACAGATTATAATCATCAGGTATTGTTTTAAGAATGATCAAGGGAATGTTTAAGTAAGTACATAAATAAAGGCTCAGATATCATAGGTAGGTACTTACCTTTTTTTTTTAGAAAACCTTCAAAAGGCCGGCCGGCTTTGGGGATAAAACCCAAGAGTGTGGGATTACATTAAGTTTGTTGTTTTACTTATGATCTGCATTTTAACTGTGTTTCTTTTTCCAAAATGTTGCTAATGATAGCCATTCCCATTCTTCATTAGCCTTGGTAATTAAAGGTATCTATCTAGAAGTTTGTGATGGCAAATAAAGAAAAGCTTTCTGCCATATTTCTGAAGAGCCAACCGAGTCGTAAAGTGCAGTGGGTGCTTTAACTGGAAACTGTTTAAAATTGGGTCGTTGCTCGTTACCCACTAAGCTGTTACGATACTACTACCATGGGGTCTATTTAAAAAAAAAACATAATATGGAAATCGCTTTAAATTCTCCTTTTTTCATTTATTAAATAAAACTTTATGCACAAGCAAAAAATAACCGTACAAAGGTGGACTGTAGGCGAATTTCACCATTGAACCTGAACGCGATCAGCACATATAAACTACGTACAAGAACTATCAGTGCCATCATTGCCATGGAATATTGACACTGACATAATTTTGAACTCGGTTTAGATTGTGCTAATCGCGTTCAGTTTATTTGTTGAAATTCACCTAGGCTTTAGTTATGATGTGAGGATACGAAGTCGGGAACCTCTATATTAATCGACCTTTCATTCCCGTCTATTATCTGAAGAAAATAAATATTATTTACCTTTATTACTATACAACATGTAATACCTACCTACTTATAGTCATTTCTGTGTCTTTCTGTCTGTTAATTAATGCGCGTACAAAAATTGTTAAAAAACTATACACTGTTAAATTTTTATCGCTTCAATCCAGTGGAGGGTCGATCCCAGCGCATGAAACAATATCAATTTGTAAAGATAAAATTAAAAAATAAAATGTAGTAACATAACATCACGCCTTGTTTCCCCGAAGGGTTAGGCAGAGGAGTACCTATAGTACACCCACATTTCGCCAGTTATGTCCCATGTAATAGGGGGCGAGACTATTGCCATCTACCGGGCACAAACCCAGACTCCGGGCTGCCACTGAGAAATTCCAGATGGAAAAACCCAATAACACTTTGCCCGACCCGGGAATCGAATCCAGGACCTCATGCTCAGCAGTAGAGCTTGCGACCACTAGACCAACGAGGCAGTCCAAATAAAATGTAGTTTTCTTTTAAACTCGAATCAATTCTCGTATTAGTGAAAAAACAATGCGAACCAATAGTAGGTACCATTTGAAACTCATTTCGTACCATAGGATGTGTGTGTCTGTTTATGTGGTAGATTACATTATACGAAAATACGAACCATTTCACAAATGACGCGTAAGTGAAGGTAGGTACGCACCGACGACGACGCGACGTAGGTAATTAGGTAACTTACTCGTGGCGCTACTACTGTTTTCATGCATTTTGCGAATATTACGTTGTCACTTCCTATTTTTTTAATTTTAAGAGATACAATGTTGAGTAAGTTGTCGATGAATAGTATTTTGTAAGTTAAACCACCCGTCTAAAGGATTAAAACGATCAAAATGTAACGGTGTATATACAGCCTGTCCCGGAATTAACGCACAACCTCTTATGGGGTAAATGTACTCATAATTATGAACAACTTTTACTATGGGACCAAACCTGAAATCGCAAAAAAAATCAGCTGTTCCCTACATATAAATGTAGGGAACAGCAGATTTTTTTTTAAAGTTGTTCATAATGATGAGTACAAGGACCGCTTAAGAGGTTGTGCATTAATTCTGGGACATGTTGTATAAGTATCACAAATTATTGCTTGTTAATCAGTCAGTTTCCAGAAAGCCTTCTTAGTATTGCTTGTGCCAAGAATTTTTATTCGACCGATTAGCCACGCTAAGGACGAAGTAATCGTTTACAGTTCTTTCAAACGTTACCATTCAAAATAGTTTAACGCAAACCTTCGCAAATTATTTTGCAAAAATATTCCCAAATCACATAGGACCGCCAACGGTGTTAATTTTCTTAAATCTGAACCGGATTGAACCGGTTAAATCCCAAACAAACAAGATTCATAAATTGGTCTATTTGTACGGTTAATCCCTGAGTGTTATCCATTCCCAGAGCACCTGTAGAACTGTTGCCATGGTTACCAGCTATCAGTGCTGAGTTGTTTGCATAGGAAATTAGAATTTATTGATTTATGATGTTAAAGGAGACTGGTAAACTGAATAATTATGGTTTTGCAAAAATCGTAGAGCTGACGCAACTAACAATTTTGGTTTTTCAATGTCAATACAATTTATGCCGTTGCCAATGTATTTTTCTTTTGAATGGCATATGGGTTGAACTGTCAAATTATATGAATACCTCAGGTCATACCACGTAATCATAGAACCTGACTTGATTTCCATACGTCTTCCGTTCCGTCGTCTCCCATAGAACAGCATCATGCTAAGTGGAAGCCTTCTTCTCACAGTCATGACGTGCAGCTGCCGACTATTTCTGTTTTGTGCTCGTGATTATAATGTAGATCTATTTTGGTTTTTTTTATTTTTCATTATTTTTTGTATGCAGTGTTTCAGTGACAAATAAACCTATTTTTCTTTCTTTCTTACCTGCTAATAATATTAGCCAATCAGGCAGCTGTTAACCCAGCTGTTCGCAATTTTTATGCAGCTCAATGTCATCTCGTTGATGTCACGATCTCTACCACAAACATCATATTTGCTAGCCGATTAATAAAATAGTAAAAAATAAAGTCTCGCTCACATCACTCTATGCGATTAAAATAATGTCGAATAATGATTACAGTTCGAAGAAGTCTCCCTTACATTTTATTACATTCCACGCGTAACCAAGAGACAAAATGGAGAAATTTCATGGAAAAATGGAGAGCCACCTGAATCCTTCAAACAGGAACACAACGTTCATTGGCAACAGAACTAAGTACGGTGGCTGAACTTCGTCGAAATCACTCACAAGGAGATTCAACACTACCTTGGTACCATATTTCCGTGATCGCTGGGGTGTCGCCTTTAAATATGCAAAGCTGACTCCAACCTTCATTACTTCAAGAGGATTTAGAAGAAGTCCACTTTCGAAGACAATTTCAAAGTATGTATGGCTGATTTTTCAATCGTCATTCAGATACTTATATCTGATGAATTAATACGGGGTTTTGACATATTTTCTAGACAAAGGCATCGTCAAATACGTCAGATAAAAGTGATCTACAACCCTAATGGCGTAACACACTATCAGTCACAATCTGAATGATTTTGAAGCATATTGCTTCATAAGTTCTAAAAATTTGTCTGCGCAACACCGTGAATAACGCAATGAATGATGTTGAACTGTCAAAATGAAACCGATTCCTACTGTAAGTGTGTTACGCAATTGCCCTCTAATGATTTGTCTGAACTGTCAAGCAATTAGTCAATTTAATAATAGTCATCGAATCCATACGTCATTTAAAATTTAACTCACTTGTAATGAAGTAGGTACATTAACAGATTTGTCACAACTTTTTCAACCCAAATGAACTAAAAAAACCAAGCCATCTGTACATCGGCAATTTTACATGCCCATACATTATTATTTGAAGATATTTACTAAATATTGGATTAGGCCCATGAGGGCAGTCCACATCACACCTGTGGAACCCTCTGGTTGCCATGGCAACCGCAGGTAAGGTTGTTTGCGGTAATCAATACACCATAGATATTCGCGCCATTTTCCTGTTATGGATGAATAGATTTTTGTACGATATGAATGTAATTGGGAGATTGCGAGGTTTCTTTTCATTTCAAAGTACCTAAGTAACGATGTATATTGTGCGCCTTTTGTGCAATAATGTTTGGGTTTTGTTTGGGAGTTAGGGTGAAAATACACATGCCTGTAGCTAGTACAAAACTATCCAAGTAGCTGGCATGCCATGTGCCATCACAACTTCTGATTGGTCAATGTCACAATGGCATGCTAGCTACTTGCATAGTTTTGTACCCGCTACAGGCATGTGTCTTTTCGCCCTTATGTTGATCATGCAGTGGCGTGAATAAAAAAGGTATAGCAATCAAGATATCAAGATACGACCAACTAACTCTGGGCCTTAAAAACCTTGCTAATATTTATAATTCTTATACAGAATGTGCTAACACAAGAAAAGCATACTAACTGGTATGGAAGCCTATTTGCGACGTTATGACTGAAGAAGTAGGGATGCATAGATTTTTTTATTTTTCATTTTGGGGTGGGAAATCATCACATGACTTCTCCCACTCTGGGCGGAGCGGGAGGGCGTGTCAGACTTTTACTGACTAAAACCCACCCGTGTTCCTTCAGTTGCCTGTCTCGGGGCCACGGTAACTATTTCGAACTTCCCGCGACCCTGGCAGATAAATTTTAGTCTGAGGCTTGTTTTGTGTAGCACTAAAATTCTGCAATTCAACAGCTTATTACGCAACTGGAAATCGTCCTTATTCAACATGGAGTAGTTGCAATTATGCTGACTAATTAAAATCCACTTTGCTGTCACTGCTTCTTATCAACTTTGCATCATGCTAAGGTAGGTAGGTACCTATACGTTATAGTAAAGTGTAGCTACCACCTCAGTGTATAAATAAATGAAAGCGAGAACAACGTCAGGGTCACAGGATGTTGCGTTGCTCCCTCACACCCCATAAACTTTTCATTAGTACCGCATAGTGGTCAGTCGCGTACCTATATATAGCGAGTTTTGTAGTAAAAACTTTTGCTGCTTATATAACTAAATACGTGTGTATACTTTTCCTGTTGACAGCGATGCGGATGAATTTTTTGATGCCCTCTGATTATTTCCCCTCCTTTTTTATATACTTGTACATATTATTATTATTATTTGGTAGATTTTTTTAATTGCCTGTCATGAGCACTTTTTAAACTGAAACCTAATTAGATTTTGTAATCAAGGTTACAATCAATTTCTGTAATAAAGTGACAGCCCTGTTTGT
This sequence comes from Fissipunctia ypsillon, assembly GCA_947568875.1. Taxonomy (NCBI): domain Eukaryota; kingdom Metazoa; phylum Arthropoda; class Insecta; order Lepidoptera; family Noctuidae; genus Fissipunctia; species Fissipunctia ypsillon. The sequence goes on from OX387655.1 coordinate 4,256,702, forward strand.
TTGTGATAAAAAGTAAGAATAAATCAGACGGAGAACATTATCAAACGTGTATAACATCTATACCCTTACCCATGTTGGCAAAAAATAAATGATTTGATTTGAAATCAAAGAATTTTTATGAATTATTTAATTAAGAAAACATAGTATTTGTTGTATTCTGTTTTTCTATTTATTAGTTGCTGTTTTTTCGATGAAAAATGTCGATGAAGCACACGCACCTGTTGTTCTAACTCAAAACTAAAATTATAGATTCACACAAAACTAGACAAACTAAAAACACATCCTATATTGAGCGTACAGGAACAAACAATAAGTACCTACCCTAAGTATTCATCTCACCTTTCAATTCATCATTCAATTCTGTCACAATTAATTTACGAGTCTCCGTAATCAGATACCTCAAACTTTGTCACGAGGTTTGTTTTTCTTCGATGTTTCAAAGATTTGAGTTTTATACAAAAAAGAACTGAAGTACTTACCAGATCAATCAGTTGTGACAGTCTCAGCCCAAGTTTCACCAGCACAGTATTGTTGTTTTTATCAACAGGACGTATCAACCTATTGTAGTTACTCAGAAGATCGTCGTAAAGGCGTTTCGCATCAGGATTACAATAACAAACGCCGAAAATAAACAAAAAGATAAGAAGAAATGTCCGGGACATTTTGCAATAACACTCAAAATTATTGTCACCATATACCACCGACGCTGACCGAACCTCAATAAGTTAGGTTTTAAACGAGATACAAATACTGAATCGAACTATTTACAAATCAAACTTGATTATTGTTATTCAATTACTTCGACTATTACGATTGGTTATCGCCAATATGTGAAATAAAAGAGATTTTTTCGTAAACGTAATTTTGACAGCTACGCCCGAGAGGCTGCAGCGATCGTGGCGCCCCTACTGGCGGGAAAACGGTGTAAACATGGCGTCACTGCGCCGACTCCGAATACAATTTTATTGGAGGAATGAAATATTCGGTATCACCGAAAGGACGGCTCATCGACGTTTAATAATAAAATTTCTTGTAATATCTGTTTCAAAGTTTGAATTTCTCTGCTTTTATACGTTCCATCGTTAAGGAATTCCACTTTATTTATGATCTCCTTTTGTTCTATTTTATTCGAGAACTTTTGACGGATTTCATTTGGAATTTCATAAACTAGGTAGATTTGAGAAATATTACCTACATGGCCCGCGAATTTTTTGTCGCGGAATAGATTATTTACAAAGTTGGTATCCCGGATCGATGCGTAGTACGCATGCGTGCTGGTCCATTCATACCTTGTACATGTTTAGTGCCTCGCTAGTAATAATAGATGGCGCTGCGACCAATTAAATTTCAAATGTTACGGCGGCCTGCGTGTTTAGATAGGCCGGGTTGACGGAAGTTACGCAGCTGTAATAAATGTAGGCCTTTCAGGGGAAAGTACGTGGCGTTGAATGACTTAGTAGGAGCTCTTGACACGAATATACGAACATTGCAAACGTATTCATAGATGTAAGTACTTGGAACTGGGGTAGGTCCAGGTTAATTTAAAATTTCTGGCTAGAAAACCGACAAGGTTGAATATTTAAAAAGCATGGTGGTTTTTAAACGAAACGCTAACCAAACAAGGCGTCTAGTACGTGATTACATAGTTCACTTCAAACATTACGTCTACTAGGCTGGCAGGATTAAAGAGGCTATCTAAAAACGAGCCAGTCGCCCTCAAAATTAGAAATTTTATAGTTCAACCGTATAAAATAGGTAGTGACTGAAAGTGAGATCGCCTGAAGTAGGTACATACCGGGTTTCGAGCACCAAAAAGGTTTGTCGGTAATGTGAACATAAAACGCGGGACTTTCCAAACTTAAACGAAAAAGTTTTCGCATTTTTCAAATGTAGAATTGTCGTTACGTTTTTGTCGCGTCGAAATTGACTCCACAGTGTCGACTTTATAGACTTGCAGGGTTTAGTGTGTTTTCGAATTTTGAGATTAAGTTTTGATTGCGTAGTAAAATATAGAATTTATTTTTATTTGTTGTGGAGACCCGGATTGAGGCGAAGGCGCGACGGCCCTTCGAGCCCTTTATTTTGTATTCGACAGTTTATCCCCATAAATCTCGAAAAATACGATTATAAGTCATATGTATTGTGTTTTGTTTTTCAAACACAGACCTACTATATAAACGTAAAACCAACCAAAGACACAAAAACTAAGTTGTTCTACAATAGACTTCAAAACATAACGTATGACACAAACGGAGGTATCCAAAAATGGAACATACTATCATATAATTTGGATAAAATAAACTGAATCAATTAATCATGAAATTTAAATGACACAAAATATTGTGCCAAAAGACTAGAGTCAAAGTATGAAAGAATCTAAACTTAATGAAAGCATAGAAAATAAACAAAACATCAACACAGTAAATTACACTTTCGTACACCAAATAAATTAACTCACTCTCCAAATAATTCATAAAAAACAATTTTCCTTCATAAAATGTAGGTACCTACTCCAAGCTACAATCAATTACCATAATGGTCCCCGTGGGTAGGCAGCATTATACCTAAGTTTGAGGGTAGGTGCTGCATTGCGGTACCATTGTCTGTTCCTACGTACATTTTGAATTATGTATATCAAGTGAGGCAGGAATGGTGACAGTTGCAGTTTTTTTGAATTTAGAATGTATGGAACTTTGGGACGATCGTGCGTTGTTTCTTTGGACTGCTTTTTCCCTGGTAGTTTTGTGATGAATTATATCGTAACAATCAATATAATCTGACTAGCCTTTTCCTAACTATCGTGGCTACAAAATAAGCTATTCAGCAGCGAGAGACCAATTATTGCTCAAACGGTACGTACCTACGAGTTAAAAAAAAAATAGCTACCCATCGACAAAAATATGAAACCAAGATTGTAGGCCGTTAAGGCCTCTTTGTATATGTACTCACAAACCACCATGGGTACTTCGCGGTAGCTACACAATTCAAATAATAATCAAATGTAGTTATACTATCACTCATGCATCCAGTTTTAATACATAGTAATTTTAGTTTTTTGTGTTGGAGTCAAACATTTTTCTTTCCCTTTTTAGGAAAATTTAAGTTGCAAGATGAATGTGACATTGACAGTAGGTACAATCCTTTGTGATTTTAAACATTTCCGATAACTATAATTGAGAGTATTCGATTGCTTAAAACGTTTTCAATGGTGTGGTGAGTCTTAAATTCCTAAATTCCTAATAACTTAATTTTAAACATGAGCAGTGTTACGTCACAACTTGACCTTGGATTTACATTACGAAACTAGTTGCGCAAATTCATTCATAGTTTCAAGTTTCACGTAGGTATAAATGATTATCTATTTACACGTGAAACTATTAATGAATAAGTAAGTTTGCACAACTAGCTACGTAATGTAAATGCGGCTTTACAACAAGGGGTCTCTCAAAACTTAATTTTTTATTTAAATGTAAATAGTTTAGAATGAGCAATGTTGCGACATTTCGCGTTTGGTCCCTTTGGACCCCAAGGGTCTTGGTCTTGGGGTCTAGAACTCCTGACTGAAGACTGTGTTTGTTAATGAGCTGTATGTATTTAATGCAATGCGATTTGGATGAGTTTTGGCTGAGAATAGGCGAGTAAGGACTCTCTTTGTTTTAAATTATTTTTAAAGTTTTCCGTATTTTGCAGCTTGACATAATATTGTACGTTTTACTGCACCACTTTTGTACAGTAAGACTGTTAGCATATTTACAACTTAAGACTCAACACTAACATAATAGGTATGCCTACAGTAATACATTATATGATGCAACCTGTTATTATATAAATACCTATTTCCTAAGATTATTACCAATTTACATGAATAACTTAATGCTTTAGCCAATGATAGGTCAATATTAATCTAGGCTTTATAGTCACCAAGAAAAGAAAATAGGTAGGTATTATTACCATTCAGAACCAGTGACTTCCAGAGGTTGTGTTTTACTCCGATTCATATGTAGTATTTTATAAATTTAATTGAGGACTCAATCATAGCGGTTATTATTTAGCTTAAGGCGAAAGCGCCAGGGTAGCCCGCGAAATTCATATTTTCTTATGTTTTTTTTTTTTTGCAATTTGTAGGTCAGTATTAGGTTGTATGTTAATTAAAACATGATTCACGATCGTCACAAATATACGTATATATTTACAGAATTATAATCATTAAAGTCACAAATACAACTCTCTACGACCAAGTAATCCTATTGAATGACTATTTCATAAAATCTTGATATTTGAAGATTATATTAAAATAAGGAGTTGTATTACTGATTCTAATGATTATAATTATGTAAATACATATTTGTTACGGTCGCGACTCATACTTTAATCAACATACACCCAGACACTGAGTTACAAATTACTAAAATCGTAATGCACACGTTACGATGTACATGCGCATGTCGTCGGTGTAACACCAAATGGTTCAAATACTTGTGCTCCCACACACATAACGATTTACTTGCGCAAGCCTAAATTTGCGCAAGTAAATCGTTACATGTGTGGCCAGCTGTACGCTAGTTGCCTTCAGAGGTAAAATTACCCTTAAGCAGCAATTCAGTTTTGGTTAGGCTTTCATAGTAACCGTACGTAGTAGGTAAGCGATTACACATTGATAGCAAGCCTGTGTATTATTCCGGTCCGGTCAGTCCCGACCTTACATACCTTAATCATTGAACAGGGTCCTACCTAAAAGTAAAGTACAAAAATAAAGCACATTTTTATTACTATCCGTCTCCCTGACCTAAGCCATAGAATAAAAAGGTGTACAGAAGCGAAACTGAAGCCCGAAATACGCATGCCTGTTACTGGCACAAAAAAAAAGCAAGTAGCTTGTATGCCATTGAGACATTCATCAATCATAAGTTGTTACAACTCAATGGCATGCAAGCTACTTGTATACTTCTGTGCAAGTAATACACATGCCTGTAACTAGCACAAAAATAAGCAAGTAGCTTGTATGCCATTGAGACATTCATCAATCATAAGTTATTACAACTCAATGGCATGCAAGCTACTTGCACAGTTATGTGCAAGTAATACACACGCCTGTAACGGACATGAAAATAAGCAAGTGTCTTGCATGCCATTGTGATATTCACCAATCAAAAATTCTTATAACTCAATAGCATGCACGTTACTTGCATACTTCTGTGCAAGCTAAGGGTCCCCGAAACGATCAGTTGCAATAGGCATAATGCCTGGGTAAAAAAAAAGAAGTTCTGTTTAGTCCGTCAGTCAGCTAATAAAAATATATTAGACACGTATTTTTTGCTTTATCATAATAATAAAAAAATATATATGCTTAGATAAAACGCATTAAAGCTGGGGAGTGGGGGCTCGCTACTGTACAACTCAGTATGAAATCTAGTAAGGCGTCATGCCACATTTAAATTTTAACTCAATGTATCGCCGTAATCTTTTGATTACGTAAAAAAGAAAAAAATACGTGTCCAATATTTTTTAATAATCTACCTGACGGACAAAAAAGAACTTTTGTCATCAGCCTTATTGTCAATTTTTACGTGATTGATACACATCTATGCGCAAATTGATCGTCTATCAGATGCAATTGAAGCGATTGACAATATTACTACAATAGAAATTGATGGCAATTGAGCAATTGCGTTTCATCGTTTCGGGGACCCCTAGGCATGTGTGTTTGCGGCTTTATGCGTTAATATGGCACATCGTGTTTTAAAAAGAGACTGCTTTGCAACTATGTGTGACAGAGACAAAATTCTACAAAACCAAAGCTTTTCTAAAATTCGACATATTTACAGCCGGGCAATGTACTGTATTTTACTTTGTACGAAGGGTGATAACGCCGAAATAATCGGCTACAATCCACCAAGTTACGATTGACGCTCAGCCAAATAAAACAAGGTACCTATTTAGTCAATTCTGTTGATGATTGAGAATTGAGCAAATACCACGAGCCGCAAGCGCCGATACTGGGTTGAACGTATCTAAAGGTGCTTCACCACCTCGATCGGTTTGTACGATCATTCCATATTTAATTATCTTGATAACGTTCCGTATCTCGGACGAATCACGGCCGATTACCCAGGCTTATCAAGTCCAAGTAGGTGGAGAAGCACGAAACTATGCGCTTTACGAAAGCTTTCTTGGCTTTCGCTTCTACACATTCTTATTCTCTGTCCAGGGTTTAATATTTCAGAGCGATTCGGCTCCCTGTGTGAGTATCATGTTGTAACTTGTCCCTACACTTGCTGGATACACGATACTATCAACGAGATCGTCTTCTGATATTTTAAGTAGTACACTTTTTGAATTTTGTGGTTGACAATTTTCGGGATATCATTTTGGTAGAGTTTTAAATGTGTTGGAATTATGACAAAATATCGTACATTTTTTGGTTTAGTTACTAATGCCAATGGTGCAGTTAACACAAAAATGCGTAGGTCTTGCTCTTTACTCATTTCTCACTTGAAATAGGTACTTACTAACTAGTTTGGCAAACCATAATTTTCAACTCAACTTTGTTTGAAAATGCAGATTTTTTAATTTTTTTGCGTATATTTTTAGATGCGTTGCTTTTTTTTTAATACTTATAACACTAACATAGCATATAAGCACAATGTGTTATTAACCACTAACAATTTATGAACCCTCTAGGTCTGAAATAAAGCTATTTTTTTAATGAATCAGTCGTCACTATTTGAGTATAAAACACCAAACAATATTCCCTCCATTTCTTATAGGTTATAAAGTTAATATTTTTCGAATCATATTTCCACATTCCTACAACACCAACGTCATCAGTGTCAACACTGTGTCTGACTGGCACCAAATAAAACTGCACTGGAGTGCTTAAAATGGAAAACGAAATAAAATTGCGTGTTCGGGAGTGACATGACTGCCACTGAGTATTCTCAAAATAGAAGCAGTAATGGAGTCGTGAAAAACGAAATATATTATGGATGGCGATAAACGATGTACAGATGCATTATTTAATTTGAGTTAACCAGATTTATTTTTAAATACCGTTCGTAATGGTATCGATTTTAAAGAGAACACTATGGGAAACTCAAACTCAAAGCATTTATTTCAATTAAACCAATTACAGGCACTTTTGAATTGTTAAAAAAACAGTCAGTTAGTCAGAAAATTGAAGCTAGTCGCCCATTCTAAAACGTAGATCTCTATGGAGAAGAATGGGCAAAAAACTCCATGGACACTCTTTTAAATCAAAATTGTTACAAAATCCTGGGTACTACTTGTTGCTTCTATATGTGGGAACAATGTAAAAAATAAATAATTAAAAACAATTCAAAATATAAGATTAAAAATAAGCCCTGGCAGTTAAGAGATGACCAGTCTCCACTGACGGCGCCCGTTCACGAACATAACGTGTAGATCAGCACCATCCAGCTCAACCATTTTGTAGGGAACCGAATGATCCAATGGAAAGAGTGCTAAGCTGTGCTAGTATTTATCCAACTGTGCTAAATCATCATGTTTGATGTGATCATGTTAGTTGCAGACTTTAGTACCTTTTCTCATCATCATCATAATGTTCCCACTGCTGCGACACGCCTCATCTCTTCGACAGGGAGTGGGCCGTAATCCACCACGCGGGCCTAGTGCAGGTTAGTGGATGTCACATGGCTTCGAATGTTTGGTTCTGTTACATGCCGGTTTCCTCACGACGTTTTCCTTCACTGTTTTGAAAGCAGTGGTGATGAAATAATTTACACAAAGTAAAGCGACTGTCTGGGTTTGAACCTACGACCTATAACTCGTAAGTCGCGGCCGTTACCACTGAGACACCACTGCTCCAGTACCTTTTCTAAGACGTAATAACCTGGCTCTTTCTTCTTTAATAATAACAAGAATGTCCATCTTCCTTTTCATTTCTACCAACCTCAAACCTAGTACCAACCAACCATTACGATAATATCCAAAACCATTCTACAAAAACCAATCCTTCCACCTGATCCTCTGCTTATCCCTTCCACCAAAAGCCAATATCTTGAAGAGATGACAGCACGTCAATATTTTTATTTACGTCCTCCTCAAATTCATTCACGAACGTTTCGCCATATATTATTCAGGTTTTAATCTTCACCCACGATAGTTTCTCCGCAAACGTGGGATGGTCCAAGAGCAACGAATATTCTAATAAGTTTCACTTGAATTTATTTTAAAAGACGAAACTTTATTATTTGCCTTTGGGGAATTAAAGAACTGGCTTTCTTCTTCCACTTAGTTTTTTTTAGAAAAAGGTTTATAGGAACTAGCTGCATGTTTAGCATTGCCTTTTTCTTGGATTTGGAGTAATGTCTCTTTCATCCATTTCGTTTTAAACTAGACGTGATTTTTGTTAAATGCATGATATAATGTTATAAGTAGATGACACATTTTGACGAAACTCAAAGTGAGTTTTTAACCGACTTCAAAATAGGATGAGGTTCTCAATTCGGTTGTATTTTTTAAAATGTTTGTTAGCTCAGAACTCCGTCATTTATAAGCCGATTTGAAAAATATTTATTTTAATTTTAAAGGATATACTTCCAGATTGGTCCCATATAAATTTGCTCAAATTTTAATGAGAGGTTTTTGAGTTAGCTTCAGTAATACGTATTTTTTCCACTTAGTTTATCTTATAATAATTTCCTTGCACTGATATTTACATTGTAAGTAGTAGTATACGCCTTTGTGTGGGGTAAGTACCACCAGTAAAAAAAGTGAAAAATAAAACTTTTTTGCAAAAAAAACTACAAAGTGAAAAATAACTTTCATATCGGAAGTCGGTAGTCGGTACTAAAATACAGATCCAAAGACACCGACTTCAAAAATTAAAGTTATTTTTCACTTGGTAGTGTTGTTTTTGACTGCCTCGTTGGTCTAGTGGTCGCAAGCGCTACTGCTGAGCATGAGGTCCTGGGTTCGATTCCCAGGTCGGGCAAAGTGTTATTGGGTTTTTCTATCTGGAATTTCTCAGTAGCAGCCCGGAGTCTGGATTTGTGCTCGGTAGATGGCAATAGGCTCGCCTCCTATTACATGGGACTTAAACATAACTGGCGAAATGTGGGTGTACTTTAGGTACACCTCTGCCTAACCCTTCGGGGAAACAAGGCGTGATGTTATGTTATGTGTTTTTTTTTTTGGAAGTCGGTTGTTTTTTTTTGCAAAAAAGATTTTTTTATAGTCTTCGGTAGAATCCGTATTGCTTATGAGTGCATGGCAGTAGTTTTTGTATGATTTAAATTTGTCAGTTTTATTATGACCACTAAAGAAAGTGACGCCTGAAATGTCTATGTTTTTAGACTTATTATGTGCTAAATTCCTTGTATTAGATTCAAAAAGATGTGGGACTGTCTGTTGTTGCTTTTATCAGCAGATAATGATACGTAAAGTCAGGGTTTAATTGTCTGTCAAATTGACACACTACGTCAATTTGCCGTGTTAGTCATTTCATACAAAGCGTCAAAGAATGACAATTGTGATTTGTAACTGCGGAAAATTTATGTTGGTAGTCAGTTTGATAAACAATTAATTACACAGATTTTACAACTCACAAGTTTTAACAACATCTTTACTTTCGCCTAAATTTATCTTTTTATTCAAAAACCTCACATTCTACCGTATCCACTGCGCATGATTCGCATAACATGTATCGTTTCAAGCCCCTGACGAGGGTTCTCTATTTATCATAATATCAGGCGCCGTTGTCAAGGTGCCTACTAGTCTTATTAGTTTTTGGCTACTGTTTTATGCATGAAAGAGCGTTGTAATAAACGCAATACTTGTTTCGATATATTTACATTATGTTGAGCGAAACCTTTTCGAGCATTTGGTATTAAAATGATGTTGAGCGATGTTTGCTGTTTGTTTGATGGTTGTTCGATTTTTCGGCATTTAACACGTAAATGTCCGCGACACAATAGTTAAACAATCACCGTGAACTACAGGGACTGGACCGCATCCTAAAAACAAGGTAATCATCATCCTATTGCGTGGATGTGACGCATATTTTACCCCAACTTGTTTCTTTTTGTGTTCGGGTTCTTTTTTTGCGTCATATTTACCGCAAATAAACGTATTTTCTTTCTTACGTACGTCTTTTTCAGCCCTCAATCTAGTCACCCCCTTTCTGAATATACAAGGTGTAACATAATCAACGCACAACCTCTTAAGGGGTCATTATACTCATTATTATGAACAACTTTTACTATGGGACCAAACCTGAAATCGCGAAAAAAATCAGCTGTTCCCTACATTTTGACGAGTTATACGAACATAAATGTAGGGAGCAGCTGATTTTTTTTAGCTATTTCAGGTTTGGTCCCATAGTAAAAGTTGTTCATAATGATGAGTACAATGACCCCTTAAGAGGTTGTGCGTTGATTATGTTACATCTTGTATAATCTTTTACACCATTGTTTTTTTTTGTCTACTCTAGCTGACGTGACATGTCCCTCAATCCTCCGCATCACATGCCCCGTGAAAGATACTAAAAGTAAAAACATTACCTATTCCAAAACATCTCCATAACTGCAACAAAAAGACAGAAACCAAAAACTTCAAACTAGCGAATATAAACACGAAATTATAATGAATCCAAAACATATACAAAACAAAATATACGCTCATTTAAATACGGCGAAATTACACTCGCGAGCAGGCGTAAAATAAAATTATACATACAAAAAGTGTAGCATAGAAGGCACCTGGCTCATGAATAACACATGACTCTGTTAAGGAGCTAAGGACTTGTTCATACGTGGCTGGTGAAGAATGGAATGCGTTTGAATGGATGGCGATGGTTCGGTGGTTCTGTAATTGCTATGGACTGGGTGTGGTTGGCTTTACGTTGGGTGATGTGGCGTTACTTGAGCGTTGTGTGGGTCTAATAGTGTTTGAAAGGTTGTTGGGGCATTGGCCCATGGACTGACTTGTTTTTATGACACATCACAACCCTAATCGGGAGTGACTCTATCTATGTCTTACAGAAAAATCATTAATTGTCTTACAGGCAGTATTTCGATTTCATAAAAAAAAAAAAAATAGTTACGCTTAATTAGTTGCACGTTCAAATACGATAGAATCAAAGCTTGCTTCCTTGATCTTGCTTAGATCGAGCAAGCAAGCTTCGGATTTTGACTTCCTATACACATGAACTGTACTCAGAGTATCCTTTGATTCATGTTCAAACAGTATGACAAGCAGCGTTTAATGCATTTCATGAGTAATTAATCCAATATACAAGCAAGCCTGTAATTCCAAGTTCCCCGTTGCAGTAAAGTTTGATACTCAAATAGCGTCAAACGCTGTGTTTGTGCCAGTCTTTAGCGTTTGCCTAATTACGTCTAAGGAGTGGTTCGATCTTCGACTTGTAGAATCGAGTTTCGCAAAATTTCCGAGTTGGTAATTGGCCAAAAGTTTTCCACGCCAGTGTATTTAAGGATGTTTGCTGAGTTCACTTCGTGTGTTCCCGTTTTATTGGCTGTTGGTGCATGTATTTGGGTGAGTGATGTAGAGCTCTATCGCCAAGTAGTTTCTTTTAGTTTCACCAGAGCTGATCTGAACTTTGCTGAGTTCATTAGCAGTAGCCACTTATGTTTTTGTGGGAAATTAAGGCATAAAGTGAATACAGATTACTTATCACCTGCATAAAATACATAGACTGAGTAGACTATAGTCAGGGGCTAACTTTACTTTCTAAGAAATACCTAATGAGATTACCTACCTCGATCGTTGTTGGAGAGTTAGTGTGGTAAGAATGAAAGGTTATAGATACATATAATCTAATTCAGGGAGATAGTTGACAAACCAGTACAACTGGATCGCTAAATGTCTAATGTCCTAGCTCCAGCACCTGTCAAAAATTATTTAAATTTATCCAATTATCCCAAACGCAAGGCAATGACACAAAGAAGGAACGACGAGACAGTACGTGAAATCCAGAGACGACGCGACATCAAAAAGGTCAACAAAATAACAAAAAAAAAAAACAAGTTGGTCACCTCCCACAAAGCCCAGCCAGCCAATAACACCCACCTAATATAATTGACAGGATTAACCATATATCAAGTAATTACATATCGCATTAGGCGACCTGTCAACTAGATAAATTTGCTCGACCCGCTGAAACGTGCATCAATTATTAATTGCGACAAAGATAATTAGTTATTTAACGAACAACATGTGTGTCTGTACTGGTGTAGACTTAATTAATGTAATTGATTGTTTACATGATTAGGTTTAACAGCTAGTACCCACTAGTGAAGATATTGAGGATGTGAAATAGAAATCATTTTTTTGCTATGATATGTATAAGTATACAACCACAGGTACGATGCGGGTATACAGGTAAGATGGATTTTTTCATAAATAGTCCCAATACATTTTACGTTTATCTTACAGCAAAGCATTATTTAAAAAAAAACTGGCCAAGTGCGTGTCGGACCACGCACAATGAAGGGTTCCGTATTTGGGATGAATTTTATTTATCCCAAGAACAAACTTAAAATTGTAGTTGAACAACATGTTCTCTCATACATTCCAACTACAAATGTAAGGCTTAACCTCACATACAAATATAAGGCTTACTACAAATGTAAGGCTTAACCTTACAAACTAACCGTTTAGCTGAGGGGGGGGGGGGGTTGCACTTGACTCACAAAAATTTGCACTTTCAAGCGTAATATTTCAGAAACAGATCCCATAATCGAAAAATTGTTTTCACATTCCCGCAATATTTTTGAAAGACCTATCCAACAACACCCACACGGTAGACGAGAAAAAAACATCCCCACTTTACGTGTACAGGAGGTACCCTAAAATCATAAAAAATCATATTTTTTTTTTATGATTTTATTTTACCACTTTGTCGGCGTGATTAATATCTATGCCAAATTATATCTTTCTTAGTTATTAAGAGACTGAGCTAAACTGCGGACGGACATAGCGAAACTATAAGGGCTCCTTGTTGACTACGGAACCCTTAAAATGATTTCAATATATATTAGAAAGATTTAGAATCAAAAATATGAAAACAAAACAATTAAAATTTAGCTAAAAACAGCAACAACTACAGAAACATACTACCGGCAAGAGACACGGCAATTTTAGTTATTGTCAAAAATATAAAATTGTATTTTATTGATCGACCTCTAATGAGAGACACTCCTAATTTATCCCGCATCGTCGCTGCTGTTCTTTTCCTGTCAAACACCATACATTTTTTTTACGTGATCATCATAATCTACTTAGCCTTTTCCCAACGACGTTGGGGTCGGCTTCCAGTCAAACCGGACGCAGCTGAATACCAGTTTTTACATGGAGCGACTGCCTATCTGACCTCCACAACCCAATTACTGGGTAATACGATACCCCTTGGTAAGACTGGTTGTCAGACTTTCGCGCTTCTGACGACCCGTAACAACAGAACTGTCAAAGATCCACAAATGACAGCCGGGACCAACCGGCTACATACATACACACACACACACACACACACACACACACACACACACACACACACATTTTTACGTGTATTTAACCTTTAATTAGACGCATCAAGAAAATCACGTAATTGCTCACAAGAGACCCCAATTTGTAATGACAAATTGAAATAGTTTATTATTCTCAATGTAATAATTTATAAGTTCTTAAGAAAAAACTATATTTAAAATATAATATAATACACCTTGAACTAAAATATTACTATGGCATAGCCAAAGGAGGGTTATGATTTTTTTGTTTGGTGAGTCCAGTTCATCGCATTTTTGCGATCTGAATCCAGCGGAATGTTTATAGCATCAAATAATTAAGAAACCCCTTTATAAAATATTTTATAAAGGGGTAAAATGCTTCAAATGGCAAAAGTAGAAATATTTTGCCTTCTTTCGAATGAACACACGTTAAGAAGACTTTTATTCTACTTTCTCTGTAATATAACGACCTAGCTTTAGTGAACTCTTATGATACACATATTTTTTAACAGTTAACCAGGTGACAGTGAGGATAGCATCCATCAGACCACAGTAATTTTAGAGAAACAGAAATAACGCCGAGGATTATAAAGATGCGTTTAAAATATCCATGATAGCAGTTCCTCACATTAAAAATCCTTTGCATTACTCGGCAACGAATATATTATACTCGTACGTTGTAAGCTGAATAAATCACATATACGAGTATTCCATCAAACCCATGAACGAATCCTGTGGTTAATTTTAATACTATTCGAGCTTGGATTTTGCCCCTAGAAAATGAAATTAAAAAGCCGAGGGCTGTGGTGAATAATTTCAAAATGCTGTTTAAAAAGTTTTTGTGACGTAAAGCTGCGACGCGCAGCAAGCGTTATTTATTCATTTATTCTCCAACTCACAAAAACATTAACAGAGAAATTAGGTTTATTATTTATGTAATTACTATAGCGAACTTATCACATAAAGGTGTGCACATTTTGCATCAATGTATTCTTTTATTGCAATGTACATACGAGTATATATTTCTTTTTGAATAATAAAATTAGTCTCTTAGATTTAAAGAAGAGTTTTATTTTTCATAAGAACTAAGGTAACAGTCACAAACAAAAAGGAGATCGGGGGGGGGGGGGGGGGGGTTAGTCTGTCCCTTCATTTCTCGTAAGTGCTAAAGCGTCAAGCGGATGAGCAGCAGAATCCCTCCGTCGTCCGCAGAGATCTTGTTTTAGCTTTATGACAATATCGGTCACTATACTCGTATGTGATGACGAAAGAAAAGATGGATGGATTGTGTGAGGAATGATGATCAAATAAAAAGAGTAAATAAAAAACTTTTTTACAAAATGGTGAAGTCACCATCAGCTCCACTTCACCATATGCATTTTGCCGAGCATGAATTGCTTAGCAATCTTAATAAAGTAATCGAATCGAAACCCGTCAAATACTTATTATTGAGTAGTTCCGGTAGCCATCTGTGGTCTTCATCATCAGTTCCAATTCACCAAATGGTGCTTTCCGAGAGCAAATGCGCGAAATACTACAAAAATACCCAAATCGCTATAGGTGTGTCTTTAAAATTGAGGATTTCCCTCGATTTCCATGAGATTCCTTCATCAGATTCTGACTTGGTGACAATGGGCCCACCTCGAGAGCATACCCTTTCAAACAAAAAAAGAATTCTCAAAATCGATCTATAATAATTGACTGAACACACATTAAAATAAAATAAGCGGTCATAGAGACTGCAGACAGAAGTGAAAACTTAAAACTAACAGCTGCATGCGAATATAACATCTATTTATTTCAAAGATGTCGCGTGTTAAATAGAGTAATATGGTCACAGCGCCCTCTAGCGTTGAGTCGTTGAACTCGTTGGAGCATGTCGCATGTCGCGAACCCGTAAGTTTTTCCTTTACCAAAAAGTGCTCAACGTGCTTAGTTTTCACTTCAATAAAAAAAATACATACAGTCGAACATAGAACCTCCTCCTTTTTTGAAGTCGGTTAATGATAGCGTGATGGTTGACAAAGGAGAATGGAAGAAGGAAAACGATTTGCGCCGACCCCACGTAACATAAGACATGGGCAGGAAGACGATGACTCTTGTATGTGATGAAGATTACTTAACATGTAGATCGTGATAGAAACAAACTAGGTCGATATTAGGTACACTCAAAAAACAAGTGAGTCAAGTCACGGAGAGTTACAAAAAATCAAAAAAAAAAAATTTCCGAGGCTAATCTTCTTTAGTTCCTTTGCTACCCATCCTTATCTCATGTATGTCACAGCAGTTAGTTGCATTCTCTTGATGATAATGTATATGCAGTGCTACGACTGACACGTTATGTTGGCAATTTAAGCCGTGAGACCGCATTGCGGGTCCGCCGTACTTAAAACTCGCTACGCGAGATGTTTTCGCTGATTTATGTCTGGTGCATGGATTTTTGACTATTTATATATAGTAGCTGGTTGGCTGGTTTGTTTGTTTCGTCGTGGTTGTGGGGAGCCGCATCTTGTTGGTGGAAGAGACCGACACTGGTTTTGGTTATTATGGTATCAAAGGTAGTATGAATTTTATTTGAGGAAATAGTCTGTGTATTAACTGTTTGAGCCTACTGGTCTTTTATGTAGCTGAAGTAATGTTGATACTTTTCTTATTTAACGTTTTGTCTTTTGACCGTTTTGACTTTACGCTTTTCTAAGTACATGGACTTGTACGTACCAGTGTTCAGTCATAAGCATGAGCTAAGAATCACAATATACTGTGTCTACAAAAAATGTTTGCCTGAGTCATGGAGTCTTAGGCGTCTTCTAGATCAATTGGAACCGTGCACCTAGCTTCTGACGTTTCATAAGTGCCCATGTAGGTTTATGTGAAATATTTTGATTTTGACTACTAATCAATACTACAAATTTTTAAAAGAAGACAGATGTTAAGTTTTAGCCTCTTATATTCCTTACAAGCTGCGTCTCGCGGTTTCACCTGCATAAATCTCGATCCCGTGGGAATATCGAGATAAAAAGCATCCTATGTCCTAATCCAGGTCATGGTCTACCCATGCGCCAAATTTCATCCAAATCCGTTCAACGGTTTTAGCGTGAAAGCGTAACAAACAAACAAACTTACATTCGTATTTATTATTAACTACTTTCTCAAATCTTATATACAATATACAATCACTAACCAACTCTACAAATAAATATACAAAAACAAAAGGACACTTAGGCGTTGAAGTACTTGTTCGCATCACTGTCATCCGGAAACGTGCCAAGAAGACTGGCAGCATTGCCACGTTGAATGGCAATGCTAATTCTTTGTGCAAAGAATTAGCATTATTTTTAATTATTTTTAGTATTTACTATATTAGTTAAGATATAGTTAGGATATTCCTATAACGTAGAACCTTCTCCACCAACCTGTAACACCTACCCTTCCCATTTTCAAACTCAACGTTTATATATCGTAAGTTCTACACCCCGAACACTGTTGAGTTCCCCTGCTTAACCAACTTGTCAGATAAGCAGCTGACAATGTTTATCGACTGTTCAGGAAGTTCAGAACTTTCTAGCATAATTATACCTCATTAATTTGAAAATCAGAGTAAACAACATTTTAGCATATTAAAGTTTGTTCTCGTAAATAGCTTTAAAAAATATTGTGAAGAGCTACAAATGAACGCTATAATATGAAAAAAGAAATGCTCTTTGGACAGATGCATAATTGTTGGTTGGCAGCAGAAACTGTATTTTATTTGCTTTACAATCACAGTTATTTTATCTGTATTTGTGTACGCTGGTGTCTAGTTCTGACTGTCATTTTTATCTTAAAAGAACATCCTGTAAAAAAACGATATATGTTAATGTAGTAAGTTTATGTATTAGTTGCCGATATACTGTTTAAAACCACCCCAAGCCGGAAACGGGAGGTAATGGTCTAGCTTATTCTTTCCCTACTTTTACATTATTTGCACTACGCCACAATACAGACTTCCCTTATAACCAGCCCACAATATATAATTTATCTACAGCTTCCTCAGCCGAATGATATATGGAAATAGTTGGAGGGGCGATATAATATTTATGAACCATAGAAAAGTCAACGAGACTTCCCCTTATCGATATTAGTAAAGACATAAAATTTATTTATACAGGCACTAAATTAACTAACAAATTATTAAATAAATATAATAACCTAACCTAACTAAAATTATTAACAAACTAAAATATGGCGTTTGGGGTTGAAACCCTCGGGCCGTGGTGTCCGAGTGCTCATGCTTTGTTCAACGAAATCTCCAAATGGCTGGTTGACACTTCCCGTGACCCAAGGGCTGGCTTTTACCTTGGCCAGAGACTAAGCATTGCCATACAGCGTGGTAATGCCGCCAGTCTCTTGGGTACATTACCAGTCAACAGCGATGCGGAGGAATTTTTCGAAGCCATATTTTAGACATAAAATGACATTGTTCTACATTAAACTGATTTGTTTGTTATCATGCCATCTTACCTATTTCTTTTTGTTTATGACTTAATGTTGTGTGTGTACTGTGTGTGTGTGGACTTAATGTAGGTATTATAACAGCTCCCGAGTAGCAGTATTGTTGTTAATGGTCTCGTCTGGGCCCTGGACAATGCCAAGAAAAAGACAAAATTTGACATCTGACAATCACCATCAGTAAGCAAAGGCTTTGTAGTTTTATCCTTGCTTATAGCAATTTTATAAACATTCTGCTGAAAAAAATTCTCAAAAATCTTGTGCGATATCCTCAGAAAGTGAAGAAAAAGCTAATACATTGCCTTAATTTTGACTTAACAAAAAATAACAGTCTCTCTCAAATAAAACATTATTAGTCAAACAGAAAAATCATAGCAACAAATATCGAAGGACATCTTGGATTGAAAGTAATTCAATTTGTTAAGGATAGGAGTCGGTGGGCCGCGTAATGACACTTCCGAGGCAGGCGGGATGCACCTGGAGCCTGCACCGCAGTCACGAGAAATAACTGAAATATTTACAAACTTGACGGATTTTTACTTAGTTTTTTGTAAAGGGTGAATTTTGCTTTTTAGGGTTCCATACGTCCGAATGAAAAAACGGAACCCATATAGTATCACTCGTGTGTCTGTCTGTCCGTCTGTCACAGCCAATTTGCTCCGAATCTACTGGACCGATTTAGTTGAAATTTGGTACACATATGAATTTCTGTGACCCAAACTCGTGTTTGGTTTCGTTACACGTTCGTACGTGTAACGAAAATAAATGAATTCTTAATATGGGGTTCACTTTTGGTGAAATAATTAAAAAAAGAGTATTGCAAACTATACCGTGTGACATATCAAATGAAAGAGCTTGTTATGATGATGATGGCTTTTCTATTTTGTTCTAAATATTTTAAAATAATTATTTTTAAAGTTATTAAAGAAAATTGATGAAAATTGACCATTTCTCCTTATTATCCGAAACTACTGAGCTGAGAATTTTGAAAAAAAAAATACAGAGAATAGTTCTATACTTATAGATTACAGGAAAATGTATAAGAAGTCTATGGTCTCAAATTAACATGGTAAATCACTTAATATTGTGCGTACAAACTTACATTTGCAGTTGGAATGTATGGGGAACATGTTTTTCAACTACAATGTTATGTTTGTTCTTGGGGGATAAATTCATCCCAACTACGGAACCCTTCATTGTGCGTGGTCCGACACGTGCTTGGCCGGTATATTAACCACGACTAAGGTTGGATTGAGGTGGCTCTGGAAAAGGATGCCTAGAAGGATTTGGAGGAGGTCTTTGCTCAGCAGTGGGACAGTCTAGGCTAAAAAAAAAAAAAAACTACCACTATATGGAAAGAGTGAGCATTTAAATGACGGCGTATACAAGAAGATAAAGGTGGTCGTGGCTAAGTAATAACAGCCGCACGGGCCGATCAATCAGGTTAAGCTACGCATACCGCGGTCGGTCCGTGGATGAGTGACCATCTTTACATACCGAGATCCCCCGTGTCACGGAAAGCACGTTAAGCCGTTGTCATTCTTGGATCTATGACAGTCGTTATGGGTCGTCAGAAGCCCGAAAGACAACCAGTCGTACCAAGGGGTATCGTATTACTCAGTAAATGGGTTGTGGAGGTCAGATAGGTAGTCGCTCCATGTAAAATACTGGTATTCAGCTGCATCCGGTTAGACAGGAAGTCGACCCCAATATAGTTGGGAAAAGGCTAGGCAGATGATGATGATGTATACGTGGCGAACCACGTAATTTCTACTATGTAAATACTCTTTGTCAATACTCTTTTAGTTACCATAAATATGTCATGTTTATAAAGAAAACTGTTACTTTTTGACGCATGCCAAATTGTTGTTAATAATATAAAATTCTTTTTCCCTTACCACATTTATTTTCTCGTCTTTTATTCCGCTTAATTCAACATTCCATTTAGCACTACGCTAAATATATAACAAGAAATCATATTTTGTTTTTTGGGCTCGTAGAACGTTTTGCTCAAGTGTATTGATTAACTATAGGTCGTTTTGCCATTAGTTCTATTTTCTTCTAGGACCTTAGGATACGGAAAGGAAAACACACGGTGCGCCAACCCCGAATAATTAGAAATATGGTCAAAACGATGATGATAATTCAAAGAATAAACTTAAGCCCACTTGTACCAGTCAATGAAAGCATCTAAAGCTAAACGAAATTAAAACACCGATCTATTTCTGTCAACCGTTTGAAGTTGACAGAAACAGAATGATGTTATAATTATGTAGTTCTTTCTAGTGATTTACATAAAATCCTATTAGATACATAAAATCGTTTTTATTTGAGTGTGGGTTGTGTAATAGCGCTTTTGACGCAGATGTAATGCTGTAAACACGGCTCTTAGGCCTCGTTCAGGGAGACGCGGGGCGATAGGCGCTGCGGTGCGCGGTGCGGGCTGCCGGAAACACAAACATACGGCGATGTATAGAGCGTTCAAGGAGAAGCGTTTTTGCACGCGTTTGTTTGAATTGTAGCGTCGCATGTGGCGGGTGAAGTGACGGGCGATGCTGCGTAGGACGCGGCGGGTGACGCGGTGGTCGAAGCGGTGACCAACGCGGCGGGTGATGCAGTAGCCATCGCGGGCGTGGCAGCTGACGACGCGGCAGGCACAGCGCCGGATACCGCTATTCCGCATGCCCCGCTCCTTCGTAAACGAAACCACTAGTTACCATAATTATGTTTGTCTTTGCGCGTGAAATGAAGAGGGCCGCAGCACGCGCCGCCTGTCTGTGAACTGAAAAAAACGTCCGACGCGCCGCAAGACGCCACGCCGCACGCGACGCGCGACGCCCCGTGTCTCCGTAAACGAGGTCTAAGGTTGTCAAAGCCACGAAACACTCATGACGTGGCAAAGGCTTTATAGGTACCTAGGTTTTTTTAAGGTTCTGTAGAGGTTTAAACCTGGCGTGCTATTAGTATGTAAACTTCGCAGGCTTAAATGATGTTAAGTTTAAGAGACAAGCATTGATTTATAAAGAATATAACAGGAAAACAGTAAGGTTGACAGTCGGCCATGCGCGGCTGACAGGGGGGGAACGTATTGTTAAAAATGTAGTAGAATCGTTTATATTAAGGGGACTAAATGCAAGTTTTATAATGCCTAAAAGTATATGATCCACTACAGTAAACAGAATCAGAAAAAAATATATGATATTCTTCAGGATATGTGCTAGTTAGATAGTGTGTTGAAAACATAATACAACTAATTTGATACAAAAGAAAAAAATCACAAATATACCACTAAAAATTTATTTTAACGATAAAAATCATACTAATATATGTACATGCAATCATTCTAATTTGTCAGATTATTCTACAAGCAACATACTAACGTAATAGTGTTTTAATTTTTTAGTGAAATCAATAGATTTTTTGTTAATAGATAATTGCTTTATATTTTGCAATAAATTACCAGCATTATGCCATCATGCTTGTCTTTCTTTTTCTTTTCTATGCAGTCCGACAGTGACCACACTTTAGGTCCTGTAGTCCCCTTAATAACTAATAGCTAATGAGTCCAACAGTCTTTCATTTAACACACACGACATTCCGCCCGGTACCATAACGTCTGTACAGATTGTTACAGTACCTACCTAATTCGTTTTAGTTTTCAAAATGGATTGAAAGTTAATATTTTTAAACGCGAAAATGCAACCAACGTTTCCCGAATAAACTTCACAGCTTGCATCTATTTAAGCTGAAAAGAGGAAACTTCAATCATCTAACACAGCACACATTCTCACAGACAAAGCCGGTATTGTCGTCGCCAGCACTGTTTATGTAGCCTACGTTCAGGGAACCAGATTAACCAAAAACTACAGCAGCTAAAACATCAACCCGATCCCCATTTATCACACTTAACAGCAACAATTAGACACAAGCTAAATACCAACGACACATTACGAATAAGTGCAGAAGGCATTCTTCCAAAAATATTTTATAAATGTGATGTTATAGAACACCACAAACGAAATAAACATTTACTTCGATCGTATCAGCATGAGGTTTAAAGATAAAGAGAAAGTTAACGATAAGAAAATTTGACCCAGATTAAGGCACACAATATTCACACAACTTAAAATAGTATAGTGTGCTTCACGACTGCTCCAAATTGGCCCAGTTTAGCATAAACCCCAGCCAACTAGTGCCTGACGCTGGTTTTCAACTGGACCTGATGTTAAGAGGACGTCGTACGGATGTAAATCAGTCATACCGCGCTAAAACGATCCTCCAGTCAGCAGGGTTTTAAGCGCGGCTTAATATGGTCTGAGGTGTAAATAAACCAGTCTTACCAAGGGGTATCGTATTATCCAGTAACTGGGTTGTGGAGGCCAGTCGCTCCATGTAAAATACTGGTATTCAGCTGCATCCGGTTAGACTGGACGCCGACCCCGACATAGTTGGGACAAGGCCAGGCGGATGATGGTGTGAACACACTAATCATACTAAATCTACCTTTTGGAAAAAGCCTTTATAAAATAGATATTTTAAGAAAAACTAACTTTACAGGTGTGTTTCGTGGCAGGGACCAATCAGTGGCCGATGTTTTTGGGTTGCTGTGTGCAGTCTAGCACTCTTTTGTTTTCTGCCATACCATGCCATTCCTAAAGGTTTTATTTACTTTCATCATGATTTTTAGCAGCTCCGGGCTCCAGTCCTGGTCGTGGCCCTGATGGTCCTGGCTCTTATCAACTGTTATGGAAAGCCTTGCTACAAAAACCGGCCAAGCGCGTGTCGATCCACTCGCAATGAAGGGTTCCGTAGTTGAGATGAATTTATCCTAAGAACACACTTTGTAGTTGAAAAAATGTTCATTCATACATCAATGTACAGTAGCGGTCAGGGGGCCAACCACCACCTCTTAAAGCAGTATTATTTTAATGTTACTACAGTGTGAGAAAGAGCTAAGAGCTATACAGGACGTCTAGCTCTATCTCTTTCCCACACTGAAGTAAGATTACAATAATACTGCTTTAAGAGGTGGTGGTCTAGCTCCTGAACTCCAACGCCAGCATTACAAAACTGTCGCATCGTTACTCGTCGCATTTGAGACCTTCTATTTAAGCATTTCACACCCACATACACACCCGTATATTGCACTCTTTCATCACGAACCAAACAGAAAAAGCGCGGTATATGGCCTATTATGCACGCAGTCTTTTTCTGATTATGCTAATAAGAAAAAGACAGCGAATATTTTAAACTAGTCACATAAAAGTTGAGGGTAGATTTGATACAAAGTTAATTTTCTGACTGTAGTTCGAAAGGTATGACGTTGTTGGTTGGTGAACTTAGTTACGAGCGTTTGTGTTATTGATATTAGAGATTATTGTTAAGTGCAACATTAAGGCGTACAGGTTTACTTTTAAATGTTTTGCAATGAAGCACATTAGTTTTGGAAATATTTATTTTTAATTTGTTAATATCTAACCATTTTTTAATGTCATTTAATGCTTGCTTAATTTAAATGTCAAATTTTTGTAATTTTTTACATTTAATAATAATAGTGGTGTCATCGCCGAACAATACACAATTATTTTTTATTGACCGAGGCAAATCATTTATGTAAAGAAGGAACAATAATGGTCCCAAGATACTACCTTGTGGCCACAGCAAATAGTCCTTGCTTCAGAATCAAAATCTTCTGAAGTGTTACTTAATTTGTTTAATTTTGTTATCCTCATTACCTGTTTTCTGTTAGTTAATAATAATAAATAAGATTTATCGAACAAAAAAATGGTTGAACAATCAAAAACTTACAAACAACACCATGCGATGCGTATACAATAATATCGTATTACAATTATATAACCATTAGTGTTATAAGCAGTCTCTGTATGAACTCTGGTATCCAAAGAAAGATTTAACTTGTGTTATGGATACCAGCATTCTCACACAAATTAAGACATGTAGGTTACATTGGTATCATCAGAAGTCGATGTCAAGAGTGGCGCAGTATACAAGAGAGGAAGCCTTTAGTGAAATGTGTGTAAGTGTAGTGATGTGATACATGAGTGAGGAAAGATTGTGTGTTCGTGTCTGAAGGATCATCCATCGTACCAGATCAGCATGTGTCTAAAGAAGTGATGCTTAACTTGATAATTTTATAAGATTTTCCGTTTCTTCGTAGCTCTGCACTTGTAACCACATTTTGACCCTAACTGTCAATTTTTGAAAAGTAGTGGGATATATGGAGCAATGTTTGTTAATTGTATTATACAGTCGACTCCCAATACCAAAGAAATGCCGTCGAGCAAGTGCCGTTTTGCACCGTTGAGTAGAGCACACCGAGTAATGTCGACGTTTGTCTCCGGCATCGGAAACATACTTCAGCATCAGATGCTTGCGCATAACTGTGCAAAGCACAAGTAGCTGCCTAACGGAAAGTACCTGAGTTTATTTATACAGACAAGATGTAGGATGTCTAAACGGTTTGAAGGACCTTTAGGACAGCTCTTTGCGCTCGCTCAACTTGCAACATGTAAGTCTTTGGAGCTCCCCTCATAAAGAGATGCAATAAGAAAGTATTAATTGACTTAGAGTGCAGTAGATAGTCTTTAAGTTAGATAAGATTGAGGCAATTCTTTTGCTGGACCTATAGAAAATGTATAGGGTTTAATGGAGCAAAGATGGGAAGCGCGAGATGAAAGATGTCTCGAACAGCTGAAGTCCCATTGCATGGAGTTGTGGGATAGTTTACGTGGCACAAATATTTGCAGTAATATTGTGGCCTCCATGCGTCGACGTCTTCTTGACTGCATTGATAATAACGGAGGTTACACCAAATATTAATTAAAAAATATGTAATATTAAATGTTATCAGGGGAATTCAGGGGATATACTGACCATAAAAGTAATAAGTTAGTGATCGTAAGATTGTAGGATTGAGGTTTAGTTTAAATCTTCTTTTCCTTGAGAAAATGAATAAATTAAGCTATAATCAAAAACCTCAATAAACCAAAAACATCCCATTTTAACAGCAATCAAAAATTATTTACGAACAAATTAGGTATTTTATTTATTTCAAAGTTTGGAATATCTTAAAGGTTGTTCATAACATCAATAAATGTTCCTATGAAAAATAGTGTTTTTTTTTAAAGAAAATTAAATTGCCTATTATACTTTATTTATACCCTATTGTCATTGTATTAATGAAACTCAATAAATAATTGAACTCTGACACGAAAACGAAAAAACAAAAAGAGTCGAAAGCGCGCACTTAGGTTCGAACCTTCTCCACTTCACGCATACACGATAACAGTCACCCACTCGTGCGAACTTGCCATCGTTGTTTATAATTTTCACTTCGAATTTTAGCGTTGCTTTTAAATAGGCGCTGTGGTCGATAATTTATTAAGAAAAAAACAAGTATATAAGTAGGTAGTTGTAGGTATCTTTATTTAGTGTTGACCACACATGCATCTGTTCAATTAACGACGCGCTTTCGTAGTTATAGTGTGAGCGCGTTACTGTCTGCATTAAAACATTACACACACAGAGATAGGCGCAGATCTGACGTGCAGGCCAAAATGATCATTCCGGAGGCAGCAGGTGGCAGTCCACTTAAGACCGTTGATTGTACGTCACGGTCAATTCTCCAACGGCAAATGTAAGTTTGTAATCGCAAAAAAATATGTGATAAAACTACAAATTAACGATTTTCGGACATTTTCCTTAGCTTATGCTGTGAGACCTTGCTTCTTGCTGAATTTTATGATTATATGTCAACGGGAAGTACCTAATATTATTAATTTATTTGTGAGTATCAAAATGTATGTCGCATAAATGGCCGTATTTTTTATTGCGTTGACTTAGAAGTTTTAATTTTTTACGCGCGCCATGGATCGTAGATATTAATTTGATATTAATTTCAACTTGATACCTCCACGGGTTCCTGAGAAAAAGGGTCTTGACGGACATACAGACGGACAGACAACGATGTGATCCTATAAGGGTTCCGTTTTTTTTTCTTTTGAGGTACGGAACCCTAAAAACGAGGCTTCGTGTGTTTGCTATGTCGGTTTTCATGCTTTTCTATTTGTATACATTAAACCTTCGGCACTTTCTTCTGCTTTGCCTCACTATAGTTTAATTGTATGCTAATCTACTGCTATCTATTTGATTTGCGAGTGCCAGCGCAGCGAAGGGGTTGTAATCAATTAGTAACCGTTGACTTAGTGTTTTCTCTTTAACTTAATTTTAATTGGTCATTACAATTGATTTTGTGTTATCGGTAATTTGGAATAGATTGACGTTACAGATTTTTGACTACTTCGCCGTTTTAGCTAGTCAATGTGTGACGTTAAGGGGAATAAGTTACCTACATTTATACTAATAAACTACTAACTACTACTATTAACTATCTCTATAGGTACTATTAATAAATCTGAAGAGTTTTTTTTTCTGTTTGTTTGTTGGAACGCTTTAATTGCTGGAACTATCATTCAGATTTTAAAAAATATTTTCCATTTGGTAGCCCAATTCTTGAGGAAAGTTATATTTAAAATCACGTCAGGATCTTAGGAGCCGAGCAAAAAGAAAAAAGTCAGAAAGAACGCTAAGCTAAAACGAAGTAATCGCGGGCAGGCGATGCAATGCTACGGGGTGGGTCGGGGGCACAAGAAATTTCACGCGGACAAAGTCGCGGGCAGAAGCCAGTTACATATTAAGTAGCAGCCTAAACACTGACACTGTGGTGAAGTCACTGGATACGGCTGAACTAGACAGATTATTTATTGTAACTATAGAGGCTACTGGCTATTGAGATGGCTACTGCCCGACAGTTGATGTTGGGACGTTGTACATATACTAGTCGAGCGGTAAACTCTGATTGTGCGATGCAGGATTTTGCGTGATGTCAGTGTGATGCTTTCGCATGTGGTGATGTAGATATGCCACCACATCACTCCCTCCGGAGACCAGAGGTCGATAGTGGGCTGAGTCGTGTATCTTGCGATGCTTGCCAGGGCCAGTTGAGGTTCCAATGAGTCGGTACCGAGTGCCGCATAGTGCACGGTACGTCGGAACTATTTGTGGAGATTTCCCAGTGAGTCGGATGTAGTACAGCGCCGGGTTGAGGATGACTGCTGGCGTCGACCAGGAGTGGTCTGAAGGGCTCTGCTTGTTGACCGGCCGAAAGTGCAGTGTGCTGTGCCATGGTTGTTGATGAGACTGAGGGTGATGACCAGGTATGCGCGGTGATTAGGATACCCGTTGAAGTTGTGGGTGTTGGCTGGCTGTGTGACTCGCTGCTCGTAAGCTTAAGAAAGCGATGACGTCACGTCACGGAACAGGTTGTAAAGTTACTCATCCTCGACAGAAAAGGAAGGATCCTCCGACCAGACGGGTGTTGTGTCTGGTGGCTATACACCACATAACGAAGAATTAATTATGAATTGTTCCTGTGTTAAAATTTTCAGACCTCTTTTCTCCAAGCCAACCTGAGCTTCTAAGACTTTAAAACATATAAATCATATAGCTGCACATATTATGTAAAACATACCGTTATTTACGACGCCATTAAGTTTTCTAGTCATCGTTGGTTGGTCTGAACCTAAGCTATAAAAATATCCCGTACTTAGGGGTTTACCCAAGTCTTCAAAATGAGGATTTATCCTAACCGTCTCCGATACACACTCGGAATTTTAAATCAAGCTAAGTCATGCTTATCTAGAAGTGGAAGTAAGATATAGAATAAGTAGGCTTTCCTTTACTCGTGGCAGGCTATTTTGGAAAATATCATAATAATCTTGTGAACCCGAGTACAATAAGGGCGAAGCCAGACGAGCGTAATTTCTG
Organism: Fissipunctia ypsillon; assembly: GCA_947568875.1. Lineage (NCBI taxonomy): Eukaryota > Metazoa > Arthropoda > Insecta > Lepidoptera > Noctuidae > Fissipunctia > Fissipunctia ypsillon. The sequence continues at coordinate 4,284,541 of OX387655.1, forward strand.
CTCGGCAGAAATTCTGTTGGGCCGCCACACGAGCCTAATTTATTCAGTTGCTTTTCAATACTTGTACTGGATGTTTGTGTAGTGCAATGGACAGTTGTTACTTTTCTCCTCCTTGATGAAATTGTTCCAATCTTCGAAACAATTTTCTGCAACCTCTTGCCATGCCCTCTGTTTTAAAAACTTGTCACTATACGAGTTTTCTGATAAATTCCACAGACAAGGCCGTTGTTCGACTTCAATTATCAATTTTTTCGTGTCTACAAACATTGTGACAAAGAAATTAACGTATTGACTCCCACGCGTTCCGTGATTGACTGTCGATTCCCTCGCCCCCTCTCGCCGCGAACTCAATTCAGCCGGGATTGGAACAGGATTTTTGTATGAAATCGAATGTAGTAGAAATCGTGAGTGAAATTACGCGACTCACAACTCAAAAAATTACGCTCGTCTGGCTTCACCCTAAAGCAGAATAACGTTAAAGATAGTGCTAGTCAGTAGGCTATTGGAGTATTATGATAAAATATTGATATGTGATCGAAAGTGAAATATAACTTTAATTTCGGAAGTTGGATCTTTGGATCTGCATTTTAGTTTTTTGCCACCGACTTCCGAAATTAAAGTTATTTTTCACTTTGTAGTACTTTTTGGAAGTCGGTTGTTTTATTTTGTAAAAAAGTTTTTTATTTTTCACTTTTTACTGGGTCGGTTTGTAATTTTTGTAAGTTAAAATTGCCTAATGTCAACTGCTCATCACCTTTTACCAAATATTTTTTTCCCGATGCAGGGACATAAATGGTTGAGGAGTTCTCCTGGTACTTCACCATCAGCTCCACTTCTCCATATGCAGTGTGACGAGCATACATTTCTTAGCACCCATATTAAAGTAATCGAATCGTAACCCGTGAAATACTTATTATTGAGTAGTTCCAGTGGCCATCATCATCAGTACCACTTCACCAAATGGTGTTTCCGAGAGCAAATGCACGAGTTACTATATAATGTATCCAAATAGCTATAGGTGTGCCTATAATATTTGAAGAGTTCCCTCGATTTCTCCAGGATCCCATCATCAGATCCTGACCTGATGACAATGGGAACACCTGGGAAGTATACCCTTTCAAACAAAAAAAAAGAACCTATCACGAACTGTGTCCGAACAAACATTATTGTTTCTTTATTTTATTTAAAAATCGGTTCATAATTGACGGAAAAATCGGTGAACATACATAAAAGAAAAACGTACATACAATCAAACATAGAACCTCCTCCTTTATCAAAGTCGGTTAAAAAGAGACTCTGACCCCTGAGTATGTTTCGCCATTTCTTCTCAGAAATAGTAAAAGTGATTCCGATATCCTATTTACTTAGCAAATCCATGGAGGAGATTATTAAAGTTACTCTGATAGAAAGATTAGTGTACGTATAGCTGGTAGCTCAAAGGAGGATACTACCGAGTCCTGGTTTTCCTAAATCTATTCGGCACTTTAATTTCTGTCGCGCATGTTCCCAAATCCCATAAAAAGCCCCATGACCAATACCGAAAAACCTACCAATTCTACCAAACGCAATAAATATTGTGCTCACTCCCGCAGTAGGTTAAATCGTCCTTAAGGATAATTTATCTCTCAGACGGAGCCCTGCGGCCCTGAGGCTTCGGTCCCAATGCTTCAGCCCTTGTTTGCGACGACATAATCTGGGATCTTGAGAAATTTACGTAATTCCTTCCCGTTTTAATGTATGCGTTGTAAAGCTGCAATTGGCCGACGAAGATATGGTTTGTAATTTGTATTTGTGTGTATCTGTCGCAGTAAGAATATAGCTATATATCGTAATATACTTATATGAATGCGGTTCATAACTGTCGGTGTGCCCTAATTTTGTTACTGCGACCAGATTCGACGTACCGCTCGCCGACCACTAGCGCGGCACCGCTCGCTGTGCTCGCTCGGCTCGCGCGTAGTTGGTCACAGTACTAATCTAACCTATTTGGTCGGAGTGAACTAATAGTTATATTACTAGATCGTGTTCGTATCATATTTATGTTCCTAGTAAGATAGTTATGAACCGCTTTCATATAACTATAAATATAAATATAAAATAGTTTATTTACGCGGTTTTTTGCGTTTTTTAGTTTGTTTTTGTGTGTTTAGTTTTAGTTTTGTTTGTTTTTTAGTTTGTTTAACTATATCACGGCTACCATCGTACTGCGACATATCTATCTTGCTTATTTGATCGCCTAAGTATGTTAGTTATTTTGCATGACATGGCTTGATATTAATACTGTAGTCTTTACAGCGCGGTTACAAATATTATAAGTACCATCTTTTCCCATGAGTGTTTCAGGAGGCAACTTTGGTAAAAACCAGGAAATCAGTGAACAAGCAAAAGTTATGTCAAAAATTCAAATACATAATCATTGTATACATACCTATTATTATACAAGATCAGGTAGAACCCCAAACTAAGCGTTTGCCTGTAGCACGGGTTCAGAGTTGCGACATTTTTGTAGTTATAGGATATTTTCCACAGTGCTCAACAAACGAGAGGTTTATTCACTGTGGAAAAGTCAAGGCCTATACTATACTACCTCAAATAGCTTAGCATGATCCTCCGTCATATCGAAAATACTGCAGCATTCATTTTGAAATAAATATATGGTAAAGTTGAGGATTAATTTTAAGTACTATGTTAGGCAAAAACACGATTCCATAAAATTTTCTCGATAGAAAACAATTACAAAGTTAAAAAAATACTCCAAATTAGATCATGAAACTTTGCATAATAACTGAACTAAATATAAAGTAGATACTGTTTTTTTTTTTTAAACATAACATCACGCCTTGTTTCCCCGAAGGGTTAAGCAGAGGTGTACCTATTATAGTACACCCACATTTCGCCAGTTATATTTAAGTCCCATGTAATAGGGGGCGAGCCTATTGCCATCTACCGGGCACAAATCCAGATTCCGGGCTGCTACTGAGAAATTCCAGATAGAAAAAGCCAATAACACTGCCTCGTTGGCCTAGTGGTCGCAAGCGCTACTGCTGAGAATGAGGTTCTGGGTTCGATTCCCAGGTCGGGCAGTGTTATTTTTTTAAAATTACTGTTATTTTCACCGTAAAAAGCTATCGGCGCTCCCTGCCGCCTAGCACCGCACTCAGTCCGCGCGCAGTATCGTGCGAGCGAGATAAAGAGTGAATTTTAGCTGAGTAGTATAGGCTCTTAAATAACAGGGAAGCGTAATTAAGACTAAAGTAAAACAAACCAAAACAAAACACCGATTTGAATACCAATCTAGAAATTGTTATTAAAATAAAAAGATACCCATGTTTAACAGTGAACTGGGATTTCATCCGGTAGCTAATAATATATAATGTCGCGGAAAAACTACTAGACTTATCACCTATTTTGTTTACCTCCACCTTCATAAAAACTACGTCACATCAAAGCCTATAATGCATGCCACCGGTCCGCTCGGAAGGTCCTGTTTATCATAATTTCTGGCAATACAGCGCTTCTGTCAAACAATACACGATATTATTGGGTTCGAAGCGTCGCATGTATTATGTATGAAGATTTGGAACGCACTTCTGAAGATGTGCCACTAGCTGGGTCTCATGTGGCTATGATGAAAGGTTTTTGAGGGACAGTTTTTATTTAGGACACGTTGTTTATTAGCTTCCTTAAATAAATAAATAAATCTTTATTGATACAAGAACCTTTGACATGGCTTAAGACTAGGATACATAACTTGGTTAACTAAAAGTCATACGGATAAGGTTAACCCTGACTCCTAAACTTGGTGGTCCTGTGACTTAGGAGAAATTTATTTAAAACTAACTGTTCATGCCCGGCGTTGCCCGGGTGAATTTCATGTCTCTATCTCTAGTCACATTTTTTAATAGAGATTTTCATTAAAAAATAGCATCCAAATATCCGACTTTTCCGGTGGATTTTCCAAAAACAATAGTTCGTATAAGCTTTGTCCTGACAGTTACGAACATAACATTGATGATTTTTCATACATGCGGCAGTTGGTTTTTAATTATATAGATACAGGTACCAGGGTACTAGAGAACACGAGGGTATTGATGAATTAAAGCCAATTTTCATGACACTGATTTGTCTTGACATCTTTCTGAATGATTACCAAACTGCGGGTGTACCTACCTCATGCCTCTAAGAAGCCTGTAACCCTGAAACTATATCCCTGTACCCTTTCGTGAGGAGGGTACAACGAGGAACACTTATTAGTTATACGGGGCATTACGGTATTACCCAATCTTATTACGTTGAAATCTGAGATTATTATCGAAGAAGCTCTAAAAGTTTTTAACCCTTGTTGATTAATATTAAATTACATTAGGGCGAAAGCGCCAGGGTAGCCCGCGAAATTAAAACTGTCTTACGTTTTTTGCAATTTGCAGGTCAGTAGGTATCAGGTTGACCTGAATATGATTCGCGAACGTAACAAATCTGTAATTATAGAAATTATAATTATTAAAATCATCAATACAAACTCTAATTTCACTGCCCTATAGAAGACTATTTCATAAAATTTTGACATTTGAGGTTTGTACTAACTTAAGGAGTAGTATTACTGATTCTAATCATTATAGTTCTATAAATACATATTTGTTACGGTTGCGAATCATACTTTAATCAACACCCAGAAACTGAATTGCAAATTGCAAAAAAATCGTAAGAAAATTTTAATTTCGTGGGCTGCCTTAGCGCTCCCCCCCTTTAAGTAAGGGTTTTCTTGTTATTGTGTTACAGTAATGAAGTTTGTACCTATAAATTAACGGCTTGAAATATTGATTGACAATGCAATACCAGCATCTGAAATGACACAATTTAGACAAAGAAAAGAAAAAATATAGGCGCGACAACATTCATGAATTGGAAAAAAAGTATATTTAATTTAAAATCTAAAAATTCTGACGGTAATTATTTAAACCACAACCATGGAATCATTAATTGCATTATAATTATTATAATTTAAAATCTTGATAGTTATGAAAACTTGTCAATAAACGAAGCGTATGGATAGTACCTATAAAAAAAAAGTCTTAGGGCTGATTTTTCAATCGTCAGATAACTTTTACCTCAGGAATAAATATGGCGGTGTAACACATTTTCTATACAAAAGCTGTCAAAACGTCAAACATATTCCCTAGATAAAAGTTATCTGACGATTGAAAAATCAGCCCTTATAAAGATAGCACCGTCGATGGTCGTTGGCCTATTGGTCGCAAGCGCTACTGCTGAGCATGAGGTCCTGGGTTCGATTCCCAGGTCGGGCAAAGTGTTAAATGGGTTTTTCTATCTGGAATTTCTCAGTAGCAACCCGGAGTCTGGATTTGTGCCCGGTAGATGGCAATAGGCTCGCCCCCTATTACATGGGACTTAAACATAACTGGCGAAATGTGGGTGTTACTATTTATAATAGGTTACATCTCTGTCTAACCCTTCGGGGAAACAAGGCGTGATGTTATGTTATGTTGTTGTGTAAAGATAGCATTGAGTTTAAGAAAGCAGAACAGATAACTGTCTTACAGTATAATCGCCAACCTCCACTCCATTCATCACGATCAATTTTGATGTCAGTTTACCCAAAATTATGGACCGAACTGTAGCCTGAGCATGTTACATACGTCATGGCGGCAGGTATTGTTGGCAGCCGCCTCGGGCAGGTCAATAAGTACCTTTCGGTTTGAGTTCATATATCTTGAGCCTGGTTTCAAACGCCTCCGCCTTTGGTTTTGGTTTTAACCGTTACTACTGTGTTAATTGTTATAAATGGATTTTCAAGTTGAATTGTGTAACGGGAATAGTTTTTTAATTAGTTAGTAGTGTGTTCTTCTACCGTATCAAGTATCGTATTATATTTATTTATGAATTTGAAATAAAGAAAAATATTTTATTTGGGAAAAGTACGGGAAATACAAAAAATAAAAGAAAGTGCATTTAAAATTAACAAAATTAACATATATTTTCGAATAAACAAAACAAAAAAATAAAGACCTAAGCGATTCCATTGTGACCTCGCACAGGTATTTATTTATTCCTATCTCAGCATAATGCTGCGATACTTGAGAAAAAAAAATATCTCAGCGCTGGTATCCTGATAGGGCGCGCTGTGATGCCGGACACACCTATTTGAGTCATGGCCGGCCATATGAAGCAACATGAGGCAACATTATAGGTAGGTATGATAGATACTTATTATGATTCAGATTGAAAGAAGAGTGAAACATTGTTTACTGACTGAACACAGAACTGTCTCGCAATTTTTATTTATTTACTTCAAAGTTTTGCATCGGATTCCTTGAAAAATTACCAATACTTACTAAGTAATACCTTAATTTCAAATTAAGTAGGTTAATTAATAAGTCTACTGTGAAGTTTATTAAACCAGCCAAAAGTTCAATATACCCCGTGAATACGTAACACAAAATAATATTAATTTATTTTCTTGTTAATTTAATTAATATGAACAAAACCGTCTTGAGAAATCTCAGGAGTTTGCTTAAGATAACTTTTCAGCTTTTAACCGATACTTGAAATGTAGCACAATTTCGCCCCTTCATTAGTATTTTCTCTTAAAACTAGTCAAAGGCGCCTACTAAGAGTAACACAACTCTGGTTATGTTCAATTAGAGCCAAGTGACGGAAACTGCATTTACTGAGTCGTTCCAGATTTTGTGCATATATTTTTTTTAAATTTACTTAGGGAATATTAAAAAGTTTGATTTTTTTAGATTCAAAGTTTATACTTTTTAGTTAAAGATGGTGGAACTTGGAAGGTGGGTTTATGGTGAGCTTTGATACTTGTAGGTACTATGACTCGGACAGCTTGGAGAGTCAATATGTATTTCTTGTTCCCCCGACCCACCCGGTCCGCATCGCATCGCCTGCCCGCTCTATTACTTTGTTTTCGCTTAACGTTCTTTCTGACTTTTTTTCTTTTTGCTCGGCTCCTAAGGATTGTAACTTGATATTAATACCCAATAACCTTCCTCAATAATTGGTCTATCAAATCCAAAAAGAATTTTTCAAATCAGAGTTGGAGTACCAGAGAGAGGTTAGATCGTTCAAACAAACAAACTCTTCAGCTTTAAAATATTAAGTATAGATACATATTATGTACTTAAGTCACTGTAAACTTTTGATCTCTCCAATATCATTGCTAGGCTTCATTCTCGGCCACACTCATCTGCCCTTTACTCAAACAGAAAACATTTATTTCAATTAAGTAAACAATTTAATTACTTAAATAAATAAATACTCTATAGTAAACAATTTACAGGCACTTTTGAATGATCAAGGAGTCGGTCAGTCAAAAAGATGAAGTTAGTTGTCCATCCAAAAGCGTAGTAGGTTCCTATGGAAAAGAACGAGCAAGAAACTCCATGGACACTCTTTTAAATCATACGGCCATTCCAGCCATCCCACGAAAATTGTCGTTTTAGCTATCCCGAAGACGTCCTACACTGCATTTGCCGGTCACACAGCCAGCTTTGGTATATTCCCACTTCATAAGACACCAAGTATGCGAAGATAGCGTTGATATCCGATCCATCAACGTCATCATCATCCACATGAGCATTGCCTCTCTTTTCATCTGCCAATCCCCACGCTCCTGTGCCAGCCTCATCCAGGTTCACCATTCTCGCCGCCGTATTCCGATTACCTAACATTCTATTAATATCACAAAACGATGGTCACCTTACACACCTCTCGTTACCTCCCTAGAGTTGTATGCTCATAGAATCGATGCCTTCGTATAAACTCGGCGATTTCGCGAGAATCCTGCCTCGGAGAGTTTTAACGGGATCACCCAGCAAAAGTTGTTGAATATCATGTTTATCTAAACGGAGTATTAGAATTATTATGGATTTTTTTAAGCGAATATTTAGAAGTTTTGGGTACGTTTATAATTAAAATTTATTATGATAGTTCGAGGCTATGATTTCCAGTTAGAACAGAGGTCTATTCACATACAGAGAACAAAGTTTCTAGTTACTTGATGAGTCAATAAACTCAAATTCAATGCATTTATTTCAAATAAACCAGTTACAGACACTTTTGAATTGTCAAGGGGTCAGTTAGTCAGAAAATTGAAGCTAGTTGTACATTCCAAAGCGTAGTATGTTCCTATAGAGAAGAACGGGCAAGAAACTCCACGGACGCTCCTTTAAATTATAATATTGTTACAAAATATTGGCTACATCATTCATGTTGTAATTATATAAGTATGTAAGAACAATTTAGAAAGACTTGCACGTTAAAAGCGTCCGTAATAAAACCAAAAATGAATAAAAAATTTAAAATAAGCCGTGGCAGCTAAGAGATGACCAGTCCCTACTGACGGCGCCCGTTCACGAACATGACGCATGGATCAGCACCGCTCAGCTCAACCATTTTGAAGGGAACTTAATAATCCAACACACACGCCACCACTAGTGAGACATTTGAGTGAGCATGACATACTCTCAGCCGTCAGGGCACATTCAAGTCAATGAAAGACGTACCCGGTAAATGGTAGCTTTATAGTAGGTAGGTGTATATACATTGTGCTCACACATATACACAATAAGAAATAAAGCTGAGGAAAGTATCTTTTAGGATTATTATTTTATTGACTACAACATAGATAAGGGTAAATAAAAACACTACATGTTGAAAACTAAATCGTCTGAAAATGCCCTATTTCCGTAATGGACATTGGATAGACATTCATTGGCGGGCACAAGCGTCGTGTCATCATTATCGGTAACTCTATTGGCTAGCCTTCCGTCTCTATTAGGGTCATCACTGAAAACGCAACAAATAATAAAGAAACACATTGAAGAAATAAATCACAAACAATCAAAATATAAGAAAAGAAATAATACTTAAATACGTCGCCTTATTTCTCACAAAATGTGACAAGAAAGTCCCATAATCCTACACGAAACACAAGCAGAGCTTTCTCAAACGCCGCCATCTTGAATTAGGTAACGCGGGCAAGTAACAGTATTTTAATTAGATTTATTACTAAATTAAAAACAAAAATATCTCCCCTAAATGTAAAACTTTGGAACCATCTCCTCTTCAAGCTGTAAGAACTCTTGGAACATTCATCTGTAGTTAAATAAAAAAAAGTTTTGCCTCCCGTATTAATCTACAGGCAAATCAGATTCATACCCGGGAGGCTGAGCCACATCTGGCCAGTTAAAAGTTGCCAGTAAACTGGTATGAATACACCGCGTAACTTTGTTAACAATGTAGTGTAGATTATGAGAGGGAGCGGGTACGCGAGGTTAGTTGTTGATAATGGTACAAGGTCGTAAAGAAGTATTTGAAATTCTTATAGGCGTAGTAAGGACTACCTGTGTAATTTATTTAAAACTGTGATGCACACTCACCAGAATACTGTTTTGTCTATAAATAATCAGGTTCAGGCTAATTCTGAAGAGATCCGCAGGAGATTCTAGGTAACCGACATAGCCAGAACAATTGCTAAACTTAAGTGGCAGTGGGCAGGGCACATTGCTCGCAGAACAGATGGCCGATGGGGCCGAGAGGAGAACCTCTCGAAAAAGCCGACTCTAGAAAGAGTCGCGATCGCGTACCGGGAGACGTAGCGTTGGAAGACCCATAAAGTAGACCGATGACCTTGTAACGTCCGCAGGAATCCGGCCTGATTTGAGAAGCACAGAACCGGTCGACGTTGCGGTGCTTGGGGAATAGGTCAATAGTCAGCAGTAGACGTCTTTCGGCTGAAATGATGATGAGTCTTATTGTAGGTCGTGATTAAATGGACTTTAATTTTTTCCTGAATCAAGTTTATGTAGTTATCAAAATAAAGCTACACTCAAGAAGACACAATTATAGACATAATTTTCATAGGTTGCTATGATAAAGCCAAAATAGCTTCCATTACAAGAAGGTTACAAGAAGGCTTTTCAAAGACGCGGGAAAAAGTTAAGTAAATAAGTCATTATATAACCACTCAAAACCGCTGTCGTTCATGTCTCAGGCCACATCCCAAGTGTATCCAAGTCCGAGACTTCATACTTTGTACCCGTGGCATCATTCCGCGTTGTTAGTACGGGGAAATATGAAAATATCATGTTATTATAAAGTTAGTTTGCTTATATTAAACCGTGAATTACAGTTGACTTGAGACGTTAAAATATTTACTTTACTACATAGTTTTGGGAAATACGTTTTTTATGGAAAATTGTTTTGTTTTGTTGTTGTTGTCCTCATATCGTTAGTGAATTAGTACTCTTGTAGTAGTAATAGTATCCTGAGTAGATTTAGTTCTTTGGTAGACTCCACAAACGCTAGATAATCTTTTTTATCCTGATAAATCATAAGAAGGCAGGTAAACCAAACCGGTTACAGAAGTTGAAAAGCTAATGTTGTGGTTGGTCTACTTAACCTAGCCAACTCTTTGCACACCCATAATATTTCTCTTCTCTTCAAACAATTTTTCATCAAACGTTATAGGTACCAGGAGCACAGCGCTTAAAAGAACCACCACATCATCTTCAAACAAATTGCTTCAAAATAGGAAGCACTCTTAGTTACAAACCAGCAGATTTGATCCACACAAGAACTTTAGAATATGAAGTTATTATTATGTACATTTCTTTGAGTTATTCCAAGTTTTAAACCGGGAGTATTAGCTCATTAATTCTGATATGCAAAGCGTGTAATTCCTTTTGTAACGTGTCTTATTAGTACGTGAGTATATAATGCGACAGAGACGAAGCTTATGATCTCGCTGCGAAATCTACACTACTACATGCCACAGGTATGTTTGTGTGATGTACATATGTGTAACACCATGCCATATGTACCATTCGGTTAGGCGGATGTTTATAATTAGTACACCAACATTCGCCAGTTACATTCAAGTTCCATGTAGGTGGAGCTCGTGGCTAAATATTAGCCGCACGGGCCGATCGAAGGTAAGCCTCGCTTGCCGTGGTCGATTCGTGGATGGGTGACCATCCATTACATATCGGCTTTTAACGTGCTTTTCGAGGCACGGACGAAAAACACGTTAAAAGCCGTTGGTCCCGGCTGTAATTCGTAGATCTTTGACAGTCGTTACGGGTACTCAGTAGCCCAAAAGTCTGACAACCAGTCTTATCAAGGGTATCGTGTTACCTAGTAACTGGGTTGTGGAGGTCAGATAGGCAGTCGCTCCATGTAAAATAATGGTATTTAGCTGCATCCTGTTAGCCTGGAAGCCGATTCCATCGTGGCCGTGGTTGGGAAAAAGCTATGCAGATTGATTGTTCAAGTTCTATTATAGGAGGCAAGTCTATTGCTAATAAACTGACCACAAATCCACGTTCAAGGCTGCTACTGATAAAATCCTTATGAAAAACCCCAATGGGAATCAAACCTAGAGTCTCCAGGTTCAAATTGCTTTACCAACGAGACAGTCATATCTTAGCGGCGCGGTTCTATAAAGTTAAGCCTCTGTCAGCTATCTCCTCAGGTGACATAGGTTCGAACAAATACAGCAGAATGTAATATTTTATATCTAAACTTATTCATGACAGCTTAAAATGATGGAGGCGCAATTTGGCTTCATTTGTAGGCTTGTTAAATTTTATGTGCGAGTTTAAATAGATGTTCTTGGATAATGTTCATAATTAGGTCGTAATATTTTCGCATATTTTCAGTCATTTGTTGTAATTATGTACTTGGTCGTGGTGTTATCCGAAAGAATGTGTTTTGCTGATCCAGGCGCGGATTTAGGTTTTCGCTCAAGTGGGGAAGCAAATGTTTCTCTGTGAGAGCGGGAGGGGAGGAGGGGGTTTCTTAAGCCATGAAAGCTTTTTAAAAAAACCTTCGGCACCTATTTCCCGTAAACTTCGGATTATCTATATCTTAATAATATTCTGTATACAAAGTAAAAATACAGGTTATAAAACTATGTCAGAATCCCGAAAATCTGACAACCGTTCTTACCAAGGGGTATCGTGTTACCCAGTAACTGGGTTGTGGAGGTCAGATAGGCAGTCGCTCCATGTAAAATACTGGTATTCAGTTTCATCTGGTAAGACTGGAAGCCGACTCCAATAAAGTTGGGAAAAGGCTAGGCAGATGATGACGTGTATTATGAAACAAAACGTTTTCAATTCCTATAAATATGTACCCGGTAAATGGTAAAAGGTTTCCTCAATTATCTAGGTTAGGATATCATTATGTTATTTTATTAATTAATTAGTTTGCAATGATTGTATTTAAAAGTATTTGTTTTCATAATAAATTATCTATAGGTAATGTAAGAGGCGCCATTTGCCGATCGATATTGTTTAAAATCCTACCGCCATTGATGGAGGTTGTTTCAAAAGTTCGTATCTTTGTTATTTGGCGCTGACAGTTTCATTTAATTCACATACACAACATCCGAGAAGGGTGGAGGCACCTGTTATTGACTGTTTGGGTATATTAATTTAAAGGTAGGGTATATTTGACATTTGCACTTTATCTTTGAGATTGACAACCATGCAGACACATTTTAGTATCGTATAGGGGGCGGTAATCACTTTCGTGCCGTCATGAAAATATGTCATTTTTACTCGTATTTTGACATTGTTAATCTTTCAAATACCTACATTGCAAACTATAGTTTTGTATAATTTAGAAACAATTTTTTAAATTTTGTAAATATGATTACCATGGAGTCGTTTAATATGTTATGATGATGTATGTTGACTTAAAAGAGTATGGCAGTTGAGAGTGTGTCATGCTCACTGAAATGTCTCGCTGATGGTGGCGCGTGTGTTGAATCATTCGGTTCCCTACAAAATGGTTGAGCTGGATGGTGCTGATCCACGCGTCATGTTCGTGAACGGGCGCCGTCAGTTGAGATTGGTCATCTATTAACTGCCAGGGCTTAGTTTTAATCGTATGTTTTGCATTGTTTTTAAATATTATTTTTACATTATTCTCACATATAGAAGCAATAATAATAATGTACCCAGGATTTTGTAATAATTGCCTTGATTTAAAAGAGTGTCCTTGGAGTTTCTTGCCCATTCTTCTCCATAGAGATCTACGTTTTGGAATGGGCGACTAGCTTCAACTTTTTGACTAATTGACCGAATCCTTAACAATTCAAAAGTGCCTATAATTGGTTTAATTGAAATAAATGCTTTGAGTTTGAGTTTGAAGTTTCAAAAAATGCTATATATATGAAATGCCACCGTGTGCATTCTTAGGAAACCAAAGCTTTTGTACACACATGTTAAATAATTATGTGTGCCGGTTGCTGCACAGGAAACCAATATTGACAATTTTTGGTGCACAAGGTTGTAAATATATGGAAATAATGGCATCATAAAATCCCACATAAGCATAACATAACATAACCTCACTCCCTGTTTCCCCGAAGGGTTGGGCGGAATTGTACCTATAGTTCACCCACATCTCGCCAGTTATATTTAAGTCACAGGTTATAGGGTATTGTCATCAACCGGGACCAAATCCAGGCTCCGGGCTGCTAGTGAGAAATTACAGATAGAAAAATCCAATAACACTGCCCGATCTGGGAATCGAATTCAAGACCTCATGCTCAGCGGTACCGCTTGCGACACTAGACCAACGAGGCAGTCCCACTTAAGCGTCTCGTATTTATCCAACACTTATTCACAAAATCAACACAAGATAAATAGTTGCGTCTGTATTTTGAGTCAACGTCGAGACTACGAGGAAAGTTTTCATCCTAGAAAATATATTATACCCATGAGATAATGGAAAACCCAAGCTTCACGAGAACAAAATCGTAAGGCCTTGGTACTTATTTATTTTTACAGCCTTTTACTTTAAAAAAGTGTATATACGCGTCGACTTTAGTCACACTTTCTCTATCTTTGAATATTGTTCTTAAGAACACCATTTTTTTCTTCGGTTAAAAAGGTAAGTCAAAGCTTGAGGTATTGGTACTAAAGTCCGGCCGTTGAGAGAATGCGTTCCTGACACCGTGCAGTTGGACAATTTTTTGTAAATATAAGGATCAAATTCGCAAAACACATATTCGTTAATATGAAACTGACAGGTGTCAAGAACGCATTCCTCGATGGCCGGATTATAGGTCTATCTTGTAAAGGTCAAACGAAGAAACTTTTAAAAAGCTGTTAAGACTCGATTGGGGGTTCAAATTTTCCAATAATAGCTTCCTATTTCATAGCTTAGAGTATCTGAACATCATCCGGTTAGCCCGGGGATACCGCACGGTCTCCGGGGAGGCAGCGAACCTCCTTGCCGGATTACCGCCATGGGATCTGGAGGCAAAAGTCCTCGCGCACATGTGGGAGTGGCACGAGGAGGCAGGACGCCGGGGCGTAACTCCGTTGCCGCGAGAAATCGCGGCACGGCGGGCAGAGCTCCGGCAGGATCTCATGGCGGCATGGAGAGTGCGATTGTCGCAACCCAGCGCTGGGCACGCCACAATTGCAGCGATAAGTCCCCTCTTTGAGGAGTGGCTGGAGAGGCGCCACGGCGTCCTCACTTTCCGCCTGACGCAGGTCCTCACCGGACACGGGTGCTTCGGGAGGTACCTGTTCCGGATAAGGCGGGAGGAAACGCCCGGGTGTCACCATTGTGTGGATCGCCCGGAGGACACGGTGGAGCATACGGTGGAGGTCTGCCCGGCTTGGGCGGAGCACCGCCGTGTCCTCGCGGAAGCGATCGGCGGCGGCGATCTCTCGCGTCCGGCCCTGGTCCAGGCCATGGTACGGAGCGAGAGTACATGGGCAGCCATCACCTCCTTCTGCGAAGCAGTAATGCTCGTGAAGGAGGAGGCGGGACGCGTGAGGGAGAGGCAAGCTTTGCGCCCTCACGCCCCTAGTCGCCGCAGGAGACGCCCTGGGCGTCGGGAATTGGCAGCCGATTCCCGGCCACCGTAGGCGCGGGCTTGCGGACGGCGAGCAGCGGCAAGCTCGCCGTCCGGTAAGGACCAAGCCCGAGTCGACGGCGCGTCGTGTTCCACGCGCGCCTCAAAGAGATGTCAGCACTATTGACGGGGTCCGCTAGGGCCGATGCCAGCTAGGGTTGCGGGATGTTCGAAAGAGTTACCGTGGCCCCGGCACAGGCAATAGAAGGAACACGGGTGGGTTTTAGTCAGTAAAAGTCTGACACGCCCTCCCGCTCCGCCCAGAGCGGGAGAAGTCATTTGATGATTTCCCATCCACAAAAAAAAAAAAAAAAAGAGTATCTGAACATCGAAATCTCAATCACAAGTCTCGCCTATTTCTCGTAGAGTTCCTCAAGGATCATATTCACATTAAAATAACTGTACGAGTCATGTGTCGTACCTACATGGCACGCGCTCATTGCATAGATCAGCACTTTTCCGTCACTTTGCACAAATTATAGTTTAACGCAATAGTACACAATCAGCGTTCACAGTCGCCTGTACTCTTTCACACAACATTCATATAGCATTAATTACCTACGTGGTATTTAAAACTATTCAATATACCATCATCATCGGCGTTCCGTGCCTTATCATTTCAAGCTAACATCCAAAGTATGTGCGACTCATTCAACAGCGTATATAGGAACGTTTCCTAATTCCTGATGACAAAAATCACGTGTGTGTCAGCACATTCAGAGTAACTTAACCTGATGGATCGACCCGTGCGGCTGTTATTACTTAGCCACGAGCTCCTCTAGTTTACTCGATCCACGATAGAAATGTGTTTTTAATTAAATACCTGTTAAATTTTTATTAGTTCGCCAATTCCTTACATTTTTCAAAATTGCATCTTTTCATTTAACATTCTTAATAATTTGTTCCCGTGTGAGCGAGAGAGGTGACAAAATGCGACAGCGCTCTTAACAATACATTGCCTCGTTGGTTTAGTGGTAGCAAGCGCTACTCCTAAGTATAAGGTCCTGGGTTCGATTCCCGGGTCGGGTAAAGTGTTATTGAGTTTTTCCATAAATGTGGGTATAACCTCTGCCTAACCATTCGGGGAATACAGGCGTGATGTTATGTTATGTTATTACATAGAGTTAATGATAGAACATTTATACATCCTCTAAGTCTATGCAGATATCTCAGCTCATTTAAATAAGATAAAATAAATACCGTTCGCCCATACATTAACAGTCACCCCCACCACAGCGCTTGTTTTAACTCCGCATAAGCACTTATGTGCTTGAAACTTCACAACTCATCAAAGTTGAGCTTTGTGCGTGAGTTACATTCGCATTTTATGGTAAGCAGGTAAATAGGTAGGATTTACCATTAAATACGTTGATGCATAATGAGGTGTTAAAAGGTTCTATAAAAGTAATGGAATCTGTGAGGTATTCAATTGTTGTAAATTGTGTGTTAATATGTTTTTTTCTGTTATGTTTTAAAGTTAAAGTTGGTAAATTCGTTCGATTCTATAACTAACCAATATTTATCTGAAAAAAATATTATTTTGTACCTAGCCAATAAATATTAAAAAGTACCGGATCATAGTCCCATTTTGTCAAAATTAACGATACCATAAATCACTTTAAAAAACATTGAATCGGCAGCATTCTACGTTACAACTGGGGCCACAAAAAACTACACATGCAAGTTCTCGCGACACGACACGCGTTAGCCCAAAAAAAAAGCGAAACATATCGCTTGTCGTATTTTTCAAATGTGAATACGCAACGCCCGAGATTAACAAATGGATCACGTGAAAAAGTTTCAGCAATAAATTTAGGTAAAGTCACAAAACTCGGCAGCGACACGTTAAATTTTATTACTGCCTCGAGCCTGTGGAGCGTTGCTATTAAACTTGGGATATTATTGAAATGATCTCAGACAAAGGTTGTTATTGCATGAAAATATATGCGAACTTGTGAGTGAGAAGTTTAAGCGCTCGATCAGTACTTCGTTCGGTAATGCCCTCAGAAGTTAATGCGTGAGAACTGAGTTATTGCTCTCTGTATTGGCCCGCAGTGTATTAAAACGGTAATGTTCGAAGTTAGAAAAATTGTTTATATTATTTTTATAGGAGTTGTTAAACCGTGTAGCTTTGAGTTTAGGAACGGTTGCCGGCTCGCTTCCCGGGGTGACGTCAGAGATGACGTAGTAAAATATAACAGATCAGGAGCACTTGCTGCATTATTTTCTCGTAAAATGTTGTGCAGTTACCGGTTTTATAGGTATTCCTTTAAAACCGGTAACTATACCTATGACCTGTGACCTATTGGTCTACCGATAGCTTTTACAACGGGTCTAAGGGGCTGCCAGCAACATCTTCATTTATAGTTAAGTACGTATAAAGTAAAAATCGTTTATTTCAACAATAAAATTACAATATGGAAATAGCGTTGGTCCTAAACTAGGCACAGCTTGAGTCTTGGGCACCATTTGCTGCTGCAAATAAACATCGATCTCCAATCCATTTCTAATAGCATTTTCTCCATTGACGTTCTTTAAATCCGTAATTGTTAGCTGCCGTAAAAAAGTTACTTAATTTGGCACCAATAAAATGGCTGTCGTAACTAAAACCTTGTTACCACATAAACCACTTAAACCCACAGGTGAATACTAAATTGATCATAAGATTTAACGGTAATTGATAAAGTTGTTAATTATAATTACATAGACCCAATCAAACGTTCTCCTCAATTTATTAACACGATAAGAAGAATCATCCAATGAATTAACATCATAAAGGTCAAAATATAGCTCCCTTAGATAATATTTCGGCTATTTTATGCTTTAAAACGTTGTAAGAAAGGAGTTTATTGCCCGGGGATGTCCGTAAATTTATATATTATGGGGACGGCGGGATACGGAAGGTAACAAAGGTAACTAGGCCTCCAATTGTGTTACCTTGCTTTAAAGAGTATAAAATTAATTTAAGTAGAAGGTTTTGTGGATAGGTATAGCTGATAATTGTTTAACAATTACTATTGTAAATAAAAGTTAGAAAACAGGAACATTTTTTACAAGCTTTTATTTAACTTTCAATGTTTGTTTGTTTGTTTAGGTCGAATCTTGCAAGCTGAATTAAAACAACTTTCTCTTATCCTACGGAGATGACATTTTACATGTCGAATCAGTTCCTAAGACAATGCGTTTTAATTATAAACATGACCTAATTCTTCACCCAGGATTGCTGTAAATTGTGTATAAATTTTTGCTCCAGACATAAGAACTCCTCAACGGTCAACAGTACAGACACGAAATTTTATAAACGCGTTTTATTATGATAGTCCGTTCTATCAAGTACACCAGATAGCCGTGTCGTGTTTGGTTTCATTGGATATGTATTGATAAGTGTACACTACATGGTGTTCAAGGTCTGATGATGGAGCCAGACGATGGCCATAGGTATTCTCAAATAAACGAGATAGCACCATCGAGTTTGGACTCGTTGGCTTTATCTTGACAAGTACTATAGCCCAAAGTATTATCCAGCCTTTGAGTATAGAGCTGGAAGGTGACCATAGGAACTCCTCAACCAATCATGATAGTATCATTGTGTTTGGACTCATTGGATATGTATTGACAAGTGTTTTTACACTAGGTGGTTTTCAGTCTGATGATGGAGCCGGGAGATGGCCATAGGAACTCCTTAACCAATCAAGATAGAACCATCGTGTTTGGTCTCACTGGATATGTATTGACAAGTGCTTTTACACTAGGTGGTTTTCAGTCTGATGATGGAGCCGGGAGATGACCATAGGAACTCCTTAACCAAGCAAGATAGAACCATCGTGTTTGGACTCATTAAATATGTATTATCAAGTGCTTTTACACAAGGTGCTGTCCAAGGTCTGATGATGGAGCTGGAAGTTGGCCATAGGAACTCCTCAACTAAATAAGATAGCCCTGTTGTATTTGCGGTCGTTGGTTTTATCTTGCCAAGTAGGTACGTTAACCCAAGGTATAGTCCAGGACCAGATGATAGAGCCGGAAACAAACCATAGGAACTCTTCACATCAACTACATGGCTATATTGATTTGTTTTGACAAGTACAATAGCCCTGGTGGAAGTCTAGAGTGATGGTGGAGCCAGAAGGTCTACAGGAATACCTTAACTAAATAAGATAGTCCTGATGAGCTTGGCCTCGTTAGTTTTGTCTTGACAAGTACCTAACAAGTAAAGGTGATCGATCAGATATTTTATCGAATTATAATGCTAAAAAGTCTGTTTCAAAACAAGCTTCTATTGAACTAAAAGGTACTTAATAAAACTTACGTTAACATAGTCCTTTAATATTTTCTTAAAATCTTGAGGCATAAATTAAGTGTAAGAAGGACGTTTACGCCTCAAGCTTTTAAAGAAAATATTAAAGTATTGTGTTGACGTAAGTTTTATTAACTATTTTTAGTTCATTTAAAGCTTGTTTTTAACAAGTTTTTACCTACATTTTATTGATCTATAAGCTGTGTCAATTATTTGTCACGGTTGTGTGCACAATGATGACCAAAAATAATTATGTTCCAAGACAAATCGATACAACTCGTAGCGGATCTTTTCGTAGCATTAGCTACGTCGTAGCACCAGCGTAGTCTCGTTGCTTAGGCCTATACTACGTCATGTTTAAACAATTACTATACCAGCATCACTTTGTTTGAAAGAACTGAATGGACTTTTTTCCAATTAATTAATCAGATATGCAAGCTAGAAATTATTACGCAACCAGAGCCTTGAAATATTGGCTCACAAACACAAAAATATAATAATAGCCCGGTCCCGAGAGACGAAACCGCAACACTACCAAGTTAACCTCAAAAAACCTTTGTATAAATTCTCAACAAAATACTCTTCGAAATTTACTTTTATATATTTACAATCAAGTAGAAGTTGCTTAACTATTTCATGTTCCGTTTGAGAAAAACAGAAAGAAAATTAACGATGAAGAATTCCATTTTATTCGATGTTCTGTTGCTTCGCGGTGAGGCTTACTGTTTCTGTTTGTAGTTTTATATTTATACAGTTGTTTCAAGCTTATGAGAGCCTGGTAACAGGCGCTCTAGGTCTTGAGAAAAAGAGGTTAGTCAGGATGTTTTCTCAGATAGTGTAAAAATGTTACTGTTTGTTAGTTTTAAGAGTATAAAGATATTTTTCTAAGTAATCTATGAATTGAAAGTAATCAAGGAGTTTCTATTATTTGAGAAAAGAATCAGTATTGCCATACAACTTGGCAATGCTGCCAGCCTTTTGGACACGTTTCCTGTTGACAGCGATGCGGACGAATTTTTAATGCCCTCTGATTATTTCCCCTCCTTTTTTATATACTTGTAAATATTATTATTATCTTATTATTTTAAGACTGTTAGCTTTTGAATTATGTAAATAGTATTCTTATCTTATAAATAAATATAAACTTTTGAAAATAAGTTTTCCATTTACGTAATACTAGTGACCCACCCCTGCTTTGCACGGGTGCAATGAACTGATGTGGCGACACGACAAAATATCGAGATTTCTGTGCTTAATGATGGTGAATACCGCATTAATAGTTGTTTATGCTACAAGTGCGGAAAGTACGTGATTTCCGGCGAGTGTATAAGTCGACACGAGTCGGAAATCATCTTACGCACGTGTACCATACAACGTTTTACTATGCATTGTGCGAGGAAATAAAAAAATATAAGTATATAGTATATGTGGGTGTACTATAGATACACCTCTGCCTAACCCTTCGGGGAAAACAAGGCGTGATGTTATGTTATGTTATAAGTATATTGAAAATTAATTTATTGATCAAAATCTAAATCTAGAGTAATCAATAACGCGTTTAATGAAGTTTTATTGTACCTTTTATATGAATGATAATCTGTACTTGACTAATTTTTTAAACTTTTCTTAAATAATAAAAACTCTTTGCGTCGGGCTGACGACGGAGTTAAAACTAAAAAAAACTGAAAAGTAAAAAGCACTAGTGTCAAAAAGTGGCACTTTCCGCACAATTTGGCTGCTTGGAAAACGCTCTTTTCGATCACATGCATTGTAAAATACATTGTGTAATTTAGATGAACTAAGTGACAGTACACAGGTAGACACGAAAAACGACTTCGTTTTATATTTTTTATAGATTATAGCCAAACAAAAGTGCGTCATAATACATTATTCAATCTGATTGCTTGAAAAGAAGAAAACCAACCAGGAGAAAAGCTACCTATCCTTTCGCACATTGTAAACAATTAACCCAGGACTACTAGGAGCACATAATAAATAAAGAGTACATTTTGAAACTACAATGTTACGTGGTTATGTTCTGGTGTAAGCTGCTTGTGAACATTCCTCCACTGCGCTAGGCTGTACCGGATTTAATCAGATTTATTTTCTGCGTTATTTTCAGAAATGTGTATTTGGGAACTGTAGTGTTCTCTAAAAATAACTTCGAATACGGTATCCAGGTGTGAATCTGCGACATTTATTGAAAATATAATTAGAATTGCTTTCAAAATTGGTGATCACTTGAATTAGAGCCAAGGTGATAATTTCAAAGCTTAGCTGAGAACTACTTTTAGACACATGTACTATGGCTGACATAAAGCAAGCGTGACGGTCATTGCAAATATCTAAAGGGTTTTCCAATAGGGACGGGTCGATGTTGACAGTCTGTGGCAGCCATACTATGTAGGTGGGATCTGTAAAATCTGTTGTATATTATGCAGTCAGTGATGCCAAATCACCATGGCAAGTAACACGGTTGAGCAGCATGTGCAAATGATAAAACTTTATTATCAAAATGAATGTTCGCTAGTGCAAACGTTGCGCGCATTGCGCCCATTTTACGGCAGACGCGGTGGCCCTTCAAAGTCCACTCTCCAACGATTGGTGACTAAATTTGAGACGACCGGTTCGGTAAACAACCAACCAACATCTTTACGTCAAAGGAACGCCAGATCGGCCGAGAACATCGCCGCTGTACGTGAGAGTGTTCAGGAGACTCCAAGGCAGTCGATTTCTCGCCGTGCTCAAGAACTCGGCCTTTCGCAGACCTCAACGACACAATCGACATTCGAGTTATCTCTCGCAGAGGTGACGTGAATTGGCCACCAAGATCGTGTGATTTGACTCCGCTAGACTTTTTCTTGTGGGGTTTTCTGAAGTCGCAGGTCTATGCCAATAAACCACATTCGACCGTTGCCCTGAAAGCCAACATTACGCAGGCCATCGCTCGGATTCAGCCGGATCTATGCAGCAGAGTCATTAAAAATTGGACCTCTCGGATTCGTGCTACCATACGAAGCCGCGGCGGACATTTGAACGATGTCATATTCCATCAATAATGGCATAAATGGGCCTTTTAAATAAAAAATAAATTTCGTTAATATCTCACACACATCTTGTTTTATTCAATTTTAACATCGACCCGTCCTTGTTGAAAGACCCTTTATATCATTCCTTTCGTGGTAAATCATGTTAAATATACTATTGTTAAAAGTGATACCAAAAAGTTTTTGACACCAGTAACTTGCCGTGAAGGAAAACATCGAACAGAAATTTAGACATACCTAACTGTATGAAACCATCAATGTGCACCAAGCATGCGTGGTAGGTAATCCTCTTCGGTTTACACCGCATTTTATCCCGAGATTGCCATAAGTTAATCTCCGGAAAAATGCACGATATCCATGACTTTACGACGTTGATAAATTGTGATACCCCAAAATGCAGAAACGTAAACACAGCCATGAAAAGTGCATCTCTAAAGCCATTTTCCAAACACAGAATCGACGGCACAGTAATTTAAAAAATGTACGTATGTATTCCTTACTCTGAAAATTCGAGGTGGATAATATAAAACATACGGGCGTTAAGTTTGAAAGGCGACGCTTGTAGAGTCTGTTATTACATAATATTTTGGTTTTCAAGTTTCAGAACACTCTGTATTTAATGAAAAACGTCATTATCTTTCTATTCATCACAAAAGCTGCTGCTGAATGTGTGGCTTTTTCAATTTCAGGGTCATGAACTAGTAGTCTTTTGTAGTTGGTGGTCTACTTATTGGCATAGCGGCCATTAATTACATGAGCCTTGAGAAGACTCATCTCCAATACAATACTTTTAGAGTTTTATCAATAATCACGTATCTAGCTACAAAATTATAATATGTACATCAGTCCTATCAGAATTCACCTTCCAACACGTCTTATAACCGCAGCATCACCGTCCACAAAACGCACCCCTACATTCCACGTTACTCTGAAAATTGTCGTCGTAATTCTCAAAAATTCAATTTAAAATCGCTCTGAGTTGGGTCAGTCTGGAATATTCCGCGGAGGCCGGCCGCACGAGTAATTGGTACAGTCGTGCACACGATGCATTCAAAAATCGTTCGATACGACTAGTTTGTATTTGCTGTAGGTACACTGTGGAGGAATTTTTGAGGAACCTTTTGGGGTTATTGAAGAATTTGAGCGATGGAATTCTTTGATGATATTGAGTGAAAGGGTTCAATCAGATAACTCTATTTGTCATTGTCTACTGTTACTTGTTAAACTTAAATATCTTTCAAGTTTAACCTAACAACCAGATCTCTTTTAGGGAAAGTTTTAGCGCCACTTCATCCCACCATAAACCGTAGAAAATGGTGAAAGATACGCGTTTTAGGGCTGTCTTAAGTAACTTTTCAAATGCGTCTGTTACTCAATCTATTTGTATAAACTATTTTTGAATTTGAAGTTTTGTTACTTTTTTATGTTAAAAGTCTCTCAGGCCACGAATAATCCTTTAAGCGTACGTATAAGATTTAAAATATCAAGACCATCACACTAATTCCATCATTCGCATGTCTATAGAAGTAGTAAGGTATATACAGCATATTTTTCCACTCAGGTGGACAGTTAGCTTAAATCTGTCAAAGGTCCAACTGCGGCAAATCTGTTGATAGTTTTGTGGGAGCCCTCTGTGTGTGAAATACATTTTTATAGACATGTAAGCGAATGGCAGGTCGATAACCAATTTGGTTTATGGCAATCAACCAGTTCATAATTTTTATCTTGGTTTAGTATGACTATGCTATTAAGTTGAAAGTTGCATATTCTTGATGATTTTTTTTATCTTTTTTCAGGGTTCCGTACTTCAAAAGCAAAACATGGAACACTTATAAGATCACTTCGTTGTCCGTCTGTCTGTCGGGCCGTCAGTCTGTATGTCTGTCTGTCAGTCTGTCAAGACCCTTTTTCTCAGGAACGCATGAAGTATCAAATACGTAGGTCTACGGTCCCTTCAAACTCTAAAAAAATCAAGCTTCTAAGTCAACGTAATAAAAAATTACGTCCATTTAAGCGACATATTTTGATACTCGCAAATAAATCAAAACCTATAGGTTACTTCCCTTTGACTTAGAATCATGAAATTTGGCAAGAAGCAAGGTTTCACAACACAAGTACAGGAAAAAGTCCAAAAAACAATCAATTGTAGCTTTATCATATAAAAAAACTATTTTTTGCGATTACAAACTTACATTACAGTTGGTGAATTGACCGTGACGTATATCGATGTATGGGAGAACATGTTTTTCAACTGCAATGTTAAGTTTGTTTTTGGGATAAATCTTTCCCAACTGCGGAACCCTTTATTGTGCGTGGTCCGACACATACTTGGCCAGTTTTTTTTTTTGTTGAAAAAGTAATAAAGTGATCCTTGCTCATGTAAGATACTGTACTACCGAAGGTACTTTATGATTTGAACACTCAAAAATCATTGGAATTTCATTTCTTTTATTGAACCGCCAGACCTGCATTGATCTTATTTTCCTTTACAAAAAGTTTTTCTTCATCCTCAATTTAAATAATTCATTACATCCCCCCACTTCACCCCTACATTTCACCCCTCATTTTTCCAATAACTCTTACAATTCCGCATTACTCAGTGCATAAAGCTTGGTTCACACACGGATGGGCACCACCCATGGGTTACATCGCAATCAATGGGACCAACCTTTGTGTTAACGAGTCCGTACAGTGTGCACCAGGGGTGAATGACGGGCCCCCTGTAATAGATATTGCAAGTTAAGGGGCAGCGGGCTAGAGTAATTTGTATTTAAAATCGAGTGTAAATAATGAGCTATCGTTTCCTAATTTATATTTAGAATTTAAGTCCATATGTGTGGCTGCTTTAGTTCCACAGTTGTGTGTGGTGTGTTGTCTCGATTCCACAACAATAACTATATGATGTCTGTTTTTTAATCCCGAAGACTAATTGACAAGTGCTAATGGCAAATTGACATAGATTACAATAGCATTTAAGTCAGTTTTGACATTTGCACTTGTCAATTTAGTTTCCGGGATTAAAAAACAGACCACAGATAAATATTAAAATCTACTCGACATTGATAAGTTTAAATGCTCTGTCAAGATGTCCACCGTTTTGTAATGGGCCTACAAATAATGGTTTAGTGAATCCTGTCGTGACAAATGTACTACTACTAGCCTGTCCGCGAATACGTCTACAAAAAATTTCTTGTTCCCCTCACCCATCGCGTCGCATCGCCCACCTGCGCCTTTACTTCGCCTACACTTAGCGTTCTTTTGGATTATATTTCATTTTGTTGGGCTCTTAAGGGTCTTAGCGTGATTTTAAATAGCCTATAACCTTCCTCAAGAATTGGGCTAACAAATTAATTAAAAAAAAAAACGATTCCGACTGGTAGTTCAAACAAACAAACTCTTTAGCTTAATTATATAAATTAATTCTTTAGTTTAATATTAGTCTAGATTTTAAACTTAAATTCTGTCGTCCATTCATCAATACAAAGGTTATATCGGAGATTTTTTCCAGAACCCTGAATACAGACATAGGTAGGTAGGCACTGAGATAGTTGGGCCTTTCTGACCCGAGTGCTCTAAGTGCTTGCTCTTTCACAGTAGAAGCAAACTAGCCAACAGGAATTCTCTTAGAAAAGACCTAACAATTTTCTGGTGTATTTTTATATAAATAGTTGCTCGTTGTAAACGCGCGAACGCTTTTTTCTCAAAGGGTGGATGTTTGATACGTGCTCGAACGTTTTAAGATGGAAATAAATAATAAAAAAAGAATTCCTGGATTGATTAGGCGGCATTATTGTGCTATAAGCAGGATGCGATAAACCTCATTTCAGAATTATCAAAATAAGACAGAGTTTTGTCATATTATAAACAATTTGTTTTTTAAGATCTACCCTTTAACGCAACTCCTTTCTACCTCTTTAGGTAGATAAATTTAATATCTGGTGTGTCCAACACATACGCACCAGTACATTTATAGTTGCCACTGTAAACTTAATTTATTTTGGTGTTTTAATAACATAATTCTTTTTTTTCTTACCAATGTTAAAATACTGGTACATATTTAGCTGCATCCTGTTGGACTAGAAGCCGCCCCCGACATAGATGACAAATGATTGTTTTTAGCTATTCATAAAAATAACATCGATTCTGTTTTTTTTTTTTGCAAAAACTTTGTTCATTCATTCAGTCATTCTTATTTTTAACCGACTTCAAAAAAGATGGAGGTGCTCAATTGTGTTATATTTAAAAAAAATAT
Organism: Fissipunctia ypsillon; assembly: GCA_947568875.1. Taxonomy (NCBI): domain Eukaryota; kingdom Metazoa; phylum Arthropoda; class Insecta; order Lepidoptera; family Noctuidae; genus Fissipunctia; species Fissipunctia ypsillon. The sequence goes on from OX387655.1 coordinate 4,311,048, forward strand.
TTATTACCTCAGAACTCCTTCATTTATAAACCGATTTGAAAAATTATACGTATTTACACGGCAGTTGTCAGTGGAAACGCCGGGAGGGGACGCCCTAGGAAGACATATATTGGACACCTTATTGGTGATGTTCTTCAGAATGGTCAGGTGCGTAGTACTCGCAACCGGCGTGCGTGTATGACCAGATGTATGAATGTAAACGAGACAAAAGGAATATGTAAGGATCGTAGCAGGTAGCGTCCTGTATATAGTTTCAGCCTACCCCCATGGGAAGAAGGCGTGAGTTTATGATAATGTTTATGTTGAAAAATTATTTTTTTTATTTGAAAGGATGTACTTCAAGTTTGGTCCCATATAAATTTGGTCAAGTACTGATGTGGTTTTTGAGTTAGTTTCAATCATCATCTGCCTAGCCTTTTCCCAACTATGTTGGGGTCGGCTTCCAGTCTAACCGGATGCAGCTGAATACCAGTATTTTACATGGAGCGACTGCCTATCTGACCTCCACAATCCAGTAACTGGGTAATACGATACCCCTTGGTAAGACTGGTGCTCAGACTTTCGGGCTTCTGACGACCCGTAACGACTGTCAAAGATCCATGAATGACAGCCGTGCTTTCCGAGGCACGGAGGAGTCTCGGTATGTAAAGATGGTCACCCATCCACGAACCAACCCCGGCAAGCGTAGCTTAACCTGATGGATCGACCCGTGCGGCTGTTATTACTTAACCACGAGCTCCACACGAGCTCAATAATACGTATTTTTCAACTTAGTGTTTACTAACCCAAGGAAACAAAGAGATGTTTAAAAATCTCTGGAGGGAATAATGACCGATTACTCTAAAACATAAAACGCATGCATCTCTTAAAACTTGCCACTTGAAAATTTCATCCTGAAAACAGTTTTTGACATCTAAGAAATATGGTTTCTCTCTTAGGACATAGCTTATTCAAAGTACGGTATACAAAATGTTATGAAACAACCCGAGTGAAGTATTTATCAGGTTCGAGACAGCAAAGTTGCATGCTTTCTTGCGTTGTGGCCCAAAGTTGAGTATAAACTGTTTAGCGACATAGCTGAGGCGTTCTCAGTAAATTGTGTTAGCGGAGCATCTTGCACCAACAGCTTGGAAACGTCGAAAATGTTCACGAGCTACAGCTTCATGAGGTAGGAAAGTGTAGAACGGGGGTTACGTAATTGGGAGATGGTTCAAGAAATCTTAGATTTTTGAGATCTTAAGTGTCCCCGAAATGATCAAACGCAATTATCTATTTTTACGTAATTGATAACACTGATGAGCAAATTGATCGTCTACCAAGTGCAATTGAAGTGATTGTCAATATTACTATAATAGAAATAGATGGCAATTGATCAGTCGCAATTGATCGTTTCGGGGACCCCTTACAATTTTCGTATCAGAAGGTCAATTCCCATAATTAGAAATGTTCAAAATCTAGTCCTCATCTCAGCGACAATCAATGTCTAAAATGTATGAAAATTAGAGCTATTTTTGACAGATTCAGACTGAGATTAGAATGAACTTAAAAAATACGGGAGTTGCCTCTCAGTTGGCAAACAAATGAAAAGCGGATACCACTTCTTATAATACTAGCAGCATCATGGGGATCGATACGTCACCGACCTGAGAGATAAAGTACTTAAAAGTCCCAAGTGGCTGGTGATGGCCGTCCCTTTTATACAGGAATACTTCACTAAAGTACAGGTATAGTGGTATTACTCACTTCCACGAAACAACTTGTAAGTGCAACCTTTCGGTTTACCAGGAAAAACAGCAGAAATATCACAGAGAAACTTTTCGCCTCCAAAATCCACCTCACTTCTAAAAATTCGCCGATAAAAGATCACTCTAAAAACCGTATCTTTAATAGCTGCCGGTTAAAATACAATTTTGGCCAAAAGGCAAGCCTGGGTCTATTGACATGACATGGCGCATGCTGTAAATGCATTTCAACACGAAGTGCCGGAAAATTTTCACTGCAAAGTGCTTCGGCTTTATTTTTTCGCTCTATTGGGTTATTATCATCGTTAAAGCCTCTTAAATTCTGGTTTTGAACATATTAGGTAGGTATTAACAGCTTTGTGACTAATAATTTCTAAGTTTTCCAAACTAATATTTTATCACCTCGTTTAGTTCAACAACTGAATTTGGGAGCCCTATTAATGGTCAAAGGATTGCCATAATCACAAACTTTGATACGGATTAGTAGGTAAATGCAGTAAATTGCAAGCAACATTTCTACTGCAACTATTACTAATTCAGCATAGTAAGCATTCATATTTTTGCCGGTAAACAGACGGTTGGTAGTTTCAGTCTCGTTACTATTAGAACAAAGTCGTTTACACACGATAGAGTTTATATTAATTCTTTACTCTTAATATATAGATAAATAGAATACTCCTTATTATGTACACCATAAATATTTAATAATATTTAATATTTAATAATTTATTGACACCAAAAATATTAACATTTTAAAACCATGTTGCGTAAAAATACATTTGTAGGCTATAATGATAATAATGCAACATAATAGCATCTGTAGCCGAACTAGGTGAAAAACCTGTATCTCGGCATACAGCGCCAAACCTCTCTAACTGAAAAATTTTAGCCAAACATTTACAATTTAGTTAGATATTACAAAAAGTAGATTAATATTACAGTTTATTTGTTATTAAAATAAAGAAAATCATTAGGTACACTTAAAAAGAGTTGTGGAGTGTGGACGAGAGTAAGTCGGTGTGTATGCATGTAGATATGTATATGTGGGTGCGTGAGCTTGAGTGTGCATGTGGGAGTGATAGTATATGTTGAAAAAGTAGTAAAAAGTTGTATATGATGTAAAATAGCTTAAAGGAAACCTGGTTACTCTGGAATGATTAAAAGTTTTTCTGAGTCTTCATAAGATAGTGTCAACAAGTAGTCCTTCATCTTATTTTTACACTATAAATATTACAAATATAAAAGTAGAAATTTATTAAAAGGGTGACACATGGGCGGTCTTAATTTGAGCGGGTGATAGATTTCACGTCAATAGTGTAACGAACGGGGCTCAAATGTACGATCAATAGATTTACTGTACAGTTGAGCTACTATAATGTTGTTTGATTTCCTTAAAAACATCCTCTTAATACCCGTGACGAATTCTAAAGTATCATTTATTTACAAATCTCTGTAATCGTTCATGAACATGCCAAATAAATAAGAAGGATCTCAAATCTCTACTCATACTTTATTAAAATAGGTATGTCAGTCTCGTCGCGCTCTTGTTGACAAAATACAACTCCCTTGCTTTAATACAAAGATAACAATAATACCTGCATGAACCTTACAATGTAAAGAAGAAAGTACATTTTGCAATGAGGCCACGGTAAAGTTAAGTTTGTGAAGGCTTATTCGAATTACAACGCCCTACGTTCAAGAGATCAACAATGCGTTCAAAAAGTTGATTTGTTCCAGAAGTAGTAGCTTCGGGTTGAATTACAGACAGACAAACGTAATATGTGGAGCCAATATATTAATATTGGTGTTGGCTAGGTGTGTCAACAAATAAAAGGAGCTAGGAGAACAAGAAGCAAGTCAAAGGATTCGTAAACAAAGATAAAGCAAAGGAATCGTGGAAATTACTGACATCGGTGACGGAATAACATCGTGAGGAAATCTTGACTTGTCTATACAAATAAATAAAATTGAAGTGTCTGTTTGTAATGTCAAAATAACAACTTTGTACTAAATGTTTAAGAAAGTATATACGGTACTTGTAACAAAAAGCAATTTTTAACATTTTTGTCTGTCTCTCTGTTTGTTCCGGCTAATCTCCGAAACGGCTGGGCCGATTTTGACGGGACTTTCACTTGAAGATAACTGATGTTACAGTCAGTAATTTAAGGTACTTTTAAGTTAGAAAAATAATTAGGGATCTGCGCAAAAAAATAAAACCCATGAAATTGTGAACAAAAAGTCGGATTTGAAAAATTCTTTTGCGTTTGGTAGCCCAATTCTCGAAGATAGTTATAGGCTATTTAACATCACGCTATGACCCTTAGGAACCGAGCAAAAAGATAAAGTCAGAAAGAACACTAAGCGAAAACGAAGCCATAGCGCGGACGGGCAAACACGACGGACCCACTTCCACTCACTTTCACTTTTTTTGCTGGTGCTTTTTCTTGTGCACTTAGTAAAAAGTTGTTATTTTGACATTACAAACAGACACTTCAATTCTATTTGTATGTATGTATAGATAAAGCTTAATCGAGTCCACTGCTACAACTCCTTCCGTTGTCAGTAGAAATGGTCAGCTCTGTACCTACCTCCCAACACTGTCTAATGCTAATAAGCAACTATTCAAAAATAGTTGCATTATACGAGTAATTCAATTTTCTCTTACGTAAGTATATTGTATTGTGTACTTGTCTAGGAATAGACAATGGCGTCTCGATATACTCCAGAGAATTGCACTATGCATATCGTAACAAGGTGAAACACCTTTAAAGAATCTTATTTTGCTTGAAGCTAGACAGTGGTTATAAATAGTTAGGTGTCTGTCTGAAGTTGTCTTTATTAATACAAAATGAATAAAAAAGCCCTTTTTATTCTGAACATCTGTGGTATTTTTAGTAGTTTACAGAATGTCTCTTAGTTCAGTGTGCCGTTTGGCAAACGCCTTTGCTAACAACTTCCACTGAGTCCTATCTCTCGCAACTCTTTTCCAATTTGGACCCGCTCGCTGTGAGCTTCAATTCGTCTTCCCATCTTTTATATTGTATTCCTCTATTCCTTTTGCTATACTAAGATAAGTATAGATACTAATATTATAAAGAGGTTTTTGTGAGTTTGTATGTAGGGGGTTCTGTATGTTTGTTGCCGATATCGAACATTCTTTTACTAATGGGAAGCTACCGTATTGCAGAGTGCCATATATTTTATGTTAAAACAAATTTCTGCCGGACGAAGTCGCGGGCAGAAGCTAGTGCTGTACAATTTACTGATGTAAACGCCAAAACTACTAGAAATAACGATTAAAGTGATCAAGGAAGTCAGATAATCGAATTCGGGGAAAAGTTAAGTAGAATTTAAAAAAAACTGTTTTGCAAAAAAAAAAAAAAAACATCGGTGTCTCAGTCAAAACAGTGAACAGTCGGTGTCTTTGGATCTGTATTTTAGTTTTTTTGTCAGCGGTTTCCGCAATTAAAGTTATTTTTCACTTTGAAGCATTTTTTTTTGGAAGTCGGTTGTTTTTTGTCTTTGCTAGAAAGTTTTTATTTTTCACTTCTTAGGTTGTGGTACCAACCCCACACAAAGTCGTGTATCACTACTTGCAATGTAAATAACAGTGACAGGAAATTATTATAACATCACTAATAGTGTTACCTGAAATTTTTTTTGTCACTGCAGGTTTATTCTAAGCCGGAAAAGCATAAGTACCTGCAGCATCGATTCTTTATTACAACGTTAGCTAAGTAATAGACAACATGTCCCGGAATTAACGCACAACTCTTGAGGGATCATTGTACTCATCATTATGAACAACTTTTACTATACGACCGAAACCTGAAATCGCAACATCGCTACATTTATGTTTTCATAACTCGTCAAAATGTAGGGAACACCTAATTTATTTTCGCGATTTCAGGTGTAGTCCCATAGTAAAAGTTAGTCATAATGATGAGTCATAACAATGACCCTTTAAGAGGTTGTGCGTTAATTCCGGGACATGTTCTATACATATTATAAAAATGAAAGTAGCTTTTCGTTTCTGTCTGTGATCGTGTTGTTCTTCTAAACTATGCAATGGATTTTGATGCTGTTTTCAGTCATTTAGAGAATTTATTTCGAACGTTTATGTGTATAATAGTTTAATATACATCTTACTTTTAATAAAGAAGCAATGGCGGGTCTCTAGAGTTACATAAATAGAACTGAAATTATGCACTTATGATAACGTGGTGCGTGAAAATACTAAAAGGATTATGATTCAAGCATTAACAACCTATCTTAACAATTAAATAAGCTGTAAATGTGCAACTGGGCACATATTTTGAAGAACTATCAAAATGACAGCTAAAATTCATACATTAGAAAAAAACCGGCCAAGTACGTGTCGGACCACGTACAATGAAGGGTAAGATAAGACAAGATAAGATTTTTATTTGCTTTCATATCTGTGTGTATAGAAATATACATAGAAAGTGCATACGAGATGATAAAGTACCGGGTCGGTCGGGTAGTTCGTCGGGTTTCGACGTAGTTGTGATGAAGAAAGAAGAAATAGAATTATCTCAAGAACAAACTGACATTGTAGTTGAAAAACATGTTCTCCCATACATTTCAACTGCAAATACAAGTTTGTACGCACAATATTGAGAGATTCACCGTGTCATTTTAAGACCATAGACTTCTTAGTGGCTTTCCTGTGATCTGTAGGTATAGAACTATTTTCTTCATTTTTTGTCAATTTTTGGCTCAGTAGTGTTGGAGAAAAAAGGGGGGGGGGGTATGGTCAATGTTTGTCTATTTTCCTAAATTACTTTAAACTATTTATTTTAAAATTGTAAAAAAAAATATTTGAGACTCTCACAGTAAGCACATTTCACACGGTATAGTTTGCCAAACTTTATTTTTAATTTCCTTCAAAGTTATCCCCATATTCAAAATTCATTTATTTACGTAACACGTCCGTGTTTGGATCACAGAAATTGATATGTGTATTTGAACTTAATCGGTCCAATAGAATCGGAGCAAATTGGCTGTGACAAACGGACAGACAGACAGACACACGAGTGATCCTATAAGGGTTCTGTTTTATACTTTCGAGGCGTACCTCGAAAGTATAAAACAGAACCCAGGTTCCGTAGAACCATAAAAAGCTGTTCAAATTCTGTTTTTAAATCCAGCATCTCAAATTATTGCAGTGATTTGTTATAGAAAAAATCTTAAATCAATACAAATATCAGAGCCATACGTTAAGTAAATATAACCCAGTATTTCCTGTATCAGAAGCATCTGCTTTACAATTTTAATGATCCACCAAATTTCAGTAATGGTGGGGCGGTCGATTCTAGCTCATACATTATGAACGCTGCTCGTATATCGGTGAAGTTAAAATATAAGTTGGGTCAACCCTATCTGTTACTGTGGTGTGGATGCCAGTTCCAAATCTTGTGCTATGACGGTGGTAGGGCTGTGCTGATGAATTTGTTTGGTTTGACATCGGGCCTGTACTTATTCCCTGAAGCCAGATATTATTCTTGGAATTTAAACATATCTGGGGACAAGACGGTTGCCATTTAATGATTTGCTGATGACAAATGGTTCTTTAGTCACGCTTTCGACCACTAGACTAACGGGGCAGTTAACGGGGAGTTTTTATAAATATCTGTATCTCTTAATAATGTATTTTTTACCATACATAGGTCACCATGACGTATATCTCTCTGACGTGTATTAGTCTGAAGCATTCCGCCATTCAAGATTTGCTTCAGTCAGACACAACTTTAAATCACTGTATCAAAAAACACAGGACAGATACTTGTTGTACTATTTAATTATTTGAAAGAACGAAAGCTACTCCCTTCTCACTAACCAATCAAACGAAACTGTTAAAAACTCAGTACTTTATCCTCTGGTCCGTATCTACAGCGGCGCCCGCATTACCGTGCAGAGAACTGGCTTGGCAGCCCAACCTCCTGCCATTGGCTCTCGGCCAGTGAAATCTGTTCGCGGTTCATGCGACCCTGGTACATTTTTATACATTTACATATTAAAAAGAAATTTTATTACTTAAATATGTATGTTGTGGCTTAAAGTAGGTTAGTTACAATTTAGTGGTTGTATTTTGGCTTAAAATAGATATGGCAAAGTAAATAAAACTTTGTCTAGACATAACAAACTGAATGTTTTTCAATAACTTAACAAATAACTGTCACTAGGGCATTTACATCAATCAATCTGCCTCGCCTTTTCCTGACTTTGTTGGGGTCGGCTTCCAGTCTAACCGAGTGCAGCTGAATACCAGTATTTTACATGGAGTGACTGCCTATCTGACCTCCAAAACCCAGTTACTGCGTAACATGATACTTACCCCTTGGTTGTTAGACTTTTGGGCATCTGACTACCTGTAACGACTGTCAAAGGTTTACGAAAGACAGCCGGGACCAACGGCTTAACGTGCTATCCGAGGCACGGAGAGGTCTCGATATGTAACATCCACGAACCGACCGCGGCAAGCGTATCTTAAACATCGATCGACCCGTGCGGCTGATATTATTTAGCCGCATACGTTCATAAAAAACAATATCATTGGTTACTTCACGATTTGTACTTAATTTTACCATAGGCCTCTTAGGACCTAAACTTTGCATACGATAGCAAACAACTACAAATTGCAGTACCACTAAGCGTTATCACGAAGTGCTCCAATTATCTTCACTAAATCCACATAAAGATTAACCCTACAAAATTAAATTACAAGATCCAACATTCTCTCTAAAGTTACGTAAGTTTCTTCCACAGTTTCATATCGGAAAAGCAACAAAACCATCAGTAAGTCTTAATTCTCTCCCCGATATTACCGCCCGGAGGCCACTTTTCTAAAACCAATAAATATAATAGCATCGAATATCCTACGAAATAAAAAGCAATCGGTTGAGTTCCATTTCGTCCAATATTTCGTATCGGACTTAAATTTTCTGGCGACGAACTTCGATTTATTTGAGACCAGAGGCCGATTTGGTTTTGGGCGAGCGATTTCGGGTTAGCTAACTAGTTTTAGTTTTTATTATTATGGCTTGAAGATAGTGGATGAAATAAAAGTAGTATCTAACTGTGTGAGAACTTATACGCGATATATACGGTTAGTAAAATGTCTGCTCATGAAAATTAAATCAAGATCACTAAGCATGCATAATATTTGCGGGATGTTTGAAAGAGTTACCGTGGCCCCGGCACAGGCAACAGAAGGAACACGGGTGGGTTTTAGTCAGTAAAAGTCTGACACGCCCTCCCGCTCCGCCCAGAGCGGGAGAAGTCATTTGATGATTTCCCATCCACAAAAAAAATAAAAAAAAAAAAGACCCAACGATGAAGAACTGAAAAACTATAAAAACTATATTTTTTCTGAAACGTCATGTTTAGGCATTGATAATTAAATGTATCCTATTGTACAACCATTAGTCCATTACTCTATAAGAAAGAAGAGACTGAAATAGTTATTTATGCTACAAGTGCGGAAAGTAGGTGATATCAGGCGAGTGGCATTTATATTCACGAGCAAGCGAAGCGAGCGAGTGTATAAGTCGACCTGAGTCGGAAATCATCTTGCGCACTGTATCAACGTTTTACTATGCATTATGCGAGGAAACAAAAAAAAAAATTATATGTATTGAAACTTATTGATCAAAATCAAAATCTAGAGTAATTAATAACGCGTTTATGAAGTACTAGTTTTATTGTACCTTTTATATGAATGATAATCTGTGCTTGACTAATTTGTACAACTTCTTAAATAATAAAAACTCTTTGCATCGGGCTGACGACGGAGTTAAAAATTAAAAATAAACTGAAAAGTAAAAAGCACTAGTGTCAAAAAGTGGCACTTTCCGCACAATTTGGCTGCTTGAAAAACGCTCTTTTCGTGCACATGCATTGTAAAAATATTTATTGGGACTCGCACAGGAAGAGTGTTGAAGTGTTACGTAAACCTTAGTACAGAAAACGTCCTTACCTATTCACATTTGAACACCCATTAGAAAGTCAAATGAGTTAATGCCAAAACCTCAAGCGTCTATGTTGGTCCAAACTCGCGAAGTGACTTTTGGACCTACTTTTTGTCCACCAAAATTGAAACTGTTTGCTAAGACAGTAATATGCTAGTGCTCACGTGCCCTCGACGTGGATATATCGCATGCCATGCCTTCATCACAATGACTGGCCTCTTAGTCACCGGGGAACAGAGGTGTGAGGAGTAAACATGTATTCGTTTGTTTTTCTTTTTGGCAGTACCGTGCGGTCACCTAGTTTTGTGGAGATCAACATGCAGCTCAGTTTTACACTTAGTCATTTATTATCTGTAAGCATTTGCTTAGATTCAAGTTAATAGTGCAAAGGGTTTAAAATCATGAGGTCATTATTGATTTATCATTCCGACGACATCGACAATAGGTATTTTAATTATGAGTCAGCCATCGTTAATATTCTTTTTAACCGCCATCTCCAACGAAGCCAGGTCTGCTGGCAATAGGGAATATTACGAAAAGCTGAGAAAGCAGATGGTGCCACATAAACGCGAAGTTAAACAAAGCAAAATGTCAAATGCGAGCGCCAACATTTTTCGGCGTTTTTCAATATAATTTCTGCTTTATCTCATCCTTGTTACTATAATTGTAGGTTAAAATAATACCAAAAGTTTAAAAAACAAGCATATAAGAATTTCAAATTATATTTGTTTTTGTGATATTGAACTAATTTACAATAAACTTTTAACGTTACATTCAAGTAAATAGCACTAAAAATATTGTGTTTTTACATTAGGTTAATACTCTGACCTGTAAAATACCCTTCATTCTTATAGTTTTCAGCTCTAAAATGTTCAGTACACAACCTTTAATGTTTTGTGACTGTAAAATGCTTGCAACGTAGCAATTTACCACTGCTTGCGAAGTTACCCGGTTTAAGTGAATTTAATGAACACCTTCGTTCCTGCTTATACTACCTAATTGTACGGTCTTATAAAATAAATTTGAGTTTTGATATTTCTCGGGACCCCAGGGTCCCGGACCTTTAGAAGGCATATGAGGGGCCGAAGCCAACTCGCAGAGGCCCGTTAGACGCTTTCAATGGAAATGAGGCACTAACCGACGATTATCCCTGTGCGTACTATGCAAGTGCACCCAAGGACAAGCCCCGGATGGTGTAGGACTATTGCAGAATATGGAGACAAAAAAAAAATTGGGCTATGGGTTTGGATGGCTAAAGTGGACTGGTTATCTAAAACTATGGAAGGACTATGGCCCCTGCCTGACCAATGTGTGATAAATACAATACACGGATAAAATGGCAGGGGGTGACTTGCACACTCAACAATGGGCCCCGGAAACGGTCGCTAGCACATAGTGTCGTAGCGACAAAGGGGGCAACATGTCTTGAGGTGCTTAAGAGGAGTGGAGAGGTATTCCACGGCTATCAGGACAATCCCGGAAGTACGGTCAAGATCCCTACCAGCATCTTACTGGACTACTTCCTTCCTCCGAGCACGTTTGCTCTTGCGAATCTCTACTCAAGCCAGCCAATAAAGGCAAGAATGAGGTGGGAGGTCAGTTCTCGTCAGTGTTCACTCCAGCCGGCCAATAAAGGCAAGCCAGAGATGAGGAACATGACTTCTCCCGGGAGATAGGGTACTCGCCACATGCTGCCCTGCGGGGTTCTGTATCTCTCTTGATCTGGCTCCTCACCCTAGACCTGTTCCGGCAAAGTAACATCTACCGGCACAGACCTAGAGTTCGAAGCGCGCAAGCCCCACCACGACGTCAACGTAGAGATACGGCGATGGGGAAACAAAATTTTAATAATAAATAAATTTATTATTAAAATTATGTACAATTTAAAATTATTAAGAACTTTAAATTTTTTACTATAACCTTTTTATTAGTTAGTATTACCATAAACTCACTTCCAAATCACTTTCAAAGTAAACAAATACTCCAAGACAGGCTTTTTAAAAGTTGAAACACTTCTTCGCCATTTCTAACAAATACAAGAAGTTTCTAAATTAAGTTACAGCATCGCCGAACCGTACGACCGGAGTAGGATTACTGTGTCAGTTTCCTTATAGACTAATGCATTTCTTTTACCTTGGAGGAGAAAACTAGCAATGGAAGGTGACGACATCTTTTGGCCAGTTACGTGTCGGGTTTAAATTTTTACGGACTATTTTTAAAAATATTTTCCAGGACTGTAAAGTTGAGAAGTTTTTGACAAGGCTTGGGCTGTTTTTGTACGAGGTAATGGTATTACTCTTGCTGCTTCTCGATTTTAATTTCAACACTTGTACTTATGATGCCAAAGGGGTCTCCGAAGCGATAAATCCGATGTATCGGCCGAATGATCGGATGTTTCATAATACACTTTTTTCTATTTCTCATTATCAGCCGCTAATTGTTCAGTACATCGCCTGCACTCGTGCCCCTTCGTTTGTCACAGACCATAGACTCTGTGGTGATAGTCTGTGGCATGGACAAGCGACGCTAGAGCGTCGGGTGTGGGTCATCGTAATAGTTTTTTATTTTACTATCAAATACGGTTTTATATTTTATAATATATTTTATTGTTTATTTTATTCATTTATTTAATGTCCGTAGGTGTGTCCGTGGCATCAGAACGGGCCCTGTCAGAATATCAGCGCTGCGGTATTTGTTTTTTTTTTTCAAATATCGCAGCATCATGCTGAGATAGGAACCTTTTGGCCTCGCACAGGTCTTCTTTTTTTTTCTTTTGTTATAATTGTGTTCATGATATTGTTAATTTTAATGTTCTTTTATTATTGTATTTCCTGTGCGTGTCCCGAATAAAATACTTTTCTTTCTTTTTTTTTCTTCTTTCTTTCTTCGTTCTATTTTTGGTATGTTAATTTTTGAATTCATTGACTGATTAGGAAAAGCGAGAAGGTGTCTGGATTTAATGTTCTAAAGTTACCACCTCGCAATTTGTATGCGTTTTGATCAACGCTCCTTGATTCTTAATGGGACAAAACTTTTGGCCAGCAACAGGAAAATTTATGTAAAAAACACTTTCTTAGAATAACTTAGATTCAGACTCATATCTTTAGTATTTTGTATCAATACCGGCAAGCTTGCACTAGTCAGACTGGAATATTCAAATTGCTAACTCGAAATTTTTGTTTCCTGAATTTTGTTGCTCACAAACTTTTCTAATATTAGCTGAAACTCAAGGTAAACGTGAAAATACAAAGTGTTAGTTAGTACTTTGTATTTAGTCCGGTAAGTTGATTAGCTTTTTTATAATGTTGGAGTTAGGTAGTTACGAGTTCTTCTATAAATATGAATTGTGTACTTTTTTCATCCGCCAAGCCTTTAATCGCATTTTCTTTTAGATTGGAAACCAACCTCAACAGACAGTGTTGTGTGAATCTGGCTTATCAAATGCGGTTAAATGTCAAAATTTTGAGTACTACATGAAACTATTGCAACCGACCTACGCTACATTACGCAATTGCATAACTTTTAATTCCAGGCCTTGTAGCATCACACCTGTTTTTTCCTAATGGGTAGGCAGATGTACCTAAAGAACCGCCATTTTTAACCTACGAAAAGAAAGGAGAAGTTTCTCAATCTCAAGTCGCACCTTATTTTTTTTTTTTTATTTATGTATAACCACGCAATTTTTTCCAGCGTAGTCCGATTTGAACGATTTTTATTTTATTCGGGAGGATAGACCTCGAAGTATGTAAAATTTAGTAACCTTGCTTGGGTGGTTTTTCAGTTAGCTTCAGTATTACGTATTTTTCCCACTTAATATCGACGATGATGATGGATGATGTTCTAATAAGTTTCTGTCACTGTAATTTACATAGCAGGTAGTGGTATTCGAATTTGTGTGGGCCCTAGCCCACAGCAGTTAGCAGTTGTGGTGTACCTATACACCACAACTGAAAATTGAAAAATAAAAACTTTTTTTACAAAAAATAACACCGACTTCCAAAAAAAACACTACAAAGTGAAAAATAACTTTGATTTCGGAAGTCGGTGGCAAAAAACGAAAATACAAAATCAAAGACTATTTTTCATTTTGCAGTGTTTTTTTTGGAAGTCGGTTTTATATTTTGTAAAAAACTTTTAGATAGCTATGTTTAAGTCTCTCTTAATAGGAGGTGAGCCGGGTTGCTGATAAGAAATGATTGATGGAAAAATCCTGTAACACTAATTATAATAGGTTAGAAGTTTGGTTATACAAATAAATAAAATTGGTGTCTTTTGTAATGTCAAAATAACAGCTTTTTACTAAATGCATATGTATATACGGTACTTGTAACAAAAAAATAATAATAACTGACTTCAAAAAAAGGAGGAGATTCTCAGCTCGTCGGAATCTTTTTTTTATGTGTTCCCCGCTTACTCAAAGACAGCTGGACTGATTTGGAAAATTCTTTTTTTGATAACAGATGGCCACCGGAAAAGCTCAATAATAGTGTTGTGTGAATCTGGCTTATCAAATGCGGTTAAATGTCAAAATTTTGAGTACTACATGAAACTATTGCAACCGACCTACGCTACATTACGCAATTGCATAACTTTTAATTCCAGGCCTTGTAGCATCACACCTGTTTTTTCCTAATGGGTAGGCAGATGTACCTAAAGAACCGCCATTTTTAACCTACGAAAAGAAAGGAGAAGTTTCTCAATCTCAAGTCGCACCTTATTTTTTTTTTTTTATTTATGTATAACCACGCAATTTTTTCCAGCGTAGTCCGATTTGAACGATTTTTATTTTATTCGGGAGGATAGACCTCGAAGTATGTAAAATTTAGTAACCTTGCTTGGGTGGTTTTTCAGTTAGCTTCAGTATTACGTATTTTTCCCACTTAATATCGACGATGATGATGGATGATGTTCTAATAAGTTTCTGTCACTGTAATTTACATAGCAGGTAGTGGTATTCGAATTTGTGTGGGCCCTAGCCCACAGCAGTTAGCAGTTGTGGTGTACCTATACACCACAACTGAAAATTGAAAAATAAAAACTTTTTTTACAAAAAATAACACCGACTTCCAAAAAAAACACTACAAAGTGAAAAATAACTTTGATTTCGGAAGTCGGTGGCAAAAAACGAAAATACAAAATCAAAGACTATTTTTCATTTTGCAGTGTTTTTTTTGGAAGTCGGTTTTATATTTTGTAAAAAACTTTTAGATAGCTATGTTTAAGTCTCTCTTAATAGGAGGTGAGCCGGGTTGCTGATAAGAAATGATTGATGGAAAAATCCTGTAACACTAATTATAATAGGTTAGAAGTTTGGTTATACAAATAAATAAAATTGGTGTCTTTTGTAATGTCAAAATAACAGCTTTTTACTAAATGCATATGTATATACGGTACTTGTAACAAAAAAATAATAATAACTGACTTCAAAAAAAGGAGGAGATTCTCAGCTCGTCGGAATCTTTTTTTTATGTGTTCCCCGCTTACTCAAAGACAGCTGGACTGATTTGGAAAATTCTTTTTTTGATAACAGATGGCCACCGGAAAAGCTCAATAATAAGTAATTCACGGGTTGTGATTCGATTACTTTAAAATGATTGCTAAGCAATAAGCTCATCACAATGTATATGGTGAAATGGAGCTGATGGTGTAGTATCAGGAGAACTCCTCAACAATTAACGTCCCTGCATCGGGAAAAGCAATATTTTGTAAAAGGTGATGAGCAGTTGTCATTAGGCTATTTTAACTTAGATAAATTTCAAACCGACCCAGTAAAAAGTGAAAAATAAATGAAAAATAAAAATCTTTTTCGCACAAAAAAAAAACAACCGACTTCAAAAAAAAAAAAACACTACAAAGTGAAAAATAACTTTAATTAATTTCGGAAGTCAGTGGCAAAAACCTAAAATACAGATCCAGAGACACCGACTTCCGAAATTAAAATTATTTTTTACTTTGTAGCGTTTTTTATTTTGTCTGTCTGTTTGTTTGTTTCGGTTAATCTCCGAAACGGCAGGACTAATTTTGACTAGAATTGGGACTTTCGGCAGATAGCTGATGTAATAAGGAGTAACTTAGGGTACTTTTATTTTATAAAAGAATTAGTGTTGCACACAAAAAAAAAACCCCATGAAATTGTGAACAAATAGCGCGGCCGGGCGATGCAACGTGGCGGATCAGTAAAATGTGGCTGTTACGAGTATTTTACTATATTGTGTACCTTACGACTTCCTCGCGAACGAAGTCACACAGCTAGTGTTAAATAAAAACTTTCAAATTATCCAAAACTTCTTTGCAATATAAAATTTCAGTTACAACGTAAGCGTAAACATGAAAGTACACTACAAACTCCACCTTGTCAACGAAATAATTTTTCATCGCAGCCCGGACACCTTATAAACGGTAATGGAAATATCAGGTTACCGCGTGCAATGGAGACGAATTGATTTCACAAATCAAATAACTGCCGAGCAGCCTTCGATCTAACTCTGTTGTAAGCAATGGTATTTTCACGACTCTTCGGTTGAGGAATTGGGCAGAGATCATCTACATATCAGCATAATTTGTTTAGATTTTTTAAAATTTCCTCGCTTGTCAGCATAATTTGGGTAAATATATAACAATAAAAGCTAAGTTACTTAAACGTGAACACGTTTAGAAACTGTTGCGCGTTTCGTACAGTGTGTGTACAGCTAGTGTGATTAATTTGATCGTAAATTATCATTTTTCTTGAACTGCAAACGGTTTTTCTATTTCGCAATAACCAACACTGCCCATAATACGCCTACATTAATTAAAACGAGCCTGATGATAACGAGAGAGATGTACCTTCTCCGTCATATTTAACAAAACACTAAAGTTCTGCTATTTTTAAGAATGTCACATCACACCACATTTCATATTCACTATTTCAATATTGTGTGCTTTGGTAAACCTCCAGCGTCTTCTCTATTCAAACTGAGGCTTCCCCGGAGACTGTCAGTGTCAATATCAATAATACACTATTGAATAATAACACGGTATAAGACATTTTATAGTTTTAACGTTCCAAGACGAGATGCTAAGCTAAAAGGGTTGGTTGACGGAATCCAATCTGTGAGTATGCCAGTTAAGGGGTATGGTGGCAATAAATTTGAAAATAAACTTGATTATGTAATTTTGTATAGGTTTTGCTCGTTGCTCTTCTCCTGCTCTTCTGCTGTCTTATCACAGAGACTATGCAGCTGCAGGTATTTCTATTCTGTGCTCTCAATTATGGTATTTTGTTTTTTTCTTTGTTTTAGGCACTAAGTATCATTTATTCGAGTTAACTTATCTTTTTTCATGCGCGTGTTTTTATGGCAATAAAGCAATTTTTCATTGCGCATATCACCAGCAGGCTCTTACTGGACTCTTAGACTAAAGTAGCGAGCGAATAACTTTGTCTAATGAATGGTTGGACTGACACAACATCCATCTGCTAAGCGTGGCTACGAATTAATGTTGTAACAATTTATTCATGATAGCAGTTTTGGTTTTAACTAAGCTCCTTAATTTTACATGCTCAGTTATATATCTCAATTTCATACTGTTTTCATAAATATAGTTATACCATGACTGATTTTGTACCAGATACACGAAAATCATGGTCCTTCTACAAAGTAACTGGCTAATGTGTGACAGTGTATCGGTGACGATAACGAGCTCTGAATACGTCTGCAAAGTAATGGAATATAAGCTTTATGGAGTCTCAATAAGAAATAATCTCATTCACAGGTAATGGGGCTTTGTAGGAAACTAACAGAGTACGTGTTGAAGAATTTTGAATATGAAAGTGAGATGTTTTATCTTGATACTGATACTAACATACGTCGTATGGGATCTTATCTAAACATATAATAAAATAGTTACTTAGTCAAAACTGTAGACCTACAGCTGTAATGTACCTGTACATTGAATACCTTTGAAAAAAAGTAATTGCTACGCGGTGTGCCAACGAGTCTAATGCCGAAAATATAGTTTTGAGAATTTTTGTCCATTTTTTTTCTTTTCATTTTTTGTTTTTTTTTGTCATATGATTGGCGCATAAACGGCTGAATAGATTTGGATGAAATTTTGCACATATATGTATAGTTTATAGCCAGAATAAAGACATAGGATACTTTTAATCCGGGTAGTACGTTCCCGTGGGATATTTTCCGACATCTACGCAGGGCGAAGCCGCGGGCAAAAGCTAGTATCCAATAAATAACCCTAAGAGTATCCTAGTTATTTTTTACCAATGGTGATAGAAACTGGGGCCCTAAAAACGTTTAGTAGGTAACTTGTACGTCCAGCAACAAAAGTCGATAAACACTGCTACTTTTACGCATCATCTAAATTGACACAAAATGGTTCGATTATCTGCTTTTTGTATAATAGCTAAGAGACAGCTAGTATACTCTCAATTTAACTTCTGTTCCGATTTTAAATTTAATATGTCGCTCAATTATTAATATTTAAAAATTAAAGTGTCAACTGACTTTTGTGAGACTGTACTTTTATTTATTTATATAACAATATAACAATTGCTCGCTGCACTTACAGTAAACACCAATGTGTGGGGCTTGTGGCTAAGTAATAACAGGCGCACGGGTCTACCGATCAGATTAAGCTACGCTTGCTGCGGTTGGTCCGTGGATGGGTGGGTCCGTATCTTTACATACCAAGCCTCTCCGTGCCTCGGAAAGCACGCGAAGCCGTTGGTCCCGGCTGTCATTCGCAGATTTTTGACAGTCGTTACGGGTTGTCAGAAGCCAGAAAGTCTGACAAACCAGTCTTACCAAGGAGTATCGTATTACTCAGTAACTGAGTTGTGGAGGTCAGATAGCCAGTCGCTCCATGTTAAATACTGGTATTCAGCTGCATCCGGTTAGACTGGAAGCCGACCCCAACATCGTTGGGAAAAGGCTAGGCAGATGATGACTTCCAGTAAACACCAAAGCGCAGCAAGTCAACAACATAACATTTAACTAAAAATCTTCATGCAAACATTGAACATAGATTTACTACATAAATATGTTAACAACCAGCTCCTGAGCAAAGCTGCCCAGGAGCCGGAGCTGGTGCTGTTGGCTGCGTTGGAAGTAACGTTTGGTCTTTATAATAATGTTTCGTATAATAGAAAGAAAGAAAGAAAAATATTTTATTTGGGACACGCTCAGGAATGCAACAATAAAAATAATAGTAAAACTAACAATATCATAAATACAATTATAACAAAAGAAAAACAAAGAAGACCTGTGCGAGGCCAAAAAGGCTCCTATCTCAGCATGATGCTTCGATATTTGAAAAAAAAAAACAAATACCGCAGCGCTGATGTTCTGACAGGGCCCGTTCTGATGCCACGGACACAATTACGGACGCAAAATAAATGAATAAAATATAATATAAGACAGAATTATTATGCAAAATCGGATTTGATAAAAAATTCAAAACTATTACGATCGACCCACACCCGACGCTCCAGCGTCGCTTGTCCAAGCTACAGATTATGGTCTATGGACAAACGAAGGGACGCGAGCGCAGGCGATGTACTACACAATTAGCGGCTGATAATGTCAAAGAAGAAAAACAGAAATATTGATACAAAATCAAAAGAATAAATAGTACTTCAGACTCGAGTGACTTTAAGAGATGGTGGACTGACTGTTGTGATGCGGCTCGGAGGCAAAAGGATTGGACCTACATATTTCTCTTCCAATACAAGAATCTCAGATCTTGCTGTTCAGTTCTTATGTTCATAAGAATGGAATGCAGTGTAAACAAGGCTGCAGATCTTTCTAGAATAAATACCACTCGTAAGTTAATCGGAACTCGAAATAAGAGGGATATTGATGGAACCATCAATATCCCTCTTGTTTCTTCTTGTTTAGGCAACCCTAACCGCACGGTTAGGTTTGCTTTAATCGTAATAAAATGGGTTTTATAGAAGAGTTAATTGGAGGGGCTTGTGGCTGATAACAGCCGCACTGGTCGATCGAAGGTTAAGCTACGCTTGCCGCGCTCAGTTCGTGGATGGGTGACCATCCATTTCGAGTCCCCTCTCCGTGCCTCGGAAAGCACGTGAAGCCGTTGGTCCTGGCTGTCATTCGTAGATCTTTGACAGTCGGTCTTACTGGTTGACAGAAACCCAAAAGTCTGACAAACAGTCTTACCAAGGGCTATCGTGTTACCCAGTTACTTGGTTGTGGAGGTCAGATAGGCAGTCGCTCCATGCAAAGTACTGGTATTCAGTTGCATGTGGTTAGACTGGAAGCCGACTCCAACTTAACTGGGAAAAGGTGAGTCAGATTGAAAAGTATTGATTGCCACATTCATAAATGTCTGATATTATTGTATTTTACAGGTTATTATTATAGATTATTCATTTGGCTGATTCTATTTTCCCAATTAGGTAAATAAATATTTAGATCTTAGTGATATACTTAAAACTTCTGAATACTAACCGGATTAGGTACTACGTCGGGTGATGTGATACGGAAGGCCTTGAGGTAATTGTGGTTTAAGTGAAACTGTGTTACAAAGAATCCAAATTCTTTAAAAATATGACATTGAGCGAAGTGAAAGGAAGGAAGATCTTGAATCTAATTCTTGCTAAACCTAGGATTAGCTGAGCTAGTTGGAAGGAAAAGAAAATATTTACTCAATATTAGCTAATATTTAATAGTGGCTCGCGTGAAAGAATGCTTAACTTTATTCGAAAATATCGTTTAAAAAATATCTAACTTTAACCTGGGTCAAATTAATTTATTTTCTTTATTTCTTTTACATAAGTAGGTACTATTGATGAATCTTAAGGGTTGCTACACACATAAGCGAGCTGGGGCAGTATTTGTCTAACAACAAAGCCGACCTGAAGCAATTATTGCACTTGTTCACATCTACATATATTTGATTTTACCGCTCGGGTGTGCCGATTAATATCTATATATATAAAAGGAGAAACTGACTGACTAACTGACTGACTGACTGACATATCAACGCACAGCCGAAACTACTGGGACTAGGAACGTGAAATTTTGCACACGGCTTCGTTTTATAATGTAGGGGAGCACTAAGAAGGGGTTTTTGGAAATTCGACCTTTAAGGGGGTGAAAAAGGGGTATTTCGTTTGTATGAAAAATCTTATTCCTTGAGTTAATAAACTTGAAACTTGGCCCAGATACTTATCTTAATAAATTATGAACTTTGTAATTTTTGATTTTTCTAAACTACCCCCACGAGGGGGATTGGGGGGTGTCAAAAAATGTATGGAAGAATTTTAACACGCAGTCCGATTAACTCGAAACTCAGTGTTTATACTTAAGACCAAAAATAAAGAATAACCTGTATCAAGGTTTTTCGAAAATCTACCCCGGACGGGGTGAAAAGGGGCTGTCAATATTACAGGGGAGAATTTGACTGCGTAGCTTGATTAACTCGAAAATTGGTATGAATAATCTTTGAGTCAAGGTTTGGAAATATCCTAAACGATTTTTTAAAATTCCACCCCTGTGGGGGTGAAAACCGGGGATATAGTTTAGATGAAAAATCTTATTCATTTGGTTAATAAACTTGAAACTTGGCACGAATATTAGCCTAAATAAGCAATAAACTTTCTTACCATTGGTTTTTCAAAACTACCCCTGACGGGGTGAGAAGGGGTAATTAGATTTTTAAGAGGAGGATTTTACTGTGTGGCTTGATTAACTCAAAAATTAGTATAAGAAATCTTTGATTTCAGTTATGGAAAACTCCGAAACGATTTTTCGAAATTCCACCCCTGTGGGGGTGAAAAGAGAGGATACAGATTATATGAAAAATCTTATTCCTTTAGTTAATACACTTGAAACATGGCAATATTTGCCTCAGGAAATAATATAAATTGTCACTCTTAGTTTTTTAAAACAAGTTAGGAACACTAGGACCGTAAGAACAGTAAGGAACAGTAAGGAAAATTTTTAACGCGCTGTCATATTAACTCGAAACTCGGTACTAATACTTTTTCGGAAGTCAGTGTCTTTGGATCTGTATTTTAGGATTTTGCCACTGACTTCCGAAATTAAAGTTAATTTTCACTTTGTAGTATTTGTTTTGGAAGTCGGTTGTTTTTATTGTTCACTTTTTAGTGGGTCTGTTTGTAATTTATCTGAGTTACAATAGCCTAATGACAACTGCTCATCACCTTTTACAAAACATTGCTTTTCCCGATGCAGGGACGTTAATTGTTGAGGAGTTCTCTTGGTACTTCACCATCAGCTCCCCTTCACCATATGCATTGTGACGAGCTTCTATTGCTTAGCAATACATTTTAAAGTAATGGAATCGCAACCCGTGAAATACTTATTATTGAGTTGTTCCAGTGGCCATCTTACCATCTGTGGTCTTCGTCATCAGTTCCAATTCACCAAATGTTTCTTTCCGAGAGCAAATGCACAAGTTACTGTAAAAAATACCAAAATCGCAATAGGTGTGCCTATATTGAAGAGTTCCCTTGATTTCTCCAGGATGCCATCATCAGATCCTGACTTGATGACAATGGGACCACCTGGAAAGTATATCCTTTCAAACAAAAAAAGAATTTTCCAAATCGGTCCAGCCGTCTTCGAGTAATCGGGGCACCATAAAAAATAAAAGATTCCGAAGAACTGAGAACCTCTTCCTTTTTTGAAGTCGGTTAAAAATAATTTATAGCCAGAGTGCATCTCATGACATTTCCAATAAGCCCCAACACGTCATAGTCGTTTAACTATCTTAATCGAGATATCTTATCGCCACCCGTGAAATATTTATCATTGATGAGTTCCTGTGGCCATCTATGGTCTTCTTCGTCAGTTCCACTTCACCAAATCATACTTTCTGAATGCAAATACTTGATTTGTTGACGAAAATACCAAAATCATTAAGTGTTTGTCAATAATATTTGAGGAGTTCCCTCAATTTATCATGGATCCTATCATCAGAACTGGATTTGGATAAAAATGGGACCAATCTGGAACTCCAATCCTTTCAAATAAAAAAATAATTTTTCAAATCGGTTTATAAATGACGGAGTAACGGTAACAAACATAAAAAAAAACATACAACTGAATTGATAACCTCCTTTTTTTGAAGTCGGTTAAAAATAGTAACGGACTCAGAACTGTGCATTGCATATATTTGAAAAGAAGTGAGTGAACGAGTCTGTTGCGCACATTATAGTTTTTAGAATTTTTGTCCGTTTGTTGTTTGTCGGGATGTATGTTCCGGATTGGCGCAAAAACGGTTGATTGAATTTAGAGGAAATTGGGCATACAGATGCTTTAGAACCTGGATTAACACGTAGGGTAGGTACTAATTTGATATATTCCGACATACACGCGGGCGAAGCCGCGGGCAAAAGCTAGTATAGCTTATGTGTATAGCCACCCTAAGGTATCTTAACCCAAGGTATCTTATTTTATCCCTTACCTTACCTCACTGAGTTGACGCAAAGTCCTTACCGTTGCCTACTTATTTCTTTGGACGAACTCTTTCACAAGAAGCTTTATAATTTACTGAAGAAAACCTAAAACTGGGAAGAGAGCGAATATTTTTAATATGATGTAAAACAAAAACAAAAACTTTTGACACTTGAAACTTGAGACCTTGAAACAGACGTTTTCGAGCATAACACTTTTTCGTTACGTGATGATTTCTACCGGTCAACTCCTACTGCAAGCCGCGTGAAAGATCTCCGTTCCAAAAAAACACGTCTTCTTTGAGGCGGAATAGTATCATCCTAGAACTACACTCAATTTTATGATCAACAAGATGGCCGTCTAAAACAGAATCAACTTTCAAAACACAAGTACCGGCCTACCTGCCTTTATAGTATTTTTGGAACCCAGGGTTGGCAACTCCGCCTCTTCGAAACCAATTTACTTATTTCTGCGAAGAAATAATGATTTATCTAAAGTGGTTGTTTCCCAATGAGAGTTTGATTCACAATTAATTTTAAATTGAGAATGATTAACAAGATTCTTCATCCAAATTAATATTTCTTACCTATTAGTGAGGTTTTTGCGTAGTTAATCAGTATCTTTTGGAGCACATCAGACTGGTTTTAAGTGCTATTTGAGAGTGATTTTTTTTTATTGACTGCCTCGTTAGTCTAGTGGTCGCAAGCGCTACTGCTAAGCATGAGATCCTGGGTTCGATTCCCAAGTCGGACAAAGTGGTAATGGGATTTTCTTTCTGGAATTCCTCAGTAGCAGCCCGAAGTCTGGATCTGTGCCCAGTCGATGACAATAGGCTCGCCCCCTATTACATGGGACCCAAACATAACTGGCGAAATGTGGGTGTACTTTAAGTACACATCTGCACAACCCTTTGAGGAAACAAGGCGTGATGATATGTTATGTTATTTATTTATCACCCGCAGCACACCCTGAGCAGTGAACCCCGCTACAGTTTTACTAAATGGCAAATCTTTTAGCCACGGCATGTGTGGGCAACTCACTCGATTCACTTGTATTTAGTTAGATTTAAGTTTCGAATAACATGCGAAGCTAAATGGCAACCTCGCGCGTATGCGCGGTGCGCGATGGCAACGCCGCCTTTTGAGTACGCGCGTTCAGCGGCCGACGACGGTTGGGTACGCCGTCCGCCGCGTCATAACTCGAATTTAGTGCCCTTAAAACACCAGTGTGAGCGGGTATGTATCAAATCGCTCAGAAGTTCCCACCAAAATCGGTTTTCTGTAGTCCTGTGTTTATAGTTACGCTATTTTTTATTGTGTTCTAAATGTGCGAGGTAAAATTAATATACTCATTTACCGGTAACTTTGTGTTGTAATTCTACCTTATATCCGACAATTGGTCATTCGCGAGCCAAATCAAAATGGTTGACAAGGTTACTGGCGTCGTCACACGGAGCAAAGCCTACGCTGGAGCTGAGCGACATTGCGCGGATACGACGTGTGTTACTACAGTCCCGCGTAGTGAAAATGTTGCCACATCGACCGTGTCGCGATCAATCCGCTTGACTCGCAAACCGCTACGCCTCTAACGCAATGAAAAACAATAGGTACAATCTTCTATGGCTTTCAAGAAAGTTGCTATACCTACTTAGTTTAGCCTCAATTAGACATATAACCTAAACATAACATCACGCCTGTATTTACCAAAAGGTTAAGCAGAGGTCTCGATCAAGAGGGGAGGGGGGGGTGTCTCAATAAGATTTTTGAGAAATTCACCTACATTACTTTTATCCACCTGTGTGACATGTGTGAAGACCGCCTGTCTCAGCCCCCAAAGCCCCGGGTTCGATTCCCAGCGGGGGCAAAATTTTCTGCTCGGTTTGGTTGGTGGTAAGGCTTGTTCTAAATCCGCCTGGCTAGTTACCACCAGCTTATCTAAGTCTGTCGCCATAACAAAAATGTTAGCGGCATTCTTGTGTTTCGGCAGTTAGATGTAAGATAGTCAGTTCCTCTGCAGTTGAGGATTCCGGGTGAAGCTCGCTTCCACCTTCGGCCTGATCATCACTTACCATCAGGTGAGATGTATTAATACAAAAAAGTGTCACTGAAACATTAGAATGCTTCAAGGCTGTTATCTAACCCAGTTAATGGTGTCTCCTAGAATTGTAGTCCCTTTGAGAAAATAAAATAAAGAGTAGCAGCAATTCAACATTTTGTTCAAAAGAGGTAATGGAGCATGAGGTGCTGGTTTCGATTCCCAGGTCGGGCAAAGGGTTATTGGGTTTTTTTTCCTCAGGCATTTTCCCAGTAGCAGCCCGGAGTCTGGATTTGGGCCCGGTTAATAGCAATAGGGTCGCTCCCTATTAATGGGACTTAAACATGTCTGGCGAAATGCGGGTGTTACTATAACTTCCGTAGAACTCTTCGGGGAATTCAGTAGTGATGTTATGCTAAATTATACCTTCATCAGTCGTGTTACGAGTCACAATTAATTTTCTATCGTTACCGGCCATTAGGAGGCCGGTCGACAGCGGAGAGACAAGTCAGTGAATTTAGTTGGGATATTTGGCAATTGCATCTGTTCACGTTCCAATCAACACACGAAACTGTCGATGCATTCAGAACGAAAAAACATAAAAATATTTCTTTAATAAGATAACCGATCCTTAAAACTACTCACATTAATCTTCGTTTGCTGTAAGTACCGAGCTTGTTGTCAAGCGCGATCTGTATTGATGCACCGTTACATTTAAAATAGTCTTTACTGATGCGTTTTCAATCCCAAAGGCAAACGGTACAATGTGATCGCACGGCTCTGCTCCTTTTAAAAACGTTTTACAGGAATTAAATGGATGCATAGAAACGCTACTTGGAAGCGTTATTTCAATAAACTGGTGTCGATCTGGGAATTGAAGAATAACGTGTTTCGTATAAACTTGATTATTTGGTCTTTTTCTTTGGCTTCTTCCAATTGGAACCTGTCGTTTGATAACTGCCCATACAGGTTTATGAGAAATAAAACATTTTGATTTTGATTGATTTGTAGAAATATCATTGAAAAAAGTTACCTACTTAGTTAATTTTATGTGACATTTCGGTTTAATCAAATCAAATCAAATCAAATCAAATATTTGTTTTTGGCAACTAGGCCCAATTGTTAGTAACATTGTTCTTAAAAACTATTGTTAGTAAACAAACACAGAAACAAAAACAAAAAGAAAATTGCAAGGTTAGCTGTGGGGTCTTCTGACCAGCACCTCTACAGCATGCGACAACAAGGTGCGTCGTAGTTACCTACCAGCATACCTAGGATGCCATTGGAACTAGACCGCGCTCTTGTCAAGATGCTATTTGTTTTTTTTACGCATTATGGCGTACAAATCATCAGTATGCGCAAATGCGAACATACCTGACTCACTACAATAGCGCGGCAGTCCCAACAGCATCCTGAAGCAGTTGTTATATTGAATACGCAGGGCGTCTAACGATCTCTTAGTATACCTTACCCACAGGCGGCTCGTGTAGAATGATTGGCAATACGCTTTAAACAGCGTAATCTGTACCTCAATACTACAACGAGCGAACCTGTGTATTAATGATAGTTAAGGCAGTGGCAGAAAGGTCTACGCGAAATTAAAGTAATCTGTGCATATTACATCTGCAAGACCAGTTCTACCTTCAGTTGGCATGGATTCTTCACCTCAATGCTTATGCCAGTCATCCAAACAAGAAGTAGTAGGAATATTTCGAACCAAAAGTATCTGGTAAAAACTTTCTTACAAAAAATAAAGCCAAATTCCAAAAAAACACTATAAAGTGAAAAAAAACTTTGATTTAGGAAGTGGCAACAAACAAAAATGCAAAACCAAAGACACCGACTTCCGAAATCAAAGTTATTTGGAAGTCGGTTTTATTTTTTGTAAAAAAAGTTTTTATTTTTCACTTTTTAGTTGTGGTACTTACCCCACACAAATTCGAATACCACTACCTGCTATATAAATTACATTGACAGGAAGTTATTAGAACATCATCCACTAACATTATAGACTAAGTGGGAAAAGTATGTATTATTGAAGCTAACTCAAAAACCACCCAAGCAAAAATTAGTATACCCTCCCGAATAAAACAAGAATCGTTCAAATCGGACTACTGTGTAAAAAGTTATTGCGTGGTCATACATAAAAAAAAATATATATTTACTAGCTGTTGCCCGAGGCTTCGCCCGCGTGGATGTCAATACTTCCCTATTTGAATCGGATTTTGTTCAATTTCATGAGTTTAATTTTTTTACGCGGGACCCTAATTCTTTTTCTTAAATAATAGCAGATAAGTTACTCCTTTTAACATTAGCTATCTGCCAGTGAAAGTCCCGTCAAAGTCGGACCAGTCGTTTCGAATTTCATGGATTTTAATTGTTTTGCGCAGAACCCTAATTCTTTTTCTAAAATAAAAGTACACTAAGTTACTCCTTATAACATCAGCTATCTGCCAGTGAAAGTCCTAAATCGTCAAAATTGGTCCAGACGTTTCGGAGGTTAGCCGTAACAAACAGAAAGACAGACAAAAATTTAAAAAATTGTTTTTTTTTATTATAGGTGTCGTATATCGTATGCATTTATGATATTAAAAAGCTGTTATTTTGACATTACAAACAGACACTTCAATTTTATTTATTTGTATAGATTCGCGTCGACTTGAAAACCTCCGCCTTTTTTTCGTAGGTTCAAGTGTAAACAAGTGGATTAGAAAACTTACCGTACCGTACTATGGATGCCAAGCTGTAGTGGCACTCACTATTAGAGTGCTTTGATTTAATTATTTGAATACTTGTAAGTACCCAAAAAAGACATAGTATCGACAACTTAATATTGCCCGTACAAAAACACGCATATTAATTACGCGTGCAAAACTCCCGTTAACCGTTAAAAGCTTTGGCAATTTTCATCGCCATTTCCAAGCAAGTATAGTGGTTTATACCGAGCCGATATCCCATTAAATTCATGGGATTCGCGTAGGAATTAAGTAGCAATTTAAGTCTCATACGTTTTGCGGTATGTCGGTAGGTCTGTGGGTGGCCTTTGAGTTCTTCTTGGATGAAAAATGAAATGGTGTTCGTTGGTAAGCGCATTACTTCAGAACGGATGGACCGATATGGCAAATTATTGTTTTAAAATGTTTGAAATAGTCCGAATCAGGTTCTTACGGAAAGAAAATTTTGAAAAGTTGAAAATTAAAAAAAAAATTAGGAACAAGCTTTTAATTAGCTAAAAAGTACTAAATAAAACCTACTAAGTTTTATTAAATAATTTTCAGTTCAGTAAAAGCTTGTTTTTAAAAAGATTTTTATTTATATTTTATTTTGTACTTTTTTGCATTATAATTTATTTGTTTAAATATCTATTCTATCACTTGTAAGGTACTTGTCATGTCAAATCCAATGAATCCAACACTACATGGCTATCTCGTACGATCCCGTGGCCGAGAGAATTCCTGTGGCCATCTTCCGCCTCCATAATCAGACCTTGGACTACACCCTAGGCTATAGTTTTTGTCACGACAAAAATAACGAGCCCAAACACATCAGGGCTATCTTGTTTGGTTGAGGAGTGCCCGTGACCACCTTGCGGCTCCATCATCAGACACTGGATACTCCCTTGTACTTATCAAGACAAAGTCAACGAGTCCAAACATGATGGTGCTATCTTGTTATATTGAGGAGTTCCTATGGCCGTCTTTGGGCTCCATCATCAGACCAGCTCCGCATATTTTTGCGTTTTCACCGTAGTTATTTTCCAATGCCAATATAATAGTTGCTAATTTTCAGCGCAATCGGATGGCAGGAAGTGGTTGAAAAATATAAGACAATGCGACTAACTGGAAACACACGAACGAAGCTTGTAAAAACACAGACTCTTGAATGTCACGAGAAGAAGAATCGGTTCGGTTCTGATGTTTACAATAATGCAACAAAAAATCACCAATGATTTTACATTATAAATATCTATCTTTCATAAATATCTCTTGTATGAAGAAAAAACAAAAGACATCGCCCTTAAAGATAAGCCATGATCGATATATCCTACACGCTCCTGTAATTCTGGTACTCGTTTATTATTAAATCAAGTATTTGATGCTATTGTGAACATTGTGCCTCACTGTGCTTTCTACACATACACACGGTTGTAGAAAAATTGAACTTTTCAATACTTTAGAACGTAAATAGATTGCTTTAGAGGAAAATCCTTTGGAGTCTTGTGATCTTATGGTTTCCTAGTACAATACTCTACTTATATTGAGGATGCTTTATTCTGCAGGTAAAAAAGAAAAAATAAATAAAGCTTACAATAGATGTTTTAAAATACACTCGCTGACAAATAATACGGGTCAGTACGAAAAAGTAAAATTACTCTTAAAATAATAGAGCTAACGGCATGAATGAAACTGTGTGTTGTAGATAATTTACCAGTTATTAAAACACCAAATGTTGGAAACATTATTAGTTTCATTGTCAAAATTACATTAAAAAAAAACAAAATATCAATAATGTTTACGTTGAAAAAATAATGGTTGGTACCTCACATACAACACAAAAACGAACTTTAAAACAGAATTAATACTTCGTATTGCCTCCACAGGGTCTTCTCACAGCTGCCAGGTGATTGGGCATGATGTTTATTAAGGTTCTTATGCGATGTTGCGGGATATTGGTCCATTCTTACACTAACGCATGTATCAGGTCTCGAAATGTAGCTGGGGCGGGGTTTCGATTTAATAATATTTTGGCAGGGAGTCATAAGACTCTCTGCCAAAATATTACTAACATAAACAAAACTAAAACTAATTACGCCACTATTCCGAAGAAATAAACTTCGAAATAATTTGAGTTTTCTTGAAAAAACTTTCATAATCTTATTCTAATTCAGTGGACGCCTTCGCTTAGGCCTAAGCCAGTCTCAGACAACCTAAGTTTATCTATATTTACAACATTATAGCAAATCGACGAGACTAAAGAATGTTCCCAAAATGCCTGACGAAAATCTTATGCAATTATTTTAGTGTCATCAGTTATTTTGGATTACTACTTCAAGTTTCCATTCAATGAGAAATAATCTTGAGCTTTATAAATATGTAAAAAATACGCTGCTAATGGTTATTTTTTAACCCTTTTAATCTGAGCTAATTTGATTGGGTATTGACTAAGTTCGCCTTAGAAATACGATCACACGATTACTTGTCAATGTAGTTAGGTAACAGAAATACCATTAAGGGGGCGGTCGCATCTTGTCACCTCGCTTGCTCACACGGGACCAAATTTTTTTTATGAATGATAAATGAAAAGATGCTTTTTTGAAAAATTAAAAACACATTTTTATTGCGGTATTTATTTAACTCATCTCAAAAACAGATCATAATGCTTAGCTGAGTTTATTAGCTAACGCAATAGAAATGTGAAATCTATAATTAACTATTACATTAATAATATTTATTAGTTCAACAATTGATTACATTTTTCAAAAATGTATGTTTTCATTTAACACTCTTAATGATCCCGTGTGAGCGAGAGAGAGAGAGAGGTGACAAAATGCGGCAGCCCTTTTTTTTTTTTTTTTTTTTGTGGATGGGAAATCATCAAATGACTTCTCCCGCTCTGGGCGGAGCGGGAGGGCGTGTCAGACTTTTACTGACTAAAACCCACCCGTGTTCCTTCTGTTGCCTGTGCCGGGGCCACGGTAACTCTTTCGAACATCCCGCAACCCTAGCTGGCATCGGCCCTAGCGGACCCCGTCAATAGTGCTGACATCTCTTTGAGGCGCGCGTGGAACACGACGCGCCGTCGACTCGGGCCTGGTCCTTACCGGACGGCGAGCTACCCATTGCTCGCCGTCCGCAAGCCCGCGCCTACGGTGGCCGGGAATCGGCTGCCAATTCCCGACGCCCAGGGCGTCTCCTGCGGCGACTAGGGGCGTGAGGGTGCAAAGCTTGCCTCTCCCTCACGCGTCCCGCCTCCTCCTTCACGAGCATTACTGCTTCGCAGAAGGAGGTAATGGCTTCCCATGCACTCTCGCTCCGTACCATGGCCTGGACCAGGGCCGGACGCGAGAGATCGCCGCCGCCGATCGCTTCCGCGAGGACACGGCGGTGCTCCGCCCAAGCCGGGCAGACCTCCACCGTATGCTCCACCGTGTCCTCCGGGCGATCCACACAGTGGTGACACCCGGGCGTTTCCTCCCGCCTTATCCGGAACAGGTACCTCCCGAAGCACCCGTGTCCGGTGAGGACCTGCGTCAGGCGGAAGGTGAGGACGCCGTGGCGCCTCTCCAGCCACTCCTCAAAGAGGGGACTTATCGCCGCAATTGTGGCGTGCCCAGCGTTGGGTTGCGACAATCGCACTCTCCATGCCGCCATGAGATCCTGCCGGAGCTCTGTCCGCCGTGCCACGATTTCTCGCGGCAACAGAGTTACGCCCCGGCGTCCTGCCTCCTCGCGCCACTCCCACATGTGCGCGAGGACTTTTGCCTCCAGATCCCATGGCGGTAATCCGGCAAGGAGGTTCGCCGCCTCCCCGGGGACCGTGCGGTATCTTGCGGTATCTCGGTAAATTGTGCAGCTTAGTTAAAATTAAGTGATTATAACTGCACAACTGGTTTGAGCACGTTTTCAAAAATATCTACAACGTAGTTTGTACTGTTAATTCAATTGAAAAGAAAACTTGTACTTTTTCTGAGCACAGATCGGAATATTTATAAGTGTTAAGGGAATCTTAACGATATATATGTCACCGTATAATTATGAACGTCTTATTTTAGTTTTTACCCATAACGGTAGAGTTTACTTTGCCGAAACAGGGTTAGGGTGAGCAGCCAGACCAAGAGAGATACATAACCCTGGAGGGCAGCATGTGGCGAGCTGTTGGGCAGTGTTGATGATGATCCGACTGATTCCGGCCAAGGCAATTGCTTCAACTCCACAGTAGTTGTCGTTCGTGAGCTCGCATGTGGCTTATGTAACCAATCTTTTTTGTGAAAATCCTCGCACATTGCGGGCACGTGAGCACACCATCTATGTAGTTAGGGCAGTAGCGACCCCACGGACCCTATCACCCGGGCGAAGTCTTGTTTCTAACCTCTATAGCTTACCTTTATTGGCCGTCTGGTTTGAACACTGAAAAGGAACAGAGCTCCCACCTCTTTCTTGCCTTTATTGGTCGTCTAGAGTAGAGATTCGCAAGAACAAACGTGCTCGGAGGAAGAAATTATTCCAGTAAGATGCTGGTAGGGATTTTGAACGTACTTCCGGGATTGTCCTGATAGCTGTGGAATACCTCTCCACTCCTTAAGTACCTTCGAAAATGTTGCCCCTTTGTCGCTACTTCACTATGTGCTAGCGACCGTTTCCGCGGCCCATTGTTGAGTGTGCAAGTCACCCCCTGCCATTTATCCGTGTATTGTATATAAAATAAGACATTGGTCAGGCAGGGGCCATAGTCCGTCCATAGTTTTATGTAACCAGTCCATCTGAGCCAAGTCCAATAATTATTTTGTTTACATGTTCTACAATAGACCTGCAGCAA
This sequence comes from Fissipunctia ypsillon, assembly GCA_947568875.1. NCBI lineage: Eukaryota > Metazoa > Arthropoda > Insecta > Lepidoptera > Noctuidae > Fissipunctia > Fissipunctia ypsillon. The sequence continues at coordinate 4,343,787 of OX387655.1, forward strand.
CCCGGGGTTGTCCTTGGGTGCGCTTGCATAGTGCATACAGGGATAATCGTCGGTTGGTGCCTCATTCCATTTAAAATTGTCTAAGAAGCCTCTGCGAGTTGGCTTCGGCCCTTCGTACGCCTTCATGAGATATGTAAACATATAAAAATGTGAATGTTATAAAAATAATAATAAGTATATTTATTTCTCCTCCCAAATGTACAGTAGTAGTGCTTAAAACTAGCTTAAAGATAAGTTTACGTTTGTAAAACACTGGTGCTTGAAACAGGTATAGCAAGTAACACCTGTAGTACAAATCACCAGGGCCCCACGACGCTTCATATGCTTCTTCAAGCTTACATTGGGTGCTTTTATGAGACTGATGAGAATTAACAATAAAAGTAAGAAAAAATACAAACTAGATAAAAAACAACGTAATGTAGTTTTATATGAGATAATGTGCACGTTTTCTGTTACCACTTGTCCAGGTTCACTGGGACATCGCTTTCTCTCTTTTCAAGCATAATTATTCATGTCTTAGCCCTCAGGAGGCTTACCTATGTGTCTTGAATGACTAAGCCATGTTACGACTAGCGGCCATACCCAATAACCCATCTATAACCAGTTTTGGCTTACTGGAGATAGAAAAACCTGTCTATCTATGGTTTTAACGTCCCAATGATCTATAAGAGATTATGGAATCTTACCGGTCTGGCATACGGACAGATAGAATTATACTATCTACCATCAATAGCGATCTGTCTTTTACTGAAAATAGCTTATTGGGTTCGGCCGTAAGTCCAATTAACAATGGACGTTCCATTGCTAAATAGAAACAGTTGAAATCAAGATAACAATTGGTGATTGTAGACGAGGACAATGCTAGCCATGTATCTTCTTACTTTTGACTACCTAATTAATTTCTCGCATTCTACTATATCTATCAGGAACTGGGGTGGAGTATGCATTCTGTAACAGGATAAGTACCATCTTAGTGCCAATCCTTTTCGAAAACCACACATGAATTGGAATGCTACTAACTAAAAACAACTACGCAAAGGAAAATTGCCTTACATCAAATACGTAACCAAACAATCAGAAGGCCCGTAATTAAAATCATTCAAAATCTACGCGCAATCTTATCTAAGCGAGTATCGGTGTCAAAATCTCATACAATTTTTCACAGATGGGGACTGAAATTAGTTTATTCGTTACGGGTCGTCAGAAGCCCGAAAGTCTGACAACCAGTCTTACCAAGGGGTAACGTATTACCCAGTAATTGGGTTGTGGAGGTCAGACAGGCTGTCGCTGCAAATGCAGCTGAATATGAGTACTTTTCAGACTAACGAGATGGTTAGACTGGAAGCCGACCCTAATACAGTTGGGAAAAGGCTAGGCAGATGATGATGATGATGGAGACTGGGATTAGACCGCGAATGTTCTTAAAAATACGGGAATTGCCCCCGTGGTATGGTATAGTTCTTCTAAAACATTTGATGTTCAAAGAAAACAACAATACCCGTACAATTCTACTTCTCAGAAAAGTACAGATTATTCTGAAATTCAGAACCAGATTGCATCGGGACGAACAGCAAAAATCCGTATGCAATCGTTTCCATCCGTTTTATATGGACTGTCGCATAGTTGACTTTGCGACCCCGTCCAATCCATCATCGGTGAATTGTTGGCTCACTGTTGTGTTCTCAAAGCTTTGCCGGTTCGAAATATAGCGTGCTGGTTAGGGCATTGAAAATATTGTCGAAATTGAGATCTGCTTTAGATACCCACGTTGATGTTATATATTTGAATACTAGCTTTAGCCTGTGGATCCGCCCGCGTGGAGGTTGGAAATTATCCAACGGGGAACGTACTACCAGGATAAAAGTATCCTATGTCTTAACCCAGGTCATGGTTTACTTACCTATGTGCCAAATATCGAAATCCGGTCAGCCGTTGAGGCGTCAAAAGGTAACAGAAAGACAGACTGAGTTTCGCATTTATAATATTAGTTAAAACTAGCTGTGCCCTGCGACTTCGTTCGCGTGCTAGTCATAAGATACACACATTTTAATAAAACTCCCTCGTCCCCCGACCCGCCGCGTTGCATCGCCCGCCCGCACTATTACTTCGTTTTCGCTTAGCGTTCTTTCTGACTTTTATTATTTTTACTCAGTTCCTAAAGGTCGTAGCGTGATGTTAAATACACTATAACTATCCTCGAGAATTAAGCTACCAAATGCTAAAATAATTTTTCAATTCCGACGGGTAGTTCCAGAGTTATTATTTTTGCATAGGTTTTAATATTTTTGCGCTGAACCCTAATTATTTTTCTAAATAAAAAGTAGCCAAAGTGACTCCTTATAAGTCACCTATATGTTAGTGAAAATCACGTCAAAATCGGTCTAGACGTTTCGGAGATTAATCGGAATAAACAGACAGCCAAACAGACCAAAATTTAAAAAATAGATTTTTTGTTTTACTTTTATACTTTAGTACCGTATATACTTTCATATGCATTTAGTAAAAAGCTGTAATTTTGACATTACACACAGACACTTCAATTTTATTTATATTTGTATAGATTAAGACGAGGTCCTGTTACTTTAACTGGCAAAAACGTTGTCTATACGAACTATTTATGTATTTAACGGCTTTCAGTGTAATTTTGGGATAAGATTGTTCTTCCATTTGTCTTTTATCTTTTTTCATTCATGTCTTATCTAACTTTTTATCCTCATATATGTATATGAATTTATAAATGTAACTTTTTGTACCTGTCCTGTTTCTGTCTTAACTTATATCAACCACTCGTCATGTCGAGAAAAAATGATAAAACACCTAATAATAATATTCATAACGTAGATGCGTAACTATACATTACTGAAAAACTCCAAAAAATCAATATTTAAAAGCCAAAACCCTTTTTTGGTCCTTTCATCCAGACATGAAGACACAATACCTTCCCAATACAGTCTTATAAACCAAAAGAATATCATAACACAAGCAAAAACACCAATACAAACGATTACAATAATAAAAACTCGAATACAAACTATAAGAAAAACCATAAAACACAAAGCGGCAACAATTAAATGTCATTACAACACCTATCGTTCACGAGCAAATATTAAAACGCTTCAATACGAATTAAAATGCAAAAGAAACGAATAATAAAACGCATTCCATGTAAATAAAGCATCGAGGTTCACAACATACGCGTATCTATGGAGACGACTCATCACACAATACTGCAGGGACTCGGGCACTGTACAGGTGGAACCGACCACCGACTACCCGACAATAATAAATAATAAACAACCCAGATATTATTATGGCATGAACAAAATTGTCGAGTAATGTTTGTTGTGTAGAACCATTTTTGTATTTTTTCGTGTATTATCGAGTATTAATTGTGATTATTGTCAGAGGTTTATCACTAACCTAATAATAGTACTCCGGCACACGTGCGCAGTAACCGAAACGACTACACGTATAAAATAATTATCCTCTATCAAGTGTGAAATCTGGATGCTAACTAACACAGCAGCGCGATATGCTTATTATACAAAATAGTCCAGTTATCCTTAATTAAATGTAATTATTATAGGTTAGTGTCTTTGTTCGGCGAGTGGAGACGGCCTTATTGACTGGGCGGCGCCGGTCGCGCGCGTTCGGCCGCGCTCGGGCCTGCCGCTCGGACGAACTCGGCAAACTTCGCGCCCGCTCGTAACGTTTCACTAGAAATTTAAGGGCTGCGTTAGGGGTATTCCGACAGGCGCGCTGCGTCTGCGGGACGGCCATGGCAGCCGCACGGCGTTACATAACGCGCCGACCCCGATACATGACTGAAAACAGTTCAAATATTATTTACCCGATCAAAAACTAAATAAAATAGCTTCTGTTATACAATAAGCGACCCGCTCTGGACCCCCGGTCAAAGAGAAAGCGCCGCCTAAAGCACAGCCAATTGTCGTCACGACAAAAAGACGATAGTAGCAATTTCCCTTTGCCGACAACCCTTTGCGAGGCGAGAGGCTGAGCGCGCTCCGGGCACATGGCGGGCGGGGTGGCGCGGGGGGGCGGCCACGGGGGGAGGGAAGGGCGCGGGGAGGCTTTCCCGGGCCGCCCCGCCTCAGTGGCGGCCTGCAGTGGCAACGACGCGCGTGTCGCCTCCGACACTTCCGCCCCGCGCACCTAATCCGCTCATTTAGCTAGCAAACGCCGCATACGGTGTGGTGGCGTGGCAGCCCTGCGGCGCCAAGCCCCGGGGCCCATGCTCTGACGAGCCGGGGTCCTCGCCCGGGCTCCTTCGATCCGCGGCCCACCGGCATGTGATATCGCGCCGCGCCACTCGACAAAATGATTGTGTGTTCAATTGTTTACGTTAACGATAGTTGATAACCGGGAGGCCGACGCTGGCATGCTGATGTGAGTATACACAAACCCGATCAATTTTAACGGCCGCAGACACCACGTCGCGTCCACGCGAGCACGCAATTTTCCCCGTGAATAAATAAGCTAGCATGTAAAGTCGTATAAGAAGACAAAGCGTAGTTAATGTCTCGGAGCGTTTTGGAGCGGTTTTTCTGCAATGCGACAATGTTGGGTTACGAAAAAGTTTTCATACATTATTAACGTGCGAGTGTGATGTACAGTCGACGCGGCGGCTGGTGGCGGCGGTTAGCTGTCTGAGCACAGTGACGATGTTGTGAATTGTCGGCAGTCGGACTGTTGGTGGGGAGTCGTGGACTGGTTGTCGTGGTCGCGCGGGCGTTGGACGCGCGGGTTTGTCGCGCGCGGGCAGCTCATCGCGCGGTTCTGGCGTGCCGGCGCCATGCGGTAGCGCGGCGGCGCGGCCGAGCGGCGGGCGAGCACTCGTGCGCTCTCGGCTATGTGCCCCCCTTGCGCTACACTGTAAGTACCATTACAAATAAACATTTTCATTCAAAAAAATACACCATTTCAAAAAAACATATTTTTTAAAATTTTTGCCATAATCACCGCATTTGGCAGGTGGACTGGTGATTTCAGTGCGATTCTGATGATGCGCTAAAACATTCATAGTCCGCCTGCACACGACCGCTAGCTGATTAGTCAGCTGACATTAGAATAAGCTTTACCATTTGCACTAATCACAACCAATTGATAAACTCGTACATCCACATAATCTGCTAAAACCGTCGCGTCAACCACGCGAAGTGATGTTCACATACACTTAGTACTTTTATGCCTTTTAAAAATAATCCCTGTGGCTGACACCATCCACTAGCCATTCTCTCCAAATGACCCATAACTTTATTCCCCATTGCCGGAGGTACTCCTGGCGTATATTTACGATTACATTGCGACATAACTTGTACAGACTTCGTACATAAATTTCGTGCGTACGGTTGTTGCAATTTGCCGTCTCAAACCAAAAGTAGGTTAAGTCAAAAATTGCGAATTTCTCTAAAGTTGGACTTGATGCTCGTTTTATGTTATGGTGATGAGATTTCTGCGGGAAATGTTGGAGATCTGCGTGAAAATACATCTGCGACTGCATAATATATACGTTTTCGGTCATTAAATTGATTAAAATGTGAAAGATAAGATGAACAAGATATTGTTATCACGTAAATTGACACATACAATAATATTATTAAAACAGTCTCAATTTTTCAGTAATTACAATTATCGTATAAAAAAGTTCCAAACTCAATAAAACTCTATGTACCTATAAACTTAGTTCAGCCAATCAGAGTTGTGATTGAAATTCAATTCCGCGGATTGGAGAGCACTCACTCTATGTCGTTGAGGACCTGAGCCGTGCACGGTTTTAGCCCTCTTTTTACTATGGGAATCCACGACAAAAAATTTTTAGTAAAGTGCTTGAAAAATTTATAGTTTATTTCATTTCAACTGTAGAAAATTATACGAAACGCGACTAGTATTTTTTTTGATTTTGGTCTTTACTTTTTTTCGTCTTCACGTTATTGTACAAAAAGATAAATTATTCATAAAAAAACGGACCAAATTACATGCTGATCTAAATTAAGATCGTTTGATAAGTTTCTATACGTTTTAATGTAATAAATAGACACTCCTACACGCTCAATGCTTTTATAAGTACTTATAAAACAACTGGTTCTCGTTAATTACCTTTTATAACTACAAAAACCTCAATTAAAAAGTATCAAAAATATACCGAAATAAATCAGCTAATTCTGTAATATATTTGAACCAATTTATGGCATCAAATTAGGCACAAATTAATGTAAGTGCAGCGTAAAATGTTGTAACTTTATGTCAGCTGTGTATATCTTGACGTAAGTCCCAAAAATGAAGAGTAAGATCGTTACAGGGTATCATTGTATCTGCATAAATAGATACATTATTATACAGATACATTTGTATACACACGTAAAAGATTTAGCATGAATAGAACACGGGCCTCCTATTTGTGCTACCCCATTTACCTCTGCTGCCGTAACTAAGTGTTGTGAAGGAAAATATCGTGGTGTTACATCAAAAGAGGAAAACATAAATAATTTGAGGAAAAGGAGTGAATGGAGAAATGTTGTTTATAGAAAACTGTCCGATATTTGTGTTATGTGAAAACAGAGATCATCAACCGGTACTATGTTTACCACTGATATTATGCTTTGATTTTTTGGGTTCCTTACAAAATGATAACGTTTTAAGATAACTTTTTGACAGGGAAATGTTTCATGAGTCAGTACATAGCTGAAAGTCTAGAAAATTCTCGCAAAAACGATACATTTTAAGTTAAATTCTATCAAAATAACTGTAACTGTTATAGCTTAAGCATAGCATAATCACATTAATCAGCCTTTAAAGCGTTACCACTGCTGGGACACGCCTCCTCTCTGTGAGAGGGAGTGGGCCGTAATCCACCACGCGGGTCCAGTGTAGATTGGTAGATATCACATGTCTTCGAATTTTTGGTACTATAAGACATGCCGATTTTCTCACGATGTTTTCATTCACCGTTTTGAGAGCAGTGGTGATCAAATTATTTACACAAAGTAAAACACCTGCCTGGGTTCGAACCCACAACCAACAACTCGTAACTCGGGGCCGTTACTACTGGGCCACCATTGCTCTCTCTCTCTCTGCTGTAACAACATGTTAAACAAGAATGAAAATGTTATAAAAATTATAGATAATGAATAAAATGGCTATTGCGACGATCCGTGAGCAATTTTTTATGCACATTAAGAGATATAATGTTAAAGATTTTAACATTATTAATAGAATGAAAGCTTGTCTTGTATGATTGCAAATCGGTTGAAAAGTAATTAAAACTGTTAAGATAAACGGAATATAAATATTGTAGTCTGATTGCGGAATATAAAAAAATGCCATATAAATTACTCAGTTTAGGAAATGGATGATTATTCTATGAATAATGTAACATTGAGTATGTTTGCAAGGTAAACTACATGGGGTAAATTACCCCTAATGGCATGTGATGTCAACTATGTACATCAATATTTACAGGGTGACTGGTAATTTGACCTGTTATTAGTGGAAGTTGGTATGTAATACATAAGATTAGTAATCCACACCCTCATACCTGAAACGTAGGACGCATAGAGTTTTGTTATTTTCATGATTTCTGAAAAAGAAATTAGGATTTCTATTTTCAAACTGATCATTCGTAACAAAAACTTAATGCCATTAATTTCAATTTTGTTCTTGAAACGACCCGTTTTGTTTTCCTTTTCTGGGGGCCAACCACCACCTCTTAAAGCAGTATTATTGTAATCTTACTTCAGTGTGAGAAATAGATGAAGCTATACAGGATGTCTAGCTCCGTCACTTTCCCACACTGAAGTAAGATTACAATAATACTGCTTTAGGAGGTGGTGGTCTAGCTCCTGAATTTTAATACTTATGTACTTAGTGCACTTAAGTCAAAACGTTATTTATTATTTGTACCATTTTATCAATTACTGCGTCAGTCTGAGTTAACATCAATGTCAAAGTAGCTACCGATTCGTTGCAGTTGCCTTAGGGAAATCAAGATCATTCTGATTGTACAGAACTGGTAAGATTATCAGTATTTTTCATTTGCCCAATATTTTATTTGGCTTTAAATTATTACAATATTTTAATAAAATAATATTCTCGCCCCTTGTTATCATGTAACTTCAACATAACTGGCGAAATATGAGTGTACTATTACATAGGTAAATAATGTTCATAATAATGTATAATCTGCATGAGTTTTTCGAGAAAAAATAATGTTCTTATGTAATTTATTTGTAATCTATTTTTAATTTATTTGCCTTGGTAATACTATTGCATATCCGACATGTGTAGACCGATGAGCCTAAAAATTTTACGTTTATAATAAGAACTCATGTACACAGTTATGCAATAAATATATCTGATCTTAATATTCCTACTACCCGACTTCCTACTTCCTACTAATATTATAAATGTGAAAGTTTGTGAGATGGATGTTTGTTACTCTTTCACGCAAAAAGTCTTAGACGGATTTGGATGAAATTTGGAACACAGATAGTTTATAACTTGGATTAACATATAGAATACTTTTCATCCCAATATCCTTAAGGGATCGAGACTTATGCGGGTGAAACCGCGGGGCGCTGCAATTATATCATAAACTATCTTTATCTTTACACCTCTGCCTAACCCTTCGGGGAAAATAGGAGTGATGTTTTGTAAAATGAAATGGAGTAGGACATTAACTGATATTGTTAATTTATTCGTTGTACTTAATTATCTATTTCATAAATTACAATTAATTACACTTTTGTTTTTTTACGTTAACCAGAATGTCAATTCAAGAGACTTGCTTAATATGATACTCAAAAAACATTAATGTTAACGATATTCGAAAATGCGTAAAATTCTATTCTTTATTCATAAATATTTTCGGAGCGACGTAACCTTAAGGCCAATTCCCGTAACTAAAAACGTTCAAAATGTAGTCGCAAACTTATCTCAACGACAATCAAATGTCAAAAATGTAGGTACATTATAGGTATTTTTGACATACTGAGACTGAGATCAGACTGTGAATGTTCTTAAAATTACGAGAATTTCCCCTCTAATCTCAAAAATGCTGAAAACCATCATCCCTAAGAACTGTTTGGCTGAGAACCTTCTCGACGAAATGATTCTTTAGAAGGAAGATGATGTCAATAGCTTATTAAGTCCCGAAGAGGAGAAAAATTATACGGTTTAGCAAGAGTGGTGATAGTATTAGCAGTTAGGTTCTAGGGAAATTAGGAAAGTGGTTTGGGTGACTGTACCCTCTCTACATAGGATTTTATAAAAATCTTTTATCCGTGGAATAAACTGACGTCTGAGAGTTTTTGTATGGAAACACTGTCAAAAATTTCAAAATTTATTCAAAGGATAAGACATTATACTAGATAGAAAAAGTTGGTCAAATTTGCCTTTAGTTGATATTTTTACTCGACTTTACATTCATACGATACGACGACGCAGTACTGTAAAGTACAATAGCTTGAAACTTTCTATCATCTTTGAAATTAAACACAGTACCGTAAACTAAAAATATTATGATCAGTTAGGCATAGCATCTTGAAACGAAGTTCTTTAACGTGGCTTTCGGTAGGAGTTGACTGGCAGATCGTCACGGAACGAAAAAGCGTTATGCCCGAAAAAGTTAGTTTCAAGGTCTCAAGGCGGGAGAAGTCATTTGATGATTTCCCATCCACAAAAAAAAAAAAAAAAAAAAAAAAAAAAAAAAAAAAAAAAAAAAAAAAAAAAAAAAAAAAAAAAAAAAAGGTCTCAAGTTTCAAGTATCAAAATGTTTGTATTTTTTTTAATACCAAGCCATATAGCATTAGTTTTAAGTTTCTAAAACTTATACACGATGGCTTAATAAATACATAATATACAGCGAAAGGAACTTCGTTCCCGTTGCCCCACGACGCCACCCGACGTTCTTTTAAATAATTTATGACAGGATTGGTCAGACAGAGAGGAGTGGAAAGGAGAAAGTGAGGCCTTTGCCTTGCAGTGAGACACCTCGGGCTGAAAATAACAAAATAATAATAATAATTAATGACAGTCGACTAAACTAATGATACGATTTGAATCAGTTATGGTACACACAGGTTTTTGAAGAATTAAAAAAATCGCAAAAGCACTCCCCAAAATCGTCTTCATTCTTTTGATGTGCGTCTAGAAACCAAGATAGCATAGACTGGTGTAGAGTATAAACTTAAAACTGACACTAAATCTAGCCGCCTTGCATCACAATTTAAAATCAGTTAAGCGGAAGCTTATCATGTTATCGTTAAGAGGCAGTTATTGCGTCGCCGACGCCAAAGTATCAAATATGAAGTTTTTTCAAGGGTCTTTCTCCGGGATATTGTTTAGTCAGCGATTAACGTTTATTGTCCGGGCGGCTATACAGGATGCACACTTGTGAACACTTGATGGAGGAATATCCATAACGTTGGTGAATTTTCTCGTGTAATCTGTTTACTGTTTCGCGTTTTTAGTCTGTGATTGGAAGTTTTTGGAAAAAAGTAGGGCTTTTTATAATATTGTTTGAGCTGTTATCATTTTCGAGTCTGTTAAATATCTGACGACTTTGATAAGTGTATTTATTTTACTATTATGTCATGTCCAAAATCTTATCACAATAAACGTTTTTGTTTTGAAGAGTAAAAATACTTAAACTGCTTTTAGTTAGAAAAAATAATATTCGACTAACAAATCAGTGTTACCAACAAAAACTTTCCAAGATATTTAGCAGTCTTCAGACGCCAATCGATACTGATACAATTTTTTTTTATTTTGTTTACTTGAAAGCTGAAGTAACGTAAAAAAATAATGAACGGTCGATTTATAGTTACAAAACCTTTCAAGAAGCGTTAGAAATTCGGCCTTATTACTATTCAATTACGTTGTATTTTCGCCTGTTCGCCGTTCACCGCAGATCGACACGTAATACAGAGTTCAGGGCTTGCGTCCGTCGTTGGAGCCCAATGGACCTCTTCCTTTATTTGAATATTTATTAAATCATCCCCCCTTTACCCCAAACGATCAGAATCCCCCTTAGTGTTGTGACAACGAGTTTTTCCTTCGCGTTTCATTTGGCTTATCGAGAAAATGTTTGTGATGAAACGTTGTTTTTCGACTTGGAACGTTCTATTTTTGGACCGAAATAATTTACAAATACCTACCTATTTTCCTATGTTAAAACAATCACATATGATACTAATTGGTTAACACTCTTTAAAATATGTATTTAAATACGATATTTAGTGTGAACTCCTTTTTGGAAAAGCAGTTTTTTTAATTTTTTTATTTGCAGCAAAAATATCTTAAAAGTCGTTATAAAATAATAACACATAGTGTAATAATGTATACACTGCATTATGTACCTGCAGTGGTAATAGATAGGCTGTTACATCTACTAAGCAGCTTATCGACCGAAACCACAGCGACACGCCAGGCTTCTTCGTTCTATAGTTAGATAAGTATATATTAATGTCAGATATTTCAGTATCACCATCATAGGTACAACCGCGAACTTTTGCGGTGAAACCACTTTTCAACCTTATTACAAAGGCAATAAGGTTGAAAAGTGGTTCACCGCAAATGTCCGCAATGGTACTTATTTTTGTCAGTAAAAATGTATTATGTATAGGGTTTGTATTACAATCTTTGATTGATAGGAATCAATGTGAGAGATAAATATCGATCTTTGAGTGTTTTTTTTTTCAAGAAACACTGTAATTTTAGTTTTTTTTTTCTTTTTTGTATTCTTCAATTTTTGAACCGTTTCGGATAACATTTTGTATTAATTAAGAGAGGTAGACTAGGAATCAAAAAATATTAATATAATTAAGAGGCTATTTGGATGGATCACATTTATTTATACCTACACACGAGTACTTGACGGTAAAGCCGGGCTGTTCTGTTAAAATCTTACCGCGAGAACTTGGGTGAATTGAGCTTTGAGTGAGCTGTCAAACCAACATGATGCTAATGAAATGAAATGTAATGTGAAATGACATTGTTTATTCTGTAAATAGGATATCGGAATTACTTTTACACGTCATATTAAAAAAAATAATTAAAGCTAGATGGAGTCCACATTTCCTATCTGACTACCGCTGAGAAGAAATGGCGAAACAAACTCAGAAGTCAAAGTCTCTTTTAAAGTCCAGACATAATCTTGGTCAAATCATGTGAGGACCATGTAGATCCGTGTCTGAAATGGTCTTTTGAGGAAAGAACCACACAAATTTCAGTGGACTTGGCCAGTCAGTGCAAGCATTTGTCAGTAATCGTGTAGCTCAACTCAGGACTTAAGCAGTTCAACGGCTCGACAAACAATACCAAAAGCACTATTGAGCTCCCTAAAAGCTCATTTTACCTTAGCTTTCATAGTGAGATTTTTACAAAAAAAGACCAGCAGTGATGTGACCACGAGTGACGGATTCTAAACAGTTTTACTCGAATCTTAAATACCGTCATGTACACATCCCCATCAGTTATTAGCTCAAAAAACCAGCCAAGTGCATGTCGGAACACGCACAATGAAGGGTTTTGGAGTTGGGATGATTTTATCCCAAAAACAAACTTAACATTGTTGTTGAAAAATATGTTCTCCTATACATCGATATACGTCACAGTCAATTCTCCAACTGCAAATGTAAGTTTGTAATCGGATTTTTTAATGTTATAAAACTACAAATTATTGATTTTCGGACGTTTTCCTTTACTTGTGCTGTGAGGTCTTGCTTGATGCCAAATTTCATGATTCTAGGTCAACGGGAAGTCCCCTATAAGTTTTGATTTATTTGATAATGTCGCATAAATGGCCGTATTTTTTCATTGTGTTGACTTAGAAGCTTGATTTTTTTAGAGATTAAAGGGACCGTAGATTTACGTATTTGATATTAATTTCATTTTGATATCTTTACCCGTTCCTGAGAAAAAGGATCTTAACTGACAAACATACAGACGGACAACGAAGTGATCCTATAAGGCTTCCGTTTTTTCCTTTTGAGGTACGGAACCCTAAAAATCAAAGTCATGGTCCAATCATACGACTAAAACCCAACTTAATAGAAAAGCATACAAAAATACATTTCACATTCCCACAATATGTAAATTCTGATGTAAAATAAGCTCAGACTGAGTTTCAGTCAGCTGCTAATCAATTTTCATTTACCTACTTAGTTTAGTTGAGCCACGTCGGTCCTCCAGTGCTGAATATAGACGTTTCTGTGCTAAACAGTTTTAGTTTATAAAAGCGACACAGATCGATAATGTTTAAATCTAGTCTTTTGTATAGTTAAAGTGTGCGTGTGTGGGGGGGTGGGGGGTTGTTATCAGGAGGAGTCTGTGTTTTCTAATAGCTATACCTTAAAATCGAAGGGAGAGATTACTTCTATAGGCCACCATGCCCTATAGAACCCCGCATCATCGCTTACCATCAGATGAGATAGGGTCAAATGGAACCCCATTAAATATTGTCTCAATGAAATAACTTTTCTCTGCAGTCTGGCAAAAAATTATCTTATCGTTGACTGGCGACCGTTGTACGCGTCATGAACACCATTATCCCAAAATTATAATTCTTACGTTTCATAGGTTTTGAGAACAACCTCTGTGGCAGACGGACACACAAGAATTATTTTTATCTGTAATGCCGGAATTTTAAAAAGTATATAAATTATAACGAGGAAGATACTTGGTTGACTCAGATTTTATACTAATATAAATCTGCTGTACATATAACTTCTGTTATGTAGGAATTGTCACGACTAATTACATCTATCAATGATAATTACAGCACATAATTTTATTATGATGCCGCCAACATGCAAATTATCAACACATTCATGATATCAATGTCATCTATCAATTAATATCAATTTCAAATATATTTTGTAAATTATTTATTGGCATCTAAAAATGTAGGTATATCTAAACAAATGAACATTAATCTATACATACATGCAATACAAATAAATAAAATTGAAGTGTCTGTTTGTAATGTCAAAATAACAACTCTTTACTAAATGTAGGGCAAAACTTGGCTAATTCGTGATATGCAGCTATTCGGTGATAGATAATTGTGTTTTATTACCAAGTTACTACTGACTTGATAAATGTACATTTTTCAATCATTATAGTATTTGCCACATTTTTAGATATAAGTTAGCAAAACTTATTTTGTCTACTATATCACAGTAAATTTAAAAAATAGTCTGATCAATGATTCGAATTTTACAAGTAAAAAACAAAACTATCACCGATTACCCAAGTTTTGCCCTATAAGAAAGTATAAACGGCATTTATAACAAAAAAGCATTTTTTTTTAATTTTGTCTGTCTGTCCGTCTGTTTGTTCCGGCTAATCTCTGAAACGGCTGGACCTATTTTGACAGGACTACACTCGCAGATAGCTGATGTTACGGGGGGTAACTTAGGCTACTTTTATTTTATAAAAATAATTATATAGGTTCCGCGCAAAAACATTGAAACCCATGAAATTGTGAACAAAAAGTCGGAATTGAAAAATTTATTTTGTATTTGCCAACCCATTTCTTGAGGATAGTTATAGGCTATTTAACATCATGCTACAACCCTAAGGAGTCGAGCAAAAAGAAAAAAGTCAGAAAGAACACTAAGCGAAAACGGACTAATAGCGCGGGCGGGCGATGCAACGTGACGGGTCGGGGGATAAGGCAGTTTTATTAAAATGTGGCTATTTTGTTAGTATATTGTTTATCGTACGACTTCCATGCGAAGAAAGTCGCGAGGCGAAGCTAGTTTTATTAATAAATCGATAAAGATGCTGACTGACTAATATACGAGCAATTTCTTCCATGACACTCATTGCAAAACCAAATTGCAATACTATAACAATTTTATGGGAGAATTTATGGCAGTATTATAGGACAGTTCCTTCAGAATTTACCTATAATATTGCCGTATTTTGCGAAGATATTTCTCCATTAATATTACAAAGTTACCTCAAAGCGCCATTTACGACATCCATAAATGTAAATGCAATTTTTGTTGCAACCGCGATGACGAGTGGCTACGAGCTACGAGAGTCGTAGCACTTCTACGAAATCGCTACGCGCTACTTAGAATGCTACGAATAGTCTACGCCGTAGACACCCGTCTGTTTAAATTATAATTTGACAGTGAAATGTGATTCGTTTTCATTTTTATGTAAACTTATAAATTATTTATGTATTTTCTGTTAAAAATGTGCATATTTTGTCTGTACTACATCAGCAAAGGAGAAGATTGGTGTGGTATTTGAATTTAAAAACTGTACAATCCATACTTGAAGCAAGCAAATATTTCCAAAGTACTTTAAAGACTTTAAACTTCGAGGTAATAATATATATTAAAATTGTCAATTCGTATTGAATTCTCTTGCTACAATTTATAATGCTGTCTCTAAAACCAAAAGATTTCAAGTCACCTTTCATCTTTCTTCTAAACCCAGAAATAAATTATTAAACTTCTTACCACATGCAACCCAATCAACTCCATAATAAACAGAACTTACCATAAGACACAACATACCTATACCTATGAATGAACGGTTCAAGTCAGTCGAGCCGGATTCACGGCGAAAGTGAAGAGGCCATGGGAGGTGAGTTCGCCGAACCTGACGCACAGATGAAGGGTGCCGAGCAAATTGAAAATTGCTCGCTGTTCCAATCTCTAGTGTTCTTGATTATTTGTGTACGTCCGGAGAATTGCGGCTGCATATTTTGATAGGAATTGTGGATTAATGGTATGTCGTCTGGCTTATTGGACAACTGATTCTATTTTTGGTGCTGAGAAGCTTTTTCGCGAGCATGGCCATTTTTAAAAGTTGAAATGACTACAATTGGAAATAAATCGAAAATTGTAAAAATCTTTTTTACAATTTCCGAAAAACAGTTTTTCGCGTTCATGAACACGACAATGTTTGAATAATAATATTTATGTATTACTATAAGTGTACAGCGTGCTAAGTAAAAACTAAGCCCCAAAAACCGTAGTAGCGGTTTGACTGTGAGGTCTAGCGAGCCTTTAAACACAGCTAAAACTTTTAAATACTTAAGGCTTAGGTTAGCTCTTTAACAAATTTCCACACAACATTAGCATTTTCATAATAATAATAACTTTATGTTGTAACGGCCAATGGCTTGATGGTCGAAAGCCTCGACGAACATCTCTCGAGGCTGTCGTTAGGCGGTTGGATCAAGAGCCTGATCCAGAAGGCAGTACTCCTCGATACGGCTCGTATTGTGAGGAGGTTTCTGTCTCTGCAGCCCTAACTACCGGTAGCTTGGACCCTGCTCCCGATACCGGCGGACCTCTATTTTTTTATATTTTTAAATGTTTTTTTGTATATATTTTTATGAGAAATATTTAAAAATGTAAATAGATAAGAAAGAAAGAAAATAAACGAATAATTTTACTTAATTATGGGATATTAAACAGCTCCAAGTAACAATGTATTTACATTTTTTTTAAACAAAATAACAATAAGTACCTGTATGCCATTTTATCCGTGTATTGTATTTATCACACATTGGTCAGGCAGGGGCCATAGTCCTTCCATAGCTTTAGATAACCAGTCCAATTTAGCCATCCAAACCCATGGCCCAATATTTTTTTTGTCTCCATATCCTGCAATTGTCCTACACCAACCGAGGATTGTCCTTGGGTGCACTTGCATAGTACGCACAAGGATAATCGTCGGTTGGTGCCTTATTTCCATTGAAAGCGTCTAACGGGCCTCTGCGAGTTGGCTTCGGCCCCTCATATGCCTTTCAAAGGTCCGGGACCATAGGGTCCCGAAAAATATCAAAAAAAGTACCTGTAAGAATTTTCAGTTAAAACCGACTGTACCATACTCAGTTTTCAAGAGACATAATTATGCAAATATTTTGTGAAAAATTTCAAAGAAATTGTGTTTGTTCGACGTGCGAGTGTTTGAGCTATTCAAAGTTTACGTGACTGAAAGCGTGAGTGAGAAGCTTATCTTAAAAAGAATCACATTTTTAGAAAGTGATATTATTTAAATAAAACATTTTGCGTAGAATGCAAATATGAACGTGCAGTATTACCTTCGAGAAGGTCCAGGATAGGCAGTGAATGTCAACAATCTCATTTCTTTAAGTTGCTACATAAGAGCGTCTGTATTATTTTTATTACTTTGCCGACAAAATAATCATACAGATGTTCAACCGTGTTTGCACAAAAATTTTCATGTCGGTTCGTCAAGCTTTACAGTACCAAATATGTGTAGCTAACTTCAACGAGAAGAAACAGGCATTGTTCATCATGTTAGTATGCCTTTTTGTTTTACTTTATTGACCGAAGATAGTTCTAAGATTATGTTTGAAAGTACCTACTTACCTAATAATTATGACACAGCAAAAGTCTGACTACCCACTTTCGATTCAAGAAAAACGAATGATGACATTTTTAAATAAAATTATCATTATCCGATTTTCTGAATCAACTAAACCTTTTTACGCAATAGATGTGTCTTATGTTTATTTTCAAATCTTACACAAACATTATACTACCATCAAAAATACGTACTTTATGCTCAAGAAAACCAAAATTTACCACACAAACAGATCGATACCTGTAGCATTCAATATTAAATGTACTGATTTGACACGTGTCGGTGACATGTGTCGGTGTTAACATCATTAGCCTAACGCTAGTTGTTACCAATCGAATGTGTGTGGAACTATTAGATTATCTGTAATGTTGTGGATTTACAGGTCATATTTAAGTGAGGAATGAGGTCCTGGGTTCGATTCCCAGGTCAGGCAAAGTGTTATTGGGGTTTACTATCTGGAATTTCTCAGTAGCAGCCCGGAGTCTGGATTTGTGTGTTGATGGCAATAGGCTCGCTCCCTATTACTTGGGACTTAAACATAACTGGTGAAACGTGCGTGTACTATGGGTACACCTTTGCCTAACCCTTCGGGGAAACAAGGCGTGATGTTATGTTATATTTAAGTGAGCTGTGTCTGACCTAGAAAAATTTGTGTTTGCAATTTCAATGTTTTAGCATTCTCTTAGAAAGATGTATATTTAGTTTACCCCCATACCTAAACGTAAGTTTTGTTAGAAACAAGCAGGATTTAGATGCATTTCATGTAACTACGATTATAATTGGATTTATTTATATTTATATTTTTTTATGGAAACTATTTATCAGGACCAATAAAGTAAACATTTATTTCCTTGGTTTGTAGGTACAGTAAATAAGGTGTGACAGTTAAAATATGGGTGATCCTTGTACAATCTACCTTATATTATGCATGCAAAATTATTATAAAATGACTGAGTTAATATTATATAAAATAAAATGCAACTATTTATTAAATATACTTTTGAGGTAAGTACAATAGTTGAATAGTAGTCGGCATGGTACATTCATATAATAAAACATTTTTGACAGGAGTTAGGGCACATTCATTCAACATTGTATTAATTTAAACTTGTTTTAACTTGTCAATTTTTGTCAATCCCCGTAAAACAAAGTATGGAATACTTCTTTTTTTTCAATGTTCTTATCTTCTCACAAACGTATAAAGAGCTGTAGCCTTACTGTTATCGCTACAATCGCAGTAGCTCAACGCCCCTAATTGACGCGAACGAACGAAACTTCCGTTCGACGGTTTACGATTTCCCTTCTCAAATGAACAGCGATACGTCATTTCCTTGCGCACCGATTGGTTTGATCGCGGTAACGACTTATCCGGTATTAATTTGTTCTGACGCAAACTCGTCATTGACGCGTCAATGGTTCCTTTATATGTGGTTTCGTTAGGCTGTGGTTTGTGGCGTGTGTGAGTTCGGATTATAGTTTTGTTTCTGTTCCATTGCCCGCTTTGTTTTTATTGTTTCGTTTTATTTTGCTGGTGTGCGGGCAATGGAAGAGTTGACAGATGAGTTGATAGCTTATTTTTTTGAGTGATGGAATTTTTTTTTATTGAGCAGCATTTTTTGCTAGGGGTGTATATATTGAAATCTTTCAGGCTCAATTAAAACATAGTCAATAAAATCTTTGCGCAGTTCTTTGCAGGTGTATAAAGCAGAGCATTCTTTTTCTCTTTTAAGTGAACTACTTTTAGCTCGAGATAGAAATTTTGGAAACCGAACAGTAAACACGATCATTTTCACTGACAAAATTTCAACAAACAAAACTCCACGTTATCAAGCCATAGGCAATCTAATACCATCCCTTCAAAACAAAGTAAAATCGATAAGCTTTGCGTCTTTGCTCCCCTAACACAAACATAACCACGGGATAAGACTATCTTTGTATTACAATAGTTATCTTTTGAACGATCTGTGCAAAGATTCTGTAAAATGAAAGCAAGACTGTATAATGACCCAAGACGGAGGGTTTGGTAGATATAGGTACTGTCTCTTTCATTCAATATAGTGAAAGAAGAAGAGAGGCATTAAGCTACCCAAAATTGGTATAAATTTGTAGCTTTATTAACCCCACACAAGTTCCCTATTAGAAGCCGTTTGCATGAGCGCTCAACGGTTTTAACGATTATGTTTATTATCGTTTCGAGTGTATTTTTCTTATGAACTTATGGGGTTCATGCGACATTTGAGAGATTAAACTATCATGTTTTTTTTTGCCCTGGTATTTCTTTTTGTTTACTGGTAAACCTCATTTTTCACCGTTACATGTGATTTGGAAATCATAAATTAAAGTCACTAACCCGATCCAGTGGATAATACAAAAAATCTGATGTCCTAATAATAACCTTCGATTCTAAATACATATTATTCTGTACACAAATTCACGCCTTTTTCCAAAGCAGCAAAATAAATCGCAGAACCTCACGTGTTACGATTCCCACAGACACTATCATCCGGCTTCTTCCTCTAAACTCCACCGATATTGACAAAACCCAATTCTGACAGGTAAGTAGCTACCTGAAATCTCCCAAAACCTATCCATAATAGGATACTCAAAGCAGACTTAGCCACGATCCCTAGCACGTCGAGATTATCGCACGGTCCTCATGCTGTGTGTACATTAGCTACTTAGATGAGCTTATGAAGTCACTTTAGATGCAAAATTCTGTTACGGAGCGGCTTTTCAGAAGGCCAGTGTGTCGATAGCCTTATGAATTTATGTGTGGCTTCTGCGGAGTTTACTAAATCGTGTATTGATAGCGGTTTTTGGTTGGCTCGCAAGTTTGTTAGCCGTTTATAGAGAGGAGAAGTTTCTGTTTTGCATTATTTTGAAGGCTTTGTGTTAAGGCTGCCTATTTGTATAGGAAATGTTAGATCGTAGCTTATTTCAAAAGTAACTGAGTTGAAACATGATCATAAGTTCATTACAGATCATTTAACGATTTTATCGTCACTTTTAGGTTCAGGGAAATTGTTGTTTGTAAAATAGATACACTTCGTCAATTTGCCGTGTTAATAGCCATTTCATTTAACTGTCAAAGACTGAAGTTGTGATTCAAATAAACGGACAATTAAGCTGGTATTCATAATAAACAATTAATTTTCCTGACTTTTCATTGGTGACAGTCTCGAGCTATTTCACTTTAATCATCATGATTTTCGTTTCACAATTAATCATTATAACTTCAGTAAATTTCGAAAATGTTCGAATGAATGTCTTTATTTACACTTTGAGCTACTGAATCGCATACTTTGTTATCTATATTTTATGTTGTATTAAAACTTACCCAAAACGTATATTCTAATTACTTTCTTCCGTCGTCACATAATTTGCTAAATTGTGTGACGAAAACAAAAAAGAAATCAGAAGAATATTTATCAGAACCCCATTATCGTCCATCCCCACAACATCAGAATAATAAAGACAAAATTCACAACCGATTAATTGGATACTCGTGTAAGCATCTTTCGATAACATTTATCTCCCTCAATATTATTACGAACAAAATTCTCGAACATAAAAAGGCCCATTAATGGACTAAACGTGTTTAAATGAGCGAAACTTACCGCAATATTAATTATGTTATATTAAATAGGTACATTTATTTTCACTGTAATTATAATGTTAGTACACAACTAAAATAATGTAGGGATTTTGTCATACAAATGCACTCTTAGGGAAATAAGGTTTAGCTAGACCATTTAAATATCAGGCTGTTGCTGATCCACAGAAAAACAGACCTAAGTGCCTTGTTATAAAATAGATATTTAAAAGGTAAACAAATTATCGGGAAGACGACCACTGCATGTTGACTGCTTTAGAGACTGCTAATCCTCGTTTATTTTAATGTTTTTCATCAGCAATAAAAAGGAAGAAAGAAAAAAAATACGAAATAAAATAAACATTGGTGCAAATGATTCTAATTTCGAGAACAAATGTAATGGACATGTTATTAAAAATACAAATACAAGAATACAAAAACTATTTACTGGCGCAAAACAAATTCTAGAACTCCCCGACTCCTGCGCTAGTTATAAACTGTGTTGCAGGAGCCAGTGTCCTCCCGTAATAATAAAAAGACACAAAGTTTCGTTGTTTTATGACAGCACAAAAAACATTAAAAAATATAATAAAAGGAAACGGAAGAGTTTGCGCATCATTTTCATCAAAAGTATTAACTAAAGATTTATCAGCATCGTGTGGGCGTGGTACAAATCGTGACCTAAAAACAGTTGTTTTAAAGCAACAACTTGGCAATAATGCTGCTCACACTGTCCCCTTTATTTATAAATATTGCTTAAAGTTAAGTAATAATTAGCGACTGTATAACGAACCATACATTCGTGACGTTTAAACGTATCTTAACTTTAAGCAACGTGTATAAATAATCCCGTATATGTTTAGGGAGCATGCATGTGTTTATATATGTACAAAAACACATAAAATAAACAACGTATGACCCTTCTTGTGTAACGACTCAATAATACCTACACCACCCTATATAGCGTACTCCGGTCATAAATGTCACGACAAGAATCGTAAAAAAATCTAGAAATGTCATACATGTATCACGTCAATATCAATAAGTTTTAGTGGGCTTACCATTATCCATTACAGTAGACGTTACACCATGGGAGGCTCATAAAATATGCCATAGCACGCCATAGTAGGTAAGTGATTCGGTTCCTTTTGGGTGCCAAAGGATAGGTCGTGTGGACGAAATTAGAATTTCGATTATGGATGATGTATGGGACTGGGGAACGCGGGACCCGCTTGGGAATGGCACATCTATTTTTAACCTGTAGATATTGTAGGTTATTGATTATTTTATGAAGCAGATCGGAGGTTTATTTAACCTGTTAAAGGAATAAAGGATTTTCATTTTGAGTTTAACTAAAATCGGCTTCATTTTTCATGTGTTGACTGAAAATTCACTCGTAAAATGGTTGGATAGTTATGCTAGCTAGGCCAGCATGTATATACATATCACTGAACCTAAAACCTGCAATAATTTCTAGTCTAACTATAAAGGGTCATGTATGGAACCCATTACAATGTCAAAAGACAAAAACATCAAACACTATTGGCACTAATTCATTAAATTGTTTACACCGAAATTCGCCACTCAAAACCCAACTTGTTACTGCAACAATAAATCATCATCATGATTTCAGCCGACAGACGTCCACTGCTGGACATAGGCCTCCCCCAAGCACCGCCACTTCGACCGGTTCTGTGCTTCCCGCATGCAGTGGATTCCTGCGGCCTTCACAAAGTATCGGTCTACCTTGTGGGAGGCCTTCCAACGCTACGTCTCCCGGTACGCGATCGCGACTCCAGAACCTCTCAGCCCCATCGGCCATCTGTTCTGCGAGCAATGTGCCCTGCCCACTGCCACTTAAGTTTGGCAATTGTTCTGGCTATGTCGGTTTCCTTAATTCTCTTGCAGATCTCTTCAGTTACAATAATAATTAATATTTAAATAAGACTAAACATTTTCAATCAACCACTAATAAAATAAATCGTTACTATTATGTATAATTTATTATTTTAATGGAATTCCGAAACATCTGAAGCCAGCGAAATGCGATGAAAATTTTCAGTAACAGTTAATCTCGCTAATAAGCCTCGAGGAAGTGTGGTCGAAAGACAAACACGGGATTAATAAATATATAATTGGAACTTACAGTCGATGATTCCAGTAACCACGTGGATCTTAATAAGTACAGATGCTTGAGTTAATTTGTAGGTCACCTTTTCAGTGTTACTAGGGTTTTCAGGGTTTTTGATAAATGTGAGGTAGCCAAATATATCGCAGCACTCTTTTCTTTTAATTAAGCTGATGACAAAATAAGGATACCTATTATGAAGATCAAAGCATAGGTACAATATTATAGTAGGGCAGTCGATGTGAATAAAATTATGGACAACTGACGTCCTATTTGTATATGTACAGCCCGAAATATTATATCCTCTCGTTTCCCTTCGTATTGATCAACCACTATTAATAATAATAATATGTACAAGTATATAAAAAAGGAGGGGAAATAATCAGAGGGCATCAAAAAATTCATCCGCATCGCTGTCAATAGGAAAAGTGCCCAGAAGGCTGGCAGCATTGCCACGTTGTATGGCAATGCTGATTCTTTGGCCAAAAAATAGGCCAGCCCTCTGGTCACGTGTGGAGTCGACCAACCACCTGGCGATGTCTCGAAAAACTAAGTGGGCACTCGTACCCCACGGCCCAAGTGTTTCAACCCAAACGGCTCGAATATATAAGTCCCAATAAGATTGGAGTACTTGCGCCGTTTGAGGTTTTCCGCACCCGCAGCAGCCGCTCCAGCACAGCCTGCCGTGCTAGGAAGATGGGATGGCGCAAGGGTGTCGACACACGTTGCATCCCACACCAAAGGCCTACCTACCTTCCAAGGCATTATGGTCATACCACTATTAATCGTAAAAGAAAATGAAATCTTTTTTGCAGATACGTACATAATCAAAAATGTTGCGGTAAGTTCCGCGCCATATTTTACTTTAAAAAATAATTTTGAAGTACAAAAATAACGCGTTTTGTAGCATGTGGGACGAAAATTAGCGAATACAGAGACAACGTTACTTGGGGTTGGGACGGAGTAATACATACACACTTGTGTGCCCAGTAAATTATACAAATGTACAGCATTATACAATGTTTTTGTACAAAAAATATATAATGGCTATGAAATTATACAAAAAAATTGTTATGAGTTGGTCTTTAGATACTAGAATAGGTACCTAATGCTGTTTTTGGTAAACATTTTTGTATTTAAGATTTAAACATACTTTTTAAATGTCAGCATTTGGGCCATTCTTGATATGTTCAGATTAAAAAATATGTATCTTGTGTGACTTTTTCTAGGCGTCCGAAGATAAAATCTTATGCAAGCGTTGCCACTATGTACACTACATCCATAGATAATAGCATAGTTCGACAAATAGCTAAAATGAACAGCGGGTAATTGCGTTACACCATAACGATTGGAATGGCATTCATTTTGACAATTCAACAATATTCATTGCGTTATTAACATTGTCGAGAAGACTAATTTTTCAAACATTATTATGAAGGATTCACCTCTCAAATGTTGAATGAACCCCATAGGTACATAAGCAAAATACTCTCGTACCAACGGTAAATATAATCGTGAAAACGCGAAAATTTGACGGGTTAAGAAAAAAGTGTTATACGCAATTGGGGTGCTGATCTTAAAGCTCTTCTTGTTTTAAATACCTATATTTGCTTGACAAATAGTCTGCTTATCTCTATATTACCAGGTACTCTAATATTCTATCAAATGTCAATTCATGACACGGTTGCTGTACGGTGGTCGTGACCAATTAACCGTCAAACGGACACTATTGTTTGATACAGTGTGCACACATTTGAGCTCAAGTAGGCTTGCATGACGGTCGATTAAGTTGCCTTTTGTTTTTTAATAACAATCTCATCAGTTTTTAATTAGATATACTAGCTATTCAATGTTACCTTTTCTTTGAATGCCTTTGATGTATCGATGTAAAACGAACATGCTCACGCTTTTTTCCTATTTAACTGTGAATTTTTTAGTGACATAGGTAGAAAATGATTATCATGAATACTCGGTTATCATCCGTTCGATAAAATCAGCAGCGTTATTTTTAAAGTTTGTGTTTTTTTTTTGTGTTTCAACTTATATGAAATTTTTGAAAATCAAAAGTTACCAAATATAGCTCCCAAAACGCTGAAACATTCTCTCTTGTCCATTATTTGAGCTGGCAAGAAGTAGCTATAATTTAACATGTTTAAAATTGTGAGTCATAATATGCACAAAGTTTAAACCACTTTTACACCATTCTGACGTCGTAACTTGCATGTAAAACATTTACCGTTTATGATAGTAGACAGTTTTACTCACGTGCATGTACCAGGTTTGCATATGGTTAGTGGCGGTCAAATTGCGGCACTAAAAATAATCAAGTATGGCTGTAAACCGCGGTGATGGATCGTAGAGCCGCGATAGTGATCGGGTTAGTCGCGCTTTGTGGGACTGACATCCCTAAGATGCATGGGTAGGTTTTTTGTGGAAATATAAGCCCCTAAAAACTTGAATGTTATAAACGGTTTAAGAATAGTATTAACTGTTATTTTTTACTTTCATGGCAGTCGAATGCGAAAACAAGGTACGCCTATCTTTAAGTGATCATTTTGCGTATTTTATTCCTCAACTTCTTTAAAATTTAGACAGTGTAATAATAAAAAAATGGCCGTCTCTTTTTATTGATACATATGAGAAATATAAGTAGTAATTTTAAAGAGTTTTGAATTTTGAATGGAAATTAATGAGGGGAATTCGTATCGTAGAGTTTTAATATTCTACTTTAGACAAAAACTAAGTACCTACCTATTAAAACTAAAGAAAAATAAACTTCGTAAAAGTGCCTAGTATATTAACTTTTCAATTATCTAGACGAGCCTTATAAGGGGATTCAGGAAACGCCGGCGAAGTCCTGAAAACTCGGAAAATACTCGTTTAAAACAAAGGATGGTAGGAGAAATAAAATGTTTGAGGCGGATATCACACCTCCGCCGCGAAACCATAGCAGCGAAACCGCAGCAGTTCAATTCAACTGACTCTCATGATGCTCCGCTACTCCAATCGCGATTTTAGTAGCGGGACATCATGCGGTTTCGCGGCGGAGGTGTCATACCCGTCTTAGTCTAACCATACGTTTAAAGAAGCAGTAGGAATGTGGTGCAAAGTTTTGAAACAAGTACTAACGTTAGTTAGATAAATGTATAGTTTATCCACTGAACTAGAGGGGAGCGTTCAGAGTTTCCTCCTTAAAAACTGTGTTAATTATATTTCTTGAAGACAGGAGGTATCTTAGTTTCACATTTGTTGCACAAGTCAAATTCGTTTATCAATATACTTAAGAGAGTTGTCCCACTTGAATGTCCGGGCGAAACAGCTATCGCCCGGTGAAAAATCCACCCCGTGAGCCATTTGCGTGCAATTTCCAACTAGTTTGAAGCTTATTAGGTATTAAACTACTGAAACTATACAGAATCGACATATCATATGTGAAACCTAAATTACAACAACTAGTTCAAAGTGCTTAACATTTTTTTTTTTTACAAAAACCGACGCGCAACGGCGCGCATTGGAACGTGTTTATCCGTTTCCGGTTTTGCCGCTATAAACAGACTTTGGTCCTATGACATGTGTAGATATTCTTATCGCATGAAACTCGAATTTTTTTTTGATATATTACACTAATACATTGGAATAATATAATATAAACACAGATAACACGATCACTTCAAAAGTTTTGACACTTAACATTTAAACTTTTTTTCGATGTGTTGTTTTCGCTCACTTATAATATTCTGTACACCTACATACGGGTTTTTAATACAGAGTCATCTAGTACACGGTCTTAGATGCTCTCATAGGAAAATACTGTCAAAAAAAAAACGCGAAAAAGAGAACAAGCCGGCTGGGCCGCTCTGGTTGCTTTACCGTTTGACGCTCAAAATTTTGGGCAATCGTGGCTGCCTGGACATTTAACTGGGTATCTATTTGCAAATAAATAATGCTTGTTTTTTTCTGAAGTTCCTCATCTGAGGAAGTACCACTACTATACCTATTTCTGCCTCCAACTAGGGATGCCAGTGTAATGACAGCTATTATAGGCATATTAGATATTGAAGCTTTGTCTCTCTAGTACCTATAGCAGATATCTATAGAGGGCGCTGACTATCAGGTGGTCAGCATGCTTGTTCGCCACTCGTAACTGAAAAAAATGCACCAGAAAGAAAAAAAAAGACGATCAATTCCATTTCCACACATTCGTTCCACAATCAAAAAGTAATTTTTCCGCTCACGTGTCAACAATAATTGTGACAAGTTACCTTCGCTTTGTGCTGCCAATTCTTTGACAATGGGAGTGTCCCACAGTCCCAAACAGTCCCAAATCATCTATTTGTCACGCACCGCTTTGTAAACGAAACCCTTTTGATGCTGAGTCGAACAGGTGGCATTTAATAGTTGTGTCTGTTTGTTCACGGGATCTTTGTTGACTGTTTGTGTTGATTGAAAATAGCAGTCGTTGTGGGAAGACTGGGGTGTTATGGTTACATTAAATGTATTTTTTTTTTTTTTTTGCAGTTCTGTTGTAATTTCTGATGATTCCTTCTTTCAAAGGAACTCTTCTTTATAAGACGGCTTACCATATTGAAATTCTAAAACTATGACGCCTTCATCAATTTCACAATTGACAAAATCTACCGCAGGCTGCCTTACAATACGAGTCTATTGCTTTATCTTTCACACAAATACAAACATTTAAAAAAGATATCAATAAAACTTTAAATAACAATAATACTTCTAAGCATATTTTATTCATCTGCCTAGCCTTTTCCCACCTATATTGGGGTCGGCTTCCAGTCTAACCGGATGCAGCTGAATACTAGCATTTTACATGGAGCGACAGCCTATCTGACCTCCACAACCCAGTTACTGGGTAATACGATACCCCTTGGTAAGACTGGTTGTCAGACTTTAGGGCTTCTGACGACCCATAACGACTGTCAAAGATCCACGAATGACAGCCGGGACCAACGGCTTTTTTTTTTTTTTTTTTTGTGGATGGGAAATCATCAAATGACTTCTCCCGCTCTGGGCGGAGCGGGAGGGCGTGTCAGACTTTTACTGACTAAAACCCACCCGTGTTCCTTCTGTTGCCTGTGCCGGGGCCACGGTAACTCTTTCGAACATCCCGCAACCCTAGCTGGCATCGGCCCTAGCGGACCCCGTCAATAGTGCTGACATCTCTTTGAGGCGCGCGTGGAACACGACGCGCCGTCGACTCGGGCTTGGTCCTTACCGGACGGCGAGCTACCCATTGCTCGCCGTCCGCAAGCCCGCGCCTACGGTGGCCGGGAATCAGCTGCCAATTCCCGACGCCCAGGGCGTCTCCTGCGGCGACTAGGGGCGTGAGGGTGCAAAGCTTGCCTCTCCCTCACGCGTCCCGCCTCCTCCTTCACGAGCATTACTGCTTCGCAGAAGGAGGTAATGGCTTCCCATGCACTCTCGCTCCGTACCATGGCCTGGACCAGGGCCGGACGCGAGAGATCGCCGCCGCCGATCGCTTCCGCGAGGACACGGCGGTGCTCCGCCCAAGCCGGGCAGACCTCCACCGTATGCTCCACCGTGTCCTCCGGGCGATCCACACAGTGGTGACACCCGGGCGTTTCCTCCCGCCTTATCCGGAACAGGTACCTCCCGATGCACCCGTGTCCGGTGAGGACCTGCGTCAGGCGGAAGGTGAGGACGCCGTGGCGCCTCTCCAGCCACTCCTCAAAGAGGGGATTTATCGCCGCAATTGTGGCGTGCCCAGGGACCAACGGCTTAACGTGCTTTCCGAGGCACGGAGGAGTCTCGGTATGTAAAGATGGTCACCCAACCACGGACCAACCCCGGCAAGCGTAGTTTAACCTGATGGATCGACCCATGCGGCTGTTATTACTTAGCTAGGAGCTCCTTTTCTAAGCATATTTTATTATCTTGATACAATTCTTGGAACTACACAGCAGTCAAACCAGTTACCAATCCATCATTTATCTACGTTAGCGATATCAGTGACATCAAGCCCATCTCCCGAGTAATTTCAATAATGACGCCATAATCTAAGTAATTAGGTAATTATCCAGTTTCACAAGGTGTTTAATCTCATCAGGCGATAACTGTAATATCATTTTAGAGTTTATGGCGCAATAATTCCATTACTACCGCAGATAAATGTTATAATTATGAATTATGTTTGAAAGTATTCACATAATGTAACTAACTCAATTTGAAGCTTGAAAATGTTCTTTTAATAGATAATAAATATAGAAAGAAGTCTGTGGTCAGTTATGAAAGTATCTGATCAGATGTACTTACATCTGTGTGTAAAGAG
Organism: Fissipunctia ypsillon; assembly: GCA_947568875.1. Lineage (NCBI taxonomy): Eukaryota > Metazoa > Arthropoda > Insecta > Lepidoptera > Noctuidae > Fissipunctia > Fissipunctia ypsillon. The sequence goes on from OX387655.1 coordinate 4,373,193, forward strand.
AGTATATAACTTGAACAAGTTTTGTTTACAAGTGTTTTGTGTCCACTTTAGGGAATTAGTAACACATTCATCTGTATTTACATTTTTTCCAACAATTATTGTTTTAATAACAATTTTGAGAGTAGGGAGGCCTTTGCTCTGCAATGGGATAATAATAACAATGGCTTAATTGCCAAGAGCCTCGACCAACATCAAAGAGGCTTGATTCAGAAAGCGGTAAGGATACGGCTCGCATTCTTAGGAGGTTCCTCTCTCTGGAGCCCAGACCCTGAGCTTGGACCCTATTCCCGATACCGGTGGGCTACTATTTTTTATATTTTTAAATAATCTTATATTTTTTATATGTATTTAAAAATATAATGCATTTAATGAAGCTTTGATCAGGCAGGGGACATAGTCTTCCCATAGTTCTTGGTAACCAATCCACTAAGGCCACCCAAACCCATAATCCAATATGTTTCGTTTCCATGTCCTACAATAGTCCTGCACCAACCGGTGGTTGCCCTTGGGTGCATTTGCATAGTCACGCATAGTGCATATAGGGATAATCGTCGGTTGGTGCCTCCTCATCATAAAAAATTGTCTAAGGGTCCTCTGCAAGTTGGCTTCGGCCCCTCGTACGCCTTCCAAAGGTCCAGGACCCCAGGGCCCTAAAATATGTAAATATATTTAATGAAATAAGGGTAAGTATAGAGGATGATGTCGTTACGCTCTAGTGGCTGCACGAAGGCTGCGCTGACATTCATGTTCGAGGTCACCAGTATAAAGGCATGAGGAACAGAGTGTAAAGTTCACGCATCCTCCATAGAAAAGGGAGGATCCTCCGACCAGACGGGTGTTGTGTCTGGTGGGCTACTGCCCGACGGTTGATGTCGGGATGTTGAATATATGCTCATCGCGCGGTAAACTCTGATTGCGCGGTGCAGGATTTTGTGTGACGTCAGTGTGACGCGTTCACTTGTGACGATATAGATATGCCGCCACGAAGGAAATATTTAATACCTTCTCATGCACGAGCATTGATCACCGCGCTTGTTCAAGACAGGTTGGCGATTTCAGACTTATATAAACTACAAGTCCAAGTTTCCTCACGATATTTTTTACTTTACTGATGTCAGATATGTCCAAGATAAACTCAGAAAGTACATTTAAATTGAAAAAGTCACATTGGTTCTTGCTTGGATTTGAACCCACAACCTTAGAAATTAGAGGCGAGGCCTTAACCACTGGACCATCATAACGCTGAATACATTATTAAAATGTATCTAACTAAAAAACATCGACGAAAATAGAGGTTATAAAATTAACCTCAATTGACAATTGAAAAGATGTTTAAAATTAGAATTTCGTGTTTGAGTATTCAAATAATCACATTAAAGCAGTCGATTTGTAAGTGGCACTAAAAATTGGCTTCCACTGATATATTTTTTGAAACATTTATTTACATTTTCATCAGATACTTTTAGAATAGATTAGACACTCCGAAATAAAAATAAAAAACATTTTTTTGCTTATAATGTCGGTATAGAGGTAAGACGTAATTTTTTAAAATAATCCCGATACAATTTACCTTACGGCATGCAAAATTTTTACACAATTGAATTTATATAAAACATTAAATGAAATTGGATGAAAATGCTGAGAATAAAATGAAAAGGCTCCGGACACGGACACCTCCAAACGGATAAGTATGTAGGTACTTAGATCTGTCAGTGTCCGGTGTCCGCGGCTCGTCCGGGGCCTGTCCGTGCTGGTGTCGCTGATTCTTGAATGAAAATAATAGTACATACTTAGATATGTGGTAGTTTTAAGGTTAGTTTTTACACTACATTATGTTTATTAACAACAAGCGCTTCTCGCCATTAAGTAAGAAAGTTTGGCGAGTAAAAATTATAAAAACAAAGTCAAAGTCAAAGATCTTTCTTGTGAGGCAGTGGTTACAGAGTTGTTATTGAGTTAATTGGTGTGTTTTTGCATCGCTCCACCATGTTAGGCATACAATTAGTTACATTTATTATGTTAGACCTAAGTTTATGTGATATATTATATTAATTCAAAGAGACATTTCTATTGTAATAGAGCTTTATTTTGCATCAAAACATAAAAACAGTTTGGCACTAACTCATCACGAACAAAATAATACAAAATAATGTATGCTAGAGGATAATAATAATTTAAAAAAAAATGAGTGAACATGAGTTTAATAAGCTAGGTATACATAAAAAGAGTATTTGTTACTGTACTGAGGTAAAAAATAATAATTTTGCGGTAAAAAATATAAAACACACAGAAGAATCCCTAGCAGAAATCTTTTAAAAGTTAGTTGGAAGCTTGACATTTGGAAGTTCGTCAAATAAAGTAGGTAGATAACGGAGCAGGAGTTGTATGTTGGGGTTAGGTACCTACGTTTCACTGGTAGTTAGAGAGTGAAAGTTTCAAATTCTAAAACAAGGGCTTAAAAGATCCTCAAGCTATACACTATGAGTAGGTATGCGTTCTTGTTCGTGTATCTATCCGTCGTTAATTAGTGTTTATGTCGCAGCCAACTAGCTCCATTAACCTTTCAGTTAACAACCTAACCTTTGGCCTAAACGGCGTCGTTCAACTAGCGGCTTGACTGATATTCATTATAAGCTAGGTTGGAAATATGACCAACCACGCACGAGCCGAATTGGTGACAGTAACTAAGCCGGGGCACCTCGACCAAATGGGTTAGGTTAGGTTAGTACTGTGATCAAACCACGCGCGAGCCGAGCGAGCGAAGTGAGCTGTGCCGTGGCAGCGGCTACTTCCAAAAGCCAGGGTTTTAACTAAACGGCAATGTAAGCTAGTTGGCTGCGACATATATACTATTTTACGACTGATAGATACACGAACAAGAACGCGTACCTACTTATAGTATATAGCATGAGGATCTTTTTAGCCCATAAGGGTCAGTAAACACCGAGACGTGACGCAACGTGACGTTGCGCTTAATTTTTATGATACCGACGCAATATCGATCTTATTTACTACACGAAACGGTACCATTTCAGTGCGAGCATGAACGCCTGTCAAAATACGCTGAAATGCGCTGTGCTGTACAACGCGAAATACCTTATTGTGTAGTAATTAAGTTCGATTTTGTATCGCGAACTAAAAAAGTGCGCGCAGCGTCGCGTCGCTTCACGTCTCGGTGTGGATTGTCACCACCAAAGTTCATGTATGTTAAATCACTACTATGAATGAAACCAACTGGTCTATTCTGTAAAATTCTCATCGTGATAACTTAGGTGAAGTGAGCTTGAAGTGAGCTGTCATTGCACCTGATACTAGGGATCGACACTATTGGCAACTCACTTCAAACTCACTTTACCTAAGTTTTCACGGTGAGAAATGTACTGAATAGATTGGCACATTGTTTTGTTTCATTCAAAAAAATCCTTTTTCAATCTGCTTATGAAAAATATGTCCGATGCACGATACACGACATTAATCAGCAGACCTATAATTGCTTAAATTTGTTGTTAGTAGTTTGTTAGATGATACGGAATCCGTTTGAACTCTGGACCATTCTGAATTAATATTCCTTGCTGACACTTCATCCAATACAGGGTCTTTAAAGGTATCAAAACACATTCAGATCAAACATTCAGCGGATATAGTATCATTTCATGCATTTCAGTTCAGTTAATGATTATTGTGTAGATCTTTGACGGTCGTTAAGGGTAGTCAGAAGCCAAAAAGTCTGACAACCAGTCTTACCAAGGAGTATCGTGTTACAGATAGGCAGTCGCTCCATGAGAAATAGAGTGATCCTATAAGGGTTCTCTTCTTCCTTTTTGAGGTACAGAACCCAAAAAACATAGTACATGAAAAAGAAGCATTGCATCACTTGTACAAGGCGTAGTATTTAGTTTGATGAAGGAAACAAACTCAGTGGAGTACACACGATTAGTATATCTATATTGTCTAAGGTGCTTTAATAAGTCCCACTGCTTATTAATAAGTCCCACTGCTTATTAATAAGTCCCACTGCTTATTAATAAGTCCCACTGCTTATTAATCCAACTTACGTATTAAAAGGTAACTAGTTATACATATACACAATGATCATTAACTGAAACTAAAAATCTGCCTAGCTTTCTCCCAACTGAACTAATGTGGGGGTCAGCTTCCAGTCTGACCGAATGCAGCTGAATACTAGTAGTTTACATAGAACCACTGCCTGTCTGTCCTCTACAACCCAGTTACTGGAATACCCCTTGGTAAGACTGGTTGTCAGACTTTCGAGCTTCGGACGAAACGGCTGTCAAAGATCAACGAATGACAGCCGGGATCAACGGCTTAACGTGCTTTCCGAGGCACGGAGGGGTCTTGGAATATAAAGATGGTCACCCATCTATGAACCAACCACGGCAAGCGTAGGTTAATCTGATCGATCGACCCGTGTGACTGTTATTACTTATCCACAAGCCCCTATAATAATATTAAACTTACATACATATAATAAATAAATCTCGATGTTTTGTCAAGTTGTAGAAACGAAGCAGGGGCGAAGCAGGGGCGGGCCGCTAATTATCAATAAACAAATCCACAAAAAATACTACAAGATTCAGCAAAACTACAAAACAATACAAATAAAACATGCCTTCTTTGTCCACACAGCAATCAAACGTATTAATATTCTTATGCCTAATATTGGCAAAGCATTCTGACCTCATTCGTCGGTCGCCAGTTATGTTTCGCCCCGTATACCGAGCAGTAACTATGTTATGGTTGGACCGACAGTAAATATGATAAACAGGACGTATTTATACAAATGTTTAACAAACAACGTGAAATGATATGTGGAGGGGCTTTTCGGGAGCTGACTGTTAGCTTGAGTGAATCGTTTATTTGAATGCGTGATATTGTTTTGTTTATTTGCAACTTTTAACCTCTGCCTCTATTGGAAAATATTAACCCCCTTATTCATAAAAGTTGCTCAATATTAAGTAATGATTAACGTCTGGTTAGCCATACATTTGTGACGTTTAAATATCACTTAACTTTAAGGTGAAAGCGCCAGGGTAGCCCGCGAAATTCAAATTTTCTTACGTTTTTTGCAATTTGCAGCTCAGTATCTGGGTGTATGTTGATTAAAATATGATTCGCGACCGTGACAAATATGTATTTATAGAATTATAATAATTAAAGTCATCAATACAACTCTCTAAGACCAAGTAATTCTATTGAATGACTATTTCATGAAATCTTAACATTTCAGGATTTTACTGACTTAAGGAATTGTATACTGATTCTAATGATTTTAATTCTGTAAATATATATTTGTTACGGTCGCGAATCATACTTTAATCAACATACACCCAGATACTGAGCTGCAAATTGCAAAAATCGTAAGGAAATTTGAATTTCGCGGGCTACCTTAACGCTTCCCCCTTAAGCAACGTTTATGAATAAGTTTTGCTTATCAAGGTAAAATTTGATAGTGCCAGTTTTTTTTATATATTCTGAAGTCACGTAACTGATGCTGCAAAACGCAATTTAGCCTTTGTACGTTTTCAGAGATTGCATTAACTCAAACTCAAACTTAAATCATTTATTTCAATTAAACCAATTACAGGCACTTTTGAATTGTCAAAGAGATGCCCATTCCAAAACGTAGATCTCTCTCTTAATTTGTCTAGCAAAAGAATGCTGTTCAATATTCCATAGAAGATATTAAAAATTCAGTAACCCAATCTTTATCGCAACTTAACAAAACCAGCGATAGCCAAAACTTGAATCCATAAAAACTTCTCAACTAAAATTCTCAGTCACCACTAAAATTTTAACTGTCGTATCATTTTCGAAGCGTTGACAATAAATAAAATAGGTGTTTAAAAAACGTACCCGCAAAGTGCAGAGGCTGGTAATGCCGAAAATAAACTTTAACGCTTAAGGTCGTATCATAAAAATAAATGGGTTGTAGCCCTTGCAAATATTCTGTTTCAACCCTTAAAAATTTGCATAAACAGAACGCCCACTCGAAAGATTACGGTACAGGGTGATGCGTAAGCATAATTAGTATCAGTCTGTACCTATAGGGTGTAGTTCTGTTGGAGGTTAAGACGGTTATCTGTATGGGTGATCTTATGAATGTCGTTGGAATGTTTTGCTTCGTATAAAGAGACTATAAATAGCAGTGTTCAGGTGGTATGGTCACAATAAAATGTTAGATTTTTGTAAAATAATCGACCCAATCCACTAAAAGGGCGAATAACTTGGTTTTTACTTGTAGACTATTATCCAATAACCCAAAACGTTGCTTAAAGTTAAGTTACGACAAAATATAGATGGTTACACTGACTTTAATCATAATTTAACTTTGAATATTTTTAGGTATAATATTGTATCATAGTTGGAATGTTGAAGTTATTATTTCATAGTTCTGCAGGCAAAGATCAAGCGTTTTTTCTATCTTAAAATTAATCAACACTAATTGCAGACAGTAGATATTTGTAGGTGATTTGTATATTCAACCTTCCTCAAAATACTATTGCATTCCACACACTTATTATATTACTAGCTGTGCCCCACGACTTCGTTTGCATGGAAGTCGTAAGATACACAATATACTAAAATAACAGCCACATCTTAATAAAACTCCTTCGTCCCTGACCCGCCGCGTTGCATCGCCCGCCCGCGCTATTACTTCGTTTTCGCTTAGTGTTCTTTCTATTTCTTTTTGCTTGGCTCCTAAAGGTTGTAGCATGATGTTAAATAACCTAAAACTATCCTCGAGAATTGGGCTATCAAATGTAAAAAGAATTATTCAAATCTGACTTTCTGTTCACAATTTCATGGGTTTTAATATTTTTTTTTGCGCTGAACCCATAATATTTTTCTAAAATAAAAGTAGCTTACGTTACTCCTCGTAGCATCAGCTATCTACCAGTTAAAGTCCCGTCAAAATCGGTCCAGCCGTTTTGGAGATTAGCCGGAACAAACAGACTGACAAAAAATTTAAAAACTGCTTTTTCATTAATACTGTCATATGAATTTAGTAAAAAGCTGTTATTTTGGCATTACAAACAAACACTTCAATTTTATTTATTTGTTTAATTATAGATAGAAAAGTACAACATCCCATTCTACAATCAAATATCTAAACATAACGTAATGTACAAATGTACAAAATGTATAGATAAAGTTGCGTTTGCGCTGAGCAGCGACTTTCAGCGCAGAGAAGTAAATACGCGAATAAACATTAATAATTTAAGGTTATATCTGATACATCGGGGTTTGGACGATGCTGGCGAACGTTTTCTGTAACAAGGCTGTGGTGCAAGTGGGCGAAATAGTGCGACAACGCGTCTAAATCCATTATTTTGTTAGCTTTGCCAAGACTTGGTGATGTGAGTTGCTAACTAGAAGTCAGTGAATACTAACCTTAATTATATCTGCCATACGATTAAGCTGCATCCGGTTAGACTGGAACCCGACCCCAACATAGTTGGGAAAGAATGATGATATGATTTTGTAATGTCATTTTCAGCCAGCTAAGATTTTTCTTTTGGTAGTAATTTTGCTAACTCTGCAATAGCTTGGCTTCATTAAAATTCATGAATAAGGTCCGATAGAAGAAATATAATAACTGTGATTAGTGTGACTCAAATAATTAATTAATATTGAGTATTAAGTTAAGTTTAATAGTATTTAGTATTAAATTGAACTAGAACTGGAAAAACCCATGGTCAACAATAATTTTCTTCAATGCGCTAACTTTAAAAATTGACGTGTAAAAGTGTTATTTCTGACCCACTGACAGAAAATAAATCATCTATAATTTAATTTCGAACGTAAATTTCTGTCATACAAAATGTTAGCCAAAAGAATTCTATCTCTTAAAACTTGTACCACACTCCCTGTCGGCGTACGGTCACGAACTACAGCCCCCTCCCACACAACAATGGGCGCCAGAAAATGGCTACAATAAACTGATGGAGGGGGGGGGGGGAGGGAGTGGATAAATTTTGTCTTACACAGTTTTCGTGAACACTTTTAAGCGCGAAGTTTACATGCGACGGTTTTAAAAGATGTTGCTTAGGTACAGTCACCTGTGAAAATGTTTGTGCACGTGTATTCCTTTTGACGTATTGGTTAAATATCACAGAATTTTTACCAAACCATCATTGTATTTGCTCAAAGATAGGTCTTATTCAATAGAAACAAATATTAGATTTAATATTAAAATATTACAAAGTCCGCCAAGTTTCATCGTGCTTACACCACAGAAAAAAGAATGTTTTCATGAAAATTAATACAAAAACCGCACCAACAACGTTCCCCGTTATCATAAACCAACACCTCCACAGATATTTCCGCCCCATATTTAAAACAGGCTCATCACGGACTAAACACACAAAACTAACCTATTTTCAGCGTTACAACTAGTCATAAAACAATCCCACCCGACCCTAACTTCACAGCAATGGGCTCCCACGCCAAGAAAAAATAGAAAAAAAAAGAAAACACATTCGCTCATTTATTTACGAGTGTGCCTTTGGCTCGCCTGCCCCAAGCCATTAGCAGGACCACTATATCTGTCTCCTTCTATCTACAGCAGGCTTATATTAAGCTGTTTCGCCAAGATTTTCCAGCACGGGTTAAAACACTTAAACTTTGAACTGGAGAAAATTGTACGTACGTTTTTTTTATCAGTGTTCGAGATTTTTATCGCGTGTTCAATTGTTTTTTTTTTTGTGAATTTAGGTAACGTTGGAGCGGAGGTAACCTCAATATGGGTACCTACCTGCTTTTTATAAATAGGTCTGCGGCAGAGAAGGTTTAATATTTTCGGTAGGCAACGTATGCGTCGTTTGCAAGTCGTTTAACCGTTATTAAGCGTGATGAATTTTATTTAGAGCTATTTATTTTTGCGCTTGAATATTTCTCGTGTATGAAATGAACAATTTTATGGAAACTCGCAGTTTCATAGTGGTTGTGTTGCTCTTTCTTAGTTGTGTTCATTCAAGCATTTAAGCATTTTAATGACGTCACCACTGTCTAGTAATTTTCTTAACAACACGAAGTTTATTTACTTCTGAATAATAATAATAATATTCATTTATTGTACAGTTTGCCCAGTTCATTCGTGAATGCATCAAATAATATTGGTAACAGAGCTGTTTTAATAAAAAGCAGATAGCCACAGAGTGGATATAAACAAATAGCGTTAGTTTTTATTCACAAAAATTAAAGTTAATCTCTGCTTTACCGCTGCCGAATCGAATATCGATATCCATACATATTATACATTAAACCCGATTTTCGTGTCTGTCTATGTGACCGCGTTGTTCTTCTAAACGACGCAATGGATTCTTACGCGTTTTTACCATAATTTAGAGAAATCATCCTGGCAGGTTTATGTGTTTATTACATTAATATTAAACATGCATAAAATATACAAATCTCAATGTTTCTTCAAGTAATAAAAGCGCAAAGCATTGGCAGGTCGCTAGTAGAGAATAAAATAGTCATATTCATGGTTCTGTATAAAACTGCATCGTAACAAATCTCCAGGGAAGCTTTAATTATATTACCGTTGTATTTCTCTGTTTATAATAAACTTTACCTTTTAAAGGCTCGTCATGGCATTAGCCTGGCTTCGCTTTTTTCAAATATTTGTTTTCCTTTTTGCACTTCACTACCTTTTCTGCTGATAAGATTTTGCTGATGAGGAAAGGCAAAATGAAGGAAAACAATTACTGCTATTTGTTAAAGAAGGTTTATTTTAACGTACTTCACTTAATATTATGGTTGTATTTCTAGCAATAATTAATTTAAATTCTATTTAAAAAAGTAAAAGTAAAGTCAATGAAATTAATTCTAGCTTCTGCCCGCAACTTCGTCCGCATGAATTTTTTTCCCGTCACACCGCATTGCCCGCCCGCGCTATAACTAGGTTTTCGCTTAGCATTCTTTCCGACTATTTTTCATTTTTCTCAGGTCCTAAGGTTTTCTCAGGTTCGTGGTGTTAAATGGCTTATAACCTTCCTCGAGAATTGGGCTATCAAATGCAAAAAAAAATTAGTATACATTAATTTGCCTGACTGTACATACATCCAACAAAACAGTCTCACAGCTTACTGTCAAAACTTACGCAGATGATCAACAAACCAAAGTTTCATAATTCATGCACACTTTTTATTTAAATACAGATGTCGCTAGTTGCCTGTACACCTACGTCTTTTGCCGAACCAGTTCGCTTGATTCTCTGTCTCTCTCTCTCTTGCAGTATAATATTTGTGAATTTAGAGAGAGAGAACATGATTTGGTTTAAAATGTTCTATTTGAATTTGGTAGCAGTAAAGTAAGAATCATGACAGTTACGATTCTTTGTGAAAAGATAAAATAACACATAATACTCGTACAAAATACAATTCATGACGGAATCACAAATTTTCAAGTAGTGTGTGGCTAGCCCTTGAGTGTTGCGTGTGTGTTTGGTGGTAACTGATTCCCAAAGAAAAGACCCTTAGCTTCATAAACAAATCTATATAATAAAAAAGAGGTTGTTTAGGAAGATTATTATGAAAAAACAAACCCACTCTTTTAAATCTGGAAACGTTTCAAAGACCCTTTCCGGATATCCAAATTCACAGTGATATTTTTCTTTTGGCCGTGGATCAGCAGGGAATATACAAAATCAAAGAAAAAACTACTGTTTGTTCCCTAACAATAAAATATTCATCTCTATTACCGGATCCGAAACTCTAACGTTTTCAAGCGATCAATATTTCATCACTCAAAAAGTTAGATACTTAAAAAGGGCCCACCCAGAGCATGTCGGAGTTGATTTCGCAGTGTGAATAACAAGTAAAATAATATCCTGGATTGTTGTCCACTTCCTGATTACTAACAATTTCCTAATATATTAAGGTCTACTTGCACCAGAAATCACTTAATGCACTAGGCGCTAAGCGAATTATACAAGATGTAACATAAATAACGCACAACCTCTTAAGGGGTCATTGTGAACATATCATATCATACTCATCATTATGAACAACTTTTACTATAGGACCAAACCTGAAATTGCGAAAAAAAATCAGTTGCTATGCGAACATAAATGTAGGGAGCAGCAGATATTTTTTTTGCGATTTCAGTTTTGGTCCCATAGTAAAAGTTGTTCTTAATGATGAATACAATGACCCCTTAAGAGGTTGTGCTTTAATTATGTTACACCTTGTATAATAATAATAATAACAATCGTTTATTAACCAAATATTGTTATTACATTTCCATAAAACTAAAGTACAAATAAACTACTCCTAAAATTATTGTTACAAGGGAAACATAATTTTAATATTTTAACTTGTGGACTCCACACTAGGTCGAGCCTGTCTCGTGGAGTCCTTGAGAGTTTTAAACAATTTGAAATTTCAGGGTCGACACTGTATTGTAAATTTATTCAATATATTGTATTGAAAGTTTGACGTAAAACAAAATCAATATAAAAGAGTAGAAAAAATAAAATAAGATCGTGAACACAACTATGTTTGAAATAGGGCGCGTCGTAAATGTAGGCATTTATTATTTGCAATTTCGCAAGGGTGACTCCAAGAGAATGTTAAAGTATGAATGTATGTTTTTTGGGAGACAGTGTGAGAGTGAAGGTATGAATGAGGAAAAGAGTGAGGTAATATGTAGTTTGTGATAAGTATGTTACGATATTACTCTTCGGTTTCTGAGTAGGATTGAACCAACAGCCATTGTTTAATATTTTTTTTTTAACTTGGTTGGTCCTACAATTTTTTATGTCACTGTTTTTTGCAATTTTATTGTAAACGACACTGAGCATAAATTTTTGCATAATATGCAAGAATTTACCGCTTTGCACAACATATTATTATGTGCAAAAGCGGTTTTTACTGCAGTAAGTGGGCATTTGTAAATTCTTTGTTTAGGTAGTTGTTGATATTCTGTGGACTGAATTGTTATTTTCTGCTGTTTTCATACTAATTTATGGATGTATAACTGCCGGACATTAAGTACTGATGCTTCTTTATACAAGTGAGCTGTGGGATGACGAAAGTGTTTTCTATACATAACCTTTAGCACTGATCTTTGGGCTCTTTCCAATTGTATCATTGAGGTTATGCTGACTCCGCCCCATACTCTAATGCAGTAGCAGTCAAACATCTTTCTATATTATTTTTCTGTCAATCGTTTGAAGATGATAGAATGATGTTTTAAGTACCAACGTTTAGTGTTAAATGCATTTAGTGATTTCTGGTACTAATGGGTCTTAATGAAACTATGGGTCAACTTTTTTGGGTGATTGTATAATCGCAAGATAACCTTCTCATATAGATTTTTTGGATTCTTAGAAAATTAAATTACTCTCATAAAGAATGAGACAAACGATCAAAGGTTCCATTACCATTTAATCACTTAACCCTAAAATAATAAAGGTATAATAAAATTGACTATTTGTGTAGAAAAAACCACCTTCAAGACAATATCTGGGTGTCTCAAAAAATGCCATAGGAACAGCAAGATCAAAGGAACATATCTAAGTTTTATCGTGATAAAATGTCAGGGCGTTAGTGAGAAGCGGGCTGCGAGTATTTATGTGAGCTTTGAAATGGTCTTTTGAAGTTTTAAGTAAATTGTTTTACACATTATGTCAGTAGTGTTTTGTAATTTTGGTGCGATTGATTTGTTGATTGAACATTACATTTTCGAATCGTTTCTCGTCTAACCATAATAATGAACACTTGTGGAAATTTTCGGTACATTTTGTGACTGTTTTTCCGAGGCTCCGTTTTTATCAAATTTTCGTGTTTTAAAAGTGAGGTAGTGGTCAAAGGGTTTGCGGGGGTACTATAGGTACACCTGTGCCTAACCCTACAGGAAAACAAGGCGTGATATTATGTGTGTTATATAATTAATGGTCAAAGGCGAACCTACCTATACTCTATACAAATAAATAAAATTGAAATGTGTTTGTAATGCCAAAATAACAGCTTTTTACTAAATGCAAGTATATACGGCATATGAAAGTATATACGGCACTTATAACAAAAAGCAATGTTTAAATTTTTTGTCTGAATGTCTGTCTGTTTTTTCCGGCTAATCTCCGAAAGGACTGGACCGATTTTGACGAGACTTTCACTAGCAGATAGCCGGTGTTATAGGGAGTAACTTAGGCTACTTTTATTTTAGAAAAAAGAATTAGGGTTCCACGCAAAAAAATTAAAACCCATGAAATTGTGAACAAAATCCGATTCAAATAGCGAAGTATTGACATCCACGCGGGCGAAGCCGCGGGCAACAGATAGTCAACAATAAAGATAAACATGGATTCAATGCGTGCCTTGATGTTAACGTTTACCCACAAAAATCTAAACTCCGGCGACGAATTTGGCAATACTGAGTCCCCTTGAGCTCATCGATTCAAAACATTTACATCCTGACCCACCACCCATAAACACAAAAATAAACAACATAATAAAACAAAGCATAATACCACCCAAACACTTCCTTTTCTGCTAATCTCTCATCGTGTACACCGTTATACCATTTATAAGGCTATTCCTGCTTCCTGTTTGTGCAAATTCGGTGACTAGCTGGCTTCAGAAGGGATATATGAGGATAAAATAAATCTAAAACCAAATACTCTTCGATAGCAGTAATTACGGTCCGCAAATACGATAAATACCGTATTTTTTTACTTCTTTTGTTGACTCTCCCAAGGAATTGGGAGGGTAGTAAAAGTTTAGTTTTGCTGACTGTACAAAATAGCGGCTGTTATATGATACGGTAATTGTTATTGGAATTAATTGTTTAGTCGAAGTTATTTTCAAATGGATTGTTATTGAAGTGTGTAAACTATTTTATGAGGGAAGATTTTCTTGTGTTTGGTTAGAAGCAAGCTAGATATGGTATCACAGTGATGTTCCAAAGCTGGATGTGGAGCCTCTGAATGATATCAATCAAACATTCATTTTGTAAAACATAGGTATGGTTACAGATAGTATATTGTCTAAAATATGTGCACTATGCTTTGCCAATATTTGGCGTACAAAACCAACATAAACAAGCAATTACAATTAAGGTGGCATGTCAATAGATTACATTAAAAAAAAAAAAAAAAATTCAAAATATGTCAGCAAGGTAAATAGGTCCTTATAATTTTAGATAAATAAACACATTCATACTTAATCAATAAATAAAATCATAAGTGTTACGATTAGCAAGTCGGAATCGTCATACCTCTGTTTATCAGTAGTAAACTCAGTGATGGAGTAGTAACATCTATCTATAAGGAATTTAAACAAAGACCTCTTAAAGGATCCCAGACACTCTTTATTTTCTCGCGGTTTTATGAGAGGTACCAAGAAGATTCTCTTCATGACCACGTTTTCAACTAGATTGGCAGTAAAAAAAAACAATTAAGTAAAACTATTTATTTTAAGCAAAATTTCAAACATATTTATGTATGTACATACATTAAAAACGCTTTAACATATTTTGGAATAAGACTATTGTGCATTACCAATTTTATAATAGGAATCTCTATAATATTTGCTTAGATGCTCGTATATAACCCCTTGTTAGTGTTCACTTGTCCACATAGTTATTTTTGCACAGGACTGGTACTTTAAATCTATAATTATAATAACGTGTATATCGATAAACAGTAGGAGTGAAACAGACACTTCTACTTAAACTTTCAGTGAAACGTGGGTAGTTTACGTAGTTATCTTAGAAACTTCACTAGAAGTTTGTTTATCCGATTTGTATGAAACTTTCAGCTGTCTGGTATATCGTACGTCATAAGTACAGGATAAATGCATAGTTTAATGACTTTTATGGCAGTGACGTAAGGTAGAAAATTGACTGTATTTTATTTGGATTTTGTCTTTATCGAAGGTTTGGTGGTAACACAATTTTGAGATAAGTTCGCCTTGTAGATGATGTCATCTCATATTATTACAGTATTGGTAAATATGTTTTTAGGCAATCTACTTCTTTTCGTATGGTTAGTGACTAACCTGCCGATCTATTCTGTAAGCATCACGCCGTGAGCACTTAGGTGAAGTGAGTCTGAAGTGAGCTCAATCCCTAGTAGAGTAAGGTGGGATGACAGTTCACATCACGCTCACTTCACCTAAATTTTCACGGTGGGATCTTTACAGAATAGCACCACTGGTGTCAGAGTTTTAATGCCGCCCATGGGCCTCTGACTTGACTTCACATAAAAAATAAAAAAAAGAGAAATAAGTATCAAATAAAACTTTTATTTTTTTATATCATTTTGTGCAATAAGGACTACATTTTTCTTAACGATTAATTTGTGTAGAATCTTTTCGACAGAAGTTTTATTTTTTATGGTGCAGTTAACTAATACACAATATTATAATTATTTTTGAACTAATCATTGAATTTGAAGCTGAGATGAAAATGCTAAGAGGAATGTGTGGTGTTACGCGAATGGACAGAATAAGAAATGAGTACCTTAGTGGAAGTGGAAGTCTGAAAGTGGCGCCAGTGGCTGATACGTTTTGTGGAAATCGGTTGGCGTGGTAAGAGCATGCGCAGGAATGAGGGAAATATCGTGAGGAAAGTTTTGAGTGTGAATGTGGGTGGCTATAAGAGTAGGGGAGAAGACCAAAGAAACGATGGATGGACTGTGTGAAAGATGATATGGCTAGAAGAAGAAAGAGATGACGACAAAATATCCAGTATGGAAGAAGAAAACGAGCAGTGCCGAGCCCAAATAAATTGCGATGATGATGATCGAATTTCATATTTACAAGATACTTTTTTTTAGCAGTGGTGGCCCAGTGGTAACGGTCGCGACTTACGAGTTGGATGTAGATCGTAAGTTCGAACCCAGGCAGGTACTTTGCTTTGTGTAAATTTTTTTATCACCACTGATCTCAAAACTGTGAAGGAAAACATCGTGAGACAACTCGAGGCATGTCCTGGGACTAAAAATTTGAAGTTATGTGACATCTGCCAACCTGCACTGGGCCCGCGTGGTGGATTATGGCTCCCTCTCACAGAGAGGAGGCCTGTGTCCCTGCAGTGGGAATTTTACCTATATGCTGATCATGCTTCTATGCTAAGATACTTTTTTATCGATATCTAAACATGATAAAACAAGAAACTAATTAATTTGATGTTTTTTTTTTGAAGTCATCATTCGCCGCCGGTAGTGTAGTCCCTTAAAATAACAGTATAAAAAA
The DNA here is from genome assembly GCA_947568875.1 of Fissipunctia ypsillon. Lineage (NCBI taxonomy): Eukaryota > Metazoa > Arthropoda > Insecta > Lepidoptera > Noctuidae > Fissipunctia > Fissipunctia ypsillon. The sequence goes on from OX387655.1 coordinate 4,389,416, forward strand.
ATCTTAATTTTGTGTAAACTTCACAGACGTGATGGGTATCGATATCTCAACACGATAAAACCGATTTGATCAACTCACACTTCAAGTAACAACACTACCAGCGGTCATTAACCCTAAAAAAAAACTCATGAAATCTTGTTAATTTTTCGTGTTTAGACATCGATACCCATCACGTCTGCGAAGTTTCTCCCACTAATTTAATTTGACCCTGTACATATAATCATCAGTTAAAGATTGTTCGTGCGTAAACAGTGTCAACACACTAATTGGCTTCTGGCGTAGTAACCCATATGCTCTGCGATGTGTGTAATTTTCAATATTATATGTATTCAAGGTCACAGCTTCCCTTTATATCGGTTTTGTGTTAGCGATAAAGGGTTGTGTGTAGGAGATATGGAAGTTTGTGCTGGATAAATATTTTCAAGAGCTTGTTACACTCAAATTAAAGTACAGTTTCTCGGTGCTTAACCACAAGTCGGCTAAGTAATAACAGTCGCACATTTTTTCTTTCTTTCTTTTTCACTAGTCGATTGATCAAGTAAACTACCCTTGCCGCGGTTGGTCCGTAGATAGGTGACCATCTTTACATACCAAGACCCTTTCGTGCCTCGGAAAGCACGTTAAACCGTTGGTCCCGGCTGTCACTCGTGGATCTTTAACAGTCGTTACGGTCCGTCAGAAGTCCGAAAGTCTATCAACCAGTCTTACCAAGGGGTATCGTATTACCTAGTAACTGGGTTGTAGAGGGAAGATAGGCAGTCGCTCCATGTAAATTACTGGTAGTCAGCCGCATCCGGTTAGACTCCGGGAGTCGACCCTAACATAGTTGGGAAAAGGTTAGGTAGATGAAGATTAGTAAGTAATTATAAAAACACTTAAAAAGCCATCGTCTCGCGTAGATCTGCGTTACGTAGGGTATACGAAGGATTATTTAACACATCGGCCTATAGAATGAGACTGTTGAATTAATATGAGTGATAGAGACGATGCTTTATAAAGACAAAATCTAAATATTTATGAAAGGAAAGAAAGAAATGAAGAAAATAAATTTATTTGACCCAGGTTAAGGCACACAATATTCACACTAAATCAAAAAACAGAAAAAACTTAAAATAGTATTGTGTACCTCACGATTGCTCCAAATAAGCTCAGTTCAGCATAAGTGCCAGCCAACTAGGTCTTTGTGCTGGTTTTCAACTGGACCTTATGTTAAGAGGACGTCATAAGTACTATTTTTACAGTCGTTTACTGTATTAAAAAAAAATAATTGCTGAATGCGCCTGCTCTTGGCCTCGATCACTCGTGATGGAAAGCGATGGATGAGGTCTACGATGGAACGAGCATGCCCAGAAGATGTCTGTTCACTCTTGCTTTGAAGGTAGACGGGTTATATGTTGAAGGGAACACAGACGCTGGCAGAAAGTGCCACACTTTGGCTGTGCGCACAATAAATGTGGAGGAAAAGCGCCGAGTACGACTGGTCGGGATATCAACCAAGTGCGGATGGTACCCTGGAGTACGTCTGGTAGTCCGCTAGCAAAAGGGCGATTATGAGAACAGGTCGTGGAGCTCCTGCGCACACTCTCCAAAATACAGTCTGTAGAAGACCGACAGGCAAGCAACATTACGCCGATGAGCCAGGCTGTGAAGCCTAGCCAACAACGTCTCGTCGTCTATAAGCCTTTTTGCTCTGCAGCCCACCGAGTCAAGTACAGCAAGCTGGTATTTTGCTGAGCCATCCCATAAGTGGCTGCAATACTCAAAACAGAAACGGACCTGTGCTTTGTAAAGACTTAAAAGCTGTCCAGATATGAAGTATTGCTTCACCTTGTTTACGATGCCCAGCTTTTTGGCTGCAGTCAGTGCTTTTGACTCGATGGTTGAGCCGAAGTTGAGATCAGACGTCAATTCCATGCCCAAAAGCTCTAGGTGGTCGGTAACTGGTACAGATGCACCTCGGAAAGTAGGAGATAACTGAAGCTGGCCTCTTTTCGCAGTGAAAAGACATGCCTGTGTTTTCAGAGCATTGAATTTGACCAGATTGTCATCACCCCATTGGGAAACGAGATTTAAGGTCAAATTATTCGCTCCACCATGGTCTCTCTAAGAGTAGCTGTTTCTTCTCTGCTGGATCTTGCACTGGACAGGTATCTTTCTGAGACTGTGCTGTTATCTGCGTACCCGATAGCACCAAGCTGTAGTAAGTCGTTGATATTTTGCAGAAATAGAGTCGTAGAAAGAACAGACCCCTGAGGAACACCGGCATCAATAGCCATGTGATCCGATGAGCAGCGATCTATGACCACTCTGATCGATTGATCACTCAGGAAGTCGGAAATCCAGTTGCAACAGTCAGCAGGGATACCAAAGGCAGGAAGCTTACCCCACAGACTACCATGCCAAAGGCCTTTGAGATATCAAGCGACACAGCAAAAGCTTCGCCGTGTCTCTCAATGGCCTCGCCCCAGCAATGCGTAACATATACAAGAAGATCCCCAGTTGACCGACAAATGGCTTCCTAGTCTTCCAGGTATGCTAGCTAGCAGCTTATTGTTAAGCAACCTTTCTATCACTTTACAAAGTATGGAGGTTATATGTTATGTTATTACCTAACTTACATTCGTACCTAATAATACACATCTAAGCCTAGACCGTTTAATAATTAACAGATAATTTCCCTATTAAAATCTGCGAAATTTCACATCAGAGTTACCCTCGTCTTTAACTAGCGTAGCACTGCAACATTTATCAGTTTCATTGAGTACCGGTCTCAAAATGGATATTTCGAGGTTTACCTCATTCCTACAAAGTCTGCTTCTTTAATCTTCGTTAATTATTAAAATAACATTGTTAGAAACGATAATAGAACCAATAACTTGTGAAATGTGGGTGTAATACCTTTGCCTAAACCTTTTGGGAAATCAAGCGTGACGTTATGTTATAAAACCAATACTTATTGCATTTGCTTTAAAAAAAATTGAAGCCAAAGAAACAGTCATATGCAGTTCAAAAACTGCATTTCACATCGGAATTACCTATCACCAAAACTTAAAGTGTAGCCATCGCTGCTGAAATATTTTACTAAGCGCATTGCGTACTGGTCTTAAAATAGACATTTTGGAATTACCCTCACTCCTAAGAACTTTACTTCTTTGTTGATTCATTAATTATTAAAATTATTCCCCTTAGCTCACGTTCGCATGGACGTAAGAATATCGCGGCGGGATTCTATTGCGCACTAGATTTTCAACTCCTGCTGTCGAGCCGAGCGAGAGTTGAGAATACAACAGTGTATTTTTTCGACGCATTGGGTTGCACTATGTTGGATTCTCAATGCTCGGCCCAACACCGAGAGTTGAAAATCCAGTGCGCGATAAAATCCCGCCGCGATATTTTTACGTCTATGCGAACATAGGCTCACATTACAAAACCAATCATGAAACCAACAAGAAATTTATCCAAAACACCTAAATCTAAAGAAACCGTCACATTCAGCCCAAAAACTGTATTTCTCATCGGAATCACCTATCCGGGAAGAACATAAAACGTAGTCAGTGCCATAATACTTATCAAGACCGTTGCGTACTGGTCCCAAAATTGATATTTTGGATTTTCCCTCAGCTTTTTATTAATTATTAATATTGTTTTATAAACCCCTGAGGGGCTTGTGGCTAAGAAATAACAGCCGCACGGGTCGATCGGTCAGGTTAAGCTACGCTTGCCGCGGTTGGTCCGTGGATGGGTGACCATCTTTACATATCAAGACCCCTTCGTGCCTCGGAAAGCACGTTAAGCCGTTGGTCCCGGCTGTCATTCGTGTATCTTTGACAGTCGTTACGGGTCGTCAGAAGCCCGAAAGTCTGACAACCAGTCTTACCAAGAGGTATCGTATTACCCAGTAACTGGGTTGTGGAGGTCAGATAGGCAGTCGCTCCATGTAAAATACTGGTATTCAGCTGCATCCGGTTAGACTGGAAGCCGACCCCAACATAGTTGGAAAAAGGCTAGGCAGATGATGATTGTTTTATAAATCCACTTCAAACATCAAAACCCAAGGAAACAATCACATTCAGCCTAAAAACTGTATTTACAATCGTAATTACCTTTCTCCGCAACATAAACCGTAGTCAGCGCTGTAATATTTATCAAGCGTGTTGCGTACTGGTCCCATAATGGACATTATAGATTTTCCCTCAGCTTCTTTGTTAATTAAAGCTTTTTTTCACCTAAATCAATCATAAAATCAATACTAAATCAATTTTCTTACACTAGAAGTCCAAAAAGAGTTACCTCCAGCCAAAAAATGAATTTGAAATCGGAATTACCTATCCCCGTACGATAAAGCGCTGTATTATTTATCAAGCGCATTGCGTGCCTCCCGAGGGACGCTACGGTGACCGCAGTAGGTACCTATGTCGGGTTTCTTTGCTCAATCCTCTAGAAGACCGCTGCTTCGGTAATTATAAATGTGCTCGACTGAAATGAATGTTGTATTACCGTTTTATGGCTGGATTTGGACCTTACTTGTCTAAGTTATACCTACTGTTTGTTTTTTATTGATTTTCTTTAGAGGGCTTATTTTTGAGGAATTTGTTAGTTGATAAAATAAAAATTATGGGTTAGTACGCAGTGTAGAGACTTGAACTAATCCGCTAGCTAAACTGTGTGTGTATACTAGCTGTGCCCCGTGACTTCGTTCGCGTGGAAGTCGTACACAAACATACACAATGTACTAAAATCTCCCTCGTCCCCCGACCCACCGCGTTGGTTGGTACTACCTCGTTTTCGCTTAGCGTTATTTGTGACTTTTTTTCTATTTGCTCGGCTCCTAAGAGTCGCAGCGTGATGATAAATAGCCTATAACTATCCTCGAGAATTGGCCTACGAAATGCAAAAATATTTTTTTAAAATCAGGCTTGTAGTTCCCGAGATCGTTTTAATTTTTTTTTTGCGCGGATCCCTAATTCTTTTTCTAAAATTAAAATAGACTAAGTTACTCCCCGTAACATCAGCTATCTGCCAGTGAAGGTCCCGTCAAAATCGGTATAGCAGTTTCGGAGATAAGCCGGAACAAACAATTAGACAGACCACAATTTAAAAAATTGTTTTTTTGTTATGAGTACCGTATATACTTTCATATGAATTTAGTAAAAAGCTGTTAATATGTATTTATTGTGTATGTAAATGGTACACCACTGACTACCTACAGTATTGTCTCTTCTTCTCCCTTTAATCCATCCAAAAGTTGTCTGTAAAAGATCGCTTTTAGCAATAAGACAGCCCATCGTGTCACCCTATGTAAAATTATATCTGTAATTTTATGATGTACATAATAAAGAGTATTCTATCTATCTGTAAATCATTTGGAAATGGAGACTTGAACTTTCTGACTAACCGACAGACTCTTTGACAATTCAAAAGTGCCTGTAATTGGTTTATTTGAAATAAATGCTTTGAGTTTGAGTTCTCAATGATCTGTTTGAGAACTAATGTCGAAGTCTGTCAGCCGTCTTTCATCATGAAGTTGAATAACAGCTTTAACACTATAAACATTAGAAGCAAGCAGTACATCAATGAACAGTATTTGGAAAACGCTATGAATACATTCTGCAAATTGCTTGTTAGGCAACTCAATTACCAATTTACAATCATAATCATTTCATTTAGCATATTTGAAATTCACACACACACGGACACATCACACTCCCCCCCCCCCTTACCTTATTAAGACAGACACACCTTTAAGATCAAACACACACATACCTTCATTCATCCATGACCCATTGAAGCACGAAAAGGAATCCCCAAAGCATTTCTATATTTAGTCGAACAATGCTAAATTTTAACCGTATGGCATTAATTCTGGCCCGGGATGGCAGATACCTGACAAGACTGGCGCCGCACTGGCAATTTTGAATTGGTGCCAACACTATACAATACGCATGTATTCTCGCTGTGCCAGTCGTTGTAATCAATGCTTGGTCTTGCAGTTTTGCTGGAACTAAAAGTATTATGAATGCTGGAAATATTTATGGTGTGTGTGAAAAGAATTGCACTTCCGATTGCAAGTAGTTATTAATTGGATATGTTAAACATTAGAAAATTACATTTAACATATGTAGGTGATGCGTTGGATTAAACTCAAATTCAAAGCATTTATTTTAATGAAACCATTTATGATTATAATGCTGGCCTTAGCTCATTGCAAAATAAATAATCGTGCAAATCGTTTCAAACAACTTGTATGATATAAATTTTTTTCATAATATTTGTATCTTCTTGCTGAAACTAAGGAACATGGTTTGATATACCGCTGATTTCGGTTCTGCTTCATTTATTGTAGGTACTTCTGCCTAGATTTTATTTTTATATAACAACAACAAAAATCTTATTGTCTAAGACGTACGAACAAGGTCTAAGCAAAATTACATTTTACATGGTGTTGGAAAAACAGAATACATACACATACATACATAAAACTCACGCTTCTTCACATGGGGCTAGGCAGAAACTACAAAACGCCACCTGCTACGATCCTTACATAATCTTTGAAGTGAATGTTGGGTGTGGCAAAAGAAGCCTGAAAGTAGAATAAATGCTGTGGAATTGCGTTCCTTGCGAAGCATGTATGGTGACTATGAATAATAGACTGAGGAATGATGTGATAAGGCAACGGTGCGGTTTAAAAGAAGATGTAGTGACTAAAATTGAAAAGAGTATGCTTAGATGGTTTGGTCATGTTGAGAGGATGAATGAAAGTCGACTAACAAAAGGTATTTCACGGCAGATGTGAGTGGAAACGCCGGGAGTGGACGCTCTAGAAAGACATATAGTGACCTTAGAGACCTTGGTAATGTTCTTCAGAAAGGTCAGTTGCGTATTACTCGTAACCAGCGTGCATGTAAGACCAGATGTATGACCGTAAACGAGGTAAAAACAGAATAGATTACTAAAAAGCATTAAAATTAGGTATACAACCATAAAAATCCGAACTGTACCTCTGTCGATCTACATTATCTCATAAAATACCTAATTAAACATGGATGTGACCTCACCTTGGTTCACCTGCAGACAGACAGTATCGCGTTGAATCAATAAGTATTCCATTTTATGATTCTGTGCGGAACCCTATAAACGTTATACTCAATTCAACGGAAAACATTTCGGCCCCTAATGTATACACGCTCCCTTTTTTCTCACACTCCAATCGTTCTTATTCGACATTTTTCTTTCCTTTACTTCTGTACTGGCATTTTATTTTTATAGCCATGTCTTGGAATATTTCCCGTTGCCTCGCTCCAGTGTAATACCACAGAATTTCCAAATACTTGCCACTGTCTACCTTGCCAATAGTTCAGAAAAAATAACACGAAAAAAATAATCCAAAATTTATTGGGAAAAGTATGCAATCACTTTGATAAGGTGACATTGTTCGCTTCCAAGATGCTATTAAGCTCGTTCTTCTCTTGAGGGTTATCCACGCCCTTGATTATGATGTTGAGTTGATCTCTCAGTTCGTTTGTAAATAAAACGTTTTCGTAGGATATCGATCTCTTCACGCGCAACAGATTAGGTAAGATACTTTCATTAACCGCATGTTTTTTGGATTTAACTCGAACCTGCACTGGGAGCCCTTGATCTTTCGTACACACATTCAAGCTAGCAGCGTATTCAAGCAGAGTTCTTACGCCGTATATTACCACTACCAAGAACAGAGAGAAACCAGCAGTAACGTAGTTCTTCTCGACGCTGTGCAGCAGAGTCATCTTATCGTAGTCGTGTAGATGATCACAGAAGATCAATGTGTGGATACTTTGAAGAGGTATATATATGCCGAGGTAAAGAACAGATGTAAAGTAAAATGCAATGAAGAATAAATACGTTCGTCTGTAGTTCTTAGTTATGTTATTGATAAACTGCGTCAGCATCATGGCATCATAGATAGGGTTAAGCATAATCAAAAGCGTGGCCATTTGGACTAATAACAAGAATGTCAGTACCATACAACTGGGTGCTATCATCTTGATCTTACTAGAAATGGCTTGGAATATTATGGTTCTATGGCATTTTACCCGTTTAATCGTTTCTTTTTGTTTCACATTACCAGTTTTTCTATGTTAGCATGATAACACGTCTAGTCTCATGACAATTTATTGACAAGTGCATGACAACTTGACAATCATTCGTTTTGTGAATTTATTGTTTTATTTTTTTGTGGTTCGAGTTTATCTGTCAACCTGTTATTCGACTTTTTCGACTAAAACTGCCTGGTGCTTTTAAATGTTCTTATTTTCCGGCCGAAAAGACTTGTTGATTGGTTGGCAATATATGAATGAAATGGACACTTTTTCTCATTTATTTGAATTATATGGGTAACGTGTTTGAGCATAAGTGTCTTCTGAATTACCATCACTTAAATGCGCATATCTATCAATGGGTGCTAACACATTTGTCATAACAACTGCAGTGTAAGTGACTTGTGTGGTTTCGTCTTTAGTTAAAACGGCATGTCTGCACATAAGTTCAAACTCCAGTAGCCGAGCAATCCTTATCGAGAAACGTACTAACCATTTAATCAAAAATAAAAGGTACGCCTGCATAATGAAACAACTATAGCATAGTGAAATTTTGCTTGCATAAAATTCCAAAGCGAGATTTGAGTTCACATTCTGCTGCAGAATGTATTGGCTTTCCGAACAAATGTCAATAACAGTACTAATAAACGAAATAACTACAAGCAACCCAATTATTTTCGGCGGTTGAGGATATTTTTGTTTAAACTTACACCAGTAATCTCTTAAAAAACACGGCTGCTGAAAAGGTTTTAAAAGTGCTATTACTGCAACTAGTTCCACGAAGAGGGAGGATCCCAAAAACATGCGAAATACACTTATCATTCTAGGATTTTTTTTCTTTCTCTCATAGAGCATCACTTATTATATCTGCTGGTTTTTGCGAGCCCCTTATTTCTGGGTGTGACGGGTCTGAGTCATTGATAGTTTGAGTGCCTATATCATGTACATCTTCGTCTACTTCATTCTGCTCAGGAATAATTAACAATGACTCGTGTCGTATTGTAGCATACGCATGAGGCGTTTCATCTAAAAATTGTTTTAGTAGTAAAGTCTCTTTTGAATTCAAATGAACTACTATAGGCCAATGAGCAGGATCTTCATCTCCCTCATCACTGTACTCTTCAAGTATCTCTAGCATGGGCTGATCATGATCTTCATCATCAACTTGTTGAGAAATCGCTATATCGACCAAATTGTAGTGTCCCATCAAATCAGAAAATTCGTGAAGTCTCGCTGAAAATATTATTAATTCAAGTATTCTCCAAATCACCACAAGAAAGAAAAGTGAGAAACATGCGAGCAAGTAGTTTCTGTTCGCATTTGTAATTGCTATAATACGTTTTACATTCTCTGTTGGTGTTCCAAGTGGTCTGATGCGTTTTGGTATTCTAAACCTAAACAATGTTTGCATTGGACTGTAAATACCAAACATCCCTACTATCAAAACATACATAAACGATATGGCCAGGAAAAAGGGATGTGTAAGATTTGATTTCAGATTTTCGTAGAATTGTTTTACATATTTGGATATGGTGACAATGTCAGTAATTGGGAACATCAGACACGCAATCAGTAACATTTGCATTATATTAGTTATTAAGAGTAATACCGTGGAACTGTCAAGTAATATATCCATGTTTCCGTAAAATTTATCCCATGCTTAATTTATAACCAAATGTTTTTGTGAGAATGCCACAGTGACAGAAATATTTACAGATTAAACATCAACCATAGATATTAAAGAAAACTCTGCCCTAAATTCATTGCGTTATACCTTTTTGGTGCTATCAAGGGAAACAAAACGGCCTTTACGATCGTTTCCTTGAGGCGTGTGAACGCAAATTGCGTCACCTACTTCCCCATGATTGAATTCGTTATCAAATGCCGCGTCTCAATGGCGTATCGAAGTAGAAACTTGTAACAGAGGCCTATTTACGTACGTACGCACCTATGAAACAAAATAACGGGGCGATATGTGGCATATATGTATTTGTATGTGGAACATATGTTGCGCCAGACTCGGTTCGGCACGCAAAGCTCCCACGCTACCTGTAAGCACACGTATACGTCAGCCATTAGTGTAACAGAGAGAGCGTGTTCGGATCTCGCTCGCACAGTTTCTGCACGTGGTCCCCTCATACACGTGGCACCCACCTTCCTTTATCACAACCATTACCTATGCCGATTCAATTATGCTGAACTGTTGACTTTGCGGACACAGATATTTTCAACGGTTGTGTAACAAGCTCTCGCTGAGGAGCCCAAGCTGGTGTCGATATAATCTTTTAATTAATAACTAACATGGTACGATGCAATAATTTTAATATGTACACACATTAATTTTACAATGTTTGCTTTGTGAAACCGGATCCATTGGATGTCACCAAATTTGCTTGTAATTTATTACTAGGAGTATTTAAAATACTATTTAAGAACAAATTAATGAACATTCAAATATTGATTTTGCGTTATGATCTCGACTCGTACGTTTGTCTAGGACTAGTTAAACGCATGATATTGATGTATTTGGCGATATGTTCGGGTACCTAATTCCTATTTGTTTAAGTACCCGATTTATCCAGTATTTTTATTTATTGCATTCCCCGAAGACCCAACACACACACAGACACAGATTGGCTTTGTACCCTTTGTACTGTACATCCACATGTCGCCAGTTATGATCTACCTACTTTTGTTAACTTATAGGTATTGAAACTTTTTGGCAGTAATGGACCTGAACGAAACTAATACAATAAAAGTTTATGCCATAAATAATGCTGCAGTCTTTTTAAGCAAAGGGCACTGCAATTGTTTTTTGTACACAAAATACCACGTTTAAAAATTTTTTTTTGTGTTTTGACGCTACAAATACAAGCTAATATTCTTATTATTTCATGAAAGTAAAACTTTATTTGATTGGCTTTTCAAAACGCAAACTATAAAACTATGATTTTGTTGACAAATTGACCCATTCACACATTAAAAGTATAGAATTATTTATTCAATATCTGAGTGGTACTAAATTTATGAAACAAATAGCTATATCCACCAGGCCAGATGTATGAACGTAAAGGAGTATGTAAGGATCGTGGCAGGTGGCGTTCTGTGGTTCCTGCCCACCTTGTGAGAAGAAGGCGTGAGTTTATGTACGTATAGCTATATCAATCTGCCTATACTTTTTCCCAACTATGTTGGGGTCGGCTTCCAATCTAACCGGATGCAGCTGAATACACGTATATTACATGGAGTGACTGAAATGAAATGATTTTTTTATTCTGTAAAAAGGATATCGGAATCACTTTTACACGTCATATGAAAAAAAAAATTCAAAGCTAGATGGAGTCGACATTTCCTATCTGACTACCGCTGAGAAGAAATGGTGAAACAAACTCAGGGGTCAAAGTGTCTTTTAAAGTCCAGATATAATTTTGGTCAAATCATGTGAGGACCATGTAGATCCGTGTCTGAAATGGTCTTTTGAGGAAAGAACGACACTTTGAGTGGATCTGTCCAGTCAGTGCAAGCATTTGTCACTAATTGTGTAGCTCAACTCAGGACTCTTGAACTCGACGAACAATACCAAAGAAAGGACATTTGGGTAGGCCGCATAAACTAAACCAAACTGAGAAAAAGAAATTGATGACTGCCTAACTAACCTCCATAACTCAGTTACTGGGTAATACGATACCCCTTGGTTAGACTGATTGTTAGACTTTTCGGCTTCTGACACCCGAAACAACTGTCAAAGATCTACGAATGACAGCTGGGACCAACGGCTTTTTTTTTTGTGAATGGGAAATCATCAAATGACTTCTCCCGCTCTGGGCGGAGCGGGAGGGCGTGTCAGACTTTTACTGACTAAAACCCACCCGTGTTCCTTCTGTTGCCTGTGCCGGGGCCACGGTAACTCTTTCGAACATCCCGCAACCCCGGCTGGGAGACCAACGGCTTAACGTGCTGTCCGAGGCACGGAGGAGTCTCGAATATTGCTATATCCTATTCCCAAAGCACTTTATATCTTCCAATGCATTACCCCAGCGGACGATGTAGGTATTTAGTAAACTGCCAGTACTAACTCCCATAGATTAATAAGCTATTTTAACTGTTATTCCCGCGGAGTTGCAATTAACTGAATACTTCACTGGCAGAAAATGTTCTGCAAATGTTTGGATATCGTAAAGCGTTGCTTTTAGGTTGCTAAAATGTAGCTAAGATCTTCAAGAGAAGTGTTTTTTTTTTTGTTTTGGGAAATGGCATCTCGCAGGTCCACCTAGGAGGCTGTCGGCTGCTTAACCGGACTGTCCTGTGGGTGCCTCAATAAATTAAGGCCTCCAGCCAGGGCGTAAAACTTAAAAACTAAGCGACCACTCGCTAAAGGTACCCTCTGTGGGGTACGGAGCTCAGCTTAAGGCGTCGCTAGGGGAGGACAGCAAGGGACAGGCTGGATCGGATTAAACAAGCGGAGTTCGTAATATCCTAGTACATTTATAATTATAGTAGTAGGTAAATGCTGTAAAAATGTAGGGTTTCATAGTTTTTAGGGTTCCGTACGACCGAATAAAAAATCGGAGCCCATAGGATCACTTTTGTGTCTGTCTGTCTGACAGACAGAAATTGACTACTAGACTGATTAAGTTGGCTACACGTATGAATTTCTGTAACCCAAACACGGACGTGTAACGTAAATAAATGAATTTAGAACCTGTCCCTCAAAAGAGACTCTCACTCTTGAGGGGCAATTTAGAACATTAAAAATAAAGTTTTGCAAACTATACCTTGTGACACATCAAATAAAAGGACTTGTTGTAAGGGCCTCAAATATTTTTTTAATAATTTTAAAATCAACAGTTTTAAAGTCATTTAAGAAAATAGGGCAAAACTTGGGTAATCGGTGATAGTTTTGTTTTTTACTTGTAAAATTCGATTCATTGATCAGATTATTTTTTAAATTTACTGTGATATAGTAGACAAAATAAGTTTTGCTAACTTATATCTAAAAATGTGGCAAATACTATAATGATTGAAAAATGTACATTTATCAAGTCAGTAGTAACTTGGTAATAAAACACAATTATCTATCACCGAATAGCTGCTTATCACGAATTAGCCAAGTTTTGCCCTACATGAAAATTTACGTTTGTCCTTCAATCCGGAATTGGAAATTCTGGCAGCCGAGCACAGCTTTGAGACGGAACCCTCAGGGGGCGAGTCCTACTTGCACCTGTCCAGTTTTTATGCTAATCTTGTGTAAAATGTGTGTGTGTGGTGTGTGTTTACGCACCCACGTAATATAAAAAAATAAATAGAAACAAAAAACATGTAACATAGCACAGATGCACCAACACTCTTCACCCTACAAAAAAAATAGAATCCTAGTTAACTCCGATCTAACTGACAGCTACAAATCTCACTTCCAAAATTATAATATTTTAGCCTTTTAACATTATATAAATAACCTGCAAATGAGGCGTTCATTAAATATATGGGGCTTCGTACTAAAATAATTGAAAATTTAAACAGCCTTCTGAGCTAGATACGCTGAAAGAGGGGAATTATTTTGATGTCTTTTAGGGTTTGCAAAGGGTTTGCAACCCTGTGGCAAATGACCTGACATGACAGTGTCAGTGTCATTGTGTATCATTTATTTGGATTTGATGTTTTTTTTTTATTTCCACGTCATTCTGACATTTACAGATTTGACCTTTTTCGACACGTTTTGATATTGCATTGTCATGATAATAATTTTTTTTTTTGTCTCAATTCCATGAAGCTGCAGCTTAAATTATGATAAAATCTCAAAGTATTTATACTCCATTTGAAATAAGATTAGAAATTTAAATAAACCTTTTTTACAGTCCGTTCAATCGATTTCGACTTCTATTCCGTAGGCATAAGGATGGCATTAAAAGTAAAAACGTGGTTACAATACCAACGGTTTAATGCAGGTGTCATTTGTCATGCCACCGCAATAGAAGTCAAAATCGATTGAACAGACTGTAAAAAAAGGTTTATTTCAATTTCTAATCTTATTTCAAATGGAGTATAATAGAAACGCAAACTTTGGCCACATTTAAAATAATTATATTGCATAGAAATGAATAAATAAAGGCTACGTGCGTTTTGTTTGCACTGAAACTTTTTTCACTTTTTTACAAAAACAAATTTAAATTCATTTATTTCGTGAACACAGGGTACATACAGAAGGTGTTATAATACATAAGGTCCGAGCTGTGCCCCGCCAAAAGGCATACAAAATATCAAAGGTACAACACTAATCAAAATTAACAAAATTATTTAGTATGTCACATAACATGAGACCCAATTGGATTTAGGTAACAGGTATTATAATTAAAATTTGTCATTTAAATATTCGTCAACAGAATAATACACCTTGTCATTTAACAATTTCAGTAGATTTCTTTTAAATTCGTTAATGTTAATACTTGCGATAACACAACAGGCGATAAACAGGCGCCTGAAAAAATCATATTTAACTATAATCGAGTAGCTTAAAAATAAGTTTTCTAATAAGGTACATCACATTAGCGTTTAAAAATCTTCGGAATATTATACCACTTTTGACCTCTCCTTTGTTCGTAAGCATCAAGAATTTTATACAAATCGCGAAGACTTAAAGTCACGTTACACACTCCGACATATTAAGTCATAATTAAACATTCCAACTTCTCGGCTACAAATACATTCTACAAGTCCCTTTGTAATGTCCATAAAATAAATAACAAACTACCCGAATTATTACAAAAAACGAAAACAAATTGTAAAATAAAAATGCTATTATAGTATAAACGAATATTTAAACGACAAAAGTATATAACTGCTGACATATCTGATAAGTAGGTACAGTAAACTATACAACATGTCCCGGAACTAACGCACAATCTCTTAAGGGGTCATTGTACTCATAACAGCGAAATAATCGATCGAATTAACTCATCGAGATAATTAAAATAAAATATTTTTTTTTTTACTTATTTGAGATAGGTTTGCTCTTGACTCTAGTCTAGGTCAGAGATGACGGAGACAAAGCCGACGATGGAGCGAGCTTACCCAGAAGAAACCTGTTCACTCTCACTTTGAAGAGATCGGGAAAAATGAAATCAATGAATGAATGAATGATCGGGGGAAATGAAATAAAATAGCCTTTTATTTCTTGCTGTTTGAATATTACAAGAAAAATAATATAAATTCCTACTGCATGCAATCTAAAACATATCAAATTTACAATCACACATTAAAATTTTTTACTTTTCATTTTTATAGACAATCTCATTATAATGACATTAAAAACAATAATGTACTAATTCATTTTCTATTATTAGATTATTATGATGCTATTAAAACTGAAATCGTTAAAAATGATTATATAATAATAACAATAAAATGTAACAATATATATAAATAATCATAATAATCATCGTAATAATTATGCGAACATAAATGTAGAGAATAGCTGATTTTTTTTTTGTTTGGTCCACAATGATCACATATAATTTTAAGTTATGTTACCTACGTACTCTTTGTGGAATGCAAATAAGTTATTGAGTATTAAAATATAAATAAACTACCTACAATATCTATATCTATACAAATAAATAAAATTGAAGTGTCTGTTTGTAATGTCAAAATAACAACTTTTTACTATATGCTTAAGAAAGTATAAACGGTAACATGCACGAACAAAAAAGCAATTTTTAACATTTTTGTCTGTCTGTCTGTCTGTTTGATTTTCACTGGCAGATAGCGGATGTTACGGCGGGTAACTTAGGCACTTTTATTTTAGAAAAATGATTAGGGTTCCGTGCAAAAAAATTAAAACCCATGAAATTATGAACAAAAAGAAAAATTCTTTTTGCATTTGGTAGCTTCACGAGGATAGTTATAGGCTATTTAACATCACGCTACGACCCTTAGGAGCCGAGCAAAAAGAAAAAAGTCAGAAAGAACACTAAGCGAAAACGAAATAATAGCCCGGGCGCCCGATTCAACGCGACGGTTGGCGACGGGTCGGGGGACGAGGGAGTTTTATTAAAATTTGGCTGTTATTTTAGTATATTGTTTATCTTACGACACCCATGCGATCGAAGTCGCGGGGCACAGCTAGTACAAAATAAAATACTAGCATCTTACCAATATCATAAATATTAAAAAAAAAGCGCGTCGGTACGCACGTGAAAACATTCGAGACCTGCGCGACCCCTTTCAGTAGAAAACTTCAATATAATAATAAATAAGCCTTTCACGCGCGTGTCTCTAACACGTGACGTCATTATCACGGCAGACGTGTTGGCGCGGTGTGTCGCTGTCTTTACTTTCACCTTGCTTACTACAAAAGAGTTTATTATGGTTTGTGTATATGGAAATTATAGACTGATTAACGGCCGAACCTCGTAACTTATTTTCAGTAAAAGACAGATCGCTCTTGATGGTAGACAGTATAATTCTATCTGTCCTTATATCAGGTCGGTAAGGTTCCATAATCTCTTAAAGATTATTGGGACGTTAAAACCATAGATATATAGGTTTTTCTATCTCCAGTATGCCAAAACTGGTGATAGATAGGTTATTGGGTTCGGCCGTTATTAATGAGGTGCATTTTGTAAGACGTATTCCATTCTTACAAATAAATAAAATTGAACTGTCTGTTTGTAATGTCAAAATAACAGCTTTTTACTAAATGCGAAAGTATATACAGTACTTATAACAAAAAACTTGTTTTTTTTTTCATTTTTGTTTGTCTGTCTGTCTGTTTGTTCCGGCTAATCTCCGAAACGGCTGGTCCGCTTTTGACGGGAATTTTGCTCGCAAATAGCTGTATGAGGAACAGGGTGTAAAATTCATTAATCCTCTTCTAAAAGTAAAGGGAGGATTTTGCGTGACGTCAGTGTGATGTCAGGTCTTTGATGCGTAGTTCGCATGTGGTGTTGTAGATACCGCGAGAATGTTATAAGGAGCAACTCAGGCTACTTTTAGTTTAGAATAGAATTAGGGTTCCGCGCAAAAAAAAACTAAACCCATGAAATTGTGACCAAAATCCAATTCAAATAGCTAGTCGATTGTAAAATATAAACAAAATACTATGTTGCGGAGTCAGAGGTTACATTGTATATTTTGTAGTTAAAATGTATCTTTATGTAATGTATAATCTGGTGTACAATAAAGTATATATAAATAAATAAATAAATTCTATAAGTCTGCAGACGGCCACTATCGGGCAGTATGTTAATAATAAATTACTAAAATATTAGTATTTTATGTAAACTGGACACAAATTCTCACACAACAAATTCAAAACACTTCAAGATCAAAACTCATGTCATTCACCAAGATCTTGTTACTACTGTACAAGTTTATATTAAACACGTAACATACATACATAACTAAGCAGCCTAATGCCTATTCGTTTGTTTCAGGTAAGTTTGGACCTCCATCAAGACGGACCTGTGGACGTACGCTTTTATTTACAGCCATCATTTGCGTAATAGGACCTTTTGCAGGCTGTGACCTCCTTAATCAGGATGTAAAGATATACGTGTAAGCTACTGTGTACTCTGTAGAATGTACATGTGTCAGGATCAAACAATAGTACTCCCTATAAATGCCAGTGGCCTTGAGTGCATAGCTTGCGTGTTCTGTGCTGAGCTCACGAAACTCGTCGTACGTCCACCCAGTAATAGGACTCTCCCATCAAGGAGCGCTGTCCCAAGCTAGACGCGTTGTTAATTTATTATACATAAAACAAAAGCTGTTTTAATAAAACACGTGTAAAAAAAGATACATAATTAAATTATCTTTAAAATGGTGAAAATTTCATTAAAATATGCTTGATAGTTTTTACGTTTTTCTCAGGTTTTTATCCGCGTTAGACGTAAGTTTACAAATTAATTACACTATGTAATATAAACATAATATAAAATATTCACATATTAAATTATTAAAATAATGCTCTAATTTAACGTATATTTTTTCCAAATCATTAACACTACTCGTTTGGACGTGATATTAAGTTTAAAATCATTAAAGTAATAGGGAGCGAGCCACTGACCTATAAATTGTATATTAGAGGTCGTGGAGCGAGCCTATTGCCATCAACCCCGGCACAAATCTCAACTCCAGGCTGCTACTGAGCATTTCCTGATAGGAAAACCCAATAACACTTTGCCCGACTTGGGAGTCGAACCTCAGCAGTAGCGCTTGCCACCACTAAACTGACTAGTCAGTTTCTATAATAAGTGTTTACCGTTTATGTTATTATTATTGGTATAGTGACAGATGATTGAGTGGCAAAAAGGGAATTAACTTTTCCCTT
Source organism: Fissipunctia ypsillon (assembly GCA_947568875.1). NCBI lineage: Eukaryota > Metazoa > Arthropoda > Insecta > Lepidoptera > Noctuidae > Fissipunctia > Fissipunctia ypsillon. Next base: position 4,407,818 of record OX387655.1, read on the forward strand.
GTACAGCAGTAGGAAGATAACCACTTTTTTGACCAATATCCTTTTTTAACCGACTTTCAAAAAAAGGAGGAGGTTCTCAATTCAGTTGTATGTTTTTATTCAATTAGTTTTGTCCCACTGCTGGGCAAAGGCGTCTTCCGTAGCTTTCCACCAATATCCTTATCAAATAAAAAATCCACAGTACAGGTAGGTGCTGCAATCAGTGATTTTATTACTCTTATAGAGGTATGAGGGGTGTAAAGTTCACTCATCCTCCATAGAAAAGGGAGGATCCTCCGACCAGACGGGTGTTGTGTGTGGTAGGCTACTGCCCGACGGTTGATGTCGGGATGTTGTATATATGCTAGTCGCGTGGTAAACTCTGACTGCGCGATGCAGAATTTTGCGTGACGTCAGTGTGATGCGTTCCAATGTAGCGCGATGTTGATATCATCTCCACATCACTCCCCTCCGGAGACCAGAGGTCGATAGTGGGCTGAGTCGTGTACTTTGCGAAGCTTGCCAGGGCCAGTTGAGGTTCCAGTGAGTCTTTACCGGGCGCCGCATAGGTGCCACATAGGCCATGGTCACGGTGAGTCGGAACTGTCTGCGGAGATGCCCCCAGTGAGTCGGGATGGCGCTACGTTATGCTCCAGTGCGTCGGATGTGGTACAGCGCCGGGTTGAGGCTGGCTACTGGTGTCGACCAGGAGAGGTTGGAAGGGCTCTGCCTGTTGACCGGCCGAGAGTGCAATTTGCTGTGCCAAGGTTCCTGATGAGGCTGAGAGACCAGGTATGCGCGGTCACTGCATACTGGTGGTCAGGATACCCGTTGAAGCCGTGGGTGCTCGTTGGTTTTGTGACTCACCGCTCGAAAGCTTGAGAATGCGATGATGATGACGTCACGCTGTAGTAGTTGCACGAAGGCTGCGCTGACGTTCATGTTCGGGTCACCAGTATAGAGGCATGAGGAACTGGTTGTAAAGTTCACTCATCATCCATAGAAAAGGGAGGATCCTCCGACCAGACGGGTGTTGTGTCTGGTGGGCTACTGCCCGACGGTTGATGTCGGGGTGTTGAATATATGCTAGTCACGTGGTAAACTCTGATTGCGCGATGCAGGATTTTGCGTGACGTCAGTGTGATGCGTTCCAATGTAGCGATGTAGATATCTCTCTTAAAACATCTAAGACCCTTTCCTGCTTTGTCTGTGCGTCAGTGGTGCGGGATCAGCATGCTGGGTATACCGGGTACCGAAAGCTCACCGAGCGCCTATATTTCAATAAGCGTTTCCTGATTGACTCGGAATGCGCGGGAATGGGGCGGGACCGTTTCGGTTTACTGCGTCTCGGTAGAAACATCTAGGGCCCGCTCGGTGTTTACAGAGACACGTCACGCGTTTTCAAAGACGACATTTCTCGCGAGGATCTAAGCGATACTGCACAAATTATTTCGAAAACATAACGTCAGGTCCGTAAATGAAAGCAGTGCGGTATCGTTTCGGTATACAGAGCATACTTTTCCCCACCGCTCCGTCACCGACAAATCAGGAAAGGGCCTTAGTGTGATGTGCAGTTTTTCCCAAACACTAAAATTAATTAATATCTACTTGTTGAGGAGTACTCGCAACAACGACACATTTTATTAATTTTAACAATCATGCTAGCAACTTATAACCAAAAAGAAATCAACTAGGTATTGAACTAACAAAACATAACCCTTGTTTGCGGTCGCGTAAAATACAGGATGTTGTTGAAAACGCGTTTTAGTACTCAACCTCCAAACGTTGTAGGAAATCTTGTGAAAGTTTGAGTTGCGCAAAAATAAAACGGCCAAGTGCGCGTCGGACTCACATCCAAAAGATTCCATACTACCGTACAATATAACACTTTATATTTTTTTATAATACTTTAGTAAAAAAAAACACGTTTATTATTTGTTGCTTTAGCGGGTAGCAGTAGTACACACTATGTGAATTTCAAGTGTCTACCAATTACGATTCAAAAGATACAGCCCTGTGACAGATGGACGGACAGCGGAGTCGTAGTAACAGGATCCGTTGGCACCTATTAGGTACGGAACCCTACAAAACAAATACTGAACTTGTCAATATATGCGTGGAATGGCCATGTTTTTCTCGTATTTTTTTTTTTATTTTAGTCATCATCATCATCTGCCTAGCCTTTTCCCAACTATATTGGGGTCGGCTTCCAGTCTAACCGAATGCAGCTGAATACCAGTATTTTACATGGAGCGACTGCCTATCTGACCTCCACAACCCAGTTACTGGGTAACACGATACCCCTTGGTAAGACTGGTTGTCAGACTTTCGGGCTTCTGACGACCCGTAACGACTGTCAAAGATCCACGAATGACAGCCGGGACCAACGGCTTAACGTGCTTTCCGAGGCACGGAGGAGTCTCGGTATGTAAAGATGGTCACCCATCCACGGACCAACCCCGGCAAGCGTAGCTTAACCTGATGGATCGACCCATGCGGCTGTTATTACTTAGCCACGAGCTCCTTTTTATTTTATTTTAGTATCAGCTCTAATATAGTTAGAAGCCGGGGTGAGTTAAAGACTGTTTGTGAATAGTTGTTGGCTGGTAGTTCAGGTGCCGGGCAAAAGTTAATGGCTCTCTTGTTTGCCTGTCGGCGCCAAATCTCCAAACAGCGCTGGCACTCAAGTGTGCCACCCGTACCCGCGCTTTTTAAATCTTCATTTTTAATTATAATTCAAGGCTAATATCCTGTGCAGGCATTTTTAGTCTGTGGTCCGGTAGATATTCACGTCAACTAAATGCTTCAAAACTTATAAGATTCGGTTTGGAACGTAGAAAAAAAAAAATAAAGTGACGTTTTGACAATGACATTTGGCGCGACTGATATCTCCGTGTGTTTTTTTATTGAAAATAAAGTGTTTTCGTGTCTAATCGACGGTAAGTGGATAAATATTCATTTATAAGTAGTTATTACATCGTTTTAGATAACATTTGCACGAAATAACATCATGGATACCATTTTGTTTGAGCAAATAATGTTACGTAAACAAACGACATTTTTGGCCATACTCTGTTGTAATCATATTTTGTTTATAAATACATCTCTCGTAATACGAGTATAGTTTAGATTTTATAGTATGGTATGTTTATTCAAGAACCCAAAACAGTTTACAATAAGTGCTAAGAGCCAATTGAAACATCAGTGGACCATTTTTTGTAAGCAAGGTCATAAATATGTCGCGCCGCGGGAATTCCGCCCGACACTTGACAGATAAAGACATATCAAGTTTATAGACCTCAGCGGTTAAAGCTTTCCATGTATTTTAATAAATACATGGAAAGCTTAATGATCCCGTAGTATTTTCTAGCCGTTTTTATTTTCTACATCAATTGTAATTTTCTTTAGAAACTCCACGACACATTCAGAAAATATAAAATCTCTTTGAAAGAATAATTTATTGAATTAGCAGGATTTTATTCATAAATATGACGAAGAATATGATTCGTACTTCTATATAATAACCTACCTTTGATATACACTAACACTATGCTTTAAGCTTTTCAAATTCATTTCACAAAATTACAACAATTTGCACAAATGCAAGCAACTATTAAAATACTGGAAAATTGTGATAAAAGCATCAAATAGCTGGCAATTTTCAATCGGTTTTATGTTTTATCTCCCATTACATTACATTTCAAGGAAAAAATGGTAAAGAAACTGAAAGCGAGTATTATTATCGACAATTCCCTTTTTTATTGAACATCCTTGTTCTACAACTTTGAGCTCCTTGTATTGATTTTTTTGATACAAAGTTGGATAAGGAAAACCGTTTCATTTTCGGTTCCAAGAAAGTAATATTTGAAGGACCGTGCCCATTCTTCTCCATACGAAACTACCATTTGGAAGGGGCGACTAGAATCAATTTTGTAAATTTTAACGGTAAAAAGTGCCTTTTATGTGCCTATTTGAAATAAATGATTTGACTTTGACTTTAACCGTTTTTAAGGAAAGTTTAAATGTAAAATTGTACTCAATTCAAACGACCTTAAAACCTATTGTTTCAGGTGGTTTGACTTGGGTAATGGTTAAATCTGTGAAGTAAAAAAATATCGAGCCTATATTTTGAAGGTTTAGGTAGAGTGGTCCAACTAGGTATCAAAGTAGTCGAGTTCACTCCGACTCAGAGTTCCGATGCGTGTAGACTCCAATTAACCCCACGTCCTAACATAAAGCGATCGTCGCGCAAATACCGACCGTTTACCTGAAACATGACGTACATACGGAACTTGATTGATTGCGCGACTATGTCATCTATATAATTATATAAAAATGGATGTGTGTATGTGTGTATGTTACCTATGGACTCCAAAACGGCTGAAGCGATCTTGATGAAATTTTCTGGCAATCTTCAGATTAGCCCGGCGGGTGATCCTGTGAAGTTTGGTAGCGATCGGATCGACAGATTTTTTTTCTTTTTTAGCTTTTTGGTAATTTTGTGCCATATTTTTTCTGAACAGTCACCTCACAAAAAGTGCAGGCTTGTATGATTTCAAGATAGTATTTCAATCTAGGTTTGTCCCATGAATAGGATTTAGATGAAATTTGACACTCTAACCTAACAAAAAGTACTAGGCTTGCATGAATCCAAGATAGTATTTGAATCATCCACCACAAGTCATCCAGCTATATGTAATAAGTGTATTTATATAAAAGAGCGAGATGATCGCTTTTCATTAGAACGTGGCCTAACAGTCTGGGCAAGGCAAATCTGATTCAACTAATAAGAATGCCCAATGTTTACAAAATCAAAATTTTTTAGCGTTGTCTTATGGGGACTACATGACCTAAACGCAAGTTTTATAATACCTAAAAGTATACAATCCAATACAGTACACTAAATCAGAAAAATATATGATATTCTTCAGGATATGTGCTAGTTAGATAGTGTACTGAAAACATTATACAACTAGTTTCATACGATAGGAAAAAATCACAAAAATACCTCTAAAATTTTCTTTTAACAATTAAAAACCATATTAATATGCAATCATTCTGATTTGTCAGATTATTCTACAAGCAAAATATTAACGTAATAAAACGTAAAGTGTTCTGTTTTTTTTTGTTCAATCAATAGATTTTTGTAAATAGTTAATTGCTTCATATTTTGCAATAAATAACCAGCCTTGTGTCATCGCACATTTCTTTCTTTTCTATGCAGTCCGACAGTAACCGCGCTTTAGCTGTTGTCATCCTCTTAAATAAAATCTAGAATACTTTTGTTGGGACGTCGTATAGGTTCTATAGTCTGATGAAATTAAATGTTCATTTAGTGTTACACAATGAATTTATATTATATTTTCAAGCCGTTTGGGGTTGAAACCCTCGGGCCGTGGGGTCCGAGCGCTCATGGTTTGTTTAACGAAATCTCCAAACGACTAGTTGACACTTCCCGTAACCCAAGGGCCTGCTTTTACCTTGGCCAGAGGCTAAGCATACAACGTGGCAAAACCGCCAGTCTCTTGGGTACATTACCAGTCGACAGCGATGCGGCGGAATTTTTGACGCCGTATTTTAGTTTGTGAATAGTTTTAGTTAAGTTAGGATATCATTTTGTTATTTTATTAATTAATTAGGTATAAGTTGTTATGTAAAATATTAATTTATTCTTCCTATGAATTTAATAATAAAGTTACTAACTAAGCACGGTTTGTAAACAATAACTAAAATTGGGAAGATTATAAATTGACACGAGTGACGTGGGTAACAGCTAATTACCGACTGTAGGTGTCGGCGTCGATTGCCGTATTCAAACCCCTGACGTGCGACGTCATAGGTAGGTACTTGAGCTCACAATAATGCATGTGTGGGTACAGGATGTAAGGGACAGCCCTCCCCAAACTAACAGGGTGCATTCAGCTCCTTATTTTGAAACATATTCCACCGGAAATATTCTCAGGAAAATTTTGCATTTTTTCTATCGTTTTTTGAATTACTATTCCTTTAATTCAATGTAAAATTATATTCTCTGTACGCAGCACTTCATGTATGTAAATAAAAATGCTAAAATAAAATAAAAAACAGCAATGGATGTTGAAATACTCGACGGCCGAAGGCTTGTTGCACTGCCGTTCGCTACGCGCGTTTTGCCACGGTAACGATACATTGCGCGTGAGGTAATAAAACAAATCAGGTTAATCGGATTCCCATAACATTCCTGAAATAATTTCATGTAGCGGTCATCTTAGTATGATATACTGAATTCACCCATCAGTCTGCGGAGGGCTGTCCCTTACACCCTGTACACCAACTACACAGTGTACAATAAAGTTCTATCTGTATATCCATCAACTTGAGGTTATCAGTAATTTAGCAAAAAATCGTCCAACATCGTCTCGTAACAGACAGCATCTACTCGTAACTTAAAAATAAAACACCAATTTCACGCAATGTAACATATTTAATGTGACATAGTTAAATAATTACGACCTGTTGTTAGTTGCGACAGAATCTAGCACACTAGTGTGATTGTAACTAATTTCAGCTCATTTATGTTAGCAGATAATTAATTGACAGCATGCGGGCTCTATCAGAAGGAACCTAGTGTAAACGCATGATCAATTGGATAAGCCCTTTGTAATTGGGGAATTGATATTGTTCATATTGGAGTATCTCAACTGGGAGGATAGTGATAATTCTCGTCTAGGATTTTAGAGAGCTATGTATTTTTTGTGTTAAGATTTCACATGGGCTATAGCTACTTGTGTCACATTTTTTCAGCTTCTAATCGTCAGATTTTTAATGTTTTTTTTTTCAAGTCGATAACTTTTATATTAAAAAAAAACAATACGAATTTCTAAGTATTCAAGATGGGTGTAGCCTATTCTTTTTATTTTATTATTATTTTAGATAGCTTATAGTGTAGTGATTAGGATGTAGGCAGACTGCAAGACTGGTACTTAGGTACCTAACAGAGCTCAGGATGGATTTAGTGTACTCTATATTCATTCTTATCTTGATAGCTTTTTTTTTGTGGATGGGAAATCATCAAATGACTTCTCCCGCTCTGGGCGGAGCGGGAGGGCGTGTCAGACTTTTACTGACTAAAACCCACCCGTGTTCCTTCTGTTGCCTGTGCCGGGGCCACGGTAACTCTTTCGAACATCCCGCGACCCTAGCTGGCATCGGCCCTAGCGGACCCCATCAATAGTGCTGACATCTCTTTGAGGCGCGCGTGGAACACAACGCGCCGTTATCTTGATAGCTTGACAACAACTTGCACTTTTACCCTTTTCACTCTGCAAAAACTCCACAAAAATAATGTTATCCGTAAGTAAAACAGTTCTCGTTAGTAACTTCACAATAATATAACAAGCACCTTTTATGACCCCCATAAGGCCCAGCCATCTACAATTCTATCAAACACGGGTCCAAATCAATTGCCAAAGAAAAATAACCATAATCTGTACCTCCTAATTTTTCTCCCAGAACCTTTTACCGAAGGCTATTGAAAGTCATTTCGTGGGTACTAAAGGATAATATCAATTAAGTTAAATGAGTCACCATTACTGGTGCCCTTACCTTAGTATTCCTGACCAATGGCGTGATCAGATTACGCTTTGTACTTACATGTGTACCTCATTATGGTCACTACGACCGCTATTGAAGGTACCTAAAGAGTTTTATTTTATCGTTCGAGACCAGTCTCGAACATTCGAGATTCATTTCTCCATGGAAATGGGGAAGAATGTGACAGGCGAGTAAGGTAGTGTTTTGGGTAAATAAAGAGTTATTTATTTGTACGTTTTTGGTTATTGGGTACTCCTAATCAAAGTTTATGAAAATTTTATGATGCCATTAATAAAATAACCAATTTTATTAATCGGTTTTCGTAAAATGGGTATAATTTTTAGTATGCGTGTTTGATTTACAATCTGATAAAGCATAATTTCAGTTGTAACTAAACTCATCCTCTTCCATTGTAATTTAATTAAAGAGATATTTGATGAGACTACAAAAAGCAAACAAAAACATTTCAGCACAAAAATATGTACGCAAAAAAGTATTCCATAATTACTAAATATCAGTATCTTCAAAAGCGAAAGATGAAAAATTTAATTAAAAAATAACACTGGCCCTGCGACCGCGGCGCTAACCACCGCTATCAATTTTATTTTAAAAAGTTTTCGCTCGCAAATTCATCTGATTGCGACCTCCTTAGGTTTACTAGAGTTTTTAAACGCTTTAGGCTGCGTTCGTCTTGATGAGTTCAGTGTTGCCAATAAAAAAATGAATTTCACAGAATTCGTTACCTTAGGTCGACAGGTACAGGAATTTGAAATCGGAATACCAGTTCCTCGACAACATCACGATATTGGATTGGTTTTATTCGAAAAGTTTGCAGTTTCTGATTATTTGAATTCGGAATTACTGTTTTTATAGAGCTATTTGGTCACGGCGGCGTAAGTCGCAATGAAAGGGCTGAACTAAGATTACGATGTTGTTATATTCACCAAATCGCTTAAAAGGATTTTTCCTCAGATACGAAAAAGAAGGGTTATTATTTTCGTTGCTTAGTTCGAGTGGGCTTTGTGATTTAGAAATACGTATGGGAGGCCTTCCTTTTGTTGTGGTTATTACTCTTGGGGATCAAGTATCAGCAGTTATCAGTTATTACGTCCTGAACCATGAATTATTATTAAAAGGATATGTTATTTGAACAACAATGGCTTTTTGTAAAAATATTGATAGCATTTTTTTCATGAGAGTTTAATAAAAAAATTCAAAGCGTGTTTTAAAACAGAGTAGCTCAAACATACCATATACTACACAAAACTTTTATTTACTGAAAAATATAGCCACTATTACTGCTAAACTCTAGGCTCATAAATTCCGTCAACGAAGCCTTTGGCATCAACATATTTCATGTACTTAACAAATTGTTATGTCACGTTCAAACCAAATGCCAGCGCCGAGTTTACAGCGCCTACCAGGCTAATTCAGCTTCATTTGCTTCCCACTTCAATTCACTTCGCATATTCGCTTTTCAGAAACGTCTTTAAAATGTTGCCCGTCTGGCCCAATCTTTGGAAAAAATTACCAGATTTAGTAATGTGTGGTACGGAATTGGATCTAATTTCGTTAAATTGTACAAATATTGATTGGTTATGGAATTGGTTGTGTTTGTACTCCCCACCTTCTCGGTAGGTGGGTTAAATAAATTGTGTGTTGTGAGTGTCCTTGGAGTTTCTTGCCCATTCTTCTCCATAGAGATCTACGTTTTGGAATGGGCGACTAGCTTCAATTTTCTGACTAACTGACTGACTCTTTAACAATTCAAAAGTGCCTGTAATTGGTTTAATTGAAATAAATGCTTTGAGTTTTGAGTTTGAGTTTGTGGTAGCATCGAATTTGAGATTAAATAAATTAACTTGAAGGTAGGGCATCGTTTATTGCTTTGTAAAAACAAGTAAGTGCATTCTTAGGACAAAAAAAAACACAATTTACGAACAAATGATGAGGTCAGCGTTTTCTATCTGACTACTCTGAGAAGAAAGGCCGAAAAAAAATAGGCAGTCATGGGGGCCGTCGACAAAAGTAAAAACATAAAACAGTAGCATATACTGAGGCCGCTGCGCATCGCCAGTCTGGCGCAAACATGTCGCATGTCGCGAATCCGTAAGATTTTCCCCTACCAAAAAGCGCTCAACGCGTCCAAAGAAATTTTCACTTCACAAATCCGAGATCACAGTTTCGTTTAAAGTCCAGACATAATCTTAGTCAGAAAAAACGATTGTGTTTTCTATTCATCAGTCTCACAGATTTAACTCTATATTCTCTTTCCAACCCAATTTATAATACTCGCCACGATATTTACCAGAATTATCTAACTACCACGCGAATCCTCATCGATGTAAGGTTTACCTTTGTGCAAAGTTTTGTTGACCTTATCCTTTCTGGTTTCAAAGTTGAAGTTTATTTTTGGTATCTTCGGATATCGGCCCTCGAAGTCCCGAAGGTATACGGATATCGGTTTTGCTTTCATCCCTCAAGGGGTAAACCGAGCCTTTTGCCACCTTTTGAAGACACGTTTATCAAGACCGGAGGCAAATTATGTAATAATCTGCATAATTTATACGAAGATGTTGTGTTAAGGCCAGATTCGTTTAGCTTTAAAAAAAACTCTAGCTTCTTCCCGCGATCCTGTCGCGTGAAATTTCTTGTTTTAACATGAAATAAATCCTATGGCATTCGGCAATACTGCAGCTTCCTATAAGTGAAATCATTTTCAGAATCGGGGCCCAACCACCACCTCTTAAAGCAGTATTATTTTAATGTTACTTCAGTGTGAGAAAGAGATGAAGCTATACAAGACGTCTAGCTCCATCTCTTTGCTACACTCAAGTAAGATTGTATAATACTGCTTTATAATAAGACTTACATAATGTAGGTTCTGTATACACACTGCCGACCTCTTTAATGACGTACAGTTATAACTCATAAAAGTAAGTAAATTATCACTATCCTTGTTTCATGCGCTATCCGTTACGAGCTTTATTAACTGTACTGTCACTCGGGTGTAGGTCCCTTTGCCGCCGCTCACCAAAGTTATAGTAAACAAACCTACAGAATGATATCCCAGCAGGCCAAAGGTTTTCATTCATAAAAATATTCAACTCTCGCTTAGATACTAAAAACTTATAAGCCACGTATCCTTTGTTTCCTTTTCATAACTTTTTCGTACAATACCACTTCTACATTCGTTTTGTTTTTAATGTAACTATTGCTAAACACTATTTCTTAACCCTACAACAATATAAAGTACCTAATGCGTAAAACTTAGGATTACGTAACTACCATTAAGTTCTATATTGGCGATCGTTAATAAAATAGTTATATAATAACATTCGTTCGCCGTCCCAGAAAGGGTAATTGCATTTACCAAAGCAAACAACATTTCCTCAGCGACTTTTGCCAAGATCGAATTATTTTGTTCCTCTATAAATATTGAGTTGGTGTTGCAAGACAAAAAAAAAACTTTGCTCGGACCAAAATCCTTTGAGGAAGTTGATTTTAACATGGCTTTAACCCTTCATCGATTCTGGGGCAAAGTTTTATCATATGGGTTATAATTAATTACAATCGTCTTAATTATAATACCACTGTTTAAAAGTATCTCGATTAAATTAAAATCTATTAATAATGAAGGCTTAGTTTAAAGCTGATTGTAGGTTTATCTGAAAAAAAAAACTCCTTACCGGGCAATTTTATCTAAGTCTTTTCAAATAGACTCAATAAATACCAACACTTTATTTTACATCACCAATTTTTCTGATTGCCTATTTTCTTCTCAATATCCAACTAACACAGAAAATCCAATCGAACCTGACCCGACATAAAATAAATTCATTAATATCGTTTTATTTAATAGAAATTTCCTAGGGACCCTCGACATCTAGTTATTTAAAAGTAAATAAGAAGCTATTCTTAGCTAAATTAACCCAGAAAACTGTTTACCTGGAACTAATCAAGGGCTCGAGGAGGGTCTTAAACTCAATAAATGTAGATAAGTTTTTAGGGTTGTGTACGTGCGTTTACGCGATGCAAATTGGCCAGTTGCGAGAGGGTTACAAACTTGTACTGAGTTGCTTTTTGGCTGTGTTGTAAATAAAATTCTATGTAGTCTTGCTGTGTTTGCAATGAGTTGATAGTATCGAAAGGGAAGAGAGTCTTGATTAGTTAAAAATGTGATACATTTTTATCACATTTTTAACTAAGCGAGACTCAAATGCAACATTTATTTTGTTCAATTTATGTGTCTGTACTAACACGCTATTACAAATTTATGTGTCTGTACTAACACGCTATTACAAATTTATGTCAAATTTAAATTCATTTATTGAATACAGACACGTAAATACAAATTTACGTGTCTGTATTAACACGCTATTACAAATTCATGTGTCTGTACTAACACGCTATTACTATTCTATAAAAATGCTTTAAATATTTTGATTGTATTTAATTTATTTAATGATTAAGGGTGAATTTCACCAACGAAACTGAACGCGTTCCGCACATCTAAACGGGGTTCAAGAGCAGTCAGTGTCAAAATTGTTATGGAATATTGACAGTGACAGCTCTTGAACGCGGTTTAGAAGTGACGATCGTGTTCAATTTCATTGGTGAAATCCTCACTTAATCATAAATAAGTTACATACAATATAAATATTTTAAGCATTTTTACAGAATAGTAATTTATAATAGCGTGTTAGTACAGACACATAAATTGGACAAAATAAAGGTTGTATTTGCAACTCCCTTTCAGATAAATAAATTCATTGAGAAGCTTTTAGCTTTTCACAAAGCTCTTTAACATCCACTTGGTTTCGCTTGAACGGACAACCATTTTATTCGCTATTACCAACATGATAAAATTCTTTTCTCTCTGCAAACCGTTCTACATCCTCCAGTTATACCAGGGCTACATTTAAATGCTAGGAACGGCTCCACCACAATAATTAATTCAATCTTTGTACCGCCGGGTCACGGGCACCGCTTACTCCAACAGACATCCACGGATCAAGAATTCACTTTGCAACTTTTGCTTCCCAAATTTCTTAACTCGCAAAAACGTTTAGAATACAGTAACGAAGTGGAAAGTTTTCTTCTGTACCTATCACATTGATATTCTAACGATACAAGAACTTGGGCGGATAGACAGGAAAGTTTGTTTACGTCGTTTTTTTTTCTGAGTTTTTTGTTGGTGAGGTCAATACGGGCTAGCAAAGTGTGCTTCAGTATACTTTCTGGTAACTCAGTGGATTTGGTAAATAGGGGTGGATAGTAAATAAATCGTGGTGAATTTGACAAAATGTAGGTACTTACATTAAGTATTTTTAACCGACTTCAAAAAATGGAGCAGGTTCTCAGTTCGTCGGAATATTTTTATTATCATCTTCATTGCGTATTTTTTTATTTTTTTATTTGAGATAGGTTTGCTCTTGACTCTAGTCTAGGTCAGAGATGATAGAGACAAAGTCGACGATGGAGCGAGCTTACCCAGAAGAAGCCTGTTCACTTTGAAGAGATCGGGGTTGTATGCGTTCGGAAACACAGAGTTTTGTCTTGTCTAGTGGTTGTGCCTATCAGGTTCAAAATAGTAATGCTTAAGAGGATAGTGGTACTTATAAAACAATTTTATTTATCTTTTCGAGCTCGATTCTATAACTTCAAAGGATACGCGTCACCAGAGGCGTAGCGCGCTTACAGCAACTCCATTCCTATCGGCTTCCCTTCGGAGAAGCGGAAGAGCAACTTCACCAACCACCAACATAGCACATTCAGTAATGTCTATGATTACAAATTATATATATATATATATTTAATACACCGTAATATTCAAATAACAAAAATGCCTATTCTTAGCTCTGAATTTCAACTACAACACAAATTGTTCTAAATAAGCCGGCGCCACAATGTGATAATCGTATTTGTATGACTATTTATAACTGAACAGTTTCTTCTTCGGCTTCCCTCCTTCAAAATGTCAAGCCTCGCCACTGCGCGCCACTTACGTTATGTCCAACTATGTCGTTTTATGCCAAATGTTTAAAAAAACGTGCAAAAAAAATCAATCCGCTCCATTTAAAAACGAAAATACTTGTACAAAGCCGCACTCATACTGTCACAAAAAGCAGATTTTTGCAAAAAATAACGCAAAAAACGTTCGCAAAACCCGTACACGGACGAAAATGTCCCAGCCAATGTATCCTATTCCGCCCCACTAGTTATATTCTGATAAATGATTGTGGGTGATATACTGTTTTGTGGAAATTGTGCCTTTTTTTGTTTCAACCTTTCTGTTTTGTGTGACTACGCGTTTCGTTCAGGTTGTAAGGGTTGACTAGTGATTTTAGGGGGTCAATAACGTGGCGTTGAAAATTATTTTTTGTACTATCTGATCTCGTTTTTTATTTTATGGTTGAAGTTAATGGAGTGGATGATTAACTACATTAATGTTCACACCGCGTGTTTCCCCTTCGTGCAATTTTTTTTTTAACTGACTTCAAAAAATGAAGAAGGTTATCAATTCGACACGTATATATGTAATATTATTGGAATTGCAATATAGTGACATATGATAATCTATTAGGCCTTCCAATCAAATAAACAAAATTTTATAGGTGTATGTACATATATTTGTAGGTGTATCTATATATGTTTGTTCACGCAGTTCTTCGAAACTATTAAACGGATTGTAACTGTGTTTTTTTATTGGCTTACATTTCCTTCAACTTAAGGAACAGTGGAAGTTTCATCAAAATCTGTTCAGTAGTTTTCAAGAGATGGACTAATACGTGTATGTGTGACGAACTGGATTGTTGATACGAGCTACGGGTCAAAGGGAAAACATCTCAAAACCTTGGTCAAATTCTAGTGCGGTATTTACAACAAAACTAACAAACAAATATTCCAGTTTTTACTTAAAAGTAAAAAATTACGAAATAAAAAGTAATTTAAAAAAATTATATCGACTTCAAAAAAGAAATTAACTCAAAATTATGAAATAACTTTAACTTTAGAAGTCGGTGGCAATAAACTAAAATACAAATCCCGAGACACCGACTTCCGAAATTAAACTTACTTCATTATTTTGAGTTAATTATAAGTGAGCGGATTGAATATGAGGCTTTTGGATACTTTGTATGTGTGTATTTTATGTTATTTTTTTTTTTGTAATGTGCGTTTTGTTTATGCAGAATAAACAATTATTCTTTCTTTCTTTCATTCTCAATTTATTTTTGAAGTCCATTTAATTTGTTAAAATTACTTTTTTGTTTTTACTTTATTTTTATTGAAAGTTTCCCTTGCATTATCTTTGAACACAATATTTTTTCCATGGGGACAGGATCAAACTACAAATGGAAATAATACTTCCCTACATCCCAGGGGATTCGGGGTAAAAGAAACCTCTTGTCCTTTTCGTGACGTAAGCTTCCGCTGAAAATTTAGGCGCATTCTTCAGTAGAATGACGAAAAGGAACGCATTGCAATTTATTTCAGTATGTTTATGAAAGTTTATGAGGGGCTTGTGGCTAGGATATAACAGCCCCTCGGTTCGATCGATCAGGTTAAGCTACGCTTGCCGTGGTTGGTCCGTGGATGGGTGACCATCTTTACATACCAAGACCCCTCCATGCCTCGGAAAGCACTGTCATTCGTGGATCTTTGCCGTCGGCTCGTCAGAAGCCCGAAAGTCTGACATCCAGTTAAGACTGGAAGCCAAAAAGTATCGTATTACCCAGTAACTGGGTTGTGGAGGTCAGATAGGCAGTCGCTCCATGTAAAATACCGGTATTCAGCTGCATCCGGTTAGACTGGAAGCAGACCCCAACATAGTTGGGAAAAGGCTAAGAGATGATGATGTTTATGCAAGTTTACATAAGCTAACATGGTCATCAAATTACATCTCTTAGAAATAATTTAGGGTTACTCGTAAAGGATTTTACTACCAACGCTTGGACTTATGTTACAAAATTGCTTTCCTAATGGTCTTTGACACACATAAGAAATTGTTAAATCCCTGCTTAGCCTTAATAACTGTTTAACAACTTACGACAAGACCATCTTAACCTTGTCACTTACCTCATTAATCCGGTCTTTAAAACGAACACTAACCTGTAACCACATCGTAAAAATTTACTAAAACTTTTAATTCAGTGCCATAAACTCGTCCGACATAATTTGTTACAACGACCCTATAAAACTCGCGAATAATCGTCCAATCTATTGAAACTACTTCCTTCGTTATACGCAGTCTTAGCGTAGTTTAAATCGTTCGTATAACTTTAATAGATTCTTGAGTTAGAGTTAAAAGGAGCAAGAAAGAAAGTCGGCGCGGAGTAAGGGCTCGTTCAGACAAGGCTTACTTTTGGACCACACCAAGAGACCACGTTTTTGTAGATTTTAAGTTTTCTGCAAACAAACACACCACATTGTGGTTCACGTCTACAACACCTTTTTATTTTCGCTCTGAACGGAGCGGGAGGGCGTGTCAGACTTTTACTAACTAAAACCCACCCGTGTTCCTTCAGTTGCCTGTGCCGGGGCCACGGCAACTCTTTCGAACATCCCGTAACTGGCATCGGCCCTAGCGAACCCCGTCAATTGGTGCTGACATCTCTTTGAGGCGCGCGTGGAACACAACGCGCCGTCGACCCGGGCTTGGTCTGGGCGACTAGGGGCGTGAGGGTGCAAAGATTGCCTCTCCCCTTACGCGTTCCGCGTCCTTCTTTGCGAGCATTACTGCCTTGCAGAAGGAGGTGATGGCGTCCCATATATTCTCGCTCCGTACCAAGGCCTGTACCAGGGCCAGACGCGAGAGATCGCCGCCAATCACTTCCGCGAGGACACGACGGTACTCCGCCCAAGCAGAGCAGACCGTATGCTCCACTGTGTCCTCCAGGCGATCCACAAAATGGTGACACCCGGGCGTTTCCTCCCGCCTGATCCGGAACAGGTACCTCCCGAAGCACCCATGTCCGGTGAGGACCTGCGTCAGACGGATAGTGAGGACGCCGTGGCGCTTCTCCAGCCATTCTTCAAAGAGGAGACTTATCGCCGCAATTGAGGCATGCCCAGCACTGGGTTGCGACATTCGCACTCTCCGTGACGCCATGAGATCCCGCCAAAGCTCTGTCCACCGTGCCGCGATTTCTCGCGGCAGCTGAGTTACGCCCCGGCGTTTTGCCTGCTCGTACCACTCCCACATGTGCGCGAGGACTTTTGTCTCCAGATCCTATGGTGGCAATCCGGCAAGGAGGTTCGCCGCCTCACCGGAGACCGTGCGGTATCCCCGGGCTAGCCGGATGGCCTTGACCCTCTGGGACGCGTTCAACCGACGGAGCGGTCGCCGCCTCACGGTTCGCGCCCATACCGGAGCCCCGTAAAGGGCCATGGACCGCACGACCCATAACGTAGAGCCTCCGTCAGGAGGCGTTTGGATCCCACGACTACAAGACTTGACAACAGAATCCGAATAGTATCCGAATAGTCCTATAAGTGACACTGCATTCGAGCTATTTAAACTAGGTGTGTTAAACAAGGTGTAATTTAAATAACGCAAAACCTCTTAAGGGGTCATTGCACTCATCATTTTGAACAACTTTTATATGAGACCACATCTGAACTCGCGAAAAAAAAATCTGCTGTTCTCTACATTTTGACGAGTTATGCGAACATAAATGTAGGGAACAGCTTATTTCCCGATTTCAGGTTTGGTTCCATAGTATAAGTTATCATAGCAGACATTTTAGTGGAATTTTGGTGGCAAGTAATAAGTTCGTATGCGTAGGCATCGAAACTTTTAGACAACCAAAATGCATTTACTGTCAATATCCGTTAAATTCTCACGCCAGCTTTTGCACGCCATCATACAAATCAACATTTGATACATACCACAGTCTTGTGGTCCAAAAGAGTTTGTGTCTAAACACGTCCTAAGATTTCGTATGCAAGCACGAGCGTCTACACACGTTCGGCTAACTTCGCGTACACTCGGCAAAATTCAATTTCCTATTTACACTGCATCGGAAAAAGTAAACTTGAATAATGTAACGAATGTTCCAGAAGTATGTGACAAAGTTGTCTCTTCGACTGCTTGGAAATGTTTACGGAGTTCTTCAAAGTAAATTTAATATGAACAGCGTATGTTCTGATGTAATTTGTTCGATTGAAAGTTTAATTAATGGAAGTAATTGGCGCAAAGAAATTAATTTTTGTGATGGTTTGTGTAATATTTGTGTCGTTTGAGTTCCGGTTAAATTTATTGCTGCATTGTTTTGACAGTTGAGTTAGCCCATAATCAACGAAGTAAAATATTCCAAAAATTATGTACTTATTTCGTTTTATTAGGGAAATATTGATAGTAAGTAGTCGAACTTTTATTATTCAAAAACATGAAAATTAACCATTTGGTTAATTTTGCTCGTCAAAAACCAACTCACTTGCTTGATTACTAAATAAAGTTTGATGGCTAAAGGTAAGTTGAAAAAAACTAGTAAAAATGCGTTCCCCATACAACCTTCCCCATGAATTCAAGCTACATACGTTCACCATTCATCCCTTTTCAAATTTTTAATTCAAGCTACGCACAATTCACCCGAGCTCATACAACAAACACCGTTGTATCCGACAGCCCATTCTTTCCATCCATCTGTCAAACACGTCTGCTTTTGACTTTGACGTTACCATCAATTAAGGCCCAGCGATTTGTCAATTAATTCCCGTCAAGAGGACAAAGAAAGCCATTGTAATTGCAAGATGTGTGGAGCGCCCTTATATTAATGGATCTCGAAGGACGGACGCTGATGGATAATTGCTTAGGCTGTAATATTATTATGATATAAATAGAGTGGATAGGTGTAGGGTTGTTGGTTCTGAGACCTATTTCAGATTGAGATTTCAGTGGAGGGCTGGTCAACCTGGGTCAAATAAATTTATTTTCTCTCTTTCTTTCGTTCAGTGGATGCTGGATTTGATGCTGTGGTTTCTTGAATGTATAGGTGCTTTAATTTTATTGGAAGACTAGCTGTGCCCCGCGACTTTGTTTGCGTGGAAGTCGTAAGATACACAATATACTAAAATAACAGTCACATATTAATAAAACTCCCTCGTCCCCCGATCCGTAGCGTTGCATCGCCCGCCAGCGCTATTACTTCGTTTTCGCTTAGTGTTCTTTTTGCCTTTTTTCGTTTTGCTTGCTTGCTTTTCCTAAGGGTCTTAGCGTGGTGTTAAATAGCCTGTAACTATCGAGGATTGGGCTATCAAATGCAAAAATATTTTTTTAAATCCGACTTTTTGTTCACAATTTTATGGGTTTTAATTTTTTTGCGCGGGACCCTAATTATTTTTCTAAAATAAAAGCAGCTTACGTTACTTTCCGTAATATCAGCTACCTGCCAGTCTCGTCAAAATTGGTCCAGCCGTTTCGGAAATTAACCGGAACGTTTGTTCCGGTTAATTTCGTCTGTCTGTTTGTTTAAACAGACAGACGAAAAAGTTAAAATCTGCTTTTTGGTTATAAGTACCGTATATAATTTCTTATGCATTTAGTAAAAAGTTGTTATTTTGACATTATAAACAGACACTTCAATTTTATTTATTTGTATACAAATTCTGGTGCGCACTCTCTTTTAATATATACTCTATAGAGTATATATTAAAAGAGAGTGCGCACCAGAATTAAAACATTTATATTAACTAAATATCTGAACAGTTTTGTGTTGTGTCAAAACAGTTTTTCGGTTGATTTTTGACCATTATAGGCTGTGACTGCGCTAGCATTGATTTTATTGAGTTATACTCTATCTAAAGATAGTCTAGAGTTAGTCATACATACAGCATAATCAACTTATAATGTTCCCACTGCTGGGATACAGGCGTCCCCATTTCTGTGATAGGGAGTGCGTCATAATCCACCACGCGGGCCCAGTACGGGCTGGTGGATGTCACATGTCTTCGAATTTTTGGTTTATTTATTTAAACTTTTCACATTTAAAAAAGGTTCAAAGGTGGACTTAATACCTAAGGCATTCTCTACCAGTCTTGCGCCATCCCATCTTCCCGGCTCGGCGTGCTGTGCTGGCGCTGCTGCTGCGGCTGCGGAAAACCTCAAGCGGCGAAAGTATAATAACCTTATCGGTAATTATACTTTCGAGCCGTTTGGGGTTGAAATCCTCGGGCCGTGGGGTTCGAGCGCTCATGGTTTGTTTAACGAAATCTCCAAGCGGCTAGTTGACCTTCCCGTGACCCAAAGGCTGGCTTTTACCTTGTCCAGAAGCTAAGCATTGCCATACAACGTGGTAATGACGCCAGTCTCTTGGGTCCATTACCAGTCGACAGCGATGCGGAGGAATATTTCGACGCCATATTTTAGTTTGTGAATAGTTTTAGTTAAGTTAGGATATAATTTTGTTATTTTATTAATTAATTAGGTATAAGTTGTTATTTATGTACATTCCGTTTTAATTCTGGATAAACTTCTCTACCAGTCAACAAAGATCAAGATTAGATGAGAGGAACAATAATATAAAATAAACTATTAAAAATATATCATAATGAATTAGGTATAAATAGAATAGGTTCACAAGTACATACATAAGTTATATACTTTTAATACACATATATACATACATATTTATTTACTATAATACATTATTATACCTAATATGTTGCGCCACCCGAAATCGTACAAAAAAAAAATTAAATTATAAATTGATAACAGGTACAGGTTTATATCATATACAATGTGTCTGTACACAGTGTGACGAAAATTAAGGGTGAGGTACAGACCATCAAACTGAACAACTTTCTCCCGGGGACCAACATCGTAATCGCAAAAAAATATCAGTCGTCTCATACATTTGTTCGAGTAGGTATTGAAGTTTTGTATGGGATGACTGATTTTTTTTTCACGATTACGATGTTGGTCCCCGGGAAAAAGTTGTTCAGTTTGATGGTCTTTACCTCCCCTTTAAGTTTTACTATTCCGAAACCAGACACCCTGTATATATACAAGATGTAACATAATTAACGCACAACCTCTTAAGGGATCATTGTACTCATCATTATGAATTACTTTTACTATGGGACCAAACCTAAAATTGCGAATAAAAAATCAGCTGTTCCCTACATTTTGACGAGTTATGCGAACATAAATGTAGGGAGCAGCTGATTTTTTTTCGCGATTTCAGGTTTAGTCCCTTAGTAAAAGTTGTTCATAATGATGAGTACAATGATCCCTTAAGAGGTTGTGCTTTATTTATGTTACACCTTGTATACAAATTCAGGAGAGAGGTATTGAAATCACTCTAAGCTATTTATTTTGAAAATAACTCTGGTTCTAGGACATGCCAATTTCCTCACGATGTTTTCCCTTCACCATTTTGAGATAAATAGATAGAATTTAGTCATTAACCCCCTTATTCATACACGTTGCTTAAAGTTAAAGAGATGTTTAAACGTCAAAAAAATTATGGTTAACCAGTTATTAATCATAACTTAACTTTCATCAACTTTTGTGAATAAGGGGGTAAATGTTTAAAACTATTACTTGCACTTCATAATAAATTGTTATTTAGAAGAAGAAGTAGTTAGTAGAAATGAATAATTAGCAGAAGCGATTTCCGCGAAAATAATTTAACTATTAAGATATATTAAGATTTTCTTCAAACCTAAAGGTAAGAGAAAATTAAATCATTTCTCAGTAGAAACCCTTGTAGAACACAACTTGACAGGACTCATGACTCGTACCTTTGCATTCGTTCCTTTATTTTTCCTTTCATGCATGAACTGAGGCGGAGTCTTCACATCCCGTATTCGCCGAGAACGCATCCTATTTGATTACTGGAAGTTATTTTTAGTTTTCAGTTCGACCTCCTTTTTCATTCCTTTTGCATCGTGACTATGTTACGTGAGTTTTTCTTGCAATGAATAGTGTGCAACGTGAAAATAATCGTACAATAGCGTATCGATTTTGACATTATGAATCTTGAAAACAGAAAAGAATTGTAAATGATGAATGTGAAAGTATTGAAAGACTTAAAGCAAGCCCTGTGGGGCAATTGCGTAACACACTTGCAGTATCGGTTTCATTTTGACAGTTCAATAACATTCATTGAGTTATTTACGTTGTTGAGCAGACAAATTTTTCGAACTTAAGAAGCAATGTATTAGCAATTTGCTTCAAAATGATTCAGATTCGCAATTAGAATGCTGATTAGAAATAATAACACGGAAGAAGGACTTGAAAACAATTAATAATACTTCAGAACCTGGAAACTGGAAAATCCAACAAAAATAGTAGTTTCTACGGCTTTTTTTGCAGAACCAATTAAATAATACAAGAGTAAAATATAAGTTCCAGAACACCATAAACGGTCATTAAAACCATGTAATCCCATAAATTCCTCCCATCCCCAAACAATCCTGACATACTTCTAGGATATATTTATCCAATTCATTGAAGTATGTCAGGATTTTCTAAAACACGTTCTGGGTCAGTGACCAGTGACACCCCCTGACTTGTGACTCGTAAGATTGGATTCAAGATTGAGGCCAATCTTTTGACAGGTCTCGCGAGGAAACCCATTCAGCCGTACCATGGGGTAAAGGTTGCGAACAAATAAAATATATTCCACTATGAATGTATAAAGATGACTGGAATATGAGAGAAGGTAAAACAAAGGCAGTTGAGCGTGAAGACGGAGAATTGAAAAGTGCTTTTTGCTGCGTTGATGATTACTGTCTCTACGTTTCAAAGAGATCTATTTTGCTAGATCTATTTTGTTGAAAGTTCGATAAAATGAATAGCATCTACATTAATAGGATAATAATTTGGATGGACTTTATAATTATTATTTTATTTCTTACATAAAGTAATATTGTATGTAAACTCGTGGAACACACAAAACAATTGAATACAAAAATATTATACTATCGTAAAGGGTTATGATTCGTCATTATGTCGTTATATAACATGAAACCAAACCAATTCTGCTTAACTATTCTATTAATTGAACATTTCAATTAATTTTTGAAACAAATAAAACATTCTAAGCACCACGTCTTATTGTAAATCTTACCAACTAAATCTCAATACAACAAAATACTTTCAAAAGCTCCAAAACAAATGTTTCTAGTAGCGAATTCATTTGACTACAAAATGACTGGCTCTTACTTAACATTTAATCCTTTTCAGTCCGATATTGAGAAACACGAATTCATCATGATTTCACAAAGACTTGTCTTGTTGTAAGCGGAGGAGGTAACTGGCTGTAGTGCAAGTGAAGAGGGTTTAGATTTGATAATTATTATTTACAATTTGTGAGTTTTTACCAAGAGTTTTTCTTAGTTAGTAGATCAAGAAAGAAAAAAAAATAAGTGAGTGTCGAACCACGCACAATGAAGTGTTCCATAGTTGGGATGCATTTTCTCAAGAACAACCTTAACTTTGTAGTTTAATAAATGTTCTATCATACATCGATATACGTCATGACTAATTCTCTGCAAATGTAAGTTATTAATCGCAAAAAAAATGTTTTTTTATGTGATAAAACTGCAAATTGACGATTTTCAGGCTTTTTCCTTTACTTGTGCAGTGAGACCTTGCTTCTTGCCAAATTTCATGATTCTAGATCAACGGGACGTACCCTATAGGTTTTGATTTATTTACGAGTACCAAAATATGTCGCATAAATGGCCGTATTTTTTATTGCGTTGACTTAGTAACTTGATTTTTTTTAGAGCTCCAAGGGACCGTAGCCTTCAGCCGGGGTCACGGGATGTTCGAAAGAGTTACCGTGGTCCCGGCACAGGCAACAGAAGGAACACGAGTGGGTTTTAGTCAGTAAAAGTCTGACACGCCCTCCCGCTCCGCCCAGAGCGGGAGAAGTCATTTGATGATTTCCCATCCACAAAAAAAAGGGACCGTAGCCTTACGTATTTGATATTAATTTCAACTTGATACCTTCACGCGTTTCTGAGAAAAAGTGTATTGACAAATAGACAGATAGATGCACGGACGGAAAACGAAGTGATCCTATAAAGGTTCTGTTTTTTCCTTTTAAGGTACGGAACCCTAAAAACACACTTTTGTGAACAGTCTTATACTTTGCCGCATGTTTTGTCTTTCAGACTCCATCATAGTAAACACTGATGAATGCCATTCTAATAAAAATTACAAATAGTAAAATATAAATAGTAAATAATAACTGTCAGATTAAAACACATGTAGATAGATAGTGGTAGAAAGCAAACTGCACTAAACTTAAAAACAAGAAGTCATTTCAATCACATCTGAAGTCCTAGTAAAGTAATGACAAATTAGAAAGTATCAATTAAAAATTACATTAAATTGGAGTAATTTACCTACCCCCTTCTACTAAACCAACTACAATTTACTAGAACAAGGCTAACAATAACCCGCTGATTACTTAAACCGATTCCTATAATATTGAACACCGAGCAACTCAGGCTTTCAAGGAAACTTGTCGGTTGCTAACTGGACGCATTATCTACACAGTGAACTTATCCCACGAGATTCAGTGAATCAGCTGGAAGTTAAGTGTTTCAGTACCATCTTGATAAGGATTAAATGGAAGCACAGTTGACAGCTCTGTTGTTAAACAGCCAGTTAGTTTTGATGGGTGTCGATCTGACTTAAATTGTGAGAGGATTTCCTTTGAAACGTGAGAAAAATAAGTATAAAGGCTAGCTGAAATTGTTTTTTAACTTATTTAAAAAAAAACCGGCCGTGTTCGTGTCGGACCACGCAGAATGAAGGGTTCCGGAGTTAGGATGGATTTATCCCAAAAACAAACTTATCATTGTAGTTGAAAAAAATGTTCTCCCATACATCGATATACGTCACGGACAATTCTCCAACTACAAATGTAAGTTTGTAATTGCAAAAAAATGATTTTTTTTTAATATGATAAAGCTACAAATGATTGATTTTCGGAATTTTTCCTTTACTTTTGCTGTGAGATCTTGCTTCTTGCCAAATTTCACGACTCTAGGTCAACGGAAAGTGCCCTACAGGTTTTGATTTATTTACGAGTATCAAAATATTCCGCCTAAATATCCGTATTTTTTCTATTGCGTTGACTTACAAGCTTGATTGTTTTATCTACGTATTTTAATTTGATACCTCCACGCATTCCTGACAAAAAGGGGACTGGCAGACAGAAGGACAACGAAGTGATCCTATAAGGGTTCCGCTTGTTCCTTTTGAGGTACGGAACCCAAAAAAGGAATTGGCAGTAATCTTTTCTCCAGTTTAAAAGATTTTTGTATCGTCATGTTCCATTCGGAAATTTCATTCGTACGGTTAATTTCGACATTTACATAGGTACATAAACTCACGCCTTCTTACCATGGGGGTAAGCGCGATCCTTACATACCTACTAATTTTGCTCCATTTATCTTCATACACAAAAATTCATGTTATTTGTGCAGTTTTTATGTTTGTTCTCTACAAACATTTTCCCGTTCATTTAGCCGACTTTATCCTCGTATTTTACATACTCCAGCATGAATTTCACTGCTTAGTCGGTGAGGAAACTAGTAGCACTAACAAGACGCATTATCTATGCCGTAGACTCATTCCCACGAGTACTGTGTGTTGAATCAGCTGAGCCAACCGTTTCTGTTCCAATTGCATAGCAATTGAACTTATACTTGGTCGCTTTATCAAGCGCTGTTGCATGTTGAATTCGTTGTCAATTGTCAGTTTGTTCGTCTGTGGTCTTTTGTACGTGTCTTTTATAATTGATTCATTGACTTAATTTTTTTTTTAACCTTCGTGACATAATTGTTCGTTTTATCTATTTGATTTTGTGTTAGTATCAAGTCTTACATCATTAAATTTATGAACCTACATTGCTTAGTTTATACTCTCGCAAAACTTGTAATCTATGTACAATTTTGTTTAATTTTTAATTGTGAAAGAAAATTACACCCACCACTTAAGTTCACATGTAGAAGCAATAAACATATTGAGTACTAGCTGTGCCCCGCGACTTCGTTCACGTGAAAGTCGTAAAATACACAATATACTAAAATAACAGGCACATTTTAGTAAAACTCCCTCGTCCCCCGACCGGCTTTACATCGCCCGCCCCCGCGATTAGTTCGTTTTCGCTTAGTGTTCATTCTGACTTTTTTTCTTTTTTCTCGGCTTCTAAGGGTCGTAGCGTGATGTAAAATAGCCTATAACTATCCTCGAAAATTGGACTACCAAATGCAAAAAGAATTTTTCAAATCCGACTTTTTGTTCACAATTTCGTGGGTTTTAATTGTGTTGCGCGGAACCCTAATTATTTTTCTAAAATAAAAGTAGCCTAAGTTACTCTACGTAACATCAGCTATCTGCCAGTCAAAATGCCGTGAAAATCGGTCTAGCCATTTCGAAGATTAGCCGGAACAAACAGACAGACAGACAAAATTAAAAAAAAAAAATGTAACATAAAATATAAACTCACGCTTTCTTTCCATGGGAGTAGGCAGAAACTACAGAACGCTACCTGCTGCGATCCTTACATACTCCTTCTCTCCCCCTCCTCCCCTCCTCCTCTTCTTCTTCTCTCTTTAATTTTTTTTTTATTTCTATAGATTGAGTATAATGAAGTGACATGAACATAGTTGACACAGAATCTACATGAGCACTTTAATCCTTCATAGATTGCTTTTTCCACCTCTCATTTCTTGGAAAATGGATATGCATCCATCAACAATATTGACAGAACAAAGTGAATAACAAACAGACCCGATTTATGCCAGTTTAGCTCTTTCCAAAATCGATATCAAAGTAAATAGTAACAAAACATCAGCCCCAAACCTTGATTCAAACACAATATCACTTGACACTGACGTCAGCGTATGTTTCTAGCCTTGGGAAGCCATTCTGTCACTAACGTGTTTAAATCGAGAGCTGCCCACTAGAACACGTTCGTCGGGAAACGTTATAGAACACTTGTTTGATCTTCAGTATAGTTCTTTTTGGTAAAGTGGTTTCGGTACTTTTTGTAGTTTCTATTTTGATACAGTTTTCTTTTGATTTGTTATTATTTTTATTGACACCGTTATTATTATTCATACGTAGTCTGCTAGAAAGCTTACGATCATGTAACTGTGTAAATGATAAATAGATTTATATTTACTGTATTAAATTCATAATGGGTTACAGATAATAGCAACCTCAGCAATAAATAATTATAATCCTCAGATTATAAAACAGAAATCTGAGTGACCCATCCAAAACCCCTATCATAAAAATAAATGAATGTCTCCTACATAAACGGCCAAAAATCAATTTTTCTCTCGCAATATGCTGACGACAACAGCTTGTCACCGTTGTGTGGAACCACACACGATCAGAGACCAGCCCGGCCATCGATACAGTACGGACCGCAACGGGAATGAAACGTTGTGATAACGCACGGACATGTTGACAGGGCACGGTATTGTTTTGAAAGGAGTGGGAACGATTGTAGATTGGACAAATGAAAAAAAAACATGCTTCTGTCGCTTGTTCGGAAAGATGAGGTATTTTGAAGGATCGCTTCGTCTCAAAGAGTGTTAACACCAGCACCGAGTCAAGAAAAAGTATTTTTTAATATCCAACCTAAATATAACAATTAAAAGGAATTTTACTAGCACTAAAAGTGATACAGTGTATTGGATAGGAAATCCGGAACAATGCTTATTTATTTATAGTTGATAATATATTCTTTAATTTTACTAGAAATATAAATAATATAATTGTAAGTTCGCATAGTGCAGGAATCTATGGTAACATATTTTTTTCCTTGTGTAGTGATGAGAATACACTCCCAACTATAAAAATTGCAAATTAAAAAAAAATACAATTGAATACTTGAGGGAGCTATATAATGTCAATCGTATTTATGACCAGAATCACCATTTTGTTAATAGAAGAAAGTATCGCTAGTTAAAAGCTCCATTTTTACAGTAAAAACATAAAATTCATTGGTGTAACTCAGTCTGGAGGTTTAGCCTTTACACATTACCAGTTAAAAGCTACTCGCGACCCGCCCCGGCTTCGCACGGGTAGCACTAATTATATAAAGCCACATGACTTGTGGTAGATGATTGAAATGCTATCTTTAATTCATGCAAGCCTAGTACTTTTTGTTAGGTTAGCATGGAAATATTATCTTGTATTTTTTGTCCAGAAAAAAAAATACACAAAATTACCAAAAAAACCAAAAAAAATGTTGATCCGATCGCTTTCAAACTTCACAGGATCACCCGCTGGCCTAATTTTAAGATTGCCTGAAAATTTCATCAAAATTGCTCCAGCCGTTTTGGAGTCCATATGTAACATACGTATATACACACATCCTTTTTTATATAGATAGAAGATTGAAGTCGTTAACTTAGCCAAGCCCATAATCACAAAAAACATCAATTACAATGGCTTTTACCTTGGCCAGAGGCTAAGCATTGCCATACAACGTGGCAATGCCGCCAGTCTCTTGGGTACATTACCAGTCGACAGCGATGCGGAGGAATTTTTCGACGCCATATTTCAGTTTGTGAATAGTTTTAGTTAAGTTATAATATAATTTTGCTATTTTATTAATTACAAAATGTTTTCAAGGCCAAAGTGAAATTCAAAAGCAATTAATTCGAAGTAAAATCTTAAAACGCAATTAATTATTGATATATTGATAGTCAGAAATACCTACAGCAATTTCCTACAAAATACAACCGTAAAAGCCAATAATAACGCCACTGTGTCAACCACAATATAACAATATAATTGGATATAAATTTCATACTTTACGGAATAGCGAATCGTATGCGGTAATCGTGCGAATGATATTTTATTTACCTACCATAATTATGTTTATTTAAATTCTCTCAGCAAAACATTTAACAATAAATTATGTGTTTCTTTGAAATAAGTGTACAATCAGTTTGTAGCTAGCTACGTTTTCAGGATTAGTAATGAATTGCAAATAGACAGAACTTCAGTGCAGGTTCAGCTGAATATAAATATTTATGTACAATTTTGCTTTTACTTTTATTTGTACAAACATATTGAAGGTTTGCTCGATTTATACTTATAACTTGCCATAATTAGTTTACAAAGAGTCCAATAGCAATCTGTAGCAATAAAGCTTACTCCATAGCAATGTTTGCATGAGACATTTCTCACCCCGATTCTTTTTAGTGAACCTCCCTTATTACCTAACACACTTACAGTAGGAATCGATTTCATTTTGACAGTTCAATAACATTCATTGCGTTATTTACGTTGTTGAGCAGACAAATTTTTAGAACGTATGAAGCAATGGATTAGCAATTTGCTTCAAAATCATTCAGACTGTGATTGGTAGTGTGTTACGCAATTAGGGTGCTATTCAGAATTATCAAATACCAGTACCTAGATCAGCGTTTAAATAAAGCGTTTTCTGTAGGTATTTAAACCAGACATGATCAGGTATTATTGGCAAGTGTTATTGGGTTTTCTTAAAAGGAATTATTTAGAAGCAGCCGGGAGACTGGATTTGTGCCCGGTTGATGGCAATAGGCTCGCCTCCTATTACATGGTACTTAAAAAACGTAACTGGTGAAATGTGGGTGTACTATAATAGGTACAGCTCTGCCCAAACCTTCGGGGAAACAAGGCGTGATGTTATGTTTTGTTACGATCAGGAATTATTTAATACAACTTTCCGATACACTGTCGACGTATCAACCACGCTTCGTCAACTACGCTTCACATAATTTAATGCCACATCACTAAACAGGCCGTTTTAGATTTCAATAAAGCCACAAGCGGGCCAAGGACATGTTTCACTGATCCCACACACACTCTACCATAAAACCAGTTATTTTTATTAAGCTACTCCGTATGTGAACTCATGTATAATGCATCAAGACTTCAGCTATTATTCATAACGCTGTATTCCAAAATTTGTGATATTAAAGATTCGTGGACGTACTGGATTACGTAAAGTCTGATTCTGTCGCTGCCTATTCATGTGTAGGTATGGCTCGTTTGAGTGGCTTGAAATCTGATACAAGGACGGTATGATGGAAGTATTGAAAGAGCTTATTTTTGGAGGAGATTTTATTCCAGCAATTCGGAGAGATTTCTGCTGCAATATGTTTCTAAGCTTACACAAGTCTGATTGAATGGTGGAATATTATGAGCAGGTGTATGTGTAATAAACCTGTGACTTCCCTAAATGATTTCTAAGTGGCTAAGAATAAAGGACAGGGACAGGGAGGTCTTTATTGAAAAATACTGGATTTTGATTCACATAACGTAGTAAAAGGGCCCAAGGGAATCGTAGACATACAGGTTTTTGCAAAAACATTACCAACCCACTTAACATTATGTACTACAAGCTCCAGCGTCTCTAAAAAGAAAATACCACACAATGGCGTACAGTAACAATAGTACGAACATTAATTGAAATTCAAACACGTAATGATTCCTACCTGAAACGGTCTACGCCCGAATGGTACGATAAAATTCAACATAAAAATTCTAAGCGTTCACCAAACTTAAAACACAATAAACAGAAGGGACAGAATCGTTTTCGTTCACCTCACAATAAAAATATCATAGGACCGCTGGAATGGTTCACGTATATAAAATAAACAATGTCTGAAGTAAAAAGGTATGAAGAGATATTTAGGTTTCACGTCGAAAGTTTATGGGGTAATATCGTTATTTCTCATGATTGCGAGTGAAATTGCCTTTTTGGGAACGGTTAGTTTCTGTACGCGTTTTTTTCTTTCATTCTTTCTTTTCTCCAATTATTTTTGGGCCACGGCATGGAGTTATTTCATAGAAATAATTCAGGGGCTCATGAAGGCTCCCGGGAGTTACGGACAATTCTATCAAGAAAGGGACACGGACTCAAAATGATTTTTTGTGGAAACTAGCCGGTTATCGTTTTACTTTATCGCTGGCCTGTTACGTGGCTCTCAGGAGTTTCTGTTCGCCTGGTAACTTTTGGTGAGCTTGCCTTACTGCTTAAAATATAATTCGCTCGATTGAATTTCGCTATTTCGGTTCGATTACCTATCGATGGCCTAGTTGGCTTGGTCTAAACGATTTCAGAAATATACTTCGTTTTGCTTTTAGCTCAAAAGCGATGTTTGTAATTCTAGTTTTATTCTGTTTGCAGGTCGCTTACTGTGGCACGTCTTTATTTATTTATATCACGAACCGATGAAGAAGCAGTATTTTTTTTTTTTAATTAAAAATTTAAAAGGAAAATATGATTGAGTTACTAGATTAGGGACGTGTATGGACACCAAAACTTATCAGACATCTCATTGTTATCGAACACAAATTAATTACATAGTACATGTTTTTATACTCATATAATACGCAGATAACAATATTAAACTCACTCGTTAGTCGATGA
This sequence comes from Fissipunctia ypsillon, assembly GCA_947568875.1. Classification (NCBI taxonomy): domain Eukaryota; kingdom Metazoa; phylum Arthropoda; class Insecta; order Lepidoptera; family Noctuidae; genus Fissipunctia; species Fissipunctia ypsillon. The sequence goes on from OX387655.1 coordinate 4,438,777, forward strand.
AACCGCTTGTAAATCGAGATATCTCTAATCAAAAGTAAATTACTAATGGAATGTGGTTTGTGGCCGACACTCGACTGTCGTTAATTATACATGAAGTATTAATTCGTCACTATTATTTGCCAGCTTTGTAATGTCAATCAGTGAGTTATGAAATTACGAGTATGTGTGTATTACGTGTATCTATGAGGTCTTGGTACATAATGGATTATTTTGGGTACGTACTGTGAAATTGGTGGCTAAAACACTAATGCAGACTAATTTCTAAAAATTAGTTGCTGCATATTTTAGACCAGAGATATAGCAAATTCAGATTGATTGTATAAACATCTATCAATCAATCTTCCCAGCTTTTTCCCAACTATGTTGGGATCGGCTTCCAGTCTAACCGGATACAGCTGAATACTAGTATTTTACATAAAGCTACTGTTTATCTTACTGTTTACATAATCTAGACGATCTGTTATTAATGGCTGAATAGCGGTTGACGCAAAAAAAGTTTCAGATTGATTGAGGTTACCTTTTATTTTCTTAATAATGATTTTCTTGTTTTCAATAAATAAAGCAAGTTATATTTTAACCTAGCTTTGTCGTATTACAGCGAAAAACAAAAAAAAAATCATGATACAATATCGTCAGAATTCTTTCATCAAAATATCATTATCAATTTGCTCTACCATTCTCTCTCAACTTTAAACATTAGATTTTAATTTTCCAATATACTTTTCTTTTATGTCTTAAAAGAATCAGAACTTGCGAACCATCGACTTTGCCTCAAGTAACTTTGCCTCAAAGTCTTGCCTCTATGCCTCATGATCGATGGACTGTCAATCAAGGCACTGGTGTGACAAATATTTTGCGATACTAAACTTAGGAACTTACGCTGCCTTTTCTTTTGTGAAAAGGATTTGCTGATATTTTATTTACTAATTTTTTTCAGCTGTTACTTTTTTTGGTTAATGATGCGGAAGTATTTGTACAGTGTTCTTTTTGCTGTAATTAGTATTTTGTTACTTTGATGTTTTTTTTTTATAGTTACAAGTTTTCTAATATCTAAATAAACTTTTTATTCTGCTGTAGAAAGCCAACTAGGTACTGTGTAATATACTTCATCACGAAATTGGTATTATTTGGACTTAAGAGGGCTGTCGCATTTTGTCACCTCTCTCACTCACACGGAACCAAATTTTTAAGGATATTGAATGAAAAGATGTTTTTTTTTTTTGAAAAATGTAATCCATTGGCGAACTAATAAAAAATATTAATTTAATAGGTAACTGTCGGTGTTGTCAGACTTTCGGGTTTCTGACGACCCGCAACGACTGTCAAAGATCCACGAAGGACAGCCGGTACTAAGGGCTTAACGTGCTTTCCGAGGCACGGACGGGTCTTGGTATGTTAAGATGGTAACCCATCCACTGATCATCCGCGGCAAGCGTAGCTTTACCTGATCGATCGACCCGTGCGACTGTTCTTACTTATCCGCAAGCCCCTCAAACATTGTGTGATACTTATTCATTATATTTTTTAGAACGCGACAGCTTATATTTATAATAATGTTTGCTTTTTCTTATTTTCAGGTAAGTCTCGATCTGTCGATGACGCAACCAAGGAGGACCCATGTCTTACTGGTAGGCCTCACATATTTTAATATTATTGTTGTGTTATACACATACAAATTCTTATGTGTCACATTGATACGGATGTGTGTATAATAAATATGTTTTCTTTGTTTTATAAACACCGGTGATCCGTCCATGTTACATTTTTTTTTTGTATTTTTTCTGTAGTGAGTTTGACCATTCAAAATATTGAGAAGCGTGACTCAATTATGTAGATTTTTTGTTTATTTTTAAACTAAACGTACCGCCATAAATACGTGAAATTACTTCACAAAAGCATGATCTAATTTGTTTTCAAAAATGTTATAATTTCATCACGTAAAAGAAAAATTTTTGCAGCTCCTGAAACAATATCTTCTGAATAATTTTATGGAACTCAATTCAAAGAACAAACATAATACCAAGAAAATGTCATTAAAATTATAAACACAGTACCACCTTTATGGCATCCTTTTAATAAAAGTTTTCAACACCAATTTTAAATCGCCAACTCTTAAGCTGTATTGTAATAATTAATACCTGTAAAACTTTGCCAACTGGTTGTACCACTTAGGCAGTCATGGTTCCCATAGGCACGTGTTCATCTTTCGAGTTACGAGCTAATTATAAGCTAGCTTTTCTGTGAGCCTTTAATAAGTAATACTACGCTACTACGCCCCCGGTTTTTAGAGCCGCTGCTCACACCGAAGTGGTTTGTGGAAAGGAAACTGTATCATAAAAGTTTTTGTGATTTTAAAAATTAGCTTTACTTTTCTCGAGCTTCTTCAAATCCACAAAATAGAAGAAAAACTTTATTCGCAATTATGATTTAAGTAATACGAAATTGTAGTATGCAAAAGTTAACATAAACTATCTTGGAAATTGAATAAGATAAATGTTCCTTCTACATAAGTCGTCTGACATAAACCGTTAAAAATAGTTTTCAGCACATTTCCCCTTTATTAAATTGAAGCATGTGAAATTTCAGGTTTAAGTTTTAACGGTAGGTATGTATATGTTTAGTACGTAAATACTTCAGTGGGTAATGTTGTTTTCATTTTCATAGTAAGTACTGATAATATAAATGATAAAGTCTTTGACAATTTAATGGTCTATGGATTAGATTCTAAAGAGGTATTGTTATAGGAAGACGATACGGTACGATGGCAAAACAACACTGCATTGATTTAATAGTGGTTTCGGAAACATTAGGTATTAGAAAACTGTAACATTTACCTCCTACGGTCTTTCACAACATTTCACTTTTTTGCATTTTTTTTTCTTATTTAAACCATGCCATTACATGCTGCACCGGTTGATGACATCATGTCAACGCATGTTCGGGCTCTGTCTCACATAGGGTCGCAGCATTATGCTGAGCATAGTCGTTTTGCGTGGATGTGGCGCATATTTTCCTCCAACTTGTTTCTTTTTTGTGTTTTGTTTCTTTCTTTGCGTCATGTTTGTCCCAAATATAAGTATTTTCTTTATTTTTTCTTCTATTTCATAAAAAAAAAAAACAAAACAACCGCCGAAATCTATTACAAAAATCGTTTACACGTATTCCGTTTAGTCCATAAGAACCTTTTTACCTAAACGACCTACAAGACATGTTTGAACGTGACCTACATTCTAGTACCAATAAATAAATTCCCACGTTCGGTACGGTGTGACACAGGATTAACTTTAATATGAATCGAGCCTAAACAACGGGCTTTTAATAAAACAGCAACACAGCGATAGCTTGGCTCATGAAATTTATATTAACACCCGAGATTGTCCCGCGACGTTGCCAGTACAAGCGTTTTTTTTCCTTTTAAAACAAGCTGGAACAAAAGAACTTAGTCGGTTAAATTAAATTCTGCAATGACTCTCTGTGATTTATGATAGCTTGGTAGCAGTTTTTGACCAGGAAATGGTGATCGCTGATAAATTTTTCCATGTCAATAATTTTACTACGATAGTAAAGATAATGTGTATTGATCTCTATTGGTCGTTATTGGTCATAAAAACTTGTATTTAATTTACAAAATCATATCGATTAAAATCTAGTTCAAAAGTTACTTACTATAAATTTGTCAGATTTACATTATATTGACGCGACGTGACTTTGCTTGCATCGTGCTAAATATAAGTACGAAGAGGGTTTTAGAACCTTAAGAAACGTGTGAAAAATAGCATTCTACGATGTATTTTTTAACACTAATAATCAATTTAATTAGGAGGTTCCTCTCTCTGGAGCCCTGACCGCCGGGTAGCTTGGAAACTGTTCCCGATACAGGTGGGCATTTTTTATATTTTAAAATGTTTTTATAATCTTTATATTCTAATATTTAAAAATATAATTTATATGTATTAATTGTAATAAAGGAAATAATAATTTAATTAAATGTCATTAACCTCACAATTTACGTCCAAACAATCACTTAAGCAGATTGAATTAAAACCATCTAATCGCTCTTTTTGATTTATGGAATCCTGGTACCGTCAGTTAGTTACGTTGATCAGGTTTACTGACAATATTGATTGATGAACAACCCCCGCGCCCCGTACTCATGAAGTTTCAGACTTCGCGTCAACAATCTTGAGATCAATCTTGAGAGAATCTTGAGAAAAATAACAATGAAGCTTTGTTATATTTACATATTGGTGTATCAGTCACCATTTGGTGTATTATTTGTTGAATACTCTAGTTGTATTCTACTATAATATTGTGTTTATTTAGTTCTTGATGAAAATCTCGTTTTAAATAGAAATATTTAACCATTTCCTAGGTACGCTTAATTACACGGAAAAGCAAACATAAGATAAACCTACCTACCACCTAAGTTCACATTGCGGAAAGCAAATAAATATTGAGTAAGATTTGTATCCATTTTACGATTAATGAATATAACGAAAGCAATGTCTAGGCTTCAGATATCCAAAGCCACTTTATGACTCAGCAAAACGATTCCCATAAAAACCACTATTCGTCTACATTAGAATCTCAGAACAATACTTACTGATGCCAAAACTTTCGAACATCCACTAAAACAAAATCCAATCATCTTCACGCCATTGCACACACAAGATAATAATAGGATCGACGTAAAAACTTATATAAAACACCAATAGCCGGTATCGAACTCTCCTAGTACTTCGTCCAAGTTCCTAACTAACTTCTTTCGTTATATTTTGCTTCGTTCGTGCCATCGTTACTGGTGATCGTGACTGCGCTGATTAATTCATTCCTAGAGAGGGGAAGGGGGCTATTGTTTTTCCTCTTTTTAGGTTATTTGGCTTTGATAAATGAATGGGAATTTGTCTATTGTGGTATAGACAGGAGATAAATTGTAAGGTTCTAAGTAACAGTCTATTGATGTCCAGCTAAAAGTTTTGTTCTCCGTACTCATTTGAGAGTAATTTGGTATTGATGATCCGTTTTGTATGGCTGAACACTCAATTTGGGGTTTTTATTTGTTCTTTTATTTTTTGGGCTTTAGAAATATGCTGCTGGGTTCTATTTTGCCATAGCGGACTCTGTCTTAACAAAAATACATTTTACTCCTTATTTTTTAAAGACCAAAAAACTTATTAGTCAGAGGATAATGAGGATGTTCCTAGGTATCTAGGTTTATTGAATTCTTTATTTCATCAACGATCCTTAGGTTCCTTACGATTTAACAAAGGTCTACCAGGAGTCCATACCTCTACAGCAGTACGCATACCGTTACATAATTCAGCTTCCTACCCATATCGACACAACCATTGTCAAGAACCCAAAATTTTCCGAGCTACGTACATCTAGCCTTCACTAAACAGTGTATTTTATGTTACACAGCACTGAATAGAATACAAAGCTAGATTTTCTTTAGAAATAGGTAATAAAAGAACAGATCCCTATTGAGATCTTCCGCGTTTTCTCACATTTGTATTCAAATATTCCCGTTGGGAATACTTGTCCAATGATTGTAAGTTTTGAATTCTGTGAAGTTGGAGATCTTTAATATGATTAGTTGCTGTATAATTGTGTCACTTGTTGTTTGAACAGGTATTATCTTTGTTGTAGAATTTTATGCTTTGTTTGCTGCAAAACATTGGTATAAAATTTTATTAGGAAAGAGTTATAGCTTTGAGAAGAGTCAACCACTTACCTACATAAAAGCAGACTAAATAACAAAACTTAACATCACGCCTGTATTCCCCGAAAGGTAAGGCAGAGGTGTCCCTGTAGTATACCCACATTTCGCCAGTTATGTTTAAGTCCCATGTAATAGGGGCGAGCCTATTGCCATCAACCGGGCACAAATCTAGACTTCGGGATGCTATTGAGAAATTCCAGATGGAAAACACTTTGCCCGATCCGGGAATCGAACCCTGGACTTCATGCTCAGCAGTAGCGCTTGCGACCACCGAGGCAATCAATGGTATATGTTCCAGTTGAATAATTTCCAGCAATTGTAGTTTAACTTGCAACTGTTTGACACACTTGCTTAAAAGCGAATGTCGTAACATAATAAATTAATACAATTTTAAAAATGATTATGGTTCAAAATAAAATGGCTAAAGGCGCTAATCCGTCGATCAAAAACGCTGTACCAATAATTGTACACAACATGCCATAATCCCACAATATGCTGAGTCATGTTTTACTGCTCAATAAAAACATCAAACGAAACGATATATATGGTTTCCAACAAAGTCCATTGTTTCATCATTGTCTAACAAACATACTGAATATTTTTCATCGAAAAACAATATCCGTCAACGAAGGCCTATTAAATCGTGGTCCTAAGTGCAAATATCAGCTATGGACGGTTAGGCCATAAAAACGCCAAGCAGCATGACGTATGGTGGCTGTGTACGACCAGTATCATACGTTGACGTATAACAGCGGCAATGTAAACTGCGCGTTATATAAATATCGTTTGCGTTTCTTTTTTGTTTTTTAGGCGGCCCAATATTTGGAGGCCGAGTTTTTGAAATGCTTTATTGGTTTAGATTTTAATGGGATTAAACGAATTTTGCTGTAACAATAATTGCTAATTTATGCTCGGGTAACTAAGATATTAGAAGAAACTGGGTTTCGTAGATTTTCTTACCAGAATACGTTATGTATAAATCTTTCATTAGTGTGAAAGATGCCTGATAACACTGACAATCTGTTTATTTTATACTTTAAGCTTGGTTTATTCTGTTCACACAGATCACATAGATAGGTACATATGTGCATACTTGAGTCAAATCTCATTACATTTTAAATTCTCAATGTTTTATTAAAAACCTTTGCAATCAATACATTGCATCTATTATGCTAAATAACATCTTTAAAAACCCAAGAACTTTCTAAAAACGTTAGTTCACAGAAAATCAAATATAACCTTTTACGAACAAATACGTTCTGTAGGCAAACAAAATCTTAAACAGTAGAGTTTAGTTTAGTTTAACCTTTGTCAAAGTAACTCTGTGAACGCTTTGAACTCGACTAAAACCACATCCATCATTTCATTTCACTTGTATTTGTTGTATAAACCTCTGTGTAGTGATGTACAAGTTCGATTAGTCGATGTTTTAGTCGACATATTGTTTTTTTTTTGTATGATATTTTGAAGTGACAATTGGTTCAACAAGCAATTGGTTCTTGTTTTCTCATTAACTTTATAAACTGATGCTATGGTTAATGATTCCTAGAAGGCAGTTTGGTATCTATGTAGCAATAAAATAGCCAATAAATGCAAGTGAAATCGTCACTATACCTATGCCCATCAATAACTAAAAACAAGTTTAAATTGAAGCAGAATCACACGAACTAATCACTAATCAAACGTTTTCTTAGCGCTATTCCAATTTAGCTTATCAACACCAACAAGACCAACGTTTCAATAAAAAATTAAATCAAAACTCAATTAAAACAATATCATTCCAAATTGAAATCTCAATACACGTAACGTCTCAATAAAATCAAGCTCAAATCAATTCTAAGTTTAACATTTGTAACAGTAATTGCCTTTATCGATTACTCGGATTACAAGACCGTACTCGATAGTCGGCAATGAACTTCAAACGCTAATTGGGCCATCCCTACTTAGTAATGTTCGTTGCGTAGCGTAGGAGGGGAGGCTCTCTGACGTCATCCACAACCTTCACCCAGGTAGATATAAGCTTCATATTAAATTTATCCAGAGTACGATAATATTTTCTTTTTTTTATTTAACGAGGTGTTTCTTTGCTGTTCATTTTTATTTTCGGGACGTTATTTGTTTAAATGAAAAGTGTTTACTATTTTTTTTCGTTATTAATTGAATTTTTGGGTGGATGGTTTTTTGAATTCCTTTTTTGACGTAGTTACATGATACTAGTTTACCTTTTGAGATAAGAAGTCCAAGTGAACAAAACGGAGATCAAAATGACATCGCTAACAATAGATACCCGACTACAGGCTAAAAGCAAATAACTATTGATCTTCCAACCTTCGAGATAATTCCCAAGAACGACACAAAATAAATTCATCTCTTACATTTCCACTATATAACGAAACATGTCGTGTTTCCCGAAGCAAAAATACTGATCGAATATACTTGATACGACACGGACACGGAATCGTATTAGTAAGAGGCGAGACACAATCACTGAATCAAAAAGATAACAGAATAACTTCCGAGAAAAAATTATATTAGTTGAGTTAGTGAAATTCTCGATATTTATTGAATGACATGCGTTTAAGAGAACATGTTTCTATGTAGACAGATTTCAGTTTGTTTGGGTTGCATTACAAGGAGCTTCGCAAGTAATGATACCTAATTACTTATATACGTACTAACGATGCGCCCGCTGCTTCACACAGGTGCAAGCATTGTACTGATGTGGCGACATGTCAAAACATCGAGATTTCTGAGCTATATCAATGTTAAATATTAATTTTTTATACACATAAACCTTCCGAAATAAATTTTCTAAATGATGGTGAAAACGGCATCAAAATCCGTTGCTTGGTTTAGGAGGAGTTTTCGGATATACAGACTGACGCGGAAAGCGATTTTATTTTATACTATGTAGGGCATTCTGCTGCGCTAATTAGAAACGCAGTAAGGAATGATTATTGGAAAATTGAGTTGCCTAGATTCGGAATCCTCGTATCATAACGAGGATTGTGAAATAAAATATTTTGATTTTTGACGTTACAAACCTTCGAAATGCACTTCTTTAATGGCACTAGCTATTTTTGCATGAGAAAGAAGAAAATATTAACGTGAAAACGAATTAGGCCCACTTGCACGTTTAGTTAATAAAATGTAGTTTGTAAACTCGGAGTTAAGTGATTCAAATTTTAACTCTTATTACGCGTTGCGCCACTAAAAAGTAACACCGGGTTAGTTAGCCTGACAATAGTTTTTTGAGTTGGGGACATTGCAGTTCAATCGACGAAACAAATAGACTTGCAATGTCTGTGCCCAACCGTCCAAAAATCCGACCAAAAATTAATGAACGACCAATAAACGGAAATTGTATACCCATCTCTTTTACACTACATTACGATACGTAATACTTTGTGGTCTTTTAATTTTATAACATGACATTTCATTTTAATCGTATTGTATGTGGTTTTCATAGAGATTTAGTTTATTGATTGACGAAAACTTCAGGGAAAAATATGTTTTAAGTTTTTTTGAATTTGTATTTATTTTTATATGATTTCGTGAATAGTTTGCCTGCTGATATAGTACCGAACTTTTACTTACCATAACGTGGAACTATATAAAATACAAAATAAGTTATCAGCGGTACCTAATAACGTCAATTTATTTTGACATGACTTACGCTAACACAGAGTTTAGCAACGTATAATTAACTCTCCCACATCGGTGGGTTAAATATTTAGAAGTTTAACTCTAGGTTTACCTCTAAATCTTGGTGGCGCAAGATGAATTATTTGATTAACCCTGACTTAGCTGTTAACTTCGAGTTATTTAGGATAACCCGTGAACGCGCAAGTGGGTCTTAGTCAAACCCAACTAATAATCGCAAAAAAGGAAAGTATAATCTGGCATAAGGCCAGCCGAAAGCCTTTTGGCTTTCTGGTATAGTTTCCGCTTTCTATAAGATATGAATTTAAGGCTTCGTTCTTGGATGTGGCTAGGAAGTTTATTATAAAAACATATACATTGGCAGCTAAACAGAACGATCTAAGCGAGTCACCTATTTTCTTGAGCCTTTTTTTTTTTGGAAGGGAATCATCAAATGACTTCTCCCGCTCTGGGCGTAGCGGAAGGGCGTGTCAGACTTTTACTGACTAAAACCCACCCGTGTTCCTTCAGTTACCTGTGCCGGGGCCACAGTAACTCTTTCGAACATCCCGCAACCCTAGCTGGCATCGGCCCTAGCGGACCCCGTCAATAGTGCTGACATCTCTTTGAGGCGCGCGTGGAACACAACGCGCCATCGACTCGGGCCTGGTCCTTACCGGACGGCGAGCTACCCATTGCTCGCCATCCGCAAGCCCGCGCCTACGGTGGCCGGGAATCGGCTACCAATTCCCGACGCCCAGGACGTCTCCTGCGGCGACTAGGGGCGTGAGGGCGCAAAGCTTGCCTCTCACTCACGCGTTCCGCCTCCTCCTTCGCTAGCATTACTGCCGCACAGAAGGAGGTGATGGCTTCCCATTTACTCTCGCTCCGTACCATGGTTTGGACTAGAGCCGGACGCGAGAGATCGCCGCCGCCGATCGCTTCCACGAGGACACGGCCGTGCCCCGCCCAAGCCGGGCAGGCCTCCACCGTATGCTCCATCGTGTCCTCCGGGCGATCCACACAGTGGTAACACCCGGGCGTTTCCTCTCGCCTTATCCGGAACAGGTACCTCCCGAAGCACCCGTGTCCGGTGAGGACTTGCGTCAGGCGGAAGGTGAGGACGCCGTGGCGCCTCTCCAGCCACTCCTCAAAGAGGGGACTTATCGCCGCAATTGTGGCGTGCCCATTTTCTTGAGCCTAGTTGTAGGAACAACAAATTTGTGTTTGTTCCTAGTACTTATAGTATGGATATCACTGATTACGGCGATACATTGAGTTAAAATGTGGCATGACGGTTTTGCTAGATTTTATACTGAGTTGTGACGTAGCGAGCCCCCACTCCCCAACTGTAAAGCGTTTTATCTAAGCCATTTTTGATTAGTATGACAAAGCAAAAAATGTGTGTCAAATTTTATTTTATTATCTAACTGACGGACTAAATATATTTATTTTTTTACCCAGGCATCATCCCTATTTAAAAGACAACATCATTCAAATTTTCTTCTCTCTGGGCTTACAAGACCAGTAGGTAAATTCAATGACAGAAAGAAAACAATATAAAAAAGCGTGTTAAAATAAACAACCATACATAAAACTTATAATATTATCTTTCAGAAACACACACAAAGTAAATGTACTTAGACTTTAGTAGCACATTCCCTGAAGAGAGGACTTATAAGGATAGTTTGTGGGTGACACCTCGACGACCAGAGTCGGAGGCACGGCGAAATTTAGAATTCTGTTGACAACAATGTCAAGTGAATACCGCGGAAACAACCTTTTTATTTCCGGAAAGGAATTATTACAATTACGAATTAATGACCATAAAAAATATACCGTCCACCTATATGAAGAAAGACTAGTATTATAACACTCCTTAGAAGGCGCTGATCATACTCGAGAGTAATATTCTGGCCATAGTACCATTACTTTGATGGTATTTAATAATGGGAGGTAAGGAAACTGTGTTAACAATGACATCATTATTGGAAAATTATGTATTTACAAATCTTGTTTGGATTTATTATTGAAGCAATGCAATTTAAATGTAGTAACTTCAACAAATCATTTTACTTAATTTGGAATTAAAAATCACTTCAACGTCCTCCGAACTCCAAACAATTACTACTATGCAGTCAGACCAATCAAATGGCAATCAGCATCAATTATTCCTTCACACCGTTGCACCGGTATCCAATACACCACTCCCAAGTACGGCCCTGCGCCTCTTTGTACGTTAACGGACTAGAGCATACTTAAATCGAGCCTCGATTCTTATCTAAAAGTTCCCAACTAAAGGTGTTACTTTTAAAGTGTTTAGAGCGTATAAAAGCAGTTTTATTGGAGACGGTACGGAGTGCAACGTCAATAATAGTTTATTCGTTTATTTTTATAGTCTTAGATGGAGTTCGGCATTATATTTTGTGTTGCTGTGATTTGAAAAAGGAATAGGTTACATTGTTTGGAAAAGGAAATATAAGTTTTGAAGCCTTTGGGACCAAAAACATTTCGAGTAAAAATTCTTATTTTTTTTTAATATTAATTTATTATGGTAATCAACAGCGTGACTCACAGCATACAGGCAAAATATTAATAACACGCTTCAAAGAGAACTTAATACACCACTAACCCCATTTTCGAAACAACCAGTTACGAAAATAGTGCGATAAAATAAATACCTTGAAGATAAAAATCTCGAGATTCAAGAACTTCAACTTTTTAACTACGATGACAGCCAATGAAGCCACGAACAAAGTTCCAGATTAAACTAGAAAATTCAATGTAACAGAAAACTTAATTATCCCATCGGGCAATTCAGCAAAAACATTCCTTCTATAATTTATTCGCTCCGATAACTCTGCGACGAACAAAATTTGGTGCAAGCGTAAGCCATGCACCACTTTTGACAGTGTGCCAACTTCGGAAACCGGTTCAGACCGGTTAAATTCGGATATAACCAGACCAATCCAATGTAACAATGCAAAACTTTGTGGATATAAAAACTATAAAAAAGGTTTATTTAACTTTTGGAGTCGTTTCAAATTAATTTTTGGTGTTATTTTTGGCAATATAGTGAAATAATTGTTCGTGTTTATAGAATACATTTCAAGTGCCATTTGGCTATCGCGGTCAAATAGAGGAATTATTGTATTCACTTGTTTCCGTTTTAACCTTTCCTATAATCTCGGCCTTTTTAGTTTTCTTCCCCTATAAAAGTACCCGACTGCCAAGCAAGACGGGTTATGTTTCTCGCGCATATCAGTTTGAGGGCCAGTGACGGGCGCTTGTGGCAATTGTTTCTCCTTGGTAGTAACGCGCATGCGTGACCATTTCTAACCACAAGCAAAACAAATTGCCATTAACATTCCTTAGTGTGACACTACCCCTATTTCACTTAACCTAACCTAACTTTCCACACACACCAACATATTTATTTCAAGTGACATTTAGTAAGAAAGTAAACAACGGAAAAGAAAAGTCTATAAATCCAACTTAAGTTTACATTGACGTTTTTATATGAGCACGGCCTAAAGAGGGCTAATGAAACTCCAGAGAACCCGGACAGAACTTTGTTATTGGCCATACTTCATGATTAGTCGGGACCGAGCGGGATCAAGACTGTCACAATACAGATAAGATTTCATCAATTGGCCTTCTTAGAGATTATCCTGAGTTTAGACAAAAGAATTTTGGTCTTGGATGTTTTATTTAGGTGGGTTCATTGGTGCTGGTTGGTTATTAGGCCCAAAATCTTTTGTAAAGTTAACGTGATATATACCTACGTTTTTAAACTCTCTGTCGCGTTTTGTTAAATAACTAAAGCCTTTTTTTTTAGAAAATTGAATCGGAGTTACGCAAGCAATATTAGCAAAATCGATGAATGAAGTATAGAAACGAATGACATGACAACTTGAAAGAATTCTCTGTGAGTTTAAATTTTAAAAAAATTACTTAAAAATTAAATAAAACTTATTTAATTACTATAGCAACCCGCCCCTGCTTCGCACGGTTTTAACGACTAGAGAAAATCGTTTTTTATTTTTTTTATTTGAGATACGTTTGCTCTTGACTCTAGTCTAGGTCAGAGATGATGAGATGAGATCGTGATACTATTATTTCAATAATTAATGTATGTGTATTAGTTTAATATACAAGGTGTAACATAAATAAAGCACAACCTCTTAAGGGGTCATTGTACTCATCATTATGATCAACTTTTATTAAGGGACCAAACCTGAAATCGCGAAAAAAAATCAGCTGCTCCCTACATTTATGTTCGCATAACTCGTCAAAATGTCAATTTATAACATGCAAAAAATAATGACACAAAGAACATTCTTTTAATATAATATGCTTGAAAAATTGATAAGGCGTCACATATATATTTAAAAGGTGTTTTTAATACACTTGAAAGATGAGGAAAATTGCGTAAATTTATAAAAAAGCCCGTCACATTTTCATCGCCTTGTGTCTTTAATGAATAGATATGTTTTCTGAGGATATTATTTATGTTTGCAAATTGATGCCGAGCAAAGTTTTAAAAGGACAATTTTATTTCTCTGTATCTTTCTGTACGATGTAAGTCAAAGTTTACAAAGGCGTTTTTTCCTTTTTGTTGGTAGTTCATCAAAGCCATTTATGTTTTTTAAGAAGATGTACTAATTGGATTGCCTTTCACAAGTAAAAAAAAAAACTCGGGCGTCAGCGTCGTTAAAAGCGTCGTTGAAACTGCCTACGAAAAAAGGCCCTTAAATTTGAGAAGGTCAAACGTTGCTAATCTCTGCTCATCTCCAGAACAACCGTAGCAAAAGTTATTCCTGCAGATTTCCGGAAAATAAAACAGCATTACTGTAAAGCTGGGTCCGAATATGGGTAGGTACCTAATTACGTCATCGGGTTGCCATAGCCGAAAGCCAGCGATGCGTGAACACCGTTGGACAGCAATTGTATCCATCGGACGGACGAATGCCGGATTTTATCCCCGCTACGTGTTAAGAATGTTTTTTTTTCCTACTTTTTGTCTCAAGCCATGTCGGATAATATTAAGGATTTTTTATTGAAAAAGGTTATTGTTCTCTGGCGTGAGACGGCACTTCGCTTTTTAATACGAAAGGTGATTTAGGAGCCATAACTCGGGCTGGGGCCTGGAGGCTTAGCGACGTGCATTTTATTATGATCACTGATATTTCTTAGAAAAATGAATTCTAGAAATGAAAAAACGAACACAGGTTTCTCAGTTTTCGTTGCGGTTTCAGCTATCGACATCATATAACAAAAATTACCTTCTCTTTTGATATCAAATGTTTCATAAAGCTTACCTTTACCTGACAAAACGCATGTTGACCTCATCAACAACATAATTAGTTCCAAATGTCAGAACACAGACTATCCATCTCCACTCATTTTTCTTCCTACGCCATTTTCAATATTCCTTACTCCGGGCTGTCAAAGCAATTTATTGAGATGTATAGGCCCAAGTGACGATCCACTAAGACTTATAGTTTGTCGTACATTTGTGTGAAAATGTCCTTTTTTACGTCAATCCAAATCTATTTGGGTTTGTAAATGTGTTTTGTACGCCCTCTATTTTTTCCCTTTCTTTCGATCTTTTAGTGTTTGTTGCATGTCATGTTGGGCTGGAGATTGTTTTATATGGTTTCTTTTTGGGATGACTGAACTTTGAAGAGCGTAATGTGTGTGCTTTTCGATGGGGATTGAGTATTCTTTCCTAATGCATAACAAATGGGACATACAAAGGAATCCAACATTCCTACATACATGTAAGTAGCACTTTGGTAGTCTGATTTATAAAGCAAAAATAAGGTTGTTTATAATATGGAAAGAAATTCCTCACTTCAAATATTTCTTTCGTATATACATGCTGCTAAAGTGTTACTCAAAAAACGTAAAAGACTTAAGTCCACCTTCATTATTTTCCATAATTACGCATTCCATAATATATCGGAAAATAATAAATTCCTATTAAATTCTTTGCGAATCTTTTTGCAGTGACATTTCCTCTCAGACGCATTCGTGGCTTCTTTTAACCAGAAATTCCTAGGGTTTTTCTAATTAGATTTAAAAAATTGTCGCTTAAACTCCGATTTCAGCAATCACAAACCTTTTTCACTGGAATTGTATTTTTATTAACACGTACAATAGTTACCT
Source organism: Fissipunctia ypsillon (assembly GCA_947568875.1). Classification (NCBI taxonomy): domain Eukaryota; kingdom Metazoa; phylum Arthropoda; class Insecta; order Lepidoptera; family Noctuidae; genus Fissipunctia; species Fissipunctia ypsillon. Next base: position 4,454,312 of record OX387655.1, read on the forward strand.
TTGTAGTTAATCCTTTAATAAACTTAACCTTTAAAATTAAAGAGATGTTATATTTTTTGACTGCCTCGTTGGTCTAGTGGTCGCAATCGCTACTGCTGAGCATGAGGTCCTGGGTTCGATTCCCAGGTCGGGCAAAGTGTTATTGGGTTTTTCTATCTGAAATTTCTCAGTAGCAGCCCGGAGTCTGGATTTGTGCCCGGTAGATGGCAATAGGCTCGCCCCCTATTACATGGGACCTAAACATAACTGGCGAAATGTGGGTGTACTATAGGTACACCTCTGTCCTAACTCTTCGGGGAAACAAGGCGTGATATTATGTTATGTTATATTTTTTGGTATTCTTCATTACAATCCGATTTTAATTCCTTTCTTCTGTTGAAAAATAAAAACAATGAATTTCTACGTAATCTGGGCTAGATCCAAGACAAGTGTAACAAAAGAGAGGTCATGCTTTAGACTAACAGAAACTGAACGTCGAGATAAGAAATCACTTCTTCTTGTAACCCATTTACTGTACTGACTGTATTATTATAACTTATCTGTACCTTAACGATTGTACTTTTTTTCTAAAACTGTGAAGTGTTGAAGGTAGTTATGTAATTCCTAAACCGACATCTAATCAACTTTAAAAAAAATGCATGATCCAAGGTTGTCAAATGGGAGAAAAAAGTATGTATACGGAAAATCGGAGGCAACAGATAAATATAAATCATATCATTTCCTAGGGAACGAATCGAACGCCACAACCTACAACACCAAAACATATATTTTTTTATTTTTATTATTGTTCAAAATGTGTATCGCAGAGTTTAAATTATATGCTAAAAACCACAGAAGCCTTTGATGGCTTATATATAGCTAGTGAGTTCGGAAATACTTTAAGACGGTAAGTTTGTAAGTTCAAATAATATTTTAAGTATTTACTTAATAGATAATATAATAATAGCACAAATCAAGATGGGTAGTAAGTGTATCAAATTATAGTACATACTCGTAGTTTGTAATTTGCAGAAAATGCTTTTTTAATAAACATTTTGCTTTTTTGGGGTTACAGAGGTAGTAACTTTGTATGTCCGCGGAAGTTCGTTTATTAATTTTGGTAGTATGTATGTGTATGTTATCTTAGCATATTATTATGTATTGTTATATCTATGCTTTTGTTGTTCCTCCTACCCACCTATCCGAAACGGTCCAGTCATGTGTAACATCGAAAAACAAGCATCCTAGCAACGTGTTACTAAAAATCAGTTGAGTTGAGCACCCCTGATGTACAAAGTCACGTTGGACAAACAATGGGCACCCCTGCTGTGGATTTTTATACACCTGGCGGGGTCGTTGCTCCGGCTGTTGAATAAGAATGCCTATGATACACAGGGTGGGGAAAGTTGGATGATGTTTTGAATATTGTAATTGATTGCTCGTTCTTACTTCGTAAGTGACCTTTATCTGTAAGTAAATTAATAATTGTGTTTATTTGTCGTATGCTTGTAACGTGACTATCGTATATTTTGACTATTAAACTCTTGTTAAAAGACATTTTTATAATTGTCTGACTTGATCTTCGGTTAGAATCTATATCTATACAATATAATCTAATAATGTAACATAATGTCAAAATAACAGCTTTTTACTAAATGCATATGAAAGTATATACGGTACTTATAACAATTTTTTTTTTTTTTGTCTATACTGTCATATGCATTTAGTAAAAAACTGTTATGCGCAATACGTGTGTATTGCGCATAACAGTTTTTTGTAGCATAACGGCTTTAGTGTTAAAGCCGTACTCACTTTATTGCGCTTTATTTTGACATTACAAACAGACACTTAAATTTTATTTATTTATATTGATGTGTAGATAAACCTCTGGCCAAACTAAAGCGCGGGACGCGGGATGAAATTTTCTCAAGTCGATTGTGTTAACTAAATTCTCTAAAGATGTTCAAACTGGCGCGAATAGCCGCGTGACTTCCTTCTCATGAAAAAAATTGAACGCGTGCAGTTACATCCCGCATCCCACGCGGGATTCGCCTCAGTGTGGCCAGAGCCTACAGCTTTCAAAGTGTTCAATAAATAACGCCTTCCTTACCTACATGACTTTTGAAATTTGACTTCTCCAATATTAACCCTTATAGCTATAACATAGACAAACTTACTCCTACAGATACGGTACTTTAGTTACATTTGAAAAAAATCCATCCACATTTCAGTAATTAAGATTTTTACCGGATTAGCTTACCGGCCGTGTGTCCCAGTCCTTTGAATGGCGAGACGTACGAAAATAGGATGCCATGCAAACACGTCTGCCTTAGTGCACTGAACTCCACAGATATCTATTTAAGATCTTAGTTTCGGTTTTAAAAAGCACCGTTTGTAGTTCGGCTTGCGCCTTTTGACAACGATTTCTTTCGAAGTAGTGTAAATATTAATTACACAATGTACATCATCATACTGTCTGGATACTGGGATAACTAACTTAATGTTGATTAAAAAGGTACTAAAACAAATTTTATACTACATCATGGTAAACAGCTTTTTTATTTGACGTCCTTAAAAGGACGTGTTCTTAATGCGAAAATCCTCAAATAACAAGAAAATTTCTGTTTTAGCAGAAACCGTCATTCAGCTACTGCATAGTTAGTGTGGAGTATTGATCAGTCCAACTTTTGCCGATATCAATGCTGGTTGTCTTTTGTTCAAACACTATGCTACGCGGCGTAGCGCTACGCAGATTCGTAGCAGTATTGCTACGACGTAGCAACAATGTAAGTTTCACGGTCAAAAATGTCCCACTACTTTATTTATTTATCTTCTTTGGATCTACTTCAAAGTAATAAATAAACTGTTTACGATTCTCTTTATCGGTAAATAAATACTCCATAAAGCATTAAAATACCTTATTTAAAGAAGGCTACTAATTTCATTACTCACTAAATTTGCGCGAAGTCAACCCCTTTCGTTGGTATTCCGATAATGAACAGACGCCATTAATTAGGTGTTAGATACTCATCGGATGGTGAATAAGACTTTTTGTAAATACCTTTTGGCCTTATTGAATAACTGGGTGATAAGGGACAGTTTGTTTTTTTGATAAACAGTTTTCTGGAGTTCAACAGTTATCTGGAATGCAACTTTGCGTTGAAAGAGGTCCTCAAGTACAGTTTTATTATTTGCATGGATGAACAGAAACAGAATACGTAATATTAAAAAAAAAACATAAACAAACAGAAATATAATAATATTTTAAAAGATAGCAGCAAATAAGCATTTTTAAATGCAAACTTTTAACTTATTAGAATATGCAGCAATGTTGTTATAGAACAAATTTTTGATCAAAATACACAATAATAACAAAGCAGAAATAAAAATGAAAAACGCAAAATATATAATAATTAACATTTGGTATGATGCATGAACATAATATCCTTACACTTATTAAGTAGCACAAACAAGACATATCGTTAACATATTATTATCACAGTTATTAACACTTGAGAAGAAACTTGTACCAAGTATTTTTTTTTTACAAAGAAACAACATTTTTTATGTACTATCGGCCAAACTTCCGCATACCTTTAAGTTTTGACTAATAGGATGCACGTTTGTTTTTGATTTGATTTGTTGCTAATGTTTGTTGTTATTTTTTATTTCACGCCCTGTACTCAAACAAGTGCATATTGTCTATAATTGGGCAAAACCAGGATGGGGTATGGTCTGTCACTAGCTGCGCTCCCGCAGAAATATTTTCTAAACTGAGCATGCTTAAGTTTTGCCGAGAGTACATAACCACTCAGTATTATACACTTAAGCTTTGGTTTCCTCAGAAAGCGGTGAACGGTCACATAATAACGGCTGTCCAAATACAGATCGTTTTTTGACACCATAATGTCAAATACTGGTTAAAATGACAGATTTTCATGACGGCCTTTATCTTCTTCTTCGTCTTGTCGATGGCACGACAGTGTATTAAATTTTGTCAGCCCAAAACTTCGCTACTTCCACGGTATCGTTGGGGGCAGCGTAGAGGTGGCTATGGCTGCATTTTTTGGGGTACAGAGGGCAGGGAGGGGGATGTGACGGTCGTTATAATATGACGGGTTCGCTTTACTAGGATACCAAAGCTTTACATTGTATATTTTGTAGTGTGTGATTTATTTTTTGCCATGTATTTTTGTGGTGTACAATAAAGTACACACTAAATAACGCACAACCTCTTAAGGGGCCATTGTACTCATCATTATGAACAACTTTTAATATGGGACCAAACCCAAAATCGCGGAAAAAAATCAGGTGTTCTCTACATTTTGACGAGTTATGCGAGTACACATGTAGGAAACAGCTGTTTTTTTCCGCCATTTCAGGTTTGGTCCCATAGTAAAAGTTGTTCATAAAGATGAGTACAATGACCACCTAGATTTATGGGACATCAAAAGGAACACATTGTATAAATAAATACACATTTACTAATCCATAAATCTGGAATCAGAAAAATTATTATCTTACGCAATTCTCAGAATTGACATTGCTGTATAAAAGAACGAAGTATAAGGAATATTGTTTCTAGCAGCGATGTTGAAAGGGAAAAACGATATACTGAAGGAAAATTGTTATAAGCGACGAACAGTTTTTTACTAGGCTTTTTTAGGGTCAGACGGAATATTGTTATTAGATTTATTATCGTAGTTCTTAGTAAAATCGTGCCTAGAAATATATTTTAGATACCTATGCATTTACTCGTATGTAGTGGATATGTGTGACTGGACTTAATAATTTAAAGTAAAGATAGTTATTTTTTTACTTTATAGCATTTGTTATGTGTCAAATAAACGTTTTTTTTTCTTTTCTTTGTTACGACGTTATATTTTGAAGACAAATTCTAACATCTGAAGTCTGTATAAAAAATTAATGACATGCAAAAAATAGGTAGCTACAAAATGTTTCAACATCACTATAAAATAAAAGTAGGAACATAGTGATCTAAATATTGTAACATACCTCCGAATGACAAGTTCTCAATGTTATTTCCATGCCACTGGAATTTACTACCGGTCTAATATAAAATTTATGAGCTATAAACCTTAGAACGAGTGTAATGTAAGAAACGCCCACAAGATTGATTTGAAAAAATGGCTAACAATCAATTAAATTGGTTTTACGGTTCCTTAACGTTTATGTGAATCTCGTGGACGACTTTAATTCGCTTCACAACAACTTAATGTTCATATAGTAAATGAGCAAATTGTTTGAAAGACTCATCTCATCACGTTCTCGTTGCAAATTTTGAGCGTCAGAATACCGTACAAATTAATGTCAAGCTCAAATACCCTCTAAGCAAGATATACACCAAATCAAAGCAATTAACAGCCCCAAACCATATTTCAAAACGTACCGCAATAAAACCTATAGCTTGAGAAGGAACGAGAAAATTCAAAGTCGAAGAACACCGTCATTACTTAAACTTTAATGTTACAACGTGGACTTCGCCTGTGAAACATTGCCACTTAGAAAGGGGCTGAGAATTTCAATTTTAGGTCAGACCGCCCTCGAAAGGGATTAGACAGGCTCCTCCGAGGCGCTATTACTACTACCCTTCACAAACAACGGATTCGTCCTTTTCTCCTATAAAAGTAAAATATGAGACGACTGCGTGACTTACTCGACATTTCTGATCTCCTGGTGTTTAGTCGTCTTAATGGCTGGTGATTTAAAAGCTTTGGTGTTTACATTTTGTGCTTTGTGGAAATATCTGTAATTAATAGTGTTTTACAAATTAGTGGTGACCTCTATATATAATATATGCAAGGGAGTCCACTGTTCCATGTTAGTTTTAATTAAATTATGTATAAACCAAAAAATTGTTAATATTAATCGTATTTATATGTTTCTATTTTAATTAATTTAATTGGTCTTGTACCGTTTTAATTAACTATAAATAAATAAAATAGCGTATAACGTAATTTGAAATTAGCATAATGATTGAAATATGTTTGGATTACAATATGCAATCGTTGAGTGCAATTATAAAATTTAAATCTTGGGTTGCAACTTCACACTTATTTTACCAAATTCAATGCTGTAGACACTAAAATAAATCTTCGGTAAACATACAGTATGAGTTATATTACAGCAACATATATTCTCTGATTCAAGCGTACAAAATCGTAACTCGCCATAAACACAAGCATCTTATTTCCGCTCCAAAGACGCTAAATATAACTAAGCCCCTGACTGCCAAACTGTGAGTCGAAATATTGTCAGCACTTCAACTGTCCCAAGCAATGCTCGACCAGATATTTGAAAAATGTCTAGAATAAACTGAAAATTCAATTTCCACTACCATCGCTTTCATAAGCTCAGATACTAAAAGACATTGGAAAGGACGCTAAGTCGTAAAATCGCAACGTTGGGTTTACACGACAAATGTCAACTTTTAACTTATTTTTTTGAAAATGCATTTACTTCGTGTTGGAAGCTTTTAGTGCGCGAAGGCGCAATGGTTTTGAAAAATAAGTGCATTTGACCATGCGGTGTCAATGGATGTACGATATTTTTGGGTAGGTATTTCGTTTCGTGCTTGAATTTCTGCTGTTTTGTTTTGTTGAAATAGTATGAGAAAATGTACGTAATGTGCAGACACTAGCATCAGCATAATTACTGTGTACAGCTCCGCAACATTATCTAATTTCATGATTCATCTATTCATAGCTGTAGTCAAGCTGACGGCAAAATGTGATCATTTGTGGAATTCATATGTTGTGGCCAGATCTTAGAATTGATCATTTCATGAAGTTTTCGGCCATTTCATGAAATGGTTGTATTTCATGAAATGTTCACTTCATGACGTGGTCTGGCCAGATCATTGAATACTCTACGTTTGACGATATGAACAGTTAAACGCACGACTACTTCATGATGTGGCAAAACATTAGTGATCATATCGTAAAATAGTTAAGATTATCCACCGGTAGAGGCGTTGATGTTGCTTTGTTTTTGTTGTGCATCAAAGGTTCCTACCTAAATAATTCTTATTGTATGGTCCTAAAAATACTAAATAGCCAAGTTGGATGTAGCGCTCGCCGGCCGCTGCCCCGGCAACGCTCGCTTCGCTCGCTCGGCTCGCGCGCGGTTTTTCACAGTTTTAACCTAACTCATTTGGTCAGGATGCCACTAGTAGCGTGAAATGCAACTACTTTGTAATATGCCCAGTGGTCAGCTGAGAATGTTGATAAATAAGTTGCTTTCGTCGATCCGCCCAAGTTTCGGTCATGATTAATGGCCATTTCTACGATCGGATCACGACAGATACCCTACATTAATGATATGGCCAAACGTCGTCTGACATATCATTCAACGTTGACATTTAAATGCTATGGTCAATTTTAGCTGGCCATTTCATGAAACACGACCATTTCATGAAATGACCGAACACTTCATGAAATGATCAATACTTACTAAGATCTGGGCACAAAACATATACAAGTGGCAGCACACAAAGATGTGTCATCAGAAGAGAGATGTGAGATGTGTATTTAAAAGTCATATTCATCTTAACTGCATTCATGATTTTATGAATGTTTTGTCTTAGTTCTGTACATAGTATACATTATTAACTTTTTAATTTTCTCTTCCACGAACACATTTCCGATGCAATAAACGTAACCCCAGGAGTTTAAGACCGTTCCGTCCAAACATTTAATCAAAAGAAACTGTAGGCGTAAACAAGGTAGGATATTTATAGTGGCCATCTTCCTACGCCTACGCCTAGGCTAGGTTAACTAAAACATAGTAATTGGCCTCGGTCCAACTGTGGGTCTTGAACAAAAACTTAGTTTTTGTTAGGTTATCTCAGTTAGCTTGCAGGAGAAGGAAGTCTGCGGGAATTATACGTAGGTACTGCAGTTGCGGTGTATTCCTTTTCTATGTCTAATTAAGAGAGTCTTTTGGGATTTGAAAATATAATTAGAAGCCTAGAGAAGTATTATATTTAGCCAGCTGGCATACAGTATAAAATACAAAATTATAACCTATGTTTTTTACAACAAAATAATTATAGTCACGAGCATAAATAGGTAGGTACCTTACACTTACGCAAGATTCAAAAGCAATTTTCTACTAAAGTGTTGATATTTTATGGTGTTATGAACATACATACAACAAACTTTTACTATGGGATCAAACTTGAAATTGTGAAAAAAATCAGCAGTTTCCTACATTTATGTTCGCATAACTCGTCGAAATGTAGGGAACAGCAGATTTTTTTTTCGGGATTTCAGGTTTGGGTCCATCCCCTTAAGAGGTTGTGCGTTAATTCCAGTACATGTTGTATATGAAACCATACTATTATGAAATAGGTCCTTTCTCAAACTTGTAATAGTTATTTCAAAAAGTGCTTTTAAATTTTGCGTAACTATAAGGTATTTATGCTCGTGACTGTACCGATTCAACAATGAGTGGCTTTATCAGTACCTAACTGCAATTTTTGATTTTCGAATGTTAACGGCCGTAGCTATGGTTACAATATTTCGGGAATTAATATTAACGGCGAATTTCTGCGATTAAATTGAACGCGATCAGGGCGCCAACCACCACCTCTTAAAGCAGTATTATTTTAATGTTACTTCAGTGTGAGAAAGAGATGGAGCTATACAGGACATCTAGCTCCATCTCTTACCCACACTCAAGTAAGATTAAAATAATACTGCGTTAAGAGGTTGTGGTCTAGCTCCAGCACATTTATACAAGTGTTCAAGAGCTGTCAGTGTCATCAGCGTTGTGGTATACTGACACTGGCAGCTCTTAAACGTGGTTTCATTGGTAATGATTCACCCTTAAATTGCATACACTCCAATATTTACTGGTAATTCTTTGATGTTTTTTACATGAATCAAAAATATCTACTGCTGGACATATGTACATACAAGGACTGATTCTGAGCCGCCCGCATCTATCGATTCTTTGGCGTTACATATCTATATCGGAAACCTTTTTCCCAATAAAATCCTGACATTCACCAATGCACCTACCAATTTAAAGAAAAAACTCCTTTTAATCTTTGAACTTTAACACAGCCTTCTGAAATTCCAATTCAAATGTTCAAAGAGTACTGAAGTGAGTCACCATTAGTCATTTCTTAGAAATTACTTCCAAAGTCCAACTTAACGATTAATGTGTTGAAATACTTGAAGTCAGCGAAGCGTTGTAATAAGGCCCTGTGGATGTGAATTAACTCTATTGCAAGGCGATAAAAGTGTGTTTGAATAGTACTTAGTACATATCGAATTGGCTGGAGACGTCAAAATCCTATTAATATTATAAACTAGCTGTGCCCCGCAACTTCGTTCGCGTGAAAGTCGTAAGATTCACAATATACTAAAATAACAGCCACATTTTAATAAAACTCCCTCATCCCTCGACCCGCCGCATTGCATCACCCGCCCGCGCTATTACTTCGTTTTCGCTTAGTGTTCATCCCGATTTTTTTTATTTTTACTCGGCTCCTAAGGGTCGTAACGTGAAGTTAAATAGCCTATTACCATTCTTGAGAATTGGGCTACCAAATGCAAAAAGAATTTTTCAAACTTGACTAGGAGTTCCAGAGTTATTATTTTTACATGGGTGTTAATATTTTTGCGCGGAACACTAATTATTTTTCTAAAATAAAAGTGGCCTAAGTTAATCTCCGTAACATCAGCTAACTGCCAATGAAAGTCCCATCAAAATCGGTCCAACCGTTTCGGAGATTAGCCGGAACAAACAGACAGACAGACAGAAAAAAAAATTGTTTTAAGTAGGTACCGTATATACTTTCTTATGGATTTCGTAAAAATCTATTATTTTGACATTACAAAGAGACACTTCAATTTTATTTATTTGTATAGAATAGATGTGGAAGTTTGTAAATTTGGATGTTTGTTACTCAATTACACAAAAACGGCTGAACGGATTTGGATGAAATTTGGCACACAGATATTTTGTAACTTGTATAGGATACTTGTACCTTGCATGCCATACAAGACGGTATTCTGTTCACGACACGTTGTGCACAATTTCTGAACAGTAACCTAACAGAAAGTACTAGGCATACATGAATTCAAAATAGTATAAAATAGTTCAAAATAGTAGTAGTATATCACAATAATAGGATTTAGATGAAAATTGGCACACAGATAGTTTATAACCTAGATTAATACATAGGATACTTTTTATCTCAGTAGTAAGTTCCCGTGGGTTAATTTCCGACATCCACGTGGGCGAAGCCGCTGACAAAAGCCTGTATGTAATAATGTTTGTAAGACGTTACAATGTAGGTAGGTATCGCATGTACTTTTAAATGGTGGTTATTTTTCGTCTTACATATTATAGAAAATAGATTATTTACTTATCTTTTCTTGTAGCAATAATGTGGGTGTACTATAGATGCATCTCTGCCCAACACTTCGGGGAAACAAGGCGTGATGATGTGTGTTATGTATAGCAATTTAGGCAGAGCTGTACCTATAGTACACCCACATTTCGCCAGTTATGTTTAAGTCCCATGTAATAGGGGACGAGCCTAACTAATATTATAATAATATAATATTAGTTTATAAATGCGAAAGTGTGTTTATTGTTTGTTACACTTTCACGCTGAAACGGCTGAATGGATTTGAATTAAATTTGGCACAAAGGTAGACCATGGCCTGTACTAGGACATATAATACTTTTTATCCCGAAAGTACGTTCCCGTGGGGTCATTCCCGATCTCCACGCGGGCGAAGCCGCGGGCAAAAGCTAGTAAAATTATAATAGCAAAATTTTCTTTAGGTGTTTGTGGAACCAATCGACTTTAGGATTATTAAGTGTTAATGATGTTTTCTTCCTCCGGCTTTAAGTCTCAAGCAAATCGGTTTTATATTCACCATTAACATATTTTCCCTACAAATAATGAGTTATAGCCATATCCCTGTTTTGCGAAAGCATTATTGAGTAATATACGCATCACGCCGAAGTCAACAACCCCATAAACTCCTTCTAATCTGCCAATAAAGGACCAATTTTATCCAGAGACAAATTTACGACGTCAACCAACTTCATATGAAGAAAAATATATCAAAATACTGGGCTAGAAAAATAGAAAGAGCTGAGTAGAGAATTCAAGAAGGTTTTGCTTCTTGGGATCAATACGATAAAACCTATTCACCTAGAAAGAGAAAACAAGGTTAATAAAGTAAAGGCACCTTCAATAATTCGTCACCGGTTTCGTAGGACGCAAAATGCTGAATCGACGTCGCCAGCACATGTGGTGATCGTAAAATGAGCCAGGGGATCACGTCTGCCCTTCGATCGAACAATGTTAGGGTTGCAAGATTTAGACAGATTTATTGGAACACTTCTGATATTAAAATGGAGTTAATTGCATTAAAGTGTAAATGATAACCGTTAACTTTGTTTTGATCTGTAAAGTTTAGGGTTACCTATTCTTTTGTGATTTTCGTGCCATTAAAACAATGTGACTGTAGTTTATGTTTACGAGAAAAGATAAAATCGTTTGGTGACTAACATTATTTATTTTAGCTTAGCTGATTGTATAAGTAGGTATAGAAAGTGTTGCTTCCTATTTCACATTCATCCCATATATGGACAAAATGCTTAATGTTACGTAAGTCTACCTATATTATTTAGATTTTTTCTTGTATTCCTTAAAAATATCGATTAATGTACTGTAAACGCCCCAAAAATTCTAGAAGCTGCCCCAGAATTTAGTCCCAACTAGCAGCCCTGGGGTAAACGCTCTGGTCACGGCGTCTCTCAGTAATTTATTGCTTTTATTGACCGTTAGCGCTGTTAAGTACGACCCTGGAGTTCTCTCAAACGTTTTCTTAGAGTATTAACTTGTTCTAATTTAGTGGTCGAGTTTTTACGTGAATAGGATGTGTAATAAAACATATCGGCTGTTGCCAAGTTTTCGAGTATGTCGAAACTATTTAAGGAAACTTTTTGGACTTCTTAAAGTTGTCGAGATGCCCTACATTATGTTGATGGAACGATAACTCATCGATCAGTGGGCCTAGCTCGGACGACTGGAGTAAAGAATGTAACGTAAATTCGAACGATTTTAAAAATGAAAATAAGTACTTGGTTTGCACATAATATTTACTTAGTTTTACGACTTTCTTCATATCTATGGATGATACTAATTGTGCTTGTCGAAATGCTGTTAGTATAGGTACTTCCAGCCGGGGTTGCGGGATGTTCGAAAGAGTTACCGTGGCCCCGGCACAGGCAACGGAAGGAACACGGGTGGGTTTTAGTCAGTAAAAGTCTGACACGCCCTCCCGCTCCGCCCAGAGCGGGAGAAGTCATTTGATGATTTCCCATCCACAAAAAAAAAGTATAGGTACTTGTATTTTCGATTCAAAAGTAAAAAAGAAGAAAGAAAACACGTTTATTTGCGGTAAACATGACGCAAAAAAGAACACAAACACAAAAAGAAACAAGCTGGGGGAAAATATGCGTCACATCCACGCACAACGGCCATCGCTCAGCATAATGCTGCGACCCTATGCGAGACAGAGCCCCAGAGCTGATATTCAGCGACAGCCGGCGTCGACGTAATGACGTCAGCCGGTGCAGCATGCAATGAAATTTAAAAAGAAACAAAATAAACACACAATACCTAATATAAATACAATCTTTAAAATGGCAACATTACGTTCCATCGGCTTCGACTCATACGCCGCGCGCTGCCGGATTTGTGTTATCTGTGCGCGCAGCTGTCAAAAACTATTTGTTTTATTAGTATTTTAATTTTTTACGTTAACGTTTCAAAATCAAATATTTCAAATATTTTATTTCACATAAACCTACATGGGTACTTATGAAACGTCAGAAGCTAAGTGCACGGTTCCAATTAGTCGTTTCCTATGGAGAAGAGCTAGCAAGAAACTCCACAGTTTCTCTTTTAAAAATAATTGGCTTTTACAATGTTTTCAAATTAATGTTAATAAGTATGGGAGGAAAAGTTTAATCGTTACGTTTACGTCGTGCGTGCGTTTACCTCTGGTGGTCAAAAGAGCAAAGGATAGTCTATGGCATGTTTCACCGACTCGGACGAAAAGAAAAAGAAAAGATAGAAAGAAACTAAAATTTGACCCAGGTCTCAATAACCAGGTTATGTGTTATTGTTAACATATCCAGCAGTCTGTTAACTTCACACAAATTCTGTATATTTTTTATTAATATCAATTATGTAGTAGTAATTTCATTTATGGACTTTGGAACGGGGTGGGAACGTGCCTACGGAATAATAATGATTTTTGTCTAAATAAAAATTTTGTTGTTTGTTATTTGGAAGTTTTTTGCAATATCATCAAGTCATAATTATTATAAACAATGTTGTTTGAAACTCTTGTAAGAGATTTTAATTGGTTTATGAGATAACTTTTACCTTTAATATCGATAGAATGATTTTATCAAGAAAACATTTAATTGGGCCGAGTATCATTTTAATTATAAACTAACTAGCTTCTGTCCACGACTTTGTCCTATGTTTCCGTACGTCTTTTTCGGGTAACCACTGAAAATCAGCGCTGTGCTGTGGGTCCCTTATAGCACAGCATCATGCTGAGTGGAAGCCTTCTTATCACAGTCATGACGTGCAGCTTCCGACTATTTCTGTTTTGAGCTCGTGATTATAATGTGGTTCTATTTTGTTTTATTTTTCTGATTATTCTTATCGTTTTGTATGCACGTGTTTCTGTGACAAATAAACCTATTTTTCTTTCTTTCTTTCATTCTATGTCTATGAAAATATATTTAAAGACACACGGCAATACTGTAGCTTCCAATTAGTGAAATTATTTCTGGAATCGGATCAGAAGTTCCGAAGATTACCCCCTACATACAAACTTACAAACAAATTTTACCTCTCTATAATATATAAATAGTCATCATCATCTGCCTAGCCTTTTCCCAACTATGTTAGGGTTGGCTTTCAGTCTAACCGGACGCAGCTGAATACCAATATTTTACATGGAGCGACTGCCTATTTGACCTCCACAACCCAGTAACTGGGTAATACGATACCTCTTGGTAAGACTGGTTGTCAGAATTTCGGGATTCTGACGACCCGTAACGACTGTCAAATATTCATGAATGACAGCCGGGACCAACGGCTTAACGTGCTTTCCGAGGTACGGATGAGTCTCGGTATGTAAAGATGGTCACCCATCCACGAACCAACTCCGGCAAGCGAAGCTTTACCTGATGGATCGACCCATGCGGCTGTTATTACTTAGGCACGAGCTTTTTCATAAAATAATATATATAATAGTATAGATAGATAAATAACCCGTTTGTAAGTTGTGTAATGTACTGAACCGCCATTGAAATACCAGTGCTGTGACATTCTGGCTACTCATTGGCGCTTCTTTTGAGTAGCATCGCGGACGAATGGCGTAACTGAGTAAGAGTCTAAGGAAAGGGTAACAACGTACAGCACCGACTATACATGCTTTATGTCAAAGTCACATTTTCGCACCATAATCCTCTGAAAGTCAAAATATTTTATTTCACATAACCCTAAGTGCCCATCACTTATGAAACGTCAGAAGCTAACTGCACGGTTCCAATTGGTCGTTTCCTATGGAGAAGAGCCGGCAAGAAACTCCATGGTTTCTCTTTTAAAAATAATTGGCTTTTACAATGTTTTCAAATTACAGTGTTAGTAAGTGATGATCACCCTTCAACTTTTGCTGGGAGATTTTGATGAAGGGACAGACAAAGAGCCAGGCAAAAGTCAAAACTATAAAGTTCAGCTCATTTGGAACAGCGAAATGTGAGAAGATCAGTGAACGATCTTTTTTTTTATATTTATGTTAGTGTTCCGGACCGTTTCAATGAAGTGTTTTCGTCATTATAAATGATTCCAGAATTTTCGATTAGTGTTTCCCACCGTACACAACACTTTATTTCAGAACAATATGTGTAAGATAGAGTTTAACTCATTGGAACTACCTGCATCCTACCTTCATCGAACATTTTGTTCCAGCAACCTGATTGGCTGCTGCCATTACTGCGGCACTGATGCGCTAGCGCCGCGGGTAAAATAAGAAACTATAGGCCGCCTTTTCATCAGTGACAAAAAAAATTCTTACCCTAGCATGTGGGGTGTCATTGTTAAGAACGCATCGAGTAGAGTACAAATAAAAATTTTATTTTATTTTTCTTCAAAAATGAGGAAATGACAGTCCCATGGGTGACGGGAGACGTACTGCGGGGGTGGTTACAAAAATGCGGGCGACTGGTGGTTTTAAGAACGCACATGATATTACTTATTATCCATCATCATCTGCCTAGCCTTTTCCCAACTATGTTGGGGTCAGCATCTAGTCTAACCGGATGCAGCCCAATACCAGTATTTTACATGGAGCGACTGCCTATCTAACCTCCACAACCCAGTTACTGGGTAATACTATGACGCTTGGTTAGAATGTTTGTCAGACTTTCAGGCTTCTGACGACCCGTAACGACTGTCCAAGATCCACGAATGACAGCCGGGACCAACGGTTTAACGTGATTTCCGAGGCACGGGGGTCTTAGTATCGGTCTACATCTTCAGTTAATTTACAGAAACCTTAATTTTATCTGCACTAAACCGTATACTGCATATTCTTAACTTCATTTAAAACTTCGAAAAAGTAACACCTTTGCTCAGTAAACTGCACAGTTCGTCATCAAATTTAACTTGCCGCTCTTTAGAGACACAAACTGGATTTTATCACCCCTTACGTGTGTTTAGTGCTCTATGCGTTCTAAACTTGTAAGTTAGTCTGACATTTAAGTGAGATATTTGTTTTAAGTTTTAAGCAAGGTTCGGTACCCTAGTTGTTATTTTTTTTTTCAAATCTTGGACAATTTTCTATGTTTTACAGTGTGTCATAAAATGTTTTTCAGAATCATTTCTTTGATTGTTTGTTCGTTGATATTCTTTGTACATTTGTAGTTTATGTGTTCGGATAAAATGTTGTAAGATTCAGTATAAAGATGTGAGCGAAGTAAACAAGCTCGTACGATTGTCTATAATTCAACATCTAAGATCAAAGGGTCAAACACTCAAACCTCCACCTACCAGGCTACCATAAACTTCAAACAACATCAGTCCAAATCGAATCGCCATCAAACTTTATCTCGCTTTGATACCAAATGATTTAGGGCCTGAACAAATATTTTGCAGATACGTACGCACAGATACCGAATTTTATCACATCGCCAACATGTGCTAGACTCATAAGCCGTGGAAAGTAGCGTAGTGCCGGCTCGGAGCCTATAAGTCCGGACGGTCAACATCCGTACTATTTATTGTTGCTCTGTAATGGTTTATTGCAGATCGCCTTTTATCGTAATATATTGCTTACTTTGCTAGTTCCGAAACGAAAGTTTTAGTGTGGGATGTATTGGAGCGACCTTTGTGTGCTACAAGCCTTATTGCTAAGTTGTTTTTTGCGAATAAAGTAAGACTTTCTACAAAAAGTCTAAAATCTTAATTCTTTCTTTTTCTGGGACGAGAAAAATACATACCCCCGGTAGCAGGATACACGCGCGAAAGACATTTCTGCGAAAGACACTTGCGCGAGAAGTTATTTCCGCGAATGGACTTTTGCGCGAAGGGACACTTCCGTGAATGGACTTTCATATTCCATAATCTCTATATTATTAGGATTATAAACATTATACATATTCATAGGATAATTTTACAGTTTTCCCGTAGTGGTTTCTATAATGTTTAAAACAATCGAAATGTACAAATCGCATAATCTAAGTAGAACTGTGATTAACACTGCATTTATTGCACAGGTTAAGTACTGACTTAGCTAAGTAAGTGAGCTTATTCGAGGCAGTTAGAACGTCCCCAGGCTATCTCCAACGTTTTAGAGTAACCCTTTTACTGGAAAGAACTTTGTTATACCTGAGGCAGAGATCAGAGATCCAATTGTTGTTAGAGGAAATCCGTAAATGCGTCTTGTCGGCGCAATAAGCAACGAGAGTAAGATTACTTTGCAGGAGACGAGTAACAAAGCTTCTACCTTGGCTTTTGTCTTTCTAGCTTTAAGAAGAGATAACGTACTTAATTTTGTTATAGAATTGAGGATGGATTCAATAAAAAAGGTTTTTTTTGGGTTCCGTACCCGAAGGGTGCCAAACGGAACTCTATTACTCAGCCCCCGCTGTCCGTCTGTCTATCAGCGGGCTGTGTCTCTAGAACCAATTACGAAAATCTGTGAAAATGTTAACTGTCTACCTATTAAGGTAGACTGTTAAAATGTTCACAGGTTGTGTATTTCTATTGCCGCTATAAAAACAAATAGTACAATAAATGTAAAAACTAAAGGGGGGCTCCCGTTGGGAAAGGGCTAAGCAGATGATAACTAATATTATAAACTGGTTATAAAAGTAACCCTGCCTGCCTGCCTGTTACCTCTTTACGCCTAAACCACTGAATCAGTCATTATGTTTGACAGATAGGTAGCCTGGGACCTGGATAAGAACATAGGCTACTTTCATCCTGGATATTTGTAAAGAAAGAAAGAAAGAACAACAATTATTTGGACACAGTTCGTGAACCACAAAATTCTCGTACGAATAACAAAATAAAAAAGTGAAAATAATATTGTATTAAAAATGATAAAAACAAAATAGGTACACGCAGACGAAAGCACGGGTAACGGATAGTTCTATATATTTTTACAGTCAAATATATTATAAACAGTTCTATTTATTCGCAAAGAATCGTTTTCTAACTTAGACTACAGATTATATCCCTTTGTACCGCCTCAAAGATACTCCTATTACGCATTTACACAAAAAAGGTCAGAAATTCACAAAAGGATCTTAACTAAGTAACGTTTTAGGAGTTCAAAAGGAACGACGCATTTTAAATCTATTGCTTAAAATTATACATGGAATTATTCATTTTAAAAAGGCCGGACGAATGAAATGCTCAATTTTTTTTTCGGTCCCAAGGGGAAACGCTTTTCATCTTTCCTTCTTATCTTTTAAATAATTAAAATTTAAGCGGCCATGTCTCTGTATTGGTGTTATAGGATTCAGGGCGCAATCTCTTGCTTTTACATATATTTGTATGTGAATGGAAAACTATGTGCAAGAGATTTTGTTAACTTTTTTCTGAAAGATCGCAGGTCTTTTTAGCGATGGTTCGTGATTTTTAATAATACTAAAAATAATGCTAAACGCAAACCAGGACATCTAGCCTGTTTCCAATCTAAAGCCATACACTATTCGTACTGATTTCAGAAACAACAACCAGCAGCGATTAACCAAAAAACTTCACACAGCCCAATTACATCTTCACACAAAAAACCATTTGACATAGGCGAAACTTATTCGAAAAATA
The DNA here is from genome assembly GCA_947568875.1 of Fissipunctia ypsillon. Lineage (NCBI taxonomy): Eukaryota > Metazoa > Arthropoda > Insecta > Lepidoptera > Noctuidae > Fissipunctia > Fissipunctia ypsillon. The sequence continues at coordinate 4,472,703 of OX387655.1, forward strand.
TCACACAGTTCAAACGAGCTGTGAAAAAACGGGTCGTGTTTGAAGCTCCCGCGAAGTAGAGGAGGGGGCGGCTCATCACATAACTTTGTAAGATTTCGCGAAAGCACTTCTTTGTAAGTAGCTGCTTTTGTCATCCGCCGTCGCGTAGTTCCGAACTATCGTTGAGCACGAATACACTTGTTTTTGTTTGGAATCTTTTGTTGGTGTCGAATGAGTCAGCCTTAGTTGCGATTTAGTTTGTAATTACGCTTCCTTGGCTTAAAAGATTTTAGAATTTTTCTTCATTCTAAATTATTACGGTATTTGAAGTCTGTATTCTGAGTTATGAACCCGTGTTATTGTAGAAGCTAAGGCTAAGCTTAGCTGAGGCTAAGATAGCCTTGTGAGGTAAACTAAACCACTAAGTGTTAGGACATGAGTGAATACCAAACTTACTCATCCCAGCTTCAAACAGTTTGCTTGTAATTCCGTATTCATTCTATTCAGTACGAATACAATCTGGGTCAATATGGATTCAGATTATGTTTATGAAAATAAACTTGTTTTTCTGAAACCAATGTCAAAGGTCTTATAAGATTTTACTCTTCTCTATTTACTATCTTACTCTTTTAGCAGCTTACTTTATCTTAAAACCCGTTCGTAATTTTATCGTTCGCTGCTTCTTCATCACCTCTAATATCTTCACTTTCTGCAACAAAAACATTAATGGAAAGAACAGCATCGATTAGAATCACACTAACATTACTGTTTCTAGCTATCACTTGACATGCAAAATGATATCCTGGCTGTGCAGTGGTCAATCTAGCTAATTTCATGTAGGCTGCTAAAACATTGTTAATAATTTATGCTACCACAGCATGTCAGCTTTTAAATGGCGGCGCGAGTTGATGTAAATGAGCGGAGCTTAGCTTGTAATGATTTTATTTAATAATATTTTGAAACAGAAAATATTCGGGTATAGTTACACTATTATAGAAGCGAAAATATTCTGATAAATATTCAATGATTTTCGACGACAAATATTCCCGGTGTTATGTTTTGTTGTTCTTACAACTATGAATACTCAATACATGTTAAATTAATGAACACTGTTTTTTACAGAACGTTGATCAGAAATTCAAATTATTTAGTTTAGTTATATACCGCGTTTACAATGGCAGAGTAACTGTATTCTCCGAAACTTTGAATGGAATTTGTAGTTAGTTGAAAAACAGTCTTGCGATACAGATTTATTTAATGCTCTTGATATTTCTAGTAAAACCACATGAGCTAAATCCGATCCAACGCGTGTATCTGATCATGATACCCACTTACCCCTTGTGCCCAGCCCTTAATATAAGCTTTTAGCTCAGTTCAAAACAAAATATAATCTGTTACTTTATTCATAGGTTTCATTTTCCAATACCCCTGCTAACTTGCCTTAAATATTCATATAACTATAGATAATAAAATGCAGCAGTAAATGCAATCTCGTCAGTGGATTAGCTTTAAATAATATCTAATTTTGAAACGGATTACAGTATTTGATATCAGTTTCTAACAGATTTGTTAGTCTGAAAATTAATTACGATCCATTGGCTTTTGGTGTCAAATCTGACGATACTGTTTCAACTTGGTAACAGTTCAGATATTTATTTTAATTAGTAGCTATGTAGCCAGTAAATTGTACTGGCATTAGTTGTACTTGAATAAATTTATGTTTTACTTATTTTTTTAATATAGGTTTGCCTTTGATGTTTTCTACTAAAATTATTATGAGCAACCAATTTGCAAGCACCAAGTAAACATAGGTACACCCAACTATTTAAACATCGATGTCTATAAATGGAATCTAGTCTCTACACACAAACAACGCACTAAAGGATCAAACTCTTGAACCAAAACATCAACTTCAAGTTTACTTAAAACTGGCTGATACAGTAACCGCTGATCACTTAGTTGTGCACAACATAAAGGATCAAGATCGTAAAGAGAAATTCCTTCTTATCCATCCAGAAGTTTATTACTACCATCATCCCGTATTTTATGTGCTGCCATCTAGCCTCCAAATTCCCGAACCTCTCGTTACGTCATAGGGAATTTGGCGAAGTTTTCTTTGTAGAAGGATTAAAGAAGGTTATTAATCCTCCCAAGTTTGAAAGCTGATTGTGAGATGCAACGGGAGCTTTAACATTTTGTTATAAAGATATTTCGTTTCAGGATGAAGTTAGGTGAAGGAGCCGAAATTCGGAAGGGATTGAAGCAATTATTATTTTGTTACTGATTTTGACTATCCCAAACAAGCTACATCTGGCAAACCACAATCTCCTCTGATATATTTAAGTAAGCCCAGTATTGACCTATCGTAATACGTAACCCAATAACAATACATCAAAATTGGTTGAATAGAACCCACCATAGTAAGACCTCTTCAACCCCATTTCATTAACAAGTACGTCCCACCAAATCCAGGGATCTCCATATTTAAGAGAGGTCATGTTTCCTGGCCAATTTCAAAAAGATAGCCAGATTAAATAGAGCCCTTTGGCCATGCATAGTGTTGGTATTTACAGGCCTTACGACTGGTCGTTTACAAAAACTGGGCAGTGTAATATATAGGTCAAATATATTTCCTGTTATAAGTCAGTAGAGCGTTTTGCTGAATCGCTTCACTAAGCTTGGGACTGATTTATGTTGGGCATTGGCTGACAATAATATAGCTATATGGATTTCTGTTTATCCTAACTTTGTAGATCTGCATCTAATTACTTTTATAGTTCAGCAAGAATTTCTCAGCATTGTGATCTATTTATATAAATTGCTAATGAATGATGTCCTCTGCGCTTTGTAAATTCCTGATATGAGTTTCTACATATTCTTCTTATTTACAACATGTTCCACTTCTTATTTCTGCGTTTTCCAACTAAGCCGTTTGCTACAATCAGCGCAAAATATGACCGTATGACCGTATGACCGTATGGCCGTTTAACTGCATTCCGTCACAAAACATGTGCTAATTTACATTTGTCCCCAAGGCCTCTCTTATATCCGCATGGTCCCCAAGCAATAGTTGGCAGTCAAATATCCTGCCATATATTAATGGTAATGATCCCTAATAATGTAATGAACGGTACATGTTAGCGCGGGATTGGCCCGATACAGCCAATGCGGTGAATTATACTAACATTTGGCAATTTGGTACCGTTAATTATTTGGTATTAAATTTTCGAAATACTCATGCAAATTCTGACTGTAATGCTCGAGTTATTAGGTTCGTAATTGAGTGTGGAGTATGGCAGGAATTATATAACAATAACAGCTTGAATGCATTTTGTTGTAGTATAATTTGTAGAACGACGCTTTTATTGCATTCTCTGATAATATTATGTGTTTGTTTATTGTTCGGAAGTATTTGGTATTGCGTATGAATCTAATGAAAGAAAACAATTGGATGTTTGTATCGCTTTAAGTTCACAATTGTTATTTGCTTAAGGCGTTATGACATCATCTTCTACATCCCTAGTAACTGTTACTACTGTTCTAAGAGACCTATTGCCAGGTCCTTAGTGGTCCATTGTCCTTAGTGGTAGATTAGTTATTGTTAATTTTGTTAGTACGCAGGTGGAAGTCGTTGGCCGTCTTCCTAATGTCTAAAATCCCTTAGTCGCTCCTAACGACACTCATGGGGAGTAATGGAGTGGTCTTTGTGGCACAGACCTATTACCCTTTAATAGCCGTGTGCTCTTGCTCTAATTTAATGGATATAATTAACTATGGGACAAATAGGTTGGAAGCATTAGGAATGTGTTCTGTCAGTTAAATGATTGTTTTTGTAAAATCACTGCAAAATACTACAGAAAACTTTGTTCTTAGTGGTAATTTCCCTTAAACCACTGTATGATTGGCACCTGTGACAGCTTAAGATTAAAAAATACAGCTTATCCATTCGATAAATTATAGTTCCAAAGTGGTACGATATTCCGGCTTGTACAATAATGTAGTGTTGCATCTGTTTCCCCAATATTCACGGCAGTCAATATTAACGGAAAATCATAAAAAACGTGCAAACGTCAATAGTATGTTTATTAGAATGGTGGCACCCATTGTAATAGAAATATTTTCGTTTTTTTTTTACTATTTTTGAAAACTAGTCTTCTCCTGTCGTATTGCCACGAACTCATCATCATCTGCCTAACCTTTTCCCAACTATGTTGGGGTCGGCTTCCAATCTAACCAGAAGCAGGCCAGACCAGATGATGTATCGGAACGAAATATGTTATTAAAAAAATTAGCTGTCTCGGGACGGCTGGCAGATGTGAAACATCGAAACTATTTTCTTTAGAAAATATTCATGAAAGGATGGTTTATTCGAGGAAATAAATATGGCATAATCAAAAACTAAATATTCAGTTTTTTTAGAGAAAAAAAAAAACATTCTTTATTTAAATTTCATTTGGATGTTGGCTATTGGTCGTTTCGCCACTCCAACAGCCGAACTGACACACCGCATTAGATGTTTCACGTCAAAATAGGTCATGCCAAAATATGATCCAGTCAGGATGACGGTAGCGAGGCTAACTGCTAAGTGCGCGTTGAGCGAACAGTACGCTGCACGTCAGTGGTAACATTATGACCTTGAAGTAGCGTAGGGCAGTACGGAGTTTCAATAGAATAAGAGGCCAGCTTACACCGGGTTTGTTACTGACGTGTACGGCCACTCGTACAAAAGTCATTACACTCGGGGAGTCTATTTTAGTTTATAGATAAAAGTAAGAAAAACAAAAGCATATCATAGTATTAAATTTCAAAACAAAGCTTTTAGTAATTACCAACTATAATTCAATTTTATACTACCCTATGATGAACGTGTGCCCAAGGATATAGTTAATAGGGGACAAAAATGGCACAATATGTTAGTTTTATATGTGTTTCGTTCCCCAACGGGTCGTATTTACGCGATATCACAGGAAAATGGGCCTCAATGAGATTGTGTCCACTGCTTTCAAACGATATAAGTTTATTTATAACAATTTTTATGTGTGCTTCTATGATATTTTCATTTTAGTGGAGTGACGTGCCTCTTTTGTTTCAATTTCGATTATTGTTTTGAGTTTTATTACTTCACATTTAAGTTTTTTTTTTCCATGTATGAGTACTAAATGCCAAGAAAATATTTTTAGAAAATGTTTTAGGTTTCACATTAAGCACCTTCGTAAGATCTAATAACAATAAAAATGTCTGCTCGAGTTCATTCATAATTAGACTTCGTTCATTTATTATTAGATGAATGAACTCATGTGTATTTTTATTATTGTTTTGCTCAATGGCAGCAAGTAAAATATTTTAGGACCAATACATCTATTTCTTAAACCATGAAAGTTATTTACTTAACGCCAAATAAAGTACCGCACATTTTACCGTCAAACGCTACAGCCAACGCCATCTAGCGGCATCAAGCGCAACACACATATACATTTCGTACCTTTTAATTAATTTCAAGGCGCCCGTTGTCAACATCTAAGTAAAATAAAGCCGTCCAAAATGAAAAGACGTTGCACATAACCTGAGCGATATTTCCTTACAGTTTGCTCAGTACTGTGAAAATTTTCAATTTTCTCGAAACAATGTAAACGGGTTGAGTTCTGTGTTTACAATTTCGTGTGGTGACATGGCGATAAAGCGACATGTTGCTGTTGTTCTGTCAAATAAATTCTTTTACGAATGAGTGTTTTGGAAATGGTGTGTTTTCTTTGTTAGTTCTTTTGTTGAAGTTATTTGACACGGTGAATTTATGTTTGGATTTTACTGCAGCTTGGTGTTAGCAAATATTTGGAAATGGTAGACTTTTGCAGTAATATACATGCTAGCTAAATTCAGTAGTAGATTAGTACTTAATTGTCTGTTATTTTTATTTCCTGACATACTGGCGTTATCATTGCAAAACAATAAAAAGGTGAATAGCTAAACTCTGTTTTCTACTTTTTTATTTTTTTCTCTGTTTTATTTCATACGTGCATTTGTTTTTTATTTGATGTTATACTTCGAAGTACTTAACAAGTTTTCTTTATAGTCTATTTTTAATTTTGTTACTGTTCTCACAGTTTTTAATATCTTCATATATTTTCATTTATTCATATATATTTTTACAACTTTGTTGCTATTATGATATAGCATAAAATCCTATCATTATTATCATGCACAGCCTTTTTTTTAACACGCGACATTCGTATGATCCAAATTTTACCTTATTATCTGACGGGTTAATGTTCATTTTACTGTACCTAACTAAGCACTAAACTTCTCCAAGCCTTTCACCACATGATGAATTTACTCCTGAATAGGATAATTATAAGATGGAGAATTCTAACAACATCTGGCACGTGCAAATGAGGAATTAGAAACTTTATTTAATATAACTTTTGTTGCAGCCACAAGCACTCAAAGTGCTTCGTCATTAATTTGTTGTGCTTAGAGGACAATTTTCGTAATAGGAAAAGTTTGGGCGGGGCGGAATTGGTTAAAAATTTGTTTCATTTTTCTTTTGGTGGTGAAGGAAAGAGTGAGTGAGTGAAAGGTTTGTACTTAAATAGCTAAAGAGTTTAGTAACGCATCAGCTAAAAGTTAGCAAGAAACTTTTATTTTCTTTGAATCATTATAAACAATTTAAATCATCGTAAACAGAATCTAACATCAGAAGAAATAATTATAAAACAATACCCATAAAATTTCACAATATTAAATGTTGACCAAAAATTAATAAGCAAATGTCAAGGAAAATTATAAGAAAAATTAATAGAAAAGATGAGAGAAAATGTCCTGTTAAATATCCTTAAGAAAGAAGAATGTTTCGCTGGAGGTAACCAACGAATATATTTATTGCGAAGCCGGAAAACCTTCATTTGCACTTAAAAATAAAGACTTGAGACGTTATTGTAAAATTTAATGGAATTTTAAGTTCGTCTATTATGAAAAATGTCGGTGTTTTTTTCTAACTGTCGTCTCTGTTTCGAAGTGATTTTAGTTATGAAGATTTTTATTGATATGGCTTTTAGGTGTATTAAATAACGTAAGCCAAGATTATTAGCATTACAGTAGCTACAATAATAGAAAAAGTATCTAATAATGATAGCCGTAGTATCTTGTTCTAGACGGGGTATATAACATCTAGAAGATTACAAAACACTAGAAAGTAATAAAACCATCATCTTCTACCTATCCTTATCCCGACTATGTTTGGGTTGGCTTCCAGTCTAACCGGATGCATCTAAATACCAGTATTTAACATGAGCGACTGCCTATCTGACCGGAAGAAGAAGGTTATAAAATCCATACATTACGTTAAACATCAAACGCGATCCAAACATAGAACAAACATTAAAAGTTCTGCAGAAAAATCTTGGAACAGACAACCCACGGAAACTAAATCCAGCGTTTCGTGGAATGAAGTAATAACGTGTCTACTACTAAGTACAAGAACAGAAAAATTTCTCAGCGCAGTGTCGGGAAAATTCCCAGGGAACGAGGAATTCCAAGGGAGGAATGTTCCCCATTAACGCTAACTGCACCAGAACTGCCCAGTTCGGGGAGTTACTTAATTTCGCGTAAGCTCAAAGGTGTTTCTGAAGTGCTGGTACTGCGAGTTTTAAGGGATTCGTGTTTACGAATTACTGTTGGGTTCGTATCGATGGAGGGTTTTATGGACTTTTTGGAGATATGTAGATGTTCTTAAATAAATGTAGGTAGTTATGTATTTTTAAATGACTGCTGAAATGTTCTTTACTATTTTATTTTTGGCGTAAGTATTTTATCATAGCAATGTTGCATTTTTCCAAAACATTAGCGTGATTTGCAATTCATAAAATTCCATCAAAAATACACGAAGGATTTTTCGGCAGAATTTTTTATTCATAAAATAAAATAAACACCAATTAACTGTAATGTATTTTTCACGTTTGCGGCTATTTTCTAACTAAATTATTCTGATTTTTTCTGTTTTCTGCGAATATTCAAGTAAAATTATTTTCAGATCTGTTTTATTTCCATTTGATGAATTGCACCAAGTCATGGATTATAAACGAATTTACTACATTGTTAGTATGGTAAGGTAGTTTTGTTAATTACTTACAAATTCATCTTTAACTTAACTCTAAATATCAACCAACTTTGTGTGTGAATTTGAGGACTCAAATTCACACACAAAATTGCTTCACCGCAAACCCATTACAGCAGTATGAATTACTATACATTTTTAATTACATTCTCAAGACGTAAAGCCCGCATTAAGCAAATCTTACATTTCTTCATGTATCCCTGGTGCGCATTACCGCAAAAACTTACGTAATTACGGAATCCTCAGACTGTCTAATACGGTAGAACGTGTTTTAAACTCTTTTGGATGGTACTCGAAAGAAGTCCTTGAGTTTTCAAATAGAATGTAAAACTTGGATGATATTTGCAATTGATTTGAAATATAGGTTTATGCTAAAAAGTTTATCAATTACTGATAAAAAGCCCAGTAACGCTGGTTCTTTTTTGTACCTCTAAACCTCTGTAGTGCCACTTTCTTAGCTTAGCAATTTCGTTCTAGTGATTAGAACTTCTTTTCCTGCTATTATTTATCTGTTATCAAAATGTATGTATGTGTGTATTTGTTTGTAAAGGTACCCACCTTTCTTTTTCGTTTCGAAGGTACATCTTTGTTTCCTATATTGTTTGGGCCCAGTAGGTGGCCACATTTACGTCGTCAAGGGTGCAGGTAAACGGACATTGGAGACACTCTAGCAGATGGGGCATAGTCTGTTCAGGAGCACCGCACTCGCACTGGATGTCGAATGAATCGGTAACGCCTCATTTCGCCAAATTATGTTTGCAGCGGCCTACTTGGGTACGTAATTGATGCAGTGCTTTCCAAATAGGACACTTCAGTTCGCGAGCGGGAGCCTTCTTGGGGCTTTACGAAGTCTCAGGGTGGTGGATACCTCTCTTTCCACAATTTACTTCGCCCTTTCGGTGACCTGTCTGAATTGCCTGCGTGGTATTTGCTATACTGGATGATTTTTTGTACAGTCTGGAAATGTTTACAGGGTGTTCTACCCATGAATATGAACAACTTTCACTATGGGACCAACTCTGAAATCACGAAAAAAAAATCTGCTGTTTAATAGAAAAGTTTAAACCTATTTGACCAAAATGTATGAAACAGCTGATTTTTTTTCGTGATCTCATAGTTTGTCCCATAGTGAAGGTTGTTCATGTTCATGGGTAGAACACCCTGTAAAAATTTCGAGACGGTAAAAAAATCATTCAGTATACAATAGTATATTATTGTGCAACTATTTTCACCAGGTACCTAGTTAAATAACTATATAGTTAGCTAAATATACAAACATATACGTACCTACAAAAAAAAATGTATGTAATATTAATTTTCACATTTTGAGTTTACCTAGTACTCAGTTTCATAAGGAAAGTTTATGCTCTTTCTCGTTAATCTGTCAGATGAATTGTATCTTAGCCGCAGATTCTAAGCTTACTTCACACTTCTGTGTCCAATTTTTAAATTCATTGAGCTGAAAACCGACAAAGGGAAAATAAAATGTTCCTTCTTTTTCAACGACTAAAGCAAATTAAGTACATAAAAGCCAAAATGGGGTCGAGGACTCTGTCAATGGTCGCGGTCGCTTGGAAGTTGATTCAAATTTGATTACTGGTAATTTTTTACCCGACTCTTAAAAGGTTGGTAATGTCACTTATGAAATAAAATGAAAGGAGGAGAGTAATGTTATTAGCTACACTGATGAAAATAAATATTCGTTTTGATTTTATATTTTTTGTTAAATTATATTACGATATTTTGGTTTTGGATTTTAATTGATTTCGTCTTACTTCTCCAAAAGATAATACCTATTCCAATAACAAGGATATTTTTGGACGACACCAATGTTATAATGTATTCAATCTGCCTAGCCTTTTACCAACTATGTTGAGGTCGGCTTCCAGTCCAACCAGATGCAGCTGAATACCAGTGTTTTACATGGAGCGACCCGCTATCTGACCTCCATAACTCAGTTACTGGGTAACACGATACCCTTTGGCAAGACTGGTTGTAACATTATAATATATTCTCTCTATGAAAACATAAGTTCCACCAACAATTTCACAAAACATGAAAATCTAACGAAAAATTTCCAACCGCAACCGTCAAAACAATTTGTCCACTTCTCAAAACCGTACTTTTTCAAGCTCATTCGAAGGCTTGTGACAAGAACACACAAGCTCGGTTCACGCTCTATTGGGACTCGAGCTACCACGTTTAAGAGCCAGTGGTATAAATCAAGAGGTTTGGCTGCAAGTTGCCGATTGCTCGCTACGACTTGTATTGGCTCCAGAGTTTATTGTCTGAAATTGCTGTTATGTGTAATATTTTTTTTTCAGTATAGATACAATTTAATGTGGCTCTTTATGTAAAGGTAAAAGGATCACTTGATCCTTTTATTTCCTTCAGTCAACAGTGACAATCAAAACTCAGGTAGGTATCTGCAATATTTTTTTTTGCATACAGAGCTTTAAATTCACCTCTTTATAATATTAGTTTAGATCATTATATCAAAACCAGTTAGAAAGTCCACCTAACATGAATTGCTAACTAATTATTCTACTCAGAACGAAAAAGTACATATAACTGCTAAGCTATTTACACTTCTCGAACATGTTTATGACCTAACTAGATTGTAAACTAAACCCATGAATGCAGTAATGCATAAATATAAGAGGGTCTCAGCTGGTTGCTATGGCAACGTAGTTCGCTTCGTTGGGTCCTATGAAGTTGAAGACCGAATGTTTTGTAGGTAACTTATTTATCTCTTTTTAACCGACGAAAAAATAGGAGGAGGTTCTCAAGTCGAGGCGTATATATTTTTTATGTATGACCACGCATAACTTTTTACAGAGTAGTCTGATTTAAATGATTCTTGTTTTATTCGGGAGGGTATACCTCGAAATTGGTTCCATGTAAAATGTATTAACTTTGCAATGGTGGTTTTTGAGGTGGCTTCAATAACACGTATTTTTCCCACTTAGTTTATGCGGATGGTGTTCTAAATTATTAAACTTCCTGTCACTGTCATTTACATAGCAGGTATTCGAATTTACGTGGAGTAGGTACCACAACAAAAAAGTGAAAAATAAAATTTATTTTACAAAAAATAAAACCGACTTCCAAAAAACACTACAAAGTGAAAAATAAATTTGATTTCAGAAGTCGGTAGCAAAAAAAGAAAATATAAAACCAAAGACACAGACTTCCAAAATCAAACTTATTTTTCACTTTGTAGTATTTTGTTTGGAAGTCGGTTGTATTTTTTGTAAAAAAGTTTTTATTACTTATAAAATCGTTGCAATAAATAATCAGCCTATAATGTTCCAACTGCTGGGACACTGGCCTCCTCTCTGTGAGAGGGAGCGGGCCATAATCCACCACGCGGGCCCAGTGCGGGTTGGCGGATGTCACATGTCTTCGAATTTTTAGTTATTTTCAGTAAAATCATTGATTGAGGGTATATTTAGAAAAATAGTAGCTTGCATGTGATTGTAAACTATAAATAATGAAATCATGTTTTTTATTTCTGTATAGCCAGGCTTTGGTCATAATACATTGTTTTAGGTGAATAATAAATTTGTAAAATGTTCTTATTCTCACAGCAGACTTCAGCTGCAGCCATGTAACTTTAGAGGTATCCAAATTCTATCCAAAATAATTTTAAATAATCAATTTAGCAATCTCAAACTTATGCTCACTTTAACAAAAACGACCAAACATACAAAATTACACCAAAAATTTTGCTAAAACATAGTCAGCATATTCCGTCCCCGCTTGCATTGTGCCCTCCCTCAAACTTCTGAGATAACAAACAGCGTTGACATTGTTACAAGACAGATTCCGCTGAAGAATTTTTCTGCCAACTCAGTGGAACCATACACAGATATTTATTATGTATGAAAATGTACAGTATACGCAGCCGTTAATCCATTACTTCGAGTTTTAGCAAAACCTCGGCTTTGTAGAGCGTCATCTCTGTCACTTTTACCTGTGTGTCTCTTTCTAATACTCGATGTGCTATATTAACGCCGCCACTGGTACAATATAGTCACGGTATGATGGCAGTACTAAATGACGTCATCATGACTTGCTGTGTCTTTTAAATACTGTAGATATTTTTTTGCTTTTTTGTGGTGTCTTTTGTTCATTTGAGGGTGGTGATGATGTGGCTTTTATTTAATTCGTTGTTTGTTGGTGGGTGAAATTGAAGTTGATCTTGCTCTTTATTGGCAGTATTGTAGTCTTTTTCTGTGTTTGACTTCAATTCGAACGTATGTAACACGTTAAGGGTCCCCGAAACGATCAATTGCAATTGACAATTTTTACGTGATTTATACACATTGATGCGCAACTTGACCGTCTGCCAAGTGCAGTTGAAGCGATTGTCAATGTTACTACATTAGAAATTGACGGTAATTCATCAATCGCAATTGATCGTTTTCCTTAGTTGATTGTATTCGAAATACTACTTCCGAGAAACACTACCGGTTTTGTGTACTTCAAGTATAAACCGTCATATTCAAATTCAAATGATTTATTTTGTGAACACAGGTGATTACAGGTGTTTTCAATATATATATATGTCATATGTACAGTCCATGTTCCGCCGATAGGCATACAAAATCAGGTCAAATACAAAATTAACTAAGGAAAAAAATATATAAGAAATTCATAATAAAATAGGGAAAAATGTCACAACCGAATAAAATAAAATACAGAATGTCAATAGATTGCATAACATAATATAAATTAAGTGATAATAACAACTTGAAAATAATAAAAAATTATAAAAATTGGTCATTCAGATACTCCTTAACTGAATAATATAGTCATAAAAGTATATATTTACATATTCTTTATAAGTCTGTGTGCAGTATAACACCGAGACTTTAATTATAATATTAACACTTTGCAGAACGTAAACGAGACACAAAAGAAGTTTTATTTTTATTACTGCTATAGCCGTATAGTGTCCTTCAAAGCGTTAATAATGTTAGCTGGCGAAATGTGGGTGTCCTATCTCTCTGCCTAACCCTTCGGGGAATAAACGTGTGATGTTATGCTGTATTAATGTTTGTCAGATTTTAGTTGGATTAAACGTACCTACCAGATTGCATAGCAAGCAAATCAACACAATCTCTATTTATCTACCATTGTTCAAACACGATACCTAATCCATTAAAATCAACAAAAACATTTCTACCACAATTTTATATACTATTTACTTGTAAAAGAGTTGAAAATCAATGTTCACGGTACATATCGACAACACGGTACATTTGGTTCAATACTCGTACTGTCCTCCGTACGAACAAATCATGGTCACTTTACAAAAATGAAATGTCCCACACAAAGCTTGGACAGTGCTCGGGACATTTTGTCTTAGTTTATGACATGACGTATTTTTCTCGCTTCAACTTTGTATTTGCCGCGTTGAGTACGTCTTTTGTGTTCTGAAGTAACCTTGGGGTTTCGAAGTTTAGTTCTATATTCATTTGTTTATAGTAGTTAAGCAATACTAGCACTTGGGGCATTTTTATTCGTTAAAATTGTTAATTGAGTATATCGAAGTGACTGTTGTCATGACTTCTAATTTTCTCCTATTTTAAACGTAAGAAAAGAGATCGATTACTACTTTTTATTTATTTTGAATATTATATTCCACTCAAAAGCAGATAAGTACCTATTTTTAATACAGGAAGGTATGTTACTTATTCTCAAATTAATCTCATAAAAAATACAACGCACAATGCCAGACATCCTTCAACAATATTCCCACCATGCATTTTCGTAAAGGTCTGTATCCACCGCACCGGTTTCAGCTAACCGAGCCTAAATTTAGCCTGGGGTTGCAGCCAGTAACTGTCCCGATATAATTAATGTAAGCCGACATCTCACGTCGCCGTCGTTGGCACCATCTGGACGAAGCTAAAGTGATGTCAAAGCGAATGCAGTGAAAGGACTATTTGGGTCGTGTATGCGGGCAGTAAAGCGAGGACTAACTTTGTACACGACTGCTGAAATGATTTAATTGGTAAAAGGACGGTGTTAACGTTTAATGTAGTACTGTAGGTCTCCTTATTAGCTTGAGTGTGCCACTTTGAACTTACATATTTTATCGTTATGGTTACGCAATTATTAAGCAGAGATTTTTATATCACTGCGACAAATATTTAAACACTTACCCCCTTATTCATAAAAGTTGCTTAAAGTTAAGTAATGCTAGCTAGCCATACTTTTTTGACACTTAAACATCACTTAACTTTAGCAACGCTTATGAATAAGGAAGTTCATTTAAGTTATGTAACTTTAATGAAGCTATCATTTTATTCTTATAGATAGATAACTAGTTGAGAGATTTGCTAAAGAAAATAACGCGAATTATTTACGCAACATAACCATTTAACATTAATAAAAATATTATGAATAATGTAAAAAAAAAATGCAAATATACACGAGATTCGTAAAAATCTCACAATACAGTATTCAATATAACGTGTCTAAAACATATGTTTACACAAGAATCTCGATGAAAATATGAAATTAATTAATTGTATGTCCTGACCTACTTGTAACTCCACCCCCGGGGGAGCTCGAGATAGCTGACATGAAACCAAATAACGCGAGATACGAAACAGATGAGCTTTGTACTTTAAAATTAAACAACGATTCTCAGTAACGGTCTGTTGTAATAAGGTATTTGCTTATTGAAATTCCTTTTTGATATTCAGAGAAAAGATAAAAACGGTCGTTGTGGTTGCGTTTTTAAACTATACAAAAGTAATCATGATTTATTAAATCTCTGTAATCTAAGTCATCGCTGACAGGAGTATGGAGGAGAAAATGCCAAAGAAACCAGAACTTAATAGTTTTCTACTTCGCCCTATTTTCTCTCATTGAACTACAATATCACTCATTCAGATTTAGATAGACCAAAATGTAGATTTGAAACCAGATGCTTTGAGTACAATATGTTCCCGAGGTTTAGAGTGAGTGAGAGGCAGACTTGCATGAGGGTAGTACTTATAAAGTTATCCTGAATACTGAAACGGTAGTTGTTGGTACTGAATCTGTTAAGTTTTGTGATGCAAATGTATGTTGACTGACAATAAAGACTTTTTTAACACAAGCTTTCAAATACAAAGTCAGAATTCATCAAACACAAAGAAAGATAATTCCACAGCAAACTCATTTGATTTTGCAGATAAACGTTGGTTCAGTTCTACTTACAGCCACTAAAATACTCGAAATTCCTTCCTTCTTTTATGCGGTGTACATAACGACAGAACCTAGACACAGAAACAAAATTAAGTTCAAAATCTTTGCAGTAGCAGACAAAAATAAAAGAACATCTGCTGTTACTGCAACTTCTAAATTTTGTATAGTCGATGCAGTTGCGTCCTCACTAACGCCATATGTCGCTATAAAGTACATCGTGCCACCGGTTTGGCACTAAGCCGATAGTACATCGAGTATTCTGTGGTGTTTTTACTTAGGAACATGTCGATACCGCAAATATCGAGATTTTCTCTTCCAGATTTATATATTTGCTTATTCTTATGATACGTTTTCGAGACTTGCATTCGGGTTTACTGCTTTCTTGAATGTAGAGTTCTGAATTTCTGAATGTATTACTTGGAACGCTTTGTGAATATTATTTGAATAGTTCAAGACCTAGTACGACTCTGTAACAGTTTTTTTACGCATTTCATATGGAAGAGTTACCAACCAAATATACAATGTTAAATTTCATCTTGGCGTTCGCGTTGACAAGGAATACTGCAGCGCTTCTACATAATATCGACTACCATGTTTTACTTATTATATTTTGTGTAACAACAACTTTGACTAAAATCACAATGTTAATCAGTCACAAAATTAATAAAACCAATCATCTAATTAGAAACTAATTTGATATGCTCGAAGAAATTACAAAAGCTATCATAAAAGACGATACAATATATCTTTATAAAAGTCAACAACATAAAATGAATACTAAAAAAGTCTCCTAATTGAGTTCCTTAATAATTGGTGATTTGTTCTAATTACAGGAGGAGGAAAATTAGTTTTTGACGGCGTCCAAAGGACCACACTTTTAGGAGAAAATAAAATGGCCGGTAGCCATTTTATATATACATATATATGCTAATTACGCAATCATAAATTTGAAATCTCTCACTGATTCTCCTTTTTTTCTCCCTTTGAATTTTTATCATTCAATTGAATTTTAAATTCTATCGAGCATACAAATTTCCATCATCAAGAATTTACACAATTTATGGAGAATTTTATGTGGATTGCAAAATATATTTCCATATTGGAAAGGGAATTGAATGAAAAGGGAATACGATTGATTAAGTTTTTGTCATATCGTAGTATCCGAAACGGTCAACAGCCTGCTAATTGGCTTTCATTCTATATAATAATATAATATCATTGCGATGACATTTTCGTCTTTATGTTCAACCTCTGTGCAAATAAAAGACCTATTACAAATGTATTAACCAAAGGGTTATTCTGAAATTCATGTTTCTTTTTTTAAATCTAAAGTCACGCACAAATAGCTAATGACCTGACGAAGCTAAAAACTTCGCGCAAATTTTAACAAACAAGAGAATGAGGCAGCCCATCAAAAGCAGTATCTAACTCCAAATCGCGGAAGGTTCAAAACTCTTCACAAAAACAGCTCTTATCTTGAACTTTTCACGGTTAAGAATACAGAATGATCGACCATCGTCACTCAGTTTTAACGGTCATGGAATTGATTAAACTCCGCAGCACCCAACCTCGTTAAGTCCAAACTAAGTTGAGTTTTTATTGTGAAATAAAATGGTGGAAAGTTTTACTTAGGGCGAACTTTCCGCTATTCTATAAAGTTAACGAAGAATCGTTAATTCCGTCCTTCGGTTATATTGATTGTTATTTTTTTCGTTTTTGTTGTTTATTAATTTTTTTTATTTTTTTTCCTGCTACTTGTTTTTTTTTTTTCTTTTGCTTTTGTATTATGTTTCACAGTAATCTTCTCTAGAATTTACCTAGCTCTTTACATTCTTAAAGTTGAAACTTTCTTACTACTTTGCTTCTAGTGCTCAGTATTTATATCTGCATTCTAATTCCCAAGGTATAAAACTATAAGCACCACTTCAACAACACTGTTCAGATTTACTACAACCGTTGTTGACATCTCCTTAACGTCGCAAATATAATTTCCGCCTTCTACAAAGTCACAATTTATTAATACAAGCCTCAGCCGTAACTGCCGATAGCATTCGGTTTTATTATGGCCACATTATAGTGCCACATTGCACAGACGTAGCCACATCATAGGGCAACATTGCACAACCGTCAATGTTATTTGTAAAGTGCAGTAGACTTGAGTTTATGTCGTCTACTGCATGTGGATGATCGTAAATTTAACATTGTACAACTTAGAGGTTTTGGCTTCGATGTATCGGACAATAAATAAAGCTACTTTCGTGTGGAGTGTGTGGATTTTGGCGTTATATAAAGTGAAAGATACCCAGCTATTTGACGTATTGCATGGAATCTTCAGAAGATTGAAATTGAATACTCACAATATTGAATGAACAGGGGTCTTCTTTATAAAGTCTGAAGATCCTATTAACTAGTTGTTACTACTAGAAAGTTGTAATAAACTCACATAAAGCAAGATACACTTTCCAATAGCATAATCACTAAGCAACATCCACCTTGACAATTCAAAAGTCGCTTAACAGAGTAACAGCACAACAAAAACTGTCGGAGGCCCT
This sequence comes from Fissipunctia ypsillon, assembly GCA_947568875.1. Lineage (NCBI taxonomy): Eukaryota > Metazoa > Arthropoda > Insecta > Lepidoptera > Noctuidae > Fissipunctia > Fissipunctia ypsillon. The sequence continues at coordinate 4,490,550 of OX387655.1, forward strand.
TTACAAAACAGTCTAAAAATGAAACGTTAGCGAAGTGCTGAAAGTTTTCGTTGGGACAGGCCTCTTTTTGACATGTCTGCCGCTGTCCCAGTGTTGCGAGTTCACGGGACATGTCCGATACCTATTGTGTCGGATGTTTCATAAATGTGTATTTCAGTCGCTGGCTGTTTTTTCAGTGTGTTTCGTGAATTTTGACTGTGGTAGATATTTATGATATCAAATATCAGAATGAAAATAAACTGTTCAAATATTACATATTGTTCTGCCACCGTAGTAACAAGCATCAATACTTTAATAATTCAAAATTCCGCTGCAAACGAAATAAATAATAATAAAGGTAACACTAATAGCTTATAAAACGAAAATTGGTTAAGCTTCCCTGTTCATGAAAACATACACGGGTGAAACATAAGAAATTAATTCTCCTAACAATAACATCGATACACAATACAAATTGTACCTTAACAAAGATTAAAATAATAATATAGAAGCGACTCCATCATTCAAATATTCTATTATTATGTAAAACCCAGGAGCCACCGTCCTCTGCAAATATAATAAAATCATTAAGTGATGTTAATTCGCTTAGTGACCACAGTAAATATGATGAAAATATGCAAATGTCCAAAGTTGCGAGGTTGCTTTAGTTAAAATAAATTGCGACTGGGCTGGCTGTTGGGGATTTGAAGATGACAAAACCTGATATTTATTGCTGTACGCTTGTTTTTGGGGTGTGGGCAGTACCTCATGTATTTTGAGTCACTTTGAAATCAGGATCTATAATGTTTATTGTCTTGCCTCTAACGATACAGAGACTACCAATGTAAATATTTCCTTCAAAACAATGAAAATTCAATTATTTAACATCCTGTACTTCTTTATCATCTTTATCATTTATTGATTCAATAAAATCCCCATTAAAAGACTCAAACATAATTAATCGCATTTCAATCGCACAAAAAGGCATATCAATTTTTCATTTATTGTAATGAATAAATAGCCATGTTTGTGATTAATTGGTGCAGAGGGTAAACGGCATTCATTACTTAACGTGATACATTTACGAAATTAAAGTTTTTAATTTCGGTAATACGGTGAGCAATGACTACTGGCAATTACGTCACTCCGAGTTTGATGAGGCAATTCCGAATTGACACTGTTTACCAGAACCAATCTGATTGTCTTTTGAACCAGTGAACACTGGTTTTGTACTACGTTAATTTTCCCAACGAGTGTAATTCAATGGCAGCATGGCTTCTTTAATAAGCGTATAATAGTTCATATCTTTTTCATTCATCGATTTCTCTCTCTCTCATCTGTCATATTTTCTCACTCTCTTCTTAGAGTAAAGTTAGCTTTGGAAACTTTAAAACTTGAACACAATCTTTCAAAACTTTTTCACTTTCAAAACTTTAGTCATGACGGCTGTGTTCTTTATAAATACGCGTACTCTATCCTTATTCTTGACATTATCATGGACCTTAGAATTGCTGTCAAAAAACACATCACTCACAATACGAATTCAATATCCTAATGTATATATCTTCCACCATAACTCGTGACCACGACTTTATTAAGTAGGTTATTGCTGTTAAATTGTCCCTATTTGACATAAAAGGAGACTTATTTCCCTAATACATCGCTTCAGCGGACGTAACACTTAAATATGATGTCATAAGACTCCATATTTATGATATGCGAGATGTTACAGACAATATTTAACGTTTAAGGCACAATAATGTTGATGCTCTTCGTCGAAATTGGTTTTTGAAAATGTTTCTAAGTCACCCAAGTGTCTATAAATGTTTATGTCATCCATTTAAAGACCCAAGTAGACCAGGAAGTTCTTTTAATCTCTGTAGATGGGAATTTATATAAGAGTAAAATAATTCCCGACTCAATTAAAAACAAAATCTTCTACGTTCGTTATTGGCTGGGTCGGGAAAAAAGTGTCCAAAAAACTGACCCGTCCCTTTTAGCCGTTTTCGAATAAAAATGCAAATCTACCTTTGCGTCGTCCTACGGGGTTGTAATTGCAAAAAAAAAACTTTACCAAAAGGCTACTATGTTGGCCATGGTAGAAACAGGTGCTTATATAGAACCCAGTTTTGCATCACAAACGTGTTGACATCCAATTTATTTTAACTAAGGTCTAAACTAGCGCAACCAACTTTTTCGTTCACAGTTTTTGTTGATTTGCATATTTTCACTTTAATGAAAGTTGGGAGTTCTATAACGTATGTAAATACATTAATATTTATAGTTGATTACAATACAGAACCTTTGGGACAGTCCACGCGGAGGGTTCCTTTGAAACGGTTTGTATTTGTAATTAAGTTAGGATTTGTTTATTTGCATACGAGTGGTCTATTTATGAAATAGAGCGGTTCAAAGGAATACCTATTTTTCATACTGTATAAAAGCGTGGTGACCAACAAAGTACTCGTATAAACCATGACGCAATTTTGAAATCCACATTAATTAAATAATAAACGAGATGGTGATAAAATATCGGAAGCATACATCGAGAGCAAGTTGTAAAATACGATTCTGCTCAAAGCTTTCAAAAAACAATATTCACCGTTTGAAAAATCCAACGTAGGTAGGCTTAAGCGATAAAACGAAACAAACAAAATAAATTAATTTAATTCTAAATGTCTAAAAAGTTTGCTACATTTTCTAAAAACTCCTCTTCTACCCTTCACGTTTATTGAAATTTCCGAGGATTACGTCATTGCGTAGAGTTTTAAAGAAGTTAACCGAAATCTGGGACAACGCTGATAAAACAGTTAAAAACTCTTGCTAAAATGGTATTGTAACCACCTAATAATATTTATCAGCCAAGTAATGTCCCATTGCAAGGCAAATACCTCTTTTCATACAGAGAAGGCATCTTCTTCGTCGTGTCAATGATTCCATTTATCGGTTTTCAACAAGCTTCGACCAGAATTCGGACATGAACATGAACATTAATCACCACGCTTGCTCAAGGCGGATTGGTGATTTTTTAATATTAATTATAAGTCTAAGTACCACACATAATTTAATGAAATTGCGTTAACTAGTATCTCATTAACATTACGTTGAGTGGCATTCACAAAAATGTGATGGTAAAAAAAATTTGGCGTAATTTATTTGCATAAGCAGGCTCTCCACCCGAAGTAGCTCTTAACATTTCCATCACGTTACCCGTGGCTTTCGACTCTTAGAATATTCAAAGTTACTTTCCATGTCTACATCATCAAAATTAGCGATATAACTCAAAAGCCATCATCTTCAGAACTCATCACAAGAAAGTAGGCAAATTGAGTCCTTTTTTCTCGTCAAAATTTTCGTTTCATTTAAGTCCGAGTGGATCCCGCAAATTACTGGGGATTTCTTTTTTTAGCTTTTTATAAAATTGCCTACGTCCACTTAAAGATATTAAAGGAGGAGACAAAGAAGCAAATGTAAGTTAATCGTGAGAGGTACCCGTTTCTATTTATTTGTGTTGCTTAACTTTGCTAACGGTGCCGTGACCGTCGCCATTATTCTTTTTATGGCCCGTTTAAATTACACCTCGGTAAGCATCTCTTGGTCATAATAGCTCGTTATTGCTACAAAGATATATATCAATAACAACGTGCCTTTTTAATTTGCAGAAACAATCGCTATATTGGAAGTCAGCCAATGTAAATTTTGAATTAGTCCGGACAGCTCAGGGTGGACAAAATAGAAAAACTCAATAACTATTTCAATGATATTGCAGTTTTCTGTTCGACCGCACCTGAATGGCAGGCTTTATTAGAAATGCCTGCTTGTAAAAACAAATTGGAGCGTAATATTTTTCCTTTCTTTGTGTACAAATGTCTTCAAAATACAATATTTAAGAATGGTTAAGAAGACTTCCATCCTAAAATAGGTAAACAATGGGTACTTCAATAACAATAAGAAGCTTAAATTCCACAAACAAAAGTCCGAATGAAAATACCATCACGCCTATGTCCCCCGGAAAGGGTAGGTAGGTCTACCTACACCTAGTCTTTCAGTGGTCTACACAAGGTGTTTTTTTATAACTCCTAGAGTTTTCCTAGGGTTATATTCTATAAGTAAAAATAATACAAAAAATCCTAGGATATGTGGTCCAAAAATGCATAGTTTCGAAGATATCATCAATCATAATTAAATTAGGTTCATTCTAAGTTTCATTGATAACTACGAGTAATTCATTTTCATTCATACCAATCATTCATAATTTTATTAAAGCTAAGAAAAAGCGACGTTGTCATATTTCACGTAAGGGTGTATTAATAATCGTGACTTTGTCGAATTATTTTGTATGAAAAATGAAAACAAAAAAACTTATACTTGAAAAATACGTAAATTCATATGCCAGTTGATTCTTTGCTCATTCATACCCTAGAGTTGTGACATATAAAAAAAGCACCTTGTATAGTACACCCACATTCGCTAGTTACGTTAACGCCCCTTGTCATAGGGTGCGAGCCTATTGGCACTGACCGGGCATAACTCAAGATACACGTTGCTAGAGAGTTTCTAACGGATAAAACCTAATAACATTTTGCCTTACCCCGGGATCGAACCAAAGATTCTACGCGTAGTAGTCCCGAAAGCAACCATATAGACAAACAAAAAAAACCTGGCCAAGTGCGTGTCGGATCACGCACAATGAAGGGTTCCGTAGTAGGTATAAATTTATCCCAAAAACAAACTTAGCATTGTAGTTGAAAAACATGTTCTCCCATACATCGATATACGTCATGGTCAATTCTACAACTGCAAATGTTAGTTTGTGATAAAACTGCAAATTAACGATTTTCGGACTTTTTGCTTTGCTTGTGCTGTGAGACTTTGCTTCTTGCCGAATTTCATGATTCTATGTCAACGGGAAGTACCATATAGGTTTGGATTTAATTACGAGTATCAAAATATGTCGCATAAATGGCCGTATTTTTTATTGCGTTGACTTTTTGCTTGATTTTTTTAGAGCTCCAAGGGACCCTTATTTGTTATTAATTTCAACTTGATACCGCCACGCGTACCTGAGAAAAAGGCTCTTCACAGACTGGCAGACAGACAGACGAACAGACAGATAGACGGACAACGAAGTGATCCTCTAAGGGTTCCGTTTTTCCTCTTTAGGTACGGAACCCTAAAAACAATTAAGAAAATCGAATGAAAAGTTCAAAACAAAACTGCAATTTCTACTTTAGATTCATGGACATTGCTCTGGTTCAGATTTAATTTTCCGCCCCGTAGATTAACGGTAAACAATAATTTTCATGCTTCAACCAATTTCAGTATATATGTCACGGATAAATTTTCAATTACAGTAGCTATATAGGTAATGAATGCCGTGTGACAAAATTGTGTCAATATTAAAATTAAATCAACAGTGAACACAAACGGGATTATATTGGATATCAGCCGTCGTTTATGTAATTTACGTTTTGGTGCATCTACTTTATGACGTTTTCAAGTACTCAAGTCATTTGATTATGCAAGTTTTAGTTTCGATAAAACAAATGTTAATATAATGTGCATTTTATTAAATATAGGGTGACTGGTAATTAGTGACCGATACTTAAACACATGATTGTAGGTACTCATGATAATAAACAACTTTTACTATGGGACCAAACCTGAAATCGTGAAAAAAAAATCTGCTGCTCCCTACATTTATGCTCGCATAATTCGTCAAAATGTAGGGACCAGCTGATTTTTTTTTTCACCATTTCAGGTTTGGTCCCATAGTAAAAGTTGTTTGTAATCATGAGTACAATCATGTGTTTAAGTATCGGTCACTAATTACCAGTCACCCTATATATTACATTTACAACTAACTGTTTACACAAGGTAATACATTATTATAACATAAAACTAAATAGGGGACTGAATAAAACCAAGTAGAAATTGTCATAAATAAAACCTCAAAAAGAAAAATATATATGATGCTGAAAGATAGTAACGCAACCAAGATTGTCGAATTAATCATGTATTTAGAAACCACGTTAACAAATAAAATTGCAGTCCTTTATATGAAAAATAAATTCAAATGTCTAATAAAACTAGTTACAATATTGATTTATTTATTTTAAAAAAGCCAAAGAAAAAAGGAAAAAAATGAATAGGAATATCGATAGGAGTTTTACCAGCGCCTTTAAAAACTTATTCACTTATTTTCAGGTGCATTAAAGTCCAAAGCTAACTAAAGACTAATTACTTTCCGTTAATATCATTTGTCTTCGCTCATTATGTGAACTAATTTCAAATTGAAATGTCCTTTTATCAAATTACTTCTGCGACGATCTGTTTTTACCCGACTGCAGCGAAGTCAAAAAAGGAGGGTTATGTGTTTAACCTGTATGTATGTATGTCCGTCCCTATATTCCCTCTAATAAAATAATCTCCCAAACCTATCGAGTGCGGTATCAAAATGAAGGGTTTAAAAGGTGATTACAAAAATATATGGAAATTATATGTTTACCTAAATGTAATTTGAAATGAGAAATTATAAAAAAAACAATTTGAAATCTGAAAAAAAAAATGTAGAGAGAGTGAGTAAGACGCCGTTATCACCCGATTATAAGTGGGTATTGTATTAACGACCGTTACCTAAACCGTTACTTAATACAGTGAGAGAAAAATTATCCCAACTAAAAAGTGTAAAATAAAAAAAAGTTAAAAATCAAAAAACCCGACTGCTTAAAAAGTGAACTTTAAAAAAGATGGAAACAAAATGACCTATTATGTCTCCAAACCATCTCATGCAGTCGAACGCATCTTCTTAAATCTAACAATAAAGACTTAGTGCTTCTGACTGCATGAGATTGTTTGGAAGCAAAATAGGTCATCTTGTTTCCATCTTTTTTAAAATTCACAGTTTACTTATAGATGGACTTATGGAGCCGGAGTCTGGATTTGTGCCCGGTAGATGGCAATAGGCTCGCCCCCTATTACATGGGACTTAAACATAACTGGCGAAATGTGGGTGTACTATAGGTACACCTCTGCCTAACCCATCGGGGAATACAGGCGAGATGTTATGTTATGGATTTATGGATGGAAAACCTATAAGAAGTCTATAGTCTTAAAATAACATGGTAAATCTCTCAATATTATGCGTACAAACTTAAGTTTGCAGTTGGAATATACGTATAACATGTTTTTCAACTGTGTACAATGTTAAGTTTGTTCTTGGGATAATTCTTACTCTTCTTTCTTCATTCCAACTACGGAACCCTTCATTGTGCGTGGTCCGACACGCACTTGACTGGTTTTTAAAATTCAAATCTTATTATGCTATTTTCAATTCCCTACTGGTCACTACACTTCACTAAAATCCTCTTCCTAACAAAACATGAATGCAAAGCTATCTATGGAGTTCAGCAGCTGACGAGCGGACTAGATGCGGGAGTGTAAACGTTCATTATACTTGATGTGACGTCATTATTCGACGGTGTGATTGACAACCAACCGGATTTAGGTGCAGAGATAAATCGATACGATATTTAGTATTGAGTTTGGCTCATACGTAGTTGAATAACCTTGCGATATGCACATAAATTGAAAAGAGTATGCTTAGATGGTTTGGTCATGTTGAAAGGATGAAAATTTAAGGCGACTAACAAAAGATATTTACAAGGCAGATGTGAGTGGAAACGCCGGGAAGGGACGCCCTTAAAGGACAAGTGACCTTATTGGTGATGTTCTTCAGAAAGGTCAGGTGCATACTCGCAACCGGCGTGCGTGTATGACCAGATATATAAACGTAAACGAAGCAAAAGGAGTATGTAAGAATCATAGCAAGTGACGTTCTGTAGTTTCTGCTTAACCCTATGGGAAGGAGGTTTATTCAGAAAGAAAGAAAGAAAGAAAGAAAATACGTTTATTTGCGGTAAACATGACGCAAAAAAAGAACACAAACACAAAAAGAAACAAGTTGGGGGAAAATATGCGTCACATCCACGCAATTTATGTGATAGTTCGCAATTGAACGCAATTTATCAATACAGGCAATCAAAATAAACGATAATAATACAAACGATGTAAAAAAAAAAAATATAAAAAAGTTCCCCCCCCCTACCCCCCCAAGCCCCCTTCTACCATCGGACATCTAGACGCACTGCAGGTTACCATCCCTACCTGGTTGCTATTCCACCAATTCGCACTAAGCGTTTCCAAATGTCTTTTGTGATGCGCACAGCAAAGGAGTAGAACTCTCTGCCTGCGTCTGTGTTTTCGAACGTATACAACCCCGATCTCTTCAAAGTGAGAGTTAACAGGCTTCTTCTGGGTAAGCTCGCTCCATCGTCGACTTTGTCTCCGTCATCTCTGACCTAGACTAGAGTCAAGAGCAAACCTATCTTAAATAAAAAAAAATAAAAAAAGTTTCAAATAACACCAAAACATATTTAAGTGCGCCGTTTGAATTTGCAAACCGATATTGAAATAGACTTGAATTGAAAAAGGTGTGAAATACAAACAGAATTTTAATACCCGCTGGATTTAGAGTTATCCTCGCAATTCGAAACGGTTCGGCAGGTGTCGAAACATATCCGAACCGTATGTGAACAGAGTAAACGTTCATTATAGTGTCACTCGGTCCAAGCATTCGATGCCGAACGGATTTAGGTGAAAGGTTCAATTTGGTTAATGTCAGTCATTTTCCACAAATGAAATACGATTTTAAAACAGTGTCTTTTTTGTTTTTGATGCTGTTGTGAAAATAAGTGACCAGTGCTTGTGCTTCTGCGAATGTGAAGGGCTTTTTGTCTTTCAGTAAAATAAGGTCCTTCTATTAATCTGTATTTCTTCTGGCATTTTTAAATAAATGTGGATGAATACATATTGACTTGTTGAATATTATGTACAAAATGACATGAATATTTACTTTGAAAGGTATTATATTACTTTAATTATTGTGAATGTGAGCACTATGTAGGTCATTTTTTTTTCTTAGTTATTTTTAATGACGATCTGTGATGATCTGGCGTTTTGAGTACTTTATGCGGCCTACCCAAATGTCTTTTCTTTGGTATTTTTCGTCGAGTCATTGAGCTTCTTATGTCCTGAGTTGAGCTACAATTCAATTCAATTCAAATAATTTATTTCAATCCATTGCAGATCATACTGTTACAGTTTCATTAATTGGAATAAAATTACAACACGATACACACACACACACACAATTACTGACAAACACACGATTACTGACAAATGCTTGCAATTACTGAACAAGTCCACTCATTGTGTGGGTCTTTCCTCAAAAGACCATTTCAGACACTAATCTACATGGTCCTCACACGATTTGACCAAGATTATGTCTGGACTTTAAAAGAGACTTTGACCCCTTGGTATGTTTCGCCATTTCTTCTCAGGGTAGTCAGATAGGAAATGTCGACTCCATCTAGCTTATTTTTTTTTTAAACGAGGAGTAAAAGTGATCCCGATATCCTATTTACAGAATAAACAATTTCATTTCATTTCATAAGAACCTCAAGGTAAATTTTGAAGGTAAATAAAGGTCGAGCTCAAAATCTTCTCGTCGTCAGTCGTTTTGCTTAGCCCGTTAACTGGCATTTCCTACCTATATTTTCCAAATATCTGTCAAAATAATCTCAAGACACGATACTGTCCTGTCCAGTGCAGGCCACCTCCTGGTTAACCAATTAAAACTATGCACTGAAATGGACATGACGTCACATAGAGCACTGTCCAATCAAACAAGGGAGTTCATTTAGCATTGTCCGCCATGTTTGCGTTTCATGTCACAGGATTTTGATTTATGCCATCTGTCTGTGATTCAGCGATTGTTTCGAGTTGAATTTCAAATGGTACTTGATGATTACATACCTTTTCGGTACTACCTGTTAGTAATAACGTGACTTCTTGGTTGCGAAGATGCGTGTATATATATATAAAAAAAAGATGATTTTATTTCTGTAAGTAGGTTTGTACAAACACTTTTACACGTCAACGATGTTTTAAAAACTAGATGAGGTCGGCGTTTCCTATCCGACTACTCTGAGATAAAAGGCCGAAATAAACTCAGAGGTCACCACAGTCTCTTTTAAAGTCCAGACATAATCTTGGTCAGATAATGTGAAGACCATGTAGATTGATGTCTGAAATGGTCTTTTCGTGGATCTTTGACAGTTGTTACGGGTAGTCAGAAGCCCGAAAGTCTGACAACCAGTCTCACCAAGGGTATCGTATTACCCAGTAACTGGATTGTGGAGGTCAGATAGGCAGACGCTCCATGTAAAATACTGGTATACAGCTGTATCCGGTTAGACTGGATGCTGACCCCAACATAGTTGGGAAAAGGCTAGGCAGATGATGATGGCTGTGTTCATTTAGTTGCGTTCACTTTGACTGTCCCATTGGTGTCGTGTTCGCAAGGGCAGCTGCTGAACATGGGTCATGGGTTCGATTCCAGATCGGGCATAGTGTTTTTGGGTCCATTAGGAATTTCTTAGTAATAGCCCAGAGTTCTGATGTTGGCGGTTCGATACACCCGTGCCGCGGAAAGCACGTTGGTCTTGCGCCTGATCTCTCTCCGGTCTTGTCGGATTGCCGTCCCATTGGACTATAAGAGTGAGGAAGGAGAGAGTGCACCAGTGTCTGCGCATACACTTGTGCACTATAATATAATATGTCCCGCGCTGAAGGCTAGTCTCCACTAAGATTGGCCGCCATGGCTGAAATTCGGTCTGGAGGACTGACTATCATTTAGGTGCGTCCAGTAGTGCAAAGCATTTGCATGGTCTTAAATATAATGGTAAGCCACGCCTGTGACGCAGCCTCATTCTAAGACATCCGTCTGCATAAATAAAAAAATGCATTGCGGGTCATTCTGCAGACTACTGAACGCACCATTGCGTCTTCAGTCCATGTTCTCAACCCCTTGATTGGCGAAGTGATGTTCGAAGAATTTAAATTAGATACATGCCAGATGCTAAACTTGGAAAATTTTTGGAAACAATTTTTTTCAGCATTATATTCCTTACCTACAATGAATTTTATTGGCTTTAGCCCGATGAAAAGCAACATCAAAAATACATTTGGTAGTTTGGTCGACAAAAGCCTTTTCTTTTAGATAACCGACATTTCTATCTCCGCTATCACTCGCAACGAAACCCAGACGGGCTAAAGACCCCAATACCGTGTGCACATACAAACGAGAACATCACCCGACATCACAGGGCTTCCTAATCAAATACCAGCATTGGTCGTCGAGGTGTGTTTGGGTTTCATATCGTGGCTATTGATTGACTAGGCTTTGGGTATCGTTTTGAGAGACCCGCAAAGGGTATCGTCATCACACAGGACAATGGACGGGGAAGTATCGGTGGTATACTTTTATATCTATATTTATTTCGACCTACAGCTGTCACAAATTTGTTCAGTGTTCAGTAGCTATTCTTAAAACTTATGCTATCCTACTAATGTTATAAACGCGAAAGTTTGTGAGGATGGATGGATTTTTGTTACTCTTTCACGCAAAAACTACTGAACGGATTTAGATGAAATTTGGCACACAGATAGTTTGTTATCTGGATTAACATATAGGATACTTTTTATCTCGATAAACATACGGGATCGAGTTGTATGCGGGTGAAACTGCGGGGCGCTGTTAGTTTTCTATATATTGAAATAACAATATATAGAAAACTAATATAATTCATCAGATTTTGTGACATCACGCAAAATCTAAAGTTGCGTGGCTCTCGGTGTAGTGATTATCTCTGTTTGATTACATATTTTTGTTCTGGAGGCACTGCAGTAAGATAATTCAATAATTCTATTCAAAAAATATTCCACCTGTACCAAAATAATGTGTTTCGAAATAGATTTGCACAGACGGATTAATTGGCTCAAAGTCTTTTGAGAATAGACCGAAGTTATTCAAATCTCCTTCTGCCACAGGGCTTCCTAATCAAATACCAGCATTGGTACCGTCGTGGTGTTTGTTTTATATTCTGGTTATTTATTGCTAGGCTATACGCTTTGATTGCTAGGCTACACGCTTTGGGTATCATCAACATTTTGTTAAAGGACAATGGCTGGTGAAGAAGATGGAATGCATTTCATAAAAAAAAACCCTGTGGCATTTGCCACAGGGTTTTTTTTACATATTTACGTAAAGGTATTTCTGTGGCAGACTTTTTATTCGGTGCTCAGCAAATATTTTTGAAACTGAAGTCATTCCTTATAATTATTTAGAATGTTCCAGTTTTACAGGGCACGTGACATCAGCAGGACTAAACAATTAAAGTAACGCGTTACTTGATTTAGGTACCTAATAATTATGGAGGTCCTGACCACTACCTGCAATAAAAAATGTCTCTTATCCGACAAATCTAGCGTATTTCTATCACACTGCCATATTATTCTATTCAAGCAATCACTCAAACTTAAAGCATTTATTTCAATTAAACCTGTTACAGGCACTTTTGAATTGTCAAGGAGTCGGTCACTCAGAAATGTGAAGCTACCGTGAACCCATTCCAAATGAATGAACCTATTCCAAAGCGTAGTAGATACCTATGGAGAAGAACGGGCAAGTAACTCCACGGACACTCTTTTAAATTATATTGGTACAAAAATATTAGTTACACTACATTAATATTTCACCTAGTCCAAAATATATTATATCAGAATAGATATGCACAGACAGATTAATTGACTCGAAGGTATTTTGGGAATAGATAGAAGTTATTAAAATCTCTGTCTGCCTTAGCTTCCAGACTGAAGACAATACAATGCCATTGTCTCAGACATTTTGTCAAACGTGACAACAACGGGACAGTAAAAATAGATTAAGAAAAATATTACCTTTTTGTTGCTAAAAGATTTCAGCAGAACAGAAACCTAATTGCGTAACACACTTGCAGACGATCGATCACAATCGGACGTATTTTGTAGGAAGTTGCTAATCCATTGCCTCATATTTAAGTTGCTGAGAGGGAAGGTGCATAATGCAGTTATTTTGGGGCAAGTGAGTCTGTGTACGTGTGGCGACGACGGCGACCGCCACTGTTAGTGGAACCGCGCGCGAGCACATATTATTTTACCTTTTGACGGAGGCGCCGCTGACGCGTGCACTCCGCACGCTCAACCTCATAGCGATTGAGACGGACTTATTCTGTTGTTCTCTGAGTGAATTCACAAGGAATGCATTGTTTGTAATTTATTATGGACATAGATGTTAGTATTTAGAATGATCAAATTAGGATAGGTGCATTTATCGCATTGGGTTATCCTGTAATGGTAGATGTAAGAAGAAAATAAACTTTATATTTTTGAAAAACTCGTTTGCTCGACAACGTAAATCACGCAATGAATGTTTTTGAATTGTCAAAAGAAAGGAATTGCATTTTTAGTGTGTTACTCGATTACATCGCAGAATAAACTGCCTTACTTGCAACAATAATATTTTGCAATATGTAGTAATCACGTTACACAACCTCATTACTGCCCGCCATCATTAAGTCCATGCCTTTATTTACCGCCGCTAAGCCCTAATCCTATACCAAATTGCCGAATCAATTCATAATTTACAAAAGAGCGAGCATGGCTACGAAATATTAAACGTATCGAGACGTTTACTAATTTAAATCGATTTGTATCGCTTGCGAAATTGAAATTGTGGTGGTCGGTGTAATTAAATAAATATTTAATTTGGTGGCATTAAACTGTGAGGGTGAATTGACGGGCCGATGGGCGTTAGGTAATTTAAGATTTTTATTGGATTTCGAGTGGAATTAATTTCTCATAGAAATCTCTGTCCAATATTTATTTACAACTCCAATAATAAAATTCGCAAACACAACATATATAAATAAATATACAACAAAAATATGATACCTAAACTGTCATCCAGTTTTACGTTACTATGTCTGGTGTGTCAAATCATACTTGTATCTAATTTACAGCTTCTACTAGTAAATAAAATGCTGTTACGGAAATTAATTGTTTTTCATTTATTAGACGTGACATTATAAGTGTCCGTGCTTAAAGGTAGGCTTACACGGTCAGTCCATCACGCCAAATGACGTGATGTACATCTAAAATTTGCTCGTGAATGTTAAAATCCGTTGGCGTGACGCAAAACTTTGGATATCTAATCGCTCCATTTGACTTTAGTCGTTTGGCCATGCCAAATGGCGCTATCGTGAATGCCGCCCACCAATCCAATTAAACAAAATTGTTTAATATTGCTACCCGTTCTAAGCACAATTAATATTTAGGTACCAGGGTACCATATCTGCACACTGCATTGCCGTTACATCCTCCGAGACTTATACTAAGCCATTTAATCGCTCTATGCACACACTAGGCCATTCCTGGATTGGATTTGCAAAACGTTGTCCAAAGTCGGTTACCTACTGCATGTTATGTTATGATACCATAAATCGATATCAGTGATGTATGTGCTTTATGGTCTCAGCTTCTACCGTATGAGTTTTCTATGGCTGTGGTATATTGACCGTTCTGTCAGTTTATGGGTATGCAGTCTATATCCATCCATCGATAATAATCAATGTGCTGGAACGGTTTGCGTTTGATTTAAGTGCGATAGTGATATAAAACAAAAGCGGAGATTGAATATTGTGAATAAAAATAACATCAATAATTATGATTGATTAAGTTTACTGCATTTCAATAAAACAAAAATTTAATTCTTATGAAGAATAGATAATATACAGCGTGCTTTGTATGGGTCAGCTGATTATTTTTCGCGTAGTTATGTAGATTTTGGTCCTATGGAGAAAGTTGTTCAGTTTGATGGTTATTACACTCTTAAATATGACCACACATTTCTGAAACACGCTGTATATTTTCTTTTATTCAAGCCTTACAAAAACACCTTCATAAAAACGACATCAAAACAAATCAGTATACAAATTAAATTCTCATCCAAAGCCAATACCGAGAACGTTTCTCCTAAATTTCAAAGAAAATGTTTAAAATCCCCCCCTCCCTATATTTTTCCCCGCATTAGCGGCAGAAGCAGTGTTGAACAAAAATGAGGCAACCCCTTAATGCGACATCCAAGTCTTAAGTTATTAAAAGGAGTTCCTTTCTCCGCTTTTACAAGCTTTGTGTCTTGACAAATTCTTTCGCCGTGTTTCAAAGTTAATTCGTTTTTTCCAACAAGATTATTAGGTCATTACAATCTATTTCGTGAACCATGATTTAGCAAAAGTCGAAGCCATTTATGTCAATCTTACAATGAGGTGATGGATGATGGCAATTCTTTCATTTAGCTGTTCGTGGACAAGCTAATTATTATAACGACCTGTTTTTATTTAAGTCTCTTAATTTGGATGTTGTCTCGTAATTTGGATGTTAATGAGTTTTTGAGTTGTTATTTTTGCGGTTTCTAGTATATTTCAATATCAGTTTATTTTATAATCGTGTATGTGTATTGTGTCTTGAAACCTTTTTTTTTGTTCTTTATTTGTCTGTTTTATTTTTTAATGTTACACATTTATTGATTTTTTTGTACGTTGTTGTTTATATGTAAAAAAAAATGTTAATATGCCTATCGTTTCTTTTCAGGTAAGTATTCGAGCACAAAACGCAAATATAAAAAAAATATAAAAGCAGTCAATTATGTAAGTAACTATGTAGATTTTATTTTTTCAGCAACGAGGTACTAAAAGTAGTTTTAAACAAAAACGTATAATTTTAAACGGTAAATCAAAGAAAAAGGTGCAAACATTTTGCAACAAACTTTTATTAGATTCCGTCCACCCGTGAAAATAATACAATTTTCGTAACGACATTTTTACGTACACACATTTTACTCTCACAGTATTTTAAAATTTTACCCTTTATGCCACTAATGCTGTTTTCATAAAATTTGCAGTATCTCGTGTCAATATTTTGTTGACTTATTATTTTTAAACCTGTAGCTATTTTTGGAGACTCCTGAGAATCATTTTTTATCATATAATAGTTTACCGCTATTCTGCAAAATTTTACCATCCTGATGAATTTCTTCTAAGTTTCTATTAATCTTTATTCCAATTTCAAATCCAACTCAAAACAGTTTAAATTTTCAGAACACCTTTGTCTATTAAATACAAAACGTGAACCTCAAAAACTTTTTGTTGTGTCAACGCCATAATTGTTTGAACGATGTATGTTTGAAGACAGTTTTTAGTCAGATTTGCCAGTTCATCCAGGTTCTCTCTTTTGGTCAATTATTTCATGCCTATCTTATTTAGTACCTTCTTCTTATATTTAAATAATTCTTGTATTTACTACACACCTTACAACTTTTATCTCTTCAACCTTCTCAAATTGTTCATATGTTTCTTGTCTATCTTTGTCAGTACCTGCAACATTGTTACTATGTAAACTCTAATCTCTTTTATAACCAACTCTTTTTCATCGTCGGTGTCGTTAGTTATCCTTCAAAACATGGACTGTCAATATCCATAATACGTAAATATTTTACGACTAAACTTTATAGACGAGTCGTCGTTCAAAATGAACTGTGTGGGCCCAAACCGCATCACTTATAAACTATACTTGATGCTGTTACTTGTTTTTGATGGCTGCTTCACAGAAATTTTAGTGAGGTACTGTTGTTTGATTTTGTTGATAATGACTCGGTTATACTGTAATTTTAGTATCGTATACATTTTAAAGCATTGGGCGGTTGTTTTCTTTTAATAATTTGTGTTTAAGTCTACTATGGGAGTCTGAGGTTTAACAGGTTTCTAAATTAATAAGATGAAAGTAATTTTGTTTTTGTAAAAGAACCGTTGAAAATGATAGAATACCCGGTAAAAACTACCAAGTATAATCATAAACACAAAACTATATAAATAAGTAAACTATGATTTAGCTTTGTGTCTTATGCTCTGTCAAAACATAACAAAAACTTTGCTAAAAAGACGACCTTTTAAAATGAAACGTTCACATATTCACAATAATATTTCTTTTTATTCTCGCTAACGTCATCACGTCACGTTTGGTTTTTTGCTGAAATATGTATTATTTTAAATAATGTTAGGTCTTCAGTCACCTACACTTTGTCTCATGATACGGTATTTTTTCTTAAAATAAAATCGCCACCCAAACAGAATTATCATACTTCTCACGCCTCATCTTTTATTCAGTCCTCGTTTAAAACTCCATAGAATGTTTAAGACAAGCCGCGTCATCTACAATTCTTTGGCTCGTACTTCTTAATATAATAATCGCTTGAATTTTCTGATACTGGGAGTTGTTGAGGAGCTGAGGTACCTCGGTACACTCCATTATGGTACTTGTCACAACCCCGTTCCGTAATAATGGAATATTAGATTCTCCATAAACCCGACGCGACCGATAAAAGTTGATCTTCAAAATTCATAGCCTCACCCCCGTCTACTTCTACTCGCTAAAGATTAGAGAGAAGCGAGGTAGGTCATCCCAAACTGGAGGTGTTAGGCAATGTGTTTGCTGACGTAAACACCGTTGTTGAAGGGAATTGCCGAAAGATGTTTGCTTCCACCAAAGTGTTGTTGAGGCCCGAGGGGCGCAAATAATTGGAAAATTCAATCTAAATTCGTTCAGATTTTGTTACCAATCAAACATAGGAGGAAAGGAGTTTGTTTGATAGGATCAGATGCTCCAGTAATAGGAATCAGGGAAAAGGAAAGTACTGTCAATTAGATTACCGGAGAAGACTCCGTGGATCTATCCTCCGTCCTTGCTCGAGCTAGAACGAAGCTATTTACGCTCGAGTTTATGTACCACAACGCGATTTCCTGTTTGATGTTTGACTTTGACAATAATTCGTGCCAGTGTAAACCGACGTGAAGGCAAGGGAAATAAGTCTTTTGTCGTAAAACACAAATGGTGTTGTTTTTTTATATGTCACGTTTTTCGTAGTTTCTTTGTGTTTGTATAGTTTTATGTTTGTTTTGTATTAACATGTAGTTTAGTTTTAAGGGCACTAAAGAAACCATTATGTATGTAACTTGCACTTGTTTGTATCACTTTCACCAAGAACTTGTTATCATTTTTGCGTCACGTTTTTGAAGCTTCTCAGCTTTCCATAGCTTTCAGTTTATACTTACTCGTACTATTTAAAATGCCGTAATTAGAGACACAAAAAAGCATTGTGTCTCGCGTAGATCTGCGTTTCCGGCAGTCGAGTGGTTAAGAAAACATTACATTACATTTACCGCAATTAAATGTATTTTCGATCACTGTAGTTAGCAATGGTTCATAGTGCACAGTTTTCCCAAGAACTAGTAGTCGGTTTTTCAAGCTTTTTTTACGAATATAGTGCTAAAGAATAAACATTATCATGACTGATTTGTATGATTTAGAAAGCATAACAAACAATATCATAATGGCGAAGAAAACGATGAAAAAAAAAAACAAATTGACTTCCAAATCGTTTAAACGTCAGTTTCATTTACCGCATTTTTCTTTATTTCCGCGAAAACAAAAGAAAACATTTTTCAAGAAAACACGTTCATATGACGAAACCAACCCCCATATACTTTCTCGTGTAAATCTCTTAAGCCGATGCCCATATGCGCATATTTTTTTTCATAATTTATGACTGTATGTGTTCGCGTTGGTCTTGAGTAATCTCATACATTCTAGGACATGCCGTAACTTAGAACAGTGTTATTTATGTACTTGTCATAATGTGTGTGTGAGTTATACGCGGGTTTACTGGAGTTACTGGTTGTAGTGTATTTTGTTGAAGAGGTCTTGTACTTACTGTTTTGCTTACTTTCTACGTCATCTTAAGTTCATTACATAGCCTCCATCTTATCCATGCATCGTTATGTAGTTTGGAATTTAAATGTTTTCAGAATTTTGTATACAATTGGTTTTGGACACATCGTTTTCATCTCAATGGATTTTATGAAACATTTTCTAATAAAAAGGGTGTTATGCAGGCCACACACGTTATGTTATATATACTTGCGCAAATTTGGACTTGTACAAGTATACATTGACGTGTGGAGATAAATTAGCACAAGTATCAGAGCCATTCGGTGCCACGGAGACTTGCACAAGTGTAAACTTGCGCAAGTATATCGTAACGTTATGGCTACCATTACATTTAACATTTTCCATAGTCCTTTGTTTTCTCTTTTACTTGATTCGATTTCCCAAAGGTAGTTTTCATTTGTTTTTTATTCTAATGGCAATATCATTCCATTCAGTATTCGACGTACAATTTCCTTTTTCTTCCTCAAAAGCAGTCCAACCACGGAAACTAACAAGAAAAAATGCAAAAAAACGCCAAATATTCCCAACAAGCAACAACGACCTACTTCTGACCCCCGGGAAGCAGCAGCTGAATCATTATTTTCCTTCAATTTCCATGCTACAGACAAAACCATGAGTAAATTACAAGTACAACGACCGTACACAATGTTGCCTAAGATAACTTTAGAGGAGGTAGGTAGGTCTAGGTAGGTAGGTACCTTCATTGTCAACCGCTCACCTAGTCATGGAATATTATATGTCTGTTAACTAGCCTTCTTGGTTTAACCAACTCTGTTGTAGTGCTTGACCTCTTGAGCTAGTACTAGACTTCAACGTCAATACAATCGGAGAAATTATTGTTGAGCAAATCACCCTCCGTTTTATAAATATTTTATAGAACAGACTGACAAAGAATGACAGTTGTGATTTGGATTTACGGACAATTTAAGTTGGTTGTCAATTTGTTTAGCAATTAATTTCCCTGACTTTACTAAGTATACCTCTCCAGTCTGAAGTCTTTTTTATAATGTGCATTTGTCAGAGCATCTTTCGTCTTGAAAATTTCGTCTCCTCTTGCTTTATCTTTAACGTATTTAAAGACAAATTCTAAGGAACTTGACAGTCTGGATTTTGCGAATGCTGTGTGCTTTATGAGAAACTAGCTGTTACCCGCGACTTCGTGTGGGTTTATTTTTAATGAATCATTTTTTAATACAAATATTCCAAGATGAAAGTGGCCTATGTCCTTTGCCAGGTCCAAAGCCACATATTTCTCTTACATAACAATCGGTTCAGTGGTACACATACATACATACATAAACTCATGCCTTCTTCCCATGGGGGTAGGCAGAAACATGGGGCATGAGGCATGGGTCATAGGGGTAGGTGGGGGTTCAGTCGTTTAAGCGTGAAAAGGTAACAGCCAGGCAGAAAGAGTTACTTTCGCATTTATAAGAATGGGTTACCGATACTGTTAAGCACACTGATTGAAAAAATCATGTAGATGGGGATAGAATTGAATAACAACAAAATAATCCAATTAATGGTCTGAAAAATACAAAATACCCCATCTCATTCAACTTCACTGCGAAAAACATCCATTAAAATCAAAGTATGACGTGTCAATCATGGATTATATCCTAACCCATAAAATTCATTAATAAACCTCTATAGATCCTAATCTCACAAATACCGCCAATATCATTACCACAAAACACAAACAGAAAACGCAACTATAAAAACGTATTATGGCTCATAAAGTCATTTTATTCGATTCTTACTCATTTATGACATATCTAAGAACCTACATACATAAATTAGTTTATCTACTTTTATTACATATACTTTATTTTACCACTCTAAGATATTATGGTGGGAATGACCGCTTGGCGGAGGGAGGGTCAGCTTATATTGGCTATAATGTTAATATTTTATATCACCATTATAAGTTGGACCTCCAGCAATTTGCGATTATGTATTATTTTCTCCAGTTCGCGTTTTAGTTATTTATAATATTGTTTGTGATTCTCAAGTCAGAGTTTCGGTTGTCTAATATTTGAATATTGTTAAAGTTAAACAGTAAAATTATCTGGAGTGCAGCTATTACCATTTGTGTTGCCATATTAAAATGGCGGAACTATAGCAGTATTCGGAATGCTCGCTTCCTTCGGAACGTTTTCATTTAGTTCACAGAAGTAGTTTTTGGTATTTTAGCAAATTACATGAACCCTGAAATTGTCAATTGTTAATAATATTTTGTAATAATTTGACATCCACATAAACACAATTTATTGTCGTTTTTGCAATAGTCAAGCTTTTCCACACACTTTCCATTCAATTCGTTCCTTCAAAGGAAACCACCAAAAAATCCCGTAAACAAAGAATGCGCATTACTGCGGCCAGCACCAATTCCCACAACACACATCGCACAATAGGTCAGTAAAAACTACAAAAAGAAAATCATAAAAAGGAAAAATTCCCGCCCTTTTTCCCGCGTCCGTATCGCACTTAGTTTTTCACAAAGATTAACGTTCCTGACGTCTGTATGGCTGTTTGTCGTTCACCTTTGCCACTATTTTACACGTCACCACAATTTTTAAGCAATTTCGAAACTCGAACGTGTAAAATAAGGATGTCTTTGGAAGAGGCGGTTTATTTTAGTGTATTTTTCAGTTCGGAAAAGATCTTTGTTATTACTTTATTATTATGATTTGTACTTACGACATCTATCTATCTACTTATACATAATATATTTACTTGTCCTGACTGATTCATCTACGCAGAACCTAAACCGCGGAGGCTACAAACTTGAAATTTTAGCAGTTTATGCCTTTTGTGCTGTAAGTATCCACTACGGAAGGATTTTTGGAAATTCGACTTTAAAGGAAGTGAAAAGGGGGGATTTTATTTGTATGAAAAATCTTATTTCTTGAGTTAATAAGCTTGGCACGAATACTTATCTAATTAAATTATGAAGTTTGTCATTTTTTGTTTTTTTTTAAACTACCTCTTAAAGCGGGATTGGGGATGTCAAAGTTTATATGGAAGAATTTTAACGCAAGATCCGATTAACTCGAAACTCAGTACTTATACGGTTACGGGTTTTCTTCTATGGGCCTGTGTAGCCTGACATAAATGGTATTATTATTATTATACTTAAAGACCGAAAATAATAATAAAATATGGGTTAACTTTTCAGCGCGAAAGACGTTATGTTTTCAATCGATTTGACTAAAATCAATTTAGGACTAAATAACTTAACATCACGCCTTGTTTCCCCGAAGGGTTGAGCAGAGGTGTACCGATAGCACACTCACATTTCGCCAGTTGTGTTTAAGTCCCATGTAATAGGGAGCGAACCATCAACCGGGCATAAATCCAAACTCCGGGCTGCTACTAAGAAATTCTAGATAGAAAAACTCAACAACACTTTGCCCGACTGGGAATCGAACCCAGGACCTCTTGCTCAGCGAGGCATTTGAACTAAATAGTTCTAGTTAATTGGGCAGAGCCAAATCTAAGAGGTAACTCCGAAAATCATGACAGCTACAAAATGTACAAACATGACATTTCAGTATTTGGTAAACTTTAGTAAAAGCCAATAAATTAAAACTTGCATCCGAGTGAATATCAAAATCAAATGTCAAAACGCTTATTAACTTTGCCCCATTGATATGCTAAAAAACTAAAAGGGGTTTTTTGATAATTATCAATGCTTTGCCCATGTTAATTTTCCGCACGAAGGGTGATTTTACCAAATAAACAGCAATTAGTTGGATATCTTCCTATCTCTACAGTATTACAAACATTACCATCGGAATTAGAATCTGCGAGACCATGTCACGTTGAAACCACACGTAACATTGCCCTTACATACGAAAATCAACCCTAATTCAATCACTCTTCAGTCCAATTCACCATATCACCTTATCACAGGACACTTCAAGCTAAAGTTACACGTCAGTTCTTGAGAATAAGGTAGAAAATTGTGTGCTTTTGATGAATAAAGGAGTTTTGCTTCGTAGTGACATTTGTAGTGAATTCGTCGCCGTTGATACAGGGCCGCAATCAGTTGTGGGAATGCCAAATGTTAATAAGATATGGTAAGTTTAATTAGATTTGAATAGATCATGAAAGACGTTGATACTAGTGTGGCTTGTGTAGTGTGGTGTGGTTGGGTTGCCTTGAATGATTGTAGAGAACGCTGTTTGTTTGAGAATTGTGCTTTTCGATCGTGGTATTTATCGTGTGACTTTGTGAAACAAATTGATTTTACGATGCTGAAAATACCTTTTTTAAGCAAATGCAAGCAAGTTGTTTTGCAACAGCATCAAAATATCATGTTTCCCAAAAAAAAAAAAGAATTTTGTGTATTCTAGGATTTACTATTCGAATTAATGCAAATTCAAATAATCTCACTAACTATAGACCAACAAATTTTCATTCTTCTGTAATAAAAAAACTGTAATTAATAATCTTCTAAAAAACATTCATAACAACAATCTCCTTAACATAAATGCCTCCCTGGTAGCTGCATGCGGCATTCATTTAGAGACACCTCAGCATCAAGTACTTTGCGCGTTGAAGTAATAATTACTCCTGATTCCCTCGCTCAATTACACTGCGCAGTACTGCTGGATAGAGACCAGTTGGTAACGGTTTGTTGGGTGGTTTCATAACTGTTCTGGTTTTACTAGAAAAGAGATTGTTGGTGGGTGAGGGGAAAGGTGAGCTTAGTTACTTCTTTTTCATTCATGTTAGCCTAGTATGTTCCCTCACGGATGTTATTTTCGTTAGCGTTCAACAGTTTTCCTAGAGAGAAACGGAGCTATATGTGATAGCACCTTCCTTTTTCGCACTGGAATCATGATTGTATTAAAAATACCGCCAAAATAAGGCAGAGCAGACAGGGGTTACTGAGCAACTTGTTGTTAACTCGATAGAAATAGTGGGGACCGCAAAATCAACCATTTTATCAAAGAGGTGTGTTTGTGTAAAGTTAGTTCCTCATGGGTCGATAGATGGCGTTGCTCGATTTAAATTCAAGCTATCGTTACTTTACCGCCAAACCGACTGGGGTCCACGAAATTTTATTTTAAATACAGTTCTTCCACAATTACAAGTGTAGTATTATTAACATTTGGTCCTTCGAGCCGGATAAAAAGTGAAGTGAATAATTTCAGTGCAGTGAAAAAGTGAAGTGTTAATAAAGTGAGTGCGACATTGGATTATTGGACATTGGACTCTGATGGGTAAGACTGTGAACATTTACAAGTGAATAGGGACTTAGTGAAATCTCAGTTGTGTGGACTCAGTGAACTTAGTGATACTTGCTACGTTAGTTAAAATACTTAGAAAGATTGACTTTGAAAATTTCTCTCTTTGAGGACTTTGTGTGATTTTGCATCTTGGACACTTGAAAATATTAACTACAGTGACTTAGCCAATTCTTCTGTTTTACGAACTTTGTAAATTCACACCGGTTTTTTAACTGTGATATTTTTTGAAGTAAATTGATTTGATCTAATAAATATGTCGCAATTGTGTGCGGTACAAAAACAGTTGAGTGAGCGGATTGCTAAGTTGTATAGTAACACAAAGAAAACTTTAAAGTCACGTTATACCAGAGGTTATTTAGAAACGAGATTAGACACATTGACTGAATATTGGGATACGTATAATAAACAACACGACGAGATTTTGAAGAGTGTTTCCACGGATGTTCTCGACAAAATAAAGTTTGATCCTATTGCAAATTTTGATGCGACTGAAGAAAATTATCTTGATTTTAAAACTGCGATTAAAGATTACTTGATCGAGCTGTCCCATCAGGAGTCACAGCAGGCTACAACTTTGGCCACATGTCCTGACGAAACATCTGAAAGGATAAAAAACAAAACGAAGTTACCGCCGATTAACATACCTAAGTTTTCCGGTAACTACACTGAATGGTTCAGCTTTCGTGACGTCTTTACATCCCTTGTTCACAATGATAATAACCTATCAAATATTGAGAAACACCATTATTTGAAGTCCAGTATTACGGGTGAGGCTGAGCAGCTATTAAAACACTTCACACTTACCGCAGCTAACTATGATAAGGCTTGGGAGACCCTTGAGAATCGTTATGAAAATAAGAGGATAATTGTTAATAACATCCTGAATCGTCTTCTTTATCAGCGCAAAATGACCAACGAATGTGCTCAAAGCCTGAAAGGTATTCTAGACACCACACGCGAATGCTTGAATTCGCTAGAAAATCTTGGTATTGAAATAGACAAGTGGGATGCTATAGTAGTTCACATTGTTGTCTCTAAAATTGACATTGAAACTCACAAACTTTGGGAACAGTCCCTTGGTTCATCACGAGACATACCAACCTTTGAGACTTTAGCGTCACTACTAGAAAGCCGATTCAGAGCCATGGAAGTTATCAACAGTATTAGAAAGGATACTTCAAAGAAAGATTCAGCGAAACCCACCTCAACCCAAGCAAAATCCGTTCCTATGAAATCTTTCGCCACTGAAATTGAAAGCACCTGCACTTTTTGTTCACAAAACCATTACATTTGCCACTGCAAAGGATTTTCTAATTTGGAAATCTCACAACGCTATGACTTTGTCAAGAAGAATAACATCTGCTTCAACTGTCTTGTTAAGGGTCATTCAGTGAGTCAATGCAAGCAAAGCACAAGCTGTAGGAAATGTGGTCGACGTCATCACACACTCTTGCATTTTACAAACCCGACCAAGACAAGCACAGCTACAGAACACGGTGAGCCAGAAACGCACGAGGCTGTCACCATGAAAGCTGAAACAAATAATGTACAACAGGTTATTTTAGCAACAGCTCGTGTTGTTGTTATTGCTAAAAATGGATCCACTCACCAACTTAGAGCCTTGATTGATCCAGGATCCCAGGCATCACTTGTGACTGAAACAACTGCGCAACTGCTGCGTCTTGATCGTATTGCTGTTAATGGTAAAATTACTGGGATATCCAATGAGAAAACAATAACAACGAAGTCGATGGTTAACCTTGAATTTCACTCTATTTATGATTCTTCACACATAATTACTACACAAGCCTTTGTACTCAAACGATTGACCTCATTATTGCCTGCACATGAAGTATCTATGGATTCCTGGCCTCTTCTAAGTACGATGAAACTTGCTGATCCACAATTCCACAAGCCAGGGTGTATAGATATCTTGTTGGGAGCAGAAGTACACTCACGATTAATGCTGGATGGTTTACATAGACACAACGCAATGATTGCACTTAATTCACGTCTTGGATGGTTGATTTCAGGACAAACGTGTAAGAATGCCTCACAAAGTTCATATCATGTTGTTGTCTCACATACTAAATTAGAGACTGACCAGTTGCTCAGGAGATTCTGGGAACTGGAGGAACACACACAGATTAAAAGACCGCTTACACAATTGGAAACTCAGTGCGAAGAGCATTATAAAGAAACTCACACTCGGAACGCTGAGGGCCGTTACATACTCCGCTTGCCTTTCAAAAACGCGACCCAACTAGGTGACACAAAAGGTTTAGCAATTAATCGTTTAACTCAAATGGAGAAGAGATTCAAGCACAAACCTGAATTTAAGGAAGAATATTGCAAATTCTTGAGGCATTATGAATCACAAGCACACATGGAAGTCATACCTGAAAAGGAAAGAAACACAAGTAATAAATACTACTTACCTCATCACGCCGTCTTGAAGGAATCCAGCATTAGCACAAAGCTGCGCGTAGTCTTCGATGGTAGCGCTAAACCTGGAACAGGAACGTCCTTGAATGATGAACTGATGATTGGTCCGCCCCTGCAACAAGATATAAAGGATTTAGTAACAAGGTGGAGAACACATAGAATTTGTTTGGTAGCGGACATTCAACAAATGTTTAGGCAGATACTAATTCATCCTAGTGATGCGGAGTATCAACGAATCGTATGGCGAGAAAATTCGGATGAAGCAATTAGAGAATACAGGTTACTTACCGTCACTTATGGAACATCCTGTGCACCTTACCTAGCCATTAGAACTTTGCACCAGCTGTCCAATGATGAGAAGGAAGCGTTTCCAGTTGCAGCGCCGCTACTGCGAACAGATCTTTATATGGATGACTTGATGTCAGGAACATCCAATGAAGATGACACAATTAGTCTGCAAAAACAAATAACTGAACTATTACAAAGAGGTGGATTTTTGTTACACAAATGGTCGTCAAACAGTGCAAAGGTATTGTCACAAATTCCAGATGCCGATAAATCTAACCAAACTGTTGTTAACATACAAATGAATGACACTATTAAAGCTTTGGGCATTTCTTGGAACCCGCACAGTGATAATTTTGAATTGAAAATGTCAATTGATCCGCTTGTTGATACTATTACTAAGCGAACAGTGTTGTCCATTATCGCCAAAACATTTGACCCGCTAGGTTGGTTAGCTCCTGTAGTCATTGTGCTAAAAATTTTCATGCAAAAGCTGTGGTTGGCTGGCCTGGACTGGGACGATGTTTTACCTGATACCTTAAGAGTTGAATGGTGTGCTTTTCACAACAACATAAAACACATGAATACTATACAGCTTCCTCGGTGGCTTGGCTTGTTACCTGCTAAATTGAATGTGGAAATTCATGGGTTTTGTGATGCTTCTTGTGCTGCTTATGCTTGTGTTGTTTACCTTAGAGTTCTGGACGACAATGCTATCACAATGCGTCTTATCGCTTCAAAATCAAAGGTTGCTCCAGTCAAACAAGTTTCGCTTCCTCGTTTAGAGCTCTGCGGTGCAGTACTTTTGGCTAAGATGTTACTTGACATTAAAACTAGTATACCAATTGAACAAACTAATATTTACGCGTGGACTGATTCCACTATAGTGCTGGCTTGGTTACGTAAACATCCTAATTCGTGGACGACTTTTGTTGCTAACCGTACCACTGAAATCTTAAATGTCACTAATAGTAGTCAATGGCACCATGTCAAGTCACTTGATAACCCAGCAGACTTAGCTTCGCGAGGTATGAATCCAAACGAGCTGAAAGCGTCAACGCTATGGTGGGAAGGACCGCAATTTCTAAAAACTCAATCTGAATTTGTGTATTCGGAGGATAACTTACCTGATACTGTTTTAGAGTCTAAGTCTGAAATGGCATCTCATATTACTATTAACAATCAAATTGATGATCCACACTCACATTTAAATCGCTATTCCAGTTTCATTAAATTAGTACGAGTTACCGCTTATTGTTTGAGATTTGTGCAAAGGTGTAAAGAAAAGGCTATTGAAGTTGCTACAAACTGGAAAAGTTTTTTAACTGCGAATGAATTGTTAAACGCACGTAATGTATGTATCCGTTTGTCACAGTGTGTTTTTCAAACTGAAATTGAGCTATTGTCAGCTGGTAAGTCTCTACCTAAATCTAGTAAATTGTTTTCACTTCACCCTTATATTGATAACCAAAATATATTAAGAGTTGGTGGCCGACTCGCTAATGCTCAGGGTAAATTGGATTTTAAGTCACCAGTTATCCTCTCAAATCAATGCCATTTCACTAAACTAGTTGTCACAGATGCTCACCACCGAACGTTGCATGGTGGATATCAATTAACTCTTAATATATTAAACTTGAAATACTGTATTATTGGTGCTAAGAGACTTGTTAAGAGTATTATCCAAAAATGTATTCCGTGTTTTAAACAAAGAGCCGCGCCAAGACCTCCTTTCATGGGAAATTTGCCTTCGTATAGGGTTAAACCAGCACGTCCGTTTCTATCCTGTGGAGTGGACTTCGCGGGACCCTTCTCGTTGAAATTGTATCCTGGTAGATGTACTCGCACCAGTAAAGCTTACATTAGTCTCTTTGTATGCACAGTCACAAAGGCTATTCACCTGGAGTTGGTCGAAGCTTTGACCACTATGGCCTTTATGGCAGCTTTCAAGCGTTTCTCTGCGCGTCGCGGGCACTGTAAGGATATGTATAGTGACTGTGGAACCAACTTTCAAGGTGCTTCAAGAGAAATGGCGCTCCAATTTCAAAACTCTCAAGTTGATTTGGTTCACGAGATAGCACTACAAATAGCACACTACCTGGCATTTCATCCCCCCTGGAGCTCCACACTTCGGAGGATTATGGGAGGCCGGTGTAAAATCTATAAAGGGTCACCTAAAACGCGTTATTGGTCAAAGTTGTCTCACTTTCAATGAGTTTTATACTCTCCTCACACAAGTAGAAGCATGTGTAAATTCACGTCCTCTTACCTTAATTGATTCGTCCTTAAGTGAACCGCCGTTAACTCCTGGCCACTTCCTAATAGGGGAACCCCCTATTGTAGTTCCTGACGAAAGAGTAGAAAATACTCGCACCACTCACCTTAATCGATGGCAACTTGTCCAGCGTATGCTGCAAACACTCTGGCGACGTTGGCAAGCTGAGTATTTGACTACTTTACAGCATAGATATAAATGGAACAAACAACAGCCATATATTGAGTTAGGCACCATTGTATTAGTCAAAGACGAACGATTACCTCCAGGCAAATGGCTCCTAGGACGTGTGATTGAAAAACATACAGGTAAAGATGGGGTGACTCGTGTTGTCTCTTTAAAGATTAAAGATCATATCACTAAGCGACCAATAACCAAACTGTGCGCATTACCTTCATAAGTTAATCACACTAACCTAACCTAACTTTAGTTATAAGTATTGTTTTATTTTGTACACAATCTAACTTTAAATTGAACCTCTTCTGAAGGACTTACACAGTCCTTGGCCGGCAGTAATGTTTGTGTAAAGTTAGTTCCTCATGGGTCGATAGATGGCGTTGCTCGATTTAAATTCAAGCTATCGTTACTTTACCGCCAAACCGACTGGGGTCCACGAAATTTTATTTTAAATACAGTTCTTCCACAATTACAAGTGTAGTATTATTAACAAGGTGTGTAAGTAAATTAATTTAATACAAACCGTGATACTTGACTTGGACCATCCAATCTTCAAATCATTATCAGAAATCGATCACTGATTTCATCAAATATTTCCTCTCCATGAACCACATAATTTACACTATTCACACAAGCACAGAACCTACCGAAGTTTCAAAATGGCGACTCTCAATCAAACACAGAGCAAGTTTCATGATTATCGTCAACTTATCTGAAACTATGTAAGTTTCTCTAGCCATTATACCTACTTCCTCATCCGTTGAAGGCAAACAGGGAATCACTGCACTAAATAACACCCGGTGCTTTTTATAGTAGCTATTTTTGAAACCCCAAAGTGTGCAAAACCATAGGTGCTAAGAAAAAGTTGCCAACGCTTCTTTCGGGATTTGTTGGATAGTGGGAATATTAAGGGTATGAAGATCACGTGGTGGGTTTTAATTTGTTTCTAAGCAATAATAAGGCGCAGCCGACGAAGCCCCGCTGTACGGGGATCCTATTTCTGAATCCTTAAAAAAATACGAACATAAGAAAAGCCTTTTGTACATACGATGAGTTAGAAATGTCAATCGTTAGCGTCACGGTCATTTACTTTCGATTACCCACGATCTTACAGAGTACAAATAAAACTTTATTATTTTAATTAAATTAATTAGCTATATATTGTTGGCTTCATAATTGAGTTCATTGCGGTAACAGCTAAGTAAAAATTAATTAAAGTTAAAAACTTACAATATTTATACTAAAAACCATTAAAATCCGTTGTCAATTTATCTGAACATAAAACGGAACAATAATCTTAGGCGTGAAAGTCGTACATTTTCTCCGGTAAAATGTTAACTTTATTACGCAAATATAATATGTTAATTTTTAGAAACTCTATGATTTTTTTTTTCAAAAACTAGGCGTTTGAGCAGTGTGAAATATTGCAAAATCGTTCTAAATGAAAACATTTTTACCCAAAAAAAAAATTGGAACTTCGCACGCGCGGGTTTTAGAGTGCAGTGGAGCTGGCAAAAAGGCTGACCAATATCATTATTTGAAGTTGACCCTATCTATGATAAATAGTTGTAATTATATTGAGGAGGAGGAGGAGCTCGTGGCTAAGTACGGGCCGATTCATCAGGACAAGCTACGCTTGCCGGGGTTGGTCTGTGGATGGGTGACCATCTTTACATACCGAGACTCCTCTGTGCCTCGGAAATCACGTTAAGCCGTTGGTTCCAGCTGTCATTCGTGGATCTATGACATTCGTTACGGGTCCTCAGAAGCCCGAAAGTCTGACAACCAGTCTTACCAAGGGGTATCGTATTACCCAGTTAATAATGGGTTGCGGAGGTCAGATAGGCAGTTGTTCCATGTAAAATACTGGTCCCTAAAATACTGGAGCTGCATCCGGTTAGACTGGAAGCCGACCCCAGCAAAGTTGGGAAAAGGCCAGGAAGTTTGGTTGGTTGCAGTTGCGACCTGCTGGTCTAATACAGGCTGTTCGGCGCATGGTTGAACAAACGAAAACAGTGAAGTGGTGCGGTCATGTGCTATGTACTCACGCCAAAAAACACGGACTTTTCTCCACATTTTTTTTTTTAAATATTTATTAAAAAATTACCAAAATTGATCGCTTAGACCCATAAATAGCCACAAAATGCAAAGGAAACTGTTCCAAAGCTACTTGGTTCTGTTGTAAATGTTGTTATGTATAGATAAAATTCATAACTTCGAGCAGATAGTAGATTTTTGAATGTTTTGATAAAATTGATAAAAAAAAAAGTGGAGAAAAATCCGAGTTTTTTGGTGTGAGTACATAGCACATGACCGCACCACTTCGCTAATTTAATTGTTCAACCATGCACCGAACACCCTGTATATAACTAAGGTGAAATCAGCTTGACGTGAGCTGTCATTCTATCCGAAGCTAGGGATTGACGCCATTGACAGCTCGCTTCACCTACGTTTTCACAGTGAGATTTGTACAAGCTTTTATTTAACTTCACCTGTCCCGGTGTCTGTCTGTCTGTAATGAAATCTTGCAAGTTTAATTTGACCCACTTCCCGGTTTCCGATAGAGCTGAATTTTTTTACAGAATAGTTCGGCTGTCGTGTTGGGGTGAACAGAGCAATGTTTAAAGTGGTAGTGGTCTTAAGGTCTTGGCCTGAATGGTCTACAAAAAATAAATATTGTGCGTATGAAAATTGTGAATGTTTTGTTTGCATTGACGGCGTCATTATTCCGTAGCTATAAGGGGCATTTTGGGTAATTCAACTGTAGATAGCTCGTGCGATTCACCCTACCAAAATTAATCGTTGGAATTTTACACATGATTAATTACAATACAGTTGCATTTTGCATTACAATTTTAAGTAGAGTTTAATGGGAAAATTTCAACCAGTTCTGATCGTTGGAAAATTATGTTTTTAGACAAACAGAAAATGAGATAGAAATAGTAATAATGCTGTGTTCGCTTCCAAAGAAAATAATTAACTTCATCGTTTGGCATAAAATTGATTATATTAAAGGTTGACCCAATAACTTTGATGCCCCTTGCCTTTTGAATATTCTTTTGAGTAAGCTTTCTTTGATTAACTTTGCAGGGAAAACACACTGAAATGGATATTTTATCAAATAAAAGGAATTTTCGGAGTCTGATGTCAAATAAACATTATATGACATTATTT
The DNA here is from genome assembly GCA_947568875.1 of Fissipunctia ypsillon. NCBI lineage: Eukaryota > Metazoa > Arthropoda > Insecta > Lepidoptera > Noctuidae > Fissipunctia > Fissipunctia ypsillon. The sequence goes on from OX387655.1 coordinate 4,522,926, forward strand.
GTTTATTTAATCAAAAAGTACTCGGATTGTGTAAAGATAGTTTTGTTATTATAGATTCCGTTTTTTTTTTGTTTTATGGAGATTAACTTTATTGTCATGAAATATATTATGACCATGAGAACATAAAAGAAGAAAACTGGGGTTTACCACTACAATAAAAAAATAGAGCAATGTTTATCATCAACTCAAGTTATTTCAACTTACATTATTTTTAATCAGGGTTTTATTGCTGGTCGTTTTTATTGTGTATTAAGAGGATTGTCACATTTTGTCACCTCACTCGCTCACACGGGACAAAATTTTTAAGAATGTTAAATGAAAAGATGCTTTTTTGAAAAATGTAATCAATGGGCGACCTACTAAATAATATTAATTTAATAAGTAGGTATTAAAGATACATTTCTACTGTTTTATCTAATCAACTTAGCTCAATAAGTATTAAGATCTGTTTTTGAGATGATTTTAATAATTGCCACAATAAAAATGTGTTTTTAATAATTACCTATTAATTTAATCTTATTTAGTAGGTTGCCCATTGATTACATTTTTCAAAAAAGCATCTTTTCATTTTACATTCTTAAAAATTTGGTCCCGTGTGAGCGAGAGAGGTGACAAAATGTGGCAACCCTCTTAAGTTAAACGCAAAACTTATTTAAGCAAACATAAATCCCAAAAGTTCAACAATCTTTTAATTCAACACATACTACCGACATTTTTCAGCCAGCTCGGTTACTAACAGCCCGTGTTCATGAAAAAGCGAGTCCCGACAAGAATAATAGGCGTGAAAATAACACTGACACGAAACATCCATCATAAAACAAACAACATCAAATCACTTTGTTTCTTTCGAGAACAAAACTTACCAGTTCTCCGCGTCCGTGACATTTCTAAAGACTGACGAAAAAAATAAGGGTGGAGAACACATTTTGCCCTCCCCACCCCTCTTTTAAACATCCGTTCTCTGTTTGAAATACAAATAAGCGGAATTAACTACATGTCGGCATTCGACCGACAATTATTCTCTGTCTGGCATTTACATGTCGTTATTTTTCCCTACTGTAATTTCGACGTCTGCTGTTTGCATTCACCGTACGTATTGCGAAGTTCTGATAATTTATTGCACCGTATCCACATTTATTGATAAACGACAGCGCGAATCGTGACGCGTTCGTGCAATAACGATTTAAAGCCGGAGCCTTTTGTTCGTAGTGAATTTATTGTATTGTGGACTGTACGGATTTCGTTCGGTGTAAAAATGTTTGGTCCTGAAGCTGAAGTATGCTAGTTGAGTTCTATTGTTTATTGGGTTTGAAGTTAACATCTGTTTTTGATTAGAGTGGTGTGGATAAAGGCTGTAAGTTTTGATGTTGTTGAAGGTCGCGTGAAGGGTTCACTAAAGTTTCACCAAAACTCCATTGACAAATTTTCGTTTTACAACTAACGTTTCGTATACTATTTATTTCGCAAACAACTTGTTCTGCAAATGTTTCATTTTAAAAACACTCGTTTTAAAAATATTCATTTGGCAAACACTTCTTTTAGTAAATGCATCATTCATTTAATGCTTCATTTTATTTAATGAATTTTTGGCATACATTTAATAATCCATAATAATTGAAACTCATCTATCGCATACCCCAAAAGTCAAGGTCAACAAACCAAAATATTATTATGCTCAAATCTTAAAATATTACCTTGTGACAAGCTTTGGGGTCAAGAGCATTTTCAAGGTCAATGACAGACGCCTCGAAGTAAGGCGTGATCGATGGAGCCCCGCTTGGCGGGGCTCCTATTTCTGGATGGTTTAAATAAAATAACCACGAAGGTGATGGCGGTATCTTTCAGACCCCGCCATCCCGTTCTAACCTAACCTGTCCGAGTCGGGGTGCCCCAAGTCCCGAGCTCGCTTCGCTCGCTCTTGCATCCTAAGTTCTGCCATCTTCATAGTATGCCAAGTGAAATTGTACCATGTAAAAATAATGAATTATTTGTCAAATAATACATTATTATATAAAAGTTTATCGGATCATTATTTTGCTAAGTGAATTATTTGGTAAACTTGTTGTGGTATAATGATGAAATGACAAATAATGTTTTTGCCAATCGTTGCTTGTCAAGTAAAAATTTATGAATTAATTTTTAGTGAACTGACCGGTCACCGGTCCGGTGAAGATTTAATAGCAATTAAAACCGGGGTTACGTCAACATGATAAAAGTAAAGAAACTAAAAAATACTTGTTTAGGTACGTCTAAGTCCATCTCGATGAATAAAATCACTATGTATTCTGAAACACACGTCTAGATTGAAACTATTTCAAACACTCAAAACCTGAAGTCCATTTAAATATAAAAGATTACACGTCCAAAGCTGAAGCGGCAATCAAACGGTGCCTTTTGAAATTCCACACGGCCACTACCAAATTCGAAATATGAAATTGACAGTCGCACACACCGCATTGTGCCCAAGTCGAGGATAGAATTGATGGATCGTAGAACCGCAAATCTGGTCAGCGTACTATATGGAGTACAGACTACAGAGCTGTCTAATGCATACCCCGGTTTCGGCCAAGAACATTGCCCTTATCCGTTCGCTCCATTTAGCGTTCCGGTATTCCCCACCAATGTCATCGGTCTTTGACGATCATTCACAGATTTATTGGAGCTAAATCTGACACCAACGTTTATTAGGATTGGTTCTTGTTACAAATGGTCGTAGTTTTAATTGAGTTTGCAACTGAAGGAGCATTTGTGCTTGATTGTGAACAATTTGTGATGAACGTAAAGTGGTAACTAGTGATGGTGGTTGCGTTTATGAGGTCGGCTATTTGAATTGGATTGAAGTAATGAGTAGTAAAATTGAGTTTCAATATTAATGTAGGTGTTCGATTGTCTAGTTATGTAATGTTCTCTTGGTGGGGCGTTCGTGACGTTTATAGAGATAGTTTTACCTTCCTTAGATATAAATATACTTATTGGAGTGGGAATATTCCTGTTTATCATAGACTGGCAGCGCCCCGCGGTTTCGACCGCATAAGTCTCGATCCCAGGGGGATATCGGGATAAAAATATCTTATGTGTTAATCCAGATTATAAACTATAGATCTGTCAAATTTCATCCAAATCCGTTTAGGAGTTTTTGCGTGAAAGAGTAACAAACATTCATCCATCGATACTCACAAACTTTCACGTTTATAATATTAGTAGGATATTTAGTTTTCTCATTGCTATCTTGTTATTTACCTCATAGTCATCATCTTTTCTCAAATAGGATAGACATAACAACAAATATGTGTATTATTCCAAAGAAATACGATTCTGACACATACCTAATACAAAATATATATATATATATATATATATATATATATATATATATATATATATATATATATATATATAAATATATATATATATATATATATATAAAGGGTTTTCCAATAGGGACGGGTCGATGTTGACAGTCTGTGGCAGCCATACTATTTTGGTGGGATCTGTAAAATCTGTTGTATATTATGCAGTCAGTGATGCCAAATCACCATGGCAAGTTACACGGTTGAGCAGCATGTGCAAATGATAAAACTTTATTATCAAAATGAGTGTTCGTTAGTGCAAACGTTGCGCGCATTGCGCCCATTTTACGGCAGACGCGGTGGCCCTTCAAAGTCCACTCTCCAACGATTGGTGACTAAATTTGAAACGACCGGTTCGGTAAACAACCAACCAACACCTTTACGTCAAAGGAACGCCAGATCGGCTGAGAACATCGCCGCTGTACGTGAGAGTGTTCAGGAGACTCCGAGGCAGTCGATTTCTCGCCATGCTCAAGAACTCGGCCTTTCGCAGACCTCAACTTGGAGAATTTTGCGTCGGGACTTGGGTCTGGGTAGCGAACGACACAATCGACATTCTGCATGAACGGTTTGAGGGTAGAGTTATCTCTCGCAGAGGTGACGTGAATTGGCCACCAAGATCGTGTGATTTGACTCCGCTAGACTTTTTCTTGTGGGGTTTTCTGAAGTCGCAGGTCTATGCCAATAAACCACATTCGACCGTTGCCCTGAAAGCCAACATAACGCAGGCCATCGCTCGGATTCAGCCGGATCTATGCAGCAGAGTCAATAAAAATTGGACCTCTCGGATTCGTGCCACCATACGAAGCCGCGGCGGACATTTGAACGATGTCATATTCCATCCATAATGGCATAAATGGGCCTTTTAAATAAAAAATAAATTTCGTTAATATCTCACACACATCTTGTTTTATTCAATTTTAACATCGACCCGTCCTTGTTGAAAGACAAGTAGTAGTAGTAGTTATCAAGGTAAATAGCGTAAAGCACAAAGTATTTAACAAACAACTCACTATCTTCCCAAAAACTTTGCTTATTCAAAAAAACATATCTTTAAGAAAACATTTATTTTATTGTATCGTGGGTAACACGTTATACTATATTGACAGACACCAACAGGTGTTACTACCCTAAATCCATCACGGCTTTGACAATATCGAGTAAATATTGAGTTATCATTTTGGTACGAAAAAAAATATCCAGGTACCGCTGTTATTCAATATCTGTGATATATTTTATTTATAACTTTCTATATAGGAACTTCGGATATCGGAAGACACATGTCCCTGGAGTATGAGAGTATGGAAATCGGATTGCGATGAGATGATAAAGCATGCTGCTAATTTCTATGCAAAAGAGCCTAAAATTACTTTCCTTTACATCACCATCATCTTCGTAGAAAAATATAATTGAAAGCGCATTACCCCGTAGCCATAAACTTCAGCCGTGTTACCAGCTATTTGATACAGATATAACATAAAATCGTGCCTAGTTTTCCCAAAGGGTTGGGCAGAGGTGTACCCATAGTACACCCACATTTCGCCGGTCTCATGTAATAGGGAGCGAGCCTATTGCCATCAACCGGGCAGAAATCCAGCCTCCGGGCTGCTGCTGAGAAATTCCAGGTAGAAAACCCAATAACATTTGGCCCGACCTGGAATAAAACCCAGGACCTCACGCTTAGCAGTAGCGCTTGCGACCACTAGACCGACGAGACAGTTAATACGGATATATGATACAATATTTATAGAATCATCATCAAAACTACACGTGCTGTCAACTCAATCTAATCGGTTTTCGGAAGGTGGTTGAAAAACCAATCATACACCATACACCTAACAGACTGAAAAAGTGTGCGAAACTGAACAAAATCTATACTTAATTATAATTAAGTACCTCTACCTCTCTCTCTAGTATACCTCTTATAAGAGGTAAAATTTGTGAGTTTGTAAATAGGAAGTAATCTTCGGAACTACCAATTCGATTCCCTAATTGGGCATTCACTAATGGGGACATTATCCCTGAAACGGGAAACTACACGCGAGCGTAATCGCGGGCAGAAGCTAGTCGTTTAATAAATGCATTGAAAATATCGTCAAACATAAGTTTGTATGTACGAAGGAATCAATATTGTGATGAACTACCTTTTGCCCGCGACTCGTCTACGTTAAGTTTCTTGTTTTTTCTAAGAACATATCCTATGGCACTTGGCAATAGTGTAGCTTTTTATCAGTGAAATAATTATTTACCTTACAAACAAACTAACAAATCCTAATACTGAATTAAAATTTTACTATCTGCCCACATTAAAACGTCAACATTTTTTAAACATCCAATCCCTCAAACCTACATTTCTTCTCTATTTACTTCTATTCCCCTGCGAATATTGAACGAAAAACTATTTCCTTAGTAAAATTATCCCGTCGTGGTCCTAAAGCTCACGTAGTGTAGAGGGCTGTGTAAATAACGGTTTAATGGATATTCTGCCTCGGCGCGGATACAGGGCCGTATTCCGAACGAAAGTGGTGCTAAATTTTCATAATATCCGTTACTAGCGCGCGGTATGAAAGATGTGTTTCGGGATTAAATAGGTAGTTGTGTTTTGTTTATGTATAGGCTTTATTCTTATGTATATCACATTTAACGTTACATATTTTTACAAAAAAGCAACATAATTGCAACCGAGAAAAAACTAGGCAGACCCACTGATATTTAAATAGACGGAAATACACGATAATTTGAATCTGAGAACTATGGTGTGATTATGAAAAGAATAAGATTCTCCTAGGTAGCTCGTTTTTATATTAAAGTGACAAACGTGTAACATCGTGATTAATTAGAAACCGAAAATCCCACAAAAACGAACGCTCATTTACAGAAGCGCCCCGATGGGTGCATTAATATCCGTCCGTCCCTGTATCCGTATAAATATCCGTATCCGCACCAACTGAGCTACGTGACACGACGCAACACGTCTCCAAATTCGTATTGGGAAAATACGAATGGGTATTTCAATTGGTTTTGCGTATTAACATCACTTGTCTACCCATCACTAGTACATATGTTTATTAAATTAAGTACAAAGGGTTCAGATTCGATCGATCTTGTATTAATCAGAGATGGGGGCAAGGGAGGGGGTATAATCGTTGCTTTGATAGTATTACGGTTTAATCTATCGATGTGATATAGTACGGGATGTATTATTAAGTACTGGGCGTATAATAGGCTGAGATATGATTGTTATAGGATACCATTAATTAAGTCATATTAAAACAATATTAATATGTAAAGCATGATGATGATGACCGTTATTGATGGCCACATCACACTGAATCTTCGACCTCATCGCTGCAGTATTTTATAACACAGACATATTGAAAGTTTTGTGCTGCTTAGCAAACTCATTTAAAGGTAAACAAACACATCAAATTGCTTTTCAAAAGCAGACTCGCAAACCTTATTTCTAAAATAATGCGGCGTCCATAAATAAGACGGAATACAGAAAAGTTTTAATTCAAAAAATCCAACATAATGTAACTTTCACTCGGCGACAGTCGTTACGCTGTTGAATAAAACATACGAATGTATTTCATTTCACTATTTCATCAACGCTCGCTATAAGGGGTGAAGAAACCGATTCAGGGCTGCTGGCTTCTATTTAGAGCTACTTAACGCTATTTTTAGAAAAGTCTTGGTACCGAAGTGAATTTAGTCTGAAGACCAGTTTACGGAAAAGCAAAATACGTAATTAGTTGCATTTGATGATATATTATTCTCGTGTGACATTTAAATTATCAATCTGGCGAATTTTACCTGAATACTAATGCTGTTTTGGAACGGATTTTTCAAAAAGGTTAATGAATACCAGAGGATTACAATTTTTATTTATTTTTAATATCATGTTCGAAATATCGAACTGTTTTCACCGTTCAAACTTCCATTCATCCTTATAAGACTGGTAGCCCTAAGACGTTTAGTTCGAAATATTCATAATTTTGTATGGCCCGGGAGCGTCAAAAGAAACCTTCGCCGGGACTTACATATTTATCAACGTACTTCGCAGGCCGCGGGCAAACTCCGGGAATTCAATTTGGCGCGCGAGGGTGACGCGCGTTCTTTTACCAATTTAAATTTTTGAGACACCCCTGTCTGTGTCTCGTCGTGGTCACCTTAGTGCATGACCTGGGTCCTAAATGTATGCTGCAAAATGTTTTCAGCTTTGAGGAAATGTGTGTGAATTTTTATGTTGGATGAATGTTAGAACAGGTAATGTTGGCACTTTGAAAAGACGGGACAGAAGGTATCCTTATTTTAAAGTAGCTTCACATCGTTTTTGTTTATTTATAGTTACATGAAATTATGATATTCTAATTTCACATACAAAGCTAAATGATTGATTGAAGTCATTGGTCATAACATTAGTTTCACAATTTAAAATTTCGCACTAGCGAAAATATACCTAACACTCGTCGCTATAAGCACAACAAGTTAACGCACTTATACCACAAACAGAAACCTTAACGCGCTTATACTACAAACAGAAACCTTAACGCACTTATACCACAAACAGAAACCTTAACGCACTTATACCACAAACAGAAACCTTAACGCGCTTATACCACAAACAGAAACCTTAACGCACTTAAAGAAACAATAATGATGTAGGGTATAAAATACGCATATTAAGCTCCAAAATAATTGGAATAATTCGGGCGATAACCAACAAAGTGATTCAACGAATACACTCTAAGTTCTTTTTCAGTTTTAGGCTGTGTAAAGTTTTTCAATTAGAGTAAAACGATCTCGTTAGACAGAATAAAGGAGATTTCTAAAGACATATTATTATATAGGTTTAAATGGCAGTCATGCAAAAATTTGTAGTGATTGTGTTAAGGACCGTCTTGAAGTTTTGGTACTATATTAGGAGTATTATTAATGAGACATAGGGGCATGTGGCTAAGTATTAGTAATAACTTGCCGCGATTGGTCCTTGAATGGGTGATCATCTTCACATACAGAGGCACAGAGGGGTCTCCTCTGTGCGTCGGAAAACACGTTAAGCCGTTGGTCCTGGCTGTCATTCGTGGATCTTTGACAGTCGTTACGGGTCGTCAGAAGCCCGAAAATCTGACAACCAGTCTTACCAAGGGGTATCGTATTACCTAGTAACTGGCTTGTGGAGGTCAGATAGGCAGTCGCTCCATGTAAAATACTGGTATTCAGCTTCATCCGGTTAAGACTGGAAGCCGACCCCAACATAGTTGGGAAAAGGCTCGGTAGATGATGATGATTAATGAGACGTAGGCACGTATTTTCTAATATACTCAGATACATTTTATCCAGGTGTACCAATTCGTTTTATAATTAACAGACAGCCTCTATTAAACATTTATGCGATGGGGTTATGAACAAAACTGTTTGCTGGTCACCCCGATTTCATTAACATGAATGTTGTGGCAACTACCCCTAAACATCTTTGAAGTTTGAAGAGCAGATATAATTAAATTATAGCCTGCACCAACAAGATGGCTGCATCTTGTTATGTATATCTAATAACATGTTTCTCCCTTAATTTAATAATTGGGTATACTTCACTAATTATACGAGGTGTTTTTTTTTTAATGTCATAACTATAGAGTATGAATGAGACCATATCAAATAATCAACTGGCATATCAGTTATTTTTCAATTCTTTCTTTTTTTCATACTTAGTTCAAGAAAGTCATGATTATTAATGTAAGACACCCTTGCGAGAAATATGCCAACGCGGCTTTTTCTTAGCTTTAATTATGAATAATTGATATGAATGAAAATGAATTACTCGTATTTATCAATAAAACTTAGAATGAACCTAATTTAATTATGATTGATGATATCTTCGAAACTATGCATTTTTGCACCACATATTCTAGGACTTTTTGTATTATTCTACATAAAGAATATAACCCTAGAGTTATGACATAAAAAATACGTTGTAAATTCCTGTATTGGTTGAAAGATGACGTTTTAATTATATAATACCCATCTCTTTGACTTGTTGGCAAATAAACATTTTTTTTTAAATTTTATGTTAATTGCTCTTTTATTTTATCGATTGGTTTATAACGTAAAAATATTACTTTTTGTTACCATAAAACAAGTTCTGAACATGATAGGCGCCTTTGTTTTATTAAAATTACGATGAAAACAACATCAAAAATACTGTAGCCAGTCTTAATTTTCCTACAAAAAAAAATCATTACCACAATGAATATTTAATTTCGAAAAGGAAGAATTTTACAAAATCCCTACCTATAACACTGCCTACCTATATCATGATTGGGTCCGGTGTTACGATTAAATTTCCGGTGATTTAATTAAGCTTTAAAAACTTGGCAGGTTTTCGATTTTCTGCTCAAAGTTATTCATGGGAATCTTTAAATCCTTGTTAGGCTGAGAGGAAGGCTTTTATTAATAAACATAATCACAATGAAAGTATCAAGCATAACCGTCCATTTGCAATTAAACGTCACTAAAGCATTATGAATGTTGAATCCACCAGTCTTACGTCTTTCTAGGAATCTAGAAAGACCGGTGGATGCCAAGCTTCACAGCTTGGCTCATCGCCGCAAGGTTGCCTGCTTGTCGGTCTTCTACAGATTGTACTTCGGTGAGTGTGCTCGAGTACTCCACGACCTCATTCTGCCTGCCCCCTTCTACCATTGGACATCTAGATGCAGGTTACCATCCCTACCTAGTTGCTATTCCACCACTTCGCACTAAGCGTTTCCAAATGTCTTTTGTGATGCGCACAGCAAAGGAGTGGAACTCTCTGCCTGCGTCTGTTTCCGAACGCATACCAATCTCTTCAAAGTGAGAGGTAACAGGCTTCTTCTGGGTAAGCTCGCTCCATCGTCGACTTTGTCTCTGTTATCTCTGACCTAGACTAGAGTCAAGAGCAAACCTATCTCAAATAAAAAAAAGAAAGAAAAACAGGTTTATTTGTCACAGAAACACGTGCTCACAAAAATATAATTAGTTCGAATAATAAAGAAAACAATTAAAACAAAATAGATCCTTAATCATGAGCCCAGAACAGAAATAGTCGGCAGCTGCATGTCGTGACTGTGACAAGAAGGTTTCCACTGCAAAACCTGACAAGGGAACATTATATTGTCAATACTGTGTTAAAGTAATAAAACCTTTGATGCCATCAAATCATTGGGAGTATGTACATATGTACGAGTATCTCAGATTTGCATTCAAATGTAAGGATGATTAAATCGGTGTGTGCCTTCTACGAGATTTATTTGAACAACGAATTTTTGTTTTTATTAAATCGTTTGTAAATTGTATGTTATTTTAAGATTTTATACTTAGGTACCTACTAATCTTGTCATAAAAGAATGGAGCCCGAATTGAATATTATGTAACTAAGTTTAAATCCATCGAGCCGGGGGGACTTAACCAAATTGGAACATCTACCACTCGAGGTTATAAAACTTGCCGAAAATTAAGTTTTTTATAATAAAATTGGCGAACAATTTTGCATTCACGCCAGAAGCTTTTATTGGCATCATAGTTAATGATTCTGAACGAAATAATTAACAAACGGACATTAATTAAATTGAATTCTGCGTCTACATTTGTGATGGTCGTAACGAGAATGTTAATTTGATACAGACAGGAACGAAAGTCGTGGACAATACAGATTTTGAACACTGGAAATACTGAAAACCAAAATAAATCGTGTTTTGTGTCAATTCATGGAAAAGTATAGTGTATAGTGTTAACATAATTGTCGTTGCAGATTAACCTATAGTTTGCAAGTGAACAATTTAAATAAACAACACCGATTCTTAAATCCGATTACTATCGGATAAATTCATCCACACGATTATTTTCTTTACCCGAATGAGGAAATAATGTAGTTCATTCACTTGAGACAAAAATCACGTATAAGCCTCTTACAACAGCTGTAGAGACCAACATAAAAGCTCTGATAGGCCACAGACTAATCGTGATTATTCTTCTACCATAGTAAAGTATTAGCAAACTGCCATTTTATTGTTTGCCCGTTCTTACTCTGTGAAGTACCAATCCTCTGTTACCTTAGCTATGGGGATATTGCCAGTTGAGTTTTATTGTTAAGTTTTTCTTTTACCCCAGCAATCCTTATCATTCCCTAGCACTTCCCCGCGACTTCGCTCGCGTGGATTTCGTATTTTCTCCTACAAACTCCAACACCCCTTATTGGAGTTTGTAGGAGAAATTACGAAATTTACCCCTATAAAATTAAAATTTATGATCATAATCATAATTATATATTTCGACGCATCACGCTTAGCGTTCTTTCTGACTTTTTTCTTTTTGCTCGTCTCCTAAGGTCGTAGCGTGATGTTAATGACAACCTATAACCTTCCTCAAGAATTGGGCTATCACATGCAAAAATAATTTTTAAATCCGATTTCTACTTTGTGAATAAGTTTTGTTCCTTATTTTACAACATAAAGCTGGCTTACTGGGTCCATGGTGATTAAAAGTATTCTACCTTATAACGTAATATAATATTTTGAGATTTCGTTTTATATTATAACCCACTTTCCTGTTTAAATCCAAGTAAAACATAGTACAGTCTAAAACATAGCATTAATTTACGTAGCCAACGTTTATAAAAATAAGCCTCCTCCAAAAACATTTATTACGATCTCTTTTTATTTTTCATTTAGCGAGCTTCAACCGTTTTTTTTTTTGGGTGTGAATATACAGATGGAGGTTTGACCCCTCCCTTCACCCCGTTTCAACCCCATCGATACAGATAAAGACCACTTTGACCCGTAAAGATTTGTGGGGGATTATCTCTTTTATCACATTCAGTTCGGAAAAAAACAATTTTCCTGAAAACAATCCTATTTGAACTCGATTGTTGAAACCTTCATGGACTGTTTTTTATGTGAATGTTTAGTGATTGTAAAAAGGATTTTTTTGGCAGATTATTTTTGGTTTGCTGTTGTGAAAGTTATGATTCATCCTTTTTTTTTGGTTGATTTTATAACAATTTACCTAACTTTCATTTTCTTTTACGGAAATTATTCAAATTGTTAGCGCAGCATTATTATTATCATTCTATTGGACTCGTAATAATCATAATAAACACAAGGTCTCAAGAGTAAAAGTGAATAAAAAGATCTTACAGGTAAAGAATTTTAATAACTTACCCTATTTTAACAACAATGGTAAAGACAGCCGCAATCTTCAACATAAACCAAGTGCAGACAATCAGCAACACAATAATTTCTTCACTCCTACTAAACACCACTATCTCCTGTTTTGATGCTATTTTTGTAAAATAAATACAGAATAATCCAGTGCGTGAATAAAAAAGTAAAAAAAAAACCATTTGCGACGGCCATTATCCTCAGCCAGCATGCTGACGTAAGCTCGAATTAACTGCCTGCCCTAGTCAACAAGCGTATAGAAAACTGGGCGAATAAAATGGCGCTCGCTGTACATTTTTACCCGGTTCACCCCTAATGGGGCAGATTGGATGTATTTTATTAATGACGCTTTTTAATTTGATTTTCATGTTGGTAGTTGTTTTAACTTTATGTTTTTTGGTAAGTAATATGCTGCATGCTGGTCACACTACGTGTGTGTTTGTGGTTGGTATCCAATGGTATTCTTGTAACATTTCAGAGTGATTTTAATTCTATCTTGTCCGGACACTGTAAGAATATCAATTTAGAGTCTTGATCCGGACACTCCAATTTGACTGTATGTCTATCATTATGTGTCATTGTGTGTTTATTATAGTCTAAATAATAAAGAGTATTCTACCAATCTATGTACCAATTTGTCTTTTGCTTATGAATAATATGAATATACTAAAACCCGGCCAAGTCCGTGTCGAACCACGCACAATGAAGGATTCCTTAGTTGAGATGAATTTATCGCAAGAACAAACTTAACATTGTAGTTGAAAAGCATGTGCTCCCATAAATTCCAACTGCAAATGTAAGTTTGTACGCACAATATTGAGAGATACACCATGTTATTTTAAAACCATAGACTGCTCATAGGTTATCCTGTAATCGATAAGTAAAGAATTGACTTCCGTATTTTTTTCAAAATTTTAGGCTCAGTAGTGTCGTAGATAAGGAGAGGCAAATGGTAAATGTTTATCTATTTTCTTAAATAACTTTAAAGCTAAATTATTTTAAAAGCATTAAAAATATTTACCACCATCACAACAAACGCTTTCATTTGATATGTCACACTGTATACCGTGTTAAAAAATGATTTGCCCCCAAAAGTGACCCCCCATATTCAAAATTCATTTATTTACATTGCACTTCCTCGTTTGGGTTACATATAATCATATGTGTATTAAATTTCAACTTAATTGGCCCAGTAGATTCGGGGCAAATTGGCTGTGACAGACGGACAGACAGACAAACAGACAGACAGGCAGGCACACGAGTGATTCTATAAGGGTTCCGTTTTTCATTCGGACGTACGGAACCCCAAAAGTAATGCATTAGTTGTGTAGACTTACCATGAAATAATACAACATCAGTAATATTATAAACAAAACTTATTTGTACTGTGCGAGCGGATTTATCATCACTGTAACCCTCTTTTGTGACCGTTATATAGCCTTGTACTATTTTATGGAGTTCCAGCAAACAGTTTTATGTATACTAATCCGGTTAGGTGACTGCTTCATTTGGCGATAAATGGTTGTAAACAAGAAGTAAGAAGTATTTGAATATTGTACTTAAAGAGCAGCTGTTTTTGAACCTTGTATCTTAAGTAGCAAAATTAACTTTTATTAGAAATTTGATACTTAGATATTTTAATCATTTCGTATCAATCTTATTAGTATTTCTACTGCGCTGAAAAATGAGTATTGATAAGACTAAGTATTAGTAATGTAATGTCTAAACGACCTTGTTAAAACCTTCTAGCTAATTACATAATACTTCGAGTATCTGTCAGCTCTACTCACCCTATCAACATAATGAACGGACGTGAACTCATTATTTACTAGCTAGCTTAAAATCCTATTAAAATCTAGAGAAAAGAATACGCCTCCAATTTTTCTTCTAATTTAAATGAGTGGCCGTCTCCCACTAAAATAAATTGGCAACATTTTAACGGTCCTCGGGGTCCAAACACGATAAATTCTAAATGAACCCGTAAATTATCTTGTTTAAACTCAAAAAAGGTAAAAGTAAATTAATTTCCAAACCGGCCACACATTGCAAAGGTGTGTTAAGGGTAATTGAGCAATTCTTTACAAGGCTCTTGTTTTTTAGAGATTACTGTAGCAGATTTTATGTTGCCTACTGTAAAAAAGGTAAAAAGATTTGCGGAAAACATGAAACAAGCAGTTTCATTTCGTGATAGTTTATCATTCTAATTACATGAAGGCATTACGATATCCTGAGATAAGTCGTAAGAAAAATCAGTCCAATATATCTTATGGTGTCCAAATGGTCCTGATACAGCGACTGTTCCGGAAGATCTAGGGCGGAGTTTATTGGATGCTTTGTAATGGTACACACATAAAAACATCTTATCTGATTGGTATAAATCCTTTGTGTACCCAGATTGTCCTAGAACATTTACGATGGTCATCCAATTAAATGGCCTTGTTCGCGCTTCAGCCTATCAGCGAGGCAAAACCAGAAATAGCCACTGGTCTCTTATGATGATTTATTATGTTACGTGATGAGCAATATTTCTTCGCCTTCTTAAGGGAGGGAATGACTCATCAAACACAATTACAAGGTCTGGCTGTCACATCAGTGATACTCATACCCGAAAATTCCACACTGTTTGAATTGGGAATAAAGCCTACTCACTTGTATCTACTAGGTCATTAAACTCGTTGTCTATATTATATCGGTAGAAGTCTAAGAGGTCATGACTCTCAACACCGATGAAGCGATTAGAGAGTATAGCACATATCCTAGAACATTCCATCACAACTCTCGATTTTATGATCGATACGTACAAACATACACATAAATGAAATTGAAGACTGTTTGTAATTTCAAAGTAACAGCTTTTTACTAAATGCATATGACAGTATACACAGTACTTATAACGAAAAAGCAATTTTTGAAATTTGTCTGTCTATCTGTCTGTTCGTTTCGGCTAATCTCCGAAACAGCTAGACCAATTTTGACGGGACTTTGACTAGCAGATAGCTGATGTTATACGGAGTAACTGAGTAACTTAGGTTATTTTTATATTAGAAGAAGAATTAGGGTTCCCCGCAAAAAAAAATAAAGCCTATGAAATTCGAAACGGCTAGACGGATTTTGACGGGACTTTCACTGGCAGATAGCTAATGTTGTAAGGAGTATCTTAGTAGTTATTTTTATTTAAGAAAAAAAAATTAGGGTCCCACGCAAAAAAAAAATTAAAAACTCATGAATTTGTGAAAAAAATCCGATTCAAAAAGGGAAGTATTGCATCCACGCGGGCGAAGCCGCGGGCAATAGCTAGAATCACATAAATTCAAATCTAGAATACAGCAAAATATAAGTACTCTATACCTTCCCTGCTTTCCCTCCAGGAAAAGGTTTCATTCAAAAGAAATTTCTGATAGATTCGTGCATTCAAACGATCCTCCTGTCCGGTCCAGCCAGTTCCAATTTGCACAGAGGTTTCAAATCGCGGCGATCTGCCTGCGGCACGTCCCCACGTCGCTTGGACAGTTTTTGATTGATTTTTATTCCTATCTCGGTAACGATTCCCTTGTTTACTTTCAACTGGTGTTTGTCTTATAAAAGTACTGGGGAATTGATTTGAATGTTTTTGTGAACTTGTTTGTGTGTCTATGCTAGAGTACTTTTTGATGAAAGATTTTGGAATGGACTGTGGGCATTCAGAAGGTTGAATCTGAACAGTTTCGTTGGTCGTAAACTTTTACTGGTGTCGAACAGCTATTAAAACCATTCCGCCATAATTATCTTGCTTAGCAAACATTAGATCTTTGTAGTAGGTACACATAACATAACAACACGCCTTGTTTCCCCGAAGGGTTAGGCAGAGCTGTACCTTTAGTACACCCACATTTTGCCAATTATGTTTAAGTCCCATGTAATAGGAGGCGAGCCTATTGCCATCTACCGGGCACAAATCCAGACTCCGGGCTGCTACTGAGAAATTCCAGATAGAAAAACCCAATAACACTTTTCCCGACCTGGGAATCGAACCAAGGATACTCAGCAGTAGCTCTTGCAACAACTAGACTAACGAGGCAGTCCAGATCTTTGTAGTAATAACTTAATTATAAAATTACTGCAGACATTAGTTTATAAGTGGAATTTTAAAATACCCACAGGAAGAAGGAGGGGTTGTATTGCAACAATAGCCATTGGCACTCACGAGTATAATAGTTTATTCTCATAGCCGTAAATAAGATTATTGTGTTAACTTGATGGCACAAAACGAAGGACGACTGATATTTTTACTATAACATTTTCCTTGTCTTGCGTGCACTGTCCTAAGAGCGAAAAAAAGACGATGAATATCATCAACATTTCTTTTCGTATAAGTTCCTTGGATTAATTGAGGAAAATGTCATAACATCGTGAAAAAACCGTAACTGTTTATTTGTGAATGTATGATCTTTAAATCATTAATGGAATATCTGATAATGAGTCATCATTATCGTACTACATACATTTAATAACAGGGGGTTTATTTATAAACGATGCTTAGGTTCCGTGTCGTAGATTTTTTGTTGTTGAAACGTAACGTACTTTAAGCAATGTTTATAAATACAAGCGCAGATTTTATTGTCTCACATGCCGTATGCAAATATAGGATTATCTTAAAGAATTGTTTGTCAGATGGTATTACATAGAGGCAGGTGGAGGAGAGGAAGGAGGCCTTTGCCCTGGTCAGAAGCCATCTAAAGTTCTATCTAGTTGTACGAAGAAAAGAAAGTATGAAAGTTAAACACCAGGGATGTAACGGATATCCGTAGCTGCATCCGCAACTGCAGAGCATCCGCATAAATTATATCCGCAAAACATCCGCTTCCTCAACTTTTGATTTTAAAAGCTCCGCACCCTCATCTGCATCCTCATAAGGCTGTGCCTTACGTTGTTCGCCCAAATTGTGATTTTTTTAAAACTCGCGCCGACCTAAATGGGCAGGTCGGAGTGTGAGATGCACGTTCCTATTGGCTGAATTCGCAATGTCCCTGTCCTATGACAGACGATCGGCCGCACGTAGATTACCTACATATAAATATACTATACATTAAAAACAAGGAGTATTTTTTAGTATAACAACCGCACCCGCATCCGCACCCTCATCCGCACCCTCATCCGCACCCTCATCCGCATCCTCATCAGGCACCCTCATCCGCACCCTCATCCGCACCCTCATCCGCACCCTCATCCGCACCCTCATCCGCACCCCCATCCGCACCCTCATCCGCACCCTCATCCGTACCCTCATCCGTACCCTCATCCGCACCCTCATCCGCACCCTCATCCGTACCCTCAACCACACCCTCAACCGCACCCTCATCCGCACCCTCATCCGCACCCTCATCCGCACCCTCATCCGCACCCTCATCCGCACCCTCATCCGCACTCTCATCCGCACTCTCATCCGCACCCTCACCCGCACTCTCATCCGCACCCTCATCCACATCCTCAATAAGGAATTTTCCAACATCCGTATCCGCATCTGCATCCTCAAACCCGATTATTTCGATATCCTCATCCGTATCTTCATCCGTTTTACGACATCCGTTACAACCCTACTAAACACTACTGCTCCTAGAAAACGTGCTCACACGATGCAACCTCTCAAAGGAGACTGCAACCCTTTCAACGCATTTACCTCATATTTTTAGAAGATGCTAGTCGACATGGTAATAAAATATTCATTCTTTGCCACAACCTCGCTTGCTCAACTTAACAAGTCAGCTGCAGCACTTAATTTTGATCTTTACTTTAAAATGTTGCTGCAACCAATTTTAATGTATATGCTAACTTGTAAACTTGTCTTTTTGATTAGCTGAAGGTTGTCTCAATGTTATCGACCTGTTTGTGTATGGGTCTGTCGTATACTTTTATTTCAAAAAGTCATAAACCAAAAATATTCACGTGTTCTTTGGATGAATTACGATGTTTTAATATTTACACTCAATTTCACACGTGGTTAAAATTACAAATTAATGTTTGGGAACATTGTATTGAATCATTTTAATAATGCAGTCAGTCACATTACAATAGTTGAAACATACACTAATAATACAACGAACTATAAGGCTATAACCAACTTCTACTCGCAAGAGAAAAAGATGACCCAACTCATAAATCCAACTTTTTGACAATGGCAAACTTTTCGGCGAAAAACATGGCTTTCTTTCACCCCAAAAGTCCCTCAGATAGAGAATGTTGACAATGATTTACAGTTCATGCGTACATATTTAGCAGTTGGTTTATTTATGATGAGCGACCCGGAGCAGCGGGGCATTATTTTGTAATTATTTATTCATGTAAATGGGCTTCTGTTGTTTTCATTTTTCATAGACTGTGTCGTGTTTACAACAAGTGTTATTAATAAGGTTTTTTTCATTTATGATGTCCTCTCTATCTCGTGTAACCTCTAATTATCGAACAGCGAGATTTTTCTAATCTCGCTGTTTGATAAATTGGTTTACTGATAATCTAACTTTACAAATGTTATTAATAAGGTTTTTTTCATTTATGAAGTCCTCTTTATCTCGTGTAACCTCTAATTATCGAACAGCGAGATTTTTCTAATCTCGCTGTTTGATAAATTGATTTACTGATAATCTAACATTATAACATGTTTGATTCTTTATTGCATAATAGATATGCTATAGTGTCATAGCTTAATTCTAGGAAGAATTAAACCACGCACGCATGGCGCTTCTTAACGGTTAGAAGAAGCGCCATACCCACACCTAATAGATATTCTTAACTACCAGTGAAGAATTACAAGCTACAGTGGCAAAATGTTTCATTACCTTTTATTTTACCCATAAACCCAACAAAGTATAAAAGTTACAAGCAGTTCACTCGTGTGAAGCCCGATAAACAAATTTTAAATCTAGCGCCACAGTTTAGCGCGTCATCAAAATGGAATGACATCAAACTTCATTGTTTAGTGAAATAAAAAGTGGCGAAGCACCACCCGACATCATGGCGGGTGGTGATAGCCATCCAAACGATTACATTATATAGTAATGTCCCAGTATTAGGCTGCGAGTACGAAAACAGCGAAGAGGAGCGGATGCCGAGCGGGGCGGTGGCGATGGTACAAAATTGCTCCATCGCCACCGCTCAGCCTCCGCTCCTCGCCACTGGTTTCGTGTCTGCATCCTTTGGAGTAAATGTTAGTAGTTATGAAAAAGACGCAAATAGGGAGGCAAGAAAATATGGTAAAACAAAGATTTTGTGTTCTTGGAATGGTTTGTTATTATATAGGTAACTGAAAACGTTTGCTTTGAACAAATCTTAATCTTTATATATTGAGTGAATAGGTCGATTTATGATGTTTTAACCTATAAATAACAACAACTACCTAAATATTTTTTTTAATAACGTTTTGTTTTCTTTCTTAATCTGATTTTGGTGTTTGTAAACTAGTTTATTTGAAGAAGACTCTCACTCTTATAATACAAATTATATCAAGGAATTAATAAGAATCACTTGGTCTTGTCAAAGTCAAATAATTTATTTCAAATAGGCACATAAAATGCACTTTTGAGCGTCAAAATTTACAAGAAATTAGAATTGATTCCAGTTGCCCTTTCCAACAAGGTTGTGACGTATTGAGAAGAATGTGCAAGAAACTCTACGCTTACTCTTTTAAAATGTTGAACAATATTTTTTATGCATTAATTACATAATTATATGTGAAGACAATGTACTTATAATAAAATAACTATACCACAATAAGCAAAAATAAATAAAAATGAAGCAATGACAGACAAATTAATTATGTTATAGTTATATGGTGCTCCTGGTGGTGGTGATCATGGTGGCCACCCGCACTGGGCCCGCGTGGTGGATTAAGGCCCGCTCCCTCTCACAGAGAGAAGGCCTGTGTTCCACCAGTGGGAACGTTAAAGGCTGATCATGCTACATAGTGCTCACATATTTACATATATTGTAAAAGTAGAAGAACTTCCAAACAAATGGTTAACAAATAATGTCATAAAAATAATAAATTATACAATTAAATTAGCACCCAGAAGCCCAACTCCAGTAATTAAAAACGTTCAAAATCTAGTCGCAATCTCATCTCAGCGACAAACAAATGTCAAAAATGTAGGGAAATTATAGGTATTTTTGACATATTGAGACAGAGATCAGACGGTGAATGTTCTTAAAATTACGAGAATTGATTATGGTTGATTTTGTGAGAACCTTGTCAAACTTATGTTTTAATTGAAAGCTTCGGCGGTGGCCTACAAAATGTTGTATTCGATTTTCCAAAAAAAAGAGCATTTAATTGTTCATTCCGGAGTGACATCCCGAAAGCGGTACCTATGTGTTTTTAATTAAATTTCGCACCCGAAATCTTTTCCATCTCTTTTGTTTCGGTGAAGTTAATAATTGCTTTTGCAATATGCGACAAACAAGTCGAATTATTGCATGGAATATTTTGGCCTCGTTTGTGTGTAGGACAAAATGGTTTGTGTGGATGGCATTATGTTACATCTAGGTATACTAATATACTAAAGCTGATGAGTTTGTTTGTTTTGTTTGAACGCGCTAATGTCTGGAACTGCCAGTCAGAACTGAAAAATCATTTTTCCATTTGGTAGCCCAATTCTTGAGCAAGGCTATTTAACATCACGCTTGAGACCTTAGGAGCCGAGCAAAAAGTAAAAACAGTCAGAAAAAACGCTAAACGAAAACGAAGTAATAGCGCGGGCGGAAAATGTGGCTATTATTTTCTAATATATTGTGGTGTCTTACTACTTCCACGCGAACGAAGTCGCGGGCAGAAGCTAGTGCTTGATATATCATATGCTAAAAATGCAAGGTTTTTCATGAACAGAAAAAAGTACTTTGTTTTGAATCAGAATTCATGGTCAATTTTTGCCAATCGTGAAATTAATAGGTTTCTCGTTGGCAACGGAAGTACTAATGAGTTGTCGGAAATAATTATAACAGCCTTTTTGAAAAATTTTCCTTGCTGCTTGAACTGCCAAGAATACTTTTAGTGAGTAGGTATTTTCGCAGAGTTTTGATCAAAAGTAGTTTTCAGGTATCCATCAAAATGTTTAAATCGCATTCAAGCTGAAACAAGAAGGACTAGATCTTATAACCAGCTAACTTATAACGCTGGCAACAAACAATATAGCTTCACTTCTCCGCTTCACTTCGTTTTTAGTCAAATAAAGTAAAAAAAGTGCCTTAAAACCGTAACGGCGGCCAGCCCGGCAGATTACAATGTACTATACCAGAAATATACTGTAGATTGATGACAGAAATGGGATGTAAATTATATTAGTTTTCTCCTTTTTTCAGAAGATGGGAATTTAACGTTATTAGAACGCTGATTGGACTTTATAGTGGACTGAAATTGTGCGGTGTTTATACAAAAATGTTGTGATTTTATCGTGTTTTAGTAAAAGGGAAACTTTTAAAACACTTAAGAGAATAAAGGAGATCAAAGTCGTACTATTTCGAATAAAAAAAATCATGTTTCAGTTGGGTATCTAACTGAAACATGGTTTCAGATTTAACAGCTTCATCAACATTTTGACGTGCCGTAAATTGGTCATTCATTTTTCGACAGTTTGTTACTCAACGTTTGAGTTAAACGGCGCGTCAAGTTATTCATGTCCTTGTTACAATTCCATTCCAAGTTACCCCTGAAATACGAAAAATATGTCAGTTGCAATAGCTGATGACAGTTCAAACATATCCATTGAATGCTATCGCATACATTTGATTTCTCAAAATAAAGGATTAAATCTAAAATTTAATTAGATATTTTTTTTAAAGAAAAGGAACCCGAAACAGATTTTTAACAATGTTAAAACAGCAAAATGAAGTTGTAACATTTTACGTCGATAGTTTAAACAACGCTTGACGCGTTCAAACGTTAACAAGTTTGAGGGATGTGCAGGAAACGTTGCATTGCACGTTTTATGAAGCGTAAACGCGCAACAAGCGGTCCTTGTCTGATACTCTAAAGTAAACGGTATACTTTCATATACGTTTATAGACTTTTTATGTTTCCATGTTGTTTAATAAGCTGTTCATTTACAAGTGTGCAATGCGTGACTACTTTCTTTTGATTTTTTTTTCAATTATCTTTCTTACATCTGATTCTTTCGAAGCCATTTTCTAAATCGTCAACTTTTGCGACTGGGGTAGAAGCGCTGAAGAAGTGGTTCTGCGTTCTACTTTTAAAGAAGAAACATTGATTTTAAAAATCGCTAATTTCCAATCGTCGGATGTTCATAAATCCACAAATTGCATATTAAAAACACCTGTAAAGAAAAATCTCCCTACACCCAAAAATCACCCAGCAATTTTTCATTAAAGCCGATGAAAAATTCAGACTCAATGATGAAAGTACCAGGCTTACATACCTACATGCGAGCGGTCAAAACTCAAACACGAGCGAGCTCTGTATGAAATAGTAGAATTGAACTGAATAATCTTATGATCCCTAGATTGAAATCGTCCGATGTTCGTGCCCTCACATGGTCCTCGAGGGAAATAAGTGAATAGTTTCCTGTTTAATTTACTACAGACGGGAGTTCACAGTACGCTGACTTTGCTAAATTAGTGGCCCGCATTCACCATCTCTTAATATGGTTCATGATAACGGAAAAGTCTTTTGTTAGGATGCTATAATGTTCGTAGTTCAATATTTGGTTTTTGTTGACCGGGGTTAGTATTAGATTCATATAGACAAAGATAAAGAGCAGTAGCACAGATACAATCACCATTAGAGGGAAGCCAAAGAAAAAATTGTTCAGTTCTCATACTCACACGAAAAACTGTAGGTTTTTAATCTTATGATGTATTAAACTGGTATTAAATATAATTATGTAATGTGATGTGACACACAGGTGAACCGAGATTTTTATTTGACAATAGTAGACATTAAGAAGAGTGGTTGTTCCGAAGGGAAGCCGATAGGAATTGCGTTGTATGAAGGCTTCGCCCCTGATACAGAGAGTAAACGCCATATTGGAATTATTGGCTGTTGTAGATGGGCTACCATGTGATCTGTTGTTGGCCAATGGAAACTTAGAGAGATCGAGATTTGTGCCATAAGTACCAAGTAATTACAAAACGTGCCATAATTTTATTATACTTTTGTTAGAATTAAAATAGTAGGATTGTTATTCACTATCTTGACACACATAAGCCACCTTTTTTCAACTCCTACAAAATATAAATATGTGGCCTGTAATTTTATTATCGCTGTCAGGAACAACACGTCAGGAGCTAGACCAGCACCTCTTAAAGCAGTATTATTGTAATCTTACTTCAGTGTGGGAAAGAGATGGAGCTAGACGTCGTGTATAGCTCCATCTAAAACGAGCGCTAATCCCGCCGACAAACTGTTTCGCAGTTTGGTGGGTTTACAAAATGTAAAACATTTTACGTCCAAAATAAATTATTTATTTATTTATTTATTTATTTATCTCTTTTTCACACTGAAGTATCATTAAAATAATACTGCTTTAAGAGGTGGTGGTTGGCCCCCAGAAGACGTCTTTCAATATTTCTTTTAATAAATCTTCTTTGATGAAATTTTATAAATTTTACACATGTAATACCAGTCAATATTACGGATGAAGAATGTGGTTCTAATTTATCTGTTCCGTGGACATTCTTGTAACTTAAATAAGCCATCTTGTTTTACAAAACACGTGGCTTCCATCACATAGTATCCAATTCCTAGGAAGTTTGCGGCACAAAAGTAATCCTATATGTCGCCACTATCCAACAGGGGCTAATATTATGCTGATAATCTTGTAACAAAGTTCAAATTCCCTTCAAGGGACACCTACCCACCAAAAAATATCAACTGCCAACATGGAGGAAGTACCATGACATTTATTTACTTCAGTCACAATACTCGTAACGATGCGGGGTACGGATGCGCCATACATTAATGGTTATAAATGACGTAAGTTGAGAATTTATTTGGAAACCACGCAATGGAGAGTGTGGAAAACGGACTGCATTAAAGTGTCAAAGACAAAGTCGAGACAACCTCAGGGCATGAATTCATTTCCTTGTTGCGAAGGAAGATATCACGAGCTGTGACACTAACAAAGTGATCTGCGATGAATGCCAGCTACTAGGTTAGATCTTGGCTGTAAATGGGAAGTGGCTGTGGATGCCGTGGCTTACAGTCTGATAAGTTAAATATAATATACTTTTTCGTAGCGTGTCTATGGCAATCTATATAGTCGGTCCAGAATTTGGCTACGAGTTTGGCGCCTTCAGCAGCGTCCATCAGTTCCTTCAATATTGGACCCGCAGAGATTGATATGTAATTAAAAAAAAGATTTTTTTGCATCTATATAATGCTGTACATTTTGGCATTTCAGTCATCAAATTGCAGCGATTATGTATTTAAATCCGTATTGGTAGTGAACGATTATAAAAGCCTCAGTGTTATTATAATATATGGAAGGATATTTACAAAACGTTGAAACAAAACACGGTGTTTTTTTTTATTATAAAAGAATTTCAATTCTTTTATAATACGAAATTTCTAAAATAAAATTGTAAAGAGTTGAGATTGTTTGTTATGAGATACTCTCTGGAAGTACTGATCCGTTTTGAATAATTCTTTCACTGGTAGAAAGAAGCCACACTATTTCCGAGTGCCATATGATATGTTTCTTCCACGTGGACGAAGTAGCGGGCAGAAGCTAGCTTATAACATTACAAATTAATGTAATCAATTCTGTTATATATATTGCTACCTATCTTGTTACCCGACTGCGGCCATGCCAAAAAAGGAGAGTTATGTGTTTGACATGTATGTATGTATGTATACTACTAAATGGCTGGTCTGATTTTTATGAATGATATGTCGTTAGATTTGTGTTTATTGCGTGAGTTTCACTGGGTATTTTAAAATTATAAAAAAATCAAAAATGTGTGTTTTCAAAAAAAAAATAACAGTCTCCAAAACCTATCGAATGGGGTATCAAAATGAAGGGTTTTAAAAGGTAGTTACAAAAATATATACAAATTATATGTTTAAGTATAATTTGGAATGAGAAATGATAAAAAAAACAATCCCGAACTTTTGGAGTGAGTGAGTAAGAGGCCGTTATCACCCGAATATAAGCGGGTATTGTGTTTACGACCGTTACCTAAAGCGTTACTTAATACAGTGAGAGAAAAATAATCCTAACGAAAAAGTGTAAAATGAAAAAGGTAAATTTAGAAAATCTAAAAATCCGACTGCGTAAAAAGGAAACTTTAAAAAAAGTCGGAGGCATCTTCTTAAATTTAATAATAAAGACCTATTGCCTCCGACTGCATGAGATTGTTTGGAGACAAAATAGGTCATCTTGTTTCCATCTTTTTAAAAGTTCACTTTTACGCAGTCGGGTTTTTATTATTATTATTTATTTATTTACTTCAGATACAGTGATCCATATTTTTGTTAGTAGGTATACTTACGAATTATGTTAGTAGCAAGATTCAATACACACCACAATCATACTATTATAACTAAAATTAAAAACATTGCATTGTGTACTCACATAAATAAAATTACAATTATCTTTAAATTCATTAAAATGCTTAAAATCATCAATATTATTTACAATCAAGAAATCAACTAAACTCTTTAAATTAATTAAAATCATATAACAGCAAAACAAATAAATAAATAAAATCATTTCATCAGTTGCTGCTTAAAATTACAATTATCTTTAAATTCATTAAACTGTTTAAAATCATCAATATAGATTTTTTTAAATTTACTTTGTTTTTATTCCTTTGTAGCAATACAATATAAGTTTTTAGATTTTGATGGCGTGCTAACATTGGTGCTAGGTTTAGATTTGTTTGTCGGGTTACACACGGATCGGAGTGGCATTTCAATCGGATTTCGTGAAACATATCTCACATAGATTGGGTTTTTTTGGTCGCCTACACGAACTTTACACATTTTTTGTAGTGAGTGGGAATCGAGAGTACTTAACTCTGCTATTGTTTAAATAAAAATGAAAAATGGTTTATTATTTTAACAAGTAAATACCATTAATTTCAGTAAATCCGTGACGTCGATACTGATCGACGAACCATAATGAACCATGAACAAAATACAAATAAAGTTTAATTTAGTTGCGGTGTACTGGTACCACATGGTACCAGCTGGACTTGACGGTTTTGCCCGACTTGATTGTATTAGTGGTACCAATTGGTACCAGCCGGAGTAAAGAGGAGTCTCTATATCAAGCCGGACTTCTTTGTGAAAAAATCGTTTGTAGAAGAATGCTGAGAGCAGTATGTTTTGTTGACACTTTTTTTTTTTTTTTTTTGTGGATGGGATATCATCAAATGACTTCTCCCGCTCTGGGCGGAGCGGGAGGGCGTGTCAGACTTTTACTGACTAAAACCCACCCGTGTTCCTTCTGTTGCCTGTGCCGGGGCCACGGTAACTCTTTCGAACATCCCGCAACCCTAGCTGGCATCGGCCCTAGCGGACCCCGTCAATAGTGCTGACATCTCTTTGAGGCGCGCGTGGAACACGACGCGCCGTCGACTCGGGCTTGGTCCTTACCGGACGGCGAGCTACCCATTGCTTGCCGTCCGCAAGCCCGCGCCTACGGTGGCCGGGAATCAGCTACCAATTCCCGACGCCCAGGGCGTCTCCTGCGACGACTAGGGGCTTGAGGGTGCAAAGCTTGCCTCTCCCTCACGCGTCCCGCCTCCTCCTTCACGAGCATTACTGCTTCGCAGAAGGAGGTAATGGCTTCCCATGCACTCTCGCTCCGTACCATGGCCTGGACCAGGGCCGGACGCGAGAGATCGCCGCCGCCGATCGCTTCCGCGAGGACACGGCGGTGCTCCGCCCAAGCCGGGCAGACCTCCACCGTATGCTCCACCGTGTCCTCCGGGCGATCCACACAGTGGTGACACCCGGGCGTTTCCTCCCGCCTTATCCGGAACAGGTACCTCCCGAAGCACCCGTGTCCGGTGAGGACCTGCGTCAGACGGAAGGTGAGGACGCCGTGGCGCCTCTCCAGCCACTCCTCAAAGAGGGGACTTATCGCCGCAATTGTGGCGTGCCCAGCGCTGGGTTGCGACAATCGCACTCTCCATGCCGCCATGAGATCCTGCCGGAGCTCTGTCCGCCGTGCCGCGATTTCTCGCGGCAACGGAGTTACGCCCCGGCGTCCTGCCTCCTCGCGCCACTCCCAGATGTGCGCGAGGACTTTTGCCTCCAGATCCCATGGCGGTGATCCGGCAAAGAGGTTCGCCGCCTCCCCGGAGACCGTGCGGTATCCCCGGGCTAACCGGATGGCCATGACCCTCTGGGACGCGTTCAACCGACGGACCGGTCGCCGCCTCACGGAACGCGCCCACACCGGAGCTCCGTAAAGGGCCATGGACCGCACGACCCCCGCGTAGAGCCTCCGGCAGGAGGCGTTTGGACCCCCCAGATTGGGCAGGAGCCGCCCCAAGGCAGCCCCGGCCCGCTCCAGTCTGGGAGCCAAACGTCGGAAATGCTCCACGAAATTCCACCGGCTGTCGAGGACGAGTCCCAGGTACTTCATCGTCGACTCGACACCGATGAGAACCCCTCCTACCGTTATTTGGGAACCCGATGGTGGCGCGTTCCGAGGACCATGAAAACACATGGCCTCGGACTTGTGCAAGGCCACCTCCAGTCCCAATTTCCGGATCCTCTCTACGATTGTCGCAACCCCGCGTGCCGCTAATTCGGCCGCCGCCTGGTGCGACCTCCCCTGCGCCAGGACCAGCGTGTTGTCAGCGTAGCAAACTACGCCGACGCCACCAGGGAGGTCGGCGCGCAGCACCCAGTCGTACCCGATGTCCCACAGATGCGGTCCCAGAACCGATCCCTGCGGGACACCGCACGACATCTCTCGCCGGTTCCACTTTCCCCGGTGACCGGGGTAGATGACGGCCCTGTCCGTCAGATAGGCCTCGACCACGCGACAGAGGTAGGTCGGCACTCGGTGATACCGGAGTGCCTCCCTGATGCAACTCCAGGGCAGGGTGTTGAAGGCATTGGCGATGTCTAGAGACACCGCCAAGACGACCCCACCCCGGGCCACAGCATCCCCCGTCGTGAGGGCTCGAACGCGCATGATGGCGTCCACCGTAGAGCGCCCCTTGCGGAAACCAAACTGGCTCTCCGCCAAATCCGGCCCCACCCTCACCAGCCGCCCGACCAGGCGGTCTGCAATGACTCTTTCAAAGAGCTTGCCCACCTTAAAAAAAAAATGTTTTGTTGACACTTGAGTTATGAGTTGGGAGCGATATGGGTTAGTCAGGGCTGGCGGGCTGCGCGGTAAACTGTGCTCGTTAATCGACCCTTTAATCCGTCTGGGTGGTGACGTATTAGAAGACTCCGATTTTCCAATATCTAAAATACGTATTTACTTGTTTTCTTTTTAACCAACTTCAAAAAATGAGGAGGTTCTCAGTTCGTCGGAATATTTGTTTTATGTATTTTCCCCGATTACTCGAAGAGGGCTTTACCGATTTGGAAAGTTCTTTTTTTGTTTAAAATGGTGAAAAAATCAGCTGTTACCTACATTTATGATCGCATAACTCATCAAAATGTAGGCAACAGCTGATTTTTTTTTTTTGCGATTTCAGGTTTGGTCCCAGGGTAAAAGTTTTTCATAATGATGAGTACAACGACCCCTTAAGAGGTTGGGCGTTAATTATGTTACACCTTGTATACACAGTGTTTCTAACGAGTAACTGGGAGCACAATATGGGTGACAATAAAAAAGGTATACAAAGGTATGCAAAAAAAAATCTGCTATTCTCTACATTTTGACGAGTTATGCGAACATAAATCTAGGGAGCAGCTGTTCTTTTTTTTTGCGATTTCAGGATTGGTCCCGTAGTAAAAGTTGTTCATAATGATAAGTACAATGAGCCCTTAAGAGGTTGTGCGTTAATTATGTTACACCTTGTATAGAAGTTGATTTAAAATAAGCTAAAACTTACTGCTACCGCTCCTACTTCATTCAACTCAAAAGTGAAACGGAGAAATTAGAAACTCAGGATTCATCATCATCATGATTTCAGTCAAAAGACGTCCACTGGTCCACTGGACATAGGCCTTCCCCAAGCACCGCCACTTCGACTGGTTCTGTGCTTCTTGCATCCAGCGGATTCCTGCGGCCTTCACCAGGTCATCGGTCCACCTTGTGGGAGGCCTTCCAACGCTACGTCTCCCGGTACGCGATCGCGACTCCAGAACCTCTCGGCCCCATCGGCCATCTGTTCTACGAGCAATGTGCCCTGCCCACTGCCACTTAACTATGCAAACTTTTCGGGCTGTATCAGTTTCCTGGGTTCTCCTGCGGATCTCTTCATTTCTGATTGAACTCAGCAACCAATTGGTAGGTATGATTTAATGTGCAGGAAGGCCTAAACCGACTTCTTAATTGCCTACCCCAAACACGTAACATAACATACAATTTCTAGCTACGCCGTCTATTATCTTAGCAGATCTAATAATTATTCTTCAATAATGTGCTCTACCTCTCTACATAGAGCGTCTCTACGGAGATAGAACATTGTTGTGCGTTCATGTGCAACGTTATAGAGTTCAATGCACACATTAACGTTGATTGTATGCGTTTGTGATGCTCTATATGCTGATGAGGATTTTTATAACAAAATAATCTGCATGAAGGGGCTCCACGAAGTTTCTAGTTCCGAAGTTATTCATAGAAATGGTGCTCTTAGGAAGATCACAGCTTTTATTTAAATACTTCTTCTGTGAAGGCACGAGTAGAGAATAGGTTTTGAAAGAATTTGCCAGAAAATGATGTAGGTAACGAGGCTGACTAACCAGCGCCCTAATTGCGTAACATACTATCAAGCTGAATGATTTTGAAGCATATTGCTAATCCATTGCCTCATATGTTCGAAAAATTTGTCGGCTCAACAACGTAAATAACGCAATGAATGTTGTTAAACTGTCAAAATGAAACCGATTCCTACTGTGAGCATGTTACGCAATTACCCCGCTGCATGAGTCGAACCTTCCAACCTCCTTTGATTTTCTGTAAATAAAGTTCTTTTCAAACAAACGTACGATCTTAGTTTTCTCCTTATTTGAAATCTTATAATCAATGGCTCACTCAAAAAAGAGATAGCGCTATTTGTTACCCATACCTACGATAAAAAGTGACAAAACACAGTCGCCTACCTGTCAACAGCAAAGTAAATTACCCTTACTGTAAGTTTCAATTTAATCATGCCATGATCTCCATTGACCCCATATTGTGACATACATTCAAACACAACCATATCAATTTTCACGAGACGGTAATCCCAACACATTTTCCCACATGCCTTTGGCCCTATAAATGGGCCAAAGATAAAGGTCTGTATTCTAACTCACGTCAGCTTAAAGGCTTGTACGGGGTGAAATCAGTTAGCACAAACCTGTGAATAAGCTTCAAAATGGCGGCCATTAAAAATATTTTTAAAGACCTCTGTCAGACTCTAGATTAAGTCACGGGTGAGTTATTTGTCAGATAATGCTGTAAAACGGGTAACCTTTTTGGAAATATTTCATCTGATTTCATAAAAGGCGGTAAAACGATTATGAAACAACTGAAATGTTTAACTCGCGGAGGTTTTAACAGATTTTTTTTTTAGATTTATTTGGCGTAATTTTAATTACCTGCATTCTTTTTAAAATATCGTGGCCAGCATCCATTTTGAAAAATTCTAATACAAATTCTATTTCCCTACTGAAAAGTGCGTTTTATCATGTCAAATATCCATATCAGCAATTATAATGCTTGGAATATATATGCTTTAACGACATCAATTTCTGTAGGTAGTAAACATGTCTGGTATCTGCCTTCCAATCTAACGTTCTATTTCTCTTGTTACAGGTAAGCTTCACAAATCGACCTGTCACCTACAAAACTCGAATTGGAATGGGTCGCTACATGTCAAGCGTCACGGGCGCGGTCGAAAATCCATAAGCGAATTCTGGAACATATTGACCAGAAGCTACTTTTCACATTTTGTTTGCAAATAGTTACAAATACCGTTACACGAATTACATTTCAAATTCGAACACAAGCCCTCGCTCGGCACGTTCGAGTAGAATTTCAATTCGGTATGTTTCGCCTTTGCTCGGCTTTTGCCACGTACGGCCTCGAGTTAAGGATGAATTTTAAATTAGAATTCCGAACGCTTAGTTTTAGGAGTGAATGAATTAGTTTTGCCTTTTTAAAGAAGATTGGTAGCATCTTCGTATTCCGAATTTGAAAAGTTACTCTAATTTTCAAATTCAGATTGTTTTTTTTTCGTCTATTCGTACTAATAAGAAGCACTGAGTCTTTAGTTTAAAATATATTGGTTGGCGTGCAATAGAGATTTTCAATTGAACCAGCAATTTGAATATTTCACCGCATTTCAGCGGCAGAGCAGCAGTATTTTACGACGACACTGGTAGCATGGAAAACGATTTTGGAACTAGATTTATTTTATTCAGTCAGACCGGCTGGTTTTTATATCTGACGGAAGATTCGATTTGGAAGTCTACTTATATCTTGATTAGATCTTTCTCAGCGTCTGATCTCGTGAGTTTTATATGTATTACTCAATTCGTTGATTTACTTATGAAATTGCGGAATTTCAGAGTTTTGTTGTTATTTTTTCGTGTGGATAATTACATGGATCGGTAATCGATCAAAGTGTGATTGGGTTTTCCTGTTAGGATATAATCGATTATTATTAGTCTCGAGGTTGATATTACCTGAAATATTTTGATGGATTTGTTGACATGTTGAAAATATTCATCAAACTATGTCGTTAAGGCGAAAGCTCCAGGTAGCCCGGAAAATTTAAATTGTATTATGTTTTTTTGCAATTTGCAAGTCAGTATTAGGTTGTATGTTGATTAAAATATGATTCGCGACCGTAAAAAGTATGTATTTACAGAATTATAATCATTAAAGTCATCAATACATCTCTGTAAGACCAGGTAATTCTATTGAATGACTATTTCATGAAATCTTGACAATTAGGATTATAGAAACTTATAGAGTTATATTACTGATTTTGATGATTATAATTATGTAAATGCATATTTGTTAGGGTCGCGAATAACACTTTAATCAACATACAACTTAATACTGACTTGCAAATTGCAAAAAAACATAAGAAAATTTGAATTTCGCTGGCTACGTGGCGCTTCCCCCTTAAGAGTGTTGTCACATTTTGCACCTCTCTCGCTCACACAAAACCATTTTTTTAAGAATGTTAAATGAAAAAATGCTTTTTTGAAAAATGTAATCAATGGGCGGTCTACAAAATAATATTAATTTAATAGGTAGTCATCAAAAACACATTTCTATTGTGTTATCTAATAAACTTATGTAATTAAGTGTTATAATCTGTTTTTGAGATGATGTAAATAAATGCCACAATAAAAATGTGTTTTTAATAATTACCTATTAAATTATTATTATTTTGTAGACCGCCCATTGATTACATTTTTCAAAAATGCATCTTTTCATTTAACATTATTAAAAATTTGGCCCCGTGTGAGCGAGAGAGGTGCAAAATGTGACAACCCTCTTAACCTAACCATAGTACCAAATTTTTTTATTTTTTATTTTTTTTATTTAATTTTAAAGGGCTTTGTCGCTTAGCGACCACATCGCCCAATACAGAAAAAATCACAAATGACTACAGTCTACCTTAAAACTAACTCATATAGTTGTTTAGCATTCTCTGATATTGGACAAGCGAGTATTGTGTTACAAATACCAACATCATAAGATTTACAGCGCCCAAAAACATTGATCCTCGTATTTTCATTCCGGACGCACTCCATCAGGATATGAAACACATCATCAACTACTCCACAGTCATCACAATTTGGAGACAAAACTTTCTTCATTAGGTAGTAGAATTTATTTGATGGAGTATGTCCGGAACGAAGTCTTAAAGCTATAGTGATTAAATTTCTATTTAGACTACAGTCAATCCATGGAACCCGAGAGATCTCTGGCTGGATAGTACGGTACCATATCCCCTTTTCTTTTGACCTTTGGTTAAAATATTCCTGCCAAAGTTCTAAGCATTCTTTTTTTGCCTTTCCAAAGTATTCCGAATACAGTGGGGTAATATTCATGGGTACTCCATCAACACACGCTTGTTTGGCGAGTAAATCGACCATATCATTTTCCTGTAACTCAACATGCGACGGAATCCATTGAAGACAAACTGTTTTAGAACTCGATTGCAGTTTTAAAAACAATTCATATATAGCGTAGGCTGTCGGAGTACCTCGCCTATGAGAAGTGTGCCGAGCCAAATGTTGCAGCGAGCTTTTGGAATCCGTCAGGATCACAAATTTATCGCCATTAATTGATTGAATATAGGACAAAGCTTCCAGTATTGCGATCAATTCAATGTGCATAATAGAAATATCTGAATCAATTTTAATCTTCATTTGGTTCAGAAGGACGGTATCCAAAAAGGCAGCGCCTCCGAAATGTTTGTCTTTGGAGCCGTCAGTAAAAATTGTATGATAACCTGAATATCGTTCTCGGATGTATGTCGTACATAGGTGCTTTAATTGTACAGTACTGTAGCGTCGTTTAGCTTGAGAAATGCTAGGAATTTTGTCAAATACTATATTAGATATATTAATACTACTTACCCACGTGTCAAGAGAAAACATTTCAAGTTGAACGCTTGAGTGTATTGGGACTGAATCATATTGTGCGAGGATGTCAATAAGTAATGGCAGCTTCTTGTTCTGCCAATAGTTGGAACCGGTGACGAGTGAGAGATTTTCTAGTGATTTCATAGTTTTACTATTATAAAAAGACTTTGATTTAAGTATAAACTTAATAGCTAAATATCTTCTACGAATATGAAGTGGAGGGAGGCATAGCTCGCTTTCCATGACATGTATCGGGGTACTCCTTATAAATCCGCCAATAAGACGTAGTGCCTGGTTTTGAGCTCTATCAAGTTTTATTAGTTTAGAGTTAGAACTATTGTCAAACAAGAAACTGGCATAATCAATTCTACTTCGAATAATAGAAATATACAAACGTCTTAGGTGTTTTTGATGGAGTCCCCATCCCGGACCAGATAAGACTTTAAGTAAATTAATGAATTTCATCACTTTTTGTGAAATTTCATTGATTTGTTTACCCCATCTTAATGAACTATCCAGCCAAAGACCCAAATATTTTACACAATTAACGACTTCAATTGAGACATCTTCAAAATTAAAATCAATAGACCTCCTAAAACAACCCTTTTTAAAAACACAAATCTTAGTTTTATTTGGAGACATAGTTAAACCTAGCTTATCAATTAACAATTTGGTATATCGTAAGGCAGACCGAAGTTCTTCAAACGCTAGATCTAAATTACTTTTTGAAGAATACAAAGCAAAATCATCAGCATATTGAGATATATTTACGTGGCCAACTTTCTTACATATATGTAGTGTTAAAATATTAAATAATAGTGGAGCCAGTGGATCTCTTTGAGCTAGCCCACGTCCAGTACATCTAACCATCTCAGAATCAGATGTTGCCACTTGTAGATGTCTATTAGATAAAAAAGACCACAAATAAGCACAGATGTTTGATCCAACCCCAAACTGATCTAAAATATGTAAAAGGCAAGGAATATCAACATTGTTATACGCATTTTCGATGTCTATAAAACACGCCGCTGTAACCAAGTTTTTAGAGAATCCAAGTTGAATTTCAGAAACCAACCGCGTAAGGTTATCCAGACAAGATCGTGCTTTACGGAAACCCACCATGTCCTCAGGAAAAAGACCTTGCTTTTCAAAGAACCATTCAATACGTTTGGCCAAAATGGCATGCAAGATCTTACAAACGCAAGATATTAGGGAAATTGGACGTAAAGATGAAGATGAGCTACTACTATACTTGGGGATTGGTACTATTTTGATTTGGCGCCATTGTGACGGAACAAACCCGAAAGAAAAACATTGATTATATATTAAAAGCAACATAACTTTACCGGAAGTTGGAAGGTGTTTAATCATGGAGAAGGAAATTTGATCTGACCCAGGAGCTGTGTCGGTGTTTTTAATACAGTTAACTAATTCCGACATAGATATTAGCGACTCCAACGTTGCGTTATTTGAATTAAAAGTAGGCTTCGCGGGACAAACAAAATCTGGAGTAAGTTCGCTAAGCAGGCACTCAGCTTTTTCTTTATCCACACAGGCGTTAGGAATTTGCCGACCCTTTAACCACCTCATCTTACGCCACACGTCGGACGCTGAAGAAGTTTCATCTACAGAGGAACAGAACTGCTGAAAAGATTTACATCTAGCCCGACGAATAAGCCTTTGTGCGGTACTAATTTTTTCTTTAAGAATATCCAAGTTTCTAGGAGAAGGGCAAGATCTCAGATTTGCAAGAGCCAAACGCCGCTCCGCAATAGCCATGGACAACTCTGGAGACCAGTATGGTTTTGGCTTAAACACATTGCTGATACCTTGAGGGATTTTAATGTTGGGAATATATTTATCCGCCGATTTTTGCATAATGTTATACAGAAGGTCATACAAATCCTGAGGATCCTGGGGAGTAACGCAATTTTGTAAGTACTCATCTATGTATGCAGCATATGAAGTCCAGTCCGATTTTTTATAATTTCTTTTGCATTGATATTCACGGTTAACAGTTAGTACTAAGTTTAATTTAATAATTAAATGATCACTACCGAGTGTTTCGTTAGTTGGTTTCCAAATAAATAATAAAGATAAATCAGAAGATACAAATGAGATATCAGGACTAGATTGCTGGAGAACTCCGTCAACCAGTTTGATTCTAGTGAAGCTACCATCATTCAAATGTATAAAATTGTAATCTATCATGGAATCAAATATTTCGGAGCCACGTCGATCAGTTCTCAAAGACCAATTAGAGTGATGCGCGTTAAAATCTCCCAAAATAAGAGTTTTACTGTTTCCTATACAAAAGATCGCGTCCCAATCACTTTGAGTGGTATGTACAGTCGAAGGGCAATAAACAGAAATAATATTCTCAATATGCTGACAATTCAAAATTCTAATATGTAACAATTCTATGCCAGGGTTGCCACTTTTCGTTGTACAAACAACAGATTTTACAGAGTGATGAGTCATAATTGCGACACCACCGTAACCATCTTCTCTGTCTAGTCGATGGGTATTATATTCACTAATTTTAAAAAAACTTTCGGGTTCCAACCAAGTTTCGCTTAATACGGCAATGTGGATCTTTTCTTGGCTTAAGTGTAA
Source organism: Fissipunctia ypsillon (assembly GCA_947568875.1). Taxonomy (NCBI): domain Eukaryota; kingdom Metazoa; phylum Arthropoda; class Insecta; order Lepidoptera; family Noctuidae; genus Fissipunctia; species Fissipunctia ypsillon. Next base: position 4,559,801 of record OX387655.1, read on the forward strand.
TTCAAGTGAACGAGATTTGGGTCTAATACTTTGGCAATTCCATTGTATAATATTCAAGTTCATATAATTATTGTTATCAGCCATTTCCGGCAAATAAATCGAATAACGAATCAATAGATAAACTACTTACAATTTTATGTGTCAGCCATTCGGAAACTATTGAAATTGATTGCTGGATCTTAACTTGAAAGGATTCTTTACTTTTTATAATATTTTTAATTTTTTTTATAATATGCCAAAAGTTTAAATTATAGGAAGACTTGTTAGGTTTATTGTTTCTGACAAAATTGGGTGTATCAATAATATACTCTGCAGAATCGGAAGAATCAGAAACTTGTTGCCATGCTATGTCCTCTACAAGTGCTGGGGTAGCTGGTCGATGATTTTGCTTATTCGAATTACGCTTAGGCGGTTTGGTTTTTGGATTGACCGTGCCTGGGCAGTTAACTTTTGAGGCTGTACCGTCATTTGCATCTATCGGAGGCTGCGTTAGTATCGAACTGATATTTGCGGCAGTCACAATAGGCGTTTGTTCGACTTCAGGATTTAAATCAGATAAATTCACTTGTGGAACGTTATCAGGGGATGGAGGAACGTATATAGAAAGTGCCTTCCTGTAAGTGCAATTAAATTCGGACATTAAAGTCCTTAGCCTCTTTTCTTTCTTAAAATATGGACATATTTTATCAAATGCCATATGACGACCTGAACAATTCACACAAGTGTATGATGTAGTTGTACAGTTCTCGTGGTTTTGAGAGCATTTGGGGCAAACAGGTTTCTTTGATGGACATCTTATCTTCAAATGGCCGAATTTCCAGCAGTTCGCACATTGAGTAACTGGGAATATAAACCGCTCCACTGGAATCCTCAAACTGTAGATATAAACATACGGCGGAAGTGAAGATCCTTTAAATCCTAGTCGAATCGTTTCACTCGGAGTCCAGCCGTTACCATCAGGATTATCCGAGCAGCGTTTATTTAACCGCTTAATTGATATTATTTCAGCACTGCTTGTTAAATTAGTTTTAAGATCTTCATCAGAAATATCTAACTCCATAGCTTTAATAAGGCCGTACGATACACCTACTTCGGATGTTTTCTGACAGGACCAACCCATGTCAGTAAACACCGAACAACTCAAAAATTCCTCTGCGCCTGTATCGTTATCAAATGTAATTAACATTTTATTTTGATGAACATATTTAATTTTATGAATGTTGCTGCTGGTAATATTGTGCGTCTTCAGTAATCGTGCCAACGCGAACTGTTTAGGCAAAGGTGTTTTACAAGTCACGCATACCTGTATCTTGTCTTCTTTCTCCCTCCCACCTAGATCTCCTCTACTGCATACTAATTTGTTTCGTCTTCTATTTACTTCAGTCCATCCTTCTTCAGAAGAATTTTCATCTCTTAACCTTTTCATTCGTGTCGTATGAGTACCATCCTGTTGTGTATTGTCCTCAACTTGCATATTTGTATTATCCTCTAACTCATCAGCGCTCGAAAGTGAATTGATGTTTACATTACTATGATTTGATTCACACATGTAAACAATGCAACAGCTGCACAGGGACCGACCGGCCAAACCGGTTGTCCAGCGCGCGATCAAGATAAGAAGTACGCGCTCAATAAACTGTGACAAATATTAGTAAACGTCCGCTCACAACAATAGCTCGCGCGGAATGTTAGTACCAAATGAGATGTAACTTAATTTTATATCATTGTACCCACTGTTAAAAAAAACTCAGCGAACAAAACCAAACTTATTTACCGCTATTCACCTTACCATCAGAAGAGCCGCAACTAAAAAACCAATTAAAACCAGGATCAGAATTAAACTACAAGTATAATAACATCGAAACGGCTCACCGGCAGAAGATTGAAGCGAAGTAATCCTTCAATCCGTACTGTAATGGAACTACTATGGCATGTTGTTGGAATCCTAGGAATATAACACAAGCTGGTTGATTACGCTTGATAGGCAACTCATACATTACAATACACTAGACATGGTTAAACCAAATTGTACTACTATGATTTTGGTCACAGAAATGAAAGGTACGAGCATAAGTAAACCTAGCATAATTTGCATCACTCAAAGTGAGTTAGCAAAATTAAAGTGAATTTGGTTTCGAGCCATGTGGCCGATGAAATTTGGTTTTAAGCCGTGTGGCCGATGAAATTTGGTTTTAAGCCGTGTGGTCGATGAAATTTGGTTTTAAGCCGTGTGGCCGATGAAATTTGGTTTTAAACCGTGTGGCCGATGAAATTTGATTTCAAGCCGTGTGCCCGATGAAATTTGGTTTCAGGTCGTGTGCCCGATGAAATTTGGTTTCAGGTCGTATGCCCGATGAAATATGGTTTCAGGTCGTGTGCCCGATGTTTCTCATCAGCAAAAATGACGAACTATCATAAAAACTTTTATCCCCTATTTTTGAAAAAACATCCCCTAAGGAAGTTACTCTTTTTTTTATTTAAGATAGGTTTGCTCTTGACTCTAGTCTAGGTCAGAGGTGACAGCGACAAAGTCGACGATGGAGCGAGCTTACCCAGAAGAAGCCTGTTCACTCTCACTTTGAAGAGATCGGGGCTGTATGCGTTCGGAATCACAGACGCAGGCAGAGAGTTCCACTCCTTTGCTGTGCGCATGAAAAAGGGCATTTGGAAGCGCTTAGTGTGAATTGGTGGAATAGCAACTGGTAACCTGCGGTGTGTCTAGATGTCCGATAGTAGAAGGGGGCAGGAGGAATGAGGTCGTGGAGTTCTTGAGCACACTCACCAAAGTAAAATCTGTAGAAGACTGACAAGCAGGCAACCTTGCGGCGATGAGCAAAGCTGTGAAGCTTAGCATCCACCAGTTTTACGTCGCCAATGAGCCTCTTAGCTCTGCGTTCCACCGAGTCAAGTTAAATTAAATAATGAATTTTGTGCAAAATGTTATGCTTGATCTAGCGGTTTAGGCTGTGTGTTGCCTGTCAGTGAATTTAAAGCAGATTGCGGCATATCAACACTTGAGCTATAAATAGTCTACTCAATTTCAAAAGCCATAAAAGCGTTTTATATAATCTATGCAAATTGCACCGCTAGAACGTTATTCATAAAGTCGTTTTTCCTATAAAACCAGAACCAATTAACAATGTTTACATTGAGCCAGACGTAAACACAACATCGTCGATCCAATTATGCAGAAACTATTCATCATCATCATCATCATCTGCCTAGCCTTTTCCCAACTATATTGGGAAAACACTAATATATGCAGAAACTATTATAAGCTGAAATAAAAGTACATGAATACAGTCAGCAACAAAAGTCGAATAACATTTTAGTTCTTATCAATATATGAGATAGGTCGTGAAAAAGATGCTTTTAATTTGGATCAAAATTCTGGGTTTATAAAAAGGATTGTATAAAGAATTATTTTCATTAGTGCAAACTGAGTTTAATAATTCATTTAAAAAGAAAACTAAAACTATTTTCCCTAAGTTTTTATTCAGTGACTGGGCAACTAAAGGCATCAGGAAAAGTAGGGAAAGATTATTTGAACTGTATGGCCTTAAGCCGTACATAAACTCGGAAACTTTTAATAAGTATGTTGCTACTTATTCTAAAACTTTTAAAAAAATTTGCAAAGCGGCTAAAGCTTCATACATTAGCACCAAGGTTAAGTCAGCTGACAATAAAATAAAGACAGTTTGGAAAATAATTAACAATGAAACGAACAGGAACAAGAGACATAATACTGATTACACACTGGCAACTTCCGGTGGTCTCATTAGCGGTAACATCGATGTTGCCCAGGAATTTGCAACTTTCTTTACAAATATTCCAATTAAAACTACTGAAACTTTAAAATCCTCGCCCTCACTTGCTATTGATTTATTAAGAGCGAATGTTTCAGTCTGCCCTGAGGAATTCAAATTTAAACATATAAACCCTGTGGTCGTTGTAAAGGCTTTTAAGCAACTTAAGATCAAAATTACCGAAGATCTGTGGGGCTTGTCTACAAAGGTATGTCAATCCATTATTGAGACAATTGCACCCTATTTAGCTTTAATATTTAATTTGTGTGTTGATCAAGGGGTATTTCCAGATTTAATGAAGTACAGTAAAGTTATTCCACTTTTCAAATCCGGGGACAGCAAAGACACTAATAATTATAGACCCGTATCGGTTTTGCCGGTTTTCAGCAAGGTGTTTGAAAAAGTAATGTTAAATCAAATGCTCAATCATTTTAATCGTAATAACATCCTACACGATCAACAGTATGGTTTCACCAAAGGACGTTGTACAGCTGACGCCGGTGTCACCTTATTAAAACACATCTTTAACGCTTGGGAAGAGGCACATGATGCAATAGGCATCTTTTGCGACCTATCCAAGGCATTTGATTGCGTGAATCATGAAACACTGCTCTTGAAACTTGAGCATTACGGACTGGGTAAACTTGCACTTAGCTTAGTAAAATCATATTTGAATAATAGACTGCAGCAAGTTCAAATAAACGGTGTGAATTCATTGGGATTAAAAGTCAAAATGGGTGTACCGCAGGGCTCTATATTAGGTCCGTTCCTCTTTTTAGTATATATAAATGATTTACCTCATTTACTGAAAAACCGACCACAAATGGTGTTATTTGCTGATGACACATCACTAATTTTTAAAGTTAACAGACATGCACAAGAGCTCGACGACGTAAAAAACGCTATGCTTAAGGTCCATAATTGGTTTACTGTAAATAATTTAGTATTAAACGAGAAGAAAACTAAATGCATAAGATTCACGTTACCAAATGTTAGAAGTAGTGAATGTCACGTAGTATTGAATAAGGAAATACTACAATTCGTCGAACAGACTGTTTTCCTGGGAATTACGCTGGACTCAAGGCTGCAGTGGAGTCCTCATTTAACATCACTAGCAGGGCGGCTAAGCTCGGCTGCTTACGCTGTTTGAAAATCCGCCAAGTAACAGACGTCGATACCGCGAGACTGGTCTATTTTAGTTACTTTCATAGCGTCATGTCTTACGGTATTTTGTTATGGAGACGGGCTGCAGATATTGATTCTATCTTTATTCTGCAAAAGAGGGCTGTCAGAGCCATCTATAACCTCCGCAGTCGCGAATCTCTAAGGGAACTGTTTAAAAAAATTAACATCATGACGGTACCTTGTCAATATATATATGAAAATATTATGTATGTTAGAAAAAATCTACATCTTTTTAGTAAGATAAGTGATCGGCATAATTTTAACACTAGAAATAGGAACAAATTAGATCAACCGCGTTTCAGATTATCTAAGGTACACACTTCTTTTATGGGGTACTGTGTAAAATGTTATAATAAATTACCTCTCGATATTCTTCAACTAAATGAGAAGCAATTTAAAACATGCATTAAACGCACACTATGTAGACAAGCATATTATAGGTTGAATGATTATATCATAGATAAAAATGCTTGGCTAAATGCTGGTCCTGCTCCACAGCCACTTGGGCTTTGTTAAATTTTTTTTTTGTTTGGAAGAAAATGCGTCCCCTTTTTTTCTGACATTATGTTATTACTATAGACTTATTGACTATATATAGACTATAGATTTAGTGTTTACTAATCTTTTAATACAATCATTGCAAACTATAGTTGTGTATAAATTAGAAGCATCTTTTCAATTTTGTAAATGTGAGTACCATTGAGCGGTTTTATGTTATGATGTAGGTATGTTGACTTGAAAGAGTATGGCAGTTGAGAGTATGTCATGCTCACTTAAATGTCTCGCTGATGGTGGCGCGTGTGTTGGATCATTCGGTTCCCTACAAAATGGTTGAGCTGGATGGTGCTGATCCACGCGTCATGTTCGTGAACGGGCGCCGTCAGTGGAGACTGGTCATCTCTTAGCTGCCAGGGCTTATTTTTAATCTTATACTTTAAATTGTTTTAATTATCAATTTTTTACATTGTTCTCACATATAGAAGCAACAAGAACAATAACAATGTACCTACCCAGGATTTTGTAACAATTTTGATTTAAAAGAGTGTCCATGGAGTTTCTTGCCCATTCTTCTCCATAGAGATCTACGTTTTGGAATGGGCGACTAGCTTTAATTTTCTGACTAACTGACTGACTCTTTAACAATTCAAAAGTGCCTGTAATTGGTTTAATTGAAATAAATGCTTTGAGTTTGAGTTTGATTAAACTGGAAGTACGAAGTACTAACATTAAAAAAAATATTTACTAAACATAATATTAGAAAACAAAGTCAAAAATAGATGAATATTAAAATAATAATTACACTCCTTTTCTTAGGCAGTCGTGTAAAAACTTTAATATGATCATGATATCATGTGCTGAAAAATAGTTTTACCTTTGTAAAATTAACAATGTTAATCGACTTTACTTGCTGACCGATCAACAGCGCCAGTTTTCATTATGACGTCACAACAAAACCGTTGTTGTACTTTCAGGAATATTTAAACAAATTCCTGAATTTTTACATCGCAAATGCATTAGGTATATTATTGTGCGTATGGATTCCGAAAAAAATACCTATTGTCATGATACGAGGAAATACGATTGTTTGAACATTGGTCATGGCCGAATTCACGGTTGTAGTACGGACGTAGTAATTATGAAATTGTATTCAATACGGCGGTCACGTGCAATATGTTTTGATACTTGAACGCACTTGGTCTTTGATTTATATTGTTTCTGTGGGCACCTAATTTTGAGCTTTTTTGGACTTATAATTAATTTTAGAAGAAATAATAGACCTTTCAGCCCGGAGTCTGGATTTGTGTCCGATTACATGGGACTTTAAACATAGCTGGCGAAATGTGGGTATACTATATAGGTAGGTACACCTCTGCCTAACCCTTCGGGGAAACAAGGCGTGATGTTATGTTATGTAATAGACTTTTAGTTTTAGGTTATATCTAAATATAAAACCGCCAGTAAATCTTATTTTCACAAAATTATGTATAAACCAGTAAAATCAAGTAGGTACAGATACGATATATCAGAAACCTTTCCTTTGAAAACTATCGTTCTCCTTGAAATCAATTCAAGCCACAAGTAGAATTACGTCAAATGATAGATAAAATGTGACTTGAATAATCAAATCAAATCTTAATCAAATCTTATAGCATCAATTTCTGAACAGTACGTTTCAAAAGGTAAAATAACTTTGCTTAGCACGTGGATTGGTAACTGTTGGCCTAGAAAATCTAAAACTATTAATTAACCCAAGTTCAGGAATCAAAATAAGCTTGCACAAAGACTAAAATCCCGTTCCCTCTCTCCCGACCCCAATTTACAAACTTCATTCCAAAAGATTAACATAACCAACATTCAAACGAAATTCGCGAACACCGAAGCGTTCTAGTATCTATTCTAAATTTCAAACCATTCTAGAATTGGAATCCATTCTGGAACAAAGACTCATATTTGGGAATCCACTCCCTGACTCCACTATGTAGTGGTACAAATGCCGCCGATGGTGCCGAGTCGTCGTAACAGATACAGGGCGGAAAATCGGCATTTCCTTATCTGAGACTGAAAGTGAGAAGCGGTGAGCGATGCTACGGCGCCGCTGGTAACTTTAGTGTAAAGGTATTTGATACTGTTTACAGTAGAGTTATTTTAAATGTTTTGGTCTCAATCATATTTTTTGATACTTTAGTCACAAATGCAATAGAATTAAAGAAGGACAGTAAAAAAGCAATAGGTCTGTAAAAAATAAAGGTAGGCTACATAAATGCACGCCGCGGCACAGACGTTTGTTTTGACATAAAAAAGAGCACTTGAAGTCGTTTTGAACAAAAATCTACGGCGTCCGAAAAACATTTTTTGTGACAATTGGCTTTATTCCAATAGTAAGTTGGCTTGTTGACATATCGCTTGTATCGCAGAACTATCCAGCGAACAACTTTTAGGACTTGTAGATGATAAGCAGCGACATTTATGCTCTATTTAACTTTTGGACTTTGCCAAAATTTTTACTCCTCCCTTGTCATATTTTTGTTCTGACATCGTCTTTGAGTTGTTATTATTATAAAATATAAATCGGAACAGAAGTAAAATTAAAAAAAAATATTAACTCTTAGCTTTTTATAATAGGAAATGCTGAAATACAATGTATTGAATAATCCCCCCCCCCCCCCCTTGAACCCTTCTGGGAAACAAGGCGTGATGTTATGTTATGTGTGTGTTATGTGAATAATTTTGTGTCAATTTAGTTGATATATAAAACTACCAGTGTTCCTCAAATTCGATTTCAATAAAAACTATCGTCTTCTTAATGAAACTCATCCTCTTTTCACTTACGCCGTACTCCAACAATGCCTAGGATTGTATGTAATTTGAAACTTGATCAATGTTTAGCCCGATAGACGAAGATAACTCTCTTGCGTAAATCCCTTTTAGTTGACTATTAGTTACATTCGTACTGTTATTGTCTCTATTGGCTGGTACTTTGTCTTATTCAGGATGTTGTTAATAAGGAAATATACATATACTTACTAGTTTATCAGAATTCCTAATAAATACTTCGTTCTTAATTGATTTGGTTTTGGCTACTTATTAAACATTCAACGGTTAGAATAAGTCATAATTTCTTTCATTTACGTACATTAATGATAAACTCATATTTAACAATATTGGCAACGCAGTCTTCTTCATCTTATGGTAGGAAGTCTGCTCTAGTATTTTTTTTTGTCAACCTGTATTGTCCCACTGCTGGGAAAACGTCTTCCCCAATGCTCTCCACTCTTCCCTGTGTATTGCCTTCTCCGGCCAATCTTCCATAAATGTCTCTAAGTCATCACACCAGCGTTTCCAAGCCCTCCGTCAACGACCCCCGTCTTCTGGCTCTTCTTCTGCTTAGTTTATAATATAATTTCCTAATCATCAGTTTTAATTATATTCTTGACAGAGAAGAAAGAAGGCTTTAGAACTTCTTTTCTAAGAATTTTACTGTGATGTTGGTCTTAAACAACAGACTTCTTCCATGAATTTTGATTCAAGGACGTAAACTTTTATTCCAATGAATAAAAGATTTTACTTCTTTAACTTATCATGTTCTTTTTATAAAACCTCTTAATTCAGTTGAAACTGCAACACGAGAACCAGCACCCTAATTGCGTAACACACTATCAGTTACAAACTGAATGATTTTGAAGCATATTGCTAATCCATTAGTTCATATACTCGAATGTTTGCTCAACAACGTAAATTACGCAATGAATATTCAAAACTGTCAAAATGAAACCGATTCCTACTGTAAGTGTTCAGTTCCTAAAACTACTAACTAACCAACTTCCTATCCTCTACGTGTAAAGAAAAACCGGACTCTGAAACGTACAGCAAATTGTCGATCCTAGTTCGGAAAAGCATTAGACTGCCAAACACTGTTTACTCGCAAATGTAACGAGAACCTAGATGATTAATAGACCCGTATTTGCTGTATTTCATCAAGCCTAGAAGCTAGAGCAGCGTAATTATGTGTAACGGATCGACCAGTCAAAGACGAGTGTTTGATGTGTGTGTACGTATTCGGTTGTATCTATGTGTGTGTGTTTGTACACGCCACGAGCAAGCGTGCCGTGTTCCGAAATTGAAATTTGAACAGCGATTGCAACTTGTTTTTATTTTAAATTAGACGTGTGTTTGCGCCTATGAATTTATTGAAAAATTAAGTTTTTTACCTTGTGTTTGGATAAATCTTTACTTCAAATTCTTGCATACAAAATATTTGTTATGAAGAAAATAGAAGTTTAGGTACCGAACTCAAAATCTTGGAGTACTTTCGAGACTTTATTCGTATTTATAAAGGTGACTTCGTTTTAAGCTCACTTGCACCACAAATCACTAAGTGCGTTTAACCTAAACATAATTATTTAACCCTAGTTACTAAACTATTCTGCAGGTGAAGTTGTTACTAAACATTCGTAAAAAAATATGCCATGAAAATAAAACAATAAATTGAAGAACCATAAACTTTAATTATTTTGGAAGTAGGTAACAGGTACATTCTTTGGGTTTAAGAGATCACATAATAATGAAAATAATATATATAGGCTTTTACTCTGCACAATTCGAACACAAATATTCGTAATTCGTGTTGTGCGCCCTCTATGGCTCTTTTGCATTTCATGCAAAATTTTGTGATTTTTGTTGACTTAGACGGACACAAGGCATATATGTTGCTTGTTATAACTCAATACACCCGATTACAATGACAGCGCGTGGCACACTGATTGAACTAATTAGGAAGATACAGTGAACCGCGGGACGCGGAAAAGACGCGAACTTTGTTTTTCTAGGAATCGCAATTTTGCGGTCGTAAATACGACAGTTTAGTAATCTAGGGTTAATACATCATTCTGTTTCTGACATCTTCACACGATTAATAGAAACAGAACGATGTTTTAAACACGTTCAGCACTCAACCTATTTAGTGAATTGTGGTTCAAGCGGGCCTTAATCTTACTAATAAACAAATATGAAACTGATTTCAAAACACTGAATTTGTTTCGCCATTTCGTCTCAGAGATTTTCAGGAAATGTCGACTCTAACTAGCTTATTTCTAAGGAAAAACTGAACACTTATGGATCACTTCGTTGTCCGTCAGTCTGCCTATCTGTCAGCCTGTCAAAACCCTCTTTCTCAGGAACGCGTGGTGTTATCAAATTGAAATTAATATCAAATCTACGGTCCCTTAGAGCTCTAAAAAAGACAAGCTACTAAGTCAACGCAATAAAAAAATACGGCCATTTAAGCGACTTAATTTTATACTCGCAAACGTCTTTTTCGGGTGACCACTGAAAATCAGCGCTGTACTGTGGGTCCCTCATAGCACAGGATCATGCTGAATGGAAACCTACTTGTCACAGTCATGGCGTGCAGCTTCCGACTATTTCTGTTTTGAGCTCGGGATTATAATGTGGATCTATTTTGTTTTATTTTTCTGATTATTCTTATCGTTTTGTATGCACGTGTTTCTGTGACAAATAAACCTGTTTTTCTTTCTTTCTTTCAAATAAATCATAACTTATAAGGTTCCCGTTGACCTAGCATTATGAAATTTGGCATGAAGCAAGATCTCACAGTACAAGTAAAGGAAATAGTCCGAAATTGATCATTTGTGATCCCTTCACTGTGCGTGGCCGGTTTTTTTTTATGTGGCGTGTAAAAAATGATTTCGATGTCCTATTTACGGAATAAACAATTTCATTTCATTTTACTGGCATAAAGTTCAATTAATAAACTCATGTTAGTAAAAATATAGTACACAGTCTCTCGTTTTCAAGCACTAATTGACACGCCAACACAGACGGTATCCACCACCGAAAATATCATCAACTAAAATACTCATCCAACAATCACATTACAGCATGCAATCATTCATACTACCGCTACAAATTGAATTCCAGCACCAAATAGTAATTCAATTACTACCCTGCATTTCGCGCTTTATGTAATTCCAAGTCAAGGGAAAACTTTTGCTACGATATGTGTTATGTTAACGAATTCACGTTTATTTCTCTTTCTCTTGAAATTAAAACAACTTCTTCTGAAGGGTGCACTGTTATGGGATTGGAGGGCTACTAATGTTACTTTGGTAATAAGTAGGGCAAAACTTGGGTAATCGGTGATAGTTTTGTTTTTTACTTGTAAAATTCGATTAATTGATCAGATTATTTTTTAAATTTACTGCAATATAGTAGACAAAAGAAGCTTTGCTAACTTATATCTAAAAATGTGGCAAATACTATAATGATTGAAAAATATACATTTATCAAGTCAGTAGTAACTTGGTAATATAACACATATTATCTATCACCGAATAGCTGCATATCACCAATTAGCCAAGTTTTGCCCTACTACGCGTTTTCGGTTATAGTTCTGTCATCTGTATGCTATTATTATAACTGGAAAAATATTATTAGTATTTTCACAAATGATTACAAAAAGTACTTTGTTTGAAAACCCTACAGCCTGAACGCGTAACTCAAGTGCGTCACTGCGTTGTTGTCACTAAGAGTTACTTATTATGGAACTGTCAAAGTTAAAGCTATTGCGATCACGCGTCTGTTACGGAATTCTAATGCTGATTTTGCACAAAATTGATGTTTTTTTTTTAGAAGTTTGGTTTTTAAACTGGCAACATTGTTTCTACAGATTGTGAATTTGACAGTTGACAGTTGATTAGTGTTCAGTACGTTTTGCCATTACACTATGAATAGACCGACGCCAGAACAACGCTTGCAAAATGTGCAAATTTATTTTGAAAATCATGGCCCGGCTCGCCAAACTTATCGTGCGCTACGTTTATTTTACGGTCGACATAATCGTCCATCCCAGCAAGCTATTCGGAACACCATGGATCGTTTTCATACCACGCATACTCAACGCATCCACAAAGACGGCAAACAACGCACAAAAGAAGTTATTGTTTCTGTGGAGCGTAGTGTTCAGGAGAAACCTAATGAGTCGATTCGCCATCGTGCACAGCAATTGGAGCTGTGCCCATCCACTACAGAACGATGATTGCTGACTATTTCGTTCCTCAGTTGAATGCCATCGATGTGACAGAGCTTTGGTTTCAACAAGATGGCGCAACAGACCATACGGCGGGCGACACCATCAATTTATTGCGGGAAACATTTGGTGGGCGCATTATTTCGCGTAATGGAACTGTAAACAGACCTCCACGATCGTGTGATCTCACACCATTAGATTACTTTCTTTGGAGGTATGTGAAGTCACTAGTCTGTGCCGATAAACCACAGACTTTGGACCATTTGGAAGTCAACTGCTAAAGTTGCTAAATAAAGTTGCCGAAAATTGCACTTCACGACTGCGCTTAATTCGAGCTAACCGTGGCACTCATATGCCCGAAATCATATTTAAACACTAATGGCATAAAACTTCAGCTATCTGCGAGTGAAAATCCCATCAAAATCTGTCCAGCCTTTTCGTAGATTAGCCGGAACAAACAGACAGACAGATAGATAGACATACAAGAATTTTAAAAATTGTTTTTTTTTTTGTTACAAGTACCGTATATACTTTCACATGCATTTAGTAAAAACCTGTTATATTAACATTACAAACAGACACTTCAATTTTATTTATTTGTATACATAAGCATAATTAACTGCAGAAAAATATGAGAAAAGTAAAAACAAAAACTCTTAAAAAATTATTTCACTTTTGCGTCAATTTTTTTTCAAATTATCTAATAAATAAAGCCAATATCATAGATATTAATATTATTTGCACGTGTCTTATTTCATTTTGAATTTGTATACCTCTAAAAAAACACCCTTTTAGGTACCTATAAACCGTTTAAAAACTTCACCAATGGCATACGAACTTTCTGGTTTTAATCAAACCGCATACCTTTATAATTAGTTCTGTACATATTATAATTAACACGCTTTTCATCGACGGTTTCACATAACAAGTAAGTTTAGCTCGGAATTATGTTGGAATTTTAATGCTATCGATCCAAGAGAGTTAATTGAAAAAGTTTCGCTCCTCCACTGAATGCTAGCGATGTGTTGAATTAATAAGCAGCACTGTCAAACATTCCGATTAAATAATTGACGCGTGATGTGAGTTCGGAGCGAGTTTTAAATGAGTTTTCTTAGTACGGCCCTGTATTTCATGATTATTTAAATAAGAAATATCACCGTTTGAGTTGAGATGGCGTTAATCATAATTAAATTTGATAGAGGACTAATATGCTTTTAGATAGCTATTATTATTTACATGAGTACTTTATTACTAAGAAAAATTGTGATGACAGATATTAAGTAGAATCGAGTTATGAGTACCTAAATTTGAGATGAAATGTGAAAACCTGACTTTTTCATATCTGCCTAGTTAAAATAAACCTTTATTTGTATATACTATTTGCGTGTTTGCCTTTTACACAATAACAAACGTAAACGTTGCAGCGCTGAAATTAAAAAATAAACAACACTTCGTGCACAGTGTTTCCAAAAACAAATTTCGTAGTCAAAATATTGGTGACGAGGAAACAATAAAAATTAACTTTTATCATCGAATTTTCCTGGACATCCGTTAAAATGTAGCGGCTGCTGGATATATTTATGAATCCCGGGAATTTGACAAATCGTTCCTTTGATTAATTAAGTCAATTTATTTAATAACACGACATCCGTGCTTTTGCAATGTAAACATTTTTTTCTTGCTAAGGAATAATCCTACTAATCTATACTAATATTATAAAGCTGAAGAGTTTGTTTGTTTGTTTGGTTGAACGCGCTAATATCAGGAACTACTGGGGCGAATTGAAAAATGCTTTTAGATAACTCATTTATCGCAAGGAAGGAAGGATCTAGGCTATATAACATCACGCTACGTCCAATAGGAGCAGAGCATCAATGAAAAATGTTGCAAAAACGGGGAAAATTTATTCCCTTTGAGAGCTTCCGTTGCGTGCGCTGCGTAAACGGTTAAAGTTACGTAAAAATCATGTAAGACGGGATTGTTCCTCTTACAAAGTTCTAAAAAAAAGTGCGGGATAGCATATGTCTATCTTTTAAGGTTGGCTCACTATAACCTTTTAACCTCTTAGAAGTCAAGCAAAAACAAAAAAAGTAAGAACGAGCACTAAGCAAAAACGAAGTAACAGCACGGGCAGGCGATGCGATGCGACAGGGTGGGTCAGGGTAACAAGAAATTTCACGCGGACGAAGTCGCGGGCGGATGCTAGTAATATTACAGAAGTAAAAGTTTGTATGTTTGTCACTCAATCACGCATCAACGGCTGAACAGATTTGAATGAAATTTGGCACACAGATAGTTTATAATCTGGATTAACACATAAAATACTTTTCATCCCGATATTCTTACGTGGTCGAGACTGCAGGTGTAACCGCGGAGCGCTGCTAGTCAAATTTAATGTAGTAAGTGATTTTACTGTTGTAGCCAAAATAAAATAAGTAAGTAACTGTTACAAAGTTCACAGTTAAAATAATATCTCTGAGTTTATTACAATGCAAAGAAAAACACAAAACAGCTCCAACAAAACTCAGTCTTTCCAAAGACAGATTGTAACCTTCTTATTTATGATAGCCTAGTAACTTTAATAATGTCGCACAACATATTCCTTTACACAAATATCCTTTCAAGTCTTTTATATCGCCCAAATAATATTGGAACTAATATTTCATAAACTGGCCGCTACAGACAGAATAAATCAAAATAGTTTTTAATAAAACTATGCCATACTTCATGAGGCAACGTACATAAAAGTTACTATGAAATGGTCTATCTGACGTTTATATAGGTAACTTTGTACTTTGTACGTACTTCAACACTTTATATTCTCTGTACAAAAATTACATTTGATTTACTGCAGTTGTGTTAACTGAGTTTGTTTTATGTTTTATTTTTATATGCGTTGTCGTTATTTCTGTTTAAATTTTAACGTTAACATTTATTTAAGTTAGATGTGTTGTTTATTGTGCAATGTTGTGTTTTGTAACTGGTGTTCGTACTGGCAACTTTAACTGAATTACTGTAATGGAATTAGGTACGTCTAGACTAGCATTTATTCGCTCAAAATAACAGAAATTAACTTGTTTTACAAAATTAAATTGTACTTGTGATGATAAAATAATGGTTACTGCAAACACGTTAACAATAAATATGTACTTGTCAGTATGCATGGCGCTTGCTGTGATGAAACACCGGAGCCTGAACACAAACGAAAACAAGAATAGGTTAGAAAAGAATACTCTTTATTATGTACACCATACGAGTTATAAATATAAATGTGGAAATATTACCTACATAGAGATACATTCCGGTGAACGTGTTAATAAATAATTTACCATCATTTAAAATTTTGAACAAAAAAAAAACATGCTTTAATTTTTTTTCTAACTCGCAAAAAAAGACCACAGAGGATTCATAGCGAATGTAAAACAAGAAATATTCGCGCCGACTTCGCTCGTCTGATTAATTAGGCAAACTTTAATTAGCGAGCACCCCATAACTCATGACGTCACGCGCTTAACTTGACGTACCATTGAGATATTATGTTTTACATACTTAGATGTAATTAATTACGAGACAGTTTTTGCTTGCTCGTGCGACTTTTTCGGAGCAAAATTTTTGGTTAAATTAGAAATCAGAGTTGAGGTCGATAGGATCAATAATATTTTTTATTGGAAATAGGTATAGGTAAGACAAAGAATAAAGAGTTTTTTAATGCGTTCCAATATAGAATTCACGGTAGATGATTCTCTTTTCAAAAGAGACAGCAAATAAGCTGACATTTCTTTCCAGTCGCCATTTTACGGGAGAATATTATTTAGACAACTGGAGAAATGTAGGTGTCTAAAGGTCTCCTCTTTTCGGGAACTACAAGCGTGATGTTATGTCATGTGTGTAATATTTATTCCATTTTTTGATTATTGTTTTCCCTATTATGTTAAAGCACCATTTTAAATACTTACGTATATGTTTATTATTATTGCTATCAGATGCATATTTCTCAACACTGAAATACTGGTATTCAGCTGCATCCAGTTAGACGCACATTACTTAACACATTACCTAATATTACTACCTTACTCAATCAAACGAAGCAGGTACCTAATCAAAATAACTTAATTCATTAATTTTTCTCTTATCAAAATTAAGGCCCGCTTGCACCACAAATCACTAAGAGCGAAGCCACACTGCTCCGTTGCGTTGCGTTGCGTGGTCGTATTGCAATGACGCAACGCAACGCAATGGAGCAATGTGGCTTCGCTCTAAATGTGTTTAGCGCTAAACATATTTAAAACATTATTCTGTCTCTATCTATCGTAAAACCCAATTAGTGACTAATGGTGCAAGCGGACCTTTGTGATTTGTGGTGTTAGCGGGCCTTAATCTTCCATAATAATAAAATAGATCCATAACTCTGATTCAAAATTCGAACGTATGCTTGCTATAAACTGCAGTCTCAGAGGATGGTATACCCAATTTACTATGGAATATTCAGCCAGTCCCCAGCGTGTAGTCGCTTCAAAGATTCAAACCTGACTCGTTAGACTAGAACTTAGAATTTAACTGGAAGGTTATCTGGATACGTTTTTAGAATAATTTTGTGAGGTTTTATACAATTTTGAAATAGTATTTGTATAATTAGGTATGCATCATTTAAAGATCTAACTACCAAAAGGTCTGACCAGCAGTTAAGTATAGTACTTAATAAAACTTGTTTATCAAGTTTCACAAAGTTAATCGTAAAATATCATAAAATAAATATACACTAAAAGTACCTAATAATAATACCAGCCTATTATTGTCCTGCTGCAGGGCAAAGGCCTCTTCTCATACTGAGAAGGCACGAGCACTGATCACAACGCTTGCTCGAGACGGGTTGGCGATTTCAGGTACAAATCTATACATCTATACAAATAAATAAATTTTGAAGTATCTGTTTGTAATATCAAAATAACATTTTTTTTCTAAATGCATAAGAAAGTATCTGCAATACATATAGCAAAAAAGCAATTTTTAAAATGTTTGTCTGTCTGTCTGTTTGTTCCGGCTAATCTCCGAAATGGTTGGAACAATTTTGACGGGACATCTACTGGCAGATAGCTGATGTTACGGGGAGTAATTTAAGCTACTTTTATTTTAGAAACATATTAAGGGTTCCGCGTGAAAAAAAAATCAAAACTCTTGAAATTGTGAACAAAAAGTCGGATTTCAAAATTTCTTTTTGCATTTGGTAGCCCAATTCTCCAGGATGGTTAAAGGCTATTTAACATCAAGATACGACCCTTTTTTTTTTTTTTTTTTTTTTTTTTGTGGATGGGAAATCATCAAATGACTTCTCCCGCTCTGGGCGGAGCGGGAGGGCGTGTCAGACTTTTACTGACTAAAACCCACCCGTGTTCCTTCTGTTGCCTGTGCCGGGGCCACGGTAACTCTTTCGAACATCCCGCAACCCTAGCTGGCATCGGCCCTAGCGGACCCCGTCAATAGTGCTGACATCTCTTTGAGGCGCGCGTGGAACACGACGCGCCGTCGACTCGGGCCTGGTCCTTACCGGACGGCGAGCTACCCATTGCTCGCCGTCCGCAAGCCCGCGCCTACGGTGGCCGGGAATCGGCTGCCGATTCCCGACGCCCAGGGCGTCTCCTGCGGCGACTAGGGGCGTGAGGGTGCAAAGCTTGCCTCTCCCTCACGCGTCCCGCCTCCTCCTTCACGAGCATTACTGCTTCGCAGAAGGAGGTAATGGCTTCCCATGCACTCTCGCTCCGTACCATGGCCTGGACCAGGGCCGGACGCGAGAGATCGCCGCCGCCGATCGCTTCCGCGAGGACACGGCGGTGCTCCGCCCAAGCCGGGCAGACCTCCACCGTATGCTCCACCGTGTCCTCCGGGCGATCCACACAGTGGTGACACCCGGGCGTTTCCTCCCGCCTTATCCGGAACAGGTACCTCCCGAAGCACCCGTGTCCGGTGAGGACCTGCGTCAGGCGGAAGGTGAGGACGCCGTGGCGCCTCTCCAGCCACTCCTCAAAGAGGGGACTTATCGCCGCAATTGTGGCGTGCCCAGCGCTGGGTTGCGACAATCGCACTCTCCATGCCGCCATGAGATCCTGCCGGAGCTCTGTCCGCCGTGCCGCGATTTCTCGCGGCAACGGAGTTACGCCCCGGCGTCCTGCCTCCTCGCGCCACTCCCAGATGTGCGCGAGGACTTTTGCCTCCAGATCCCATGGCGGTAATCCGGCAAGGAGGTTCGCCGCCTCCCCGGAGACCGTGCGGTATCCCCGGGCTAACCGGATGGCCATGACCCTCTGGGACGCGTTCAACCGACGGACCGGTCGCCGCCTCACGGAACGCGCCCACACCGGAGCTCCGTAAAGGGCCATGGACCGCACGACCCCGGCGTAGAGCCTCCGGCAGGAGGCGTTTGGACCCCCCAGATTGGGCAGGAGCCGCCCCAAGGCAGCCCCGGCCCGCTCCAGTCTGGGAGCCAAACGTCGGAAATGCTCCAAAGATACGACCCTTAGGAGCCGAGCAAAAAGAAAAAAAGTCAGAAAGAACGCTAAGCGAAAACGAAGTAATAGGGTTAGGGGACGAGGGAGTTTTATTAAAATGTGGCTGCTATTTTAGTGTATCTTACGACTTCCACGCGAACTAAGTCGCGGGGCACAGCTAGTAATTAAAGAATTATTGTGAGGGGACATTGCTTAAAATGTTATCAAGAAAGTATGATTGAATTGTGCGCATTCAGTGGAAATGTATACATACTCGAAATTACTACATACGACTGCCAAGACATTCTCATAGTTGAGGCCACACAGTTTTAAATTACCACAGATTCATAATCTTATAATACCTATGTACATTGTAACAGCTTATATAACGATGTTACACACATTATACCGTTCAATGGAGCGACGACTCGTTGGAGGTACGTTGTGCAGCGTGACTCGCTGTCGCGTGAATAGGCAGTTTTCTAGCCAAGATAGGATATTTCCCAGGCTGAAGTATCTAGGGCTTGTAGCGAGACGTCAATTTACTTATGATCTGAGGTTTAGACAACAAATCACAATAATATAATAACCAAAATTACATTGTATAAGCGTTCTGGAACTAGACCACCACCTCTTAACGCAGTATTATTGTAATTTTACTTCAGTGTGGGAAAGAGACGAAGCGAGACGTCCTGTATGGCTCCATCTCTTTCTCACACTGAAGTAAGATTAAAATAAGACTATGAGGGGGTGGTTGGCCCCCTGTTCAGTTTAAGGTGGCTTTAAACTTTTTTTTTTTTTGTGGATGGGAAATCATCAAATGGCTTCTCTCGCTCTGGGCGGAGCGGGAGGGCGTGTCAGACTTTTACTGACTAAAACGCACCCGTGTTCCTTCTGTTGCCTGTACCGGGGCCACGGTCACTCTTTCGAACATCCCGCAACCCTGGCTGGTGGCTTTAAACTTGAAGGAACTTTTTGTGCCGTGAGCGATTCAGCTGTAGGTACTCACTAGGTATCCTGTAAAAATATAGACAAAATATTATTTAGTAGTTATATGGCCTGCAGATAATTGTTATGCAATGTACTGTAGCTTATAGTTAGTGTATATGTACGGCTACAACCCGAAGTGCGGCTACACCTAGTTTTAGCCGGCTACAACTATGTAGGTGTGGCCCATTAATTCACGGCTAAAACTAGGTACCAAAACACATACCTTCCCAAAACATTACATTTACTTGTGCTTAAACGGACCCTAGCACTCTCCAGCCGTTGCCGTGGCTCCACTCGCTTCGCTCGCTCGGCTCGTGCGTTGTGTGTTCATAGTTCTAACCTAACCTAACGTACCTTTCAGCCTACACCTATGTTTAACCAACTGCTACCGGCCACACCTAGGTGTAGCCGCACTTCGGGTTTTATCCGCAACACATACAAAGATAGTTGTTCATTATAACTTTTAGGATGACTTGCAGAATCTCAATTTAAGCTCGACTTAAGCTTAAACTTAATTTAACGACTTGCATTTCATTTACTTAGCTTAAATCTCGATTTAAATAAACGTCAAAGTTAAACCGGCATCTAGGCCGGTTTATTGATGTTAATTCTCGATTTTAGAAACATTTTGACATTTGAAATTTATCGGGAATTTTGTCACAAGACGTAATAAGTGATTATTTCAGCCGTGGTAAAATTAAGTGCCCTAGATCTCTTCATTGTAATTTATGTTATATATATAGGTATAGTATGACTGACGCTAAAACTAGAAAATAACACGATAACAACAACAATACAACCACACTGACTTTATTACATTGACAATTGATAATGATATAGTTGACAAATCAAATTATTTTTTTCTCTATACGCAGAACTGAGTTGCCATCACTTTTTATTTGAAAACGGAACGCAAAGAATGAACGGCGAATGAATGATTTACTTAATCGGGCGCGACTACAATCAATTTTGACGTTCAAAAGTGCTATAAATGTGCCTATTTGAATTAAATGGAGTTAAATCGAATGCGAAATGTGACTGTGCAAGACATGCTTAGTAAGATTTAACTTAAGTCGAGTTTAGGGTAAAATCGAGATTAAATTAAACCGAGATTTGTATCATTTTGCTGCAAGTCGCCCTTAGTGCGGAAATAAGATAAAATAATCATATTCAGACTATGAATAAGAACGTCCAATGTTTCCTTTCAGCAATTGCGCAGTTTCAAAGGACCCTTATAATTACGTCATGTCCGTTCTGTTCTGTCCAACCGCTCGCGTTTCCGGCAGTCTGTTCGTTTTAGTGCCAGACCTTAGTAGATTACCGTGACATCTCGTCATGTGAGGAAAAGCTTTCAGAATGGAAAACTTAATAAAGATAAAAAGGTTATTTTTAACTCCATTCTCGTTTACTTATACCTATTATAGGTAGGTACAGTAGGCCGCACGTCATTGTTAACAAAATCAGTATAAGCTGGCTTTAGGAACGCTGGGCCAGCTCAAGGTCGAAGTGTTACCACCGACGTGCGGTCGACTGTACTAAAACCAGACCAGCACCCTAATTGTGTAACACACTAATAATCACAATCTGAATGATTTTGAAGCATATTGCTAATCCATTGGTTCATATGTTCGAAAAATTTATCAGCTCAACAACGTAAATAACGCAATGAATATTGTTGAACTGTCAAAATGAAATCGATTCGTACTGTAAGTGTGTTACGCAATTGCCCCGCAGAGAACCAAATTACGTGTATCGGTTACGTATTCTTGTATTTATGCACAATGATATACAGGAAGACAGAGACGATGTATTTAAACATTTGGAGATTTTCATGTTTATTTTTTTTCTTGAGAAACAAAACCCCAGCTCTAGCTTAAGAGGCAAAAAATGTCCCAATACATTTTCGAAAGCTCCACTGTTAAAATTATAATCTTCTTCCAAACCAACCAACCAATGCCAAAAGAACAAAAAATATTTGCATGCAGTACATTGGCCTATCAATTACTCGACCTGCGCTCGACGGTGTTCATTAGAGACGAAAGAGTTAGTCGAGAAGGCATACCTACCAAAGATAGGTCTAAATTGACTGCAGCGGATGGAAAAAGTTAATTGTGATAAAAGTTTCAATCGAATTTTTTGAGCTATCAAAATATTTGTATGATTTTACGTGTCTGTGATTAATATTGTTGCAAAAACGAATAGCATCGTCAGAAATCTAATTTAGTTGTAAATTAATTTAATGAAAACTCCAACCATTTTGTAAACTGAATTTAAAATAATGCAATTTTAATGATAATAATTAAATACGGATTTGCACGTACAAAAACCAAACTGAAATTTAAAATTCCATCCGCTACATTTTTCATTTCAATGTGAAAAAAAACAAAATCGATTCAAATAGAGAACAAATGCGCATTTAACGGGAACGTTATGCAAATGAACGAACGCCCCCGCCGACGTATCGAATGATTTGAAATTTAAAAAAGTATTCATTGAATTTTATACGTCATAAAATCCAGCATCGTATTTCATAACATAAATTCCATAGTTAGAAATGGAATTTTTGAATTTACGCATTCTGGTGGAGGCGCGCGTGTCGATTGGACGTATTTGACATTCAATTAATTGGAAAACTTTTCTGTCAGGACTTCAGGAGTTATCTTGTTAGGCGTGCCGTTCGTGAATTTTTAATTTGAATGCTTAAGTTTGGCTCCGTTTGATCTATGTAGTAGGGTTTGCGGGTGTGTTCGGGACTTATTGTAATTATGTTTTGGGGTGTCATGGTGATATAGCGAGTTTCGAATTGATCAAATCGTTATGAGTTATAGATGTTTGGAGTTGGACTTGTACAGTGGTTGTTGGTTTAGTAACTTTATAATCTCAGCCATTCATAGATATACAAATAATTTATTTACCAATGCTTTGGTAATTCGATTATTTTCTTTCCTAGGCATATTTGTAAAAATTGACGGATCTATTATTTTTATTCCAGTTATAAAACAAGACCTCACTTAGAGCACCAATCAACATAATTACAATCACCAACAGATCATACCCGAAAAATAATAACTCTGCTAACAATAGGGCAATACTCCACCAAAATATAGGCAAACATAGGCGAGGGGTTAATTCGCGTTACTTGGACTAAAATGACATTTAATTAAAATCAGAAGTAGCCCAAGAGCTTGACAAATTGCCCTCGACGTCGGCAGCAGCTGAGTTTAAAACAGAACGCGTTTTAAGACTAACTAGCGTTGATTTGGTTTAGGATGAACTTAAATGAATTTTGTTGGTAATTTAGTTTGCTTTTGTACAATTTGATTTTGGGTTTCGGTAAGAAGCAGGAATGACGTAGCTTCTAATGACTAATGCGTCTTGTAACAGCTTAATTAAATTATTTCCCAATTCTTTTCCTGGGCACCATAGATCAACATAGGCCTTTTCTTATCGTGAAATTAGATATATCGATTAATAATGAAAGAACATATTAATACACTTACCTACATCAAAAAAATAGGGTGAAGATTTTATAGATTCCTTGTTTTTGGTATCCCACCGCTTAGAACTAAATATTGTGAAGTTTTTAAAAATCTAAACATTTTAATACATTTTCTAACCCAAACATTACCTCCGCTAAAGCTTTACCTCCACCTAAATTAAAATCTGTTCAAAACAAAACAATTTTTTCCATCGTTCTTTAAACTAAACCCAAGTGGAACCAAAAACTGTGAAGCATTTGAGAACGTTCGCGAAATTCGAAGCCAAATTTTAATTATGCTTCCCAACCGTATACGGCATTTCTTTGACAACATGTCATGGCATGAAGAAAGTCATTATTTCGTCCGGAGACATGCTCACGGTAGAAGCAGGTACGAATGTTAGTATTAATTAAATTACTCTTGGAAAATGTACTGAATGTGAGACTGATGGGAACGGTTTTGATGATGATGTAAAAGGAAATTCGGAAAGGAATCTTAATAGTTTGTGAAGAAGGGGCTTTTAAGGTTTATGTTTCTATGTTTACTCAGAAGACCCTTTCAAACACTAATCTACACGGTCCTCACAAGATTTGACCAAGATTATGTCTGGATTTTAAAAGAGATTTTGACCCCTGAGTTTGTTTCGCCATTTCTTCTCAAGGGTTGTCGGATACGAGATGTCGACTCCATTTACCTTTTATTTTAATATGACGTATAGACGTGATTCCGATATCTTATTTACAGAATAAACAATTTAATTTCATGTGGATGGAATGCAAGTCACATATAGTTTTATAACATTATGAGTACTGGACTAAGATGCAACTTTATAAACTGTGATGTGTTTAAAACCATTTCTCTCGTTGCCAACTACTTTATTGATAACGGATTAAACTAGAAGAAGATAGTGAAGATATCAATTCAAACAAACACACAGCAATTGACACACAATCTATACAGTTCAAGCTATAAATCTTATTAATAATAAAATAAGACAACAAGACACTCGTAACTTTAAAACAATCTCAACAATAGCTCTTTTGCCAGCAGAAAGTGAAACGTCAACTGAGTAAAATATTCAGAATGGTACCATCTACATACCTCGTCCAGTCGTCGAGATCTCCTGAATGCGAGCATTCGGTAAATTTATAGCTTTAAGCAAAAAGAGGTGTCTGCCAGGAGCTGAAGTTGTTATATTTATGCTTGTGCTTGGTTGAGTAGTAAGGTTTTGCACATTCAGTTTTCCAGTATTTCTGAAAGTCTTCAGTTTTCCAGCATTTCTTTATCACGCAAAGCTTTAATAGTAGGTAACAAAATAACAATTGTATAGGAAAGGATTTTTGATTTGTAATTCATGGATATGCGAATAAATTCCACCAATGGATATAAGATATATACTTTACTAATCTCTTGGTGGATCAGTATGGATTAAAAGAAGTAATTGTTTTGTAGTAGATTTAACTTTGGCAATTATTATTATTATTTTAAGGCTGTTTTAAGCTTGTAAGTTATGTAAATAATATTTTTTGAAATTCTTATATCCAATATATAACGCAACTAACTATTTACACTAGGTATCAAATTAAAAGCCTAACTAACTCAAACTCAGAGCAATTATTTCAATTAAAGCAATTACAGGCACTTTTGAATTGTCAAAGAGTCTGTCAGTTAGACAGTTGAAGCTGGTTGCCCATTCCAAACCGTAGATCTCTATGGAATAGAACGGGCAAGAAACTCCAAGGACACTCTTTTAAATCAAGATTATTACAAAATCCTGGGTGCATCGTTCTTGTTGCTTTTATATGTGAGAACAATGTAAAAACAAAAATTAAAAACAATTCAAAATATAAGATTAAAAATAAGCCCGGGCAGTTAAGAGATGACCAGTCTCAACTGGCGGCGCCCATTCACGAACATGATGCGTGGATCAGCACCACCCAACTCAATCATTTTGTAGGGAACCGAATGATCCAACACACGCGCCACCATCAGCGAGACACCATCAGCGACACTATACAAATGAATACAAAATTATTGGGAATTATGAATAAATATAAATTATTACGCTGGCATTATAATAAATTCAACTTTAATATAAGTAAGTAATACTAAATTATTTCATAAAAAATAATAAATATTATACTAGCATTCCACTGATAGAAATAATTAAATAAAAAATTCAGCATCGTCCAGTCTACATTCTCGAAGCGGCACGAATGAATCTCGTGAATGCTGCAGCATTTGCCAAATGTATGGCTCACAGACCAGAAGACTTGGAGTTGGGTTAAAATTTAGTTGTTTTTGAGAATATAATACGTGAATATAACCTTTTAGAAGAGCTAGAAAATAATATAAAGGCGCTTTTGCTCATACATATTAACCTTGTGTATGATAATGTTTACGGGGTGCAAAATTGAAAAAAGGGGATTAAGAAAAAGGCAAGTATCTTCCTAGTGATAGAGAGTAGAAACCATAAGACAATCCAATCACATATACATGGTGTAATGGACAACCCTCCGCAGACTGATGGGGTGAATTCAATATATCATACTAAGATGACCGGTACATGAAATTATTTCAGGAACGTTATGGGAATCCAATAAACCTGATTTGTTTTATTACCTCACGCGCAATAGATCGTTACCGTGGCAAAACGCGCGTAGTGAACGGCAGCGCAGCGAGCCTTCGGCCGCCGAGTATTTTCAACATCCATTGCTGATTTTTTTATTTTATTTACATAAATGGAGTGCTGCGTACAGATAATGTATTTTTTTGAATAAAGGAAGAGTAACTGAAAAACGATTAAAAAAATTAAAATTTTCCTGTGAATATGATTAAAAATAAGGAGCTGAATGCACCCTGTTAGTGTGCGGAGGGCTGTCCCTTACAGCCTGTTTACAAATATTATAATACACAACCCAGTCATAACAAAATTAATAAGTACCAACAACAAAAAAATCAATACACTAATCAATGACACGTGCAGATTAAAATAACAAATATATCTAAATGATTCTCATCTATTGCGTATATCTGTTTATCCAAAAGACGACGAAGGGGAGATAGAAATCGGAACTGTAGAACTAATATAAGAATGACACCTACGCGTTTATTTTCGATATCCCGGTAAAGATGATAAGAAAATTAATGCAATTTCCAAATTGATGTTCAGATTTCGATGTAACAGTTTCAATTTGAATGTATAGGTAAGCTTCCGTTTACTGCTATATTAGTGTCGAGTTTCTAACCGCTTTAGTAAATTATAACGTGAGTTACAAGTAACATTATTTCGTAAGCAATTTAGATAGTAATCAGCAGTTTAACACACGACAGCTTTCAAATGAGAAAAACTTTCGCAAAAACATTAAAAAAAAAACATTCCTGCTACTTGCTTTATTTCAGAATCCAGGCCAGGATTATTAATTTATTCATCTTCAGCCCTCCATTTACAAATTAAAAGTACAGATATTAGACAGATGTATAAATTAGTTTCTTTGACTAGATGTTTTGAGACTGAAAAAATAACTGGCAGCTTATGAATTTCATTTTATCTTATTTTAACGTTTGTAACTTTATTCATTATGAAAAGATTGGTGTTCTCCGTATCTTCGTTCGTTTCTCGAATTAAACTTGCATTAGTCTGGTCCACGAAAATCAAAAATATTTGTTGTTGTACTATTCCTACGTAAACATTTTGAAAATACATCGTTATGGTGTATTCGTTTTTTCTGTATTAGTGTGGTCTGCTAGTCTATAGTTTGCCGTTTAACTAAACAAAACTATAATATATAATAATATGTTTCCTTTTTACGTATCACCATATTGCTGTAACGACAAGCATTTTTTAAGTCAACTTAAAATTTTAACCTACGCATTTACTCCTGACTTAAAATGTTATCTCTAAATTGAACCTTATCAAACCCATTAACAAATCAAAGTCGTTCCTTCCAACAACACACAAATCCACCACATGATAGCTGCATTTTCTACAATTGGACTCCATTCTACCAAACAATTCGACCATAAAATCCTAAATCCCGTGTTTCCTTGATTGGTTCATACAGTGTAATTCCGTGCAGACTCGCTCGTTGCCCGCCCGTAAGATAACCGCCGGTTGCATAAACTTCGTCTGTGTTGGTTTTAACAAAGATTTATGCTACGTTGTCGTCCGCCGTAGATTCCTCTATGTATATTTTAAAGTTGAATGTGCTTTACGCTGTTCCTTTGTGGATTATTTCAAATATTCGTATTATCGTGCTGTTTTTTTGTGAAGTGAAGGGATGATGGAAATGTCTTAAATTCCAAGATTTTTTTTTACGCTTTTCGTGTTTCTGTGTCATTGCAATTGTTGTCAGTTAGTCCTAAAGCGAATACAAAAGAACTATCATCCCATAATAGATTTTAATAAGAAAGGTTCTGAACCACTGGCTTGTAAGTCTTCTCGATTTCTCTCATATCGTTTGCGACTGGCTCTCTTGAATTGTATGCAATAATTCTACAACTGTATATCCAAGAAGCTTGCAAATGTGCAACCAGTGGCCAAAAAGGGTGACCGTGCAGACCCTGTCCATTACCGTCCGATCGCCATTACCTCTATTCTGTGCAAGGTTATGGAAAGGGCACTGAACAGTATGTTGCTGACCTACCTTGAAAACAATGATCTCCTCAGTGACCGTCAATATGGCTTTTGCCGGGGACGGTCAACTGGCGATCTTTTTGTGTATGTCACGCATTGCTCGGGCGAGGCCATCGAGAAACACGGCGAAGCACTTGCTGTATCGCTTGATATCTCGAAGGCCTTTGACAGGGTCTAGCACGCTGGTCTACTCAGCAAGCTTCCTGCTTATGACATCCTAGCTGATTTTTGCAGCTGGATTTCAGACTTCCTTAGTGAATGGTCCATCAGAGTGGTAGTTGACGGCTGCTCTTCCGACCTTATGGCTATTGATGCCGGAGTTCCTCAGGGGTCTGTTCTCTCTGCAACTCTTTTCTTGCTGCATATCAATGACTACTTCAGCTCGGTATTGTTGGGTACGCACATGACAGTACGGTTTCAGAGAGATACTTGTCCAGCGCAAAAACCAGCGTTGCCGAAGTTCGTTCCTTGAAAGAGGCCATGGTAGAGCAGACAGATTTGACCTTGAGCCTTGTCTCTCAGTGGGGTGATGATAATCTGGTCTCTTTTAACGTCACCAAAACACAAGCGTGTCTTTTTACCGCTAAAATGAGTCGTTTCAACCAAACTCTTACTTTTCCGGGTACATCTATTCCTGTAACTGATTGGCTCGAGCTCCTAGGCATGGAGTTGACATCATATCTCAACTTCGGTGCCATCATCGAGTACAAAGCCCAAACTGCGGCCAAAAAACTGGGCATACTAAATAAGGTGAAGCGATACTTTACTCCTGGACAGCTTTTAACCCTTTACAAAGCGCAAGTCCGATCCTGCATGGGGTATTGCTGCCACCTTTGGGATAGCTCAGCTAAATACTAACTTGCCGAGCTTGACTCGGTGGAACGCAGAGCTAAAAGGCTTACTGGCGACGTAAAACTTGTGGATGCCAAGCTTCACAGCTTGGCTCATAGCCGCGAGGTTGCCTACTTGTCGGTCTTCTACAGATTGTACTTTGGTGAGTGTGCTCAAGAACTCCACAACCTCATTCCGCCAGCCCCCTTCTACCATCGGACATCTAGACGCACTGCAGGTTATCATCCCTATCTAGTTGCTATTCCACCAATTCGCACTAAGCGTTTCCAAATGCCCTTTGTTATGC
Source organism: Fissipunctia ypsillon (assembly GCA_947568875.1). Classification (NCBI taxonomy): domain Eukaryota; kingdom Metazoa; phylum Arthropoda; class Insecta; order Lepidoptera; family Noctuidae; genus Fissipunctia; species Fissipunctia ypsillon. The sequence goes on from OX387655.1 coordinate 4,589,063, forward strand.
GCACAGCAAAGGAGTGGAACTTTCTGCCTGCGTCTGTGATTCCGAACGCATACAACCCCGATCTCTTCAAAGTGAGAGTGAGCAGGCTTCTTCTGGGTAAGCTCGCTTCATCGTCAACTTTGTCGCTGTCACCTCTGACCTAGACTAGAGTCAAGAACAAACCTATCAAATAAAAATTTAAAAAATCTAATGTAAAACTGCTGCCCGCCAACCTAGAGCAAAAGCATCCTTAAAAGCATAATACTTTCAGTTTCGTCAGGTACTTGAATCGCCTAATAACGAATTCTTTTGAACACACATGACCTGTACAGTTCCAAGAATACTTGGTGGCCTTTGGATCGCGTCTTCTCAATATATAGTGGAATCGAAAATCTTGGACATCTTCCTACACTCAATTTGAAAAATTCCCTTTTCCCTTCAATCAGTCTCCTCAATTCAGTTTGCGTAATCAAATAACGTCTCGTACAAATTCTTATTGTGTTAATATCAGAAACAGATCTACATTATATTATATGTCATCTAACTGGTCATATATTTCTGTTATCATACTTGGCATAGTGCCATTTTGGTGGAATTCTTTCAAATGTTAAGAAAAGATAGGGAGATAGTACGGTGGTTTCCTGGGTGGAGCGAAATTAAGAATTATTGGAGCTTAGTTAAAGTTGACTGCGGAAGTCATAGAAATGTCTTGAAGTTAAGTTGAAGATATTTTTACTGTACTTACTAATATTGAGATATCTATAAAAGTGTTTCTTGGCCAAGTTTATCTTTGAGAGTATAACGTTCCCCATGCTTAGGTATCTGTTAAACAAATTTGACAACAGTTTCCAAAAACTTCTACTAACAATATTTCTTCTAAAATAGATAGCCAGACTCACTTGATGCATAGCAAAAAACAGAATCTTCTAAAATATTGATTAATCCTAAACCGTCTGCAAAAAGGTAAAGAGCGCGAAATAGTTTAGACCTACATCGGTATAGCCTAGTTTATTAACAAAAACACGTTGCAGCCGATAGGCCATAAAGCCTATATCAGAAAGGTAGGACAAATTCTTATAGGGTTAAACGGTTCTCTCGACCTGTGACATTCGACCTTCCACCTTCGATTGGATCGCTATTGAACAAATATGGATATTTTTTCCTTCGCTTTTCCAATAAAGTATTGCTCTTTATGATGTTTCGGTACAAAAAGAGATATTGAAATTATGAACATTTTTTCTCAAAGAATTTCGAAATGAGAATCTTTGGTTTCGTCTTTGATATGCTATATATAATTATGGTTTATTGCCTTTTATGTAGGAGAATTGTGAGAATGTTCAAAATATACAAAAGCGGCTAAAATACAACTTCTTTAACACAATTTATTTTGCCTATAACTCAAGCTTCCTCTTTTATAAGTAAATAAAAAACTACGCCATCAATATAATACGTGCATAGACGTTCCCGTCAATTGAATTTCTTAAAAGAACTAATACATTGTATTTGATGCAAAATGTATAGAACGCTATCATTATTCTATATTGTGTTGTGTCGATCACAAACCTACGGTACATTGGTAAACCACCTGTGAAAAAGACAGGATAAGTACAGTATCTCCGTTCAATTCGCAACTTCCAACGCCATCTAGTAGCAGACGACGCAAAGCGTATTTACAAAGTCCGCGTTTACACAAAAACAAGTGAACCACTACCAACTGTACCCTCTCTCAACACAAATAAATATTGTATGTATGTATGTGTCAGTTATTTTATATTTCCCAACATCAGTGAGTCTCGAGGACCGATACCGGAAATCAAATGAGCCGGTCCATGTCGAGCGGATCTTCGCAGATGATGTCATTGACAGACTTCCTGAGAACTATGCGGCGGCGACGTCTTGAATACGGATAGAAGGATAATGTTTTGTTATTCATACTCGTGTTTGTGTTTGAAGTGCAGTTTTGGTTGGTTTGTACCATTTCGGGTACAGTTGGGACAAATGTAGCACGAGAAAATAAGGAGAGAATACAAATGAAGATATTTTTCGCCGTTGGTGGTGATGCTTGAAAAATATATCTAAATTCATACCCAAAAGATATGCCATGAAATAACCGAAATATTTTTAATGAAAAGAGAATGACTGAATATAAAATTGGAGTATCAATAATTCTAGCCACTAGGTATAGTCTGAAGTTAAAAAATAGAAGAAAGATCTTAACCTAAAAAAAAGTATAACATAACATCACGCCTACGAAGAGTTAGGCAGAGGTGTACCCACATTTCACCAGTTATGTTTAAGTCCTATGTAACAGGGGGCGAACCTATTGCTATCAACCGGGCACAAATCCAGATTCCGGGCTTCTACTGAGAAATTCTAGATAGAAACACCAAATAACACTTTTCCCGACCCGGGAATCGAACCCAGGACCTCATGATCAGCAGTAGCGCTTGCGACCACTAGACCAACGAGGCAGTCAGAAAAAAAGTATTATTTTAGAAATATCGTCATCCTCTCTTGCCCCCATCCCAATTTATTTGGGGTCGGCACAACATATCTTCGTCTTCCATACTTCTCTATTAGTCATCAGCTTAGTAGTCAAATACATTGTTTTAGAAATATACAAGCACATTACATATCTAAACTCACGCTTTCTTCCCATGGGGGAAACTAAAGAACGCCACCTGCTATGATCCTTGCATTCTCCGTTTGCTTCGTTTACGTTCATAGATCAGGTCATTTATATCAGGCCCACACGCCGGTTACGAGAAATATAATATCCAAATATATGAAACCTCACATCACCATTGCATCACTGAACAAACACTAACGGATTATCATAAATGAGTTATCTGTGATAGACAAACACAATACCATTGCGGAATTCATTAGCAAATAACAGTGGCAAACAGCTTTAGCTATCAACGAAATTGATTGTGATTCAAATCTGACCAGAACATCGATCAGATTATGAAACGTTTTATACATACTTGTTGTATTTCTAAATGCAATAAACAATATTGTCGAATTCACCCTAAGCAGCAGAGATTAGTATTATAAGTATCATAATTTCAAAATTGTCTACCTGGTGATATAATTCATTTAGTTGAATTACTTCCCCTTTGATTTTAATACGATTTATGGCTCTTCATCGTCTGTGCGTTGAAGCATTCATCCAGTTTTTGCCTGCTTTCTGGCACATTTTGCATATTACCATAAAATAAACTGGCGACATTACAACCGCAGCCTTAAAATTTTTACATTTTTGTCGTGAAAAGCTTTTCGCCATTCGATAAAGGGTTCCCTAGAATGTGTACCAAATTCGTGATTCCTTTGTGGAGTATTTGAGGCGTAAGAATCCAATATAAATCGGTCGGCAGTGCTCTCGCGCTGTACATATACATCAGTAACACAATTTTATATAAAAAAAATATTGGGAAACCAGGCAAAATTGGACATTGGAGTATTTTATATACAATCTTCTTTTCTGTATTTTTTTTAAATTTTTGGCTCATTAGTTTCGGAGATAAGGGGGGGTATGGTCAATTTTCGTCTATTTTCTTAAATAACTTTATTATTAGTCGCATTTCTTAAATATTCGGCTCCATTCGTGTGATTACGGTAAAAATGTTTACTGCCGACTCCCTGTAGATATAGGACAATGATAACTTTTTATTTGATTAAGGATTACAGCTGAGTTTCCGGGATGTAAGGTAATAAACTTTGATTAAGGGTTTCAAGGGTTGTTGGAACATTTCCGTAGAATCCTAACGTGTTTTTGAAAGGATTTTTGTTACTAAAATGAATAATGTTTTATTTCCTCTTCCAACACTGACGTGACTTTTTCTAACACGTGGGGCTTACAGTCATATTTTTTTTTGTAAAAATTTTAGTTTCAGAGTTGAATAAAATAAATAGCAACACAAACAGAACGATTCCAACCGTGCCAATTTCAAGATGTCCTGTTATTTATGCCAACTAATTAAATAAAATGTCCATTCAAATTTGTTGGTTAACTTGAAAATGTACGTCAAAACAGGCCGCCTTAATGAAACAAAGAGGGTGGAAATTCAAATGTTGCTTATTATTTTGTATAATATAGGTCCTCTCGCTTTCGATATTAAAGTACTGAAATCAGGAAATATTGTTCGAAATACCGTTAAAAATCGCATATTTTATAACTGTTTCTCAATTCCATCAATTCTAATGAAAGAATTAATTCTTCTTGGAAAGCTGTTATAGTTCATAATTTTACAGATACAGCATTTTATAATTTATTTCCTTATCATAATATTGATATGAAACTGAAATGACATGTCATGAATTTTACACTACTCTAAACTCTTTAACCGTAGCTAAATATTTTTATTTTTCGCTATACCTTTATCTTCTTTCAACTACAGGCAAAACCCATATATGTAGTGCGAGCGAGTAAAGACTTTAATGATTTATGCAAGCGGTTCTCTTTTGACTTGTTTTCAACCAAAGGCTCGACGCGATGGGTTGAACCTTGAATTCTTCAAAATTAATTCTTAATGTTAATATTAGTTCTGATTCTTATTCTATTTTATATTATGGTGGTTCATTCCTTATCTTTGGCGGTACCGATTTGACGATTGGTGCGCTTCTTTCTTGATGACTCGTCGTGTATAAGATCTCTTATTGTGTTAATGTTTAACTAGCCGTGAAAACCTATAATTGGCTTCATGTTTTTTATTCCAGTATATTTATTGTATTTATGTAAAGCTGTTGGTTTTCCACGTGATAAATAAATAAATAATTTTCTTTTTCCGTGCACTTACCGATTTTATCCCTGTTTTGAAATATATTATTACGACACAATATAGCTTAAATTCTTTTAAAACAGTTTCAATGAAGTCAAACTTATTTTTCAGAATCTCCTACAAAAAAAAATACAATTTAAACTTATACTTAACTTAAACTTACTTAACTTATAAAGATATTTAACTGTGTGTACATAAATCATAAAATAAATAAATTTCCAGAAAATAGTCCAATGATACTCCGACACATCGTTCCTACGGACGATTAATTGAGTAACAATGTAAATAAACAAATTATCACACTTGACTAAAGCACAAAATTACAGGCACCATTGCACGATAGATTTTCAAACGATAGAAATTCAATTTACCGGCTATACATTATTGTCATGTCCTTAGGAAAGCTATTACAATGAAATATAGGAGTGCTTGGGAACTGTGAAGATTCCGACAGTGATAAGACGATACAGAGATAAGAGGTACTCGGTTATAATTATGTTGGTATTGCGATGTAAGGGGAAATAATGGAGGAATGATGGTGATTATCTGACAGATAAGGGAGTTGTGTAATATCTGACAGATATAAAATATCTGAAAGATAAGATTTTTTTTGTTAATTTCTCGTGCGTAGAAACAGTTTTCTTTTTTGATTAATAATTTAATATTATAATACCAGCTTATTATTGTCCCCCTGCAAGGCAAAGGTCTCTTCTCATACAGAGAAGGCACGAGCATTGATCACCACGCTTGCTCAAGACGGGGTGGAGATTTCAGACTTATATTAACTAAAAGTCTAGGTTTCCTTGCGACGTTTTCCTTCACCGATGCACAAATTTAGTAATCAATCAACTCAGCCTATCGCAGTCCACTGCTGGACACAGGCCTCTCCCAGGCTGCGCCACAACACCCTGTCCTCCGCCTTCCGCATCCAGTCTGTCCCAGCCACCTTCTTATGGTCGTCGGTCCATCAAGCTTGGGGGCGTCCCACACTACGCTTGCCGATACGTGGTCTCCACTCCAGGACTCGTCTGCTCCACTGGTCATCGGTCCTTCGACAAACATGGCCAGCCCATGGCAGCCATGTTAGTAATGTCCAAGGTAAACTAATAATTTTTAGAATAAAAAAATATATAGTATTCATCATTTCTCCACATCTTACTTTAATTATTTGTTCTGCACTTAGATAGTACCTACTTGAAATAACGAATGGTAATCATTGAATTACTGAACGAGTTTCTGAGTTTCTGTGCTCAAGGGCAATTAAATTAACAGACTTTCTGATAAACAAGACGAATTCAGAGAGTAGCTATGTACTGAAGATGTTCTCGGAAAAACCTCTTTTAAATAAAATGATTTATCCTTGAAACATATTCAAAATGAAGAGGCATAAAATCACATGTTTCCAGTTACTGAAATGAGACTAAATAAATAACATCTCATCATCAATTATATCCAATTTTTACATGGAGCCGTATTCATCATATCGATATTCCCAAAGTAAAATAAAAAAATAAAATACATTCACCAAAGACTTCCGATAGACATCAAAAGTAATCCGAATCTTTTCACCACCATTAAAGAAATTCGTGTATAATTTTATTAAAAAAACTCGTAATTATCACGTATTTTCGCGGTTCTCCCTCCCTCCTGTCCTCCCTTGTAGGAAATTTTAATTCCAAACGAGGGATTATGGTCTCAAGTCAGTTCGGGTCCTATTTCTGACGTACTCAGTACCCTGTAGTCAAGGGCTTTCGCGGTCAATAATCCCACTTTATGGTATTTTTGTCGCAATTGTCGTTAATTGAGTGCTTTTGCTTGTAATTAGCGGCTTATTATGGGGACTTCCCCAATTTAAATATGCTTTTATTTAGGTAAGGTAATTCCTCTTCTAAAAACGAACATCGGAATTTGCAATTCGGAACGTACAGGGAGATTGTGGATATGGTATTAGGAAATGCTATTTATGATGTCTTTTAGTGATGTGAAAAGCGTTGGACGGAAATGTCTTCATTTATGGTTCAATTTTAATGAAAAAAACTATGGTTACAGTACGCTAAACTCTCATTTAAAAGCGTCTAAAAACTATTGTATAATTTCTCAAGTTGATGTTTCTTTTACAACGTCTATATCACCTTTTACTACTAAAATAATTACTGAAGTATCCACCGAATTCAGCTTAACTTCTTGAGTCTCTTTTGTACCTTTGCATAATCTATTCACTACACTCGTGTGAAATTGTAACTTAATATTTTATTTCTCATTCGAATAAGGCTTCTGTACTCTCTCATTTGTACCACGCATCATTCACGCCAAAGAAACGTACATAGGTACGTCTTTTAATCTTCAAATCACATTCCTCATATTCCACTAATCTTCTCACCGTGTCTTCTAAACCAGGGCGACGCTCAAAGCCTCCGGAACGCCCATTCATATTTAATCTTTGGTAAGCCGATTTTCATTTTAGTAATCCCCGAATTCCAACGATTGTTCTTGCTAACCTAACAACGGCAGTAATTAACAATAATTTATAAGGGTAAGTGAACTTATTTTGAGGTCTGATCTTTGAACTTAAGTTCGAACATGAGACCCTTAGAATTGAGCTCGGGGGTAGTAAATAATTCTGCACTGATTAATCGTAGTTTTGATGGGGGCTACCTGTATAACAAAGGTTTGGGATTATCTTGGTGCCTATTTTGTGGTGTTTTTAACTCGGGTACGTGAGTATTGGAGTGTTCCTAACATGTCAAAACCTCCTCAGAGACCATCAAGTCCTGGTAGCTCTGTGAATTACTTTTATTGTGACTGTGGGTATCTGTGATTGTGGGTACATATTTATTTAGGAGCCCGAAAGTATGACGAAGCTGCCTCAGGATATTGATAACATTCATTGTATATTTACGTATGTCAAATAGCAATATGATTATTTGTAAAAGTCTAGATCCACATCTATTTTTAATGGTGACCAATTCTACCAATGTAACAAAGGTTAGAATCTACCACCACGAGAAACTCTACCATTTACAGAATCTTTTTCATAACCTATTTCGTTTGCTAAAATTTTTAATTAAATAACTAAACCTGAAAATGGTCAGTGGTAAAGGTAATGTCAATATTGTAAAAGTCCCTTTTCGTAACAGAAAAATATGTTATTGGCGACGGCAAAGAAGATTGATGATAATGCACTTTCTTCTTTAAAAGACTTTGATTGAAATATAGCTTCTGACTTCATGGTTGAGGAGAATTAAGAAGTTTTTCTAAAGGTAGATGTAATTTTTGCAGTGAAATAAAAACGAATACCTAATGCAATGGAAGTCAAAAGCAATGTTTTAGAGATATCAGAGTGAGATAATGTTATTATTGCGAAAGGAAAACAGGATTCTAATTTTCAAAACACCTTTCTGTAATCAATGAATTTTACTATAAATTGTTTTGAAAAATATTGAACAGCAGATAATCTTAAATTAATCACCTTAAAATACTCCCTAAATGCTACCAATCCAGGAAACATTAATGGAAGTGGAATTTATTCTTGATTTAATAAAAACATTTTTTCCGACCACTTTAGGACTAAAAGCTAAAGGGAAAGACAACGTAGACCGACATCCAAATAGAATTTGGTTTTAGTTCGTCTCGTAAAAATAAATCAAACGACTTTAAAATCAGGATTCCACGTAATCTCTCTTTCTATTACTCCGAAGAGTTCCCGGTCCATTCGAAAATAAACCTTGAATTTATGGCGCTAAGAATCAAAACGGCTTTACATGACACCAATTCAATTTAACTTGAAGGAAAATGCTTAATCGCAAACAAGTCTCTATTTTATAGACGATAAAGTTTAACTTTGAATATTTTGGTTTAAAATGTATCGTTTTATGAGTAAATATTTTTCTTGAATTACCTCATCTTTTATACAGTTAGTAAAGTTTTCCTTGTGTATAATAAATACGCATAATTTTTATGTAGGTACTTACTGGTATATAAATTAGATTTAGGACCGGTTACGCTTTTAGATTAAACTTAAAAATAATGATTTTCACAGAATTTATCACCGAACAACATCGTATAAATCAGATAACTTTAAAAAAAATGAGTCACAGAAAAAGGATGTCTTAATATAGTTAATTCTATTTCCACCACACATTCCTTTTCAAATTGCGATACCACCACCACACATTACTGTGACGCAGAACGAGGTAAATGCAAAATAAAAAGTAAGCTCCTTACAAGAAATATGTACAGAGGATCCCTAAGTTATGTATGGTGCTTAGCAACGTTTTTTGGCAAAGGAAAACGTTAGGTGAAAAAAGAAAGTATAAAGTATAATAAAAGAGTTTATTTGTGTAAGATACAGGGTGTTACTCTGTTGTAACGGCTTGGTACGGTCGTTAGTGAGATCCCACCGTGTGATATGTTTAACGTTAATAAAATTACTTAAACATAGAAGAACTTGGAACATAGAAGTATTGTTTTCATAAATTATGTAGGTAGAAAAGATGGTTAGCACTGCGGGTGAAAATGATCTAGGTGGGTGTGTAGACACTATTCTTGATTTTAGAATATTTATAAAGTGTTGAGAAACGCCGTTCTGTTTTCTGTATGTCTGAAGATGGACTACACAACATTTATTTGAAAATAAGTTTTAGTGCGTCTCACTATCAATGAAGTAAGTAGGTACTTTCAACAACATTCTAATCAGTTAAGGCGACTATAACTGACTTTTATTGATTTTAAACTGAAGATCACGTCTAAACGAGTAGTGTTAATGTTTTGGAAAAAGTACAGGATCATTTTTTATCATTACCCAAATTTTCACAGGGTGTTATACCCATGAATACACCTTTCACTATGGGACCAACTATGAAATCACAAAAAAAAAATGCTATTTCGTACATTTTGGTCGGGTAGGTGTTGAACTTTTATATGAAACAGCAGATTTTTTTTCGTGATTTTAGAGTTAGTCCCATCGTGAAAGTTGTTTATATTCATGGTTAGAACACCATGTAAAAATTCGGTTATTGATAAAAAAATTGCCCAGTATAAGTTAAATTGATGCATTTTCTTATATACAGGATGTAAGGGACAGTCCTACGCAGACTGATGGGGTGAATTCAGTATATCATAATAAGATGACCGGTACATGAAATTATTTCAAGAACGTTATGGGAATCCACTAAACCTGATTTATTTTATTACCTCACACGCAATGTATCGTTACCGTGACAAAACGCGCATAGCGAACGGCAGCGCAGCGAGCCTTCAGCCACCGAGTATTTCAACATCCATTGGTGATTTTTGATTTTAGCTGTTTTATTTACATAAATGGAGTGCTGCGTACAGAGAATGTACAATGAAATAAAGGAATAGTAACTGATGTAGCGGAATATTCCCCTCACATAATAAATACAGCACGTAGGGTACTTACCAATTATTTCGTTCAAACTAATTTTTATATGTACCCACTATGTATTAATTTTTGGCAACAGTTTTGTATATAAGGAACCGACTTTTGGAAATATACTTACTACACCTTTTTTTTTTTTTTTTTGTGGATGGGAAATCATCAAATGACTTCTCCCGCTCTGGGCGGAGCGGGAGGGCGTGTCAGACTTTTACTGACTAAAACCCACCCGTGTTCCTTCTGTTGCCTGTGCCGGGGCCACGGTAACTCTTTCGAACATCCCGCAACCCTAGCTGGCATCGGCCCTAGCGGACCCCGTCAATAGTGCTGACATCTCTTTGAGGCGCGCGTGGAACACGACGCGCCGTCGACTCGGACTTGGTCCTTACCGGACGGCGAGCTACCCATTGCTCGCCGTCCGCAAGCCCGCGCCTACGGTGGCCGGGAATCGGCTGCCAATTCCCGACGCCCGGCGTCTCCTGCGGCGACTAGGGGCGTGAGGGTGCAAAGCTTGCCTCTCCCTCACGCGTCCCGCCTCCTCCTTCACGAGCATTACTGCTTCGCAGAAGGAGGTAATGGCTTCCCATGCACTCTCGCTCCGTACCATGGCCTGGACCAGGGCCGGACGCGAGAGATCGCCGCCGCCGATCGCTTCCGCGAGGACACGGCGGTGCTCCGCCCAAGCCGGGCAGACCTCCACCGTATGCTCCACCGTGTCCTCCGGGCGATCCACACAGTGGTGACTCCCGGGCGTTTCCTCCCGCCTTATCCGGAACAGGTACCTCCCGAAGCACCCGTGTCCGGTGAGGACCTGCGTCAGGCGGAAGGTGAGGACGCCGTGGCGCCTCTCCAGCCACTCCTCAAAGAGGGGACTTATTGGGTTGCGACAATCGCACTCTCCATGCCGCCATGAGATCCTGCCGGAGCTCTGTCCGCCGTGCTGCGATTTCTCGCGGCAACGGAGTTACGCCCCGGCGTCCTGCCTCCTCGCGCCACTCCCAGATGTGCGCGAGGACTTTTGCCTCCAGATCCCATGGCGGTAATCCGGCAAGACTCACTACACCTGCATTGGCGTCTCATTTTCATACCCTGCGTATATAAAAGTGGTGACCCCGACGGAAGAAACTTCTCGAAGCAAAAATGAACCCGAGCATTTCAAAACTGAACGATGGAAGCGAAACATCATCACCGCAAAAAGATCCGCACGAACTGTCAGCCGTCTCGTACAACCAACGGATACCGCTTCTATAGAGAAACAGAATCAAGCTTTGGTTCCTGCAATTTGAAGCGATCGTGTCTGCTGGAAAACTAACCGACAAGGAACTATCAGAGCTGCTCATCCGCCAACTCGACCTACAAGATCTAGACGAAATTCAAGACATCATGTTCGATACCAAAATTGCAACAGAAAACAATAGATACGCCACCATGAAGATGAGGCTCATCCAAACCTACGACGAGAGCGACCACACTAAACTCGAGCGGCTACTGTCCAACGTTGAACTTGGAGATTTGAAGCCTTCGCAACTGCTACGCCGCACAACATTGCTGAGAACACGCTGCGTGTTATATGGACGAAGCACCTACCGCCATCCGTACGCGCCATTCTAGCTGTGAGCGAAACTATAGCCAAGAATACCGAACTAAACGAGCTAAAAGGCTGAAAATACGAAAAAAAAATGAAAATTTTCCTGAGAATATTTCCGGTAGAATATGATTCAAAATAAGGAGCTGAATGCACCCTGTTAGTTTGCGGAGGGCTGTCCCTTACACCCTGTATAACATAACATCACGCCTTGTTTCCTGGAAGGATTAGGCAGAGACGTACCTATAGTACACCGACATTTCGCCAGTTATGTTTAAGTCCCATGTAATAGGGGGCGAGCCTATTGCTATCTACCGGGCACAAATCTAGACTCCGGGCTGCTACTGAGAAATTCCAGAGCATTTTCTTAATAACTTAATATGTGAATATTTTAGATTATGTTTATATTACAAGTGCAATTAATTTGTAAAGTTATGTCTAACGCGGATAAAAAATCGAGAGTCATGCATCATCATATTTTTATGAAACCTTCACAATTTTATAGATAATTTAATTATTTATCTTTTAGTATACGTGTTTTAATTTAATACCTTTTGTTTTATGCATAATAAATTAATAATGCGTCTAATTTGGGACAGCGCTTCATGATGGGCGAGTCTTATTTTCACAGAACAGCAAGCTATGCACTCAAGGCCGTTGGCATATATCTGTGTCTAAGTTCTATGATTACAAAAGTATCGGTCGTAGTCCATGCAGCCTGTCTTCTTCTTTCAAATATCTCCATTAGCTACCAGTATTCTTCACCTTTCTGACCACAATATCTTTCCGCAATCCATCCACCATTTCTTTGGTTTTGTTTTAGGATTATCACAGTTATCTGTCTGCATATGTATATCTATCTATTAATCTATCCATATAATAAAATCGTTGCTAAGTCAAAGCTGTTCATTGAATATTTTTGAAAAAAAAGAATTGCTACGAGGTTTGGGAACGATTCTAATGCCGAAAATATAGTTTGTAGAATTTTTGTCTGTTTATCTGTTTGTCTGAATGTATGTTCCAGCATCACACAAATACAACTGGATGGATATTGTTCAAATATTGCATAGATATTCCCTATAAGTCTGGTCAAAGCTACAAATTATCATGCTATTTGCTATGGGGGATGTGCTATATTGCAATATGTTTTTTTTTTTTTTCTATAGTTTACCGCAAATTGAAAAAAGACGAGCCAAAACGTTGGAATATTACAGATTGTTACAGATATTAAGTTTTAAATGGCGATATACAGAGAGCTATGTTGTCAATTATGACATATGTTCACAATCAACTGATATATTATTTTAGTGATAGCTGTTCCAGGCATAATCTGTTAGAATGCATCAGTCAGAGTATCAATGTTGTGCCATTAGATACATATAGAGGAACGCAGGTATTCATTAATTCACTTGAAACGAAAAACTTTGCAAGCAATGGGAAATTGCTATTGAAGACTACGGGAGTGCGGGTGTCGACCTCAGGACGAGCTGCTTTTCACACGGACAACTGCACGTCAGTTGTTCCCGCGTCACCAGTCCTGACTCTCTTCATATGTATAATATTTAGGCCGCTGAAACCAAAACTACAAACGTAGTATACAGGGAGTTTTATAAAAATTTGACCTCTATTTTAGTATATTGTGGTGTCTTACGACTTCCACGCGAACGAAGTCGCGGGCAGAATCTAGTACTTATTAAATTAAAGACGTTTTTCGTGTCTGCTTGATGTGTGACCGCGTTATACTTCTGAACTACATAACGGATTTTGATGCGGTTTTCACATTTAGAGAATTTATTCCGGAAAGTTTATGCGTATATTTATGTAACTAACATTTTTATAACCGACTTCAAAAAAGAAGGACATTTTCAGTTTGTCGGAATCTTTTTTTAAGAAAGAATTCTCGATGTTTTGTCGTAAAAACTGTGCCAAGCGGGGGCTGGTCGCTAAGTAATATATAAGTCTTCTATAATCTTTCTCAAAGCACTTCAAACCACAAATCGGGACTACCAAAATACACCCCAATTTTCCTCATCCACACTAAAAACAAAACACTACCCAAGCTCTTTTATCTAAGTTCTATCTAAGTTGTATCTAAGTTAAGTCTAAGGATTGATTTATGGAGGTATGTATTATTGTGGCTTATCCTTCTTATCCCTCGTAATTAAGTCCGACTGTGACCGTAATCTGGGTACTACGGAGTCAACCTGTCTCTTAGTTAGAATTCCTATGACATCGAAAACGGAAAACAAAGAATGACTCTTGATTTGTGAGAATTAGTTGGTGTGTGATGCAAGAAAATTATAAAATTTAGAAAATTTTGTGTTAGTAATTGATTCAGAGGTAATTTTTAGTAAACAATTAAAAAAGTTGCAGATATTTCTGTTTGTTAACACATAAATTAAAAGTCTTCTGAAAGGGTTGAAGAAAACATGACATAATAATAGTCAATAGTACGGTGACTGCCTCGTTGGTCTAGTGGTTGCAAGCGCTACTGCTGAGCATGAGGTCCTGGGTTCGATTCCCAGGTCGGGCAGTGTTATTCGGTTTATCTATCTGGAATTTCTCAGTAGCAGCCCGGAATCTGGATTTGTGCCCAGTAGATGGCAATAGGCTCGCCCCCTATTACATGAAAGTTAAACATAACTGGCAAAATGTGGGTGTTACTGTAAGTACACCTCTGTCTAACCCTTCGGGAAAACAAGGCGTGATGTTATGTTATGTAGTACGGTTATATTTTTTTTCGCTAACTCTGTTATGTAAATTTAGGAATGGAAAGCAAATAGTAATTTGCTTTACGAATCTTTTGATTCGTAAAGCAAATATACATTTTTACCATGTTTAAAAAAACATGGCAAAATTGTGTATTGCTTTAAAATACTTGCAAACAACAATGTAAAAGTAAAACAACAACAAATAATCTCATTTTTACATTAAAATCATAAACTGAACAACTACAAATTATTAAGTATTCAATATTCCTTCAATATAACTTTGATTATTATCTTAATTTCAAGTTCGTTCATTTTAATGGTTCTCAAATCGGGAAACCCTGTTAATTAACCGGGTAAAACTCATTGTTTTCTACTTGAAAAGTAACAGTTATATTATAATTTGAGAAGGATGGTAAAAGCTGCCTAATAAATGAGTTTATTTAAATAAATTGGTCGAAGCGAAGCAATTTGTTGTTGCCTTCGTTATAGTATGTATTATTAGATATTTCGATACTCTGTTTAGAGTGCGGTATAGGAATTAGATAAGAAAGCCAGTTTATAACGTAATATAAAGATCCACTACTTGAACATTAAATTCCTCTTTTCTGCTTTTGCTACGACTCTGACAGTTAGTTAACAACTTCCCTGTCCCATACAACGCATTTTTCACAGTTTTTTCTTCTGATGAGTTATATATAACATTCTTATATACCATAAAATATAATTTTCATAATTACATGTAGATTTATCCTATTTTGGTTATTTTATGACTCATATGTGACTCATGACGTAGGGCGAAAACTTCTCTCGTGAGTCATATATGACTCATTGGACAGGGAAGTTGTTAAATAAGCGAAAGTCCAAGTGACTGTATGTATCTACCCCTAAAGAAAACTAACCTAACTGTATTTTTGTATAATTGGATAAACATGCAACCTATAAGTAACATATACTTACAAGCACTTCTAACCAAACATTCGAAACGCAAATATTCTAAAATTGCACTGCTTCTAAGTCCCTACAGACACCTGCAAGCAAAATTACAATAATGATATTTCCTAGACACAGCACTACCTGTACACTCCTGTACTTAAACTGTACGTGACTTCTGCATACGACTTCATTCAGTATTGAATCTGCTAAAAGCTCTGCTCATGAGGGAACTCAAGCGTGAAAGGCGAGTGTATCCTACGCAACGATATCAATGTACTTACGTATATTTGATGGTCAACAAAAGGTGTTCTTGCATATGGTAAGGGGTAAAGGTGCGTTTGAATTTAGAAGTATTTGTTATTATTGTGTTCTTAGGCTCACTTGCATCACAAATCATTAATGCGTAAAGATGACAGAGACAGAATGATGATTGAAATATGTTTAGCGCTCAACGTATTTAGTGACGATTTCTACCAGTTTTTTTTTTTGCGCTTTATAGTCTCTAATTAATCAATACAAATAATAAAATTATATCCTTACTTAAATAAAACATTACAATATAACATCCTAAACTAACTAAAATTATTAAAAAAATAAAATATGGCGCCGAAAAATGCCTCCGCATCGCTGTCGACCCAAGAGACTAGCGGCATTGCCACGTTGTATGACAGTGCTTAGCCTCTGGCCCAGGTAAAAGTCAGCCCTTGGGTCACGGGAAGTGTAAACCAGCCGTTTGGAGATTTCGTTGTACAAACAGTGAGCACTCGGACCCCACAAATTACCGATAAGGTTATTATACTTTCGCCACTTGAGGTTTTCCGCAGCCACAGCAGCAGTGCCAGCACAGCACGCCAAGCCAGGAAGATGGGATGGCACAAGAGTGTCGACACAAGTTGCGTCCTACACTATAGGCCTACCAACATACCATGGAAATAAAGACATGCCGTCCGGTCTCTTGACATCGTCGCGTGCCAAGCCATTGGGTTCTAATACAGCTGGAACGCCGACTGTGACAAGGACTCGTCGGATAATGTCATTAATGTTCGCGTGCCGCGCTATGCGACCCGCACTTCGGCTGCAAGAACGGCTGTGATGTCCGAGGCTGTTGACAATTTCGCCACAGTGACAGCGATGAGGAAAACAACAAGGGGCTCCTAGTCGCAGGGAAGCAGCGAGGCGGAAAGTAGTGTCGTCCAACAAAGTGCCTATGTTTTACGACGGTAGTACATGAAGCCACATACCCGACTCATACTTACCCACAGCCAGCAGACGCGCACGCTTTGCAGTAGTAGCAGAGGTGTTAAGTAAATTGTTCTGTACTACTCTTCAAAGCGGCTCATCCCACCGGCTCTGGGAATATGGATTGTCAGGTGGATCTGAATTCAGGCAAGCGAGTCTCCAAGCATCAATAGCCACGGTGAAGCACGGCACGTCAAAATTAATCATTATGGAGGCTAGGATTTTCCTGATTAAATTCTCAGTGCCGTGGACCGAGGATATAAAAGCCGGTAAACTGATACTAGAAATTTTGCGGACGCCGAGGCCTCCCATACGAATGGGAAGAGTAGCTTGTGCCCAAGCTCGGTCGTCCATGGCCACATTTAAGATTGAAGTTAATGTATGCCGGATAATTTGGTTGGTGAGTGTGCTTCCATAAATGGGAAGCGCCAAAGGAAATATGTTAATTTAGAGCCGAAACAGCAGTTAAGAATTGAGGTTATAGCTGAATGAATGTTAATTTGGAAAAATCCTTCCGAAACGTCATTAAAATTTTGAATTTTTTCCTCAATAAAAACGGGAAAGGAATTTTCAAAGATTTGGGGAACCAAGGAGGTGGAAAGAGCTTTTTTCAATAATTTTGATATCTGGGGCTATTGTCAGATAACTGTCAGTACTGTCCGCTAAGAATAGTTCACATTTTGAAAGGTTGAGATCGAGGCCAATGGAATGACGTTCATTTTTTTAAGAAATGAAAGTCATTTAAAACAGTTTCTGCATCGCCTCCCAAGGTTCCATCTTCAAGATACCAAACGTTAAATTTGGAATTTAGCTGTCGAATAATTGGGTGAATGGCTAAGCTAAAAGTCACTGGCCCGAGGGGGTCACCTTGTTGACAGCCAACAGCAGATTCCAGAAGGTTGTCCCGATATAGTAATTTTGAAGGGTGCCTGTAACATTGCCAAAGGAAACTATAAATTTGGGGTATTTCTTTTTTTAGTTTCTACCAGCAAGTTGTCCCTATTAACAGAATTAAAGGCATTCCTTATGTCAACCTTCAGGATGACCTCTCCTTTACCAATATTTAGGTAGGTCGACAAGGCGTATACGGCAGCCTCAGAGCCCCCTTTGGTGCCATACAACGGTACCGGTGACGGGTGACGGTTCCCACGGCAATGGGACGAATGCCGCCATCCCTCTTACGCAGGGCGCATAGATTCGCCCCGTACAGAACGTCGATGACGGCCTCGTTCACCTTGCTGGAGAGCATAAAGTTAATCAGAGCCGCAAACTCCTTCAAGAGCAACTCACCAGCCGCCCCGGCGCCTGAACTGATAAAGTCCTTAAGGTGATGAGGACTCAGGCCATCGAGACCGCCAGCGGAGCCGCTTCGGAAGGAGAAAATGGCTGTGATCAACTCTCGACCTGCAATAGTGAGGGAGTGATTATCCGGATCAGGGAGTCGGGGGGGGGGGGCTGGGGCAGGTCCAGTCGACGGTCTTTCTTTTCCCGACCCTTTGCTCTCCAGAGCAGTGAATATTTCTGGAGAATACGGTGCCACCACATCACTACAAAAAAGGATCCTGGCTACTCCGCTAATGTCACATTCGCCTAACTTAGTTTCTACCAGATGGGATATCCTCTTGAAGTGGCATATCTCTGTGTAAAGTCTTTTTGGTTGCCAAATTCTTTTGTACATGTAGAATTCTGTAAGGGTAGGTGAGCAGCTGTTCCCAAGCACTTTGCGAGTTCTCCCGGGCGGCAAGACGAACGCAACCTGCTAGGTGTTGTGCCACTAGTGGTCTAGCGCCGCGGGTAACTCGCTTCAAAACAGGAATAGAGTTTTTGAATTTTGAAAGGTTTTTCCAAAACGACACCGGAACCCGCCGACTCCGGTGGTCTGTGCACCTTTCCAATATGCATATTCAGACCCCGCTTACTTTTGAAAAACCGTGCCTGGGTACATAGGGGACATCTCTCCAGGATGCTCAGTGATGTCGAAGGTTGACAGGCACTAACACTATCATCCACCACATCGCTGCTACCACTCAGCATGTATATAAAGTTTTAAGCTTAAAGAATAACTTAAACAAAATTAATAACAATAGAAACTAAATCACTAAATAAAACACTTAAACGTCTATGTGACACCGATGACAACTTGTGTGACGGGAGCAACGCAATCGCGCTGGTGGCCTAGGGCGCCGCACCGCAGATGCATCAATATGCATCTGCGGTGCGGTGCCCTAGGCCGCAGCCCTGGCAACCGTTGCCGGGTAACAGACGGGCTGGCATCGCATCCACAACGTCGCGACGATTTTTTGGCTCGTTATAACACCCTCAAATTATCTTTAATTTTTAGTTCATCTGGTGTGCATATCCGATGAGATATAACACTCGTGAATTAAATTATATTATGTCAATACGTCTAAGGGAAAACATTCGTAAGGGCCATGAAATTCAAATTTTCTTTCGTGTTTTGCAAATAGTAGCTTTGCTTAACGTTTTATGTTATTCAAAATACGATTTGCGACCGTAATGGTTACTCAATAATGTATATATTCAATATTCATCAAAGTCGTAATATACTTTGATACTTGACATGATTTTCTGTCTTTATTTTATTAGATTTTTCAAACTAAATATTGAGCAATAATGAGACCGTTGATATCTATATACAAGGTGTAACATAATTAACGCACAACCTCTTAAGGGGTCATTGTACTCATCATTATGAACAACTTTTACTAAGGGACCAAACCTGAAATCGCGAAAAAAAATCAGCTGCTCCGTTCATTTATGGTCGCATAACTCGTCAAAATGTAGGGAACAGCTGATTTTTTTTCGCAATTTCAGGTTTGGTCCCATAGAAAAGGATAGATATTTCTACCAGTTTACTCCTACCGCAAGCCACGTCAAAGAACTTCTTTCGTCAAAAGACAACATTTAATACCTACAGGGACAGAATAACAGCTGTCAAATTTTCAAAAGAAGAAGCTCTTTGCAGCAGTGTTACTTTTCAAGCTACTTGATTATTTTTGCGTTTATGTCTCTAACCTTTTCCTGTCTCCTTGTTCCAGGGGTGGTGTTAGCCTAAGATGGTGTTGGCGTTGGTGGTCGGAGTGCTGTGCGTGTGGGGCCGCCTGAGCGACGCAAACCCTGAAGCGAAGCGGCTATATGACGATCTGCTTTCCAACTACAACCGTCTGATCCGGCCCGTCGGCAACAACTCTGATCGGCTCACGGTCAAGATGGGGCTTAGGCTTAGTCAGCTCATCGACGTTGTAAGTATATTTATGTCAGATTTACTAGACTGAAGCATTTTTTATCTTATACTCATTAACTAGCAACAGATTTGGCTTCAAGTGAACTTAACATAACTTTAAAGCCAAGCGCATGTTACAGCCGCAACGGGTCACAGCTCAACACATTTTCATACAAAAGAGTATGATGTGACCTGCCTATGCGCCTGTAGTGTGCTGGGTTCATAGAAAATGTATGAAAGGGATGAAGGAGGATTTGTTTATCGCGTTGCCTTGTGGCGTGGCGCGCCCTATTCTGCTTTATCCTTAAGGGGGAAGCGTTAAGGTAGCCCGTGAAATTTTAATTTTCTTACGATTTTTGCAATTTGCAACTCAGTGTCTAGGTGTGTGTTGATTAAAATATGTTTCGCGACCATAACAAATATGTATTTACAGAATTATAATCATTAGAATCAGTAATAGAACTCCTTATGTTAGTACAATCATCGAATGTCAAGATTTCATGAAATAGTCATTCAATACGATTACTATAATGGTCTTAGAGAGTTGTATTGATGACTTTAATGATTTTAATTCTGTAAATACATATTTGTTACGGTCGTGAATCATTTTTTAATCAACATACACCCAGGCACAGAGCTAACCTGCGAATTGCAAAAACCGTAAGAATTTTTTTTTTTTACCCTGGCGCTTTCGCCTTAAAGCAGCAATATCCTGGGTGGGAGCATGGACTACCGAGCGAGTGGTCGTGAGGTGACTATTGTAGGTTCACCCCTCGATTTTACAAGCATATTTTGCTAAAATGGAGGAATCTGCGAGTACTTAAGTACTGCTTGTAATCTACAACCCAAAAACCTGTACTGAAAACGTCGAAAATAAACATCGTTAAATCATGATAAAAATTACACTTAAAAAATAGAGCAAATTATTTTGTGTAAGTTAAGCTACTCGTAATATCAACAAGTGAACTAATTAAGCAAACTATCACTTGAACAAATTCATGTTAACGAACTAATTTCCGCGTAACATCACATTTGATTTACTAAAGTTAACTTAGTCCTTCCAAATAACCAAAAAACCTTCAATTACCCTCAATCCTTTTACAATTTAATTCAATTTATAATTCGTTCACGTTTCTCGCTAAATTATTTCGGAATGAGATAGCAGGCTTATCCGGACATGTACG
Source organism: Fissipunctia ypsillon (assembly GCA_947568875.1). NCBI lineage: Eukaryota > Metazoa > Arthropoda > Insecta > Lepidoptera > Noctuidae > Fissipunctia > Fissipunctia ypsillon. Next base: position 4,610,117 of record OX387655.1, read on the forward strand.
TCAAATCCTTTCATTTAAAACAGGCTTAGCTACACTATCGTGTTTCGTTTCAGTTCAACTGCATTTAGAACGGTATCTGAAAGGGACATTATAGAAATACTGGGTTATTGTTATTGTATGTAAAAATACACATATATATTATACACATACTTATATTATATTGGTGTGGCATATTAATGCTGATAAAAATTAACTTTGGGATTTTTATTTATTACAACACATAACATAATATCACGCCTTGTTTCCCCGAAGGGTTAGGCAGAGGTGTACCTATAGTAAACCCACAAATAAATCATATAATGTATGTATGTGTGTGTGTGTGTGTGTGTGTATGTATTAATTAATTTTAGCTATTGTGGTTTGAGGCAACTGGACTTGCTGTCTCCGTAAAACAGAAGTAAAATAAAAAGGGCCAAGTGCATGCCGGACCACGCGCAATGCAGGGTTCCGTAGTTAGGATGAGTTTATCCCAAGAACAAACTTAACATCGTAGTTGAAATACATGTTCTCTCATACATTCCATCTGCAAATGTAAGTTGATCGACTATTACTCATTAGCTTATAAAGCATAACTAACTTCGTTGTATATACTACTACCGTGAAATTTTTATCTGACAGCAGGGTGGGCACTTGACTCTAAAAAAAATTAGCACTTAAAAGCTTAATATTTTAGAATCGGATCCCTTAATCGAAAAATTGTTTTCACAAACCAGCAATATTTTTGAAAGACTTTTCTAACAGCACCCACACCATGGAGTAGACGAGAAAAAAAAAACATCCCCACTTTACGTGTACAGGAGGTACCATAAACTTTTTTTATGATTTTATTGTACCACTTTGTCGGCGTGATTAATATATATATTCATGCCAAATTATAGCTTTCTAGTACTAAGAGTCTCTAAGCTAAGCTGCGGACGAACGGACTGACATGGCGAAACTATAAGGATTCCTTTTGAAAACGGAACCCTAAAAATGGTCCATGAATGATGAATGATGACGATGAAATGACCTATTTACCATTCCACGCAATATACATATTTCTAGATAGACATAAGTACTTAAACTAGAAGCCAAAAACAATCTAATAGATATAGATTTTTATTATACGGTGTGAATGATATTTTTTCTTCTTTTTTTTTTTGTCATGCCTTCTCACGTTTCCTAGTCTTATTTAATTTATTTATTGATTTAAGATCACCAACAAAAAATGTACACAATACATGACACACAAATAAAACGGCAACATCAGGTGTTTAGTAGGTGTCCTTCATTTGTAGGAGACCACAGCGTGCACACTTAAGTTAACAACTAAGTTAAAATATTCATAATACCTAGGTAAAAATTTGATAAAAGTTAATACATTTTTAAAGGACATAAAAAAAAGAAATTAAGATAAATTAACATAACATAACATCGCGTCTTGTTTCCCCGAAAGGTTAGGCAGAGGTGTACCTATAGTACGCCCACATTTCGCCAGTTATGTTTAAGTCCCATGTAATAGGGGGTGAGCCTTAGTGGTGTGGAGTGGTGGGTACTTAAATTAAATCTATTAAGCATTTCTTATCTTATGATTTTGACAGAGACTCACAGATGTCTAAATTCGTAGTTTTAAAGCTAATCAAAATATTTACATCCAGAACAGAAGTGTGACTGTGTGTACATTGTGCAAATAATGAATAAATAAGTGAGTACTGCATCCAACCGCTTTGATTATTTCAGCTCTAAACCTCTTCTATAGGGAAAACGTTTGGCGACAGATTTTCATTTAGTTCCGTAACTTTTGTTTACAGAAAGTTATAACGTTTGAGGGAAGCGAATTCAACGAAATTATGTTTATTTTTGGTTTGTGAGTTTTGAGTTTAATAAACAGGTATAACTTTTTTGGTTAGAAAATTCCAACTTGATAGTTCTTCTTTTTCACAAGCCGACGCTTTTTTAAATCCGGATTTTGTTTGGCAGGCGTCTTGTTGAAGGCTCTTTCAGGTGTTTTTTGTTCCATTTTGCGTACAGAGAATTTATATGTAATAAATTAAACGTAATCTAGAAAGAAAGAAAAAAAATAATTTAAATAGCATTTGTCATATGAACCGTGTAGGTATATTCTGGGTTCAAAGTAACTCCTCTCTTCTTCTAATCTTGAGAGAGGGTCAAAAGTTCTGAAGTGGGTCAAATTTAACTTCCAAATTTTGAAATTTTTAAGCAGACAACTTACATACGAACATTGCAAGTTAAATAAACGCTTGTAAAGAAACCAAAGTTTTTTTTTAGAACTAGCTTTTGACTACGGCTTCGTCCGCATGAGGGTCAGAAATTATCCCACCTGAACGTACTACCGGGATAAAAAGTATTCTTTGTCCTAACCCAGGCCATGGTCTACCTATGTGTATTTAACACAATAACAGACAGACAGAAGTAATTTCACAATTACGTAACATCACGCCTGTATTCTCCAAAGGGTTAGGTAGAGGTGTACCTTTAGCAGGTAGGTACACCCACATTTAACTAGTTATGTTTAGGTCCCATGTAATAAGGGGCGAGCCTATTGCCATGAACCGGGCACAAATCCAGACTCCGGGCTGCTGCTGAGAAATTAAAAAAATCCAATAAGACTTTTCCCGCCCCGGGAATCGAACCCAGGACCTCATGCTTAGCAGTAGTGCTTGCGACCACGAGACCAACGTGGCAGTTTCGCCAATATAATATTATTAAGTATGGATTATATACCTATTAGAATCAATGTTTAGTTGTTAAGTAGAAACAGCCGGAGCCTCAAAAACTAAATTTCCATTTACACTAAAACCAAATCTATCGGTTTTCAATCAGAACAAATCAACACACGACATAATCAATCTAATACGTTCTAATCCATAAAATCCAGAACAACATAATTCCATTCCAACAATTTTCGATTCTATCAACCAGATTTTGTATTTAACTTGGCAGTTGACACATGGGCAGAACTCATTTAACTAAGCCACAGCAATTTAAATTGAACCTGGATATCGGTGCATGTATTGATAAATAAATGGAAAGTGCGAAACTAGTGCACGTACGTGTATCGTTGTAGTTTTGATATATTGGGTCTGTAATTTTTCCTGGTAGTGTATGTTGTCACATATTTTGTTAGTAGTTTATTCTGTTTGAAGTGTGAAGTGATGGTTTTTGTAGTGGAATCACCCAATCAATCTGCCTAGCCTTTTCCCAACTATATTGGGGTTAGCATCCAGTCTAACCGGATGCAGCTGAATACCAGTATTTAACATGAAGTGACTGCCTATCTAACGTCCACAACCCAGTAACTGGGCAACACGTACCCAGTTACTGGGATATGGTAAGAGAGGCGTGTAGTCTGACAACCAGGTCAGATTTGGGGCTTCTAACTACTCGTTACGACTGTCAAAGATCTATGAATTTCTGAGGCACGGAGGGGTCTCGATATAAGAACCGACCGCGTCAAACGTAGCTTACCTTAGGTCGACCCGCTATTATCGTGCGGCTATTATCATTTAGCTACAAGCACCTGCCTTTCAACGAATTCAGGTGCCCAGTTCTTTCTGGAGAACGTCTACTAAGAAAGGGCAGCATTGGTTGTATATCTCGTTTAGGCTTTTTAAAGAACATGGTTTGAATTATAATAATTATAATTCTGTCAGCGTAACAGAAAAATGTATCTTGAACCTGTATATTGAAGTTAGTAAATAATTTGTTGCAAAACCAACATATTATTATAATACCCAGGTAGCCGTTGTGCTCATATAAACAAGGCGCTCTTGAACAACTATGTACAAACAATAGTTACATATTATGTTCAGAAAAATAAAAGAAATAACCGACTGTGAGTCAATTTATTCCAATAACCGTAATCTTTCGAAGTACAATAAAAAAATATTATTGTTCAGGGGGCCAACCACCACCTCTTAAAGCAGTATTATTTTAATGATACTTCAGTGTGAGAAAGAGATGGAGCTATACAGGACGTCTAGCTCCATCTCTTTTCCACACTGAAGTAAGATTACAACAATACTGCTTTAAGAGGTGGTGGTCTAGCTCCTGATTCTCAATAGACCTTCGCTCAAGTTTCATTTGAGCATAGTTCGGAATCAAATGAAAACAAACCTCTTTAACTCGAAGTAGTATCGTATAAAATTACAAGGATAAAAAATACCTATAAGTACGATTCGAGTAAGTGTTTGTATTCGTAAAATACTATATTCTTCAGGAAAAATATGCTTATCTTAGGATTTGTGGTCCTTCTGAGACGTATGCGAGATTAAGCGCATGTTTAATTAAACCAGGTAAGGTTAAGGTATTAACACGGCAGATGTGAGTGGAAACGCCAGGAGGGGACGCTCTAGGAAGACATATAGTGATCTTATTGGTGATGATCTTCAGAAAGGTCATGTGCGTAGTACTCGCAACCGGCGTGCGTGTATGACCAGATGTATGAATGTAAACGAGGCAAAAGGAGTATGTAAGGATCGTAACAGGTGGCGTTCTGTAGTTTCTGCCTACCCCCATGGGAAGAAGGCGTGAGTTTATGTATGTATGTTAATTAAACCAATCTGTATACAACATGTCCCGGAATTAACGCACAACCTCTTAAGATGTCATTGTACTCATCATTTTGAACAACTTTTCCAATGTAACCAAACCTGAAATCGCGACAAAAAAAATCAGCTGTTCCCTATATTTTGAAGAGTTATGCGAACATAAATGTACGGAATAGCAGATTGTTTTTTTGCGATTTCATATTTGATCCCATAGTAAAAGTTGTTCATAATTATGAGTATAATGACCCCTTAAGAGGTTGTGCGTTAATTCTGGGACATGTTGTATAATATTATTGACATCAAACTATATTTCGTTTGTAACTTCCTTACTTCTTAAGATTGTGGTCAACAAAAAAAAAACCTGAAAAGAACTTCTTTCAAACCATGAACAACAACAACATAAAAGAAAACAGATTTATTTTTCAAAAATAGAACCCTCCACAACAAGTTACCTTTGCTCCGGATTGCATTCCTTTTTCAAAGAAGCCTTACACTGATTGGGCCTTTCTTTCAAAGGTATCGGTCCGATTGCTTGGTTATTTTTTGCACATCTAACGTTCTAGAATCTAGTTTGAATGTTTGAATGTTTGAACGTTTAACGGAATTTTGTGATTACGTAAAGGAATTCGTTTGAGATCTTTGTAAATAAAAAAAGCTCGCTATTTCGTCTGCTTTTAAGAAATTGTGTTTATAAATTATTAAATAAAAATGCCTTGGGCTGTTTCTGTGAAGTTATGAAATATTGATAGCCATGTTGCTTTTACGACTGGAAGACACAAATAATACCGTAAACGTATTTTCTAACCTATTACGTACGTAGTACACAATAGTTATTTATGCTACAAGTGCGGAAATCATCTTACGCACTTGTATCATACAACGTTTTACTATGCCTTGTGCGAAGAAATAAAAAAATAAGTATTGAAAATTAATTTATTATTGATCAAAATCTAAATCTAAAGTAAATAATAACGCGTTTATGAAGTTTTATTGTACCTTTTATATTAATAATAATCTGTACTTGACTAATTTGTAAAACTTTTCTCAAATAATTAAAACTCTTTGCATCGGGCTGACGACGGAGTTAAAAATTTAAAAAAAAAACTGAAAAGTAAAAATCACTAGTGTGAAAAGTAGCACTTTCCGCACAATTTGGCTGCTTGGAAAACGTTCTTTTCGAGCACATGCATTGTAAAACAAATGACTAAAACGGCTAGGCCATTGATGGTAATGACGTTGCAAAATAAATTGGAAAATGATTCCTAACGACTCTGCTCACCTCATTAGCCACAAAAAGAATTTTTTTATTAATTTCAAACATTTCTAGTAAATTACCTTTTTCTGGCCGCTATAAACAGATCGCCTCTGATTCGTCAATTTGAATATCGATAAAAACGAAGCTGTGATATTCCAATTTTAAAATTCATCACGTTTCCCCTTTCTTGTCGTCCTCGGGGGCGCAGTCTTTGTCTTTTTTTTACTTTTTGATACAAAGTGACGGTTATTTTATTATCGCCATGCATAATTTATTTGAAAAAAGATACCTACTACGTTAGCCCTTGATAGTTTTACTCAATTATTTTTTGAGGCGATGGTTTTTTCTTTCTTTATGGTGCTAGGTATGTCGATCGACTTGGTTTTTTAACCGACTTCAAAAATGGAGAAGGTTCTCAATTCGGATGTTTTTTTTTTTTTAATGTATGTTCGGGCATAACGCTGTCATATATAGACAGATTGGCAAAATTCATTTTATGTTTGAAAGGGTATGCTCTTGAAGTGTTCCCATTGTCTTCAAGCATGCATATGGTGAAGTGGAGCTGATGGTGAAGTACCAGGAGAACTCAACTATTAACTTCCCTGCATCGGGAAAAGCAATATTTTGTAAAAGGTGATGAGCAGTTGTCTTTAGGCTATTGTAACTTAGATAAATTACAAACCGACCCACTGAAAAGTGAAAAAAAAACAACCCACTTCCAAAAAAAACATTGCAAAGTGAAAGATAACATTAAGAGCGTTTAAGACGTACGACATTTCATACAAACTTTCAAGTCCTTGTTTTTCGAAATGTATAATCTGATTTTAATAAAACTTCATACGCATAAACAGGATACATAGGTCTAAAAAGTTTGTTAAGAACATTTTTGGAATGTCTTATTTAAAAAAAGATAATTGGAAAGCTCTGTTTCTATGGAGAATTTTAAATCGGTCTAATTTAGGTGCAACACTATTTTTTGATGTTCTACTAAGTAGGCTTAGTCTATGCAAATGATGTTGTAATAACTTCCTATAACTGTAATTTACGGATTTTTTTATAGGAAGTTATTACATTACAATTTAGCTGTAACACTATTTTTCGAAAATGTTCTTAACTAACTTTTTAGACCTCTGTATCCTGCTTATGCGTACGAAGTTTAATTAAAATCTCGAAAAACAAGGACTTGAAAGTTTGTATGAAATGCCATATGTCGTAAACGTTCTTAATTTCGGAAGTCAGTGGCAAGAACCTAAACTACAGATCCAAAGACACCGACTTTCGAAATTACAGTTATTTTATCTACTCTCATATAAACTTCGAATTATAAACTTCAAAACGAGTTTATATTGACATACTTTATAAACACAATACCGAAATTTAGAAATATAATCTTATTATAACACTTTTTCTCTAACAAAACAATGTTATAAAATATATTTTTTTTACCATTACGATACAGGTCAAATTCAATAAGTTAATATCACCAAGGAGTTTCCATCAATTATTTTTTCTAATGGAACGCATAATGCGGGGCGCACTATTTGTACAGCATTACAAAAAAGTTTTGATTCCAATTTTTACTTGTCTGTCGCAGCGCCACTTTAGCGCATTCGCTGTGATTTGCTGGGTTTAAGCGTTGTGTGTATCAATTTCGTGGAATTTTTTTTATTCTTGGTTAAAAATGTCTGACATCAGTGAATGTGAAGAAAATTTCACTCCGCTCGATAATTTAGAAGCGGCGACGGAAATGACTCATAATCTTATTACCAGCACAGCAAAGTCGAGAAAATTATACATATATGATAAATGCTATCACGACTATAGGGCATGGCAAATGCAAGAACCTCTTCAAAAAGAAGAACAAGAAGATTTAATACAGGTTCTTTGATTTAATACAGGTTCAATCCCAATGTTTGTAGTAGTAGTAGTAGTAAGTAGATAAAATAGCGTATGAAACTAGCAATTAAATAACTAGGTATTAAAACACTCGTGTGGTACTAATAATATTATATTAAACAAACATTCATGTCTTAATACCTCTCATTATACAACAGTTTCTTTAACTACTATTTCACTTCGTAATGCTTTTTTTGGAAGTCTGTTGTTTTTTTTTTTATTTGTAAAAAGTTTTTTATATTCTCAGACGAACATAGAGCACATTCCGTGGCCGACACCGTAACGTTTTTCTCGAAAAGACTGCTGGTATGCTATTCAAGTTTCGCATAAACATGGCGGAAAAAAATCAACAAGACTGTATGTAAAGTTACTTCCATTATCTCCACAATACACACTCGCATTACAGTGCATAGATACCCTACGTAGAAGCAAACAGTAAACACCATAAATATGTAAATAAGTGGTGCTCGTTACAATGCTAACTGGAATAAAAAAGAGACGTAACTTACGAGATTTTCTTAACAAAGGGGAGGACGATTTAGTTTTAAGCACTGCACCAATTATATTTTACTACAGCTAGCCAGCCATGTGGCTACCAGATAAGCGTTTTATGTTTTTTAAGCGTTAAAACATTGTAAAATATGCATAAAATTAGAAAAAAAAAATATGTCTTTTTTTCTAAAAATGTAATCTTGTATTTAGTTGAAATTACTTTTTTTTTGTTATAGCTTATTTCCCAGAAATGAGATCAATGATAATCATAGTAGACAAGTAAGCGCGAGCTAGGATGATTCGATTTACAGTCGCTTTATGATATAATGATCAACCACAAATATGACACAGTGCTATCAAACTAAATTAGCTTTAGTTTACTATCAGTCTTCATAAATAGCCCACTTAAGGAATACATTGGCTGGTCTAAATATAAATGTATAATATCTTCTTTCTGATTTTATCACTACCCGTTACCAACCGCGCTAGTTTAGTGGCTCCACAATAGTCGTACACTAACCTCGCATTTTCCCGTGGATGCTGAAAGCGGGACATTTGTGTAATTACACCCGAATGTGCTGAATTTACGCTGGCTACAAAACTGACCGGACGTACTGCACTTACTATATTCATGCTCAAATCGTTAAAAGATGGCTGTTTCGCATTTCATTCATTATTATGTAGTTATTTTTATTATGTAGTTATTTTTGTTGGCTATTTTATTTATTTATTTTTATTTATACATACTTTATTGTACACCAGATTATACATTACATAAAGATAAATTAAAAACTACAAAATATACAATTGGCGGCCTTATCGCATACTGCGATCTCTTCCAGGCAACCTTGGAATGGACAGTGATATTCTGGACTTTAAATGGGTTTGTTCTTGGTGCAAATAAAAAGTATATAAGTACAATATACTACAAAAGATACATACATATGCTATATAATATATACATAGATACATACATACTAAATATGTAACCAACAAAAACAAAAGACGACTGTCAGCCAGCAACGAGAACAGAATCACAACAACAAGTAATGTTACTTCTTCTTTATTTATTTATTAAAACTTTATGCACAAGTAAAAAAGAATACCATTTGAGGCATTTTCTACCAGGTAACCAGGTGATGCAGAGAGAAAACATGGCGACATAAGGGTTAGATAACACGAAAATAACTATGAAATACGTACCAAAAAGTTCAACAAAAACATTATCTCTCATTGTGTCCATAGCTATGTTTGTAACAAACCTCACGTTGGCGTAAGTGCCTTTTTCTAAAATGTGAGATTTTTAATCTCGACTGTAGGTACCTACATAATTTTATAGTTTACTTAATAATTAAGTTTAGCAGAGTAATTTTCAAAATTTGTAATCCATTGCTAGACGAAAACAACTGCCGACAAACTGTTATGCAGTTTGGCAGACTCTGTGTGTTATTGTTAATGCATATTTTGAATTAAAACTTTTATACATACACATAACACATACATAACATAACGCCTTGTTTCCACGAAGGGTAAGGCAGAGGTGACCTTATAGTACACACACATTTCGCCAGTTATGTTTAAGTCCCATGTAATAGGGGGCGAGCTTATTGCTATCAACCGGGCACAAATCCAGACTCTGGGATGCTACTGCGAAATTCCAAATAGAAAAATCCAATAACACTTTGCCCTTTTGCACTTTTTTAGTAAGATAAGTGATCGGCATAATTTTAACACTAGAAATAGAAACAAATTAGATCAACCACGTTTCAGATTGTCTAAGGTACACACTTCTTTTATGGGGTACTGTGTAAAATGTTATAATAAAATACCTCTCGATATTCTTCAACTAAATGAGAAGCAATTTAAAACATGCATTAAACGCACACTATGTAGACAAGCATATTATAGGTTGAATGATTATATCATAGATAAAAATGCTTGGCTAAATGCTGGTCCTGCTCTACAGCCACTTGGGCTTTGTTAATTTTTTTTTTTTGTTTGGAAGAAATGCGTCCCCTTTTTTTTCTGATATTATGACCTTATTGTTTACTAATCTTTTAATACAATCATTGCAAACTATAGTTTTGTATAAATTAGAAGCATCTCTTCAATTTTGTAAATGTGAGTACCATGGAGCGGTTTTATGTTATTTATTTATTTATTTAAACTTTTCACACTTAAAAAAGTACAAAGGCGGACTTAATGCCTTAGGCATTCTCTACCAGTCAACCAAGGGTGGTGAAGAGATTAGATGGCAGGTGCTCTGTTAGAAATGGAACAATTTGTACATAAATAAGTCATAAACTTATAATACACATACATACATATTTACTATAATATATACCTATATTATATACATATATTATATATAAATTCAAGAGAGAGAGGTTTTGAGATGACTCTACGCTATTTATTATGTTATGATGTAGGTATGTTGACTTGAAAGAGTATGGCAGTTGAGAGTATGTCATGCTCACTTAAATGTCTCGCTGATGGTGGCGCGTGTGTTGGATCATTCGGTTCCCTACAAAATGGTTGAGCTGGATGGTGCTGATCCACGCGTCATGTTCGTGAACGGGCGCCGTCAGTGGAGACTGGTCATCTCTTAGCTGCCAGGGCTTATTTTTAATCTTATATTTTGAATTGTTTTTAATTATCTATTTTTTTACATTGTTCTCACATATAGAAGCAACAAGAACTATGTACCCAGGATTTTGTAACAATTTTGATTTAAAAGTGTGTCCATGGAGTTTCTTGCCCATTCTTCTCCATAGAAATCTACGTTTTGGAATGGGCGACTAGCTTCAATTTTCTGACTAACTGACTGACTCTTTAACAATTCAAAAGTGCCTGTAATTGGTTTAATTGAAATAAATGCTTTGAGTTTGAGTTTGCCCGACTTGAGAATCGAACGCAGGACCTCATGTTCAGCAGTAGCGCTTGCGACCACTACACCAACGAGGCAGTAAAAACATAAAAAAGTTAATACTTTCATTGCAATAATTAAATCAACCTTGTTCAACAAATAAATAGCTTCCTGGCAGTGCCTGGTTTAAAAGTACTGTATCATTAAAATACTTACCTAACCCACTTGACCCCAAAACATCCCAAACAAAAGCCCATTCTTTCCTCTAAGTTCTTCCATAAAATGTAGCACCTCAATAGAATGGGTGCATCGTAAACTAGCTTCGAGTAGCACCTGAATAAGAGATCTGCTATAAGCAAAGTGCATGCATTACTATTCAAGGAACTTACCGTGGCGCAATGAGTGGAAAATACTGGCAGCATCAATCGTTTGCCGCGGATTTAATATTTTTTTATTTCGATTTTGTTGTTTATCTACAACGTGCCGCTACAATGGCGACATTTTTTGGAAACACGGGTAGGGCTAGTGACCACTAATCATAAAAAATATAATAAGATAAAATAATTACCTAGTAAATTGAAAAATTACAATTTTCAAACAAACTAAATAATAAAGCTCTCTCTTTCCTTCAATTCGCCTACTCTTAGCACGTTTTTCGTTTTAATTTAATTGCTGAGATGTTACCCCGGCAAATGACCTCTGCACTACAGTTCTTTAAGTACAGGTTGCTCCAAGATGCAATTTTAGAGAATTGTAAATAAATTAATAAATAATAACATGTAATGAAATTAAAATATCTTCATAAAATGAAAACGTGAAACCGTATACGTGTGCTAAATTAATGTCGACAGTAAAGCGGCACACTATATAATATTAGTAGCTTAGTTTCAAATAGTTTGATTAAATAGAAAATGTATACCTACAGACATAAACTCGCGTCTTGTTCCCATGGGGGTAGGCAGAAACTACAGAACGCCACCTGCTACGACCCTTACGTACCTTTTGTTTCGTGTACGTTTACATCTGGTCGTACACGCGCGCGGGTAAATAGAGAATCTGGGGTTTGAATCATGCAGTAGTTTTAGTTAGACCATAGATTGTAGCAGATCTGCTATAAGCAAAGTGCATACATTACTATTCAGGGAACATAGCCGTGCAATGAGTGGAAAATACTGGTAGCGTCGATCGTTTGCGGCGAATTTTAGTTTTGATTTTGATTGTAATATTCTTCTGTTTAACTGTTTATATCATGAGGTCATAACAATGTTTGATTATGATAACGAACATGTAGGGAGTCAGTTGCGTCAATTTTATTCACAGCTTTCCTACGCTGACGGCCAAGGAAAAGGTGGGAAGACATATTTTGGGAGAAGGGAGGACCAGGACGGATGACTAAAGCTAGGAACAGGAATCAGTGGTAGAAAATATGGGAGGCCTACGCCAAAGACGATATAAAAGTGTGGCTCACACTACTGCTTAGTGGCGTGAGCCACACTTTTATGTAATATCATATATTTAGAAATTGTAGAAGTAGTATAATAAGGCTTTTATATTTTATTTATTTTTATTTTTTATTATCTACGCTTAAGAAGCGATGAAGTTATCGTTATAGAAATTTAACTATATTTGGATAGGTACCTATATATTTTTTCCAATTTGATTTTTTATAGACAAATATTGTTTTTTTTTTCAGAAAAACTATTTACGAAGAACTTACTTTAGAAATATCAAATCTACCAATCTTGCTTCTTATCCCACTTCTTTATTAACCTTTTTATCCCACAAACAAAGAAAAAACCTGAAACAATTATAGATATTTTTACTAGCTAACCACAAGACTAGATATGATTACGTCACATAACATCGTCAGGAAGACTTGAAACCATTACGTAGACTCTACCACTCTTCCCCCACAGACGTATAGGATAATCCAATAAGCCGGAAGCTAAAAGAAATATTTTTTTCTTTTAGAAAAGTTCTTCCATTACGATGTGGTTCACGGTAGAAAAAGAAACTATTGTATTTTCTTGACGGTTTTTTGTTTTCTAATAAAACGAAACCGTGAAACACACGCCATATTGAATGTCAACCTTTATTATGACATTGCTGATAAAGATATCTTCTTCAGCAAGCCATTCATTCGTTCCGGACAGAGCAAGTCGCATTCAAGTGTTGGACATAAATTCTATAATAAACAAAGACTGGCTGCACATGTTCGGTTTCGGGATACGAAATACAGATCCGGAATTCTGAGATCCTAGCTCAGACGTTCTTTTTTTTTCATTTGTAATTTTTACAATTAAACGAACGTCAGGAATTGTTTCCGAACGAGAAATTATAAGAACGAATGCGCCATGAAGAACAATTTGTATATAATGCGTGCATACGGGTGCCGGAATAAGCGAAACGAATTAAGAAATATAATCAGAAAACTGTGCATGTGCGGCCAGCCTTAAAACATTTGACGCTACAATTTTCGACTACATTTGAAAACTATTTAAAATTGATGACCAAAACACAGTAAAACAGAAAAGAAAAATACACAAACCAAAGAAAATTGGTAACTTTTGTTCAGTGAAACAGTACTCTGGTTTTCTTTGATCTTTACTAAAAGAATATTATTTATTTGCGAAGGACAATATCTGTTTGAAGATTATTTTTGTGTCTTGTGTCTATTAGACGGAAATAATTGGTAGCGTCAGCATCATAATATTGGTTTTGGTAAATTATTGCAGTTATTACGATAACGAATGTCTGAAGTACAATATATTATAACAGTATGGATCACCACAGTTGTACAACTGTAGTTAAGTATCTAGGTATTGTATTAATTGTTTTAAAAATATTAATTAAAGAAAGCGATCTTCTACTTAGCTCATCGATGGCAAATAAGTGTGAAAATTAAAATATTATGTTTAGCCCAAAATCCAGCCGCACAAACTCCGTTCACTGACACAGTCATAAGATCCTCAAGTGACAGATAGCGATAATTTAGTGTTCAGAAAATTCTAATTCTGGAATAACTTTCACGGCTTAGAAAATCCCTGAACTTTAGACGGATGTTACATCACCGATTCATCAATGGATGATAAACTTTTTAAACAATTTACATGAGTTGGTTAAAAAAAGCCCTTTGCCTTCCATTGTCAGTCCCGATGAAATCTTAATTTATAATCTGTTGTAAAATGTAGGTCGTTTATAAATAAGTCAATAACTCCATAAAACACTAACAATTCTTTTGTAAAACGGCAACATTATCCTCAACGACAATTCAAAGCTACATAATATAATGGACTGATTCCATTTCGTTCTATTCCGTTCACCAGCTAACGAAAACCTTTCTTCGGCGCGCGTGACTACGAATAGCAATGTATTCGCTGCTCTGTGGCTAGGAAAACCGCTAATTTGTGGCGTAGATTCTAGTATAAATATTTAAGGAGCTATGCTAATTTGTTGTAGTGTTTTACTGTGTAGAATTAAAATGGTTTCTGAGGTGGTTGGTTGGAAAATTATTCGTTTTATTTTATAAGCTGGCAGAATCGTGCTTCATAAATACAGCATTAGTATTTTTTATAATTACTTATTAATATTTATCGGATTAAGTAATCACTGTTTGTCAATTGTTATTTTCCTGCAAAAATAGAACCATAAATTCTTTTCTTGGGATATGAAACGACTGAATTTGTGCCCGGTTGATGGCAATAGGCTCGCCCCCTATTACATGGGACTTAAACATAACTGGCGAAATATGGGTGTACCTACTATAGGTACACCTCTGCCTAACCCTTCAGGGAAACAAGGCGTGATGTTATGTTATGTTATGAAACGACTGAAATATCAATTTATTGAAACGGACCACTGTTATTTTAAGAAGACAAAAACTAACAAGCAACACAAAATTTTAAAAGAATGTGCTTAGATGGTTTGGTCTTGTTTAGAGGATGAATGTAAGGCGACTAACAAAAGGTGTTTACAAGACAGTTGTGAGTGAAAACGCCGGGAGGGGACGCCCTAGGAGTCTATGTAGTGACCTTATTGGTGATGTTCATCAGAAAGGTCAGGTGCGTAGTACTCGCAACCGGCGTGCGTGTATGACCAGATGTATGAATGTAAACGAAGCAAAAGGAGTATGTAAAGATTGTATCAGGTGGCGTTCTGTAGTTTCTGGCTACCGCCATGAAAAGAAGGCGTGAGTTTATTTAAGTATGTGTGTTATTTTAATGATAAGTCGTACAAGACAATAAACTATAGTCACATACCTAACTAAGAACACACAGCTTTCACCATTTTTAATGCATGCGTTTTTAGTAGCAACTTGCAAAATATATATGTAATTCATTAACATAACAATTCTGGTTGCACAAAAATTTCAAGCACGTGCACAAAATATTGCCGACATAAAACTAACAAACAAATCGCCCGTTTCCTAGCCACACAAATTCACATGCATTTCCTTATCGGAATTCGTGCGAGTTTCGCGTGAAAAACTACCGTCAGTTAACTGAGTAATGGCACTGTACATAATGTGGCGTATGTTCTTACTAGATAGACGAGCAGCTTTGAAAAGTGGAGGGAAATTGTCGAAGATAGAATGGTCATTTTATTATGTTTGAGAAGCAGATGGGGCGTTCGTGAAGTTATTTGATCAGTGTAGGTACAGTAGGTACGAATATAGTTTGTAAAGTATCTGTGTGATAAAAGAAGTAAAGTACTACTAATAGCTCTGCTGCTACTGCGTGCTGCTGCTGCTACTGTTCTGCTGTATTCTACTTGAGAGCTATAGGAACATTCTTAGTTGATGCCAGATAAGCCAATCTAGGAGGTAATGAGTTACGCTTAGGCTTGTGTCGGTATCTGCAACGCCACATCTGAACTACGCAATAAAGACCTGACGTCACACAAATCCTGCATCGCGCAAGCAGAGTTTACCGCGTGACGGGCATATATACCGACATCAACCGTTGGGTAGTAGCCCGCCAGACACAACACCTGTCTGGTCAGTGGATCTTCCCTTTGCTATGGAGTATGAGTGTACTTTACACCCTGTTCTTCATGCCTCTATAGGCTTTACGGTGTTCGAGGACCGTAGTTTATGAAATGCTAGAAATAAGCTTGAATGCAACAGAAATATGCAAAATGAAAAAAGCGATCCCTTAGTGGTTAACCCTTTTGAATAAGTCGGCAGTTAGTTGAAAGAGACCAATTTGTTTTTGATTCTATCTGATGAGGAGTAATAAAAACAATTGTGCATCAATATTAGCCATGTAGGTTATGTTATAACCCCAACGTCTCAGATGTTGTACTATTACAGCTTAACAGATTTCATATTTCTGTAGCAAAATGTTACAGGTCTTCAAAGCATCTTTGTAAAATTTAAAGGTTATTGCAATATTGTGTTCGATGCATAGGTATTTATATTCCATTTAGATAAAGCCTAGATATCTACCGTTTGCACTAGTTATTTATTCATGAGATCGTTGAAAGTTAGTACCCTCAGATTTTACATCCCAGAAATCGTTCATTTTGTCTCACGACCCATTTCCGCCAGATTTGTTAACAAAAATAAAAATAACGTCTCTATCCAAAATGATAAGATTATGTAAATAGGTTCCGTTTGCGATAATAACAACAGTAACATATAGAATTTAATACGAAACTGTATCGGATACCAGATGGTACCACTTACAGATATATATAGATTATATACGACTGTAGGAGGAATGGGAAAGTCTGTGCTAAAACACGCTGTTGTAAGGAAACTCTGGCATGTGCTGCGTACGTTTCCGCTGTAGATATTATGTGATATTGATATTTGAAGGGATATATTGCGATATTTTGTAGGTGCTAGAGTTTGGGAGTGCGTGCTTGTAAGCTTTGTTGCGTAATGTTCGTTCCTTTTTGTTTGTTTTCCAAAAGAATGCTGTAACGAATTAGTAGATTTTACATCTATAAATAAATAAAAATCTATTGCCGCATTTATGAATGATCTTCACTTGAGAAAGGCTCAACCGATTTGGCTGTTTTTATTTTTTGCGTTTGTTATTGTTAGAACAAGGTTTGTATGAAAGAATTTTTTTGATAAATCTACCGGGAAAGTCGGAAATTTTAATGGTATTTTTGTACGAAACTCAAATTCGCCCGGATCACTTGGGGCACGAACAGCTAGTATGCAATAAAACTTTATATTCCAAAAAAATATTAGTCTTACATATGCATTGTGTGTAACTATTTCCATGGGATGAGCTTCTCCTATGATTACAGCTTGCCATTATTATACCATAGGATGCCATGATGACCCATCATGATGATTACCGTCATTCAAGGAGGCTTTATAATGCACCCTAACATAAAAAAAAAACTATCTTTGCATCTGTTCTAGTGAGGTTACTTCCAAGCATCGTTACACCAGAAGAGCCTTCAATCCTTACTTTCTAAACAACTTTGCATCTTAAAGAATGCATTCTAGAAAGTTCTATAGGAAGTACATCTAATAGTATTAAACGACAATGGAGCATAAGCGAAGGCCTTGCTTCCAAATATTCAGAGGCAACGTTATGCAAAATGCAGGAACTCTACACCTATTTCGGTAGCGACGTGAATAGCTATTGAATTTACCGTTGAGAGCACTTAAGATACTTCTTCTATTGAACCTGAATAAGGAACTTATATATTCAAATATTTTCGTAGTTAACCTCAAAATATCAGGTCTTCTCTATTTACTGAAAGCTTCCTTTAAAGTTCACTTTAATTTAATAAATTACAGTTTCAGGTTCTGTTCGGAGAATCTTTGCTTTTGTCTCAAACAATTTGGTTCGTTTATTTTGTCCTTATTTGTTTTCGTAAATTGTCAGATTAGAAATTATTTTCCTTAAGTAGACCTTCCTTCGTAATGATTTGTTGGCCTGGTTTCTTTTGTTCTTTTGCAAATATGTTCGTTATTGTTGTTTTTAACTCTAGTAGTGTTTATTAAAACAGTTTATTCTTCATACTAGGGTATTCAAAATAATACTAGGCACTTACATGGGTCGCCTCCGTTGAGGGACACTTACAAACTCAACACGGGACTCTAGACATTTTAGCTTTTCGTATTACAGGCCCAAGTTAGGGAAGCGGTGAATACGACATGACACAATTTTGTAAAAGAGCACCAAGTGAATGTGTGGCCAATGGTATCTCGTATGGTAATCTTTTGAGAACACTTTTCGTATGGGCTTGCAAAATTGAGCAGATTCGTAAGGAAATTCGATTGCGAAATAAAAATGCAGTTTTATTTTTGAAATGGTTCCAATAGATGGAAAAGTAGAAGTAGAAACTTAGAATAACAAAAGAAAATAAAATTAAACGACGACAAACATTATTGTCAAGTTTCGATGCCCGAGCTTCTACCTACCTACTTCTATTTTCAAGTCAAAAATTTAAGTGATCATTTGTCCGAGTCATTGCGAGTGAAATATTACCTGTCTTCAAAAGCAATTTCGAGTTACATGAAAAATACAGTGTGCTACTTTGCCGGTTGGTATCACCGATGTCATGTACGAAGCCATTACTTAGTGAAATGCAGCTGTTACCCCACTTGCAATAGCAGAAGATACACGTTCTGAAGTTTCTGTACCTACTTATACTACGTGTTAGAAGTTGCAAATATGTTAACAGGTACATCGATCTTCTGGTTGGTGGTCTAGGGAATTGCTCAGTTGGAATTTATTAGGGGCCTGTTCTGCTATAGGGTTGTTTGTATCTCGTGTTTGATAAGTTGTAGGTGGGATTAAAGTTTTTGTTGTAATTAGTTCCGGTTTATTAGGCATGTGTGTTCATGAAAGGGTCGATGTGAAGTTTTTGTTGTAAGTAGTGCTGCATGTTTTAAGCCATTTGTGTCAGTCTAATTTTGCCATTTTAATTTGTAATTTTGTGATTAATATTAGTAATTTAATATTGTTTTATTTTTAAAGAAAGATAAACTAAAATCCACATCAATTCTGGCACAATTTTAGACCCATCACGGTTCTACACCAATAGATTGTGGAAAAATATCTCGCAAACAAAAACGACTGAAACTCAACGCACATATTCACAAAAGAATATAACTTGGAGACACAAAAACAAAATGCATAGAAGCAGCAAACAAAGATACAGCAAATTGCTTGCTCCTTAATTTCCAAATTAATCGTATGAATTTGTTGAACAATGTAATGAATGTGAGGATTATTGGTAAATATAAACATACGTCAATATTGGAGCTGTGACCTGTCAATGTCATGTGTCAAAATAATATGTCAAATGGAAAACGTCATTGTGTCTCTGTCTTTTTCTGCCGTCAAGCATTTTGCGAGTTATGTGTGTTGAGAAAAAGCTCCCATTAAATCTATATTCTATTTGCGATATCTGCCTATCATTTACCCATAATCCATCAAAGATTGGCGTACATTTTCCAACTTGAGATAAAAAAAAGACAGAGATAACCAAAAATAAGAATTTCATACCCCTGAAGACAGACGGCGACTAATGTCAGACATCATAAAAACAGAAGGTGATATTTTATATTAAAGGTTTTAAGTAAATTGGGTAGGTACTTTATGATCCTGAATATTTGATTGGGCACGTGATAAATTAAAATAAAATATCTAGAACAGAATAGAATACTCTTAATCACGATATGAATTACAGATATACATGTAGAAATTTTACATAGGGTGACACAATGGGCGGTCTTCTCGCTCTTAAAAAGCGATCTTTAAAAGACAACCTTTGGATGGATTTAAAGGGGGAAGATACAATACTACTGGTAGTATGTGGTGTACAATTTACATATACAATAAATACAAACAGCATAAACTAATAAAAATATGTATATACAAAATAATTATGAAACAAGAGCAAAGAACAATTAGGTGATACTTAAGGAGAGAGGAAGTCTTTTTTAAAATTAATTATGTTACTAAATTAATCGTCATTAGTGACCTTGCGAATTGATATTATTGATTAACGTAGCATAGCGGGCCCTTTATCATTTAAATAGTGGAACGATAAAATATCAAATATTGGCTACTGGGAATTATTTTTAAAGTTTCTTTTAATACCACCGACCCCCTTTCTACAACCCCGATGAGCAAGCAAACAACAAATAAATCTGATTACACAAAATTGGTCTCCAAACAAAACGACATTAACAAAAAACAAAATCAGTGCTCAAAAGCCAATCAAATTGGGCATACATTCGAGACATCAATGAGATAATGGTGAACTCAACCGAAGTTAACTTTAGTCATTAAACAGGACATCGGAGCATTTGTCACGCTCAATTTAACTACGAAAGAGAAAGCAGGCAACGGATTGTATCGATCCAAGCTGTACCTGTAGGGTTTAAGTTTAATCAAGATAAGTGTTTTATCCTGATAATGGATGATGGGACTGGTCATCTGTTGGCTGTCAAGGTAGGTTTTAGAATAGACGATTAAAACACATCTTTCATTAGTTAATTTTTTACAAAAATATATATTCGGCACTATCACAGAAATTGTAATAACTTTTTAAAGAGTAAGAATCATAGTAACTATCGAATTTATTTCTTTCCATACAATTGAATATTTTGGAACGGGTAACTAACTTTCGTACTGATTTTCTGCTTGACAGACTGATATTGAAATCTGCCTGTAAATGGTCTAATTGAAATCATTGCTTTGACTTTATACTGAATAGATTTATTATTTCAAGCCAATGTTTTCAATCCTTTCAAACTTTTCCAAAACATTTGAAAAGGTCACAACCTAGAAGATTCCGAACAAAATTCCCGGAGCAGACTCCAATGACCCGTTTAGAGCAATAGTTGGGAATTAATTGAGAAATTAGTTCGACGGTCATTAAGAGTATATAAACTATATATTACATCCGGATGTTAGGGACAAGATTAATGACCTGTAGCGTGGCTCCTCAGATTTAGTTGACTAACAAACTGAGCTTTATGTACAGGATAATGGTGGGAACGAGTAAGTTGCTGGTGAAGCAGGAATTAATATCGTCTTGTGTGAAGGGAATTTAATGCAATACTTTCAGAATGACGTTTTCAACGTTTACTTGGAGTGCATTAAAATAATTTCCTTGCACCTTATTTATTGATATATGAGTATTCTGTATACAAGGTATTGTGTTAATTTTTCAATTACTTTTTAGATAAATGATTTAGGCCATAATAATATAAATTTAAATTGTAAATAATTTTGTATGAACTATTATTATTATATATTCTGTGATATAGCTTTGTAAAATGACCGCATTGTCGCATTGGGTACATACAACTTTAATTTTAGTTGTAAGAGAGATTTCAATAAATAAATAAATACAATATATAAATAACCACAGTATGAGATTTTTATATTTATGTATGTTATTAACGTAGATCTTTGTCAGTCGTTACGGGTAGTCAAAGGCCCAAGAAGTTTGACAACCAGGTCTTACCAAGGGCTATCGTATTACCCAGTTGATTATGGAAGTGAGATAGGCAGGTGCTCCATGTAAAATACGGTATTCAGCTGCATCCAGTTAGACTGGAAGCCGACCCCAACGTTGTTGGAGAAAGGTTAGGCAGATTGCTGTGAGGTTTTTGTACCTGCGTAGTTTCTGCCGATGGAGAAAATTAAGAATGAGACATTCTAAAATACGTATATATAATAATGATAGATGAAAACAGTGGAGACTTTCAAGCATAAAATGATACATTATTAATGTATCTAGTTCATAAGTTAATTAATCTTCATATTAAAATAAGACCACTGCACGTAACGAACAATTTTAATTATATGTTTGTATGTAATTAACATTTAAACAACGTCTTCCATTTTAACTATCATTAACTTGAAACGTTAAAGCATTGCTTCCTGTTGCCGAACGTTTAAGTTTTGCTAACTTCGGCAGATAATGCCATTAGGTATTCTATTGGGTATAAATGATTTTAAACACGAATACATTTGCAGCTCCAATTTATTTAAATAATTTTGTAATTTGTTTAACATAGTGATAATCATTATCGTTAAATATTGATTGGTTAATTGGATTAATATACCTAGGCTGATCTAGGCTATATTCTAGAGGAAAATATTGTTTTTTTACTGAGAAAATAATGCTACAGATATTGTAGTAATTTGAAAATTGTGTATACTATAGTTATTTCATCAAAACGCGACCACTAAATTGTAAAATTAATGTCCTATACGTTTGTATTTTATTCGTAAATCACAAAAGACATTACATTTATCAGTACGAATTTGTTATCGACGGCTATTCCCATTTCGACAATACCGTTAATATTAATCGCATTGTTAAAAGCTGTCAGTGACCATTAAAAATTTACGAGAATAGTTAACGAAAGCACGCAGTTATTTAGTCAAAACAACCGACGCGGAACATAACTAAATGCGGTTAGCACTTTAAATATTAAAACTAAATTTAGAAACTTTGCTTTTAGGTGTGTCCATGTTTAATGGTACCTTCTCATATCTAGGAAAATAATTTGTTTGATAAAGTGAAACGGGACTGAATTTCAATTAGGCATATAAATAATAGATACTTATTAGGTAGGAACTAGCCTGTGCAATTCATTTATATCGACAAGTTTATTTTGTACGGATTCGGAAATAATCATCGTCAGCAAATATTAATACATATATCAATAAAATAATTAATTAAATCTTTGTTTTCATTTTTCAACCAGTCATTTATACTGGAGACTAAAATAAGGAACAATATTATGTCACGTTTAAATCGTTTTTCTTTCATCTAAAAAATATCTTAATTTCCTTTTACCTAAAACGTAGAGACCAAAGTTTCTGCCTTTGATTGTAGATAAACATTGTTTAACAAAATTAAAGTATCTGAAACATTCATTTCGCCCATCCGCATTTATTTTGCTGCCCAAAATATCTCTTTGATCTGTTATTTGACGCTGCGTAAAAACGTGAAGCCTTTAAACAATGTAATCTAGCCGAAATTCTCGTTTTTTTCACTAAAGAATGTAAACAATTTTAATTATTTTACTGAGCTTAGACAAGACGTCTTATGACATAAAACATATTTCAAGTGAAATTAAAAACAACTTTTTTACAAAAAAAAAAAACTATCGACATCCAAAAAAAAAAACTACAAAGTGAAAAATAACTTTATTTTCGGAAGTCGGTGTCTTCGGCTTTGTATTTTCGTTTTTTGCTACCGACTTCCCAAAAACTTCCGTTTTTGTTTTTGAAGTCAGTTATTTCTTTTTGTAAAAAAGTTTTTAGTTTTCAATTTTTAGTTGTGGTACCTATCTCACAAAAGTGATAGAAGTCATTATAACATCATCCACATAGACTAAGTAGGAAATTATAATAGAAGCTAACTCAAAAACTACAAAAACAAACACATAACACATAACATCACGCCTTGTTTCCCCGAAGGGTTCGGCAGAGGTGTACCTATAGTACACCCACATTTCGCCAGTTATGTTTAAGTCCCATGTAATAGGGGGCGAGCCTATTGCCATCAACCGGGCACAAATCCAGACTCCGGGCTGCCACAAAAAAAAAAAAAAACTAAAAGACATATAATAATTCGGAAGGAAGAAAAAGAAGACGAAGAAGAACGAAAATGTTCTTAACTAACTTTTTATAGCCGCATAGTTCGCGGTGAGTCGGAACTGTCTGCGGAGATGCCCCCAGTGAGTCGGGGTGGCGCTGCGTTATGCTCCAGTGCGTGGGATGTGGTACAGCGCCGGGTTGAGGCTGACTGCTGGCGTCGACCAGGAGAGGTTTGAAGGGCTCTGCTTGTTTGACCGGCCGAGAGTGCAGTGTGCTGTGCCAAGGTTGCTGATGAGGCTGAGGGTGATGACCAGGTATGCGCGGTCGCTGCATGCTGGTGGTCAGGATACCCGTTGAAGCCGTGGGTGCTGGCTGGCTGTGTGACTCGCCGCTCGAGAAGCTCGAGGAAGTGATGCTGATGACGTCACGCTGTAGTAGTTGCACGAAGGCTGCGCTGACGTTCATGTTTGGGGTCACCAGTATAGATGCATGAGGAACAGGGTGTAAAGTTCACTCATCCTCTATGAAAAGGGAGGATCCTCCGACCAGACGGGTGTTGTGTCTGGTGGGCTACTGCCCGACGGTTGATGTCGGGATGTTGTATATATGCTAGTCGCGCGGTAAACTCTGTTTGCGCGATGCAGGATTTTGCGTGACGTCAGTGTGACGCGTTCCATTGTGGCGATGCCACCACAGACCTATGTATCCTGGTGGCATCGCCACAATTGCGGCGATAAGTCCCCTCTTTGAGGAGTGGCTGGAGAGGCGCCACGGCGTCCTCACCTTCCGCCTGACGCAGGTCCTCACCGGACACGGGTGCTTCGGGAGGTACCTGTTCCGGATAAGGCGGGAGGAAACGCCCGGGTGTCACCACTGTGTGGATCGCCCGGAGGACACGGTGGAGCATACGGTGGAAGTCTGCCCGGCTTGGGCGGAGCACCGCCGTGTCCTCGCGGAAGCGATCGGCGGCGGCGATCTCTCGCGTCCGGCCCTGGTCCAGGCCATGGTACGGAGCGAGAGTGCATGGGAAGCCATTACCTCCTTCTGCGAAGCAGTAATGCTCGTGAAGGAGGAGGCGGGACGCGTGAGGGAGAGGCAAGCTTTGCACCCTCACGCCCCTAGTCGCCGCAGGAGACGCCCTGGGCGTCGGGAATCGGCAGCCGATTCCCGGCCACCGTAGGCGCGGGCTTGCGGACGGCGAGCAATGGGTAGCTCGCCGTCCGGTAAGGACCAGGCCCGAGTCGACGGCGCGTCGTGTTCCACGCGCGCCTCAAAGAGATGTCAGCACTATTGACGGGGTCCGCTAGGGCCGATGCCAGCTAGGGTTGCGGGATGTTCGAAAGAGTTACCGTGGCCCCGGCACAGGCAACAGAAGGAACACGGGTGGGTTTTAGTCAGTAAAAGTCTGACACGCCCTCCCGCTCCGCCCAGAGCGGGAGAAGTCATTTGATGATTTCCCATCCACAAAAAAAAAAAAAAAAAAAAGACCTATGTATCCTGCTTATTGCAGTTTCATTAAAAGCGGTTAATTCATTTAAAAAAACAACGACTTGAAAGTTTGTATGAAATGTCGTACGTCGTAAACGCTCTTAACGCTTGTACATATTAATATTTCACTCCTAATTAAATTTCCATACCGGGCCTTATATGAAAATTAATTCTTAATGAGTAAACTCCAAAAAAAAAAAAAGATTTTGACGAACTTATAACCTCCTCCTTTTTTGAAGTCGGTTAGAAGATCAAAGTGATATTTATATAGACTCAAAGTTTATGGATTATATAACAATCTTATCAATATCGAACAAGTACACTAACTAGAAGACAAAAAGAATGTTTTAATTTAATAACGGTGCCGAATGTTTGCATAATCCTGGTAGATACCAGGGGACCAGAAAACTGACGGCGGTCGATCGATACCGCCAACACTTAAAGCCATCATAACGTACAAGCTCCAGTCAATTTCGATAGTTAACGTATTCCCAAGCAGGACATGTTCGTTGTCGGTAACAACGTCTGTGATGTCCCACGAGACATGTTTGGCAACAGCATGTTTGACATACGCCATTCATAGACTAGCTCCAGTCTTGTGCAATACTAGGACAACAGTAGTAGTGGGGATGTTTATCTTTGTGACAATCGATAGGTTCAAACTTCCTGATAGAGAGATTTTTAAATATTGTTGACTTATTATTTTACTTTTTATACTGCTGCTTCTACTTCTTGAAATAATGCATAGGAAGTTCAAGAACTATTTTCAGTACAAACTGATATTTATGTAATTCCAATCCAGTTCATTCGAGCTCATGCTGGCTAGAGCATTGCTAGAGTATTAGTTATTACAACGCAAGTCTATATTGCCAGAACCTTCTAAAATCCATACGGTATCCTACATGAGGTGCTGTAACAGATAAATTTAAAAATCCACTCTATCTAAACACCAACATCAGGCAATGTTAAGAGCTACTGTCATGGAATAGTTTACTCAACGCCAATATCGGGCGACCGCGGCACAATTTACTATGTATGAGACCGCGTTCAAATGTATGCAGTCACTTTAAAATAGAAACTTTAAAACTTTTCTGAGGGTCCCTCGGATGGGATTTTTATTACCTTTTATTTATCAGCATTGATATACCTCGGTAGAAGTTTGATACTGTTGTACAACTGCCGTTGTATGTACAACTTTTTCGAACAAGAATATTGTTGTTTCTTTGGCTACGTGCATTGTTTCTTCAATGATGTTATCGGTTTTCAAAGAAGACGTGTTAATGCAAAGGGATTGTAACTCTATTGTGTTCTGTTCCTAATTACCTTCTTTCTTTTGTATTCCTTTTATTGTTCGACTCACAAATAGGTGGTATGTTTCGATTATGGGTAGTTTTTCCATTGCCGCCAGATGGTTGTCGTTCTTTTAGGTATAGGAATATCTTAAATTTTAATGTTCAGTGTTGTTTTTCTTTTATTGTCTTATGAATGTTATGAATTATTGGGATTTTAACTACCTTTAAAAACCATAAGGCTTTTAACCAGAATAGAGAGCTTTTTTTTTGGATGGGAAATTATCATATGACTTCTCGGCGGAGTGGGCGGAGCGGGGAGAAGTCATTTGACCCGTGTTCCTTCAGTTGCCTGTGCCGGGGCCACGGTAACTCTTTCGAATATCCCGCGACCCTAGCTGGCATCGGCCCTAGCGGACCCCTTCAAAACCTAGCGGACTCGGTCAATAGTGCTGACATTTCTTTGAGGCGCGCATGGAACACGACGCGCCGTCGGCCTGGGCCTGGTCCTTACTGGACGGGGAGCTACCCATTGCTCGCCGTCCGTCCCCGCCTACGTTGGCCGGGAATCGGCTATCAATTCCCGATGCCCAGGGCATGGCCTGCGGCGGCTAAGGGCGCGAGGGCGCAAAGATTGCCTCTCTCTCACGCGTTCCCCCCCCCCCGCGTTCCCCATTCCTTGTACTCTCGTTACGTACCATGGCCTGGACCAGGGCCGGACGCGAAAGATCGCCGCCACCAATCGCTTCCACGAGGACACGGTGGTGCTCCGCCCAAGCCTAGAAGACCCCCACCGTATGCTCCACCGTGTCCTTCGGGCGATCCACACAATGGTGATATCTGGGGGTTTCCTCCCGCCTTATCCAGACAGGTACCTCCTGAAGCACCCGTGTCCGGTGAGGACCTACGTCAGGTGGAAGGTGAAGACGTCGTGGCGCCTCTCCAGAGACTCCTCAGCAATTGTGGTGTGCCCAGAATTGAGAGCCTGGTCTGCTATTCAAATGACAATACGGCAACAATTTTATTTACAGTTTCTTACAAGTTTTTTAGTACTTTAATTTCACAGATGAAATTACTACCCTAACGTTAAAAATAACTCATAAAAGAAAAGCATCAGAAAGTATATTTAGGTACACAAGCCAAATACCATCTCAAAGATCACACAGTCACAATAATCCCGGCATCAACCGCAGAAAGATTTTTGTGCTAACAAAATAAATCACATTTACCCACTTAAGTAGGAACTTACGTGCGCTCTCAGACGTTCCTGTACAACTAATCAAAACAAACATTTTCCTTGTTGTTGTATTGTACAGTTTGTATACGTATATCTGTATGCGCATTGTCTTCTGTCGGTAATATTGTGCCACCTGTATTCGTTATTTATTCATGTTGCTATGGTTTCTTTTGAAAATATTGTTTAGTATTAGATATTTGGAGGAACATTAATGCCAACATAAATATTTCTGATACCAATGCTATAACGTTTTCCTAGCACGGATTCTTCTTAGAATACATTTTGGCACATTCACATGCTACGTGTTTCGTAGCAAATAGCTACGCGCTACGCGAAGGTTGCTACGTACGCGTAGCTCGTAACGGATTCAAAAATTCTCATAAATCTAGCGAGTTTATTGATTCTCTCAAACAACATCTACATTTTCATAGTTTTCTTTTGTCTATTAAGTTTTAGATCTACTGTAGCAATTTTCTTATTATGCGTTTGCGTTTGGGAGACCAATTTACCTTTAAGCCAGTTCCAAGAATATCGAGGTTAGCATTTGCCAATCTGATTTTGACACAGGTACTTAAACAACCTTATTCTAACATCCAATTTTGCATAAAAATTTCCAAGACACGTGCCAAAAAACCACAATCTTCTTCATACTCCTTAGTAGTGAATTATAACTTTTTATTATCAGCAGTTCACTTGTTGGAAGCAAACATTTTGCGGCGCGAACTTCCTCACCTCGCGCCTTACTAATTAAGAAATGAAACTTTAAAACAACTACTAAGAAATGTGTGCAGTCTTAGAATGATAGTCTTTTGTCTTTGTAGGAAAGACTTTCATTTGTTTTGTTAATCTTTCTTTATTATTATTTTTTTTTATTATTTTATCATCTTGTTCTGTGTTGTAGTGCATTTTTACTTACTGATTTAACAAGCCGGCCTGATGGGATTTCTCATCGGCAAAAATTACGAATTTCCATACAAATTTTTGTGAAAAATTTTATGCTTCTAGACATAGCGGTTTAGGCTTTGCGCTGTCTCTCAGTGGGTGAATGAATTTAAGATTTTATTAAGTCGATTTTAAAGGGCAGTCCCTTACTATCATCAATTCTTCAAAATGTGGTGTGGTGGTGTTTGAAGTTGTTCTCCACTAAATTGTAATTTTAGTTTTAATAATGGTCATGAAATTCGGAAATCTTATATAATCTTTGGTGTCTAAGCCGAAATCAATACAATCTTCTCATTGATGTAAACGAGAATATTAGGACTTTTTTGTACATTTTACGACGTTGGCGTAATCAGGGCTTCATAATAAGTAGGCCTTCTGTAATCAATCAGACAACATTTTGATCTACGTAAAATAGGGTTTTTTTTATGTCATACTTCTACGAAGTGGTGACATGTCAAAATATCGAGATTTCTGCGCTATATCTAAGTTAAATATGATTAAACACATAAATTCTCTAAATGATGGTGAAAACAGCATCAAAATCCATTGTGTAGTTTGAAGAACGAACAGCGAAAAGCGCCTTTATTGTATGATATTTATTTATAAATAAATGTAATAGGACCAAGAAATTATTCCTCTACTATCCAGCCAGTATTCTAGTCACACTGACTCCACCTCGTGATAAAAAGCTACGCAACACTTACTTGCCTTAGTTTCTGAAGTTAATGAGAAAATGTACGCGCCAGAAACTTTACCATCGTACTGTTTTATAGTTTTAAACGACTTAGCCGACTCCGTAATTATGACTAAACAAGCATCCTTCGCTGTTTTGTCTACATTAGTGTTAGAATTTAAGTTTGCAACTTCATGGAAACGTTTTTAAAAGGTAGAAGAAGGTTTAGGAAATGTTTAATGTTGATGTACGTATGTGAAAAAAATGATGTTAATGTATAAAGAAGGGTTATTGTTTTGGAATTTGGATTAGATTAGCTAAACCGAGTAGACAGAAGACTTTTTCTTTGATTTTAAATGCTTTAGTTAATTTTGCACTGATCGCGCATATTTGCTAAGATTTTTTTTACTAAACCTTGCTTGTTGTATGTGTTCTAAGAAATGACCTTTCCATGTATTTTTTAGTTCAAAATTAGTACCTTACATTAGCCGTGGCAACACTACAAAATTATAACGCCCTAAACTTAAGGAATTTAGCTAGCCAACATTGCATAACCGTAACGTCATGGGCGAGAGAACTAGCCGTCTACTCGTTTAAGAGCATTCCACACCCAACCTCCGAGTTTGAATTATGTCTTAGCATAAACTAAGACATAATTCACAAGTTAGAGGAAATATGTTGCTTAGACAACTCTCAAGTTATTCGAAACGTCTCTTGTCTTGAAAATAATTTACAGCAGCCATCTTATTTGGAGTCTGTGGATATAATAACTTGGAGATGTCAGTGTTGGTTGACATTGTGTGCATTCTGAGTATTTGCTGAGGAGAAACACACGGGGGCGTTGTGGGTACGTTTCCGCGGGAAATGCGAAGCAATTTTGAAGACGCTTTGATGTTTCATTTTCGAGTTTGGGAATACCATTGATTTATGTGTAAACAATGCGGTCTTCTTCTTCTTTATTTTCGTGTGGTTAGTGACTAACCTGGTGTCAGAGTTTTTATGCCGCCCATGGGCCTCAAACTTGACTTCACATGCCGTCGATAAATATATCTCAGGCATGACGGTTTCCTCACGATGTTTTCCTTCACCGTTTTTTAAGCAAATGATAATTATACAATACGCACATGAATCCAAAAAGTCAGAGGTGCGTGCCTTGGGTTCGAACTCGAGACCTATGACTTGGCAGTCCGACGGTCACACCACTAGGCTATCACTGCTGGTTAATACTGTGTGTAGTAGTATTATTAAGTCTAATTTAGATATTTTGAGACTTAATTTTCTGACTTGCTCTTCTTAAATACTGAATTATACCTACATATTTTTCATAAGGCACACTATTCAACATTTTGCGTTAAAATTCTCATAACCTAAATATGAAACCTAAAACCGCTACTCCTAAATCTGTACGCCTAATTTTAATACACAACAGCAAATATTTGCCGTCAACGAAATTAGTGCTCATATCACACACCGCGACGGCACCGTACACAAAATATCTAGCCGTATATTCCACACATTTGCACCCCTTGGGCCTTATTTTATACATCAAACATTCTATATGAGATGCATTCCTCATTCTCCTTGTTGATTCAATGGAAATTAGGATCTCTGCTGGTTTTAATAAAGACGCTTTTGCATTATGCAAGTGTTTATTAATAGTCACGTCATTTGCATCCCTGAAATGAGGTTTTGGTGTTTGTCACCCTTTTTTATGGAAATCCGCTTCGAATAAATTGATTTTAGAGCAAGAGGTTTAATTAAGATGGGATCTGGAGATTATTTACGAACTCTTCGGACATTTCGGATTGTGTCTCAGTGTGATTTACAGTTAACACCTATCTGTGGTAGACGTGTTATTGATTAGTTTCATTATTTATATGGTCTTTAACAATGATTATTTGCAATAATAGGTCGTTATTATGCCGGAATTATTTATTAACCTACCATGAAAATAATATTACCACTGTTCATTTTCAAAACCACGTTTTTCCACGTCATTTATGTAGAATATTCAGTATTTTTACAAAAAAACTGTGTCCACAAAGAGAAAAATCTTCCCGAGTCGTTATTTTTACTTATCACTGGATGCAAGCTGCTTATCTTATCTCGGAGCAGCTTCTTCCTCTTCCACTTAATTCGTACTTTTTACAAAGGGCTCAATGTTAAATTGGATTAATTCTACCACATAAATCGTTGTTAAGGTCAAAGACGGATGGTGGGATAGAGCAAAGTTGTGGCAAACCATTTTATCTTGACCGGCCACCCTTTTGACTTGCTGTGATTAGGGTTATGTGGACATTACACTTGTTTGACTAACGCGAAGATATTTGCCATTCTTGGGTTTCAATTAATTTACGAAGAGACTTGTCATTAGATATTAATTGAAGATTGTGGTCTTCAATTTGCAATATTCTATACTAATAATAAAAGCTGAAGAGTTTGTTTGTTTGTTTGAATGCGTTAATCTCTGGAATTATATGTAATTTTTTCATTTAATAGCCCAATTCTTGAGGAAGGCTATTGGCTATTTATCATTACGCTAAGTTCCTTAGAAACTGAGCAAAAAGAAAAATATCAGAAAGAACGCTAAGCGAAAACGAAGTAATAGCGCAAGAAGGTGATGCGATGCGACGTGATTGTCGCATCGCATCGCCTTCTTGTGCTATTAGGGTTGGGGGACAAGACATTTCACGCTGATAAAGTCGCGGGCATAAGCTAGTAGAATGCATAAAATTGTTGAAAGCATTTGCGTCCGGCAAAATTCAAGTTCGGCCATCTTTATAAGCACTGATGGAAGCTACAGCCATAGCAGCCAAAAAAAGGATTTTTAAAAAAATTTTGATTACATAATAATGGTAGGTATTTTTTAAGCATCATTTTTTTATCTGTAGGTAATCAAATGATTACCCCACAGATAAAATCCGTAATTTCCTATACCGTATTCCGTAGTCCCTTGTGAAACACCCTTAACCACAATGGTCCCGAAATCAATGGGACGATATGCCTCGGTCCGCTGATGTCGATCCCGTGTGACAGCACCCTAATTAAACCCGATGGCTTGGCTTTCTATTTGAACAATTGTAATTGTTTTACTCAGTAATATTTCGTTTTAATGTACCTCTTGTGTTCTGACCCGACGTAATTAGATCTCTGATGGTGACTTAGGGTTGCGATAGTGGAAACTATTTGCTTAAAATGTATAGTACACATACATAAAATAGGTACGTATATCTGGTTTACCTTCTGGTCGAGCGCTCGCTTCTGTGGGCTTAGCATGAACGAGCGGAGTACCTAAACGTTACGTACATTCAAACGATCTTAAAATAAGTTATTTCATTAATTCAATCTGCCTAGCCTTTTCCCAACTATGTTGGGGTCGGCTTCCAGTCTAACCGGATGCAGCTGAAAACCAGTATTTTACATGGAGCGACGGCCTATATGACCTCCACAATCCAGTAACTGGGTAATACGATACCTTGGTAAGACTACTTGTCAGACTTTCGGGCTTCTGACAACCCGTAACGACTGTCAAAGATCCACGAAATGACAGCCAAGACCAACGGATTAATGTGCTTTCCGAGGCACGGAGGAGTCTCGGTATGTGAAGATGGTCACCCATCCACGGTCCAACCCCGGCCAGCGTAACTTAACCTGATGGATCGACCCGTGCGGCTGTTATTACTAAGCCACTTATTTCTTTACTTATTTTATTAATTAAATTTTAAAAATTAATTAATTCGTTTAAGAATTTGTTCGTATCTATGGGTGATACTTGTTGTGCTTGTCGCAAAAATTTCAACCAAAATAGGATAGCTATATTTTCGATTCAATAATCGTTCGAATCGTTAAGTTTACGTCGCGTGTTCGTGCTGTGGCCTCTGGTTCTACCTGCCTGACATATTTACCTGGATCCATAAATGCCATGAATTATATGGAATTACTAGCGACTCACCCCGGCTTCGCACGGGTAGCACTAATTATCTATAGCCGGATGACTTGTGGTGGATGCTGATTGAAATACTATCTTGAATTCACGCAAACCTAGTACTTTTTGTAAGGTTAGTGTGCCACATCCAAATCCCATTCGTGGGATAGTAGTAATTGTTGAAATACTATCTTGAATTCATGCAAGCCTAGTACTTTTAAATAGACTTCAAAAAAAGGAGGTTATCATTTCGACACGTACATTATGTATAACATTATTTATTGGATCTGCACTATATTGACATAATATGATAAGGTTATTGGGTCTGTTATTGGGTTTTTCTATCTGGAATTTCTCAGTAGCAGCCCGGAGTCTGGATTTGTGCTCGGTAGATGGCAATACGCTCGCTACCTATTACATGGGACTTAAAAACATAACTGGCGAAATGAGGGTGTTGCTATAGGTACACCTCTGCCTAACCCTTCGGGGAAACAAGGCGTGACGTTATTTATGATAAGGTATTAAAATTTTATAGGTGTATGTATGTTTGTTCACACATTTCTGGGAAACTATTAATTGAGTTGTGATTGTGTTTTTTTTATTGGCTACATTTACGTCACTTTAAGGAACTGTGCAAGTTTCACCAAAATCGGTTCAGTAGTTTTCACGAGATGGATTCATACATGTAAGTGTGACAGCCTGGCTTATTGATACGAGCTACGGGTGTGCGGTGTCAAAGTGAAAACATCTCAAAACCTTGGTCAAATTCTAGTGCAATATTTACAACAAAACTATTAACTACTTATTACAAACACATATTCCAGTTTTTACTTAAAACTAAAAATTACGAAATAAAAAATAATTAAAAAAAAAAATCAACGTCAAAAAGAAATTAACACAAAATGATGAAATAACTTTAATTTGGGAAGTCGGTGACAAAAAACTAAAATACAGAGCCCACGACACCTACTTCCGAAATTAAAGTTATTTCATAATTTTGAGTTAATTTCTTTTTAAAGTCTCTCAATTGCTTTAAATAGCTTTTTGTTAAAAAAAAAATACAACGCAAAATTACCAAAAAGCCAAAAAAAAAATTCTGTTGATCCGATCGCTACACACACACAGGATCACCGCTGGGCTAATCTGAAGATTTCCTGAAAATTTCATTAAAATCGATCCAGCTGTTTTGGAGTCCATAGGTCCACATACACACATCCATTATATATATAGATACATATAGATATATAGATACATTATATATATATATATATATCTCTTAGAACAATAGGCAGAACGTATTAGTACGGCGGGAACTGAGTTTTAGGCTATATTTTAATAAAATGATTGTGTTTTTGTTTTATCTTGTATCAGTTGTATTTAAGCAAGTAAAGTAAGTTTTACTCTCTTTCTATATGCCTCTAAAATTAGTACCAGTTATTGCTCTGTTCTAGTTTGTGTGGTACGGTATGCCGTACTTCTGTGGTAATTTAGCACTTTGACTGAGTTGACCTAGCGTAGTACGAATTTCAATACACTTTCATATTTCAATAGGACAGCTTACATTGGTTTTGTTAGCACTTAGCCGTGCGGCCTAGACACTGCACCTGTAGATGCCAATGAATTTAAAGACACATAACCACTGAGCGTCCGGGCGAACAGCAAATTATAACATTTTATTAACTTTGTGATTTGAGTTAACATTTAGCCGAAAAATAGTAGCGCAGTTGTGCAGACGATCACTTTCCATCAGTTGTGTCGCTATTATTTACCTGAAGTCATAATAAAGTAAAAATCAGTATAAATAATGTATCAAACAAGTGGTACATAAACATGTTATAGAACAGTTTTAAAAGAGAATACCTCAGAGCAGTTTATAACTAAACCATGTTCAAAATCAGTTACCTAACCAGCGTTCAAGGCGCAAGTTTACAAACTAACTTGGTTCAGTTAACTGCGAGCTGTAAAGGGATTGCTTTAATGTTTAACTTTTAATACTAATCAAGCGGGATTAAATCTTGAATGATTCATTACATCGTCTTACTTAATTGAAACGTTTATCATTTCGTAAAGGACCAAATCGTTGTAAAAAATTTCGAATAAAATAATATTTTGGTTGCTAAGAAAAAAATTCATGATATCCATGCTTGGCAAGTTACTGCGATTAGCATTACATTTGCCAAACGTGGTTCTCTCCATCTTATTTATTTATTTAATACTTCATGCACACAAATGTATAAAGGCAGACTTATGCCATAGGCATATTCTACCATTCAACCTTTGGGTGATGCAAAGACAAACAGTGATAGGTGCAATTTTGAAAGTTGAGAAATAATGCTTAACTTTTGGACTGGTAAAATAGTGATTTCAGTAACCCTACCCAGTGATATTGGCAGAGCAATAAGCAGATCCACATTGAAACTATCAATTGATCATCAGTACCTATAGTTTTTGCATGAATGTTTACCTCCAATTGATCATATTTATATCATGTATCTATGATTACCGATCCACTCAACGACCCCAATAATAAGCTTCAGTCACGGTACCCCTAAAAATGATTATTTTTCAACAACAAAAAAAACTAAGCACAGAATATTCGTAGCCAAACTAAGGGAGGCAAATCAGCTTGTTTCCCGCAGGCGAACAAGGGCCGCATTATTATTTCCTTTTGGATATTTTAATCAACTCTATCTACAAAAAAATATAAGTAAAAAATATATTTTAGAAATGGATGATAAGCCAAATAACAGTACATCTTTTTGATGAGAGGATGTTGTTCAATCTACGCTTTGATCGATCGGTTCAGGCTAGGCATTATTAAAGGCAAAGTATTCATGAACTTGGTAATTCTTCCCTGTTTTCGATCTGATATCAACTTAATTAATAGAAAATCCAACGTCTTTCTGACTGTCTCTTAGAGCACTTACTACTTATATCGTTTATCTCAAGAATGATTTATCTAATAAATGATTTTTGGTTGATTCATACCGACATGTACATAATCAGACCGGAATCCTAGGAATATGTAAGAATAGTATTAGGTGGAGTTTTGTGGCTTCTGCAGCCTACCCTCATGGGAAAAAAGCTAGCGTGGATACTCTGCCTAGGTTTTAAATGCTTCCTTAGATAGTCACCAACATTATGTAGATCGATTATTGTTTGATATTCCTCGGGACCCTAGGGTCCCGGACCTTTGGAAGGCATATGAGGAGCCGAAGCCAACTTGCAGAGGCCCGTTAGACGCTTTCAATGGAAATGAGGCACCAACCGACGATTATCCCTGTGCGTACTATGCAAGTGCACCCAAGGATAATCCCCAGTTGGTGTAGGATTATTGCAGGATATGGAGACAAAAAAAAAATATTGGCCCATGGGTTTGGATGGCTAAAGTGGACTGGTTATCTAAAACTGTGGAAGGACTATGGCCCCTGCCTGACCAATGTTTGATATATACAATACACGGATAAAATGGCAGGGGGTGACTTGCACACTCAACAATGGGCCCCCGGAAACGGTCGCTAGCACATAGTGTCGTAGCGACAAGGGGGCAACATATCTTGAAGTGCTTAAGAGGAGTGGAGAGGTATTCCACGGCTATCAGGACAATCCCGGAAGTACGGTCAAGATCTCTACCAGCATCTTACTGGACTACTTCCTTCCTCCGAGCACGTTTCCTCTTGCGAATCTCTACTCAAGCCAGCCAATAAAGGCAAGAATGAGGTGGGAGGTCAGTTCTCGTCAGTGTTCACTCCAGCCGGCCAATAAAGGCAAGCCAGAGATGAGGAACGTGACTTCTCCCGGGAGATAGGGTACGCCACATGCTGCCCTGCGGGTTTCTATATCTCTCTTGGTCTGGCTCCTCACCATAGACCTGTTCCGGCAAAGTAACCTCTACCGGCACAGACCTAGAGTTCGGAGCGCGCAAGCCCCACCACGACGTCAACGTAGAGATACGGCGATGGGCGATTATTATTATTATTGTCTTTGCCGACTTAATATTTCCAACGGTCAACTACTAAACATTGGCCTTCGAAAAGCTCCGAATGACCTCTACAATGAAATGTCATCAACATCAGTAGACGATGGTGACCGCTACTTGTTATTAGCAGACAGGAGTTCGCTACCTACCTCTTTCCATAATCCCCTCGTCGCGTTTACGACACCCACGGGCGGCTGGAGGCCTATTCTACGCGGAACAATAAGAATCAATTTAAAACCTTCAAACTAGGTTAACACAAAATTACTACTACAAACAAGCCTTATAAAATAAAGGTATGGTCACACTATACAGGCTGTAATGGACATCGATCAGCAAATTGTTATCATAAATTCAGTACACATTATAGTCAGCTGTTTCATACACAAAAGTGCAATACCCACATGGTTAAAATGACTGCATTAAACAACTGTTTTTAGAGTTTCGTACCTCAAAAGGATAAAACTTTACCCTTATAGAATCATTTCGTTGTCCGTCTGTCTGTCCGTTTGTCTGTCTGTTTGTCTGTCAAGAGCCTTTTTCTCAGGAACGCTTGGAGGTATCAAGTTAAAATTAATATCAAATACGTAGGTCTACAGTCTCTTAGAGCTCTACAAAAATCTAAGTCAACGCAATAAAAAATACGGCCATTTATGTGATATATTTTGATACTCGGAAATTTTATAAATCAAAACCTATAGGGTACTTCCCGTTGAACTATAAACATAGGCAAGAAGCAAGGTCTCACAGCACACGTAAAGGAAAACATAACGGAAAAGGAAAATTTGTAGTTTTATCACATAAAAAAAAGATTTTTTGTGATTACAAACTTACATTGGCAGTTGGAGAATTGACCGTGACATATATCGATGTATGGGAGAACATGTTATTAACTACAATGTTTTTTTTTGGATGGGAAATCATCAAATGACTTCTCCCGCTCTGGGCGGAGCGGGAGAGCGTGTCAGACTTTTACTAACTAAAACCCACCCGTGTTCCTTCTGTTACCTGTGCAGGGGCCACGGTAAATCTACAATGTTAAGTAGGGCAAAACTTGGGTAATCGGTGATAGTTTTGTTTTTTTTTTGTAAAATTCGATTCATTGATCAGACTATTTTTTAAATTTACTGTGATATAGTAGACAAAATAAGTTTTGCTAACTTATATCTAAAAATGTGGCAAATACTATAATGATTGAAAAATGTACATTTATCAAGTCAGTAGTAACTTGGTAATAAAACACAATTATCTATCACCCAATAGCTGCATATCACGAATTAGCCAAGTTTTGCCCTATGTTAAGTTTGTTTTTGGGTAAATTCATCCCAACTACATACAGAACCCTTCATTATGCGTGGTCCGATACGCACTTGGCCTGATTTTTTTAATCATGTGTTGGATTCATAGTAACAATATGCGCGTCGATGTCTGTTACACAGTGTATATTTAGCATATTCGGTAACGAGCATCTGAGTTACACGTTGAACCAAGCATTAAAATACTCACATACTCCCACGTTTCCACGAATTCTCTTTGGCGAGGATGTTTTATGAGCACTGCCCTTTCTTGTTACTATAATTAATTCGCTAACGAACGATTGACTCGTAATTTATTTTCAAAAGCATACTGGGAGCACGCCTTCGATTGCTCAGTTTCCATGTCCGCTAAAGAATGCTCGCAAACAAATGCTCGAGCATTGTAATCGCGGTGCGTTCGCGCCTTAAAACTAGTTTCTATCTCGCAATCCCCAGTGGGAAACATACAACCCTTTCATGTACGGTTAATAGGTGTAAGTAACTCTTACCCGACTTAACAGAAAATATCAACGTCTCTAGGTACTCGTAAATTCTTACTGGATTCTCAAATAAAATTAGTGGGATATATTCTGGACATAGGTCTTTTGTTCTAGTAAATTCGATGTACAAAATATTTTTGATATTATTTGTACTTTAACACATTGCGGTTACGTCTTAACATTTCTTTACAATGTAAGTACCTAATTTGCCACTCATGTCTTTTGAAATCTGACCTGTGTCTGTTATTTTCATAGAGAAATTTAAATGGTAATTGTTGTGTTTTACAAGGATTTAATTGGTACGAAGGTACCTCGCAGGCTTATGGTATTTTATATAGCGTAAGTAGTGCAGAAAGAAAGCTCGGTTTTTGGAACCATTACTTTCTATATCTATACCAAAACATTGAGAAAATTGCATTCGCCTAGTAGCGGAACATTCCTAAATACATTGGAACGTTTATTTCTCAACATTGGTAACTTAACGTCGAAACTATGTAGTTGCAACAACATAAACCAAAGAATCCCTTTGAATCTCGTCATCCGTACATTTACTTCACGATCGAATCCAAAAAGTAGAAGAAACATTCCTTTGCCATTCAAAGAATCGAAATCACAGTAACGCGGCATACCAGGATACTAGGAATTCTTGAGTCTGCATTCTGCATGCATATTCAATATTGGAGAACAAAATAAAAAAATCTCCTTTCAAACAAATCGTTCCCGTTCAAGTCCGCATAATGGGAGGTCGTACAATGGTGCAATTCTGGCACGACACTGCCACTGGTGGCTGTTTGACGTACTTATTCAAGAATCTGTTGCTAAGTATTTTTCTGGTCGTCTTTTTTCGTTTATTGTGTAGTTACGCTTATGATTTAATCTGGGTTTATTTCTTGATCTTGGCGGTAGGTAAGAAGGGTGTATTATATAATGCGTTTTATGTTTGGCTGCTTATGTGTTTAAGTTTGTCGTTTAGATAGTCAACTGAAATAGTCAGAAGTGCCCAATTTAGACAATTTATTTTTTGTACAGCATTTTGTCATCAAATGTTCTAACAAGATCAGCAAAATAAACATGATATTATTCAGGACATCAATTTTCAGAATTTCATTGAATAAATACATTGCCCTCAGCATGTTCATGCTTACTGATTTACAGAGCCTTGATCTTGTTAAAAGTATCAACTTAGCTTTGTATTTGTAAAAATATCTGCTAACATATTGTTTTCTATACGCAGCATCTCTGGTAGGTTGTCATGTCAAACGATACGGATTATTTTACGAAAGAATAAATTGCTGAAGCCGCAGAAAAAACTATAACACTACATATCTGTTGTCAGCCAATTCTCAATCTTGTCACCCTTGAAGGGGTTACAAGATTGAGAATTGACTGGTTCATAGTACCGAAAGCCTATTTCGATTGGCTATATCGCCCCTAAGGTAAAACGACCTCGCAAAGATACAAGTTTCAATTTCCTATCCCCTTCGAGTACAGCCCATAAATAATATCCAGAAAAAAAGTTATTTAACACATCCTCAATAACTCGGGGTTGGTGAGCGGTATTCGTTGCCAATTCTCCGGCTTGCCTATGAAGAATGAAGCTGGAATCAAGCCAGCCTATTATGTGTACAATGAAAAATATCTTTATAGCAAGCTTCGTGTACACTCGTATGAATCCAGTTATGCGAAGCGTTATGTGGCACAGTTCTATATGGGGCCATCTTTTTAAGGTTAGCTGACCTGGAAGCAAAGGAATTTTTTGGGTGGATTTCAAAAATGTTGGCGGTTTCGTATGATCATTAGCTTATTTTTTGAGAACACCAGAAGACTGGCCAGCATCTGTTGGCTAACATTTTGTAGTGAAATATAATGAGATTATGGGTAGATAAAGCTAAAGAATAGTCGCAACTGAACTTTAGCAATGAAAGGCCATAATTATATGTGGCAAAAAGTCCGTAGAAATAATAGGACTACGTAGGTGTCACACTAATATCATCACATGATAATTAATATAAGAAATGGATACTACGAAATATTTTTAACGTATTTTTCAATATCTCTAACGTTTCATGAAACGGAACTAGCTGAAAACGCAGTTCAAATCGTGTCTGTACAAACAAATGCGCTGTCATCGCTCGAACACCTTTGTGATTCA
Source organism: Fissipunctia ypsillon (assembly GCA_947568875.1). Lineage (NCBI taxonomy): Eukaryota > Metazoa > Arthropoda > Insecta > Lepidoptera > Noctuidae > Fissipunctia > Fissipunctia ypsillon. The sequence continues at coordinate 4,651,195 of OX387655.1, forward strand.
AAACAATTGACATCTCAAACGTTATCCCGAGAACCAAACCAAATATGATATCACAAATGCCCTGTCCATTCTTCGTCGAAACACTACGAACAAGTATTTGAATGGCTTGTAACTGCCTTTATGGACTGAGGTATTACAACAGTTTCATCCAATAGGTACCTAAAGCCACACATGCCAGTAACTTGCATAAAAGTATGCTAGTAGCTTTTATGCCATTAAATTATGGCATGTTAATTTATCGAACTACTTATTTAATCGAACCTCAATAATATTAATTCCCATTTTGCTTTCCTAAAAATATTATTGCACCACTCCAGTATAATGAATACTTTTTGTGAACCTCTAATAATTCCTATTTTGGGGTCCTAAAAATACTAAATAGCCAAGTAACTGCGACTAACTTGAATTACCGCTCGCCGGCCGCTGCCGCGGTAAAGCTCGCTCGGTTTGCGCGCAGTTTTTCGTAGTTCTAACTTAACCTATAGGCCGACCGCATAACTGAGAGGTTTCCTGAGGTAGCCGCGCGGTGAGGGAGGGGTGTGGTGACGTGATGCAAGAGCTCAGTGATTCGTCACCTTGTGACAACTATCACCCCTTCCGCACCGCACGGCTACCTCAGGCAACGTCTCATTTATGCGGTCGGCCTATAACCCATTTGGTCGGGGTGCCCTCGGCTTACTTACTGCGAACAGTTCAGCCCGCACGTGGTTGGTCTCAGTTCTAATCTAACTTAACCCGTTTGGACGGGGTATTCTAGAAAAGGCCAGAAAATTAAAAAGAGGCTCATTTATTTAAAAAAAAAGTGTGCATCATTAGAAACTCAAAAAGTTTTTCAAGGTTAATACAATTAAGTCATCTTCTACCTAACCTTTTCCCAACTATGTTGGAGTCGGCTTCCAGTCTAACCAGATGCAGCTGAATACTACTATTTTACATGGAGCGACTGCCTATCTTACCTCCACAACCCAGTTACTGGGTAATACGATACGCCTTGGTAAGACTGGTTGTCAGACTTTCGGGCTTCTGACAACCCGTAACGACTGTCCAAGATCCACGAATGACAGCCGGTACTAAAGGCTTAACGTGCTTTCCGAGGCACGGAGGGTTCTTGGTATGTTAAGATGGTCACCCATCCACTGATCATCCACGGCAAGCGTAGCTTCACCTGATCGATCGACCCGTGCGGCTGTTCAAATGCCAATAAAATTAACTAATTCCCTTAAATTGTGACATAGGTCCGACCCATGTTACCACTAGGCACCGATCAATCAATTTGTTATGGCACAGTGGCATGCAAGCTACTTGCATTTTTTTATGCATATTTTTGTGCAAGTAACTGGCATGTGTATTCCTGGCTTTACTTCCAGCTGCAATCCTGCACGGCGTTTAGGACGTTACCATTCGGTTCGGCTCGGCCCATGATCGGATTATGCTGCGGTGGCTTACATAATGTACTAGGGTAGGGTTAATTGATTCTATTGAGACACAATAGTCTAGCTTTCATATCGTCATTGATGAATTTTGGATGGCCATACCTACTGAAAATCTTCGGATATTGCTGATGGATTGAGTATTGCTTTATGGTTCAATAGGTCATGTTTTATGGAGTTTTAATTCAAGGTATAGGTAACTGAAAACTCTTAAGAGATCATTGTACTCATCTTTATAAATAACTGTTACTATGCACCAAACGTGAAAAAGCGTAAAAAAAATAAGTTCAATTTGTCGAGTCATACGAACTATTACGAACATACATATACTCGTATGTAAAATGTACCATGGGAGAAACGAACATCTATATTAATACCGTAAGGGCTATTCTTGCTTGCAGCGCTCGGTCGCTATAGTGATGCTTGCTAACAGATGTGATCATCGTGTGCACGGGATTTTGTTTTCAAATTGGTCAGACGTAAGTTTCTTCGATAATATCTATGGAGCAGCAGATTTTTTTTTCGCAATTTCATATTTGGTCGCGTAGTAAAAAACTATTTACATATGTATGCGCCGAAGATGTTTTCATAAATCGTTAATTTCCATTGTTGAGGAAAATTCTATTCTCAAAAAGAGCTCCACCTTGTTGAAACCACACCCGAGTAGTGTGCTTTGTCATTTAGACCCAAAATACTAAAAAAGGCCGTCTTTTGTCGCAGTCTTTCTTATATCAAATATAAGAAGATCTCTACTGTTAACCTATTAAAAAGGATTTGGGGTTCTTGTTAATCTGGCGGTTGTAAACTACCGTCGGTCACGTGTGCAACAAAGGAAACTATGATGGAGGTCTCGTTTTTATTAAAACGTCCAGTCCTCTTAAGCCGATTTTATTTATACCCGCCCTTGCAAAGTTACTTGGCAAAAGTTTGCGCAAAATATGGAGGGATGTATGTGCTTTCCCATTTCGGGGACAATTGAAACGTATTCGTTTCTATATTTTTGTTCCGGGTAACAAGGAAAAGAGAGTAATGTCTCATCTGTAAGTGGTTTCAGAGAAAAACAACACGCAAGAGTCTCGGTTTGAAATAACCAGATATGCAGAAATGATATTTTCTAAGCGTTTTTATATTTAGTGATGGTATCAGGGAAATATTTCTGTTTATCCATTCTTGTCTGTAATCCTATTTCAAACGTGTGGATATAATTTCACAGTTATAAAGTCGTTTACCGATAAAAACATTGTGCATTCATGAAAACGTTAAAATAATTAAATTGATATCTGCTTTTCAAAAAAAGTATTTCTTATTCGATGAAACGATCATTCTTAATTTTCAAAACCACACTATAATATTATTCTTTGGGATTCAACGCTATCCTAGTTATTTATTTATATACTTTATTGTATACTAGATTATACTTTACAAAAAAAATATATACACTACAAAATATACGATAATTTCCAGACAACTTTGGAATGGGCAGTGATTTTCTGGACATAAAATGGGGTTGTCTTTGGTGCAAATAAAAAGTACCTTTATACGTACAATAGTACGTACAATAAAATTACAATAAAGTATAATAGATACACAGATATAGCTATGCTATATAATGGATACATACTATGTAAGCAACGAAAATACACCTAACAATGAGAACAAAATCATAACGACAAGTAATGTTCCTTCACGAGCCTTTTAAACAGAGGCAACGATTGCGCGCGTTTTATTACAACCAGTAATGAAAGAAAGAAAGAAAGAAAGAAAGAAAAATAGGTTTATTTGTCACAGAAACACGTGCATACAAAACGATAAGAATAAACAGAAAAAATAAAACAAAATATAACCACATTATAATCACGAGCTCAAAACAGAAATAGTCGGAGGCTGCACGTCATGACTGCGACAAGAAGGCTTCCACTCAGCATGATGCTGTGCTATGAGGGACCCACAGCACAGCGCTGATTTTCAGTGGTTACCCGAAAAAAAACTAATTAATTAATGCATTCCATAAATGAGCTGCCTGACAAGTAAAAGATTTGTCAAGGAAAGTTATGGAATGCATTGGCATTTTAAGCTTCAAGTTATCTGATGACATTAAAAATTTCGTTTGGGAGTCGCAAAGAAACTGGTAATGCTTCTTAATATAGAGAGGGGTGGAAGGGGAATAGAGCACATACAAAAAGGGAAAGAATATGAACATTCCGGCGAAGGCGAACTCTTCTTCTTGACTAAGCAACAAAATCCGTAACAAAAATAACACTACCAATATCTCCATCCATAACACAAACAATATTGGTGCCTTTACCCAAACAACATAATTTCTAAGAAAATATGAATTCCTTACAAGCTTCACTATTAATCCCAGCTCAACTATTAACACGAAACGCCTACCAACATTACAGGTAGCACACCAACATAAGACGCAGCATGTACCAACATTAGACGTAGCGTACCAACATAATACGTGGCGCGTACCAACATAATCTCGGAATCCGGAATGCTAAACAGAGATTTGTTTGTTGTCCTCAATCTAGCGTTGTGTAACGAAATAATGTTATATTATACAGTATTCTGCGTTATTCCATCAAGTCTGGCTTGTGTTGTAAGTTAGATTTCAAGCTTTCAAGATAAGAGGGAAAACAGTTCAACACTTAGGACCTTTGATTGCTATTGAGCTATGATTTTCAATATTATGGTTTCTGGTGACTAAGAAAAGGGCTAAATGATAACAGCTGCACGGGTCGATCGAATGTTAAGCTACGCTTGGCGAGGTCAGATAGACAGAATCAGTAATTCTTTATTGTACACCATAAAAATTACAGATATAAATGTAGAAATTTTACACATAGGGTGACACAATGAGCGGGTCTTATCGTTAAAAGTGATCTGATCAAAGCGGTCAGTTCGTGGATGGGTTACAATCCATTACTATCGAGACCCTCTCTGCCTCGGAAAACACGTTAAGCTGTTAGTCCTGGCTGTCATATGTAGATCTTTTACATTCGTTACGGGTAATCAGAGCCCGGAATTTTGGCAACCATTCATAACAAGGGGTATCGTATTTACCGAGATACTGGGCTGTGGAGGTCAGATAGGCAGTCGTTCCGTGTAAAATAAAGAGCTGCATCTGGTTGAATTTTGACTTTGAATTTGGTGACTAAGTTTATTTTGCCAAAACGTAAGTTACAACCAATGAAAATCATACAATAGATAAATGTCTGACCTTACACCGTTCGTTAATCGACTTCCACACATTCCTATTTCACCAACTATTTTGAATACAGTATCCGCTCCGCAACAGAAAAACTTAAGCAGAAAACACGAAAATAGTTCATTCACAACAATACAGCAATCAAATGCTTCAAAAGCAAATAAAGCCAGGTTGTAAATCAAAGTGTATGAATAATAAAATACAGCGAATTTATTACCTTTATCGAATAACAATAACTTGTTAGTTCCTTTTAGGATTTCAAGTTTATTACTGCTGAAATTACTAGCTATGGGCTTTCCTTAATCCGTGTTTAATGGATTATTGGTATTAAACCTGTTTATTAATGCTGTGTGGGCATTAAGTAATAGGGATTAATTGAGAAATCTTACCAGATTTTGTAAGACGGATTAATTTCCATTTTAGATGTAATATCTTTTATTTTTGGTAGTTATACATATTTAGCCTCAATTTAACAAGTATTCCGAATCCGAGTAGTTATAGTAAGTAGGTACAAAGGCTAGGGCAGGGGGGGGGTAGGCTGGGTAGGTGGGCTTAGTGACAAATGTTTTCATGTCACCTAGCAACGAGAAACGCAATTGAAAAATGTTTGCATTTGTAGATCCAAAAATCCAATCTACTATAGGTATGTACTCGAAAACGTTAAATGGACATTACTACGACATATAGTACTTATATAGTTTACCTCTCTAGGCTCCAGGGGCATAGCATTCATACAACCCGATTCCTATCGGCTTCTCTTCGGAACAACCACTCTTCTCAATTTTTGCTATTGCCAAATAATATGGTACACCTGTGTGTGTAACTGTGTATCACATCATATTACATAATTATATTTAATACCAGTTGAATACATCATAAGATTAAAAACCTACAGTTTTTGTCTGAGTTTATGAGAACTGAACAATTTTTTCTTCGGCTTCCCTCTAATGATAATTGCAGCTACGCCAATGAGGCTCTATAAACACTAGATATGTAGTGTTTATTAGTCTAACCTAGTAAGTTCATCAAGAGTCAGTCACTTGATCAGGTATAATAATTGCTTAACGATACAATATCTACGTAGCAATTAACTTGAAGCCTTTGAAACGGTGTTATCCACAATATCCACAACCTACTCGTATATGTTTTGGCTACGAGGGTATACCCTCGTTGTTTGACTATGCCACGATGGCGTCGCTGCTCGTCAGTATTTAGGCCACAATAATCTGGCTATTATGCCGAAAACAATGGGATTTAATACAACCTATTTGGCTATCTATGGGACGGGATCTTGGATTTGTAATATTATGTAGCAGCTGCTGACTAACAATGTTCGTTGGTATGAATAACAAATTCAATTAATACAGTTTGATTAGGACTAAGTTGTAAGTTGGGTTAGAGAATTAATTAGTTTTCTTTATACTCTCGGTATGTTTAAAACTTGTTACTTCCATGAGGTAAATTATTTACCAATTCTGCATTTACTCTCATCTCAATATCAGTGTGCTATTGCTAGCTTGTTAACAAAACATGACATAGAATTGAACGTACAATAGAAGATCTTCCGTATTTTAAAAATTACAATAGAAGATCTTCCGTATTTTAAAAATACCTTCCTTCACAATTCAAAATTCTAATATCCTAATCACCTGCTCCAACCCAGACGACAAAGAGGCGAAGCGGCTTAAACCAGCGATACAGATCCACCGCCTATTTGCGATAACAAACCCTACAAAAGATGACTTGGCTGAGCCATTGTTATTAAAAATGATGTCAACTTTACCAGGTCCGTTGATTTATGATATGCTTTTGTGGCACACAATAATGGGATTGTGTTATGTAACGGCTAAGAGCTCATTATGGCCAAGTAATAATAAATAACGTTGGAAATTGGCCGAAACACAGAAGTTTGGGTACTAGCCACTGGATCGGATGGTTTAATGCTCATTTTAAACGGCTAATTGCTGACTTTACCAAGGCTGTATGTGAATATTTCACGTTATTAACAACAGAGATATTTCTGCAGTCTATTTGGATAATTTTGTCGGATCTCTGCTGCCTCTGTTTGACAATTACGAGCAGGAAGCGCGGTTGCTGCTGGGACTTAATTAGCATTTTTAATAGAACCTGCTAGAGCACTCACCTATTGGAATAATGTACTGTATCAATTTGCATGTGTTTCTATTCGTTTTATTTTACAGTAAGTTTTTAGGACTGGCCTTTAACTTGTTAATTTGCATAACGTACACTAGTAACTGAATCTTTAAATTGAAGCACTATAAATTCCTATCTTATCTAGATGTTCTAACTTAATACTAATAATAAAAAATAAGACTGTTGCTAATTTAAATTGGGCTTTTCCTTTGACGATGAGTTGACCAACACAATACAAAATGCAACCTCGTGTAATCATAGAAGGATGTCATTAAGCGTATGACGTACCAGTTTCCTTATAGGCATAAAGTTCTACAGCAAATATCCAGCTTTTTAGCTCAAAAGCAAGAACTTTATCATTAGCTTAAGCACAACTTTCAAACCAATTCCAAAAGTTACCATTTTGTTCATTTGTAACTTTATTCTGAACCTTAATCGTCTTGCTAATCTAAAATATTTTTCGCACCAATCTCTGTGGTGATTACTCGCCAAAATAGCGAAATGACTTTAGTGGTAAGTCAGAGTTGGTCGGTGTCGTCCAAACCAATTATAAAGTTTAATTACTCATCGCTCCGCGGACTAGTTTACTGCAAACAACAGATGTCGCTAGTCACGCTTTAGTTGGATACGTGGGAGAGGACGCTGTAATGTTGTCCATAGTTGATGTATATCTATTAAATTGAAAACTGATTCAGTGTAGATACTACCTTCATACAAATGAGTTTATGTAATGAAGAAACTGCACTGATTGGTTTAGGCAACATTAAAGTAGTTTAACAAGTTGCTTTTGTTACCAATAAGGGCAATTTTACTCTCTATGTTCTTGTAAGTGTCCCCTAGGTGTCCCCAAAATTAGATTACCTAGTTATCTTTAGCATATTTAATATCAATTATCTTGTTGTCACTACAATCAATAATCAAGCCTTTGCTACCGAAATTATATATATTTGGCCATACAGAACTAAATTTTTCTACAATTTCCGTAATGCCATCTCATAACAATAACCCGTTTCAGTGACACTTCCTATACTTACTCTTCCATCTTCAATATCACTCATTTCCATAACCCCACCTTTCAATTTACCGCCCGCACAATTTTTATTTGGTCTCAAAACATCTGAAACTTCCTCTTATGACGCACCAAACTAAAAGTCGCATCCAGTTATTCGCTAAAGGATTTTATGAGGTCATATATAACCACGACCTAAATCTCTTTGATCTCGATGGAAGAATTGAGTAGGGTGTGTGACAGTTCGGATTATGGGAAACCATCAATGTATAGTTGACGGTGGGGTGGCGCGATTTAGGAATTCATTATGCTGCTCGCACTATGGTTGGTGGAAGATGATGAAATGTGGTATTTTGCATTGTCCTGCAAAGAAGCATCCAGAATGTTAAATAAATAAATTGGCGATAAACTTTTCACACTCCAAAAAAATACAAAGGTGGACTTATTGCCTTAGGCATTCCCTACCAGTCAATCAAGGGTAGTAAAGAGATTAGATGGCAGGTGCTCTGTTTGAGAGAAACAGTGATAAAAAACTATGAAAAATATATCATAGTGAATTAGGTATAAATAGAATAGGTACACAAGTGAATAAATAGGCGATAAACTTAAAATTTACCTATGTTATATATATACATATATACACATTCAAGAGAGTGAGGTGTTGAGAAAACTCAAAATTATTTTTCACTTGTTTTATTTTTGTATGCTTTTATTTTACGATATAGATTTTTAATAAGCTTTTATAATTATTACCTCCATAGTTGCAGAAATCCGTTTATCCGCACCAAAATCGAGGCTCGCTGATAATCGTTCAACTGAATTAGGCACTGGCCTCTGTATCTTTGAAAAATTCAAATAGTTATCCTTACTCCTTTTAAAAGCCAATTAATAAAGAAAGAAAGAAAAATAATTTATTCTGCACAAACAAAACGCACATTACAAAAAAATAATGACAAAATACACACTTATAAAGTATCCAAAAACCTCATAATCAATCCGTATAATGTGCTACTCATGTTGGAACTGTCATATTTATCACATTGTCACCAGCAGCGAGCGTTTCACCTGTGACCTAAATCGAGGGCAGCAAAGTAGAAAGAGTCAACTGCACTTTTTACGAATTTCTCTTTTTTAAACAATTCGACTCAGAATTTTTTGTTTTATCATAGGATTTTTTTTTCTGTTTAATTCTCAATTTTTACTAATACTTACCTATTAAGTCACGTATACAAGATGTAACATAAATAACGCACAACCTCTTAAGGGGTCATTGTACTCATCATTATGAACAACTTTTATTATGGGACCAAACCTGAAATCGTGAAAAAAAAATCAGCTGTTGGATGTGCGTTAATTATGTTACATTGTATACAGCATACACCGTATTTTGGAAAAAAGTATTACAGTATTTGGCCTTAACCATTTCCTTCGTAATGACCTATCAATTAAATGTTGTAAAATAGAAGGAGATAGCTGTGCTCTTCTTTTAATATCACAGTTTGCGTTCAAAACGCTCTTCTGTAAAATCATGATTTTATAGATGACCGTAAATACTTTGCGGCTGTCGAAATATTAAACATACCTTCAGGCACATTATCTTCAATACCTGTGATATATCTAATTACAAAACCTAATTTGCATCACACGGCACATCTGTACGACGAAATTGTGATAACTCAGTAGCAGCGCGAAGTATTTTCTAGTTCGTCTGCTCTACGTCGCTTCGAAGCCAATTATAAAGTTTAATGAAGCGTCAGGTTGTCCCTTTTACACTAGCACACTTACTTTACATTATACGAATAGTTAAGGTTACGAAATTAATGGGAACTGTTACGAAATTAGTTGATGTTTACACGTGCGTGAGTTTAGGAAGCGGGTGGCTATTTGTTTCTTGTTATTTTGAGAAGAGAAAATAGATAAACGTAGAAAGATGTGATTTAAAAACGAAGTGTTAAATTACAATCAGAATACTTGAATTTTTACTTGTCAGCAAGAATGAGGGCAAATACCTTCACGTAGAATACGAAAAATCTCATATGACAACAATGCAAATAAATATACGACACCTAGCGACATCTAGTGATTCACCGTCATGCAAACTAGTGTAACTTTAGAGTTGCGTTTCTGTCTTTGATTCGTCTCAATATCTGCTTACAACGACATCTAGCCGCTCTATCAGTAAACCACAAAATACTCAAGACTATTATACATTTTCATTGTCCCGTTGCTTGTGGTGAATTGGTTGAGAAACATTGTTACTGCAACCTGTTTTTCCGTTGCTGTCAGCATGTTGCTGGCAACATTTATTCGATAACTTTACTTTTCTCTTGATTGCATTTTTAACTTAACATTGTTGCTTGTTTTGTCAATTTCGTTAATTTGTTAATTTTTTGTGTCATTATTTATGTGTCAAAACGCCTTAAATAATACTCAGGTATATTTAAATCTGTTATCTTAAAAAGAAACGCTGAGAGCATATGAACTGCCGGTTCCAGGTAAACTCGTGTGTTCAAGAATGGTTCACGTAAACATATTTTCAATATTGAGAGTTGCTATCAAAAGCATTTTTGTTTCCATAACGTTCACTGCATCACCATCTTAGAAAAAAAAACCTAAGGATTCGATATGATTCGTTTCTAAACGCTTTTACGTCCCCAAAACAAGTCACAACAATTTTATGAATCGTTCACAGTTAACGACACACTGGCTAACCCTGTAACGATCACTCCTATCAAACAGTTAAGGGCTACCTATGATGGTAAATTGGTAATAAAATTAAATGGTAATATTAATTCAAGTACCTTAGATTGTGTTTTCACGTTAGTGGTGATTGGTTAAGTGTTGTTGTTAGAGATAAAATTGTTTCAGCGAATTAATAATAAATATGAATTTATATCAAGATATCTTACCATTTATTTAGTAACTGTTTAAGAACTGAATTGTTTTCTTGATTGACATGAAAACGATAAGGAAGGGTAATATTACGAAGTAGTAAAAATCGTTTACTAATTTAGTAAATTCTTCGTGCACTAGTCTAGATACCCTCTACACTCATAAATTTGTGCATTTCCATGATCTTACTCTGATAATTCTGTGTTTAGTGTGGGTAATGTAACTGATCATCATGACACAAGTGAGATTGATAATCACCGATCCGCATAGACCTATACGTACTTTCCTAAGTATGTCACGACAAATAAGCAGTGCATCTGAGGGTACGTGGATCTAGCGTTCTTTACCAACAAAGGAGTAACAGATTCAGACAACCACATATCAATCTGTTTTTAAGTTAAGTAGCTACTGGTTCGCACACAAACCATCACAAACTCAAACACATGAAACTCCAAACAGATATTAGAAGTACTGATATTTCTAGCTCTGCAGTCGTAACTCATGTCTGTTTGTAGTCCAACATGTGTGGGTGGAGTTATTAGAACACTGCTTGCACCAAGTACAGCAATAACATAGAAGATATTAGAATCTGTAGTCGTAATAACGAATGGCTTCTCTTCGGTTACGTGGATGCGAACCTATTTCGGTCGGTTGAACCTTTTATATTACGTTGAATGATAAAGCAATTGACGCCTTGTACAACATGTCCCGGAATTAAATGCACAACAACCTCTTAAGGAGTCATTGTACTCATCATTAATGAACAACTTTTACTGTAGGACCAAACCTGAAATCGCGAAAAAAAAATCAGGTGTTCCCTACATTTTGACGAGTTATGGGAACAGAAATGTAAGGCACAGCTGCTTTTTTTTCTCTTAAGATGTTGTGCATTTTATTCCGGGACATGATGTATTATATTATATTTTTCCTGTAGGATTGGATATCTTATTAAATAATAGAATATCTACTTATTAATATATTGCTGAATGTAACTGTAATTGTACTTAAACATTATTATAATTGATGAAGTGACTGGAACTACAGAAGATAATAAACGCAAATTCAGAATAGCGATAGCGCTATTCAGTGATTTATGGTGCAAACGGGCTAAGTGTAAAACTTTAATACATCAAGCAGTAAAGCACCATTAAAACGATCATTTAAATTCAAACAAAGTAGAGAAAACACAGATAGGAAACGTAAAATCACGTGCAATCCCAACAAGAACTACGAACGAATGAGCAAACATAATTCGGATTCCTCAGCCTGCGTTGAACGTTCGACTTTAAAGGAATGCAATTTTATCTGATGCCGTCCGTGAACTAAGGGTAATTAAAGTTAAAAGGAATCCGAAAGTTTACGGAGTGCAGCGAACAATGCAACTTTTAGTTGAACTTGTGTTTCGCACCAACTCTGTATTCTGTGAAAGGTAAGCGCACTTAGCACCTTCCAATTTGAATAGGAATTTGCGGTCGAAATAAGACGGGAAATTTTGAGATTTGTGTTATCAATTTTTTTTTTAATTTTCTATATTGAACGAAAAGACACGTTGGAATATTAACTTTGGCTTTGGTCCAAAATATAGAACAGAAAGGAGTTGCATTTTGAAATCGGTAAATTGTAAACTGTTTGCTGGATTGTAAATCCTAGCTTTAAAAATTCTTTCATGCTTTTGACGTAAGTTTATTTCTTTTATAGTTATTGTTATTACTTATCAAACTCAAACTCAAACTCAAAGCATTTATTTCAATTAAACCAATTACAGGCACTTTTGAATTGTCAAAGAGTCAGTCAGTTAGTCAGAAAATTGAAGCTAGTCGCCCATTCCAAAACGTAGATCTCTATGGAGAAGAATGGGCAAGAACCTCCATGGACACACTTTTAAATCAAAATTGTTACAAAATCCTGGGTAGGTACATTGTTATTGTTCTTGTTGCTTCTATATGTGAGAACAATGTAAAAAATAGATAATTAAAAACAATTCAAAATATAAGATTAAAAATAAGCCCTGGCAGCTAAGAGATGACCAGTCTCCACTGACGGCGCCCGTTCACGAACATGACGCGTGGATCAGCACCATCCAGCTCAACCATTTTGTAGGGAACCGAGTGATCCAACACACGCGCCACCATCAGCGAGACATTTAAGTGAGCATGACATACTCTCAACTGCCATACTCTTTCAAGTCAACATACCTACATCATAACATAAAACCGCTCCATGGTACTCACATTTACAAAATTGAAATTGATTATATTTTTAACACACTATTATGTACATTACATGCTTGATATGATTTCAAAAGCATTTAAATATTACATTCAATTATTTTACTCTCTTCGATTACAATACATAATGATGATAAATATCGCAACGGAATATCAAATAAAGCCTTTATGTCAAAACTTATTGCAACCCTAGAGAGCAAATACACGAAAACAATCCATTCGGAACTACAAATAATGCAAAATCCAGGTGCAACGTCGAACTTTGTTTGGTTATTGTTAGAGCATATTTAAGTGTACTTATCCTCACTTATTTGACGGCATTGTTGAATTTTAATGCTTTTATTTGGCAATGTGCATCTGGTCGTTGAGCTCCTAATGCGTTGAGCTTTACAATAATTGTATAGCTCAACACTGAGTCAGTAATAATTACTGACTCATGCGTGTCAACTGCTAGACAGATCTACTTAAATCTGTATGGTTATTTCCCCAAGAGACTATTTCAGACATTTATCTGCACGTATCTCGCATATTCTGATCTTTATAATCCGGGACTACGAGACCTTAACCTCAGAGTTTGTTTCACTGCTTCGACTCAGTGGTAGTCGAACAGGTGAGGTATTCCACTTAGAGCACCGATTTGAACCGCATTTGAGCGAACGGCACCCCTGCTATTCCACTTACGGCACCGAAACAAAATTTTCTTAACCGGTGCTCGTCTAGTTTAAAAAAAAATATTAGACACTAGCTTTTGCCCGTGGCTTCGTCCACGTGGAGGTCGGAAATTATCCTAAGGGAGCGTACAACCGGGACAAAAAGTGTCCCATACTAAAAAACCATACACACACAGGTAAACCATGACCTAGGTTACCAGGTCGTGTTTACCTGTGTGCCAACATTGAAATCCGTTAAGGCATGAAAAGGTAACAGACCTACAAACAGAATTACTATAACATTTATAATATTGGTATAGATTTAAAAACTTATGTAGTTACCACTAATGTGCGTTCAACAGAACGCACATTAATTATTGCGTTCACTATATTCCGTCGTCATTGAGAGTTACTCTTTACTGGATAGGACAGCAAGGGATTTATGTGTCTCAAATTTTGGCTCGTACATGTTCAATTAATTCCCGTCTTGCATGCATATCTTCATGTTAAGTGGGTTGGCTCAGTGTGATAAATTTGCATTCATACATACGGGAAATATATCTCAGAACTTTGTTGATTTCATACCCAGTTTACATAGTTGATTGGAGTGCTTTTGAAGGTAGTGTTTTTACATAATTAATTATTATTTTAGAAAATTTATTCCACATATTTATTGGTAAATTGAAAACACCTATCCACTGCTACATTTTTTATCAAGCCATTCCTCGCTGAGTTCATTGGCATGTTTATGAAAGTTATCCTGAAATGAGTTGTTATTATAATCATTCATAATACTTTGCTGCTAATCAAAATACCATCTTCAATAGCAAATTATTTATAACATATTGAATTATTTCTACTAATTATTAACCATCTCCCTTGATGCCACTTTACCGAAGTCCATTAAAACTTCTTAATCAAAATAATTAGGTATAATCTTATAATTAAAATTACTCTGTCCTAATACTGTTGTTTGAAAACGAGTACCGTAGGTACACACAAATATTTAGAAGTTTCATAATAATAAGTTATTATTAAGTAAACTCCACTTAGTATAAAAGCTTCAGCTTATTGATAAGTTAAATGAACTTATACAGGCGTACCTTGATAGCAACATGTCTAAGTACACATCTAAGTATTGTGTGTCAAACACAACAAATAATTAAAGAGAGATGGAGGATATAATCCAGAGCATAACATTCCAAGTAAGAGCAGTTGAATAAATTTAAATGTGAAGATATTCAATTGGACAGGACTCTGAAACAACCTTTGGGCGAACACTGGTGATTTGCGAGCGTGTTTCCAGCGAGGCGATTTGTGAACGAGGTTCCGCGGGTGCCTAACGAGCCAGTGTTCTCCGTGATTTAAATAAAAAGTACACTCGCTTGTCTCACTCTATCTTGGGCACTCACGACAATCGGTCTCGTTTTGCAAAAACGCTGCACACGTTGCGCACTCACTGCGAGCTCGCTGCCCACACTCGACGTCCGCGTTGATCGATCGCCTCTCTCGAAACTCTTTCACGAATGTGATTATGAATTTTGTGTTACAGATGCATTGCCATGGAGTATGAAATATACCTACACCCTACTCTAGCAGAATGACCTTTAATACCACTTTAATACACATATAAAAAAACAACTATGTTTGTTCAAGTTTATCTAAGCATACTATGGTAAACAGACACACATCTAAAACAGTATGTATTCTGAGGCTGATACTCCCTACCGTGATAGCGAGTACAAGGCTGCGTTTTTCCACCGATCCGCTCCGGGGCGCTATCATATTTGAAGCGATTGAAAAAAAGGCCGCACATTGAAAAACAAGCACACCGTCGACAAGCTTCCTATCCGCCTTCCGTGATACCCGAGTTAAAATATAATAGAGGTTATAAAAACACGGTTTATGCACTTAGTTACATGGTTATTGGTTAGTTAAGTGCAATGCACTGACTTGAACTAATGATGACTGAAACTCGAAATGTGTCAAAGTGAATTGCGATTCTGTCTCTTTTATCTATTACTAGCTGTTGTCCGCGACTTCGCTTGCGTATATTTTAAACAAATAACTATCCAGTATTAGAATTAGCAGTCCTTCTCCAAACCTACCTATCTGTCAAATTTCATAACAATCAAATTAGTGTTAAAGGCGTATAAATTTAACAAACAGACAAATAGAGTTAAGATTCCTCCAAACAGGCGTGACATGCGACGCGAATCGCGCACAACACAAAGGCACCGCTCGTCACGCGACACGCGGTGCTTTTGTGTCGCGTCGCGAGTCGTGCCTGTTTGCAGGATGCTTTTATTTTCGCATTAATATTAGTACCTACTAATATAATTTATATTATTATTTATTACTTTATATTTTACGTCATTCTTTCAACCCTTTTTCCGATTATACCTACGCTCCATAGTGAACTCTCACACAAAATCTTCAACAGTTTTGTCTAAACCAAGCAGAATTTGTACAAAGTAACTCTCGCTTATCCGAGATGATATCCTAATCCACATTTCACGAATACCTACTATAGATCATGCCGACCTAGTTTAAATTCCGCGTTTGCTTGATTCTACTCGAATTCAGTACTTGAACGAAATTCACTGAGTAAAGCCAGCACGTATAGCGGAATCTATTTATTTACGAGTATGTATACTTTATTGTAACAATGGGGCTTGTGGCTAAGAAATAACAGCCGCACGGGTCGATCGATCAGGTTAAGCTACGCTTGCCGCGGTTGGTCTGTGGATGGGTGACCATCTTTACATATCAAGACTCCTCCGTGCCTCGGAAAGCACGTTAAGCTGTTGGTTCCGGCTGTCATTCGTGTATCTTTGACAGTCGTTACGGGTCGTCAGAAGCCCGAAAGTCTGACAACAAGTCTTACCAAGGGGTATCGTATTACCCAGTAACTGGGTTGTGGAGGTCAGATAGGCAGTCGCTCCATGTAAAATACTGGTATTCAGCTGCATCCGGTTAGACTGGAAGCCGACCCCAATATAGTTGGGAAAAGGCTAGGCAGATGATGACTTTATTGTACCAATGATATATAATGATGTTTATTTCTGTAAATTGGTTAAAAAAAAAACACTTTTACACGTCAAAGTGACCTGACCAGTCAGTACAAGCATTTGTCAGCAATCGCATAGCTCAACTCAGAACTTAAGGAGCTCAACTACTCCACGAACAATACCAAAGAAAGGATGTTTGGGTAGGCCGCATAAAGTACTCAAACTGCCAGATTATCATTAAAACTAAGAGCTGATTTTACCAAATTCAGATATCCATTATCTGTGGAATAAAATTGACATCTGACAGTTTTTGTATGGAGTAACTGTCAAAAATTCTAAATTAATACGGAGGTTAAGGCTTATACTAGGAATAAAAGTTTGATCAAATTCACCATAAGTGAGACAAAAAAAAAAATACCTACATAGTCTTCACATTCACAATACTTAAAATAATAATAATATAATAATTTGCAAAGTAAGTATTTATGTCATTTTTTATATCACAAGAAAAACACATAACAAAAAATAAATTAAAAAACTACAAAACATATCTACAACGGGCGGCCTTATCGCTTTCTAGGATCTCTCTAAACCGTAGCTAAGAAGAACATGATTTATATGAGAAATATTTAACTGATCCTATAAAAACATATGGAATTTCTAATGATGAAGCTTTTTAAAATTAATGAATCTCTACAAACTTAAGGTTAGAACTGTGACCAACCGCGCGCGAGCCGAGCGAGCAAAGCGAGCGGTGCTGCGGCAGCGGCCGGCGAGCGCTACATCCAAGTTTGTCGTAATTACTTGGCTATTTAGTATTTTGAGGACCCTAAAATAGTAATTATTTCAGGTTCAGAAAAAGAGGAGCAATCATTATATTAGAGTGTCCAATAATATTATTGGGAGGCGCAAAATGGTAATTATTTGAGGTTTGATTAAAAACATGCCAATTTATTGTTGTTGTGCAATTTATTAACTTCGAAATTCTTCCAACTTCTAAAATACCTTAACATTAATTTAGCGTACTTCATAGTTTGTTTAGTTTAGTTAAGTAGCTAAGTTTCCAGAAAATTCCGCCCCGTCACTTCCTATTGGCCCACGGTGTCGTCAAAGGCAATTAACGGAGTAAACAAATTTAGATTAAAGTTCCCTCAAAGTTGGGATCCTCTTAAACTATTGAAGTGTTAATATTTTAAAGAGAATTTATGTTTGAAGACTATAAGTTTGTGTCCACCTGGGTTATGAAACCTTTTCATAATATAATATTATACACACACTGGTTTATGTATATGCCTGTATGCCTATCGCGCATACAGCTAACTATGTATGTATACATACATATATTATAAAGTCGCTTTTCGTGTTTGTCTGTGTGACCGCGTTGATCTTCTAAACTAAGCAACGGATTTTGATGCGATTTTCACAATAATTTACAGAATTTATTCCTGTAAGTTTGTGTGTATAACACATTAATATTAAACAGTGCGAAGCAGGGGCGGATCGGTAATATAATTAATTTGATATTTGTGCTGCTTTTCGAGATCTATTTACGCGGACAAAGGTTATTGATAAGAGGATATTGATGTTCTTGACGCACACCATACTCCTTAAATATTTAATAACATATTAATTACCAGTAACTGTAATTAATGCGATATAATATCTACACACCATAGTCTCTCTCTCTCTCTGGGTGTACTATAGGTACACTTCTGCCTAACCCTTCGGGGAAACAAGGCGTTATGTTATGATGTGTTAATATCTACACGGAGGAAATGAAATAATTCTTCTTCAGGTACCTATATTAAGCGCTTTTAGTATGTTTGAGGTGGAAATTATTCATTTTGAAACCAATTTAATTTAATATGGAAGTATAGGTACTTATAACAGAAAAGCAATTTTTAAAAATTTTGTGTCTGTCTGTTTGTTCCGGCTAATCTCCGAAATGGCTGGACCGATTTTGACAGGATTTTCACTGGCAGATAGCTGATGTTACGGCGGGTATTTTAGGCTTCTTTTATTTTAGAAAAATAATTAGCGTTCCGCGCAAAAAAATTAAAACCCATAAAATTATGAACAAAAAGTCGGATTTGAAAAATTCTTTTTGCATTCTCGAGGATAGTTATAGGACATTTAACATCACGCTACGACCCTTAGGAGCCGAGCAAAAAGAAAACAATCAGAAAGAATACTAAGCGAAAACGAAGTGATAGCGCGGGCGGGAGATTCAACGCGACGGTTGGCGACGGGTCGGGGGACGAGGGAGTTTTATTAAAATGTGGCTGTTATTTTGTATATTGTGTATCTTACGACATCCACGTGAACGAAGTCGCGGGGCACAGCTAGTTTATTATAAAGTTCTATGTTTCTGGACTGAAAAGACAGATTTTTTCTTTATGTTCCTATGTTTATATGAACATTGTCTAATAGTATTCTTCTCTTCTGTTTCAGAATCTTAAGAATCAAATCATGACAACGAACGTGTGGGTAGAACAGGTGAGTTCTAAATAATAATTGTATACTTTAGATTAACGCAAACAAGACTAGGAAACATAGCTTAAGCACTCAATAATGATAAACATGCAAATGATAATGCTAACGCCGAAAAACTTTTTTATTTTGCAAAATTTTAGACTTCCTCAGTCACTAATTAATTCAGCAATAGCAACTGACTGTAATATTTCGTGAGTTAAAGAAATATCTTGCTACTTCATCTACGTGGATGAAGTTATTTTCAGAGAATCTCTCTTCGTGAAATTTTTCAGTATATGAAAATGCACAAAAATACAAAAAAAAATCCTAACCTACAAATAAAACAAAAAGCCAAAATGACCATAAACAACCGACGTAGACAACTCAAAACGTTACAAACAGGACATGTCTCATTTCCCCCACACTATGCCATTGACAAATGGCTACCCGGAAGGGACATTGACGTGTCACCTCGAAGACAAGTAGGGATTGTCATTCTTTCAACAGACACGGACACCCGCCCGTCAATTCCAAAGTGATTAATGTATTAAAGAGATGTAAAGGCTTTCAAAGTCTCCAGAATTTTAAGAAGAAAAAGTTCGCTTTGAAAGAAATGAGAATATGTTTTGTTTTTTCGATTAAATGATGAAATTATTTCGGAAGGATAATGTAAATTAAATGTTTTCGTTCGAGGATAAGGATTATGTGTTTTTCTTTTGGTATGTGAAGTTTTTTTATCATAACTTTTTACACATCTGTATTAGATAAATCAGTCTCAGTAAGGTCAAAATGTTGCTGAGTGTTATTTTATTCTTACTTTACCACATACTTTGAATTTCTCCTGTAACTTTACTAACGTAAATTAATTAAACTTAGAAACAACTATACTCCATTATTATAACATTAGAAAAATAACGGTGATCACCCTTTCGTGATTTTATTTTATTGTTTCTTTAATGGCCAACCAACAATTGCTTAAAATTGTTGTTGTTGTTGCTGATACTAACGTATAATAAACTCCGTTATTTCACGATAAATACAAAACAATTTTATCTACGAGTGTTTACCATTTACATACAAAATAACTCTAAACTGCAATAATTTCAACAATATTACACATAACTATCGTTATTTTTCAAATGCTATTTAGTAAATGGAGTACAGATCCGAGATTTTGATTCTACTGACTGAGCAAGGTTTTTTTAACAGTATTTTATTATATTCTCTTATTTCATCATTCAAATATACTAGCTTGCTCTTTTGGAATATTCTAGGTCAATATTGTTATTCACATCCAGGTACTATTAAATCGATTCCACGTTTATGCTCTAATGGAATAATTTTAAAATACGCTAGTACCTTCCCTACTATTTCTATAACGACGCAATTATCTCGTTAAATGGCCGGTTTAGAGTTTGCATAATTTGCGATAGTATTGGGAACCGATTTAATTAACATTTCCATTTGAGACTTCAAAATAAACCGATTACGATAACTGAAAGCTGCGGTAAATTTATAATATCCGCTTATTTATTTATTGTAACAGTAGCAGTTTAGAATATAGTTCCTATACCTAATATTGTTGTGAAACATACATGTGAGAACGATGTAGACTGACAAGCACGTTAAAAGCGTCCGTTTTCGGTTTCTTAATTGATTCAAGTCGAAATAAAACCTACATAAGTAGAATTTCTAGAACAAAAAAAACGAAAACAGGTGGCTTCTACCAGCCCGCACTGGGCCCGCGTGGTAGATTACGGTCAACTCCCTCTCACTGAGAAGAGGCCTGTGTTCCAGGAGTGAGAACATTACAGGCTGAATTATGCTGGGTATAATTTCAACTTGAATGATGTAACCATGATCTTGTAACAATATTTTGATTTAAAAGAGCTATGAAGTTATTTGCTTTCTTCTTCGTTTTTGCGTTCTTCTCCATAGGAACCTACTACGCTTCGAATGGGCAAAAGTTATGGCAGTAGCTTCATCTTTCTGCCTGACCGACTCCTTGACAATTCAAAAGTGCCTATAATTGGTATAATTTAAATAAATGCTTTGAGTTTGAAAATGCCTTTGCCCTGCACTGATACAATAGGAAAAGGCTAGTTAGATTACATTACATACTAAAATACTTATAAACTAGTAGAAGAAAAACAAAGAATGAATGTGACGTGAGGAAAATAGTGATGTTGTTCGGCTACTCGAACCGCGATTCGAGTAGCGGAACATCGTGCCAATCAGTTGAATTGAACTACTGAGGTTTTGCTGCTATGGCTTCGCTACTATGGTTTCGCTGCTATAGTTTCGCTGGTATGGTTTCAGGGCGGAGGTGTGATAACCGCCTTAACGTCCAGACATAATCTTAATCAGGTGATGATCAGGACCTCTAGATTGGTGTCTGAAATGGTCTTTTGAGGAAAGAATCACACAGATTTGAGTGGACCTGTCCATTCAATGCACGCATTTGTCAGTAAACGTGCAGCTCAATTCAGAACTTAACGAGCTAAACGATTCGACGAACAATACCAAAGAAAGGAGATTTGGGTGAGCCGCATAAAGTACATAAACTGCCAGACCATCATTAAAACTAACTGAGAAAAAGCAATTACCCACATAGTCCTCTTATTCACAATACATTAAATAATATTATAACATCGTCACTATTTCCTTGTTACATACATTACTTCTTTACACATGGATCGTAAAAGGCCTCAGCATCTTAGGACTTACGGACTCACCGTATAAAATAGCAAAAATGCAATTATTGTATCATTCAAATGGGTGATTCTTACACTTCTCGTCCCACAATAACAAAATCTGTTGCATATTTAAGACGCAGGTATATGCCAACGGCCTTGAGCTAGCTTGCGTGTTCTGTGCTGAGCTCACGCAACGCGTCGTACTAATAGCCCATCAAGGAGCGCTATCCCAAATTAGTCGCATTATTAATTTATTATACATAAAACAAAAAGTATTATATTAAAAAACGCAGACTAAAAAATAAATAATTAAATTATCCTTATAATGGTGAAGGTTCAATAAAAATACGCTTGGTATTTTTTGCGTGATTCTCAGTTTTTTATCCACGTTAGACATAAAGGAGATGGAAAATGGTGGGCCCAAATGTAATAAGTTGAGATACGATTTAAAAAATTAGTCATATTTTTTTATTTTGGAGTATCAAAAATCAGCTCAATTCTCAATCTGGAAGCGGAGAATTAAGAGAAATATGATAGTAGTAATCGATTACAAAATTACAAAAAGAAAACCTTCGCACTAGGTAATTAACTCGAGTAATTAAATGCACTAAATCTACTTATAAACAATAAAGTGCATTTAATTATATGCCATATTAATAAATTAAATATCAATTAATTACTGAAAAACCAATATAATGAATATCGATTTTATATCGATTAAAATCAGTCTTATATTTTTAGTCTATGTCACTGGCATGACAGCTGTGAGTCAGCTCAACATTGACAGTTGCCGACTGCTCTTGCTTGTTCACTCGTTTCGTGTTTTCCGATGCGTTTTAAATGCTTTCCAGATTATTTATTTTTAAAGAAAAACAATGCAGTGGGCGTTGTTTTTCACGGATTCTGACCCTGCCTACCTTGTACGACCCTTGCTTTCACACTGGACATCGAAGATCGCTCACACGTTTGACTTGGAATTGTTATTTTGGATTTTACCTCCGTCTTGTGGATTGGATATTGTTGAAACTATGGATCGCTGTGTGAATTGAAGGATAGTAACTAGTCACTGCAATACACTAGGCGAAATATAATTAACATTAGTGTTTAAAGAACATCTTTTGGACTTCAGGAATCAGTTGTTAGTTAAAAGTTGTGACATAGCCTTACTTTTACTAAACCTATAATAACTTGGCTCTCAGATTGTCAAACCTTACAGAATTTTCAGCGAGGGTCTGATAAGTTTAAATCTATTAATTCACACCAATTTCAACTCGTTACATTTAGGCCCAAGATTATATATAATCGTTTCAGTCTCCTTTGCAAATTAATTACACTATGTAATATAAGCATAAACTAAAATATTCACATATCAAGTTATTAATAAAATGCTCTAATTTAACACGTATTTTTCCAAATCATTAACACTGCTCTTTTAGACGTGATCTTCAGTTTAAAATCACTAAAAGTGGGTTATCGTCGCCTTAAGTATACATCCATAACGTAGCTATATAATATGTTTGTATAAATATCTACAAGTTATATCACAGATAAGCAACAAGCAACGTTTGTAAATATTATTATCTACTTCATTGAGCAGAAGAAAAACATAGTAGATTTATTTATTAAGCGCTATGGAAACCTTTGGTTTATTATTCATATAGATACTAAAATGTTAAGGATATCTTCATATCTATGTATGCTTATTAATTTTTATACACACATTCTTCAAACAGGTACATGCTAGGATGAAAAGTGATATCGCACAAACTGAAATGCTACATTCAAAAGTAGTTAGTACCTACTTCTGTCTAAGTTATGTTGCTTTATCCGCATTTTTATTACGAACAATATGGCTTCCATTGGACGTTTGTCGGGATAGATGAAAACAAAAAAAAAACAGCCAATTTTGTTTGAGGAAAAAAAATTAAGAGCAGTCTGAGACAGAACTTTGTCATACGAATTTTATTAGAATTTTATTACTTTTCAGAAACACTAGGGTTGACCGTACATTGGAATGTAAAAATAAATCAAAGAATAATGATACATAGATTCGTCAATACAGCATTCTAAATTTTGAAACCCCTTCGCATCGGTATCTTCATTCGTTTTGGTATTTTAGAAAGTACGCTCATTATAAATAAAAATGTTTGGTTTTGCGTATTTACGAAATACATGTACCAATGTATTTCGCAAAAACCAGACTTTTTTTATAACTAAGTATAAGACTATTTTGTTGCACCATATTTTTTTCAAAGAGCGATTGCCCGTCTAATATACAGCCTTCAGAGTATGCTCATTTGCTTAGCCTTAGTACCCAATACTAAAATAAACGCATTTAGATACAGCTGTCTACTATACTATACCTTTAGTTTCCATAGTATCCAACTCACTCGAAAATTTTTCTCATAATTTACAACACAAATTGTTAACTCTAACCTCGCATCTAAAACTTGGACGGATCCTTGAAAACTTAGAAATTTGTCATCCCTTAACAAAATATACTTATACGGTTTCCCGAACTGTCAGCATTCTAACAAATAAATCGTAAACTTGCTTGTGCGATCATAATATTTTTATTATCGCGGGACCAACTTGTTTGGCAGGAAAAAACTTTGGATCGTTAGAAAGAGATGGTGAATATTTTCTCCTATGAAAAAGAGAGATAATAGTTGTTGAAGAAACCAAATAGAGCAATCGATGTTGTGTTATAGGGTAATAATACACAAATAATGATGTAGAATCATTTGTAACCTTTAAATTGAGTCGTAATGCTATTGATGAGAGGCTTATAGGCTTACACTTGACAACATGCTTGATTTTAGTAGCGGTTGAGTCTTCCTAACATAATTTAATACAACCTGGCACAATTTATGGATCAAAATAGTGCTAATGTAATAATTTACGCAAAAATAAAACGCAATGAGTATAAACTTTGGACCATCAAATTGTGACCTGCCCTAACATCAAGTAATGGATAACATTGTCGAACTTTAAACTATTAAACTATAATTTGTTGAATACGAGGCTTTTGGCTACTTTGTATGTGTGTTTTATGTAATTTTTAATGTGCGTTTTGTTTTTGCAGAAAAAAAATATTTTTCTTTCTTTCTTATTCTTTAACGCTTTGAAGGACAACTGAAATACGGCTATAGCAGTAATACAATAAAACTTATATTGTGTCTCGTTTGCGTCCCACAAAGTGTTAAAAGCGCGTGGGGAACTTTGTTCAACTGCATGTCAGTACCTATGTAACAGTGGAACTAAAATAATGGCCAAGTGCGAGTCGGACTCGCACATGAAAGGTTCCGTACTAGTGAACAATATTTTCTGCGTTTCATGTATGTAAATAAATAAAATAAAGTAAAAAAAATAAAGAACTATTAATTTTTCTTTTTTTTATAACTTTATTTCATTTTTATTATTTGTTTATACAGGCACTAAATTAACAAACAAGCTATTTAAAAAAAAATATAATAACCTAACCTAACTAAAACTATTAACAAACTAAAATATGGCGTCGAAAAATTCCTTCGCATCGCTGCATCCGCATTCCCATGCGGAGTGCCTTGACACTGGCGGCATTGCCACGTTGTATGGCAATGCTTAGCCTCTGGCCAAGGTAAAAGCCAGCCCTTGGTTCACGGGAAGTGTCAACCCGCCGTTTGTAGATTTCGTTGAACAAAGCATGAGCACTCGGACCCCACGGCCCGAGGGTTTCAACCCCAAACGGCTCGAAAATAAAATTACCGGTGAGGTTATTTTATTATACTTTCGCCACTTGAGGTTTTCTGCAGCCGAAGCAGCAGCGCCAGCACAGCACGTGGAGCCAGGAAAATGGGATGTCGCAAGAGTATCGACACACGTTGCGTCCCACACTTAAGTCCTTCCCACTTTTCATGGAAATAAAGACATGCCGTCCGGTCTCTTCCCATCGTCACGTGCCAAGCCAATGGATTCTAATACAACTGGAACGCCGACGGTAACAAGAGCTCGTCGGATGATGTCCGAGGCTGTTGATAACTTCACCACAGTGACAGCGATGAGGAGAACAACAAGGAGCTCCTAGTTGCATGGAAGCAGCGAAGCGGAACGTAGTATCGTCAAACAATGTGCCTATGTTCAACAACGGTACTTCTTATAGCAGCAATAGACATACAAAATCTGAGAAAATTTCAACTTTCTACCTATTACGGTTCATGAGATACAGCCCGCTGACAGACAGACGGATCGACAGCGAAGGCTTAGTAATAGGGTTCCGTTTGATCCTAAAAACCTTCTACGAAAAGTATAAAATAAAGGCGC
This sequence comes from Fissipunctia ypsillon, assembly GCA_947568875.1. Classification (NCBI taxonomy): domain Eukaryota; kingdom Metazoa; phylum Arthropoda; class Insecta; order Lepidoptera; family Noctuidae; genus Fissipunctia; species Fissipunctia ypsillon. Next base: position 4,677,250 of record OX387655.1, read on the forward strand.
TGTCAAAGTCAAACTGTAAAGCTCTGGTTTCCTCAGCAAGCGGTGACGGTCACACAGTAACGGCGGTCCAAATACAAAGCGTATTTTGACACCTTAATGTCAAATACTGATAAAAATGACAGACTTTCATGATGACCGTTATATTATCACGGAACCGCTTTAGTAGGAAACGCAAAGCTTAACTTTGATATGCGGTTAACTATACTGAGTTCAAACGCCTGCTAAGTCATCGTAAACAAAACCACGTTTTAGCAAATCACCCACAAACTACCCAAACCGATTGAAACGTAAAAGTAAAACTTCAGACCTTTTTCCACTTTCATTATTTTTGGAACGTTACGACGATTTATCCATACTAGTATTATAAATACGAAAGTAACTATCTGTCGGTCTGTCACCTTTTCACGCCATAACGGCTCAGCGGATTTCGATGAAACACACATTGAAATGTGTAACCTTATCTTGGGTTATGACAGAATACTTTTTATTCCGGTAGTGCGTTCCCGTGGGATAATTTCCGACCTCTACGCGGGCGAATCCGCGGGCAAAAGCTAGTTTTTACAAGCTTTTATTTAACTTGCAATGTTCGTACGTAAGTTCTCTGCTTCAAATATTTTTTTATATAAAACAAGTTTCAGATTTGTACCGAAACAGACCGCTGAAACGAAGGGTTTTTCCCGACCGTCCCCTGCAGGGTATAATCAATCATTCCCGTTTGCCTCACCTAGCGGTTAACACGTTTTCGAACTACCCCCAGGATATATTATATCCTTTTGCGTATCATGTATTTTATATTTAGATTCTATACGGTGCTTATGATTATGATCAGTTGGTTGCTATTATTGGGTTAAGTAAGTCGTCTAATAATGACAGAATATATTTTTCTGCTCATAGGGAGGTAGGCTTACTCAATACTCGATAATATATTACTATACTAGCTGCGCCCCACGAGTTTGTTCGCGTGGAAGTTGTTAGATACACAATATACTAAAATAACAGCCACATTTTAATAAAACTCCCTAGTCGCTCGCCCGCACTTTTACTTCGTTTTCGCTGAGTGACCTTTCTAACTTTTTTTCTTTTTGCTTAGCTCCTAAGGGTCGTAATGGGAAAATAGCCTATAACTATCCTCGATAATTGGGCTACCAAATGCAAAAATAATTTTTGAAATCCGACTTTTTGTTCACAATTTCATGGGTTTTAATTTTTATTCGCGGAACCCTAATTATTTTTCTAAAATAAAAGTAGCCTAAGTTACTCCCCATAACATCAGATATCTTGCAGTGAAAGTTCCATCGAAATCGGTCCAGCTGTTTTGGAGATTAGCCGGATCAAACAGACAGACAGACAAAAATTTTAAAATTATTTTTTTTTTGTTATAAATGTCGTATATATTCGTACTGTCATAGACATTTAGTAAAAAGCTGTTATTTTGACATTACAAACAGACACTTCAATTTTATTTAATTGTATAGTTTTTTTTTAATGTCTTTAACATATCTCGGGACCCTGCGGTCCTGGACCTTTGGAAGGCGTACGAGAGGCCGAAGCCAACTCGCAGAGGCCGCTTAGACAATTTTAAATGATGAGGAGGCACCAATCGACGATTATCCATAAACTCGTAATATATGCACTATCCAAATGCACCCAAGGACAACCCCCGGTTGTTGCAGGGCTATTGTAGGACATGGAAACAAAATATATTGGGCTTTGGGTTTCGAAGGGTATATTATTATTATTATTTATTGAGTGTTTGATATTTCTCGGGACCCTAGGGTCTCGGACCTTTGGAAGGCATAGGGGGGGCCGAAGCCAACTCGCAGAGGCCCGTTAGACGCTTTCAATGGAAATGAGGCACCAACCGACGATTATCCCTGTACGCACTATGCAAGTGCACCCAAGGACAACCCGCGGTTGGTGTAGGACTATTGCAGGATATGGAGACAAAAAAAAAAAATATTGGGCTATGGGTTTGGATGGCTTAAGTGGACTGGTTATCTAAAACTATGGAAGGACTATGGCCCCTGTCTGACAAAATGTTTGATAAATACAATACACGGATAAAATTAATTATTTATTATTATCCTTTATTTCATTATCTATAAATATTATTTACATTTCTAAATATTTTTATAAAAACAAAAAAATATATAAAAAATAGTACCCCATCGGCAACAGGGTCCAAGGTACCGGTGGTCAGGGCTCTAGAGAGAGGAACCTTCTCAATATGCGTGCCGTGTCCAGGAGTAGGTACTGCTTTCTGGATCAAGCCCTTGACCTAGCCGCGCAGTGAAAACCTCCTGAGGTGTTGGTCGAGGCTCTCCACTATTAGGCCATTAACCTTAACGTAATTATTTATTTATTGTTTCCTTTATTATAGTAAATACATATAAATTATATTTTTAAATATTAGAATATAAAGATTATAAAAACATTAAAAAATATAAAAAATAGTATAATCCTAATAGTAGTAGTATAGTATAATAGTAAAATTATAAATAATAGTAGTACATTTATTATTACATTATTATATATTTATTGCATTCCACAATGAGAACTCTGTTGGTAATGAGCATGGAAAATTTGGTGCTCTCAGTACGTTTAGTGTTCATTATTGTGAACTGTTAGGTACCTAAGCAGTATTCAATAAATCTTGAGTTCTATAAATTTTAGTTTAGATGTTTTTATTATCTATTGTAAAGCTCCATGATTTTGAATTTCTCTGATTAATTAAAGTCTACACACATGTTACTATACCAAAATAAATATCAAATTTTAAAATATATTCGCATAATAAATCATTGAGCAATCGCTTTGATGTCGGTCAAAACTTTTAAATAGAATCCAACTTGCCAGTGAAAGTTTGCAGCCCACTTTAAGGTGAAATTGGCTTCAAGAGATTTTCTATAATTAAAAGTTTTTCAAAAAAATTTCGCCATCTCCTTCTTGCATTGTGTTTGCGAACTTTGTTCTTTTGTCTTCCTAAATGAATTTCCTTACAAGAACTTCGTCATTTTTAATGTAGAAAATGTATTGAGGCGGTATAGTTTGAACCGTCAATAATGAAAGAGAATCAAAAAATGTCGACAGGTGTCGTGGGTCTCCCGGTTGGAACGAAGTTATCGTTTGACAATAAACAGACAATAAATTATGGTCGGCGATTTTCAACATAAATTTATGACGGCAGTGGTAATGAATATTACGTGTTATTGGACCTGTGTTTGTACATTACGTTAAGAACTGGGCATTTTCTTGTTGTTTATAATATATAAAAGGAGAAACTGACTGACTGACTGACATATCAACGCACAGCCGAAACTACTGGGACTAGGAACGTGAAATTTTGCACATGGCTTCCTTTTATAATGTAGGGGAGCACTAAGAAGGGGTTTTTGGAAATTCGACCTTTAAAGGGGTGAAAAGGGGGTATTTTGTTTGTATGAAAAATCTTATTCCTTGAGTTAATAAACTTGAAACTTGGCCCAAATACTTATCTTAATAAATTATGAACTTTGTAATTTTTGGTTTTTCTAAACTACCCCCACGAGGGGGATTGGGGGGTGTCAAAATTTGTATGGAAGAATTTTAATACGTAGTCCGATAAACTCGAAACTCAGTATTTATACTTAAGACCAAAAATAAAGAATAACCTGTATCAAGGTTTTTCGAAAATCTACCCCGAACGAGGTGAAAAGGGGTTGTCAATTTTACAGGGGAGGATTTTACTGCGTGGCTTGATTAACTCGAAAATTGGTATAAATAATCTTTGAGTCAAGTTTTGGAAATATCATAACGATTTTTTAAAATTCCACCCCTGTGGGGGTGAAAAGCGGGGATATAGTTTAGGTGAAAAATCTTATTCATTTGGTAAATAAACTTGAAACTTGGCACGAATATTTGCCTAAATAAGCAATAAAGTTTCTTACTATTGGTTTTTCAAAACTGCCCCTGACGGGGTGAAAAGGGGTAATTAGATTTTTAAGAGGAGGATTTTACTGTGTGGCTTGATTAAGTCAAAAATTGGTATATGAAATCTTTGAGGCAAGTGTTGAAAATATCCTAAACGATTTTTTAAAATTCCACCCCTGTGGGGTGAAAAGCGGGAATATAGTTTAGGTGAAAAATCTTATTCATTTGGTTAATAAACTTGAAACTTGGCACGAATATTTGCCTAAATAAGCAATAAAGTTTCTTACTATTGGTTTTTCAAAACTGCCCCTGACGGGGTGAAAAGGGGTAATTAGATTTTTAAGAAGAGGATTTTACTGTGTGGCTTGATTAACTCAAAAATTGGTATAAGAAATCAGTCAAGCTTTAAAAATATCCTAAACGATTTTTTTAAATTCCGCCCCTGTGGGGGAGAAAAGCGGGGATATAGTTTAAATGAAGTAAATTATGAACTTTGTATTTTTTGTTTTTCTAAACTACCCCCAAGAGTGGGGTTGGGGGGTGTCAAAGTTTGTATGGAAGAATTTTATCGCGCAGTCCGATTAATTCGAAACTCAGTATTTATACTTAAGACTAAAACTTAAGAATAACCTGTATCAGGGTTTTTCGAAATCTACCCTTGATGGGGTGAAAAGGGATTGTCAATTTTACAGGGGGTGATTTTACTGCGTGGCTTGATTAACGTCAAAATTGGTATAAATAATCTTTGAGTCAAGTTTTGGAAGCATCGTAAACATTTTTTTTTAATTCCACCTCTGTGGGGGTGAAAAGAGGGGGGACAAAGTTTATATGAAAAATCTTATTCATTTTGTTAATAAACTTGAAACTTGGCAGGAGTATTTGCCTAAATAAGCGTAAAGTTTCTTACTATTAGTTTTTTCAAAACTACCCCTGACGGAGTGAACAGGGGTAATTAGATTTTTAAGAGGAAGATTTTACTGTGTGGCAAGATCAACTCAAAAATTGGTATAAGGAATCTTTGATTCAAGTTATGGAAATATCGTAATCGATTTTTTTTAAATTTCACCCCTGTGGGGGTGAAAAGCGGGGATATAGTTTATATGAAAAATCTTATTCTTTTGGTTAATAAACTTGAAGCTTGGCACGAATATTTGCCTAAGTAAGCAATAAAGTTTCTTACTATTGATTTTTCACAACTACCCTGATGGGGTGAGAAGGGGTAATTAGATTTTTAAGAGTAGGATTTTACTGTGTGGCTTGATTAACTCAAAAATGCGTATAAGCAATCTTTGATTTCAGTTATGGAAAAATCCAAAACGATTTTTCGAAATTCCACCCCCGTGGGGGTGAAAAGAGGGGATACAGATTATATGAAAATCTTATTCTTTTGGTTAATACATTTGAAACTTTGCAATATTTGCCTCAGAAAATAATAAAAATTGTCACTTTTAGTTTTTTAAAACAAGTAAGGAACACTAGGACCCTAAGAACGTAAGAAAAATTTTAACGCGCTGTCATATTAACTCGAAACTCGGTACTAATACTTTTTCGGAAGTCAGTGTCTTTGGATCTGTATTTTAGGTTTTTGCCACTGACTTCCGGAATTAAAGTTATTTTTCACTTTGTCGTGTTTGTTTTGGAAGTCGGTTGTTTTTATTTTTCACTTTTTAGTGGGTCTGTTTGTAATTTATCTGAGTTACAATAGCCTAATGACTACTGCTCATCAACTTTTACAAAACACTGCTTTTCCCGATGCAGGGACGTTAATTGTTGAGGAGTTCTCCTGGTACTTCACCATCAGCTCCACTTTACCATATGCATTGTGACGAGCTTCTATTGATTAGCAATAATTTTAAAGTAATGGAATCGCAACCCGTGAAATACTTATTATTGAGTTGTTCTGGTGGCCATCTTACCATCTGTGGTCTTCGTCATCAGTTCCACTTCACCAAACGTGGCTTTCCGAGAGCAAATGCACAAATTACTATAAAAAATACCAAAATCGCTATAGGTGTGCCTATATTGAAGAGTTCCCTCGATTTCTCCAGGATCCCATCATCAGATCCTGACCTGCTGACAATGGGACCACCTGGCAAGTATACCCTTTCAAACAAAAAAGAATTTTCCAAATCGGTCCAGCCGTCTTCGAGTAATCGGGGAACCGCTTCGTCATAGTCTTTTAACTATCTTAATCGAGATATCTTATCACCACCCGTGAAATACTTATCATTGATGAGTTGTTGTTGCCATCTATGGTCTTTTTCGTCAGTTCCACTTCACCAAATCATCCTTTCTGAATGCAAACGCTTGATTTGTTGACGAAAATACCAAAATCACTATGTGTTTGCCAATAATATTTGAGGAGTTCCCTCAATTCCTCATGGATCCTATCATCAGAACTGGATTTGGATAAAAATGGGACCAATCTGGAAGTCTAATCCTTTCAAATAAAAAAATAATTTTCCAAATCGGTTTATAAATGACGGAGTAACGGTAACAAATATTAAAAAAAAACCATACAACCGAATTGATAACCTCCTCCTTTTTTTGAAGTCGGTTTAAAATAGTAACGAAGTCAGAACTGTGCATTGCATATTTGAAAAGAAGTGATTGAACGAGTCTGTTGCGCACAGTCGTCGTTTGTCCGTTTGTTGTTTGTCGGGATGTATGTTCCGGATTGGCGCAAAAACGGTTGATTGAATTTAGAGGAAATTTGTCATACAGATGTTTTAGCACCTGGATTAACACGTAGGGTAGGTACTAATTTGATATATTCCGACATACACGTGGACGAAGCCGCGGGCAAAAGCTAGTTTATAATATTTTGAATCATATTCGTCACATTTAAATAGTTGATATACCTATTTTTACTTTAGATTCTATAGCAACTATTTTATTTTTATATTATTTCTTTAGTATTATAAATGTTAGAACGCCGACGTCTCCCCTCTCGGAGGTGGGTGCTAATGGCTGCATCACAGTTTTTTAAACTAATGTAGCTGTTAACTAATATTAAAAATTTGTGAACCTGTTTTTGTTTCAATAAAATATTTGAGATATTTGTTAACATAACATAACATCACGCCTTGTTTCCCCGAAAGGTTAGGCAGAGATGTACCTATAATACACCCACATTTCGCCAGTTATGTTTAAATCCCATGTAATAGAGGGCGAGCCTATTGCCAGCAACCGGGCACAGATCCAGACAAGAAAACGCCAATAAACATTTTGCCCGACCCGGGTATCGAACCCAGGACCTCATGCTCAGCAGTAGCGGTTACACCACTAGTCCAACGAGGCGGATATTTGATTTGATTTTGAATATCGTATTTACATGTGTGTGTGTCCGATATCTGGAATAATAAACTAAAAGAAATAGTTGAAACGATCAAAATGGCACAGATGCTCTATTGTGTTGCTCGCTAAACAAAAAAGGTAGCACGTAGCGCCACGTGTTTTTGGAAACAATATCACCTTTTACGTGTTTCTTTTTGGACAGTCAGTTATTTAGTTCGAGGCCAGTGTACCCGCCAAGAAACACGTTTTCATACATTTTATTGTGAAATCTGAATCCTCTGGGCTCCACGGGGAAGACCAAAAAATAAAAAATAAAAACACGGTGCTTGTTCTACCCGTATCGTCAAAAAAATGTGGTTGCTCAAAGTGTCAGCGTCTACCCGTGATAGTAGTCAGCGATACTACTCGTATATACTACGCAGAGTACCGCATGCCGTTCCGTTCGGGTTCATAGGGAATATTTATTTTTAGTAACGAAAATATGAATATTTGAAAAAAAAACACATACAATTATAGATAATAAAATAGTCTATTGTTCATACAAAAAAAAAACATAAAAATATCTTGAGTACCTAGGTTGAAAGTAATATCCTTTTAATGTTTTGAGTTCCTGAATTTATTTTCTGAAGTATTTTACTACAATTCTTAAATATTCACATCTAGAATTTGACGTGTACGCGTTCTAGTTTTAACATACATTTTTTTTGCATTGTTTAATGGCGTATTAACAGGTTTAAAAGTTACTGAAATCATAACGAGCGCGTTACAATTTCTATCAGTCAACTCCTACCGCAAGCCCTGTTAAAGAACTTCGTTCCGAAAATATTAAACATTTTGAAAAGATTCACAAGAATAGCAGCTAATTTTTATAGTAACGTTATCAACTATACGACTAAATGTAAATTAGGAAATGTTAAATTTCCTAGACAGAGCGTAGCCTTTGAAAGCTTGCCAAAATTTTCCGAACGATTCCCGATTATATCAGGTTCTCGTTAAAATTTATTATATAACATTTTAAAAACAACACTTCCATACGCATACTTGTATCGGATTCTTGCTGAGTTACCGGCGAGGGCCCTGTAACAACTTTCCGACATTTTTGTCAGCAACAATCTCTCGTAATATCGTTTGTTTTTCGCTTTGTTGATGATATTTTGGCTTATTCGCATTGGAAGTTATTTCATCACCGTTTGAATTGTTTGCGTAAACAGCAAAACAACATTTGGGGTGAACTTTTTAATTTAGCCCATTCTGTTTCTGTACCAGTCGAAATTATCTAAAATTCACCAGTTATCCTCTTTCCTTCTCAATCGCTATTATCGTATAATGTAATTGGAAACGTGTGTCGATATTCCAATTTGTTCTGATCTTCCATATAAAAAGCCTCTTCAGCAGCAATTCCGTTACCACCCAAACATTAACAAAATGATCACGCGCGACATTTACAAACAACATTGAGGCAAACCTCGAAAATAAACTGTAGCTTCCCACTTCCCATTACAAGAGTGGCCACAGCCCAAAAGATCCGATAAAAAAAACTCCGACTACCAGGAAATGGCAGGCGCGGTCAATTGAAACTCTTGACAATTTGCTCGCCGGGTGTGTTAATACCTCCGAATTTTTAATATTAGACATAATTTTTTCTGTCAGAAAATTACAAAGCTTTTTGTATTTGACCGGTTTTGATGATTTGATTTTTTTTAAATTTGATAATTTGGTGACGAAATGTGTGTTCAGTGAACTGTTTCTGATTTTATGAATTTCGTTTGCAAAGCAATAACGAATAATAATATCACTCTAAATATTCTTACACCGAAAATTAATAATGCCATCAGTGTCCTTTGATTTCATAACTAAAATAACGCCATTACCTCATACATTACCTTCCACAAACTCTTAATTTCGTTTTAATGAATCATAAACCTAAGGTATTTTGGTTGAATCTCGTAAAGCAAACATAGACCTTTATATAAACATTGAATAAGGTTGTTCAAAATTGAGAATATAGGCAGTCCTATAATAATACGATACAGAACAAAGCACGTATTTATACTGATTATTTTTACAGTGTTTTGTTTAATAATAATGTGAGAAGGGACGAATGAGATAACGATAAAGCAGTTGAGAAAGATGATAAGAAAAGGGTTTTTACATATTTTGCAAGAATTTTCCATCTCATGATTCATTCATTTTCTAATATTTCTCAGGCTGTGAAAAACTCAAAACGGGATTAAATTTAGACACGGTGTATGTACTTGTTAAAGGAAAAGAAAACAAAACTAACGAAGAAGATTGTGATAATCTAGATGCTGGTCTAATAACTACAGATATTGAACATACCTATTATCCCAGATATCATAACTATCGAATATCGGAAACGGGTTACTGAATAATGGACCTGGTAATAAGCTAACAATCTGTTACTAATTGCACGTTATTGCACGTTATTGCAATGCTGGAATCTGGTATATCTTGGTAGCAATTGGTTCACACCATAGTAATCGTGTATTATAATATCAATTGCGATGCATTCGATACCTAATCAATAAATAAAAAATCGCTATTTTTACTCTAATAATTTATTGATGAAAATTTTATTTTCCTTGATCTTTCTCAGACAAGATATCGAAAGAAACACTTTCAACGCAAAAACTTGAACGCAAATTGCTCCGATGGAACTTTCAAACAACTTAAGCAATATGAATAGAATTTGAACTAAAACAGACATTACACGGTGTAGAAAATGTGGAACATAGCTTGATATTAAAGATTATAGCCAAGGAAACGACCGAAAATCTCACGTCACACGCATATTCCATTATGAGATTCAATTAAACATTCAGCTTTGGATTGGGGCTGTGAAAGTGGCGGAAGCTTGAACGCATTTAGCGCACGTCGAGTATGTTCACTCCATTGTACATAAGTATAATATATCATAATGCATAGTATCACATTTGATAAAAATGCTAACAGTAAGAATACGATACAGAACGGAAAAGTGTGAAGATAAAAATTGTATAATATGGGAGCTGCATCTGCCAACAAACTGCTGTGCAGTTTGGCAGAAGTAAAACTGATTGTAATAAGTTATCACCACTAAAATAAAAAAATAAAAAAATTAAAAAAAAAGTTAATTAAAAAAAAAAAAAGTTGTAAGACAAAGTCGAGCGACGTAGAAGACGTCCTTAATGTAACTTTACATAATTATGAAGAAACCCATCCCGAAAATCTTTACTAACATATAACCATTAACTAAGTCTTACTAAACCGATATCACATTCTCCAGAGAATGCACCATTGATTGTTCATGAGATTCGCCATTTATGACGCCATATCAGTCACGGGCGTCGCACCGCGAAAGCCTGTATAATTCCCTTATATCTTATTACATGAGTACACAGCTTCTTCGATTCTCGGAGTGACTGAAATTATAGTGTGTGCCTAAATTTTGGACTAATGTGGAGCAGACTTTTGGTTTATTGTATTAGTATTGTTGAATATATTTTTCTCATTCGGGAGTATGTAATTGAAAATATTGGTAAATTGTTTACTTGGATGTTATATGTCATGGATACACTCAATTTCAGTCCCATAAAATATTTTATCTTGGCAATGTTTGGTTGCGATAAAACCTTAGGAACAGTGCTTAACTTCAGGTATTGCACAGCTTCTGTTCCTTACGGCACTGTTTAATTTCAAATTACCAAATGAAATCCTTAGATTGTCAATATATAACTGGATGATGTTGTGATCTCCTGATTGCCTAACATTTGCCTTTCTCTCATGTTTAATCGAATCATTACCAGAAAAATAATGTGGAACATTCTAAGATATCTGAATGAAATCTAATCTAATTCAATTTATGTACTTTATTTATTGTAATCAAATTGCTAAGCTTTTAACATTAATTTTTATTTTTTATTTTTACCTAAACTATGTGTTACTTGTTTTAATTAATTAATTGTGTTACTATCTGCGCATAATGTAGTGCATGCTGTGCTTTTCTATAAGTAATGAGGCGCTTAGAGTTAAGTTTGCAATGTACAAATTGTATTGTAATAGTGTACTCATTGTTGAAGAGCCTAATAATAAATAAATAAATATTTTTTTACACCATTCAAATTGACATAAAAGTCAAAAAAAACCATTTGGAATCTCTTTTTTAAACTGTCATCGCTTCAATTCCGCTCATCACGTCGACATTTTCATCGCCCAAAACTGACCCATACATGCGCGAAGACGACTTCAAATTAAGTCTGTGTAGACAAATTTAAATTGGGTTTAAACAACAGTAATTCAGCCTAACAGAGACTACATGGCCCGCCAAAATAATAATTGGGTTCCGTATAGTACTGAACGATTCATTCCCTGTGCCAAACTTTTGAGGTTATAAGTTCCGTCGCCAAATATTTTGGGCACTATAAATTATTTACATCCTTGAATTTGTTTTGTTTATATGTTAGTTTGTCGTATCGTGATGTTTTGTGTTGTCAAAAAGTTGGGAATTATGAGTATTGTTTTTACATGCTCTCTTTTTGTATTTTGATAAGTTAGTACCGAAGGCACTCTTTTCTCATGAGTTTGGATTATTGGTTTGTTTCTTTTGTTGTCGTAAGAGAGGCATCTAAGTTTGTTTTTTATAAAGATATTTCTTCAAGAGTACGTAAATAGAGATACTGCTTTAACTTTTGTGTGTGAATTCAATAAATTAGTCTTAACAGGATTATACATACTGGTATGTTTCACTACACGTGTTCCAAAGAACATACATGTTTAAAATAAGGGGATAGTATTTTTTTGCTAAACAATCTAATCATACACACACATATATTTTTATATACATTTGAATGTTACAATCTCCTGATTCAATTTCTCTATAGAAAATATCATAGACAAGTTGGTAAGTAATACAAAGTCCCCAAGAATAGAAAAGGTCTGCCATCTGTCACTACACGGTAATAAAAGTGCGGCTAAGTTAACAACTGACATATACGTTTATTATTGTTATTGAAATGAAGAATACTAACTACCTAAAAGACAATGTTCCTAAAGACTCGGAAACATTGCAATTTCTCATTTATTTTCAAATAAAGCAGAAATATAGGTAATGCAGTGAAACAGTAGTCCACCTATTTTATTACCACGTTTTCCTCGAGCTAGGAGTTAAAATTAAAGCTCTAACTCATATGGATACGTACACCGCATTTATAGCAGAAAAATCTAATATCGTTGTTATTGGCGCCCAACGGGGGACACAAAATACTTCAATGCTCACAAATGAAGCCCTCCACGGAGCCCTGGAACTCCTACGAAAGCGCAAAACAAACCTCCTTAGGGAAATCAGATCTATATTCACTCAGTTACTTTATAACATTACTTAAAAAAATAATAAGAACCTACAAATAGAAAATCTCATTACGCCCCCGAGGTACAACTGACATTATCTTTTAGGCAATCTTTTAAGACGTCATGTAAACTCAGTATTGTACAATGTGGTACGTTGATGTCTGTTAGTAATTACCTACTGAAACGTAGGAAGTGGGGATAAACAAAATGAATGAGGACACAAAAGATAAACTTATTTTTTTCAAGAAGCTAATAAAAGGTCCTTCGTTCAGTGTTTAAATTCTGGATTCAGCCAAATGATTTTTAAAAACAAGAGTCTTAGCAAACTGTAGTAAAAGCAAGTAATTCAAAAAGGAATCCGTATTTGCTCGACTGGACCTAAGTGAGAAATGGCCCAAGTCAATTTTCGCCCACAGCACCAGATTTTCAATAGACCCTCCCCGTGACCGGAACCTAATAAGCCAGCGCAATTTCCGACGTTCAGCAACCAGTTTCAGTCAACAACACTGTTTTATGCCGTCTCCAACGAAAGTACTTTCGGGAATGTCTTCGACCGGACTTTAGTTTGAGAAAAAACTTCTTAAGAGGATAAAAAGGCTAATAGACATTTTGGTCTGGTCAGTTTCGGCCCCAATTTATGTGTAAAGGCAGTTTAATAAAGTTTTTAAACATACGAAAGTCAACTAAATTATTTCAAAGCGACGTGGCTTTTTCAGCTTAATCTTAAAACTATGTAGTTACGTAATACTAAGACCCAAGGTTTGGTCGGCTAGAATTCTGGAAACACAAGACCTGAAGGCCAAATCCCTTAACTAAACACGTTCAAAATCTCATTACGCCCCCGAGCGCATTACCTAATCTCATCTCAGCGACAATCAAATGTCAAAAATGTAGGGAAATTATAGGTATTTTTGACATATTGAGACTGAGATCATACTGAATGTTCTTAAAATTATGAGAATTGCCTCTTTGTTTTACACGTATAATTTGCAAAACCCGTTGCCACTTACTAATTTCATAAAATCAACTATGTTCCGTGGCTTCTATACACGATTAGACTGAGTTTCGTCGTATTTCAATCAGCCATAAAAACTGTTTAAATGCTGGCATAGATAAAACCAGATAACACATAACACGAAGGACAACACAGGCCATAAAAAGAGTTTCTATGAAATAGATTTTTTTTTGTTGCAGGAATGGAATGACTACAAATTGAAGTGGAACCCCGATGACTACGGTGGTGTGGAGACTCTACATGTACCTTCTGAGCACATATGGCTGCCCGATATCGTATTATACAATAAGTGAGTTCGATATCACATATTTTATTCTAACTCTATTCCTGATTTTATGTAGAACAGAATTTTATGAGCACTTCAAGAGAGAACTGCACCCCACAACCATAAACATTGCAATTTTTTGTGTTTTTATTATGGTCATTACTATGAAAATCGTGATCCAAATTATATCCTGACTGCCTATTTTAAATTTTAAATTGAGTATCTGAATTTTGGTAGGTAACAATTATAACATCTTCAAAGATTATGAAAGCGGCTTCCTCTTAACAATTAACAATGACATTTCATTGTTACGAAAATAATTAGCTGACAAACAATTCTCATTAAAGTTTACCAAGTTTAATATTTTGCCAAGTCACTCAGTCTTTGAAACTATTCGTCCAAGTTATTGAGATTAATAGAATTTTCAACAAAGTCTTTCATTGACTGCTTAAAATGGCAAAGTAACAAAATCAATCTTGAAAAATAATTTTTCTAACTTGAAATCCATTACTCTTCTTGCAACATGTCAATAAAAAGAATACACTTAAGTTCTTATAAATGCCAGCGATAAACATTAATCTCACTCCGGAGCCATTTACTTGGAATCAATTTAAGAAACTTGGAACAAACCTGTGTCCACAAGTTTGACACTATCCCCATTCCTTCCAATGAAAGTTAACTTTCTTTCTTTTCTTTTGTTATAAACTTCTTATAAAGGCCTTATCTCTTCATTTCCGGTTTGCGGACAAAAATCCCATTACTTTGCATTATCAAGACATCTTGACGAGACTCCTCGGTAAAGTCAGATGTTGTGACAAAAGTATGTAACTAATCTTAGCTTGTGCTTCAGTGAAAGCGTATATTTTGCTGTTAATGATAATAATTTAGCTTGAGGATAAATAAAAATGTATCCTTTCTTTTTATCCACAAGCTGCACAAAAGAAAAACTGCTGTACAAAAAGAGGAAATATTGAAAACTTAAGTAAAAGCTATTTAAGCCGGATTGTTTCCATCCTGTACTTCCATGCAAATACTCAGAATAAATATAACATTTTATGTGTTGATTTCCATATACAAATAGTAATGCATCTCGTATTACTTCCGATATAAGTGAGCGATGAAGTATCGAGATTCTTTTAGCATAATTGAAAACTGCAATCGTCGAAACTAAGCAAACACGCAATCAATAACCACACTTGGCAGACACTCAAGACACCAAATCGATCCCGATGCCCTCCAACTGCAAAGCGGTACCGCCTTAAAAATCCTTATACTTGCAACGCTAACCATTATCAGTGGCAGTTCACCGCATTTATATGCATTAACGCCACGTAAGCTCTCCACTCCGCAGAATTTAAGTGCTTATCTTCTTTCAAATAAAGCTGAAATTTGAATGGGTAGTTGGTATCTAGGTAAGGCAGAGAATGCGCCCGAAGTTGGCCAGGCGGAAGGCACGATAAGTGCGGGCTTTAATCTAAATAGCATCAAGGTAGCGTATCGAACTAAACACGCCACGGTAAGTATTCATTATTAACAAACGTTAGACATTGAAATCTCTTTGATGCAGTTTAGTCTCAATTTATATCGAAGGAAGCGGAATTTTAAATGAAATTGAAGCAAAGCTTTAAAGAGAGTTTCATTAATGGAAGTACGTCTATCATTTAACGATGTTTCTAGTTTATACAAAAACAGATTCCCAATACTTTTCAATAAATGTTTTTCGGGTTCCGCCATTTTTTTTTTATATATAAATCGGATTGTAAACGAAAGAACATATCAGCTGCGTAACCTCCCACGCAAATCCAAGATCTACTCAAGGCAAATTGATTGTTCTTATTTGTGAACAACAAATTAGCTTGCTTTTGATTCAAACATTCAATACCACTTGCGACACTTTTGTCGGTTGAATTGGAATAAAAAAATAGTCCGTAATCGTTGTTTTCACTAACCCTTGCTGTTATACAATTTTATCACAAATTTTGATTTAAGAATTCCTTCACTTTTTCTTATATTCTAAATTGTTTCTTTCAATACCTCTCGATTATAATTTGGCTCGGTATTTTATTTCACATTTCATACATCACCATTAATAAAGTGCTTTAGCTTGACGTCTATAAAAATTATATTTACAACTTTGCTCACATTGTCGTTTAAATATTCTACTACTAGAACGGTTGCCCTAATTTCTAAATTGACTGTCGTGGTGGATTGCTTAATTTCATCTATTTTATTCAGCATTTCATTTCACATTGGGAATTTTCGTCGCATCAAGGCAACGGTTGTAACAGCATATTCTGATTATAATAAAATTATGTTCACTTATGTATCGTACTAACGTTCAGTAAAGGTATAGATAGGATTCGTGGAAGAGGAACAATGTTAATTAAATAACAATATTTAGTTAACATTATATTATTCCTCTTCCACGGATCACCACTTTGATTATCTCTTGAGATTAGATTCACCGCTGAATGGGGCTAATATAATGTTCCCACTGCAAGGACCCAGGCCTCCACTCTGTGAGAGGGAGTGGGCCATAATCCACGACGCGGGCCCAGTGCGGGTTGGTGGATGTCACATGTTTACGAGATTTTTGGTTCTAGGATATTCCAAAAAAAAATCCTTTAATAAATATGGATCCCTTGGTAGCTGTGGACAGGGAGAAGAGGAAAGAGAGTAGGGAGGCCTTTGCCTAGCAGTGGGACACTAACGGCTAATAAAAAAAAAATTACTTGCCGGTTTCCTCACGACCGTTTACCGTTTTTAGAACAGTGGTAATGACATGAAAAAAACAAAATAAAGTACCTGTCTGGGTTCGAACTCACGGCCTACAACTCGTAAGTCGGGGCCGATACCACTGGGCCACCACTGCTCACTAACTTTATAATGTTGTTGATCGAAATATTTCCTGGAATCTTGTCCTGTTTGACAAAGTTTCATAATAAGCATTCAAATTACGCGAATTGGGTTCAATTCTCGCTCGACACAAGTTTGCGATTGGATTAATTTTGGATTATCTAAGTTAGATGCTAGTAGCTGTTAAACCACGGTGCTAAGTTATTTGAACTTTGTAGTTTATAGCAAATGGTTTTGGTTTTGATTCCTCCGGTTGGATCTATAAATAATCGTTAAGACTTGGCTGTGGTTGCCTGCTCCAGGTGCCAATAGGATTCGCTAATTAGATGCCACCAATATGTTTCGGCCACTTACAATAATTGTTATTGCCAAAGAGTTGAACGTTAAAACCATATTTGTTCCAAAACGAATGTCCTAACTTTTGCTTTGTTTGACACAAAAATGTCTACAGCAATGTTACCAATGTTGGAAAAATCTGATCTTCTGATTACTGCAATGGTGTATTCAATCAAGCGTACCGATAGTTTACTAACTAATGAGTAGTTATAGTACCCACATTTGTATTCTTCCAACACTTTACTTACTTCAGCGAGACAAACTTTATGCCAAATAAAATATGCATTCTACTAGCTCTACTCATATATTAAGGTTGTTAGAAGCTCTCAGTTGACGTGACTGTAATATTTTTAAATTTAACCAAATAGAGGTAACACTTTAATGCACCTGTGACTTCCCCTAAAAGCCCACTCCACGAATATTCAGTGTTAACTTTATTTTTAATGGTACAGCGTTAGCTTAATGGAAGACAAGGCGACCTATTTTACGGGACAATTTTCATGGATGCGCAAAAGTTAGTTATGACAAAGCTTTTAGAGGTTTCAACGTCAATTTTGTCAATGACAATGAATAGCGGGATCAAAAGGACTGGTGATGATTTTCATGTAGATATATGTTGGTAGTCATTTTCGGTTTTAATTATGAAGTCGATTTGATTGAGTGAATTTTTAAATCAATTAATCACGTTATAATTCTTATTTTATTAAGGCACGAGCTTCTGTCCGCGACTTCGTCCGCGTGAAATTTCTTGTTCCTCCGACCCACCCCATCGCATCGCATCGCCTGCCCGCGCTATTACTTTGTTTTCGCTTAGCGCTCGTTCTTACTTTTTTTTCGTTTTGCTCACCTTCTAAGGGTCCTAGCGTAATGTTACATACCCTATAGCCTTCCTCAAGAATTTGGCTATGAAATGCAAAAAGAGTTTTTTAATCCGACCGGTAGTGACAGAGATTACCACATTCAAATAGTCGATGAAAAATAAAATGTGTAGGTAACTAATAGACTAAGCGCATTTTTCTTACATTAAGCATTTTTATACCCGTCGTAATTTCTAAACGAAAGGGCCGATTCGAATAATTTAAAAAGGAATTTATATTTACTTAATCAACCTTGATTACGAAACTATTTATTTGGATAAGGATTTATACCATGTTTATGAAAACACCTTCACAAGTAATGCATTATTTTATAACAAATTTGATTACCATTAAAAATGTTATAGTGAGCCAACCTTAAAAGATAGACATATGCTATCGCGGACTTTTTTTTAGAACTTTTTAAGAGAAACAATTCTGTCATACATGATTTTTGCTTATCTTCAACCGTTTACGCAGCGCACGCAACGGAAGCTCTCAAAAGGAATATTTTTTTTCCCGAATTTGTAACATATTTCATTGATGCTCCGCTCTTATTGGTTGTAGCGTGATGTTACATAGCCTATAGCCTTTCTCGATAAATGCACTATCCAACACTAAAAGAATTTTTAAATTCGAACTAGTAGTTCCTGATATTAGCGCGTTCAACCAAACAAACAAACAAACTCTTCAGCTTTATGATATTAGTATAGATAGATAAAATACGGTTTCAGGAGAAAAGGGTAACAACAACAGGCACTTACTGAGAAAGAAATCAGTAAAATATATACATATACAAAGGACACATATCCAATTAGGTACAGACTGTAACAGATCCTAATGTAGTAAAGACAGACAATTAGATTACATTCGCTGTGTAATTAACTGTGAGGTTGTAAATCAGCCACTTTAGTTTGACAGGTACACGGATCAAGTTGATGTACTGACATAGCACACTACACTGTACAAGCGACCACATAAATAAGCCACATGACTTACGGAGTAGATTTGTTCACTGTATCGGACTGTCATACTTATATTAAAAACTCGGTACTTACAGTACTTTTAGACACATTCACAGCGTATTTGTACAATTGGTTAACAGAAGTAAAGTGCGTATCGCTTCGTGAGATAAAACCAGCGCTGTGGCTCTGTCTCGCATAGGGTCGCAGCATTATGCTGAGCGATGGCCATTTTGCGTGGATGTGACGCATACTTTCCCCCAAATTGTTTCTTTTATGTGTTTGTGTTCTTTCTTTGCGTCATGTTTACCGCAAATAAACATATTTTTAACACGCTTTTATCTTTCTTTCTTTTTCTTTCAAAAATATTATAGTTACTCGTGTATTATCCTCTATGTATTATAGTTACTCCACATCAACACATTGTAAAAAAATGATCTTGGCAATATTAAGAACATTGTATTTTTCTTATTTATTATTCTCGTCAGCTGACCTAGTTAAACTTTGTCAATTAATTTTGCTTTAATTGTGTTGGAGTCAAGTAAGCGTACTATTGAATACAGAATAAATTACATTTCTTCAAACACTATTTCGACTTTACTTCACAAAAAAAATAATATACATAAAAACCTTAAAAAACATGAATTTAAATTTCTATTACGAGACTTTACCTGCGCAAAGTAAAAAGCTTAAAATTATTTCATTTAAACCTTCATAACCGACGCAGTGTATTTTCCTCTCTTATACGGTTAACCGATTTTTTTTTTCAATCAAGTCTCTCAAATTTAGACGGAATTGAAACAATATTATTTTGTTCAAATACAAGCGCTGGACGCAGTTGAGTTATATGGGATATTTTAATTCTATGTATATGGTGCTTATAGAGTGCAAGGAAAACGATGGTACATACATTATTTTAACGACCACATATGGTGTGGTGATTTAGATGTGGCTTACTACTAAAACTACAACTAAATTGCAAAAAAAACACAGTTTATCTGTTTAAGTCTCTTGTATGACAAAAATTTTTGCTTGAATCCCACTAACGACGATCATTTCTCTTCAAAAAGAAATATCACTCTCAAAATTAAGAATTAT
Source organism: Fissipunctia ypsillon (assembly GCA_947568875.1). Classification (NCBI taxonomy): domain Eukaryota; kingdom Metazoa; phylum Arthropoda; class Insecta; order Lepidoptera; family Noctuidae; genus Fissipunctia; species Fissipunctia ypsillon. The sequence goes on from OX387655.1 coordinate 4,697,188, forward strand.
ATCCTCCATAAATGGTTAAAGATACCGAATTCTAACTCGTTGGTATTGTTTACAGCGCCGACGGTAACTACGAAGTGACAATCATGACAAAAGCGATTCTTCACCACGACGGCAAAGTGGTGTGGAAGCCACCCGCCATCTACAAGTCCTTCTGTGAGATTGACGTGGAGTACTTTCCTTTTGACGAGCAGACTTGCTTCATGAAGTTCGGTTCTTGGAGTTATGATGGCTACATGGTGAGTGGCATGGAGGTTTACGAACCTTTTGTTGTAGGTTACAAGGCATGTATCACACATTAATGCACTTTTCATTTGTAATGAACAGAATATTAATGCGTATTCAATATAACAACTAGGTACTTCAGGATGCTGTTGGGACTGCCGCGCTATTGTAGTGCGTCCGGTATGTTCGCATTTTCGCATACTCATGATTTTTACCACCACACCAACCACTACCACCACCACCGCACCATAATGCGCAAAAAAACAAATTGCATCTTGTCAAGAGCGTGGTTTAGTTCCAACGGCATTCTAGGTATTTTGATAGACAAGTACGACGCATCTCGGTTGTCGCTTGCTGTGGAGGTGCTGGTTAAAAGACCCCACAGCTAACCTTGCAATTTTTTTTTTGTTTCTGTGTTTAAGAAACTAACAATAGTTTTTAAGGAAAATGTTACTAACAATTGGGCCTAGTTGCCAAAAATAAACAAATAAATTTGATTTGATTAACAACACCAAAAGGAAATATTGTAAGGAACTGGAGTTGATGGTCTGTAATCACCAATTCTATGAAACCAAGCAGGTTGACTATGTTAGAGCACATTATTGGATGGAAATCTCTCAATAAATAACTAGTCAGTTTTCTGTAAAATCAAGTTCGTAATGACTCAAATTTTACAACCAACTGGTTGGAAGGTTTCTACCAACCAACCAGTTCTCAACCAGTTTTGGTTGAGAACTGGTTGGTTGGTCGTCAAAGAAGAGACTCAAATCAGACAACTGTCTGATTTGAGTCTCTTCTTTGACGAGACCGATGTGTTGCGAGCCATCTCCTCTCTTTACATCAGCTGCAAAATCTTCAGAAAAGGATGTAATGGTTTTTGTACCTAATAGCCTACCTTGGCTCTTGCTTCTTGCTAAAATACTAACTGCACCGATTATACCTCATACACGGATGCAGCGATGGATGTTGAAAATGTGCCAAAGTGAGCAATTCGGTTCAGGAGCCATAAGAGTTAACTGATCGAAATAGTTTAGAGGCGAGTGGGTTTACAGTATGAAGCGAAGTGTGTGGTTGAGGTACAGGGGACGTTGTATATGATTGACTCTCTTTCAAAAACGCATATCAATTTGATTTGTATATCCCATTTATATGAATTCCTTTAATATCGAGTCCCGTGCCCTTTGTGTAATAAAAGTACCTACGAGGCTTACTAGTAAAAGTGATTAATTTAAAACAACCTCATATTCATCCTTCTCTAATTTGGAATATTTTTTTATCACAGTTGAATATATACTCTAAACGTATGAAGTGGCTTCAGTTTAAAAATACAGTACGGTTAACAAAATAAATCTTGAAGCAATAGCATTTCCATAAAACACAGCATATGACGTCACATTATGCCCGTATGTCCATTCAAATTGACGTTCATGGGAAGCTGACTAGGGAATGATTGAATCAAAATGTGTTTTTATGGATTTCCGACAAAATCATATTTTTTGTTGTCATACCTAATGTGTTGTAATGGTAAAACAATATGTTTTATGTTTTAATATGAGTTTGTATCTCTCATAATATCGATAAAATGAAATAAAAACAAATTTTAGGTTAAAAAAGGACGTCAGTAAGAAAAAATATTTCGTCTTTTTTATTGTTCAACAATATAATTTACTGTTAAAATATTTTTCTGGAACGCTGACGATCCATCACGACCCTCGTAAAATAAAAATGAAAACCGAAAACCTCTCAAAACGTAGCAACAAAAAAATTGTCACCGAAAATTTATTTTCGCTTAAGAATCAAATTTTTTTCATGAAAATCCTTGGCCTCTAATAAAATTGTATGAAACAAAAAAAAATGTTGCCAGAAACGAATTTTGTAGCGAAACGCTTAGAGGGAATGTAATCGAATTCTTTGCAAAAAGCCTTTTTCAATACTTAGTGTCAAGTGAAATATTTATATCGCCCTATATATAAATATTTAGAGATAGTTGACTATACGATTATAACTCAAGTGTAATATCACAATATTATGATACTAGCCTACTTTGAAAAGTAGGCACTCACATGATCGAATATAATAGATACTGGGGCAAAATAATAATCTGTTTTATTTATAGAAAGTTCTGTCAAACGATGATTTCTTTTGTACAGTAACTGTATTTACAGGCATGTTTTCTATGCTAACGTTTATAGCTAACATAAAACCAATTTCCAACGCCTGAATACCTTATCATGGCAATGTAGACCATAAAGTTATGAAAAATGTAGCAGTAGTAGTACCTACTAATTATTAGTTCGTTTTCAAGTACGACTTTCACTTTGTTATAGTAATTTTATATTTAACTAATGTTAATATCAAATCAAAGTGCGATGATTTTGCTATGAGTAATTATATGCATCTAAAAAGTAGCACCCGGAGGCAAAGATAGGTATACACAGAATATATACACTACAACTATAAACAACTATCCCAGTATATCATAATATCTCCCTCTTACAACAGCCCTCTTTCTAAACAGGGTCACGTAGACAAGAAATTTATGGACCTCTGTTGCGAAAACTTTGGCCTTCTAATACCAGGAAAATACATACTCGAATGAAAAACGGGAAGCTATAAAGTATTTCAAAGACTTTGTAACTGTAGGCTCAAAGCAGACGCATTCATCTATCGCACTAAGGAACCTAATAAATCTGTGGTCACCTACTTTCACATAAATAAAGACTCGGCTTACGTCTACACCTTATAACGCCATGTTAAGGTTTCACGAGGGAATTCAGGTGTGCTCCATCTCTGTCTTCCTTTAGATAGCTGTATGAGATAGCAATAACAGCTATTTGTAAACATTCGTGTGAATGGTTTGATTCCTTAATAACGGATTGCCTTACTTCGGGTGTTTTGTTATGCTTCGTTTTCAAATTGAGACTCACTCTTTTAGGAGCTCTTGATGTCTCTATTTTGGTATTGAAAGGGTAAAGGGTATTATTTACTCTTAGTTATTTGTTTACGTTATTGAGTTCTGATATTACGTTTTTGATATATTACTTATGTACTTATGAAATACATACAGGGGTTTGATAAAAATACTTACTTGAAATATTTTTTATTAAAAGCCAACACACCTGAGCATTCTCGCTTTGAACTATTTTCTAACCGCCCTTTCTTTTCTAGGTGGACTTGAGGCACTTGAAACAGACGCCAGACTCGGATCGCATTGGAATGGGCATCGATTTATCGGAGTACTACATCTCAGTCGAATGGGACATCATGCGGGTCCCCGCTACGAGAAACGAGAAATTCTACTCCTGCTGTGAAGAACCGTACCCTGACATCATCTTCAACATCACTCTCAGAAGAAAAACCCTCTTCTACACGGTCAATCTCATCATCCCTTGCGTTGGGATCTCATTTCTCTCAGTCCTAGTATTCTACCTACCCTCAGATTCTGGAGAGAAAATCTCGCTCTGTATTTCGATTCTTCTATCGTTGACCGTGTTTTTCTTGCTGTTAGCCGAAATTATTCCTCCGACATCGCTGACAGTCCCCTTGTTAGGCAAATATTTGTTATTCACTATGATGCTAGTTACATTATCAGTAGTTGTCACTATCGTGGTGCTAAACATAAATTTTAGGTCGCCAGTCACCCACCACATGGCCCCGTGGGTGCGGAAAGTCTTTATAGATTTTTTACCCAAGATATTGTGTATACAGAGGCCAGAAAAACCACCCGATGACGACGACGATAACGATAAACCAAGCGAGGTAAGAAATATTGATTCTGCAATAAATCACCAACATCACGAAATAAGAACTGAACCCGAACACATCCCTCGGTAAATCATTAATCATCCGCAAGGCATCGGTCTATCTTACACCAAGACTGGAATAAACCTCACAGCCTCGTAGCATTTTAATTAAATTTGTAAAATAGAAGCTTTCACAAATGAAGTTCTTCAAAGGGAATCTCTTTCAGTACGAAAAAACAACACAGCGCCTTTTCTCATTGAGTTTCCTCCATTCAAAACATTTTCCATCGGAACGGATTCAATACAAACAGAACGCTTTTACAGCGGAGTTGAAGCCGCCCTCAACAATAACCATTTTAATTGTCCTCAGCCGCGGGACTCTTCTGGGAAACGCTCCTTTCAATGATATTCTAAATCCATTGTGCTCTGTGTGTATCGCGAAAATATCGCTTCCAGCCCAATTTCATTCCATTTCGATTTTCCTTTATTACTCAACGCCGGGCGGGCTTAACGAGCGCGCGCGGCCTCCGTTATTTATGTTCCCCTGGTGGCTGCGGACGGATCGCGCGATATATACGACGCCAGCAGGCACGGCCCGAAGCGAAACCTCCACTCCGGCCTAATTGTGTGCCGGCTTAAGCTGCGTCGATACACTGGCCCTCGCGGAATGCGCACTGACGTTTTAATCTCCTGGCATATCATTCGTCTCCCATTATTTCACTGAAACAACCTTTTACTCTACTCTCAATTCCTTTGATTGACTTACATTACGAGTACTTCTTTTACTGTTCTCAAATTGTTTTGTTTTTCAGATACTCACAGATGTCTTCGGCCCGGATGACATGGACGGAAAGTTCAAGGAATGGGGTTGTGAGGAGTATGAACTGCCAGGCATGCCTCCTTCCCCACCGCCTCCACCTGGAGGTGACGACGAACTGTTCTCCCCGCCTCCTGGATCCCCGTGCCGATTAGACTTAGACGATGGTAGCCCATCTCTAGAAAAACCTTACGTGAGAGAGATGGAAAAGACAATAGAAGGTTCTAGGTTTATTGCGCAGCATGTCAAAAATAAGGATAAGTTTGAAAGTGTAAGTATTCCAGTACCACTTTTTTTCGTGTTTGGATACGTACTCTCCTTACGCATGATATTGTTTCTAGGTGGAGGATGACTGGAAGTATGTAGCGATGGTGTTGGATAGAATCTTCCTGTTCCTGTTCACGATAGCCTGCGTGCTGGGGACGGCGCTCATCATCTTCAGGGCACCGACCTTCTATGACAACACGAAACCAATCGACATTCTGTACTCGAAGATCGCCAAGAAGAAGTTGGAGCTACTAAAGATGGGCTCGGAAGGTGACCCGGGTCTCTGAAATTCGTCTTACGTCTTCGGCCACTCGCCGCCGAAGACGTTCTGGGAGCTGATCGTCATGTGGTGGCACGGATGATCTATTTAAGACTCCCAGTTGGGAACTGTGAGGCGAGAACTATGTGTTTTTGTGCTGTGTGTGGTGCCAAGCGCCCGGTGCGCCCATGGACGTGTACACGCCGTAAGCGTATCCTAAGCCGTCTTTTTATATAGAATCATTAACTCGATGTCGAGACTGTCCGTCGATGTTCGATTGTCGCAGCGACCTCAAGCAACGGCCGTTTTGTGTTGACGCCGATCTGCCATAACTATTTTTATATTAGAATCGCTGTATTGAACGTTTATACTTTAAGCGGAATGTATTCATTTACAATTATTCAACGGAACGATTCTTTTTCGAGTAATAATTTGATATGAGCGCACAAACATTGTACAGATTATCTTTAGGTGTTTGTATTCATTTCTTGCGATAGTCGCATTCATTTTCGGGGTGGTAACAGACATAATAATGTAATAGAATACTAACTATAAGATTTACTTCGAATAGATCGAGCTCAAATTCGTAATATGTAAGTATTGTAAAGTGGTAATATTCAATCAAACGTCGATTAGAATCAGACATTTATAATAATAGTTACGTGCGAACGTCCTCGATGAGAGCCGGACTATGTAGATTATGTACTAAATTATTATGAAATAAATTTGAACTATACATTATATAATATTTGATAAACTGCGTACTCGCGTAAAAATCATAAGGACAATATCGATACTGACGAAATGTAATAATTTCCCTTTAGTAGTATGTCATAAGGGGTTGTAGATACAGTTAGGTTGAAAGCCTAGTCACCAGTAAATACTAAGAACACTTATCATAATGCCAGTTAGTTAGTCACATCGCGATCGTGATAATTCTATGATTAGATGTATTTGTGTAACACAATTGACTGCCAATTGTAAAGATATTAAAAACATTTTTATAAAGATCGGGTATTCTTAGGTAGTTCGATGACTTGTTTTATTAGATTTTTTAAAACGGAGTGCCAAACCCATCTGCGAGACTTCATGGAACAGAATGTTTGCAAGTCGCTGATGTTGTTTTTCTATGTGCGCTAACTTGATTGCCGTTAGAAGTATCTTTTTGGATTCGCTTAATATATTCTGATGTATTTATAAGTAAAACGAATGCTTGCCCAAAATGTAATGACTGATCAATTCACATTCTTAATGCTTAAGTTTGGACGCGCCCGCTTGTCTGCGATAGAGAGAGGGCGCGAGGACACACTTCTTCCGTAATGTTAATATTAACAGTATTTTCACTATAAAACCTAGAGTACAGGGTAAATTTAGTACACGAATGTCTCCTGATTTATATTTCTCACAAATTTTCACCGAATGTAAAGTCTTTACTCACTTATCGGCACTTTACCACTAATACTATTAGATAATAAAATCATTGTTGAGGTTTGTGACTTTAGTAAGTAAATTAGGTAACCTTATATTAATTTGTACCTAGACTAGACTCGTATTAGATGTTACCTTTCGTTCTTGAAGTCATGACTCACTTTCCTTTGATAGTTAATTATTATTTCTGACGGACGCCTCAGTCGTTTTTACCTCACTTCAACCCATTCTGTAGGATATTTGTAGCAGTCTAAAGTAATAAAAAAAATATTTCGAGCCGCGTATTTGATATGTCAAAGTAAATCATGATAATGTTTATTAGATAATTACTTAGATAAAATTCAGAGTTATTGATATTAATGATGAATAAAATCCACAGCGAGCAGTTAGGAAAACAGGGATGGATAATGTAAAATAAATTTAAAAAATCAAATTGTTTTGTGTGGTTCGTCTTCTTAATTATAAGTGTTATTGAATGTGTATAGCTGTTCGTGTCGAGGGTAACGCATAAAAATGGCTAGTTTAGACTTAGATGATACGTAAATAAACTAGAAAACGGTCTAACGTACTAGACGTCGTGGAAAGCTCGCTAAAGGTTGAAAGATGTTAAATATTAGCAGAAGTTTACGATAAAGCGCTGTACCACATACGAACTGGCTCTAAAGGAATTATTGGATGGAATTGCAACGAGTCCTCAGAACTATGAATTAATTTTTCTAATTGAAACATTCACGTGGGTTAATAAAAAGTAGGATCGTGCTATTGCACCACCGAAATACACCAATTTAGTGTTATAATAACTATTTATCAATAATGATTAGTTAAGTCCACAGGCTTGGCACACTGTTCCGTAATCATCCGAACTTTTATTGTAGATATTTGCTAGATAAAACGGTCTGTTATTTTTATATGACTGCAAATTAATAATAATTAGATTTTCTATAACACCTTAGGGTAATGTGTTTAGGATCGAGTGACGTTCAGTCTGGGATGTTAAAAGTTAAGCAAAACATTGTACATACTTACTTCGAGCGTGAACCATGGAGCTAAGTGTAGTTTGATTGGATCGGGTTCTATATTGCAACGACACAGGATAAAAGAATCATAGAACTTCTCTTGGGCTACTGCAACATTTTCAGTCGTGTAGTGTGGAAATTAATGAGCTATATCGATACAACGATTAATGGCCAAGTACGTATGCGGTGTTATTTTAATTTGGCTGGTTCAGATTCTCCTTACAGACACAGACTCTGATTTTTGTATCTCATTTAAGGCAACATTAACGTATCGTAGATCATTAAAAAAAAACGCAAGATTAAAATAAAAATTAAAGGTAAAACCGTGTCATATTAACGACAGTTTCAGTAAAACTTATTAGAACAAGGTTTTTTTTAATTTGGGCAAGTCGTTTATATCCATAGAGACTCCTCAGTCTTTATCGTAAATTAACTACAAGTACTGATATTGTAAAATAACCTTATGTTTTATCGACTCCGTCAAATTAAAGGCTCGGAGACTTACGCGACACAAAGGCACTGCATATGTTGCCTTTGTGTCGCACACGATTCGCGTCACGAGTTGCGCCTGTTTGAATGAGCCTTAAATCAATTTCATAGGGGATGGAGACGTCAATACGACAATAAATTAAACTATCTAACTAATGACGTTCCCTGTCTACAAACAAAAATTCGAACAAATACATAGATACAGTTTGTCACTGTCGCTGGTCGGCTGATTGGCAAAACCTACAGTCGGCCCATCACTACTATTAAGATTATTTTAAAAACACATTCTTTAATTTCGATGTTTGGATTTAGGTAACCATTTGATGGTTTCAAAATACTCATATGCAGTGTTTTCATTTATTGTCGTATTTTCGTTCCCACGTAGTAAACAAAAGTAATAAAAAATATGCAAATGCCCTACTTTCCAGTCGAGTAAAAACAAGCTTTCACTATGAGCAAAGACAATTGTATTACAGAAAGAAAACCTAAAATAATTTCAAAACGAATTAAAGGATTCGCCATGAAAATACAAATACTTGAAGATGAATATAATATTTTGCTCTTAAAATCCGTACAATAGTGATATCTTACAATAATGTCACAAGAAAAAGAGTAAAACACTTTCCATTTGTAATTAGTAGGTATTTTTTTACCTTCCCCATGTCAATTTTCTGTGGTATCATGGGTGGTATATTAGGTACAGCCGAACTATCGTGTAAAAATTTACCCGTGGAAACTTATAATAGGTGAAGTGAGCTTGAAGTGAAATGTCAATCCCTAGCATCAAGTAGAAGGACAGCTCACTTCAAGTTCACGTAAGTTTCCAAGGTGAGATTTTTACAAAATAAAAATGTTCTTGGTTGACCTCTTCGAAACTGCATTATAATCGTGTTGATACAAAAATCAGAGCTGTCAAATTTTTTGCTGCTCAATTAATTTCCAACTTAGATCTGTCGAAGCGTTACCAAAAACTGTAGTATTACTCAAAGTAAATGCATTTAGCTCAATATTATGATAAACATCGTTACATAATATGATCTCAGATCTCAGTTTGTTACTATTCGTCTATAAGACCTGTTTCGTTACCGTTCGTGTCATGTATTGTCTTTCGGAAACTTGTTAGTCACAGACTAATCGTCTGGTTAATATTATAATATTTCGGGTGATAAACGGGTAACTGAACGTATAGGATTTTGTCATATAATTGACACTAGATAGGTAATAAAAACAATAAACACAATGCTAATTCACTCGTCAATAAGATTAAAAATATGAAGTAACGTATTAATGTTAAGGTGGTATATAACTAAAATAAATGATTAGCTTCTCAGTGTTTTTAGAGTTAGTCGACGAATGAGTCAACTTGGCGACGCGATGTCAGATAAATTTGTTATTTATTGTCAACATTGTGTTTCGTTACTTTAGAATTTTTAACGAAAAAGGTTGGGATTGTGCCAAATATTTGTTATTCTTAGGATCGTAGATTAGAATAGACTTATTGTTATGTTTGTTTATTGTGTTTGTCAGTTAATGCTAAGCTTTATACTTTATCAACAAGTTTGTCTACATCGGGTGACAGAGTTGTGAACTCATAGTCAGCTATCACATGGCTGTCAATAATTTTAAGAATCAACTTAACCGAAGTGTTGACGTGTAAATATAGCAGATCAACATAGAAATTTAAATAATATTTATAATTGACAAGTTATTTTTCTACGTTCCTTTCACGTTACCCTTAGAGCTAACGTAGAGGTAGTGGACGGACGCCCTAGTGTTACGACTTTTGCTTTGTCAGTTAATATTGATACAGCAATAAGGTCTTCAACACTTTAGTTAGATTTTATCATAAAGCATTTAATTTGACTTACAAATGTAAATTGAATATGTTTTGGAAGGAAGTCAGTAATAATCCGTAACGCTTTATAATTAGGTTCAACGAAATCTAGAATTTCGATAGTCATTTCTTCTACGACACATTTTGGATATGCTTTATTGCACGTTACCTTTCGTTTGCTTTTGGGATCGTTTTCTTACTCTTTACATTATAAAGTACTCTTTATCTATAAATATGGGTAAGTTAGGCGTATTTTCATGTTTAATCGAACGTCTTCCAAAGTGACGTAAGGTATTGTTATGTTTCTCTTCTATTCGTTGCTTTATATGTTTTTTATTATTAACTTCATAAATAATTCAGTTTTCTTCGTCTAAACTTGTAATTTTATGTGTAACCTAATCGCTATTGTTACTTTTACAAAGTTTGCAGTGGTTCAAAAGTTAACAAAATCGCAAAATATAAATCTAATAAAAATTGCTCATGGCATGTTTTTAGGACAACTTCAAGGCATAAAATATTCCATCAAAAACAAAATAAAAGTTAACAACAACACGCCTGTATTCTCCAAAAGGTCAAGCAGAGGTGTACTAAACGTTAAGTAACCCATAAAGTGTATGTCAAACTCTAAAAGAGTTTGATTTTAGTTTCAGCAAATTATTATTGATTTGTGGACGTCATCCTATACCTGCAACCTTTGCATTAAAAAGAACTCATATCAAATCGGATAACCCATAATTTATATCATTCCATTCAAGAAGAAAAACTATTTATTCTGAATAAAATTCACATAAAACTCAGCTGCACACATTCCAAATTCACAATAATGCGAAAAGCGTACAATTGGACCACTGCAAGAGAATGTTTCAGGCTGTGGCTTCATATGACTAACGATTAGCAAATTATCTATCTAGAACCAATGATTTAATCGTTTAATTTGCCTTTACCGCACTTAGTGAAAGTGTCCGTACTGAGAAGAGTGATTTCACTCATCCCGCATATGGCATTTCTATGGCAGCATGCGACATTGTGTGCGGCAGAGATATCAAAACGAAACAGAAATGCGACCATCTTTTGACGCGATATGGCAAATCTAACGATTGTAATCCTTACTTAATATCATTCTTATTTCTTCTCAGTAATTCTCAAAATAATGTTAAATTATGTCTGTATCCTCGACTCGGTTGAGGCACTGTCCATCTTTCGTTTGCTACTACTCATCTTGTTCACGTAGTGAATGTCTTTCAAGAAGTTTATCAGCGGCACATATTTATTTATTTATTTATTTATTTTACTTTATTATAAAACGGCTGTCCGTCTACAAAACTAGAGAAAATTCATACACTCATCTCACAGAACTCCAGACATACTGTCATGACCGTCTTCCATTCATTCGCGAACACGTCACAGTCAGTTTTAGCATCCAAGAGAGCGTTGGGCGTGGAGAGTGCGAGGGACAGGAGACTGGGCTTGCGCAATGGTGTGACTTGCATAGTGTGTATGGCGGGGTGTTTTATATTTACCAGAGATCCAAAAGACAACTTGGTACAACCCTCTTAATATTGTAATCAGAAAAAAAGGTCCATGCTTGCACGCTCCACTCTTGTATGTTATTCGCTATTTGTCAATCATATCTTGCCACAGCCTAATTCAATAGCTTACTTAAAGCTGTTATTTTCTATCTGTTTTTCTTAGTTTTTGTATTACCTTCATAGTTTACTGTTATGATAAACATAGATATTAAAAGTGTAATTAATAGGTAGATGAAACCACACGAAATTTGCGTTGAGCTTCCAACACGATTAGATGTAAATACAGAAATAAATAAACCACTATTCACAATTATAGACACTTCCTTCTTATGAAACAAATGAATGTATTATTAATATGGCCGTTTTAAGATGCTGATTATAAAATATAATAAAAAAGCCCTAATAACCCTTATTTTCTTAGAATAATAAATACCCTTGATTTCTGAAGGTAATGTCAGGGAAAATTGAATACTTTGCTTGTAACAGTTTAGATAACTGTCAATTTCTAAATGAGAAAACGTTTTTGTCAAACACATGTTATTGCCAATTTTTAAGGTACGAACACACTACACCACGGCGATACAACGCACGAATGTCTATCTAAATTAATATTAACGCACACTAAATTGAATGCGGGCACTGCCATAAGTTAAAACACAAAGTTTACTTGTGTTGTGTCGTCGTGTTTTGGAAAATTTGTTGTCATATAGGTAACAATAAATTTCAACCATTTAAGGGTCTCTTTCTAACATCATTGGTGATAGTCAGCATCTGTCCACGGCTTTCTTTGCAATAACTTATACATTGTATTTTAAGTTGTGTGTGCCTTATTTTATTAGTTTTTATTGGTCTCATGCTTTTACCGTGGGAAAGGTTAGAAAACATTCGTTTTGAGCCTAAAAAACGATCAGAATATAAAAGAATGAAAATATTTTATGACCAGCAGGAATGTATGTACTTTACACACGAAGTAAAGAATTTTACTACATCAAAGTAATAAAAAGTCAGTATCATTACATATCCAAATGAGAATCTCTTCAAAATTGGCTCAGTCATAATGTTTCCTTCCTACTCAAAAGTATCAAATAATAATATGAATAGATCTCTCAGAAAGACAAAACAGGACACTGTTGACGAAAGTAAAGTTACCAAATCTAAATCTTACGTCATTCTTAGCACAGTAAAGGTAAGTGCACATTATACTGGGCAACAACGTCGCAGTGCGGCGCGATAATCCATGCGAATATTTCTCATACATTTATTATGGTCTCTGCGATGGTAGAGTGCAGCAGTTCTCAATATCACGCAGGGGATTGCCAAGCAGTGTATGCAGCACGTTGTCGCACGTTGAAACATGTTCAATGTTCATTTATACTGTAGCAGACAATTTGCCGTTGCGCTGCGGCCCGGGCACGCATTACTGTGCCAAGTTTAGGTTTCGTCGCTGCAATGCGCTTTCCGGGAGTTGACATAATATTATGCACTTACTTTTATGCAGTGATGTGTAACCTATTAGGCCGTTGACAGGCCAACAGTGTCCTCCCATACCTATTAACAGTATAATTTATAAACATTGTAAAAGCCAATTATTTAAAAAAAAGTAACCGTGGAGTTTCTTGCAGACTCTGCTCCATAGGAAATGACAAATTGAAACCGTTCACCTAGCGTCTGACGTTTCATAAGTACCCATGTAGGTTTATGTGAAATAAAATATTTTTAATTACACTTTGATGTTTATAAAAAGTGTTAGTGACACACCTGCATAAGTTAACTTATTAAAAAATGTTTTAATCTTTACCACGGTAACACGCTACTAAAATGTTAGAATTTGTTGTATTTATTATACCTTTTGTGTGCTTCAAATAGAATTAGTTACCTTAGTTAACTAACCAAAGTTAGTTGAAATAATTTTATCGGTGTCTTGACGGACTTGTATTTAAGCAAAAATTGTGTATATCTTTAATTTAAACGAAAGCAATCGTACTCATATTAAATTTGTGTAAGTTAAAGATTTTATATTGTCGAATCATTGTAATAATTTGGTGTCGCAACGAGGTGTAGGATAAGTGTATGTTCGGAGATTTTCGTCTTAATATTATTAAGTGTAATTAATGTCCTCAACTAGTTATTAATTATGATAATTTTTTGTTGGTTATTGTATTGTTTTTCACCTTTCTCGTCATGAGTAACGGTGTTTGTTGTATGGGAACTGAAGATAAGACTAGACGTCTAACAATTATATTTTTATATGCTCTTATCAGGGCTACTTTCGATTGTTACTTCCAACCACTAACCATTCTTGGCAAAAAAGTTCAAAAAGTAGACGCAAATTCATTAATTATAATCTAATAGTGTAAAAACTACTTCACCAACATGATGTTTCAGAGTCATCTGATAATAAAAAGAACTATAAGACAAGAAATAAACTCAATCAAGACTTTGAACGATCACGAATGAATACCATTATTTATTCTAATAAATTATTCCAAGTATTAAAACCTCATAAATAAGGCTTTGCCTCTGATTAATGCTAAAATTCTCTACAATTCCCACAAAACAAACTGACCAGTGAAAATGGCATTACGCAAACGAACACCACACTAATGATACAAACATAGATTATAGATAGTTACATGAGAGGAAATTCCTAAATTATTTTAATATATAAGATACTCTAATATTACGTCATACAATAATAGACTTCTATGGGAATCTTGTCCTCAATAGTAATAGTATTAGAAACTAGTCGACTAGAGGTGTGGTTAAACTGACATGGCGATCGCACGAATGTTCGCCTCGATTTGTTAATTACTGTGACAGCTGACCGTAGGGCCTGAAATGGAACGATTAGAAAATTAATAAATAAAATAACACTTTTGACGAAGGCGAATTAATGTATTTGTAGGTTAAGTTCAGAATTTTCGCGCGTACAGTCAGCTTTGTGTCGCGTCATGTCGCGGGTCGCAAACCACGTCAGTATGACCGCACCTTAATTGTTCAGTCACTTGTATCACGAATCATTGCCACTTACTACTTTTAAGATTTATGCACTATGCTATAATATACATATATTATAATATATAAATATAATAATATTCGTATTGTACGTTCTAAGTCATAATAGCTCAATAATTTATGAAATCCGTAATTAAATAATTGTAATAAATAGTTATTAAGCAATTATTATAAAACTAGGAGGAATGCAAAGTTAGGTTAAGGCGAAATAATATACATAATAAAAAAATAAATAATTTAAGTGGTAAGGTTAATCGTATAAGTCCCATTTTGTAATGTTAATTAAAAATCAAAAATCAAGCACTACCATTACCATTATGAATACACTCATGACTTCTTACTGCTAACATTGAAATGTATTATAAATATGAACTATAAATATTAAATGTTATGCGTTAATAATAAAACAATGCGTTTTATTCATAACGATTTCTCTAATTTCTATACTCCAACCATACATAAAAGACACACTACACTAACTCATGACAAGTGATTGACCAGGCAAATTCCCATCCAAAAACGTAAACTTAAACGTTTTTCAAAAACGTTTAAAATCTAGTCTCAATTTTATCTCAGCGACCATCAATATTATTAGAAAACAACAAAAAAAATAAAAAGAGGTATTTTGACAGATTGAGACGTTCTTCAAAATACGATTATCTTTTTGATAACTCCAATTATTGCGACACATTCTATGATTAGCATAAAGAAGATTCACTGTTATAACAATTTCTAAATAACCTACAATGTACCTTTATAAACACCCGATGTCTAAGCAATATTTGGTAACAAAAAATAATATAAATATGCCAGATTAACCACACATGAAAGTAAACCAAACAAAAACATTCTTCCAAATATTTATTCCTATCCAAAGCTACTGCTAAACAAAGCCCATGGGTTCAAACCAGTATCCAACTTAGGTGATGGAGCATTATAGTACCCTTGTACCAAATCTACTAAAGATATTGGGCAAGTGAACTGGTCACAATTCGAGAGGATATGGCCGAGGCGGTGTGCAGCGTCGTAGGTTGCATGCTCCACTGGTTCTGATGCTACGACTTTCGTCATTGGTAACCTGGAAAGTTGTTAAGATGAAGGTTAATAAAATATTAAGGCAAGTAATATTAAGTTAGTTTATATTAGAATGAAGTTGGGAGAAAACTGGAGGAAATTTGGAACAGGCCTATGATTCGGTCGGAAAGACGAAAAATTTGATGTTTCAAACATAATAAAATCGACCTATGAAATCTGTTTTAAAAGACGAAGATAGTATGTAGACAGAACCTTTAAAAAATTGGAATATTACAGTACAATTTATTGATTTTAAAATCATATTTGTATCTCATGACCACATGAATAATTTAGGTAAAATTTAATTGTACAGAATACTGTAGAAAATAATTTGAGTCATGTATTGTTAAATAGTTCATTTACTTACGTAAACAACGTACGGAACATCTCTTCAACCATGTTCTCTCCATGAGGAACAAGCCTTCGCGTGGTCTCACACAACGTCTTAAGGATACACTGCCTTCCATTGTAGCCCATGCTGAAATAAACAAAAAAAAAAAAATCATTTTGAGCCAAATAGCCAGAAATACATGATTCTAAATTTTACAGTTAAAACGAGAAATTTTGAATGTTTGTGCTCAGTCATCTGAACAGATCTGGCACGCTTGTTGACTACTAGTGGAATAACAAATACGGTATACACTACCTATATTCTTCCTTTATATGTTTCAAAGTTTGAATACTTAGGTTGTGGATTATTTAAAATTCAGCATTTCTATCAAAACTTACTGTTACTGTTAGCCTGCATCATCCCACTGCTGGGTATAGAGTTATCCACATGACTACCAGCTCTTTCGATCTAGGGCTAATATACACCACTGATCGTTTATCACCCAAAACTTACTTCTCCATAATCTTCTCCAGCTTTCCATAAAGTTCCCGTCGGCTCCTCCTCTGTTCCATTGGCTTCGTCAGTCTGTTATGCCTGCGGTAGAATTTGGCAGTCTCTGTGGCGTTGGGCAGCTCGTAGGCTATACCCCAGTTCATGCCCCACGTGAAGGTACCAGGGGCTGAGGTCGGGGATGGCTGGCCAATCACACCGACTGTCATGCAGCCCGCGCACTGGAATATACAGATGATGTCATTTCAGATTCTGGATAAGCGTAATAATTATTTTATATCCACAAGATGACTTTGAAAAATGGAACAAAGGTTGTATCCATCGGTAAAGGCTAATGATTGTTAAACAGGCAATACCAGAATAATTTATTATCCTCAACGTGATTTTAATATACGGTAATCGTTGTTCGTAAAAATCTAGGAAGTTTAAAAGTGCTGGTAAAACAGAATTATCAATAAAAGCGTTTCCATTTTCTGTTTAGATACAGGAGCAAAGAATCCCAAAGTAAATTACGTTCAGCTTGTGTCTTAAAATGGCAACATACAAAACAAACAAATAATCTTACTAAGTTATTCAGCTCTCATACTGCCATCGAATAGAGCTCTAGTGGAAATTATTTACATGTCTCATAAAAGTAAGCTAGCCACCTTAGTAATAACTGTCTTGGGTTAGCAAGCCGTCTGCAAGCATCACAGGAATTTTAAATTAACTCCTTATGGCAGAGAATATCAACCTGATAATAATTTATTCCAACATCACCATGGAAATATATGTGAAGGAAAAACGACGCTCATAAATCGTGGATAAGACATAAAAAACTCTCTTAAAATTTAAGAGAGATAAAATTCCAAAAAGTACGTAATCAACCAAGTTTTATGTATCTGGATGATACGTTTTAAGGCTCTGCATCTAATCTAAGAGCTACTCTAATACATACGAGTTTCTTCCCAATTTTTCCGGGTTCTGTTTCGAATTAAAACTTTTATCATTACATTTTTTGCCCATTTGTTTATTGCTTAAAAAACATAGCTCACTTTGGAGCTCTAACCTTCTTAACTTACTTAAGTCTTATTTAATAAACCAAATCTAAACTCACCGAAAAACTGGAGCCTTCTGGAAAAGCAACATATCTTTTTCGTCTCGATAATACCTTGGAACCAGCTTTGGCAGCACACAATTCACCATAGCAACATGCCAGTATCAAAAGAACAAAAATTTTTGAATTAAGAATCATTTTCAAAGAATTTTGGATATCGTGTTCAACCTTTCATAGATGGACACAGCAATGGTGTGGCTTACGGCTTATCCGTTAAACCGTGTCAAAGTAACGGTTCCAGTGATTTTCATGTTATTACTAAGCTAACTGTGGCCACACGAAGTGAATGACATACTGAACTAATTAGTAATGTCAATCATGCTTAGTTGTCCATAGTTACATTTGAAATTCAATAGTTACATTCGTATAAATTAATTTAGATGGAAACTAAAATTGATTTGTGTGATTAATGATAGGATCAAAAGTCTATGAATTTCCAGTAATGATAAACTCACGCCTTTAACCCATTGAGGTAGGCAGAAAGTACAGAACGCCACCTGCTACGATCCTTACTTAGTCCTTTTCATTTGTTTTCGTTCATACATAAGGTACTTACTTACGTTTGTTATCATCTTTTTAATTGTGCTTTTGTGTGTTGTGCTATGTCTTTTGTGTGCACTGAATAAATGTTTTATCTATCTATCTATACTCGCACGCCGCGTTGGCTGCGAGTACTTCGGACCTGACCTTTTAATGTTTTTGTTATTATTATGTAAAATCATACTTAAACATACAAAACCAATAATACTACTTGCAATACTAATTGAATTTTACATACAAAGTTAACAAAATAAAATTCTGAACTTAATTACGTTAAATATACGATAGCTAAGTCAAAAAATATGAAAACTTCCGATACCTATAACATTATAAATACCACCCTCCCGCTGCCTGGGTAAAAATGGATTTAATAATTCCGTCAAGACAGCCGTCAAAATATGAAAAGTTGATTAATTAACCCTGGAACACACTGAAAACCTTTCACAACGGTTTATTGAAGGTCGATTCATTTGCCTGTTAACGCGGGTTCCACCAAAATTGGGAATCAATTATACCCAAAAGTTATCACGGAGTAAATGCTTTTAACCCTTCATAATATCTCTTTTAGTCCATTGTCGGATAATATTTTGAGATAGATCGTGAAAAAGATGGTTTAATTTGGATCAAAATTCTGGGCTTATAGAAAGGATTAAACTGGAAGTACGAAGTACTAAGATTAAGAAAAAAAATTGTTAGTTAATATTTTTATTTCACACAAATTAACATACTAGGTACTGCTTGCTCCAATTTTATTTAGTAGAAACCTGGATACCTACATAATTACATAACCCAATAGTAGACAATGATGACGCTTCTGTTCTTATAAGATATAAGTCATAAGAAAAGAAATGTAGAATATTGTAAAACATTGTGTAAAATCCTAAATGAATAAAATTAACATAACATCACTCTTGCATTCCCCGAAGGGTCGGGCGGAGGTACAGCCATATTCAGTTAGTTAAAAGTAAAGTTTCAATTAACCAAAATTACTACTAAATAAGGCCCAAGGGTTCCTCCCAACATCAACGTTCGGCGCTGGCGCATTATAATACCCCTTGATCAAGTCCACCAATGACACTGGACATCTGAATCTGTCGCAGGAGTCAGCGAGACGACCTAGACGATGCGCTGCATCGTAAATGACGTGCTCAAGAGGTTCTGTCGGAAGTACTTTTGTAGGTGGCATTCTGTGAAAGAAATACGAGTTTAGTTTCCATGGTTACTTCTGTCGGCAGGTGAGATCGCTGATGAGGGCGTTAGATTCGCGTTTATTAGAGCAATGACTTATTACTTCTGTTGTGGCAAACCAACCTTATGGCATTTTCGCGGGTTATTGTTCAGCCGTCGAACTAATTAATTATCTTTCCTTTGATCAGACAATTAGATCAACTATTAAAGGTAGGTATGTATAATAATAGATAACAAAACAATCAAGTTGTCAAAAAAAGGTGGTAACACGGCCTGTGTTTTGGGCAAGCTACCAGTTGACAATGATGTGGTCTATTTTGTAGTTTTTTTCCCATAGACCTTCATCATCATCATCTGCTCAGCCTTTTCTCAACTACATGTTGGGGTCGGCTTCCAGTCTAACCGGATGCAGCTGAATACCAGTATTTTACATGGAGCGACTGCCTATCTGACCTCCACAACCCAGTTGTCAGACTTCCCATAGACCTTAATGGTAATGCTTATATCGGGTGTAAAAAGACACTTAACGAAGCCGAAAGTTGCATGTTCTTCCCATCATTGCGATTTTGTTTTGTTCTGGACCATACCTGGGAACCTTTTGGTGACGGAAATATTGAAGGTCAAAGTTCCAACTTTATTACTTACGTTTTTTATGAAAGTTATTTTAAATGTTATAACTGTACTTTAAATACCGGCACGATCCCTATACTGTTGTATGCAACAGCACTACGTTTTGCGTGTGTTACATTGCATGTTACCATAAAAAGTGATTTTTCACACCAAAAAAGAAAGTAGTTTCCCAGCAATAATTTTCGCCCTATGTTACTTAGTTCGATGGACAATATGCGTAGTTAACGGGTATGTGATATGTCTTTTTACACCCTGTATAATGTTTTTTTTTCCATAATGCTGCAAATACCAGTTGTACTTCGTTGTGTTGTGTTTCTAAACTAAAATAATACTTACACTTTACACTTTACTTATATTTTTATGTACAAATTGTTCCATTTCTAACAGAGCACCTGCCATCTAATCTCTTCACCACACTTGGTTGACTGGTAGAGAATGCCTAAGGCATTAAGTCCGCCTTTGTACTTTTTTAAGTGTGAAAAGTTTAAATAAATAAATAAATACTCACGAGAACAAGGTTCTGAACATCTCTTCAACGACGTTCTCTCCGTGTGGAACAAGTCTTTGTGTGGTCTCACACAGGGTCTTAAGGATGCATTCTCTGCCACTGTAGCCCATACTGAAATAAATAAATGTGTTTACCTTAGACAAAATTAACAAAAATAACATTATTGAAAAAAGTGTCTATGAAAACTCAAATACATTAGAAAAAAAATGGGCGCCTTTCAATGTGTCTACATAATGGAAATTTCCACTTCTCATCAAGAAAGTTACTATAAAATGGTGAAATCAAATCAAATGAGCTAAATCAAAAGTATGACTAGGGAATTTTAAGCCAAGTACACGTTACAGCTGCAACAGGCTCCAGCACAACGCATAATGCAAAAGTACGATGAGGCCTGCCTGTAGTGTGCGTTAATTCAAATAAAATGTACGAAAGTGATGAAGGATTTTTGCAAAGTGTTGCGGTGCGGCCTGCCGCATCTGCGCATTTAAAAGTTGATTTTGTGGTTTGCCTGTTGATAAACTCTGGGCAATTGAGGAGGTGAACGTCTCAGATAAGCCTGGATCTTCCAATAATGACTACGTCAAGCCAGAGTTAACAATATAAATATTCTTTTATGTCCTGACAAACATACTTGTCCAAAATGGTTTCCAGCTTTCCATACAACTCTCGTCTATTGATCCTCTTCTGTAGATGTTGTTTATATTTCTTCTGTTGGTAGTAAATGGCAGTCTCTGTGACGTTGGGCAATTCGTAGGCTATTGCCCAATTAAGACTGAAGCTAAATGTGCCCGGATTTGAGGACGGGGCAGGCTGCCCAATCACACCTACTGTCATGCAACCGGCACACTGGAAAAATAAATATAATTAATGTAGATACATATGTAATAAAATATATATTATATTTATTTATACCTTAAATCGCGAAAAAAATCAGCTCTTTCCTACATTCATGTTCGCATAACTCGTCAAAATGTAGGGAACAGCTGATTCTTTTCTCGCGATTTCGGGTTTAGTCCCATAGTAAAAGTGGTTCATAATGATGAGTAAAATGACCCCTTAAGAGGTTAAAAGTGATTAAAATTACACCTTGTATAAATAAATATTATAATAATGACATCATGCCAACATGTAGGAAGGTAATTGTGGTAATTGTCCCACTGATGGACAAAAAAAATGAGAAGAGGTCTCTAACAGACGAACCAAGGCGCTTGCTTATAGGGTATATACCACTTATGTATATCAGACCAGTATTTTCTGTCTTTCACAGTAAGTCATTGGTACTCGAGGTAAACTCGGAATGCAAATAATTACATAGTAGGTAATACGATCTTTTAGTCATTTCAAAATTACACTTACAGAAAAACTGGATCCTTCCGGAAAAGCGACGTATCTTTTTCTTCTGGACAAAATCTTTGACTGAGAAACATCGCTTGTATTCGACAACGCGCTAAACTGTATACCACTTAAGAATATTACGACTACTAAATTAATATTGAAATACATTGTATGAAAAGAAAACAAAAAGCTATCTGAAAATCAAAACAGAATCAGGCACGAACAATCAAAAATAAAAATATTGCGGCATTTTTATTAAACTTTTATAAAAATCGCGTAAAAAATATACCTATCAGTATGAAGATAAAACAGTGGAATGAAGTTCAATTACGACTAACGGGAAACTCTTTTGCCTCTATTGTTCAAATCTTATAACTGTATCGTTTAAACATGACGCTAAAAGACACCGATCGAGGTGTCAGAGGAAAGTGCCCTTATTTGACAAATTAGTATCAATAAAGAATGTTCTCATTGTTTTTCGAAAATGCGATAGTTGCATGTCTCAGGAATCTAGAATGAGACGTGTTACTTATTTCGTTTAAGCTTTGAAGCAAAGATAGAAGAACTTTAGTTGGAGATTTATCTGCAGGATTTAAACCGATTAGGTACTGTAGTGACCTGCCACGATACTATAGGCAGATCAATACGTATATTGTGTGTTTGGTCTCGACTCCGAGGTGTGTTGGTGGATACATGAAATGAAGAACACGGAAGCACTGTTATTCCTATTTATTTGCTTATATGAAAGCACATTACATTGCTCGGGGTAAAGCTAGCATTGCACTCTCAATATAAAACAAGATGACCATACGTCATAATTTTAAACCTATTCGACATATAAACCAGTGTTTGTCTTATCAGCCAATGTCACAATCCGAGGAGGATTCAAGCGGAAGGCAGGCTCAACTAAAGCCTCTGCAGTACCTACATTATTTTAAAGAAACTTTCATTTTTTGAGTTTCTGAAGCCACGGCTACACTGTCGCGATAACGCGAACTACACTTCACGCACTCTCTTTCGCACACCGCTCGACGTCTCGCTGTACAACAGATACCGTACGAAGTGTAGTTCGCGTTATCGCGAGTATGTAGCAGTAGCATCACAACACTAAACAGAACTTATTTAAGATAGTCATGATACTTCATTTCAAAATGGCATCGTTGGCTAGCCGCAGACATCATGAAACGTGCTCTCGTTAATAAGCTGTCTTGTTTACTCCCAAAAAACACAAATAACAAAAACAAATGCAAACTACACTCTTTTTAAAACCCGCTGTCTTTAATCATACACTTAAACAACATCAAACATTACTTCTCCAAAAATAACTTTTACCCGTCATAAAAGTAAGCTTAGGGTAAAAAGAGCCCCCAGTTAGCATATCGTTGGGGTAAAAACCTGAACACGATGACGGATAGCAGACATTCCATTAGGCGTGTAACGCGACAGAGGCCGGAATATGGTTGCGCCATTACCCCAAATCCGTTGATATACAAATCATGGCTCTATTGCGTTTGTGGACGAAATCGATGAGATCTTTACGGTTTTCGATGGGTTTAGCTATGGTGATATTTGGAACAATCTATTTTATATCACACACGCACAGTAAAAAGTCTATCTATTAGTGCTGCCTAATACGACGAACTTTCTTTTTTTTTTCTTTTCCTAAATGAATTTTTATCCGAAGAAAACTTTTGAATTTTTGAGAGTTGTCCCATACAAAATATGCCAGACGTCAATTTTATTCCACGGAAAAAATATATATGACGTTGTAAAAATTTGCCCGAAATTATGTTAACTGAAACATCTAGGTACTTACGAAACCAACATAGTAATGTAATTTATTTATTTTGTTAAAAATTAATATTTTACATAACAACTTATACCTAATTAATCAATAAAATAAGATAATGATATCCTAACTTAACTAAAACTATTCACAAACTAAAATATGGCGTCGAAATATTCCTCCGCATCGCTGTCGACTGGTAATGTACCAAGAGACTGGCGGCATTGCCACGTTGTATGGCAATGCCGAAAAAATCAGCTGTTCCCTACGTTTTGACGAGTTATGCGAACATAAATGTAGGGAGCAGCTGATTGTTATTTTTTGCGATTTCAGGTTTGGTCCCATAGTAAAAGTTGTTCATAATGATGAGTACAATGACCCCTTAAGAGGTTATGCGTCACTTATGTTACACCTTGTATATGTTTAGGTTAACGTATTTTTCTATGGGCCTGTGTCGACTGAAATAAATGGTACCTATCATATTTGTGTGAGAAGTTGGCAGGGTAATTAAAATGGCAAATATTCGTCGACTGCATGTTCGTTTATCATCAGGTAATACTAAGGTCAAACGTGATTCTGTCTCGTATTATAAAGAGGCTGGTATAGTTTAAAGTAATAATATTTGTGTGGGTAACTCAAAGACATACTTACATATCGCCTCTGCTGGTTTCAAAAGCTTATCCCGATTTTATATATCACAGACTGTGTGTGACATTACAATCTCTACAGCCGCCCTTATAATCCCTTTTCTCTCGCTCTTATGCCACTTGAAATTCAAGTCAAGATTGAAAGCAATAAAATTTAACGATTTTATTCCCCCGTGCAGTGAAAGTTGATAACTACTGTGCTCTGAATGTCAGCTGAATCTGTAAGACTGAGTAAAATTGAGTTGGCACATGCTCATGTCATGTCAGGTCATACATAAATAGATACTCTTTATTTATAGAATACTCTTTATTATGTTCACCTCTGCCTCGTTGTCGCAAACGCTACTGCTGAGCATGAGGTCCTGGGTTCGATTCCCAGGTCGGGCAAAGTGTTATTGGGTTTTTCTATCTGGAATTTCTCAGTAGCAGCCCGGAGTCTGGATTTGTGCCCGGTAGATGGCAATAGGCTCGCCCCCTGTTACATGGGACTTAAACATAACTGGCGAAATGTGGGTGTACTATAATAGGTACACCTCTGCCTAACCCTTCGGGGAAATAAGGCGTGATGTTATGTTATGTTATAAAAGTAGACATTTAAAAGGGGTGACACGGGTCACAATAATAGCTAGCTTTGGCAGATTGATTATAAGTATTCTTGTCCAATGCCTAATAGTACGCGTGAACAAGCAGTTTGCCGGCCAAAAGCTAACATTACTTCACCATATTTATGTGATCCCAGTCGAAAAACACTCTTTTTATTCATAAACTCGTTTGCTAATAAAATCGTACTGTGGTCTCCAATCAGGGGAGCAGCAACAAAGAAATCTTTTACAGTTTACAGCATACTAATATCTACAAACCAAAAGCCAGTATTTAGCAGATCCCCGAAACTAAGATCTTCCCCCCCTTATCCCAGTCTCAGCGTTCCAAAGATTTATGAAAACATACATCACCGTGGCGACTTGACCTCCCCTACTAATGGCTGACGAACGATACTTATGTCCATCGTTATTATTTGAGGACAAAGACCCGATGGCTTCGACAAAAACTTGACAAATTCTATGCGTGTTGGGTGAATGAGGTCATCTGTTGTTTTTCTGAGGTTCTGGTTCAGTTACTTGGGTTTGTAGATGGATCGGGTTGGCTTTTGATGCTTTTACATAACTGTTTCTGAAGGGGAGTAATGCCTGTATTTCCATTATGCTTCTGAATATCATACAGGGCCCTGTACTCTAGCAGAAAATCGTGGTGATCATTTGCGTGTGATTACTGATTGCTGACCAAGACCAGGGTTTTCTCACAATATAATGTATCTAAATGGACTTTAGACAAAATAATTTAATAAATCTCTATTTTTACTAAATTGTAATAGAAAAGATGTATGAACGTAAACGAGGCAAAAGGAGTATGTAAGGATCGTAGCAGGTGGCGTTCTGTAGTTTCTGCCTACCCCATGGCAAGAAGGTTTATGTAATAGAAAAGAGGAAGGTCAAAAACCAAGTCATTTAGAAACCAAAGAGTAATCCGTTCGCGGGCGGTAAACGAAATACAGTAGAAGTTTTATAGTTATGACGTACAGAGACGTCAACCGCCCGCGAAAGCGTTAAGCAGGACTTTTATAAAAAATAACTCAAAATTAAACTTTAAATCCAATCTCTTAGAATATTCTATCTATCTACGAAGTACGTCATTCTATCAGACAAAGTTAACATAACACGATAACATGAAATAAAGTTTAAACACAAATGGTAGGGCACATAAAAGCCACCGGTGTAGAAGGCGATAACCGTTTTCGGGATCCAGCACTAAAAAGCATTTGCCAATCGGTAAGAACGTGTTTTGAGCTGAACTTAAGCTGAGCTTGTGTTCAGCTGGCTTTTGTAGCAGGTTTTTTGTATCGGATGGTGTCTTGCTAATCTCAGATGTACAAGGGTATCCTTCGGGACTTCTGTGGAGATGAGAACATAGGCATGTTATTGAGTTTAAGTTAATCCAAATTTACTAGCACTCCCCGCGGGACTTCATTCGCGTGAATTTCTTACTTTAGTGCTCCGTTAGAAGTAGATTTTCAAAAAGCCCTGATACACTTTATTCTTTATTTTCAGGCTTAAGTATAAAAACCGAGTATCGAGTTAATCGGACTGTGCGTTAAAATTCTTCCATACAAACTTTGACACCCCCAATCTTCCTTTAGGGGTTCCCATCCAGAAAAAAAGGGGTAGTTTAGAAAAACAATAAATGGTTAACTTTATAATTTACTTAGATAAGTATTCGTGCCAAGTTTGTAGTTTATTAACTCAAGAAATAAGATTTTTTACACAAACAAAATCCCCTTTTTCACAAATTCTTCCTTAGTGGATGCTTACAGCATAAAAGTCATCAACTCCCGAAATTTGTAGCCCCAGCGGCTTAGACTCTGAATCAGTCAGTCAGTCAGGACAAGTAATTATATTTATGTATATAGATAGATTGAAGCTAAAAATCTTACCATCTCGAGGGTCCTCTCTTCTTTCCCTTCAATTTTGGTGTAAGGTTAGGAAAATCAATTGTTTATCAAGTTGACCTCCTACGTCAATTTGCCGTGTTCATAGAAGTGTCAAGGAATGACAATTGTAATTTGAATATACGGACAAAGGAGATGGAAAACGGTGGGCCCAAATGTAATAAGTTGAGATATGATCTAAAAAATTTGTCATATTTTTTTATCTTAGAATATCAAAAATCAGCTCAATTCTCAATCTGGAAGCGGAGAATTAAGAGAAATATAGTTATAAGTAATCGATTACAAAATTACAAAAGAAAACCTTCGCACTAGGTAATTAGGTAACTAGAGTAATTAAATGCACTAAATATACTTATATACATAGTGCATTTACTTACATGCCATATTAATTAATTAAATATCAATTAATTAATGAATATCGATTTCATATCGATTAAAATCAGTCTTATATTTTTAGTCTGTCTCTGGCATGACAGCTGTGAGTCAGCTCAACATTGACAGTAGACAGTTGCCGACTGTTCACTCGTTTCGTGTTTTCCGATGCGTTTTGGTTGCTTTTCAGATTATTTCATTTTTAACGACCACTGCGTTGTTTTTCACGGATTCTGACCCTGCCTACATTGTACGACCCTTGCTTTCACACTGGACACCGAAGATCGCTCACACGTTTGACTTGGAATTGTTATTTTGGATTTTACCGCCACCTTGCGGGTTGGATATTGTTGAAACTCTGGTTCGCTGTGTGACTTGTGGGATAGCAACTACTCACTGCAATACACTAGGCCGACGACTCTTAGACGAAATATAATAAACATTAGTGTTTAAACAACATCTTTTGCACTTCAGGAATAAAGATTGTGACATAGCCTTACTTTTACTAAACCTCTAATAACTCGGCTCTCAGATTGTCAATACTTACAGAATTTTGAGCGAGGGACTGATAAGTTTAAATCTATTAATTCACATCAATTTCATCTCATTACATTCAGGCCCAAGATTTTATGTAATAATTTCCGTCTCCTTTAAGTAGGTAGTTAATAAACAATTATAATTTCCCTTACTTTACAATAAAGCATATTCTAGATAAAATATGCTTAAAGAAAAACGAATTAAAGAAGTTTCTCTTTTTTGTCTCTGCTTTAATTTTCTTTCTTCTTTTCTCATCAATTCAGCACGCTCTTGACCAAAAGACAATTGATGATACAACACCATGTCACCAATAAGAAACAAGAACCGGCTATTCGAACAATTACAGCATTCTATGCAAAACTGCCAAACGCAATGCTCTTAATATAATCCAATAGGAATGTTCTAATATTATACAGTGAATAATAAACAGCTAATTATAATATTGAACGAGCCAGTGATCGATATCTGATGCAAATGCGTGTTGCGTGTTATGGAATATGATCGATCCTTAGGGATGCCCCGATCCGAAGGGCTCCAAAACCCTTAGCTGTTTGGTCCAAGTTCAAGTGGTTTAGTTTAAAAAGAGCTTATCTAATAATACATTATTTCTGATCTAAACATGAGAAAGCGTAGCTTAAATCGATATGTAATTTTTAATATGACATGATTTTGTACTACATCATGAGATACACTGGAGTTTTTCCGGGTCTTGGAGTTACTGAGATCTCGGTAGGTCGTGTTTTCATCACAATTTTTTTTAAATATAATATAAAGTATCGCAGTTAGTGATACTTCATTCACATTACATCTAGCCTTTCAGCTAATAATAGTAAGTTAAATACGAGTATAACTTAAATGGCTAAGAAATTATAAAATTAAGAAATCGTCCAATAACGTCTTTCTTATTCACTATGTTAAAGGGAAGACACTTGATTCATGTGTTCTTTATATTAGTTCTCACTTGCACTGCGGTTTAAGTTCACTGACACTGCACTAAATTAACTCAAAATGTCAACCCATTTTAGTCTCCGCACTAGATCAGTGTTGTCAAAGAGTTGGATCGCCTCGAAATTCACGTTCATCACAATTCGCTTGTGACTGTTGATATGGCTTGTCAGAATAATTAAAGTCCGAAAGAGACTGTAGAGATCTGTATGCTCTGTAAATAAGCTTATATCGCTCTTTCGCACTCTCTATCGTAATGTAGACTCACACTGGAATAGGGGGTTTTTTTGTGCAGAATATCAAGTCGGATCTTTTACCAGGGAATAAAGCTTAAAAGTAAATGGAGGAGCTCGTGGCTAACTAATAACAGCCGCACGGGTCGATACATCAGGTTAAGCTACGCTTACCGGGGTTGGTTCGTGGATGGGTGACCATCTTTACATACCGAGACTCCTCCGTGCCTTGGAAAGCATGTTAAGCCGTTGGTCCCGGCTGTCATTCGTGGATCTTTGACAGTCGGGTAGTCAGAAGCCCGAAAGTCTGACAACCAGTCTTACCAAGGGGTATCGTATTACCCGGTTACTAAGTTGTGGAGGTCAGATAGGCAGTCGCTCCATGTAAAATACTGGTATTCAGCTGCATCCGGTTAGACTGGAAGCTGACCCCAATATAGTTGGAAAAAGGCTAGGCAGATGATGAAAGCTTAAAAGTAAATGAACTGTTATACTTTCCTAGCTAGAAAGTGTAGTTAGGCAATAAAAGGCAATTAATAAGAATTTTTCTTCCCCATCAGCTTGTAATTTAAACCAAACACGCAAACTCACTCTATATCGTATCTAATGGAATAATGACAATAGTACCTAAGTTGATAATCGTTCACATTTACACTGAGTTAAATCGATTTTTATTTTTATGATCTTACTAGCGGACCCGACAGACGTTGTCCTGCCCGAACGACCGCAGCGTCACCTACCGGGTCCAATTATGAATCTTAACCATGCAGAGTACTCAAAATCATATTAAAAAAAATCATCGAAATCGGTCCAGCCGTTTAGGAGGAGTACAGTGACTTAAGTTTTATAGTTCTTGGCTGATTACTCTACTAATAGAAATTATAGGACACATTTAAGTATAGTTGCTGGCACGAGTCGTGAGCTCAAACTTCAGTCTTAAACCTAAAAAATCTTATTTCCTATCACGGCAGGTAGCACACGCGTGGGAGCAATGTAGTCAATATAAGATCAAGCATATTTATATACAAATAGAAAATAGAATACAAGAGCACGCTGACGAGGGCAGTTAAAGTTAAGATGGAATTTGTGCTCATGACTCGTGCTGGCAATAATAGCATCATACTTATTAAAATCGGAGGGCATGTTAGTTGGTAGTAACACTCCACTAAAAGTCACAACTAAGACAAATCAATCCTATAATATCCTTGAACTTATAGCAACTAAATATATCTAAGACTTTTATAAAAGTGCATGTCTTATAGAAAAATGAAAGAAGAATAAACAGTCTCATTAAATGTGTCTATAGGATCAAAAGAGACACTTTGCTAATTAGTTTTATAACATACGCCTATAAGACTGCAAGTTCTAGTAAGTATAAACGTTTATAAAACTTGTAGAGCAAATCGTTTTTAAAGATGCTGTTGTAAGATCTGTGATCTTAGTCCAAAGCGTCTATTTGTAAGACTTGCAAATAAACGCTTTGGACTAAGTATCGGCTAGTATCGGCTTACAAGACAAAACGACTTATAGGAATCTAATTTCTCCTATGGTCATCGGAGCATAGGAGAAAGCTACTCGGGATACTTACGTACAGAAGTGTAATATACAACGTGGATGCACGACATTAAATGAAAACGAGCACAGTACTAGTCCATCGAAACATTTTAAAACATGAAGATTAGTAGATAATGGAAATTTAAAAAAATGCAGTTTTCAAACAAAATAAATAGCAGAATCAACTGCATAAAAAGTAAACACGCTTTATCTACGAAAAGTCACTGACCAACGGTGCGGTGTGCGGGGCGCGGGGCGCGGCGGCGGTAATGTTTACCTACTATTATTACGGACTCAGATCTACATCATGTTGAAAAATAAGAAAATGAAAAATAATTTCCTGTGGCTAAAGTATTCATTGGATTTGATGGATTTTTTGTATATGGGTAAAGAACACGTTTCTCTTTACGTGGTTTAAAGGAATGTCAATCCTCCTGTTACACCTTTTATGTAAAGATTAGTTTTACTTACTGCTAGCCTGTTTTATAATAATATAGTTGGTAAAATGATTGGTGGATAAATTTTTCTTCTTTACAATTTTCTTCCAGTAGTTAGATGGCAAACTACAATAAATAGCAATATCTTTACATACCGAGACTCCTCCGTGCCTCGGAAAGCGCTTTAAGCCGTTGGTCCCGGCTGTCATTCGTGGATCTTTGACAGTCGTTACGGGTCGTCAGAAGCCTGAAAGTCTGACAACCAGTCTTACCAAAGGGTATCGTTATAACCAGTTACTGGGTTGTGGAGGTCTTATAGGCAGTCTCTTCATGTAAAATACTGGTATTGAGCTGCATCCGGTTAGACTGGAAGCCGACCCCAACACAGTTGGGAAAAGGCAGGCAGATTGATTGATTTATATAGCAAACAAACGGACAGCCCTCCTGATAGTAAGTAGTCACCATCGACTTTGAACATTTGCAATACCTAAGCATCGACGGTGCTTTGCCGTCCCAGAGATAAGGGTGCGTTTCCACTGACGCGGAGGTGGGCGGAGCGGAGCGAAGAGCAGTGAAAAGTGGCAAGTGTTTCCCCTGAAGCGGAGTGGAGTGGAGCGGAGCTGAGCGGACCGGAGCTGCATTGAGCCATGTTCCGATCAGGCAAATTCATGCCCGTAACGCGTGAAGCATTTAAAACATAAGTTAACAGTGCTTACGACCAAATCATAACATCGTTAACTAAAATGCAGCGCGCGAGTCCCGTCCTGAGAAGTCAACTCTCCGCCGCCACGCCGCACCACTCCGCTACCCACCGCTTCGCTGCCCTCCGCTCGACACCACCACCTTGCTCGACTCTCTTCTGTTCGGCTCAGGGCCGCGTGTTCATATATTTCATTTGAAAGTTCGCTCACCTCCGCTCCGCTCCACTTACACTAGTTCCACTGACACGAAGTGGAGATTTCGAGCACTGTGATTGGTCAATTCACGGTCCGCTCCTCTCCACTCCGTCCAGCTCCGCGTCAGTGGAAACGCACCCTTAATCCGAAATGCCGTAGATTAGGTGTCATGTAATTTAATTACAACGGAATCCATATCTATTCTCAAACCGGATCACAGCAACGCTGATTGTTACAAAAAACAACAACATAACAATAAACAATTTATTAATACACCACTATCTCATTTTATTTAAATCCAACAAAAAGCCTAATACAGACAATGGACAATCGTTGTCTTTCTCGCAAAAGTCTGGTTCCAATAACTCACTGTAGGTCAGGCCCATTTCTTCGACAAACTCTTGTTCGTGCAAAGGCGCCCTGAAATAAAAATAATGTATGAAAGCTTAGTGGAGATTCATCTTAGAACAGTTTCTGGGGAAAAATGGAGGTGGTTATATGCACCTGTTAAAATTTCAGGGAACATGAAATGTTTTGTAAGTGCTTAGATTTACGTTCAGGAAAATTTTGATAAGTAGCTCTTATAATGTGCTCGTTACATATTTCAGCGTCCTTTGGCTAAGAAAAAAAGAAGATTTTGGCATTAGAACAAAAAACACCTGAAAACTATGAAATCAATTAATATTTGACATCAAGAGAGCCTCAGCTCAGCATAATATCAGATGTCAACACAAGTTGTACCACCTGACGCTGATTGTCAGCTGCAGTCCACAAGTGCCATCCATACGCTCGAATAATAAACACATAGGGAAGTGCAACTGTCCGTTTTAATATAGAGATAAAATTAAAGTTGATAATAATACCTGACACATAATCCAATAAATTAATGTTGTGACATAATTAATGAAAACTAAAAAGGTTAAGAGCCTTTTCCTTTTCACTATGCACTAATGCAGGGACTTTATATTTTGCCAATAATTAATAGACCATCTACTGTTGCTTCAAATACACACTTTAGTAAGCTATTTCAATCTCTAATGCTTCGGCTATATTGTCGCGATAACGCGAACTACACTTCGCGCGCTCTCTCTCGCACACCGCTCGACGTCTCGCTATACAACAGACATAACAGCTTAAAGCTATGACGGTAAAGTAGACTTATTTACTAGCTATCGCCACGTTTCGTGCGAGTCGCTAAACAAAAATACAGTGGCTAGCTCAAGTTTGCTAGGCACGGCACACGAAATAGCATACAGACACACATGCAGCTACCTAACCAAATCGCAGTAACAAAACCATAGCGACTTCTAATTCGAAGTCAACGCCATCTAGTTACAAAAAGTGAAGCTTTTTCTTGTCAATTTAATTTGTTTTTCAACCAAAAATACAAAAAAAAATCCGTAATTGAAATAATCAGCTTTGCTTTGCTTATTCGTACAGTTCGCGCTGTTCTATAATCTCAAAAAATTTGACGCAAAATGAAATCATTTGTTGAAAGTTTTTGTTATTCAATCAATCCACCAATCAAAAGTAATTTATTTACGGCCGAACCCAAGAACCTATTTTCAGTAAAAGACAGATCGCTATTGATGGTACACAGTATAATTCTATCTGTCCTTATGTCAGGCCGGTAAGATTCCATAATCTCTTTTAGATTATTGGGACGTTCAAACCATAGATAGATAGGTTTTTCTATCTCCAGTATGCTAAAACTGATGACAGATAGGTTATTGGATTCGGCCGTTAAACTAGGCTGAAAATCAGCACTTTTCGAACGTCAAAAATTACACAAGATAGTCCCCCGGCACGCCCGCCCTTCACCACTTCCTAGTGCTTTAGCTGGGAAGAAGAAGTGGCGCAACAAATTCCCCAGCAGCACAGCTGTCTGTTTAGTTTTAAAAACTTGATTCTATACAATAGTATGCAAAATTACGCAACACAAAACATTAAATAAAATTATTTAGTATTTATTTCATTTTTCTCATATTTTTTGCAGTTATTTATGCTTGTCTATACATCTATACAAATAAATAAAATTGAAGTGTCAGTTTGTAACATCAAAACAACAGCTTTTTACTAAATGCGTATGAAAGTTTAATTATATTATACGTTACTTATAACAAGAAAAAACAATTTCTTAAATTTTTGTACGTCTGTCTGTTTGTTTATTCCGGCTAATCTCTGAAAAGGCTAGACAAATTTTGACGGGACTTTCACTGGCTGATGTTATAACGAGTAATTTAGGCTACTTTAATTATAGAAAAAGAATTAGGGTTCCGCGCAAAAAAAAACCCATGAAATTGTGAAAATAAGTCGGATTTGAAAAATTCGTTTTGTATTTGGCAGCCCAATTCTCGAGGATGGTTAAAGGCTATTTAACATTACGCCATGACCCTTAGGAGCCGAGCAAAAAGAAAAAGTCAGAAAGAACGGTAAGCAAAAACGAAGTAATAGCGCGGGCGGGCGATACAAAACGGTGGGTCTGGGGACGAGGGAGTTTTATTTAAATATTGCTGTTATTTTAATACATACTATATCTTACACTTCCACGCGAACGGAGTCGCGGGGCATAGCTAGTTTTATTTATAAAACTATACAAAATAAAAGGTACCACCAGCTATGGAACGGAGTATTCTGGGTGTCCAACTAACAGACCGGTTTAGGAATATGACCATCCATTCCATCACAAAGATAACTGATGTCACTTGGAAAGGCCACGCTAAAATAGAATTGGGCTGGACATATCTGCCGAATGTCAGACGACCAAAGAGCTAAACTTACGACCCAATGGGTCCCTTTTAATGGCAAGCAACACCGCGGCAGGCCTAGATGGAGATGGCGGGATGAGCTGGACTCCTTCAACAAGAACTGGTCCTTAGCAGCTTTAAACAGAGAGAAGTGGAAAGAGAGTAGGGAGGCCTTTGCCCTGCAGTGGGACATCACAGGCTTTTAATAATAATCATAAATAAGGCGGTCCTTATTCCTTGTCGAGGCAAACAAGCAACCGGCCACCCCATAATTATGACAGGTATCTGCTGTACAAGAGCAGCATGCAGAGCCATAGGGCGTTGTTCGAGCACTCGCCTCAATTGCATTACGATACCATCTCAGAGACAAAGCAGTGCATTTAAATACAACGCGGAAGCTCCCCCAGGTTACATTTAGTAATTCAGACAATTCCTGTCCTCATAACATAGGCTAGTATCACCAGCTGTTTCTACATACGAGCTATGAATAGTTTATAGCCGATTATTCTATCGTTACCAGCTATGTGGGATGTAGAGGAACACAGCTGCGAGCCGCCCACTCCAATACACTCGTTTTTGAATTTATGCTTTTGACATTTTGTGAAAATGTTGAAGCAATAAGATCATGTTTTCAGTATGGGGAACACTCAGAACAGAGACTCGCAAAATTCAAATTTTCTTACGTTTTTTTTTGCAATTTGCAGGTCTGTCAGGTTTTATCAGGTTGTATGTTGATCTGAATATGATTCGGGGTCGTAGCAAATCTGTATTTATATAGAATCATTTCCTTGATTACATTAAATATTTACAGATAAAATATATTTTTAAGTATTAGAATATAAAAATTATAAAAACATTTAAAAATATAAAAAAAATAGTAGCCCACCGGTATCGGGAACAGGGTCCATGCTACCGGCAGTTAAGGCTCCACAGAGAAGAACCTAGGAATTATAATCATTAAAATCATCAATACAAATCTCTATGTTTATATTAGCATACTGAATGACTATTTCATGAAATCTTGACATTTGAGGCCAATTCTGGATTAAGGAGCTGTATTACATAACATCACGCCTTGTTTCCCCGAAGGGTTAGGCAGAGGTGTACCTATTATAGTACACCCACATTTCGCCAGTTATGTTTAAGCTCCATGTAATAGGGGGCGAGCCTATTGCCATCAACCGGGCACAAATCCAGACTCCGGGCTACTACTGAGAAATTCCAGATAGTTTAACCCAACAACACTTTGCCCGACCTGGGAATCGAATCCAGGACATCATGATCAGCAGTAGCGCTTTTGACCACAAGACCAACGAGGCAGTATTACTGATTCTAATGATCATTTCTGTAAAAACATATTTGTTACAGTCGCGAATCATACTTTAATCAACATGTAACTCCTAGACACTGAGCTGCAAATTGCAAAAATATTGAGACAATTTGAATTACGCGTACCTTAGCGCTTCCCCCATAATATCATGCAACGATCAAGTCATCAGTCTGCTTTTCGTGAACATCAACACAACGTATAAATGCGTGGAGCATTAAAAAAGTCTTTACGAGTGGGAATTTGGACTGCAACCCTCATACTGACTGCCTAATATATATTATGCCATAGAATATAGGTATACTACAGAATGAGTATCAGTTATAAGAATGAGTAGTAGGTGACGACACTAGAGAAAAAGAATGATACGTAAGATTTTTTTTATTATTTTTTTATTTGAGATAGGTTTGCTCTCGACTCTAGTCTAGGTCTGAGGTGACAGAGACAAAGTCGACGATGGAGCGAGCTTACCCAGAAGAAGCTTGTTCACTCTCACTTTGAAGAGATCGGGGTTGTATGCGTTCGTAAACACAGACGCAGGTAGAGAGTTCCACTCCTTTGCTGTGCGATAAATGTAAGATAAAACTAGATAATGTGAGATAAAACTAGATAAATTTCCAAAAAATCACCCGGAAAGTTAAACCTAAGATATCACATCTAAAGTACTGGTCTCGCATCTTACAATTGCGTAGTTTTATTAACATCACAGGTACATAATCCGATAAATTCTGTACTTAGCGGGAGTTTGCGCCCCCAGCTAGCCCAATAGGTGTTCTTATGATGCATTGCCAACTACAGCTTCAATGATACATTATTTTATTTACTGTTTTCTATAAGTCGTTTTCTAGTAGAAGTAGTATATTATAGTTGAACATAAGTTGTAACCTCTAGTGTAACTGATTTTAATTAGGATTCATTTTGTTGGTTGCAAAAACTGTACAATATTAAATATGCTTTAATTCAAATCATTAATCTATCTAATTGCTTATCTTAATTAGCTTTTCACGCTACCCGTCAATCAGAATAAAAATTTAAAATTTGCGATTTTTAGAAACCCATTAAACATGATGCAAATTAAATACTCTTCTGTTATAATTATGTTAACCAGCCCTTAAAGTTGACACAAACTCAGTTCTTCCCTACCTCCTTACAACTCCCAAGGCAATCTTTCAAACAAGGTTTCAGTCATAGTATTACAACCACATGACGTCATTAATTAATTTCCTTTCACAATACCACTTATGAAAGTTTAAAGGGAATTTTAACAATGAGAACAGCCTACGCGACTTTTCACGAACCCTAAATCGTCTCCATTATTTTTGGTACCACAGCACCCATTGCGCGCTTTTAAAGACACTAAATAGTTTTCATTCAAACAAAAGCGTCAATGGAAGTTAGGTTGCAGTAAAGTCACGTGTATTGAGCGTTGGTGATTCTGGTCCCCTGTTCCATAGTACGTAATATTATGACGTAATCCCACGACGTATAAACGTCACGTATTCGGATTATATGGCAATTAACGGGATACGACCATTCAGCAATGAGCTAGTTATCTTACACCAGTTTATTATCTATAGTTTGAATAATGTATACATATTTAAACGTTTAGATTTACATAATTTAGTTATGATAGAGCAGGGATTATGTATTGGAACTATCTACATAATTATGTAGGACTCAAAACGCTTGAACTGTAATACGTTGGTTACGTTGTATAATTAGAAGTTCGGTAATCTCGCTTAAGACGAGGGTCTTAATTCGGTAATACACCTAACTTATCTTGATACACCGTCTTGGTCTATTTAGTGATTTAAAATTAATCAACTGTGTGCAGAAATTCTTATTAGATATATGTAGTTAAAACATATTCGTCAGATAGATGATGTCAATCCTTCCAAGAAGATCGAAGCCAGTTATTAGTTCTTCTAAAATACACTATGGATTTTGATGCGGTTTTTACCACCATTTAATTAGAGAATCTATTCCGGAAGATTTATGTGTACAATACACTAGCACTTCCCGCGCGACTTCATCCGCGTGGATTTCGTACTTTAGGACCGTTAGGATTAGATTTTCAAAAACCCTGATACACTTATTCTTTATTTTCAATCTTAATACTACGTTTCGAGTTAATTAGACCGCGCGTTAAAATTCTTTCATATAAACTTTAACACCCCCATTCCCCCTTTAGGGGGTAGTTTAGAAAATAAATAATGACAAACTTACTACTTTACTTAGATAAGTATTCGTGCCAAGTTTTAAGTTTATTAACTGAAGAAATAAGATGTTTTATACCAACAAATACTCCCCTTTTCACTACTTTAAAAGGCGAATTTCCAAAAATTCTTCCTTAGTGGATACTTACAACATAAAAGGCATAAACTGCCAAAATTTCAAGTTTGTAGCCCCAGCGGTTTAGGCTTTGCGTGGTTTGGATGAGTCAGTCAGTCAGGACAAGTAATTCCATATATTATATGTATAGATCAATATTTTACCTTGATA
The DNA here is from genome assembly GCA_947568875.1 of Fissipunctia ypsillon. Classification (NCBI taxonomy): domain Eukaryota; kingdom Metazoa; phylum Arthropoda; class Insecta; order Lepidoptera; family Noctuidae; genus Fissipunctia; species Fissipunctia ypsillon. The sequence goes on from OX387655.1 coordinate 4,735,505, forward strand.
ATGCACAGAAATCTCTAAGTTATGATAACATGTCGCCACATCAGCAGATTGCACCCGTGCAAAGCAGGGGCGAGTTGCTAGCCTTTTAAATATTGTTAATATTTTTGCCCTTATTATTTTACTGATATTCTTTTTCTCAAGTGTTAATACTAACTTTTAAACTTTAATACAATTCGCACTAAGCGTTTCCAAATGTCTTTTGTGATGCGCACAGCAAAGGAGTGGAACTCTCTGCCTGCGTCTGTGTTTCCGAACGCATACAACCCCGATCTCTTCAAAGTGAGAGTGAACAGGCTTCTTCTGGGTAAGCTCGCTCTATCGTCAACTTTGTCTCTGTCATCTCTGACCTAGACTAGAGACAAGAGCAAACCTATCTCAAATAAAAAAAAAAAAAAATAACTACGAGAATGGGTCCATGCTGCGGTGAAAAATATACAATACTTACGTAAACATAGCTCTCAATATATCATGAACAAGAGATCTTCCTTTTGGCAACAGACGCATCTGAGCTTCACATATTGTCCTAATCATACAGGCACGACCATTCATGTTGCGTCTGAAATTGAGAAACAGTTTCTTTAATCAATAATTTTTCACCTGGTCTAAAAATATTTCTAATTTTTCCATCGTCTAAGCTTTGTCCACAATCAAAATTTTATGCAGTACCTACCTAATAAAAGTGATACGGTTCACCAATAAACGTATCTCACCGCTTCTTAAGCATTTCGTCAAAAACACATATCGGAAACTCCTCATTAAAAAGGTCCTTAGCGAAAGCTTTCATCCTTTTGGCCGAATTTTAGAAATAACATCCATCAGGTATGTGGAACGAACGGGCGGTCGCGAAGCCACCATGTAAATTATGTCTCACCATCTTGCCCGTTATACCCTGTCTCAGTTTTCTTGGATCAATTAATGGAAGCTCTAAATGGCCACTTGATGCTCAAATGAGTTAAGTTAACCCTTCAAAGAAGAATGGTTCGAGTCGTTTGGGGTTGAAACCCTCGGGCCGTGGGGTCCGAGCGCTCATGGTTTGTTGACACTTCCCGTGATTCAAGGGCCAGCTTTTACCTTGGCCAGAGCCTAAGCATTGCCATACAACGTGGCAATGCCACCAGTCTCTTGGTACATTACCACTCGACAGCGATGCGGAGGAATTTTTCGACGCCATATTTTAGCTTGGAAATAGTTTTATTTAAGTTAGGATATAATTTTATTTATCAACTTTTAATTCAAAGAAGAATAGGCAAAATAATAAATAAATAAAATAAACCACTCACTGTTCTAACATATTCTCAAGAGTTTCCCAGATATCTTTCTTCTGTCGATGATGCAACTTCTTCCTATTATGAGCGGCCACGACCTTGGGATCTGGCAGCATGTACACCACTTCAGCTTCGAGAACCAGGAACCAGCCTGATGGTGCGTGCGTCATGAAGGTTTTTACTACTGATGTGGTTACCTGAAATTATTGCATGTTATGGCTATTAAATAAGAGAACGTTTAACTTAATAGAAAGGGCTATGAAATGTTAGATGATGAGACGTAATGGTTAGGCAGGACTCACTTACTGACCGTACGTGACCAGGCACTTACTGACCTAAGAAGTCGGTTAAAAATAGGTGAGGTTTTAGTCCAATAACAGCAGCCCAGTAGTTCCATATAAAATACTGATCAATTGGTAGCATCCATTCAAACCGGAGATGGTGGTAACGTACGTAGTTGGGTAAAGACGAGGTGAGTTGTGAATCAACATGACATCTAAGCAAATAAATAAAATTGAAGTGTCTATTTGTGATGTCACAATTTAAAAAAAATTTGCCTGTCTGTCTGTTTGTTCCGGTTAATCTCCGCAACGGTTGGACCGATTTTGACGGGACTTTCACTGACAGATATCTGATGTTATAAGAAATAACTTAGGCTACTTTTATTATGGAAATAACATTAGGGTTCCACGTAAAAAATTAAACCCATGAAATCGGATTTGAAAAATTATTTTTGCATTTGATAGCCCAATTCTCAAGGATGGTTATAGGCTAGAGCAGAGAAAAAAGAAAAGTAAGCTAAGTAAGAACGCTAAGCGAAAACAAAGTAATAGCGCGGGCAGAAGATGCAACGCGGCGGGTCGGGGGACGAGGGAGTTTTATTAAAATATGGCTGTTATTTTAGTATATTGTGTATCTTACGACTTCCACGCGAACGAAGTCGCGAGGCATAGCTAGTTATCTAATAAATTCAGAAGAACAAGCTAGACTTGTTACAGCTATATTATAGCAAAAACTAAAATCATCTTCCTACAAAGTGGACAGAATGAGAGGTCACATACAAACAAAGTAAGGATTCTTTTAATCAAAACTCGAAGCATCGCTATTGTTTGAATGGTTTCCTCGCAAATAAAAGTGTGCCTATACAAATACTCTCTATTGATAATCAATACATTATTTACCTATATCTAAAGTGAATGGCAGTTTTGAATAAATTTATCTGCTACAAGCAATTTATCAAAATAAGGCTACGTTGCCCAAAAGCTAAGTTTTGGCGCCAAAATGAACTTTGCACCTAAGTACATGACGCTTCGTTAGTCCTAAAGATTTGTTCAGACTGTGTTAGTGTGTTAGTTGAGGAGCTAGTTGTGTCATTAAATCTTAGCGCGTGTATTTTATGGGGGTAGGCAGAGCTCCAGCATGTACAAAGGATGGTATCATAATTAGAAGCTAAGGACATAGTTTGATCTACAAAAGTATTTATCTTTTTTTTTTAATTTAATGTTTCCAACTTTGTATGTTGGTGCTAATTTTTACACTTAACTTAATACGTCATCAGGCGCCTAGTTAGAGCATTGCTAATCAACTGACCACAGAATAAAGTGACAATCGTGAATATGGATCAAATTATACTTATTTTTCGACAAGAAAAAGTTCGTATGTGACAGGTTGGACTTTTGATTGGATATGCAAAAAATGCATGCCAAAAATTGCCATATTTCACAATTGCATAACATATTCTTACTTCTTAACTGTACTAGCGAGGAAACTTATATCTGACTAATTTGAAAACAAAATCCCGTGCACACAATGACCACATCTGTTAGCAAGCGTTACTACAGCGGCCGAGCGCTGCAACCAGGAATAGTCCTTATGGTGTATAGATGTTCGTTACTCCCATGGTACATAGCCGTACAAGGTTGCCGGTAGTTTAAAACCAATTCCAACAGAGCCTTCGCATTGGGTGGTGTTACTTATAGCTTAAACATGGACACCGGGATGACACTGGGTAGACGCGACATCTCGCAACAAAACGTATAATTGGACACCGGGATGACACCGGGCAGACGCGACATTTCGCAACAAAACGTACAATCGGACACCGGGATGACACCGGACAGACGCGACATCTCGCAACAAAACGTACAATTGGACACCGGGTGACACCGGGTAGACGCGACATCTCGCAACAAAACGTACAATTGGACACCGGGATGACACCGGGCAGACGCGACATCTCGCAACAAAACGTACAATTGGACACCGCGATGACACCGGGCAGACGCGACATCTCGCAACAAAACGCACAATTGGACACCGGGATGACACCGGGCAGACGCGAAATCTCGCAACAAAACGTACAATTGGACACCGGGATGACACCGGGTAGACGCGACATCTCGCAACAAAACGTACAATTGGACACCAAGATGACACCGGGTAGACGCGACATCTCGCAATAAAACGCACAATTGGACACCGGGATGACACTGGGCAGACGCGACATCTCGCAACAAAACGTACAATTGGACACCGGGATGACACCGGGCAGACGCGACATCTCGCAACAAAACGTACAATTGGACATCGGGATGACACCGGGCAGACGCGACATCTCGCAACAAAACGTACAATTGGACACCGGGATGACACCGGGCAGACGCGACATCTCGCAACAAAACGTACAATTGGACACCGGGATGACACCGGGCAGACGCGACATCTCGCAACAAAACGTACAATTGGACACCGGGATGACACCGGGTAGACGCGACATCTCGCAACAAAACGTACAATTGGACACCGGGATGACACCGGGCAGACGCGACATCTCGCAACAAAACGTACAATTGGACACCGGGATGACACCGAGTAGACGCGACATCTCGCAACAAAACGTACGATTGGACACCGGGATGACACCGGGCAGACGCGACATCTCGCAACAAAACGTACAATTGGACACCAAGATGACACCGGGTAGACGCGACATCTCGCAACAAAACGCACAATTGGACACCGGGATGACACCGGGCAGACGCGACATCTCGCAACAAAACGTACAATTGGACACCGGGATGACACCGGGTAGACGCGACATCTCGCAACAAAACGTACAATTGGACACCAAGATGACACCGGGTAGACGCGATATCTCGCAATAAAACGCACAATTGGACACCGGGATGACACTGGGCAGACGCGACATCTCGCAACAAAACGTACAATTGGACACCGGGATGACACCGGGCAGACGCGACATCTCGCAACAAAACGTACAATTGGCCACCGGGATGACACCGGGCAGACGCGACATCTCGCAACAAAACGTACAATTGGACACCGGGATGACACCGGCCAGACGCGACATCTCGCAACAAAACATACAATTGGACATCGGGATGACACCGGGCAGACGCGACATCTCGCAACAAAACGTACAATTGGACACCGGGATGACACCGGGTAGACGCGACATCTCGCAACAAAACGTACAATTGGACACCGGGATGACACCGGGCAGACGCGACATCTCGCAACAAAACGTACAATTGGACACCGCGATGACACCGGGTAGACGCGACATCTCGCAACAAAACGTACAATTGGACACCGGGATGACACCGGGCAGACGCGACATCTCGCAACAAAACGTACAATTGGACACCGGGATGACACCGGGTAGACGCGACATCTCGCAACAAAACGTACAATTGGACACCGGGATGACACCGGGTAGACGCGACATCTCGCAACAAAACGTACAATTGGACACCGGGATGACACCGAGTAGACGCGACATCTCGCAACAAAACGTACGATTGGACACCGGGATGACACCGGGCAGACGCGACATCTCGCAACAAAACGCACAATTGGACACCGCGATGACACCGGGTAGACGTGACCTCTCGCAACAATACGTACAATTGGCATGGAAGTGGTTTAGATAAGATAGAAAATTTTATACAAAATAATCATGTCAATGAATGGACTGAAATCGCCATAGTTGATGAAAAGTAAAAAACTATGGCATTACTGAATACCATTTTGGGAAGGGTTCATTGCCCGGTTGTGAGGCACTGGAATACCGTCCACGGATCTGGAGGTGCCCTTTATCAATATCAAACAGCGCAATTGTAAATTATAATAATTAATAAATTAATAATTTTACTAACTTACTAACATAAGTATAAATATTATTTAGTAACAGTGTATGGAATGTAAATGAATTCTGAAATTAAATGATTAATAATTATCCCATTACTTTTTATTTATCTTCGTTCGTATATCCATTATACAAAATTGGTTTTATCGTAGAAAGTACTTTTTTTGACAGATTTGGGTGATGTATTAAGCTGTGTTATTCTTACCTGCACGTCTATCAATTCCATCTCTTTACGTATCCTGATTCAAGTTAATACAGTTATTCGTTCAAAATGGCTCCACAAGCCATACAAATCGCCTCCTACATGCACCGTTGCAATCCCCTTACGATAGATCCACACGTGGCTTCATGCATAAACACATTTATGTATTGCTCCGGGAGCTCATACCATTTGTCAAATGGTTGAATGGTACATTACGCTTTGATTGGTAAAGGAAAAGGTGAAATAGGTGTTGGTGGATAAAATGAGGATGGTTTTTAGTCACATCTAACATAGTGGCATGTTATTTTCTATTATGAATAAGTGAATTGAAGGAACAATAATAACACTTAACTATAATAACAGGTACGCCTAGAAAACCACATTTTGCTTAAAATTGTTTTAGAAAAACAGCAGGTTATTATTGACCCTAAAGAATACCAGTCTCAACTTAATCAGGCTTAATAAGCTTGTTGTCATTATTGTGTTTTTCCAACTACATACGTTCTGATCGTCTCCCAAATATTCCATAATGTATCGAAGGAAGCATAATATATCAAAAATATTGTTAATACTTACCGAAGCAGCCGATCCTGGTGGAAAAGCAAGATGGCGTCTCTTCCTCACAGAAACCAACGAAGTTTTTACATTAGGACATTGTTCCTTTATTGTAGAACTCACAGAAAACTCACTTGAAACGTTACATACTAAAATCAATGCTATCAACAAAAATGTTTTTAAATCCATTAGTAAACGGAGAAAATTTATATATTTTCGTTAAAATAAAACTGCCTTTGGTATCTCTAGTTTTAGCTTCAAAATAACTGTCAATATTTGCTCCAATTCATGAATATACAATCCAATTCATAATATAGTTTATTTATATATCTATTTCTATTTTCGCGTCTATAGGTATTTTTCGTGCGGCTAGGCTGTACCAGATGCCGTCTAATAATAGTTAGTAATCAGTTATATGTATCAGAGCATGACCTGAACGTTTTTCTTTACGTTTTCACACATTGCACGCACTGATCGCATGGGATAAGCTAGCCATAAGCTAGTGATGGCTTAGTATGGGTATTTATGGGATCATTTCAAGACAGTTCGTGGAGCGTTATAGAAAAATCCATAATTCTGGTTATAATTTTTGTTTATGAATTGAGTGGCATTAATTTGACAAATGATTTCATTTCTGTAAGTAGGACTGTACAAACAGTTTCACGCGTCAACCATATTTTAAAAACTAGATGAGGCTTGATGATGTTTCCTATCTGACTACTATAAGAAGAAAGGCCTTCTTAAGTCCAGACATAATCTTGGTTGAAATGGTCTTTTGAGGGAAAAACCACACAGATTGAGTCAGTCAAGTCAGACCTGTCAAGTCAATGCACGCATTTCGGCAGAAAAAAAAATTGTAGTGTACCTATGCGTAACATTGCTTTCGATTTATTTAATCAAATTATGTTTGACTTTAATAAAATTATGCCTCGCTTTGCAGTTAATTACATTTGTAGTAAAAAAAAATCTATATGAATCGACTTTTCCAAGGCTTTTGATAGAGCTTGGCTTATAAATCTGATCTGAACGGTATCTTTAATTGGAAAACCTGCTTGGTAATACTTGCGCGAAAACCTAATACAGGTTATTACTTAGATCTATTTATTCCATCTTATTTAAATCTTCTATTACTGTAGGGGACCTCAGGGGTCTATCTTCCCTATTAAATTTAATCAACTCATGCTGCATATTAATGAACTGTTATTAAAAACTTAAGTTCATTTAAGGCAATCGATGTGCCTCGAAACTATGTTCTAACTTTCCTTATACAATGTAAAAATAAATTGTTGAACTACAAACAAACATTATTTATCCATTCTGTTAAACTATCTGCAATGTGTATTAAACATTACTATGAGAGTAATCTGAGATGCATTAAGAGTGATTCGCCGAAGAGTCTAACTGTTTAATTTGTATGGATATGTATTCACGTAAAAATAAATAAGATTTCTCTAATTGTATTCAATAGGTTTCTACACACTTTATATTTCTAAATAGTTTATGAAGTTGAAGTAGCCATTCTAAAACTGTATTTGAAAATGGTACTAAGATGAAATAAAAAAGTATCTCAGGTATCGTAAAAAGTTACAAATTACTCATTATGATTTACAACGGTATTTCAGTAGGGTCATAAAATATCAGGGAATATACTTCTGTGTAAGTATTAGCTATCACTGTGTGTCCCAACTCTTCCAATCGCTGTCAGAAAGAAAAAGGTCCGAACCATAGTAAAGTAGTCTTCAATTTATCCCAACCAACGTAGTTATATTGAACTACAAAAGAAAAAAAGATTCCCAAACATAAGAACCATTTAAAATCCTACCCTAATCACTAAGCCTTTTACCAAAATGCCAAAAAACGAAATTGCATGCAAACCTTATCTACACAAAGATATCGTAAAATGTGATTCGTGCGCGTTTCCAGCGTGTTCACTGACCCGGGATGTTGGATCAAAGAATTAGAGCCTCGCCTACCCTCATTAGCTCAGTCACGAGTCCACACCTCCTTGGAATCTGATTGCCTTGCTGTAGCAAATTGAACCCTAAACTTTCAAGGTTATGGTGGATTTGGTACTAGCACATTTTTTCTGCCCCGTCATCGACCACGAAGTTACGCGTGAATGGGAATAGTATTTAAAGTTGGAGTAATGGATAACCTTTCATATAGTCCACATAATGTTACTGCTAGTCAGGTTTAATGTTATACTGTAGGTACGACTTTAATAACTTTATTCCACGACAATTACATTTTCAAATTGGCTGCGTCATCATGATCATGATTTTTATCATCCGTTGTAGTGATTTTAATAATTTGCTGTTTTAACTTTTCTAACGACATATTATGCTAATCTACAAGGTGTAATTTTAATCAGTGTTAACCTCTTAAGGGGTCATTGTACTCGTAATTATGAACAACTTTTACTACGGGCCCAAACCCGAAATCGCGAAAAAAAATCAGGTGTTGGGATACATTTTGACGAGTTATGCGAACATAAATGTAGAAAAAGCAGATTTTTTTTCTCGATTCCACGTTTAGTCCCATAGTAAAAGTTGTTCATAATGATAAGTACAATGACCCCTTAAGAGATTAACACTGATTAAAATTACACCTTGTATACATCTATACAAATAAATAAAATTGAAGTGTCTGTTTATAATAATATTTTGCCAAAACCACTTTTTACTAAATAGATTAGAAAGTATATAAATAAAAGAAAAAAATATATACGGTACATATAATAAAAAAGCAATTTAAAAAAAAATGTTTATATATGTTTCTGTCTGTCTGTTTGACAAACAGACAGACAGAAAGATATATAAACAATTTTTTTTTAATTGCTTTTTTATTATATGAACCGTATTTATTTAGATTAGCCGGAAGGCTAATATCCAAAACGGCTGGACCAATTTTGACGGGACTTTCACTGGTAGATAGCTGATGCTACGGGGAGTTACGTAGGCTACTTTTATTTTAGAAAAATAATTAGCATTCCGCGCAAAAAAAATTAAAACCCATGAAATTGTGAACAAAAAGTCGGATCTGAAATTTTTTTTTACATTTGGTAGCCCAATTCTCGAGGATAGTTATAGGCTATTTACATCACGCTGTGACCCTTAGGAGCCGAGCAAAAAGAAAAAAATCGGAAAGAACACTAAGCAATAACGAAGTAATAGCGCGGGCGGGCGATGCAACGCGACGGGTCGGGAAACGAGGGAGTAAAAAAGGTAGAGAGTACAGAGAAAGTGGAGAGTAAAGTAGAAAGTGGAGGGAGTATTAAAATGTGGCTGTTATTTTAGTATATTGTGTACCTTACGACTTCCACGTGAAAGAACTCGCAGGGCACAGCTAGTTATAAATAAATTCTCCATACTTCTATCCATATATCACAAATTAAACATAAGTCAAGGCATCAGGAAAAATAATAGATATACAATAAAGAAAACTAATACTGTTTCAGCTATATGTAGCTATTTTTATTCAGACCTAATACAACTTCCAGTATCGAAACGGGGCAATCGTGGATTCTTTCGCAGACGTTTGGTTCCAATAACTCGTAATAAGTTTCATTAACTTCCTCCTTAAATCCTTTCTCGTGAACTGGGGCGCTTGAAACAAAACGAACAATTTCTATTACTGGCCAGGCTAACTTTAAATAAGGCTTTATGAAATTTTCGTCGATATATCAGAGAATATAAGGTCATGATTTGTGGAGTTAAATTTGCAAAGCGGCTAGTAGTAGCAGGATAAAAGTAGCCGGGGGTCGAGTTGAGTGGCGTCCGATTGAGCTTCTATAGACTAATGACGATGTTGTTGACGACGATGACAGTGGAGTTATTACTCAAAGAGCCACTGATATGTTGCAGAATGTAATAATGGCATAAGAAAAATTATTTCAATTGACAAAGTTGATTGGCAGTTCTGGTAGAAGCTCATTTAAATTATTGAAATCATCGACAAAACGAAGAGGAACAAGAAACAAGAGACTTTATAAATATTGTCATAATCAATCAACACAGCATAAATCTTCGTCATGCGTTGTAATTATGATAGACAAACGAGTGATGCAACGTGTCTACGTAAGCATGCAATAGCGTTGAGTCAACCGGCATTTCTCCGATTTTAACCCGATTCCAATGTAATTAATTATCATGCATGAAGAAATATATAGGTATATATCATACGTGCATGACAAGATATATTGATTAACTATTGAGAAGCACTACTGGAATTTAACTGACATAAGATTTAAAAGAGGAATAATGATCACAATGTATAATAATGATCACAATGAAGCTATTGTATAGAAGATCTAACAAAACGTTAACATTTTTGCACTGAAGAGAGTTAACTAAGAAAAGAAACATCAACCCAATGATCAAAAAGAAACTTACGAAAATATTGCCCTCAAAATGTCATGCACCAAGGACTTCCCCGGTGGAGCCAAGTGTGTTCTCGCTTCACATATGCTTCGATAAATACACGAGCGACCGTTCAAGTTGTAACTGAAAACAAAATGATTTACTGAACACTTGTTACAGGAAACTTACTCTTATGAAACGATTTCGTTACATAAAAGTGTCATGATTTAATGCTTATATAGTTTTGTGAGAAAACAAATAAAGTAAAGCAAGCACAGGGATTAAAATCTCTCTCTGATTGGACTGATCATGGAATAAATGATCATTATATAGGTAAGTATTAAGACAAGATAATGTGGATACATTACCCTTTTTGACGTAAGAGGGTGCATTCTGAAAGTTAGCAACATCGCAAATTGCTAAATATTTCTCCGTTTTGATTAATTTATAAATTTTTAAATTGTATAAATTAATATCGTAACATTGAATATTTCGTTTTAACATTTGCCATAAGGCGGAGACTGGCTTGTGTTTGTAATGTATCAATCGAAGCGAGCTTGGTTACAAAACGGCGATACACAAGACACGGCGAACGCTCGCTTCGAGCACATGGCTCAAGCGCGCTCCATTTCTTGTTACAAAACGGCGATACACAAGACGCGGCGAACGCTCGCTTCGAGCACTTGACCCATAAAATCGGCCTTTCTTTGTATTTGTCAATAAATAAACGTATTTTTTCATTATCCCTTTGCATTTTTACTTAGGAAAAGTATATTTTTATTTTGGAAAAGAGAGTAAAACGAGATACATTGTGCTTGCGACGACGCGTCAACCTGCACTGACTTGCGCTCGAAATGCGCGCATCGAGCGACTCGGCTCGCTACTGTAATGTGTTACAAAAACTCGATACATTACAAACAAACGTTGCAAGTCAGTCTCCGCCTTTACAGGCAAATGTTTTGCCTGCAACCTAGCCGTGTAACTTCTACGTATTTAATTATACGTATTATCCTAACCAGCTGGTTTCCATTATCTCTCTACACTACCCAGCAGGTGACGGCCTGCGCGGTCTATTTGCAAAGCCCTAGCCGTTACTGTGGAATCTTAGATTGTTACATTACAGGCGATTGCTTCCGAAGAGAGAGCGCCTTTACACCTAAAACTGTTACAACACCTAATTCAGAATTTTTGAAATTGAGAATTTTTGCAATACATCAGCAATATCTTAGTATACTACAGAACGATATTTCATAATTTAATTTAGTAATATTGATTGATTAATTAAAACGGCGAAAAATTTTACAACTCTTTTTTTATTTGAGATAGGTTTGCTCTTGACTCTAGTCTAGGTCAGAGATGACAGAGACAAAGTCGACGATGGAGCGAGCATACCCAGAAGAAGCCTGTTCACTCTCACTTGAAGAGATCGGGGTCGGAGAGACTCTTTGCGACATTGCCAACTTTCAGAATGCACCCTCTTAAACAGCTTGTTGTTCTTATAAAATATGAACCAAATGGTCACACGTTACTAAATTACCTTCATCTTCTCTAAAAAGTTTATGATCTTTAAAGAAGGTAGGCGCACGTACCTCTCAAGAGCCCTTTCCATCTTCTCCCAAAACTCCCTCTTCTGTCTATGATGGAACTTCTTCCTGTACAAAGCATTGGTCATCTCTGGGCTGAGCAGAGGATAGAGCACGTCTATCTCCACGGCTACATTCCATCCGGATGGAGCGTGGACCATCACAGCTTTCAGCACCGACATTGTTAGCTGGAAACCAAAGAAATTAACCATTTCAGACGGGAAACTTCGACCTATGGATTATAAGGTCAGCTGTGGATTATGAGGCGTACCCCGTAACTCATCAATTAAAATAAAACCTTACCCGGAGTTAAGTAACACCAATATTAACTTTAGTTTGCAATTACACCAACATTTTTCGAGGTTAAACCTTACTTCGAGTTTATTACTATTAATGTTAATGTTTATCTATAAGGTATAATTTTTCATAGTAATATACACTTACAGGGTTCTTATAACTTTTGAACTACTAAATAATCGTTTATCTTCGAATGCTCTAATGATATTAATGTGTTGTTAAAAGACTATGTCAGAATTATGGTCAACACTATTTTAAATTTTAAATTATAAATATCATATGAAAAATTAAGTTATATTAAATATGCTTAATTATTAAAAACCTAGTTCTTTTTAACAAAGGATAAAAAATGGCTAGCAAATTTTCATGCCATTGAATGTTTAATAAAACTTGATATTCGATAATATTGATAAATATATTAATATATTGATAATCGAGAATGACACTTGTTTTATAATAGGTTATTATAAAACAAGTGTCATTCTCGTCCAAACACAAGTAAACTATTATGTTTTATTCATACATTATAAAGACCAGAATCCAGGTACCGTCTCCATCAAAGCATTAAAGTTTAAAATCGCAGTCATTATAACGAAGACTCAGGAAGTCATTTTCCATAAAAACTTCAGAATCCGTGCATTTTATATGGCAAATTTATTTAAAGTTAGTCTTTAAGTTAATTCCGCTTAAATGAAGTAAACTTCTTAAAACCACAACTGTTTATGTTCTACTGTAGCACTCTTAAGGAAACTACAGACTGACTGAGTTTGTATCTACTGATAACATTGATAGAAGAGTCAAGAAAGCCTGAAGGCACTATTAAAATAGGTAGTAAGTAACGTTTTTGAGATTTTTTTTTATTAAAAAGATGATTAAACAGTCTAATACTGTTTTTTGATTTATGTCAAAATGAAATCAGGTTACTGCAACTTAATGTTATTAGAAAACAGATAACCTAGATTTAATATTTTTAGTTACCGTGCAATTAGATGGTCCTGCATATTAATCAATAGTTTACTTACAACCATAGAAGTTCCTTCGGGAAACGTCAAATGCCTCCTTTTCCTCAACTTATTTAAAGAAGTCTTCACATTATCACATCGGTCCTTCCCTTCAGCATTCACAATAAAAACATTTTCACTCACAATAAAAACAATAACCAGAAAATGTACCACATTCATATTCCTCTTTGTACCGAACTAAAGGTTTAAACAATGTCAACAGTTGACGTTGGCTCGACCAACCACGTGACTTGAAAAATAAAAGATGGCGTCGTATGAACTATGTTGTATTATTTTTAGGGTTCCGTACCCAAAGCGTGAGTACCCGTACGCTAAGAAGAAGAAGGGTGCCAACGGGACACCATTACTAAGGCTCCGCGGTACGTCCGTCCGTCCACCCGTTCGTCCGTCTGTCACAGGACTGTATCTTTTGAACCGTAACAGGTAGAAATACTAGGTACTTGAAATTTTCACAGAGTGTGTACTACTATGTATTATGGCTGCTATAACAACAAATAGTAAAAATAAAATAAAGTAAAAAAAACAAAGTGTGTCCCTATACAAAAAACGTGTTTGTGTTTTAAGGTTTTGTCTAAGGTATTATTTAAACATATGCAGTGTTATTAGTACGGAACCCTTCGTGTGTGAGTCCAACTCACCCTTGGCTGCGATTTTTATTTTACACTTAGTTTTTTTTTCGTTTTTCTAACAGTTGCTTGAAGTATGATTGGAGACAAAATAAATATTGCTGCTTCTGACTCTTGGTAAGCACATGACTTTTTAAGTTCAATGACCGTGTATGGTTTTAACCTTTCCTGTTGTCTATTTAGCACATTGTTCATGAATATCGACTTGAAGTGACAGACAGAGTACCTAATTTAACTATCTAACAAGTCGTAACTAGAGTAAACTAAAGCAATACGCTCAAAAAATACTGTTACAATATTATCGATTGGAAATATGAAAGAAAAATTGGTTTATTGTCACAGAAACACGTGCATCCTTTTTTTCTTTGTAAAGTGTCACAGTTGGTGATACTTTATTCACATTACAATCTAGCCTATTAGCTTATAAGTAAGAAATTTAATAAGAAATCATAGCTTATACTTCTAAGTAACTATAAAATTCAGAAATCTTTTTGTAAAATTAAGAAATTGTCCACAATTTCATGGGTTTTTTTTTTTGCGCGGAGCCCTAATTATTTTTCTAAAAAAAGGAGCCTAAGTTAGTCCTTATAACATCAGCTAGCTAGCTGTCTCGTAAAAATCGGTCCAGCCGTTTAGGAGATTAGCCGGAAGAAACAGACAGACAATTTTTTTAAATTGTTTTTGTGTACCTACCGTAGACACTTCAATTTTATTTATTTGTATGTATAGATACACTTACAGGGAAGACACTTAATTCACGTGTTTTTTTGTAATACATAGTTAGCACTCGTACTGCAGTTTAACGTGCTTATAAAAAGATACGTTAACTCGAATAAAAGATGAATGATTAGCAATATTGAAGTACTAATCAATCGGAAGGAAGTAAAACAGCGACTGATTGTTTTGAATAGAAGTGATTGTCTGAAGCAACAATTATACGCTTATAACTATCTAATACTGAAGAACTCGCTTTAGTATATAAAGATGACGATAAAGTTGGAAACAAAGATTTTTCGAGATTTGAGACTGAGATCTATAAACGTAATTTAACACGTGTATTTTGCCAAAGCGTTATTCCTGTCGTACAAGTGCAAGATACATAAAGACGGTAACATGTCGAAGTCAAAGTACGTGCTGCATAACGTTTGTAAATCTCGGTCCGAGTCTGACAGAAGATAAGGTGGGATAAAAAGATGCTTTTATCCACCATACAGATCAATAACATCAACCAGATAATACTAATATAATTAAAGCCACATACTCCACCCCTTCCACACTAAACCAATGTCAATCAATCTGCTTAACCTTTTCCCAACTATGTCGGGGTTGGCTTCCAGTCTAACCGGATGCAGCTGAATACCTGATTAATAGTATTTTACATGGAGCGATTGCCTATCTGACCTCCACAACCCAGTAACTGGGTAATACGATACCCCGCGGTAAGTCTGGTTGTCAAAATTTCGGGCTTCTGACAACCTGTAACGACTGTCAAAGATCTACGAATGACAGCCGGGACCAACGGCTTAACGTGCTTTCCGAGGCAGGGAGGAGTTTCGGTATGTAAAGATGGTAACCCATTCACGTACAACCTAGGCTAGCGTAGCTTAACCTGATGGATCGACCCATGCGGCTGTTGTTACTTAGTCACGAGCTCCACACTAAACCAATGTCCTAGTGCAATATTCGGAACGTCGTCAAGTTCAATGTTTGATCAAGTAATTAGAGTACGTCTGTCTCTGCACTTTTGAACGTCAGTCTACCACACGTTCGTAGTTATGCAATGTAATTAGTGTATTGATGCTTCAATTGAATGTTGGAGTCTAACTGTATTTGGAAACTTAGAGTGTAGAGGAAATGTAGAGGTTTTTGATAGCGTTGGTTGTTTGATTTTAAATTGAATGTTTATTGGTTAGCTACCAACCAACCAACTTTTCCTTTTCCTTTTACTTTTCTCAAGTCATGCAAATAGGTACTCGCTATTTGCATGATTTGAGAAAAGTGAGTTGGTACAGTTGTATTATGATAATTAGTTTGAAGATCCTCTTTCCTGTTGACAGCGATGCGGACAAATTTTTTGATGCCCTATGATTTATATATATGTCGGAGGAAGTAAACGAAGAGTTGATTGTTGATTGCATAGATTAATTGATGAGATTGATTGTTAATTAAAAATAACTTGTAAAATCCTAACTTAATTTGATTTGAATTATTACATTTTAATATTGTGTAAAAGCTAACTAATTTATTTAAAAGTCACTGCAATGTATAACATCCAATCTGAGCAGAGGATAAATCTAGAGTGGGGTCGAGGCGCCATCTTAATTTTGGCGGGAAGGAGCGAGGATCCTTTTTTTGGAGAGAACGGTAGTTGATCGAGGTGGATCGCCAGTGATAAAGTTAAATTGGTGTCGCGAACCTGCTGCTCGAATATAATTGTCTAAGCAAATTAGTTATTGTGAGATAATAATAATTAATTAATTCCTTCAGTGATTCTCAACGTTGTAAAAATTGCCATTAAATTGTGTGAAACAGTGAATACTTTGTTTTGTGCTCGCATTTCACCCGAATGACGCCCACTAAACTCGTGACCACTAATGACGATGTCGAGGGGAATGCTGTTTCTCCGACATATATATATATATATTTTTTTACATTTGTACATATTATAATTATTATTTTAAGTCTGTTAGCTTATATGTTATGTAAATATTATGTTTTCAAATAAAAAAGTGATGGTTTCAAGATTTACATTATGTAACGATATTTTTATGCATCTTACGACAAAAAATATTACCTACTAGCTATACCCCGCAAATTCGTTTGCGTGGAAGTCGTAAGATACACAATATACTAAAATAACAGCCACATTTTAATAAAACTTCCTCGTCCCCCGACCCGCCGCGTTGCATCGCCCGCCCGCGCTATACTTCGTTTTCGCTTAGCGTTTTTTCTTTTTTTTCTTTTTGCTCGGCTCCTAAGGATCGTAGCGTGATGTTAAATAACCTATAATAATTCTGGAGGACTGGGCTACCAAATGCAAAAAGAATTTTTCAAATCCGACTGGTAGTTCCAGAGATTAGCGCAAACTGGCCTAAATTTCAAGGGTTTTATTTTTTTTTTGCGCGGAACTCTAATTATTTTTCTAAAATCAAAGTAGCCTTAGTAACATCCTCCGTAACATGAGCTATCTGCCTGTGAAAGTGACGTCAAAATCCATCCAGCCATTTCGGAGATTAGCCGGAACGAACAGACAGACAAAAATTTTAAAAATTGCTTTTTTGTTATAAGTACCGTATATACTTTCTTATGCATTTAGTAAAAAGTTGTTATTTTGACATTACAAACGGATACTTCAATTTTATTTATTTGTATAGATATCAGAATACAGTTTTGGAAAGAATTTCCTTATCGCACGTTATACTCTGCACACTTTGTGAGTCAGAGCAAGACCGAAAAGTGTAACATTTTGACCATCACGACACTGGCTTAAGAAAATAGCAATAACTGAGGTCCAAGTACAAATTACAGTCCAGCCGTCGAGAGAATGCGTTCCTGACACCTGTCACTAGGACAATTTCTAGTTGTTATAGGAATCAAATTCGCAAAACACATATTCGTTAGTCTAGTATGAAACTGACAGGTATCAGGAACGCAATCTCTCGACTCCCGGACTGGCCACTCATCTTAGAATACTAAGTATATTTTTTTCCAAGAAGTGCAATAATTACGGTTCCGTGTGAAAAGTTGTATACTATTCTGGATACTTATATCTAAATAAACTATCGATTCTATAGAATCCAAAACAATAACCAATAAAACCAACCAAACGAAAAATAAAGAATATTCCCATTAACTTTATTGTCAATACAGAATAAAGAATAAAAATTACAATGACATGTTACACTACGGACAAGTCTCCACAATTCGGGTACAGTTCTGCACAGTCGCCATTGGCCCCGCGGGTGTCATCGTATTGCTTATGAAGTTCGGACACCGAGGCTGGGAGTTCTGGTAATCTGAAATTATGTTCCAAGTTTAGGTACACAAGGAAACGTCGCGTGTATTGTGTGGTACCCATACGGAGAATTCTATGAGTTCAAAGTTTGCGGCAGACTTTGTTGCATCTGGCTGTGTAGATGCGTTACTTGAAGTTGAGAACAAAACTAGTAGTAGTTTTAGTACAACAAGCGCAATAGTACTTCATTTTAATTTTTAACAGACTTCAAAAAAGGAGGAGGTTCTCAATTCGGTTGTATTTTTTTTTAATGTTTGTTACCTCAGAACTCCATCATTTATAAACAGATTTGAATAATTATTTTTTTATTTGAAAGGATTTACTTCCAGATTGATCGCATATAAATTCAGTCATGTTCTGGTGAGTGGTTTTTGAGTAAAGTAGTTGATGATGTTATAATAATGTCCTATCACTGTTATTTTCATTGCAAGTAGTGGTATACGACTATGTATGGTAGGTACCACAACTAAAAAGTGAAAAGAAAAACTTATTAGCAATAAAAAAAAACAACCGACTTCCAGAAAAAAACTACAAAGTGAAAAATTACTTTAATTTCGGAAGTCGGTAGTAAAAAACGAAAATACAAAACCAAAGACACTGATTTCCGAATTTGAAGTTATTTTTCACTTTGTAGTTTTTTTCTGGAAGCCGGTTGTTTTTTTTTTTAGTAAGATGTATTTTGGTGTTACTATATTGAATAATTATGACAATCGAAACATGAATGCTTCTCTAGAACATCTTTTAAGAATGTTGCTAGATAAAAGGTTTGAATAATCAAAAGTTAAAAGTTTTGTTCATAAAATATTATGGGAAAACTGGTGTACAATAAAATATACATAAATAAATAATTAAAACTTCTATAAGTATATTCAATAACTTTTTTGAATGTCTTTTATACATTTCGATGGAATCAAAACTTTTTATTTTTAATTGTTGTTTTTCAACCAATAAACTTTGGCTACCATAGTCCTCTCCTAGATGAAAACTTCTCCTAAACTGCGCAACAACACTCGTTTCACCATGTTTCCATCTAATCTACCCACCACCTCTTCCAGCGATCGTCCATTAACTAATTATTTCCTTACGTAAACAAAGCGCGTAGGATCTCTCCCACAAAAGATTCTTGTTTGGTTTGTCCCTTGCCTGTCACACACAGCATTTTCAGGATGCACTCTTTACCGTTCCAACCTAACCTGTTCAAACACGGAAGTATTTTGTGATTTTACTTGAAAAAATATGTAACATTACTTCGATTATCAGGTTGAGCAAAGTGTTAATGGGTTTTTCCATCAGGAATTTCTCAATATCAGCTCGCTAGTTGGCTCACCCCTTATAACATGGGATTTAAATATAACTGGCAAACTGTGCGTGTACTAATGCAACTCTGCCCAACCTTTCGGGAAATACACTCATGATGTTAAGTATATAACAATACTTTCAACGTATATAGAATGAAGTAGATAGTTTCAAATATTTAAAAGTTCCTTGCAAATAAATCAGATTTTACATTTATGAATGCGACTTACGTTTGCAAAAACTTTTCCAGCTTTACATAAAGTTTCTGTCTCTCTTTTCTATGGCGCTCAAGTCTGGCTGTATCTAGGTTTCTGAAGGAGATTTTATTTTTGTGCGAATCATGCATTTCCTTTTTATTAACCTTCGTCATGTTTCTTAATTTTGCTTCAGCTGCATCGACGCTTCTTTTGGCAAACGCTGGGTTGATTAGGATTTTTCTGTAAAAGGTTCTGATTTAGTTTTTCTTCCAAGAGTTCTCTATAAAAATAGCCAGTTTGCAGTAACACTTCAATAAGCTTACTCCTTAAAGAGAGAATTGTGTCCTACGGCTACTAACCTCAACCCACCACTAACCCATACCCACTAACCCACTAACTCATAGGTTAGTTGCCGTAGGACAAGACAGGCTAGTTAGATTAGATAGAACGAA
Organism: Fissipunctia ypsillon; assembly: GCA_947568875.1. Classification (NCBI taxonomy): domain Eukaryota; kingdom Metazoa; phylum Arthropoda; class Insecta; order Lepidoptera; family Noctuidae; genus Fissipunctia; species Fissipunctia ypsillon. Next base: position 4,755,541 of record OX387655.1, read on the forward strand.
TATAATCCTTGAAGACAAAAATAATTTATAGAAAAGATTTTGTATCTACCACTACGATAAGGCCTTCGGATTGACTTCCAAGTCTGAAAAATCACCTTTTATACTCAATCTTGTCGACCACTTTTCCGTCTTCATCCACATAGTACAAGACATCGCTTCTTCTCTTTCCATCAAACACTTTGTATTGATCCCTGAACATGTCAAAGTCTCCAGGATCTGTGGGCAGTTCCCAGGCCAAAGCTGCGGTGGTGCCAAACCAAACAATGTTGCCGATTTGGAGATACCCGTGGTTTTGGGTGCAGAAAACTGAAATATAGAATTTAGCACTTCATGTATTGCTTGAGTATCCTCTGTCATTAGTAACTTTTACTAACATTAGTATCTGCATGATTAATGCTATTTTATACGAATTGAAACATTTTGCATACTTATTAATACGTATACGGGTTCTTGAATTTATCGTTATGAAAAATTGTCACTTCCATCCAAAAGATATTTCCAAATCCCTAAAAAATATATAATGAGTACTTAAATGAATTGATGGTTAGCAAAAGAATATATGTGCGATGATTAAAATTCGTATTGGTAAGTGTAACTCACCTATTTGAAAAGAGCTGCCATCAGGAAATATCAGGAACCTCTTTCTTCTGGACAACACTCTGAGTCCAGTTCCATCTTCCTTACTTTGGGATTGTGGTGGTACTGATGTTACATTTGCATCCGAAGTGCTTTTATCAACAAACATAACTGTTGATATTATAAAGATGTAAATGGAAATGAACATGTTTTGCTAGAAAGAAAACGTTTTTTTTAGGTCGCACGGTGTATCCTTCTTAAATAACCTCACAGTTTTGTCAGAAATTATATTTAGGTAGTTATAATAACAGAATCAGCCTTCAAAAGACAATATATACGTGTTCTACTAATTAGTTTATACAGACTTATAAACTCTAACATTATGTACTTACAATTTGGATAGCTCTCCAAAGAATGTTAGCCCTTTCGAATTCCAAGAAAGGACTGGCATGCAGTGCAAAACAATAGACTCACGTATTTAGCATATTTGCATAAAATTACAAGCTTTGTGCGAATAACGACAAATTGTTTTTGAGAAACATGCTAATGAAAACGCAACGGACTAACCTGACCCTTTTTTAAATATCTCTTTGTCTGTTTGTTTGTATTTTCAGAATACTTAAAGGGAAAAACAGGAAGACGGAGAAGAAAGTACATAGGACCAACTGAAGACAAAAGGGAGTGTACGGACTTTTAGAACAGCCATGCCATTATATTGAATAGAGTGGGATAGAAATGTCTACACCGACAAGTGCCCAGCTTGGAGTTTTCCCCTACGTGATCGAATCAGATATGAACATATCCGCAGGAGAACCAAGGTAACCGACATAACCCGAAGAATTGTCAAACTTAATAGGCAGTGGACAGCCCACATTGCTCGCCGAACAGATGGCCGATGGGGCCGAAAGGTTCAGGAGTGGCGAACGCGTACCGGAAGATCTAGAGTTGGAAGTCCTCCCACAAAGTGATCCGATAGCCTTGTGAAGGCCACAGGAATCCACTGTATGCGAGAAGCGCAGAACCGGTTGAAGTGGCGGTGCTTGGGGGAGGTCTGTGTCCAGACTCTCCGTGAGTGGGGGCGCCGCGGCTCTGAGTTTCCCCCGAACCGCACGATAAGGGCGCCCCCATGGATTCCCGTCTAGAGTCTCCAACATCTCCTCCCTGGCTCGCGTCTTCGCCTCGCCGATGGCCAGCCACAGAGCCTCCTTCGCCGCGCGGTACACCTCATACAGCGCGGCTTCTTCGTCAGGGACCCGACGACGTCTCCTCCGGTATCGGGTGTACCGGCGTCTAACCGTCACGCACGCGATGCGTAGCTGCGCAATCTCGGCAGACCACCAGTACACCTGGCGCCTTCCTGTCTGTGTGTGGACGCGGGGCATCGACGCGTCGCAAATTTGCGTCATCGCCCCGCGGAACCACAGCGCCTCCTGTTCGACGTCGACGGGTCCGGTCGTAGCCGACTCCCGGATCCAGGCCTGGACAATCGCGGCCTCCTCAAGAAGCTCCCTGTCGATGCGCTTGCGCGCCCAGCGCGGGCCGGTCGCTCGCGGGGCCGGTGGACTGCGGCCGCCGGCGGTCTGGGTGGAGACGTCGAAACGGATGTATCGGTGATCCGACAACGTCTCCACCTCCGCGGCGACACGCCAGTCGTAAATACGGCTCGCGGCAGCAGGGCTAGCGAACGAGACGTCCACTATGGACCCGCCCCGCTGCCGCACGCACGTGAGTACCGAGCCCCGGTTCAGGACGACCAGGCCAGTCGTGACCGCCCACTCCTCCAGCGCCTCACCCCTAGCATCAGTCACCGAGGATCCCCACGCCGCAGACTTGGCGTTGAGATCCCCGAGCAACAGCACGGGGCGAGGGTGGAGTCGGCCTACGACGGCACCCAACTCGACAAGGAAGTTCTCGAAGTCGGCGAGACTCTTGTTGGGCGAAAAATACGCACCAATCGTGCCAACGCCGTCCGCGAGAGCGGCCACCCAGCCGTGACCTCGGGACTGGCTGACGAGAGTCCCGCCGATGATGGCCACCAAGCCGTCCAGGTCGCCCACCCAGTTATTCCGGGGGGGGACAAAGTACGGCTCGGCGACCACAGCCACATGAATCGACCACTCCGCCATGCTCTGGAGCAAGAGATCCTGAGCTCTAGCAGAGTGGTTGAGATTGCCCTGGAGGAAATGGTAGAGCGCCATTATGCGCAATCCATTCCCTCCACACCATTCCTAGGCCGGGAGTCGGCCGAAGGGCAGCCAGGCTGACAGGGGGGTAAAGAGCCCCTGGCAGCCTTGGCCCCCTTATTCTTCTTTGCGGCGGGGGCGCCACATGCCTTTCCGCCCGCTCTGTGCCCGGCGGGCCTCCCTGCAGCTGTACAGAGGCTGCAGTTTGGCGCCGCGGAGCACTGGGCCGCCTTGTGGCCGGGCTGGCCGCAGCGATAGCATTGCTCGCTGCGGTCCGTTTCGGCGGTGCACCGTGCCCGGACATGCCCAATGTCCAGACATCGGTAGCACCGCAAAGCCCTGGGCTGCAGAAGCTTGACCCTTGCCGCAGCCCACCCCACCACCAAACGCCTACCGTCGGCGACTTTATTCGCCGCCGCCACCGGGCACCGCACCCAAATCGTGCCGAGCCCGGAAGCGTCGGCGCGAATATCGCCCGTCCGCACGTCTTGGGGCGGACATCCGCCGGCTTTGGTGATGGCCGCCACGACCTCAGCCGGGGTCGTCGAGTCATCCAGGCCATCGACGCGCAGCTCTGCCGTCTTCATCGGCCTAGACACCCGGACGTCCTCCGGGTTGAGGACCTCCCTCAACTTGGCGGCCAGGATGTCCGCCTTTTCCCCGCTAGAGGCACCCGACACCTCAAGCAGCCGCGCCCCCGTCATTGCCGGCTTCATTCTGAAGCCGGACGGTGTGCCAAGGTCGGGGAACGCGACTTTGGCTTTAGCCTCCGCCAAGACCGCCTTGTATGTAACGCCCCTTTCGACGGCTCCGGGCTGCAGTGTTATCACTACAGCCGCGGAGCGTGGGGCTCTAACCTTAGGCGGTCCCTGTGCCTTCTGGGGTGCCGGTGCTCCAGCGGTTGCTAGTACTGACAGCGCCGTCTTTACCTTCTTGCGGCCCCTCTTGACGACCGTCGTCCAGGTATCCGTGCCAGGCCCAGGCACGGCCGCCGGAGGCACCGCTGGAGGTGCCGCTGTCCGTGAGGTGGCCGTCTGGGGCGCGGGTTTTTGGGCCACTCTCCCCCCAGATCGGCCCGGTTCAGCCGCCGTGGCCGCCGGGCCCCGTTTTTTGGACCCCTCTCTCCCACGAACGTCCCCAGCGAGCGGAGGGCGGACGGATTCTGCCGGGAGGAGCCTCGCCTCTATGGCCTCAAGGCGGGCACCCACCATGTCCCCGCACTGCATCATGCAGATGCGGACGATTTTTTCGACCTCCGCATCCACAAGTGCAGGCGTCGACGACGAGGCCGGCGATGGAGCCGACGACGGGGCCGCAACGGGAGAGGACTGAGCGGCCGCGGGAGCTGTCCTCTGGGCGGCAACCTGTCGCTTGAGGTCCTCTAACTCGGAACGGAGACGGCTGTTCTCCTCCCACAGCTTCGCCGTCTCCTCCGAGGTCGTGCGATTAAGGAGACTCTCCACCGCCTCCTTGATCCCTTCTGCCGCCTCTTTAAGGGCGCGCGTAAACGAGCCCTTCAGGTTGCCGGACTTAGTAGCCACCTTCAGGATAACGTCCACGCCGTCCAACACCTGGCGGTTTAGAGCCTCTGCAGTTAAGCTCTCCCCTGTAGCCGCCTGGGCAGACCGCCGTTCCCGAGCCTGACGGGCCATTTCGGCGACCTCGTCGGCCGCGACCGCTCTACTTTGAGCACGCTTCGCGGCGTTGGCCTCCGCCTTCGTGCCCACAAGTGATACGGTGACCCCTCCCTCCTCAGTTGAGACCCCGGATGAGACCCCGGGGTCACTCTCCCCGCCGATTCCCGGTGTATCAGGCCGCCTGAAGCGACCCCGAACGTCGCGCCCTGGCATCGGAGCGAAACCTCCACCCGCCACCGCGCGACCCCGGCCTCTTCTCGCTGTCGCCACTTTGGCAGCCGGCAGGTTCTCCTCACTTGAGGAAAACACCATCGACCCCGTTCGGTCCAAATCTTCTTCGTCGCGCGAACGCTTTCCAAAAAATTTGGAACGCCCGCGCGAGTCCTGGTCGGACATGCTTGTGTTCCCTAAGGAACGGGAGCCTCCTCGACTCTTGTTGCCGTCGCCGGCAAGCGGTACCTCCGCCAATAAACTTGGCACGTCACTCACTTTTTTGTTTTTGGGTTTGTTTTCCATTTTTGTTCCCACGAGTAGTGAGGAAATAAATGTCCGCCTAGGCAGAGCCTCTTGCACTAGGTAAGCCTATATACTGTAGCCCCACTCACGGAGAGTCTCCAACCTGAGCTGCTGGAGGAGGTAGTCGTAGCCCTCTTCCCGGCTAGAGCGGAGCATACCCCGCCGCCGATGGATTTGCCCACAGCCGCAGAGCCTGAAGATGAGAACGCCATCAGCGTCCCAGAGGTGACACAGGCAGAGATGAGGGCGGCCGTGATGCGGCTCCGAGCCAAGAACGTGGCTCCAGGGCCCGACGGGATTCACGGCCAAGTATTAGCCCTCGCTCTGAAAGAGCTGGAGCCCCAGCTGAGAGGTCTCTACACAGCGTGCCTTGAGCGGGGCCAGTTTCCCACTCTGTGGAAAGCTGGTCGTCTGGTCCTGCTCAGGAAGGCGGGGCGCCCTGCCGATTCGCCGTCAGCGTATCGGCCCATAGTGCTGCTCGACGAGGTGGGTAAGCTGTTTGAGCGGATTATCGCAGCCCGCCTCGTCGGCCACTTGTGCGGAGAGGGGCCGGACCTGGACGAGTGTCAGTTCGGGTTTCGGTACGGGCGCTCCACCATACACGCTGTGTCACGGGTGAGAGTCCTGGCGGAGGAAACGGTGTCCCGGGGCGGAGTGATGATGGCGGTGTCGTTGGACATCTCCAACGCCTTCAACACCCTGCCCTGGAGTTGTATCCGACAGGCACTGCGGTATCACCGGGTGCCTCTCTACCTCCGCCGCCTCATTGGGGCTTATCTGTCGGAGAGGTGTGTCACCTACGTGGGATGTGATGGCACAAACCAGCGCCTCATGTCGTGCGGTGTTCCACAGGGCTCGGTCGTAGGCCCCCTCCTGTGGAACATCGGGTACGACTGGGTGCTGAGGGGTGAACTCCAGCCGGGCGTGGACCTGACGTGCTATGCGGACGACACGCTGGTCACGGCCCGGGGGAGTTCGCACAGGGAGGCAGCGTTGCTGGCGACGGCTGCGATCTCACAGGTGGTGGGCCGCATACGGCGCCTCGGCCTGGAGGTGGCCCTCAACAAGTCGGAGGCCATGGTGTTCCATGGTCCCCGGCGGGCGCCGCCGCCCGGATCACACATAGTGGTCGGGGGGGTCCGGATCGCTGTCGAGTCTACCATGAAGTACCTGGGATTGGTGCTCGACAGCCGGTGGGACTTCGGACCCCACTTCCGGCGGCTGGTGCCCAAGTTGATGGGCGCGGCTGGGGCGCTGTCAACGCTGCTTCCCAATCTGGGGGGCCCGAGCGCCGCCTGTAGGCGACTCTACGTGGGGATCGTGCGATCGATGGCCCTGTACGGGGCCCCGATCTGGGCGGCTGACCTGACGGCCGGTAGCATTGCTGTTCTGCGGAGGCCGCAGAGAGCGATGGCCGTCAGAGTCATCAGGGGGTATCGCACGATCTCCTACGAGGCGGCTTGTGCACTGGCCGGATCCCCGCCCTGGGACCTGGAGGCGAAATTACTCGCGTCATTGTATCGGTGGCGCGAGGAAATGCAGGCGCGAGGTGAGCGACCGATGCAGCGACTAATGGAGCAGCGTCGGTTGCTGCTTCGCGAGGTCCTGGTGGCGGAATGGCGGGACAGGCTCTCACGCCCTACCGCCGGCCTCGGCACCATCGAGGCGGTCCGGCCGGTGCTCGACCTTTGGCTCGGGAGGAGGCACGGCTCCTTGTCGTTTCGGGTGACGCAGGTGCTCTCGGGGCATGGTTGCTTCGGGAAGTACCTGTGTCGCATAACCAGGGAGCCAGACGCCCGGTGTCACCACTGCGTCGACTGTCGGGAGGACACGGCGCGGCATACGCTGGCAGAGTGTGCCGCTTGGGAGGAGCCACGCCGTGCCCTCATCTCTAGAGTAGGCAGTGACCTGTCGCTGCCGGCTGTCGTTAATTCGATGGTCGGCAGCGAGGAGTCCTGGGACGCGGTGGTTTCCTTCTGCGAGACAGTCATCTCGCAGAAGGAGGCTGCGGAAAGGGAGAGGGAGATCACATCCTCTCACCCAGCCCGCAGCAGGCGCACTGGGCGTCGGCGGAGGGCGGACAACGCCCTCTTCCAGCCCCCCTAAATGGGTCCAGGGGCGACGGACTCGGGGACGTCCGTCACCCCCCCATACATCGGACCCGAGGTGGCGGCGCGTAGTGTTCCACGCGCGCCCCTCTTAGACGTCGCGGGGGGAGTCAAACACCTCACTCCCCCCCTCGACACGAGGAGAGGCCTGCCGTGGCGGGCCGGCACCAGCCGGGGGTTGCGGAAGGATCGTAAGTTCCCGCGACCCTCGGCGTAGGTGTGAGATGGAACACCGGGGTGGTTTTTAGTCAGTAAGAGTCTGACAGACCCCTCCGCCCGCCCCAGGGCGGAGGACATCCATGAGGATTTTCCACCCCGAAACAAAAAAAAAAAAAAAAAAAAAGGTCTGTGTCCAGCAGTGGACGTCTTTCGGCTGAAATGATAAAATGACAATGATGGTGAAGTGCACGTAGGTTTTTAGGTGATAGCAACAATGAATATTAATCATCAAATAATCTTCATTGTTGCTATCAATGATGATTTTAGTTAAAAAGCTAAATCGCATATATGTGAGTTAAATGGCCTTACAATGATATAGATTACGCCAGTTCTTTATGTTCACCCTGTCACCCAATACATGGAAGAAACTGAAATTGGCAATGATAACACAATACAGTTGAAAACTGTTTTCGGAAGATTTAAACATTTGTACCGTGAAAAACTTTAAATAGGTACAAGATAACATAGAAGCAAGCCATTTTCTCAAGTTTTTTTTTCATATAAACAGAAATTGATAATCTCATTATCATGTAATTTTTTGGCGCATTATAGCTAAATATAATACAAATAATAAAGTTCCTTATAAAAAAATCTAAACAGCCACTCTTTCTCAAAGAAACAAGCTGAGATTTACAAGCGGAAAATGAAAAAGATATTAAAAAATGTTCTAGCTACTACACAGAAAGAATTTCAAGTAGAAAAGATAAATTCTAAGTTAGACGAGAACTCAAACAGCCTTTGCTTTTCATAATAGATTAAAAAATCGTTTATCTTCACTGAAGTACACTAGTTTCTAAAGCCACGTTCTTGATGGCGTACTGAAGTAAATCAATGTTTTCTTAATCGAAGCCTGGAGTACAGCTGGCAGGCGAAGAATTGGAATTACCCCCCAGGTTGACTGATGATCAGGCGAAGGTGCCAGAAGCACAGTTGCACTGGTTGTTGTAGCGATGTATAAGAGAGGCCTATATTTAACCAGCAGTGAACGTCTTTTGGCTGAATGAAAAAAATGAAGGTCAGTATTTGATCATTGATGAACATGTTACAAAATCTCCATTTATTTAAATTGTACAAAATCATATCAAATCCAAAAATAACAAGCAATTTATAACGTTTTATATTACTCCACTTCATTATTAAATATTAGCAATTTAACGGAAACGCAGCGCTAACTACATTTATTAATAAACAGTTAAAATATGACTGCAATTATTTTGTCACTGATTGCTTTAATAAACAGGACTGCGTAAAGAGACGGTTTGGTTAATAATGTTTATTAAAATTACGCAATATATATAAAGTTTTTTTTGTCAAAGGAATGTTGGTTACCTATAGTAAATTATGCTACAAGATAACAGTAGGAAATTAATTATTATAGAGTTACTCTTTACTATTGTTTCGGATCCACATTTGTTTAAACTAACACTTTTTTTTTAAAGCCAGTTTCATGAGAGAATGTTGCAGATATACTTTAATTAAGTTTTGTTCGATAAACCGTAACCACTTGAAACCATTTTTAAACCTACCATCAGTATCAGTTGGTAGTTTTGCATGTAATGTATGTTTAATACATAAGAATACAGTCGTATTAAATTAATCTCCTTCTTCTTTGAAGCTATTTAAAGCTTCAATTTAATTTCAACTCATAACTAAAATTTAATGAACCCTAAAGGACAGAAACGAATTTTGCAGTTGACTAATCTAAGATTAAGGTCGATTTTGTCAATTAAAAATCGACCTTAAAGTTAGAATAGTCGGGTGGTTACAAGCGCTATAAAAATTTCGTTTCTGTCCTTTAAAGGGTTAAAAGCACACGAAACCACAGGAGAACGTAGTAGCATCAAGTGTTTTGCAACTAGATCATAATTAGCGGTAGCCACAGCGGTTGGTCTAAACTGTGCCCACCCCAGCCTCAAACGGAATACATGAACAGTCCAACGATATTTACCTATTGTATACCAATAGAAATCATATTAGAACAAACACATTTACATTATCATCATCATCCTGCCCTAGTCCCGTGTTACTGGGGTTAGGCGCAACACGTTTTTTTCTTCTATACTCCTCTGTCAACAGTCTCGCTATCACTCCTTTCTCTTATATCATTCCCACAAACCCATCCATCTCTTCTTTAGCCTTCCTCTCCCTCTCCATCCATCAACATTTAAATTCATAACCAACACTTCATTTACAAAAAAGTTTAATTTGCATAAGACGTAGGTTCTTAATCATAAAAAAAACTTTCTGACGTCGACGAAACGACGAAAGATCAAAATTTTATTGTTGTACAGCTGTATGCCATGCCCATACATAGAAATAATTCGCTGAATTCTAGTCATGCTTATTTACGTATTGCACATAGATTACTAGAACAGTATCGCTTTTGCTCGCTTCGGATACCTAACTAAAGGTCCATGTTATTACAGCACCAGAAAATACTGCAGTAGGTACCTAAATAAAAGTAATTAGTGTCAAATCTCTAGTCCGCTGTTGAACCTTAACTTACAAAGTATCATAGATCTTGAAATAATAAGTACCTACTCTTATTTTTTTTTCGTGGGGAACTCCTCATGGATACCTATCGACTATGGACTCCTACCGACTAAAATCCCACTGTTCCTTCTACTACCATGAGTCAGGGGCCCGGGACTAACTTGAATATTCGCCGCACCCCTGACCTACTCTAGCTAGTCAGTAGTTTTATTTTTAATATCAAAGAAATCATGAATTTTTATTTTTCCGAAACCACACCGAAATTAAGGGTGACGCGGCTAATCATTAGTTGAGATGTTTACGCAGAACCGTACTGATGGCTTCCACGCAATTGTGCGGAAGAAAATAGCGTCTGTGGCAGCTAGAACCCGGGCCGGGGGCAACAGCATTCTGAAAACAGTGACTGAGAATGTGTTTTCCCCTTTTATGAGGCATTTTGTGGAGAAGATGACCGGTTGAGAAACTGGTTTCGTCTTCTTTACAAAGTAACTCATACCCAAATTGTGTATCTTAATTTATGTATGTACTAACACTAGGTTTAAGGTACTTTACTAACACTACGGATCTCTGTTATCTGATTATTTGAAAATAAATAAATAAAAAATAAAATTAGTTAGCCGCGTTACTCTTAATTTCGGTGTGGTGACTACAACTCCTGGTCATAAAGTCGTCATAATTTGTTTTGTGCTCAAAATTATTATTTAAGTTATTCAAATCATTCGCTGAAAACCTAAATTCAAAAGTAAATCAATCCAACGCGGTACTAATAACATTATATTGCTATAAAAGTATTGCAGATTTTAGATAATAACTTAGATTTGAGAAGAACATAGCTACTTGGATGCCTATAAGGAATCGCATAGCAAATACAGAGGAATAAGGGAGAGGGTAGCAATGTTCAATAAAGCGATCAGGTTGCCGTATTGCGCCATCATCTGCCTAGCCTTATATTGGGGTTGGTTTCCGTCTGATCATCATTATTTTACATGAAGCGACTGTCTATCTGACCTCCACAAACCAGTAACTGGGTAAAACGATACCCCTTAGTAAGACTAAAACTATGTGAAGATGATAAAGTCTCTTTGAAATTACTGATTCATCGATGTGATGTACCAAGTACGTCATTTTAGCAGCCATGCTTTATCAACGATTTTAAGCTTTTATTGTAAAATTACAGCAACGTGTTACATGTACGAGGCTTGCTTTAATACCATCATCAGCAATATTAAAAAGCTGTTTTAATAAACGGTCATTTGGGAAAATTGCCAAAATATGTACTTATTTATAATTGTCAGAAAAACATTAAGTTATTATGTTGATCTTCCTCTTGATTTGGTTGATATTTAATTTTTTTGTGTTTTAATGTCTTGGCCACCATTGCGAAAATTAATAATCCCACAAGAATCCAAGAAGGCATTGCGGTTTCCAAGAAAAAGTTGGCTAAAGTGCCTATTTTATTTTCAATGCAACCTAGTAGATTTTTTAACGACATTTCTCGCCGACTGGTCGGCACTTCACGTGACCAGAGGACTGGCTCGTTCTATGGCCAAAAACTAGCTAGTTAGTCACCTAGTAGATTGCTAATATCTTAAGTAATGAAAATGCAAATTGAATTAAAACTAACGTATTGGTTGGTTCGATCACACCTCTGGGACAAAATGTTACCACCACAAAATATGCATACGTCTTCCTAAATGTATGAACAATGTCATAAATCTTACAGATGGTTTAGGACCAAATATTATCTTTTAGATACAGCACATTATGGAATTGATTCCAAGAAAATTTTGATTGCCAATAACTTAAATATTAAACTATAGATCCAAGTTAGCTCATCATTGTTGATGGAAAAGAAAACGGATCTCAACATTCAGTTTAAAACTTCATTGAATTTCTTTATTGACTTCATTTTTAATTATGGATCACAAGACATTTTGGCTAGAGAAAGATGGACAGCAGCATCAATACATTTGAAAGTGTTTTATTCTTTTACCGAGTGGTAACAAATAGTTTTATTTTAATTACAATTCATAATTATAATAATATTGATTCGTGCAATTCGTCACATCCAGGGTAGCGCGCTAAACAGTCGTCAGTTTCAACATGAGCCTTGTCATATTTCTTATGGTCATCTTGTTGGAACTCTTCTCCTTTCGGCAACCTGCAATTTAAATTTAAATTATATCACAGTAACATTTTTAGAATAACGTTTCTTATAAAGAGATTTGGAGAAAGTTACCAATTTATAAAAAAAAAGGTTAAGTGGGATGTCAAAAATCTAGACTCGGCCAGACATTGATACTTCGTTATGACTACAAAACAATCTGTTATAAACTATGACTTCCATGATACACAAGCCAATCAACTGAAAGATTAAGAAAAGTCCAATTCCTAATACTCTCCAAAACTTTCCTAACTTAAGTACCCGTTAAAATACATAAAATTCCTTCGCCAACATCAGACTAACGAGAGAAGAATTCCCCGCAATACCACACACAAACACGACAATACAAGTGCGAAAATCGATACTTACGTGAACACAGCTCTAAGGAATTCCTGCAGGAATGTCCCCTGCCTGTGAGTCCGCTGCGCCGCCTCGCATAGTTTGTAAAGAACGCACTGACGCCCGTCTCGACCCATCCTGCACAGATTACGCTAAGCTGTTTAGAAAATGCTTTATTGTGGCGTACAGTACGCTCAACATCTAACCTCTATTATATTTATAAAAGTTTTACAATGGTTTAGTATTAAGTGAGTTGAAGAGTGATTTAGTTTTTCGTTGAGGGGACATTGTTTCACATCGAGGCCTGCGTGCCTCGAACATGCTAAGCTGTCAATCTCGGTTGTCACAATCCGAAAACTATCATAAGACAAACATTCTAAAATCGAACAAGGCTAAGAGAAAGACGTAAATAATACGACAAAAAAAGAGACTAAAACCTATAAAATGAAAACATTATTGAAAAGATGTTGATATGACGTTGGAAAGTTGTTTGTTCCTCTGAACTTTGAACGTTCAGAGGAACAAACAATTTTCGAATGTCAATAAACAATTTTGTGGGTATGAATAAGAGCCCAACCAATCCACTTCTGGATATTTACATCTAAGTTGCACCACATCACCCACTTTCAACATGCGACCTATCCCGGCCGTCTGTCGGTCCATCTAGCTCGATTCGTGCTCAAATGGAATGAACCCCTGTTTCATAAATATTGACTTCTTTTTATGTTATACTAGCTGTTGCCCGCGGCTTCGCCCGCATGGATGTCAATACTTCCCTATTTGAATCGGATTTTGTTCTCAATTTCATGGGTTTTAGTTTTTTCGTCCAGAACCCAAATTCTTGTTCTAAAATAAAAGCCTAATTTACTCCTTATAACATCAACTATCTGCCAGTAAAAGTCCTGTCAAAATTGGTCCAGCTTTTTCGGAGATTAGCCGGAACAAACGGACAGACACAAAAATCTAAGAAATGTTTTTTTTTTTTTACAAGTACCGTATACTTTTCATATGCATTTAGTAAAAAGCTGTTATTTTGATATTACAAACAGACACATCAATTTTATGTATTTGTATAGACTTACGCAGACAAAAGCGTCTCAATCTTTTGATAAAGCTCTGCTCTTTTACTTCTATGAAACTCCACGCTGTCCTTGTCTAATTGCTGTGTCTTCAAATGGTCAGTCTTTAAATGTTTCTCATGCATCATTTTTCGCTCTATTTTAAATTTTAACTCCTCTTTGTCCGATATCAAATTGTCTTCTATACTTCTTTTGCCGAAAGCTGGATTCACCATAAGTCTCCTGAAATAAATATTGGAACATCAAAATAAACACATCCAAAATGCTAAACTTTTACCTCGTAAATATCTCAGTAAATGTCATAAAAGTAAAATTCTCCTGTGTTATATAATATCTTTAAACTGTGACCGTTTCTAGAGAAGCGACCCATGTCTTGCAAATATGTTTAAAAATAATTAAGTAGGTACTTTCCTCCTTTCGCTCCGTGTTTGACAACCGTAAGATGGATGTTATTTTTGTTATTTATTTGCCATCCATTTTAGATAAACTTTTTTTTTTTGAGATTCGTATGCTCTTGACTCTAGTCTAGATCAGAGGTGACAGAGACAAAGTTGACGATGGAGTGAGCTTACCCAGAAGAAGCCTGTTTACTCTAACTTTGAAAATATCGGGGTTATATGCGTTCGGAAACACAGACGCAGGTTCCACTCCTTTGCTGTGCGCATCACAAAAGACACTTGGAAATGTTTAGTGCGAATTGGTGAAATAGCAACTAGGTAGGGATGGTAACCTGCAGTGCGTCTAGATGTCCGATAGTAGAATGGGGCCGGCGTTGTGAGGTCGTGGAGTTCTTGAGCACACTCACCGAAGTACAATCTGTAGAAGACCGACAAGCAGGCAACCTTGCGGTAATCTTATAAGATTTCCAACTCACTTTTTCCCGGGCAGACAAAAATGTAGAAACAATATCACACAGTAAAATAATTGTAAGTACATACCTTTTATAAGGAACTTTAGCTATCAGCCTCCCATCTTCATCCAAGTAATTGATAGTCCTGACCACATCACTTCTTCGCAGAGGTTTTTCGAACTCCTTCAACGCATAGAATACTTTCGGATCTGCTGGCAGTGACCAAGCTAGACCCGTAGTGGTACCAAATAGGAAAATGTCACCAATTGGAATTAGTGCTGCTGTTTGTAAGACAAACACTGAAAATTTAGACAAGGTTATTATTTGTAGTAACGATACTACTCTACATTAAGCTGTATATGAGGATGTGGAATTTCCTGAAATACCAGATCCTCTTCAAAGATTATTACGAATATGATTTAACTTTATTCGGTAAGCCTGTCCTTTTCGAGCCAAAGGGAGATGATTAGAAATCAACGCAATGCCTAATTAATGACGCTGAGCAAGGATTTATTAAATGACTTAAATCTTAAATTAATACCAACCTAGTTGAAAAGAGCTTCCATCTGGAAATATTACGAATCTCTTTCGTCTGGACAACACTCTTGATCCTTCACTTTCCTCATATAATTCATTAACTGTATTAGTTCTATTGACTATTATATTTTTACTAATAACTGTATGTATTACTAAAACTGATATGAATATCAAACTGTTCATATTTGAAACAATAATTACAAATTATATAAAAAATGCAATAAGCAAGCTACACCTTGCGGATTTTATTTTGAACTGGCTAGACGGAAATAAAACCCAAAGAAGAAGCTTCCAATTTCTAAAATAGATTTTGGACTCGGCCGTCGAAAACAATGGAAATGTTCAATTAACACTGTGTTATTTAAGATACCGTTAGCTTTGAGTGACATTATTTAAGATGTTAAAAGCAAAAAATGTTAGCTTAGTTTAGAAACAAAAGAGGCAAATTGGGTCTTATTAGAGTGTCTGTGTTTTACCAGTTTAAACTGCAATAGAATAAGAGGCAATTATAATCCTGCTAACAGAGTCGTAACATCTGTTCGACCGTGCCGCACAAACTTCTTATTCAAGTGGTATTTTTTAAATTCAGTAGTGCTTTTGACTTCATTGATTATGATATTACATTGTAATTCCTAAAACTGCTAATAATTCTACTAACACCTTAGCTTGGACAGAAATTAATTCTGTCAAGGCCACTTACGTCATATCCGCCTTAATAAGAAAGAACTCAGATTCCTGTGACCTTAGGTGGAGGACCTCAGGGTGGCATTCTCTGCCCCTTATGTATTTACTTTGTAACCAGTGTCATTCGTTGTCATTGACAGAAATATTCGAATATTGTTTTTTTCTGTTTCATTTAATTATAACGGCTGTAAAAAGACGCTTCACGGAGCCGACAGTCTCTTCTACTCTCAGTCATTGAGACAATTTTATTGTATTGAACCAGATCTGGAACCTTCTGGTTACAGAGATATTGAAAGTCAAAGTGCTCACTTTTTTCACGAACACAAATTTCAAATGTTATCACTTAACTTTAAATACCTCCAAGTTCGTTGCATGCACTCATAAGCACAATATTTTGCATGCGTAACTTTACGAGCTGCCGTAAACAGCGATTCTTTACACCAAAAATAAAAGTCATTTCGTTTAATATATGGAATTCGTAGATAACGGTTATGCAATGGGGTTTTTTACAGTGTGTAAAATAAAAACAAATATATTTTAATATTTTGTATTTCATCACAATTATCTTCACTGCACGCTGGGGCAAAGACGTCAGCTGTTAAATAAAAAATAAATAAACACGCAGACTTGGTACTCGCATCTCTACGGTCTGCCTCACTAGCTACCACTTAAAAGTCAAATGCCAAATAGTTTACTGCGTGTGTACATTGTGTATCATACCATCAGTGTTGCAAGTGCAACTAGGGTCAAACATGCCTAAACCAAAGTTATATCTTTTGCATTGGGTAATCGATTAATCTATAACATAATCCCCAATTTAACTAATTGTGACTGCAGCATCCTACTTCAATCGATTTAGTACTGTTCATCTAAGCTATTGATGACGGGTGGTGGTGGGTAAATAATATTCACCACATTTCATAATTTCTACAAATACAAAGTCTGTTGTGCCGGATCTTTAATATGTGTTGGGGATATGATGATTGGCGCAAGGCTGTAATCGTGCCACTATATCAGGGAAAAGGCTCTCAGCAGGAGTGTAAAAACTACCGCGGCATTAGTCTTTTGAGTGTTGTTGGCAAACTGTATGCAAAGGTTTTAATAAATAGAGTGATAAGAGTGACAGAGGAGAAAATATGGGATGTGCAGGTAGGATTTAGAGAAGGAATGGGCTGTACGGATCAGATCTTCTCCCTAAGGTGCATAGCCGAAAAACATCTGGCAAAGCACAAGAAAGTCTACTGTGCTTTCGTTGACTTGGAGAAGGCCTATAACAGTGTGTGGAGGGAGGAACTGTGGTCAACACTGTCAGTGTACGGTGTGGACTGGCGCTTGGTACGGTCACTAAAATCTTTATACAAGGATTCCAGTGCTTGTGTTAGGATAAATGGGGCATACACGGACTGGTTCTGCATCTCGAGGGGTGTTAGACAGGGTTGTGTAGCGTCACCATGGCTGTTCAACTTGTACATGGATAGTTGTCTGACAAATTTGAAAGAGGGTGAGTGCGGATTGAGGATGAATGATTTGCTTGTCAAATGCCTTCTCTACGCAGATGATCAAGTTGCATCGTCAGCAGAACAGTTGCAAGACATGATGACTGTCATGGATGAAGCATATAAGATGAAAGGGATGAATATAAATGTGAATAAGACGAAGGTCATGGTGTTTGAAAGAGAAGAGGACGTATTGATGTGTGATGTGAAAATAAATGATAAAAGTGTGGAGCAAGTAAGTGAGTTTGTATATTTGGGGAGTCTGTTTACAAGGGATGGAAAGATAGAGTAAATGCAGGAAATAAAGTGAATGGTGCTATACGTGCGGTTGTGACCAACCAGTTAATGTCCAAAAAGGCCCGACTGGCTGTTCACAATGGTGTGCTGGTGCCTACGCTTATGTATGGAAGTGAATGTTGGGTATGGCAAAAGAAGCATGAAAGTAGAATAAATGCTGTGGAAATGCGTTCCTTGCGAAGCATGTGTGGTTTGACTATAAATGATAGACTGAGGAATGATGTGATAAGGCAACGGTGCGGTTTAAAAGAAGATCTAGTGACAAAAATTGAATAGAGTATGCTTAGATGGTTTGGTCATGTTGAGAGGATGAATGAAAGTCGACTAACAAAAGGTATTTACACGGCCGATGTGAGTGGAAACGCCGGAAGGGGACGCCCTAGGAAGACATATAGTGATCTTATTGGTGATGTTCTTCAGATAGGTCAGGTGCGTAGTACTCGCAACCGGCGTGCGTGTATGACCAGATGTATGAATGTAAACGAGGCAAAAGGAGTATGTAAGGATCGTAGCAGGTGGCGTTCTGTAGTTTCTGCCTACCCCCATGGGAAAAAGGCGTGAGTTTATGTATGTATGTATGTACAATAAAGGTAGAAGGAATACTTGTATCTTTATTTTTTTTTTCTGCGGTCACCAAAGTTTATCAAGTGTGATGAATATTGGAATATTCACTGAATATCGTTCAATATAGTAGTAATGATGCTTTGATCCACCACACGTGATAACGTGCAAGTAGAAAAGTACATTTATTTGGTAGTGAGTTTCACTACTAATATAGCTTACTATCTAACGACGAGATTTGAAGGGAACATTTGATTATGACTGTACCTATGTATTATTAGGCTTGATGTATAGCACCCCCACATTCATCATGTATCTTTGTTATAGTTAGCGTGCTTGAAGGGATTAGGTAGGAAATTATATTAAAAAATACTGCCTCATTAGTCTAGTGGTCGCAAGTGCTACTGCTTGTGGCGGCATCTACAACGACACATGCGAACTACGCATCACACTGACGTAACTAAAAATTGGCAACGCGCATGCAAAGTTTTTCGCGGTAAAATTTGCTTACGTGTTGCAGGATTTTGCGACTAAAATATATACCCGTCCCGACACCAATCGTCGAGCAGTAGCCCACCAGACAACACCAATCTGGTCAGAGGATCCTTCCTTTTCTATGGAGGATTAAGAACTTAACACCCTGTTCCTCATACCTCTATGCTGATCAGGAGGTCCTGGGTTCGATTCCCAGATCAAGCAAAGTGTTAATGTTATAACCTTTTATAATAAGCTACCCTCTTCCTTGCTAGATTTGCCCTTTAATGCGTTTAAAGCTAAAGTAAAATCCAACCTTTGTTCAAAGGCATACTATTCACTCAACGACTGCTTAAACGATAAGAATAGTTGGTCGCTGTGATTAACTCAAGACAATGTTTATGTTTTCTCTCCAGAATTAGCTTACCTAATGACAGGATGAGTTCATTTTATTTGACTGTACAATTCAATTTATTTTAATTATATTTTCATTTATTATTGACTTGATGTACTCATTATAATGTTTTTTTTTTTATATGAGTTGTATTGCAATATTATTATGTGGTTAGCGAGCGACCTCGACAATTATTGATCCTAATATTCTTGCCCGAGCAACCGGCAGCAAGTTCGTCATGCTCCCTTAGATGTCAGTGCTTGCGGTAGCGTCGGGAGTAGGGTTGCCTCCTTCCCTCAAATATGGCGAGGGGGTAATAGCTGATCTTTGCGTTATGCTCGTGAACGGGTGGTGCTTGTGGTGACTGGTCGTCTTGCTGACCCTGGTTTTTTTTATTGTTATTAGTTATTAACTGCTTATTTATTTTACTTCGATGGTCCTATTTTATCATTTGTGACTTCGAGTTACAGCTATATATATGACTGTCTTTTATGCCTGGATGCTTTTATTTAGAGACTAAGTTCTTTTACGTCTTTAGTTTTTATTTTTATTTCTGCTCGAGTATAGTTTCAATGTTTATTATTAGGTATATTTTTTATTGGTATATTGGCGTGGGATAGCTGACACATGGCAATTAATTTTATTTAATGTTTTTGTGTTGCGTAATGTAAATAATTTTGCATACTATGCTATAGAATCAAGTTTTTCTAACTAAACAGACAGCTGTGCTGCTGGGGAGTTTGTTGCGCCACTTCTTCCCAGCTAAAGCACTAGGAAGCGGTGAAGGGCGGGCGTTTTGGAGGGCTGTCTTATGTAATTTTTGACGTTCGAAAATTGCTGATTCTCAGCCTAGTTTGAATAAATGACTTTTGATTTTGAATAGGTTTTTCCGACAGGAAAAATTTACAGTGATAGCCCGGAATCTGGATTTGTGCTGCCCGGTTGATGGCAACAGGCTCGCTCACTATTACATGGGACTTAAACATAACTGGTGAAATGAGGGTGTACAGGTACATCTCTGTCCCACCCTTTGGGGAACCAGGTAAGATGTTATAAATATCAGATAACATCACGCCTGTATACCGCGAAGGAATAGGTAGACGTGTACGTATAGCCCATCCACATTTCGCCAGTTTTGTCTAAGTCCCATGTAATAGGGGGCGAGCCTATTGCCATCGACCGGGCACAAACCCAGACTCGGGGCTGTTTGAGAAATTCCTGATAGAAAAACCAAATAACAGTATGCCCGACATAGTAATCGAACCCAGGACCTCATGCTCAGCAGTAGCACTTCTGACTACTAGACCAACGAGGCAGTCAGTGCGATGTTATGTTATAATAAAATAGCTGTTCATTTTCTAAACATATTTAATAAATAATTATATTACTATCGATCCATCTATGTCGTCACATCCGGGGTACCGCGCCGAACAGTCATCAATTTCAACATGTGCCGCGTCGTATTCTTTATGTTCATCGTATATAAACTCTTCGCCTTTCGGTAATCTGTAATTAAAATAAAGGTATTAAACTAAAACTCCACTTACATTTATTTAAAAACTTTCAGTCACTGACATGAAATTAAGAGTAGAAATGTGGATGTGGAGAGATATGGAAGACCAAGGATACTATGGATAGCAAAGATGATATTATAGCTTGAAGGGGAGTGAATGCGTAGATATAAGCTAAAAGAGATGTATCAAGCACGATTAGTGATGATTGGGTCATGCCTAGGTCCAGCAGTGGAAGTTTGACTGAATATATAATTGATTGATGATTGATAATTGTTGATACTTACGTGAACACAGCTCTTAGGAATTCCTGCAGGAATGTCCCCTGGTTAGGAGTCCGCTGGGCCGCCTCGCACAGTTTGTAAAGAACGCACTGCCGCCCGTCTCGACCCATCCTGCATAGGTTAAGTTAAGCTTATTAGATTGGAACCTATCTACTGCATGGATTGGGCTGCATAATTAATAAGATCCCTTGCAATGCAGGGGGACACTAGAAGCTAGATATACAGAAAGGAAAAAACAAAGGAATCAAAGGAGGAGGAAGGAACTAAGGAGGTTATACATATCATCGCAAATTTAAATCCCATACAATTGGTTGAGCTTACCCAGACAACGACCAGCAGATACAAATATTGATTTATTTATAAAAATGACGTGTCAGTACACACGTGTTAGTGTACACGCTAATCTCCGAAACCCAACCGATTTCAATGATATTTTGTGAATGTGTATGGTTGGTTCCAGCTTGAAAGATAGATAGTTTTGAATCCGATAGGTGGCGCTCCATGCGAAGCATGGGCAGGTAGCTAGTTGATTTATAAAAATTGAAGACAGGTTTTCTAAATGTTTATAGATGTGTAATTTGTTTCAGTCATTGTACTAGCAAAATCTTAACCATAGTATCCTGTATTTAATACTTACGCTGATAACAGTATCTCAATCTTTGCATACAGATCCACTCTATTGCTTCTATGGAACTCTATACTGTCCTTGTCCAAATGCTGCGCCTTCAAATAGTCGCTTTTCAAATGTTTCTCATGCATCTTTTTCCGATCTATCTTCAGTTTTAGTTTCTCTTTGAACGACAGTGTTTCGTCTTCTATACTTCTTTTAGCGAAAGCTGGATTCACTATCAGTCTCCTGAAAAAGCAATTGCAATAATTCACACAAAAATTCTGTATAATTCCAACAAAACAAATTCAAATTTTAAAAAAAATCAAAAAAAAAAAGTTCAAATTTCTACATTTATATCTGTAATTTTTATGGTGTACCTTCATAATATATTCTATCTTCTATCTATCTAATTTCACAATGTGTTCAAATTAGCATTTAGCTTTTTCATTATTATAAACAGTGTATCATGCATGAAATCATGATACAAATCAATGTGGTGTGGATGATGAGTATAAGATTTAGTCGCAAGTGCAGCAGACAGATACCAGCGCGTTCTCTGCTTAGAAATAATAACATAAGACCGGTTTTGCCTTGTGTCTGTTGCAAACGATCATCGGGATTCCCATGGGCAAAAGTGGATGTCCCCTTTTGCTTAAGGTATCGGTATGAGTTTGTCTATTCAGTCGGTATTGATTTCCTATTCGCAAAACAAAGATCTGAAATGAGGGGCAATTCCCTTATTTTAAAAAGTGGTCGCTTTCTAATCTCAGTCATAATCTGTCAAAAATACAAAAAAAATACACATACATTTTTGACAAGTTTTTGACATCCATTGCTGCTGAGATGAGTTTGAAAATATATTTTTAACGTTTCTATATACGGGATTTGGCCTTCTGATGTCTTCCTATAAGCAGGCATTACTCTCATTACATTAAATATAAACATACCTTTTATAAGGAACTTTAGCAATAATTCGTCCCCTATCATCCAAGTAGTTGATAGTCCTGACATCATCGTTCCTACGCAGACCTGTCCCAGAGTCCTTGAACATGTGGAATATCTTGGGGTCTGTTGGCAGATTCCAAGCAAGACCAGCAGTGCTGCCGAAGAGGAAGATGTCGCCAATGGGGATCAACGCCGCCGTTTGACAGCAGAATACTGGAAATACAGAAATTAAAAACATTAGTGACGGTTCAACCTTAAAGTCATCCCATCACTACTCAAGACTGATAGAATTAAAGACACTTAAAAAGGAGGTTGTTTGTTTATTTATTTATTTATTTATTTATTTAAACTTTTCACACTTAAAAAAGTACAAAGGCGGACTTAATGCCTTAGGCATTCTCTACCAGTCAACCAAGGGTGGTGAAGAGATTAGATGGCAGGTGCTCTGTTAGAAATGGAACAATTTGTACATAAATAAGTCATAAACTTATAATACACATACATACATTTGTTGCTTTTTTAATTTCAACCTTCTAGTCTCTCCTATAGTGACTTAAAAACAGGTAAACTATGAGTTTGACTAGGTGCTGCTACATTAAATGCCTAAGCAATTTAGATTCCAAACCCGGAAAAACGAATAACCGAATCATTTATTTCTAATTCCAATGATGAAACTTTTGACACAGATAAATAGTTTATAATTGACTACTGAAAATCTCGCCCCGAGTACCAATGCAATAAATATGTGTCGAGATTTGCATCGTGATGTAAACAAGCTCTAACTAAGCGCTACTTCTCCGAACGGTTGTGTTATGAATTAGCTGGTTTACCTAGATTTTCAGACTAATTTTAATATGAGACTTTAAGCTAATAAATCAACATCAGTGAATGAAATAGAACTTGCAAGAATACATTAAATAAAAAATTCTGACATTATTAACAATTCAAACAATATCACGAAAGGAGACCTTCCAATTAAGAATTAACAGTCTGCATATTTAGTCCAAGCACAAGAATGTCAAACAATGTCTCAACAAGTATTCTTTGGCACTTGCCTCAATACTTGAATAGTCACCAAATAAAGAATTCCAACTGTTGCACTTTAAAAAGGAAAGCTGAAAATATTATCTCATTACGGATCAAATGCTTTGCACACATAAGTATTCACATACCAAGCTGCAGAGAGCTTCCATCTGGAAATATTACGAATCTCTTTCGTCTCGACAACGCTCTTGATCCTTCATTTTCCTCGTGAATTTCATTTACCGTATTATTTCCATTGTCCCTTACATTTTCACTAATTACTGTCTGTAAAACTAGGAACGTTACGGAATATGAAAAGAGACTATTCATGTTTGGAACAATACCGAACAGATTCAAAATTTTATTTTCAATATACGAATACAACCTGTTCCTAACGGATTTTATTTAGAACTGGCCACACGGATGTCTTGTCAAACTCAAAGATTCTAAATATGATTTTCAAAACGTAATTCAGAGTTGCCCGTTGTGAATCATAAAATATACTGTCCCGTTCTTGAACTATAGAAAACCTAATGTAACAAATGAAACTGTCAATTAACACTGTGTAAATTGATTTACTGTTAACTTCGTGCGACAATTTAGAATGTTAAAAACATAAAATGTTTGCTTAGAAACAAAGAAAGCAATCGTAGGCCTTATTAGAGTGGCAGTGTTTTATTGCTTTCAATTCCGATTGAATGAGGGTTTGTTAAGAAATAATAATATATTAAATAAAACAAAACACCGGTCAATGGTTTATTCACCCTTAGATTTTTAATGATCATAAAACCTACACACGGAATAAAACAATAATTTAATCTTACTATAATGAGGTAAGACATGAGGTCGAGAAGAAAACATAAAATCTCCTCTTTATTAAATTATGTATTACATTACAGAAGTAACTAAAATAAAATAAATTGATTAATCTAAAAACAAAAGGCAAGCTTATCACCAATGATTTATCGACGAAAGGCTTGCCAGATAAATCTTCTATCATACATTCTAATACACTTAAGGAATTAAACCCTTTCCTTTAATACCTTTAGTCCCTTTTTTACCTTAACAGTTTTCTAAAATAATGCTCTTGCATGAATCAATTCAATAATATCAGTCAAATTTTAGACTAGTATTATCAAATAAAGTTATATTGTATTCTCGAATCAAAAGGCACTCAATAGCGGGGCAATAACACTGGCCTCTAACTATTATTTATTTTAGTGTTACCAAGTTTACTCTTAATTAATTCGTCTACAAATGGTAAAAGTAAACCATTAGACTGTAAAAATGAAAACACAAGATTCCACTTTATATAGGAACTGCAAACAGTAATCGGCCAACATTACTTGAGCTCTCAAACGCAGGAGCTAGTTGAACTAGGTAGGTCACAGACGAGCGACTGAATTCGGTGGCCTATTTTTGTTAGTAAGAAGTGTACGATATTGTGTGAATGCAACGATGCAAAAGAGATGAAGCACGTAGATAAATCTAAACCAGTTTTGTGAGTTCAAAGATTAGGACTTTTTAAATTGTAGGTATTGATTTATTGACAGTGATCTTCACAGACTGGTCCACATAAACCCTTCATGATACTACGGTAATAATTTTATTAAGAGTTGCTTTTTTTTTCCAAGAACAAAGTATTCCTAAAAAGCACAATTTTGAATTTTACTGAATGCATTTCAGTATCATGTTTTGGCTTTCGTCACCTAAAATTATGTTGACAGAAATATCTCTAGGTTTTTTTTTATCTACAAAAGGTCTCCCGTTTGCAACCCCTAGTAAGCAAATCTTGCCGCGTCTGGTTCGAGCAGGGGCTCATCACATTCTGGATACAGTTCATCACAGGAACCCGTTGCTGAGAGCGCTTCGTCGTATTCACCGTGTTTGTCTTTTACACCCACTGAGTTTTTTGGTAAACTGAAAATAGACATGAAAATAGACTCAAATTAGGTATTTTTAGTCTGGAACCAAAGTAAATGCATCGTTGTAGTCTCTGTTACGAGTTACGGAAAGTATTGCCAATATTTAATTTAACGTTGTGTCTTGAAGTGAAAATAAATAACTTATAAATTAAATTAAACGTAAATTAAAATCAGCTAAGGATCTCTTTATTATTTCCTAGGAAGACTATAATACCAGCTCATTTTCACAGATTTTGTAATACTGCCCACTTAACTACATTTGGAACAATGGCGATTTTTTAAAGACCAGCGGGATAATTGCAATGCCAATTATTAGTATTTTACGCAATTACAGAGTATAATAGTACATCTATGGTTATCTATACAAATAAATAAAATTGAAGTATCTGTTTGTAATGACAAAATAACAGCTTTTTACTTAATGCTTATGAAAGTACGTATATATACGGTACTTATAACAAAAAAGCTATTTTAAAAATTTTGTCTGTCTGTTTGTTCCAGCTTATCTCCGAACCGGCTGGACCGATTTTAACGGGACTTTCACTGGCAGATAGCTGATGCTATAAGGAGTAACTTAAGTTTATTTTATTTTAGAAAAAGAACTAGGGTCCCGCCAAAAAAAATTAAAACCCATGAAATTGTGAACAAAATCCGATTCAAATAGGGAAGTGTTGACATCCACGCGGGTGATTCAGTGGGCAACAGCTTGTATCAAATAATTACAGTTTGACAACGGCAATCAAAGTTTCTATC
Source organism: Fissipunctia ypsillon (assembly GCA_947568875.1). Lineage (NCBI taxonomy): Eukaryota > Metazoa > Arthropoda > Insecta > Lepidoptera > Noctuidae > Fissipunctia > Fissipunctia ypsillon. Next base: position 4,781,199 of record OX387655.1, read on the forward strand.
GTTTGTTTACGGAAAAACCGAAATATAGCGAAAAAAAATGTGACTATCGACCAACAGAAATGTATTTATATTGCTACCTAAAATTAATATAGATTCTGTCACTCCCATATTGGACCAGTCACATTTAATTCGGCAAATTTCCGTTTTTCCGAAAATAAACGATGGAACCTTTGAACGTAGTCAAACTGTATGTCTTTTAAAATCCAGCCACTTGTGGCTTGTAACAAAATCTCTCGTAATTATATTCTTAATTATTAAATTTCGAAACTCCTAATTAATTATTCAAATTTAATTATGTATATTCGAGCTTAAGCTTGTCGTAGTTAATCATGAATCATTAGATTTTGTTTTTTTAGAGTTCGTAATGAGGTTTGTTAGAATTTCAATAATAAAACATTAACTTGCGTTTTTAATTTTATTGAAACGAAAATTATCAAAAACTTCTAGCGCTTGCCATACTCGTATGCCTGTAAGGGTGAAAATAAACATGCCTGTAGCGGGTCCAGCCGGGGTTGCGGGATGTTCGAAAGAGTTACCGTGGCCCCGGCACAGGCAACAGAAGGAACACGGGTGGGTTTTAGTCAGTAAAAGTCTGACACGCCCTCCCGCTCCGCCCAGAGCGGGAGAAGTCATCTGATGATTACCCATCCGCAAAAAAAAAAATGCGGGTACAAAACTATGCAAGTAGCTGGCATGCCATTGTGACATTGACCAATCAGAAGTTGTTATGGCACACGGCATCCCAGCTGCTTGCATAGTTTTGTACCAGCTACAGGCATGTGTATTTTCATCCGTACTTAACTGAGAAAATATTTCAAAATTGCACCTGGAGACTAACTTGGGTGGAACCAAACCAATCAAAATATGTATTGGTTTGAATATAAGTACTATCGTCAATTGGTTATCGTTAGGACTAAGATTTTAGTCAGTAAAAGTCTGACACGTCCTCCCGCTCCGCCCAGAGAGGGAGAAGTCATATTATGAATTCCCATCCCAAAAGAGAAAAAGACTCAGACTTATGTTACTTTAGTAATAAGTTAGAGAAGTGGTTCATCGTCCATCATCATCGCCATCTCGTATAAAATACACAATGGTCTTACTTACGTGAAAACGGCCCTCAGAAGTTCTTGGAAGAACTCGCCTTGGGGTTGGTCCTGTGTTTGACCGACCAGGCATAATGATTTTAGTACACAGTCCTTGCCGTTCACACCGAGCCTGAAAAAGGAAGCAATAAAACTTGAACATGACTTTATTTTAAACAAACTTTAGTTGACATTGTTTGTCAAACAGAAACGTTTTATGAATTAAGCCAAGCTTTTGACACAGTCAACAACACAGAACGTTCTGTAAATAAGCACCTTATTTTTTCCGTTTGATGTTAGCTTAAAAACGCGACGCGAAAAACCACAATATTCAAAAATAAAAATCATAAAAAACAATCAAAACCTAAAATCGTTTTACACGAGGAATAACCACGCGACATAATACCGACCCGTGTAGCATCGTCTCTATTTTCTGGTACAGCGAGGCGCGACTGCTCCTGTGATACTCGACGCTCCGCTGCGCCATGCGTCCGTTCAAATATTCTCGTTTGTTTTCCGAAGCATGCATCTGTTTCCTGTCTATTTTGAATTTCTCTAAAGTTCCTTTTTTGTCCGGCCAGTCCACACTGCGTTTCGCGAAAGCAGGATTTACTATGGGTTTTCTGAAAGTTGTTCATGGATAGTTAATTCCGCATAGTTTGTAGTCTGTCTACTAGGGTTTGTAATTAAGCTGGCAGTTTTTATGTTTCAATTTGTGTTTCTATGTCAGGGTTTTATTAAAGTGGTGTGTTAAAGGATATTGACTCGTCTGTAATAGAATTAAGCGTCTAAAATGGTATTAAATATACATCGTTGATCAAATCAATAACTATTTAAAAATACAATTACTTTCTTCAAAGCACTTAATTTTCGTAGCTGATTTTTAAATATATTAATCTGGTCACACAAGTCTCAGACAGCAAGTTCCTACTTCTGCAAGTTAGCAAACGCGACATTAATTATTTGCCTAAGTTAGGTGTTAGGGCTCGTTAGACTGAGAGAAGTTAGCCCGTACGTTACAAGTCTGTTCAGAATTCATTTCAAAGACTGTGTTCAGACCATTCACTACCTGATTTCCATTTTAACTTCGTGTAGGTATGAGTGTTTTTCTATCAAACTGGATTACTTGTAGAAGATTACATCATGGCATTTTAATAAGGGGATCAATATAAGCTCCATACAAGGAATTTAATTGGAAGGTAAATAAATCAAGATTCTCTTGGTCTGTATTTTTGTCTGTCAATGACTGCAGTAATAAATAATAATTATTGGAAGTGTGTTCGATACAACACTAGAATGAATGGTACGGCATTGTACAAAAACAACATACTAAAGTATGCCACTAATTTTCCTGTGTTACCTGTGATATGGCTTCTTATCAATAACCCTACCATACTCATCAGTATAGTATATTGTTTTGGTATCTACCCTCCGATGGAGAGGGTCAGCATGGTGGTTGAATGGCGAGTACGGGTCCTGAGGCAACTCCCATGCTAAAGCTGCGGTCGATCCGTATAAGAAAATGTCTCCGATCTCGAAGATCATGGGATATGTGGTACAGAATACTGGAAAAGAAATGTGAAGGTAATATGAACAGTTGCTAACTGCGTGACATCTACGTGGCATCCACGCTGCGAGTACACAATATGGTACTTGAAACAAAATTAAAAAGTCTCAATTTAACGTGCATTCGTCAACTATCTAAGTAGTATCGCATTCTTCTTAAAATTTCCTATTAAATACTCGAGCGGGAAACCAATCCAAAATTAAAACACTTGGTTGATGCACCAACAAAATAGAAGCTGTCATGTTAAAGCATTACCTATTAGATGGTTAATTAGTGCATTAGATGCTCCTACTGCAAAACCGGATATAGCGTTAGTGTAATATATACTAAACACTTCATCCTTTCAGGAAAATTAGTGAATAGATTCCCAGTCGTATAAACATGAACGTTCGAGATTCCACAGTACTCCAACATTTCCTAATTTAGACGAGGATTTACTTTACAAATGATTCGGCAGAATCTGGTATAACAACGTTCTCATGTTTTGAGGAGCACATTACATCACAGCTTCATTTGTTAGGAGCTCAGTGCAATTGCCCGCTCGTAATGTTGGACCGCACAGCATCCAATATGCTGTTTAGATTTTTGTGGCTTTTCAGATTTGAGCAGTCCGAACGAGTGGTGAATTAAAAATGGCTGAGCCGGTGGCAAGTGCTTCTGAATTTGGGAACATGTGTTGATACCGATAGTGTTAATTATGTTGTTTTGCTACTGTTTGATAATATAACTACTTTGCAAATGGTTTGTTCTAACAGTGAACAGATTAAAAGCAACGATAGATTTATAAATGGACATTACTTGTATAATTTATAATGCACAGTCAAAGTTACATTGATGAGCTCACCTTCATAGTTATTATAGAAACATAAACGTAAAACATTGTAGACTTACCTAATTGAAGAGAGCTGCCTTCAGGAAATATGATGAATCTTTTCCTCCTTGACAAGATCTCACTTTTCTTGTGTACTTCTACTTCATCAAGTGTATCATTAACCTGTACTTGGGCTTGAGCTCCCAACACCATTAATAGCAACACTGAATTTATTATTAAATTCATTTTTATTATCATTTTCTTTAATTGACTTTCCTTCTCCCAATTAAAGGATTTCAGTCATCTGCACTTCTTTGTTTTCTTCTAAATTCACAATATTTAATCGATTTTAATCTTCTTCTTTTATATCAGTATTATTTTCCAAATCTCCTTTTTATTTTTCTATTTCTTTATGTGTAAAGCAAAGTATCGCATTCAGGTTTAACTTAACAGTGTCAAGATTATCTGCGGCTAACGTACCGTTGATCACGACTAACAAATAATAGCTAACCGTTAACTCATCATCTACAGGATGGTTATTTTCATGCATAACCAGTCAAACTATTTCCAAAAATTACTCCGTCAGGTTTCTGAATTCATTATGAGCAAAATTATGTTATAAGTGTGGTAAACTTGACAAAGTAACTGAAAATTTCTGATTAAAGCTATTATTATTATTAATTGTTGATAGCATGAAATTATAATCGGTTTCTGTACTTTTATCGAAATTATTTACACTTTAATTCATTGGGGTTTTTAAATCGATGTTGTATTATTTATTTATGCTAAAAGGCTTTTAAATTATAAAACACCATGTATAAATACCACAACGAATTACCAAAAATTTTAGGTCAGGTCATAGAATAGCCATTATATGAATGAAAAAATCAAATAAATCCTACTTTCTTGAAATAGTTTAGTTCATTTTCACTTACAGTCCCATCGCATGGCGCTTTATACCTTTCATATTAATACAGTTACAGGTAGTTCATGATTTTTTTTTATTTTTGTTTCAAAAGTGAGATCTAGTCTGATCTAGTTGTTACATTTAAAACAAAACAAAAATTAATTTGGTAAGTGCTTGTGTTAAAATGATAAAAGATGCAATAGTGCTTAAATAATCAAAAGGCGTCTTGCCGTAAGCTGATCTCAACGATTTAAATAATATTTGTACCATTTAACACCTTGCAACTGACCTGTAACAATTTTCTAAAAAAATATATTTTTGAGCATATTTCTACGAATTTTCTCTATTTACAATTTTATAACGGATTAAAAATCACGATGTAAACTGAACGTTACATGACTCGTACAATCGTGTTTACCTTATTTTCACAAAGTTATTACAGTATTTAATTTTTTGTATTCAGCTTGGATCACCATTATTTATATAAAAATACCTCCAGCTTCTCCTCCAACATACATAAAGACTAGCTTTCCGAATTAACTATTCCGTGAAACAACACGGCATTGAAAATATTTTTTGGATTCAGATTCCAACTTTTAAAATTAGAGCCTTATAATAAACCAGCATACACATTAGCGGAACAAAACTTGCACAGACAAATATGAACAAATTCATTCCACTTGTGTTGATATGCTACATAAGTGTTGTAGCATTCATTCTAATCGATGTAGGCAAGGCTAATGATACAAAGGCGGTGCTGCATAGAAGCAGGCGGTATCTATCCTTCTTGAATATGACGCGGTTCTATGTGAGTATAAAGATACATTTATTTTTTGAACAAATACCGTATCGTACATATATCGTACGATGTCACCATATGTGACGTTTATCACCTTTGGAAGCACGAGAGTTGAGTAAACGCTCTTGCTACCTATGATGTATTGTGACGTCACGAGAGAAAATTTTTAAAAATGTGTTAAAGTTAAATGGCGCTTGGGACCTTCTGACAATATTATTCTTCTTATATACCTACCGAATATTGATTAAAAGGCGACTTAACAGAGGGAAATAACTTTTAATTTTAAAACCATTTAACATGAATTTAATGTTTCTAAAACAATAAACGATAGGTCTATACTTCAAGGCCCTTTCCGGCGAAGACAGTACATATTTCAACGATTTTTTCAAATAGTATCTAAAAGCTTTATAATGATCCCTTAACATAATACGTCTCTTGTACCTCCACCAATTTTAATTAGAATTACTACATGCCTACAAACCATTTCCAATAATAATATTCGTAAAATTTTCAGCTAAAATTCAACTTCAAAGCGAACATAATTCCTTGGAACCAGCTGTTCGCACAAGCAATAGGGTTCCGCATGAACTGGAACGCACCTTCGCCTAATTTTCGTACCTTCCACCGCATTCATCGCAGGGATATTTATGATTATGTGGAGACGCTGTTAGATAAGTAAGAATGATTTACGTATTTTAATAGTTCATGGAGTACTATAAAAATATCTTTTCAAAACGTTGAACGACAGGATTAAGTCGCTGCAAAAAACTAAATTAAAATAGCTAGTATGATGTTGATTAGTCTATCGCCACTATTATACTAGCCTATCCTTCTAAAGTATCGGCCTATTACAGCACTGGTTGCAATGAGCTCTATTCCTAACAGGACTCCCTCATCTTTATTTAAACCTACTCTGAAGTCACCTTTGAAAAGAAACCAGTGACTTGCATTGCCCCTGTATCATTTCAAAACTACACTTCGAACACAGCAAAGATCTAATAACAATGCTAATGATCAATTTCAAATATAGACACAGCTGCAGTTCAAAAACAATCATAAAATATTTGAATTTAAAAACAACCAAAAAACTCTTCCTTTTGCAGAAACGGACTAGACGGCTTCCATTGCGTGCGACGTGCCATCTGCGAGATGCAAACGATCTCGGAACCCAACGTTATATACCACAGACTTTTAAAAATGGTTTTTAGGTAATAAACTTCTTTCATATGCACGTATACAGATTCTGTAATAGGATTTATTTATATGGTAATCGAGAAACAAAGAATAGATGTATATAAATGCTAGACGAGCGAGTGATTCCAGTTTAGAGGAATTTATTCTTTTTACATCTCGTGATGGCTAGATTCGTGTAGACCGTTTGCATGAGCAAGAACCGTCACTTGATGCCTGATTTTGTTGAAATAGACAGTGTGGAGAGTAAGTCTGAAATTGACACCGGTGACTGAAAAGTTGTGTGAAAACGGTTGTCATGGTAAGAAGATGTGATGCGGAGGAATGAGGGAAATGTCGAGTGAAAAGTTTTCAATATGAATGTGAAGAAGACCAAAGAAACGATGGATAAACTGTGGTTGGAAAAGGTGATAACTGAAATGATGACTAATTGAGAAGTATGGATGAAGAAGACATATCTGCGCGGACCTTAAAAAAAAATTGCGACAAGGGCAAGGAAATGATCAAATAGACCAAGTGGGCTTCTACTGTCGAACTAGATCAAAATAATAATGGAACTAGTGATGCAGTAGCGTGGCGCCAACGCGGGAAGATATTTATAAGCGGACACTGTTAGGAATTCAGAACATTTTTTAACATGCACCGCAGAAACCACACAGCACGGAATCGCCACGCCGGCCGCGTCTAGAGCGTCAATACTAATAAAATTGGTGGCACCAAAAGTGCCTTGAACGCGCAACTTCTGTCACGGAGCACCTTCAAAGCCGTCAGTATCTGTGCTTGATTTGTGTCGTAGTGCTAGCAAAGGTGACACGGTTGGCTTGTATAAAAAGAGTTGACCGAGGTGTCTCCGTGCTCTATGGTGGAAATTGTCATAGCAATCTGACGACATTATTTTCTTCTTTTAAGCTTCTGCTTCTCTTAATCGTTTATGTATTTCATATTTCAGGAGAATATCATCAGCTACCGAGCGATGGCACAATACAACTTCAGAAGATTGTAATACTTCATTGTCCACGTGTCCCTTATCACTGCTTCAAGTTGCACCTTACACGGATATTGCTTAATTTTAAGAGTCTGTAAACCAAATGAATTTTTTTGTGAAAAGTTAGAATATTTGTTTTATTGAGTTTAAACCTTGTTATGACGACTCTAAATGACGGTAAATGAACATTTGCCCAAGTTGATGGGAAAGATAAATAATATCATCATCTGCCTAGCATTTTCCCAACTATATTGGGGTCGGCTTCCAGTCTAACCGGATGCAGCTGAATATCAGTATTTTGCATGGAGCATGGGATTTTGCGTGGATGGTCTATCTGACCTCCACAACCCAGTTACTGGGTAATACGATACCCCTTGGTCAGACTGGTTGTCAGACTTTCGGGCTTCTGACGACACGTAACGACTGTCAAAGATCCACGAATGACAGCCGGGACTAACGGCTTAACGTGCTTTCCGAGGCACAGAGGAGTCTTGATATGTAAAGATGGTCACCCATCCACAGGCCAACCGCAGCAAGCGTAGCTTAACCTGATCGATCAACCCGTGCGGCTGTTATTACTTGCCCGCCACAAGCCCAAAGGTAAATAATATCGCCCATCGAATAATGAACAAAAAGTCATTTTACAACATTATTTTGTTAAAGAAAAAGTGTTATAATAATTATAATTTATTTTTAGTATTGTTTTTACAAATTATGTCAATATAAACTCGTTTTGAAGTTTATAGTTCGAATTTTACGATATGAGAGTAGATAAAATAAAATAATACAAAATATGCAGTTTTAGTAAATCTTGTCAAAATTAGGCATTTTTTTAATCACATCTCAAAAAACAGTTAATACTCTGTGATTTTAATAGGAAAAAGTTTTTAAATTGTTGCAAATACCTAAAATAACAATTAGTCTAGATTCCCAGTATGGTTTGGCCCTAACCTCTTAACAATTCGTGCTTTCTTTCCTACATTCTAAAACAGTGGCAGACTCAACCCACATCCAATAAACTAGTTTACGTTGTCCAAATACAATAATTGTTGATAAACAATACATCAAATATGACCTCCTTAGAGGTCTGTATGAGACAGTTATTCGTTTGAATATTGTCGCTTTTATTATTTCTATGTTACACTTCATCTTTACAGTGTGTTGTGCAAAAAAGTTGTGTTTAAAAAACTCCATTGGAAAAAAATGTGACATTTAATCCAAGATTTCATATGAACAATATTAGGAGAGACATTATGTGAATAAGGTTAATTCATTCTGTAGAGGATAGAATCCGTGTGTATATTGATAAAAGTGGAATTAATTTTAATCATTTGGATTGCATTGCTCACTGAATCAGTAAAAGCATAAATGAGAAAATGAACACAATTTGCACGAAATACCCGACGGGCTGAAATTATTGGCCCACATTTTTATAATTAGAACTTAAGTTTAAAACAATATTTATATAAATAATAACGATGAAGTAAATTGTACTGTGGCTGCCTGCTTAACTGAAGCGAGTATCAAACTTTTACAAATATAGAATAGAGTTTATGCTTTTAATTTGTGTTAAGTATAACATTGGCAACAAAATGAACAAATACATTCACGTGTGTGTGGTGTGCTATATTTGTTTCGTAGTGTTTGTACTTATAGACGTTGGCAAGGCTAATGATTCTACCAATCACCGCCAAAGAAGATACCTAAGTTTCAAGAATATGTCGCATTTCTTCGTAAGTATTTTTATTATACTTTTTCATGTCTTGGCCATACTTATCATAAATGGCTGATAATTTTTTCTTCCTATCAGTATTCATATCTACAGTTGAAGAAATTTACTTATGATGACAACTGATGCATGGGATGAGTTGTCAACGGATCAAACGGAACGTATCAGTATAATATAAAATCTAATTGGATAATTAATCTTGATATTATATAAGTTTATCTACCTCTCCGTAGGTATACATATTGTTAAAGTTTATGTTTATGTGAATAAAAAAATATTTTAATTATTTATTATTTACAGATTCAAAAACGCTGGGTTTGCCATCACTAATGCTTAGTCAATCTAGTTTTGAGCATGATGCAATTGATTTGAACCTCGTGATAATATTACAACTATTTATAACTTACCTTGTGTTTATAATAAAGATGTCTAATTGCCATGATGTTAACCGATTTCAGCTCCGCTTCAACTTCAAGGCCAACATGGTGCCGTGGAACCAGATCTTCGCTCAAGCCCTCGGGTTCCGCATGAACTGGGATGCTCCACCAGACACCTTCCACCCTTATAGAAACCATTTTATCCATAGAAGAACTATTTATAGCCATACAGAGACTCTTTTAGACAAGTAAGCAATGTATTTATTTAATTTGTCAGTGATGTGGTCTTCATTTAAAGAACATTGACTCTGCTGTGAATTAATCTAATGTTTTCTTCTGATAATACACTATTATGTGACCTTTATAAGTAATACAGTCCTTACTCTATGCAGAGTAGAAGTCACACAGATATAGAATGTCACACTCTTTCATATGTTAATTCTTATTTTCGTCTTTTGCTCTTCATTTTCATATTTCCTAACTCTTTTACGGATCTCTGACTAACCTCTTTTTTTTCCATCCATATAAATAAAATTGAAATGCTGTTCGTTGGTAAGCGCATCACTTGAGACTTTGAGAGGCAAGACCGCTTTGGCTATTTTTTTGTTTTAAAATGTTCATAATAGTCCCAATTAGGTTTATATGGAGAAAAAAAAAATTGGAAAAATATCCCGGAAATTTTTCAAATTCGGGAAAATTGAACATCCTTTTTTCTATGGGGTTTTTGTATAAGTTATTGTCTGTCGGGTCAGCTAGTAAAGAATAAATATCACATATTAGCTTCACAAGTTTTTCAGACCCCTACCCTCATTCTTGCAATAAATATCTGTTTATTTTTGGGTTAGTATCGCACCCAAAAGACTGTGCTAACTAATACAAATAGCATAAACCAATAGATAACTTTCTCTTACAGGAAAAATATGTCTTTTTTACAGTATACATAACTACTTGTGTTACATACCTTTCATATTATCAGAGATGATGACAATGATCAATCTTCATTTCTTACTTAACAATGAAAGAATTATTTATATATGAGTTAATTAATTATTTCGATGGATCTTAATCAGTCAACAATGTAACAAAAGTCCTAAAACAGACTAAGCTACTTACTTTAATATTGAATCAGTAGACTAGAAGATACAGGTTTTCTGGCTTTGCTGTCTGCATTTTAACAGAGATACATTTCATCTGCATAATATTAATGTTTCAAAATGTCTGAAAATTTAAAAGTCGACTTTAGTTTTACCGTGCAAAAAGCACTGCCTAACAATAACATTGTTCACAGCACCAACTTTATCCCCTTTCATACACACTTCAATATAAATACATAAATTCATAAAATACCATACACATTCACCAAAAATAAATTGATTGCCCTAGGAACGGCCTGAATGGGTTCCACTGCGTCCGGCGAGCCATTTGCGAAATGGAAACGATCCCTAAACCACGAAAAATATACCACAAACTTTTAAAAATGGTTTTCAGGTAATATAAAATGGCATTTTTAATGAAATTATGTTCTTAAGTGACGCCCGTTGAAACGCTGAAATCAAATTACGAGCAAATTTTACGCCAAAATGGACATTCACGTTCGGAAATTACAACGTGGGTCTGGTTCAAACAAAAGTTTAAGGTTCAGTTTGGAACATTATTTCTGGGAATTAGATTTTGAATCAGAAGTTATTGTTAATGGAGTATTAAAGTTGTATGAAGTATATTAGAATTACGAATCATCATATATGACCTCTTCTTTTTATATTATGCTCTGTTTCAAAAATTAGAAAACATGAAAAAAAAAACTATGCACTTTTCGAACAATATTACAAAATAATTCAAAGCATTAAAGCATTCAAAATATACATCAAAATATACCCAGTCCACCAGTATTAAATAAGTAAGAAAATTAATTGAATTTTTGTTTATTTTCAGACAACAATCATCGGTCACAGACAAATGGCACAACAAAACAACTGAAGACTGTGAAGTTTCCCTATCATCTTGTCCATTTTCTTTTCTAGATGTGTCTCTATTTACAGATATTTAATTTTGAACCTAAGTCAAAAGTCAGAGATTTCAATCTGTCGAGTCACAAGTCATATAACATCTCTCTTTTGTAAATATTTTAAGTCTTGTCTGAGTACAATGGTAAAAAATATTTATTTATAAATAATATTATGATGGGTTAATTAATTATAATTTTATTTCATAAAATAAAATAAAGAAAAGAAACGACTGATCTTAACCAAAAATTATACCTGAAAAAGCTATCTTAGTCCTCAATCAATTTGCAAGTTGTCAGTTTGTTTCAGGAACTCATCAATAAAGGCGATAAATTATTAATAGGTACCTACTTATTTAGAAGATCTATGAGCCTTCAGAGTGTAATAGATAGATTTTGCGTTCTAAAAAGTCATTTCCCTGTTTTATTTATCCCCTGATGCTCGTAAATGAAGGGCCTTAACACATTAGGTAGCAACCTGTTACTACTAACGTACCTATGTGTCTACATACTTAATACTTAATATAAGCATTGTGATTAGGATAGTGATTATAAGGTTAAAAATAACTAAGTATAGAAGAGTGAGAGAGGAGAATCTGATGCTATGGTACAACTTAGAAGAGCCTTTTAATAATAATAAAACCGTCAGCCTTATTGTCCCATTGCAGGACAATCACCTCTTCTCATACAGAGAAGGCACGAGCATTGATCATCACGCTTGTTCAAGACTGGTTGGCGATTTCAGACTTATATTAACTATAAGATCAGGTTTCCTCACGTTGTTTCTCCTTCAGCGATGTTAGTCATGTCCAAGATAATCTTAGAAATAACATAATTATGATACGACTAGCATCGCTCTGTGGTTTCACCCGCATAAGTCTCGATCCCGTAGGGATATCGGAATAAAAGGTATTTTACGTGTTGATCCAGGTCATAAACTATTTGTATGCCAAATATCATCAAAATCCGTTCAATAGTTTTTGCGTGAAAGAATAACAAACATCCATCCATCCATTCTCACAAGCTTTCGCATTTATAATATTAATATAGTAGGAAGTAGGATAATGTCACAAAGGTAGGTAATTGCCGAATTTGAACCAACAACCTCGTGCATGAGAGGCCAGGCCTTAACCACTGGACCATCGCGGCGTCCAGCGGTTAAGGTTTAATAAATAAAAAAAAAACAATAGAAACTGAAATAATTTATTTGCTTACAATGTTAGTAAAGTAAAATGTATAGGGACTATTCTACTTTATGATTTATATAAATAGAATTTAATTAGTAGGTACTTATTATCATAACAGCCGACGTTCGCAAGAACGTAAAAATATCGCGGCGCTTTTTTTTCGCGCACTGGATTTTCAACGCTCTGCTTAGCGCCGTGAGATGAAAAGCGAACAATGTGTTTTTCGACGCGTTGGAATGCACTCTTTTGGATTCTCAATGCTCGGTTCAACACCGAGAGTTGAAAATCCAGTGCGCGATAAAATCCCGCCGCGATAATTTTACGTCCGTGCGTACGTCGGCTAACTCTTTGCCAATTAGGTATTTAGTAATACAATATGAAAATAAATGTATGTAAAATAGAATATGAAAATAAATGTATGTAAAATAGAATATAAATTATCTAAAATATTGTAGTAATAGCATAACAATAACTAACTAACAATCGCTATCTTAACTAGTAATCGAGAAGTCTTGATTAACATTCTTTTCTGTACAGAATTTGGGAGAGCCTGAATCCATCTGCGAGAGGCCGGATTCTTTGAAGAAATACACAGTCCCCTTTCATAAAGAGAGGAGTAGACCTTTCTCTTCAAAACACCTAAAAAAATACAAGTCGGTGCAAAAAATCTGACACCCGAACAAGAATGAGAGAGACTCGTCCTACCCAACTAATGACGTCATATAATAATGTGCCACTAACAAGCTGTTCTCGGATGCCTGCTCGACGAGTACAGCCATTTTTAATTAAATTATTCGCTGGAGTTCTAATTTAGGTTGTTGATATAAATAAATTGGGTAAATGTACAGTGTGTAGCCCAGGTGAGTAGCAGCTGGGTAGTAAGAGTCTGGGCTTGGGCCCGGCTAAGGCTTGCCTTCCACGTGAGATTTCTCCACTTAACTCTTCCGAAAAAGCGTGATCCTATTACAAATAATTGAAGCGGTAATAGGTTGCTAGTAATAAGCAAACAACAGATTACAGAAAGAAAGGAGTGTATTGTCCGAAAGTTCACAGGTTTCACAAAATGAAGATAGAAGGTGAAATAAAGAGCACAGGATGGAAGCGATAGGCACAATTAAGAGTTAGGCACTATAAAACAGTACTTTAGTCCTAAAAGCACTAGAAGTATTGTCGAGTGTTAACCGGCGGGAGCGAGCGAGAGCGACATGCGCTTGCGACCAGTAAGTAGCATCGACTAGCGGCAGGAGCCACGAGTGTGAAAGAGATAGACGAGATGCGCGAGCTCACTCAGGTAACCGGTCCGCATTCCACAAAAACACAAAAAATATCTAATAACGAAATTATCTGTTTGTACTGTCATCTTAATTTTTAATTTGTACTATATGGAAAGTTATATAATAATAAGTTATGATTAAGTTTTTAGGTTAATATATTAGATTTAAGTGTAAAGTATATATATAAATAATGTAAATACCTACTATTTTATTTTGTCCGTTTATTATAAATATACAATACTTAGTTTAAAACGATTAACAAATTTGAGGTAGTAGCTTCGCTACATAATTATTCTACCTATGATAATAGATCATGTCATGCTAAAAGATGGATTTTTTTTTCCAACAATGATTTTGGTAGCGGAGCTGCTTGCCTAAAGTAATCTATATCATGCCAATATGTAACTGTTTTCTTCTTTCTGCATACTTAACTCATTACTTTTGTGAACTCAAACTCTTCCGTGGGTGTAAATAATGGTTAACTGTCAAACAGATTTGCAATAACACCCAAATAATAGCATATACAATCTCCCTAGCCTTTTCCCAACTATGTTGGGGTCAGCGTCCAGTCTAACCGGATGCAGCTGAATACCAGTATTTTACATGGAGCGATTGCCTCTCTGACCTCCACAACCCAGTAACTAGGTAATACGATACCCCTTGGTAAGACTGGTTATCAGGCTTCCGGGCTTCTGACGACCCGTAACGACTGTCAAAGATCTACAAATGACCGCCGGGACCAACGGCTTAACGTGCTTTCCGAGGCACGGAGGAGTCTTGGCATGTAAAGATGGTCACCTATCCACGGACAACCCCGGCAAGCGTAGCTTAACCTGATGGATCGACCCGTGCGGCTGTTATTACTTAACCTTTAGCTCCTCTAATAGCTTAAACACTAATCACAATTTCGCCTACAAAGCGTACAATTACGACAATACCAACGCTTGTGGGTGTTTGTCTATATTTAATATGCAATGATGTGCAACTGGTGCCGAATATTATGGTAAGTATGGTATGAGATATAATGGGAGCTATTTTCTCAAAACCACATAATATTTCGATTTGTCGATAATAGGTTAGCGAGTGATAAAACTATACAATCGCATAATAACAATATTAAGGAAATAATAAAATGTCAAATAATGTATGCAGGTCATGGCGAATGTTCATTGAGATGAAGAGAAATATTGGTCCTAAGGGTAGCTCGGTAAGGAAGCAACCAAGGCAGGACAAATTCATTACTACATGCAAATAAACTTATACCCTTCCCTCTTACACCCCTACAATCATCCTATTTCCGTCTCTATCTACGCCGTGGACTGGACTAATGAAAGCTCAGTGCGTGGTAAGCACAAAATAAATTCGGTTAGGTACCATTGGACCACTCAATAAATTCTCGAGGCGTCTAAATCGGCTACTTTTGAACTGATTGCCCAATGGGTCCTGTGGGAGACCACTATTTTTAGTCGAATATAATGCTGGTATTTTTCATTTCCGGAGATACAATGCATAGTTTTAAAAGAGAAATATAGTACGGTAATCGTTTTTTAGCATCTTATATTTGATTTTGAAAGACACGTTTTTTACAAATCAGAGACTGATCCTTTCCTTAAATCAAAATCAAAAGTAATTTATTCAATTTAGATATTCATCTCTCATGCTTAGATTGTCGTTTCAAATGCTCCATTTGATAATTCATATCGTAAAAAGTTGGGGAAGTGCTTATGGCCTATAACTATTGGAATTTATTTTTATGAATTGAAATAGAGAAGAGAAAAAATATCCACGGTATGCTAAAGCTTCATGACAACTGGTTTATCATCATTTGCGTCGTTTCAAACCATTACAACTCTTTAGTACTAATCAACGAACCTGCTGCAACGACACCCGTATGCAAGTTTTGTTTACATTCAATCCAACACTTTGTCGGTCGCATGCAACATGCGAACTCAAGTGATGTTATCACTTTACGTGCGGTTGGAGCTGTCCATTCATTGCCGATTCTTATAATTTACGGATCGCAAATTGCAAAAAAAAAATATTGCAAATTTGACCATGTGAGACTTATGTAACTGACTACAATGTATTGACTTCGCCTTCATTTGTGTTTTGTTTTGTTGGTATTGTTTTGTTTGTATTAATATTTTAATGTATGTAATAATTTGTAGCCGATCTCATCCTGTACCTACATTCATAGCAAATAAAGTTCTGATTCTGATTCTGACCGTTAAAATGAAGAATGTTGTATATTTACCAATAATGAGGCAAAGACCTTTTCAGAGCTTTGCATAGTAGACCCTCCCATATGAAAGTAGCTATCACAGGTAAAATTAGCTTTCGAATCTATTTATTTATATGCACAGTTTGGCAATAAAAAGCTGCCATTGGTAAGCAAAACGATTCGCTTTTGTACATATACATATATCCCACAGAGCACGAACACGCCTCGGCGACACTGGCAACACTTTTCATACAAACAAAGCGTGTCATCGATTACTTGCATTACGACACAGAGGACGTATAGAAACTGACGGCTTTGAATGGCGGAGATGACAGAAGTTGTGCGCTCAACGCAATTTCGGCACCACGAATTTTATTAGTCCTGCCGTCTCTAGAACTTGACGGAGCGGTGATTCCGTGCTTCGTGATATACCCCTTATTCAACTACACATTAATATCGCCGGGGTTAGATACAACTTTGGTTCTGTATGCCTATCAATTAAATATCCAGTCTTAGCTAGAAAGCTACAGGTTCGTCTTTGGCTGCTTCATGGGACACTTTTTTTAATTTTTTTATTTGGATGGGAAATCATCAAATGACTTCTCCCGCTGTGGGCGGAGCGAGAGTGCGTGTCAGACTTTTGCTGACTAAAACCCACCCGTGTTGCTCATCTAAAGATATTTCATCATCAACTATTTTGTAAATCCTCTTCTGTCATGTAGTAGTGGTGTTATGTTCAAACATGGCTAAAATCCACTGATTTCCACTACCAATTGACAGTGCAGATACAATAATTCCTCCTTACAAAGGAGATAGAGCAAAACCCACCTACACGCAAACAACATAAAACCAGTCTAAGTCAATTCTAGTCAGTCTAGATCAATTCTGAGATCAGAATCTTTTACAACTTACAAACGTCAAAAACCACAAACAAACAGTGCCAACATCTTTACGCAAACAATTTAAAACCAAATGCAATCGAGAACCGATAGTTGACAAACCACTAAGTCAATGTAAATATTGTAAGGAAAAGATCGCCTGCACGTGACCGGCTTCACATATGAGATTTACTTAATTTGTCGCAAGAAGCGGTTCGGGCAAACAGCCGGGCTTTGCTTTAGACACTTTATAACCGCCACTGCTCAGGATTACTGCTCCTCTGGACGTTTCTTTTGAGCCACATTTTTAGTCTTTTGGTCAGGATCTCGGAGATATATTGCTAGTATTAATATAGTTATTTGTTTTGGGTTTTGTGAAGATTTGAGCTTGATGAATTTGTCTTTTCTATTTAGGCAAACAATATTCAGTTGTTAGTGTTGTTGACTATCAACTTTTCAGTAGGTGGTTTCAAAATAATGACGACAGCGACATTATGATGTGGTCCTATGTGGGTAGGCGTGACATATACACGCAGCTTAATAGTCTCTTTATTTAATATTTATTTTAAAATAGATAATTTTTCTTTTTCACTATATTTATGTGCTAATTAACTTTTAAACCCACCTTCGCTCAGAACTTTCCTTTCACTTTCACTCTTCAACAACCACAACACTTAAAATATTCTAACTAAACATGGACAGCAAGCTTGTGCATAGTATGGAGGAACTGGAAAAGCTGTTTAGCTCCCGCATGCGTGAGTACGAAGAAAAGCTGCAGAAAGCTACAGCTGGAACTGACCCTGCACACTCGGATCTTGCTGCACTGTCTCTGGACTTTTCAGAGTTTAAATCCTTTGTGTGCAAAACTTTCTCTCATTTCAAGACTTAGATTAAACTCCTGTCGTTGAGCCTGGACACACATGAGACTGCGTCGCGAAGAAAAATCTTGCTGTTTCACGGTATTCCTGAGAAACCTAATGAAAAGCTGTGCGACTCAATTCTCCTGATTTTATCCAAACAGCTGATGATTGACGACATTAAATTGGATCATTTAGATGTTTGCCACAGATTAGGAGCCTCCCAGGGTAAAACCAGACCTGTGCTGGTGCGATTTAGTGCGATGGGGTATCGTCGGTTGATCTGGGACAGTAAAACTACACTCAAGGGTAGCGGCATCACCATTTCAGAGTTTCTGACCAAGACACGGCACCAAGTTTTTATTGCGGCACGCAAACATTTTAGCATCGGCAGCTGCTGGTCTGCAGAGGGAATGGTTATTGTCTTGACGCCTGACAAGTCACGCCGGAAGATAGCGACCATGGATGAGCTAGAATCATTAATCGCGCTATTCCCCGCTCCCGCCAATGCTGCAGCACCTGTTGTTCCCGGGCCTGCCACCGCTGCCTCGTCGGCTGTTCCACCTACTTCGCCGGTATCTGCTACCCCCAACAAACGTAAGATTGTGAGGAAGGCTCGTCACTAAGTTTACTCTTTTAGTTACCCTTTGCATGTTTTACATAGCGCTTTGTGATTAATTTGTGTAGTGTCGGTACGCTTTAAAATTTGATTTCTCTTTTTTTTTTTAATCTACCTATAGCTTTTACTTTTCGCTAATATTTTTCTCACAACTTAACTTGCCGGTAGATGTTATTAGTAATATTATTTTTATGTAGTGACATGACGTCTGTCAGTGTCATTTTTAGTTTTATTTTGACATTACGTTTCGTTACAGTCTGCGTTTGTCATAGTCTGTATCTCAATGTTGTGGTTGATATTCTTGGTAGTTATTTTTATTTTTATGTGTTCTGTTATTGATTTACTTCCTTAAATTTTTTATATACCTACATCTTAGATAAAATAGTCTAAGACCTACATAGTTCTTAAGATCATTTGTTAAAATCTCTACCAATAATAGCGAATAGGTGCTTTTATTAGTTTAGCGTAAATATATTATTTTTATTGTTTTGATTTTATGCACTAAGTACTAGTTCTGATATATATTTTTTTATTAGTTTTGGTAGTTTATATAAATATATTATTATTATTTTTAATTCATATTTTATATAATATATTATTACTTTTGTAAACTATGATCGTTGCGGACCTTGCTGATGATTTTTTCTCTTGTTCTTCCTCTTCTAGCAGTTTCCTTAGTGCAGCGAGTGGTTCTTCCTCTCCTCTCACTCTTTGCGATCAAATTTCTTCTTTGCTTTCCCATCTCCCCAACAATCTCAACATAGCCCACATCAATGCCCAGAGTGTCCCATGCCATTACTCTGATCTTCTGGCTTCCATTAACAGTGCACATCTGGACGCTTTGCTGATCTCCGAGTCCTTTCTCAAACCCTCTCTTTTATACACTATCTCACCATCTTTTGTACACTTTGCCATTCCTGGCTTTGTTCTTATTCGTAATGATAGAACTGGGAAGGGTGGTGGTGGTGTTGCTATTTACTTGCGTACTGATATTCCTTACAAGATTATCAGCACATCACCATCTTCCTACTCGGGATCAGCGGAGCATCTATTTCTAGAAATTTCCTTGCATCGAGTTAAGATGCTTCTTGGAGTGATGTACAGTCCTAATCTTACTATCGATTACTTTGACTCTTTGGATTCGCTTTTAAATGATTTCTGTCCCTCTTATGACCACGTTGTCTTGATGGGTGATTTTAATACTTGCCTCCTTAAAAATGACTGTCGTACCCACAAACTTCAATCTCTTTTATCCTCTTTTAACCTTAGTATTCTGCCTCTTTTTGCTACTCATCATTCCCCTAACTGCACCCCTTCTCTTTTGGACCTGATGATTGTCTCTGATTCTAATAATGTTTCTGTCCACGGACAGCTCACAGCTTGTTTTTCTTACCACGACTTCATCTTTATGTCCTATAGGATTCGCCCTCCAAAGCGTAAGCCTCAATATATTTTCCTTAGGAACTATAAAGGCATAGACCTGGAGGCATTGCTGCGTGATGCTGGTAGCATCGACTGGAAGGACGTCTTGGAAAGCTCGTGTATCAACGGTATGGTTCACATTTTCAATAGCAAAATACTCAGCTTATACGATCGTCATGCCCCTATCCGTCGAGTCAAAGTTAAGTATGTTCCGGCTACCTGGCTTACTCCTGCCATAAAAGATGCGATGGCAGCTAGGGATAGAGCCAAAAGGAGGTTAAAACGCTATCCTTCCGAGCGCAACTTGATTGCGTTTAAGGTGTTGCGTAATCGCTGCTGTCGTATGTGTAGAGATGCAAAGAGATGCTACTTCCATAATTCTCTCGACAACCGTAACTCTTCAGAAGTCTGGAAGTTTCTAAAAACTGTCGGCATTGGTAAGTCTCCAGTTGCTTCCAGTAATGACACTGACGTGTCTGCTCTTATTAATCATTTCTCACATCCCCCTGTTACGTTGGATCCGCACGTCAAATCAGCTACGTTAGATAAACTTTCCTGTTTGCCTGTGCCGCAGTGTCCTCCTTTCGAGCTAAACCCTGTAGGTGAAAGTGAGGTCAAAAAATCTATCTGTGCTATCTCCTCCTCTGCAGTTGGTAATGACAATATTTGCTCAAGAATGATTTCTCCTATCCTTCCCGCATTACTTCCCATTTTGACCCACATTTTTAATTTTTCCTTATTCTCTTGTACTGTTCCTGAGGCCTGGAAACGAGCCCACATCATTCCCTTACCAAAAATTCCTCACCCGGTCTCACCGACCGATTTCCGACCCATTTCTATCCTTCCATATCTCTCTAAAGTTCTTGAGCACATTGTTCATCAGCAGCTTTCTTCTTTTCTATCTGTAAATAGCCTTCTCAGTCCATTTCAATCCGGTTTTCGACCTGGTCATAGCACAGTAACGGCTCTTTTGAAGATTACTGACGAAATTCGCTGGACTATGGACCACAAATCTCTCACCTTGCTTGTACTTCTGGACTTTAGCAGTGCCTTTAACTCTGTTGATTTTGACATCCTTCTAGGGATCCTTAAAACTTTCAATTTCTCTTCTTCTACGGTTGATTGGTTCGATTCCTATCTTAATGGCCGCGTGCAGCGGGTTCGTCTCGATGAGTTTTCTTCTGACTGGTGTTCTCTTACCGCGGGTGTGCATCAGGGTGGCGTTCTCTCTCCTCTTCTCTTTTCTATTTTCATTAACTCTGTCACCAGAGTCATCGCTTCCCACTTCCATCTCTATGACGATCTGCAGCTTTACAATCACTTCTTGAGGCAAGATGCGGCAGCCGCCGTGTCTGCCATGAACAGTGACCTGCATTTGATTGGCGAGTGGTCGCGGTCCTTTGGACTGCAAATCAACCCTAAGAAATCCCAGGCTATAATCATCGGCGGAAGGTATATGCGGAATAGGCTCGATGTCGCGTCGCTGTCTCCACTCTGTCTGAATGGAGTTCAGATAGAATACGCAAATACGGTTAAAAACCTGGGGGTGACCATGGACCCTTACCTATCGTGGACTGCCCAAGTTGCTCAAGTCAGTCGCAAAGTGCACTACACGTTCCATACGTTAAAATGCCTCCAGAGCTTCTTGCCCTTGAATACCAGAATCTCCCTTGCCCAAACTCTCATCCAGCCCATTATTGACTACGCTGATGCCTGTTACTTGGATGCCACAGAGGAGCTCGTAAATAAACTTGAGCGTTTGCAAAATATATGTATTCGTTTTATTTTTAATCTTAAAAAGTATGATCACGTTTCTAACTTTCGCAAGATACTCCCGTGGCTCCCTATTCGACTTCGCAGGAACTCTCGGATATTGTGTCTGCTATTTAACGTCCTTCACAATCCTAAAATGCCATCCTACCTGCGGGAACGCTTTTCCTACGCTCGTCCTTCTGATGCTCCTTGCAGGTCACATCTTAGAAATCTCCTTAAATCCCCTCCCCACTCAACCGACTTCTACTCCTACTCCTTCACTGTGCATGCGGTTCGGTTATGGAATTCACTTCCGCCTGATATTAGGGACTGCCAAACTGTTGCAGTGTTTAAAAGAAGAGTGAAAGAACACTATCTCTCCACTTCGTCATAGCTATTAGTATTTATTATGTTATGTTTCATTATTATCGTATATTTTTTTGTGATATTTATTTTGGTAGTATAATGTATGTATTTGTATGTACTCATATTTTATGTTTATATATATATTTGTTTATATTCATATTAGTGTCTCGTTTGTGATTTTATGTATTTTGTTTTCTCTTTTACTCTTACACACGTTGTCTACATCTCTTTATCTACTTTCCTATCGCAGGTATGCTGGAAGAGATTTCTTGAGAAACAAGCATCACCTTTGTATACGTATCCTTTCTGTTCCTTTCTTCTTGTCTGTTTATATGTGTGTACATAAATGGTTAAATAAATAAAAATAAATAAATAAATAAATATGATTTTAAAATTAAATCGATCTTTAATTGGTACAAAATGTTTTCCAATAAGATGTCATCAGAAAATATACGTATTATAAACGGTACAAATAGTTATTAATCAAATCCAGTGCTTGGTTTTAAAACTCGACAGCGACGGACTATCTACAAAACACGTATCTACATATTTCAAGGACTGTCACCCAGTAGATAAATTTAAATTAATCCAAGGTTTCTTCATTCATCTCTCAGTATACTGAACATTTCCATCAGCCCCTGACCCTCAGGGCATCCGGAGTAAATGGAGGCACAGTTGAACATCTGCCGTCCAGCTATGGCTGCATCATTGTATGCTCCCATCAAGTCTTCCCAGTCTTCGTCTTTTTGGTCGAACGGCGTCCTTCCATAGTCAGGCCTGAAATGTGCAAAATAGGTTCATGAAATGGGGTGACACGAGAATGAGCGAAATCCTAAGGTTATAGATGACATCTAGGCTGATTACGGCTAGGATGGGTAGAGTTGATATGTGAACCTCCCTAAATGTGACAACCCATCAGTTGGAAAATCGTGACAAAAATGACAACATTCTGCCAACACCAAGCACTGTAGAAAGGGGTAAAACACAGGACATATTTAACCAGCTCATTATAAGAGGTTATTAACAAAGATTGGATAAAAAATTAAGTTGAATTTGTGGTATTATCTTTCACTAATTAAGTTTTAGCTTATAAAATTCTCGATATCATATTCTATCCTATTCTGTAGTAAATCCTTAAAACCACGAAGTTAAAACACGCCAATTAATGTCTTTCATTATTTCGTAACTGATACCATATTTTCACATTATTTATACTTAATTAAGTGTAAAATATTCTTGATGGAGAGAATGCGATCATTGACCCGAATGAAGATTGACAGTAAAATAATCTGATAATTTTAATTTCATCCATTTATATAAATAAGGTCATGATGAATTTCACAATATCTAAAGGAATCTTGACATTATCTTGGTAACTCGACGAATGCATAATTTCCTTCTTGATTGAAGTCGGTTTATAAAAGGCAGTAACTTGAAGCAGCATCAGCCTTCAATAAAAAAAAATACAATGCTGCTGGTCGGTCGAAATCGGTATGGTAATATGTACTACATAATCTGAATGATTTTGAAGCATATTGCTAATCCATTGTTTTATATGTTCGAAAAATTTGTCTGCTCAACAACGTAAATAACGCAATGAATGTTGCTGAACTGTCAATATGAAACAGACTCCTACTGTGTGTTACGCAAAAGCATAAGTCACTTTTGACAAATTGCAAGTAAATTGAAACATCACGAAAGTTGAAATTATCTGACTGTCACAAAGACAAAGATCCCTTGTCATATTATGACATACAAGTGACTTTTAATCTTCGGGTGATAAACTAATTAAGTCGATTTCACTACTTCTACGGACCAAAGAAGAAGAGAAGCATTTAAATGCGTGCTACAACGACGAGTCAGAATTTTTGTTTTGTCTTACTAAGAACAGTAAGAACTAAACTAATGATCTTTCACTAAACAGTAGTTTTGAAATATTCGTGGCTGCCGATGATAATAACAATTATTTATGTTATGTATTGACTTACGTTAGCAAAATGTGCAATATCTCTCCCACCAGTCCTTCTTCTTCTACCGGATACTGCGCAGCTTCACAAATCGCTCGGTAAACGCATTCTTCACCATTCATGCCTTTTCTGGAATATATATTAACGTTAACACGTTTTAAAGCGCCGACTTTGCCAATAGCTACAGAACTTAGCAAGAATATGATATCCAGATCAGGTCTTTCTTTCCCAGATCCAGCCATTTCTGGCTCAGTGTTCAAGTCCACACAAAATGTGGGTAGGTATTTGCCAGTTTTCCCGTCCTGGCAAGACAAGGAGCCAGGATGGTCCGCCGGTGGTGGTGGTCTGGATGGTGGTGGTGGTCTGGATGGAGCATGGTGGACCACTATACTATTACTTCACCAGAAGACCTCACAGTACACTTCACTAGATCATCTGTCTTCTAGAGTATTGATTTCGTATCTAAAAATTGACTGTATGTCGCTTCTGATGAAAAGTATCTTCATCAGAATCAACGTACTGTTCCAGACAACTTCTTCAAATATGAAATGTACTCACGACTTCAACATATCAGCGACAGCAGTATAAAACGTGAGCCTCTCATCCTTCCTAGCAGCCACTTCAGCCTCCCTCTGCTCCCTGGACACTGTCTTGATGAAGTAGTACTGCGACAGCTGGGTGATGTTCGTGAACTGCACGTACTGGTACTGGAAATTGGCAGCGAAGGCCAGGCTGATGTAGTCCTCGGCGTGGATGGGTGCTGAGAAGCCAACGATAAGCTGGGGACAGGAGAAGATGGAACTTCAATTAAAATGAAGGTGTTTTTTTTTCGGATAAGCTGGGTTATTTTTATGATGGTCTGATTTTCAACAACGACTACTTCTTTTCTTTCCCTACTATCTGTGACTGTATTAAAGATACCTACCATATATCTTTAGATCCATCTGATCAGACCAAAATCTGTACGACGGCGACGACGGCAAGACCGATTACTATGATATTAGAATCAAATCGTTGAAATTTAAAAGTTTGATCGTTTCGTATATGCACACAAGTGGTCGGATCAGATTTGTCTGTTTAGATTAATCTCTCCTTGTAAGTCTAAATCAAAAATCTAAATCAATAGTCATTTATTCAAACTAGGCTGAGAATTAGCACTTTTCGGACGTCAAAATTACATAAGACAGTCCCCCACCACATCCTAGTGCTTTAGCTGGGAAGAAGTGACGCAACAAACTCCCCAGCAGCACAGCTGTCTGTTTAGTTAGAAAAACTTGATTATACAATCAAGTTTACATTGTATAGACAATGTATGCAAAATTATTGACATTACGCAACATAAAAACATTAAATAAAACTATTGGCCATGTGTCAGCTAGCACGCGCCAATAAACAAACAAAAAAAAACATCGAAACTATACTCAAGCAGAAACAAAAATTAAAAAGTAAAAATGTGAAAGAACATTATACCTAAATAAAAGCCTCCAGGCATGAAAGGCGTGCCCACTTACATATACCTAGCTATATATATATATGTAGCTGTAACTCGAAGTCACAAATGATAAACTAGGACCATCGAAGTAAAATAAATAAGCAGTTAATAACTAATAACAATAAAATAACATGGTCAGCAAGACGACCAGTCACCACAAGCAGCATCCGTTCACGAGCATAACGCAAAGATCAGCCACCACCCAACTCAATATTTTTAAGGGAAGGAGGCAATGCGACCTCCAACGCTACCGCAAGCAGTGACATCTAACGGGGGTCTACCTAGTAACCTTGGTTATGGCACGGTTATGATAACTATGGCATGGTTCATAATTCATATCAAGCTTTACCCAAAAAAAAGATAAGCTTTAATAAAGATTAACCTAATGAATGAACTAACTTACCAATACGTCTAATTCCATTACATACCTTATAAGTTCCTCCTTGGGGATATACTAGTGGTAGACTGTTGATCTGTCGCTTCATCACCATCGCTTTGTGTTCCTCTTCATCGTCAGCGGCTACACTAACAGCGATCACTAGCAGAACCGAAATAATCCGGCTGAAACTGGATTATAAAATAATAAAATTTAAATATTGTTATATTTTTTCTTCTTCTGAAATACAAGAATATTCTCGCAAAATTATTTAGTTTCAATCATGACCTAGGAAGACATATAGTGATATTATTGGTGATGTTATTCAGAAAGGTCAGGTGCGTAGTACTCGCAAACGGCGTGCGTGTATGACCAGATCTATGAACTTAAACGACGCAAAAGGAGTATGTAAGTATTGTAGCAGGTGGCGTTCTATAATTTCTGCCTAACCCCCATGGGAAGAAGCCGTGATATGTATGTATAATTTTTTTTAAATTTTGTCTGTCTGTCTGTTTGTTAAAGATAATCTCCGAAACCGCTAGACCGATTTTGAAGGGTCTTTCACTAGCAGATAGCTGATGTTACAAGGAGTAACTTAGGCTACTTTTATTTTAGAACAAGTGTTAGGGTTCCGCGAAAAAGATTTAAATCCCATGACATTGTGTACAAAATTCGATTCAAATGGGGAAGTGTTGACATCCACTCGGGCGAAGCCGCTGGCCAACAGCTAGTTGTTAAATAAAAACGTTACAGTTTCTATAACAAAAATTATCGATGCATCTTCGTTGAAAAGTAAAAAAAATCTTCTATCTAATGATTAAAAATCTCTACGTTTCGACTAATTTTCTACATACAAAAGCAGAAAACTCATTAAAAATTATAATTTAACATCCGCATTTCCAACGAAACCATTGATAACTATTTTTAAACACTATGATCGTAGGTATCTTACCCCATTTTTCCGGATTAATTTTTAATTATTGAACCACCAATCAGGGAGCAGATAGGGAGTCACATTTTCGACGTGTGGCGGCTTCGCGTATCAGAATAGTGTTGTTGAAAACGGTGTCAATGCACCCAGTTCGTCTGTAGCCGCCATTATAAGGCTGTATTTATACTGCGAATTAGATTTGTTAATACCCAAGTCTTAATTCTTTTGCAGTTTTTCACTATAAGCGACTTGTTATTATTTTCAACGCTCGGCTCAGCACCGAGAGATAAAAATCCAACAGTGCGCTTTTTGTTAAGTTAAACAAATATTTGTCTTTGACAGGGCTACACAAGAACTGAGTACATATGAAAAAATGGGAAACCAGGAGCTCGTAATTATGCTAATTATTAAGTGTAAATTAAGCTATTTGATCATACGAAGACATAAAGCAAAGGACAGTATTTTGTTTTAAAATATATACAAAAGTTAAAGACAACATACTCTTACATACTCATCATACTCTTCTTATATACACATTGTCATTGATGAATTTTATATACACATTGACATGAATATTTACTTTGTAAAATGTAATATTATTTTAATTACTGTGAATGTGAAGACTATGTGGGTCCTTGTTTTTTTCTTTTTCTTTTCTCTCAGCTTTAATTTAATCATAGTTTGCCAGTTTGAGTAAATTATGCGGCCTACCCAAATGTCCTTTCTTTGGTATTGTTCGTCGAATCGTTGAGCTCCTTAACTTTTATGTTGAGCTGTACGATTACTGACAGATGCTTGCACTGACTGGACAGGTCCACTCAATCTGTGTGGTTCTTTCCTCAAAAGACCATTTCAGACACCAACCTACATGGTCTTCACATGATCTGACCAAGATTATGTCTGGACTTTAAAAGAGACTGTGACCTCTGAGTTTGTTTCGGCCTTTCTTCTCAGAGTAGTCAGATAGGAAACGCCGGCCTCATCTAGTTAAAAAAAAAAAATGTTTGACATGTAAAAGTGTTGGTATAAACCTACTTACAGAAATAAAATCATTTATCATTTATTCAAAATAATACAAAAAAAATTCTGGTGCAGCCATGTTATAAAAATTGGTTGCTTTTAATATTTCTAACTATGAGGAGACATTATGGCCAAAAAACATTGCGTTTGTGATTTTTACTTTTAAGTAGCAATATGTTTAATTTTTGAAAAAAATAAAAAAAAAGTATTAATAATTAACCCGTATTTTTTTTTGTACAACCCTAGAGTCAACGATACTTTTCTCAATCAAATCAATAGGTTTGTGGTACTTGCTACAGTTTTGCCCATTAGCTGAGGAAAAAAAAATACTATCTTCATAGCAATATTGTAACTGCCGGGGACAAGAACGGTGTCTCATACACACGGCAAAAATAGAGAAAATATCTACATTATATAATATTTTTTGAGATATCCTTCTAGGCAAAGTTGTGTCTTCAACCTACAACTTTGCTTACGACTTTGTGTGCTTGTCATTCGGAAAAACTGGAAGATTTAAATAGATTTGAGTTCTACCTGGCAAGGCATAAGGTGTGTTTTCCATTTGAAACTCTTTACAATCCATAATAATAAATAGGTTTAGAGATACAAACAATAAACGTCAAAATCCAGGTCAAGTTAGAGCATTTTACGGTATTATACATGTGAAAGTTTGTATGTCTGTAACTCAATCACGCAAAAACGGCAGAACGTGTCGTTATGATATTTGACCCGATCCTTGACCCTGGAGAAGGATATAGGCTACTTTTCATCCTGGATTGCAGGCAAAGTCACGGGTAACAGCTAGTCCCAACCAAAAGCCAGACCCGCGATGCAGTACTGAAACTCAAAAGTTTCTAACCATGATGACCACAGCCTTAAGTTTATATCTCGAAGTCACATGACTCCGCCCACCGCCACACTAATATGTTTATCCAACAACAAACGGTCACGAGACAATACCTTAAAATTGACGTATTACGTGTGCTACTTCGAATCACTTGTTATCCGGATTCACCTAGTTTTTTTTATGGAAAATATACTGCGCACAAAATATCTTTCAAGAAAAGCGTTTTTTTTTTGTTTGTGATTTTTTGTTTAGTAAAAGTTATTTAAGTAAAACTGATAGTAAACCTTTATTTTTCCAAATTATTCTTGAATAATTGTAACAGAAACAATAATTGTAACAGAAAGTTTAAATAAACATACGTTCAATAAAAACAGATTTTTATTTTGTCCCATCTTAATTTTGCAATTAATACTAGTGATCGCGAGATAGTTTTATGAGAAATGTTTAACGTTGCTCATTAAACTATCATGAAAATATGCAACAAAGTCCATCAAGTAGTTTAGACATCCACGAACAAACACCGAGAAGAGACTTCGTTTTCGACTTTCGTCCGAGAGAAACAATTTCACAAAAATAGGTTCCTACCAATAATCCTGAAATGAAGCAAAATATGCTTAGACATCTTTCAAAAATTCGGACTATTTCTCTCATTTCTATTCTATAGTCTTACTTTTAAACGACCACCATCGATTTCCTTTGCGTAACGTTATTTGAAACGTTTGAACTTCATCGTCTTTAGTGCCCCACTCCAATGTGAAACCTTGCAGACGCACCATGCTGACTTTAGCAATTATTTTGACGTTTACAGTACTAAATTCATTATGTTTTGCTACAAATGCTGAAGAAATGGGAGCTAGTGAGATTGTGCACAGAGACAGAAGACAACTGCAACTATTGTACCTTAATAGCTCGGTTTTACAGGTATGTTACCCTTATTTATTTAACCATTTATGTACACACATATAAACAGACAAGAAGAAAGGAACAGAAAGGATACGTATACAAAGGTGATGCTTGTTTCTCAAGAAATCTCTTCCAGCATACCTGCGATAGGAAAGTAGATAACAAGAGATGTAGACAACGTGTGTTTCGCCATGTCTGCCTGTCTGTCTGTCTGTCCGCGGCGTAGCTCAGATACACTTAGTACTAGAAAGCTGTCATTTGGCTCGGGTATACGTACATATTAATCACACCGACAAAGTGATCCGACGAAATGTTATGCTTTAAAATGCTAATTTTTGTTAGAGTCGTGTCCCTTCCCCCTGCCAACTAAATGGTTGTTTTTGGATATGTGAAAAAATTCACGGCAGTAGTACCTATACATTATACATAGGGTAAGGAAAGGTTTTTTGGTGATATACGAGTAGGTAAGTTGGTGACATTTTTTTAGATATTTATTATAAAATCACCGGCACGCCCACAGTAACGACACAGCGCAAGCAAGTGGCTGCTACTGTGAGGAAGATATACATACATACGTCACTCGTTTTGTTCAGCCGCTCAAGTAAGTTTTAATGCAACTTTTTGTTGATGTCACCAACTTATCTATATCAACAAAAAACCTTTCCTTACTCTATATAATAAAGTTTAAAAGGAAAACTATCACGGCTAAGTAAACTTTACAAGTTAACGAGTAATAGTCGGCCAACTTACATTTGTAGTTGGAATGTATGAGAGAACATGTTTTTCAACTACAATGTTAAGTTTGTTCTTGGGATAAGTTCATTCCAACTACGGAACCCTTTATTGTGCGAGATCCGACACGCACTTGGCTGATTTTTAAAGTTGGTAAAGAAAATTTACGTTATCTCTATCAATTTCCATTGGATATCAAAAACGATTACCATCACTTAACGTAGTGCGTCACTCAAAATTCGGCAACTCACGCGCATTCAAGGCGCATGCTTTGCTATAACACCATGTTTTCCAAACATATTCTTTTTTCACTTACTATTGCATCCAACCTACTTGTCACCATAAGTGGGAAGGAGATGGAACTATCCGATGGGATACTACACAGGAGTAAAAGGCAGTTATTATGGCCAAACAGCACTCTTCTGCAGGTATGTTGTTTTTCTGTAAAAAGATCTTACGAAAACGCCACGGTAGCCCGCGAAATTCAAATTTTCTTACGTTTTTTGCAATATGCAGGCCCGTGTATGTTGATTAAATATGATTCGCGACCGTAACAAATATGTGTATACAGAATTATAATCATTAAAGTCATGAACACAAGTCCTCTAAGACCAAGTAATTCTATTGAATGACTATTTCATGAAATCTTGACATTTGAGTATTATCTAACCTAAGGAGTTGTATTACTGATTCTAATGATTATAATTCTACAAATACATATTTGTTCCGGTCGCGAATCATATTTAATCAACATACACGTGCTTTAATAAACGTATACCCAGACACTGAGCTGAAAATTGCAAAAATCGTAAGTAAATTTGAATTTCGCGGGCTACCTTAGCGCTTCCTCCTTTACAGTAAAAAGTTAAGTTAAGTTTTTAACTCCTTATGCCCGATTTTCTGGGATTAGTTTCGGCAAAGCTGATGGGACGCCAGATAAGGCGAAACATTTAGAAGTTTTATTATTGATGTAATGTGATTTCATTTGAATTGTTACTTAATTCTACTCATTCATTCATTCATTTTATTCTCGTTTTTTATTCTTTGTTATTGTTTTTATTCTCGGTGTTACATGAATGTAAACGAGGCAAAAGGAGTCTGTAAGGATCGTAGCAGGTGGCGTTCCATTGTGCGTCGGCCATGGCGGTTGGCGGTGGTTATTCCAACCAGCCCACCTCCCTTCAGAAGTTGATTATGTCTCCTGGTCTGTTTAGAATATCTTTTAAAGATCTGGGTGACCCGAGGGTTTCTGTTCTGATCTGGGTGACGCCTGTGCATTCAAAGAGCACATGCGCAACGGTTTCCTCAGCCTCCATGCATGTCCTGCACAGAGGACTGTCCGTTATGCCTATTGTGTGGAAGTGTTTGTTTAGCGAGCAGTGTCCCGTGATGGTGCCCGCCACCAGGCGCAGGCCGTTCCAGTCCGTAATAAACGCCTAGTCAGCCTGCCATGTAGTGATGTCATAGGTTCCCTGGACTGCCTTCAGCCCGGGGTCGAGGTCCCCCACTTCTCCGCTTGTGTGTGGGTGAATTCCTGTAGCCAAGACCCCTCTGTGCCTCGGAAAGCACGTTAAGCCGTTGGTCCCGACTGTCATTCGTGGATCTGTGACAGTCGTTACGGGTCGTCAGAAGCCTGAAAGTCTCCCAACCAAGGGGTATCGTATTACCCAGTACCTAACTGGGTTGTGGAAGTCAGATAGGCAGTCGCTCCATGTAAAATACTAGTATTCAGCTGCATCCGGTTAGACAGGAAGCCGAACTCAACATAGTTGGGAAAAGGCAGACAGATGATGATGACATATTCCGTATAAATTAAAGTCACTTATCGTGTCTGTCTGTGTGACCGCGTTGTTCCTCTAAGCAGTGCAATGGATTTTGATGCAGATGTCACCACAATTTAGAAAATTAATTCCGGATGGTTTATGTGTAAATTATTATATTAAGAAACTAATATATAAAAATGAAAGCACGGTGTTTTGTCAAACTGTAAATGCCAAACGAAACAAGGGTGGGTTGCTAGTTGTATAATAATATAATATTATTCGAATTCAGGGCCGCGTGATTATTTATTGGAAAATTACTCGCTGAACATTTCCGGAAGATAAGTCAGTTGCTTGCAGGAATTCGCATTAAATTATAAATATTTGAGTGTAGTGTGTAAATGATTCTGTCGCTTATTAGCGCACGCGCGTGGAGTTAAGAATATTTTCGATAAATAGTGTTACAGCTAAATTCGACCGATTTTAAATTTTCTATAGAAACAGAGATTTCCAATTATCTTTTTTTAATTAAGACATTTCGAAAATGTTCTTAACTAACTTTTTAGACTTATGTATCCTGCTTATGCGTATGAAGTTTCATTAAAATCGGTTCATTCATTTCGAAAAACAAGGACTTGAAAAATTGTATAAAATACCGTACGTCATAAGTCTTTGCGTGTCGTTTGAACCCCAATATGTTCAAAGTCAATTGTTTACTAATTCTGTCTGTAATTACGATATGCGAAAGGTTAATTAAGAGGTCGTAAATGCGGGATTAGCACGAAGGGTGCGAGGTACTTACGGCAAAATTGATCCTTGGAACAAGAGGTCCTGATGCAAAGACGTCAAGATTTATGTTAAGTTCTTTTATAGGGCAAAACGACTTAATTTTAACCAATCTTACAAAAAAGGCTTAATCTAATAAACGACTTGTGTTTTCATTCCACTGCAGGGCAAAGGCCTCTTCTCATAAAGAGAATGAGTAAAAAATATAATAATTATTTTTATTTCTAGAAAACAAAGATACACTGGCGGAGTTGTAACTACAGCTTCTCTGTATTGCCAAAGCACCAATAAGAGATTTACAGACTGATATTATTACTCATGTTCCGAGTGTCAACAAAGACGTAAGACGCCATACATCATTCTTAAAAAATAACACATCCATACACCCAACATATCATAACTTAAATACGTTATGTTCGGGAAAATTCTGGCTGTTTTAGCTTTTAATATACTGAGGGAGAAAAGAGCCCTTTTATCTCAAAAGGGGGTGACAAGGTAACTGAGTTAGGGGCTCCCTTTGCAACGAAATATAGCAGTACGAGTATAATCCGATCATGTGGTACCCGACAAAAAATAAGCAACCCCGTCGCGGCGGTGGCGAAGTGGGGAATTAATCACATTTATCGAATGGATGATCGGTCGCATACATTGTGAGCATACCACACAAGAGAAAAAATGTGGTAAATATTGAATTTTAAAATGTTTAAAAATCATGTTAGTTCCCTTTGTTTTACAAACTTTTGTTTTTTGACCGACCGCGCAGATGAGTCCTTAAGTGGAAGTTACCATAAAATTATAAAAGACAAGCAAGAAGAACTAAACACCTGTAGAAGGTAAAAGGAAGGTAAAAGGCGTTTATTTCTTGAAAAATAGACTAGGTTGATACGATTCGACTGTTACCAAACCACTCTGGGCCGGCGTGCAATAGCAAGAGGAACACTACAGATATATTATGATGATAGATTTTTTTGATTAAATACGAGCTCTCCTTCTTTCTAGTTCAACGCAGGCTTTGGCTTCCCAAGTGCAGCAAAAAGCATTAACGTGAACTACGCATTCCAAGCCAACTTCCAACTGCCGTGGAACAGAACCCAGATACCCATAGACATTCTAGGAGCCAACACCGGGTATATCGGGACTGCGAGAAAGAAGAGGGAAGCAGGGATTAAAGAAGACAAGAATGGTGACTATCAGGATGATGCCAAGCTGTACCACTTTTATAAACATGTAGAGGCGGTTTTAGATGGGTGAGTAAATATATATTTCTGTGTTAGATTAAGCTATGTTAGTCTGTATCTGTCAGTAGTCTGACCTGAGGGGATCCAAAATGACCACAACAACGATGTGTCTTGGCTGGTTTTTTTTTAAAACACTAAGATTGGATTTAGAAGAAGCTTACCAAAAATCAGTATTTTTTGACATCTTTAGGAAAAATTGGTTGGAGTTATCAACATACCTCTACCTTTTAGATGTAATATAATCACTCACTGAGCCATAGATCTCACTGAACAACCCATTGGTTAGACAAACTGCCCTATGATATACGGCCAACATTGCACGATTCTCCTTTCTATGTTGGTCATGTGTCATGGTGAGCCACAGATGAGATTGATGTTGATTGGTGCAGGCTTAGTTTCCAACATCCAAATACAACCACACGGCTACCATAAATCTTAAGGAATACCTTTCATTGAATAATGTGGCATATATTCCGAAACACAGCTCATATTCACACGTAAACAATGTAAATGCACAAGCCATTAAAAAGATGCACCCTCTTTACTTTACGTTCCATGTTATCCTAGTACACCTGAGTAAAATGTCTTCGTAGCTAACTACCAAGTTAATTGCTGCTTAAGGCGAAAGCGCCAGGGTAGCCCGCGAAATTCAAATTTTCTTACGTTTTTTTGCAATTTACAGGTCGGTATCAGGCTGAATGTTGATCTGAACGTGATTCGCGACCGTAAAATCTGTGTTTATAGAATTATAATCAGTAAAATCATCAATACAACTCTCTAAGTTCATATTATTATTATCCTATTGAATGACTATTTCATAAAATCTTGACATATTTTGAGGTCAATTCTAACTTAAGGAGTTGTATTACTGATTCTAATCCTGTAAATATGTACATATTTGCTATGGTCGCGAAATATAATTTAATCATCATACACCCAGACACAGAACTGCAAATTGCAAAAATCGTAAGAAAATTTTAATTTCGCGGGCTATCTTAGCCCTTCCCTCTAGGACGCAGATATATTATGCCAATGGCCTTGAGTGCATAGTTTGCGTCTTTTGTGTTGAACCTAAGCAACGCGTTGTTTGTCTATTCAGTAATAGGACTCGCAGTGAGTCCTATTACTGGGTTATCATCATTGATCGGAACTTGGATGCTGTTTGGGATGCTATCACTTATATGGATACGACGATAATCCCGGGAATCTGTTATACTTGTTTTTTTTATCATAAAAATATACTTTCAGTATTAAATAAATGATTGTTTCATTTATTTATTAAAAAAACAATTTCCCGATAATACATGTATATTGAGTGAAATATTAATTATATGTGTAGAATAAAACGTTGTAAGTATACAGGGTTACAGGGAAAGTCGTACTGAATATTAAAGGATGTTATTATTCAGGTCATTGCCGATGAATTTCATTCTGAAATAAAATGTCCGAAACTTAACCGTTATGGAGATATTAAATTTTAAAGATTATTTTTAAAAATCCTTTATTTTTTGGCTTTTAGTCGTTTTCTTTGGGATTAGAGCTCCTAGAGTCTGTTTTTTTGATGTATCTAGTTAGAGGACATGTCCATTAATAAAAATGATCAACAGAAACTGAACCTACTACTAACAGCTTAAAAAACTGCTCGACAACGGTTAGCATTATGAATTTTCTAATAGAGTGTTCTTAACTTTAACAGGCTTTTAATAAAAAATATTGTATGGAACTTATTCTGCAAATAATTTTATAAAGTTCTACGTCTCTTTAGCTATTCAAAAAGGTATAACACTTGCTATTAAATAGGCAAAACATTGCCCAAATAACAGTTAAGTTAGGAGAGGGTACATTTTTAGTTTGAGGTAAAAGTAGCTAAAATACGTAAAAAAAAGACAAAAATTTTAGCAATATTTTTATAATTCATGTTCTACATGGCCGCCGCTATTTCTTACACAAAGTCTCATTCTTTTTCTTAAATTACTTTTCACGACAGAAGTTCGTAGGTTCCGCCTCATTTCCTCAGCCGCATCAATAATTTTTTGTCTTAGAATATCGACATTTGCGATCGGTGTCATTTGGTCGTATACTAGGCTTTTCATATGACCCCACACATAAAAATCCATCGGCGTTAAATCGGGGCTCCTCGCCGGCCATGTTATGGGTCCGCCTCTTCCAATCCATTGGTTTGGGTAATTCTCGCCCAACCATGCTCGAACACTTCTTCTGTAGTGCGCTGGGCAGCCATCATGTTGAAAGAACATGTCTCGTCTCAATGCAATAGGCAAGTCTTGCATTAAAGAGGGTAACTCCTCCCTCAAAAAGTTTTCATATGTCTCGCCATTCAAGTTATCGGGCAGGAAGTATGGCCCTATCAAGTTATTTGATATTATACCCATCCACACATTAAGACTGAATCTCCTTTGTGACCCTTTTGGTCTTTTTTTCTTGGGGTTACCTTGCGCTTTGGGAGCCCAATAATAGGTGTTATGATAGTTTGTGATGCCGTCTTTGTCAAATTTCGACTCATCTGTCCACATGATTTTCTTTAAAAAATCCGGATCTTCATTATCGGCATTGAGCATAAATCTGCAGAAGTCTAGTCGTCTCAATGGATCCCCTTCTTCAATTACTTGCACTGGCGTGTAATGGTAAGAGTATTGCCCAGAACTGTGCATTACGAACCAGACTTTCCACTGGGAAATACCAAGCCGTCGAGCGACAACGTTTGTTGACGTGGTTGGGTCGGCTTCAAAGAGACGTCGTATTTCATCATCTTCGTCGTCGTCATCAAGAACACGAGGTCGTCCCATGTCAGTCCGGCGTACTAGCACAGAACCAGTTTCTCGTAGTCTTCGATAAACTCTGTCAAATACGCCAATATCAGGTACTCGGCGAGTAGGATACCTTAGCATGTATTCATTGCGTGCACGCAACGACACTCCTTCGCAAAATCCATAACACATTAGGATGTCAGCATATTCCTCGTTGGTAAATGTTGCCATGTTCACAACACAAATCAAAGTCCAGTTACAAGCCACTTCACACAGTTAGAAGATGAAACAGTCCAAAAATCCAAGCCAAGTCGCGTTTTTACAAAAAAAAATCGGAGGGCACGGATAACACATCTACCATGGAAGAATCGCATGAGCAGACTAAACAAACACCACGATCCATGATTTGACAATTCAGACATTTAAAATGACATAAATACCTGTCACCGCACGTCTCCCGGGCACAAACAATGTCTACCCAAACCTTTTTTCATTGTTTAAAAGTGCCAGGTAGTAAACCGGATTCTTTTGTATCAAAATTCTGTTATGTTGTACTACCAGATGGGCCTATTCTAATAACATTATTTTAAGATTTTATGAACAAACCTAGTAGATGATATACCTTTTTGAATAGCTAAAGAGACGTAGAACTTTGTAAAGTTATTCGCAGAATAAGTTCCATACATTTTTTTTTTAAAGCCCATCAAAGTTAAGAACACTATTAGAAAATTCATAATGCTAACCGTTGTCGAGCAGTTTTTTAAGCTGTTAGTAGTAGGTTCAGTTTCTATTGATCATTTCTATTAATGGACATGTCTTCTAACTAGATACATAAAAAAAACCGACTCTAGGAGCTCTAATCCCAAAGAAAACGACTGAAAGCCAAAAAATAAAGGATTTTTAAAAATAATCTTTAAAATTTAATATCTCCATAACGGTTAAGTTTCGGACATTTTATTTCAGAATCAAAATCATCAGAAATGACCTGAATAATAACCTCCTTTAATATTCAGTACGACTTTCCCTGTAACCCTGTATAAGTAGAATAATCATCAGTTGTAGTAATGTTTTAATATCCGTAACCAAAGTACCGATTCCCGGGAATTTTTGGTCATATCCATACTTTTGATAGTAATAGCACCCAAAATTCCGTTCTATGGTTATCATCAAGGAGCGCTGTTCCAAATTAGACGCATTATTAATTTATTATACATGAAACAAGAGATATTATATTAAATCACGTATAATAAAATATAATTAATTAAATTTTCTTTAAAAAGGTGAAGGTTTCACAAAAATACGCTTGATAGTTTTTGCGTGATTCTCTTTTTTTTCTGTCCGCGTTAGACATAAGTTTACAAATTAATTACATTATATAATATAAGCATAATCTAAAGTATTCACATATTAATTTATTAAGAAAATGCTCTAATTTAAGATATAGTTTTTGCACATCATCAATAGTATTCGTTTAGACGTGATCTTCAGTTTAACATTATTAAAGGTCGGTTATCGTCGCCTTAACATGTTCGTTAGTCAGCTGTGGTAGAGGGTAGTTGTAAGTTTTGTGACAACATTAATACCGGGTGTCATTTATTAGAGGATAATGATACCAGTTTGTATTGTAGTATAGTTATCTGGTTTTGTGGTTTGTCTTTTCCATTAGGGGGGAAATATAGTGCTGGTTAGAAAAGAAAATCTAGTTAAAACGTTGGTTTTAGGGAGTGCATTAATCTGCAGGGGGCGAAACACTACCTCTTAAGCATTATTATTTTAATCTTACTTCAGTGTGAGAAAGAGATGGAGCTATGCAGGACGTATACCTCCATCTCTTTCTCAAACTGAAGTAAGATTAAAATATACTGGTTAAGAGGTAGTGGCCCCCAAGTTTTTTTTTTAAATCCAATCCAAACTTCCACTGATAAGCAAGAGCATAAATAGAGAATGCTTGTTATTTATGGGAAATGGAAAATCTTCATAATCACCACGTTTGCCGGACTGATAGACGATCACAGTTAATTTCTATTCAACTAGGCAGGAAGACACTTGTTGACTTCCCTGTTGCTATACCCGCTGATGGATTTTGTTGAATCTTGTACTGTTAACCACTCTCATCACTTTACCAAACAAGCTACAGAATCAACGTCAAAGCTGAGGATGAAAAATAGCGCAAGTAGAATAAGAATTCCTACTCGGATTCGTAATATAATCGGAACTGTA
Organism: Fissipunctia ypsillon; assembly: GCA_947568875.1. NCBI lineage: Eukaryota > Metazoa > Arthropoda > Insecta > Lepidoptera > Noctuidae > Fissipunctia > Fissipunctia ypsillon. The sequence continues at coordinate 4,820,262 of OX387655.1, forward strand.
TTCCCCAGAATTTAATATAGGCTGACCTGTGCTGTGCAGTAACGGAATACACATTGCCACAGACAATATGTTGCACATTACATTACTAACACTCCCGTTAACCTCTGTGCCAAATTATGTTTGCACAAGGATCGGGTTAACCGCGGTAGTTCTGTCTATTAAACCTACCTATTTGAACTCACTAGAGATCGTTAGTGTTGACTTTGATAATAACTTACATAACATAACATTACGCCTGTTTTCCCCAAAGGGTTAAGCAGAGGGGTTCCCACACAGTCTACACACATTTCGTCAGTTATGTTTAAGTCCCATATAATGGGGGCGAACCTATTGCCATCAACCGGGCACAAATCCAGACTCCGGGCTATTATTGAGAAATTTCTGACGGAAGAACCCAACAACACTTTGCTCGACCTGGGAGTCGAACCCAGGACCTCATGCAGTTGCGGGTGCGACCACTAGACCAACGGGGCAGTGATAATAATAATTTAATAGATGATAATTTATTGAATAATCAGTTGAAAATTTGGTAAGCAACTCTCTTTAATATCATGTTCAAAATTGTATTTTTGATGTGGTGGGTACAAAAGCCGACGTAATATCAAAAGGAATTTTCCAAAGAGTGTGACTCACAGGTAAAGAAAATATCTTGAAGAAACCTGGACTAAATTGTCCAATTGTCTTGTTGACACGCAGAAAGCATGCGTGTTGATCAATGATCGTTCTACTGGGTGGGCCAAAAGAAATCACCCTATTGGAAGATGCTCTCATTTTTGCAAATGGCCGCCAATGTCAAATCTGTTTTTACATTTGTGGACTAGACAGATGCAGAATACAAGTGAACAAGTCATGGAGCGATACACTCCCCAAGAACGCGGAATAATCGTGTCTATTTTTTTGCGTAACAATTTGTCTGTGGTGTTGGCGCAGCGCGAATTCCGTCGCTGCGCCGTTTGGCCACCAACCTTGAAGAGTATGGGAGCACACGAGACGTTGCCAAGAGTGGCCGGCCCGGAGCGTCCGTTCTGCCGAGAATATCGCTGCTGTTGCCGAGGATGTCGAGCTGTTGCCGGAAACATCGACCAGACGCCGTGCCATGACAACAGTGGACGGTGCGCGCTATAGGGCCATGTTGACCGAGTTTTTTCTGCCGCAATTGGACGAATTAGACTGAGGGACATGTGGTTCCAACAGGACGGAGCAACGGCACACACTACGCGAGCCACAACCGATATTCTGAAGGCAGCGTTCCCGGGTCGCCTCATCTCTCGTTTTGGCGATTTGCACTGGCCCGCAAGATCGCCCGATTTAAGCGTTCCAGACTTTTTTTTTGTGGGGTTTTTTGAAGTCCCGTGTTTACGTGAACAAGCCCGAGACTCTGGAAGCCCTCAAGGACAACATTCGACACGAGTGCGAGAATCTGTCGCCCGAAGTTCTCGCCGAAGTGATGAAAAATGCCATAAAACGAGCCCGTATGGCAATCAATTGTGACGGCGCCCATTTGGCCGATATAATCTTCTCGACTTGACCAATAAAATTCTAAAGGTTCAAATAAACATAGTCAAAAAACAGAATCGATGTTTTTCATTTAGAAAAAAAAAGAGAGCCAAACAACATCGGATGACTTCTTTTGGCCCACCTTGTATATTAACAAAAAAGAAGAGAAAAGCCCTTAGCATTGCAGTGAAACAATATAAGACTTTATGGTAGCATTAGGGGAAACCGGAACTACACCCTGATTGCGTAACACACTATCAATCACAATATGTATGATTTTGAAGCAAATTGCTAATCCATTGCTTCATATGTTCGAAAAATTTGTCTGCTCAACAACGTAAATAACGCAATGAATGTTGTTGAACTGTCAAAATCAAACTTACTGTAAGTGTGTTACGCAATTAATGTGCTGGTTGCCTCTAGGGCTAGGTTGACTAACTGCCAAAAACTCGTCAGTAGTACGACTTGGGTCATCTAATCACACTCGAAGATGCATCTCGGTAGGTAAATCTTTATCTTCATTCATATTCTCAATCTTTGAACCCTTCACGATGAAACCAATTATAAACGCATGTACCCCTTACAAGTTTTAAGTCCCTGACATATCTTCCACTCGATTCAGGCTTTGCAAGAATGTAAAATGGCGGACAAACCATAATCCAGTTATCGCCCAATCACGGCTCTTGTAAGTGATTTCAATACTGAAGTAAGTGTGAATGTTAATTCGTTTTCTGGACGCTAAACGTGCTAGTTTGTTAGGAAATTATCACTTTCGTGAATTACTGTAACCTGATCCGTACTAATGAGTTCTGACGTCATCAGGTCACGACTGGGGTTGGTATTTGGACTATCACCTTATGCCTGAAATGCCTCGAAAATGTAATTTTTCCCTGGTTACTTTTACCTCGTATTAGAGGTTTATGAAATCATCTTACTTATTGCAACTCGATCAAGACCTAGGGCCTACACAAGTGGCAATCGCTTTCAAAGCGCTAGTGCTGGGGCTCTGTCTCGCATAGGGTCGCAGCATTATGCTGAACGATGACCGTTTTGCGTGGATGTGACGCATATTTTCCCCCAACTTGTTCTTTTTTGTGTTTGTGTTCTTTCTTTGCCTCATGTTTACCGCGAATAAACGTGTTTTCTTTCTTCTTTTCTTTTCTTAAAGCGTTTTGTATTTCTTCATCTACTTTCAACAGGATTGACCTAAATTAGTTTTTCGGTAGCTGACGTCAGTCCCATACATTTTTGACTTTTCCATCATCGGCATCGCTGATAGAATGGTCGTTTGTCTAAGCCCTCTATACTAATTTATGATGTGTTTAGGGGCTCGTGGGTAAAAGATAACAGCCGCATAAGTCGAGAGATCAGGTTAAGCTATGCTTGTCGCGGTTGGTCCGTGTATTGATAACCATATTTACATACCTAGACCCCTCCGTCCCTCGGAAAGCACGTTAAGCCGTCGGTCCCAGCTGTCATTCGTGGATCTTTGACAGTCATTATGGGTCATCAGAAGCCCGAAAGTCTGACAACCAGTCTTACCAAGGGGTATTGTATTACACAGTAACTGGGTTGTGGAGGTCAGAGGTCAGTCGTTTCATGTAAAATACTGGTATTCAGCTGCATCTGGTTAAACTGGAAGCCGACCGCAACATAGTTGGGAAAAGGCTAGGCAGATTGATCATCGTTATCGCTGATATAATGTTACTTTGTCTTAGCCGTACTTATTTAAAAGACAACAAAGTCTACTGCCATTCTGATGATTTCATCAACACTCCATTTCTCACCTCGTTAATTCATTTGCCAACTTATCACTTCTTTTTAGTGTACTGCATTGTATTTGCCGGAACTACCTACTTGTACTTACTAATGAATATTGACGTCAGCCACGACTTCTTTCCTCGATAAAAAATGTTTGAGATGAATGTACTGAAATGTTTGTTATCAAGGTTCATTTTCCACCGAACTCACTTTTCTAATAAACGGGGTTTGCGATTGGTCGATTGATTAATTAATTCCTTAATTGAACTGTTAGTTTGACATATTTGCCTAAAAATTCCTATTGAAACATCAATGGATATTTTTAACTCTTACGCATTCGGCATTTGTGTAGGTGACAACCCTCCTTAGCCACTTATGTTGCTCTGGATTAGTACATCAAACATCTAATCAAGCTAACTGTATTGTCGTTTAACCTAACATCCGATCAATGACTTTACAAGGAAAATCTACTATTAATTCGAGGTCCTGACGTTAAAATAGAGAACCGTCTTTCTTTCCGTGAAAAGAGTAAAGAGCATAAATTAACAAGGGGAATAATAATTGAAATCGTTCTTCTTTGATGGAACCAAACTTCATGGACTTCATGAGAATAGTTCATACCGTGGTTCAACTAACTCACTCGTAACTCGTAACTCAAGATGGTTTTGACCAAACGAAAATAGGATCGGACAAGAGCAAGCGCTATTTTCTTGCTATGTTTGATAAATTCTTAGTGATAGACCAACGAAAGAATGTTCTAACCCTGTTTATACAAAAAGGATTTGATAGAGTGAGGATAGAATGTGCATTCGCTCGTCTCGTCTAAACTCTAAACCGACCTTTAGATGGTCACTCTCGTATGCTTAAAGAATCTGAGAAAAACATTTTAGTAACCTCTGGCTTATTTTTTCACAACGACAAAGCACTGAAAAGCCAGAAAAAAATCAAGCTACAGCAACATTCAAATCCGTTCAAAACGTAATAAAAACAAAATATTTCAAGACGCTGCTCACGTCACAGTTTGTCTGTGTGTTTGTTTATTCACAGATAACCGATTGGTGGCGCAAGATATCAAAATCATGATTTATTTCACTCCGATACTTGGTTGTTTTCGGAAGCAATATTCACATAAATTGCTTTCGTCAATACCAATTTTGTGAATGTCAAAATTCGTTATTTATTACTGTTTACTGGTGCGGGCTATTTTAATAAACATCGGATATATTTATTTTGGTAGTGTGAATATTTTAATACGTCACTTTCGGTTCGGGGATGGGAATAAATCGGAGAACGGTTCAGACGAATTGAACACCTCTTTTTATCACGTATATATCCTTATTAAATACTCTGGTAACACCTGTGGTATGTCGAGGAGTATATCGGACTCATGCCAGCTTAAATCAAAAGAAATAGGAGGCCGTTGACCCAGATGATTTTCACAGTCTTAACAACTTCAACGTCGTTGTCGTCGTTCGTCGTCTAAATTTATGCTTATTATAACCTTTCTTTCAGATTCGGTCACGACGGCAAGTCATGCGTACGGCAGACCTTGTGCCAGCTTGGAGCTGAACCATTACATTCTGATGATGATGAGGATCTACTGCACGAAATGGCAATGTTTGTGTTGAAGTAAGTATAAGTACCTTTCATATCTTGTCTTTTTTTTTTTTGTGGATGGGAAATCATCAAATGACTTCTCCCGCTCTGGGCGGAGCGGGAGGGCGTGTCAGACTTTTACTGACTAAAACCCACCCGTGTTCCTTCTGTCTCAACTCTTTCGAACATCCCGTAACCCTAGCTGGCATCGGCCCTAGCGGACCCCGTCAATAGTGCTGACATCTCTCTGAGGCGCGCGTGGAACACGACGCGCCGTCGACTCGGGGTTGGTCCTTACCGGACGGCGAGCTACCCATTGCTCGCCGCCCGCAAGCCCGCGCCTACGGTGGCCGGGAATCGGCTGCCAATTCCCGACGCCCAGGGCGTCTCCTGCGGCGACTAGGGGCGTGAGGGTGCCAAGCTTGCCTCTCCCTCACGCGTCCCGCCTCCTCCTTCACGAGCATTACTGCTTCGCAGAAGGAGGTAATGGCTTCCCATGCACTCTCGCTCCGTACCATGGCCTGGACCAGGGCCGGACGCGAGAGATCGCCGCCGCCGAATGCTTCCGCGAGGACACGGCGGTGCTCCGCCCAAGCCGGGCAGACCTCCATCGTATGCTCCACCGTGTCCTCCGGGCGATCCACACAGTGGTGACACCCGGGCGTTTCCTCCCGCCTTATCCGGAACAGGTACCTCCCGAAGCACCCGTGTCCGGTGAGGACCTGCGTCAGGCAGAAGGTGAGGAAGCCGTGGCGCCTCCCAGCCACTCCTCAAAGAGGGGACTTATCGCCGCAATTGTGGCGTGCCCAGCGCTGGGTTGCGACAATCGCACGTTCCATGCCGCCATGAGATCCTGTCGGAGCTCTGTCCGCCGTGCCGCGATTTCTCGCGGCAATTCATATCTTGTCTTGGGATCTGTATTTTAGTTTTTGCCACCGACTTCCGAAATTAAGGTTATTTCATTATTTTGGGTAAATTTCTTTTTGAAATCGACTTTTTTTAATTACTTTTTTATTTCGTAATTTTTAGTTTTGAGTAAAAACAGGAATATTTTTTTTTTTGTAATTTTTTTTGTTAATAGTTTTGTTATAAATATTGCCTATAATTTGACCGAGGATTTGAGATGTTTTCCCTTTGACCCATAGCTCGTATCAATAAGCCAGGCCGTCACACTTACACGTATTAGTCCATATCTTGAAAACTACTGAACAGATTTTGATGAAACTTGCACTGTTTCATAAGTTGAAGTAAATGTAAGCCAATAAAAAATGATCACAATCCGATTAATAATTTCGGAGAAATGCGTGGACAAACATACATACACCTATACAATTTTGTACATCAATTTTGTACATTTGATTGGAAGTCAATATATTGCAATTTCAATAATATTACATACATACGTGTCGAAGTGATAACCTCCTTATTTTTTTGAAGTCGGTTAAAAATTGCCTCCACGAGCAGTGATACCTAAATGAACTTACGTCGTACCCTGGACAGTCAACATCACTACCTTGCCGACTGGCTTATTTATATCTGTACCATAGAATTAAATAGATCTAAACAAGTAAGTTCAAAAGTTCATTGACCGGTGCAGAGTCCCACATGCCCCACAGAGTTACATCCCGTGGTGTTGACAAGTTCAACTCAACTAGTTCCGACCATTAGCAGTGTGAACTTGACAATTTGATGAGTACATACTCGATGTGGCGCGAAGGCTCTTTGCATTACAACTTAGTTGGGATGGTGGCTGAGTGGCGGTCGTGATTTGAGTATGTGGGTAGTAGAGTCTGGATGACACATAAGTACATATGTTGCAGTAAGATGGTCGTAGCCGTGACATAGTTATATCCCTATGGATTTCTAGGGATATAGCTATTTACCGTGATATAGTTATATGAAAGCGGTTCATAAGTACTATAATACGAGCACGATCTATATAGTTATTAGGGCACTCCGACCAAATAGGTTAGGTTAGAACTATGACCAACTACGCGCGAGCTGAGCGAGCGAAGCGGGCGATGTCGCAGCAGTGGCCGGCGAGCGCTACATCGACATTGGCCGCAGTACCAAAATTAGGGCACTCCGACAGTTATGAACCGCTTTCATGTAACTATTTTATTTTATTGTAACAGGAAAACAAACAGTATTAACAACTACAAATTTAACAACAAATTATGCAACTAAAAACCAATTACATGTTTTCGCATTTAAACAGCTAAATATGAAGAGCATGCTTGATGGAGAGAAAAAAAAATAAACAATAAAAAAAAAAGTAAATTACAATGACGCTGTACGTAAACAATATTATACAGTCAAAAATGATACGTAGTTAAGTGCTAAAGAAAAACAGTTAGTGAACCAATTCGAACCAATGTTTAGTAAGTATTCGATTGAATACATTCGGCTTAGTAGTAAATAAGTCAAGTTCAGAAAATTCAACCAAATTGTTGTAAGACTTTGCGCATCTTATAAAGAATGAATTCTGTCTGTAATTTGTATAGCAGCGGGGGACGTTAAGAAGAAGAAAGGGTATTCTAGCAGATCTAGCAGGGGCGCGTAAATTAATTTTGGAAAGAAGTATATTACGGTATATAGCTATATCATCTTACTGCGACTCATACACAAACTCAGGCTTCTTTTCCCATTGAGGATGCTTATAAATAGAGCACTTGCTTCGTCTAAGTTCAAATCTATGTTATCATTCAAGTATCTGGATAGAGGTATGTACCACTGCGATAGGTAGGTACTTAAGGCAGATAGTTTCCTGAATATAGGAGGTTCTAATGCAAGGTATATTGGTTGGTTAGATATTTGGCTATTGATTTAAAGCATTCAATGTAGGTAGTGTGCTGAATATGGGACTCCCAGGGAGCCCAATACAATGTAGATAGGTACATAAATTCTACGCTAGGCAAGCGGCCTGACTTCAAATTGTTATCAACTAATAAGTCAAACGCTCTAGTCGGTCCTTTAAGGCTTCAAGGATTTCATATTTATTTCTCTTTCTTATTATTATACAAAAATATTTATAACATAACATAACATCACGCCTTGTTTCCCCGAAGGGTTAGGCAGACGTGTACCTATATAATACACACACATTTCGCCAGTTATGTTTTACTCCCATGTAATAGGGGGCGAGCCTATTGCCATCAACCAGGCACAAATCCAGACTCCAGGCTGCTACTGAGAAATTCCAGATAGAAAAACCCAATAACAGTTTGCCCGACCTGGGAATCGAACCCAGGATCTCATGCTCAGCAGTAGCGCTTATTTATTGTTAAAAATAATTATTGTTATTGAATTTCTAATGTGAAGCCAAATCTGCAAATGAATTGAACAATCGTAGCTAAAAATTACTTTTAATTGGTTTGTTTCTTCTTTCCAGTCCCAAGAACGATGGTACCAACAACCTACCAGCAAGCGACGAAACCTACCCATACATCAAAGCGTACACCGACGGTGAACAACATCAGGACTGCACCAAGTTATACCAAGGATGCTCACTATCCTTCATAGATATGTTCACCAAACTACATGATCTTGTGTGATTTGTAATGAACACTGTTTTTAAGAAATTGGTGTGTAAAAGGCGTGCTGACATACTAGTCCGGGCTGGCTTGATTTAGCACAGCCGGGCGGCCGAATATGCATTCAATTCGACAGCCGAATCATGCCGACCCGTACTACATGTGTGTAGCACCCTTCATGATAATGACTGAATGGATAAGGTGTGGATAGAGATGATGCCTGGGTAAAAAAAGAAAATCTATTTAGTCCGTCAGTCAGATAATAAAAATATATTAGACACGTATTTTTTGCATTATCATATTAATAGAAAATGACTTAGATAAAATGCATTAAAGTTTAGAAGTAGGCGCTCGCTACGTCACAACAAGTATAAAATCTAGCAAGGCGTGACGTCGTGCCACATTTTATCTTTAGATTACGTAAAAAAAATACGTGTCCAATATCTTTTAATAATCTACCTGACAGACCAAAAAAAATGTTTTAGTCATCATCCCTGTTGTAAATAAAACTTTTTTTACTTTTGAAATGAATTTTATTGTCAGCGCTACCATTGTGGTCTTATGATAGACTGACCCGCCCCTGCCTTGCAGCGCACGGTTATTACTACTTGGTATAACGTCGAGATTTCTTAATTATATGCAAGTTTAATATTAATTTACTATATATCATACATGAGCAGTGGTGGCCCAGTGGTAACAGCCTCGACTTACGTGTCGTAAGTCGTGGGTTCGAACTCAGACAGGCGCTTTGCTTCATGTAATTTACTTCATCACCACTGCTCTCAAAACGGCGAAGGAAAAACATTGTGAAGAAACCGGCATGTCATAGAACCAAACATTTGAAGACAAGTGACATCCCCAACCAGAACATCATAACACATTATAGGCCAATTATGCATGATTATGCTACACATAAATCATGCATAATTGGCCTATAATGTCACACTTCAATTTTATTTATTTGTATAGATGATTTATGTGTAGACATAAATCATCTATATAATAATAAATAAAATTGAAGTGTCTGTTTGTAATGTCAAAATAACCACTTTTTACTAAATGCATATGAACGTACATATATACTGGTACTTATAACAAAAAAGCAATTTTTAAAATTGTTGTAATTATGACTGTCTATTTGTTCCGGCTAATCTCCGAAACGGTTGGACCAATATTGACGGGACTTTCACTAGCAGATAGCTAATGTTACGGGGAGTAACTGATGCTACTTTTATTTTAGAAAAATAATTAGGGTTCTGTGCAAAAAAAAATAAAACCCATGAAATTGTGAACAAAAAGTCAGATTCGAAAACTTGTTTCTGCATTTGGTAGCCCAATTCTCGAGGATGGTGGATGGTGGTGGCTACGCTACGACCCTTAGAAACCGAGCAAAAAGAAAAAAAATCAGAAAGAACACTAAGCGGAAACGAAGGAAAAACGCGGGCGGGCGATGTCACGCGGCGCGTCGGGGGACGAGGGAGTTTTATTAAAATGTGGCTGTTCTTTTAGTATATTGTGTATCTTACGACTTCCACGCGGACGAAGTCGTGGGGCACAGCTAGTTTAATAGTATTTATAGATATTAGATAGGTGTGTAAATATTTCTTTCGGAAGTAAATTATACTAAGAATGCTTCTTTTCCTTCATAGATGTATTCACTAAGCTCATGTTCAAGCATGATTTGTGATGAAGACTGGTTCTTTGAAAGTAATGTGTAATGACTGAATGGAGAAAGTGTTCAATGCTAGTAACAAGTAACGCCATAAATCCACATTCATAAACAATCGTAATAATTATCATCATAATAAGTTTATTGCAAATATCTACCTACTTTATTTTGTATCTATTTTTTTTTTTTGTATTGTTATATTAACTATGTTTTCTTAGATAATTACGTTTTTGTCTTACTTGTGAATGCTGCGTATACTGGCATACATACCAGGACTTTTATTTTGTCATATTTTCTATTAATTCCTTGTATATACTGCTGTTGGTGTACCAAATAAATAAATAAATAGAGTGGGGATTGTGAATAAAACTATTTTACTTTTGAATAGTGTTTTATTGATCATGCCTCTAATCCCCGAATGTGAAGGCAGGGTTGTAAGGGATACTCATATTATTCTGCCAGTTATAGACCCATATTTGAGAACTCTAAACTGCTTGACTGTGATTTATTATCACTGCTCAAGTATCGATGAGAAAATCAGTTGACAATCACTCCTTATCAGCCTGTTCTTGTACGGTCGACTTACGAAAACCTTAAGAGGGTTATCACATTTTGTCACCTCTCTCGCTTACACGGGACCAAATTTTTAAGAATTTTAAATGAAAAGATGTTTTTTTGAAAAATGTTATAAACTGGTCCATAAAGGCGCTAATGAAAGGCGACCTTCGTATTTCACTAAAGCGCAAGCTCGTCGACATGTGTAACCTGCCTATCCTAACCTATGGCGCTCAGACGTGGCCTTTGACCGAGGCTCAGAAGTCCAAACTCAAGGTTTGCCAAAGAGCGATGGAGCGTAGCATCTTAAAAATCAAACTCACCGACCAAATTCGCAACACCATAATACCACAATACGCTCCAAAACAGGTATCGCCGATGTTGGTGCTAAGTCTGCGAGGTTGAAATGGGACTGGGTGGGTCATACTTATAGGATGCATCCAGACAGATGGGCCAGGATCGTTACAAAGTGGGTGCCTGAAGACGGGCGTCGTCACCGAGGCAGGCCTAAAAAACGCTGGCGTGATGATTTGGACTCGTACCTTACTGATTGGACGGACAAGATACAGCACAAATAAAATTGGAAAAGTATGGGGGAGACCTTTGCCCAGCAGTGGGACAACATAGGTTGAACAAAAAAAAAAGTTATCAACTGGCGAACTAATAAATAATATTAATTTAATGGGTAATTATTAAAAACGCATCTACTTAATTATATTGTATTATCTAATAAAATCGGCTCAATGAGTATTAAAATCTGTTTTTGAAATGAGTTAAATAATTGCAACATTAAAAATGTGTTTATAATAATTTCCTATTAAATTAATATTATTTATTAGATCGTCAATTAATTATATTGTTCAAAAAAGCAATCTCAAAAAAGAGCACATAGCAGATTTTGGTTTGACAACGACGATATTTTCTTTTAATATTCTTAAAAATCTGGTCCCGTGTGAGCGAGAGAAGTGACAAAATGTGACAGCCCTTTTAACATGGACCTTGACATATATACGCTGCAAATGGTTATGTCAAAAATGTGACGTATAGCACCAATGGCAACGATTGTCGCAATTTCTGTCGCTGGGGGGCGCTGTTGTACCTGTCAAATATTTTTCGTGAAACTGTTTTGTGAGGATTTATAATATTATGAGATAATTGAAAATGGTCGATAAATACGGTAACTGGACCTTACATGAGCTGAAAACCGAATTAAGGAGTAGAAATGCACTTATTGCAACTCAATAAGCATCAGAAAGAAATGTCACTGTTCCGATACTTGACATGCCTATCAAAACTTTAACTGTATTGCTGGAATTATTTATATAAATAAGGAGTAAGTTTGCTATTGAGAAACCGGGCTTTTAGACTTGTCTATTTAATTTCAGTGCATTCTACTATGACAGTGCTGGAGAATTTTTGACCCTTTACCTTCATGTTTTCTTCAGCAACATGAGCTGGAACCCAAATGTTTAGTTCCTTAAACTAGCAATATAAAAAGTTAATACATGTTATGAAAAATTGACTAACTGATGTTTCACTAATATCAAATCGTAATGCCAATTCTTTGTTTATCATACCACGTGTTAATTTAATTATTGTCAGGAAAAATTCATTGGCAGGTGACAACAAATATCAAAGACACGTTTTTTCACTCACAGAGTCTAAGGGCATCACATAATCGGATTACAGAAAGTGATTTTTACTTATGCGAGAATATGGTGTTGGTCCACTTTTTTTTAGACGTATTTTAATGAGCCACGTCTTTCTCCTTTTTATATTGCTTGGAAAACGATGCTCTGTTGTTCTTGAAGAGCAACACATAATGAAGGCATCGTTTAATGGTTAATTACGTGTGAATTTGTGAATTAAACCACATTTTAGACTTTAAACCTATAAAAACATATGTATTGACAGGTCTACATTGACTGTCGCGCCAACTGGTGTCAATTTTTAGAACTACACAAATTATCTAGCCACTAACAAGTAACGAGTTTAATGTGACATATAGATTTAAAATGATCAACGTTTTCGTAAGATGATTGTACACAAGACAAGATAGCTTGATTGGTTTGTCAGACTGTAAATTACAATATATTTTTGTATCATTTCAAAACATTCTGCAACTTTCATAAACTATTCGACAGATTTTAATTTTTAAACTAAACAAGCGAAGCTGAATAGTTCACCCTTAAATGCAAACTTTTAAATAATACGAGCCTTAATCTGGATAAAAATGATACCGCATTCATTTTCATAACAGAGGACCGGTATATACAGGGTGTAGGTTTTCATTTTCATGCTATTTTCGGAAACAGCACATGAATCAGCCACAAAATAGAGTGCATTACCCGTTTTTCATCCCACGCTATTCACAAAGTCAACTTAGAGTGGGTTATTATAGGGTGCAAGTTTTTTTGTTCTATTGTTATCTTATGTGACAAAATGAAAAGGAATTAGGGGTTTTAAACATACATGAGATTAAGATACAGGTTCGCTTACAAAATGATCGGCTATTCGCAAAATGTAACTAGCCTAAAGCCCTTTGTATACGGTACGGTTTCATTACGGTACGGCGAAGAAACCGCGCCGTAGAAAAAATGTGTGAGCTTGTACATGACACGACAAACATCATGACACGACAGCCAACCGGACGTGACAACGGTTAGGTTAATTGCCGGCACGAGTCGTGAGCACAAATTCCATCTTAACTTTAACTGCCCTCGTCAGCGTGCTCTTGTATTCTATTTTCTATTTGTATATAAATATGCTTGATCTTATATTGACTACATTGCTCCCACGCGTGTGCTACCTGCCGTGATAGGAAATAAGATTTTTTAGGTTTAAGACTGAAGTTTGTGCTCACGACTCGTGCCGGCAACTATACGACTCTGTTGTGTTTTTTTCTGTGCAAAAAGATCAGCATTGCTTATTACGTGTATAGAAAAATCAAAACAGAAAAAAAGGAAAAGAAGGCTTTTTACATCCGATCATCTTCTCAATTTTTATCACAATTTTGTTCACAATTTGATGAGTTTTAATTTTTTTGCGCGGAACCCTAATTATTTTTCTTAAAAAAGTAGCCTAAGTTACTCCCCGTAACATCACCTATCTGCCAGTGAAAGTCCCATCAAAATCGGTCCAGCCGTTTCGGAGATTAGCCGAAACAGACAGACAGACAATTTTTTTTTTATAAAAATTGCTTTTTTCCGTGTACACCGTATAGACTTTCTTATGCATTTAGTGAAAACTTGTTATTTTGACATTAGAAACAGACACTTCAATTTTGTTTTTTTGTATGTATATAATATATACATAATTATTATGTATATGTATAGACAGGTAAGCATTTAATAGTAAAATATTTATGTTCCACTAGCAATTTCTAGTTTATGACATAGTAAAAATATTATGATTATATTTCTATCGGTCATTTGCCATTGGCAAAATATATTTATTTATTTATTTTACCTAATAATTGTGAGAAAGAAAAACAGAGATAAACATTGTCTTCATAAGGATGAATTTTATTAACCGACGAAAAAAATGAGGAGATTCTCAAGTCGACGCGTATATTTTTTTTATGTTTGACCACGCATAACTTTTTACGGAATAGTCCGATTTGAACGATTCTTGTTTTATTTGGGAGCGACTTGATTATACCTCGAAGTTGGTCCATGTAAAATTTATTGCCTTTGCTTGGGTAGTTTTTGAGCTTCAGTAATATGTATTTTTCTCACTTAGTCTATGTGGATGAGGTTACAATAACTTCCTGTCACTGTAATTTACATAGCAGGTAGTGGTATTCCAATTCGTGTGGGTAGCTACCACAACTAAAAAGTGAAAAAAATAAAAACTTTTTACAAAAAAAAAAAAAAACAACCGACTTCCATACAAACACGAAAATAACTCCAAAATAACTTTCATTTCGGAAGTCAGAGGCAAAAACGAAATACAAAACCAAAGACCGAGTTCCAAAATTAAAGTTATTTTTCACTTTGTAGCGTTTATTTGGAAGTCGGTTATTATTTTTTTTTTTCTAAAAAAGGTTTTTTTAGCCATCTAGTAAATAGAGCGGAGAACAACCAAATAAAACACTTTCTTTTCTATATTTTATTCATTAAAATAAATTACTTGGACACTAAATGATATTCCAACCGTCAAGCATAATTAGGTCGACATTTGGAAGTATCTTACCAATCATGTAATATCGATATTATGGTAACAAATTACCTCCCAAATCCTTAAGACTAAGAAGCCAAAAACGTAACAAAATTCTGATGGTCTCTATGTAGTAACATTTTGATTAATTAAGAGTAGTTTATATTTTTGTAATAAAAATCTACAATGGAAAAAGCAACGACATTTAGGTAAATTAAGCATACAATAACATTTTTCTATTCTATCATGACACAAAATCGGATCACACTAATGTTCTTCGAAAGGGCAAAGGCATATTAGTACAGTCGCATGCCACCAGCTACATTTTAAGTCCCACGTTACAAGACTCTAATAATATCAATTATTTCTTTAAGATGACCGTCATATTAAAAGGACCAAAAATAGAACTTCTTAAACCCTTCAATTCTTATACCCATCATTTACAAGAACCCAAACTTATGTAGCGTCTCCTCCCCTATTTGAGTGAAGGTGTTGAGGACTGAGCCCTCACACTCCGGGAACAGGTTGTCACAGCCAACACCTACCTCTCTGCCGAGCCTCTCAGCTGCGTGATACTCGTTGTCCGTGTGGTGGGATAGCGCGTCTTTCGTTGTTGATGGCCTGAAGAGAAAAAGTAAGAATTTGTTGTTTTGTTGTTTTTCGATGTCAACAGCAGGCCCATTCAGCAATAAAAAATATACAAGATGTAACATAAATAATGCACAACCTCTTAAGGGATCATTGTACTCGTCATTATGAACAACTTTTACTATGGGACCAAACCTTGAATCGCGAAAAAAAATTTGCTGTTCCCTACATTTTGACGAGTTATGCGCGAACATAAATGTAGGGAGCAGCTGATTTTCTTTGACATCTCAACACAATTCATTGCGTTATTTAAATTGTCGAGCAGAAGAATTTTTCAATCGTATAAATTTCTTTCAAAATTCTTCGCTTTGTGTTTGTGTTACACAATTGGGGTGCTGTACGGCTTCCTTAATGGCATAATTTGAAAATAAATATTATATCAGATTTAGAATCCGAATAAAGTGGAGACAGTCAGCTCAGACCTATTTCCCGTAATTTCAAGAAGGTTCTCATTCTAATCTGTCTCAACCTGTCAAAAAAAAATCTAGTTAGTTACATTTTTGACATTATTGTCGCCGAGATGAGATTACGAGTTTTTTAGTTTGAAGAATTGACTTGCAGATAGCTGACGTTCCACTTCCACGCTTCCGTTTCCAATTTTTCCCCCAAAAGTGACCCTCATATTCAAAATTCATTTATTTACGTTACACGTTCGTGTTTGGGTTATAGAAATTAATATGTGTACCAAATTTCAACTTAATCGAACCAGTAGAATCGGAGCAAATCGACTGTGACAGACGGACAAACAGACTGACAGACAGCCAACTAGACAGACAGACACATGAGTGATTCTATAAGGGTTCTGTTTTTTCATTCGGACGTACGGAACCCTAACGAGTAATGTATTATAGGAATAATTATCCTATCTTAGCTAATACGTGTTTTATTCTAGTAGCTTAGAGTAACACGATCCTAAAGTGACTCCGGTAGTCTCTTACAGTAGTTACCTTAAAAATCCACGGTGAGGAATAAAAATACGCGTATGGATTAAAACAGCATAAATGGCAATTAGGTGTCAACTCTCATAAAGATTTCGATAGTTCTTAAGATTCTTTGAGCTGCAGTCTACCCAGTAGGTAGTGCTATTAAGAAAAAATCACTCCTAACTTCGTTCAGTAAATCGAACTCAAAAACTGTTGTTTAGACTCTCTACATTTGAATTGCATGTTTTCGTCGATAACAATTATATAGCTAATTTGCTTGCTAACCTTTATTGATTAGTATTATATTCTCTCAAATTATTTTGTCCTAGCTGTGTATGAGAATATCGACGCTTTTTTCGCTTATAATAAAACCAGCACCACAAAATTATTACAGAAAGAAAAACCGGCCAAGTGCAAGTCGGTCTCACACACGAAGGGTTCCGTACGACTTTACAATAATTAATACTACATATTTATAAAAAATATACAAAACGAAGAATATTTTTCATCTTAAATTTTAACAATCGCGAAACTAACTTTGTTTTTCATAATGATACTGTGAATTACAAAGTTACTTTTTGCAGTTGCAGAAAATTGCCACAAAAATTCATGAAATTGAAACAAAACACCATAACAATCGGCGTTTTTTTTTTGTATTTTTTTGATTAAATACGTTATATGGTCAGAACAGAAGTTTCAAATTCCTAACTTGCTATAGAGCTCGTACAAAAATGGTCAACTTATGCGGGCCCGTATTTCTACATTTTTGAAGGTAAAAAAATATATACAAGGTACTCATTGTACTCATCACTATGAACAACTTATGCTATGGGACCAAACGTGAAATCGTTAAAAAAAATTAGATGTTCCCTACATTTTAGCGAGTCATGCGAACATAAAGTAGGGAACAGCTGATTTTTTTCGCGTTTTCAGGTTTGGTCCCATAGTAAAAGTTGTTCATAATGATGAGTACAATGAACCCTTAAGAGGTTGTGCGTTAGTTATGTTACATCTTGTATATAATTATATTTGTACTCGACTCGATGAGTTCTAGATACCCCACATGCTAGGGTAAGAAAAAAAAAATGTTTTCAAAATGAAAAGTTATTGTATGGACCCTTTAATTTTTAACTTTATTTTATTTTATTATTTTTTATTATAGCGGCAATAGAAATACACAATCTATAAAAATTTCAACTGTCTACCTATTACGGTTCAAGAGATACAGCTCGCTGATAGACAGACGGACGGACAACGGAGGCTTAGTAATAGGGTTCCGTTTGGCATCCTTCGGGTACGGAACCCTGAAAATGGAAAATGAATGTGAAGTGCTAATCCGGGGAACATGGAAATCTCAATACAGAGGCAAAAAAAATGAAGCATTAAAAATGAAAGCGCCGAGTACACATAGCCCTACCTCATTTACACACCCTTCACATAAAAATTCCCGAACAGAACATACAACGCGAGATTAAACGATTTTCCTTAACCAAAAAGCTCCAATCTTATCCCGTCAACTCCACCCGAATGAATGATATATTATCATTCATAAATAAAGCAGTACCGAAATCCTTTCATAACGTTAGTGACTTACGTGAATAGTATATGTCCAATTTCACCGAGCAAGCCGTTTTCATGGGTGAATGGTACCTCTGCAGCCTCGCAGATTGTTCGAAGCAGGCACGGCCGACCTGAATACCCGTACCTGAAGTTTCAATGGCCAACCTTAATAAAATATTATACCTTCATAGCGATTCTTGTTAACTCTTTATAAAAGACGGACTAAATGATGTTTTGATTTAAGTTTCATTTTCAGGATTATTTTTTTACTTTTCTCCTTTTATTTGTGCGAGCTAAGCGCTGGTTGTTTTGGCGTTTTATTTTTTCTCGTACTGTTTGAAACACAAACTTTATGCCTTGATTCTTTGTTTATTCTTTGAAGTTTTTATAGCTATGTATTTTAACCCGAGCAAGAGCGATTTTAGTACTCGTCTATTTCTGTAGTAAAAAATGAGTCCAATATTAAATTTTTTATTAATATTAAAACTTTTAGATTAAAAAAACAAATAAGGAACCTATTTACGAGTATAATGTCAACAATTACTGAAAAACCTTTAGTTACTAAAGTAAAACCATAAAAATATTACCTTTCAACCATACGCTCTATCACTTTATAAAAGTCCCATCTATTCATTCTTTGTGGTTCCTCCTCCTTTTCCAAAGCATTCTGGTCAATCATTTCCTGTTTTTTAATTGCTTCATCCAAAGACAAATCATCCTTAACAGTAGTACTGTCCGTAATTAGAACACCGCCTTCAGAATAAACTAGAGACCTCTTTCGTCTGTCATCAAAAGTCAAATCTACTAATGTATCGTTGTCTCCCTCAGATTCCTCAGTTATTACATGTTCTGTCTCACTCATTTGTCTTGAATCATCTGAATCTACTTCATTTGAAACGTCTTGAGTTGGATTGTCTTCGTCCATGTCTCTGGAGATTGTGTCGGCGAATCCGTAAATCCTACTAGTATACTCTGTACTGTTTGTAGGCAAATCATACTGGAATTTTATTACAGTACCAACGGTAACCGACTGCTCTTTCAGGTCAACTGGAACACCGAGACCGATGATGAACTGAAAAGTTTGAGAAAGTTGGCCGCAGTTAGAATCAATTTAGATTAATGTAGATCAGGTCAGTCTATCGGTTCAGTTCGATAACTTTATATTTGTGAATCATAAAAACTGATAAGTGAAATCAGAATGATATGTATGTAAAACTACATTCAAACTAACTAATATAAAACCTATCAGTGCGGTATCATAAAAATCTGCAGTTAAATAACTTATAAATCTATTCATTGAATCACTTATCTTCAGAAAAGAAATCACTAATCACTTAAGATACTCATAAATAGGTACATATTACACAAACGCGTAAAATTCGATACATTTTAAGAATAATAAAAATTATTATTGTATCTTACACTAAGTAGAGAGTGTTTCTGAAAATAACGAAGTGAAATGCTACTACAATTAGGGTGATGAATGAGAAAAATACACAAAATTATAATGAACTGAAATTCAAGTAAACTGAAACAATAAATAACATTCTCATTCAAATAATACGAGCATTTGGTAAGCTTCATTCAAATTTTCTGCACAACATTTGGCAGGAGAAGGTAACAAAATACAGAGCACAGCTGAACCCATGCAAATGTATACATTTGCATGGGTTCAACTGTGCATGTACATAAAAGACTAGAGACAAAACATGTCCGTTTGGAACAGAAATAAATTAAAAACAAAAACTCTCATAGAACTCTTCAAAAGGCAGACAGAAGCTTAATTGCATTTAAATTCACGAACAAAAAAGACTGCTTCGTTAAGCCCTATCCGTTGTGCAAAGAAAACATCATTTGCTTAAGTTAAATCAGGTACGGTATGTAAATTTACATGGATTTGTTCTAATACGACGGAGGAACGTACCTGTGCTCTGGCTGGTCCACCGTCTGGGTACACGAGGTACCGCCTCTGTCTACCCGCGTCCGCTCCAAACAGGGAAAGCAAATTGAACAAAATTAAAGCAAGCAACATCGTACTATTTCGTTTTTACGTCGATTCTGAGCGCACCGGCAGCGTCGGCGTGTAAATACTGTATAAGATAAAATGTTAGAATGTTTACACAGAGCCTACGGCAGTCTGACTAATGAACCGTTATGTTTTCCCAGTGATTTGGCCTGTACTGAACGGCCCAGATGCTTGCTAACGTGGAGGCGAGGTAAAACTTACATCTCTACTTAACAAAACATTACACATAGCGACCCTATTCTACGAGTGTAGACTGTATTTTGACACTGAAATGATGGTTAATATTTTTAAAGCACTACAATATTTATTTTTTTTAAACACATGGCGATTGAACAGATATTATTTACATTTTTATTCTACAAAACCATAGCCCCATAAGTGACCTACTTTATTAACGCATTTCTTTCCTGCTATATATGCTCGTACACTTACAATTATTTAAATAAACACAGAATTGATTAAAGGAATCAGATTAAAATACAAAGTAAGACACATTTCAAACAATTCATTACGGGAAAATTTTAAAGAGATCTTTTAAAAAATACATTAGCGAGTACTGTCAGCCTTAACAAGATGTTATACAACGACAAGAATTCATTTATTGTCTATAATTTGGTAATAGTAGATGTAAGAAGAAATTATAAATAAATAAAATTAAAATAAATAAAATTTGTGTTCCATAATACGTTATCAATATGTAGGTAGTTACAAGTACCCAATGTTTATTTTTAGGGTTCCGTAGTGAACAAGGAACCCTTATATGTAGTTTTGCCATGTCCGTCTTTCTATCTGTCCGCGGCTTAGCTTAGAGACTATTAGTACAAGAAAGCTGTAATTTGGCACAGGTATACATACATATTAATCACGTCAACAAAGTTTTAAAATAAAATCTTGAAAAAAAAATTTAGGGTAAGGACTAACACGTAAAGCGGGGATGACTTTTTTCTCGTCTATTCCATGGTGTGGGGTATTGTTGGATAGGCCGTAAAAAAATATTGCGGGTTGTGAAACCCATATTTCGATTTAGGGATTTAAGGTTTGTTAGATCCAAGTCCCCCCCCCCCTCCCCTGCGCCAAGCCAAGCCAAGTGCCAGCTAAATGGTTGTTTTTTCATATGTGAAAAAGTTCACGACAGTTGTTTATAATATAATATAACGAAGTTACAAGGAAAACTATCACAGCAATTGGCTGTTAACGAGTTATAATAGTCGGCCAACTTACATCATTTGCAGTTGGAATATATGAGAGAACATGTTATTCAACTAGTGTTTAGTTTGTCCTTGGGATAAATTCATCCCAACTACGGAACCCTTCATTGTGCGACACACGCTTGGCCAGTCTTTTTATTTATTATTATGATTGTGTATACCCCCATGTGTAATATATTTGTACACATTAATACAAAATTATAGACCAAAGATATTTTTGAGACTGACTGTATGACCTCAAAATAATAAAGGAATAACATTATTATGATAATCACGATTGAATTAAATTAACATACAATATTATGTTTAATCCTCATGGATTACATGAACATCAGGAATAAGCTGAAATGAAAGGCAATCCGTCAATCCCTCATCAAGAAACAAAACTTCTGCTACATAGGAAAAGAAACTAATTTCTTCACCAACAAATACTTTCAACTGAACTTCTGTGCCCAACACAAATTGACTAGACAAAAACGACTCAACACCACAACACGGAATAATAACGAAATTTTCTACCCGACTTTCAACATTACAATTTTCTCTTCATTTTTAAAACTTGCCACTACCGCATGCATTTCTCCGGCAAACATTTGCCCACACTATGTATGTGCGGAGTTCTACAGGGTTTCGCCGTTCTCTACCGCATCAAAGTTAAGTCCCGTCTACACTACGCTGGCCAATTTATTGAAATGAAGGGTTAAAATAGGATTCTGCGGTTGTACACCACCGCTGCAATATGTTGAACAGATATTTTTCCTTCTTTGTACGTATAGCATTTTGTTATGAAAGAGGTTGCGTTAATGCGAAATCATGGTTTTCAATTTCTGCGTCCTGTTACTGTTTAATTGGGTTTGGATGATTAAACATTTTATGGTCGTAATTTTGGTTTACGAATCGGGATAAATGTTTTTATATTAGGGCATAATGGTGTGTCATGCTTTAAGTTGCATATTCATTTATATAGGTATTGCTTACAATAATATTATCTTCTAAGTCATTTTGCATCGTCCATTTATCTACGAGTTTCATTGATGAAACTATCATCTTTAAAACACCCTACATCATTTAATTCATTTCATAAACCTACAGGGTTTTTAATTTTACAGTTTAAAAATTTCTTTCTGTAATCAAATCTCGTACTTTCCATTTCTCGCTATTGTTTGCTACTATAAACAACAACAGTAAATCATATTTCTACCCTCAAATCTGTACATGTATATACCTACTTATCTACATTCGGTTCCGTCCATCTAATTTCCCTCCCAAATGATTATACACCTCAGTCCAATTTGACTTTCATGAGTTATGTTCGCAGTAATTAATTTACTCGGGATTTTTCTCGTCCTACAAATTAGACAAGTAGATTGTAAAACAATCTGTTTAATTAGGACATCTTTGGTAATCTAATTAGGGGTTTTTAAGTGGCACTTTATTGTTTGATTCCTTTCATGTTTCTGTTGGACCTTTTTGTAGTTTGGAATTATTTGTATTAATTTTTAAAGGAATGGTAGATGATGGTTCAATTTTGAGACTATATAAGGTGTATCTATTCATACACGAAATCTCTTAAGGGGTCGTTGTACTCATCAATATGAACAACTTTTTCTATGGGACCAACCCTGAAATCAAAAACAAACAATACAAATTTCGAACGAAAGAGTTTGAAGTAGCTCCTGTGACAGTAAAACAGGAATGAGAATCCTGAATCGTGGCAAGAAAATGTTCAGTAGATAGCTTTCAGTAACAAAGAAATGAAAGAATTGTAAGTTTATTATATGATTGGCAATGAAGTAAACTCCGAGGTGACAGCTAGTAAAGATGTAGGTAGGCAAGAAAAAGACTTGCACCGACCCCAAATAAATTGGGATATGCAGGTGAAATGATAAATCTAAACTCAAACTCAAAGCATTTATTTCAAATAAACCAATTACAAGCACTTTTGAATTGTCAAGGGGTCTGTCAGTCAGAAAGATGAAGCTAGTTGCCCATTCCAAAGCGTAGTAGCCTATGGAGAAGAACGGGCAAGAAACTCCACGTACACTCTTTTAAATCAAATTATGATTACAAAATATTGGTTACATCATTCGTGTTGAAATTATACATTTGAGAACGATGCAGAACGTTAAAAGCATCCGTAATAAAAAGATCAAAAACAATTCAAAAATTAAATTAAACTAAGCCGTGGCAGCTAAGAGCTAAATTCCAGCTAAGGTCAAACAAACTTTAAATAAGTGCAAAACGAAAGTTATCAAGATACACACCTAAAGTTGCAACCCCATTTACGCAACACGAAACATTTGAATAGTGAGTGGGTCCCAACCTTGTAGGAACCTCTGATAACTATCACTCCAACTATGTAACCGGTGAATTATTTAACAAGATCTGTTAACGGCTTGTATCCCAAGATGGTGCACTTAATTAATCCAAAGGATTACATATTGTCATTAAGGGAAGAAAAGACAAGTTTTATTTAAGAGAGACAACCCTCAATTTCCTTCTGTAAATTTTTGGTACTTTGGAATTGGAAACTTGATTTGCAAAATGTGGTTTAAAGTATTTTAATATTAATGGATCGTTTTGGTGTGCACGACGTTCAATATTTGAGTTTAAATAACACCCTTATCTATTTTTGAACTCCTTATTAATATGATTGTAAAATTTGTTAATTATTTGTTAGATATTGGTCCTAGCCAAATTGTATTTTTAACCGACTTCCAAAAAAGGAGGAGGTTATGAATTTGGTTGTATGTTTTTTTTAATGTGTGTTACCTCGGTACCTACTCCGTCATTTATAAACCGATTTAGAAAATTCTTCTTTTATTTGAAATGCCGGGGTACCAGGGTGCCGAGCAGATCGCTACGTGTACCTATATATAATTAAATATAGTTAATACTTTGTTTATAGCACATTACATGACAAACATAATACCAGCACTGAATCAATTTATTGCAATTATCATGAGATGCACTATGGCTATAAATGATTTTTAACTGACTTCAAAAAAGGAGGAGGTTCTCAGTTCGTCGGAATTTTTTTTTATGGGTGTTCCTCGATTACTCGAAGACAGCTGAACCGATTTGGAAAATTCTTTTTTTGTTTGAAAGGGTTTACTTTCCAGGTCGTTCCAATGTCATCAGGTCAGGATCTCATGAAGGAATCTTAGAGAAATCGAGGAAACTCTTCAAATATTATAGGCACACCTATAGCGATTTGATAGGTGACAAAACCCTATTAAAGAACTATAGGCCCATCTCACTTCTGAGCCACGTATACAAGCTGTTTTCCAGGGTCGTCACGAACTAGGAGACTTGACGAGTTCCAGCCACCAGAACAAGCCGGTTTTCGAAAAGGCTTCAGTACCGTAGACCACATCCATACTGTTCGACAAATTGTACAGAAGACCGAGGAGTACAACCAGCCGCTGTGTATGGCATTTGTGGACTACGAGAAAGCCTTCGCTACCATCGAAATATGGGCAGTTCTGGCCTTTCTGCAACTATGTCAAATTGATTGGCGCTACATTGAAGTGTTGAGATGTCTGTATGACGCTGCCATGATGACTGTCCAGATCCTGGATCAGAAAACCAGCCGCATCCAACTGCTCAGAGGGGTGAGACAGGGATGTGATATCCCCGTAACTGTTTACCAATGCGTTGGAGGACGTCTTTAATGACAGAGAGGCTGGAACAGTTAGACCAGATGCTACACAACCTAAATGGAGCCTCTCGTCGGGTTGGTCTCGGCATGAATTTGGACAAGACGAAAGTCATGTACAATTCACACGTCTTGCCGAGACCAATCCGCATCGAAGGGTCGTTTCTTGAAGTTGTGAAGGAGTATGTCTATCTAGGGCAAGTCATCCAGCTCGGTAGACACAACTTTGAGAAAGAATTCGACAGAAGGATCCAGTTGGGTTAGCCGGAAAAGAACCGGAGTAACCGACATAGCCTGCAGAGTAAGCAAACTAAAGTGGCAGTAGGCTGGCCATGTTTGTCGAAGGACCGATGGCCGGTGGAGCAGACGAGTCCTGGAGTGGAGACCACGTATCGGCAAGCGTAGTGTGGGACGCCCCCCAGCTAGATGGACCGACGACCTTAATAAGGTGGCTGGGACAGACTGGATGCGGAAGGCGGAGGACAGGGTGTTGTGGGCGTAGACTGGGAGAGGCCTATGTCCAGCAGTGGACTGAGATAGGCTGAGTTGATTGATATAGCGATTTGAGTATTTTTTTATAGTAACTTGTGCATTTGCTCTCGGGAAGCACCATTTGGTGAAGTGGAACTGATCACGAAGTCCACAGATGGTGAGATGGCCACCGGAACAAGTCAATAATAAATATTTCACGGGTAACGATTCAATTACTTTAAAATGATTGCTAAGCAATATAAGCTCATCACAATCCATATGGTGAAGTGGAACTGATAGTGAAGTACCAGGAGAACTCCTCAACAATTAAAGTCCCTGCATCGGGAAAAGCAATGTTTTGTAAAATGTGATAAGCACTTGCCATTAAGCTATTGTAACTTAGATAAATTACAAACCGACCCACTAAAAAGTGAAAAATAAAAAACCTTTTTGCAAAAAAAAAAACAACCGACTTCCAAAAAAACACTACAAAGTGAAAAATAACTTACATTTCGGAAATCGGTGGCAAAAACCTAAAATACAGATCCAAAGACACCGACTTCTGAAATTAAACTTATTTTTCACTTTGTAGTGCTTTTTTTTGGAAGTCGGTTGTTTTTTTTTTGGCAAAAAAGTTTTTTTAACAACCATTCCATAATTATCATGAAATTCTGAAAGTAACAGAATTAAAATCAAAGTCAACATTAGAAACAGTTACTTTTCCTTCGTTTCTTACATTTTAAAAGGTGTCTAACACTACCTATAGTTAAGATTTTACCGGTATATGCACAGAGATTAAGAGGCGACGACATTTGACAAATTGCTTCGGTCAATATCAAATATCAGGTAGGAGTTCGTTAAACCGGGACCATACGAAAGTGTTTGTGTTACTATGACTTCGAAATATAGTCTGTTTTGTTGAGAAATATGTACATGTTTTAAATGGCACAATGTTAATCAGTGGTTATTTGATTGTGTAAGTATTTTATATTCTAGTGGTTATTGAAAATGTGTTGTACATAAAAAAAGTGTGTATGTGTCAGCTCCGACGCACGACTGGAGTTTACTCCGTGAAAGGTGCGCAAGGTACGTTGCGCAGAAAGACGTAACGCTTTTGAGTTAACGCTTGTATTAATTTCACACCTCATAAAATTTCCATACCCGGGCCTTATATGAAAATCGATTCTTAAAGAAAGAACTCCGAAAAAAAATTAATGAAAATGTGTTTTGTTACTCTAATAATAATCAATCAAAGCGGATCGTTTGCATGTCAGTCCTGCTTTTAGTTACGCTTATTCTTTTTTTTTTTTGAAGGTTAGTTGAACTTGAATGCGATTCTGAAGGATGGAAGAGTTTCCTACTTTTCAGTGATAAATAGACGCTTTATTTCAATATCAGAAGATGCAAGATTCCATTGCTGATGTCAATGTTTAGAATCGAAAATAACTTCAGCCATTATGAATAAGGGAACGATGAGAACAAAAACAAGCAAATAAATATTTTTTACACTTGTTTTTTTTTTCAGGAGCATAGTGTTATTAAGTGTTACTTGTGAACAAACCGTCACAAAGAAGAGACAAAGACGATATTTATTGTTTACACCGGCCACACAATGGGGTGTGAGTATTTATTATTAGATTTATTTCTTTTCACAAAAAAAATAATAAATATTATTTTATTTCATTATTATTTAGCTTATCCTTCAATTATATTGTTTCTCGTTATTACCTTTTAACTGTTTTACTACACATAACATATTAAAATGACGATTGTATTTCCCTGACAGAGGTGTTTAATACCAGCCTATTTCCGTCTGCCTGGCAGAAATCCAGACTCTAGCCTGCGACTAAGACTTTTCCTCTCAGCCCAAAATCCACTTACCCATGGCAATTCAAATTCAAAATATTTTATTTGACATGGGCTTTTATGAAACATCAGAAGCATGGTTCCAATTGGTCATTTCCTATGGATAAGAGCTGGCAAGGAACTCGACGGTTACTCTTTTAAAAATAATTAGCTTTTACAATGTTTTCAAATTATAGTGTTTAACTAGCTGTTTCTCGCAGCTTCGCCCGCGTGGATTCTACTTGAATCGGATTTTGTTCACAATTTCATGGGTTTTCATTTTTTTGCGCGGAACACTAATTATTTTACTAAAATAAAAGTACCCTAAGCTACTCCTTATAACATCGCCTATTTGCCAATGAAAGCCCCGTCAAAATCGGTCCAGCCGTTTCAAATTTCATGGGTCTTAATATTTTTGCGCGGAACCCTAATTCTTTTTCTAAAATAAAAGTACTCTAAGTTACTCTCTTCAAAATCAGTCCAGCCGTTTCGGAGATTAGCCGGAACAAACAGACAGACAGACAAAAATTAAAAAAAAAAATCATATGCATTTAGTAAAAGGCATTTGACATTACAAACAGACAATTCAGTTTTATTTATTTGTATAGATAGGTATGGGAGGTCAGTGTAGGCCTATCCTTAACAAAATAGAAAAAGATTTGCCAGTCAGTAAGGTTCTTTACGGGGCTTTCTGCTCAAACAGTTGTTTTAGTTATTCTTACGAAAACTTCAAAACGGTCAACAGACTTAAACTCCAAAATAATCTAACTTCTTGCCTCTATCACAGGTGTTCGCAACAGTATCCATTCCTCTCCACCCAGAAACGTATGTGAGTTTGGCTTGGTTCTTTGAAGCCAACTACTACAACGTGGACAATGCTACATACTTCGAACCTTTACTGGGAGATATTGAAACTGTAAGTAATGTTTTATATTTGAAATAGCTACGTTTTCACTTACGGCCGAACTCAACAACCTATCTATCACCAGTTTTGGCAAACCTATCTATCTATGGTTTTAACGTCCCAATAATCTATAAAATATTATGGAATCTTACCGGCCTGACACAAGGACAGATAGAATTATACTGTCTAGCATCAATAGCGATCTGTCTTATACTGAAAATAGGTTATTGGGTTCGGCCGTTAGAAACTGTAATTTCAAGAATTGTCTTAAAAAAATGAGCACTTGCTAGGTAGTCGGGGTTACCTTCAAAGAAGTGAGAGAGTTAATTTCTACAGACAGCTGCCTGCGAAAATTAACTCACTCACTTCTTTACCCCTCAACCTTTGAACACTATTGGGTCCTATTTGGTCTTGAACTATATTTTTAAGTTCGAGAAGATTATAATTATGTATTCTAGTCATTAAAAATCTTATTAATGATGATTTTGTTCTAGGTATCAAGAGACAGGGAGGATCGCAGTATTCAAGTTCCAAAAGAAGTGATGACTCGAAGCAGTATCTACACTTTAATAGAATCCATGCTGGAAAAGTAAGTCGTATTTAATAAATTTTCAAAGCATATTTTACGCATTCGCATTCTTATCACTTTCTTGCATAGAATTTTTCCAACCAAAAAATGTTCGGGCCTTTTCCCAAAGAATGTTGGGTCAGCTTCCTCATGGTGTGGCTGAATTGATTATTTTATATATGTGGTACAAATCCGACACACCTTCAGAAGCCTGAGAAAGTACTGAGCAATATCGATGACCTAAAGTTATTTAGCAGACCCTCAAGTTTCTGGCACAAGATCAACGATTCTTTCCGTGTGATCTCATATTTTTTATAGTTAGGTAGTACTAAATATAACATTGCAAAACTACACTGCACTGACGAAAAGCCCTTTCCGTAAAAATGGCTCCTAAAATTCTATGTAAGGAACACCAAACAAATTCTCAAGTACCAGGAGCCCATAAAACACAAGAGAACTAAATGCCGCTTGCAGCGACTTTGTTCCGTCGAACGGTAGTAGTTACTAACCACTGAACAGCGGTACACCTACTAATTCTGTTGCCATTCTGGTAGACTACTCGAATACATTGTGCTTGCTTTTGAAGTATTAGTAGAGCTTACATTGTTTTGGAGTTCAAACTAAAAGTCATCCCTCAATGGTATTTAAGCTAAACTTATGTAATCTGGTGATATAGGTCATCCCCTTTCAACGTGCGGAAATCGTTCTTCTAACTTAACTAATTCATCTCCCAACATAGTAAAAATAAGGAATCCGCATGACTTGTACCGTTCATTGCAGTTCTTGCAATGTTTTTAAGGAATGATAATAATAAGGAAAAGGACATAATATAGCATCTTAAAATACTAATAATAATGGCGACTGATTACTGCCATGACAACCAAACATTATTAATTAATCCATTTCCACACAATTTCCTTTTCCGACAGACAGCTATATTCTATCTTAGGTACTATCATCCCATGATCCATCATGCGAGTCATTAGTAACAATATAATATTTCATATCAACTGAAGAACTGATAATGATAGTGTTTAAGACGAAATTTTTGTATTTAAACTATCTTCGCTTGAATTTTCCATCTTCTAATTCCACCATAGGATTTCTTCAGCTTTCACTGATTTAAAAATGGTGTTTTCTGATTCAGACACGGTTATCCAGGGCGGCCATGCTTGCTCAGACTCATCTGTGAGAATGCTCACGCTCACTTCTTGCACAATGGACTGATGGGTGACCTGATACACCTTGTTCTTACGTAAGTTGCGGATTTCTATTTAAACATAATATTTAAATCACCGAAATTAATGCCCGCTTGCACCACAAGTCATTCATACAAACACACATAAACTCACGCCTTCTTCCCATGGGGGAAGGCAGCAACTACAGAACGCCACCTGCTACGATCCTTACATACTCCTTTTGCCTCGTTTATACATACATCTGGTCATACACGCACACCGGTTGCGAGTACTACGCACCTGACCTTTTTGAAGAACACCACCAATAAGATCACTACACCTAGGATGACATATCTTCCTAGGGCGTTCTCTCCCGGCATTTCCACTCACATCTGCCGTGTAATTACCTTCTGTTTGTCGACTTTCATTCATCCTCTCAGCATGACCAAACCTTCTAAGCATATTCTTTTCAATTTTTGTCACTACATCTTCTTTTAAACTGCACAGTTGCCTTCTCGCATCATTCCTCAGTCTATCATTTATAGTCACGCCACATATGCTTCGCAAGGAACGCTGTTCCACAGCATTTATTCTACTTTCATGCTTCTTTTGCCACACCCAACATTCACTTCCATACATAAGCGTGGGCACCAGCACACCATTGTGAACAGCCAGTCGGGCTTTTTTGGACATTAACTGGTTAGTCACAACCGCATGTATAGCACCATTCACTTTATTTCCCGCATTTACTCTCCTTTCCACATCTTCATCAATCTTTCCATCCCTTTTAAACAGTCTCCAAGTATACAAACTCATTAAATATGTTTAGCGTTAAACGAATGAACATCGTTCTATTGCTGTCCATCGTTTGAAGATAACAGAGACAGAATTATAATCTATATTCTAAATAAATTTCATTTCCGCGTTCAAGAGCTGTCAGTGTCATTGTGGCGGTACCATTGTTGTGAAGCATTGACACTGACAGCTCTTGAACGTGGTTTTAATCTGCTGGTCGCGTTTGGTTTCGTCTTTATTACCCTGGTGGTGCACTGCTTTTCGGAAACTCTGGACTATTGTGTTTTGTTACCAAACTTCCCGTTTTACCAATAATATCAAACTTTTTGGGAGTGTTCCTTTTTCAAAGAAGTTTTTGTATCATAAAAAAACTATACCTTACCTGTTCACTGTTTCTTTGCAGACCATCAGCTTCAATGTCAGAAGATGACATATCAGACAGTTTCTACGAGGCAGAGTACTATGGTTTGGATAAGAAGTGTAAAAGATACACTAAGGATTGTCCATCGAATCTGTTGGAAACTATTTCTTTATATGCTGACAATATGGTGTAAATAAAAACAGACCAAGATTGTATGTAATGGTTTTTAGGCAGCGATCTTGTTCTATGCCATCCTAGTAACTAGATGGATAAAATTTACAAAACTATGCTTATCATCCACTACCCTTGGAAAAACTTATAGCATTTTGTATTTGTGTGTGCTGCTGATTATTCTCAAAAAGAAAAACTGCTAAATACCATTAAATTACCAGGAGTCTAGGGTTACAAAAACATAACTTGTGTTAATTAAAACTGATTTTTACTTGTCTATCTTGTCTAGCTTTTACATATAGCATATTTACCCACTATCATTTACCGTCCCTTGGGGACTGTACCAATAATAAAAAAACCTGCCAAATGAATGTCGGACCAAGCACAATGAAGAGTTCCGTAGTTCGGATGAGTTTATCCCAAGAAGAAACTTAACATTGTAGTTGAAAAACATGTTCACTAATACACTCCAACTGCAAATGTAAGTTGGTCGACTATTACTCGTTAAGTTGTAAAGCCTACTTAGATGTGATAGTTTTCCTTTTAATTTCGTTGTATATACTACTTACCGTGATTTTTTTCACATATCCAGAATTAACCGTTTAGCTGGCGGGGAGGGGGACACTTGACTCTAAAGCTTAATATTTCAGAAACGGATCCTTTCATCGAAATATTATTTTCACAAACCCGTAATATTTTGGAAAGACCTTTCCAACAACACCCCACATCATGGAGTAGACGAGAAAAAAAAACATCTCCACTTTACGTGTACAGGAGGAACCCTAAAAAGAAATTTTTTTATGATTTTATTTTACCACTTTGTCGGCATGATTATAACCATGCCAAATTATAGCTTTCTAGTACTAAGAGTCTCTGAGCTAAGCTGCGGACGGACGGACAGACGGACGGACATGGCGAAACTATAAAGGTTCCTTGTTGACTACGGAACCTTAACAACCGTTCTTTCCTGAGACATAAGTTTAAAAAAACAACTACCACCGGGGGCAATCTGTTTTCAATCTAAATATCGTTACTGGGCCCCACCGTATCGTTGTCACTGACGTCACACATGTTAATATTTGCGCGCCACAAAATTGCCTACGCTGGCTGGACAATGTCACAGCTCCCCGCGGTTGGGACAGTTTTTTGTATGGCGTTTTCAATAACGGTATTTGATTCGCGAGGTGTGGATTGGAAATTATTTGGCATATCAATTTCTGCGTGTTTATAAATGGTCGTGACGTGGATGATCAAATCAATCAAAATATGATAGCAGACAGGAATGATTTCATAACTGTTGTCTTTGGAAATACCGACATCAGAACTTTTTTTGTCTGATTGGAACCAAAACTGATCTGGAATTAATTGAATATTGTCATTTATAAGAGCCATTGCACCATGGTCTGTAATCTGGTCACATCGTAATCTTCAATTTTAACAACATCTGCTTTAAGGCTTAATCACTAAATGCGTTTAACACTATGCTCCGTCGGTTTAGGTAGTTTTTTAAAACATCGTTCTGTTTCTGTCAACCATTGTAGATGACTGACAGAACGATGTTTTAAATTCGTATAGCGTTAAACGTATTTAGTTATTTGTGATGTATGTGGGCATTAAGGCGGAGACTGACTTACAACGTTTGTTTGTAATGTATCAATCGAGGCGAGCTTGGTTACAAAACGGCGATACACAAGACACGGCGAACGCTCGCTTCAAGCACATGACCCATAAAATCGGCCTTTTTTAATAATTTGTCAATAAATAAAATTATTTTTACATTGCATTTTTACTTTAGAAAAGTACACCTATTTTTATATTAAGTCGAATGGAGGATCCGGCGCTCGCATCGAGCGGCTCAGCTCGCTGCACTGACCACTGTAACACGTTACAAAACTCAATATATTACAAACAAACGTTGCAAGTCAGTCTCCGCCTTTAGGGTTGTAGTCGATACTAAATTGGCTCTTTAAGACAAACTTCACAAAATCCACTGCAATTTTATTGCCCACTCAGTTCCCTACCTATCTTCTATAGGCTATCTGATTTCAGCGAGGTATCGTGTACACAAGGAGTGCTGAGGCACGCGGCAACTCGTTGGTCCACTGTTTATAGGTCATTTCTATTTGAAATTCTACCGAGCATTGTGCTGCAGTGCTGACTGGCAAACCTTGTTGACGTTTTCATTTTCTTTTTTATACTTAGTTTGTAATTTTCTCAAGGCAAATTCAACGGAAAACTTTTTTATTCTAAGTGTGCTAAATTATTAATTTCCTTAACCGCTCCCTAGTATTTAAGGTGGAGAGAAGAAGTAGCATCGCAAACTCACCAGCAACACTTTACTGGGACCGTATCATGAAGTATTAACGCCATCATGATTCCAGTTCGAAAAAGGAATGGTGTTCAAAATTCAAAATATTTTATTTCACATAAGCCTACATGGGCACTTATGAAACGTCAGAAGCTAGGTGCACGGTTCCAATTGGTCGTTTCCTATGGAGAAGAACTGGCAAGAAACTCCACGGTTACTCTTTTAAAAATAATTGGCTTTTACAATGTTTTCAAATTACAGTGTTATTAAGCATGGGAGGACAGTGTAGGCTGTCAACAAGTACCAGGTACTTAACAAAATAGAAAATGGTCTACAAATCTACAATCTATATGTTATCGGTCATGTAAAGGTAGGTCTCTCTCGCGCACTGGAATCATTATGGCATTAGAACGTCATAATATAGCACCTGTTGTAATGACCAAGGCTACTTCTAATAAGAAAAGGGGAAATATCAAACCTAGGAAGACTAAACATGCCATTAAAAGTCTGCTATCCGCATGCTTGGTTTCCAACCTACAACCTAATCACGAACTCAAGAAGCACGTTAAAAATCTTCAGGACGCCAAGTTTCTTTAGTTACACTAAAATCAAAATCAAAAGTCTTTTAGTCAAATTAGGCTGAGAATCAGTACTTTTCGAATGTCAAAAATTACATAAGACAGTCCCCCAAAATGCCCACCCTTCACCACTTCCTAGTGCTTTAGCTGGGAAGAAGCGGCGCAACAAACTCCCCAGCAGCACAGCTGTCTGTTTAAAGCTTAACCTGTGGTTGTATTTTTGACTTCCTTTAAAGCACCAGAGCCACCAATAATATCAGTGTTTTCATCTAGGTTAAAACCCATTAAACCACCCATATTATTGTAGGCGTTCAACAAATCATTCGATTAATTAATGAAACATTTCGGTTTCAGCCTGTTTTACCAGTATCGACTCATACGGCTCCCATTGTAATTATCAGACAGTAATTGAACATGATCGGCCATAGCCTGCTGCGATCGCTCTGGATATTGCTATAGATAAATACACGCTTAAACCAGGATTTGTGTTCTTGTTTTAAAGATTTTTGCACACAAAATGGGTGTGACCATTTTACTGCGTGCATTGACTAGTTGAATTTTGTGATCGACTCTGTGCTGACTTCCTGTAATCCCATCGAGCTAAAATTTTGCAAACTTTATTGTAGTTCTAGCAGTAAAATATAATGACGTCATTTCGTAGATGGGGTCTGTAAATAAATACTATTGTCGAGTAAAAACTATTTATATAAATAAAACATATAGTTAATAATAATTGTGATTGATTATTTCATACATACATACACATACATAAACTCATGCCTTCTTCTCATGGGGGTAGGCAGAAACTACAGAACGCCACCTTCTACGATCCTCACATACTCCTTTTGCCTCGTTTACGTTCATACATCTGGTCATTGCATTCACGCACGCCGGTTGCGAGTACTACGCACCTAACCTTTTTGAAGAACTTCATCAATAAGGTCACTATATTATGTCCTCCTAGGGCGTCCCCTCCCATCGTTTCCACTCACATCTGCCGTATATAAAATACCTTTTGTTAGTCGCCTTTTAATCATCCTCTCAACATGACCACACCATCTAAACATACTCTTTTCAGTTTTTGTCACTACAATATCTTCCTTTAAACCTCACCGTTGCCGTTGCCTTATCACATCATTCCTCAGCCTAGCATTCATATATTCATATTCATTCATTTTTTTCGGTTATTCTATGTAGCTTATTAATCGCTTCGAACCTGAAAACTCCTAGTTCTACCTGTATCTTACCTAACCACAAGTAAAATCAATATAAAATGTAAACACTACTAACCTCGAAACAAAAAAGTCAAAATAATGAGCAATTATTCGTCGGGACCGAATCTCGAATTGTCGATGTTTTTCATAAAAATATATAGAAACGGGAAATAAAGGAAAATCTTACATAAGTATTGACGTCACGAGTGGTGTTGACATTTGAAGGAAAACTCCACTTTATTATGTAGATTCTATTGAGGAGGTTTCATATTGGGACCGAGGAAGATATTGTTGTCAAAACTTGTGTGCAGAGTACACAAAGAACTTCAAAATTTTCATCTCCTTCGTGTTTGGGAATAGTTCGCTCTGCTGAAGGAAAAGCATTGCTCGGGTACTGGTGAAGACATGCGGATTCAGAATAATGTATGTCTGTAGCCGATTTTGAACTTCTGCTTATTGAATTATGCTCCCAGTAAAATAGACTTTTCTTTTAATAATAATAATATTCATTTAATTCAGATATGTATCCATAGAGTTAAAGAGTTACATACGTTTAGAGAAGAATATAAGTTAACTACTAGTCTAATTATCACACTATCATGAAATCAAAAATTTACAATAAAAGCAATAGAAAAAATATTTGTAGGTACGAAAAATAGTGTTACAGCTAAATTCGACCGATTTTAAATTTTCCACAGAAACAAAGATTTCCAATTATCGTTTTTTTTTTTTTTTTTAATAAAGACATTTAGAAAATGTTCCTAACTAACTATTTAGACCTATGTATCCTGCTTATGCATATGAAGTTTCATTAAAATCGGTTCATACATTTCGAAAAACAAGGACTTGAAAAATTGTATGAAATGCCGTACGTCGTAAACGCTCTTAAGTACATTAGTATTATATACTTATATCCAATAAAATAAATCCAATGCGAAAGCACTAGAGGTTACATTGCATGCAAAGACCCCGATTATCTAAGTGTAGGCTAAACGAGTAATGCTTACATTAATTGAATAAACTATATTGCTGACCGCTGCTTTACTTTGCTGACCGCTGCTTTGCTGCAAACGGTGAAGGCAAACATCGTAGTGAAACCGGCATGTCCTAGAACTAAAAATTCGAAGACATGTGACATCTAAAATCCCGCACTGGCCCGCGTGGTGGATTACAGCCCCCTCCCTTTCGAAGAGAGGAGACGTGTGTCCCAGCAGTAGGAACATTATAGGCTGATTATGCTTATGCTACAGTGCTGTACCCAATAGGCTAAGCTTACAATGTGGAAAGAAATAAATATTTTGCGTATTGCATAATCAGTTTATAATATTCCCACTGCTGGGACACAGGCCTCCTCTCTTCGAGAGGGCGTGGGCTGTGATCTACGGGTATCTTTCTAAACTTATCCACCAATTTAAACAAAATCTGCACCCCAATTGCGTAACACTTTTTATCAGAACCCGAAGGATTTTGAATGTAATTCGTAATCCATTGCATCATATGTTTGAAAAAATCCTCTGCTCAACAACGTTAACTACACGATGGATATTATTGAATTGTCAAAATGCATAGCATTGGGATTGTGTTACGTAATTATCGCGCCGGTTTCCCTCACCACAAACATACACCCGATTCTTATCAAAATGATGATGTAATTTAAAAT
Source organism: Fissipunctia ypsillon (assembly GCA_947568875.1). Classification (NCBI taxonomy): domain Eukaryota; kingdom Metazoa; phylum Arthropoda; class Insecta; order Lepidoptera; family Noctuidae; genus Fissipunctia; species Fissipunctia ypsillon. The sequence goes on from OX387655.1 coordinate 4,857,107, forward strand.
CCAGAATCATTTAAGAGACGTCACCTACATGACTAATGCCTCTATTACAGCTAAACTCCTGTAAACAGCCCTCAATAATGTCTGCTGAGGGGCTTTTGTCACGTAAATTCCGCGATTACATCTGTCAAGTCGACGTGAAGCCAATTTGTGACTCACAGTTGAAATAAATTTTACTCTTCGTTTGAATATAAGCCCAACGTTAATGATGTTTTAGCTATGAATAAAATTGACGTACAGGTATTTACATTATTTCAGTTGTTGGTACCAACTTTTCATTATACTTTTCTTAATCGGCGGCGTCTACCCTACTTGGTGTTAACTTAACGTATCTTTGTCAAGACGGCAATTGAGCGCGAAATCAATGAAACTGAATTTAATCATTGTATTGTTTAAGGTGAAAGCGCCAGGGTTGCCCGCGAAATTCAAATTTTCTTACGTTTTTTGCAATTTGCAGATCAGTATTAGGTTGTATGTTGATTGAAATATGATTCGCAACCGTAACAAATATGAGTTTACAGAATTATAATCATTAAAGTCATCAATACAACTCTCTAAGACCAAGTAAGTCTATTGAATGACTTTTTTAAAGAAATCTTAACATTTCAGGATTATACTAACTTAAGGAATTGTATTACTAATTCTAATTTTATAATTCTATAAATACATATTTGTTACGGTCGCGTATCATACTTTGATCAACATACACCTAGACACTGAGCTGCAAATCGCAAAAGTCGTAAGAAAATTTGAATTTCGCGGGCTACCTTAGCGCTTCCCCCTTAACACTATTCAGAGACTCCTCAGCACTACAGTTCAGAAGGCTTAATTATGTTTTTAAGATAGGTATAAGAACAAAACATATCAACCAAGAGTATTAGGGTGGGTCCTGAAACTCGTTTTCGGCAACATTAATATAACATTTGGAAGGATTTGGGAGTGCGGTGGTAGAAACAGAAATATGTCAAAATGGTGTTAAACCAATCTGTTCAAGCGTGATTTCGTTATCGTAACAAAGCGCACGTCTTTTGTCAAGATCTTGTTGCTATGACAACTTATTGTAAGCTACGCATTCTGGGTCACTTTCCTTATGTTCTAGGTCAATTAGGACCTTGGCAATTTGCCTGGTCACCTCCCTTCTGACTAGACTGTTGTCATTTAACGGGACTGACAGTACAGTAGATCTAACTGTATACAAGATGTAACATAAATAACGCACAACCTCTTAAGGGATCATTGTACTCATCCTTATGAACAACTTTTACTATGGGACCAAACCTGAAATCGCGAAAAAAATCAGCTGTTCCCTACATTTTGACGAGTTATGCGAACATAAATGTAGGGAGCAGCTGATTTTTTTTTCGCGATTTCAGGTTTGGTCCCCTATTAAAAGTTGTTCATAATGATGAGTACAATGACCCCTTAAGAAGTTGTGCGTTATTTATGTTACACCTTGTATATTGCACTGCTGGTATAGAAGATTTGGTATCCAGTTGAAGATGTACATAACGTATTCATTTCATTCATTCATAAAAGGTGCCAAGGGCTGGTTCATACTAAAGACTCGTAGGATTAAGTTTAATACACGAACTACTGATAGAATGAAACTTCTGTAAACAATTCGTAGAAAGTATCGCACTCTAATTTAGCGAGCCCCCGATAATTAAGTAAAATGTGGAACAGTTAGAGCCGCCTGCGCTACTAAAATATTTTAGTTCCAGAGTATACGTAGCCGTGTTTGTGTGCACATACTACATATTATATTTTGTGTTTTATGCTATGGCATTGGTCAAAATGAAGTGCATCAAGATTTTGTTTACATTGTGAGTAAAGACCTACAGTTTATTTTTTTGAATTTTTATTACAAACTTACTTCATTTCTTTCATCCTTTTTTGACGAGCAGTAAACGATAACATATTATTGTTTTGTCACGTTTTATTTCTGTAATTAATCAATACAAATATATAAAATTGAAGTGTCTGTTTGTAACGTCAAAATAACAGCTTTTTACTAAATGCATATGACAGTATATACGATACCTATACTTAATGAAAAAGCAATTATTAAAATTTTGGTCTGTCTATCTGATTGTTCCGGCTAATCTTTGAAACAGCTGGACTGATTTTGACAGGACTTTCACTGTCAGATAGATGTCAGGTAACTAAGGCTATTTTTATTTTAGAAAAAGATTAGGTTTCCGCCCAAAAAAAATTAAAACCAATGCAGCAAAACGAAAAAATCAGAAGGAACACTAAGCAAAAACGAAGTAATAGCGCGGGCGGGCGATGCAACGCGACGGGTCGGGGGATGAGGGAGTTTTATTAACATGTGGCTGTTATTTTAGTATATTGTGTATCTTACGACTTTAACACGAACGCAGTCGCGGGGCACAGCTAGTAAGTTATAAAAAGTTACTGAAAAGTATCAAAAATAAGTTCCCCTAGCAATTTAACAACGTTAAAGTTTCTCTTCTGGTTCACAAACACTTGATTAATATTTCAGGTTCCTCATAGTTACCACAACTACAGCGAAGTCAGAGCACAAGCGATCGCTCATATTCCCTCCAACGAGTCTTTACGGGGTAAGATACGAGTATCTTCAAATTTATTTTTCTTTGTTTTTTTATTTAATAATATTAATGCTCATTTATTTTTCAATACATTAATATTTTACATAACAACTTATACCTAATTAATTAATAAAATAACAAAATTATATCCTAACTTAACTAAAACTATTCACAAACTAAAATATGGCGTCGAAAAATTCCTCCGCATCGCTGTCGACTGGTAATGTACCCAAGAGACTGGCGGCATTGCCACGTTGTATGGCAATGCTTAGCCTCTGGCCAAGGTAAAAGCCGGCCCTTGGGTCACGGGAAGTGTCAACTAGCCGTTTGGAGATTTCGTTAAACAAACCATGAGCGCTCGGACCCCACGGCCCGAGGGTTTCAACCCCAAACGGCTCGAAAATATAATTACCGATAAGGTTATTATACTTTCGCCGCTTGAGGTTTTCCGCAGCCGCAGCAGCAGCGCCAGCACAGCACGCCGAGCCGGGAAGATGGGATGGCGCAAGAGTGTCGACACAAGTTGCGTCCCACACTAAAGGCCTACCCACCTTCCATGGAAATAAAGACATGCCGTCCGGTCTCTTGCCATCGTCGCGTGCCAAGCCATTGGGTTCTAATACAGCTGGGACGCCGACGGTGACAAGAGCCCGTCGGATGATGTCATTAATGTTCGCGTGCCGCGCTATGCGACCCGCACTTCGGCTGCAAGACAGGCCGTGGTGTCCGAGGCTGTTGACAACTTCGCCACAGTGACAGCGATGAGGAGAGCAACAAGGGGCTCCTAGTCGCAGGGAAGCAGCGAGGCGGAAAGTAGTGTCGTCAAACAAAGTGCCTATGCTCGACGACGGTAGTGCATGAAGCCACAGACCCGACTCCCACTTACCCACAGCCAACAGGCGCGCACGCTCCGCAGTAGTAGCAGACGTGTTTAGTAAATTATTCTGTACTACTCTACAAAGCGGCTCATCCCACCGTCTCTGGGAAGATGGATTGTCGGATGAATCTGAATTCGGGCAAGCGAGTCTCCAGGCATCCATAGCCTCGGTGAAGCACGGCACATAAAAGTGTGGAGGCTAGGATTTTCCTGATTAAATTCTCAGTGCCGTGGATCGAGGATATAAAAGCCGGTAAACTGATACTAGAAATTTTGCGGACGCCAAGGCCTCCCATACGTATGGGAAGAGTAGCTTGCGCCCAGGCTCGGTCATCCATGGTCACATTTAAGATCGAAGTTAATGTATGCCGGATAATTTGGTCCATTTTGTCTAAAAGATGAGTGTGCTTCCATAAATGGGAAGCGCGAAGGAAATATGTTAATTTAGGGCCGAAACAGCAGTAACGAATTAAGGTTATGGCCGAATGCATGATAATTTGGAACAATCTTTCCGAAACGTCATTAAAATTTTGTATTTTTTCCTCAATAAAAACGGGAAAGGAATTTTCAAAGATTAGGGAACCAAGGAGGCGGAGAGAGCTTTTATCAGTAATTTTGATATCTGGGGCTATTGCGTTAAATTTGGGAAGTGTCAAATGTCTGTCAGTACTGTCCGCTAAGAATAGTTCACATTTCGAAAGGTTGAGATCAAGGCCAATGGAATGAAATTCATTTTTTAAGAATTGAAGGTCATTTAAAACAGTTTCTACATCGCCTCCCAAGGTTCCATCATCAAGATACCAAACGTTAAATTTGGAATTTAGCTGTCGAATAATTGGGTGAATGGCTAAACTAAAAATCACTGGCCCGAGGGGATCACCTTGTTGACAGCCAACAGCAGATTTCAGAAGGTTGTCCCGATATAGTAATTTTGAAGGGTGCCTGTAACGTTGCCAAAGGAAACTATAAATTTGGGGTATTTCTTTTTTAGTTTCTGCCAGCAAGGTGTCCCTATTAACAGAATTGAAGGCATTCCGTATGTCAACCTTCAAGATGACCTCTCCTTTGCCAGAATTTAGGTAGGTCGACAGGGCGTGCACGGCAGCATCACAGCCCCCTTTGGAGTCGTAACCTAGCTGCAGGGGCTGAAATTTTTCCGAAACCACCTCACCATAAAATTTACAACAAATCTTGGCTGCCATACGTCGGTAAGTAGTTCCCACGGCAATGGGACGAATGCCGCCATCCTTCTTACACAGGGCGCATAGGTTCGCCCCGTACAGAACGTCGATGACGGCCTCGTTCACCTTGCCGGAGAGCATAAGGTTGATCAGAGCCGTAAGCTCCTTCAAGAGTAACTCACCAGCTGCCCCGGCGCCTGGACTGATAAGGTCCTTAAGGTGTTGAGGACTCAGGCCGTCGAGGCCGCCAGCGGAGCCGCTCCGGAAGGAGCAAACGGCTGTGACCAACTCTCGACTTGTAATGGTGAGGGAGTGATTATCCGGATCAGGGGGGTCGGGAAAAGAAAGGTCATCCGCTGGGGCAGGGTGTTTGCTCTCCAGAGCTGCGAGCGTTTCTGGAGAACATGGTGCCACCACATCACTACTGAAAAGAATCCTGGCTGCTCCGCTAACGTCACCTTCCCCTAACTTAGATTCTACCAGATGGGATATACCTCTTGAAGAGGTATATCTCTGTGTTTGTAATTTTTGGAATCTAAAGTATGAGCCGAAATATTATAGTTTTCTTTAATTTGTGCAGTTAATGTTTTTTTGGTTGCCAAATTCTTTTGTACATGTAGAATTCTGTAAGGGAAGGTGAGCAGCTGAGAATCTAAACTCTTAAGCGGAGTTTAGATCTATTGGTTGATATTGGCACAGCTCCACTCCTCTTCTCTATTCTCCGCTCCGGTGAACAGGCAGCCTAAAGCTGCTTCGAAGCAGAAATCGGTATGGTATAATACTTCTCCAGACGAGAGCTCTGTCACCAAAAACTGGACTACTTAAGGCGACGATAACCGACTTTTAATGATTTTAAACTGAAAATAATGTCTAAACGAGTAGTGTTAATGATTTGAAAAATAAGTTAAATTAGAGCATTTTCTTAATAACTTAATACATAATATGTAATTAATTTGTAAAGTTATGTCTAACGCGGAAAAAAACTGAGAATTACGCAAAAACTATCAAGCATATTTTTATACAAACCGTCACAATTTAAAAGATTTTTTTTTCTTTTTTTTTGTATCTTTAAGTATACGTGTTTTAATATAATACATTTTATATTATGTATAATTAATAATGCGTCTAATTTGGGACAGCGCTCCTTGATCGGTGAGTCCTATTACTGGGTGGACGTACGACGCGTTGCGTGAGCTCAGCACAGAACACGCAAGCTATACACTCAAGGCCGTTAGCATGTATCTGCGTCTTAAGAAAACATTGATCATAAAAGATTAGACAGATATTTAATGGGCACTCTCTCTAATTTCAGACTTTCCTGGCCATAGCTGTACCGATTGACATACCAAACAAGAACGTCTTCGTGTCCTACAACTTCGAATCCAACTACAGCACCCTGAACAATATCACGGAGATCGATGAAGTGCTGTTCCCTAATCTACCTGTAAGTAGAACTAAATTAAGCCTGATTATTGGGCATTTTATTTATTTCTTAGTACCTACCAATCTTGCCGACTTGGTGTTGTGACGCAACTTGGGAGAGGCTTATGTTCAGCAGTAAACTGTGATAGAATGAGTTGATAAGAGAGGAAAGAAATCCCAGAGAGTCTGCCTAAGTTTGGACTGAGTGAATTACACGCAATCGGAGTATTTTGTGAACAGGTATAACTAAAGTTGTTCATCCTTGTGTACTCACTTTTATTTAATCGATTTCAGGTTGTTACCTCGAGACAAAGTCGTAGTATATCCAGAGAATTGACTTACACCGTACTGGAGAATCGATTTCAAGAGTGAGTATTTTATTCTATATGAATACTACATATTATTTTATCTAGTAGGTGCACAACACTGCACAATCTGTTATTTATTGTCCTCCGTAAAGTAACCGGTAGCCGGCTGTTAAATACAGACAATTGGCTGTGGCATACCATAACTTGGAATAACAATAAAAGTTGCACCGTCTAAACAGTGTCTGCAAGTCATTTGTTGCTTCAATTTTGTTCTATGCCACCAGTGGTCTCGAACGTCATAGAGCGAGATCGGTAGAGTTGCCAGCTAAAATCGGTATATTTGTACCCAAAATCGGTATTTGACAAAAAAATACAATATTTAATCAAATTCGTTTATTTATTGAAAAAAAAAACTTACAGACTAATTTATAACGAGAGCCCATATCGGTAGAAATACCGAAAAATCTGTAGGTTCGAGACCACTGTATGCCACAGGCAAGAAAGCGTGTAAATCAGGGTTACCATTACCTACCTACGCTTGGAACAAAAGGGATTTGCCAATGCCTTTTGGCCACGAGCTACATGCTTAAGCGACACGTGTCTTGCGCCAGCGATTGCGGAAAAAATAAATGAAAGAAGTGGTTTAGAGCACGTCACGAGCGACGCGACTTGCGAAACGACAGACGGAAAAGGTGACGCGTCTCGCTTGATGCAAGGCGTGTCGCAAGTCGCATCACCCGAGGCCGTGAACAGCGCCTGAGGGCTACACCAGTCCTACACTTCGTTTGTTGTAATTTGATACATAAATGGGAACTCGTAATTCCAGATATGGCATGAAGGGCAGAGAATGCATGCTGCGTAATATCTGTGAAGCAGCTGAGACCCCATTACACCACAACGGCATTCTTGGACATATCATGCACATTATTTTCACGTAAGTTAAGCACTTAGTTCTATGCTAGGGCCCCGCACCTGCGTCTATCGTGTCAAAGCAATGCGAAGCTTCGTATGTTTTGCTCGCTAAAATGTTATCGCGCTAATGCGGTGGTCACATAATCATTCTCAATAATATTTTTTTTATGATAGACATTTTAGGATCCCATATGATGGGTTCAGTTTCAAAATTTTGTAAAAATTCCAACACCATTTCGTCGCTCCACTCCATTATTTCGACGGAGCGTCTACGCAGTCCAGAAACAACAGTCGAAATGAACAGCGCTAGTCTGACCACGTGCCACGCTAATTAGCGCGCTAAAACCGATCGGCACTTGTTTTATGTCAAACTAAGAATACAGAGTCCTATCATTGTTGAGAAGCGTATACAGTTAAATTGCTGACTAAAGACCGTTAAAAAAACACTACATTTTGATGTTGACAAAGAAGTAATTAGGAATAAAGCATCAGTAAACCCAAACATAATTCCGAACTAAAACGAAATGGACAAAGGGAACTCCTGCGTAAATGATAATATTAACACAATTCTGTTCATAAAAATATACCTAAATGTCTCGCTCAGGAATTATGTGATTTGAATAAATCAAAAATCAAATTATCTCGGGTGGTTAGATTCGAGGAAAAGCGACGTTCTTTTGCGTTTTTTTTTAACGGAATCATGAGGAAACAATGACTTTTGTATGTGGTGTTCAGGAAGTGTATCTAGATAAATTTATTATTTACAAAATCATCATCTTTGGCAGCCTTGTTCCACTCCCTGCAGAGTATAGCCCTCCTCTCTTTTGTGCCATGCTTCCCTGGTACGTGCGAGTCTCATCCAGGTCTTCCCCGCGATCTTCTGTAGGTCATCCACCCTCCTTTTTTTTCTCTGGATGGGAAATCATCATCCCGCTCTGGCCATAAATTAACTTACTTACTTACCATAAATTATAATTCATACCTATATACTCGTACTTATAATTCATCTTTCACTACATTTACGAGTATTATTACTAACTAACTGAGGCCTTGTTTCATTAGCCATCTCTGTCCCGTGCTTTGTTAAACCAGTTCCCGACTGCGATCTTCTGTTTACTTGATAGAAAATGTTCTTACCTTACTCACTTTTAACATTTTTTACTAATACAAATAGTTTATTTCTTTAACATGGTGTGTACTGTGTATGTAGCTAGTGATAGAAGTGTCTTTTTAAGCAAATAAATGCCTGTATTAGGACACTCCACTCTTCCGCAACTTAGATGTACGTAATATATCTCAATTCACATACAAAATTATGCCCGTATTAACATGCTCATGCACTCATAAGTTGCTTCATCTTGTTTCCATCGATATGTCTGGGCATCAACCGGTAGAGTGTAAAAGGACACCCAGATTCCAGAAAAGATAACGTCTACACTACAATCCCCGTCACGACGTTGAACAGTATCCAAGTACCACTTCTGAATTTTCTTACAAACTTCTAATCATATCACTGCCTCGTTGGTCTAGTGGTCGTAAGCGCTACTGCTGAGCATGAGGTCCTGAGTTCGATTCCCGGATCGGGCAGTGTTACAGGGTTTTTCCATCTGAAATTTCTCAGTAGCAGCCCGGAGTCTGGATTTGTACCCGGTTGATGGCAATAGGCTCGCCCCCTATTACATGGGACTGAAATATAACTGGCGAAAGGTTGGTGTACAATAAGTGCACCTCTGCCCAACACTTCGGGGAATACAGGCGTGAAGTTATGTTATGTTCTAAACATATCAAAATCAAAAATCACTTATTCAAATTAGGCTAAGAATCAGCACTTATTGAACGTCAAAATTATATAAGACAGTCTCCCAAAATGCTTCTAATTCAGGAGCCACCATTGAAGTTTCTGAAAAACAATATCTATCCTCTTTCCAGGCCCTCGTCTTCCAAGGAAGAAGGTCTGGAAGACGAGTACTACGAGGCGGAGGCGGACGGGCACCGCGGCGACTGTGACAAGTACATCGACGTCTGCCCCACCAGCCTGTTTGATTACATTACCAGGCTTGTACAACTACCGCACTCTCAATAAACGAAATCTAAAAGCAGCAACTGTTTTTCATTTGTTTCCCAGAAGTCAGCTCATCGTCTCGTAGTCAGCTACAAGTGTGATCGTCGTTTTCGAAAGAAGAATAGAATAGAATAAAATACTCTTTATTTATTCTCTTTTTTTTTCTCTTTATTCTTTCTATTACTCTTTTTTTTTTTCTTTAGAAGGTTCTATTTTTAGGGTTCCTAAGTTAAAACAGTCAAAAACGGAACCCAGGTCATTCAGTATCTGTATGCCTTTGTGAGTCACGGACGTAATGATGTCAAGTCAATAGCAAATAATAGTCATATCTAGGACTAATATTTGCTATTGACTTGAAATTAGGCATGGGTAAAAGGGTGCGCCTTATGTCTAATGTTAGTGAAAAGAATATTACACACTGTCAGGCGTTAGTCTAGGAAGTACCGGGGTCCTACCCAATTTCTTGTCGATAGCATCTGATTTTTACCCGACTACGGCGAAGCCAAAGGAAAGGTAATGATTTTGGCAGTTTATATATGTATGTTTGTATGTTCCACCGTAGCGCCTAAACTACTGAACCGGCTTTAATAAATGAGATGTTAATAGATTCGTAATAATGGCCCAGATAACACAGGCTATATAAATTTTATCAACATTTTATATGACGGAATTTAAACCCAAGATTCTAACCTCGAAAAAATTAAACTGAGATAATCATCACGTGTTTGATATCAAAAGAAAGGTCTTGGCAAGCACATTACAAATATGTATATATATCATATTGTTTAAGTTAAAACGGAAAAGTATTAAATAAAAATTAAAGTTAAAAAAAAAAAACTATAGCCCGATTACGTAAAAAAGGGGTCTAAAAAGGACAAAACAAGAAAATAATTCAAATAGAAATTCAGAAATGCATAGGTACAAAAATGGTCAAGGTAGAGCCGTGGTCGCACTTACTGTATACCTACTATGATTATGAGGGTGCCAGGAACACCTCCATTAAACAGACATGGTATGTACGAGATAGTATACAGTGGGTGCGACCACGGCTCTCCTTTAACCATTTTTGTACCTATGCATTTCTGGATTTCTATTCGAATTATTTTCTTGTTTCGTCCTGTTTATACCCCTTTTTACGTAGTCAGGTTATAGTTTTTTAACTTTATTTTTTATCTTGTATCTGGTTAATTTTTTGATAGAAACCAGAATCCAGCTTATCGTCTCGTAGCAGATGTGATCATCATTTTCGAAAGAAGGTTCTATTTTTAGGGTTCCTCAGCTAAGAAAGTCAAAACTTCGGTACCTGTTTGCCTAGCTATCCGTGAGTAAAGGGTGTGTGACTATGATTGCTATCGTGTGGCAAGGGTAGATGGGTGCGTAGCTCGCCGTCCGGTAAGGACCAGGCCCGGGTCGACGGCCCGTTGTGTTCTTCGCGCTCCTCAAAGAGATGTCAGCACTGATGGACGGGGTCCGCTAGGGCCGATGCCAGCCAGGGTCGCGGGATGTTCGAAAGAGTTACCGTGGCCCCGGCACAGGCAACTGAAGGAACACGGGTGGGTTTTAGTCAGTAAAAGTCTGACACGCCCTCCCGCTCCGCCCTGAGCGAGAGAAGTCATTTGATGATTTGTCATTTTTAGTTGGGTGCACCGTATGTCAACTGGCTTTAAGGGTGACATAGGAAACTGAAACGTTCAGAGCGAACATCAGTCTTATTCTTTCCGCTGATGATGTCTGGTTCTTTAGATCACGGCAAGCGGATTGGATAGAACAATTATTTGTTGCGGAGTGCAATATTATTTTATTAAGAAAAACAAACCTAGACTATAGTCCGGCCGTCGAGAGAATGCGTTCTTGACTCCTGTCAGTTTCATACAAACGAATATGTGTTTTGCGAATATGATCCTTATTACAACTAGAAATTGTTCAACTGGCAGGTGTCAGGGACGCATTCCTCGACGGCTGGACTGTAATTTGCTCAAAGACTAGCTATTAAAGGAAATGAATTAAACAATCTGATAATAATTATCATCATTAGTATTTATTAGGCTCTAAACTTTATGTTAATAACAATGTACATTACAGTACAGATGATTTACATTAATTTGTTAAACTTGTCAGTTTATAAAATTTAAAACTTATCATTCACAGCCGTTACATTAAAATATATTTTAATTTATTTAAATACTTAGGTATACATTAGTTATTTATTGTTAAAATTCCTTATGGTTTACACAGTAAGGTTTTAATTTTGTTTTATTAATCATTTACACTTTCGATTCGATAAACATGCACCAAAGTGCATTTACAATTGGTTTTCAATATTTTTATTTAAATTAAACTAGTTCTGTTTTGATAAGTTTACCATGTGTTTTTTTTTAACAAAGAAAACTACATATAAATACGTTACCTAATTATAATTCTTCATGAAAATAATTTTCCCTAAAAACAATAAAATATTTCACACGTACCGATTCATTTAAAAAAACTTAGTTCAATATTCCTTTCTCCACCTATATTCGTATCTAATCATTAATATTTTAAAATATTTGTATTTATATCTAACTATATTTTGCGAGATCTTACTGTCAGCATTTAAATCATAAAATACATATTTTATTATTTAATTTAACCGATGCACATTATTATTATCTACTAATGTAAAATAATGTATCTTTGTCTTTACTCTTCTACTACGTCTATAACTTTACATGCACACCAACCAAATTAAAAGTGTTCATTTTAAATAAATTATTATTTTTGCTATTACTTGACTAAGACTAAGACTTTCTTGCACTTTTTTTTTAAACAAGTTTAAAATTAAGCATTAACAGTTACCTAATTAATTACGTGTATACCCAAAATAGTAGTTCTATTGACCACTGTATGATACTATAACAATATTTTTTATTTATTTAATACCTAGGTATTCCTTCGTATAACTAACGATGTTAACTGTTTTAAAAAAGCAGTATAGTCATGCAGTTAGGTATGTAGTCATTAAAAAACATTGCATTTTTTTTTGAGGAAGTCAATAATTGTGCTACTTATTTTACAGAAACATAACATTTACATATATTTCTAAAAATTGTGCTAATAAAAATTCTATTTGGAATAAACTATTATTAGATTTTTACAAACAAGTCAAGTGAGCAATAATTTGTAGTATAAATTGCATTTTTTTCTTACATGTCTAATTTACTACTTTTTTATTTATTTGGGTTTACTATAGGTACACCTCTGCCCAACCCTTCATGGAAACAAGGCGTGATGTTCTGTTATGTCTAATTTGGTAAACAAATACGATATTTTCGCAATAATCAAACACTTCACACGTATGTATAATCACACATTAATAACGACTAGGTCTTTGTAACACTTTTAAATTATCCAGTTAAATACCTCATTTTTCTCAAATAGAAAACATTTAGGCTACGCCATATTATTTGTTTACCAAATACCTAAGACAAAAAGAAAAACACACTTTACTTTTAACTAAATTTGTAGAGCAAAGAATATAACCTAAAACCCTGCGTAGTGATTGATAATTTGCTTGAGCAGTATTATTTTTAACTTCTTTAAATATAACATTAGCAATATCAGTACTTAACAAATTGATAAAATATAAACCCAAACTTAATTTACAATTCAAGCTACTTCCTCTCAACAAAAGTTTACGTAACATGAATAAAATTGAATTACCAAACACGTCTGTCGTATCCGATATAATATTCTCATTCTGGGAATTATTTCTTTAGAAAAAGTCCTAGAATAATTTTATCAGGGGCTGAATTGAGAGTATTTCCAGAAATACCTTTCGAGCATTTAAACCCAATTTTTATTGTACAGGAAATTTTGGGGTATATTGCAATGATATTGATATAATACAGGGTAATTGAAAAAATACCCTGTATAACCCCGTGTCCTAACCAAATGCTACCGTATATGCTATCGTATGAATACAAACGTGACTTGACTGATCGCGCTACTTCATACTCATATAATTATAAGAGTGCGACAATCGCGTACTCGCGCGATGACCGCTTTCAATTAGCCATAAGACAAAAATAAAAAATAATTTGTAAGAAGTTATCTGCCAAATAACTTACCCGATGATGATAAAATAGGTCAATAATAAAGTAACATGAACGAAAAAGAATAAGTACAATAAATCAGTAATCTAGCTAATAATACCAATAGTCTCAATATCCTTAGGATAGAAGAAGTTATTCTTCTTCATAGGAATGGAAGAGATCTGCTGGTCCACTGGTACCCTGGTATCGTAGAGCGAGGGTGACTGGAAGATGATGCCGAAAGTACCTACGAAGCAGGCGATGGTGAACAGCCAGAGGAAGAAGCGATCCAAGACCATTGACATGAACTTCCAGTCTTCTACGACCTGTGAACAAAAGGGAAAAAACCTTAATATACCATAATATGACGCCAGGTTGGGTTAAGCAGTCGTATATTCGTAGGTAAGCATTCGTCCGTTACGGTAAAAGTCTTTACGACCAGCGGGGTAATTGCGTAACACACTTACAGTACTATTTACGTTGTTGAGCAGACAAATTCTCCGAACATATGAAGCAATGGATTAGCAATAAGCTTCAAAATGATTCAGATTCTGATTTATAGTGTGTTACGCAATTAGGGTGTAGGAGATCAAATCTTGGATCCTAGATCAACAGACGCGCAGTTATGATAATTACAAAAAAATGTGTACAGTAAGCGGTCTTAAATGCAGTAGCACGCTAAGGATTGTATTGCTGTGAACACGCGGTACCGGCCGTACCTACATCTGTGTGTTTAGGGCCCGTATTACAGAACGCCACTCAATACTCAAGCATTACTTAAAACTAGTTACAACCAATCAAATGGCTTGAATCTAGTTTTAAGTAATGCTTCAGTATTGAGTGACGTTTGGTAATAAGGGCCTAAGTGATGTATCAACACAGAACGCACACCTCCGAATTTTCACGCTGGCGGGCGTCGAACGAAACAAAAAACATACCGTCGCTTTTTCTCACACGCAGATTAAGTAATTACGTATGACCTTGGTCGGTTCATACGATTGCTAAAATTCACATCCTCATATCAAGTTCCGATAGCTTACCAGCGTACCGTATTGGATTATGATAAATGATTTTATTTCTGTAAGTAGGTTTGTACAAACACTTTTAAACGTCAATCATATTTTTTTAAACTAGATAAGGTCGATAACTAACGGGGACAAATAGGTAAAGTTGGGTTAACTAGGTTAGGTAGGTTTAAGGTTCCTATCTGACTACTCTGAGAAGAAACGCTGAAACTAACTCAGAGTCTCTTTTAAAGTCCAGACATAATCTTGGTCAGAGCATGTGAAGACTATGTAGATTAGTGTCTGAAATGGTCTTTAGAGGAAAGAACCACACAGATTGAGTGGACCTGTCAAGTTAGTGCACGCATCTGTCAGTAATCGTACAGCTCAGCTCAGAACTTAAGGAACTCAACGATACGACGAACAATACCAAAGAAAAGACATTTAGGTTGGCCGCATAAATTACTAAAACTGCCAGACCATGATTAAAACTAACTGAGAGAAGAAAAAACAAGAACCTAGATAGTCTTCACATTCACAATAATATGACTCACAGACATCTGGGTTCCAGTCTCGAAATGAGTCTTATTTTTCTTTTCAACAATAATAATCTTCATTCTGTTCTTTTATTATTCGATAAATTAATAAAAGAGAATAATGATACAATAATTGATTTTATTATTATATTGTTATTGAAATGAAATACGGGGCTAAAAAAAAGTTTGTTGAGTGATTACAAAATTTCTAGTTAAAACAGTTTATTTTCTCATAAAGAACAATTTATTGAAGTAAAGTAGGTAATCAGTGAACTACGACATTCAGACTTAAAATATTGTCTTAGTAATATAATAATATTATGCTGGGTGTGGGTTCTTTAACAAACCACAACTAGCCAATCTATGTACGCAGTCTATCCAGCGTTCTATTTAGTCGCGAAGAATGAGTTGTAAGTTAACTGCATCTGTCTACTTTATAATTTATTTAGTTTTCTGTGGATATAATCATAAAGTTTTATGAGATCATAACAAGGAACCATAGTCAATAGCGTGATTATTCAAGTAGGTAATTATTAAAACATTAAAATACTATAAACTGCGCATGAGATTCGAACCCATAGCATTAACGCGCTACCCAAATACGATAACCGCTAAGCTACCATGCCTTATACACTAATGGTTCAATTTATGAGATACAATCAGTTGCAAACGAATATGAGTGTGTGTGTGTGTATAGAAATTACTTATTATAAGAAGGTCGTAAGTTAAACCGAAGCGTCAATCTATTGCTTTGTATGATTGCTACTCCACTTATGACGGCTAATGTACAAATCAGCATTTTCGATAAGGTTTATGGTAAGAGAATTCATCTAAATACCTTACATACTGAGTAACATCACTTTTAATTCACCTCATTTTATGCAAAACGTAATTTCCTGAAAACACGGTTCTGTATGCAAAAAGAAAGCTTACCAATGACATACTCTTGAGTTTATTTTACCTGTGCTAAGAGTACAAGAGGTAATTCATAAAAATATTGGTACTGGAACAGTTTCTTACAAAAGTCTAAACTATAACAGATGATTGACTAAAGTAATCAGACTGTGAAAGATGGGCATCACTTATTCAAATTAAAACCAGAATCCTGTCATATTAAGAGTTAAATAAACCCAAATCCAAAAGTTTTTCGAATTAATTTCGACCCTATTAATCTAAATCATGAACGTCAACTAAAATGGCACTCGATTTAAATTCTTCAAGTTTCGACTTAATCTTTGATTCCCTATTCCTCTATAATTTAAAAGTTTCCCCAAAGAGAATGGCGACCAATTATTCTAAAGAGGCAATTGGATGTGAACAAGCGATGTTTACTTGTTCTCAAAAGAGCGCAATTAATTGAACCCCTTTGTAGGACGCGCTCAAACGAGGTAACAGATCAGCAACTATACATTTAATGCTTTCCTGGAATAATAATTTCTTACTAGATTTCAAGAAGAAAAGATCTTTGTTACTTGTATTAATGTATTGTAAGACAAAAAAAAATTAACAGCCTGTTTTTTTGCTGTCGCGTCATTTAAAAAAAATCAGTTTATGATAAAATCTAATACCGAATGTAAGATAATATCCATAAAATACTGGATACCTATAGTCTGTTAAGCAATTCCACTGCAAGAGGTCTAACAGAAACTTTTCAACCTTCAACTATCCAAAAACAGAACATGGTTTCACACATCGTTAGTATACTTAACAAAGGACCCCTATCTAACAAACTCTCCGCATATTAATCATTGCAACTAGAACAATTCATCCTCTTCCATTTATCTCACGAATTCATTACGTCACTCGCTGTTGTTTGCAACAAAAAGTGGCTATCAACCGCCATGATTAGGAAAGTCGCCACGTCTGAGCACACCTTATCATCTAAATGGAGTTTCCTTGCCTTTTTTTTCATTATTTCCTCTCGTAACAGGACTCTAGAGTCTTGATTATGGGGAAGCGTATCAAGGGACAATTTCCCCTTTGGGATTAACCGTGCCTAAGTGATTATGTATACAATACGACACGTTTGTACTTTTGTAGATAAACACTTTGTACTCAAAGAAGTCAGGAAAGCTGATTATGAAGATGATATCTCAATTTGTGTCGCTGTCCGCTGGCCTTTATCCTGGTCTAGGAAATTTGTTGCGACGTTTTGCGTAACTATTTGCCTTTGTAGCATGCAATTTTATTACAAACATGTCCTAAACATTTTTTGCCCGTTTTATAATATTTTTATACCGTGTCAGATTATTTAATAAAACCATCAGCTAGATAAAACTCTTTACGGGTTTACAAAACCATATAACTGGGTCATAACAAAGCCAATCGGATGCCTCGTTGGTGTAGTGGTAGCAAGCGCTACTGCTGAGCATGAGGTCCTGGGATCGATTCCCAAGGTCGGGCAAAGTGTTATTGGGTTTTTCCATCAGGAATTTCTCAGTAGCAGCTCGGAGTCTGGATTTGTGCCCGGTTTATGCCAATAGGCTCTTCCCTATTACATGGGACTTAAACATAACTGGCGATATATGGGTGTACTAGTTACGCCTCTGCCTAACCCCTCGGTGAATACAGGCGTGATGTTATGTTATGTTATAACAAAACCAAAACAATTTTCGTGATGATGCAACAGTGTCATTATCTCATATTATTCCACCTTAACTGTCACTACAGAAGCATATTAAATGTTGAACGCTGTGTACAGTAATAATTGGACTTCAGATTTATATGCTGTATGTTGTCATATCTGTGCTGAATTTTCTTAGTTTGTAGTCTGTCTCTGTACTTATTAAAATAAAATAAATAAAATGTTGGTGCGGTGCAAATCCTTGTTCCCAAAGACCACTAAAATGGGTAGAAAAAGGAAAATCGCTATGGTTATGAACGGCAGACGAATTGGTAACCATAGACAGTCGCCAATAAGCTGCTTACACAGCTTGCCGCCTATCATTTGAAAGCATTTATTTTAATTAAATCATTTACTTTTGAACTTTCAAGGAGACGGTCAGTCAGAAAGATTAATGCTAGTAAGTAGCCCATTCCAAAGTGGAGGTTCCTATGGAGAAGAAGGGGAAGAAACTCTATGGTAAGCAAAGTTCTATATTATATTAATTTCCGGATAACACACGGAACTTAACAATTATAAAATGAACAAATCTTTCAAGCGTTCATCATATTTATTTTCTGTGACGAATACATATTACATATATATCATTAAAGTCATCAATACAACTCTCTGAGACCAAGTAAGTCTATTGAATGACTATTTCATGAAATCTTAACATTTCAGGATTATACTAATTTAAGGAATTGTATTACTAATTTATAATTCTGTATATACATATTTGTTACGGTCGCGTATCATACTTTGATCATCATACACCCAGACACCGAGCTGCAAATCGCAAAAATCGTAAGAAAATTTGCATTTCGCGGGCTACCTTAGCGCTTCCCCCTTAATATTGCTGACTCAATTAAAATGAAACATTACTGGTATGTATTGAAATAAGCACTTTATGAAAATCGTTCCACAATTCGTAAACATTTATTACTATTTATTTTACTGGAAAAGTATAATTGCACGCAATGAAACGTTAAACACACTTAATAATTCATTAATTATTCAGATATTTTGATTTGCAAGTTATGTTCCATCGTTATAAACCATTTTTTTAGCCATAAGTGCTATGATACGCCCGTTTAATATTAATGTTTGTGATGATTAAGAATTAGTTCTTACATTTGAATTCCGTTGTCTGCCTCGACATCCCTAAGAAATCTAAAGTGTATTTCCGTCAACCTTAAATCAATTTGCAACCAAAAGATATCCAAAATAGACAACACTTTAAACAACTAGTTCCGTGTATCCTAAAACAGAACAACAATGCCAAAACAAATGCAATAAGCATAGCCCATAGGTAGTAAAAAACACTATTCCACCACTGAAAATGTATTTTAAAATACCTAGTACATCGTACATACCCGTCCATTAAAGTACATAGTCTACTTGATACAAGTACATAGAACTGGCCCACAGCGGCTGTCCGGGAACCTATTTATTTTAACCAGACTTTTTCACTGAAATTTTTTCATACATAGATAGCGCTCGTAGATAGCGCGGTTAGATAGTGCAAGTAGTGGGGGTGCAGAGCAATGGATTATGCAATGGTATTAAAGTGTTAAACTGAGATGGGAACATAGGTTTTCTTTGAAAAAGTTATTTTGTAGGTACCTACATGCCTTTTTGTTACGAGGCAATCCGGTATGAAACAGGTTTTTTTCAACGTCTATACGTTGAAAAAAACCTGTTTGATACTGCTATCAGTAACACGTGAAACACAGCTTCAACATGTTTCAATCTAGATTTTATTGGAGTGTATTCCTTAAGAATCGATTTTCGAAGGCTCCCGGTATGAAAATTTTATGGGGAGTGAAATTAATATAAGCGTTAACTCAAAAGCGTTACATTTTTCTGCGCCACCTTGCGTACCTTTCACGGAGTACACTCCACGTGCGTCGGAGCTGACACACGCATACTTTTTTTTCTAAATAAAACAATTGTTCGTGCTGTTTAGCTGTAACCAACATAGTATTTTATTGAGGTCCGGTACGATAATACAGCCTCAATTCAATGCACTTTATATTTTCAGCAATTGTTATCTAACACTGAACTAAACACACTGAAATCTAGACCAAAAAACGCACCTGCTAAAACACAGTGATCTAGCAGGAAACCATGACCGCGCCGTGTCCCCAGAGAGCTGTGCACTCTCAGCAATCTGGTATACGGTTGTTGGTTCATTTGACGTACTTTGACCCCTAATACGGAATTTCGTATCAAAATGGATGTTCAGTAAGTTTTTGATGGCAAACCTGAAAGCTTTTATACTGCTCCGAGAGTTACTTTATGTATCAAACCGCAATGCGACTTTATAGTGTAGTAATTATAATTTGCGGGAATAATTTCGTTTTGTATTCTATTGTCTTTTATGAATTTAGGCAGTCGTTCCACATAAAATACAGCTGTATCCGGTTTGACTGAAAGCTGACCCAAACATAGTTGGGAAAAGGCTAGGCAGATGACGATGTCTTTTATGAATTTAAAGTAATATACGACATAACTTTTATCTTGTGTACTCAGATATAAAAGTGTTTTGGATACAATAAGTTGAGAAGCCACCAATAAGCCGCTTGATGCTATTGCGTAACACTGTAACCTAAAAACATTGTAAAAGAAAACAACCAATTGGGACCGTGCACCTATCTTCTGACGTTTCATAAGTGCTCATGTAGGTTTACGTGAAATAAAATATTTTGATTATGGTGAAAAGTAGTTATTACTACCGTATGAAGGGGGGGGGGGGGGGCAGAAAGGGGCTTATCAATACATTGGCACAGTTTTTAACTTTTGCAGCTATCATCGTTTAACACTGTTATCTTTGAATGTATTTGTTTTTTTGTTCCCAATAAACTATTATCTTAGGCGTTTAATATGGCAGCTTTCTGTAGGTTGATATAAACGAATTCTTCTAAATCTATTAATTTAAGGCTATGGAGAAGATGGTTGGGGATAACGCCTGTCGTGGAGAGAACTATAGGGACAACGTATACTTTATCTTGTCTCCAGATTCTTGTGACTTCTTCTTTAAGATCGACATATTTACTTATTTTTTCTGATATGGTTTTTTGTAGGTTATGGGAACTGCAATCTCTATAAGGTAGGTAATTTTTCTTATTTTATCCTGTAGGGTTATGTCTGGTATATTATAGTAGATAGTCCTATCTGTAAGTATGGCGCGATCGTAGTACATTTTGTTCGTATCATTTTCTAGGATAGTTTGTGGCGTGTACTTGTAGTAAGGAGTGTTAGTGTTTTGTATGAGATTGTGTTTGAGTGCTAGTTTTTGGTGAATCATGTTTGCAACCTGGTTGTGTCTGTGAGTGTAGTCTGCCTGTGCGAGGGTTGTGCATGCTCCAGTTATGTGTTGTATGTTTTCTAATTAAATGTGGCATCTTTGGCATTTATCGTTTGTGGTGGTAGGGTCTGTAATGATAAATTTCCTGTAGTTTTTGGTGTTGATGATTTAATCTTGTATAGCTATGATGAAGCCTTCTGTTTCAGGGAACAGATTGCCTATTTTAAGCCACTTATTAGACGCCACTATGTTAATATGGGATTGTTCTAAATCATGACGATGCCTACCGTGAAGGACTTTCTTCTTCCATTTTTCAATTTTTTGGTTCTGTGGATTAGTGTTATTTGTGTCTTGTATATTTTGTTCATTTAAGTTAAGTGGGGTGTAGTTAAAATCATTTAGAGAGATATATTTGTGTATATCACTAGTGCGAGATTTAGAACAAAATAATGTTTTTAGTCTAGTGATTTGTTTCTGCCAAAGGTGATAGATGTCGATTAGGCCTCTCCCTCCATTCTGTCTTTTGATGGTGAGTCGTTCGATCGCATATTTAGGGCGCAGGTTGTTGTGTTTTGAGAGTATTGTGCGCGTGGTCCTCTCTAACTGTTCTATGTCAGCTTTTGACCACTTTATTACTCCGAATGAGTAGGTCAATATTGGTATGGCAAAAGTATTCAAGGCTTTAATAAGATGCTTTCTTGATAGTTGTGTTTTGCAAACAGTGTTAATTCTCCTTCGATATTCTGTATTTAGTGTCTGTTTAATTGCTGTGTGGTCGAGTCCCTTAAGTTGTTAATATCCTAAATATTTGTATATATGTGTTGGTTCCATTGCTGCAATTTTGTCCGTGTAGTTAACTGTATAGCTGCCAGGTTTGATTTTTCCTCTTATGATATGTAATGTTTTGCACTTATCCAACCCAAATTTCATATTTATATCTTGGCTAAATTCTGTCGTGACTTCTATAAGCTTTTTCATTTCTTTTTCGGTTTTTGCGTATAACTTAATATCATCCCTTTAAATATGAGGTGAGAGATAACTGTTTCTTCAGTATTATGTTTAAGGTTGTACCCGGCCTGACTGTGGCGCAACAAGTGAGATAATGGGTTAAGGGCGAGACAAAACCACAGCGGTCTCAGGGAATCTCCCTGACAGATACCCTTTCTAATAGATATCTGTCGTGTTATAAGAGAGATGTTCGAGCCAAACGCCTGCTCGTTTACAATGAGCAAATCAACGCTGCATACTAATTAGTTCGTAATTAGATGTAAGGATTTTGTACTTGTTTGTCATTTTTTTTATTCCATTTTTGTTCGTCATCGAGGCAATACAAGTTTGACTAATATCAGCATATTTGGAGTTTCTTTGAAAGGTCACCTAAAATTCCCTAACATTTTGGTCCTACCGAGCCGGATTGGTAATTACATGAGGATTTGCTAAAAATCAGTGGATTAGGAAAATTATTACCGTGGAGTTATGCCGAAGAGGTTATAAGCCGGCAACGTGACTGTGAACAAAGGACGACAAGCTAATTTACGGAGTTAAGAATATTAGAGTTGAAATATTATCACCCAACACTCGTTCAGGTAGTACCTATTTAACCATAATTAAGGATTCTAAAAGGTTAGTGTTTTATTTACCTGAATATGTACCTATATTGTTAAAATTAAAATATTTGCATTGTGAATAGTTTCTAGTACTTATCATTTATTTGATGTTAAGTAGTTATTTTGCAAATACGATTATACGTTCTTTCTATTATTAAAGTGAAAAGTCCAGTAGATATTTTGCTACATTTATAATTGTCATAGCAGTATTTTAGTTAACTATTCATATTAAATAGTTATTAGGGCGTTGGTTGGTGTTAGATAAATATTGTAAGTATGAGTACTTAGTATTCAAGTTATTCAGTTAATTAACCCGTATTAGTCAATTTAATTAATTATATTTTAGTGTATTGCCTTAAAGTTCGACGTTAGGTTTTTAAGTGTTCAAGTTTAAGGAATTTGTGTAGCTTCAATAAAAGTCTAAATTAAAAATCTCATTTTGTTTTCATATAATACATATTTACAACAGGTAGATGTCACTATTTACAGTATTAACATCTTTAGTATAATTGTTATACCATAGTAGCTAAACGTAGGTACCTTAAATTATATTGTCTAAAAATATACCTAAGTTGTTGTTATACAAATTTCAGGTTGACTACATTCGATTCCCAGTATGTCCGAAGAAAGAGAATTAGTTAAAAAACGAGCAAGCTTCAAGGGACGCTTAACTGCATTCATTAATTACCTTGATGCATCTAGTGACAAAGAGTTAATTAGTTGTGAGGTCAAGGAATTGCAGTTACGGATTGGAAAAATCGAATCTTTGTATGAGCGTTACGATGAGGTACAGTTGCGATTAGAATGTCTGGTAGAAGATGTTAAAGCTCAATTCTCTGAGCGTACTGAATTTGAGTCACAGTATTACAAAGCACTGTCTAGGTCACAGGAGCTGTTATGTAAGTATAATAACGATAATGAGTTGATGGGTAGTGAACAATGTACCCGTGTCAGTCAACATAAGCCTGTTAAGTTGCCCACGATACAGTTGCCTAAATTTAATGGGAGTTTTAGCAATTGGTTGGAGTTCCGTGACACTTTTACTAGCCTCATTCACTGTAATGATGAAATCGATCAGGTTAACAAATTCCATTATTTGCGAGCGTCCCTGGAAGGATCTGCTGCTGTTGTAATTCATGCGATTGAGTTTTCCGCAAACAATTACGAGACAGCTTGGAAACTAATTTGTGATCGTTTCGATAACAAAAGGTTGTTAGTACAAAATCATGTGTCATCCTTATTTAACTTGAATGCTATTGCAAAGGAGTCCTCTGTTGCGTTGAAAGGATTGATTGATCAACTCAATAAAAATCTCCGTGCGTTGGAATCGTTAGATGAGCCCGTCAAGTATTGGGACACTTTATTAATATTCATTGTAACTCGGAAACTGGATCAGTTAACTTATCGTGAGTGGGAGGAGCACAAAGGTCGTATAGACAAAGATAGCACAATAACATTTGCTGCATTCATTCAATTCATTCGCTTTCGCGCTGATGTGTTAGAAACATTGGAAATAGCACGAAATAGCAGTAATCCCACTCCCGCTAAGTCTAGTTCAAATTCTAATAAAATGAAATCTATGGTTGTATCACAAGATTCTAATAATTCCAGCACTGAATTGAGTAAGTTATGCCCGCACTGTAAAGCTGATCACGTTTTAAGTAGTTGTTCACAATTCCTTGCACTTAGTATAGACGCCCGACTCAAATTAATACCTAACTATAAAGTGTGCTATAACTGTTTTCATGCAGGTCACTTTGCTAACCGATGCAAAAAGCCAGGATGCAAGATATGTAAGCGCCGACATAACACTTTGATTCATTCGTCGAGGAATAAAGGTACGGCGAATTCTTGCAGTAATGACAACAAATCACACGGTAGCTCGTCCCATTCCGTATCTACGTCATCACCCACTGACGCCGTAGCTAGCACTACTGATGCGAGTGCAAATAATTTAACTTTGTCTGCGGATCTCAGTTCGCTAAGTAGTGAGCGTAAACAACGCGCTGTGTTATTGTCCACCGCTCTTATCAAGTTATGTGATCACAATGATCGTGAGCACACAGTGCGAGCCATGCTTGATAGTGGTAGCACATCGTGTTTTATGACGGAACGATTATGTACTCGGCTTAACTTAAATACTACTCAGATAAATGGTTCGGTCTATGGCATTAATAACGTAAGTTCTCGCGTAGGCAAAACATGTCATGTGAAAATGACGTCATTAGACAATAGTTATACTGCTAAGTTTTATTGTTTTGTTTTGCCATCATTAACGACTGTTGTGCCCTGTCGTGAAGTCGACATTTCTGATCTGAATATTCCAGATAATATCTGTTTAGCTGACCCCACCTTTTACAAGCCCTCAGAAGTAGATGTCTTAATAGGAGCAGATCTCTTCTGGGACTTGGTTGGTTCACAGAGAATTAGACTAGGAGTAGGTAAGCCAGTATTGTGTGAAACGTTGTTAGGCTGGATTGTTTCTGGCCCTGTTACCTATAATAATGGTAAATTAATGTCGAATGACATTTCATGCAATTTAACTCAAACTGATTCCCCTAGTAACGGTGATTTAAATAAAATTCGCACCGACTTAGAAAAATTCTGGAATCTGGAAGAGATTAATTCACAATCCTCACATTATTTACCCGAGGAGAAGTTGTGTGAGGAGCATTTTGTCAAGAATACGACACGTTTAGAGAACGGTCATTTTTGTGTTCGTATTCCTATTAAGCAAAATCCTTCTATTTTAGGAGAATCTTTTCAAAGGGCTTTTAAGTGTTTATATTCTCTAGAACGCAGACTGAAGTCCAAGCCTGAGTTCAGTAAGTTATATCGTGAATTCATGTCTGAATATGAGACTTTAGGACATATGACCGAAAAAACGGATAATGACAGTCCCAGTGGATATTTCATACCACACCACGGAGTACTGCGTGAATGTAGCACAACTACCAAGCTCCGTGTAGTTTTTAATGCAAGCTGTGCTACTTCTTCAGGAGTATCCTTTAATGATGTACAGATGGTGGGTCCTACAGTGCAGGACGATCTTATATCTATACTTCTTCGGTTTCGACAGCACAAGTTTGTCTTGTCAGCTGATGTTGCGAAGATGTATAGATGTATATACGTCCACCCATCTGATAGGTACCTGCAACAGGTTCTGTGGCGTGATAATGCGGGTGACCCTGTCAAGGTTTATAAATTGAATACTGTCACATACGGTACGGCGAGTGCACCATTTCTTGCTACACGTTGCCTCAAGCAAATAGGGATGGACTATCAAACCAATGAAACTAAGACCACTTCGAGTTCTATGGGTGAGTCATCCTCAGGTAGCAGAGATAGGATTGCTGACGTCATCAAGCATGATTTTTACGTTGATGACCTCTTGACAGGAGCTGATGATTTAAATGAAGTTATGTTTATCCGCACAGAGGTCACCAATGCACTAGCATCTGCTTGCATGCCGCTTAGAAAGTGGAGGTCTAACGTCCCTAACTTGGTCTCCGGAGCTTCTCAGTCGTCATTAGATTTAGATATGGGATCTAATGAACCCAATAAGTTATTAGGGCTTGACTGGTTTTCTAGTTCCGACGAATTTGGGTTTTCAAGTTTAACGTTACCTCCTAAGGATTGTGTTACAAAGCGTGATGTACTTTCTGCCATAGCACGTATTTTTGACCCCCTAGGACTTTTATCTCCTTGCGTAGTGACACTGAAAATGTTTTTACAGCGGATGTGGTTAGACAAGCTCTCGTGGGATGATCCATTAACCCCTACACTAAATGGTAGTTGGAATGCTATTGTCAAATCATTGCCGCTTATCAATAATTGTCGTGTTCCACGACTCGTTATATGTGATGCATATACTATACTGGAACTACATGCATTTACAGACGCATCTGAGCGTGCATATGGTGCGTGCGTCTATGTACGTAGTGCCAATGATCAGGGTGAGTACATGGTTCGTCTGTTAGCCGCTAAAAGTCGAGTGGCGCCGATTAAGCCGACCACCATTCCAAGACTGGAGTTGTGTGGCGCTGTAGTTGGAGCTCGTTTGTGCGAGAAGGTTATGAGTTCACTGCGACTAAAGTTTAGTCATGTTTATTGCTGGACTGACTCCACCGTCGTGTTGGGATGGTTGCAGATGTTACCTTCTAAGCTTCAGCCATTTGTGCGCAATCGCGTTGCTGAAGTTTTAGATAAGGCGGGGCACTGTACTTGGCGACACATCCCAACCGCCAAGAACCCTGCAGACTTAATATCTCGTGGCGTGGATATTAGTGTTCTGCAATCTTTGGACTTATGGTGGAGTGGTCCCGGTTTTTTGAAGCAAGTCCAGTCTCAGTGGCCATCTCAGCATAAATCGTTAGAGTTAGACAAGCTGCCTGAAACTCGACCTCATGTATCATTGAGCGCCGGTGTTAGTAATTATAGTCAATGTCATACATTTATCGATTTTAATCGTTTTTCTAGTTATTTAAGGCTAATCCGTAGTGTAGCAACAGTTTTAAGGTTTATAAAATTGTGTAGGAAAATTCCTTCTATTAGTTTTCTATCACAAGTCGAGTTGCGGGATGCATTAAATATTGTTATAATTAGAAGCCAAATTGAGTCTTTTCCCGAGTATGAATTGCTCATTAATAACCATAAGTTACCTTATAAAAGCGCCCTTATAAAATTTAACGTATTTTTAGATGATAATAAAATCATGCGTGTCGGAGGACGCTTGGCAAATTCAACTTTTTCTTTTAATAAAAAACACCCTATTCTTTTACAGTCCACTCACAAATTTACGAAGTTACTATTCCAATTTGAACATGTAAAGCTGATGCATGCAGGCCCTCAGTTATTGCTGGCTTCGATTAGGGATTCATACTGGCCCATAGGCGGGCGAAGCCTAGCAAAGAGTTGTTATCGTAATTGCGTACGTTGTTGTCGCATGTCGGGTAGAACAGTTACTCCTGTGATGGGTAATTTGCCACAGCAGCGTCTCCTTCCAGGTGGTTATCCTTTTGAAAGGACTGGTGTGGATTATGCTGGTCCTATCATGGCTGCTAGTAGGCAGGGTCGGGGATGTAGGCTGGTAAAAGTGTATATAGCCATCTTTGTGTGCTTCACCACCAAGGCTATTCACTTAGAGCTGGTGAGTGACTTAACCACCAGCAAGTATTTACTAGCTTTATCTAGGTTTATCTCGCGACGGGGAAAACCCAGTGACATCTACTCCGACAACGGTACCTCTTTCGTCGGTGCCTGCAACGAACTTTCGAAGTTCCTTAAATCTGATTGCAATTCCTTGGGCGAGCAATTGGCTAATGACGGAATTAAATTTCATTTTATACCGGCGTATACTCCTCATTTTGGCGGACTCTGGGAAGCGGGTGTTAAGTCAACAAAATATCATCTCAGGCGAGTGTTGGGAAATTGTAATTTAACCTTTGAAGAGCTTAACACCACATTAGTCCAGATTGAGGCGATATTAAATTCACGTCCACTGACGCCACTGTCATCCGATCCAGCGGACTGCACCCCACTGACTCCGGGTCATTTTCTTGTTGGCCGGCCGTTGACGTCACTTCCGCAGCAAGATCTACAGAACCGCTCCACTGCTTCATTGTTACGCTTCCAACGGATCGAGCAGTTACGCCAGCATTTTTGGGCTCGTTGGAGTAAGGAGTTTGTGTCCGAGCTGCAGCTAAGGACCAAGTGGCATACCTGCAAAAATACACTAAAGTTGGGTTCCTTGGTCATCATAAAGGAGGACCACCTTCCTCCTCTTAAATGGAGATTGGGACGAGTCATCGCCATCCATCCAGGGTCAGATGGAATTGTTCGTGTGGCAGACGTCAAAACATCCGCTGGAGTCGTCAGAAGAGCCTTTAACAGGATTTGCCCACTGCCCGTTGATTCTGCGTCTGGTTGAAAGCGCTTCTGTTGCTTCCAACGTCCGGGGGCATGTTCGAGCCAAACGCCTGCTCGTTTACAATGAGCAAATCAACGCTGCATACTAATTAGTTCGTAATTAGATGTAAGGATTTTGTACTTGTTTGTCATTTTTTTTATTCCATTTTTGTTCGTCATCGAGGCAATACAAGTTTGACTAATATCAGCATATTTGGAGTTTCTTTGAAAGGTCACCTAAAATTCCCTAACAGAGATGTGGCGGTTGTTTAGCTGTAGTGTTGTTTTCCAATGTGGCATTATGAAACGCAAAAAATCTATTATTTTTGAATTGATTTTGTAAATCTCTAAAATTTTTATCAACCAGGAGTGTGGTATACTATCAAAAGCTTTTTGGTAATCTATATAATTACAATGAAGGTTTCGATTTTTTGTGGTGGCATGTTTATGAATAGTGGAGTAATCAACTGTTCTTTACATCCCATGTGGCCCCGTCTGCAACCCTTCTGTTCCTCAGCTATTATATATTATTATTATTGCCAGTCTTACGGAAAATTTGAAATGTTCCATGCATTACCTTACACATTAATTTGGAATGTCTCTTAAAACTGGAACTCACCCAGTCATCCAGCATTGTCGCTGGAATGGCAAGGCTTCAGCGATGCATCGGGCGGCAGGCCGTGGCCACTTTTGTACCTTACCTAGGTGGGCCGAGCTATTGCCACCAAACGACATACGTTTTTATGTCATATTAGCTGACCCGGCTGACGCTGTCCTGTCCAAGTTTCATAGAAAATGCACTTTCAGTTTTCCCCAATTTTCCAATTTTCCGATTTTTTTTTTCAATTTTTTTTTTGTACTTTTCGTATTTCCGTAAAAACTAATTTGGACTATTATGAAAATTAAAACAGAAATTTTGCAAATCAGTCGAGTTGTTCGGAATTGATGCGCTTACTAACGATCAGCATTTCATTTTTAGGGTTCCGTAGTTAACAATGAGACCTTATAATTTCGCCATGTCCGTCTGTCTGTCTGCCTGTCCGCGGCTTATCTCTGAGACTAGTACTAGAAATCTGTAATTTGCACGAGGATACATTTATTAATCACGCTGACCAAGTGGCAGGCCGTTCAAAAATATTGCGGGTGTGTGAAAACCATTTTTCGATTCAGGGATCAGTTTGCGAAATATTAAGCTTTAAAGTACTAATTTTTTGTTAGAGTAAAGTGCCCCCCCTCTAAATGGTTGTTTTTGGATATTAAGTACCTATATATAACGAAGTTACAAGGAGAACTATCACAGCTAAGTAGTTTTTACAAGTTAACGAGTAACAGTCGGTGAGTAATAAACATATACATTTTGCAGTTGGAATACACGAGAGAACGTGTTTTTCAACTACAATGTTAAGTTTGTTCTTGGGATAAATTCATCTCAATTACAAAACCCTTCATTGTACGGGGTCCGACACGCACTTGGCCGGTTTTTTTTATATAGATTATATGTCAATCAACAAACATTTTCATATTTGCCGCACGTGTCATTTCAAAATGAGATTTACTAACTGAAATTCACAACCTAAGTAAATACTTCCAGAAATCAAGCAATTTCTCAAAGAACGTTTATTAGCCTTCATTCCAATAGAAAATGAATCAATCTGGAGTAAATTGCGTTCTAGCTTCAATCAGACAGCATTCAACGTTGGAGCCTAGACCAGAAATATTAGACTAAATGGATTCAGAAGAATTACGAACAATTTGTTTACATAGGTAATTTATTGAATTTCTTGAAGCTTGATTTAATGTTTTGTATATTCCATGGAATTTATTAAGAAAGCTGTTTTTGATGTGATAAATTGAAAACTGAAGTCAATAAATCAGTTAAGAATTCACTGGGATTCGAAATTCCGCTAATAGAAAGAAAGAGCCTTGCCGCAGTTGGTCCGAGGATGGGTGATATTTACATACTTAGACCCCTTCATGCACACACGCACGTTAAGCCGTTGGTCTCGGCTGGCATTAGTGGATCTTTGACAGTTGTTACGAGTCATCAGAAGCCCGAAAGTCTGACAACCAGTCTTACCTAAGAGCATCGTATTACCCAGTAACTGGATTGTGGAGGTCAGATAAGCAGTCGCTGCATGTAAAATACTGGTATTCAGCTGCATCCGGTTAGACTGGAAACTGACGTCAACATAGTTGAGAAAAGGCTAGGCAGATGATGACTAATAGAAAAAAAGAAAGTTAGAAAAATAATTTATCATATTTCGCACAAATGAAACTCACATTACAAAAATTATGCACGGTAATACTAATTCAAGCCAGAAGCCAGTATTCGAAAGAAAAAAAAAGAAAACGATTTAAAATTAAAAATAAGTTAAAAAAATATTTAAGTAAAAGGGTCATATGTTGTGTTTCTGCCTTAGTGCCACTACAAAGCATAATTCAGTCCATCACCTTAATGGTGCTTCTTCATCGCTTCTGTTTATATGCCTCTGCAGATAGTACTTAATACATACTTATATACTTATTTAACTGCCAAATACCGACAACTTTAAAGGTTGTGCACGTAATATTGTACATACCGTGTGAACCAAAAGAGTTTAATAAAAATACAATACTATTCACTGGCATAGCTCCCGCAAATCACATGCAACCGCATTGTTCGGCGGCCACACAATTTTTGGATATGGACTGCATGTATGGAACGATAATTGATATGGTTCACAATGCAATTTGAAAGTTAGATTGATAGTTGATTGATTAGTTAACAGACGAGGTACGTAAGTACAGACCACAAACGTACCTACTTGTTTTAGACTGGTTTTGAATTCAGATCATTCGATGGACCGCCCCACTGCATCATTCCATTTAAGGATCCAAACCTAACACGAAACTTGTTTAATGTGGAGAGGGCAATACGGCAATAAATGAAAACACTGGCAATACTATCGCTTATGAGTATTTTGGAGGAGCTCCTGGTCCATAAAGGCGCTAATGAAAGGCGACCTTCCTATCTCACTAAAGCGCAAGCTCGTCGACATGTGTATTTTGCCTATCCTAACCTATGGCGCTCAGATTTGTTCTTTGACCGAGGTTCAGAAGTCCAAACTCAAGGTTAGCCAAAGAGCGAAAAATCAAACTCACCGACCAAATTCGCAACACCATAACATGCTCCAAGACAGGTATCTCCGATGTTGGCCATAAGTCTGCGAGGCTGAAATGGGACTGGGTGGATCACGCCTATAAGATGCATCCAGACAGATGGGCCAGGATCGTCACACAGTGGGTGCCTGAAGACCGGCGTCGTCACCGAGGCAGGCTTAAGAAACGCTGGCGAGACGATTTCGACTCGTTCCTAACCGATTGGGCGCGGAAGGCACAGCTTAAAGAAGATTGGAAATATATGGGGGAGACCTTAGCCCCACAGTGAAACAACATAGGTTAAAGGAAAAAAAATAGAGTATATTGAAACTATCAAATAAATTAATTAATTTAATTTAAAAAACTTTTTTTGAGCGCTTTTTGGTAGGGGGAAATCTTACGGATTCGCTACATGCGACATGCTCACGTCACAACTCTAATGTGACGTGTTGCGCCAGACTGGCGACGCACTGCGGCCTGTGCTGTGCATGTTAATGTTTTCACTTTTGTCGGCAGTCCCCATGATTGCCTATTTTTTTTAAACAACCTCTAGATTGGTGTTGGGCCGACTATGGGTTTTGCGATCAGCCGACTAACAATAGTAACTAAGCTATTTGATATACATGGTGTGGACATCGACGAAAAATTTCAACGCAAGAGGTCATGAACCTATTAATGTCAGGGAATTGTGTACTGAGTCCATGGTAACAGGTTGTGCTTGGAGGTCCCTGTCACTCTGTATTTGAATGAATTTTTGTATACAGACTGGAAACGTCATTAAATATATGTACATAGATTAATTTATTGTCGTATGGCCTTGGGTATACAAATACCCAAGGTGATCGCCTATAACCTCCGGAAAATAACTTGCATATATGACATAATGACATGTAAATTAATGCACTTGGTGCCATCAATTAGGAGATTGAACTAAAATAACTAAGTACCACGAACTGCATTGGACTGCTTGAAAAATGAATGGGACGATGGATAAAAAATGTATGGGATGAACCTAGACTTTCTAGTGTAACTAAACTTCCAAGCAGAACTATTACGAATGATACAATCAAATGATACAATTTAACAGTATTTTTAGGAAGAGGTTCTCAAGTCGACGCGATTTTTTTTTATGTATGACCACGCATAACATTTTACAGAGCAGTCTGATTTGAACGATTCTTGTTTTATTCGGGAGGGTTTACCTCGAAGTTAAATTGATAAACATTGCTTGGGTAGATTTTGAGTTAGCTACAATAATACGTATTTTTCCCACTTAGTCTATGTGGATGATGTTCTAATAACTTCCTGTCACTGTAATTTATATAACAGGGAGTGGTATTCGAATTTGTAGGGGCTAGGTACCACAACCGAAATGAAATTTCTTTTTTTTTACAAAAAAAAAAAACAACAAAAACTAACTTTAATTTTGGAAGTCGGTGGCAAAAAGCTAAAATAAAAAAAAAACCAACGACACCGACTTCCGAAATTAAAGTAGTTTTTTACTTTGTACTGTTTTTATGGAAACTAACGACTAACAAAAGGTATTTACACGGCAGATGTGAGTGGAAACGCCGGAAGGGGACGCCCTAGGAAGACATATAGTGATCTTAATGGTGATGTTCTTCAGAAAGGTCAGGTGCGTAGTACTCGCAACCGGCGTGCGTGTATGACCAGATGTATGAATGTAAACGAGGCAAAAGGAGTATGTAAGGATCGTAGTAGGTGGCGTTCTGTAGTTTCTGCCTGCCCCCATGGGAAGAAGGCGTGAGTTTATGTATGTATGTATGTATGTTTTTATGGAAATCGGTTTTTTTTTTTTGTAAAAAGGTTTTTTAATAGTAGGTCATCATCATTCTCCTGCTCTTAAACCTAGTCATTTGAGGTCGGCGCAACATGTCCTTTTCTTCCACACTTCTCTATCAGTCGTCATCTCGGTAGTCACCCCCTCTCTAGCCAGTCCTTCCGTCGTTCCTTGGTTTATTTTAATAGTAGGTATCAAACGAAAATCTAATTCAAATGCCACGATTGTGAAAAGATTCTTTAAAGAGAGCCTCAGCTCACTCAAACCTCTCACATACCACATCAAAAAACAAACTAAGTACCAAAATTTAAAATTCAGCACACAAGCGGACATTTTCGTCTGTATTACATAGCTTGCTTACTTATCTCTGTTGGTCGGAGCTCACGTAACAACATAAACTGCAGTGTGTATGTTACAGAGCGAAATCCCGCGAAGAGGATCGGAGGATTTCAGGATACGTTCCGTGTTTACATTGGTTTACTGCCTCTTGGGATGGGTAAGCTTTTAAAGCAAATATGCAACCAAACTTGCAACTGCATGCAGTTTTCTCGGATATATAAATGTATTGGAAATATTTATACGTAGATTTGTGTTAAAGCCTAGCCTGTGGATAGCCTTCTTCTGCTCAAGAAAATGTGAAGATTTTGTTACGCACAGGTAACGAAGAGGTAACGTAAGTACGTAGTATTTATTAGTAAGGCAAGATTTAAGACATATTTCTTCAATACAAATGATTTGCGTGTTTCGTAACATATTAACTGTTTTATTTTAATGCAAAACAGTTGCAGTTGTTACATCTTGTTTGTTGTTTCTGTATTTTATAGTAATTATGAAATTAAAACAGCAGCCGCATCAGCAGTTTATTTCTCAGTTGCAGTTCGGAGTCTGGATAAGCGCCCGGTGGACGGCAATAGGCTCGCCCCATATTTCATGGGGCTTATACATAACTGGCGAAATGTGGGTGTACTATAAGTACACCTCTGCCTAACCCTTCAAGGAATACAGGCGTGATGTTATGTTATGTAAATTAATACCCGCATCACAACACAGTCAGTCATACACAATAACGATACATTGTATTATATATTATCACCACCTTGTCTTATAGTCACTCGAATCTGAAGTATTATTTATTCTGATGCTGTATATTTTATTCTACGTCCTTCGTTTTTGTATCAATATTTCTGTTTTTTTTTTTTCTTTGACATTATCAGCCGCTACATTACATACATCGCGTGCGCTCGCGTCCCTTCGTTTGTCACAGACCATAGACAATAGTCTGTAGCATGGACAAGCGACGCTGGAGCGTCGGGTGTAGGTCGATCGTAATAGTTTTTTTATTTTATTATCAAATACGGTTTTGCATAATAATTTTGTGTTTTATAATATATTTTATTGTTTATTTTATTCTTTTTATTTTGTCCGTAGGTGTGTCCGTGGCATGACAGCGGGCCCTGTCAGAATATCAGTGCTGCGGTATTTGTTTTTTTTTTCAAATGTCGCAGCATCATGCTGAGATAGTAGCCTTTTTGGCCTCGCACAGGTCTTCTTTGTAAGGACACGCACAGGAAATACAACAATAACATATTTTTCTTTCTATCTTTTATTTCTAATAGAATCTTTTTTTCATTGTCATAGAAACTTAGGATATCCCGTATTTTACAGATCAGGTATTTCTCTTCTTTAGAAGGATAGATAACAACTTTGAACGTAAGACTACATCACTCAACTGCCAAAATACAAATAATTGCTAAAGGGTGATAGAAAACACACACATTTGAACGCTATACAGTATCCCAAAGCCTCAAAGTAACGCTCGGAAGCTTTTTAAAATATCCATTTCACAATATTTTTTCACTCAAAAACACGAAACGAACGAACCGAACAACAAATAAACAAGCCTTATCCAAAACATTCAGCATTTCAACGCTCAGGCCGAAAAAACACCGCAAAAACACTTCAATATTACATATTTTACCCTATTTCGAATTCAGGCCCTGTCGGGTCCGCGGAGATAAGAGCAACTACCATTAATACAGGGCACAGATAGCAAGCAAAGTGAATAGCCGAAAGGACTATTTTTCGGCGTTCGGCTCATCGAGATCGCCGAATAATGCTAGTGATAGACGCCGAAAGCCGAGAGAGTTATTAGGTCAATACTCAATAGGGATGCGTGAAAAGATTGTTGAGTTGTCAAAAGTGAAATGTGGGTGCAGCGGATACGGAACCTTTCGGATTATAAGGAATGGGTAAGGGTATCTGTTTGGTGTTTACGGGTCTAACAATAGAATGATCCATTCTGAGTGAAAAGTATTATTTTCTCAGTATTTTTCTAAAGAAAAATGGTATCGAGAATTTTTTCATTTGTAATGGGCACCTAGTTTTTATTTTTGTATTCCATCATGTTCAGTTTATTGTATTTTATCATGCTTTTTATCGGCCTAATAGATTGCCTGCTATTTGCATTCCTTTCCTATTAAATGTATCAGTTTGATCCAGAAACCTGAATAAGTAAAATGAACTTAAATATTATTTCTTAAACCGTAAAAGATATTAAGTACCGCGAATAAAGATAATCATATTCAGCACAAACGACTTATATCTACAGCAGCTATAAATTTTATAATAAGACATAAAGTTATCATAAATCAGTCGGAGATACAATTTTTAAACTCACATCGTCTCGATAGGGTTTTTCAAGGACGTTTCTAGAAATTAAACTCGAAACAGCCAAGTCAAACTAGACATAGAATGAAATTGCAATGAATTTCCATTTTTCCCGATCCAATGAATGAGATGGGTGAACAAAAATTACAATACCAGCCCATTGAACTTCAAACAAAACCGCAATACAAATATCAATAGCTAAACGAATATCTATTTACAGAAAAAAAAACTTGATATTAATTCGCGAACAAAAATGGATCGCTCGGATAATCCGGCGAGATGCTTTTTAAAATTTATTCGGCCTCCGGGTGCTATTTATATCGTCGTTTCAAAAATGAAGTGCGGTTATCTCAGAGACGTAAAAACGTGTTCGGAATAACAATTCGGTTTTCGGCAATAGCGGTGTTGGCACTCGGCCTAGCCGGGGAGCTTGCGTCTCACTAATTTACTTATGTGCTACGTGACGTAAGTTGTGTTGCTAATTTTATTGTTTTACATTCAAGTGTTTCCGTTTATTTCTGATGGCGTAGATAAGACATTTTACGTTGTACGTTTGGGAGCGCAAATAAGACTCAATCAATCTGCCTAGCCTTTTCCCAACTATGTTGGGGTCGGCTTCCAGTCTAACCGGATGCAGCTGAATACCAGTATTTTACATGGAGCGACTGCCTATCTGACCTCCACAACCCAGTAACTGGGTAATACGATACCCCTTGGTAAGACTGGTTGTCAGACTTTCGGTCTTCTGACGACCCGTAACGACTGTCAAAGATCTACGAATGACAGCCGGGACCAACGGCTTAACGTGCTTTCCGAGGCATGGAGGAGTCTCGGTATGTAAAGATGGTCACCCATCCATGGACAACCCCGGCAAGCGTAGCTTAACCTGATGGATCGACCCGTGCGGCTGTCATTCGTAAATAAGACTATTACTTGGTATTTTGTGGAGGGTAAATACCACGTTGTTGAATGTAGGATTTGTTCATGTTAATTCGCAGTGAACAAGGAAAATAGATTTCAGTTCGTTTTAAAGAAAAGGTATCTCTATAAACGTTTTCAGTATTCATTCAACACGAAACTGATGTAAAAAATATTTTTTATAGAAATTAACACATCGTAACAACGAATATTGTAGAATTCAAACTATTTTATGAAAACTCGAATAGGACAGGATGCAAGACACAAAAAATAATTATGAATTTTTCTTAAACGTATCCGTTGACCGCGACCTCATTAAATTCTGATTTTGATATCACAAAAATACAAAGTCCTTCCTACTCCAAAAAGAGCAGTAAGCACGTGAATACTAAGTTTCTGTTGCCGACTAACTGGGTCAAATTAACTTCTAACTGAATATGGACAATCAACGTTGATCAGGTTACGTACCACATATCCCGCCTGTTTACTTGAACCAACACCAATAGTCCCTACTAAGCTACTTAACTACTAACTGTCTAAGCACTAACAAACTCCATTGTATCTAAAAGAACTTAAAAACGCAATCATGAAAACACTTGCGAACAAAAAAAGCAGCCGGCACTTCTCCCACTAAATCGTTTGAAATTCATCTCGGCACATTCGTAGTACCTACTCCTTCGAGGAGACGAAGCCAGTATAGCTCCTTAGGGAGGAAAGGATCGATAGCAATTTAAATGTGCTGATTTCTTCCATCGTAACCAGTAATGAGAGATCGTAATTAGATTTAGTCCCTATTCGATGCTCGTCTCGATGATAATACGGCGGCATTACTAAAACGCTGCGTTTTGAATTTGCTAATTGTGTTTTACTTTGAGTTTGTGTTATGTGGGGAGAATAATTTATTGTTACTGAGTTTACTGCTTTTTTTGAATACAAGATTATTTGTAACAAAAAAAAAAACATTTCTTTTTTTATTCTTGGTGATGTTTTTTTTGTCCGTATGTGAAGTGAAAAATAATTCTGGGATTGAGGCATAGAGATCGATTAATTAATGACTTGATAATGGAAAAAAAACTGATTTTAATAAAGTTTCTCCTTCTACCAGTCAGTACTATTTATTCTACGTTGACATGAAACTTTATAGCCCGAAGCTAATAACTCAAAATAATCCTTAAAACATTAGATACCAATTTGTAAAAAAATATGTAAATATGTTGTTATTAAAACAAGAATAATTGATAATAACACCTAGCCAAGGCTGTCCATTAATCGATTTTTTTCTGTTGCTTTTTTCTTTAAGCACTTAAAAGATATAATTTCTATATTTTTTTCCTCGGAGTCTTATTATCGACACTTTAAAGTGAGCACTCAACGATCTACTCAGACATCCCGACGGACCAATTCCTTCGACAAGTACCTCAAGTACAGAAACTTGATATTTTTATACAAAATAATAATTTCTGTACACTTTTAGTATGAAAATATTTTTGCATGAATTGCTTAAAACTTAAGAAGTCACAAATAAGAATATTTTGATGATGCAAGTTCAATAATGAGATGCTATACGAAATATTATCTATCTATGTTATTAAGCTGTGTTATTTCTATCCGAAACAAAATTACTTTGAGATCATAACCCAATATAGGTAATGTGATTTCATAATATTATGAGATCACAAGCCCCGTGTGCCCGGTGAGGTTTCCTATCAGCAAAAATGACGAACATCCATAGAAACCGTCATGCCCTATTTAACTTCTGAAAGATTTTACTAAAAATCTCCTTAAGCGCCTGCTGCACGGTCGCCTATCGCATCCTGACAGAGGTGACCTCGGTGGTTAACAACCGTGTAGGTGGTGGCTTACGACCAAATATTGAAACAGGTCTGCCGGTAGTCAACCAAAATCACCTCTGTCGGGGACGCGGTTGGCGACCGTGTAGCAGGCGCTTTAGTGCTTACCTTCGTTAAATAAGATAGATACATATACTGGATGATTTTTTTACAGTCTCGAAATGTTTACAGGATGTTCTTCCCATGAATATGAACAACTTTCACTATGGGACCAGCTCTGAAATCACGAAAAAAAATCTGCTGTATAGTAGGAAAGTTTAAACCTACTTGACCAAAATGTATGAAACAGCAGATTTTTTTTCGTGATCTCATAGTTGGTCCCATAGTGAATGTTGTTCATGTTCATGGGTAGAACACCCTGTAAAAATTTCGAGACGGTAAAAAAAATCATCCAGTATAGACAAAACATTTATCAGTGCACACAAAAGACATAGCACAACACACAAAAGCACAATTAAATGATAACAAATTGATGATGGTGTTTTTAGGCACCGGTTAATTATTTAGGTTGAGATTTATATGCATTGCGAATATTTTCTTTTATTTTTATTTGTAAAATGGTCGTGTCCACAAACTGTTAAAAAACTCTTTTTTTTTCTAATTCAATAATATTAATGTATGATCATATTATAAATATCATTTCCTTTTTTTTTTTGTAAACAGGAGTCAAGGGTTTAAGCTAAAAACCAGCGCTTAGTAACCCGCATAATAACCTAAGCATAATAACCTAAGCATAATAACCTAAGCATAATAACCTAAGCATAATAACCTAAGCATAATAACCTAAGCATAATAACCTAAGCATAATAACCTAAGCATAATAACCTAAGCATAATAACCTAAGCATAATAACCTAAGCATAATAACCTAAGCATAATAACCTAAGCATAATAACCTAAGCATAATAACCTAAGCATAATAACCTAAGCATAATAACCTAAGCATAATAACCTAAGCATAATAACCTAAGCATAATAACCTAAGCATAATAACCTAAGCATAATAACCTAAGCATAATAACCTAAGCATAATAACCTAAGCATAATAACCTAAGCATAATGCTGACATTTAAACCTTTTGCGAGTTTGTTAGTTTGTTATTGCATACACACTTTCACGTTAAAACGGCTGAACGGATCTGGATAAAATTCGGCACATAGGTAGACCATGACCTGGGTTAGGACATAGAAGACATTTTTTCGCGATAATACGTTCCCGTGGGATATTTTCCGATATCCACGCGGGTGGAGCCGCGGGTAAAAGCTAGTAGGCTATATTAGAGGGTTATTAGAATATTTTCCTTGTACGAGTCATTACGGCCACGTAAGACCAGTCACCACTCCACTGGTCCCGGAGGAGCCATTCGAGGTACAACACCAAACGCCATTAACTTTACTAATCTGGTTGAAGTATTAGGGACGGAAGTGTTTTTGTAGTGTTTTTAGTTGTGATGTGTACTAGCTGTTAAGATAAGATACTCGTAAGATAAGATTTCTTTATTGTTTAAACATTGTATACATACAAGAGCATGCAAGATATTACATCGTTTGAGTCCAATCATGTTTAGCCGTAGGTATCGGTTTACAAATATTTCCATAACTTTGAAAAGAATTAACAATAAGAAAAATCGAAAAATTACCTAGAATATGCAATTACATAGTTTATAATTTAGAAACTTTATTAATTAGAAATTATGTTTATGTTATAATGTAAAAATCCAAAATAAGTCAAAAACTATAATGTCAAACCAATACAAGAATAATGTCAAAATTTAAAACATTTATGTCAAATTTACAAGATTGATGCCAAAATTACAAGGTTAATGTCAAAAATTACACGATTTATGTCAAAAATTACAAATATATTCATATAAATTTAATAATTGTGTCAGGAAAACATAAAATTACTCAATCAAAAACTTTTTCGGCTAGAAATTCAGAGACTTAAATATTCTTTTTGCGAAAGAAACATTTTTAATTGGCGCTTGAATGCATTACTA
This sequence comes from Fissipunctia ypsillon, assembly GCA_947568875.1. Taxonomy (NCBI): domain Eukaryota; kingdom Metazoa; phylum Arthropoda; class Insecta; order Lepidoptera; family Noctuidae; genus Fissipunctia; species Fissipunctia ypsillon. The sequence goes on from OX387655.1 coordinate 4,897,844, forward strand.
TTTAATATCTGTTGCCCGTGACTTTGCCCGCGTGGATGTCAATAATTCCCTATTTAAATCGATTTTGTTCACAATTTCATGGGTTTTAATTTTTTTGCGCAGGACCCTAATTCTTTTTCTAAAATAAAAGTAGGCTAAGTTACTCCTTACACCATCAACTATTAGCCAGTAAAAGTCCCGTCAAAATTAGTTCAGCCGTTTCGGAGATTAGCCGGAACAAACAGATAGACAGACCGACAGACAGAAAGACAAATATTTTAAAATAGTTTTTTTTGTTATAAGTGCCATAGATGCATTTAGCATTTAGTCTGGACATCACCGTGGGGACCGGTTTAAGTAGAGCTTAGCTATCATAGAATTTTATCATAAAACTCCTTAGGAAAAAAAAATCTTCTTTCCACAAGAAAATTCTCTTAATAAATCCACATAAATTCAGGTAGAAGTAATGACGTCACATATGCTCCAACTTCATCGTCTTCGGGTAAGAAACTGAACATTATCTTATACTTTTTGTCCGCATTAGAGGAAATTAACGCCACGGGGAATGGCAGAAAAAGTTCACACGGTAAGCTGTTGAGTGTAGTCGTAGCTTGATAAAAGATAATAGATTAATACAGGATTATATCTGTATCGCCGGAATTAGGTTTCGAAATAGAATTTTGTTACAGTAAAGAATACAAGTAGCCACTAGGATGATGTTGTCTTTTTTATGGTGTTCGTTCATGTCCTTTACACAATAACAGCCATATGAAACACTAGCTGTTGCCCGCGACTTCGTCTGCGTGTATTTTGTATTTCATCATTTCTTACACAAATATACAGTAATAAAAGTAGCCTATGTCCTTCTTCAGTACCCAGGTTTAGGCGTGAAAAGGTAACATTGCGCCAATAAAACATATTCGTTCTTCTAAAGTGTTGAAGAACTTCAATAATTTTTTGTAAGGTGTTTTTAGCTAAGCCAACAGAAAAAGCTAGATGCCAAACGACATCACTATGCGTTTTTCAACGCGTTCCAGACGCCATCTATTCGTAGCATGGTGCGGCCGCCAAACCACACTTCAGTATTCTAATTATGCTACATACCAAACTGTACTAAAGTATACTGTCTTATGACAAAAACCCAGCATCTTGGACGCTTTATTAACTATGTGGTCTAAGTGTGGTGCAAACGTTAATTTTTGGTCAAACAGAACTTCGGAGTTGTGTTTGACCAACAAAGTTAATATAATACACTGCCTCTATTAGATTATTTGTTCTTGTATACTTTTTTTTTTTTTTTTTTGTGGATGGGAAATCATCAAATGACTTCTCCCGCTCTGGGCGGAGCGGGAGGGCGTGTCAGACTTTTACTGACTAAAACCCACCCGTGTTCCTTCTGTTGCCTGTGCCGGGGCCACGGTAACTCTTTCGAACATCCCGCAACCCTAGCTGGCATCGGCCCTAGCGGACCCCGTCAATAGTGCTGACATCTCTTTGAGGCGCGCGTGGAACACGACGCGCCGTCGACTCGGGCTTGGTCCTTACCGGACGGCGAGCTACCCATTGCTCGCCGTCCGCAAGCCCGCGCCTACGGTGGCCGGGAATCAGCTGCCAATTCCCGACGCCCGGGGCGTCTCCTGCGGCGACTAGGATCGTGAGGGTGCAAAGCTTGCCTCTCCCTCACGCGTCCCGCCTCCTCCTTCACGAGCATTACTGCTTCGCAGAAGGAGGTAATGGCTTCCCATGTACTCTCGCTCCATACCATGGCCTGGACCAGGGCCGGACGCGAGAGATCGCCGCCGCCGATCGCTTCCGCGAGGACACGGCGGTGCTCCGCCCAAGCCGGGCAGACCTCCACCGTATGCTCCACCGTGTCCTCCGGGCGATCCACACAGTGGTGACACCCGGGCGTTTCCTCCCGCCTTATCCGGAACAGGTACCTCCCGAAGCACCCGTGTCCGGTGAGGACCTGCATCAGGCGGAAGGTGAGGACGCCGTGGCGCCTCTCCAGCCACTCCTCAAAGAGGGGACTTATCGCCGCAATTGTGGCGTGCCCAGCGCTGGGTTGCGACAATCGCACTCTCCATGCCGCCATGAGATCCTGCCGGAGCTCTGTCCGCCGTGCCACGATTTCTCGCGGCAACAGAGTTACGCCCCGGCGTCCTGCCTCCTCGCGCCACTCCCACATGTGCGCGAGGACTTTTGCCTCCAGATCCCATGGCGGTAATCCGGCAAGGAGGTTCGCCGCCTCCCCGGAGACCGTGCGGTATCCCCGGGCTAACCGGATGGCCATGACCCTCTGGGACGCGTTCAATCGACGTACCGGTCGTCGCCTCACGGAACGCGCCCACACCGGAGCTCCGTAAAGGGCCATGGACCGCCCGACCCCCGCGTTGTTCTTGTATACTTAAGGTGGTAATATTTCTTTGAGTTCAAATGTATTTAATTATTTTTGCACCATTGATTGAGACTATTAAGATCCAACTGTAAGAACAAGGAGTCTCTGACAGACTTAATTATTTTGAGAAACTTTAATTCCGCCGCATACATAAAAATTTCGAAGTGCTGAAAACAGCTAGGAATGTCATTAATGAAACTGTTAAATGAAACTGGCTCCAGATGTGAGTTTTGTGAGACTCCAGAGAAGATAATATAAAAGTTAGATTGATAACCGTTTACCACGACAAACAAAGATCTATCTGCTAAATATGAAATCACGTTCAAGTACAATAAGCACGCAACTTATAAGATAGGATTTTGTGGGGAACCCGTATCAAAGGCTTTGCTGAAGTCAGTATAAAATATTATGTCACTCTGATGACCAGCATTAACAGCCCCAAATAAAAGTTCCGCAAATGGAACCAGATTAATACTTGTTGATCGTGATCCAACAAATCCGTGCTGAGATCGCTAATGAATAGCTTTGATGGTTTTGGAAATGCGGGCAGAGAAGTGACTCAAACACTTTGGCAAACGTTGAAAGAATGAGATGGGCCTGTAGTTTTTTATGTTGTCATTGTTATCTTATTTATGTATAGGCATGACCTTTATCATTTTCCATTTTAAAGGGAATACGCAAGAATTTAAGGATTTAATGTATATGAGCATAAGTCGACACACTAACCGCCGCGCAAGTAGAAATAAATATTGCCTTTGTTAGTTTCTAAACTTTTGAACTTTTTTAGTATAATCTCACAGCTAATAGTTGGAACTTCCCTCGACAGCCTTCCGTCTTCAACATCACACCTCCCTCGATGACAGTCATACCCCAGCTAGGTTTAAAGTTCACATCAAGATAAATGAAATAAGCCCAAACATGTTCTAACTGATGTAAACTGTTGAGGAGCTCTCTCGGTTGCCTTCCGTCTCCATCATCAAATCTACTCCAGATCTCTGTTTTGTTGAAGTGTCATCAGAACTACATACGTGTGCCAAGTTTCAACGGAATCAATTCATAAGTGAAAATTCAGTAGTTGGAAAATCAACCAACCCCTTTTTTTCTACCCTTAGGGGTGGATTTTAGGGCCGATGCCAGCTAGGGTTGCGGGATGTTCGAAAGAGTTACCGTGGCCCCGGCACAGGCAACAGAAGGAACACGGGTGGGTTTTAGTCAGTAAAAGTCTGACACGCCCTCCCGCTCCGCCCAGAGCGGGAGAAGTCATTTGATGATTTCCCATCCACAAAAAAAAAAAAAAAAAAAAGGGGTGGATTTTGCATTTCAATTTTAAATGGGACCAGCTTCGCCCTTAGAATCGTCTAAATCAGACTACGCTGTAAAAAGTTATGCGTGGTCCTACATATATAAAAAAATGCATCGAATTGAGAACCTCCTCCTTTTTTTCGTCGGTTGAAAAAGGTATTTTGACTGACGTACGTATTTTTTAAAACTCTGAGTACCTACATTGTTCTGATTTGGATTTATGGACAGTTTAAGCTGATAGGCTTTTTTGAATAACGCTAAGCATTTATTCGAGTCAACACATGGATGTATCAATAAAATGGAAAAACAAACGTTAAACACAATTCCTGTGAAAATTAGTGTATCTCCTAAACCAATTTCATTAATTTCTTATACGTTGTTCCATCACTACAAAAACAAGTTCCCGTAATTCGTTTATTCCACTACTTCCTTATTTCGTCACCGCTACCTCAGGACGCAGGTAATGAAACATTCATTTGTTCACCACTCCCGGTCTCTCGAGACCATTCGTTCACATTCACTCGAAGGGATCCACAATATTAGCTCTGTAAATGTGTTATAGTGGCAGGAAATTAATTGCTATTATTAAGTGATCTATTTGTTTGTGGAGCAATTTGGCAAATTGTGGAGCTTTCGAGATTACATTAACGGTATTGTAAAGGTTTTGAACTGTCATAACTTTGAAATAATTGTATTTATGGATTGTTATGATGTTATGTTTGTTATAAATAGATTATACGACTACCTAATATATCATAAGATCAAAATCAGGTTATATAATATTCTTATACAGAGTATTTACCTACCATTCTATTGTGGAAACAAAAATTCAATTTCGTCAAATGTTAGTATACTGTCACATTATTGCACTACCGGTATGTTAACGAGACTTTTAAGGACTTCTTTTATTAATAAAGTAAACAAATCGATCGATCGCCCAACCCACAATAAGATTACCACAACATCGTTACCCTAAACCAGACATACATAATTATCTGACATCGATTTAAGGGATGTTCAACAAACGAACGGCGAAATTTTAATGCTTCATCCAATACCTATTGAATATTTAAATTGGAATTAACGATCAGAGACGCTTTGTCGATTGAGCCTTAATACGTTCACCAAACCAGCAAAGCGAAGCAAGGAACCAATGAATTCGATCAGCTGGAAGGAGGTGTGAAAATTGGACGATTTTTTGACTGATTGTCGCGTCATTGTGCGTGCCCGCTTACTTGTATGTCGTCCTGGTATTTGGATCAAAAGTTAAGGAAATAATGTATTTAGATATGAAAAGTAGAAGAATTTATATTCTATCGAAGAGTTTTATGAACAGAAGTTTTATGAGAATGAGCCTTTAATTATGTTCTTCTACTTGTAAAAGAACAGAATTATAGGCTCAATCTGGCTCACAAATAAAAAAGAACGAGAATGTAATGTGATCTAAAACTTTAATCAAAGCGCAAATGTATTGAGAGCAAACCAATTTCGCCAGTATACCTAGAGACACAAAAAATCTAGCCCGAGATGAGAATCTGTTGCAAGCTGCACGCCACGTAATAACTAGCCAACACGGACGATTTATCAGCCATTTGCGAAGACTACAACTCAGTGCAAACACACGGTACCATTTCTCAATTCTTTTATTACACCCTCGTATTTTTGTTGCAGGTTTACGATTTTCGGTACACGATAGTGTACAGTGCACGCGAGCTTGCAATGAACCAACAACCTAAGAGTAATTCGGTTTTATAATACCAACGATGAAATGCACGGAAGTGTACATAGTATATACGAATAGGGCAGTTTAATGTCAGCTGTGTGGTAAGTGGTAATAGTTATTTTTTTTTATATTTTGTGATAAATGATAAATGATTTTATTTCTCTAAGTAGGTTTATACAAACACTTTTACACGTCAAACATTTTTTTTTTAAACTAGATGAGGCCGGCGTTTCCTATCTAACTACTCTGAGAAGAAAGGCCGAAACAAACTCAGAGGTCACAGTCTCTTTTAAAGTCCAGACATAATCTTGGTCAGATCATGTGAAGACCATGTAGGTTGGTGTCTGAAATGGTATTTTGAGGAAATAACCACACAGATTGAATGGACCTGTCCAGTCAGTGCAAGCATCTGTCAGTAATCGTACAGCTCGACATAAAAGTTAAGGAGCTCAACGATTCGACGAACAATACCAAAGGAAGGACATTTGGGTAGGCGGCATAATTTACTCAAACTGGCAAACTATGATTAAAGCTGTGATGTTGTAATAGTGAAAATTGGTTAGAGGAAAATCGAATTTTCGTGCATGACACTGCTTGATCCATGCGTAACAAAAGTACACAGTTGATTCTTCATAGATTATAGTACTTTCAACTACATATGTAATAAATAGGAACTGCATTATAATTTAATGAATCAAAGCCATAATTTAACATTCTTTTAGGGGATGAACGCCACCGATTGTGCTATTGACTTCAAAAAAGACTGTTTTAAAGAAACGATACGTGCTAGTTGTTACCTATAAAAATTGTAGTATATAAGCAAGTTGTGGAAAGGTCCTTACTGTCGACTACAATACGGCCTGAAATCATAAATCAAGCACTACTCATGTAAATCTACTTCTAAATCAAACAAACACACAAAACACCTCAAAACATTGATGAACAAATGCCTTGACATAATTACAACAAGAGGAACACCGGTAGCTGTCAGTTTTGCAACCTCGCCACAGCCGCCATTACTCTTCCTGTTCCCCGAACCATTACGACTCAGACTGTACATGAATATTTAAATGTCCTCCTGAATATACAAGTAAAAATGTATTTTTTTTTGCCCCTCCTTTATTACTATCCGATGATAATTAAGACTTCTTTGTATTTCTGTCACAAATTCATGTCGTAGACTATTTTTGTTTAGCTACGAATTTTCCGAATCGTCGGAAAATAAGTTTGTAGTTTTCATAAGATCTTTGAGTAAGACGGAAGTATTCTTCAGTCTTCTTTTCATGTCTCTTTAACGAGAATCCTTTGAGTGAAACCTTTTAGTACCGTCAGTGGTTTTTTTTATGAAACGCTGAAAATATCGAGTAGGTACTCATTTTGCAAAATGTAGTATAACTTTTGCATGCCACGATTGACAAAACACGTATACAGAACAGACTAACACTTGGTGCATGTAGATAACTTGTGTTGCTCACTCTTGTTTTACGAATAACTGGAATTAAATTAATCGTCGTAGATTTTAGAAGCTTCTTCCACAAACGGCTAAACAGATTCAGATTAGATTTCATAATTATGGTAATATTCTTCACCCAAAATATAAAAACTAATTTCACGCTGGCGGAGCTAGAAGCACTGCTAACAAAAACCTAATTATTATAAAGGTCACTAACCTCATTATCCTTATCAGCATCCTTGATATGCTGTGCTATGAATCTGACACTCTTCAACGCAGCAGCCACTTCAGGAGACAAGTGGCGAGGCAGCATGTTTTCTGATTCAGTCACTTTAGGAAAGAAGAAGAACCAATGTTAAAATGAAGCTGATGTAAAGACATGCTATGGTCCCAGTTGGCAACCGCAACCCGCAATAAGAGCATATATATAATATACCCTCCTTGTGGGTGACAAGTTTTTAAGTGTGGTCATAAATATATTATGTAAATTATTACCTAGACCAGTTCTTTTTTACACTCCATCATTACGTTTAATACAGCAGTTTTCAGAACATGGTATATGAGAAAAAGCATAAGCTTTTTATTACGTGCCGTGTCCAGCAGTGGACTATTATAAAATCATCCATCATTCATCTTTGTCAACTTTATGCGGATTGAATATGAGGCTTTGGGATACTTTGTATGTGTGTATTTTATGTATATTTTTTTTGTAATGTGCGTTTTGTTTGTGCAGAATAAACAATGTTTCTTTATTTTCTTTCATCTACTGCTGTACATAAGGCCTTCTAATTATCGCTATCCAAAGTCACAAAATCACCAGGCAGATTTGTGGCCGACCACCACCATGATTATCAAGGAAAATACGATGACCTAGTCCATCAAAGTTGGGTACAGGGAAAAACGAAAATGGAAGGACAAGTAGTCCTTCCATTTTCGTTTTTCCCTGCTGTGTTGTTTTTGTTTAATCTTACCTGAAGGTCTTTGGTGAGCTCCACCAGCAGACAGCATGTCGTCTTCAGGGGCTGGTGATTTGCGATAATCACCATTATCTTTATCACCAAACGCGTCCGTCAAGCTGTCCCTGCTAATTAAATACAAAAAGTTAAAATCTAAATTTATCGTAAAACTATCTTTTTGTTTCAGAACTTTTTAGAACCTAGGTTTTTCACCAAAACTTATCGAAGTAGACAACTTCAAAAGTATTTCCAATGAGCTTCATAAAATTCCATGGAAAATATAATTAATGAGGAAAACGGAAGACCTTCTTTGTTACTTAAATGAGGAAGGAAACATCGAAAAATGAGTTTTGGATGCCAAAGGAAACGCAGTGCAATGCAAAAAAAAAGCATTGCGAAAAAACATGAGACGGTTGGTAAGTAAACAAACGCCACGTTGTTGGTATTTTTCTAAGGGCTAATTACTTTGCACCCTCATTGCTTTACTAGCTATGTGGTTTATTTTGTATTTCTGTTCCCCTTGAGGGGGAATAGGGGTCAAACTCATGACTTGCCGCTTGCCATTACAAGTTTTTATGTAGCTGCGTATGTATTGCATAAATCGCTAAAATAACTTTCGGTTTGAGTTCAGTAAAAACTTTGCAGACTTTGCAACTTTGCTCAGCACAGAGTTTTTAAACTGTTTTGCAAATTGTTCGATTAATTCTCATAAACTTTACTTTTAGCTTTACACTGAATTTGAAATGTATTGTATTCATGTGGATTAAGTTAACTCTTAGCTACCGTGGGTTCTAAATTCCAAATACCAAACCAAAGTGTGTTACTAGTAGTAATAATTTATTCCGGATACGGAAACCAAAGGCGCCATGTGTTCAAAACACAGACTGTGAAGGGAAATAAATCTCTATGAAAATCCTAAGGTAAATATTTCATAACAATAATTGTCATCTACAGAGTTGTCCTGGTATCATACATAGTCAAGTGACACTTCACCTCAGAAATATCGACAAAAATCAGAAATCTTGTTAAATTGTTGTACAAAAACTGAACAATTCTATCGAACGATCGATTTCAACGCATTGGTATGTACGATGATGCATCGACAAAAAGATAGGCCATCAGCATTTATATTGGGCTTAATCGGTGCGTGTACGAAATGTAGTTGCTTTTGTTCGGAGTCTGATCCTGAATGTTAGAGATAATTAGCCTGGTCATGGGAAGACCAGTATATAAAGTCGTCTGTCCACTGCTACGTGGGCTTAACAGAGAGGTTTGCCAGTCACAAATTCGTGCGTAGGGGTGCTTGCATAAAGAAGCGGGTTTTCGGACCCGACTACCGGTACAGAAGGCTGTAGGTTGATCTTGGAAAAAAAACAGCTAGTTTCTTTATTGGTCTTCTGACTGACCTTACCAGGAACCCGCTTTTATACAAGCACCCTAGCTTGGCAGTGGGCTGCAGTGGACGATCCCGCCTACATTTTCATACAGGGTCAAATTAAATTAGCTAGCGAAACTCCGTAGACGTTATGGGTATCAATATCTAAACGCGACAAAATAAAAAAGATTTGATGATGTTTTTGGGTTCAATGAAAAAAAGAACTGATTTGTAAACTGATATTAATTTTAAGTGACAACACTACCAGCGGTTGATGATCCCAAAAAAAATATATCATCATATTAATTTCTTTTTTGTTTTTTCATGTTTAGACATCGATACCCATCACGTCTGTGGAGTTTCGCTAGCTACTTCGTTTGACACTGTATATACATGTAAAGCGAAGCTTGGCACACGTGCGTAGCTTAGCCGTAGGCTGCGGTGGAATGTGCCTTAATATTGGTAGAATAGTTAGAATTAGAGTTTTATTGGAAAAAGTACAGTACACAAGGAAGTTCTGTAGCCATAATTATTGACCACACTTTTATGGAAAGATAGGGAAAATTCATGAAGATTATCTTTAGAATTGGAAGCAAGCTGGCAGTTTTTCACGTTTACATGCATGCATGGATGCACAAACACTTTCAGGTAGGTTTTACCTTGAACTACAAGTGCTACTTAGTAGTCTTTGCAGCCGTTCGTCGGAAGGGCTTGAAAGTTTAAAAAATATTAGTTGAGAATAGTTAAAATGTTTACGAAAAAAAAATTATTTTTCGACCAAATGTACAAATATAGGGTCAAATTAAATTAACTGAATTAGAGAGAGACATGACGGGAATCGTTAACGACTCATAATAAAACAAAAAAAAATATGATTTTATAAAACTTATATTTTCCATGAGTCACACGAACTATGAGAAACAATAAGTCTGGGATTATATACTTTTTAGTTTTATCATGATTAGATATCGATACCAATCAAGTCTGTGAAGTTTTGCCAATTAATTTAATATGACCCTGTGTCAAAAAAAAATTACGATATCTCGATTAAAATCTTACCTCATTTCCAGTTCATTGGTGTATCCATTAGACACAAAGGTATCATCGTAGTCTGGCAGAGAGTACTTGGTCCTCCTCATCATGAGGAGCTTGGGCATGAGCTGGAGGAACAGCTTCTTCATCCAGGGTGACATCGTGTGGGTTGACGGTGACCTATTGTGGAATTAGAGGACATGAAGTTGGGGTAACAATGATGTTGTAGAATCTAAACTATTTTTGTGTCTTCTTTCTATCTAAGTAAGTACATAGGTACTTTGGAGACTACATTGCAGGTATTTGGTTAGGTACAGAATTACAGTGTCTTACACATAGTTATCATAATAATTATCAATTTCATTTTGTTTAAATATTTTTAATTCTATGCTGGTGGTTCTAAAAGCGGTTATTGATTGTGTATTTTGAAGTTATTCGTATTATTAATCAGTAATAAAGAGTCATCTAGTATAAGTTTTTAGTTTGTACGTAACAATTTAAAAAGCTAAGCCTTATTAGAGGTACTTAACACACTGTAGTACCTTGATATTAATTTAAAGATTATTTAAACATTTATTTAGATCTGTCACGATCAATTTAATTTTAGGAATAACTAAATAGATTATAAGAAATGAGAATCTTGCCGATGTCAATTTTCTGACTAAGGGGTCGCTAATGTGTATCAAAACTATAAAATCCACAGAAGATTACCTGAATTATACTCTCAACACGTATTAAAATAAGATAACATCATCAACTGGCTGGCCTTTTCCCAACTATGTTGGGGTCGGCTTCCAGTCTAACCGGATGCAGCTGAATACCAGTATTTTACATGGAGCGACTGCCTGTCTGACCTCCACAACCCAGTAACTGGGTAATACGATACCCTTTGGAAAGATTGGTTGTCAGACTTTTGGGCTTCTGACGACCCGTAACGACTGTCAAAGATCCACGAATGACAGCCGGGACCAACGGCTTAACGTGCTTTCCGAGGCACGGAGGAGTCTCGGTATGTAGAGATGGTCACCTATCCACGGACAACCCCGGCAAGCGTAGCTTAACCTGATGGATAGACCCGTGCGGCTGTTATTACTTAGTTACGAGCTCCTTAAAATAAGATAACATACGGTAAGAAAAATAAATAAATAATTTTTAATAACAAATGTGGGTATAACTCATCTATCCTAAACAAAAACACAATGTACAAAGTTTTGAGTATTATAAAGATAGAGTAAACGACGATGTCTGTGGTAGTATTAACTGTGTGCCAGACACCGGCGCCTTCCTCCTACAACCTGAAGTACAAGCTGTACCGTGACATAATGATTTGCTGTAGGTACCACGTTTTGTAATACCACGTCATTAAGTAGCGATCACTTAACAATCCATCGCTTTAAGCGCTGAAAGATCCAACTCAAATTGCCTCGTTAATTACCGTATGAAACACCGCTTTATTTTATACAGAGGGGCACAAATTATTCAAAGCTCTAATAGCTTATCGTGCTATCTTGCACGCCATAAATCACACATACAATGTTCTATTACCGTAATGACAAAATAACAATGAAAACGGAAGATTTATTCGAAGCACTGGAATAGGGTGGTGCCGGTCGAATAATTCGAATAACTATTGTAATGTAGAAAGTTGGTTATCTGAAATTGTATTTTAGTTAACGTCTAAAAAAAAGTTATTTACCGTCGAAAAATACTATACAAATATATAAATAATGTTAATTCCCAAGGGACGTGATGGTGGCACTCCATTTTCCGGCTTTCAGCGTCTTAAAAGAAAGTAAACTTAATTTCTCTGAATAAGGAAATACAAGTCTTTATAAATTATATTACAAAAAGCGAGTTCTATGAAATCTTGCAAATGTTTTGACATAGATCAAACGTAGATCATAACAAAATGTTAAATTCTTCCACTAACATAATTATTTTAAACACACTGGATAGTGGAATTTGGTTTGGTTTTACACGATGGTGATGTTCCTCAATCATTTTCACCGTACAAGCTAAAAAGTACCTACCAGGTCCATGACTCCACCATCCCAATTCGTGCATACCCATAAAGAAAACAAACGTTCTGTTCAAATACCGACAGTCGACTTCGAATCCCATTCCATTCGAATAGCCGGCAATAGTTGGCACGTCACTACGCACAACGGTTGAAACCATTTGTAGGAGCGCGATTACAAGAGCGCAGTCGGTTAATTTTTATTGAAACGAGCATGAGAGGGTAGTTTTACATGCATTCGATGTTCGTATAGCTTCGGTATACACCTTTGTGTTGGAGTTAAATTGTGATAGCTGGAAATTTTGGTGTTGCTGGCTCGGTTTGATGCGTAAAGGCGAATTGTGATTCACAGCATAGCAGTTAGGATGCCTATGGGCAAGTCCTACCTAGGTTATTTTCGTTTAAGAAAGAATTAGGTGCGTCCTTCGAAAGATGCGTTGGCTATAGGACGTGTGAAGTGTCCTCATGTGTCATCGTTTTTTTATTCTGCGCTGAATTCGTTTTTTCAGTACTTAGTCTTGTGTCACTTATGTTTTGCCAATGCCCAATGGCCAATTACTTGCTTACCTGGCTTCAAGCTTTCACACATAGGATAACAATTAACTATGTAGGTACTAGGTAGCACACAGTGTTACTTACACATTCTATATCGGGTGTAAAAAGACACTTAACGAAGCCGAAGGTTACATGTTCTTCCCATCATTGCGATTTTTTTTTTTTGTTCTGGACCATACCTGGGAACCTTCTGGTTACGGATATATTGAAGGTCAAAGTTCCAACTTGACGTTTTTTTTTTGAAAGTTGTTTTAAATGTTATAACTGTACTTTAAATACCGGCACAACCCCTATACTGTTGTATGCAACATGCACTACGTTTTGCGCGTGTTACATTGCGTGTTACCATAAAAAGTGATTTTTCACCCCAAAAAACAAAGTCGTTTCCCAGCAATAATGTTTGCCCTATGTTACTTAGTTCGATGGGCTGTAGTAGTTAACGGGTATGTGATGTGTCTTTTTACATCCTGTATATAGTGTAGTAGTGTTCTCAGTGTTTCTCATTCTGTATATTCGTATATAATGCAAGGGCTATGTAATTTTGTCGAGGAAGCGATTGCAGAGCCTTCTTTAATTTAGGCACACTAGTAATAAAAAGATCCATGTCAATTTCCTGGCAGGTTTCATTACACATACGGCTCGCTCTAATCATGTAGGAGTTTTGTCTGTAAGTTGTTCCTGTTACTGGTATGTGCAACAAACGAGGTTTACGCAAAAACGAAAAACACACTCGCAGCCCAATTCTGCTCAGCAGCTCAGAGATGTCGTTGGATCCGTTTGCAATTTTGGATGCTAAATCGGAAATTTTTCTTCTTATATCTACTTACCTGTGTTTGCTTGCTGTAAAATCAAAAACTCCCTAAAAATATAGATACTTGTGGAACATTACCTACTATATTACCTGTGATAAAACTATTTGTATTAACAAGAACTTTATTCGTTATAAATATGCCTTTTTTTTTGGATGGGAAATCATCAAATGACTTCTTCCGCTCTGGGCGTAGCGGCAGGGCGTGTCAGACTTTTACTGACTAAAACCCACCCGTGTTCCTTCAGTTGCCTGTTCCGGGGCCACGGTAACTCTTTGTAACATCCCACAACCCTAGCTGGCATCGGCCCTAGCGGACCCCGTCAATAATGCTGACATCTCTTTGAGGCGCGCGTGGAACACAACGCGCCGTCGACTCGGGCCTGGTCCTTACCGGACGGCGAGCTGTTATAAATATGCCTGAAATGCACTATCCAAATATAACCAGCTACAGGCTTTATTAAACTACTAGCTGTGCCCTGCGACTTCGTTCGCGTGGAAGACGTAAGATACGCAATATACGAGTACTAAAATAACAGCCACATTTTAATAAAATTCCCTCGTCCCACGACCCGTCGCGTTGCATCGCCCGCCCGCGCTATTACTTCGTTTTCGCTTAGTGTTCTTTCTGACTTTTTTCTTCTTGGTCGGCTCCTAAGAGCCGTAGTGTGATGTTAAATAGCCTATAACTATCCTCGAGAATTGGGCTACCAAATGCTAAAAGAATTTTTTAAATCCGACTCTTTGTTTACAATTTCATGGGTTTTAATTTTTTTGCGCGGAACCCCAGTTATTTTTCTAAAATAAAAGTAACCTAAGTTACTTCCCGTAATATCAGCTATCGCCAGTGAAAGTCCCGTCAAAATCGGTCCAGCCGTTTCGGAGATTAGCCGGAACAAACAGACAGATAGACGACAAAAATTGTTTGATTTTCTTTTTTGTTATAAGTACCGTATATACTTACATAATAATATGCATTTAGTAAAAAGTTGTTATTTAGTCATTACAAACAGACACTTCAATTTTATTTATTTGTATAGATTAGAAACTCCGACGCTACAAAACCGCATAAACACATCTAACACCTAAATTCTCATTACGTCCTTCGTATGCATTCAATGAAGAGCATTCTGTAAACTAGAGTGTAACCATACCATATTTCACGCCATTGTCCCGCTATCGAACTGACATTATTACAATGAACCTTTAGATTTATGCGTCCTCCTTTATTTAGCGAACGCCGTTTTCCGGAATATTTTTATCACATTTTTGAGTGTTTTTTGTTAGTTTATGGAATATTTCAGTTAAGCTATCGATTGTTGGATAACAAAACGTGAAAATGTACAAAAAAAATCTAGAGAAAACTACGCGTTTGTAATAATCCAATTTAGTAGACAGTTATTCTTTGATAAGAATATTTGACTTTAAATGTAAGCACTGTGTTTGATTTAAAAGAAAACGAAAATTATTAAGGGTTAAGGGTTTGCCCTTTGGTTTTTATATGCAAAGCGAATGCTCTCTTTCTAGGTAGGTTCGCGAAACACAAAAAACTTCGCTGAATACCAGTTCGATATTAGTGATATTAGGTAGGTACTATTGAAATGGTATGAAATATTACATCAATATTCCTTGTCGTGGTACCTACATAATTTCGCATAGGACAACCTCTTCAATTACATCTTGCAATCTTCAGTCATAATTGGCTAATTTCTCCGTTAGCATAAACGTAGAAGCACCAACTCCGGGTACCTAATAATGATAGTGTTTAATAGTTGTTGAAACAAACAGGGCCGCGTCGTTTATCATACTGCGATAGGCTCCATTCACGACCTCAGGCGATGCGACTTGCGACGCGGTTTGCGTCAAGCGACAAGCGCGTGCGTCATGTTTTTCCGTCCGTAGCTCCGCAAGTCGCATGGCGGTAACTCGTGACATGTTCTAAACAACTTGTTTCAATTGTTTTCTCCGCAGTCGCTGGCTATCGCAAGAGGCGTGTCGCTTGTGCGTGTAGCTCGTGGCCACGGGGATAGGCTACCATGGATAGGTTGAATAGATAAGAACTTAATAGTAACAGATATAATTACTCCTCCTTAGCGTGTCGATGGCAATCTATATAGAGTCAGCCCAGAATTTGGCATCGAGTTTGGCACCTTCAGTAGCGTCCATCAGCTCCTGCAACGTGCAGGCAACAGGACACGCTGGACACGATATAATTACAAACAAACATGATTTCCTTGTAATGTAACAATTTATTTTTGCAATAATGCCCACGATTGCTCCGTATGGGTCTTTTCCCAAATATGTTGGGGTCGGCATTGCTCCGTATGGGTAAGGGACGTTTAAGGAGATATCCTTGCAAAAAAAATTACTCCTAGGTAGATGTTTAGACATAAACATCTGATGACCTAGGAGTCATTTCAAATATGCATAATATAAAAATTAACGCATTTAAGGGGTGTATGCTTGTTCTAAACCATGGCTCGTGAAGATCCTGTGTATTGTTTTACCATTTAGCGTTTATTCTCATTTTGGCAAAAACTTAAATTCTAAGAGCAGGGACACTTTAAGATCTACCCTTTATTATACAACTAGCATTGAGTGCGTATCTGTATCAACTATTACAAGCAATATACTTTGCTAGAATAAGCTAAGGTAAAGTTGGGTGAGCAATTCATAGTAGGTCTATAGCTTGTAGATTTTATTTAGTTACTAGTCGGGGCCGGTTTTCCACCAATCAGCCATGAACACTAAGGCAGATGATACTTATATTACTTGTAAAAGCTTCACAATTATTTAGCAACTATCAAAGCTAAGTTAGGATTTCAGATATTTTTACCATCTTCTTTATTTATAAGGTTTTATGCACTGCCACTAGATTTTTATGATATTCTTTTTACCTTGATATTAAAAATAAGATTTAGATAATAAACAACTACTAAGCGACAGTATAGCCAGAGATATAATCAAGGAAGTGGAAACAGTGAGAAAGGAAGCTAACTAACTTTCTTTACTCACCTAAAATGAACGTTGAGAACGCAAACGGTCATCCAAACACTCAGAGACACCAGAATCATGGTGAACAGCAAATACTTCCCTAATAAAGGTATAGCGAGCGACGTGGGCGGGATTATTTCAGCCAGCAACAGGAAGAATACAGTCAGCGACACCAAAATCGAGATGCTTAACGATATCTACGAGAAAAGAAAAAAGAATATTTACCTGAAATGCACGTTAAGTATGCAAACAGTCACCCAAACGCTGAGCGAGACGAGTATCATCGTGAATAGTAGATATTTCCCAAGCAAGGGGATTGCCAGGGATGTTGGCGGAATTATCTCAGCCAGACCAAGGAAGAACACAGTGAGGGACACCAGGATGGAGATGCAGAGCGATATCTAAGGAAGAGAAGTCTCTTTTGAGTTATTTTGTTCAATTCTTTGGTTTTTTGCACACTAAATGTGGAATTAGCTTGTGATCTTAAGGTTCCTTGACACCCCACTGTGGTTGGTGATGATGTTGGTTCAGACGATCGTTCTTCTAAATGAGGGCCTAAACAGACGATGGACTTGATTTAATTGTAATATTAATGATGCAATTTTCATTGGAGACAATATAATTACCAAAGGCTTTTGCCTTTGTTAATACTGTTACTCAGTGCTGAAGTCAAACGTCTGTAGAAGCCCACCAAAATTGTAGTCCAATTCTCTGTTGGCAAATTAATTGATATAGTTCACTCACATTGTCATGCTTACCATTTCACTTTTTTTCCTGATGGGGTTTTCAACGAACCTTAGTCAGAAATTAATTCCACCTGTATATAAATCAGTGCACGAAAATCCATACTATAGCTATCACATTACATTTGAATAATTATAAATTGTCTTTCCACTAACATTTACTTAGAAAAGAGTAAGGTACAAATCATGGAACGTGTTGTACAACCAATGAGTGATATATTTGGGATCATGCAATGATAATGATTATTCTGGGGATAATTGAAAAGTTTCATTGGGATCGCGGAGTAATTTTAAAAGATTTTACAGTAACGGGAAGGTTCAATTTCGGAAATATGGGAATTAAACTCCTACTTTGGTATCCAATGGGAAAGAAGTTATTAATAAAAACTATAATCACTCTTACTTACTACGCATACAGTACCATAAAAGTAAAGAAAATAGTAGTAGTTGCTTTATAAGTTCAGTTCAGTTAAGTTCAGTGGTTTCAAGATTAATGATTAAGAAAATGGACAGAGTATGGAAACCGTAACGTCCAAAAATAAAAAGGGACGAATTTAAAATCAAGAGGATGAAAGACAATAGAGGAGCCTTTATGTAAGCCTGAGCCAGCACGGATCCATTAATTATTATTTACTTTTCCTACAGTACAGGATTTGGCAAAAGCTTTAGAATTAATCAATCAAGTTAATATGAAAACATTCATATTAAGGAAAAAGGACAACAATATCCAATAGATTTATCGGGATATAATCAAAAGCATACAGAAATACAGAAATGATATATATTTTTAGGGACCAGCAAACAAGGTTCACTGCAATTTACAAAAATCACGGGGTGTGGAAAGACAATAGCAAACATAAACAATATCCAGATGACACTAACACACGCACACGACTAGCTAGTGATTCAAAAAAGACCATTACCAATGGATGAGGGGCATGAAGGATGGTATTGCGGACTGAAGGCTATATATGAACATGCCCTGAAACATCCCATTCACATTTACATAGAAAGCTATATTGTAACGACATTACTTAAAATCGATGTTAATGTAGGTATATCATCAACAACTTTTTGGTCTTCCCACTAAGATCTATTCTGTATAGGTACTACCTCACAAGCTTTTAACTATGTTTCTTTTATTAAATATATGAAGACCATTAAAGTCTTTCTTTAAATATTGCAAATATAGCTTCAGAAAAATCTTCATCGTCATCATCATCACACAAACGTTTCTCATTAACTAAAGCAGTATACGACAATAACGCAATATTTTCTCGAGTAATTAATTAGATGGGACATTTTTTATAAGCATTGTTTGACTAATGGTAGAAAAACACGTGTGTAATAGCCGTACAAGATCAAATAACAGTAGATAATGAAGAAAGAAATCTATTATTATAAAATATACAGAACCTTGATTTGATTTACGAAATAGAAAAATATAATTGAAAAATGTCACTCTACCAGCGACAGGTCAAAATAAACTAAGTAAGTAGAAATGTTTAGTATAGAAAACAGATCTCAAAGAGTAAGTCAAAACAATACTTTCAATTTGATGCATAAAAGGTTAGAACTAATAAAACAAAAAAGAAGAGATACAGAAAATAGCAACCTCTATGAACCCCAGATTTTAAATGGAATGTCGTTACGTCTACCACACACAATAAAACGAATAAGAAACAAACAATAATTACCTTTTCTCCGGAATCCGACGGTAGATAGAAGACCAGTACAGTTAGGAACGTGAGACCAACGCATGGTATGATCAGGTTCACCGTGTAAAACAATGTCTTTCGACGCATCGTCAGCTTGAATGTTATATCTGAAAAAGGGACAAAGATTATCAAATGGTAAAGGTGCTCTTCCGATGCGACCGCAACCGCAAACCACCAGCAGCAACGTCGCCTAATTGCAATGACAGACCGCAGAGACACGACTTGTTTCTATGTAGGTAACTCTATGAATCGCTTCCATAGATGGCGACGTTTCCGCCTGACGCTGCGGTCAAGCGTCGACCGCAGACCGCAAACAAGTAGGTCTATCACTGGCTATCACTAACAGAGGGACAAGACAAAATTGACTATCGCAAAACTGAAGAAGAGAAATGCCGCTGCCGTCGAAGTTGTGACGCCTCGTTCGGAATTAAACCCGCAGCGGCATGTTGAGTCCCTGCGGTCTGTCATTGGGACGATAGATATACATTAGAAGATAGAATACTTTTTTAATATAATTGTCAATATTATTGTCTGAAATCTAGTTTTGTTTTGATATTAGCACAACATCATTATTTCCACCCACAGTGAGTTTCATGTGCTCTAACGTCTTAGAAAATTAGATTCCGCAATTTGATTTAATTTATGTCCAGCAGTATATTTCTATCTATTTACTTTTAACGCGTGTTTATTAGTTCTAAAAATTACATGTCCTATTCCTTTTTATTTCAATTTCAAAGACAATATTTACATAATTTAAAAAGCTGACAGTCTTAAAATAATAATAATAACCCCACCGCCGTATCTCTACGTTGACATTGTGGTGGGGCTTGCGCGCTGAACTCTAGGTCTGTACCGGTAGAGTTTACTTTGACGAAACAGGTCTAGGATGAGGAGCCAGGCCATGAACCCGCAGGACAGCATGTGGCGAGCTGTTGGGCAGAAGTGACCCCACGGACCCTATCTC
Source organism: Fissipunctia ypsillon (assembly GCA_947568875.1). Lineage (NCBI taxonomy): Eukaryota > Metazoa > Arthropoda > Insecta > Lepidoptera > Noctuidae > Fissipunctia > Fissipunctia ypsillon. The sequence continues at coordinate 4,917,861 of OX387655.1, forward strand.
CCGGGAAAAATCTCGTTCTTCATCTCTGGCTTGTCTTTATTGACTGGCTGGTGTGAACACTGACGAGGATCAGAGCTCCTACCTCTTTCTTGCCTTTATTGGCCGGCTTGAATGGAGATTCGCAAGAGCAAACGTGCTCGGAGGAAGGAAGTATTCCAGTAAATGCTGGTAGGGATCTTGACCATCTTCCGGGCTCTGGGATTGTCCTAATCGTCGTAAAATACCTCTTTGCTCCCCAAGGGTGCTTGTGTCCTGAGGTGTCAGGACATGTTGCCCCATTGTCACTACGTCACTAAGTGCTAGCGACAGTTTTCGGGAGCCCATTATTGAGTGTGAACGTCACCCACTGCACCCATTTTTTCCGTGTATAATAAAAGATTTGATCAGGTAGAGGCCATAGTCCTTACATACTTCTAGGTAACTAGTCCACTTAGCCATCCAAACACATATTCCTATACGAGTATCTTTGTTTACATATCTTGCAATAGCCCTACACCAACCGGGGACTGGCAACCGCTAGTATTTTTATAATTCGATTTAAATAATATTAACCAAGTTTATATAATTTGAACCCATTTTACAAACGCTTTGGTTTTGCATGATGTATGTAAACCCTTCAAAAGCGAATATTTATCGCAAGAGACTTTTTAGATTAATACTTTACCTGAAAACGGTTCTGGACAGCAAGGATAGTACTCTTCATTCCTCGTAGCTGGCACTTCCAATATGTCCCATTCCACTGACAGGTAGAACTCACTCAAATCTATACCAACGTGTACCAAACTGCTGCCTGGCAACTGATCCATGTGCTTTAGGTCCACCTGCAATGTCATTTAAAGGAATAAGTCAATCTTCTTTGTGAAGGAAGTACGTAAAGTAATCACCTGCCTAGCCTTTTCTCAATTACATATATTGGGGTTGGACAGTCTGAGTAGATGCAGCTGAATATACAGTATTTTACATGGATGCGACCTCTCCGACTTCCAAAGCCCGTATATTTAGTTCGTGTCCACAATCCATTAATAGGCTTTGCTAGTTATCAGAGAGCTCACGAAAAGAAAGACTATTATTCTGGGTGGCTGTAAAGAGAAGGGCTATATTGGGTAACACGATACCCTAAGATAAGGCTGGCAACTGGCTGTTTCGAATTCGTAAAGCAATGAACGAACATAATAAGCTCATAATATTTCACTCAATCTGTATCTACTATGTGTAATGGTACCTTATTATACCTCGTTCCAATTAACATTTTTAAATTTAAAAAAAACTAAAATTCGAAGCTTGTGTATTTTGCAATGGCTATCTATTTTTGCATATAATTTAACCAGGCTAACTTATTTTGCCACTTGCTCATCTGACTTTCTTTCTTTTCCTTTCTTTCCTTTCATCAATGCCACTTTGTTTCCATGCCTAAACTGCTTCACAAACCAGTGTATTAATTGATTGATTTGGAAATTTCTTTATTTTAACATAAATAAAACAGATAAATGACATTCAGATCTTATTCTGAAAAGCATTAAACATTTTAAGATTGCGTGTTTTGGCAGACTATGGCGCCTATATAAAACATTTACGTATACATAAACTGTGTAATGTATAAATATTCTTAGTTTTTGTGAATCAGAGGTATCATAATTACCAGAGATCGGAATAAGTAGAATATATTTACCTAAACTTCGAGGGAGTAAGTAATACCTCCTCTAAAAACCCGGAAATTAAAAATCACGAATTATTTATTGGACTTTTTGTGGAGTTAAAAATGATTGATTTGAATCATATTACATTTTTTAGGGTTCCGTACTAAAATTGTGTCAAATTCAAATGTTTTGTTTTAAGAAGGTAAAATAAAATTAAGTTGGCTGGTTTATGTGCTTATTTGTTTCGTCATTACGATTATTCCTTGATTTTAGAGGAGGTTAGAGGAATCCACTCTGTTATTTACTCCCTTGAATTTTGGGTACATATACTCTACCTATTCCGATCTCCGATAATTACTTACGGTAAATAAATACTTTACTACAGTGTATTAATTAAATCAAAAGGCAGATATGGAAATTGGGCTGTTTACCTGCGCTCCATTATAAGTCCAAGATCCGAACTTCATGAAGCAGGTTTGTTCGTCGAAGGGGAAATACTCCACGTTGATCTCGCATGAGGACTTGTAGATCGCAGGCGGCTTCCAGTTCACCTCGCCAGTGTACTTCAGGGTGGCTTTCGTCATCAGTGTTACCTAGAAATAAAAAGAATGATGATAACAACCTTGGTTCACAAAGAAAAAAAGGGTTTTGTTGTGATTTTGAGCCTCGAAAATTAAATGAAAGGACTGGAGAGCATAATCAGTAGGTGCCTGACATAAACTTCCGTATTTCTATTTCGAATGAAGAAGGGTTCTATGACCGGTTTCTCTTCGAATATTTTTGGCAGAATGGAATACGCGAATCAAATGCCAGATGCATTATGTACCTATAAAACACGTCTTCGGATATCATAGTTACCATGGCTCAATCTGACATCACCATAATATGTACCTTCTTCTAATAGCTATCTTAGGTACTAAAATGTATCATTTGGTTTGAATAGCTTTTTATTTTTATTATTTTACTTCTCTTATCAGTAGATTCTTTTATATTTTGTTAATGTGAGAACGTTGTAGGCTTAATAGACTGTAGGTTTATATACCATTTTTTATTTTGTTATGTACCTGGTACTAGCTGACAAGCTTACACTGTCCTCCCTTTATTAACACTATAATATAAAAACATTATAAAAGCCAATTAATCTTAAAAGAGTAACCGTGAAATTTCTTGCCGGCTCTTCTCCATAGGAAACGGCCAATTGAAACCGTGCACCTAGCTTCTGACGTTTCATAAGTGCCCATGTATTTTTATGTGAAATAAAATATTTAGATTTTTCTTTAAACAATACTAACTTCATAATTGCCATCCCAGTTGTTATAGAGCACGATGTCAGGCAACCAGATGTGCTCAGATGGCACGTACAGCATCTCAACGCCGCCATACTCATCCGGATTCCATTGCAGCTTGTAGTCGAACCATTTCTGAAACATATCGTAAAAATAAGTCACTTTTGATACTTCAGCTATTTCATTACCTATTTATTAAGTAAGAGCGAAAATACACATACCTGTAGCAGGTACAAATTATGCAACTAGCTGGCATGCCATTCTGACGATGACGAATCAGAAGTTGTTATGGCACACGGCATGCCAGCTACTTGCAATGTTTTATACCAGCTTCAGGCATGTGTATTTTCGCCTTAAGGTGATAGACTACAAGCAATTCACCGAGTCTTCTCCCGTGAGTACGGGTAATTTTATGAGGGCCTCAATTTCACTTCTGGCAGCTTAACGTTAGCAAAAAACTGCATTTAGTAGATAGTGACCTGGATTCCGTAGTATAACCAACTAAACTAAATTAGACTGATAACCTTTACTTGCAACAAAATCAAGAAAGAGACGGAAGATAGTAAGACCAAAACGGCAATTAAAGTTTGAGTGACACCTTACAACACGCCTAAAAATACACAGAAGTATAAACTCATTTAAAACTATTCGACATCTCGAAACCTTCGCAGTCTCTTTCTCGCTCTGCCTGTTAGGAAGAGATAGAAATACTTTTACACAGGCTTAAGATGGTTTTCAAGAGAATCAGCGCCAAGTAGGTATCTATCTACCTAGGTATCTATCTACATTAAAATTCATACAGTGTGTAAATAATTAAACTCACCTGTTCCACCCAAAGATTGGTGGTCATGACCTGGTTCTTTAGGTTGACTTCCATGAGCTGTGACAGCTTCAATCCAAGTCTGACTGTCAGTATGTCACTGACATTAGTCACTGGTCGTATAAGACGGTTGTAGTTACTTAGCAGGTCATCATACAATCGCTTTACGTCTGGATTTGCTTCGAGCAGCTTTACACCTGGAATAAGACGGTAGAACAATGAACACAAGCTCCTAAGTCTGGCTAATTCAAATCTGCTGCCAGATCTTGAAAGCTGTTGTGATTGTTTGACCTAAATACCAACGATCAATCGTAAATATTTCAAATTAACTAGAGATTTGAACTGAAATTTGGCAATCGTCTATCTGTCCTTTACCATAAACGAATGAGCTGTTTACAAGAAATAATAATACATATTATGCTCTTGAGCTGTGAAAATATAATCTCATTTGTTTATCTAAATAGACAGTCAGAAAGGGATAAATTATACATACATTATACTCAAAAAATCAATCTCGTTTATCTTTAGAAATCGAACATTAATACTGTAGTATGAATTTCGACTGGTCTCCAGGACAGTACCAAAATCGAAACAATTCTGCAAGCGACTGTACAAACTACGCATAGTTAAATTTTACAACAAAATAACAAGAAAAATCAGCACTTTACTTACCAAAACAGCTTCTGGCATAACTTAACAATATAAACACGAATCCCACCTTCATTCTGACTGATATTTGTGATGTGTTTCGTATATTTTTAAAGGAACATGTTTACGATTCGCGAGATGCTGCTCGATAGCCAAGATGAGAGTAGTAGTGCGCATGCGTAATCAATAGTGGACTTATGCCTTTATTGTTTTGAGAGCTCCAAATTTGCAACGTTGTGTTTTGTTTACGAGAGCATAGATGGCGTTACTGTGATGCTGAAATGTTTAATGATTAATTTTTCATGTTCATGAATTTAAAAATGCACACAATTATTAATTTATAGGTACGTTCAGTAGAGCTAAAAGTTCTTCGTCTTCCTTTATCTAATACATAGTTCTGGCATAGGTTACCTATGTAATTATGTCAGACAAACATAGAAATTAAGTACCTAACTGCTGTTGTTTTTAAATTACGGGCTAAGCAAAAGGTTAAATCCATGATTTATTGATAATAACATAACTTTACAGCAATAATTTAATACCTATTAACTACAATTTATTACAAAAACTGGAGGGTACAGGCAAATCAAACAAAACAATATTTAAAAATAATTTATTAAATTAAAATAATCACAACTGAAATAACACCAAAGTTATGATTGCTCTTATAATTAAATAATTATCGTAAATAAACTATCCTATCTATTTACATGAGTACCTGGGTACGTTCTTACCGACTCCCAGCTCCTACATCTTACGGACAATTATTATTATACGTTCGATCGATGTCATCAAAAAATTATTATAACAAGTTGTCAGCGTCATTTTTTAGGGTTCCGTAACCAACGGGTGCTAAACGGAACCCTATTACTAAGCCTCTGTTGTCCGTCTGTCTGTCAGCGGGATGTATTTCACGAACCGGAATAGGTAAAGGTCCCGCCACTTAAAAAGAACGCTGGCCGTTTACCTGCGCACTGAGCGATTTATCCATTCCAGCCTATTCCAAAGTACTAAGTAGCTAGTAAAGTTCCTATTAAGATTCTATACTAAAACAATTGCACTTATATTATAAAACAATAGTTGCCGGCACGAGTCTTGAGCACAAACTCCACTTATAAACCTTACGAATCTTATTTCCTACTAGCTGTGCCCCGCGACTTCGTTCGCCTGAATGTCGTAAGATACACAATATACTAAAATAACAGCCACATTTTAATAAAACTCGCTCGTTCCCCGACCCGTCGCCAACTGTCGCGTTAAATCGCCCGCCCGCGCTATTACTTCGTTTTCGCTTAGTGTTCTTTCTGACTTTCTTCTTTCTGCTCGGGTCCTAATGTTCGTAGGGTGATGTTAAATAGCCTATAACTATCTTCGAGAATTGGGCTACCAAATGCAAAAAGAATTTTTCAAATCCGACTATGTTCATAATTCTGACTTTTTTCTTTCTGTTCGGCTCCTAAGGGTTGCAGCGTGATGTTTAATAACCTATAACTGTCTTCGATAATTGGGCTACCAAATGCAAAAAGAATTTTTCAAATCCGACTTTTTGTTAAAAATTTCATGGGTTTTAGTATGTTTGCGCGGAACCCTAATTATTTTTCTAAAATAAAAGTAGCCTAAGTTACCCGCCGTTACATCAGCTATCTGCCAGTAAAAGTCCCGTCAAAATCGGTCCAGCCATTTCGGAGATTAGCCAGAACAAACAGACAGACAGACAAAAATGTTAAAAATTGCTGTTTTGTTATAAGAACCGTTTATACTTTCCTGTGCATTTAGTAAAACGTTGTTATTTTGACATTACCAACAGACACTTCAATTTTATTTATTTGTATAGATTACGGCAATTCGTTCACGGGCAAGGGCAATGAGGTTAATATAAGATTAAGCTTATTTACGTACAGGTAGAAAACAGAATATAAGATCCTGCTGACGAGGTTCGCGTGGAATTTGTGCTCATGACTCGTGCCGGCAACTATACTTTAGGACGCATCCCCTCCACTGTTGCTCAGCGTTCTTTTTACGTGATGAAACTATTAGACAGTTGAAATTTTCACAGATTGATCGCAAAATAAAATAAAGTTAAAAATTAAACAAGAACCCCCCCCCCCCCCCCTTAATTTATACAAGAGACGTGTTTTTTTTTAACTTAAGTTTTTTTTTTAATATCTCGTGTAAATATTGTACGGTGGTACGGAAACCTTCGTGTGCGAAGCTTTTCTTTTTTCTTTGTAGCGCAGCGTAGCATTCTCACTTATTCGTAAAATCTACAAATAAACTGATGTTTCATCAGAAGAATTTTGGCAGTAGATTTAATTGTATAATTTTATTAGAACTAAAACGGCTCGTAACTTAAATGTAGGAAATAAGAATCGGTCAACTATCTTTCGTTTTGCCTCTTAATACTATAACTTCTTCTATATGGAAACGACTCGTGGGAATCTTCATTATCTGTGGAAAGTAAAAAAAAACTTAAGTTACACTGCTGGCTGGTTCGAGGTGGCGCGGGAAAAGAGTTCCTGGAAGGACTTGGGGTACAATTACCTAGCAGTGAGACATTACAGGCTAACTAAAAAAGGTTACACAAATGCACAATGTTCTGAAGAATCTTATTTGTTAACACAGATCCCATCAAGAAAGTTCCTGTTCGGAGAATGGTCGATTCCCACAATGGGACTTTTGAACATATACACATTTTTACATGTGCTCCCTATAAGTTCAAACGTCTGTAAAAAAAATATTTTATTTGTAATCCTAGTGATTATTTTCACTGTTAATTATCATATAGCTAATCTATGAATAGCGTGGGCTATATTGTCTATATTTTTTGTGTATTGCTTGTTTCTATGTTTTATATTGTAGCTGTGTGTTGTTCCTTTTGAATAAAAATAAAAAAAGTAATATTAATGAAACTTAACACATCAGGGGGCCAACCACCACCTCTTAAGCAGTATTAGTTTAATCTTACTTCAGTGTGAGAAAGAGATGAAGCTATGTAGGATCTCCATCTTTTTCTCACCCTGAAGTAAGATTAAAAATAAATAATACTGCTTGGCCCCCAGATTGATGACAAAACTCTCACCTCTAACTTGATATTTCGGTAAGGGCCATAAACTAAACGGATAGAAGTAAGCGTTCGGCAACCTTCGCACCACAATCGTTTCTTCTTGCACCATTTTCGATCCTGAAACAAGTTCTCGTGAATAAGCTAAAATAACTAAGTGCGTACTCTCCATGCATTGATATTTGCCAACCAGATAGTATTGCGTTATTCGAAAAGCGAAACGCGAATGTCTTTAATAATGATCTTTATAGCGTGCCCATATACTTTAAAACCAGAACATCTATGAACTCAGCTTAACACAGCCAAGTGCTGGACAATAAGGACGCAACACCAGGTTTTCCACCTTCCCTTCATCATTCACAATATATAGCAGTCCCAAATACGAATAACGTACAAAAAACTACCACGAAAAAAATCAGGAAGTATACAGAATTACAAGAGCAAATTACCGGAGTCTGGAAAATGAATAGAGTCACTACAGTCCCAATAGTAATATCAACAACAGGTGTTATCCCGAAACAAATATTCAATAGTTTTATTGCACTCAATATATCCAAATACACATACATAACACTACAAAAAGCAGCCATATTAAACACTTGCCGCATAGTAAGATTTTTTTTTACAACTAGACTTGGACAATACTTTCACTGCAGTACAGAGCAATTTATCTTCTCAGAATAATAACTAGAATCTCACCTTGGTTCACACCCGTGAGATTCTGAAAATACCAGGTACTAACCTGAGAAAATTAAATTTAAAAACCAAAATAATAATAATAATCCCACCGCCGTATCTCTACGTTGACGTCGTGGTGGGGCTTGCGCGCTCCGAACTCTGGGTCTGTGCCGGTAGAGTTTGCTTTGCCGAAATAGGCCTAGGGTGAGGAGTCAGAACAAGAGAGAGGGCAGCATGTGACGAGCTGTTGGGCAGTAGCGACCCCACGGACCCTACCTCCCGGAAGAAGTCTTGTTCTTCACCTCTGACTTGCCTTTATTGGCTGGTTGGACTGAACACTGACGAAGAACAGAGCTCCTACCTCTTTCTTGCCTTTACTAGCCGGCTTGAGTGGAGATTCGCAAGAGCACACGTGCTCGGAGGAAGGAAGTATTCCAGTAAGATGCTGGTAGGGATCTTGACCGTACTACGACATATTGCCCCGTTGTCGCTACGATACTATGTGCTAGCGACCGTTTTCGGGGGCCCATTATTGAATGTGCAAGTCACCCCCTGCCATTTCATCTATGTATTGTATATAAAACATTGATCAGGCAGGAGCCAAAGTCTTTTCATAGTTCTAGGTAACCAGTCCACAGCCAACCAAGCCAGCCCAATATGTTTTGTTTCCATGTCTGCAATAGTCCTGCAACAACCGGTGGTTGTCCTTGGGTGTATTTGCATAGTGCATACATGGATAATCGTCGGTTGGTGCCTCTCATCATTTAAAATTGTCTAAGGGGCCTCTGCGAGTTGGCTTCGGCCCCTCGTACGCCTTCTAAAGGTCCGGGACCCCAGGGTCCCGAGATATGTCAAAGACATTTTAAAATAATAATAATATAGCCTTTATTAACAATGTTCATTCACACAATGTTTGCCCCGTGTGGTTTCCGGGTAGTAGAATAGAACCAACCCATTTCATCCAATGGGCGTCGTAGAAGGCGACGAAGGGAACAGCTGGGGGATTCTTTTGGTCTCCTCTGTGTGGTATGAACCCAAGCTAAGGTTGCCGTGCCGAGAGCTGCATGGCTAGGAGGGAGCCTAGTCGCGAGCGTGCCTGTTGTCTGGGATCGGGCGTCCCCAGGCACTAACAAGCCTTACCTCTACATGCGGGGCTCTGTAGAGTGTTGACAGATTTTTTTTTCCTATGCTTTTCGTGGGAACTAAATGAGTTTTTCTAATTCTAATCAACTCGGAGGCGGCGGTGATGCTCGCCACATACCACGTCAGTTGTTTCCACGGGGCGAAAAGCGAGCTGCGGAATGTCGCTTAGCTACGCTGAATGTGCAGGAAGGTATAAATGATAAGATGGATGAGGTGTGTGAGATGGTGAAGGATAAAAGGATAGATGTGTTATGTGTGAATGAGACGAAAAGAAAGGGAGTGGGCATATCCAAACACGGTTCTCTGACCACTATTTGGTCCGGTGTTCAAGAGACACATAGGGCCTGTCAGGGGGTGGGGGTTGTCCTCTCCGAGCGGATGATGAAATGTGTGAAAGATTATGTTTGTGTGAGTCCCAGGATTCTATGGATAAGATCCAAGGTGGGCCTGAACTCTATATTTATTTTATGCGTTTATGCACCCGATATGGGAAGCTCACCTTCGGAGAAGGACGAATTTTGGGACAGTATCAGGGATTTATTAAATGAATGTAGGTCGAACGAGAAGATTGTTATGATTGGAAACTTTAATGGTTGGGTTGGTGTGAAGAGAAAAGGCTACGAAAAAGTATTAGGTGCATTTGGGGATGATAGGGTGAATGAGAATGGGATGAATTTACTAGAGATATGTGTAGAAAAGAATTTGTCTATTATGAACACTATGTTTAATCATAGGAAGGTTCACAGGTATACGTGGGAAAGGCAAAACAGTAGAAGTATGATCGACTTTGTGATTGTGGATGAAAGATTAAAGAGTAAAGTGACAGATACTAGAGCATATCGGGGTGTTAATGTAGGGACTGATCATTATCTGGTTATGTGTCGGGTGGATGGTTTGTTCAAACATTGGCGTCACCGAGTTCGAGTTCCTCTGACTGCTCTAGAAAGAATAAAAGTAGAAAGACTGCAAGATTTGAAAGTAAAAGAGGAATATAAGAGGGAAGTAAAGGTGAAGACGGATAAAATATTTGATGATGCGAACGATTACAGTCTGGAAGAAGATATATGGGATATAACGAGAAATAGTATGGTGCAAGTGGCCACAAAAGTATGTGGTTTGGCGCAGAGGAAATGTGGTAGTAGAACGAATGATTCTTGGGTAGATGGTGAAGTAAAAGAGGTAGTGAGGAAGAAGAAAGAGGCTTGGCTCAATTTATTAGCCTATAAGGCCCAAAATAGGATGAATCAAGTAACGAATGTGATAGATGACTTAGAAAGAGTGAAGAAAAAATACTCCGAAATGAAAACGAAAGTGAAAGAGATGGTAAAAATGAAGAAGGATGAACAGGAAGAAAAGTACAACAGGAAGTTCTCTGAAAACTTCAGGACCAATGTTAAGCTGTTCTGGAAACAGGTAAGATTGGCTCGCGGAGTGACAAGAACATCGAGTATGAATGTTATAAGAGCAGAAGATGGATATTTACTAAGCGAAGAATATAAGGTCTTGGAACGATGGAAGGGATACTTTGAAAGTTTATTTAGCTGTCAGGATAGTGTGCAAGGAGTGGGTAATTGGGCAGACGCCAGTTTTGAAGACCCAAGCTCAGATGTAGATGAAGAGAATGAAATAGAAATAGATGAGATTGTAAGAGCGCTGAAAGGGATGAAAGTTGGGAAAGCTGCGGGGTACGACAGAGTGTCTGCTGAAATGCTGAAGGGCGGTGACGGGGTGGTAGCAAGTCTGTTGTGCCGGATCTTTAATATGTGTTGGAGATATGGCCGTGTGCCGGATGATTGGTGCAAGGCTGTAATCGTACCACTATATAAGGGAAAAGGCTCTCAGCAGGAGTGTAAAAACTACCGCGGCATTAGTCTTTTGAGTGTTGTTGGCAAACTGTATGCAAAGGTCTTAATAAATAGAGTGATAAAAGTGACAGAGGAGAAAATATGGGATGTGCAGGCAGGATTTAGAGAGGGAATGGGCTGTACGGATCAGATCTTCTCCCTAAGGTGCATTGCCGAAAACATCTGGCAAAGCACAAGAAAGTCTACTGTGCTTTCGTTGACTTGGAGAAGGCCTCTGACAGTGTGTGGAGGGAGGAACTGTGGTCGACACTGTCGGTGTACGGTGTGGACTGGCGCTTGGTACGGTCACTGAAATCTTTATACAAGGATTCCAGTGCTTGTGTTAGGATAAATGGGGCATACACGGACTGGTTCTGCATCTCGAGGGGTGTTAGACAGGGTTGTGTAGCGTCACCATGGCTGTTCAACTTGTACATGGATAGTTGTCTGACAAATTTGAAAGAGGGTGAGTGCGGATTGAGGATGAATGATTTGCTTGTCAAATGCCTTCTCTACGCAGATGATCAAGTTCTACTTGCATCGTCAGCAGAACAGTTGCAAGACATGGTGACTGTCATGGATGAAGCATACAAGATGAAAGGGATGAATATAAATGTGAATAAGACGAAGGTCATGGTGTTTGAAAAAGAAGAGGACGTATCGATGTGTGATGTGAAAATAAATGATAAAAGTGTGGAGCAAGTAAGTGAGTTTGTATATTTGGGGAGTCTATTTACAAGGGATGGAAAGATAGATGAAGATGTGGAAAGGAGAGTAAATGCGGGAAATAAAGTGAATGGTGCTATACATGCGGTTGTGACCTACCAGTTAATGTCCAAAAGGCCCGACTGTCTGTTCACAATGGTGTGCTGGTGCCTACGCTTATGTATGGAAGTGAATGTTCAGTGTGGCAAAAGAAGCATGAAAGTAGAATAAATTCTGTGGAAATGCGTTCCTTGCGAAGCATGTGTGGTGTGATAAATCGTTTAGTTTAAAAGTTACACAGTTTTGTATACACTGGGGTCACAAAAGCAAACAATTTTTTTTAAAAATCCATAAAAAATATAAATAAATATTTAGATTTTTTTTAACATTTTTTCCGTCGATAAAATTAAGCATAGATTCCCTCATTTCGATATGTGCACATTATAAAGACTCACACTGTATAGTGATCTTATTGGTGATGTTCTTCAGAAAGTTCAGGTGCGTAGTACTCGCAACCGGCGTGCGTGTATGACCAGATGTATGAATGTAAACGAGGCAAAAGGAGTATGTAAGGATCGTAGCAGGTGGCGTTCTGTAGTTTCTGCCTACCCCCATGGGAAGAAGGCGTGAGTTTATGTATGTATGTATGTTCATTCACAATACTTTCCGATAAATACCATACTTAGTGTTGTTAGCAAAATGATTGATAACCATCTTTTCCTAAATGCCCTGACAAGATAATCCCTACCGGGTATAAAATCCAAGCTTGGTTATTACTCGAACGCGGAAGCGGTAGGCCAGCAATAATAATTCTCGGTGAGAAACTAGGAAGACAGCGTATTCAATGTCACAGGGATTACAATATTATTAAAATATGGAGTTGGAATAACATAACATAACATTACGCCTTGTTTCCCCGAAAGGTTAGGCAGAGGTGTACATATAGTACACCCACATTTCGCCAGTTATGTTTAAGTCCCATGTAATAGGGGGCGAGCCTATTGCCATCTACCGGGCACAAATCCAGACTCCGGGCTGCTACTGAGAAATTCCAGATAGAAAAACCCAATAAACACTGCCCGACCTGGGAATCGAACCCAGGACATCATGCTCAGTAGTAGCGCTTGCGACCACTAGACCAACGAGGCAGTCGACGACAACAACAACGCAACGACAACGAGGCAACGAGGAGAGAGGAGTTGGAATCTTCCTGCATATTATATTATGTCGCATATCTCCATCCTTCCTGGTTGTAACTATCTGACGAATATATTCAACTGACATATTTGTCGTCAGTACGTTAAAAAAGCGGATACCTAAAAACTCAGATCAAAAGAATAGGCTCGAGCATTGAGCAGAGTCGTCCATTCTAGACTTTATCTAGCTAGACGAAATGCGCCATGGTCTTTTGGTCGTTTACATTATTTATATATATTTAAATTAAGGCGAAATGGGTCCCAAAGAAGATGTTTCTACGCATTTCGACTGCATGCAAAATCAATTTTTGTCCTCAATATCTACAAAATGCCTTATTTTATTTTTCATTATTATAGAAATTTAATCTAGGCTAGGCAGATGATGATAGAAATTTAATATTGGCTTGTGGCTAAGAAATAACAGCCGCACGGGTCGATCGATCAGGTTAAGCTACGCTTGCCGCGGTTGGTCCGTGGATGGGTGACCATCTTTACATATCAAGACCCCTTCGTGCCTCGGAAAGCACGTTAAGCCGTTGGTCCTGGCTGTCATTCGTGTATCTTTGACAGTCGTTACGGGTCGTCAGAAGCCCGATAGTCTGACAACCAGTCATACCAATGGGTATCGTATTACCCAGTAACTGGGTTGTGGAGGTCAGATAGGCAGTCGTTCCGAGTAAAATACTGATATTCACCTGCATCCGGTGAAACTGGAAGCTGACCCCAATATAGTTGGGAAAAGGCTAGGCAGATGAGGATAGAAATTTAAGATTTTCTTTAGTAAATTATGAGGGCCAAAACACGATAATTTGGTTCAATACGAAAAAAACGCAGTTTCCTCAAAATTTGCATTTTTATGAGAAAAAACTGTTTTATTCGATTATACATACATATGTATATAAAAGCAATTTCAATCAAATTCGCCACGTTCACCATTAAAGCTATAAGCTATAAGGGGATAGCGGGTTTATTTGAATGTAAAAGAGATTATAGAATAAAAAAAAATATTTTTCAATTCTATATACGCTGTGTGGCCATACCAACGCTCCCGACGCCGTTACGATACCCTTTTTCAAAGGAAATAAAATTAATGCCGCTTTTTGCTTTTTTATCCAAAAAATCCTAAAGTTAGTATATTTTGGTATCATCTGGTGCGCAGAGTGCGGGGCAGCGCCAACACTGTCCTGGCGATGATCGCCAACAGACTGGATTGCCCTTATATCCGGCAATGCTGTAGCAGACATATTGTTAGTCTGTGAGTGTTCGTTTTTGTCTGTGCTTGTTATCCTGTCTGTATCCTTATAGGTATATGTTTGTATTATGAGTCTAATGTTACTTGAAATAAACTAATTTTATTTTTTATTTATTAATTCAGAACAGCAGTCTTCTATTCGCTGCAAAGCTACAAATTCCATACAGAGAACATTCATAATCCAATGTTGACAATTGGTCTACATGTACCAGCTACTTCCCGGTCGTGTGTGTTAGGAACCACCATTTATCACTTAAGGCGATGTGCATAAAAATGGAGAGTTGTACGCCACAGATTTATGGATATCGGACATAATTTGTGATGCATAACTTCTAACAACAATGTTCGCATCAGACAAACAAGATAGGCTTGTTTTCTATTCATTTCTTAGTCAGATAGTTCCCGAAAGTAAACAACATTCGGGACGGACGAACTAACAGATCAGGAATAAAATCACTTGGGTCCTAGGTGTGGGACAGAAGTTCAAAGTCCTTTAAAGTATAAGGACGATACGTGGCCCAGCAATAAGTAAAAAGGTTTGGCCCTCACATTCTCACTAAATTGTCAATCAAAAGTAGGTATGATGTCGTGAGTTCAAGCAGGAGCTTGCAACCTATTAGCAGTAGATAATATGTATAAAACATTCAGGAAGCCTTCATCCTACTTCATTTTTACCCGACTACGGCCAAGCCAAAGGAGAGTTATGTATGTATGTACTTATGTTCATCTGTTCCCTCATAACTCCTAAACTACTCGTCGTATTTTGACAAACGAGGTATCGTTGGAAGCGACAAGTTGTTCCGCGGGCTATAATTATTAAATACATAATTATATGAAAGTTGATGATTTTGGTGATTCTTCAAAATACAATAACACTAGTTTACAAAATTACGCAACAGAGTAACCGCATATACTTTTTGATTAATTAGGCATTACTGATTACTAATGTAATCATCAAATATTGCCATCACGTCAATTTAAATTAAAAAAAAATAAAAACAAAATACACTGTTTATGGTCAATTTACATACAATGCAGTATTTTATTATTTTGTTTTTGAGCGTACATAGGAAATTAAATGTTTGTAGTCATTTATTACGTTTTATTGCTTGATCTAAATACACTGCTTTTTTGTTTTTGGCTATTTTATAAACTTTCAAGTACAAAATGAGTAAAATCGCTAAACGTGGTTGTGTTAAATCTCCAGATTTTTTAAAATTTAATATTATTGTTTCTTTAGAAATAGCTTTTTTTAAATAAATACGTTTTTTGTAAATTTAGTCGTAATATCAATTTATTTTTTCCAATAAACAACAAGACGTACGTAGATATTTGAGGAATAAAAAATAACAATAACTAAAAATCCTGACGTGATGGCGAAATTCTGTTATCAGATTTAGCTTCAGCATTAGCGATTTATCCAGGATACAATATTTTCGTTTCTGTTGCGAACCAAAACTGTTTTTTTGTAGAGTAGTGATAATCGGCTTGTGTAAATTTTAGAGAGAATGCATGAGGATCTGTTCCTGAATTCCAAGGAACAAAATTCTGTCTCGAATCGACTGGCAAGAGGGTGTGTCCTAGGTGCTTATAAACAAGATGCACAGTAAACATAAACGAGATGTCGTGGGCGATGTTTGAGAAGCAGACAATGAGTAACACGTGTACTTCTCTTTGTGAGACATTATGCAGAATAAGTGGTTGAACAGCACGGGGACAAGGGTCTTGTTTTCTATACACCTCGACACTATATTTATTTATTTTACTTTCTTTCTATTGCACTCTGCCAGGTCGGATGTCACGGATGATGTCAAGACATCCATCAACGTCCTACCACCTCTGACCTTCTAATACTGATTCCTTAGAATCGCAATAATGAGGATAATAATCAATATACAGACATCTGGAGCTAGTATTATAAATAGCATCTGGCATTCCATTCATGTCACAGATGCATGTCAACAAAGATCTAGCTAGAGCGGAAGAGGAAGACACGTAGACACAATGAAAAGTGCAGACAGTAATCGTCATAGTGAATCTGAGCAGATGGCTACAAACGTGACTCCTCACGAGACGTAGTAGGAACCTTTATGACTGTGGGTGTGAAGTACTTAGGTTATTACCGGGCTACAAAATATTTCCTTAGCCGACTGCAGAATTGTAAACAGCTGGGACAATTTGTATTCTTTTAAAATGATATGAGGATTTTCTGCATTAATCGTATCAATTTTGTAGTTTTCGTGTTTTCATGATGGGACCGACTCATCTCTATGTAGCCCTTTATAACAGTGATTTTGTGAATCTGTCACTGAGTTAATATTGATTCTGTAACCTAATGAAATTATTACTTGCACCTATCGTATCCTATTTAATATTTGGTTATTATTCCCAAATAATCCGCCTGAAAATTATATTTCTGTAATGAAAGTTGGGAGGGTATGTAAAACACCTTTTGCATAGTTACCTGCCTTACTGTTGCAGATTTGACACGCACACACATTTTGTCTACCAGTCTGGTCGACGGAATCTGGCCACGAAAAATCCTACGGAATCTAAATTTTGCCTATACGATGACATCAGTTTGAAGATAATCCTGATGTAATTTCATATTTTTAGACTAACACAACACCGAATTTAGCCTCCGAAAATAGTTCGCAAAATATGGCCAAGTGTTGGTAACCTACGCACAATTTGCGATGGACATTAAGGAAATGGAACATCATAAGTGGGCCTCGGGAGGACGAAATTCGCGCAGTGTGTCATGACAGTGACCTGTATACAAATATGATTTGTACCTAATGGTATAAAGTGGTATCATCTTCATATCTTAGTATCTGCAGAGTTCATGATTGGTTGGATTTCTAGACAAGACCATAACCAGTGGCGTATTTACCTCTATGGCCCGGGGCGGTGCGAGCCGCCCCCGAGCCTGCCTTAATTTTCTTGATACAAACACTACTTATCTTCTAGCCTGCCCCGTATTTTTTATCCATACCTACAAGTCTGTAGGAATGGACAAAAAAAAGTAACCTGAGTTGGGGTGCAAAAATTTTCGAGCTCGCTTCACTCGCATTCTATTTCTTCATTACTCTGAAGGTTTTATGCATAGTTCGACAAAGTAACTCCAATATCATATGTACGAGTATGAATAGTAAAAAGAAAATCTAACCTATCCGAGGCGGGGAGCTAAAATTTACGAGGTCGCCTCGCTCGCTCTTGCATTCTAAGTTCTCTTAATTCTCAAGCACATTGCATTAATTGACATTTAAAATTTTCTATTTACATGAATGCTCAAAAGAAAGTCTAATCTATCCGAGGTGCTAAAATTTTCAAGCTCGCTTTGCTCGTTCTCGTATATTAGTGGTTTTTGTAAAATCACCGTTAAATCACTACCACCCCCCCGTGGCAGCGAAGATTGTTTTATTTTTTGTTAAATTACAGGTCGGCAAACCTTATTGGCCCGGGGCGCCAAATCTTAAAATACGCCAATTTCCATAACGAGACTTTACCTATTTGAAGGTTTAGGTTAAGATCTAAGTTTATACTCTTGGGAGTCCACATTTAGCTCATTGATGCATTCTTAGAAAAAGTATTACGACTCCTGGTGCATTAGATTTAATAGATTGCGAAGTATAAAGCCTATTGTCTCATCAGGAATGGGTTCCTGTGGTTCCAATTCTGTCCGAATTTAAACCAAATTCTTATGACGGAGTGTCATTCTTTTATTCAAACAATAGTACTAAGAAACAATCGTAAATAGGTCAAAATTACATTACACTTATAACGATTTACAAGCGTTTACCAACGTCCGGTACTAATGTGGGTCAAGCGATCAAAGACGCCGCAAGGATCGTTGACATGCTCCCGAGTTCACTGAGATACAGTTTTGGTGTCAATGATCTAAATGGAGCTACGATCACAGGTCTTAAAGTACTCGAAATGCGTTTTGTGATTTATATGACGTTTGATTGATCTCTCTATGCGTGTGTCGCGAATTACATGCTTTAAATCATAGAGAATATTTAGTTTTACTGGCTGCAGAATTTGTGCAGGACTAGGTAGGTATTGGGGCGAACTCAATCTAGGCACCTACTTATCGAAGGCGAAGTATTTTCAAAACCTCCATGAAACCCGGTGATTTCTACCTCAAGATTCTTAGTCTCGTGAGACGGATAGTAGGTAGGTAAACTTGATAGGATTTGAGAGGTGATCAATAATAATTTGATATTCGTAAGATACGCAAAGCAACCGTTTTTGTTTGCATCATGATCATCTGAATTGCCAGGCCTTTGTGGTCTTAGGTATTTGGTAACGACTGAACTGACTGGCTGCCTTATTGGTCAAAGTCGCAAACGCTACTGCTGAGTTCGATTCTCAGGTTGGGCAAAATGTATTTAAGTTTTTCCATCAAGAATTTCTCTGTATCAGCCCAGACTCAGGATTTGTGCCAGGTTGATGGCACCCCCCCCCCCCCCACCCCCTATTACCTCCCTATTACCTACACGAATTGTGGGTGTACTTAGGTACCTACACCTCTGCCTTTTTTTTTTTTTTTTTCTAAATGACTTCTCCCGCTCTGGGCGGAGCGGGAGGGCGTGTCAGACTTTTACTGACTAAAACCCACCCGTGTTCCTTCTGTTGCCTGTGCTGGGGCCACGGTAACTCTTTCGAACATCCCGCAACCCTAGCACCTACACCTCTGCCTAACTCTTCGGGGATTACAAGCATGATGTTATATTACCGTAAGTATTTGGTAAATTAATGACAAGATTATTTCTGAAGCAATGCCAAGTACAAGGGGGCGATTGATCTGAGAAACAACAGCTCCTTGTGTGACCTCATTCGATACCCTCGTTATTTTGATGACCTGGCCAACGCAAATGAGAGCCCCGCAATGGGACAATTTAACACAAAAATAACGCCAGGTGTACCTAGCTAGGTTTTTTTTAAACGCATAGCTCCGCCGATGTCTCTTTGGAAAACACCAGGATTAATTTACTGAGAGCTGGATTTATGTAGATGGCTTTAGTAAGCAACACTATAAAAATATTGGAATCATTTATTCCGTAGCGGGACACCATAACGTTTAATTCATTTAAGAGTACCCTATACACCTAGTAATGTTTTAAGTTTAATGCTGAATTTGCCAAAGCTACATTTTTCTTGAACAGATCTACAAAATTCTGTACTACTCGTATTACCAATATTATATATCTAAACATAACATAACATTACGCCTGTTTTTCCCCGAAAGGTTAGGCAAAGGTGTTCATTTACCTAGTACATCGACTTTTAGCTAGTTATGTCTATGTATATTAACAAATAATAATAAAACATTTACCTTTATTATCGGACCTGGCAGGCAGTGCTGGCGCAGCGAAGACCGCGTTCACAGCAAACGCGCATGCGTAGAACAAGGCAGTGCGCGCGTACGACATGCGTGCAGCGGCGGTTACGACTGAAGAACTGATAGCAATTCGGCGGCAACTCTCAACGTTCAAGTTTAATTGTGCACACAATTGGAGCTACGGTATAGGGCTGCGAGTAGAAAGCAATTCAAGGTTGGAACTACACGAAGTCTTAAGTAATGTCAAACCGGAATCATCTGTATCTATACATCTATACAAATAAATAAAATTGAAGTGTCTGTTTGTAATGTCAAAATAACAGCTGTTTACTAAATTCATAAGAAAGTATATACGGCACTTATAACACAAAAACAATTTTTAGTATTTTTGTCTGTCGGTGTGTCTGTCTGTTTGTTCCGGCTAATCTCTGAAACGACTGGACCGATTTTGACGGAACTTTCACTGGCAGATAGCTGATTATTAGCTGATGATGATTAGCTAGTTTTATTTTAGAAAAAGAATTAGGGTTCCGCACAAAAAAATGAAAACCCATGAAATTGTGAACAAGTCCGATTCAAATAGGGAAGTATTGACATCCACGCGGGAGAAGCCGCGGGTAATAGTTAGTTAAAAATAAACGAGAACCAGGTTTTCCTCCTGCATTTCTGCCCATTCCAAGGTTGTGACTGTAAAATCAGAGATAGGACACCCCTTTTTTGGATGGGAAATCATCAAATGACTTCTCCCGCTCTTGGCGGAGCGGGGTGGGCGTGTCAGACTTTTTCTGACTAAAACCCACCCGTGTTCCTTCAGTTGCTTGTGCCGGGGCCACGGTAACTCTTTCGAACATCCTGCAACCCTGGCAGACATCGGCCCTAGCGGACCCCGTCAGTTAGAGCTGATATTTTTGGCTGAAGTTACGGGCGTTTCCTACTCCGTATCACTTACGGACATAAGATTAGTTCGGTTTCCGAACTAAGAATGAATGACAACACGATTTTACAGTTGTCCCTACGCCCGATGAGTTTTTGCCCGTCCGAAAATTTTAATTTTACACTTGTTTTTACGGATTAACTACTTACGGACGGGCCCATATCTTCGTTGACGGACTTAGGGAATAGACCCCCTGGTCCTAACCGGACAGCTAGCTACCCTTTGCTCGCCGTCCGCAAGCCCGCACCTACGGTGGCCGGGAATCGGCTCTTGGTTCTCGACGCCAAGGGCGTCTCCTGCGGCGGCTAGGGGCGTGAGGTGGCAAAGATTGCCTCTCCCTCACGCGTTCCGCCTCCTCCTTCGCAAGCATTACTCTTTCGCAGGAGGTGACGGCTTCCCATGTACTCTCGCTCTGTACCATGGCCTGGACCAGGGCCGGACGAGAGAGATCGCCGCCGCCGATCGCCTCTGCGAGGACGCGGCGGTGCTCCAACCAAGCCGGGCAGACCTCTACCGTGTGTTCCACATACGGTAGAGTATAGGCTGTTTAACATCACGCTACGACCCTCAGGAGCCGAGCAGAAAGAAAAAAGTCAGAAAGAACACTAATCGAAAACGAAGTAAAAGCGCGGGCGGGCGATTTAACGCGACGGCACAGATTACCAGATGAATCAGTCCATACAAAATTTTCAATACCTGTTGCTATAATAGCCTGCACCTTCGAGACGCTAGACGTTGCGAACGAAAATGTACCTAACCTTACAAGCGTGATTTGAGTTTTGCTTTGTGAGTATTGTGAATTGCCAGAGCTGCTTCTTTCGATAAAGATGTCTGTTCGGGCGCCTCGCGCCTCCAACCACTCGGCAATCTTCAGCTGCTGTCGTGAAACAGCTGAGAGCGGCGGGCGGCGGCGAGAGGTACCGCGTGCGGGACGCGGGCCGTCGGACCACTTCGCTACCGATCTCTGATGACGGCACACGCGCGCACTCCATACGCTTACTAACATCGACTTTATACCTATTAGGATTACATTCATTTAAATTACAGTCCATTACATTTTAGTTTAGTCCTTAGTTAGGTCCCTAAAAATGTCAGTAGGTATTTGTAGTTCACTTTATGAAATAAAATAAAATGCTTATTAAGGTTGTAGCATGTTTAATAAAATTGTTAAAAATACTTATGAAACACCGAAGAATATTTTTATGCTAGGTAACTATTTAGTATTCTGTGGTCACACCCCGAAACTGCAATTGTAAAACAAGTAAGACACACATCGTACGTAACGTGTAGTACCTAACTATTTAATAATCAGTGACGTCACCACTCTACATGGCCACGAATACGAAATGGAGGAAACTGAAAACACGACTGTTTGATTTGTTCGTTCATTTACACAATTAGCGTAATATGTAACTACTATGCTTCCACACTATGAACAAACCTGCGCTGGCGCCATATTGTGACGTGTTGCACGCTTTTCTAACACTTGAACGCTTTTAAATAAACAATAATCATATAAACATAACATTAACAAGATAGTAACGATAATAAATAGTATTGAAAATTAATTTGCAAAGAGTAGTTTTACTAAACGTAATTTTCAAATGACAGTTGACAAATGGCGGTCATTGGCCTTTCTTTTCTTATCTCCGACGTATAGTAGAAGTAATTACGTACCTACCAATAAAATACAAAACACGAAACATGCAAGTTTAAACAATTTATCAATTTAAAAAACGATAGTAAAACTGTATCAGCAGGTAAACGGTTGATTTTTATTTCGGAACATAATATTTACATAATAAATAAGCTAACAGACTTAAAATAATAATTATAATATGTACAAATGTAAAAAAAAATATATATATAATCATAGGGCATCAAAAAATTCGTCCGCATCGCTGTCAATAGGAAATGTGCCCAACAGGCTGGCAGCATTGCCACGTTGTATGGCGATGCTAATTCTTTGGCCAAAGAATAGGCCAGCCCTTTGGTCACGTGAAGAGTCGACCAACCGCATGGCGATGTCTCGGAAAACCAAGTGGGCACTCGGACCCCATGGCCCTAGTGTTTCAACCCCAAACGGCTCGAACATATAACTCCCAAAAAGTTCGGAATATTTTCGCCGTTTGAGGTTTTCCGCACCTGCAGCAGCCGCCCCAGCACAGCCCGCCGTACTAAGAAGATGGGATGGCGCAAGGGTGTCGACACATGTTGCATCCCACACCAAAGGCCTGCCTAACTTCCAAGGCATTATGGTCATTCCGTCTGGTCTCTTGCCATCGTCGCGTGCCAAGCCGTTGGGTTCTAAAACAGCTGGCACCCCGGCGGTGACAAGAGCACGACGGATAATGTCATTAATGCTAGCGTGCCGTGCTATCCGGCCTGCGCTCTTGCTACAAGACAGGCCATGATGTCCGAGGCAGTCGACGGCTTCACCGCACTGGCAGCGGTGTGGAGCCCCACAAGGAGCGCCCAGACGCAGACAAGTAGCGAGCCGGAAGGTGGAGTCACCCAGCAAAGTGCCTATGTTGGGTGACGGTAGTGCTTGAAGCCAGAGGCCCGACTCCCATTCACCCACAGCCAGCAGGCGGGCACGCTCAGCAGTATTGGTGGACGTATTGATAAGATTATTCCGTACCAACCTGCAAAGCGGCTCATCCCACTGTCTCTGGGAAGATGGGTTCACGGGCCGATCTGTATCCGGGCAAGCCGCTATCCAGGCGTTCACCGCATCACTCAAGCACGGCATTTCAGAGTCAACCAGGGAGGGAGCTAAAATTTTCCCGGTCAACTTTTCAGTGCTGTGGACAGAGGACAGGAACGCCGGTAAGCTAATACTGGTAATTTTGTGGACGCCGAGGCCGCCAAAACGGATGGGTAGTGTGGCTTGAAGCCACGCTCGGTCGTCCAAGGCCACATTTAAAATAGACTGGTAAACTGAAAAAAAGATAAGTTTTTATCTCTTCTCTTGCTGGATCTATGTACATCCATCAACTGCACATAATACATCAGAACCTGCCATATCATAAGAATTAGAAACTAAGTACCTCAGGTCGACCGAAATATAATTATGCGTACGTATGCGCCTGGCGGCTGTCGGCAACCGATTGAGAAATGGGCTGCGTACGGCCCGGCGGCCGGTAGGTACTTAGCGCGCGTAAGTACATGGAGTGATTTATCTGGTAATCTGTGGTGATAGCGCTTGCGGGCGATGCAACGTGACGGGTCGGGGGACGAGGGAGTTTTATTAAAATGTGTCTGTTATTTTTGTATATTGTGTATCTTACGACTTCCACGCGAACGAAGTCGTGGGGCACAGCTAGTGTATAAAATATAATAAAGATCTTAACCTATAATACTACCATTTAAATCAAGTGGATGGGGTTATGTTTGTAGGAGAAAGTACGAAATCCACGCGAACGAAATCGCAGGTTAAGCGCTAATTGACTGACATCATTTTTACTTGACTTGACTTTTTTTATACCTGTTTAGCTCGTACGTTTATAATGTAAGGGAAGAGCGGAGCCTTCAACTACAGGCATTTTTTATGCTTAAATGGAGACTCCTCGATATGCAGTGTAAGCCAAATGAGATGTATGAAATCATATCAGAAATTTTGGACAAGGGTTCCTTTTATAATGTAGGCGAGCTCTAAAGTTTTATGTAAATTGGCTAAAATATGACGATTATTGTAGAAGATGTCGGGAAACCTCATGCCGATTAGGAGCTTTACTGGCATGCGTCGCGTAAACCGTAAGAGAAACATTAAATTAATGTTATAGAGGATTGTACATCTTAAAAAGATCAACCAAAAAATCCGCAATAGCATATATGTCAATCTTCTAAGAATGACCCACAGTAACCATTTATATCTTTCAGAATTAGATAAAATAGTTATATCCGAAGCTATTTTGACCGGTATTGTATTAATCCCTATCCAATAAAATATGTTATTTAAATTGCGCATTAAATTTAGTTGGCATCATATCATTTAAATGAATACTTTAGAAGATATCACAGATTTAAAATTACGCGTAACAAAATAATTATGGTTGACGGCGGCGCAGCGCTAGGATAGGAGTCAATGACCTTTTCCTCGGTTATTAGGTATGCGATCATCGCTTCGCTTTCTTTTAACCCCGGTAGTACGTTCCCGTGAAAATATTTTCCGACAACCACACGGTCGAAGCCGCAGGCAAAAGCCATGAACTCATTTAAATAGAAATACAAATTATAAAAAACTTAAAATATATTTTCCTTATCTGACGAAAAAGTCAGATAAGATTTAGAGAGAGATAGAGAGAGAAATTTAGTTGATTGATGAAAATCAATCAATAAACTAAATCTCCGTGGAAACCACATACAAAACGATTAAGATGAAATGTCATGTTAAAAAATTCAAAGATGAGAAAGTATTACGTATCGTAATGTAGTGTAAAGGGATGTAATGTAGATGGGTGTATAATTTCCGTTTATTGTTCGTTCCTTTATTTTTGGTCGGATTACATATCAGGGCACAGACATTGCAATTCTATTTTATGTTTCGTCGATTGAACTGTAATGTTTCCAACTCAAAAAATACTAATATCATGTTATCTAACCCGGTGTTACTTTTTAGTGGCGCAACGCGTATTAAGAGTTATGTTAATTACTTAACTCCGAGTTTACAAACTTTATAATTATTTATTTACTTAACCCGTACAACGTTTCAACGTTTTTACGTGCAAGTGGGCCATAAAAACCTCTTTGTGATGCCTCATTGTAGAACAAATATAAAACAACATGCTCCATTTTCTAGAATGTTTTCAAGCTACAACGGTGTGCGGCAGCATTTTGATATTTTCTCCGGGACGTTGGTATCAGCCAAAATTAAAATTAAGACGAGCTTGTGCAGTCATTCGACTGATAATAATTAGTCCAATGGAAGCATATTATTTATAATCTTATTTATAATTACTTTTAACTAGCTCATACATTGTTGACATGCTCATAGATTGTTATTGACTGCCTCGTTGCATGAGGTCCTGGGTTCGATTCCCAGGTCGGGCAAAGTCTTATTGGGTTTTTCTATCTGGAATTTCTCAGTAGCAGCCCGTAGTCTGGATTTGTGTCCGGTAGATGGCAATAGGCTTACCCCCTATTACATGGGACTTAAACATAACTGGCGAAATGAGGGTGTTACTATAGATACACCTCTGCCTAACCCTTCGGGGAAACAAGGCGTGATGTTATGTTACTTTGTACATGCTGTGTTCACTATTTTAGTTAGGGCATACAGTGTTTTGTATATTTTTAAGTTTACCTAGTATTTAAGTTATATTGTATTGCCCGATTTGTGAACCCAACAATAAAAAAAAATTTAAAAAACCAGTTTAATAAAAAAATTAACATTATTTGCATTTATTATCTGTCTGTTTTCCTTTCACGCTTTAACGGCTAAATGGATTTTGATGATAGGTATACGGATAGGCAATGACTTGGGTGCCTACATAGGATACTTTTTATCCCGGTAGCGCGTTCCCGTGGGATAATTTCCGACATTCGCGCGGGCGAAGCCGCGGGCAGAAGCTAGTTTAATGTATGTAATTTAATCGAGCAATACCAGCAAAATATTAAAATAAACGGCGTAACAGAAAACATTTGGTAAAGACGGTTGTACAGATAGGGAACGCGGTAGCAAACGCAATCAGAGAAGAAGACATACTGTCGGCTGAGCGAGTGCGAGAGAGAGCGAGAGAAAACAGTAAAATTTATAACTAAAACTTCATCTAAAAATATTAAATGTTGGTCATTTGATTCAGTCGGCGCTTTGTCTTCAGACAGATACTTAATTCAAAGTAAAATATGTAATTTTACTCATTAATATTAATAACTTTATTACTTTGTTATTTTTGTTCATTACATAATATAATATTTGTTTTCGAGTTCGGTCGCGGTGGACACACGATTGCTGTCACCGGGACGTCACGTTCCGTTCGAATAATCTCGTTTCTCGGTGACATCCTGGTGACTGCGATGGTGGACAGACGCCCTTATAAGCGCATCAACCGTTACCACGTTACCATTGAGAGGATCTAAAAAAAAACAATGAAAGAAAGAAAAATTATTTATTATGCAAAAACAAGACGCACGTTACAGAAAAAAATACATAAAATACCTACACACTAATACAAAGTAGCCAGAAGCCTCGTATTCAACAAATCAGAAGAAGAAAAAAACAAATCTGATGATGCAGCTTGAAGCTGGCCATAGGAACACCTCAGCTAAACATGAAAGCCGATTAGGCTTTCTTTCTTTCTAAGATAGCCTTGTTGCGTTTTGTCTCATTGAATTTGTCTTAAAAAGGACTATAGCTCTGGGTGGTGTCCAGATTCTCATAGTGGAGCCGGAAGGCCACAGACATGGCCGGGTGGCCATAGGAACTCCTCAACTTAGCTTAGCCCTGTCGTGTTTGGGCTCGTTGGATTTCTCTTGCCAAGTACCATACAAGTAAAGGTGATGAGACAGATATGTAAACACGTTCTAGCTAAACAGTACAAAAAAATCGTATGTGTCAGCTCCGACGCACGACTAAAGTTTACTCCTCTACATAACTTCAAAGTGAAAGGTGCGCAAGGTACGTTGCGCAGAAATACATAACGCTTTTGAGTTAACGCTTGTATTAATTTCACTCCTCATAAAATTATCATACCGGTGGCCTAAAATAAAATCGATTCTTAAGGAATAAATTCCAATAAAATAAATGTAAAATAACTTTTTTTAAACAAGTTTCTATTTTTCTGAATAATACCACCGCGCGCGTAGTAGCACCCTCGTCGTTTGTTTAGTTATTTATTTTATTTTACAAAGAAAATGCAGAAAATAAGCATTTCACGTTGTGCTCCACAAGATTATCGTTATTATTATTACAAACGATATTTTTACATTGTTTAGCTTTACTATAATCCTTAAAACGGAAAATAGTGGCCAGTAAGCTTCGTATACATATACGTATTACTGAAGCTAACTCAAAAACTGCTCATCAGAACTTGACCAAATTTATATAGTACCAATCTAGAAGTAGGTATATCCTTTCAAATAAAAAAAGATTTTTTTTTAAATCGGTTTATAAATGACGGAGTTCTGAGGTAACAAACATTTTAAAAAAATACAACCGAATTGAGAACCTCCTCCTTTTATGAAGTCGGTTAAAAAAGAAGGTGTGTGCCCACCATGCGATAGACGCGAAAACTTACGACTGGAGCCGAGTATACGCGATTCAGCGTTACCGACCGACTGGTGCCGAGTATACCCGGTTCAGCGTCACCAACCCGAACGTGATGGTTCAGTTTTGTTCACTGTTTAGAAAGAGCGTACAAAAGCCACAAACTTCTAGGTAAATTGACTGTCACAAAATCTGTGAAATCGTCGTCGCTGTCGTCGACCATCCCGTTATTTAGACCGAGTTATGCAATAAATTCAATATATTTTGTTCTGAGTGTATCGTGTCTGCTCATTTAAATTGTCATTAGTTAATTTCTCCTTTAAATTGTACAATGAAACCACAAAGTTCCTTAAATCACCATCCATAGCTTCATGCAATGTCGTTCTGATTTTAGAATTCAGGTAACTGCTAAAATCGTCAGGGTAACTAGTTGAAACTCTTTTTCCATGTTCTAATAGCAGGTCAAAAATTATTTCGTTATGGTCTTTCACGATGGCTCGCAAACTCTCATCAGTTTTAATTATATAACCTAGAACAATGCGAACGTGTCTATGATGTTTGAACACTATATTTAAAATGAAATCCCAAATAGATTTTTGCTTATCCTCTCTAGTTTCTGTCTTCAATAATTCGCTTAAGTATTGCACGGCAAAATATTCCGTGAATGTCCTATGTAAAAATTGCGGAATACCATTTTCTACACTATGTATAAGACCGGTTTTCTCCGTACCCTCCTTAATCCTGTCTATGGTCTCTTTTATTTCACCAAGTTCTTTTTCGCTAAAAATGTGGTCAGCATTTTGATAAAAAACAGCGTAAGCACCCAATTTGTGATGTTTAGCAAAAAATACAGCTCTCACGTCTTCATAAATTGTCATATTGTCAGGATTGTACAAATCAATTTTGTTTTTCTCTTGAAAGCGTATCTTCAGTTTTGTTTCTATGAATTTTTCATAGACAGTGAAGGCATTAATGTCTAAATTCCATCGATTAGGTATAATGCTTTCTTCTTTTATTTGATTTTGGAAGTACTTAGCAAACAGGTAAAGATGCAATGGCGTATCAAAGTCTTCCATAAAAATTACCTTGCGATTAAGTGTGAGTGAGAGTGAGAGTGTGTTAAAGGTTTTACCAACTGACTCTGGACAGACGTTAATTTCTTTCCATAAGTAGCTTAAAAAGTTTAGGCAAACGTTCATGAATAGTTTATGATGTGGTTCTCTTTTAACGTTTTCCAGATTTTTGATAGCTAAATTATATGATATTATATCAACAGGGAGGGGCATAAATTCCATATAACTGCATAAATTATTATTCTGCTCTTTGCTCATAAATTCCATAAAACTACATACATTATTATACTGTTCTTTGCTTAGGTCTCTTAAAACAATTTTATATTTCCAAAAATTAAATAAATATTCATTTTGTTCCTCAGTAGAAAAGTCTTGTATCTCATAGGAGTTTCCAAAGTTTTGCTCTAGCGTAGATGTTATTTTGTCATAAGACCTGCTTGTGATGCACATTTTATGTTTACGAGGATACTTGCTGACTGTTTTAAGTAAAGTTAACACTTCATTAGTGTACATCGGACAGATTTCATCAAAGCCATCGAATAAGAATATGACTTCTTTCCTATTACAATAGTCCAAGAACATTTTAAGTTCGAAAACAGCCCACTGATCACCTTTACAAGATTTTAGAGTCACATTACCGTTTTCCTCTTCCAGTTCAATGGATAAATCATTTGTTTTGCTCTGCTTCTCAGTCAAAACTTCACAAAAAAACTTCAAAGTCTCCAAATAATCGATGTTTGTTTTGTTTTCTTGCCACTTGCTAAATTTTTCTGAGTGAATCAGCAAATTGATTCTCACTATCCATAGTTTGGGGTTGAGTTCTTTGGTTTTAACTGATAAGTGAGTGAGTAGAGTTGACTTGCCCATACCGGGTTTTGCTGTTATTAATGCTACTTTTTCTATATCGTTTAGTGTTCGTAAATTACGAAAATATCTTTTTTGTAAAATATTATCAATATTGCGAGATCCCGTTTTATGACGTCTCAGAAGTTTATGCCGCCAATATAGCGGATCGACATGGATAAGACGTCTGTCAATGTACACCTGCTTAACTTCTTCATAATTTGAATTACTGATCGATTTGCCTACAACAATCGGTTCGTTGTTCATGATTTTATTTAGCACTTCTCCTTCAACGAATGCCATTGATACTTCGTCGATAATTGAGCCTAGGCTAACTCCTACGTCTTGGAACATGACTTTGGCGTTTTCTAAGATAATCTTTTGTGATTTTTCACTCATCTGATTCAAGTTGCATTTTTCATCCATCACTATATTATTTGCTTTAAAATAAGTCTTTATTGTTTCCACCAAAGTCTTTTTTAAAACAAAGATTGTTCTTTTGTTTTCGAGAACTTTAGCGATACTTTCCACTCTTTTAATCCAGTTTCTGTTTATGTTATTGCAAACAATAATTATTAGACTTATTTGATTTGGTTTGATTCGTTTATTTTCATTTGTTTTTTTTAATTCTATGCTGACTGTACTATAATCTTTTGCTGGTAGTTTTAAAACATATTCTAAATCAAAGACATAATGGTTGGTTTTTTTTAAAGATTGTACCATTTTTGCAACTGTAAGCGCAGTGCTTTCTGTAACGAAAATTGTGGCTGGAGGCTGATCTGTCAATTTGAAGAAATTTAGGGCTTTTTCGTTGAACGTGTAATCTGCATTGTTTTTTATTTTTATCATATACATTTTACTTATGATCGTCAATAAAGGTTTGTCTACTATCGCTGCTAAAGCTTCTTCGTAGTGTTTGCTTTGTTTTGTTAGATACGACGTTTCTTTTAGCATCCACCATCTTTGTATTAGGTCATGATATTGTAGGAAGATTGCGTCAGCTGTAACTCGAACATTATTCACGTTAAGACACTGATGATCTTCTATCTCGTCTTTCAAAAATTTCTCTACACCCTTTTCGTCAGCCTGATTCGTAAAAAACAGAAGTTTCTGCAAGAAATCTTTTGCTAATTTCTCGTCGTCTTCATCTCTTTTAAATGAAAGTTTCGGAAACTTTTTAACTTTTACATTGAACTTGTATTCGTGCAAATTTTCTATTGCATTTTGCAATTTTATGAACAGCTTTTTAGAAAGTTCTCCAAGGGACTCCCAGTTATCTGTAAACTTCAACAGTATTGAGTTTTCTTCGGAAACTAATATGTTACCAACAATGCCAGCGATTCCTCCGTTGAGTTTCAGGAATCCATCTTGCAGAGTCTCATCTAAAGTTACGACTTTATTGGCGTTTGATTTGGTGATTAATTCAGAGATTTTCAATTGCAGATGATCCAATCTTCTTTCGGTTTTGCTCTTCTTAATTTTTATTGTTAAATCTTTATTGCCGAAAGCAGCTGGTACTTTAAACGAACGTGAAGTTAAAATTTCTTTCGCAGCAAGATCAATTTCGTTTACACCTAACTTTCTTACTTTGAGTATCTGGTTGCATAGCGCTTTTTTGAATAAAATATCAAATTCTTCGTCGCTTTCAAAGAAATCTTGGCGAAAGCTTGCAAGTCGATGTTCGTTGTCTTCGTTCAGAAATTGAATCTCAGAAACTTCGACAGCTTTTTGTACGACAAGTACATGGTAGCGTAGCGCAGTATCATTCATTGGCATTATAGAATCATCTTCTTTACAAATAAACTTTCCTATAAGTTCGGCTAGCTCAGTGACTTGACCCTTTAACATTTCCAAATCCTCGTCATCATCACAGTCAAATATATGTTTTGGAAACGTGTTCACTTTAATATGAAACTTATAATCGTGCAAATTCGGGATTGCAGACTGCACTTCAGCGTACAGCCTTTTAGCAAAATCTTCTAATTCACCGTTACCAGCAAATTTCATGTATTTAGAGTTTTCATCGGATACAAGAATATTACCAATAGTGCTAGCTAAACCTGCGTTAAGCTGCAGGAATTCTTTTCCTATCGATTCATCTATAGTGATGATGTTTTTCGTTGGTGACGCGTTAATCAAATCTACCATTTTGTTTTTTAAATTGCCTATTACGGACGCAATGAACATTGAAGGTTCAACGTTGCCTTCTTTGCCTCTTATTGTTAAATCTTTATTTCCAAAGGCAGGTGGTACTTTAAAATCTCGCTTTATTAACATATCCTTCGCTGCTAATTTAATAGCTTCATTAACAGTTGATTCTAGAACGTCAACCTGTTCTAGCTGTCGCCTTAAATCATCAGACATCGATTTATTGACGAACTCCAATTTCAACTTTTTATCATTAAATGTCACAACATTTCCAATCAAACTGCTGAGTACCGAGGTTTGTAACGGTTTGATAAATAGCTTTGACAATAAGCTATTGAGTTCCTGTTCTTTTAATTTACGTTTTCTTAGCATTTCAATATACAGCGTATCTTTGAATAATATTATGAAATCTTCATCGTTGTCAAAGAAGTTTATTTGGAAGTTTGCGACTCTATATTCTTCTTCTTCATTTTTATTACATTTGATTTCGGAAACGTTTAAAACTGTTTGCGCCAAAATAACATGGTAACGTAACATAAGATCGTCATTCATTGACATAATGGGACCATCATTGTGATCATTATCTTTGTTTTGACATTTGTCATCATCTCTGGCACTATCAGAGAGAAACTTCGCCAACTGTACAGCAACCGCAGCAAATTGTTCTTTCATGATGATTTCGCACAAAAACACAACATCTTCATCCTTATGACATGGCCGTAAGCCTTTATCACCCGTACTTATTAAACTGTTCAATTTGTCAGCAAAATCACTTTTAAACTCCTTAGTATTAAGATCTGCTTTAGCAGTAGTGTACATGATGAAAAGGCAACTAATTTCTTGAAAGTTGCCTTTAAAAAGGGGATCTTTGTTACTTGGTTTGAACAAGCGTCTTATGCTTAGATAGCTAGAAAACCATTTAGCTAAGTCATTTTTACTGTTAAGCGTTAGTTGGACTTTGTCTCCCTCTCTATGCTTCGCTTGTATGAACACTGCTACTGGTTTGTACCCTCCTTTAATATTAACTTTAGCTCTAATACAGATATCGTCAAAAGTTCCTATGTCAGCGACATTGGTAGCTAAATTATAGTCTTTGATGTTTTCATCGAATTTTGATCGGAAATTTATTAGACTGATTAATTTTGTCTCGTACAATTGTCCGCGTATACCAGAGGTTCCGTCACGTTTTTTATACATTTTGTTTTGAAATATGATTTAACTTAAATAAGTGGCTAGCTGCTGCAACTCCGATAAACATCAATGGTACAATAATGGTACTGATAATAGTCTTACAAATTTACTACTATACTAATTTACATAAATGTACGTGTGGTGCACCCCGTGCACCCTGGAGTCAGCCTCGCTGCCTCTTCGCTGATTGCCTAATATTGTTACACGGCATGAGCTATCCCCGTAGTTCTACGAGAGAAGGAACTTGTAGGATACCAGCGTTCTCTGCATACCATTGGCTGTTTTTTCTTTGTTCTTCTAATGTCTTTAGAGAAATGAGAATGTAGTTTCTCAGCTTCTGATACAATTTTGATTATCTGCAAATAAAAAAATAAAATCTGTAGAGATTGAAAGCGGATTCGGATCGGGTGACAATTCAGTCACACTTTTCTTAGTAACGAATCTATACCAATATTATCTATACTAATATTATAAAGCTGAAGAGTTTATTTGTTTGTTTGGTTGGACGCGCTAATCTCAGGAACTATTGGTTCGGATTGAAAAATTCTTTTAGTGTTGGATAGCTCTTTTATCGACGAAGGCTATAGGCTATATAATATCACGCTACGACCAACAGGAGCTGAGTATCAATTAAAAATGTTGCAAAAGCGGGGAAAATTTATTCCCTTTTGAGAGCTTCCGTTGCGTGTTCTGCGTAAACACGGTTAAAGTTACGCAAAAATCATGTATGACGGAATTTTTCCTCTTAAAAAGTTCTAAAAAAAAGTATGCGATAGCATATGTCTATCTTTTAAGGTTGACTCACTATAACTTTTTTGATGGTAATCAAATTTGTTATAAAATAATGCATTATTTGCGAAGGTGTTTCCATAAACATGGTATTAATCCTTAGCCAAATAAATAGTTTCATAATCAAGGTTGATTGAGTACATGTAAATTCCTTTTTAAATATATAAAACATTGATCAGACAGGGGCCATAGTCCTTCCATAATTCTAGGTTACCTGTCCAATTTAGCCACTCAAACCCATAACCCAATATCTTTGTTTTCATATCCTACAATAGTCCAACACCAACCGGGGATTGTTCTTGGGTGCACTTGCATAGTGCGAACCGGGATACTCGTCGGATGGTGCCTCATATCATTAAATACGTCTAACGGGCCTCTGCGAGTTGGCCTCGGCCCCTCGTACGCCTGCCAAAGGTCCGGGACCCCAAGGTTCGAGATATGTCAAAGATTTTAAATAATAATAATATTTCGATGAAATATTCATATTTTGCGGATAATAAACCACAAGAAACAGTACTAAGTAATTAGTTTCTCAAAAACTGACAAGTGACAAAGACCTATTGATAGATATCATAGAAGAAAGAATACAATTTGTTTACAATTTCCTTCGTGTGGATTTCGAATTTTCCCAGTACCATCTTCAAGACCTAATACCAAACAAATAAAATATCTACCCAACCTCTGTATTTAGGGTTCCGTACACGAAGGGTGCCAAACGGAACCCTATTATTAAACCTCCGCTGTCCGTCCGTACGTCCATCTGTCTGTCAGCGGGCTGTCTCTCATGAACCGTAAGAGGTAGACAGTTGAAATTTTCACATATTATGTATTTCTATTGCCGCTATAACAACAAATAAAAATATAATAAAGTTAAAAATTAAAGGGGACCCACCCCCATACAATAAACTTTTGATTTAATTAAAGGGGACCCACCCCCATACAATAAACTTTTGATTTAATTAAAGGGGACCCACCCCCATACAATAAACTTTTGATTTAATTAAAGGGGACCCACCCCCATACAATAAACTTTTGATTTAATTAAAGGGGACCCACCCCCATACAATAAACTTTTGATTTAATTAAAGGGGACCCACCCCCATACAATAAACTTTTGATTTAATTAAAGGGGACCCACCCCCATACAATAAACTTTTGATTTAATTAAAGGGGACCCACCCCCATACAATAAACTTTTGATTTAATTAAAGGGGACCCACCCCCATACAATAAACTTTTGATTTAATTAAAGGGGACCCACCCCCATACAATAAACTTTTGATTTAATTAAAGGGGACCCACCCCCATACAATAAACTTTTGATTTAATTAAAGGGGACCCACCCCCATACAATAAACTTTTGATTTAATTAAAGGGGACCCACCCCCATACAATAAACTTTTGATTTAATTAAAGGGGACCCACCCCCATACAATAAACTTTTGATTTAAATTTTTTTTTTAAATGTGGGTGTACACTATAGGTATACCTCTGCCTAACCCTTCGGGGAAATAAGGCGTGATGTTGTGTTATGTTTTTTCTTACCTTGGCATATGGGATGCCGTTGTCTAGAAGTCATCGAGTAGAATACAAATATAGTTTTAATTTTTTTTATCTTCAAAAATGAAGAAATATGGTAGCGCAAGTTGTAATTTTTAGACCATTTTTGTACGAGCTCTAGCGCAAGAACTAAACAAGTTATGATATATTGTACTTAATCAACAAATACTAAAAACGCCGATCCATAAGGTACTATTCTCCTCAGTGACCGCCAATATGGCTTTCGCCGAGGACGGTCAACTGGCGATCTTCTTGTGTATGTCATGCACTACTGGGGCGAGGCCCTCGAGAAACATGGCGAAGCACTTGCTGAATCGCTTGATATCTCGAAGGCCTTTGACAGGGTCTGGCACGCTGGTCTACTCAGCAAGCTTCCTGCTTATGTCATCCCAGCTGATTTTTGTAGCTGGATATCAGACTTCCTTAGTGAGCGGTCGATCAGAGTAGTCGTTGACGGCTGCACTTCCGACCTTATGGCTATTGATGCCGGAGTTTCTCAGGGGTCTATTTTCTCTGCAACTCTTTTCCTGCTGCACATCAATGACCTACTTCAGTCTGGTATTGTTGGGTACGCAGATGACAGTACAGTTCCAGAGAGATACTTGTCCAGCGCAAAAACCAGCGGAGCTGAAGTGTCGTTCCTTGAGAGAGGCCATGGTAGAGCGGACAGATTTGACCTTAAGCCTTCACTCCCAGTGGGGTGATGATAATCTGGTCTCTTTTACCACCAAAACACAGGCGTGTCTTTTAACTGCTAAAAAGAGTCGTTTCAACCAAACTCCTACTTTTCGGGGAACATCTGTTCCTGTAACTGATCGGCTCGAGCTCTTAGGCATGGAGTTGACATCATGTCTCAGCTTCGGTGCCACCATCGAGTACAAAGCCCAAACTGCTGCCAAGAAACTGGGCATCCTAAATAGGGTAAAGCGATACTTTACACCTGGACAGCTTTTATCCCTTTACAAAGCGCAAGTCCGAACCTGCATGGATTATTGCAGCCACCTTTGGGATGGCTCAGCTAAATACTAACTTGCCGCGCTTGACTCGGTAGAATGCAGAGCTAAGAGGCTCATTGGCGACGTAAAACTTCGACGTAAAAGGTTCACAGCTTGGCTCATCGCCGCAAGGTTGCCTGCTTGGCGATCTTCTACAGATTGTACTTCGGTGAGTGTGCTCAAGAACTCCACGACCTCATTCCGCCGGCCTCCTTCTGCCATCGGACGTCTAGACGCACTGCAGGTTACCATTCCTACCATACTAAGCGTTTCCAAATGTCTTTTGTGATGCGCACAGCAAAGGAGTGAACTCTCTGCCTGCGTCTGTCTTTCCGAACGCATACAACCACGATCTCTTCAAAGTGAAAGTGAACAGGCTTCTTTTGGGTAAGCTCGCTCCATCGTCGACTTCGTCTCTGGCACCTCTGTTCTAGACTAAAGTCAAGAGCAAACCTATCTCTAATAAAAAAATATTAAAAAAATGTTTAAATATGGGCGATTTTCTGCAACTGCAAAAAATAACTTTGTAATATTCACAGTATCATTAATAAATACAAAGTTATCTTTGCGATTATCAAAAATATTCTTCGTTTAGTATTTTTTTTTTTAATATATAGTGTTAAATATTGTACGGTGGTACGGACCCTTCGTGTGCGAGTCCGACTCGCACTTGGCCCATTTTTAGTTTTTAGGCTTCAAGCTGTCTCTAAATATAAAAAAGCCATAGTTCACCCAATATTTAAAACAGGAAACCATGTAAATAATTATCAGCCAATCTCGTTACTTCCAGCAATTTCCAAAATACTGGAAAGAATCATTCACAAAAATCTCCTCAACTTTCTGGACAAATATAAAATCATCGCTAAAAACCAATACGGCTTCAGAAAGGGGGTATCGACGGAAGACGCTGTATTAGCTCTATTGGACTCTGTTTTTAACAAAATTGTCTGTAAACAGAAATGTGTCGGCACATTCTTGGACCTCTCTCAGGCATTTGACACGGTCTCTGTGCCTTTTTTACTCAGAAAACTAGAGCAGATTGGAATACGCGGCCCAGCCCTCAAATTGCTTAAGGATTTTCTATTGGACCGGTCCCAGTGCGTTAAAATAGGCAAGTACATCAGTAGTGAACTACTATTAGATTTCGGTGTGCCACAAGACAGTTTGTTCAGCGCCCTCCTCTTCCAAATCTATTTTAACGAATTCTGCCTATTTACGGAGCTTCTACTCACGTAATAGCGTACGCTGATGATACTGTTTAACTATCCAGCGGACTTGACTGGGATACGGCTAGAGAGGCCGCGGAAAGGTCCTTGACCCAAGTTATGATCTGGTTGGGCAAAAATGGCTTAACCTTGAACGTCAGCAAAACGAACTTTACCCAGGGTCCAGGATTCCAGTTCCATTTCCGGTTTCCCCTAATGCTACCATAAAGTCTTATATTATTTTACTGCAATGCTAAGGGCTTCTCTCTTCTTTTTTGTTAATATAGAACGATCATTGATTACCACGCATGCTTTTTGCGTGTGGCAATATTAGACAATTTAGTCCAGATTTCTTCAAGATATTTTCTTTATCTGTGAGTCACACTCTTTGGAAAATTCCTTTTGATATTACGTCGGCTTTTGAACCCATCACATCAAAGATACAATTTTGAACATGATATTAAAGAGAGGTGCTTACCAAATCTTCAACTGATTATTCAACAAATTATCATCTATCAAATTATTATTATCACTGCCTCGTTGGTCTAGTGGTCGCAACCGGAACTAGATGAGGTCCTGGGTTCGATTCCCAGGGGGCCAACCACCACCTCTTAAAACAGTATTATTTTAATGTACAATAATACCGCTTTAAGTGGTGGTAGTCTAGCTCCAGGTCGAGCAGAGTGATGTTAGATTCTTCCATCAGAAATTTCTCAGTAATAGCCCGGAGCCTGGATTTGTGCCCGGTTGATGGCAATAGGTTCGTCCCCATTATATGGGACTTAAACATAACTCACGAAATGTGTGTGGACTATGTGGGAACACCTCTGCTTAACCCTTTGGGAAAAACAGGCGTAATGTTATGTTTTGTAAGTTATTATCAAAGTCAACACTAACGATCTCTAGTGAGTTCAAATAGGTAGGTTTAATAGACAGAACTACCGCGGTTAACCCGATCCTTGTGCAAACATAATTTAGCACAGAGGTTAACGAGAGTGTTAGTAATGTAATGTGCAACATATTGTCTGTGGCAATGTGTATTCCGTTACTGCACAGCACAGGTCAGCCTATATTAAATTCTGGGGGATACAGTTCCGACTATATTACGAATCCGAGTAGGAATTCTTATTTTACTTGCGCTATTTTTCGTCCCCAGCTTTGACGTTGATTCTGTAGCCTATTTGGTAAAGTGATGAGAGTGGTTAACAGTACAAGATTCGTACAACAAAATCCATCAGCGGGTATAGCAACAGGGAAGTCAACAAGTGTCTTCCTGCCTAGTTGAAGAGAAATTAACTGTGATCGTCTATCAGTCCGGCAAACGTGGTGATTATGAAGATTTTCCATTTCCCATAAATAACAAGCATTCCCTATTTATGCTCTTGCTTATCAGTGGAAGTTTGGATTGGATTTAAAAAAACTTGTTAGTCAGCTGTGGTAGACTAACGAACACGTTAAGGCGACGGTAATAGACTTTTAATAACTTTAAACTGAAGATCACGTCTAAACGAGTGCTGTTGATGGTTTGGAAAAAATATATGTTAAATTAGAGCATTTTCTTAATAACCAAATATGTAAATATTTTAGATTATGCTTATATTACATAACGTAATTAATTTGTAAATTTATGTCTAACGCGTATAAAAAAAGAGAATAACGCAAAAACTATCAAGCGTATTTTTGTGAAACCTTCACCATTTTAAAGAAAATTTAATTAATTATATTTTATTATACGTGATTTAATATAATATCTTTTGTTTTATGTATAATAAATTAATAATGCGTCTAATTTGGGACAGCGCTCCTTGATGATCACCATAAAACGGAATCTTGGGTGCTATTATTATCAAAAGTATGGATATGACCAAAAATTCCCGGGAATCGGTACTTTGGTTACAGATATTACAACATTACTACAACTGATGATTATTCTACTTATATACTTACAACGTTTTATTCTACACATATTATATATATAAGGCCATCTGACCTCTATTACAAATCAAAGCCCATGTTTGTAACAAGCGCGACAAGAACAATCTGTGTTCATACCAAACTGTAACGAGAGCCTCCTCCGTCAAGTATCTCGGCCTTTGCCTTGATTCTAGTCTCAGTTGGGAGACCCACATTGAATCAAAAAACTCACTTACGTGTTCAAAAAGCTAAGAACATCTACCCATAAGGATATCCTATAAATGGTATACACTGCCATATGTGAATCAACACTAAGTTACTGTATCGTTGCGTGGGGTGGTGCAGCCAATACAATCCGCATACCATCTGATAAATGATAAATGATTTTATTTCTGTAAGTAGGTTTATACAAACACTTTTACACGTCAAACATTTTGTTTTAAAACTAGATGAGGCCGGCGTTTCCTATCTGACTACTCTGAGAAGAAAGGCCGAAACAAACTCAGAGGTCACAGTCTCTTTTAAAGTCCAAACATAATCTTGGTCAGATCATGTGAAGACCATGTAGGTTGGTGTCTGAAATGGTCTTTTAATGAAAGAACCACACATATTGAGTGGACCTGTCCTGCAGTCAGTGCAAGCATCTGTCAGTAATCGTACAGCTCAACTTAAAAGTTAAGGAGCTCAACGATTCAACGAACAATACCAAAGAAAGGACATTTGGGTAGGCCGCATAATTTACTCAAACTGGCAGATTATGATTAAAGCTGAGAGAAAAAAAAAACAAGGACCCACATAGTCTTCACATTCACAGTAATTAAAATAATATAACATTTTACAAAGTAAATATTCATGTCATTGTATATATAAAATTCATCAATGTCAATGTGTATATAAGAAGAAAAATAAAAAGTTAGTAAGAGCCAATGCACACGATGCGTTGCGGTGCCGCACTGCAAAGATTTCGCCGTACAAACGCCGCCATTGGCGATAACGAAATCTTTGCGGTGCGGCAACGCAACCCATCGTGTGCATAGTTCCTTACTATTGCTATAGATAGGTACTTACTTGTTGTAATAGGTGTAGTACTATATATATATATATATATATTATTATCTTCAAACATACATTATTACAAAGGTGATGCTTATTTCTAAAGAAATCTCTTCCAGCATACCTGCGATAGGAAAGTAGATAAAAAGATGTAGACAACGTGTGTACGAGTAAAAGAAAAAACAAAATACCCAAAATCAAAAACGATACACTAATATGAGTATATACAAATACATATCATACATACATACTTCCAAAATAAATGTAAGTACTAAAATATATACGTAATAATGTAGCATAAAATTATAAATAGGTACTAACAGCTATGACGAACTTTCTAGTATATTACACAACAATTCGCAGAAAATTGAACTTTCATTGGATGCAACTATTTATCTATCAGTCGTCGACATTAATGGTAATCCTTGTAGTGTTATGACGTGCAACTGTGCAAGTACAGACTACAAATAGATAATATGTATGTGTGCAAGTTATATTCAAGGTTGTGGAGGTCAGATAGGCAGTTTGGTATTCAGCTGCATCCGGCTAGACTGGAAGGCGACCTCAACATAGTTGGGAAAAGGCTAGGCAGATGATAACCCTTATTTAAGAATACATAGATAGAGAAAAACTTACCACACTATACTAGATAGAAAAAAACTTACCCTTTTGTCTTTGGAAATCCTACCGAAAAGCCACAATATTTATTTTATTTAAAAAAAAAACTTTTTGAGATTACACAAATCCTTCTTAGGATATTGTTTAGTTAAATATTAAAATAGAATATGATCAATAACAACTTCAAATGTTTAATAATAGTTGATGCAATGAGTCAAGCAGTTTGTTTATCACAGTTTATCAGAAGTTATTTATATCTTGAGTTCTTGAAAATAATTGCCAGAAAAAAAAAACATTAAAACTTTTTTATCGATCATTTCTTGATCATTAATCTTCTCGCAAATTAAATAGAATCTACGCTTTTATATCAAAATATGATACTGATAACGCAAACTATTGTTTATTTGTGTTTATTTGTAATACTAGTATATTTTAAATGTATGGTTGAAAATGTATGTTCTAAAATTTATTAATCCATACAGTCTCCTCAAAACTGGTTTGATTTACAATTTTCTGTCCCCTGTATCATACTATTTTTTTTTATTATTAAATATCCGCTATTTATATTGTTGCGAAAGCGTTTCCGAACGTAGCAAGGTCAAAAATCCCTCACGAAAATGGTTTTATGGTGGGTTTAAAACATGTTATTGGTGATGAGCAGTTGACATTAGGCTTTTGTAACTTGTATACATTACAAACCGACCCACTAAAAAGTGAAAATAGAAAACTTTTTTACAAAAAAAAACAACCGGCTTCCAAAAAAACACTACAAAGTGAATAATTACTTTAATTTCGGAAGTCGGTGTCTTTGGATCTGTATTTTAGTTTTTAGCCACCGACTTCCAAAATTAAAGTTATTTTTCACTTTGTAGTGTTTTTTATTTTTTGAAGTCGGTTGTTTTTTTTTTTATAAAAAGTTTTCTATTTTCACTTTTTAGTGGGTCGGTTTGTAATGTATACAAGTTACAAAAGCCTAATGTCAACTGCTCATCACCTTTTACAAAATACTGACTTTCCCGATGCAGGGACATTAATTGTTGACGAGTTCTCCTAGTACTTCACCATCAGCTCCACTTCACCATATGCATTGTGAAGAGCATAAATAATTGCTTAGCAACCATACCAGTGGGAAAGTTCGTCAACGGGGAACACCATACATCGTCTCTCTAGGCTGTTTCTGAATAGCTACGACCGTTGACAGCTCGGTCGGTAAAACATAGTCACTATTTCGTCTTAGCTTTAAATTATAGATGGCGCTGTGTTGAGTTCAATAGGAAAAATACGGTCTCATAATTTTTTGGAGTTGAAACACGAGTGCGTTGTGTCGAAGTTTCAGCTAACGTGAAATGTGAATATCAACGGTTTTTTACGTATTATAGTGGTAAGAGTCTAGCTTGTATTACAATAATAACAACAATAAATTATTTATTGTTTTATTCTATTTAAATCGAATTTAAACCTATATTTACACCACCTATATTAGTTGTGATAAAAACCTTAGATACCTATAAATTCAATATTGGGGGAAGACTGTCTGTGTCTAGTATTTTAGGGAAAGGCCGTCATGTGCCGATCTTGCCCCAAGGCAGATGCTGTAAACTTTTTTTGGTTGAAGCGTTTTCTTTAAACACTATTTAGTTATACAGCCAAAGCTCCTTACCTATTCGCAGTTTTTTTTTTGTGATTCATAAGTATTCATAAATACTGTGATTCTATTAATTAATAAGATTTCTTCATTACAAACATTATCATGATGTGTTAGGGGTTTTGTTTCATATAATTTCTAAAATGGTAATTTATCCGATTTAAAATCAGTTTATTTTATTCAGGAAAATTGTCGTAAAATTACTTTACGCCTGGACAGCTTTTAACTCTCTACAAAGCGCAAGTTCGATCCTGCATGGAGTATTGCAGCCACCTTTGGGATGGCTCAGCTAAATACCAACTTGCCGTGCTTGACTCGGTGGAACGCAGAGCTAAGAGGCTCATTGGCGACGTAAGACTGGTGGATGCCAAGCTTCACAGCTTGGCTCATCGCCGCAAGGTTGCCTGCTTGTCGGTCTTCTACAGATTGTACTTCGGTGAGTGTGCTCGAGAACTCCACGACCTCATTCCGCCTGCCCCCTTCTACCATCGGACATCTAGACGCACTGCAGGTCCCTACCTAGTTGCTATTCCACCAATTCGCACTAAGCGTTTCCAAATGTCTTTTGTGATGCGCACAGCAAAGGAGTGGAACTCTCTGTCTGCGTCTGTGTTTCCGAACGCATAGGTACAACCCCGATCTCTTCACAGTGATAGTGAACAGGCTTCTTCTGGGTAAGCTTGCTCCATCGTCGACTTTGTCTCTGTCATCTCTGACCTAGACTAGAGTCAAGAGCAAACCTATCTCAAATAAAAAAATTAAAAAAAAATTACTCGAAATTACAAAAGAACATCAAACAAATCGTCTTACACTAAAGAAAAATTACTAGACGCTGTGCGAGCATTGGTGCGAGCTGTCCAGAATGGGGGTCCGGAATTAAGTGGATATAAGGCTGCTCGAATTTATAACATACCTAGAATGACGACGATCATGGATCATTTGAATAGTACTGGGTTGTTACATAATTTTTTTCCCACTTTAAAATTGTTTTTTCTTTTTTGTAAGTAGGTACCTAATCGAATTGCAATCCGTGAAATTCTTATTATTGAGTAGTTCCGGTAGCCATCTGTGATCTTCATCATGTTCCACTTCACCAAATGGTGCTTTTCGAGAGCAAATCCACTTTAAAAATACCCAAATCGCTATAGGTGTGCCTATAATATTTGAAGTTCCCTCGATTTCTCCAGGATCCCATCATCAGATCCTGACCTGATGGCAATGGGACCACCTGGGAAGTATATCTGTATATGGACAGAGGATCTACTTGTTGTTTGCAAATAAACTGCAAACACGCTGTTTTTTTATTTATAGTTACTGTTAATGTATGTTTTAATTTTAGTACTTTACTATTCACTTGATGTTAATTTATTTGTTTTTAAGTAGGTATTAATGCACCTTGTAGCCTGAAACACAGGTTCAACCTAGTTCAGGCAAAAAGGAACTGTGCTCTACTATAACTGTTCGATATTTTTTTTTTGTAAATGTGACCCTTTTTATAAATAAACGATTATTATTTTTTTTTTATATATTTCTCGGGACCCCAGGGTCCCGGACCTTTAGAAGGCATATGAGGGGCCGAAGCCAACTCGCAGAGGCCCGTTAGACGCTTTCAATGGAAATGAGGCACTAACCGACGATTATCCCTGTGCGTACTATGCAAGTGCACCCAAGGACAACCCCCGGATGGTGTAGGACTATTGCAGAATATGGAGACAAAAAAAATTGGGCTATGGGTTTGGATGGCTAAAGTGGACTGGTTATCTAAAACTATGGAAGGACTATGGCCCCTGCCTGACCAATGTGTGATAAATACAATACACGGATAAAATGGCAGGGGGTGACTTGCACACTCAACAATGGGCCCCCGGAAACGG
Organism: Fissipunctia ypsillon; assembly: GCA_947568875.1. Taxonomy (NCBI): domain Eukaryota; kingdom Metazoa; phylum Arthropoda; class Insecta; order Lepidoptera; family Noctuidae; genus Fissipunctia; species Fissipunctia ypsillon. Next base: position 4,962,527 of record OX387655.1, read on the forward strand.
TCGCTAGCACATAGTGTCGTAGCGACAAGGGGGCAACATGTCTTGAGGTGCTTAAGAGGAGTGGAGAGGTATTCCACGGCTATCAGGACAATCCCGGAAGTACGGTCAAGATCCCTACCAGCATCTTACTGGACTACTTCCTTCCTCCGAGCACGTTTGCTCTTGCGAATCTCTACTCAAGCCAGCCAATAAAGGCAAGCCAGAGATGAGGAACATGACTTCTCCCGGGAGATAGGGTACGTGGGGTCGCTACTGCCCAGCAGCTCGCCACATGCTGCCCTGCGGGTTTCTGTATCTCTCTTGGTCTGGCTCCTCACCCTAGACCTGTTCCGGCAAAGTAACCTCTACCGGCACAGACCTAGAGTTCGAAGCGCGCAAGCCCCACCACGACGTCAACGTAGAGATAATTATTATACCCTTTCAAACAAAAAAATAATTTTCCAAATCAGTCCAGCCATCTTCGAGTAATCGGGGAACACACATAAAAACAGATTCCGATGAACTGAGACCTCCTCCTTTTTTTGGAAGTCTGTTAAAAACAGCGGCTTCGACAATCCATCTGCGACATAATATACAGGGTGTCTGAGAAAGGTGTGGCCACAATTAAGGGTGTGGTACAGACCATCAAACTGAACAATTTTCTCCCGGGGACCATCATAATCGCGCAAAAAACATCAGTCGTCCCATTTGGTCAATTATGTATTGAAGTTTTTTATGCGACGACAGATTTTTTTTTCACGATATCGTTATGTTATATTAGTCCCCGGGAGAAAGTTGTTCAGTTTGATGGTCTGTACTGTACCTAACCCTTAATTTTGGCCACACCTTTCTCAGACTCCCTGTATAGGTACCACCTCCAAAGAATCTCATTCCTTTATCTACTAAGGCCTGCAAAAAGTATTTACTTCGATCAGTTTATGGTTGATTTGCAGTCTGTACTAAAATGTAACAGAAATCAAAACCAATCGTTTTAGATCAAACTCCAAATTTCCAAGTGTACCTAATGTGTTTTTAAAATAATATGAAACTGCAAAAACCGCTTCATTCAGTAAGAAGGAAAACGTGTGATCCACATGGCATAATAAAAAGGGCCACGGAAGAAAACCAAAGTCTGAGAGAACAGCTACTCGAAGCCACTGATAAGCAGCATCAGGAGATGTCAAGAGCTATAGACCTCAAGGAAAAAAATGCGTATCTAAAGACCAGGATACATGAGGTGAAACAAGAAGCCTGTAAACTTCGGGAGAATAATAGTAAGTTGCAACAATAAAAGCAATGCGTGGGATCGTAGACTTGAGACTGGTTTCTCTCCAAGCCGAGAATGAGGCATTGAAAAAGCTCATTATTCAAGCAAAAAAGCTGAGAATGGAAGCATCCAAACACGCTGAGAAGTTAGCTGAAGCGAACTATTATTTAGAGAACTGTCTAGCCGAAGCGTATGTTGAATTATATAACTTGAGACATGGAAACTAAGCGTGCAAACAAGAATAATATTTTGCCATAAATAGTCACAATGAACCGTCGTTACAATACGTATCTAATTATTAATATCGCGTACCTTATCGTTACAGTTTACGACTAAATAAAAATATAAAATTGCGTTACTTTTTTAAATACCGCTGGCAGTTTTAACCCTATAATAAATTGGGTTACTTCAATCATCAGCTTAGTTGAACAAAAAACCCGACTGCGTATAAAATGAATTTAAAAAAAAATGGAAACAACCTATTTCCGTTTTCAAACAATCTCATGCAATCGGAGGCATCTTCTTTTTTAACAATAAAGACCTATAAGAAGAACCTATAATAAGAAGTCTATTTACAGTTATTAGGGTACCGTAGTCAACAGAGAACCCTTGTAGTTTCGCTATGTCCGTCAGTCCGAGGCTTAGCTCAGAGTACTACAAAGCTGTACCTAATGTGACACGGGTATACATATTAATCACGCCGACAAAGCGGTAAAACAAAATCTTGAAGAAAAAAATTTTTAGGAGCCTTCCCTGCACGAAGTGGGGATGACTTTTTTCTCCTCTATCCCATGGTGCAGGGTGTCGTTAGATAGGCGGTTCAAAAATATTGTCGGTGAAAAACACTTTTCGATTAAGGGAACGCTTTGCGAAATATTAACCTGTAAAGTGCAGTCAAGCCCCCCAATCCCCGTTTTTGTGGCTGGGAAATCATCAAATGACTTCTCCCGCTCAGGGCGGAGCAGGGGGCGTGTCAGACTTTTACCGACTAAAACCCACCCGTGTTCCTTCAGTTGCCTGTGCACGGCTGTAGTATATACAATAACGAAGTTACGACGCTCAAGTTAGCAGGTATTATGGCAATATCATACTGGCGATTTGCGAGTTTTGCCAGCGAGGCGAATTGTGAACATGCATTCCGCGAGTGCGAAGCGAGCCAGACGCATCCGCGTTGATCGTTCCCCTCGCTCTAAACACGTCCAGGAATCACTAGTGTGAAAACGCCCTAAAAACTATCCAAATTAAACAAGAACATTGACTGTAAAATCATTTATTAACCCTTAAACATCTATTCCCTCATCATCTTTTCCTTCTGACGAGCCAACTTCTTCTTTGAGAGCTTCTTCTTCGCGGGTGCGTCGTCAGCTGGCGCGGCGCGTGCCACGGCGTCCTCTCGCTCACTCAGACAGACCTCGATGTGGCAGGGCGACGACATGTAAGGGTTGATACGACCGTGCGCACGGTATGTGCGTCTGCGCAGGCAGGGAGCGCGGTTAACCTGCGGATAGATAGTCAGGTTAAAATATTGGTTCATCCAATCATCGTCAGGGTTGTGTTTTTGGCTAGAAAAGTGTCAGTGATTGAGAAAAGAAAGCTCCATAGAAAAACTTTCTTTATGTTAACCACTTCTTGATGTATGCCTTCTGAAAACAGTGATTACAAGAAAGTAGTAACACTGACAAGCAAGAAGGCAATATTCATCAACTAAGCTTTAAACAATACACTTGTAATAACTATCTATTACAAGTGAATTTACATTTTATCCATTATTCACAAAAATATCACGATTTTCAGACATCCCTAAATATTTAAAAACTGCTTGGCTCCCAAGACCTAGTTTGACCAAACTGTTCATAATCCGACATTAGTAAACCAGCCATTAAAATAAACATCGATGTTAATGGCATTTACGTTCTACCAGAAAAAAATAACAAACCTGGCGTTAGGATATATCTTCACTCTTAATATCGGGCAGTTGTGAAAGCAACCAAAATAACAAAGTCACAAAGCCACATTTCAATGATCACTGAAGACGCATAATTTTATCTAGCCATATAATATAGACTCGCGTTTTTCATTTCGATAATTTTGACAACTGACTAATCATGGTTAAATGTCGGTTTGTAAATTAACGGACCTCTAGGGCAGCAATTAAATTTAACGCCTGATTAAGACAGATTAGCGCTTGGTGAAACATAATGTCCCGGTAACTTTTTAACCGAGAATTGAACTAACTAACATGGTATGGTGAAACTAGGTCTAAGGGTCGTAGCGTGATGTTCTTATTTACCTTCCTCAAGAATTGGGCTATCAAATGCAAAGAGAATTTTTCAAATCTAACTGGCAGTTCCAGAGATGAGCACATTCAAATAAACAGCTTTATTAATAGTATAATTATAGATTATTACTTTTCTGAGCACTCTGGCGACTCAGGATTATAGGTAGCTTCAAACCGATAGTTACACACCTACACTGCTACCTGCTACAGCTAGACAGCCTTTTCACGCGCGGCGCATGGTTACGATCGACATATTAAGAGTCCATAATACCTCAAATTGCTTCTAGTAGCATGATCCTCAGTTATATTGAAAATACTGCAGCGATCATTTTGAAATAAATATATGGTAAAGTTGAGAATTAATGTTAAGTAATGTTACGTTATGTTTAATGTTATGTTTAACGAAAACACGATTCCATAAAATTTTCTCGACAAAAAAAATTACAAAGTTACCTCCAAACCGAACAATAAACCGCAAGTATTAAAAAAATACTTCAAATTAGACCATGAAACTGCGTAATAACTGAACTAAATATAAAGTAGATACTGTTTTTTTTTTTAAAATACCATTATTTTTATCGTAAAAAAAAATTCCTGAACTATCGGCGCTTCCTGCCGTCCAGCATGACACTCACTCTCACTCAGTCCGTGAGCAATATGTGCGAGCAGGATAAAGAGTGGAATTTGAGCTGAGGCATTAAGGACTATGGAGGACAGTCAGTAAGGGTGAAAAATACCCGGTAGCGACACGAGGGGGCGATTTTTATAGAAGTATAAAGTTTTATTTTCTATTTCTGTTACCTGTCTTGTCTCCGTTAAGCTCTCATTTTTAATCAATAAACATTAGAACTTGAATTTGCCATTTATTCAATGTAAATAATATTAATAAAACTATTAAGTATATATGTTAATAAACTAAAAACAATATTTTCTTATTTAAATTTTGTGGTGTATTTTACCCAGTAGCAAGTACATATTCATGTTTGTAAATACTTAGCGAGTGCTGCCAGATTACGAAATAGATGCTTGGTTTTACTACTACAACGGGGCACTACTAGTCAATCACTAATAAATCCACTGCAATGCAATAGCAGAAGCAATAAGACAAGATGAATGAGCTATAAAGAATGGTAATATTATGAATCTCATCAAAACAAATTATACCAACTAGGCTGCCTATGCAGCACAATAGAATCCTTGTAGACATTATATTTGCCCAAAATAAATTGCAGTCCAAATTACTAGAAAAACATTTTGTTATGTTGTTGCATGCTTTAAACAAAGAGAAGTGGAAAGAGAGTAGGGAGGTCTTTGCCCTGCAGTGGGACATCACAGGCTTTTAATAATAATAATAACTCCTTGATACGGCTCGTATTGTAAGGAGGTTCCTATCTCTGCAGCCCTAACCACCGGTAGCTTGGACCCTGCTCCCGGATACCGGCGGACCTCAATTTTTTTTTTATATTTTTAATTTTTTTTTTTCTCTTTATTTTAAGAAATGTTTAAAAATGTAAATAAATAAGAAAGAAAGTTAATAAACGAAATAATAATAATGTTGTTGCCTTTCAACAGGTCTGAATGTGTTGATAACGCTGAAGTTCCTCAAAATAATAATTTAATTAAGAATACCATTATTCATACTTTATCATACTATAAAAGTGGATTACCAATTGAAATTCCATTTAAACATGGTGTCTCATGTTACACCACATTTTAATTACACAGCATTTCAACAAGCCTTTTTGTTGATATATTCACTTCCTTACCCCATTTATCAAAACTGGAATTAAAATGCAACAAACATAGCATATGGCCTGTATTCTATGACAGCCTAATTCTAAAATTCAGGTCTTATTAATGTTGCAATGAAAATTTCTCAAAATCAATATCATAAAGTAATATTGAAAAAATTGTAATTTCTGAATGAATATTCACCTGAATGTGATCAATGACAAGCCTGTCAACGTCCAAGCCTTTGTAGTCAGCGTTGGATTCAGCATTTCTCAGTAGCTGAAGTAAAAACTCAGCAGACTTCTTGGGCCAACGACCCTGTGTGGTGCCAAACTGCTTGGCTTGTGCACAACGACCAACACCACCGTTGAAACGGCGGAATGGAATGCATTCCTTCTTCTCTGTAACATTCTTCAGGTAACGTACAGCGCGGCGCAGGGGCAGTTTCCTGATCGCCATGGCTGTCTCATATGTGTTCTGAAAGATACATAAAGGAAAACATTAGTTTTTTGTGATACTAGACAAACTTTGATTTGCCATTTCAAGCAGCTGATTGACTGAAGACCAATTACTTGAAGTTATTCACAGATTACTTGTTTGTTACTTACAATATCAGACAGTCATCTTTTCAGCATGAAAAGATATTTTCGATATATGACAGGGCAATGCAATGTCCTCTTTGCCATAGTATTCCTCAGACATAGTATAACTATTTTTGAGGTTATCGCACTCAACATTGAAAAGAAACTAAATATCGAAGAGCACAACTGACATTTCATCAGATTCAAAGGCGATAACAGTCGATCACTGGTTGATAGTGCTTGTTTCTTTATGTCAAACTAACCTAAGATATGATTATCGCGAAAGTTTGTTTTTCTCCCCAAAACATACATGTAAAAGGAGTAATTTCGTGACTTTATAGTTTTTATACTACATACATGTAAGTAACATTAGAGTGAATGAGTGTCAGTCCATGTGGAATCGACAACTTGTATACAAATAACAGTTTTGTGTTTTACCTTGAAGTGAACACGGAGGTTGGAGCCACGCGCTTTGCATGACTTCGCTGGGTTATCAGGCTCCTTTGAGTAACGCCCCATGTTTAGTTTCTGAAACACAGAGCGGCGTATGTCTCAAACGCTTTCGAACATAGGTTATCATTTTATAACATTCCGGCTTTTCACATATTTAATAAAATAAACACATGAGCAACAAGAATACACTGTCCTTAAATACACCATAACTGGATTTAATTCAAAACTAAGTAGTTTTCACGATTAAATTAGATTATACCAAACACGAAACCAACCTCTCAGGAGAAAATTTAACAGGAAAAGGAATAGACAAGACGTTTTGACATCTAGAGTTTTGACATTGACAACTGTGACAAAATGTTACCAGCCCAAATATATACTTTTTGGTTAAAAAATTGTCTATGCTGATGTATACCATATAGTGTGCCCAAGATGGCTCGTGGCTAAATAATAACAGCCACACGGGTTGATCGAAGGTTAACTACACTTGCTAAGGTCAGTGGATGGGCATCCATAATCCACTACATATTGAGAATTCGAGATCCCTCCGTGCCTCGGTAAGCAGGTTATGCAGTTGGTCCTGGCTTTTAAAGTGTAGATCTTTGAAAATCATTAAAGAACATTACATTCAGAACCCCGAAAGTCTAACAACCAGTCTTATTATCAAAATCAGCCAGATAAGCAGTTACTCCATGTAAAATATTGGGTAGCTGGCTCTTTTTTCTGTTTATTCATCCGGTGAGACTGGAAGCTGACCCCAACTTAGTTGGGAAAAGGCTAGGCAGATGATGGTATTGTGCCCAAGATAAGAAGATCGAAAAAACAAAGAATAAACATAAGTAGGTATTTTTAAAGAAAGAAGACACGTCACACGGATTAAACTAGGCGAGTATTATTGCCGGCACGAGTCGTGAGCACAAATTCCACCTTAACTTTAATTGCCCTCGTCAGAGTGCTCTTGTATTCTGTTTTACATACATAAACTCACGCCTTCTTCCCATGGGGGTAGGCAGAAACTACAGAACGCCACCTGCTACGATCCTTACATACTCCTTTTGCCTCGTTTACATTCATACATCTGGTCATACACGCACGCCGGTTGCGAGTACTACGCACCTGACCTTTCTGAAGAACATCACTATATTTATATCATCCTAGGGCGTCCCCTCCTGGCGTTTACACTCACATCTGCCGTATAAATACCTTTTGTTAGTCGACTTTCATTCATCCGTATTCTGTTTTCTATTTGTATATATATTGATTACATTGCTCCCACACGTGTGCTACCTGCCGTGATTGGAAATAAGATTTTTTAGGTAGTTTGTGCTCGTGAGCACAAACTACCTAAAAAATCTTATTTCGAGTCGTGACTCGTGCCGGCAACTATACTAGCGTACTTGAGTCAAGATGACAAGATTCCACTTATTTCAACAGCAATGTATTGATTGACACAGAAAACATCGGAATTTATTAGTGACTATCTAGCTGACCCGACAGTCGTTGTTATGTCTAAAGGAGAAAACTGAAGTACTATGAAGCATGGTACTTTATTCAAATTGAACGCAACCACAGATTATACTGTATTAATCAGAAGAGGATAAAATATAGTTTAACTTAATTATATCCTAGTCACGTAAATATCCTGCAAAATAAAGATTTTCTTTTCTAAAATTCGCTTGGTAGGATTTTGAAGTTCACAATGCAACACAGGTAGATTTTGGCAGCACCATGTTTTACGTTCAAACCGCAACCACCTATGCAAACCGCTTCGTACCTATGCAAACCGCAACGCTAATTATTATATTATGAGGATGGTCGTACTGAAACGCATTTTTAGTAATCAAAGTCCTAAAAATGGTTACGCTTACGCTTTGGTTACGCAAAGAAAAATAATGAGGAAAAGTAAGTAAAAATAAAAACAAGGTGTACCTACCGATATGTTTGTGCTTCGAGCAGATATTCTTGAGAATGCAATCCGCGTAATTCGGAACGTGCTACGTTGAATGACATTTGAAAAAAGTCAAATGTCATTGTCACGATATGGTCACGATCACGTCACGATAGAATATAAAGTCAGACAGTTAGTCATCGTCATCTGACTGCGTCATGCGTGCGTTCAGGTTCGGTATTATTCGGTGCATTTGATCTCATCCTATTTTCTCACGACTCTGGCTTGCTTATTATTTTGTAGTCAATTGATTCTGTGAACGATAGCATACCGGCTCGCTACACTGGAATACGATTAACTTCATGACTTGATTTTCGACGAAATAAAATACTTGAGTATTGTTTTTTTAATTTTATTTCCTCATCTCCTACCTATTATCAGTCACAAGATAACAATTTTCCGACAGCATAATCTGTGGTTGCGTTCCATTTGATTAAAGTATGGACGGCAGCACATCAAGCTACTACAATCTGTCAAATTTCTTTAATAGATTTTCAACTTTATTGCTATAGCATTAGGTTCAAGATTGATTGGGAAAATTTGACAGTTTCGGGTAGCTTGACCTGCTGGCGTCTGTACCATGCTTCGCTTCATGTTCACGCTTCGGAATCTTGGGACAGCAAGGGAAATCATAATAAGGCCGCGGACACGAAATGAGCGGGCGCGGGGTGGCGCGGTGTGCAGCGCGGCCAGGCTCTATAGTTACTTTACTCTTTGCGACCAGGCACCGCTTGACTGGAGCGCACCGCTCGTGCGTGCGCTGCTCCCCGCACCGCTGCCTTCGAGGCCAGTTCCATATAAATCTATGCTACGTCTATGTATTGAAACGCACCGCTCCCACGCCGCCGCCGCCGCCACCGCCGCCCCGCAGCTCGCTGACTTCGTGTCCACGGCCTTAGGTTTATTCCCGGTCGTCCCCGCCCCGTCGTCCCCACTGGGCACGAGTGGAAAAAAAAGTTCCAATCGTCACCACTGGGGAGGAACGAAACCTTTTTGCCAGTGCCCAGTGGGGACGACAGGGCGGGGACGACCGGTGATAAACCCGGCCTTAGGGATGTCTCTTTATAGGATAATTTGGCCTTTGCACTGGCCATAAAATAGAGAGCATCATCTACAATATTATAGAGATAAGAGTATCACAAGTACATATTTGTAATAATAAATTATATTATAATTGGGCCAAAACTCAACACAGCGCCATCTATTTACATTATTAAAACTTCTCTACATCTACACTAACTATTAAATCTTTATATATTATTTTCTCGAAAATGCAGGCAATTTCCAGCTCGAAACCTGACAGTAGGCAATCTATTGTGCAGTATTATCTGTCATGATTTTCTTTACAGTGGTTAAATTATCTCAGAATAAAGTACCAAAAAAAATCATGTCCTTTCAATTATTCATTCCCATAGAAAATGAACTTTCAGTTTTCCCGAATTTTCCCGACTACTTTTCAAAATTTCTTTCCGTAAGAACCTGATTCGGACTAATAAGAACATTTTAAAATAAAAATTTGCCAAATTAGTCCAGCCGTTCTGAAGTGATGCGCTTACCAAAGAACAGCATTTCATTTTTATTTTATAGATGTGCGCACTGTACTGACATTATTGTCAGATGTCACAAGTAATTATTAAATAAAAGATTTATTTCCAATAAAATAAATGTACTGATAGATGATACTCGCACAGACCAGGGAAGCATGGCACAAAAGGAAGGAGGCCTATACTTAGCAGTGGGTGGAACAAGGCTGCCAATGATGATGATAATGAAAATAAAATGTATTTTATTGGGATAAATTAAAGTTAATTGAAATAGTATTAAATTCATTAAATAGGGACACAATGAGGATAAAAATTGCCACTTGCTCACTTCAGATGTCACCACCATTGTCCGTCTTAAAATTTGACAGCTATCTGTCAATATCCATACATTTTTTGTAAACAATCAACTTCTTTTACTCATAAATAATTAATATGCCCCGTTGCGCAGCTGTTGACTGCAAAATTCAGGGTCCTATGTATTCCCCAAAGATGTGAGAAGAAGAAAACTGTGGGAGAGAGCTCTCCGAAGAAAAAATTGGAATTTCAATAATACGTCGCGACGTATTATTGAAATTCCAATTTTTCCATTTTAAACCTGAAGACTTTTATCAGAGAAATTCGTACACAGGTGATGCTTTTTGTCATAAAACAGAGAACTGTGTTTTCGTTACAGGCACTTGTGGGTATATAAACAAATGCCTTATGTAAGGGTGTGTGAGATAAGATTATCTTTGAATCGACCAAAATATAATATGTAAGTAGCATGTAAGCAGCATTCGCTATGTTGCATTGTATTTAACACGCTCATACCAAACTACCTACTGCCTAATATTAACACATACATATACTGCACTGAATCTCATAGTTATTTAGAATGTTTCGCACATAAATAGATCCGTTTTGTCTGTTCTGTGATGAAAATATCTATAAAAGGCTGAGGAAGGCTGCTGTACCCTCTATTTTTACATTTACGAAATTCAACCAGTCAACTAGTCAGCTGAAAACAGATTCGTAGACATTTTTGTCTCGTTTTCGTATATTTTGTAATTGACACAACAGTGAACACATAAACAACAATGGCGGTTTGAAGATGGACAAAAGTGCTGCCACCTATGACGAGCTTTCAGATTTTAATCCCATTTGTATTGGCTCATTTGGTTCCATCGTGCATCGATCACAGTGGTCAATGATTGGTGAAGCAAAGTACAAAATAGATGCCTCTTAGACAGAATAGATGGCGCTAAGTCTCGCTATCAGTGGTCTTCTAAGAAATATATAATAAATCACCCATTTCTTACAAATCGCACCTTCAGAACAGTAGTGACGTATCTCAAAAAATATTTTTTTTGGGAAAACGAAAACAAAGTTTTGAAACTGCAAACTGATGATGATTTAAACTTTGAACTGATTTAATTAATTAATTTTGTATGAAAACCTATCAATTATTTGATTTCTGTAGTGAGTTAAGTTTATCTTTTGTGAAATATGAGCAAAAAAAGATCGTAACTCGATTTCTTAGATTTTTGAGTTAAGTCACTACTATTCTGAAGGTGCGAAATCTGGAATAGGCCGTGGTGTAGTGTAGGTACCATTACCGTGGTTGGATTTGGCTTATGATAACCATAACTTTATTGATGCAAAGTAATGTCTCTTAGTCAGAATAGATGGCGCTAAGAGTCTCACTATCAGTGGTCTTCTAAGAACTAAATGACACAACAGTGTCGTGTCTTTTGGTTTTCACCCATTTCTTAGAAATCTGGAATAGGCCGTGGTGTAGGTACCATTACCGTGGTTGGATAATATTAATGTATTATTATATTATTTGTTTTCATCCAATCGACCGAAAAACAAAAATTATAGGGAAAGGAAACACAGAAAACTTTTTTTACATAATTTATTATTTGTGCTGCTAATACCACTACATTTTGATACTGTAATTAGTAAATTGTGATATGTAATCAAAAGTAATTTATGACAAAATGTATTTTTAACAACCCTGATTTCGAGCTAAATTATTGTTGTTTAGCATTTCATGTAAGTATAGGTACAGAATTTTTTATGAAATAGAGTTTAACTAAACTACTACAAATCGTTATCATAATTTTATAATAGCTATTTACAATAAAATCATTCGGCTTAAAGTGCGCGATCTACATTTTTTTTACATTATTAGATATAAGTACATAGAGTCGTTGACTAGGTTACATTCTTATAATTAGGGTCTTTAAATCAATGAATTAAATTCATTACAATTGCTTTTTTATGTTACACTACGAAGTATTGTTTCTAATTGACTAAACTACTTCTACAGGACTAGGTTCGTGCTTGTGTGACTAGATCCAACGCTTTTTATCATCGTGCAGTACACCATGTAAACGTTTTTGCGGATATGGATAATGACTGATTTTTACAATGTAGCAACACTTGGCTTAGCTGTCAAATAGTTAAAATATAAATCATCGCTCTCTAGCGGTCGACATTTTATTTTGTTACAAAATAATACAATCAAGGACCGAAAACTTTAAATTACACTACAGGTATCGAAGATTTTCGATTACTTCTACGATTAAGGTTACCGTTATCTGGGTAACCAAGAAGAAGAAACATGTTACCTCTATTTAGGTTAATGTTTTAATACCGCTTACTAAAAATTACCTTGATTACAAGAAAGATACAGAATATTTTCTAATGCAAACCGAATGACGCGTTGCCGTGCCGTGCCAAACAGGGCCGTGATTGGCCGGCGTTCGCTGGCGCGCGGATCGACTCGACTCTTTGACACACACAGGCGAATCGTGTCTTTTGGTTTTCACTAATGTCGACGGAACGTTACGAAGATAGAGGTAATTTTAATTTCGGTAACCAGTATTACTGTTTGTATTCAATTTAAGATTTACGGTAACCGTTAAAAGTACCTGTAAAAAAATGTTGAAAAAACCGAAAAAATACCCGTACCTATTGATCATACCGGTTTCGGTTCCTAAATCAATAAAAAAGAATAATGAAGGTGAGATTATTTAAACCCGTATTAAGTAAGCGACTAAAAATTTTGGCAAATTGAGACAGCTCAGTGACCAAACTCACGGTGCGTTATTTTCTCGTGCCCGCTTGCGGGTATTGTGAAAATGTGGAGGTTATAGTCCCGCAACTGCATGCGGGTAGTCGAGCACGGCTAACAGCCAGTTTCTCGAACGAAAATTATCGCAAAATTAATGTGAAAAATGCGCGTAAACTGCTGTGTCAACAACCAACCGCATCATTCGACTTGCGTTTAATTTTGACGCGTCGACAATTTTCGTTTCAGAAACTGGGTGTAAGAATCGCACCGGGAAATCTTAGCCTAAAGGAGTCTGCCCACTACACCGCATCATACCATGACCGTGCTAGGTACGTATCAGGCTAAACAATATTCTTTGTATTGAAAAGTATGAGACAAAGCCCACTAGACCGTTCCGTCTCCGACCAACAACGTCCCGTGCCATGCACGGAGAGTCAAGAATTTTATTGTCGGCGAAAATATTTTGCCGGTGCCGATACGCTCCGTGCATGGCACGCGACGATGTTGCGAAACCGGTGCGCGCATACGGCGAAACGGTGAGCATACGGATTATAATCGCGTATGATGACCGTTCTATATTTTGCCATCGACACGCTAAAAAGAAGAACCCGTTATAAACGGAAAATTTTCTAATAGTTATCGTACAGGCATAGGAAATAATTTTCAACAAAAAAATTCACTCCCTCTTCTTGACTTCACGCGAAAACACAGGTGAAACTACTACAACCGAGAGAATGGGATCCGTACGGATATGACACGCGGATGATACGCGGATGCTGCGGTCACTATAACCGTTATGCACGGGTATGATACGCTGTTAAAACGTTCTTCTAGTCGGCATAGTAAGAAATAAATATAGGTAATTACAGACCGTGTCATGTTTCTTTCCATGTCATGTTTCATTCCGTGCCTGGGGGTCTACTCCCTAAGCACGATGTCCGTACTTTCGGCCGAAGTTACGGACGTTTCCAATCCCGCATCACTTACGGACATAAGATTAGTTCGGTTTACGAACTAAGAATGAATGGCAACGCAATTTTACAGTTGTCCCTACGCTCGATGTATTCTTGCGCGTCCGAAAATTTTAATTTTACACTTGTTTTAACGGATAACTACTTTCGGACGGGCCCGTATCTTCGTTGACGAACTTAGGAAGTAGACGTTCACAGCACGGTCATGGTATGGTACGGTGTAGTGGGCAGACTCCTTTAGTGTATTCATTTGCAATTAATTAAGACTACAGTATGTATTTCTTGTAGGAAGTATTGGCTAGTGCGGCGCCGGTGCGGGCGGGGGCAGCAGGGGTAAAGGCGCGACGCAGGCAACACAGTCTCTATCTGGAAAAGAGAAAAATAAAGTCAAGTAAGTATTTGCCCTAAAGATAGCCCGACTATGACTTTGGCTGATTAGCCGAAGGCCGACTACCATTAGGTTAAAAAAGACCGACTAGTCGGTCAAGCCGACCTTTGCTTTGGTGGAGTTCGGGTGGTGCCAAGAAGGTTCAAGGTTAATTTTGAAAAAAAGTTAAAGTTAACATTGGAAAAGATCCTATTCCTAGATTAAATTAGGGGAGATTAGTCCAAAACCGGGTATGAGGGTAAAACCGGGACAGGGCAGACGGCGCGACGCGACACTGGTACCATTTCCATGAAGTTTTCAACGGCGTTGGTGCACGCTCTACGAAAATAAATAAGAGATTTTTTTTATTGTGAACTATTATTATATTCCTAGGATTAAACAAGTGTTTCATTATACTTGTTAATCAAGGTAAGTGAACATTGTTTTTAGCGTAGATTAAGCATGTATTAACGTGTCAATGCATAAAATTTAAGTTTTGAATGCTTCATGTGCTTAGATGATTTTTGTCTTTGTCTCTGTAAAGTGCGTTTGGGGCTAATATCGGGTATTACCTAATACATTTAAAACTGACATATAACGGACATTTATTATTATTTTATAATTTTATTTGGAATATACGCAAAGGACTCATGCATGGGTGCAACGTCTTAAGGCTCCTGCAAACAGGTACGACATGCGACACGACACAAAGGCATCACTCGTCGCACGACACGCGGTGCCTTTGTGACGCCTGTTTGCAGGAGCCTTTAAACGTAAGAATTGCGCTTATGAAGAAAGTGAAAGTGGTTTCAAGTGCAAAAATATGTGATTTATAAAACAAACTAAATATAGCATACTAAAGTCTATTTATATTCTTTCAACCTTGTGTTTTATTAAATATTTGCCTTAGCGTCCCGATTGTACCCCATGTTCATATAGGTACATAGTTACTGTAAGGTGGATACCAAAAAAAATTATTAACAAAATAGGAGCCTCCTCATCATTTAAAATTGTTTGATGGGCCTCTGCGAGTTAACTTCGGCCCCTCGCCTTCAAAGGTCCGGAACCCCAGGGTCCCGGAATGCCAAGGTAACGACTTCATTTCAATCCCCATATTTATAAGTATAGAAATATGAATTAAGGCGGTTCCCCGACCGAAAGACCTTGAGCGTTCGGTCCTTCACTGACCCGCCCTATCCCGCTCTCTCCGCTCGCTCATTTATCAGAATTCCCAGAATTTCTGAAAATATTTTAATAAAAAAAGAAAAGTGATATCTTGAAATAAAATAAAACGTGAATTATTTAGATTTTTATATTATCTATAGGTACATTAGTGTAATCCTCAAATTAATAGAACGTCATTTTTACAAAAGAGCATACAATCAGTAATTTTAGTATTTTTTTTTACAAGGAGGTTTTAAATGTAATTATAACACATAAAAACAAATAATAACATGCAATGTGATGATAGGATATCGAACATTAAAAATGTGATTTTAGATGTACTTTATTTCTGTTAATTAATGAGTTAATCGCCACTGAATAACGCAGTATCGCCAGGTTTTGCTCGGGGTAGCGCCTTAATTAAGGTGAGTTTTTGCAGACAAGTGGGCGACTAATCGGTTCATCTCTATTTTGAAGCATTTCGATGAGACCATAGCTCAAAGACTTAGACGCGGAATAGCGACTTGGCGAGTGAAGAAAGGTCGTGACTCTGAACCCTGTTGCACTGACATAAACCCACTTTTGCAGAAGCCAATTTTGCGTAATTTGAGGGGAACATTCGTTTCATAGATAATAGCAATAGTGAAGGACGAGACTAGGGCTGCCGTGGTACGGCACGCGCCAATCAACTAACGTTTGACAGTAACCGTACCACGGCGCGTGCCGACGTGCCATTGGAGAGGTTAAAGAGTTCGCTCTCGACGTCTCGAAAGATGATGCCCGTAGCGACTCGGAGCAAGTTCTTAGTTAGTACCAATGGACCCGTACCTTCGTCTATTTTCTTCAACAACGAACTGTCTACTGATGTACCCCTACCTATAACACCTGTGGTGCTATTCTGGAAAGATCCCACCGTGAATATTTAGGTGAAGTGAGCGTGATGTGAACTGTCATCCCACTTACTCTACTAGGGATTGAGCTCACTTCAAACTCACTTCACCTAAGTGCTCACGGTGTGATGTTTACAGAATAGATCGGCAGTACTATCTACGTAATTACCTACGTCCATGATTACATTACTCAGGTAATCACAAAAATAATAATATACCTGTCCTATTACAGGAAAATTCATGTCAAACACATTAATAGACGTAAAAGTAACCTTAGCATAAAAAACAGAACACAACGGAAAAAAACATATGTAGGTAGGTAGAGGTACTCCTGCACCACGAGTTGCAAATGAACCGTTCCGTGACTTCACAAATAAGTGAAATGGACGAGAATATCGATCCTTGTCTCGGGGTACCGGTAACATAATTCGAATATAATTGCGGCTCCCGGTACTGCCAATTAGAGCTTCTACACCAGTAAATATGAACGCGCCATTTAATTACGTACTTACCTTAATAGGTAAGTACCTAATTAAATGGCGCGTTCATATTTCAATGAAAGATCCTATTATTTTTCAATAAAAAATCTAAAAAATGGAAATTATATGTGCATGTTGTTTAATTAATAATAATAATAATAATAACCCCATCGCCGTATCTCTACGTTGACGTCGTGGTGGGGCTTGCGCGCTTCGAACTCTAGGTCTGTGCCGGTAGAGGTTACTTTGCCGGAACAGGTCTAGGGTGAGGAGCCAGACCAAGAGAGATACAGAAACCCGCAGGGCAGCATGTGGCGAGCTGCTGGGCAGTAGCGACCCCACGTACCCTATCTCCCGGGAGAAGTCATGTTCCTCATCTCTGGCTTGCCTTTATTGGCCGGCTGGAGTGAACACTGACGAGAACTGACCTCCCACCCCATTCTTGCCTTTATTGGCTGGCTTGAGTAGAGATTCGCAAGAGCAAACGTGCTCGGAGGAAGGAAGTAGTCCAGTAAGATGCTGGTAGGGATCTTGACCGTACTTCCGGGACTGTCCTGATAGCCGTGGTATACCTCTCCACTCCTCTTAAGCACCTCAAGACATGTTGCCCCCTTGTCGCTACGACACTATGTGCTAGCGACCGTTTCCGGGGGCCCATTGTTGAGTGTGCAAGTCACCCCCTGCCATTTTATCCGTGTATTGTATTTATCACACATTGGTCAGGCAGGGGCCATAGTCCTTCCATAGTTTTAGATAACCAGTCCACTTTAGCCATCCAAACCCATAGCCCAATTTTTTTTTGTCTCCATATTCTGCAATAGTCCTACACCATCCGGGGGTTGTCCTTGGGTGCACTTGCATAGTACGCACAGGGATAATCGTCGGTTAGTGCCTCATTTCCATTGAAAGCCTTGGCCCGCGAGGTTGTCGACATGTGGGATGTGGACTCAGCGATCATTGTGCCGATAGTCGTTACAGCCAATGGCTTAATTGCCAAGAGCCTCGACCAACACCTAAGGAGGCTCTCGTTGGGCAGCTGGATTAAGGGCTTGATTCAGAAAGCGGTACTTCTGGACACGGCTCGCATTGTTAGGAGGTTCCTCTCTCTAGAGCCCTGACCGCCGGTAGCTTGGACCCTGTTCCCGATACCGGTGGGCTACTATTTTTTATATTTTTAAATGTTTTTTTATAATCTTTATATTCTAATATTTAAAAATATAATTTATATGTATTTAGTTTAATAAAGGAAATAATAATAATGTTTTATTGACATAAATAGGTTGATACATCAATTGAAACCCTGGCTCCTGAGCTAGGTGGCACCTGTGTTACAGGAGTCAGTGTCTTCACTCGTTTGTGGAACATAAACAATTTATGCAACAAAATTAAAACTAAAATGTAGTTAAACAATTAGTGCAAACTTGCTCTCATGTGATAGGATTATGTGTCCATGTGTTGTGTATGTATGTGTAAGTGTGATGGTGTGTATGTGTGATGATGTTATGATTTGTGCGTGTGTTTCTCTGTGTGACAGTGCTTGGTGGTTGTGCTTTTAGATTATATCAGATATATTTATCTACCTTATAATTTATTTATTATGATTATTGATTTTTGACTATATTTTCTGTTTGTGAGTAATCAAGTGTTTTAAGCCAGGTGCTTATTTTCATCTTCGCTTTCTTTTTAGTTAGTGGGTTGAAGTCGAGAACTTTATTTAATTTATTATATATATAAATAGCTAGGTATAGGTGTTGCCGTCGAGCGGATGCGGTATTACATTTTACTGAGCGACATACATTACCGATGGTTCTTTTTAGTTTGTTCGTATGATTTACCGGTGTAATTTCATGTTGTTTCAAAGTGAGATTCTGTAGAAATAATTGTCTTACTGTAAGTACTTGACAGCTTTCATATAGGCTTTTTGTAGGGTACCGGTAGGGTTTGAAGGTCATGACTTTTAATAGGGATCTTTGTGCTCTCTCGAGGTGTATCATGTATGTTTTACAGGCCCCACCCCAGGCCGTGATACAATAACCAACAATTGACTACTAGAGAAAGATACACTGTCCGGAGTAGCTCCAGATCGCATACGCGTCGAAGATTTTTAAAAGCCCATATAAGTTTCCTAACCCGGGAAGAAGTTAGTTCAATATGAGGTCGCCAACTGAGTCCCTCATCTAGAATTACGCCCAGGTATTTTATAGTCTTTTGTTGTGTAATTGGAGCGCATGAGCACTGAAGACTGTTATTGGGGTCATGACAGAAGTGGGCCTTAAGACTTATTACCCCGGGTTTAGTTTTAGCGAAAGTAAACTGCAGAAATGCGGTTTTCGAAATATTAAGCGTTAGTAGATTTAGTTCCAACCAGTGAATTATTTTACGTAACCCCAACTCTGCAGCTTGACGCGTCGCGTCCCAAGTCTCTCCATAAAATACTAGAACGGTGTCATCTGCGTAACTGAATATTTTTCCGTTAGTAAGAGACTGCTGGCATAGGTCATTTACATAAAGCAAGAAGAGGCTTGGGGACAGGCAGCTACCCTGGGGCACACCGTAGTCTATTCTTGCTTCACTACTAATAACTTTGCCGATCTTAACTTTTTGTGTCCGGTTATTAAAAAAGTCTGTGAATATATTTAGAGCCCGTCCCCGGATCCCAGCATGCTCCAGCTTGCTCACAAGGGTAAGAATACTCACAGTGTCGAACGCCTTGGCCAGGTCCAGGAAAACACCCAGACATTTTTGCTTTTTGTCAACTTTTTCAGTGACGTAATCTGCAAGTTGGTTAACCGCGTCTATGGTGCTTTTCCCAGACCTAAAACCAAATTGCGCATCCGATATTAACTTGTTGTGCTCTAGATACTTCATGAGTCTTCGATTTAACAATTTCTTTAATAACAATTGGGGGTTTATGTCATTACTTAAGTATTTTTCCAGGTACAAATAAAGAGTGTGAGTGTGGGTGTGTGGGAAGGTGTAGCATATTAGTTTTTACAAAAGTTGTAGGAAGGCTGACAGAAGGATACAGTTAGGTTGGACAGCCTTGCCAGGTCTTGGGCCAGTGCGCCCGGCCCGTTACGTCAAACGGTTTCGGGACGAGGACACTGACAGTCACGTTGTTTCACAAGTTTGGGGTCTTTCGTGGCAAAATAAAATAATCTACCTACTTATTAAACGTCTTAAATTCAGTCACTGACAGACAACGCACAGCCTAAACCACTGGATCTAGAAGCATAGCAATTTGAACATGGGTTCCTTTTATGTATAACCAAGGAAGGATTTTTAGGGTTCCGTAGGCAACAAGGAACCCTTATAGTTTCGCCATATCCGTCCATCCGTCAGTCTGTCCGTCCGCGGCTTAACTCAAAGACTCTTAGTACTAAAAAGCTATAATTTGGCATGAATATACATATTAATCACGCCGATAAAGTGGTCAAATAAAATCATGAAAAAAAAAATTTTGGGTACCTTTTGTACACATAAAGTGGGGATGTTTTTTTTTTTCTCGTCTACCCTATGGTGTGGGGTGCTGTTGGATAGGTATTTCAAAAATATTGCTAGTTTGTGAAAACCATTTTTCAATTAAGGGATCCGTTTCTGAAATATATTAAGCTTCAAAGTGCTAATTTTTGTTAGAGTCAAGTGTGTGTGTGTGTGTGTGTCCCCTGCCAGCTAAACGGTAAGTTTTGGATATGTGAAAAAATTCACGATAGTGGTATTAATACAACTATACAGGGTGTAAGGGACAGCCCTCCGCAAACTAACAGGGTGCATTCAGCTCCTTATTTTGAATCATATTCCACCGGAAATATTCTCAGGAAAATTTTAATTTTTTTATCGTATTTTCAGTTACTATTCCTTTATTTTAATAATGTAAATTTAGATTCTCTGTACGCAGCCTCCATTTATGTAAAAAAACAGCTATAATAAAAAAAAAACAGCAATAGATGTTGAAATACTCGGCGGCCGAAGGCTTGCTGCACTGCCGTTTACTACGCGCGTTTTGCCTCGGTAGTACATTGCGTGTGAGGAAATAAAACAAATCTGGTTTATTGGATTCTCATAACGTTCCTGAAAAAATTTTATGTGCCGGACATCTTAGTATGATATACTGAATTCACCCCATCATTCTGCGGAGGGCTGTCCCTTACACCCTGTATACAACGAAATTAAAAGGAAAACTATCACAGCTAAGTAGGCAAGTTTACGAGTAATAGTCGACCAACTTACATTTGCAGTTGGAATGTATGTGAAAACACACACACACGCACTTGGCCGGTTTTTTTAATAATTCGCCCGCTTATGGGGTTAAAATAGGGGAAGAAAGTTTATATGGAAGTTCGTCATTGTTTCTTGTTTTTACAATAAACCTCTTAACGCAGTATTATTTTAATCTTACTTGAGTGTGGGAAAGAGATAGAACTAGACGTCCTGTATAGGTCCATCTCTTTCTCACACTTAAGTAACCTTAAAATAATAGGTACTGCTTTAAGAGGTGGTGGTTACTCCCCAGTCGTCTTTACACTATCTGAGATATTGCTCAAACGGAAATCTATCTAGAAAAAGGGTCGATAACTTACACTTACCACGATCATGCATATAATGCAGCGAGGGTCGCAGATCGGGCAGCCTCCACGGCTCGACCCTGGTCTCCTCATCCCTCTCCACCTTGGGCACCAGTCCACTCCAGCAGTTCTCATCAGGTCGAGGAGTTGGGACGCTGCTGATGGGCCAGGTGCATGCCTGTGGAGGGAAACATCATTGTAATTAGAAAGAGCCCTGCTAGATAAGTACTGTAGAGGTTTAGTTTGCATAGTTTAGCCAACCAACCTTCACAAACATTCTGCGTTCTTGGCAAAATATTAAGAGACTAGCTGTGCCCTGCGACTTCGTTCGCATGAAAGTCGTAAGATACACAATGTTTGTCGGTGTGAGCAAATTATAACGTAAAACGGAACACAACGTTTAGTGACATCATCGCCCCACTCAGAGAATCAATTTTGAGTTAACTATGGGAAAAGTTTTTTGCGATTTCTGACTTTTCTAGTACTCAGACCTTAATTGGTCCGAGAGTTTTTTGATCCTTATAAGAAACAAGATCGATTGGCATCAAAAAAAGTTATTGTGAAATCTGTGAATGGGGATCAAAATTTCTCAAAAAAATAAGGACAGTCTCCTAAAACCGTTTTCCTGTAGCTACCACGGTTAAGGCACCTGCCCTTACTGACACATCTCAAAAATCCACCCTGGGTACTTTCTTAAGCATATAGTAAAAAGCTGTTATTTTGACATTACAAACAAACACTTTATTTTTATTTTATTTGCACAGAAAAACACTATTTGTTATTTAGAATGATAGAAAAATCATCACGGACACAACGACGGAGACGGACGGAATCATCTCGGACGTTGATGTAAAAAAGTAATTTATTTAGGACTAGCTGTGTCCCGCGACTTCGTTCGCGTGGAAGTCGCAAGATACACAATATACTGACATAACAGCCACATTTTAGTAAAACTCCCTCGTCCCCGACTCGCCGCGTTGCATCGCTCGCCCGCGCTATTACTTCGTTTCCGCTTAGTGTTCAATCCTGGCTTGCAGTCCTGTCACATGCTCACACGCAGCACATGTTAGTGCTGGTCACATGATACCACATAATTTTAAGCCAGTACCACTGCAGTGATTAAGGTAACAACACGTTCTTGAAGTAAAATGAACTGCATTCGTAATCCAGTACTAGCTTCGCCCGCCACATAAAGCTAGTGCACAAGCCAGGATAGTAAAATCAGTGGTGGGGGTGCTACTAGCTCAAAAAATAGAACCCCATTCTATTAAAGTATCCTAGTTTGAGACGCCAGCTTACTTAATACTTTACTAGCTTTCTCAATGAAACTAGTTCTGTTTACATGAAGCTAAAGTTACTAGCTTGCTAGTTTACGAACACTAGCTTACTATCCTGGCTTGAGAATCTAGCGTCGTGTATCTCGAGCATTAGCAAGTGATTAACCGCTATTTATACGTATAGTTTGCATCAACTCGGGCTCGCTGATACTTTGCAATCTGACAAAAATTGTTGTCTACATTTGAAACTAAATCCTCGCGATATTAAAACATTTTCAGGTCTAGTGGAGTATGTAAAAGAGTCGATAACTTATTGACATCGGAATTTCACACAACATGGAAAATTCTTATCTAAAATCACGCATGCAGTGCAATCATAAAAGTCAGTGTACACAATAAACGGCGTACTCCACACGATTCGTGACGAAAACACGCGTTTTCGATTACAGTCACGAGAGCCTATCTATCTGATGGGGCACGGCACTTGGAACTGCCCCTTCATCACTATCACTTAACTAATAACTACCGTTATGCCATTACAGCGATTTTTATTGTTTGTCAAAGTTTATTCTTATCATTTTCTATTGACGTTACCATTCTCCTAAACTCCACAACGGATTTTAATAGATACTGTTTTCACCACCAATTAGAGAATTTATTTCGGAAGGCTTATGTATTGTGTAAGTGGGGCTTGTGGCTAAATGACAATAGCCACACGGGTCGATCGATCAGGTTAAGTCCGTGGATGAGTGACCATCATTACATAACAAGACCCCTCCGTGCCTCGGAAAGCACGTTAAACCGTAGGTACCGGCTGTCATTCGTCGATCTTTGACAGTCGTTAAGGGTTGTCAGAAGCCCGAAAGTCTGACAACCAGTCTTACCAAGGAGTATCGTATTACCCAGTAACTGGTTGTGGAGGTCAGATAGGCAGTCGCTCCACGTAAAATACTGGTATTCAGCTGCATCCGGTTAGACTGGAAGCCGATCCCAACATCGTTGGGCAAAAGCTAGGCAGTATGATGATGATGTATTGTGTAAGTACATAAGCATATAACACTATGCATTTATATTAAACTTACA
This sequence comes from Fissipunctia ypsillon, assembly GCA_947568875.1. Lineage (NCBI taxonomy): Eukaryota > Metazoa > Arthropoda > Insecta > Lepidoptera > Noctuidae > Fissipunctia > Fissipunctia ypsillon. Next base: position 4,986,162 of record OX387655.1, read on the forward strand.
TATAATAAAGAAGTTACGTTGTTTTGTCAACTCGTAAAAAGCGTGCGAAGCAAGTATCACTAAAGAATTTATTTGATTAGGTTCACAACAATTAAATACCTACACTAATACAAACATATAATATATTTTTAAAAGTAAAATAACAGTGCATCAGTTATAGGTAAACACAACATGCATAAAACATTGTCTAAAGACAACCAAACCATTTTTTCTTTTTTACAATATACCACTTCATATTCTCCAACTGTTGACCTGCGTAAATTTTATTATCAAAATAACTTTAAACGATATCCGTATAACTTGTGTTTTTTATTACGTTGCTCTGTATGGTTGTCTCATATTCATGCAATATAGATTATTAATATTATAATGAATCAGATAAATAAGCTAACTTAGTAATAAGCGCTAATATTGATAAATTGTTATCATATGTAAAAAGTTACATTTAAATGAAATTAAAACTTATGACTAGTGATAGGATATTCGGATGCATATTTACCTAAAGTTGAGGTGTTGGATAATATGGAATGCACTTTTGTATCGAAAAAGTCCCGGGATTCCGGGGTCTACAAATTGAGAGTTTTGATAATAGAATCGAATGTACATATATATACGTATACTTACGTTCAGGTGTTGGCTAATATGGAATGCACTTTTGTATCGATCGTAAAAGTCTCGCGATTTCGGAATTGATACATTTAGTACTTTTTGATTATATAATCGACAGGCACTACCCTTTTTCTACACCCATATATTTGCATCGAGGTTAAAAATAAATTTCATATAATAACAAGCATAAGAATAGTTATGTGATCCCGGTACTTTATAATAAATAATACCACATATTTAAGAAGTTATTTTCATACCATGTATTTGATTAGTTATGCATTCCCAGATTTTCTGGAATCCCCGGGATTTGTAAAAAATTATGAAGCCGCTTCCATAATTTCCTAGTTAAAAATTGACTTTAGGTAAATATGCAACCGATTATCCGATCTCTGCTTATGACTGATGAATGACACACAAACTGCATTTTAAAATAAAATACAATGTATAAGGAAATGAATATTGTCTTCGAAATGTGGAAGTATACAAAACATCTCTACGTATTTTCGCGATCAGATATTTTTATCTATATGCAGTATTCTAAGATAGAACTTTCATAGCTTATGTAACAACCACGTGTTTGTTATTTAAGTTACGAAAGCTATCTATGAGACGCGACCACAAAACGACCCTTACACGGCCGATTTGTGAGAAAAAATACGGTACAGCGAATTACAATTATATAATGACATTGCCAAGCTGTTGATCGACTCTTCACGTGACCAGAGAGCTGGCCAATTTTTAGGTCAAAGATTCAGCATTGCCATCCAACGTGGCAACGCTGCCAGCCTTTTGGGCACTTTTCCCACAAACAGCGATGTGGACGAATTTTTTGATGACAAACGAGTTCTCTTTTTTGCCTTTATGTCCTTGTACATAACAATATATATTTTAGTTTTAGTAGATAATCAATTTAAAATGCAAGTTAATTATCCACAAAATACAATGAAATCTTTCATAACCATGTATACAGTTGCGGTAGTATCATGCAGTGTTGCATTGACACTTGTCAAACTGCAAATGTTGAGCACCGTTGACCAGTTTGCGAGCGAACAGATAGTGACATTACGAACAAAGCTCACAGTAATTATTGTTGTTTGATTTAAAAGCCAATGCACTGGCGACAATATGTTGACCATGGAAGGTTTTAGAACTGACTTCTCTGAAAATGATTTGTCGTAAATTAGGACCATTTTTTTGTGAAAAGTATTTTACGAAATAGTTACGTATGTACAAAAATGCTTTCTGGCATGTAAAACATTGGGCTCTGGAATGTCAATAAGTCTTCGCGTCTTTGACGGCAGATTGATTATACCTATGTGATTGCTGTCAACGATATCCGCGAAGACATTAGCGAAACTTGATGTGACGTTTGTTATTTCATGTTCCTTACCGTTAACGATGTTAAAATTAACAGGGTTATCAACGCCCTTATATCTATAAATATATCTCCATTTATAACCGCTTTGATTTCTTATTAATTAATCTGTCTTTCCCGTATCTCATAGCCATGGGAAAAGAAGAAATATGCAGGTATATTAAAACCCGATTTTATTTAAAAGACCGTCGTGTGTGAGTATGTTCATTCAGACAAGATTTTGATCGTCCTCAGTAAGTATTCAATTAAACAAAATAGCTAAAATAGTTACCTTCCTACGAAACTTAACTAGCTACGTAGCTACGCCGTAGCACTCTGCTACGAGCGCCTACGAACGTCTTCAAAATCACACACAACTTTCTCCTGAACATTTCTATACACTGACAACTCTATGTCTGTCCTACTAAACTATTCATCGCCGGTTCCATATAAATATTACCGTTACGTGGCGTCGAGTCACGTAATACGTTAAATAATATATCGTAGTTCGATTAACATACTTCCATGTGTCGCGTGCCAATGAGTGCTTCGAATTAAACCTTCTATTTGTTAGTTACGATTTCAAAAGGTATTTCGTTCTAGATATGGGTAGTTATTATTGGCTTAGATTTGTTGAATGTTTGGAATATTATACGTAAATTCGGTTTAGTTGCTCATGTGTCGATAGTAGTAATCTGGTTATCGGTATTTTATGTTTTATACCAAGTTGTTTTGTAATTTTGGTGCAAATGTAGCGGTAAGTTAGCAAAGTCTCGAGTCTATAAATGATGATTTTACAACCGAAAATAAGACAAGTAGAACAGGCAAACATTCTTTAATACCATGTTTTATGTTTTAAAAACAAAACATAAAAGATGTTTCAAACGTTTTTCTAAGTTTGAATTTTCTCTGAAATGCTAAAAAGTTGCATGCATTTTTTCGGTCGCTACGAAGTAGTGGTAAAGCCAGCTATCAAGTCAACAATAAATCGAATGCACAACAAGAAAAAAGAACAAAAATAAAAACCATTTACGCAAAAATAATGACGTCACGACTAACAAAAGACTAGGGGCATACATTTTCGCGGCCCACAAGCGAACAACAAAATTAATGTTCCGCACACGGCGCTACCAATAAAAACGGGCGGGCCAAAATGCCAAATCCCAAATGAGGTAAATAAAAAAAATATCGAAATGTCACAACGACATTTAAATAACGGCACTGACCGAATCTGTTAGGTTTTTGTTGTAATTTTGATGGAATAGAAATGAGTAGGTAACTGAAGTTATTTGGTATGTTTTTTTTTGGGATTTAATAAACAGACGAAACATTCTGATTTCGTATTCATTTTTATTGCATTTCCTTCTGTCATCTTCAAAGGTTTGTGGTTAAAAAATATATGTTTCAATAAGAAATTTAATTACCGTGATTTCACGTACCTGCGAGAACATTTTTAAAACTTAAAATATAGTATTATAAAAACTTTGGCATACAAAATAATTAGGTATTGGGTTTTCATTCTAGTCTGATATCGGCTTTCAAATGCAGAAAGTAGATGTAATAAATTCTAGTGTAACTTCTATAAAATATTATGTCATTATATCAACCAAGTACAACAGCTAAAATCAGAAGCCCATTTCCCGTAACTAAAAATGTTCAAAATCTTGTCGCAATCTCATCTCAGCGACAATCAAATGTCAAAAACTTGCCAAAAATGTAGGGAAATTTTAGGTATTTCTGACATATTGAGACTGAGATCAGACTGTGAACGTTCTTAAAATTACGGTAATTGCATACCAGACTTGACAACATTCGAATTAAGGCTTTCAAAGCAGCTTTTGTTCCAAACGATTTTCGATTCCCATGAAAATAAAACACTATCTAACAATAATAATCACCCAACTTTTAATATTATTCCGATAAAGATCTCTTTGTCACTAATGTATGGACACAAATAATTTGATTGTAACTACCATGCGTTAGAATATCATTGAATTATTGATGCTATAGACTTTTGTTTAATAAAAGAAATGTAATGTTGTTTAAACAGAGTAATTTGTTCTAAGTGTCACTTGTTTACCGAAAAGAAATGTTATAGGTACGTATTGGAACGTGTAACGCGACACTTGTGTGTAGGTTCTAAAAAGGATGTTTATCAACTTCACTTCCTTGTGGATTTATTCCTCTAATATTAGAAACTGTAGATATTATTTGGAATTTAATTTATCGTTCTCGAGATGCAGACCTTTATAATAATTTACGAGGAATCGCCCAGTTATATTTAAAGCGAACGCGTTTTTCAGAGAAAGTCTATAATCATTTCCAGCTTAGATGCAAAAAATAAATCAACTTTGTAGTTTTCATATTGAAAGACTATCTATAAATATTACACAAAACTCGCTTCCGAATAATGCTGCAGTCGTATCTAGTATGCAAAGCTCAAGCTATTGTAATATTTAAATAGTTCAGTAGCAGGTCACCAAAAAGCTAAAAAACGTTATGCCATCTGGTACACGCTGGGAAAACTAACACACCCAAGCTGTATTGTCGTTGTATATGCAGAATGACATTAAGGTCACAGCCCACAGCCTAGTTTTTAGACCAGCAGCTAAAACAAACAGCTCTTCCATTTAAATGGAAATGCCTGTACACACGACAGACAAAGTTAATTTTTGATTAGGTTACAACCAACATCGGATCGAAGTTCAAACACAATTAATACAAAACGACGTCATTGTCGTGACGTCAGCGTGTGAAGCGTGTAATTAACTGGGATACGTTAGTGTCCCCCGGGACCCGGGACGCGGGACGTAGGCCATCCCGGGGGGCGACACTGTTGCATTGCGTACAATCAATTGTTTAATAAAATTCAATTACGAGGTACGGCATTGCCTTGGGCTATAATAACGCATACAATGCATAGAAATATGAAATAATTAATAATAGGATGGGCGACAAAACTTTGATTCAAATCCAACAAAGCAAATTGGTGTGGTCCTTCGAATCGAACCAGAAACAATAAAATATTTCAATGAAAAATCAAATGAAGTCAATTTTAAACAATTTATTGAAAAAGCCGCACTTATCAAAAGCAGGAGCTTCCTAAATGATTAAAGTAGGCAACTCTAAAATTAACTTAATGTAACTCATATTCTGTATCACGATCCTGAAAACGCAACACGCCTACAACCCAAACCAAATACGAAAGGAAGTACCAGCAACAACAGAAAATTCACTCAACAAATCCCATGTATACTTGTAACGCATCACGAAACCCAAACATAATCTCTACGTGCCTAAAACAAAGTGGCGCGGTACAGCGAGTGATTTATACCAACATCAAGTACTACAATTGAATCGTTTGGCACAATCCGCCTGAAGTATCTATTAGGGACGTGAGCCGGTTACCGAACTCGCACTAACGTACAAAAGTATTTATGTGTTGGTACGAAACTGAGATTTTTTTTCTTTTTCTTTAATGTTCGCCCCGAGGATTACGTCCATTCGTCTTTTTGAAGAGATAGGTACGGTTTTGGGTTGGTTACTTTGTGTTTTGGTGGTTACCAGTAGATACCTATGTCGTGGTGTTAAAATAGTGGTTCTTTCTTCGTCGTAGTTATCTTACTTTACTCTATTTTTAAGTATTTAATGTTAAGCCTGGGTTTCCTTTAGGTACTTCTTTACCAAGAAAAAATATTTTGCTTTTGACTGAACTAGAGACAAATCGAACTTTAAAAACGTGTAAGGCTTGTTGCGTATACCAATCTTAATCACCATAATACCTATTTAACCAAAACAGGATCTTAGTATACATATGTAGATTTGTTTTTATGTGTAAAATGTTTCATTTTTAAACAGACACTTTCTAAAGACGATCCTAAATAAATACAAAACGAGACCATCTCTCAAATGTCCACTAATAATTAATTAAGCAGAGGGATGTACCGTTTTAATTCAATAACTTGTCGACGAGGACTTAAAGTATTGGAGCTTATGATAGAGTGTCGAGTGCCTGTTTGTGAACGCGCCCTAATTTGAACAGCGCGCGTGGCAGGGCTGCCTCTAACGTTTTTAATCACATTTGTTTGTTGATCATTATTTTAATAGAACGTAAACACTTAAGGAGTGGTTAACTTAATCGCTGAACAAAAATGTAAAACATGTTAGCTTGTAAATTAAGTATGTGAAAATAATATGCTTACTGGATATGGATACCCTATTAACGTTTACTTAAAACGCACTTATCCGTAATTATGATCATCATTTCTTTTATTTAAAAACAATATACCGTTTGAATATTTGAGTCATTTTGCAACAAAACCCTCCCAAAATAAGCGACTTTAAACACTAAGTACATGCTTAATTTAAAAAGTACACCTCTCTACACGATCAATCATTTAAAATTCAATTCAAATACCGTTTCACCTGCCCATACAATACTTAAGCCAACATCCATCCAATATGGACAAAAAGCCCTTATGTCCGGACAATGGATCGATCCAATAAGCGGAGAGCCCCGGGCGTGAACACTAAGCCGATCCCATCTAGACTAGTCTGTCGGTTCTGGATCCGATTTGGCGATTACATTTTAATCCCAGTTCTGATTTGGCAATCTATATTAATTGTTTTGTTAGAACTATGACGTAATAGGTAGGTAGGTATGTAGAGTCGAGGATGACTGATTTGGCTTGAGGCTCCTTTGGCTATTAGATTGATGAAGTCAATGGATTTGTGATGTATTTCTCTTCAATCTTTATAATGCTATATGAAGTTTGTTGTCTGTGTGTCATTATGTTTGTAGTCATTATTATACATTTCGACATCACTTGATTGATTTGATACAAGACAGACAAATGTTTACTTTGTTAAAAGTTTTAAATTGATTAAAAATCAAATATGCTCTTGTGGATGTTATATACAAAGTATCAAACCCATCCAGAAAAAAAAGGTAAATGATTAATAAAAAAATAAATGAATTGAGTGTGAATCTATTTTCAGTTATATAACTAAACACTTCGATCTACAAACTAGTTAAATTATTTCTGCCGTGTACTTGAAAATGTCAGCAATCACAAAACGTATATCCATTAAAAAACTATTAAATATGTCAAATCACATTTTCCTCTATATAAACCACAAAATTGAACATTATTTCCATCCAACATTTCAATCCATTAGTTTTACTTACTCCGAAACAAAATAACATCCTAACCAACACAAAAACATCTCTGTGCCAACCTTAACGTGTCCTTTGAAGGGATTAATCGTAGGGTTCTCGAGGCGCGTTAATTACTAACGTTTACGTCAATCATTAGAGGCAACAACCTTTTATTCACAAGCTAATACCCATTCAACACTGGTAAATAACTTATTTACGATCAGAGCCTACAGGATTTACTTAGAGCTGTGTTATTAATGTTGTTGTAGATGTAATCAATACTGTCATGTTATTCAAGGTTAGGTTACGTAGGACTTAAACATAACTGGCAAAATATAGGTGAACGAAGCACTTCTGCCTGCCTGTTCGGGGACTACATGGGTGATGTTATATAATGTTCAACGTAGGTAATATTATAATGTTTTTTTCGTAGTTCGATAAAGTTAAAAACAAGTAAGGATTGACGGTTCACGTGACATATATTGAGTAATTTGAATCTTTAGAAGATAGATCTTAACTTTGAAATGTTTCCTTTCGCTTTGTTACAAGCTGCAATAAATTAATAATTAGGTAAATAGGTATTTCCAAAGGTATCTAATAAAAAAGTGAAGTAAAGACGAAAAGCAAGCTCAGTCACTATTACCGTCTGTAAAGCTAAATCACCAAAGCTTACTCAATGCTCAATATATAAAAAAAAGAAAACTCCAAAAACTCGTACCGCACGGACACTAAAACGTAAATCCGCAATTAATTGGGTCCACGAAGCCGATCGCTACTAAATTAAACATTTTCTCTTATTTAAAACCGAAATGAAGTTCATTTGAATTCGTCCCGCCAGTAATTACAGAGTTTACGACGTGCAAAAGCCTGGAATGGCCAGCCATTTTGTAAAATGGCGGCCAAGTGTACTCCTCTGGGAGGATGACGGACACCGTTTGAAATTAAATGGCTAATCTTTAGGCGAATAAAATTAATCAATGCATTAATTACACAAGTTTTCTTGGTTTTAGAATTTTTTTATATGTAAATGGGTGATTAATTACTTTAAAAAAATTTAAACAATCCATTGAGAAATCCGTTTCTCTTTTATTTAGAGTTTGATTCAAAGACTTACATAGAACTTTCATTTGAGATCATTGTTTTATGTTGAACCTTCATAGCGTTAATATTTAACCAGGAAAATCTTGCACGGTTACCGGGTTACTCTTTTCAATTCTATAAGCCGCACACCTAAGAGTCATATTGTCCGTTTTTATCCCACCTTTCATTACATCACAAATCCGTTCTGCAAAATCCAGCAGAGCACCTTGAAGTCTAAATAGGTGAACAAAAAAAACTAATCACAACGATTACCGAGTTACAGACAAGGTGATTGGAAAAATTTTCCTCTTCCAACTTTTTAAATTGGATCTAACTCTCCGTTCGCTCGAGCTCAGAAAAATCCAACTCAAGTGGATAATACGATTCACTCAATACTATTAAATTGCATCTTTGAGAAACGTTTACGTAAGTTATAAAAGGATTGGACTTATTTCTACTGACTTATTCGCGAGTATTGAGTGGTCTTTCCTTAGTACTTAGTTGATTTTGTGTAGGTACTATCGGAGAATAATAAAAGATCTATAGCAAAACTAAATTATAATCGGCACTTAGTATTTAAACTTCTACAATATTACATTCTTCGTCTAAGTAATTTGCTATTTCAGACGAACACAGAATCTATGTATTTTCAACATTTCATAATATTTCTGTCCTTCCTACTAAGTGAGTTATAATCAGAAATACACAAAGGTGACTCCACCTTCTATACAGGCGGGCAGGGACATCGACGCGTGACCTATTGCCATGGATTCAGTACATGATTTTGGACCCCCTGTGATGAAATTTTTCGTTGGTTATTTAAAAAAAAAATGTTGTTCTATATTTTTTATCCGCGTAGGTGTTGCACTTGTCTATGAAACAGTTGATTTTCAGAATCATGTACTGAAACCATGGAGGTTGCCCGTCGATGTCAAATTATTCGTAATTGCTCCTACCGCTGTTTGTCTCTGCATCACCCAAAGGTTGGCTGGTAGAAAGTGCCTGTGGCATTAAGTCCGCCTCTGTACATTTGTGTGCTGAAGTATTAAATAAAAAAGTATTTAAAGTCACTTACCACATCTCTAGGCTGGTCTTCCTCCGTCGTTTCTATATCAACGCTCTCATCACTGTCTCGGTCACTCTTGGGCGACCTCGCCGGTGATGAGGGCGGTGGTGACCGCAGCGGTGACCTAGTGTGTGATGACCGGCGCGGCGATGATGAGATCGGTGACCTAGATGATATGCTAGATTTAAAAAATAAAACTCATCTGTTTAAATTGAGGTAGAAAACGGCACATTTTGTACGAAAAAAAGACTGCCTTTATATATCTCACACTTGATAAATGTAATTAATCGTTGCTATTTTAGAGTAGTTTGGTTCTTCTCAGGCCAAAGGACTAAACCGTTTGGTCTTTTTTCCAGTTAAAAGACAACTTTTCATTCACAATGAAGGAAAATTATTGCTTTAACAAAATTCAAGTTAGACATTTTTAACACTGCACAGATTACCTTGAGCTATTAATTAGAGCCAATGCTTACTCTGTAAGCTTCAAGAACTTCTGTCTTCTCAACGTACCTGGTTGGAGACCTCGGAGGAGACATGACAGGAGACAGCTGCGGGGACTCCAGTCTGTGTCCCCTCACCGGACGGAAAGCTCGGGGCTCCTCTATCGAGTTCACGCTGCTCAATGCCGTTAGTGCACCTGTATAGACGATAGTTCTGGTAAGTATGTAGATGCTGATTGAGATTCTGTAGAAAAATCCAGCTAGAGAATGCCTCGGTTATTTGCGTACCTACTTAACTACCTAAGTTATATGTGAGAGAGGGGCTCGTGGCTAAGTAATAACGGCCGCACGGGTCGATCGATCAGGTTAAGCTACTCTTGCCGCGGTTGGTCCATAGATGGCTGACCATCTTTACATATCAAGACTCCTCCGTGCCTCGGACAGCACGTTAAGCCGTTGGTCCCCGCTGTCATTCGTGGATTTTTGACAGTAGTTACGGATCGTCAGAAGCTCGAAAGTCTGACGAGTCTTACCAAGGGGTATCGTATTACCCAGTAACTGGGTTGTGAAGATCAGATAGGCAGTTGCTCCATGTAAAATACGGGTATTTAGCTGCGTCCGGTTAGACTGGAAGCCGACACCAAAATAAGTAGTTGGGAAAATGTTCGGCAGATGATGATATGTATTAAAAGTCTCAAAGCTATAACGAGCAAATATGTTTATATTTCGTCGACTCTACAGTCTAGATATAGATACATAAATAGGCATATGTCGCAGCCAACTAGCTTAATTAGCCTTTCAGTTAATAGCCTAGTCTTTTAACTAAATGGCGCCTTTCAACTAGCAGTTTTAGTGATATTTATTATATGTAGGTTAGGTTGGAACTGTGACCAACCTCGCGCGAACCGAATTAGTCACAGTAACTAAGCCAAGGTACCCCAACCAAATGGGTTAGGTTAGGTTAGAACTGTGACCAAACACGCGTGAGCCGAGCGAGAGAAGCGAGCGCTGCCGCGGCATCGGCCGACGAGCGCTACCTCCAAAGGCTAGGCTGTTAACTAAACGGCTAATTAGTTGGCTGCGACATTGCATTTTGTTGACGTGCGTTTGTCTTCGTAGAAAAGCTTACATACTGACGTACGATACGTATAGATACGTAATAGTTCCGAGTATTATAGATACATAATATCATTTCGAATCCGAGCACTATGCAATCAACCAATATCGTGTCTTTTAAAACTCAAAAAAACCGGCCAAGTGCGTGTCGGACCACGCACAATGAAGGTTCCGTAGTTGAGATGAATTTATCCTAAAAACAAACCGATCATTGTAGTTGAAAAACTTGTACCCCCATACATCGATATACGTCACAGTCAATTCTCCAACTGCAAATGTAAGTTTGTAATCACAATAAATATTTTTTTTATGTGATAAAACTACAAATCAAGGACTTTCGGACTTTTTCCTTTCAAGTAAAGGAAAAAGTGTGTGTGTGAAAAAGTGCTGTGAGACCTCGCTTCTTGCCAAATTTCATGATTCTAGGTCAAGGGGAAGTACCCTATAGGTTTTGATTTATTTGCAAGTATCACAATATGCCGTATACTAGGTCGTATTTTTAATCGCGTTGACCTAGAAGCTCGATTTTATTAGAGCTCCAAGGGACGGTAGACTTACATATTTAATAAATTAAAATATTAATTTCAACTCGACACCTCCACGCATTCTTGAGAAAAAGGCTCTTGACAGACTGACAGTCAGACAGACGGACAACGAAGTGATCATATAAGGGTTCCGTTTTTCCTTTTGAGGTACGGAACCCTAAAAACATCTAACAATTCTCCACTCACCAGGGGTCCACAAGGTAGGCTTCAACCAAGGTATAGCATACGGCAGAGGCAGCCTGGCCCCCCACACATAGTCAGCCAGGCGAGGCACGGGTGCATGGGCGCTGGGAGGACTTGCCGCTGGTCTCTTGGCCTCTGTGCTACCTTCCGGCTCTGGCCTGCGAAGAGGAACTCTTCTGAAGCACAATTTAAGGCTGAACTATTTAATTCGATTTTTGTAAGCAGTTCCAGAAGGAATATGGCTAGAGAGTCAAAAAGTAAATGTAAGATAAAAGCTTCTAAGTTACGTTTCACTGTTAAGCAGAAAATATCATGTAAATATCCAGTCTCGTGCACATTATCAATCCAAAACCAAACCCTTTTACCCGCACAATATTAAAAACAGAACAGCCAAAAACATATCCATCTCGCTCTCACCTAGCAGCCGACAGCATCCTCTTTCTCGTTCCTCCATTAAACATGGCCTTCACATCTTCCCAAGCATGGACCACTTCTTCGGGAGGGGTCCCACTAAGTTTCATGTGTCGTCTCCAAGAGTTGAAGTTAGCTGCATCAGGCTGAATGTATTTGTCACCAGGACCAACTCGGTGGGAGTGGAATATGAACTTGTTCGGGGAGAAGAATAGGCCACAGTAGGCACACTTGATGCATTTTGCTCGTGAAGAGTTGTACCTAGGGAGAAGTATTTGACATTGTTAATAAGTCTAAAAACTTTTTAACAAAACTTAAAAAAATAAAAACACCACAAAGTGAAAAATTACTTTAATTTCGGAAGTCGGTATCTTTGGTTTCAATGTATTTTCGATTTTTGCTACCGACTTCCAAAATTAAAGTTATATTTTTTTTCACTTTGTAGTGTTTTTTTTTTTGGAAGTCGTTTGTTTTTTTTTTTTGTAAAAAGTTTTTACAGGTGGATATTAATTTAACATCATCCACATAGACTAAGTGAGAAAAATAAGTATTATTGCAGCTAACTCAAAAAATACCCAAGCGAAGTTAATAAACTTTACATGGGACCAATTTCGAGGTATAGGTACCCTCCCGAATAAAATAAGAATCGTTCAAATCGGACTCTATTGTAAAAAATATATATATGCGTCGACTTGCATATAATTTATACCTGGCTGGTAAGAAAGCTCCACGGCATCCCCAAGCGCACTCGTGATGGACAGCAAACGCGAAATCATCCGGTAATCTTGGAGGAGCATTGTCTCCAAGAAATGACTTACAGAGACGCTCCGCTTCTCGCCTTGTTATCATACCTGGGTGATAACGATGTTTTAGTTTAAAGACGGAGCTTTGTGGCCACTATTTTCCGTTTTAAGGACTATCATAAAACTTAACAATGTAAAACTACCGTTTGTATAACGTATAGTCTTGTGGAACACAACGTAACATGCTCATTTTCAGCATTTTCATTCTCAAGTAAAAGAAATAACCAAACAAACGATGAGGGCGCCACTGCGCGCGCGGTTTCGTCTCTTTAGTTTTTATAAATATTTTATAACAAAGAAATAAAGCCTCGTCTGCACGAGGGTATACTTACTTTTAAGTATAGGATTTTATAGAAACCGCCAAGTCTTAGGAGAACTTAACGTAATCTTAGCTAGCTACCTTTATCATATGCCTAGCCTTTTCTAAACTATGTTGGAGTCAGCTTCCAGTCTAACCGGATGCAGCTGAATACCAGTATTTTACATGGAGCGACTGCCTATCGGACACCTACAACCCAGTTACTAGGTAGCTCGATACCCCTCGGTAAGACTGTTTGTCAGACTTTCGGGCTTCTAAATACTCACCCATAACATCCGTCAAAGATCTACGAATGACAGCCGGGACTAATGAAACGGCTTTACGTTCTTTCACGTTAAAGTTTTTAGCTGATTCTAAAAACTTTAACGTGAAAGAACTCGACTCGATCGACAGTTGAGGGGTAACTGTAAACGGTCTGTACCTACATTTATGACGTTTTTGACATTGATAGTCGATGAGATTGCGAATTGTAAGTGCGAGAATTGACCTTCGGATTCAATGTGAACTTGACAGAATTGCTGTACTGTACTATAGCCGGCTGTAGAGTGCCATATTGAGTGTTATTACCACATCGTCTTGAGGACACGGGCATGGCTCCAGCTCTCCTCAGTATCTCGAGCTGCACCGGGGTACATTGCACACATGTGATGCCCAGGGCCACCCGACGGTTGTGTATCTCGTTGTACGAGAACTGTTTCAGCAGGGTGTTGGAGATCTGGGCCAGGCAGAGGCGCTCGTTGCCTTCGATTACCAGGGAGACTATTGGTACTCCATATAACAGGACGGTGCCGACCTGTGGGGGAAAATAATTTCAGAATCATGGAAAAATGACCTGAAATAGATTACTGATTACAAGTACCTATAATAAGAATTAAGCTTAGTTGGATTTGTTAATAGGAATTCTAGTAATGTGCAGCACAAAGATATGAGAAATATCAAGGATTATGAATTGTGACTTCCGTGACTCAAAATTCAATCAGGTATTATTGTTAAGAACTTTAATGTGCTCATAGTCTTAGATTTCAGAATGAAATGCAATCTTATTAGATTCTAAATAAAAGTTACTCTCTAAATTCTCTATGCTTGATATATTTTAAAAACGTATTAAAAGTAATTAGGTAACTTTTACCTGATTGGGCTTTCCACTTAATTGCAAAGCTTTGTGTTCAGCTCTAGGTTTGTGAGTCTCTCGTGGCGAGAGTGCTAAGTTAGTAGCCTCCATTCTATAACAAAATGAAAAGGATTAATTTGGACTTCTACTTAAAAATTAAAATTAAATTAAGAACTAGTGAACTGTTCACCTTGATATATTTTATTTTAATGTTTACACTAAAGCAAATCTAAGCTCATGTTCCCACAGACGCGTAAAAATCGCCGCCTGCCGTTTTTTCGCGCCTTCAACAGTGTTCGAACGAGCGTTAAAAAATCACTTCGAACTGATTCGTCATCCAGTGCGGACGTACCATGGGCTCCGTAAAATTATTAGCGGTAGCTATTTGTGTGCCCAGAAGACGCCATAAAGCAGAAAAAATTTGGGTGCATCCCTTGAACAATGTTCGATATTTTAACGGCAATTTATGACGCTCTATGATGATTTAAGACAATATCCTGAAAATTTATTTAGTTGTTTTAGAATGTCGATGCGCACATTTGCTGAGTTATTACAATTAATAGAGTCAGCAATAACTCGCCAAGATACCAACAAGCGATTTAGTCCTTCCGCACTTGCGGCACGTCTACACTCTACAAGCCAACGCGCCGTACTGACCAACGCGTGCGATTATTTCGCATCCGTGGCAACACAAGGATAAAACTTCGTATGTCGTATTCATTCAACGCTCAACGCCGAGCGTTGAAAATCGTACACCGCGCGATTTAAAATCGCGGCGTGGAAAAATCGCGGCCGTGTGAACAGATGTACCGCTTTCTATTTGTTCCATTCCTAGCGCCGCACGCGTTTTTCCACGCGCATGGTTTCCGCGTCCGTGTGAACGTGGGCTCTAGCACAAATAACTCGTTTTCGACCCATTTTAATCAAACCAACCATTAGCAATATTCCTTACACTTTTTTGCGTCATATAACACCGTAATAAACCAAAAATCATTACCGAATACCATTCTGTCCCATTAATACAACAAATAAGCAATAAAAATGACTTCATTTACTTTTGCCGCACAATAAAACTGCACAGTGCGATATATTCGAATAAATTTGGGACAAAAGTGATCGTTTTGTATACAAATAGGCAGTTTGCGTGTGAATTCAGTGTATCGAATATCAATTGGGCATATTGAGGGGAGCAATAATGTATGGAGCACCGCCCCTTTGAGGGACCCTCATTTTACTACTTTTTTTCGTTGATCAGGTTCGCGTTTGGGTTTAGTAAGTAGTGATACGAAAAGCTTAGAAACCAGAATTTTATTTTATAAATCAGAGATTCTGAAAAAGTTAATTGTGTTTACATATCTTAAAAGGATTTAAGCTTCATCCGGTTACCATTTCTGTACAAAATGATGTAGAAATTGCCAAACTCATCTACTCTACTTGTTGTAATAATAATAAAAACAAATGGTGTTCTCGTTTAGCTAACAAAGGGTACTCGCATATATATAATCTTGCAGCCAGGATTATCCGTCAGCAACTTGCTCTGAAATATAGCCTTGTGGAATCGGAAGAGCCGTACTACAGGTATGCGCCCGACCCAGTTCTCGAAAATGGAAGTATCACATTGTACTGGGATCGATCCATCATCACTTACAGGACCATTGTTGCCAATAAGCCTGATATAGTGTTGGTGGATCGAATAGAGCGGCGTGCAATGATTGTAGACATAACGGTCCGGCATGACGGGAACGTCGTGAAAGACGAGAAAGATAACAAATCAAGTATCTTGACTTGGCTCGCGAGGTTGTGGACATGTGGGGTATGGACTCAGCGGTCATTGTGCCGATAGTCGTTACAGCCAATGGGTTAATAGCTAAGAGCCTCCACCAACACCCGAGGAGACTCTCGTTGGGCAGCTGGATTAAGGGCTTGATTCAGAAAGCGGTACTTGGACACGGCTCGCATTGTTAGGAGGTTCCTCTCTCTGGAGCCCTGATCTCCGGGAGCTTGGACCCTGTTTCCGATAACGGTGGGTATTTTTATATTTTTAAATGTTTTGTATATTATTTATATTCTGTTTTAAAACATATAACTTATATGTGCAAAGTAAAATGAAAGAATTAAAAACAAAAGCAAAAATTAGGGATGCATCCGATACCGATACCGTACGGTATTTTTATGACCGATTCAACGATACTTTTTAATTTAAAAATGTAGTGTAAACGAGCGTGTTGTCTCGTCTATTTCGTTGCAAACGAGGCATGAACTATGCTCGGGGAAACCCCGCGCTTCTGAGTGTCTTGTGTCTATTGACGTTATGACGTATATGACGTTTTATACCCAAATTTGAAAAAAATTGCGCAGAAGTACTTTAGTTTCCAAATGAGTTCTGTCGCATCTGAGAGACTATTTTCCAGCGCAGGTCTTATTCAAACAGACTTGCGAAATCGCCTTTCTCCGCAAAACTTAAGATTACTTTGTTTTTTAAACAAAAATCTTATCAATGTTAATTTTAATTACTAAAATTTTTAATTATCTAATATTAACCTATGTCTCTACTTTTTATATTAATAAAAAAAACTGACTTGTGATTTATTTATTATACCTTCATTTTTGAATTCACAATAAGCGTATCGGTATCGGTATCGGTATCGCCGATATTTTTATAAGAGTATCGGTATCGGTATCGTATCGGCGAAAAGGCGTATCGATGCATCCCTAGCAAAAATGAAATGCCTTTGTTACTAAATTAGAACAAATCCATTAATTACAATCAAAGTGAGAGTGAACAGGCTTCTTCTGGGTAAGCTCGCTCCATCGTCGACTTTGTCTCTGTCATCTCTGACCTAGACTAGAGTCAAGAGCAAACCTATCTCAAATAAAAAAAATAAAAAATCCCAGTTATTCTCTACCAGTGCATTAAAAAAAGTTTGAGATAAACCAAACAAAAACAAACCTGACCTATATTCACCCTTGAAGATATTATAAAACACTGTAACGAAACACGTCAACACTTTAAAATGATAAATTACCACTTAAAATCGTCCTAAAATCGGGAATCAAAATAGGGTTGGCAAAGGCGGGACGCGGTGACATACCGGCAGGATCATTATAGGGTGTGATTAGTCAATTGGTGTCACCCCTGCACAGTGGGCTGAAGAGCAAGCCCGCCAAAATAATTGATTAAGTTAAGCGACGTTACGTTAATGTAATGATCACATATGTTCGTTTTGAAGGGGACATTCAATTGTTTCTGTGGTGATTTTGTGAATAGATTAGTTATTATTTTTGGCCGTGACGAAACGGATATTGGAAGACTATGCTGTTATTAATGTTCGCTTTTAGTTACGTACGGATTACCTGTTTTGGTCTCCGTCTTAAAAATGAACATGCTTGTCTTTGTTTGTTATCCAATACTGCATCCCTGTATGGGGCGGGGCAGGTAAAACGCTCCTTCTCAGGTTGGAGAGGGCGCAGAGAGCTGTTCTGAAAGTAATGAATAAAAAACCATACAGGTACCCCACCGCAACACTCTACTCGGAATGCAATGTCCTGACTGTCAGACAGCTCTATGTGCTGAAATCCACCTTGAGAAGACATCGAATAGTTCCACCTACTGCCCCTAATGCCCGTAGAAGGACGAAGGCATGCGTTCGTTCCCTTACAAAGACAGCCTTTGCCAGAGGACAATTCAACAGTCTTAGCTGCAAACTGTACGACTATATTAATAAGGAACTAAAAATTGTAGGAGTAAACAAACGCAAAGTAAAAGATATAGTTACTGATTGGCTACTCAAAATGGACTATCAAAAGACTGAAGATTTATTAAAATTTACTGTGTAATACACGATTTCTGTCACCCACACACACTCACACCCACTTATACATAAATACTCACACGCACACACACTCACCTCTTCACCTTACTACCGTTTAAAATTATTAAACAAGTAAATAAAAAATAATATACATTCATATTCACATTCACAACATATATACCTAAAGACACCAAATTGTAACATTATCCACGGCTGAACGCTGTGTCCCAAAATACAGGCGATAGCTTAGTTTGGGAACCAGTATCACCAACTCCTGCGATTAACGTACCTTTTATTTAGAAATAATAATATTGTGAATGATTTTCTGGTTCCAATAAACAATTTTATTTTTTTTTGTAATAAAACATCGTTGACCAAACAATTATTATTCTGAATTGATGCTTTTTAAACGAAGCAAAAGGAGTATGCAAGGATCGTAGCAGGTGGCGTTCTGTAGTTTCTGCCTAGCCCCATGGGAAGTTTAGTTCGAGTTTATGTATGTATGATACTTTTAATTTCTCCATATTTTCTAAATAGTCTTACGCCCGCCACCATCACTATATTATTCAAAAATATAGCAAAGAAAATAAATACCCCTACACGCACATCTTTCCTTCATTGTATGCAGATTAGGTACACCATATTAATCATTTTTTACATTTCACGGTTCAGCTGACAACAATTCCTGCTGATTCGCGGACAATACATTTAATAAAATACACTTGTAATTATAAATCCCTTATGGGGGCCATATGGTGTTGATATCGGTGATACATGGGGGTCATCCCCCATGGGATGGCATGGGGATGAGCACATGTGTACACTTGTAACGGAACTAATCGTTTTTGGAAGAAATCTGTTCTTTTAGTATGGTTGTCGGCTTAGTTCAATACGTTCACGGTTTTTATTTTCTCTGAATTATTTGGTTATGTATAACAGGTGCCAATTAATGCTTGTGAGGATATTTTGTTTGTGATGCTTGTAACATCCTATTCTATCTTTTATGTCTTGTTCTATAAATTGTTATCTAATAATATTACAAGGAACATTGTGCTACAAGATGCCTTGATATTATTCAAACTAGCTTTTGCCCGCGGCTTCGCCCGCGTGCATGTCGGAAAATATCCCACGTAAATGTATTACCGAGATTAAAAGCACCCTATGTGTTAATCCAGGTTATAAACTATGTGTGCCAAATTTCATCTAAATCCGTTCAGCCGTTTGTGCGCCAATCTGTAACATACATCCAGACAAACGGATAAAATTCTAAAAACAATATTTGCGGACAAAAAAAAATATATCAGACTGTACTTTGTACTTTGGAGAATGTGCGCAGGAGCTCCACGACCTGATCCCACCATCGCCCTTTTACTACCGGACTACCAGACGTACTACAGGGTACCATCCGCACTTGGTTGATATCTCGACCAGTTCTATTAAGCGCTTCTCCTCCACATTTATTACGCGCACAGCCAAAGTGTGGAACTCTCTGCCAGCATCTGTATTCCCTTCCACATTTAACCCATCTTGGCATGATCGAGGTCAAAAGCAGGCCCAATCAGCAACAATAAAATATATAAGATAAAATATACTTTTCAAACCATCCATGAAACCACGTTAACGAGTACCTAGTAATGTTCATTAAAAGTAAAAATTGTCAAAAACACCATTCTCATTACAACAGTTTTCGTGCAACATTGACTCAGACCCATAAAATATACTTACGAAACCTCAAAAATAAAAACTAGTTCTCGTATAAAAATATATTTCCTAACTCCAACAATAAATAGTGACACTCAAACAGCTATCATCGGGTGTCCAAATAAACGTGTGACGCACAAATCGCACAATACCGGCTTGTGCCCGCAACGATCGCCACATTGACAACATGTTGTGCACTTTCCCGGATAATCCGTAACTAAAGGGGACACTCGAATCTGTGTGTCAAGTGCAGGGGACTGTAGGGTGACCGTGAAATTGTATTATTGGTAGAAGTACGGGAAGGTCAATAAATTCTTGAACTCATAAATAATTAAAATATCTTTAAAGTGAATCCACAATGGTAACCCGCAAAATTAAAATTTTCTTGCGTTTTTTTTGCAATTTACAGGTCAGTTTTAGGTTGTGTGTTAAACAAAATACGATTCACGACTATTAAAAAAATTTTTTTTACATAATTAGAACCATACAAATCTCTCTAAGTTAGATTTGTTACAAAATGTCATGATTTCCGAATTTTGGAACAAATCTAACTTAGAGAGATGAATTGATGATTCTTATGGTTATAATTATGTAAATACATATTTTTTATAGTCGCGAATCATATTTTGATCAACCTACAACCTGACACGGACCTACAAATTGAAAAAAACGCAAGAAAATTTGAATTTCGCGGGCTACCATTGCTAAGTCACCTTAAAAAGAAATTACCTCGTTACAGAACTTCGCAAAGTTGAAATATTTATCAGCCACAAGTTGATCAAATGATAAAAAATACTGTCTAACTTCGATCACTATCTGTCTTATGAAAAATTAAATGACGTTCAACATTAAGTGTTTATTCATTCTATAAATATATTTGTATTTTATTAGATTGATTTAATTAAAAAAGATTATTTTTTCTTTCTGAAGCGTGAACCTAATTGGGAAATGTTTTTATGGAAAAAGAAACTGTCTTTAGCACAGGTAGGTAATTTTGACCCTTTACATTTCTAAAACCTCAAAACCCTATCTCCTAAACGCAATAACCTAGTCACCCTACCAAAATCCGAACAACGAATGGTTCCAACTTGTTCCTTTGAGATTCCGTTTTGTATAGCGCAATACTATTTAATCTTTATAAAGACAGCCGTCGGCGTCGACCGTCGGTCCCGTCCGCCATTGTTAGCCCTCGTATCCACGGGCGATTTTTTAACGCGGCAATTTTTATTGCGCACTGGATTTTCATCGCACTACTTAGCGCCGAGAATTGAAAACCTAACAGTGTATGTTTCTGATGCGCTAGGGGGCACTCTGTTGGATTCTCAATGCTCGGCTCAACACCGAGAGTTGAAAATCCAATGCCCGGTAAAAAATCGTCGCGTTAAAAAATCGCCCGTCCGCCATTGTTACGGTCCGATATCCGTTACCTAGTCAGTAGACAGTAGTCGAAGGGTTCACGGTCGCTATTTTATGTTACGTGACGAAACGGACCGTTTTGTAAAAGTCAAAATAATACGTCATGGTACGTCGATGTTTTGAAGTGTTTTGGAATTAGTTTTGGTGTTTTATATGGTCTTGATTTGAGTTCTTAGATAATAATACATAAGTATTAAATAGATGGTCAATACGACGTGGTTTACGAACTTTAATTTTTCACTCGTCATTAATCATTCATAGATAGGAGTACTTACGTGTTAAACAACTAGTGTGTTTAAACAATCTTGATTTCATTTCCACTCATAATTAAATTATTTATACCTAAGTGTCATATGTAATCAGTTAAAGCTCGTTTTTTAATCCCAGATAGTAATTTGACAGGTACAAATGTCAAACTATAAAATGAAAACATATACATGGAACATTTGAAATGTCAAATTACTATCTGGGATTAAAAAACGAGCTGTACTTGTGACTTGTGTAGCTTATGGTGTTAACCACCAAATGCAGTAAGGGTACATACATACTTCCTTCGAAGTTTAATACCTACATAATACTTATTTACATCACATAATCTAGCAACAAAATAACGTAAGAGACTCGTACCTAAACCCCATTCACATAATCCGTAACTCCGTAGATCCTTCGCACAATAGACACATAGTTTAAACAAGCCGCTTCAAATTCAAAAGGTTTCGTACAAAATTAATTCGACGACGTTATTTACTTTGCTACTTTGTTCGCTTAATTGAGTCGACGGCCAAAGACATGGAGTTAATTCGTCGATTCATATTTAATCAGCGCTTTGAGTTGTAGTCTCGGAGCTAGGGAGCTTTTGTCAACGTTAACTGGTGGATAAATGTTTTAATGTTTGTTTAGATTTTAGAGGGCTTTGGTTTTTTGGCGAGGTTAAAAATCTTGATCTATTTGTGTTGTCTACTAATTAATAAGCTCTTATTAGAAAGGTATTGGGGTCGATTTTTGAATGTTAAACTGTAAAAAAATGTTTTTAGCATTTTTCCGCCATATGCTTTCCACATTTTCTGTTCTTAAGTGTGGGTGTGTTCGTCCCCATGTTTTACAGACTCGTTTCTAACGTTTGAAAGCATTTTCATCATTATTTAACGTTAATCATTCGTCTTTTAAAAACTATACCACTAAAACTAAATGAAAAAATAAATCACTTTTTTTTTCAGTGGCGCTCTCTCCAGGTACACCATAAAGTTCTAAACCGGGCGCGTTTGTTTCATCGCCCGAACGCTCAGAGCACAATGAGCTGTGTTGACACACGGGTCGCACAGCCGCGCTTCTCTGCGCACATTTTTCGCACAATTGAATTCGTAACTAATCCCCGATCCATTGTTAATTTGGTAAATTAATTTGTTGAAAATTAAACAGTTGTTGGATTTAAATGTTTGATTTCAGCTCGGTTTTTCTTAATGTTAAGTTTAAATAGGTTAATAATTAACTTTGCAGCGTATGGTAACAAAAAGATAGGTAACTCACCGATAGATTTTAAATCCCAATTATAAAGATGCACACAAAAGACAGCACAACACACAAAAGCACAATTAAAAGGTGACAACAAATCACATGAATATACAATATATAAAAACAGTCTGCCAATATACAAAAAGAAAAACATAATTATTTAAAGAAATAGAGTGACACGATGACAAATTTCAAATAAAATAACTAAACAAGGTGCGGTGTGCGTCTCAAGGTTGCACCAAATGGGAGTCCAGCTCAGCATGTGTCAGGTAAATATACCTGACGCTGATAAAATAAATATATAGCTACTCACATTATGTTGTTAACCATAAAGGCTTTGAGATCTTAATTAGGAATTAATATTTCGAAGAAAAGCTGGTAAATCCGAAATTCGCAGAACTTTCCGAGGGATTTTCACTGGCATAGTTACTGTTCCTACCTACATCACTCGTCTTATTTAAATTTTGCCAAGAATCTCTGAGTATTAAAAAGCACAACCCATGAGTATAATAATACTGGCCACTACCTAATGACCCTCTACGGAGCTAAGGCCACTTCTTACACAGAGAAGGAACGAGCTTTGATCACTAGACATCGTCAGTGCGATGGAGTTTCAAACCAAGAATTCTTAAAAACTTATTTTATTATAATACTTATATCAAAGTAGGTACAGTAAATCCTATTCGAAGATGGTCTATAAAAGTTGATATAAAAATAAAATCTGAATAATTTGTCATTCTAAAATCAACTTATCGTAAGGTAACGAGAAAGTTTAAACAAGCATCCCTTCTTGGTCGTGAACGAGAGGCATCAACATGTAAATTGTCTCCGAATTTATTTATACAAGTAATTGAATCGCCCGTGCCGGCGAAATGACATCTGTAGACTTGATTTGATGAAAATTACCTACTTGGTAGAAGATGCCCACTTTTTATTAACTTCGCCCCCCTCTATTAAGTTTATTACGCAGATATGCGGAGACTTATGCATAAATAATACGGTTTTTTTCTTTGCTTCCTTAATAATTACTTTTTGTGTTTACTTTTTATGCTGCTTTCCAAAACAGATAAAATCGAGGGCTATTTTGTTGCAATTAATTATTTGTAAAAACCGACCAGTCGATAAACCTTTTGTCCATTTGCTTTTACTTAATTCGTCAGACTCTTGCCAACAGCACATGGCACAAAAAGTTTTAAGCCCTACATTTTTAATGTAGCTGAACAGAAGCCCAATACCCGTGACTAAAAACGTTCGAAATCTAGTCGCAATCTCATCTCAGCGACTATTAAATGTCAAAAACTTGTCAAACATGTAGGGTAATTATTGGTATTTTTGACATATTGAGACTGAGATCAGAATATGAACGTTCTTAAAATTACGGGAATTGCCTCCCAGATTTTTGTTCCAATCGCTGTTACTTCGACATTTAAACGAACGCATACAACCCCGATCTCTTCAAAGTGAGAGTGAACAGGCTTCTTCTGGTTACGCTCACTCCATCGTCGACTTTGTCTCTGTCATCTCTGACCTAGACTAGAGTCAAGAGCAAACCTATCTCAAATAAAAAAAATTAAAAAATGTGTTTGCTTCGCACAAACAAATCAATTCTACCTACCTATTGAATTGACAAACCAATAGTCCGGTTCACGAGAACAGCCAAACAAATGAATTGACAATGAAACAGCTTTATAAACACAATTTACGAAACACTCCTCGAGGAAAACTCATAAAAGAAAGTTAGACGAAGACGGCGCCATTTTAAAAGTTAAATGTCAAAATGACAACTGATTTTTATATGGCGCGAACGCAGAGGATTGGAATTGGCGAAATGATGAGAATATTACGTTCTATAAGAAGTGTATGTATTTTAAACTTCTATGTACATTCTCATCCTTACCTAAATATTATAAAGTAGATTGGTGTTCAGAGTAGAAACCAGAAGACAGTTGGGCTTTCCCACAAAATAAAATTTTGATGCCGTATCCATGAAGCTTAATTTCAAGGTGACTGTGATGGACTCGAATACACCTGAACTTTTTTACCGCTTCTTACAGGCCAGACTAAATTCCTTTTCAGGTTTTCTTTACAACCGTATATTGTAAATGGCCAGTTATGATGAAAATTACAGAGAATACGTCATAAATACGTGACGTAAACCGGAACAAAAGAAACTACAGAAAAAAACGAATCCCGCACCTAACCATTGGCACTACGGAACAAATTCCACCAATGATTATCTAAGAAACGTAATCCGCATGACGTCAACCCGGTATCAACTTAATGTAGAAATAATGAATTCGTCGCGAATCGTCCGTCCCCTGTTTGTCTTTCAATTATAGGCTCCCAAGGGCCCATCGCCTCCCCTGTTTAAACAATGTAACACTCCCATGTATATTTAAGGAGGGACAAAAATTAAATCTTCCGCTTATCTGTCTTGTTCAAAATGTAATCTACGGAAGCAATGACTTTTTACGGTGATGTGGTTTTTTTCTTCTATGATTTGTTTTGATTTTTTGGTTAGAGGGATTTCGAAAGAGATTGCCTTGCTCAATGGCACTAATTCATTTCTATACGGTCTATGAAAATGTAATTAAGTAGTTTATCAAGTGTATTTTTATCAATGGTCTCAGTTTTATGACAGGCTACAAAAGTACCTTTGTCTTTGTTAAAACAACACCAATATTAGGTGATACAGTTTAAAAATTAAAAACGGACGTAATAGTAACGAACCAGTATAATCAAGATAAAACTGTGTGAAGATAACTTACGTTGATGTCAAACAAAATTGTGGCTAGAGTACAAGTGAGACGTTTCATTTATTTGAAACTTACTCTGTGGGCTGTGCGCCTGCCCATTGTTAAGACATCGTCGAATTTTAATGTATGTACTAAGAACAGTAGACGGTTAAACTGCATGTGTGGTTGCATGTTAAACAAGCGTAAACCTAGCATTTGGGGGAGGAACCCGTGGAGCGTAGATTAAAGAAAAAAGACACCTTTCACGCACCATTAAAAGAAAACAAGAAATAAACAATTTTTCTATTTACATTTTCATTAAAGAAACCTAGTTTAAAGAAAACTAGTTTACATTTTTTGGGGTCTATTTATATTCCTGCCTTTGCATTGGAGTAAAATGAGGCATTTTGGACATTAATCAACGTACAAATCTACAATTATATATATTATTATAAAGCTAAAGAGTTTGTATGTTTGGTTGAAGGCACTAATCTCAGGATCTGCTGGTTTGATTTTAAAATTTCTTTTAATGTTGGGTAGCCCATTTATCGAGGAAGGCTATAGCCTATATAACATTACGCTACGACCAATAAGAGCGGAGCATCAATGAAAAATGTTGCAAAAACGGGGAAAAATTATTCCTTTTGCGAGCTTCCGTTGCGTGCGCTGCGTAAACGGTTAAAGTTACGCAAAAATCATGTATGACGGAATTGTTTCTCTTAAAAAGTTCTAAAAAAAAAGTCCGTTATAGCATATATCTTGGCAAAAGCATAAGCTTGGCTCAATATAATCTCATCATCTAATCTCTTCACCACCCTTGGTTGACTGGTAGAGAATGCCTAAGGCATTAAGTCCGCCTTTGTACTTTTGTGTGAAAAGTTTAAATAAATAAATAAATATAACTTGTTTAATGGTAATTAAATTTGTTAGAAAATAATGCATTATTTGCGAAGGTGTTTTCATAAACATGCTATTAATCCTTATCCAAATAAATAGTTTCATAGTCAAGGTTGATTAAGTACATATAAATTCCTTTTTAAATAATTCGATTCGGACCTTTCGGTTGGAAATAATTACGACGGGTATAAAAATGCTTAAGGTAAGAAAAATGCGCTTAGTCTATTAGTTACCTACACATTTTATTTTTTGTTGACAGTTTAAACGCGCTAATCTCTGCCAAGCTGAGCAAAAAGAAAAAAGTAAGAAAAAGCGCTAACAGAAATCGAAATAATGGCGCGGGCAGGCGATGCGATGCGATGGGGTGGGTCGGGGAACAAGAAATTTCACGCGGATGAAGTCGCGGACGGAAGCTAGTCTACTATAAATACCAAACTAGTATTTATTAAAACGCGACGCAACACAGCGAAACAGAAATACAACTATACTATACTATGCCGGAACAAATTAAACGTAAGGCACATGCTACATAACATATACTATAAACTACAGTTCACCTTTTTGTTTTTAACAAAGTATCAAACAGCTAATGAACGTTCGCTGCCTTTATATAATTTCCTTCTAAAAATGTCCATTAAAAAAGTATTGAAGAATAATCAATCAATCTGCCTAGCCTTTTCCCAACTATGTTAGGGTTAGCTCCCAGTCTAACCAGATGCAGTTGAATACCAGTATTTTACATGGAGCGACTGCCTAAAGATACTTAATAATATCCTACATAATTCATACAGAAGCCATAAAGTGAGGCATGCTTAAAAGAACGAAAAATGCATAAAAAATAAAAAGAAGAACAGGAATATTTATCACGGAAGGCGAAAAATTGCTGCGAAGATCTTCGTAGCAATTTGCTGCCTTATGTGATAAATATTGCTTTGTTTTTCTTTCATTGTAAAAGCTGTAACGTATACGTTCCGTAGCCGTCGTGCTACGGTGCTACGCGCGCTACGAAATATCGTAGCTTGTAACAAAGGTTTTGCTAGTTTATTTTAGTTAAAACTCTCACTCTGTTACTTCTGGGGGAGGGGGGGTGTTTATTATTTAAAAAAAACTTTTATTTTCTTTAAGTTACGTTTTATTTTCGTTAAAAAATACTAGCTCCAATTTATTTTTCTTATAATTGATTTAATATCAAATTATTTGGTTTTTTTTTAATATTCAACATAAAAGAACAAAAAAATCTTACCTGATTTCGCCCACTGTCACAAATCACAACATTGCTCGAGCGCGAAGCACACCGCGCACCGCCGTGGTAGTCACGAGACTGGCCTCCTTCGCCCCGACCAATCGCACCACGCCCCGGCCAGCCCCCGCCCACCAGCGCACCAACCAATCAGCCCCCGCCCAAAACGTTATTTACCTCAAACGCCCGCCCGCCCAGCCTGCCTCAACTTATCGATTGGACGGCCCCAGCACTTATTTAAGGCGGGCGACGACAGAATTAATTTTGTGATTGAAATTACAAGTATAAACGTATAATTCGTTCGCGCCCGACTTGTTCGATTAAAATAGAGATTATTACGATTGCTGGGTTTTGATGTGTTCGATTCGTTGCGTCGGGATTTTTTTTCAGGTTTTGATTTTTAATCTTGTTTGTGCTTTATGATATTGAACGATTATTTTCTATTTTAAAATATAGTTATGTTTTAAGATACAGCTAAGTTTAATTTTCATGTTACATATATGTTCCTAATTTTTTTTTTCTAAATTTGAGTGTTTACGAAATTCACGTTTCCAAAACATAATAAAAGTTTGTTATGTAAACATAAATACTTATGCATTTGCATGACTCCTCGAAATAGTATGTAAAGTAAGGAAATGAATGCGACGGTAGCTATTTAGCTACCCTCACATTCTACAAATAAACCCGTGGGAGTATTTGCTCCCTCCGTAGGTACTCATACTTACCTCTATACCGTTCACTATAATATACCTGAATAAGTACTACAACTGGAGTCTGTAGTACTATGAGTGGAATAATAGAGGTATTTGATACTGATATTGTCAGTATTGAGTTTGTGAGGATTAGAGGTATACTTGTTACCTTAAATACTGATATTTAGGGTGACTTGCAGCAAAATGATACAAATCTCGGTTTAATTAAACATCGATTTTGGCCTAACCTGGACTTAACTTAAATCTTACTAAGCATGTCATGCACAGTCACATTTCACATTCGATATACCTAACTAAACTGAGATTAAGTCAATAATTCATTCGCCGTTCATAGTTTGTGTTCCGTTTTCACATAAAAAGTGATGGCAACTCAGTTCTGTGTAAATAATTTAATTTGTCAATTATGTCAATGTCAAATTGTCAATGTAACGAAGTCAGTGTTAGTTGTACTGTAGTTGTGTTCTCGTGTTATTTTCTAGTTTTCCTTAGCGTCAGTCACAATACACCTATATAACATAAATTACAATGAAGAGATCTAGGGCACAATTAGGTCTAATTTTGCCACTTCAGAAATAATGCATTTATTTCTTACGTCTTCTGGAAAAATTCCCAATAAATGTCAAATGTCAAAATGTCTCTAAAATCTAGATTTAACAACTCTAAACCGACCTAGATGCCGGTTTAATTTTGACGTTTATTTAAATCGAAATTTAAGCTAAGTCGAAGGCATGCAAGTCGTTAAATTAATTTTAAGCCTAAGTCGAGTTTAAATCGCGATTTAACTAAAGCTGCAAGTCGCCCTTAGACGTGTTAAGTAAAACTGGGAATTGAGCTTTGAGAGGATAAATTATAAATAAAATATCATAATATTTACAACAAACAAGAAAATATTTTCGTACGTAAAGGAAGGTTTTCCATAAACGCGAAAAAATACTTACCTAAGGGCGTTAATTTCATAATTCTCAGCTATCTTATGCTATAGCTAGGTAGGAACCATTATATACTCAGATACACAACCACCCATATCCCCATTACTGTAGCAGATGACCCGAAACATGTCTTAAATAAAGTCCGGGAAATCAATTGTGTACAAATTGACTACCAACTAAAATTGACCGTATATTCAAATCACAACTGTCATTATTTGACAATTGAATGAAATGGATTTAACTTGTCAATTTGGCTTAGTGTGAGCATTTTACAAACAATTCTTAATTTCCCTGATCGTATATTGTTTCTAGGAAAAAGATTTGTCTTACTGATATTTATGAGCGGTTGAGTCTTTCGACAACTCATTGACAATTCCTTTGGTGTCACCGGTCCATAGAAGGCCATAGCCCCCATCAGATATTTTTCAATTGCCAACATTTCATTTATAAAAACCTATAACAAAAATACCATTTCATGATTATTCTATCCTGAATTCCAATAACCGTTTTTTTTACTGCACAGTTTAAAAGATAATTAATAAAAAGTTTATAAGGATAACATAATTTACATAACAGACTCTCACTCCATAGTAATAGGCATAATTAAGTAATCAGACTGACTAATGTCAATTATACAGTTTCATGAATTTTGGCGCTCAAAATAAAAAGAATTTTAAAAATATTTTTTAAACTAATGCAACAGAATTTAAAAAAAAAAATACGGGTGTCATATTTTTAGGTGTAATGTAATTTTTCTTTCAAGATAAAGATTTAAGTATCTTGAAAATATGGAATGCTGTCGTTGGAAAAATACATAGTACACCATCTACTTAGTAAAAATCTTAAATTCATTCAGTCACTGACAGCAAACGCACAGCCTGAACCGATGGGTCAAGAAGCTTGAAACTTGGCACATGAGTTCCTTATAAACCGAGAGTGAACACTGACGAAGGAATCCCATCGGGCACACGACTGGTCATCTATACAAATAAATAAAATTTAAGTGTGTTTGTAATGTCAAAATCACAACTTATTACTAAATGCATAAGAAAGTATATACGGCACTTATAAGAAAAAAGCACTTTTTAAAATTTTTGTCTGTCTGTTTGTCCCGGCTAATCTCCGAAACGGCTAAACCGATTTTGACGGGACTTTCACTGGCAGATAGCTGATGTTACGGGGAGTAACTTAGACTACTCTTATTTAAGAAAAATGTTAGGGTTCCGCGCAATAGAAATTAAAACCTTTGAAATTGTGAACAAAAAGTCGGATTTGAAAAATTCTTTTTACATTTGGTAGTCCAATTCTCCAGAATAGTTCTAGGCTATTGAACATTACGCTACGACCCTTAGGAACCGAACAAAAAGAAAAAAGTCAGGAAGAGCGCTAAGCGAAAACGAAGTAATAGCGCGGGCGGGCGATGCAACGCGGCGGGTCGGGGGACGAGGGAGTTTTATTAAAATGTGGCTGATATTTTAGTATATTGTGTATCTTACGACTTCCACTCGAACGAAGTCGCGGGGCACACCTAGTTGCACAATATAACCAATCTTTTCCTCTCAAAAAACATCACATATTTTTATGACGCAATTCTCAAAATGCCATCAAGATAAGGTTCCCTGCCGGCTGTAGCGTAAACGATTAAATACTAAGATATAAACATGGTGTGATAATGAGGAAGCCCGGCTGCCAGAGATTTAACCCTCAATTATAGAATTAAGCCGCGATGAAGGGTTGTGCACCCCTGTTGCGACGGCAATTGACGGAATAGTGCTGGAAAAGTATTGTGTCGATGTTTTGCCGAAAAGTATTTTGTGAAGTCGATTGGATATTGTAGTTTTCTAAAGCTTTTGAAGTATTTTAAAAAAAGTATTTATTATCTCTAACATAGTTGTATATATTAGATTTTATGAAGAAGTTTAACAAAGAAAATGACTTCCGTTTTAGGGAAATAGAACTTATTTTGTCGTTACGTCACTTCTGAGACCTCTAATCTACACAAATATTTATTGGCGCTGTGATTATTGTCATTTCATTAGATTTTTAATGCCAAATCAATTCTAGCGAAAATATTTGATATAAAATAGTAAGTAAACTAAATCTACTTCTCACTTTACGGGCAATTTTCAACAGTATACTAAGATCACGTAGATTTATTTTCCCATACTTACGTTTAATAAAGTTCATCGATACTAATATATCGATGTGCAATCCCCTCACTACAGTCGATGTTCAATACCGATATAATGAAGTGTCGTCACGCCGCGAATGTTTGCCATTGTCGAGTGTGTACCAGCCCTTACGTTGTTATCATTGTGCACCCCGCTTTATTGTCAGATGTTTTCATTGATAAATGATAAAATGTACAGCAATTAATGAATGCTACTTATGCTGGTATTTTTGTTGCTATGGTTTGTGTGGTTCTTGTGTGTTTTATTATACATTTTTATCGCACTTTTTGACTTATGGTTACCTAAATTGTACCTTACCTTATTATTTGTGTTTTTCTAGGGTTTCCTGCCACTTTTGCCTTTTCAGGTTACCGAACTCAAACCAAAATATCAAAAATTATTCAAAACACATAGGTACCATTAAACCAGTCAGTCTCATATTTTCTGTCAACTGTTACTGGATATAATAATATAGAGAAAGAAGATTATTGAGATGGTTGACCCGGCCGAGGTACGGTTTTAAATTGTGTCGGGGATCGGAAGGATTATAATTATTTGTAGGTACTTAAAATCTCAGGTAAGATATCACATTGAATCACCAACCACATTTTTATTTGGGTAAATATTTACAATAAAAGGATTATAAGCACGCGATCACAACGATATTCGCCAAAACTATCATCATATAATATCCGTAACTTCACTCAAAAATACACTTTAGTCTGCAACCATAAGGTTGGGATTCCATCACACATTTATAAAGTTACATCATTTTTAATTCCTCTTGATGATTGGAATTATTTTTTCAAATCCTCAACTATGAGCTCGCCTTGTTCGTGGACGTACAAACGCCCCAACCTTGTAACGTCGGCACCAATTAATAGCGGATTTTTTCCGTGTATTTAGATTTTAAAGATAGCTATTGATATTTTGAATACACGTGCGAGCTTCGTCTAATTGGGTGCTTAAAGACTTATTGGCAATTCATATTTGCGGTAAATAAATAATGTCGGAAATACTTGAAGATTCATGTTGTCACAATAATTATCTGGGCCCAATTTGATGTAACTGACAATGCAACATATTTGTCAAAAAATTACAAAATTGCCACATTTTCAGAACATTGTGTCAATTTTAATAAACCAGAAAATGTATGAAAGAAAAACTTCTTACGTTTTTATTATTAAGTTCCTTTTTAAATTCAATACTATGGGCATATTCAATACTTCTTAATTTTTAAAGCTTATCATTATTAATATCGTACCTTCGTGTTGTTTATTTGTTGTTTTAGAAGAACAATAAAATATTTACATTACAATTTACAACCCTTCTTGTAGCGATGAATTGAATGAATTGGATTACGACAGTACTCGTAGCAGCGGCGTAGGCGGCGCGTAGGTATTGTAGTGCTACGGTTTTCACCTCGTAGCAGTCGTAGCAACGTCTCGTTGCTACTCACATTGCTTGGTCTGTTTAATCCTTATATTTCTTGTTCACCTAATGCTAGGTGTTTGACTTTCACGATAATATAATCTGTTATCATCGGTGTAAACAGTTCTTTAGCCTTTGCTCAAAAATAATAAGTTCCGAGTCCATTTTTGAAGCTTTTTCATTTAGTTTACTCTCTATCTACATCCGTTTTTACTTTACGAAGAAAAACGATTTGCTTCATTTCTTTAGATCTGTAAGTAGATCGATTTTAAACTCCAGAGATCAATCAGCAAAAACAAATAGCAGATTAAAATTGACCATGCCCAACTAATATCACCTTTTTGCAAGCATACTCGTTGTTAGTTACGTATCAATTCCGATATTACTTACCAATAACTTAAAAGGTAAACGGTACTAGTATCAATTAAAACAAAATACGCGGTGACATGGGTAAAGTGCGGCTATTAGGTAATGCCAATAGATTAACTAATGAAGGGCCTAGCCCACCGCCGACGGCCGGTTCGGGTTACGGTCAAACAAAGGACACAGAGTGATTAAGCTCTTTTAATATTAACTAACTTGGTAAAAAATATTACTAAGAAATATTGACATGGGAGCATGTGATCATAGTTTGTTTCGCAAAAATTGCAGTTGCATCCGTTTGCAAATTGTCGAATGAAAATAAACGATTGATCACAATGGTGGTGGTTTTTCAACGATAGTTGTCTGGGCCTATAAGCACATTATTTTTTTCTCTTTTCGGTGATTTAAATACATGTCTTGATAATATTACTGGCTGAGAGAAGAAGCATCATTTACTTACCTGAACCCTGTTGATAGAATCATGACGATAGTGGAAGAAACGGTGTTTCATTTGATGCAAACTTCGGAGCTGGCGGTGGTATTTTACAATTGAATTTCTCCGTGCCATCATCGGAAAATCAGACTCACTGCGATGTGCCACAGCTATGGTGAACATTTAGGTATCCATACCTACACACGAAACGATTTGGTAATAGTATAAAATTGTGCGTACCGCTTAGGAGTGGAACTCCTAACCGGCATCTGTGACTCCCGGTAGCTCTACCTGAGATTGTTTAAGTCTTGAGTGGAACTTCTAGGCGAACGTGCACTGACCGATTACCTCATTACCTCATTATTAGTTATTCATTTATAATCATTTGGTGAAATAGTGGTCAAACGCGAGACTAACTCAAAACCAATCAGAAATTAATTCGTTTTCCCCAACTAAACCGAGGCATTCGTACCTAAACTATGAGGAAACGTAATCTTTATTGTAATAGACATATTTAAAAACGATAACAATGCTGCTGTTAATTGAATTGTGTAAAATTTTCGCGTTGGAGGGAAGCGGGGGTGAGTAAGGGGGCCAGGGAGGCGGGGCTCGTTTTAACTTTCCGGACTGCTGCTCTCAGGATCCTACTACTTGTCCACACTCGGAGGTATTGTTTTGTATGGCAGTAAGTATTTGTAACCGATTTCAAAAAAAGGAGGAGGTTCTCATTTCGTCCGAATCTTTTATTACTCGAAGATGGCGGGAGAGATTAGAATTTTTTTTGTTTGTTTGAAAGGGTATACTTCCCAGGTGGTCTCATTATCATCAGGTCAGGATCTGATGATGGGATCCTGGAGAAATCGAGGGAACTCTACAGCAACTTGTATATTTTTTATAGTAACTCGTGCATTTGCTCTCGAAAAGCACCATTTGGTGAAGTGGAACTGATGATGAAGGCCACAGTTGGCCACCGGAACTACTCGATAATAAGTATTTCACAGGTTGCGATTCGATTACTTTAATATGGTTGCTAAGCAATTTACGCTCGTCACAATGCATATGGTGAAGTGGAGCTGATGGTGAAGTACCAGGAGAACTCCTCAACAATTAACGTCCCTGCATCGGGAAAAGCAATATTTTATAAAATGTGATGAACAGTTGACATTAGGCTATTGTTACTTAGATAAATTACAAACCGACCCACTAAAAAGTGAAAAATAAAAAACTTTTTTACAAAAAATACAACCGACTTCCGAAAACAGACTACAAAGTGAAAAATAACTTTAATTTGTGAAGTCGGTGGCAAAAAAAAAACTAAGATACAGATCCAAAGACACCGACTTCCGAAATTAAAGTTATTTTTCACTTTGTAGTGGTTTTTTTTGGAAGTCGGTTGTTTTTTTTTTTGTAAAAAAGATTTTTCATAGACCAGGGAAGCATGGCACAAAAGGGAGCAGGCATAGGCCTCCTCCCTTTTCCGCCAATCTGCCTTTCCTTGTATAGACAAGGAAAGGCAGATAGCTGGCTCAGCAGGCATATATGGTATAGACTCAGCAGTGGCCTACTGCATTGTTCCACCCAAGGCTGGTACTGATGATGATGAGGTATTTCATTGCGGGTTTCAAGGCAGATGTGTCAGTCATTTCTCCGGGACTAGTCGAGTGACTTTTCCGGTGGTGGCAGGTTTCTTGCTAGCCTCTATTGATTCTGGTTTTTAGGAATTACAGTGGCAGGGAAGAGACGACAGTAGCAAGTGTAAACAGCTCCATTAAAATTACAAACCACGTCAGTTTAGATATGGTTACAGGACGACCAACTGTCGTCACGGCATAGTGGGAACCTCACTGAAAAAGTACTTGCACTGCTACAAGAATCTGTTGGCGCGAATGACGTTGACAGAGGAGCGATGTTAGTAAACATTCGTGCAATTGTTTTGTGAAACGTCACTTAAAATGTATTCAAAAACTAAGATGGCGGCGCTAGTTCCGATTTTGCCCACGCGACATAAAATCCATCTATGTGACATAATAACCTAGTAGCGCTGTAGTAGTGTGGGAGAGCAGTGGTGGCCCAGTGTTAACGGCCCCGACTTAAGGAGTTGTAGGTCGTGGGTTCTGACCCAGGCAGGCGCTTTACTTTGTGTAAATAATGTCATACAATGAAACATCGTGAGGAAACCGGCATGTCCTAGAACCAAAAATTCGAAGACATGTGACATTTACTAACGAAATGAAATGAAACGAAATTGTTTATTCTATAAATAGGATATCGGAATCACTTTTACACACAACACACCCTGGGTCTGTGTGGTGGATTACGGCCCACTCACTCTCGAAGAGAGGAGGCCTGTGTCCCAGCAGTGGAAACATTATAGGCTGATTATGCTATAGTAGTGTATCAACAACTGTTAGACGTCTAAAGAGGTCAGTTTTTCACTGACTGAGACTAACTGTTGTCTATTGGTGAAGTAATAAAAGTGTGTCTTCACGTTTCTAGTCCCAGTAGTAGTGGCTGGTATTCAATTAACTGGAGCCTCGTCGTGGAGCGCCTTCACACTTTTAGTTATGTCTGCCAGAGTTAGCGGGGACGGGGACGGCCTTATTTCTTATTTAAACTAAGTAATTATGAAAGCAGTAGCACTTTTATAATATCAAATGAATTTCTGTCGCATTTAGGAGGGCGAGTTACTCATTAATGTTCATAGAAATATGTAGCTGGTGGTGTTAATGGTACAAAGACATTGTCGGTCCTTCATCTTATCAATAACAATGCAAGTAAAGTAATCAAGACTTAGGTTGGCCCTAATTTGGCCACGAAATTAATTTGCTCCACATAGCTTTAAACAATGAGAAGAATTTTAAGCATGATTTATTTATTATTTATTTTAAATAGAACGGCCGAAGCCAATTACACTATTTAACATTTAATTTATTTAACCCAGTTATGTATTCTTCTCATAAAAAATCAAACATTCTGATAGTAACACCTTCCATTCATCCGCAAATATATCAAGACTTGTGTTTGAGTCCAGGAGAGCGTTAATAGCGGCTAAGATGATAAGTTGATAACACGTTTTACGTCAAATTTTTATCAGTGGAAACTTGTAAATGGCTTTCAATTTCATATTTTTTAAGAACACTGCTTAAGTTAGCTGTAAGTTTCCCGA
This sequence comes from Fissipunctia ypsillon, assembly GCA_947568875.1. Classification (NCBI taxonomy): domain Eukaryota; kingdom Metazoa; phylum Arthropoda; class Insecta; order Lepidoptera; family Noctuidae; genus Fissipunctia; species Fissipunctia ypsillon. The sequence goes on from OX387655.1 coordinate 5,022,876, forward strand.
ATAGAATAAAATAAAAGAAACACCAATCAGCACGCGCTGAGCCTGAGGTCCTTTATTCGATTTCCAGATGGGTAAAGTTTTTTTGGGTTTTTCCATCAGCAATTTCTCAGTAGCAGCCTGAAGTCTGGATTTGTACCCGGTTGATGGCAATAGTCTCGTCCCATGTAAGAAAGAAAAAAAAAAGAAAGAAAAATGTGGCTGTACTAAAGGTAGGTACTCCACTGCCTACCCCTTCGGGAAAAACAGGCGTCATGTTATGTCGGAACAGTAATCATCTCGCTTGACATTCTCCCCTTTGTCCAGACTGTATCATTAGTAACATTTTTACGTATCTTAACCTTTTTACATTAGTAGGTACGTAAATAGAAAGCCGCCATAACAATCCCTGCAGCACTTGCTTGTGCCCGACGCAGGGCGCGTCCACTGTACCGACAAATAGCGTTGGTTATACTAAACCGATTACGTTAAATGAGAGAACCGATACCCGCAGCCTGCCATCCGTGAACACTTGTAAATATATCAGATTGTTTACTTTATGGACGGAAATATAATACAAGACATAATTTCTTACTCTTCTTGCCATTTTTGTCTAAAACACAGCCTTTTTGCTAAACTAAAATAAAACAAAAACAACATGAAAAACATTACTCCGTGTTTTACAGATTATATAAGGTCAAATTTTAGTAAGCGCAAATATTTTAAGGGGTTTATCTACTCATAAAACTGAATAACTTTCCCCAATAAACATGGGTCATAACACGATTTTTTTTTGGATTATCCGTATAAATTGTACGCTCAGCTGACTGGTTTAGTATCGGGTAAGAAATTTTTTTTCACATTTTGACCTGTTTATTGGGAAAAGTTGTTTAGTTTTATGTGTAGATAAACTCCTTAAAATATTTACGCTCACTAAAATTGACCTTATATAAGTAAGTACCTCGAGACTGTTAACCTTTTCATATGCACATAGGTGCCTAACCCCTATATTAATTAAAGACAATAGTTACAGTAGGTAAAACTCGTTCCCTACTTTACGTACCTTCTAAAACTCATTTAAAAATTTAAAAATCGGCACATAAAATACCTTAATACGTGTGTAACAGCTGACAATGCTATTAGACGTCGATTTAATAGCATTTGCCAGAGATTTGGCAAAATTTTCATGTTGGCTTTTAATATAATTGTGTTCAGTTTATCTGTGGGCAGATTATACGCAAGGATTACGGTCTGGAGCCAGCGGCGCGGGCGCTCAAATTGAATTGTAATATGCTGCCGTTATTAATAACAGAGAATGGAGACACATTAGGGTTGTCCGTTGACAGTTTCCGACATTTTGTTTTCTGATAGTGGGTTGGAGGTTGTCGTAGGTTTATGCGGATTCTGCTCTTAGGACAGAAATAATGGTGTTTGTGAAACAGATACAAAAGATTCAGACTTCTTCTTTTTCGTGTGGTTAGAGACTAACCTAGCGTCAGAGTTTTTATGCCGCCCATGGGCCTCTGACTTGGCTTCACATGCCGTCGAGAAATATCTCTCAGACAAGCCGGTTTCCGCACGATGTTTTCATTCCCCGTTTGAAAATTATACAATATGCACATGAATCCGAAAAGTCAGAGGTGCGTGCCAATTGGGTTTGAACTCGAGACTTATGACTTGGCAGTCCGACGGTCACACCACTTGGCTATCACTGCTGTAAGATTCAGACTGATTTTGATCATGGAAGTTAGTTTAAAATTATTAATAGCAATTCAATGAGGTAAAAGTTTCGAGTCATCCAATGAATGACAAACTTATATCTACGGTCTACCTTTATCCATCATCTACGTCTACAAAAACTCTGACATCAAATAAAAAATACAATTCTTAACGAACTATTGTTAGCATAAGCGTTACCCATTTAACCCCAAAATACAAATAGGCCTGAGTATCAACCCTATCAGGCACAATCGGCCGTATCTACCCGAGCGCGCCTTTTTTCCCGCAAATTTTAAGCGTCTCCCTGCGAATTCCGCGAATCAGCCGTATTTGTACAATAACTGCCCACCCGGGATCCTTTCGGGCACAATAGCCTCTTTGTTTAACGACGTCTTTCTATTGCGACATGGCGCGTGCCTAGTTTTTTCAATGGGTCCGTTTGACCCACGTGCCTGAATGTTACGTATGTTGTATACGATTGCAATTTAGGGTTGAGTTGTCATGTATTGTACTATAATTGGTTGTAATGGTTTTGGATTAAATCGTAAATATTTTTGTAATCTGGTTGCTTAATTCTATTATAAGTTATAACTATCCATGTAGGCTTAATTAAATCTTCTAAAAATATGGATCAATTGTTTCTCAGTTTTCTGCTTATCCGTCGATCCAGTTTGCATGGCTCACATGCCAAGACACTGATTTGTATGTTGAAAGCCACACTTCAGCATTAATTATCTATAAAACCGTTAAAAAACTATTCAAAATAGATTGTAATGTGGGTACCTATAAGTATTTTGATTTTATTCAAACAAAATGATTTGATCATTTGGACGGGCTATGTGCATCGTCGGTCATTACTATTAGTAATAAACTGAATTAGGTACGTATGAAAGTAATGACACTATGTTAATAGGTACCTAATTCAGTCGTGTACGATCGATCATAATAATAATTAATTAATCGCCGACCACTGATTGTAGCAGCTCGGGTACTATACTCGTGTACAAGGATTTTCTGGCTATCGCATTGGTCATGGTGGAATGTTAGCGTCAGTAGCGAAAATCATAGAACATTTTAGCCTAGTGAAGTGTTTAGTTACACGTGGTCTATGCTGGGTCCACAGCTCGACACAGACAACTTCGAGCCTAAGTCTCATTTCCGTAGTTTAGTGAAAGACTGACATATAATTATTTTGTTATCCCATAGTTTTCTAGACTGACTGCATGTAGAAACTTGTAACTCATCACATCGAAATTCGACTTCTCGCCTATTAGCGTTCTACTGTCTCTATAAACACGAAAAACACAATTCTACCTAAACATGTGCCCATCCATTTCCTTTTTCTCCACCAAATATAACATAATATTTGCAACAAAACCCCCTGTTCCTCGCTCGCCTATAAGGCCGGCCACATACAGTCGGAATTCCGTTTTGGACTTTCGTTTCGAAATATCGATTCGGATTTTCGAAGGCAGCAAATCCATACAAAATAAATTCGAGGGCATAAAATTTCGAACGGAGAACTACATACTTGTGTGATAGATCCCGATTTTGTATGGATTTGCTGCCTTCGAAAATTCCGAATGGATATTTCGAAACGCATTTTCGTCTGTATGTGGCTGGCCTAACTATTTTGTAAGTATAACGAAACACGTTCATTTGTCACAATTACCGGTGACGCGGAATAACTAGCGATGTGGCGAGAGGCGAGTTGCGGGGGCGAGGGGCGAGTGGCGAGTGGCGATAAACCTTCTCTTGTTAGATGCGCATCTCGTGCCGCTCATACATTTTTACGAGCCTTTTATGTTTATCCACCCATGTTTTGAAGGTTCTCTGTCTATGCTAAGTTGAGAATGGAAAAGGTGTGTCATTGTTATATTGTTCAATTAATCATGGTGAGTTCGGGTTTGAAAACAGTGTCGTATGTATTTGCTGTTTGATTTGTGTATAGGCAGAAATAAATTGATATGTTCGGTTATATAATAATTAGACTGTAATAAAAAAGGAGATCTCTATGTTCAATGATGGTTATTCATATAGTATTCACCAAGTTTTGCCAGCTGCTTCGCCAGTGTGGAGGTTGGAAATTATTCCATGGAAAGGTACGTAATAAAGAAAGTATTCTATTCTGAGTGCTATTCCAGGTCATGGTCTACCTATCTGCCAAATTTCATCCAAATCCGTTCAGCCGTTAAGGCGTAATTGATTAACCGTTAAATTGACAGCGTACTCCACGAATAACATTCATTTTGAAAAAATCTGGCGCAGTTGTTTTCTAAAAATTATAGTTTTTTTTTTTCATTCCCAGTTATTGTCTATTTTATTAGAAAGTGAATCGATTTTTTTTTATCAAATTCAAAATGTCTTCGAAGCGGAATGGCATACCTACCTGTGTGACACGGGTAAGTTTTTTTAAGTTTTTCTTAACTTTTTTAGCTGGGGCTTGCTGTGTTTAGGCTTTGCATTGCATAAGAACATCATTAATAATATCACTAAATCATAACTATACGTGTGAATCACGTAAGTAATTATAATTTTATCAGTTCAAAACGTTATATGTACTCCGTGAATACCGTTACCAAGGAAGCAGTAAATAACACAAAATAGAACTCGATATTCACGAAGTACATTGCCAAGTACGCAACAAAATGCATATCGGGTATTTTTGTTTATTTTGATCAAAAATTAAAAGCGGTTGAGGTGTGAATTATGTGAATTATTGAACAGCATGTTTTTATTCTTTTTCTGCTGGGCTTAAACCTGACGCGATCGCATAAGATCCTAGCTTTGGGCGCAAAGAAAAACGCCTGTTGCGTTGAAAGTTCTAGTTCTGATGACGAACCACATTTCCCTCGACCATCTTCACCTATACGCAGCTTCGACCCACCTTCTTTAGACTTCTCATATGAAAGGCTGAACATTCTGGAGAACGACCATAACTACTCCAATAGCGACCATAACGACTCTGACACTGACTCTGATAACAACAATAAGTGCTCTGATAATGCATTTGACTTTAACCTGCGTGATGTACCACTAATACCAACGCTTAAAGAGGTTTTTCCATCCTCGTCAAACAATTAACATACCCACATTTAATTCTAATCCGTCTGTAGGACATCTTCAGCCACCGTTTCCTAGCACGTCAAAAGCTTTGCCAATCACTAGATCTAAGCGCAAGAACTCTAAATAAGTAGCTAAAATTGTAAAGGATTTTTCATTCAATTACAGCTGGAAAAAGACAAAACCCATAACTGAACGACCAGTGGATACGATTTCAGGTACGATGTTCCGAAAATGACCGAATTTTCCAGAATCAGCGAATAAGTAATCATGCTGTAGGTTTTGCAAAGAGAGTAGAACCAAAGTCTTTTGAGTGAAGTGCAACATGCCTAAGTGTTTTGTGGTAATAGAAACTAATAAAATAAACTATTTCCGCCAATTTCATTCAAATAATATTATTTTTATAAAGATTATGCATAATTAATTTTTTTTAGACTAAAATGTGTTTTACTGGTATCTTGGCACCGTACTCCATGTAGTACAAACATTGAAATATGTCGTTTACACTGTAGTTGGCAACGTAATCCCAGAATACATACATTTTCGCGAAAACTGTCTATTATAGATTTTTTTCAAATTTTTTTGTTTCCTGGGATCATAGTGAACCGGAAAATACTCGTATAACAAAAAAACACAGTTTTTAGACATTAAATCCATTGCCAATTTAAGGGTTAACAAACATCCCAACTTTCATATTTAAAATATTATATTACTAGCAGTGCTCCGCGGTTTCACCCGCATTAGTCTCGATCCCGTGGGGATATCGGGATGAAAAATATCCTATGTATTAATCCAGGTTATAAACTATCTGTGTACCAAATTTCATCCAAATTCGTTCAGTAGTTTTTGCGTGAAAGAGTAACAGACATCCGTCCATCCATTCTCACAAACTTTCGCGTTTATAATGTTAGTATTATAGGATTATAATATAAGTAGGATATTCATATTATTCGTATAGGTAATATAATTAAATATTGTAGCCAATAAGCCTGAAAATGTGGTGACAGATTGACGAAGGCGCCGTGAAATAATTGTTGAAAATAATACCGCTGTCCCTCATGACGAGAATCTTGTGAAAGTTGAGAAAGATAAAAATGTAAGTATGCATTTGACTTAGCACTTAAGCACACGAGGTTGTCGACATGTGGGACCATCTGCCATCATTGTGCCTACCGATCGTCGCGTCGATACGTACGCTGAACGGCCTAATATCGAAGAGACTCGACCAATTACCTCAGGAAGCTTTCATTGCATGGGAAAAGTTTGTGTGTATTTTTGTTTTGCATTTAGTGGCTTTTATTCTCATTTGGTCCAGCAGAGACTTTCAATCAATATTCGAAACTGCATCGATTGGCATCATAAAATTAAACGCGAGAGTTGAAGTCTTTCTAGCTGAGTTTACCTACTTTCCAATTTTCCAAAATCTGTGACAGAGTTAGCAATTACTTAAAAAGTTAAGGACAGTGTCCTAGGAACGTTTTCCTGTAGATAAAACGGTTAAGGCATTAGATGAGATGGGGCAGAAAAGGCAGGTGCCCTTTTAAAATCCGTATGCAAAATTTCAGCTTAGCTGGATGCTAGGATGAACATTAAAAATGAATAACTCCAAGCGGAAACAAATACAGTACTTTATATAAGGCCTCTGCCTCGAATTTTGCGGGCAGCGGCGCGGCGGCGGCGGCGGCGGCGGCGCGGGAGCGGCGGCGCGGGAGCGGCGCGGGCAACGCAGACCCGATCTCGAAACTAGCGGGCAGATCGCGCGGCACTATAGCGGCATAGTGTTGTGTCGTCGAGATATTTGTTTTTGTTCGCGAACGAAATGTCTGAACCACAAGAATATTTTGTAGATAATCCCATTAATTACTAGTTATTTTATTAACATAATAAAACATTTTTATATTTGCCTTCAATACTTATTTAGTTCATTTTTAATTTCTTCCCATAACTGATTAATAGCCTCCTATTTTTGTGGTTCACATCTTTGCTGTTCCATATCGGTGTCCTATCAAAAATAGCTGAAATAATTTGTTCCTGCACGTCCGAGGACATTTCGATACGTCACAAAAATAAATTGCGCAGCACTATCAATGCAGACGCGCGGCGGTCACCGCTTGACTGGAGTGCACCGCTCGTCGCCCTCTCCCGCCCCGCTGCCGCGCCGCTGTTTTCGAGGTCCGGTCCATTTAATTTTACGCATAAAATCCTGCCGCTCCCGCGCAGCCGCCGCTGCCGCCCCGCTGCCCGCAAAATTCGAGGCAGAGGCCTAAGTACTAAAGTATGAAAAAAATGTGATTTTCGCGTTTCCTACCATGTTCGAATTCCAATTTCACCAAATATTGTCACGATAAGTAGGTACTTGTTATTTGTTTTGTTTTGGAAAGCTGCGGGTCCGTGAAAATGTTTAAAACTACCTACTTTGGGGTCATTTATTCTATGTGAATTCTCAAATTATAAGCAAAGTTCCAAATATGATCTCACTAGCAATACATGGTGACTTGCAATTTGACGTATTCCTTCCAGGATGTGATAGTGTGACCCATTTGCAACAATTAAGCACCCCATAGGTAAAACCAAGGCTAAAATCTATGGGATTCGAGAAAACTCAATTTCTATGTAGAATGTGAGAATTTTTGAAAATTTCGCAGAATTCGTCACTAAATCTCATTTTTCTTGATACTATCAAATTAAATGGCCTTCATTGCTATTCCATTGGGTACCTAATACCTAAACCTAGTTCTTAAACTTTTTTATGTAACCAAATTTTATAAAACATCAAACAGTTAAACGTTAAAAGAAGCAGTTTATTAACCATTTTCAAAAATCATTTAAGTACATGAACTTTGACACCAGTTATCTCAAAATTTTACAATGGGATTAAGGTACAAATTACGGGGAAGACAACTTCATTTAATCAGCTATCTAACAAGGTACAAAAATTAAAAAAATATTTTATCACTCAAAAGCGCCGTCTCTACTTGCAACCTGGAGGCACTACCTGGCTACCTAACGCTGGAAGGATTGCAGGGTGGTAAGAAGGTAGTGGGATGACATAAACCAGTTAATTAATTTGAAAATAACTACATTTTTCAATATTTCAATAATTTGCAATATCTACCTTGCCTTTTCCCTTTATCTTTCCTTTTTTTACCTTTGTCAGCATTATTGACTGCTTCATAGGCACCTCTAAATATTTCATGGTGTCGAATTCTGGGAAATTTTCAAAAATAAATAAAAATTGGGTTTTCTCGAATCCCATGAATATTCGCCTAGGCTTTATGGGGTGCTTCATTGCTGCAAATGGGTCACACTATCACGTCCTGAGAGGAATACGGAAAAATTACAAGTCACCCTGTATAATTTAATTTTTAAGTCTTTTTCAGTTTTTTTTTTTCTGAAATCTTAAGCAGGCAAGTAAAATATGCGGAACTATTTTTTTTTCAGAGCCCTTTGAGGTAAATTTTAGTCTCGTGGAGTAAATCTTTAGACAGATAGTATTTTTATCGACCATAGACCACAATTTAAGGGGTTATAATAAAAAAAAATATTTATAAAAAATGTGACACAAAAAGAAAAAAATTAAAAGTCCAGTGAGAATTTCCCTAAAAATGTTAAAAACCACTAACGTCGTCTAACTATAAATAATCGCTGAACATAGGGGTATTTCGGGAAGCACTTGGAGAGAGGCTTCTCAAAAATTTGCTGTGGACCTTGTTTCACGGGCCACCCTGTATATTACAAGGTGTAATTTTAAACAGTGTTATTATTAATCTCTTAAAGGAACCAACCATGGGACCAAACCTGAAATCGCGAAAAAAAATCAGCTTTTCCCTACATTTATGTTCGCATAACTCGTCAAAATGTACGGAGCACCTGGTTTTTTAAATAGTAAAAGTTGTTCATAATGATGAGTACAATGACCCCTAAAAAGGTTAACAGTGATTAAAATTACACCATGTATACTCAGCAGGAGAAAGATAGGAAGTAGGACTGGATAAGAAATTAGCCTTTTACATGACTGAATTCTCGAAAATATTGACATTCGTGGCAATGGTGTCTGTTTGTTGCATAAATATAATCCAACCAAAGTTGCATAAATACTGCATTGTGTAACGAAACCATAGCGCGAATCAGCCGGCGGTGTCTGGCGGCGCAACGCTATTATGTATCGAACACGTTGGAAGAGGCAGATTTGCGTTTTACCTTTATAAACAAACCATTTTGTGTACGAGTTAGATTGTTTTATAAGTGGAAACTAACTTTTAAAACAATTGTGCTTCAATGTTTGAAACAGTTACTTTCTACATTAACCACCTTCCACGTAAGTTATTTTATCACCCCGGAAACGGACATTTAATTTGGCCTTTTCGGTGTATCTACTACGTTTATACTATAAACTTTATAGAGTAGGCAGCGTAGGCAGTTATCTGCCCATCTTCTTTCCACGAATCTTTGCCAAGGACTTTCCGTATTCTGTATGACCATCCAAAGTAATTGAACACTGTTGAATTAGACCTGGTCTGGTAGAATGGTCCTACAGAATACGGAAAGTCCTTGGCACAGTAGGTGGCTATGGGGAAGGCAACTGTCAAAATGGCGCTGTCGTAGCTAGTTCCCAACACAAGCCAATAATACAAGGCGTGAGACGCTTTTATTTTATTTTTGCGAAAATGAGGCGTTGTTGTGTTACTAAATACTCCGAAATTGGAGTCCACCATTTCCCGAGAGACCTTCAAATTAAAAGATGGAGGCATATAGCTGTTCGTAGAAATGTTTTATAAATTAAACGGAGTTGAAACATTTTGAAGAGAGTGACTTAAAGGATATAATTATGTATGGTTTTAAATTCTGATACTGTCCATGTCAAATACTTGATTTAAAATATTAAAATCACCTAAAATAACGAAATAGCGAAATAAAAGCAAACTCACGAATGGACGAAATGTCAAATTTATTGTAGGCCGTGGGGACCTAGCTATGACCACGCCATCTACAATTAGCTTTGCCCGACCTTCCCCATTGTGTCCTATGCCCACAGAACACTACAGGCAGCCTATGCCTAACTGACTACTGTTCAATGAACAGTAGTCAGTTAGGCATAGGACACAATAGCCACCTACTGTGTATTCTTGGAACATTGCTTCACATACATGGGATGTGACGGTCACATGCATTACTGCAGGCCATAGGCACCATCTAGTTTGGAAGATTGACAAGAGATGGCGCTACCGCTATTTAAACCTTTCCCAACTATTATCAGAGGCTAATGACTATTAATGAGTTTCATATTATTTGTAACTTTCTTCATTAGCTAATTTGTACATAAAGTAGGTAACTAGCAGCGCCCCGTGGTTTCACCCGCATAAGTCTCGATCCTATATTATGTTATTAGATCTTTGTGCCTTTCATTCAAATCCGTTTAGTAATTTTTGCGTGAAAGAGTAACAAACATCCATCCACCCTCACAAACTTTCGCGTCTATAATATTAATTGTAGGATATTTATTTATTTCTAGATACTTTAGTGTAGGTATAGGATTGAGTTTTTTGAGTGGTTGTTGTTTACAAAACTTTACAATGTTCAGCGTTTAATACGAACTAGCGAAGTTAATATTCTTTGTAGTATTAGGTACCTATTTACTATTCCTATTCTGTGTTTAGGAAACACGAAACCATAACTACGCACAGCGAGCATAGCGACCACTATTTTCAGATGATGCTATAAGATTAAGGTATATTGTTTTGGCTTTTTAGTATTGAAAGCCAAAACAATGTACCTTAATCTTATAGCATCATCTGAAAATTGATTTTATTAACCCTTTAACCGCCTACGACGGATTAATCCGACAAATATTTTCGTGTCCATTTCGCCAGGGTCGTATATTTTAAGCTTTTAACCGCCCGACTTCATATCAGTTGTCGTGCCCCCAGCGCCGGGCAACTTGAATCATTACGATATTTGGTCGTAAAGGCCCGATCTGGGCGGCTGACCTGACGGCCGGTAGCATTGCTGTTCTGCGGAGGCCACAGAGAGCGATGGCCGTCAGAGTCATCAGGGGGTATCGCACGATCTCCTACGAGGCGGCTTGTGCACTGGCCGGATCCCCGCCCTGGGACCTGGAGGCGAAATTACTCGCGTCATTGTATCGGTGGCGCGAGGTGAGCGACCGATGCAGCGACTAATGGAGCAGCGTCGGTTGCTGCTTCGCGAGGTCCTGGTGGCGGAATGGCGGGACAGGCTCTCACGCCCTACCGCCGGCCTCGGCACCATCGAGGCGGTCCGGCCGTGCTCGACCTTTGGCTCGGGAGGAGGCACGGCTCCTTGTCGTTTCGGGTGACGCAGGTGCTCTCGGGGCATGGTTGCTTCGGGAAGTACCTGTGTCGCATAACCAGGGAGCCAGACGCCCGGTGTCACCACTGCGTCGAGTGTCGGGGGGACACGGCGCGGCATACGCTGGCAGAGTGTGCCGCTTGGGAGGAGCCGCGCCGTGCCCTCATCTCTAGAGTAGGCAGTGACCTGTCGCTGCCGGCTGTCGTTAATTCGATGGTCGGCAGCGAGGAGTCCTGGGACGCGGTGGTTTCCTTCTGCGAGACAGTCATCTCGCAGAAGGAGGCTGCGGAAAGGGAGAGGGAGATCACATCCTCTCACCCAGCCCGCAGCAGGCGCACTGGGCGTCGGCGGAGGGCGGACAACGCCCTCTTCCAGCCCCCCTAAATGGGTCCAGGGGCGACGGACTCGGGGACGTCCGTCGCCCCCCATACATCGGACCCGGGGTGGCGGCGCGTAGTGTTCCACGCGCGCCCCTCTTAGACGTCGCGGGGGGAGTCAAACACCTCACTCCCCCCCTCGACACGAGGAGAGGCCTGCCGTGGCGGGCCGGCACCAGCCGGGGGTTGCGGAAGGATCCTAAGTTCCCGCGACCCTCGGCGTAGGTGTGAGATGGAATACCGGGGTGGTTTTTAGTCAGTAAGAGTCTGACAGACCCCTCCGCCCGCCCCAGGGCGGAGGACATCCATGAGGATTTTCCACCCCGAAACAAAAAAAAAAAAAAAAAAAAGGACCACGGCTGCCAACATTAAATGCTGAAAGGTACATTCGTGAGTGCTTAGAACCTCACGTGATACCATACGCGGACTATGTGGGCCCAAATTTCCTTTTTATGCATGATAATGCAAGAGCCCATGCGGCCGGCATCGTCAGGGAATATCTTCGGGATGTGAACATCACAGTTATGGACTGGCCAGCCAGAAGCCCAGACATGAACCCCATTGAGCACATGTGGGACGAGCTAAAAAGACGTGTTAGGGCTCGTCAGCCAGTTGCCCAGACGATGCAGGAGTTGAAAACTGCCATAGAAGAGGAATGGGAGATGATCCCTCAAAATTTCATAGAGCGGTTGATAAACTCTATGCCTAATCGTATGAGAGCTGTGGTAGATGCCCATGGAGGCAACACGCGTTATTAAATTAAACCTTTATTTGATAAAACATGTTTTTTATTCAAAAATCAATTGCCTTTAACAAGGCGCATATCCGACTTGTTAGGCGTAGCTCCATGTCGTATGGTATTCTGAATTCAAATTTAAAACAATACGATCGAAAAAGATGGTAAAATGTATCAGGTTTAAAACTGCATCAACAGTTTTTGTTCAATCTAGCAATCATATTTCGGTAGGGGCCATCGAAATCTAAACTCTAAGGTGGGCCAATAGATGTGTCCAGAAGTGTATAATTATGCGCACTTTTTGTTAAATTTTATTTTATTGTTGTTTTAGAACCTTTTTCGGCCCAAGATTTTTTTTGCACGTGGTTTGTATGAATATATGATTCATCTGCAGTGGTCTCGAACGTCATAGAGGTAGAGTTGCCAGCTAAAATCGGTATATTCGAACCCAAAATCGGTATTTGACAAAAAATACAATATTCAATCAAATTCGTTTATTTATTGAAAAAAAAAAACTTACAGAACAGAGCCCATATCGGTAGAAATACCGAAAAATCGGTAGGTTCGAGACCACTGTTCATCTGTGTACACTATAGGTCTACCTGCATTACGAAAAGACTTTACCTGTTTTAAATATTTCAATCTTAACATTCATCATGTTTTTCGGTTAGCACCTTCCTGTTTATTCTCAGTTCTTCTCCATTTATAACCAAGTTTATGTAACAATGTTCTTAGGGTCAACAAATTCATCCACACATCCATCAAATTGTATATGGTTTTTCAAAACAATATTAAGTCGTGATAATGTTGGAAATTGACGATGTTCTATATGATAGTTTTGGATAGTTCTTCAGACTACACCAATATTAAATTCATCTAATATAATTTTTCGTGGTTTTACCCTTCTCTTCTTCATAGGTGATGTAAAAATAGAAGCACTCCTGCCTACTAAATTCGAATGCGACGTACTCGCTTTATTTTCAGACGCAATATCTGCATCCGTGGTCGGCTCTGTTGTACGCTCCGTACTTGGGACTATAGGAACTATCGCATCCATCTCCATAGTTATATTCGAGTCCATAGTAGATACTGTAGTTTGCTTCATTGTATTAGTATATTCCTTATTTTTGCGTAGAATTCTAGTCACTGTGCTTTCAGAAACTCCAACAGCTTGTGCGGTTCTACATCGCGCATCAGTGAGTTTTTCTGCGTAATTATTAATTGCTTCATTTTCATAAAATCATAAACTTTTAAAATAATTTATCTTGCCTAAAATTAAAAAAAAAAACATTAAATAGTTTTACTTATTTTTACAGCTGAAATGAAGTTTTTTTTTGTAAAATTTGCTATTTTCAAAATTAAATTACTTTCGTCTGCTTATCTCATGTATTTTAGTAACTACAAATTTCAAAACAATGTAAATATCATTTACATACCTAGCTTTTAAGTACAAACGCTGAGATTTTCTAGAAATTTAAAAAAAATATAAAGTAGAGCAACTTTCGTGACGAGTCTGGATTTTCGCAACATAGGATGCACTACTTGAGCGCATCGAACCGCTGACGGTTCGCGACCACAGAACACTAATACTCCTAGCGGAGTTCGCGACTGACGCTCAGGTCAAACTCCCCGCACCCCGCGATCCTCTAAACCAAAAAATGGCGCGGCGCATCTTCGTTTTGCGACACGACACGCCAAGCCGTCTCGATTCTACCCGTAGATAGTGAATGAACTAGTTCATTCTCCATCTACGATTCTACCCAACAGGGAAAGACCAACCATAGAGAATATAGCGAGTCATAGCTAGGGCGGTCTTATTTAGGCGATTTATCAAACAACTTACTAATTAGCGAGAAACAAACTAATTCTAAATTGTTTTAAGGACCAAATAGAAACTATTTAAATAAATATAGTAAACCTGAATTTGATGATGAAATAAACGTCATCATCAGAGCTATTTAGCATATTTAGCGTATTCATTGGCAACAAAATAAAAAAAACACATTTTTTTGGCCTTTAATTATTACTGTTAGTCAGAAAATTGGTTTATATCTAATCAATTAGCGAAAATTTTAAACATTTGACTGTATTTATCGATACTGAAGTCCCTATATTCGATCTTAAGTCGATTCACAGCTGAGTGTACAGTTTAGAATCGCTTAGGTTAATCACTATTCACTTTGGTCATCCATTAGCCGTTCCATAAATGTAAAATAATAAATAGGTACCTTTGGTTTTTTCTCTCACCAAACTCGAGTCGCTGTCGTCTATGGAAATTGAGTGTGCGGAGTGTGCCCCCCCCCCCCCCCCCCTGCAGTATACGACGCGAACCTTGTCGCAATAGTGACGTTGTTCTGTCTCCAGCTCCGCTAGGAGTATGTGTTCTGTGGTCTCCAGCTCCGCTAGGAGTATATGTGTTCTGTGGTTTCCAGAGTCCGAACAAGAGTAAGTCGTCATTGTGTTTTTGCTAGTATTGTAGACATTTAAAAAGTTTAATCTTTTGGTATATAACTTTGGTTTAAATTGGTTTAGGTACGAGTATCTATAGAGTTTTGTGTATCAGCTGTTTAGTAGGTACATAAGTAGTGTACATGATATCATTATCATTTCGGTACCTACCTATTGTACTTCCTTTGTATGTACCTACTTACTTTACAAGTCTTTGTTCCATTATTTATTTACAAAATAAGCGTTTTTTTTTTGTAAAAGTAATTAATTCAATGTGATAGCATCTTTAATACCTTAAGATGTCGAATACAGAATGTTTTATGTTAGATAACTTGTATATTTTATATTATTGTAGGATTATTTAATACTAGCAGCGCCCCGCGGTTTCTCCTGCATAAGCCTCGATCCCGTAGGAATATCCGGATAAAAAGTATCCTATATGTTAATCCAGGTTATAAACTATCTGTGCTAAATTTCATGCAAATCCGTTCAGTAGTTTTTGCGTGAAAGAGTAACAAACATCTGTCCATCCATCCATCCTCACAAACTTTCGCGTTTATAATATTAGTAGGACAGGAAGTAGGATAGGATTTAATTTATTTATATGTATAGGGTAGGTATAAGGGACAGCCCTCCGCAGACTGATGGGGTTTTTTTTTTTTTTTTTTTTTTTGTGGATGGGAAATCATCAAATGACTTCTCCCGCTCTGGGCGGAGCGGGAGGGCGTGTCAGACTTTTACTGACTAAAACCCACCCGTGTTCCTTCTGTTGCCTGTGCCGGGGCCACGGTAACTCTTTCGAACATCCCGCAACCCTAGCTGGCATCGGCCCTAGCGGACCCCGTCAATAGTGCTGACATCTCTTTGAGGCGCGCGTGGAACACGACGCGCCGTCGACTCGGGCCTGGTCCTTACCGGACGGCGAGCTACCCATTGCTCGCCGTCCGCAAGCCCGCGCCTACGGTGGCCGGGAATCGGCTGCCGATTCCCGACGCCCAGGGCGTCTCCTGCGGCGACTAGGGGCGTGAGGGTGCAAAGCTTGCCTCTCCCTCACGCGTCCCGCCTCCTCCTTCACGAGCATTACTGCTTCGCAGAAGGAGGTAATGGCTTCCCATGCACTCTCGCTCCGTACCATGGCCTGGACCAGGGCCGGACGCGAGAGATCGCCGCCGCCGATCGCTTCCGCGAGGACACGGCGGTGCCCCGCCCAAGCCGGGCAGACTTCCACCGTATGCTCCACCGTGTCCTCCGGGCGATCCACACAGTGGTGACACCCGGGCGTTTCCTCCCGCCTTATCCGGAACAGGTACCTCCCGAAGCACCCGTGTCCGGTGAGGACCTGCGTCAGGCGGAAGGTGAGGACGCTGTGGCGCCTCTCCAGCCACTCCTCAAAGAGGGGACTTATCGCCGCAATTGTGGCGTGCCCAGCGCTGGGTTGCGACAATCGCACTCTCCATGCCGCCATGAGATCCTGCCGGAGCTCTGTCCGCCGTGCCGCGATTTCTCGCGGCAACGGAGTTACGCCCCGGCGTCCTGCCTCCTCGCGCCACTCCCAGATGTGCGCGAGGACTTTTGCCTCCAGATCCCATGGCGGTAATCCGGCAAGGAGGTTCGCCGCCTCCCCGGAGACCGTGCGGTATCCCCGGGCTAACCGGATGGCCATGACCCTCTGGGACGCGTTCAACCGACGGACCGGTCGCCGCCTCACGGAACGCGCCCACACCGGAGCTCCGTAAAGGGCCATGGACCGCACGACCCCCGCGTAGAGCCTCCGGCAGGAGGCGTTTGGACCCCCCAGATTGGGCAGGAGCCGCCCCAAGGCAGCCCCGGCCCGCTCCAGTCTGGGAGCCAAACGTCGGAAATGCTCCACGAAATTCCACCGGCTGTCGAGGACGAGTCCCAGGTACTTCATCGTCGACTCGACACCGATGAGAACCCCTCCTACCGTTATTTGGGAACCCGATGGTGGCGCGTTCCGAGGACCATGAAAACACATGGCCTCGGACTTGTGCAAGGCCACCTCGAGTCCCAATTGCCGGATCCTCTCTACGATTGTCGCAACCCCGCGTGCCGCTAATTCGGCCGCCGCCTGGTGCGTCCTCCCCTGCGCCAGGACCAGCGTGTCGTCAGCGTAGCAAACTACGCTGACGCCACCAGGGAGGTCGGCGCGCAGCACCCAGTCGTACCCGATGTCCCACAGATGCGGTCCCAGAACCGATCCCTGCGGGACACCGCACGACATCTCTCGCCGGTTCCACTCTCCCCGGTGACCGGGGTAGATGACGGCCCTGTCCGTCAGATAGGCCTCGACCACGCGACAGAGGTAGGTCGGCACTCGGTGATACCGGAGTGCCTCCCTGATGCAGCTCCAGGGCAGGGTGTTGAAGGCATTGGCGATGTCTAGAGACACCGCCAAGACGACCCCACCCCGGGCCACAGCATCCCCCGTCGTGAGGGCTCGTACGCACATGATGGCGTCCACCATAGAGCGCCCCTTGCGGAAACCAAACTGGCTCTCCGCCAAATCCGGCCCCACCCTCACCAGCCGCCCGACAAGGCGGTCTGCAATGACTCTTTCAAAGAGCTTGCCCACCTCGTCGAGCAGCACGATGGGCCGGTAAGCGGACGGCGAGTCCGCAGGGCGCCCCGGTTTCTTAATGAGGACCAGTTTCCCTGTCTTCCATTGAAGCGGGAACTGGCCCCTCTCCAAGCATGCGCTTAGGAGCCCCCTTAGTCGAGGCCCGAGAGCCTCCAAGGCCAGGACCCAGGCTTTTCCAGGTAAGCCGTCGGGTCCTGGGGCGGTATTCTTGGCATTCAGCCTGCGCACCGCCACTCTCAGCTCTACCTCGGTCACCTCCGGAGCATCGTCGTCATCGTCGGCTGCGTGGTCCGCATCCGACACCGCAGGAGGCGGAACCATGGGCGGGGGAGTATGTTCCCCTCGCAAAGGGAACAGAGCGCTCACCACGTCCTCCACGAGCTGGGGCCGGAGACTCTGCGTCAGCGGGGGAGCCCATGGGCGGAGTTTGTTCCGCACCATTTTATACGGGCGTCCCCACGGATCCCTGTTCAGAGCCTCCAGCGACTCCTCGCGGGCCAGTCCCTTGGCCCGCAGGATCTCCGCTCGGAGGGCGGTCTTCGCCGCTCTGTACCCCTCGTACAGCTCCGCCTGAATGGCTTCCGTATCCGGAGGGCGGATACGGAGCCTGCGGTGTCTGGTGTACCGGCGTCGCGCAGCAACGCACGCGTCGCGCAGAGACGTCAACTCCGGCGACCACCAGCACACCTGGCGCCGGGCGCGTCCGGGCCGGACCCGGGGCATTGCCATGTCGCATACTTCGGACATGGCCTCCCGGAACCACCCCGCCTCGTCATTGATGTCAGCTGGCCTGTCCGGTGGTGACACCCAGGCCTGCACGATCGAGGCTTCCAGGAGGAGCTCCCGGTCCAGCTGCTTCAACGCCCACCGCGGACCACTCGGGGTCTGTCGGACCGGCGCGCTCGAGGTCTGGGCGGAGACGTCAAACCGGATGTACCGGTGATCGGAGTAGGTCTCCACCCCCTCCATGACGCGCCAGTCGAGGACACGCGGCGACAGAGCGGGGCTGGCGAACGAAATGTCCACCACTGACTCACCCCGCATCCGCACACACGTGGGGACAGAACCCCGGTTTAGGACGACCAGGCCCGTCTCCAGAGCCCAGTCCTCCACCATCCTGCCCCGTGTGTCCGTAAGCCGGGAACCCCAAGCCACATTCTTGGCATTGAAGTCCCCAAGGACGAGCACAGGCAGGGAACGGAACCCGACGACGACGACTCTCAACTCCGCAAGGGAGTTGTGGAACTCGGCGAGAGTTCGGTTCGGGGAGAAGTATACCCCTACCACGACAATCTCCCCGAACCGTGCTGCCACGCAACCCCGTCCCCTCTTGACCGCCTCGAGGGACGGGGTACCGGCGGCGGCCGATGAAATTAGAGTCACTGAGCCGCTCAGGTCCTCCACCCAGTCATCCCTGGGCGGGACAAAGTACGGCTCAGCGACCACGGCGATGTTAATCGACCACTGCGCCATGCTCTGGAGCAACAGATCCTGAGCGGAGGCGCAGTGGTTGATGTTCGCCTGGAGGAGGCGTAATGGGGCCATTATTGGCACTCCATATCAGCCCCCTCCCGAACCCCCTGTGAGGGCCCTGCCGCGGTGGTTGCGGCGGCGGCGACAGTGGAGGCGGCGGCGGCAGCGGTGGCAGTGGCGGCGGCTGCGGCGGTGGCGACGGTGGCGGAGGGCTTGCTGGCCCTGGGTTTGGCGGGTGGAGTGCAAGCCTTGCTCCCAGCCCGGTGATTGGCCGGCTTGCCAGCTGCCGCACACGCGAAGCAGTGCGGCGTGGCTTTGCACGAGCCGGCCTTGTGACCGGGCTGACCACAGCAGAAGCAGTGGCTGCTACGATCCACCTCCGAGGTGCATTTAGCTCCCACGTGGTTGCCTACGTGGCAGCGGAAGCACCTCAGAGGTCTGGGCTCCAGCAGTTTCACCTGCGTGGAAACCCAGCCCACCTTGAGCCTTTGGCCCTCCCCGGTAATTTTCCGGGCCACCGCCACGGGGCAGCTCACCGTAACGGTTCGCATCCCCGTGAAGTCAGGACGGATGGTGCCTACCCTAACCTGCTCGGCTGAGCACCCTCCAGTCCTAACAACGGCGGCCATCACCTCTCCCTCCGTCGCTGAGTCGTCCAAACCCAGTATGCGCATGTTCGCGCACTTGGTGGGTCTGGACACTCGGGCCTCGTCCGCATTTAGGGACGCCCTAAGCCTCTCGGCCAGAGCGTCAGCGGTCGGGCCGCTGGCCGCACCGGGAACCTCCAGCATCCGGGCCCCAGTCGCAGTGACCCTTATCCGGATGCCATCGGCAACGCCGAGCTCCTCGAGGTTCACCGCCTCCCTCGCCTTGGCAAGCACGTCGCGGTAGGACACGCCCTTCTTCTCCGCTTCCGGCTGTAGTGTGATCACTACAGCTGCGGACCTCAGGGCACGGAGCCTAGCCGCGACGATTCGCTCCTTGCGCCGCTGCCGCCTCTCCTTCTTTTTGGCCGCCCTTGCTGCCTTACCCGCCTTCCTCTTCTCCCCGGCTACTTGCCATTCGGCGTCAGCCGGAGGAGATTTAGGAGGCGGGGGCGGCCGTTTCGCCGCCGGGGCTGGGGCCCTCGCGGGTTCCTGCACGGCCCCGCCTTTCGCCTGCCCCGTTGATGCAGGCTTGACCGTGGCAGCCGCGGCGGCGGCATACGATGCTGCCTTCCGCTGGCCCGAGGCCGGCTGGCTCGCCGCTAGCGGGGGCCGCAGGACTATGGCCTCCAGGGCGGAAAACCGGCTTCGGAAGGCAGCCAGCTCCTGCCGGACCAGGGCCAGAACCCGGTCCTCAGCAGGCACGGGCCCGACCTGCCCATGCCGCGCCTCCCCCTGTGGCACCTCCCGGGGGCCAGCTCCTCGGAGCCTGGCCAGGTCCGCTCGGAGCTCCTCATTCTCCTTTCGGAGAAGCTCCATGGCGGCTGTCAAGCGAGCGACCTCCGCCCGCATCTCTGTCATTCCGTCCGACGGGGGCCTGAGGTGACTGGCCTCCGCTGCCGCCATAATGGAGGCCCTGGCTGCCGATATGGCCTTGTCTTTAGAGGACTGAGTCCTCTTCAAGGCCACACTCTTGATCGCGGCTGCCACGACCTCTGCGAACCTGATCGTTTGCTCCGAATTGGAGCCGCCAGCGGCGTCCGGCTCACCACCTGCTGACTCCGACCCAGACGAGACTGTCCCCAACTGCGACTCTGGCTCGGCCGGGCTGGCTGGGCTCGGCTTGCTGGCTTCTTTGGTGAGCCCTCTGCCCACACCCCTTTCATGGGCCCCACCCCGCCGGCTGATTTTTTTACGGGCCGAGCTCAGCCCACCATCCGAGGAAGACCCCAGGCCATCCCCCGGTTTGGGGCGCTTCTTGAAGAACTTTTGGTTCTTCCCAGCGCCCCCCACCACTTCGCGCTCCGGGCTCTTACATGAGCCCTTCACGCCAGACGCGGCGTCGGACTCCGACCCCGCATCACTCCCCTCCTCTTCACTGCTTTTATTTTTATTTAAAGATTTATCCATAGTTGTTCCCACGAGTAAAAACTTTTTAATTCCCAAAAACTAGTGGTTCGCACTAGCGACTAATTTAGCTACCCATTAGTCAAGCTACCAACCTCCCTCACGGTGCGCCGCCGCTTGGAGGTTTGGGGTGATTTTTTATAGAGGTTTTCTTCCTCGCGGCCCGGGCGGTT
Source organism: Fissipunctia ypsillon (assembly GCA_947568875.1). Lineage (NCBI taxonomy): Eukaryota > Metazoa > Arthropoda > Insecta > Lepidoptera > Noctuidae > Fissipunctia > Fissipunctia ypsillon. The sequence goes on from OX387655.1 coordinate 5,043,818, forward strand.
AAGCCAAGACCCTCGACCCCCGTCAAAAGTCAGAGACATGACCTTGACAATCTTCGGGGCTACGAGAACAACGGTGGCAGAAAGAGAAGGCCTCTTCCTGCCTGCTCGGCGGCAGAGTTAGTGCACACCGAGCCCGCTCTTACTCCGCCGCTGTGCGTCTCTGCTTAGAGCACAGAGAGACACACGTTGGAGCGTACTTCTGACAGGATATTGGCATACGGGCAACAAGACCCCTTAGGCACACAGTACCTAATGGGGAGTCATTGCCCGTACCCCAGGGTGCACCGTCCCGGTGACTGGCCTTCCCCCTGGACGCATCCATAAGGGAATTCCAGCCCACAGGCACACGGGGAGGTTTCCTGTCCAAGCACCCCAGACTGATGGGGTGCATTCCGTATATCATACTAAGATGACCGGTACATGAAATTATTTCAGGAACGTTATGGGAATCCAAATAACCTGATTTGTTTTATTACCTCACGCGCAATGAATCGTTACCATGGCAAAACGCGCGTAGCGAACGGCGGCGCAGCGAGCCTTCGGCCGCCGAGTATTTCAACATCCATTGCTGATTTTTTTATTTTAGCTGTTTTATTTACATAAATGGACTGCTGCGTACAGAAAATGTAATTTTACATTGAAATAAAGGAATAGTAACTGAAAAAACGATAAAAAAAAATGATTTTTTTTCTGACAATATTTCCGGTGGAATATGATTCAAAATAAGGAGCTGAATGCACCCTGTTAGTTTGCGGAGGGCTGTCCCTTACATCCTGTATAAAGGCTATAGAGTTAATTAATAGGAATTAGCATAGGTAGGTATTATACAAACGGAAGATATATTTGTATACAGCGTATACCTATCATCTCATCAGTAATGTGTGGTCAGACCGTTAAACTTAACAACCAGCCATGGGACTAACAGTAGTCGAGAAAACAATAATCAGCTGTCCCATACATTTGGGTCGAGTAGGTATCGAAGTTTTGTATGGGTTCTATGGAGAAAGTTGTTCAGTTTGATGGTCTGTGCTAGCGTTGCCGGAGGGAAATATTCTGAAGTATTCCCGTCGTATTATTCCCGAAGCATTCGGAAGTGTTGAGTAATATTCGCAATTATTCGCCGAGAAGAATTACAAGGAAAATATCTTATTAATATATGAATTATTTTGGATTTTTTGACATACTCCGTGCTAATGTCAAACCGGCGGGCGGCGGCGTGTGCGTTACCTCAGCAAAATAATGTCCAAAATAATCATTTAAATCTATACTAATATTATAAAGAGGAAGAGTTTGTTTGTTTGGTTGAACGCGCTAATCTTAGGAACTGCTGGTTCGAATTGAAAAATTATTTTAGTGTTGGATAGCTCATTTATCGGGGAAGGCTATAGGCTATATAACATCACACCACGACCAATAGGAGCGGAGCATCAATGAAAAATGTTGCAAAAACGGGGAAAATTTTATTCCTTTTGCGAGCTTCCGTTGCGTGCGCTGCGTAAACGGTTAAAGTTACGCAAAAATCATGTATGACGGGATTGTTCCTCTTGAAAAGTTCTAAAAGAAAAGTCCGCGATAGCTAATGTCTATCTTTTATGGTTGGCTCACTATAACATTTTTAATGGTAATCAAATTTGTTATAAAACAATGCATTACTTGCGAAGGTGTTTTCATAAACATGGTATTAATCTTTATCCAAATAAATAGTTTCATCATCAAGGTTGATTAAGCACATGTAAATTCCTTTTTGAATTATTCTATTTGGACCTTTTAGAAATTACGAGGGGTATAAAAATGCTAAAGTAAGAAAAATGCGCTTAGTGTATTAGTTACCGACACATTTTGTTTTTTATTGACTGTTTGAACGTGCTAATCACTACCCGTTGGATTTCAAAAATTCTTTTTGCATTATAAAGTCCAATTCTTGAGGAAGACTATAGGGTATGTAACATTACGCTAGGACCCATAGAAGCCGAGCAAAAACAAAAAAAAAGGAAGAACGAGCGCTAAGCGAAAACGAAGTAACAGCGCGGGCAGGCGATGCGATGCGACGGGGTGGGTCAGGGGCAGGGGAACAAGAAATATATACTTATATTATAAAGTTGAAGAGTTTGTTTGTTTGGTTCAACGCGCTAATCTCAGGAACTACTGGTGCGAATTGAAAAATTATTTTAGTGTTGGATTGCCAGCCTATTTATCGAGGAAGGCTATAGGCTATATAACATCATGCTACGACCAATAGGAGCGGAACATCAATGAAAATGGAATGGAATGGGAAAATTTATTCCTTTTGAGAGCTTCCGTTGCGTGAGCTGCGTCAACGGTTAAAGTTATGCAAAAATCATGTATGACGGAAATGTTCCTCTTAAAAAGTTAAATCATGTATGACGGAAATGTTCCTCTTAAAAAGTTAAATCATTTATGACGGAAATGTTCCTCTTAAAAAGTTAAATCATGTATGACGGAAATGTTCCTCTTAAAAAGTTAAATCATGTAGGTATGACGGAAATGTTCCTCTTAAAAAGTTAAATCATGTATGACGGAAATGTTCCTCTTAAAAAGTTAAATCATGTATGACGGAAATGTTCCTCTTAAAAAGATAAATCATGTATGACGGAAATGTTCCTCTTAAAAAGTTCTAAAAATAAGTCCGCGAAATCATATTTATGTGTATCTTTTATGGTCAGCTCACTATAACTTTTTGAACGGTAAGTAATATTTGTTATAAAATAATGCATTATTTGCGAAGGTGTTTTCATAAACATGGTATTAATCCTTATCCAAATAAATAGTTTCATAATCAAGGTTGATTAAGTACATACAAATTCCTTTTTAAATAATTCGATTCGGACCTTTCGGTTGGAAATTACGACGGGTATAACAATGCTTAAAGTAAGAAAAATGCGCTTAGTCTATTAGTTACCCCGACACATTTTATTTTTTATTGACTGTTTGAACGCGCTAATCTTTGTCACTACCAGTCGGATTTGAAAAATTCTTTTTGCATTTTATAGCCCAATTCTTGAGGTAGGCTATAGGGTATTTAAAATTACGCTAGGACCCTTAGAAGCCGACCAAAAAGAAAAAAGTAAGAACGAGCGCTAAGCGAAAACGAAGTAACAGCATGGTCGTTGCGATGCCGATGCGACGGGGTGGGTTGGGGGAAAAATAAAATTCACGCGGACGAAGTCGTGGGTGGAAGCTAGTTTCATAGATAATTAGTTGCCCAGCTCCTGTAATTGTTGCGCACATTTTTAAATTTGTTGCACTTATAGTTTTTTAGTTATTTCACAGAAAGTTTTAGTTATTTCCTGCTGGGGTAACGTTACCGTAGCCAGATTTACCGCCATGGGATCTGGAGGCAAAAGTCCTCGCGCACATCTGGGAGTGGCGCGAGGAGGCAGGACGCCGGGGCGTAACTCCGTTGCCGCGAGAAATCGCGGCACGGCGGACAGAGCTCCGGCAGGATCTCATGGCGGCATGGAGAGTGCGATTGTCGCAACCCAGCGCTGGGCACGCCACAATTGCGGCGATAAGTCCCCTCTTTGAGGAGTGGCTGGAGAGGCGCCACGGCGTCCTCACCTTCCGCCTGACGCAGGTCCTCACCGGACACGGGTGCTTCGGGAGGTACCTGTTCCGGATAAGGCGGGAGGAAACGCCCGGGTGTCACCACTGTGTGGATCGCCCGGAGGACACAGTGGAGCATACGGTGGAGGTCTGCCCGGCTTGGGCGGAGCACCGCCGTGTCCTCGCGGAAGCGATCGGCGGCGGCGATCTCTCGCGTCCGGCCCTGGTCCAGGCCATGGTACGGAGCGAAAGTGCATGGGAAGCCATTACCTCCTTCTGCGAAGCAGTAATGCTCGTGAAGGAGGAGGCGGGACGCGTGAGGGAGAGGCAAGCTTTGCACCCTCACGCCCCTAGTCGCCGCAGGAGACGCCCTGGGCGTCGGGAATCGGCAGCCGATTCCCGGCCACCGTAGGCGCGGGCTTGCGGACGGCGAGCAATGGGTAGCTCGCCGTCCGGTAAGGACCAGGCCCGAGTCGACGGCGCGTCGTGTTCCACGCGCGCCTCAAAGAGATGTCAGCACTATTGACGGGGTCCGCTAGGGCCGATGCCAGCTAGGGTTGCGGGATGTTCGAAAGAGTTACCGTGGCCCCGGCACAGGCAACAGAAGGAACACGGGTGGGTTTTAGTCAGTAAAAGTCTGACACGCCCTCCCGCTCCGCCCAGAGCGGGAGAAGTCATTTGATGATTTCCCATCCACAAAAAAAAAAAAAAAAAAAAAAAAAAACCGTAGCCAGATGTTTTCTTTTTTAATGGGAATATTGAAATAAATATTAGCTATATAATTAGTTGTCTAGACGAGGTAAATGTTGCAACTTATCTTGTATTTGTTCTTTCTTCGGCTGCGAAGTTATTCGAGATACTGCTGGAGTAACGTTTGTGGTTTTGCTGGATCTCTGAAACGGTTAAGTGGATTCTTATAATGTTTTGTACATGACTTCTTCAGAATGTTTTAATTAGTTGTGCAATAAAAAAACTAAAATAATGCACCGTTCAAAGGTTATTTAATTAAATATAAGAACACTTCAATAGGTCCTAACACCTTGAATAAGAGCTCTAAAGACTTACTTTACAACGTTATTTTGTAGCTTGTAACTGCCTTCAAATGTATGTGAAGTTTCATTAGTATTCTGATAATAATTAACAAATTATGATGAAATTCAGTTCTCGACGTTCACGGTCACAATGCGCGCGGAGTTATTTGGCCACCGATAAACCTGTATGTGGATATATAAACTGAATCATGTATCAATAATTAGTTGCTTAGTTAAGTATTATAAGTACCTGTAAAATTTCAGCGCAGCACATACAATAATTAACGAGATAATTAAATAAAAGTCATTAGGAAGTGCAAGATCGCTGGCAAGATCGTAGTAACCCGACCATGTTTAGGTGGTTATAAAAAAGCTACCGCGTAGTACATTATGCTATCTTCTAAAATGTTTAGTTTAATACACCTTACAAGTTCGGTACAGACGCGTACACTGTTAAATACATAAATATATTATAATATCTGTACTATGAAAACATTATTATTTATTTTTTACGTCTTTGATATTTCTCGGGACCCTAGGGTCCCGGACCTTTGGAAGGCATATGAGGGGCCGAAGCCAACTCGCAGAGGCCCGTTAGACGCTTTCAATAGAAATGAGGCACCAACCGACGATTATCCCTGTGCGTACTATGCAAGTGCACCCAAGGACAACCCCCGGTTGGTGCAGGACTATTGCAGAATATGGAGACAAAAAAAAAATTGAGCTATGGGTTTGGATGGCTAAAGTGGACTGGTTATCTAAAACTATGGCCCCTGCCTGACCAATGTTTGATAAATACAATCAATCAATCTGCCTAGCCTTTTCCCAACTATGTTAGGGTCGGCTTCCAGTCTAACCGGATGCAGCTGAATACCAGTATTTTACATGGAGCGACTGCCTATCTGACCTTCACAACCCAGTAACTGGGTAATACGATACCCCTTGGTAAGACTGGTTGTCAGACTTTCGGTCTTCTGACGACCCGTAACGACTGTCAAAGATCTACGAATGACAGCCGGGACCAACGGCTTAACGTGCTTTCCGAGGCACGGAGGAGTCTCGGTATCTAAAGATGGTTACCCATCCACGGACAACCCCGGCAAGCGTAGCTTAACCTGATGTATCGACCCGTGCGGCTGTTATTACTTAGCCACGAGCTCCTCCGATTCCGATCCGAGTTTGATAAATACAATACACAGATAAAATGGCAGGGGGTGACTTGCACACTCAACAATGGGCTCCTGGAAACGGTCGCTAGCACATAGTGTCGTAGCGACAAGGGGGCAACATGTCTTGAGGTGCTTAAGAGGAGTGGAGGTATTCCACGGCTATCAGGACAATCCCGGAAGTACGGTCAAGATCCCTACCAGCATCATACTGGACTACTTCCTTCCTCCGAGCACGTTTGCTCTTGCGAATCTCTACTCAAGCCAGCCAATAAGGGCAAGAATGAGGTGGGAGGTCAGTTCTCGTCAGTGTTCACTCCAGCCGGCCAATAAAGGCAAGCCAGAGATGAGGAACATGACTTCTCCCGGGAGATAGGGTACGTGGGGTCGCTACTGCCCAGCAGCTCGCCACATGCTGCCCTGCGGGTTTCTGTATCTCTCTTGGTCTGGCTCCTCACCCTAGACCTGTTCCGGCAAAGTAACCTCTACCGGCACAGACCTAGAGTTCGGAGCGCGCAAGCCCCACCACGACGTCAACGTAGAGATACGGCGGTGGGGACATTATTATTATTATTATCTTTCTGCTACTTATTAGATGGATAGCTATTATGTGCACAATTGCACATACTTACCAAGAATCGTTGATAACACGTCCTTTGGTGGGACGCGGGAGGGGTGGGGCGAAGCGGTACTTCATTGTTTGCATTTGCATAGCGCGCACTACTAAACTTGACCCTTAGACCACGTCTTGTAGTGTGTGTGTGCGCTTCCGCTTTCTATTTTTAACCGACTTCAAAAAAAGGAGGAGGTTCTCAATTCGGTTGTATGTTTGTTTTTTATGTTTGTTACCTCAGTACTCCGTCATTTATAAACCGATTTGGAAAATTCTTTTTATTTGAGAAAGAAAGAAGAAAGAAAGAAATCATTTATTTGCTGATAATATAGGTATACATATAAGTTGGAATATTTATTAAGTGTCCCGATACATTTTACCTTACCTACGGCATGCAACATATTAGGTTTGAATTAAATAGTACCTACTATAGATACAGCTATCGATACGCTTATTATTAGCCAATTGAAAGGACATACTTCCAGATTGGCCCCATTTTTATCAAAATCCAGTTCTGATGACAGGATCTATGAGGAATTGAGGGAACTCCTCAAATATTATAGGCAAACACATAGTGATTTTGATATTTTCAACAACAAGTCAAGCATTTGCACTCAGAAAGTATAATTTGGTGAAATGGAACTGATTGAGAAGACCACAGATGGCCACGGGAACTCCTCAATGATAAGTATTTCACGGGTGGCGATATCTCGATTAAGAAAGTTAAGCGACAATGACGAAGCCATTTTAAATAAACAGTGCTGATGAAAATGGTACCATCGAACTGATCTGATGATTAAGCCGGAAGAATACATTGCCGGCTAGAATACATTGTTTTATTAAACAATGCCCAAACACGGCTAGAATACATTGTTTGGGCTTATTGGAATTGTCATCAGATGCAATCTGGCTATAAATTATTTTTAACCGACTTCAAAAAAGGAGGAGGTTCTCGTTCAGTTTGTCGGAATCTTTTTTTTTTTAAGTGTGTTCCCCGATTACTCGAAGACGGCTGGACCGATTTGAAAAATTCTTTTTTGTTTGAAAGGATATACTCTCCAGGTGGCCCCATAGTCAGTCGTCGTTCGCGCGCGAATGTGAGCGTACGTACAACTAGCGTACTTGTACTTATTGTCGGTGCAATGGCGTCAGATATTGTCAAATGTGCAAATTGTAATATAGTGATAAAGAAGAATAAAGTCAGAAAGAACACTAAGCGAATACGAAGTAATAGCGCGGGCGAGTGATTCATCGCGACGACACAGATTACCAGATAAATCATTCCATACAAAATTTTCAATACCTACTACTATAATAACCTAACCCTTCCGAGTCGCTAGACGCTGCGAACGATAATGTACCTTACCTTACAAGCGTAAAGTGAGTTTCCCTTTGTAGCTGCGCGCCGCCGCGTAGTTATTGTGAATTGCCAAGGCTGCCTTTTTCAATAAAGTCAGTAGGAATCTGTAGTACACTTTATGAAATAATATAAAATAAAATGAAATGCTTTTTAATGTTTTAGCATGTTTAATTGTTAAAAATACTTATGAAAGACCGAGGAATATTTTTATGCTAGGTAACTATTTAGTATTCTGTGACCACTCCCCGAAACTGCAGTTGTAAGACAAGTAAGGCACACATTGTAGGCAACGTGTAGTACGTAACTATTTAATAATCAGTGACGTAACCACTCCGCATGGCCACGAATACGAATGAAATACGAAATGGAGGAAACTGAAAACACGATTCATTCATTTGTTCGTTCTACACAATTAGTGTAATAGGTAAAAAAAAAAAATCAAAAAAAAAAATCTGCTGTTTCATACATTTTGGTCAAATAGGTTTAATCTTTTCTATTAAACAGCAGATTTTTTTTCGTGATTTCAGAGTTGGTCCCATAGTGAAAGTTGTTCATATTCATGGGTAGAACACCCTGTAAACATTTCGAGACTGTAAAAAAAATCATCCAGTATAATGACAGGTCATGAAGTTCGGAGGGATCTTCTTAAAAAACAATAAAGACATAATTGCGTCCGACTGCATGAGATTGTTTTTAGAGATGAAATAAGTCATCTTGTTTCCATCTTTTTTAAAGTTCACTCTTTGGCAGTCGAGTTTTTGATTTTTTAAATTTACTTTTTTTTATTACATTATTTTATTATCACGACATCCGTTTGTCAGGTCGGGGGGCTGCTGACTTTCTAAACTTTTCTTCTATTCTTAGTCTAAATCTAATCTTATTTAGGTCTAGAATTCTTGCCATTTGCTTATAATACATTCGCGGAGGTTTTATCCTAAACCATATTATGTTACAGCCTCTACAGTATCATCAGTAGTCATGGAAAACTTCGAATTCTCGTCTAAGCCCAAGACTCTCTCCACAAACACCTTCAATGGTCCGCATTTCTACAACGTGTACAAGGATGCGGAGTTCCTGAGAATCGATGCCAACGTTGAGAAACTCCTGGCGCAGGGGTACGAGTTGAGACAGAAGCTCAGCACTGTGGAACCTGGCAGGACCATCGTCATTGAAGGAATGAATCTTGCACGCAAGTAAGTTTCGATATTAGCGATTAAGCTGCCTAATCCGTGAAATTCACAATTTCTTACTTTGTTTTGCAAATTGCAGCGTTGTATCGTAGCTTTGTACCGGTCGTATGTTGATCTTAATGTTTTGGCCTTCTAGTGGTCAATTTAGGGTTCGTAAATGCAACATCAAAAACACATAAAGAACTCTTAATTACATTAGTTTTGTGGACTTGACTACAAAAAACGACGATAATCATAATGATTAATGGCCCTTAAAATGTTCCTTACACCAAAGTTCTTTTTCCAGTACTCCACTCCTGATAAAGAAGACAGCTAAACACGTAAAAGTGGAAGACTTTGAGTTCACTTACAACCGTCTGGTTGGCCTCGCCGCCGGATACGCTTACGAGAATCGCAAGAGATTCCCGAACATACAGTCTAGTGAGGCAAAGGTCCTGGGCCTTGTGTGGGATCACAACAACGATGACAAATGTAAGCTGTACCTATCAGCCGTAAGTGGCACTGAGCATTTGATCGACCAGTTCTCATTCTGGCCGCTATTATGTGGACTGCGTAAGTACCAACTGAAGAAGCTTCCCGTCGAACTAGTAGTGAAGATTGGCAACATAAAGAATGCTGATGGAGAAACTATGGCGAAGGTTCTGAAGAGCAACCTGGTGACAGCTAAACGTATCTGGTTGATGTTCCCGGGTACTTCACTGTCGGAAATGCAGACCCTGATCGATGACTCGTCGGAACTTAAAAAATTGTTCCGAGGTTGATATTTCATATTGTGTTACTTTTTTGGATCAAAACTGACCGGCAGATTCAACAATGTTTAATAATAATCTGCCACCATTTTATATTTTATCAGTGTTGTAAGTTTTTATGCATGTACAAATATTATAATCTTGTATTGTTTCATAATAAACGGAACTATAACTGAGCTGTTGCTTTTGTTATTTACAAAGGATCATTGTAACAAGCCCTTTCGTACGCGTCAAAGTTTACGGCGGCTGTGAAGTGCGTTACACGCTGCGCAGTACCGCACCCCTCACCTCTGCTGATATGTGAATTTGTTACTGCGCAGCGACTCGCCTCGTTCCGAGCCGGCATAAAGTTTGAATCGGGCTGTACTTATTCATTAGAACACAATAATTTTGTCTTGTGTGTTGAGTGTTTAAGGCAGGGCTCGGAACCGGTTTAAAAAGAGCGGTTAATTTCGATTAAATACCGGTAAATATATCGTTCCTTCATTTACCGGTTAAACAAGTGAACTGTTTTTATGTAACCCAAATGATAAAGGTTACCGGTTACATAAGCACAAACGGTTTTGACACCCAAATTAACCGGTTAATTTCATAATTCGTACCTAATTTGTTTTCGTTTATTTTTTTTAACACTTTCTAGAAGTTATAGTAAATTACCCCAGAAAATATTATGAAAAACAAAAATGGTTCATCTGAGGACGAGAAATACAACCGAAGAACTTAAATGGTGCGGGTAGATTTATGTTTCGACTTGCTTAGTTGCGCACCCGCAAGCGTCGAGCATACCTACGCTACGCCAGTCGTCACCCACTCCTCGTTCATTGCGTTTGGATTTTGGACAATTCGTAAACTCACAGCGGAGATATAATTATTTTTATTCTTGTGGTGAATGTGATAGATCAGTATTTATTATGGGGGAAAAAAAAGTGAATAGAATCTATTCCATGTTTACGTACGACGAAGAAACCAAAAAATCCAAGTGTTTAATGGAAGGCTGTAATGCAACTATCAAAGTAAGTCGTACTCTCTATTCTAATCTTTATTATCATGATGGCTGGGTACCTATTTTCTTATACTTTATGTATATTATATTTACACAGCTATGGTAAACGAATAGTCACATAACAAGTACTTAAGTACTTTTTGACTGGCCACGGACCTACCGATTTCGAACCGAACCGACAGAAAAGAATTGAAATCGGATGTCTAGAATGTTACACAAAATCCGTCACATGCCTACCGATCCGACGGTACCGTATCGGTAGGTATATGTGACGTATGGTACATTTTGTATTGCATTCTAACCTTCCGATTTCTCGGGCCTAGTTCAGTGGCCAGTCTTGAACGAAACGAAAATAGGTACTCATTGCTATTTTTTTTTTTTAACGCGACTTCAATCCTATGCAAATCCTATGGATTTTCATATTAGTTGACAATCGCGTACAGTACGACACAACTTAGATGTAGCATCGGCAAAATTAAAAAAAACGTAAAACCAATCATATCCGAACTGAGTGCGCCTTCAAAATCACTAATCTTTAGGTACTATAAACGGTGTACGGTGCTTTAGAAGAAAATGATCTTTATGTAACTCAATAACTTGTAAAGTCTGTTGTTGAGTTTGCATAAAGTTGTTTATTTTTGTTCGAATTGTTGTACACCGATGTTACATCTAAGTTGTGTCGTACTGTAATTGGAAGTGAAAAAACATTATAATAATGTACCTTTTAGGTATATGCGCATTTTTTTCATAGTGTTTATGTTTTCAGGGATACCATGGTGCAAACTTGTTGCGACATTTTTATTCTCAACATAGAGCAAAATACGAGGAAATTCACAATATAAATTTGGCAGCTAAAGAAAACATGCCGCCGCAAACGTCTAACGCCACCAAAAGTGTAATGCAGTGCTGCACGAGACTTGTAACAGATCATGGACGTCCATTTAGCTTAATTGAAGACAAAGCATTCAAAGACCTTCTTATGTTAATACCAGGGGTGACACAAAACCAGCAGCAAGCAATTAATATAAAAAATGTACGATCCAGTATACAAGATATGGCTCACGAAATTCGTGGAAAGATTTGTAACGAAATCAAAAATAATCTACTTGCACTTAAAGTAGACGTTGCATCTATTAAGTTGCGAAGATTTCTGGGACTAAATATACAGTATGTTGTGGGTAGGTATGATTTTCAGATCTCTTTTCTTTTTTTAAAAAAACGTCGCCCCACTAGCAATTTCTCCTGTATCGTGGGTGCGTTTCAAAAACATGAAATAACACATACGCAAACACCCAGGCCCGGGACAAATATCTGTTGAAACACTTTTTTTGTCTCGTGCTGGAATCGAACCCGCATAACCCCTAGTCAGTCCAATTGTTTAGCCACTGTGCCAATCAGGTCGTCAAACTACTAATTACATTTTTTTTTTTCAGATGGAAAGATTGTCCTTCGAAATGTAAGTATCATAGAATTGCACGATAGAAATACAGGACAGTATTTAAAGGACAATGTAGCCGATTGTCTTAGCAGGTACGGCATAGATCTAAACCAAATACAAACTATCACTACTGACAATGGAGCAAATATGATAAGTATGACTAACCAAATAAACGAGGCAGCCAGGGAGTCAATAAGCCAGTCACTAACTGAATCATTTAGTGAATCGCACATCGAAATGGACGGCGAATACAACGAGGAGGACTCTGCTTTTTTTCAACAGAGTGAGTTAGAGATTGGCTCAGGTAGCACATCTGGTACAGTTCGCACGGTTACAAGCGTACGATGTGCTGCGCACTGTCTACAGCTCGCCATCAAAGATGCCTGCCAAGAAATAGAGGAATTTCTTGGGCATTGCCGAAGAATCGCTCGTAATTTACGTACGCCAAATATGGCAATGCGTTTAAAACTACTAAAACTGCAAAATGCAGTGATTGATACTCCCATTCGATGGGATTCTACCGCAGATATGCTAGAAAGACTGCATAAACTAAAAGACTTTTGCATCGCTAACTTAAATTCCGAACCAGAAGTCATTTGGGATTCTATTGAAAATTATTTAAACGTCTTACGGCCGTGCAGGATTTTATCAAAAAATTGCAAAAGGAACAACTAACTTTTGGCGATTTCTACATTGCTTGGATGAAGTGTCGTCTCGAAGTCGAACAACTACATAGCTCTTTTGCCCGGCGTTTGCTGTCCTGTTTAAGAAGTCGTCAAGAAGTGCTTTTCAGCAATGAATACTTTCTCGCAGCTATTTACCTCGACCCGAGAGTAAATGCTACACTTACGACTACACAACAAAACTGCGCAAGGGCTGTGTTAGTTGAAACATATAAAAGGTTGTCTAACTTAAAAAGAAGAACGACTGCAGAAGCGACTTTAGAACCTTCCAGTCCAGGTGTTAACGGTAGCGTTGTTCCGGGAGCTTCTGCAGAACTTGTTTCATTTAATGAAAATATAAATTTTGACAGCTACCTTCGCCAAAATTTTGTTACCAACAGAGATATAAATATAGATCAACAGAATTTACAATCATTAGAAAGAGAAATTCATTTTAAGTTAGTTGCTTTTTTACAAGAACCAGTATTACCGTCGAAAAGCAGCATTTTAGAGTATTGGGAGCAGAAGAAAATGACGGATCCATATTTATACAATCTGGCAAAAGTAGTTTTGGCGACACCACCGACAAGTGTTAGTGTTGAGAGGCTCTTTTCGTCTTTGAAATTTGTCCTTAACAATTTACTATGTCATTGAATGACTTAATAATTGATGATGTTTTGGTAGTCAGAAATAATCATTTATTTTCGTTAGAGTAATATTTTAATAGTATGTCAAAATGTTGGACCTCCCGTATTAATTTTGATCAGCTGATGATAACTTTATATGGTAAGGCTAATTTTTTACTTGGGAATAGACTATTACTTTCTTGGGTAAAGTTGTTTATTTCTATTGGCAGATTTGGTATTTCAAAGCAAATCTCATGGGTCTTATCGTATCCACCCTGTATAAATAATAATAATAATAATGATTGATTTATTTCGGACCAAATTATCCATATGTTGTTAGTAAAAGTCTTAACCTAATGTTAGTACAAAATAAAACAGCATTCACAATTGAAACGACTGACACCTACATGTGCAGCCGTACCCAGTGAGCCAGCATGGGGCTGTCCCACTTATCACACAATGCACTCAGGATGCTGTGGGAGCTAGCACGTACTCTACTGAGGACAGAAGCGCACCTTTTCCGTATAATGGCATGAAAACCATCAACCCTGGCCTCAGTGAACATCCCAGAAGCGCTACAAAAAGGCGGTAGACCCAACAGCATCCTGAATACATTATTATACTGGACACGCAAGGCATTGTATGCCCTCAGCGTATACCTGACCCACAGACTGCACGTGTAAAAAGTCTGGCAGTATGCTCTGAAAAGGGTTATTTTGACTTGCGTCGTACAGCGTGCAAATCTGCGGATCAGCATATTACCTCGGACAGCCATCGCCCTGCGTTCCCTTTCTATATCCAGGTCATCATTAAGGTCATGAGTGAGCCAGTGACCCAGGTACTTAAATTTTGTTACTCTGGACAACGCAGTATTATTAATTGTCACATCTGGCACGTTAGTGTAACATTTGGTGCCTGCCTTAAATACCATTAATTCACATTTTTTTGCATTGTACCTGAGTCCCTGAGTGACGGCATAGTCTTCACACATCCTAACAAGACGTCTGAGAGCGCTTATTGATGGACTCAGCAGCACCATGTCGTCAGCGTAACTTATATTGTTAATACAAACTCCGTCAATGTGACAGCCTATACGGGTGCGGCTGAGTTCAACAATGAGCTGATTAATGTAAAGGTTAAAGAGACGAGGTGAGGTAATACCCCCCTGTCTCACCCCGCACCTCAACCCATACACATCAGACAGAGTTCCTCCCAGTGTAGGCCCAAAGTTAATCTGATTAACGATTAAAAATTAATGATTAAAAATCATAATCAAAAAATTTGATTATGATTAATTAATCGTAATCAAATTTTTTGATTATGATTTTTAATCATTAATTTTAATCGTTAATTTGATTATTTGATTAACTATTAACTACTCATTTATTTATTTAATTGTTCTCCCGAATTTTCTACCGATTTTAAGGCGAGGTAGACCCTGCGAAGTAGGTATTTAACGCTACCAACCTACCCACGGAGCGAGCCGTGCGCTTACCTCGCCAGCGTGAACTTGCATGAACCCAAAATGTGTCACAGTATAGGTAAGCGTACCGAGTAGGCAGTAGGTCAACTCATTGGAACGAAGTTCTTTGACGCGGCTTGGCAGAAATCGTCACTAATGAAAATGCGCGTTCCTACTTTCTTCTTTGAAATTCACACTTTCACTCTCTCTCTCTCTCTCTCTCTCTATCAAGAGAAAAAAAATTCAAATTATCTTTCATAGGTGTCGTTTTCAAGGTTTTCGAGGGTGCTGAAACCGATAGTTAAGTCGAAATGAAAATCCAAGATGGCGGCCGTGAAAATTTTCAAATTTTCCTTCATGGGTGTCGTTTTGAAGGTTTTCGAGGGTGCTAAAGCCAATAGTAAAGTCAAAATGAAAATCCAAGATGGCGGCTTTGAAATTTTGCAAGTTTTTCATCATGGGTGTCGTTTTCATGGTTTTCGCGGGTGCTAAAGCCGATAGTAAAGTCAAAATGAAAATCCAAGATGGCGGCCGTGAAAATTTACAAATTTTCCTTCATGGGTGTCGTTTTCAAGGTTTTCGAGGGTGCTAAAGCCGATAGTAAAGTCAAAATGAAAATCCAAGGTGGCGGCCGTGAAAATTTTCAAATTTTCCTTCATGGGTGTCCTTTTCAAGGTTTTCGAGGGTGCTGAAACCGATAGTAAAGTCAAAATGAAAATCCAAGATGGCGGCTGTGAAAATTTTCAAATTTTTCATCATAGGTGTCGTTTTCGTGGTTTTAGAGGGTGCTAAAGCCGATAGTAAAGACAAAATGAAAATCCATGATGGCGGCTGTGAAAATTATCAAGTTTTTCATCATGGGTGTCGTTTTCATGGTTTTAGAGGGTGCTAAAGCCGATAGTAAAGTCAAAATGTAAATCCAAAATAGCGGCTGCGAAAATTTTCAAATTTCTCATCATGGTTGTCGTTTTCATAGTTTTCGAGGGTGCTAAAGTCGATAGGTAGAGAGGTCCAAATGTAAATCCAAGTTGGCGGTTGCGAACATTTATCATACGTGAGAAAAAACTTCGTTGCTGACGACCACCGCACACGGTTTTTATGGTATTGATACCAATTCAAGTGGGTTCTCGAAAACAAGATAGAAAAGAAAGAAAATGCGTTTATTTCGCACACACACTAAAGCACCATTACCAATATACGTATACCATATTCATTGTTTCATAAATGTGTAAAAAGTTTGTTTGCACGACAACAAAGCAACGCAATGGATATTGCTGAACTGTCAATTGGATTGGATTGTCATTCCACGTGTTAAGCAATGGGGAAGGCGACTGTCAAAATGGCGCTGTCGTAGCTAGTTCCCAACACAAGCCAATAATACAAGGCGTGAGGTGGCTTTATTTTATTTTTGCGAAATTGATGCGTTGTTGTGTTACTAAATACTCCGAAATTGGAGTCCACCATTTCCCAAGAGACCCTAAAATTAAAAGACGGTGGCTTAAAGCTATTCGTAGAGATGTTTTATAAATTAAACAGAGTAGAAACATTTGAAGAAAGTGACTTTGAGGATATATTTATGGTTTTAAATTCTGACACTTTCCATATCATTTACTTGATTTAAAATATTAAATCACCGAAAATAACGAAATAGCGAAATAAAAGTAAACTCATGAATGAACGAAATGTCAAACTTACTATAGGTCGTGGGGACCTAGCTATGATCACGCCATCTACAATTAGCTTTGCCCGACCTTCCCCATTAGGATGCCGTACGAAGATGGGCTAGGAGATAGTAAATGATAAAAATGAATAAAACTAACAAAACTTTTTATAAATTCTTAGTTTTCATTATATTATTGTTTTTGAATCGTGGATCGATCAATTCTGGAACGAGGCAGTTCTTATAGAATTGCTCTTTTATTAGTTCCAGTAGCAGTCTTCGAAGTACTACACCTTCACTCCATCAAATCCGAAGTTAAGGTCTCAACATAACTAACAAAACGAGCCCAAACTCGGCACACCTAGCACTGCTCGTCTATTAGTTCCAGTAGCAGTCTTCGAAGTACACCTTCAGCCGATCTATTCTGTAAACATCACACAGTAGAGTAAGGTGGGATGACAGTTCACATCACGCTCACTTCACCTAAATTTTCACGGTGGGATCTTTACAAAATAGCACCACAGGTCACTCCATCAAGTCCGAAACGAAATATGAATTTATAATCCCAACTTAAATCTAGCAAAAATATAAGAAACAGTAAACGAAATCTCCGTAGTCCGTACAGAATGCGTGAAGTGTCAAGTTTGGTATGTCAATTATTTTATATTCGTACAGCGATCTTTTTCAACACGAGCTGCTGCTTACAAGCGACACAGTGTCCACTCACGACCGGCCGAGCGCAGGCGCAGACTAACATTTTCATTACAAAATACAAATTCATGTGCAATAAATAAATCAAGACAGTGACCAGTAAAATAACCCTTAATTCAATCCATTAAGATACATGCGTTACAAATAAATAAGTGAACAAAAAAAATAGTTTCGATTTTTATTTTTTCCGAGACCATTTGTAACACTTTGATAAAATAGTTCTTTTTGCTACCTTTTTGATTTGAATATATATAAAATATTTTTAAATAAATAAATATTTGTTAAATAGAAGAAAAATGTTCCTAAACTCAACACGATATCGTCAATTTTGTTGCAACGGAAATTGTAAAAAAAAATTCGAAAATTCTCGTTTTTATGTAATTAGAAACGAAAATTTTCGAATAAAAAATTATTACCATTTGAAGATGAAGGAGTAATCCGTCTGTAGTAATTATTAGTTACATTTGGTTTAGTTTCATTTTGCCGCAAAATGCACCGAAATACTGCTTATTTTTGTCAGATTAGAAAATAAAAAAAGAAAGTATTTTAAAGCATTTTATTAATTTCAAAAATAACTAGCATATAATCACGCAATATTACTAAATTTATAATATACTATGAGGAAATACACACAAAGTAGCGAACGATGCCGTTGTTACAAACATATTCAACATCTTCATTATAATTCAGTACTAATAGTTTACTTTGTCGTTACCCATTCTGCTAATATACAATACCAATTTATACGTATCTCCATTAATTTCTAATATGCCTACTTACGTCTAATTTGTTTTTACATTGATATACGCGTCAAGCGATGATCAGGATCACTGACATATGGAGTAAGATTGTATGTGTATATAAAGTAATCCAGGATGTACTAAAGTAATAGAGGACTAGAGGTGTAAGTGGAAACTCGAACTATTGACTCTAGTCCAGCCGCGTCTGCGCGGGCGCCTAGCGTTACGATAATAGTCAAATATTAAAAGCGAATATCACTTGGTGGCGATGTCAACGATTATACACAGATGAAGACATATTACAGTTTAACCTCCAGAAACATTTATTACAATCAACTATGGCTGTATCGTGTTAAAACAAAAGTCCTATAATTCAGTACAAATCAAAACAGTAAGTACATACATGCAGTGCCATTACACTACCAATTAATGAACTTCATCTATTTATAATCATTGTGAAGTGTAACATAGCCTACCTTTACGATGACATAGTATATTAATGGTATATCAATATGCATGCAGGTTATCACGCAAAAATGATTCAAAATAACATAATGATTTTTTATTTTGAGCTCTAAAACAATTCAAAAGATTAAATTATAATATTAAATTTGTGACATTAAAATGATCTATTGTACAAACTGTGGCCACATTAAATAGCATTAAAACTCCCATGCACCCAGACGTATCGCCAAACAGTAATTTACAAATACATAAATATTATATATTAAAACATCAATTTTACTTATTCCAATGTACATAATTACATCTATTTCAAATCACGTACGGCACAGCACTGAAATTTAATTTCTATATACCTTTGATACTACCAATTATAAGGACGTTACTTGTTTTACTTTTGACACATACTAAAATAATGCATTACTTCAAATGTACGATCAATGGACAAAACAACTATGAAATAATAATAAATCAATATGATACATTATAGATTTGAAATCATTATAAACTATGAGAAAGAATTATAAAGAAAAACTAAGTATAAAACATAGATTCACAGAATTATGAAGTTTATACTACTAAATATAATGATACAATACATATTATTATATTATATAAATTCTGCTTTGAGCTAAGCTACCGATTTTAAAATACTGTGACAAAATAGACGTCAGAGTAACACCAAGTTTATGCTAAAACTGATGTTTCAATGATTCCATACATTTACACTACACGGCATACTGGTGACAGTAGCTTGTTTGACTACCTACATCAATCTAACATTCTCAATTTTAGTATAAACCTGAAATCATACCTTTGCCTTATTAGTCTATTGTATGGCAGTTAAGTAAAGGTATAAAATCCGGTGGTATTATAACGAATTAAAAGAATAATAATGTAGCCTCAAAAGATCCTAAAATATACACTGATCATTCCAATCTAAAATGCTAAAATAACGTTTCAAACAAAACTACAAGTCTCAAAATCTAGTGCCAGGATGACACGTGTCTCAGACGTATCAAACGTCATTAAATCAAAATCAATGGAAACATACGCAATTACGCACGGGAAACGGTTTTGAACCAATCAGAGGTTGACGATCGTGCCAATATTGTAATAGTGTTAACGATAAGCGTGTACGCTGTCTATCATATTGTGGGGTCGATACTGCTTAGCGTCAGGTTGGATCACAGCGCGGTGTCGCACGCGGCACGCTATGTCTCGCTCAATGAGTGATAACGGTGGAATACAGACACAGAGGTAGTACATGTCTGTATGGGAGCCGGTAATTCTTGACGGTGCGTGCGGCGAGGCATTTGAGTGAAGTGTACCGCAGAGGGTTGACAATGGCGCTAAGGCTCTGTTGCGTTGACTTGAGGATCTCTTCGGGCGTCTCGCCCTCGTAGTTTACTGTGTCGATGTGAGCTCCGTGTGAGAGTAACTCGCGGACCACTTCAGCAGGACACGGGTTCAGCTGGAAATTATATTTATTGTAGTTTTAAAAGCTTAAGAGCGAATTCAGGTTTTGTTTGGAAAAACTGAAAAATTTGGTATAAAAGATTGCTCGAATTTGCGTAATCTTTCTAATTAACATAACATCACGCCTTGTTTCCCCGAAGGGTTAGGCAGAGGTGTAACCTATTATAGTAACACGGACGACGGATCGACGTGATTTTTAACATTATAGTTTCTGGGCTGAAGAGAAATATAGGCTATTTATTTAAATATGCACAGTATTTGAAGGAATATTTAAATCAAAATAAATCTTTATTGCTGAACACTTTAAATATAATATTGTATGATTGATTGATTGTATGTCTAAGTTGTTCATGTTATATATGCGAGTGAAATCGCTAGCTAGCTGAGAGAAAGCGAGTAGCATACCTTGCAGACTAGATGCAGCGGCGTGTTGCCATCGGCGTCCCTGGCGTCGGGCTGCGCCCCCAGGCGCAGCATGAGCTGCACGAGCTGCGCGGCGCAGGGCGCGGCTTCGCCGGGCGCCGGCAGCCAAGCACGCGCGCCGCGCCCGCGCGAGCCCTCTGCGGAGCACGCCACGTGGAGCGCTGAGCGGCCTTGACGCACCTGGGATACAAACATGGATATTAGAAGATTAGAACACTAGGGACTGGTTATCTCTTAGCTGCCATGGCTTATTTTAATGTTTTAATTGTTACTTATGGATGGTTTTAACGTGCATATCTTTCTACGTGTTTAATTTCTACGCGAATGATGTAACCAATATTTTGTAACAATATTATGATTTAAAAAGAGTGTGGATCCATGAAGTTTCTAGCCCATTATTTTCTATAGAAACCTACTACACTTTAGAATCAGCGGGGCAATTGCGTAACACATTATCAATCGGAATCGGTTTGATTTTGACAGTTCAACAACATTCATTGCGTTATTTAAAAAAAAATGTTTATTTCTTCACTCATGGATATAACTATGTTAGGTTTGGGGTCACCTTTTAAGCAAAGATTTGCTTGTTATTTACGCGTTGAGTAGACAAATTTTTCGAACTTATGAAGCAATGGATTAGCAATTTGCTTCAAAATGATTCAGATTCCGATTGATAGTGTTACGCAATTAAGGTGCTGGTCAAAAGTGCCTGTAATTGGTTACATTAAAATAAATGCTTTGAGTTTGATACACGTTTAGGACGCTTGTCTTACGCGATACAATACAATAGAAAAATCAAAGCATCCTGGCTCCGCGACATCTTAGGCCCATACCATAATAATTTTCGGGGCATGTCAAGTTGACAGTAATAGTTGCACATGGTGCATAATCGCTTGACACTTAACTTTTTGTCAAATAAAGATCTTTCTATTCTACATGATAACTTGTACTAAACAATTCTCGCACTCACCGTAATATCTAACTTAACGAGCGAGTAAACTGCCTTGTGTATCTTCCTGGAAACTTCCTCAGTACATTCCGGTTCCTCAAGTAACCGCGCCATCAAAGCCGCCAGATGTAAGGAGATGACCAGCACCCTCTGCAAAGTGCTCAGAGTCTGTTCTCGGTCAATGCTGAGTTTTGAGTCCAAGAGCTCCATACCCCGGTGTATCTCAGATAATGCCTTCCTGAATACGGGTTCAATGTCTTCGAAGGTCACGGGGGGGACTATGCGACCTGTGGGATAGATATAGGTGGTTATAATAATGTTTGTATCTCAACGGCCGTGTTAGTCAGTACACACAAGCATTGATCAATTGAAAATGAACTAAATTTCGATTGTGTGCAAGAGATTATTTAATGTTGCGTGTGTTCGCGTATGCTTCTTGTATCGTTTCATTGGGCTTCTCCTACTCGCATAGCCATCTTCATTCATACTTAAACTAAACTAAACTTGGAATGAAAGGAATGACCTAAACTTTCATGCCGACATTTTCCTCATCACATGTACACCAAAATTTTGCAAAGCTCATTAGATAGTTGTAGACATGACATAAATAAAACTAAATCAGCCTGTTGTCCCTCTGCAGGGCAAAGGCCTCCATTTCCTTTTTCCACTCAATACGATCCTGCGCCAATCTGGACCAATGCCCTGAAACGTTCAACGGCATCGCGGCAGACTTAGAATTAAAAGAGAATTAGTTTGGGTCGCTGTCGCCGGATACGGTGAAGAGGAGTATACATGGGGCGACGAGCTTGACGCCTGTAGAAGGGGATGGTCCAGACTGGCGCAGACATGACATACCTATCAGGGGCATAGCCTTCATACAACCCGATTCCTATCGGCTTCCCTTCGGAACAACCACTCTTCTTAACCTTTTAACCGCCTACGTCGGATTAATCCGACAAATATTTTCGGGCCTATTTCGCCAGAGTCGTATATGTACGACCAAAATAGCACTGCTCTCTTAATCAGCTTTTTTATTTAATTACGCTGTATTCTATCAAAAATATGTTTATATTAGGTAAATAGTTAACTAAGTAATCATTTACAATTTAATACACTTTAGTCTCTTAATTAGATGTCCTAAAAAAAAGGTCCAAAGTTAGATGACTTACTAACATTATTTTTAGAAAATTGTATTGATGTGCAACGCCCATGACGACAAAATCCGACATGAGGGACGGGACATATGCCAAGATTTACCGATACAAAAATAAACATAAATCAAAATATTTCTCGTTATACTGACTAATTATTAACTTTAAAACAAATACAGCAATTGTTAATAAAACATTTTTTTACAAATATTTGTGAGTATTTCATTTAATTTCTTTAAAATTAAGTAAATTTACTTGTGAAATGTCAGCGACTGAATTGATGATCATCCCATCCCTAGCCTACATGTTCCGAAACTTACTTTGTTAGTACGCCCTGCACCACGGTCGTATAAAGACGACCGCTTCTTACGTCATAAACGAGTGCCGACTTCTGGAATTTTCTATTAGTGTTGTGCTTGTGCATGTAGTTTTACGTTCGTATGTCGATAAATGTACATGTCAGAAATTTATCATGACGACTACTGAAGAGTTAATTAATACGAATTCTAGAAGGCGATGAAAATGAAGAATTTTTATCAGACGAAGAGTTTGACATTGATGTAGAGGTAATTTTTTTTTTATTACACACCTAGTTATATTTTAATTTATTGTGTAGTATGGTGGTGATGTCTGAATGAAAATTTTAAAC
Organism: Fissipunctia ypsillon; assembly: GCA_947568875.1. NCBI lineage: Eukaryota > Metazoa > Arthropoda > Insecta > Lepidoptera > Noctuidae > Fissipunctia > Fissipunctia ypsillon. The sequence goes on from OX387655.1 coordinate 5,066,906, forward strand.
TTAATTAGAGTGAGTGAGATGGCGAGAGCGCACCGTGCGATAACTTAAATAATAATAATAATAGTTTTTCTTCTCTGGACTGATTTTATTGTGAATAGCCTAAGTACTAATTAATAAATCGTTCAAATTTTTAAACAATGATTTTACTGGATTACGAAAAATGCCGAATAATTTCGTAAGGTAAGTAGTATTCAAGTAGGTACCTATATCTCCACCAAGCTAAGTTTGCACCTCGCTGAAATGCGGCGTGTACCCGTGTACCTATGTATAATATAATGTTAAAAACAATAAATACAAAGTAAAATCTAACAAACATTTGTTTACATTTTTAAAGTCATAGCGAATCCTTTTTTGCAGCCCGTACCTAAGCGTTAGTGTGACGTAATCGACGCGAGGTGCAAACTTAGCTTGGTCGAGTTGTAGTTGTTAGTTAACCACGCTTGCAAATGCAAATGTCGTTATTAAAACGAAAAATCGACATCGAAAAGTTAAGTACTGCACATCCCTCTTTGTTGTAGGTATATATTTTTCGATTCACTGTGCTGGGCGAAGGGGGCACGCCAACTGATATGAAGTCAGGCGGTTAAAAGGTTAATGTCTACCATTGCCAAATAATATGATATACCTGTGTGTGTAACTGTGTCACTGTGTCATCACATTACATAATTGTATTTAATACCAGTTTAATACATCTTAAGATTAAAAACCTACAGGGTTTTGTCTGAGTTTATGAGAACTGAACAATTTTTTCTTCGGCTTCCTCTAAATGATAATTGCTGCACCACTGCAAAGTAAACAAGTAAAGTAAGGAGCAGATTGCACCATGTAAGTACTCCTAAAATGGAACCATAACTATAGTCAAAGTCCCGTTAGCTATTCACTGCCTCGGCTAGAACCGCATCCTAACTACTGGACACAGTAACGCCTCATGCTTTCTAATTTACTCCACCGTTACAGCAAGCTTACTTAACTTTAGCGTTATAACGTTGTTTATTACGAAACTGCTATATTTATTATTCTTAATCGTGAACGATGTCGGTAAGATCCTGTTATTAAAATGAATAGCCTTGCCTAATAGACAAATATTAGATCGTCTGATATTCTCTTTGCGAAAATCTTTTCACAAACTCCAGTGAGCGAATGTGTTAATTTTTGCAGGCAAGTTATAATGCAATCTTTTGCTGTGTACATTTAATATGTCGCAACACCAGATTGGGTTACAAATATTAACTCTGCAAAATTGACCGATTTTACTTACAATAACAAAAACTGTGATGATCATCATTTAAGATACTCCGCCTTAAATACATGACCATTGTAGAAAACTCAAGACACTTAAAAACTGTAAACTGTATACAGTGTGTAACAGAAATAAAATCTAAACAAAAAATAAAAACAATCATACATCATACATAAAATCATTCGTACAACTGCGCCATTTTACCACTAATATTTGTTTAAAATACCTTTGTATTAGTATGTGTTATTCCAGACTATATTACATAACAAAGATATTTTATCCTTTCACTAGGAGTCGGGGGTTGGTAACTGCGCCACAGTTTCAATGTTTACAGCTATCACTTTTTTCTTTGACTGTACTTATTTGTTTTTTGGCCCAATTAAACGATTATTATTATTACCTCTGAGCGGCGGGCGCGCCCGCTCGGCCAGCATGTACGAGAAGAGCTCCGCGAAGCTGTAGAGCGAGGACTGCGTGAGGGGCGACAGCGGCGGCAGCACGGCGCGCTGCATGTCGAGCGCGTGGTGCCACAGCTGGCGGCAGCGCGCGAAGCGGCCCGCGTCCGCGTACACGGCGCCGCGGTAGCGCACGTAGTAAGACGTGTCGGGGTGCGCCGGGCCTGCGGGCGAGCACCGAGGGTAACAACGGCATGCACGGCTTTCTACATCGTTCTGATATGTATCATTTTAACATAAATGATGTAAACCTGATTTTATTCGAATTTTGTTTTTGATTTAATAAGATAATTTAACTTGCTTTTATTCTATTTAATTTTCTATTTCTATTATTAGCGCATAGTTATATGTTTAATGTTAACTTTACACTTAAAAGTAATATAATTATGTCACCTTTTGCTGGATAAAACTTGCCCAATTGTAACCTGAATGGAAGAAGTCACGGGCTCCTGAAATACAGGTATTCTAACCTAGCTCTGGAGCCAGGCTCTCACATTTTTCTGTAACCTCTGTTTTTACGGCAATAAAGAAATTTATTTATTATTTACAATATTTTGATTTAAAAAAGTGTCTATGGAGTTTCTTGCCCGTTTTTCTCCATAAGAACCTACTAAACTTTGGAATGGGCAATTATATTCCACATTTGAGGGCAATGTAAAAAAAACCGGCCAAGTGCGTGTCGGACCACGCACATTAAAGGGTTCCGCAGTTGGGATGGATTTATCCCAAAAACAAACTTAACATTGTAGTTGAAAAACATTTTCTCCCATACATCGATATACATCACGGTCAATTTCCTCCAACAGCAAATTTAAGTTTGTAATCGCAAAAAAAAGATTTTTTTATATGATATAACTACAAATTATTGATTTTCGGACTTTTCCCTTTACTTGTGCTGCGAGACCTTGCTTCTTGCCAAATTTCATGATTTTAGGCCAACGGGAAGTACCCTAAGGTTTTGATTTATTTGCGAGTATAACAATATGTCGTATAAATGGCCGTATTTTTTCATTGCGTTGACTTAGAAGCATGAATTTTTTAGAGCCCCAAGGGACCGTAGACCTACGTATTTGATATTAATTTCAACTTAATGCCTTCACGCTTTCCTGAGAAAAAGGGTCTTGACAGACTAACTGACGGACAATGAAGTGATCCTATAAGGGTTCCGTTTTGTGCTTTTGAGTTACGGAGCAATACCAACAATTCAAGAAAATATAAAGATTAAAGATAAGCTGATAAGATAAAACTGTCCAAACAAACTGTCTAAACTTCCAAATCTACAGTTTTGCTCAACTCACCGAGAATCCTCTCTCTGATGACCAAGGCCTGCATGCGCATGCCGTCGGGGTCGGCGAGTATCTCTTCCAGCTGCTGCGAGTTGCTCGGCTCCACCGCATAGTCGTAGGCTTCTATACGCGGGATGTCTTTAGGCTTGGGAATGGGCTCGCTTCCATCCGCTGGGAATCTGGACAGTGATATAAAAAACGTTAGTCATGTTGTGGCAAGTAGATGATGTTTTTCAATTTTTAAGGCATTTCGACTTTTCTCGTATCAGCACGAACAACATGAAAATGGCTCAGGCCGTGTTAAAAATATAACCCATTGTGGAAGGTGGTGGTTGAACCGACTGTACGTTTCGTAGGATGTTATCATATTTCGCTTATAACTCAAAAATCAGACTTCAGCCAGTTTATTTATTTATTTATTTAATCTTTTCACACTTAAAAAAGTACAAAGGCGGACTTAATGCCTTAGGCATTCTCTACCAGTCAACCAAGGGTGGTGAAGAGATTAGATGGCAGGTGCTCTGTTAGGAATGGGACAATTTGTACATAAATAAGTTATAAACTTTTAATACACATACATACATATTTACGTACGTTTACGCAGTTTACGTATTCATTTTTTGAAGTCGGTTATACAGGGTTATTTTAAACTGTCTAGCTAAACTCCGCAGACGCGATGGGTATCGATAGCTAAACATGATAAAACAAAAACAAAAAAAATATTTAATTATTGTTTTGTTTCGTCAATCGTCATCGACCGCAGTTATTGTAGTCACTGGAAATATCAGTTTAAAAAATCTGTTTTTTATTTTGTGTAACCTTCACAGACGTGATGGGTATCGATATCTAAAAACGATAACCTAAGAAAACAGTTTTTCTCAACTCATACTTCAAGTAACAACACTAACAGCTGTTGTTAACCTTCCAAAAAAAACATCAAATATTTTTATTTTTTATATTATCGTGTGTCGTAGATATCGATACCCATCGCGTCTGCAGAGTTTAGCTAGTCAATTTAAAATAACCATAGTCTGGTTACGTATTACCCATATTTATTTGTTTACGTCAAGTAACAGCCAGTTTCTTGATAAATGTTGAGTGTTTTACCTATCATCCATAGCTCGTTTCCAGAGCGCGAGTGCACCGACCATGTCGCGTCTCTTGTCCACGTAGGTCGCACCGAGTAGCTCCAATGCGTCGATGCGTTGCTGTCTCGTAACTAGTCCGTATTCCGCGTTTATTAGGTGCTCAACAATGTGCGTGTGGCCCGTCACTGAAGCTGCTAGAAGAGGCGTCATACCTGCAAAAATATACCAATCTACTGAGTAGAAATCTTAGATTCATTAATTCACTGAAAGACACCGCACCGCCTACACCATTAAAAAAAATGACCCTAAAGGGGTTAAATAAGGGATGAAAGTTTGTATGGAGTTCTTCATTTTTGGGAAATCCCATCGGAGACAAGGCTCGCATATTGATATAGGTATAATCTGGTATAAATTTTATTACGACGACAGTGGGTATATCACGGGGGATAGACGACCTGGTAAGGGTCACGGGAATTCGCTGGATACGGGAAGCGCATAACTGGTCGATGTCAGGATGACTGGGAGGCCTTTATCTAGCTGTAGACGTCTTTCAGCCGAGATGCTGGTCTTATGGAGAGGAACAGGACCTCGTTTAAAATTGCTATATTTTCTATCTCCTTTAAAAAAAAATTCTTACCGTACGAATCTACGTCCATAGTAGCTCCATGTCCCAACAGCATCTTGAGTATGTTCAGAGATCCGCTCTCAGCGCAATCATGTAGCGCCGTGTTGCCTTTCACGCTCTTTCTATTCACGTCAGCGTTTAGTGATAGTAGGTACTTCGCGATTCTGATGTGGCCCTTGTAGCAAGCGATCATTAGACATGTGTGGCCATGACGGTTCGCTATTTCTATGTCTGAAAATGGAAATATTGATATTTAGAAATGAGACAATCAAGGAATGACTTCTAAAGACATACAGGAATGTCAGATTAGATTCCAACCCAACCGTGCGGAGGAGCGAGTTATTTATTTTGTTAGTGAAAACAAACAATTGTACATTGTGTACTATAACTAAGTTTAAAAAATAATTGGAACTGGGTACAAATGTGTGTACAATCCAGGACGTTTCACAGATTACCAAGGTTAAAGATAGAGAGAAGACACAATGTACTAAGTTACAGAAACGCAAAGAAGAAGACAGCAAGTGAAAAAAGAGGATGTACTTTACTTAAATTAAAAACTCATTGTACTTGCTACAAAAAAAAACAGTACTTATCACGCAAAAATGCAGACCATCACTAAATATTAAAATTAAATGTGTGGCGATCTAAATTTTACGTCATCTTTAACAGCGCACGCGCAGCGTGACCACCATAGAAAAGGGTTTTGTCGACGGAAGAATAGACAAAATACCAGATTGTAGAAAGATTTCTAACGTCTAAGCATGGCGATGTGTCATTTCTTCCGTCGACAAAACCCGTTTCTATGGTGGTTATGCTACGCGTGCAGGACGTGCGTGCATGTTTGATCAATAAACCGATTGCAGCAGTTGCAAACTGACTCAAAGCTGTGTAACGTTCAACCCCTTCTAACACAAGCTCCTTTTCAACAGTTGTCCTATGTAATAAATTAAGTATGTATGATATAATTTACCGGCGCCATTTTCGACTAGGAACTTAACGATATCAGAGTGGCCGTCAAAGCAGGCGGCCCTGAGGGGGGTGCTGTGTGTCCGTGTGGTGGAGTTGACATTGGCTCCGGCGCGGACCAGCAACTTCACCAGAGGCAAGTGACCCGCGGCCGCGGCGCACCATAGCGGGGGCGCGCCCTCTATCGTCTCGCCGTCAAATGTCACTGGAAATAATCATATAGATAGGTTATACTATTGTATTGTTTGTGGATAAGGGATATGTAAAAGTGGCGCATCTGAGGAAAGGGAATGGCTAATTTGAAAGAAAAAAATGTTTATTTTGTCACAGAAGCACGTACAGATAAAAAAAAAACTATAGCCTTACTAGATACGCCTTTTTTGTTTAGTAAGGTTTTTTTTCTTTACATTTCTTGTACGGCGGCAGAATTGTTGATTGACTTGTATTGTATAACGGGCTGGTGACCGCAACTCCGAGTCCAAGCGCGTGTTTTGAATGTGTTATGCCAGTTTCTGAAGTCTTCAAATAATACGACACAAGTTATCTATTCAAGCGAAGCAGAAACGCACACAATAACCTAAGTATTGAATAGATGAACTCCAGGTAAAAATGCCTAAAAATCCAGCCTAAGAGATGTCGCTTATATTGAGACTAAAGGCTCCCCGCAGACTGGCGTCGCGACGTGACAGTGCGACGCGATTCTGGTAGAAAATTTTCCATGAAGTTTTCATAGGCATAGTCCTACTAGTCGCGTCGCGCTGTCGCGTCGTGCCTGTCTGTGGGAGCCTTAACTGTGTGCCAATCTAACTTAGAAAGAATAACAAACATCCATTCATCCTCACAAACTTTCGTGTTTGTGATGTTATTCGCCCTTCACCGGGGTCAAGGGCACAATGGTGGAATATAATCTAAGTAAGCCAAAATCAAAAGTAATAATAATAAATGAATTATCATTTATTTTGGACCAAACACTTGTAAACATTTTATGAACCTGCCAAACTGCGTGACAGTTTGTCGGAAGTTAATTTCTAAGGCAACCAACTTATTGTGAAGAGATAATAGATGACATTTTATTATTATTAATTAGAGATCATGTTAAGACAATGGGCAGTAGCGTCTTCCTGTTAGCTATTGACGACAGAGAATGTGTATGTACAAAGTATGTCTGTCAGTCAACCGTGTTAACAGAGATAAAATGTATCGTGAAATGTGGCTTCACGTTTAGAGGAGTTACATCCTACTAATATTATAAACACGAAAGTTTGTGAGGATGGATGGATAGACGTTTGTTACTCTTTCACGCAAAAACTACTGATCAGATTTGGATGGCCACACAGATAGTTTATAACCTGGATTAACATATAAGATACTTTTTATTCCGATATCCCTACGGGATTGAAACTTATGCGGGTGAAATCGGGGCGCTGCTAGTCATAGGTATAAGGTTATATGACATGAAGTGTAAACTGGAACATACATAAATATGTATTTGAAAATTAGTTAAGTAGTCATTAGATTAAGGCCAAGGGCACGTAAACAATGGGATTATTAGTAATCGATTTTTTTTTTACTTGTTTGTAACACAATTATTTTGAGTTTTGAAGATTTAAGATATGGCACATAATGGTGTTATGAAGTCCAAGTTTACAAAAAAGAGGATTATTTTAGATTTCAACCTTTTGGAGACATGCCTGCTTAATCATCCATCTTTTTAATCAACTTCAAAAAAGGAGAAGGAAAGGAAACGTAAATTACTGCTTTTCACGTTTCTCTTTAAACCAAAGGTGAGCTACAATTAAGGGGATCTTTAGAAAGTTGGAAGGCTTGGCAGATGTCAAATTCAGTTTTTTTTTATTGAATCTTTTTTTCTATATCTCTGGCCGTTATGGTTTATAAAATACATCTTCGAGCGGCATTTCTGTTTTATGGGCAACAATGTAGAGTCATTTACATAATCAATACCTAAAAACCTACTATGTTAATGACCTCCAAAGAACAATATAAACCCATACAAGCATTCAAGACAAGTTTATTGCCCATGTTGCTACACAAATTAAACAGAAAAGATATATTTACCACGACAGTTTCAGCTGAACAATTTGTAGTAAAATGGCTTCTAGCCAAATTATTGACGCAATTGGAAAGCTGTTGCGACGATGCGTGAATTCGGGCATAAAGCAGATAAGCAATTGTATTGACGCGACAAACGAGTGATTTATTAAGGTCCTGATTGACCGACACGTTTCGCCGACTGGGAATGTCGGCGAAACTCTACGCCGATGGTCTTGACCGCCTGACCTGATGCCAACACCGACACAATGGAATAGTGCTGTTGAGAAACAATGTACGCACTTAATTTCAAAGTCAAAAGTTTATCCTAGAGTGACCCCTCTCCTATTGAGCACTCGTCAAATTCAACCCTTTTTCAGAATAAAACTGCAACTTGATCTTTTTCAAAGTACCGTACTAAATTCTAATTTATTTAAGTACGAGTATCATCATGCGAACACTTTGTCTGTTTTGTTGCATTTTAATCAAATGTTATGCATGTTAAACATTATGTAAAACTTCAAAGAACGAGTTATTATTGTTGCATAGATAAAGCAGTGACCCCAATATTTTAAAATTATTTTAAACGCACTAGGTATGATCGTGCATATATTAGTGAGAAGAAAATTAAATATCGCTAAATAACAAAATTATTTACTTATTGTAGGTACACAAAAGGCAAAAACCTACTCCATTGTTCTCATATTATTCTGATTTTTGGCCTGGTTGGCGACGGGTTTTATTCTGCATAAGTACTCGACCTCTTCATTACTTTGTACCACTCTTTGCTCAATGACGAAAACGTGAATTGGGAAACTCAACCTCACCAGACGGCCTACCACCACCGTCTTATAGCAGTATTATTATTTTAATCTTTCTTCAGTGTAGGAAAGAGATGGAGCTATACAGGACTATAACTCCTATTTCCCATCGGTTCTTTAAACAAATACAGGAATAAAGAAATGACTTTCAAATAAGTAAGACACCTTACCTGAACCAGGTTGTTCGATGTCCGCTTTGCACCTCTCGATGAGGTATTCGGCTACGTCGTAATGTCCATTTCTGCAAGCGATGACCAGTGGCGTCGCACCGCCGACCTTTGCACCCACTAACATGTTCAGCTCGTCCGCAGAGCGCCAACTGTGTAGGTACGCCTGGGAGCAAACAAAGAAAGAATGTTAGAAACCTATGCAAAATAATTATTTTAAAAGTATCTTTTGGCTCATAGAAAGCCTAAACAAACCACAGACGTCCAAAGGCGCATTAGGCTTGCAAGATCGTCAGTCGTGGGAATACAGACGAGGGACTCGCGGAACCGTCGTTTTCTTCCTGCCATAGCAGGAAGAAAAGGAGCAAATGAAAAGAGAGTGAAGTAAGACGACATTAACCGACTTTTAATGATTTTAAACTGAAAATAACGTCTAAACGAGTAGAGTTATTGATTTGGGAAAAATATATGTTAAATTAGAGCATTTTTAACTTAATATGTGAATATTTTAGATTATGTTTATATTACATAGTGTAATTAATTTGTAAACTTATGTTTAACGCGGATAAAAAACTGAGAATAACGGAAAAACTAACAAGCGTATTTTTATGAAACCTTCACCATTTTAAAGCAATTTAACTATTTATCTTTTAGTATACTACGTATACGCGTTTTATTAAAGTATTAAATTAATAATGCGTCAAACTTAGGACAGTGCTCATTGATGGGCGAGTCCTATTACTGGGTGGACGTACGATGCGTTGCGTGAGCTCAGCACAGCACACGCAAGCTATGCACTCAAGGCCGCTGGCACTTATCTGCGTCTTAATAAATGAAAACAGCGGACGGCATCGTTGCCACCGCGGATCGAACTTGGATGAGACTGGCGCAGGAGCGAGGAGATTGGCACAATCAGTGCCATCAGCAATAGCTAGTTGAAGCCGAGTTATGGATGATGAAGATTTAAATCTTTTGCATAATGGGTAAAATACTTGGTAATTACATACTTGAAATTGTATGCGTGTAATAAATGATTTGTCACAACTGCCAAACTGCCAAGTCATACAATTTTGCTTGGAAATTAAACAATTTCGATGTGTTCGTATCAGTCTTGACATCGGATACTCATGAGTTCGCCAACAAAGGATAATTAAGTGAATCGCATTAGAAACATAACAACATCACGCCTTGTTTTCCCGAAGGGTTGGGCAGAGGTGTACTACTTACATATAGTACACCCACATTTCACCAGTTACGTTTAAGCCCCATATAATAGGGGGCGAGCCTATTGCCATCAACCGGGCACAAATCTAGACTCCGGGACGCTATTGAAAAATTCCAGATAGGAAAACCCAATAATCAATAACACTTTTTCCGACCTGGTAATCGAACCTAGGACTTCATGCTCAGCAGTACCGCTACAGAAACATTTTTACCGATATAATGTTCTACTTCTTTGAACCACAATATTGTAATAGTCTTTAATAGACCATTAAGTACAGAATATTATTTTAATGTATAAGCTAACGGCCTGTAATTTATAGGCCGTTAAATACAAGACAAACAGATAAAGCAAATACAAATGGTAACGAAGGTATATGAATTTAAATCACAACAAATATTTGCCGAAATGATTATGAGGGAACCGGAATTACCTCTAATGATATTCTAATAAAAACTGGCAAAAAGCATAAGCACCGAAGGCTGTGTTATATTATTCTTTACTTTTATAATAACAAACGCTAATAGGCAGATAGGCATTATGAGAATATTCATTATACAGATTAAAATCTAAATCTGAATCGCTGTAAGGAAAATGGCGTAAGTTTAATTTTGTGGCCATATTTGCCCGTCAATAATTCCTAAAAAGATGTCCTCACGGATTCCAAGCACGTCTTCAAAGTAAACGCTCATACTGAATCTTTTTTCTTGCATGCAAAACTTGTGCACCTCAATTTCATATGCCACTAAGATATAGGTACGATGATGAAAGACCAGTTTTAAAAGGCAATTGACAATCATGTCATCTGCTGGTATTTGATATCAAGATTCGCAAAAGTGAAATCCCCAGATATAATAACAACGAAGTTTGGCAAGCGCCCGCGCCCACAGAACACTAATACTCCTAGCGGAGCCCGCGCCGCCGCGTCGATGCGTGGCGCAACACTGCCCGGCGCAAAACATACACCGATAAATACACCTGTAGAATGATATATTTATAGAACTGTTTAAGATTATTTTTAGCATTTAAAGCTATCCCTATAGTTTTACATTTGGTAAGAGGTAGTATTAATTTCAAATGGCAACGAGAGGACTGACTTGTGAAAAATTACAATAGGTACGTCGTCACTATAAATTACAAACATTACAAATGAATTTTTTGTTCCTTTACCTATTTACTATAGTGGAAAAAGAACATTTATTTTATAATAATTTACACATTTTATCGTTTTTTCCATATTTTTGTAATTGCTATAAGTGGTATTCATTATTCATCTAGATTAATTACAGATCACCGAGTTTTCATCCCCAGGGATGAAAGTCGGATTTACGAAGATCTAATTTCACGGATACCCAAGAAACCCTGAAGGGTTTAGAGCTCCGAGCTCCGGGTGAAATTTATTGCGAACCTAACCTTGACCGGGACGACCTTTGAGAAATAAGAAGCCAAGTAAATGAAGGTTTTCGCTTGATACAGGAGAGGCAGGTCAATGCTTCAAAAATATTTGGATCTGCACATTGGAATAACGTCATCGTCGTCCTCAAATTTGTATTTATCAACAAAACTTCGGGTCAAGATGACTGTTTGTTAATTTATTCCAACACATTCCTGCGATCCTTCTAATAATCTTTATTTTTGGTGGTTTACTTTCTAGAAGTAAGTGGCAATGGGCTGGCCATATTACCCGTAGAACCGATGGCCGTTGGGGTAGACGTATTCTAGAGTGGAGACCGCGAATCGGCAAACGTATGGTTGGCGCCCTCAGGCTAGGTGGAGCGACGATCTTCGCAGGGTTGGTAGCAGATGGATGAGAATTGCCGAAAATCGAGTTGAATGACGTGCAATTGGAGAGGCCTATGTCCAGCAGTGGACATCGTAGGCTGATGAGGATGACTTTCTAGATTCCTAGCAAACAATTTCATGTGTCTACTTACATTAGTCGTAAAATTATTGCATAAATCCCATACTGCGACGAGTAGTTGAGGTTATGGTTGGATGGATGGTTACGTGTGATACATTAACATACGCTACTTTTATTTTTTGAACAGTTTAAGAGTTGTTGTTGTTTAACAGATGTTCACCTTGTGGCACAAGTAGTGTGCAGACTAAATCAAAATAGGTCAACGATGCTCTTAGTGGTAAACTAGCGGCTTTGAATCCGCTTGAAGCTGTTACTGCGCCAGTATAGCTAGGCAGGCAGTGAAATGTAGAACTAACTTCGAAAGTACTTAATCTGGGTGTGTGTATGTGCGTAAGAACATTCAATGCTCAATCCGATGGATAAACCGAGAATTGTTTTTGGTACGTTAATTGCTATTTTTTGAGTAGATTCATGTTTCTGGCAATAACGATATACTTAATCTAAATTCATGACAACTTTATAACTTTCTGAAAAGACGATAATGAAAATTAAGATGTTTAGTAACTCCACGAAAATATTTTAGCAACTTATGAACATCATGAACAATACGTAGCAACTAGCACAGTTTACTTATAGAAAATGAAGTACATCATGGGATGAATGATGAAGTATATCAAAAACAGACAAAATTATCAACATCAATAACAAATATTAAGTGCAGAAACTATTTTTAATAAAACGTGTCCGATGAACATACCTAAGATGTTTTTCCTAATAAAACAAGGTGAAAATCTTGGGAATGAATTCTTATAAATTAGACTTGTGATAATTAAAACATATGACTTACAAGATATGTTGACAATAGTTCACAACAGCGATTAGTCAAACACTGGACCATTTAAAGCACCATAACAAATTCTGAAGATGTTAATCTGAACACTGATCAGGCACGACACTGACTCATCAATAAGACATCGGAGCTAATTAAATAGTGCAAAGACAATGAACAAATGAAAATAAAGTAGCAAGATATTTCACAATTTGGTATTGTACTGGCGACCGTGACTGTTGCGCGAACAGATCAACAATGACTAACACCGAGGATCGACTTAATTTTTAATGTTACTGCAATTTCACCTTTAATATCATTGCAGTTTAATATTTTTTTAAATATGTAAATGCTACAAGTAAACATGTTTTAATTAAATCAATATTCAGTTTCCATGACGTAAACGTAAAGAGAACAATATGTATAAAGCCAATGTCTTTCGGTGGCATGTTTGAAGCGGATTCATGAAAACTGTAATTGAAATCACTTGGTTTGTCATAAAAATAATTGCATAAATAACAGTCATAAAAATAACAATTAAATGAAAGGATAAAGTTAATTCATGGCGTACAATAAAAATGTGTTTATTTTGTTTATTTAACGTATATACAAAAGAATACAGGATCATTCATATTAACTAGCAACCAAAAAACCACTAAGATTTAAACTTGTGCTATCATGAGTCTATCTCAATATCGAACTATACAATGATGCATTTTATACGTGTACGTTATTATCGATACAATTAATAACATCTTTAGGTCTTTATATAGTAACAATCATTCCTACATAATACTTAAGTAATATTGCTTAAGTTTACATTTAATATTTTTATGTGTAATACATTTGTTTATTTCTGAGGGTAGACTATTAATAAGTCTCTGTATAATATAACCGCTAGTTCGTTCGACATACTTAGGTATTATTGGCGCGCTGTGTACGAAGCTTATTCACAAAACTGTCGGAGTGTACAGAATGTTCGCTATTATTTAAAGATTTATTGAAAAATTGTTCTTTTAATAACAGAATTTATTTGTATATGGAACTGGTAAGACATTACAGTGTTTAAAGAGGCCATTTATATTGTCGTAAAATTGATTTCTAATTTTGGGAGATAGTACTATCGTTTTTAAAATTCGAAATGTTCGCACAACCATTAATTGTTATAATTATTATTTATTTATTTAAGCCTTTTACTTCCCAAAAAGAACATGTATATTGTTCATTACATTATACCTAAAATATTGATTAAATCATTACTTACAATATAAACATGCACTTCAACATTTTATTTGATCTATTCTTGTTCAATTAGTTGAACAAGAATAGATTAAATTAATTAATTAATTTAACAGATTAAAGATTAATAAAATAAAATATATTAAATTAATTATTATAATTAGAAAATTGTAAACATTTTTATAGCTGCGGGCGTAATGAAAACTGTGGCAATATTTTTTTAAATTTATTCAGTACCTACATTAAAAGGAATAAAATCCTTGTAGCATTTTTTAAATAAAGAGCATAAATCATGAATATTAATCACAAACCCAACTTATTGGTAATCATGAAAACCCAATAGGTTACTGCAGGTCAAGGTTAACTCGTTTATTCTTCGAACCTTGCCAAAAACTATGTATTGCATTGCAAGTTGTTTATTTTTAAAGTCGGCCACGAAAGCAACTCACTTACAGTCTGACTGTTCGCCAACGATTACTTTAATCAATTATAATCTAGGTATACTAATATTATAAAGCTGAAGAGTTTGTTGGTTTGTTTGGTTGAACGCGCTTATCTCAGGAACTACTGGTTCGAATTGAAAAATTCTTTTAGTGTTGGATAGCCCATTTATCGTGGCAGACTATAGGCTATATAACATCACGCTACGACCAACAGGAGCGGAGCATTAATGACAAATGTTGCAAAACGGGGAAAAAATATTATCATTCATATCATCATATTTCTTTTGAGAGCTTCCGTTACATGCGCTGCGTAAACGGTTTAAGTTACGCAAAAATCATGTACGACGGAATTTTTCTCTTAAAAAGTAAAAAAAAAAGTCCGCAATAGCATATTATGTCTATCTTTTAAGGTTGGCTCACTATAACTTTTTTAATGGTAATAAAATTTGTTATAAAATAATGCATTATTTGCGAAGGTGTTTTCATAAACATGGTATTAATCCTTATCCAAATAAATAGTTTCATAGTAAATGTTGATTAAGTAGGTACATGTAAATTCCTTTTTAAATAATTCGAATCGGACCTTCCGTTTAGAAATTACGACGGGTATAAAAATGCTTAAAGTAAGAAAAATGCGCACTTTAAAATGCTTTCACAAATAGATGATTAGTTAATTTGATACACTGCTGGACGTGACTCGACAGTTGTCGTTAGGTCTTGCTGTTATTGCCTCGTTCTATTTACCCCATTTAATATGAACGTTAAACGTGAGCGACGCTTTGTACTTACTAGGTACATCGTTTACTAATGTCCATTGTCCATGGTAAATGTGTTCTGAATTTCTGATCAAGATAAAATTTTGCTTTCTAGTCATATGGGACTTGCTAACAGAGGCGAAGCGTGCTAACAACTCCATTCCTACTGGCTTCCCTTTGGAGGATCGGAAGAGTAACTTCACTTACCACTATTGAAAAATAGCACATTCAGTAATGTCTACGATTGCCAAGTAATATATATTCCAACAACAACACAAATTGTTCCAAAAAAGCCGGCGCCACAACGTGACAATCGTATTTGTATGACTATTTATAACTAAACAATTTCTTCTTCAGCTTCCCTCCTACGAAATGTCAAGCCTCGCCACTGCTAGCTAATGTAGCACTATTGCTGATATAAGATCAATTATTTTAAGGAAAGCAATGTCTACAGTCAGCAGAAGGTTGGTCCTTCACGCAAATACAGTTTATCCATTATCAGAAACATACCTTCTTCAACCGCCTGAGCAGTCGCCTCTGCCTCCGCAACAGCGTTTTGCCGCAGTGCCGCAGCGTCTCGATCCACCGACACCTCGACGGCATCAAATCCCACACACCAGCAGACATTTCGTATCAACACATCACCGTATCTTTTAAATGTTTTTATATCACGACACACCTTGTCCACAACATTCAGTACATTCACATTCTAGTATTCTTTGAAATATTAAGACTAAACCTGTAAATATTTATAAGAAGACGTTATGTAATAGTTAAAGCTTGATTATTTATTCTTTTCCTTTTATATTTTATTTCAAGGTCACACTTTGTTAAAGTTTTCAAAATGTCGTAATTTTTTTTAATATGAACAGTTTGTGCCTAAATTATTATTTGATATTGCGACCTAATTAACAATATCGTGCCAACGTCTCGACAACTTGTCCATAAATGACACCGTTCACAGCTCACGGATAAATATATTTATAGTAAGTAAACCACAGAATTTTCTGAGTAAACTGTGCATTTTCTGTGAAATCTGTATAAACAGATTACAGATTATGCGGGGTTTCTCCATGGAAAGATACGTGACAATAGACCCTGAACGGATTCTGGTGTGATTATTATTGTAACTATTATGTAGGTGCTGTTAATGGAAAAGTTTTCAAACTAACATTAACTATGTTACGTTTAATCCATAAAGACTACCCACGGGAAGATTGTAAGAAACTGGAAATCTCATACTGATTCACAAGCCTAAAAGAAACTAATCTCTACCGAATAAAGAAAATGCGATGAACAGCTATGCTATACAGTAGCTAAGTATGAAATATGAATTAATATCAGCTCCACGGTCCACATGTCATGTTGATTTACTATTTGTGGCGAATTTGCAACGAGCAATTAATGTTTATGATATACTCGTAATACAGACGTCAAACATTGTAATGAAATCTCTCGCTTCCGGAAAAGCAGGAAAATAAAATAAGTTATGTTGACACCAATGCCGTTCCATAATGTTTTTTATTATTAGTAGACATAATGTATTTTCATTACAACGACAAGTTTCTAGTATTTACACTGTGAGATACAAGATACATAGCAAACTGACGTAAAACAAATATTTTGAGATGCGGTGACATATCTACTCGTGTAGATACATAGATTTAGTATAATATGCTACATACTAAATCTAACATAACATCACGCCTTATTCCCCCAAATATATGTGTAGATATTATAATTATTATGCTCTTGAATACATAACGGGATAACATTCAAGACTGTTATACAAAACAGGCAAGGTGACACGATAATCACAAAAAAGACATTCAATTCAAGACATATTATTATACATTTAAATATTTAGTTTTTACACCTACTTAGGGCGGATTCGACCATACTTTTATGCCTAGTATAAGTCTAATCCAGAGAATAACATTTTTATTTTTGACAGATTTTCCATACAAAAACTGTTAGACGTCAATTTTATTCCTATTTAGAATAAAATTTATTCCTGTTTGGTCGAATCCACCCTTAAACAAATTAACAAGACTTAAGTTATAATATGTTCTAATAAGACTGTTCTGGATTTTATAACGGAATTAGGTAACTTTTAAGAAAAACTGGTAAGGTGTATCAAGGAAAAAACAAAAATCTGAATGACTGACTTCGGGTTTTTGCCAGTGGGTGAATCATCTTGTTTATGTACCTATTTATGCATCTTAATTTTGTTACTACTCTTATATTCCTTGACATTAATTTTGCGACCTCAAGGAATCCTAAAAAGTATGAATGCACTGGGAATGTTTTGTAATTTTTCAAATAGATGTAGATGGTGATCATCAAAACAAAATAATAGGACACGTTCAATATAGTCACAATGGCAATAAAACGCGTTTGATTGTTCAATTGGATGAGATCGGTGGAATATAACTCACGTTTTAACAATAACATTCACACGCGCCTGTTACATACATTTCTATAGAAGCCAAAAGAGGCTGGTATTGTGACGTAGCAGGTTCGCACGAACGACTGCGGAAGGAAATTCAAAATGTGTGAACAGAATGATCTTTCATCGGTCACCTCATCAAAGTAAAGGATGCTGAGAACCATTGAACACTGATTACTGTAATCACGTCGCAGGTCATTTACACCTGTCTTCAAGGGAAGGATGAATTTTAATGATAATTGGGCATATGATCTTTCTCATAAATATAATTTTTTAATGTTTCTGTACTTTTATGAGGAAGTGCGTCTTCCACGTCCATGTATGGCTTTATTATACGGGGTCAAATTAAATTAGCTAGCGATACTCCGCAGACGTGATGGGTATCTAAACATGACAAAACAAAATAGCGTGTATGACCAGATGTATGAACGTAAACGAGGCAAAAGGAGTATGTAAGGGTCGTAGCAGGTAGCGTTCTGTAGTTTCTGCCTAACCCCATGGGAAGGCGTGAGTTTATGTATGTATGTAAAACAATATAAAACAGATTTTCTCAACTCATACTTCAAGGTACAACAATACCAGTAATTTTTATTTTATCGTGTTTTGATATTGATCCCATCACGTCTGCAGAGTTTCGCTAGCTAATTTAATTTGACCGTGTATACCGGTTTTACTTACGTATGAAGGTCAGAATTCTTTTTAAGTTTTTATCATATACTGGTTTGGTCTTTGCCGAATGTTGCATCCCGAATCTCTTAGTTTTTATCTCCAGGTTAACTGGTTTATTTTTATTGCTTCTTTATTTCATTAACTTTGGCAAAATCTTCCTGGGATTGTGAAGCATAAATATAATTCTACAGTGACTAAATTAATTGATTCATTGATTTCATTGTGTGTGATTACAATGTGTGCAATAGTGCATCTGCAAAATATAAAATTACATGTAAGTACAAGATGTAAATAATGAACTACCTAGAAATTTCGTTGCGGATTATAGATTTTAATATCATCCGGTCGGTTACTGTTCAGTAATTTCATATCGCATTGTAAGCCATGTGAGCTGTGTGAGCACAATAATTAATTCCATTGTATTTTTCGTCAAAAACATTACAGATCATAGACTTTTCAGTAAAAATAATTAAATTGATTTAACATTCCGATAATACAATTATAATGCCTTTATAATAGTTAATAATCGTATTTAAACCAAATCTTATGACTTACTGAAAAAAATTCCTGCGTATAACAGCTGACTCTGATCGTCAAAAACTTCCATTAATTTTAATTTAGAAAATACTTCAATTAGTAACATAAAAAACGTATTTATAAAAAAAACAACCGATTTCTAATAAGAAACACTACAAAGTGAAAAATAATTTTCATTTCGGAAATCGAGTGTCTTTGGTTTAGTATTTTTAGTTTTTGCCATCGACTTCCGAAATTAAAGTATTTTTCACTTCGTAGTGTTGTTTTTTTGAAGTCGGTTGTTTTTTTTTTTTTAAGTTTTTATTTTCCACTTTTTAGTTGGGGTACCTACCCCACCCAAATTCGAATACTTACCACTACTGGTCTTCTTTGCCAGTTCCACTTCACCAAATGATACTTTCTGAATGCAAATGCTTGACTTGTTGATGAAAATACCAACATCGCTGTGTGTATGCCTATAGTATTAAATACTTGAATTCCTCATGGATCCTATCATCAGAACTGGATTTTGGTAAAAAAATGCGACCAATCTGGAAGTATGCCCTTTCAAATAAAAAAGAATTTTCCAAATCGGTTTATAAATGACGGAGTACTGAGGTAACAAACACTAAAAAAATATAACCGAATTAAGAACCTCCTCCTTGTAGTCGGTTAAAAAGGCATGGATCGAATATTGATTAACTATTAAACGTCATTGGCTAGTAAGAAAGTAAAGGATTACGCAGTTCTAATAACTCATGCAATCGAACATTTCTCTAGTTAATCGATTAAGAAAATATGCGTCTTATTTCTAATGGGATAAGGATAATATTCAATTGATTGTGGTGTTTAGAAAATGTGTCGGTCGCAAAAATTTTATTATGTGGCCATGAGTGA
Source organism: Fissipunctia ypsillon (assembly GCA_947568875.1). Taxonomy (NCBI): domain Eukaryota; kingdom Metazoa; phylum Arthropoda; class Insecta; order Lepidoptera; family Noctuidae; genus Fissipunctia; species Fissipunctia ypsillon. The sequence continues at coordinate 5,086,483 of OX387655.1, forward strand.
ATCACGCGTCCGGGTCAATAGACCACCTACATTTTCTCTAGACTACAGTTGTAGTTGACAACGAATTGAATAAAAATTATTATGATTTTTATTTAATGCGAAATGGGTCTCAAAGAAGATATTATTTTGACGCATTTCGGCTGCACGCAAAATCAATTTTTGTCGTCAAAAAGTACTAATTTGTTTTTTTCATGAATATAAAAATTGAAGATATTCTTTAGTAAATTATGAGGGTCAAAACACGACTGACACAATTTGGCTGGATACAAAAAAAAAATCACAAAGTTTCCTCAAAATCAGCATTTTTATGAGAAAAAGCTGTTTTATTCGATTTTAAAGCAATTTCAATACAATTTCGTCTTCGCGTTCACCATTAAATACATAAGGGGATTATGGGTTTATTTTAATGTAACAGAGCATTTAGAATGTTAAAAAGAAATATTTTAAAACTCTATACAATATGCTCCGTTTGGCCATAACGCGACAACGCCATACCAATACTTCCGACTGCGACCCCGTTATGATACATACAATTTCGCCTTAACTATCAGTAATAGCATTTTTTTTCAACTGCATATACACGCTTATTTTTGTGGTCTTTGGGTACAAACCTGTTAAAAAAGGCCTGTCTTTATACACCATATACAGCTAATGTAGTAGTCATTTATAGATTTATCTATTTTCCGTGGAGTTTCATTTGAATTTTCATAAAAAATCCAGCAGTATTGTTAAGAAATAAAATTATCTACTGGGTAAGTATTTATTCATTCGCAGAGGCCATTGGCAGCTGTAATTGCTTAGTATTACAGTTTAAGTTCTAAACCACACGAGCGGCTTCACCTTCAGGCAATACTAGGAAACAACTCAAGACAAACTCGACCTTATGTTACTTTAAACAGAGGCCACGTTAATATAACGAAACGAGAAGGCCGGAAACGAGAGGGCCGGGTTGGTAAACATTTTGTACCAAACAAAAATAGCCCATAACGATGATTGCACAAGGGATTGTTTACGCCGAATCTTGTTTAATTTATTCTAATCCACATAGTAATGTAAAGCCGCGTGTACTTTGTATATTATGTAAACAAAGTCAGTAAACAGCGGATGTTTGTAGGGATCGCAGACGATAATGGCGGCCTCTGCTAACAAGAAACACGTGGATTTAAATGAGGATGTCAGTGTTGTTTAAATCTGGAATCATTTTTATAATGTTTGACTCGAGTCATTCATGGGTAGCTAAAACTTAAGAGGGCTGTCACATTTTGTCACCTCTCTCGCTCACACAGGACCAAATTTTTAAGAATGTTAAATTAAAAAATGCTTTTTTGAAAAATGTAATCAATGGGCGACCTACTAAATAATATTAACTTAATAGGTAGTTATCAAAAACACATTTCTATTGTATTATCTAATAAACTTAGGTCATTAAGTATTATTTACAGTTATAAATAGGTCTAAATCCAAAGACAATGATCTTTTTTCAACAAACCGACTAATACAGCAAACTTTTACTTACTTGAAACAAAAGTAGCTTGAACCATGAACTAAGTAGCCATATTCATGTAAATAATGTAGGTGGATATTATGGTGAGCAACTGAGCATACAAAGTAACAGAGGCGAAGCCTTCATACAACCCGATTCCTATCGGCTTCCCTCCGGACCAACCACTGTTCTTAATGTCTACTATTGCCAAATAATGTGGTACACCTGTGTGTGTAACTATGTATCACATCACATAATTATATTTAAATACCAGTTTAACCCTAACCCTTCGGGGAAACAAGGCGGGATGTTATGATGTTGTGATACCAGTTTAATACATCAAAAGATTAAAAACCTACAGGGTTTTGTCTGAGTTTATGAGAACTGAACAATTTTTTCTTCGGCTTCCCTCTAAATGATAATTGCTGCACCACTGCAAAGTAAACAAGTAAAGTAAGGAGCAGATTGCACCATGTAAGTACTCCTAAAATGGAACCATAACTACAGTCAAAGTCCCGTTAGCTATTCACTGCCTCGGCTAGAACCGCATCCTAACTACTGGACACAGTAACGCCTCATGCTTTCTAATTTACTCCACCGTTACAGCAAGCTTACTTAACTTTAGCGTTATAACGTTGTTTATTACGAAACTGCTACATTTATTATTCTTAATCGTGAACGATGTCGGTAAGATCCTGTTATTGAAATGAATAGCCTTGCCTAATAGACAAATATTAGATCGTCTGATATTCTCTTTGCGAAAATCTTTTCACAAACTCCAGTGAGCGAATGTGTTAATTTTTGCTGGCAAGTTATAATGCAATCTTTTGCCGTGTACATTTAATATGTCGCAACACCAGATCGGGTTACAAATATTAACTCTGCAAAATTGACCGATTTTACTTACAATAACAAAAACTGTGATGATAATCACAACATCATCATTTAAGATACTCCGCCTTAAATACATGACCATTGTAGAAAACTCTAGACACTTGAAAACTGTAAACTGTATACAGTGTGTAACAGAAATAAAATCTAAACAAAAAATAAAAACAATCATACATCATACATAAAATCATTCGTACACACAAACAGATCCAAATAGACAGGTTGCACAACCGTATTAAACTTGAGTTTGATCAGCGATTACTCGTTTACACTCGGGACGAAGTTCGCGGTGCGAATGGACACAGAGTCGACCGCGCGTTGTCGTGCCGTATGCAATACTGCAGCAGCTAGTGGTGGGATAACTTCTTTCACCGAACGCTTACACAATAAGAAGGTTACGTAACAAACTTTTGCCTTTCCAATGCTGCAACGGCGCGTGTAGCAATTGCTTTTTCGGATGATCAGAGCCTTAAATCGATATGCAAATCAGACGCGAAGCTCATTGTTAGAATATATTAAACTAGGTAACCGGTTTAGCAGAAGACGGTAATCAGTTCAAGTATGGAAATATAAAGACGTCAGTGTATTGTTGCCTAATGATTGTGTCTGCATTATGTTTTTGATAATAGATCATATGAATCACTACTGTAGTGATGCATGTTATCAGGAACAACAAAATAAAAAAAATTAGGCAGTCATGGGGACTGCCGACAGAAAACTACCTTATGTTAGATGGCCAGTCCGGGTCAGTGTGGTGGTTGGTAGTTCCAGAGATTAGCGCGTTCAAACAATCAATATGATTGAGTATGGTGAAACTAGGTCTTGCTCAATAGACTAAGACCTAGTTTCACCATGCCATTTTAGTTAGTTTAATCTTCTGTTAAAATGTATACGGGACATTAAGAGTAGCGAGTGGTTCACCATACGCTAATCCATGATTAAATGTATTAATCAGGCGTTAAATTTAATTGCTGCTCTAGAGGTCCGTTAAATTACTAACCGACATTTAGTCAGTTGTCAGAATCATTGAAATGAAAAACGCGAGTCTATAATATATTAGAAAATTGACATGTGACATTCCGCCTTTTTATTTTGATTGCTTTGACAACTAACCGATAAAAGAGTGAATGATATCCTAACGCCAGGTTTCTTAATATAGTGTTACTTTTTTTGGGGGAACGTAAATACCATTAACATCGATGTTTATTTTAATGGCTGCTTTACTAATGTCCAATTATGAACAGTTTGGTGAAATTAGCGGATTATTAGTTTGGTTATTTTTATTAAGCGTAGGGCCGTTCGCTCACACCGCGGCATTTCTCTTACTTTTAACATTTTTATACCCATCGTAACTTCTAAACGAAAGGACCGATTTGAATAATTTAAAGAGGAATTTACATGTAAGTACTTAAATCAACCTTGATTATGAAACTATTTATTTGGATAAGGATACGAGTGTCTTCATCTTTCGATTCTACCCGTGTTTTCAGACTAATTTGAAAAAAAAAATTATTATTGTGACTTAACTATAATAGTTAGAAATATAGCCCCTCGCGGACTTTTTTGTGGGTAATGATGTGTACTATAAAAATATAGTACATTATTTTATGTATCATCAATAGTTTTCACAGCGCACGCCAAATAATGACTTTCATAGGCAAATGTTTTATACCTTGGGTTATATTATTGCAATTTTTGTAAGGAAATCTAATTTTTTTTGATAATAGAATACAGCCCATGTTACTCGCTGATATTGTAGCTATCTATAGGTGAAAGAATTTTTAAAATCAGGTAAGTATTTTTTGAGCTTATCCATTACAAACCAATAAACAAACGAAAACTCGTTGGAGCACATCGCATGCTCCATATCGCATGTCGCAAAATCGTAAGTTTTTCCTACCAAAAAGTGATCAACGCACCTAAAACAGTTTTCACTTCAGTATAGAAATGAAATTGGCTCTGCGAACCCAGTTTGTTTATTTTGTTTCTGACGTCAAAGCGTTTACCCTTATCTAAATTGCATGAGGTAATAATCGGATAACATGCAAAGACAAGAAATAAGCAATCGTACCAAGCCAATTAGGGAACCACGAGACTCAGGAGGAAGTTACAATAATAAACCATGAGTTGGTCAACCGGTCACCGACAACTCGGGCAGAGTTGATACTCGGTCACTGACACACTTAAACGCAGTTTTCCGTTCATTGCTTTTATTTTCTCGAGCTCTGCCAATTAAACAACCAGCTGCACTTGTCCATTTCTAAAAAGAAAGAAACTTGAACCCAACCCGTGTAGACGAGTGATACTTCCGGATTCCCCCATCTATTTACGTCCAAGTTTCTGGGCCAGAGATAGTTTCTGCCGAAAACACGTTGTTGTTTTGGTTTCATATGAAAAATGTTGTTTTGCTTGAGTAGATTTATGTCTGTGACGTTGCATCTTTGTGACTGCCAAAGTATCTCAGCGATCCCTAGTTCCGATAATCCAGATTGCGCACTTGTAAGGTTCCTTGCTGTCATCACGAATATAAATGCGATGGTTAAATTGCCAAGTTCTGCAGGCTCCGCCATCTCGTACGCTGAGGACTGTTACAGATATTATGTAGTCCATAATTTTCGCCACAGTATTCAGCTGATTTGCTTGGGTACAGTTTGTTAGCTAAGGATTTTAGCTCATTGCAGTTTAAAGTAGGAAAAGATCGTATCAGATCGATGCCGTCTGTCTAGTTTTGTTTTAATTACATATTGAAAGGGCTTGTATCTGTCTAGATTTATATTGTGTCGTATCGTGTTGTTTCTTCGAGGTATTATTTCCTTTTCCTTCCCAGTATCTTATTCTGCTAGAGGCTTCATCTTTAACTCACTAAGTATAGATAGGGCGACGCTATGAACGATTTCTAGCCATTTATCAACACTTTTAAAAACGTAACAAAAATCTGATGAACTTACCGTAAAACACTAAATCAACCTGACGATCTATGTTTACACAAACATGTTTATTGTATACTTATTGCTTACTTACATGGTAAAATAGTTTTTTTAATGATTCAATGAAGCAAATCGACGACAGCATTTAACCGTCGGGGCAATTGTGTAACACACTTACAGTAGGCATCGCTTTCATTTTGACAGTTCAATAACATTAATTGCGTTATTTACGTTGTTGAGCAGAATTTTTTTTCGAATATATGAAGCAATATGCTTCAAAATCATTCAGATTGTGGTTGATAGTATGTTACGCGATTAGGGTGCGTGTCCTCCTTTCACTTTCAGGACAAAAACGTGAAGATAATGAAAGCTAACGAAGTTGTGCGCTCGACCTAAATTATTATCGAAATGGCAAACAAGAAAATTGCGCTATCTATTGCAAAGGAACTGTTAGTTACGTGTTTAAAGATGTTCTAGATAAGATACGTCGAAAGACTTGTTTAATATTTTAATAGCCTGAAATGAAAGGAATATTAAAAATATGAAAACTTAGATGTGTCATTTTAATCATGCAACCATTTATTAACGATTATCTCATAGGTAAGTATTCAATTTAACGTCTTCAGTGGAACAATGCTCTTGCATTTATTAAATAAATAAGTAATTAGGTTCAGCGCAGATTTCATGTTCTACGAGATATTATTTATGCAGACAGTGGACCAGCTGATTACCATTCACTTAGTTCAATTGGTCAAGTTGTTTACTGAAATGTTCAAGTCTTTACCAAGCTTGAATTGAGTTTTATTTAGGTACTGGGTAGGCCTTAAATTACCGTACTGGCGATTAGAAGCGCGCGCAACAAACGTGAACACCTTATTACCGAACAGCCCGATCGTAAGTACGCGGGTGCGGGGAAATCGGGGTACAAAACTGAAACGCTCGCTAGCTAGCAACGCACTCGGTTATCATTATTGCAGAGTTGGACACGTCGTTAATCGTTATACTAGATCGCCTTGCACACATATGTACATAGCACCAATAAAACGAATACACCGAATAACCTGCCTGGATTATCGGCAGTCGGCTCTAAGAAACACGTACAATATTGTTACTTAACATTCGACATTAACCACGTAATGGTGTGTCAACATTTCATTCTGCCTGATGTAACGCACTGAGATGTTTATGTTCAACAGCATGTGATCTCTTATGCAAGACGGGAACCTTGACAGCTGACGCTCTGATGCGATTGTTAGGTTGTTAGCATCAGTTTTTAAATGAGCTGCAAAGAAGGTTAAAAAGTGACTAGACTGCTTTAGATTATAATAACACATGATTCAGTAGATATTTAGGCCACATCTTCCATCATTAACCACGCCAATGATATAATTATATAGGAGTCTGGTCTAGTATTATCTTTTTAATGGATTAACTAGATTACAATTCAGGACCAATACTTTCGTATAATTTCAAAAAACGTAATCTAAACCTGCGGCTTCGAAGGCAATCTTATTAAGTTTGAATAATTGGCCGTGGATTCCTAAGTCAGGGCCAAGGCTAACTAATTAGTGAGGAAGCTTAGAAATAGTTTCAGGGCCAGAGAAACAACATAGGAGATCAAGGGAAATACAAAACTCAGTGCTATTCACGAGCAGAAAACACGGTTGGATTGGAATTAAGTGATCAAAGACAATCGATGTATGTTTTCGGCTGGCGAATCAGTCAATGGAAGAGTAATAGTATACTTCTGAGTTGCTTAATACCATGTCTTGACATAATTATAGGTATCCCGTCTTTTAACAAAATCCATTGTTTAGCAAACAATCAAGGGATAAATCTAAACGACAACTAACCTACAAGACAATTCATGTAATTACTCAACAATTCTCTTCATTTGTTTGGAATGTATCATTGTTATTATTAAATAAGCGATTTTATCTTTCTTTAATTTATAATTAACAGCATAAACTATGTTAAAATGCTATGTACACCTGAAGGACCAGAAATGTTCCTTGTTCTTTCAATTCGACGATAAATTGTTTTTAAATGATACTAACGTTAATTGAGATGTCAGTGTTTGTCTTGCACTAGACGCAGTGCATCAGCATAAAACAAATGAATACCTAGTCGAACCACAGGTTAAACTCACACTGCGACGTCAACTACAACAAGCTGAGGTCTGCTTTAAATCTGTTCCACTCGTACCATCGCGGACATTTGCGGTAAACCACTTTTCAACCTTACTAATAATGTCGAAAAGTGGTACAGTTGGATTTTTCCACAATGACTACTGCATCAGAATAAATAAAAGTATCATATTCTTGAGCTCGAGTCTTATCATACCATGTAAAATTGTAAATATTATGTATTCCGGTAAACCCGAAACAATCTGTTTTCCGCGGTAGTTTTTATGGTGTATGTGGCCTTATCAACTTAACATGTTGTCACACTAATTAGTGTCCATTTACATGATCGTGCTAATCTGAGCTTCATGACTTCTTTATACAGATTTTTTCTAGTTGCCTATCAAGCTGTATCGATATGAATTCGTTTAAATTCGCTATCAACATTTTATTCCCTTTGCATTCCTCTGGAATTACGTTTTGAACTTTTGATGCCGTTATGTTAACTTTACTACCAGTGTCTGTGTCATTCTGCACAGAGTTCTTAAGTTTCCTTTCAGTGTCTGTTATTTCTACAACGAACAATTTTTAGTTTCTTAGTTTTTCAAACGATAATTAGGTCCTACTTAGCATAATGATATCAAACAAATGTATTCCCTCACCTCTTTTCGGAATTAAGGAAGTCTGTTTCTTACTGAAGATCTTCATGAACAAAGCCGATCAATATTTCATGTGCGTGTTCCTCCATTCAAAAGACACACAAAGCAAGAGTAAAGGCACTTATCATTCCTCATTCATCAATGTCCTTAAAAAAAATCTTGGGCTCCTCATCACTACGCCGCATAAAAGGTGTATTATTATTAACTACTTATGTAAAGCTAAAGGCTCCACACAAGAATTGTGTAAATACTTACGAAATGAGCCACAGATTTAAAAGAGATCACTCTCGCTCTTATGTCATTCCCTTTAGATGTCAGCCTTAAATGTTAGTCTTAAATGTTACTGATGAAGTTGATGATATTCTCGTGAAGCAGGTTCATTATCATTAAGTATTCGTACAATGTTGTGGCAACTTCAAAGGGCAAGTAACGAGCATGAGCCGCCGTGTTTTTATTCTGCAAGGGAAAATTATTCAACAATTTCGTCTTTCATCTTTCGCGATGTTTTTGGATAAAAATTTGAATTTACAATGTATTGTAAAATACAGCCAAATATTCTTTGAGTCTTCAATAACATAGCAAGGTACTTTTGAGCCTGACCTTTTGTTGAAATCTTCCTATAGAAATAACTTATATTTTAAGTTACAAAAAATAATAATATGAAGAACCCTGAATTATTATTACAAATACTTAGCACAAACAATATAAGCCTTATTTTGGCGTTACGTAAGCCTGTACAGACAATGAAGACTCTTATAAGTAGTGCATATTTATAGTGGTCATTAGATCAATTTGCAGACCTACTTTCACGTACGAATTGGGCCCACTCTTACAACGTGGGTAGACTTACTAAAAACTAGACTAGCATTCGTCTTACTTAACACTTTAGCAGTTAGTACTAAGTTCTTTAAAAAGTTCTCTGTAACCTTGCTTCCGCTTAGCGTTCTGAAAGAGCATTAATTGTTCTATGAGAAAATAGTCAGAAAATGTGTTTTAAACAGATCATCAATTTTTATTACCCGTGAGAGCGAATATTTGCTCGCTCAGAATATCAAGTGAAGACGAGGCTTAACACAAACATTTCATTTGGCATTAGGCATGTGTGATATTTATTTATTTATTTATTTATATTTATTTATATATACTTTATTGATATTTTGTAGAATGCCACACCATTTTCAGGTAATTTGTAAATTGTAACGCTTTCAAAAGAGACTGCATAACTTATACAAAACAATCGGATTTTATGAATATTTCTGTAGCTTTATGTCAACATAAACGCCTGAACCTTGTAAGTTACTCGCGTCAAGAAACGCCGTCGCGATAATAGCTATGCTTAAACGACCAGGCGCTCGGAACTTAGTAAGAATAAAGTAACTTAACTACCTGGAAACGTGTTTTTTAAAAGAGAAAAAGAAAATGTCTCGAAATCTGATTCATTGGTCTAGTGGTCGCAAGCGCTACTGCTGACCATGAGGTCCTGGGTTCGTTACCGAGGTCGGGCAATGTTATTGGGTTTTTCTATCTGGAATTTCTCAGTAGCACCCCCGAGGTCTGGATTTGTGCCCGGTTGATGGCAATAGGCTCGCCCCCTATTAGGTACATGGAACTTAATGAACATAACTGGCGAAATGTGGGTGTTACTATATAGGTTCTACACCTCTGCCTAACCCTTCGGGGAAACCAGGCGTGACGTTATGTTAAAAAGAAAATCTCTCCAGAGTTTGTTTTCATAGAACAACACAATCTACTTAAAACCCTTTCCCTCGTAAAATCGGGCAGCCGGGCAGTGACGTCAACATGGAAATGATATTATTCAGAAGAATAGAATTATTTTTACGAAATAATTCACAGGAATTCATGCCTATTACTCTAACAGGCATGAAGTTCCTGCCATAAAAGACTGACCTATAAAAAGAACATAAAGTTCCATAAAACGAGTCAGCAACACAGATGTGTAATTACTAGGTTGTGTTAATGCACTCTACGGCAGCAGACATACACACGTAAGTTAATAAATTAATGTTGGTTGGAAAAGCTTGATCCACGAACAAGGTTCAGACGATGTGGGGATGTATGTAATAGGGTAAAGTGGATGAAATTGCGTATTGGCGTCGGCGAAAATAGGGTGTAGATAAAAGTGGGTTGTGTTGTGGAAAGGTAATATCTATTCGCGTATATTAAAGGAAGGTCGACTCAGGAAAATCTTGTTCCTTATAGACCTTCTATTCCAACATATATGTTGAATCAATTTCAATCATTAGTCAGATTGGAGGGCAATCGAGTAACCCTATAACTCTCTCAAAACTGAAAACTTCAGTAATATCTTGTGCCTCGTATGATTTACGTTAAGTATGAGAAACCCGTAACATAACTACCATTTTAACCAATTGCTATCTTCACAACGCCATTGTCTAAATTAACTTCAATTGTCCTTTAATCATTGATAAATGATCTGGATAAAAGTTATGAAATTGTCTTTAGTAACCGGTTAGAGTCGGATTGACACATTGGAGCTGAACAGAGATATTATAGTAAAGATGGATAGCTTTGTTTGGCAAGGGGATCCAAACATACTAAAACTGTAGATGAAAGAAAAAAATATGTAGAATTAATCGTGTTAGTTAACTACATTTCTGTCTACATCTCTTATTTTATCTATTCTCTATCGCAGGTATGCTGGAAGAGATTTCTTTAGAAATAAGCATCCCCTTTGTACGTATTTTTCTGATCCATTTTTCTTGTCTGTCTATTGTGTGTACATAACCGGTAAATCATAATGATCGTAGCAGGTGGCGTTCTGTAGTTTCTGCCTACCCCCATGGGGAAGAAGGCATGAGTTTATGTATGTGTGTATAACCGGTAAAAACCCTAAATACATAATATGTATTACAGCTTTGTTTAACAAACAAGATACGGAGCTTGTTTCTACTAAGATTAGCGAATATCAAAGGCAAACTCTGATGGAAACCTTTAATGGAAACTGACAATAAATTGTGTGTGGGCGTTGTCAGCCTGATAATATCTCATACATTATGTATTTATTATATCGTCATATTTTACGAAATGGAATGTAATGTATATATAATGAAGTACCTACCTACGAAGGAAGAAAACAAATGTTGTCTTATGATTGTAGAAATACGCTTCTGATTTCATATGTAAATATTTATAAAACCAGTAACTTATTGATTTATTGTCTCCAGAGAAGAAAATATTTCTGTTTATTCAAAACAAGGGCCCTACTTTCAGTGGACCAGAAGGACGATATAAGCGTTATAAATTATATATAAGTCACGTCATGATCCGAAAAAGATGTGAACAAAACATTGGCTCAAATGAGCAAAACAGAAATAATTCAAAGTTGATTGTGAAGGTCCGATGGCGATTATATCATTAAATATCGATTACATCTAGTTCGTGACCATGTTGTGGCTTGCAAAACGAAAATAGAGTACTTGCAGTACGTAACACTTGATTAATATGCCACAAAAAGAATGCCTTATTAAAAATTGTTGGCGATATCACAATGTGATTACAACGAGCGGAGTATAGTGGTACCAGTCACGTGGCGGTGCAAAACATAAGCTGTAGCGTTTTTTTTTTTACAATTGAATGATCATCATTATACCTACGTATAAAATATTATACTGTCCTCAGAGTAAACATAACACTACCTCCGCCATGCACCTGTCCAGACGCGTCTCTAGAATTGATGAATGTTACAAATTTACAATAAAACAGCCATTTGCATAATAATAATCTCGCTATTATCATACTTTTTTTGTATTAGCACCACCTGTTATTATTATTTTCTTAAAAAAATCCTTAGGACCTGTGAAGAAGAGAAGTAACGTGGATAAAGGAAAATATAATTGAATAAAACAGGATGCTTAAATCTTAACTGTAATACAGTCAATTACTAGTAAACGGTCTTCCGGCAGCATTCATCGCTTGAGTGGGTTCTTACAACTTATATGAATCTATAGTTAAGTAGGTGATTATCTTCCAGTCTTAGAATGAGGAAATTACTCTTAATACATGCATACGCTTCAACATCTAACATTATAAAACCACAACTAACGTAATTTTGTAATAGAACCTTTCGGAGTCGCTTTATCGTCATCATCGTCATCATAGCCTACTGCTAGACATAGGCCTCTTCAATTGCTCGCCATTCAACTCGATTTTCGGCAACTCTCATCCAGCTGCTACCAGCCACCCTGCTAAGATCATCGCTCCACCTAGCCTGAGGGCGTCCTACCTTACGTTTGCCGATTCGCGGTCTCCACTCTCAAGAACACGTCTACTCCAACAATCGTCGGTTCTACAACTAATATGGCCGGCCCTTTGCCGCTTCAGCTTGCTTATCCGCTTGCCGCTTCTTTCTTAAATACGGTACAATTCGGATGGCACAAATAATCGTAATTTGTTTAGGCAACCGAAATTGCGGCAACGCAACGCACCGATCGAGCGATGAAATAATCGGTCGTGGTTTCGAACTGCATCAATCAGGCCACAATGCAAAACACATGCAACTAAGCTAATTTTGCGGACGTCTTTAGGAAATTAATTATTCGTTTAATTGTTATATTAGGTGGAATCTTCAGAATTTGTTTCATTTGTTGAATTAGATGCATGCAATCAATTACATTCAAGATTTTTAAATCGTGTTTATCATTCGCACTCCCAAACAATTAGTGCCAAAGCGTACTACGTTTGGCACTGTTTAAGATGCTTTGGCTGTATATGTAATAAATTATGTATATTTTGCAGGCCAATCATGCAAATATCTCCTTGTGAGACAATACTACAACACATTTATATTTTTTTCTTCGAGCCGACTTGTACTGAATTATGAACATTGAAGAGTAATTTTAAGAGATACTTGCTCATAGTGCAGAAATGACATGCCAAAGGTAAAAGTTTCGTTATTAATTATACGACTATTGGAGCGGATGTAACGCAAGCGCAACGAAACCGACAAGTGCTCCGGAACGTTTTTCATTTGATAAGAAACGACTCTCGAGTTCATTTGTAGAAACACTAGAGAAATTTGAAAACGCATGTTTTCAAATTTCTCTAGTGTGTTGTCTAAAAATGTCGTTTCATCATAAGTACATTTAGTTACAACCCTTGCATTTCACGCCTCTTAGGATCAAAGTCCATGTAGCTAAAGATCGATATTGAACAAAGACAACTGGTATTGATTGGTATAAATACTAGGAATCGCATGAACATTAATAAAGGTAACGCTAGATGTGTCCTAACTACATTATGTATGGTACAGTCCCGAGCACTAATATGTATACACTGAGCAACTTTTAAAAGTCGTTTTCTCCTACTGTATTGATTGTTATTTTATGTTGTTACGAACATAGTATTTTGACACCCATACTATTATGAAAGAGTTTATCTCAAAGTTGCAATCGTAATTCCTCGAGAAAATCACTTTTGAATTTATTGTGCTAAGTGTATACATAATAGTGCTCGCAACTGTACGAACAACACGACCTGCGGGGCAATTGCGTAACACATTATCAATCGGAATCGGTTTCATTTTGACAGTTCAACAACATTCATTGCGTTATTTACGTGTCGTGCAGACAAATTTTTCGAACTTATGAAGCAATGGATTAACAATTTGCTTCAAAATGATTCAGATTCCGATTGATAGTGTGTTTCGCAATTAGGGTGCTGGTATGAAATAAAGTGCACTATTGAATTTGTATTATATACATGAATAGTAATTAATCGCTTGTCAGAGTGTTTATAAAATTCGTTTTGCTTCACGTGTAAATCCGCAATAAAAATGCAAAATCAGTCGACATACGTCAGCTAGCAGCCGAGAGTAATCAATAATAATGCGAGGAAGACGTAATCTCTGGTATTTTACAACCCATTTTACTTTTAACAAAGAGTCTAAGTAAATATAAACAAGACTACTCACTATTTTCAAAATATGAGCAATATGTTTGCAGAGTAAATGCTTCTTTGAGCTTTTAGACAAGCGTTATTTAAAGTAGGACACACATTTCAGTGTTTCAGAGAAATCTGTAACTCAAGTGTATAATTGTGAACATAAGTTACTTTTTAAAGGGCTAAAATGTATCGAAGCTTTCCACATTATTATAACCATTATCCAGACGTTTACAGCGGAATCGATAAATGAACTGCATAAATAAAGTATCAATACTTGCCGAACACTTAAAGGCAATGACCGAAAATGGCGCAATTTAATTTCTTTAGCGACCATCACCACCATCTGCCATCTGCCTAGCCTTTTCCTAACTATGTTGGGGTCAGCTCCCAGTCTAACCGGATGCAGCTGCATCCGGTATTCAGCGGTACTGGTATTCAGCTGAATACCAGTATTTTATATGGAGCGACTGCCTATCTGACCTCCACAACCCAGTTACTGGTAATACGATACCCCTTGATAAGACTGGTTGCCACTTTCGGGCTTCTGATGACCCGTAATGATAGTCAAAGATCCAAGAATGACAGCCGGGACCAACGGCTTAGCGTGTTTTCCGAGGCACGTAGGGGTCTCAGTATGTAAAGACGGTTACCCATCCACAGACCGACCGCGGCAAGCGTAGCTTAACCTGATCGATCGACCTTTGCATCTGTTATAGCCACGAGCCCCACAGTCTGAACCATAGAAATATAAAAAAACAGAAAAACAAACTTATTTCTTATTTCTCTTTGACTACCTCGTTGGTCTAGTGGTCGCAAGCGCTACTGCTGAGCATGAGGTCCTGGGTTCGATTCCCGGGTCGGGCAAAGTGTTATTGGGGTTTTCTATCTGGAATTTCTCAGTAGCAGCCCGGAGTCTGGATTTGTGCCCGGTAGATGGCAATAGGCTCGCCCCTTATTACATGGGACTTAAACATAACTGGCGAAATGTGGGTGTACTATAGGTACACTTCTGCCAAACCCTTCGGGGAAACAAGGCGTGATGTTATTTTTCTTATATCTATGGTCTGAACCGAGATAAATAAATAATTAAAAAAAAATACATTATTTTTTCCATAAATTCGAGTTCAAAATATCATCTCGGACTGCATTTGTAAAAAAATCGTTTATCAATTAATTTTTGTGATAGGTTTTTCCAATACTGACTAAGATTTCAACGATGGCCGCGGTATAAAACCAAATGCGCCTTCCTATGCAAATCGACATCCTTTCATATTATGTAATCGATTCTAAAAACGATGACTCATTTAGTCCACCACCAAGCGCTGTGTAAACGAGTAATTTAAATAAATAAATCATTTTATAATAACCTGTATGCGTTCGGTATCAATAAACGCCGTTTAATTGGGTAATCGGTCCGTGCACACGTTTACCCAGATGGACATTCCCCTTACCCAGTGACCTGGTTATCAACTTCCGCGCGCTACTTTCCGTCCGTGTTGCTGAACCTACCATTTTTAAGGTTCCGTACCTCAAAAGAAAAAAAAACCGGAACCCCTTATAGGATCATTCGTTGTCCGTCTGTCTGTCTGTCAGTCAGTCTGTCAAGACCCTTTTTTTCAGGAACGGGTGGACGTATCAAGTTGAAATTAATATCAAATACATTGGTCTACGGTCCCTTGGACTTCTAAAAAAATCATGCTTCTAAGTGAACGCAATAAAAAAATACGGCTATTTATGCGACATATTTTGATACTACTAAATATACTTATATACTCGCAAATAAATCAAAACCTATAGGGTACCTACTTCCCGTTGACCTAGAATCATGAAATTTGGCAAAAAGCAAGGTCTTACAGCACAAGTAAAGGAAAAAGTCCGAAAATCGTTCATTTGTAGTTTTATCACATAAAAATTGCGATTTTAAACTTACATTTGCAGTTGGAGAATTGACCGTGACGTATACAGATGTATCGGAGAACATGTTTTTCAACTACAATGTTAGTTAATTTAGTACCTTTAATTATTATAATTATGTAAATACATATTTGTTACGATCGCTACTAATGAAATAAAATCACTATAATGTTGAGTTTGCTTTTGGGATAAATTTATCCCAACTACGAACCCTTCATTGTCCTTGGTCCGATACGCACTTGGCCGGTTTTTTTTTGGTAATTCTACCAAAATGGAAACACGGTTTGATGACCATATTGGTAGAAAGACCAAATAAGGTTTTTTCGATGAAGTTGTTACATCGTAGGTAATCGAAGTAATATCATGCAAAAGGAAATGTTTATCAACAAACGACAGTTTTATTTATTTCTATTGAAGTGAATTTTCTACGACTTGTCTACTTATTTCCACAGGCCCGTGGCATCTCCAGCCGATTTTGGAGATTGAGGTTCGCCGATATACAATCTGTCACAATCCTGATGGCGTTCAGCCAAAACGAAAATGTCGAAATAAAATGAACTACCAAAACAACGTTGTACAAACATTGTTAATTTGTACCGTCACATAATGTGTTTTGTATCCGAACCGTCAATGGAAAGTGGTACTTAATATATGTAATGTATGCGGGCTGTCTGGTTTGGTAGGCAGACTCGGGCAAACAAATACAGTGTGAGTCTTTATAATGTGCACATATCGAAATGAGGGAATCTATGCTTAATTTTATCGACGGAAAAAATGTTAAAAAAAATCTAAATATTTATTTATATTTTTTATGGATTTTTTAAAAAAATTGTTTGCTTTTGTGACCCCAGTGTATACAAAACTGTGTAACTTTTAAACTAAACGATTTATCACGATGAAACAAACTCTATAATGTTTGGAAGTAATTAGGTGTCGTCATAAAATAAAAATTATGGAAAAAAAATAGCCACATTTAAAAATAAACATTTTTGTTTGGCAAAAATCTGATTTTTTTTCATTAATTTTTACAAAAATTGTAAAATTTCTCAATAACATGCCCCCATCACCTTCTTTTTTTATAACTTTAAGTTATTCTTCATTGTATTAGGAACCTAACGGTAAAAATTGCATGTTTTTAACTCAACCCCAACATTTTTTATCAACTGTCAAAGAAAGGCCCAACGCATAGCTATTGTTTAGCAGGTAGATAAACTTTCTTTTGAATGTGCGCAGGTCGGGGAGGTAGGGCCAGCCAAAGGAACTTGAATTATGACAGATGTCAGACTGGCAGTCGCTCCGAATTATTCGCCGCTGCTACATGTGTTTCGGTACTTTCGTTCGCTGGACTTTCATAACTTTCGTTCGCTGCTACATGATGCCGCGTTTAAGTGAATTTTCCCCGGCACACATCGCCGACATACATTTTTATTATGGAGTGGGACAAGGAAGTGCCAGAGCTGCGCGCGCGGCTTACATAGCTGCGTATCCTAACAGGCAACCAGTGCCATCTGCCCGAAACTTCCAGGAAGTTCACAGAAGGTTGTCGATCACTGGACTTGGATCAAGTAGAGATCGTCGCGAGCCACCTCAAGTAATTATTGATGCGGCTACTGAACAAGCAGTATTAAGTGATTTGTTTGCTGATCCATCCATAAGTACTAGACGACTGGCTCTTCGTCACGGAATATCCCAAAAATCAGTGTGGCGTATTTTAAAGAAAGAAGGATTGCATCCTTATCACTATCAAAGGGTGCAACATCTACATGAAGACGTAGACTGGCGTCCAAGGTGTGTGATGTCCACATGGATTCAAAGAAAAACCAGAGCAAACCCAAACTTTCCAAGAAAAATACTATGGATGGACGAAGCGACATTCACTAGAGACGGTATTACTAACTGTCGAAATTTACACAGATGGTGCCGCGCAGGTGAAAACCCGAAACTGAAACGGTCATCTACTTTCCAAGTAAGATTTTCGATAAATGTTTGGGCTGGTCTTATCGATAACATGTTGATTGGACCAGTCATATTGCCGAGAACGTTGACTGGTGAAAGATTTTTAAGTCTATTGAGAGATGATATGCCTCAGTTATTGGAAGATGTCCCACTGGCTGTGCGTCAAAGGATGTTTCTTCAGATGGACGGATGTCCTGCCCATTACGCTACAAATGTAAGAAGATTTTTAAACGAAAATTATCATGACAAATGGATCGGCCGGCAAGGACCTGTAGGGTGGCCTGCGCGTTCACCCGATTTGACGCCCCTTGATTATTTCCTATGGGGGACCATGAAGCAACGCGTCTACAGTACCCCCATCAACAGTGAGGCCGATTTGCGTGACCGCATAATAAACTGTGCGAATGATATTCGCAATGATCCCGAAATGATAAGGAGAGCGACACACCAAATTCTAATTCGCGCGGCTTTGTATTTACAACAACGAGGTGGACATTTTGAGAACCTGATGCATTAAATTTTGTATTTAATAATAAATGGGTTTCAATTGAACTCTTTTGCATTAATTATCATCCCAAACAAACCACCCTTATGAGAACAATACGATTCCGCGTTCGGAGTGCCATCTTTGAAACGACCCGCGCGCATTCACAACAAAGTTAACAAAAAAAAGTTTATCTACCTGCTAAACAATGTGCGTAGCTATGCGTTGGGCCTTTCTTTGACATTTGATAAAAAATGTTGGGGTTGAGTTAAAAACATGCAATTTTTACCGTTAGGTTCCTAATACAATGAAGAATAACTTAAAGTTATAAAAAAAGAAGGTGATGGGGGCATGTTATTGAGAAATTTTACAATTTTTGTAAAAATTAATGAAAAAAAATCAGATTTTTGCCAAAAAAAAATGTTTATATTTGATTATGGCTATTTTTTTTCCATAATTTTTATTTTATGACGACACCTAATTACTTCCAAACATTATGGAGTTTGTTTCATCGTGATAAATCGTTTAGTTTAAAAGTTACACAGTTTTGTATACACTGGGGTCACAAAAGCAAACAATTTTTTTTAAAAATCCATAAAAAATATTAATAAATATTTAGATTTTTTTTAACATTTTTTCCGTCGATAAAATTAAGCATAGATTCCCTCATTTCGATATGTGCAGATTATAAAGACTCACACTGTATAATCTTTTGTGATACTTCGCAGACTGCAGTTGCAGTTTATGAAAAATAAAGCAATTTAAAACATCCTGCATAAAGTTTACAGAAATTTTACAGATGACACAACCGTAGCTGAAAATCATAGAAAATTAAATTTTCAACCGCTCAACGTTACTAAAAAGAAGACAGAGAATTAGTTGTAAGTAATTGCAGCTTAAAACTGCCGATTACGAATGATTCAAGAGCCATACACAATAACCAACATTTGGATTTTTAAATATGTTCGTCAATTTTTCAGCTTGTCTATGCATCAAAAGATCAAGTCGAACGTATCAAACTAAATGCCTGCACTGAAACTAAACAACATAACATACCGAATACCGTTACAAGTTGTGCAATCAATCGGTGTTACGATCACAGACACTCAACAGTCAAGTTCAGTCAAGTCTCAGTTACTCACAGATGGACAAAAACTCGAGCGCTATAATGAGACCTACCAACACCAATTTATTGCTAGATGTCAATTAGTCAATCAAGGCAAATTAATATCTACTTAAATATGTCATCTTTTTGCGTGCTGGTTTCAATTTTCAATGCAGGTAGTAAGAAGTATTTTTTGTTGAAAATTGCGTCTTGGAAATTGTCTTGAAAACAAGGACGAAATAAAAGTTAGCTATACAAAGTGTTAGAAACATTAGCAAGATCTTAATAAAATCGATGAACAAACATGGGCTAGACATAGAGATAGGAAGGCTAAACCAGATGTTATAGTAGCTTAGAGGCAAAGATGATAGAAATAGTTGAGATTACCTCAATCCGAGTGAAAATAATGAAGAATAACAACTCTTACGAAACTGCTTTTTACGTTTCATCATCAAGTCATTCCCAACCAGTAGACATTGACATTCTCATTTCTAGTTGTTAACCTTATCTAAATTACAGGAGGTTAGTACTAACCCAGAAATGTTGCTGGCGCATGTTGTGACAGGGCCAGATTTTAGATCTAGGCAGTAAGAGTTCCTGCTTAGGAACAGCGGCAGTTGCGTAAACGCTTTCGCCACGATTTCACCTCGGTTGCAGTTTGTCACAGCGGTAAGGGCTGTGTTAAGTGACGTAACCATGATTTGTAGTAGTTATATTATTGGAATAGTAATTTTGGTAAGTATGTGCTTGGGTGTGTTATCTCATCGTTTAAGGAAGCTTTGTTAAACAATGGACAAACAATGGATGGTAGAATTTGAAACTCGACATATGTATTTCATTGCTTGCCTCTAGACCACAGAAAAAGAGAATCGTCAAATAAAATCTACGGCATATGAGTGTCGGTTATCTTAAATCATTTCATCACATAATGTACCTAATATGCAAATGTAGAACCTATTGCAAATCTTACATAATAATGTTATCAATCATTTTTCAAGAACCTAAAGCATAATGATGTTCCGTATATAATTTGCAAAAAGAATATAGCTATGAGATAGCGAGAAAGTTACTAAGTACCCAGTCATGAGCAATCAACTGGAGAAGAAAGTAAACAACATATTTCCGGAATCGTTACATGACAATGTAACAACGCGTAGCAAGGTGTAAGCCCTTATAAATAACAGTAACGTATTAACAGTTCTCTTGCTAAAGAACCGTAACAAGATATATCACGTAACACCTGAAGGCATCATCGGTTCAAGTGTTGAACATAGCTCGGTTTTTGTCAAGAAACCGTACCTAAAGTTCATAGCTGCAAAAAATCCGCATCTAACCATGATTCGGCAGTATTAGAAGTCGGTGGCCACGTGTCAATGGCCGGTAACGCAGTTCTTTGTCAGACCGTTGAAAGTCAAGTTAAAGACTTGAATAAGATCCTAAATGCGTAAAACCCGAACGAAGCGTTTGAGCAAAAAAAAACTAGTTAACCAACTAAAAGTTCGACGACTGAATTTGAAGAAGAGCAACCATATAGACGACATAAGGCATTGAGGAAGGGATGGTATTTAAAAGTACTTCAATTTATTCCCATTTCATTTACCTAATTTTGCCTGTGTTCCACCAAATATACTGAATGTGCACCAAAATATGTTCATTAAAATATGTCATAACGAGCATCTATTTAACAACTGTTGCAAATTTGTAAAAATAGTAATACACCTAATTTTAAAAACAAGCATTTATTTTTTTAGTTTTACTTCAGATAATGCACTGCAAAATGTATTTGAATCAAACACCAATTAATGTCCAATGTAGCTTTATTAATAAAAAATGAAACCTAACCTAACCTAACCTTGGGCACGCCACAATTGCGGCGATAAGTCCCCTCTTTGAGGAGTGGCTGGAGAGGCGCCACGGCGTCCTCACTTTCCGTCTGACGCAGGTCCTCACCGGACACGGGTGCTTCGGGAGGTACCTGTTCCAGATAAGGCGGGAGGAAACGCCCGGGTGTCACCACTGTGTGGATCGCCCGGAGGACACGGTGGAGCATACGGTGGAGGTCTGCCCGGCTTGGGCGGAGCACCGCCGTGTCCTCGCGGAAGCGATCGGCGGCGGCGATCTCTCGCGTCCGGCCCTGGTCCAGGCCATGGTACGGAGCGAGAGTACATGGGAAGCCATCACCTTCTGCGAAGCAGTAATGCTCGCAAGGAAGGAGGAGGCGGAACGCGTGAGGGAGAGGCAAGCTTTGCGCCCTCATGCCCGTAGTCGCCGCAGGAGACGTCCTGGGCGTCAGGAATTGGCAGCCGATTCCCGGCCATCATAGGCGCGGGCTTGCGGCCGGCAAGCAATGGGTAGCTCGCCGTCCGGTAAGGACCAGGCCCGAGTCGACGGCGCGTTGTGTTCCACGCGCGCCTCAAAAGATGTCAGCACCATTGAAGGGGTCCGCTAGGGCCGATGCCAGCTAGGGTTGCGGGGTGTTCGAAAGAGTTACCGTGGCCCAGGCACAGGCAGCAGAAGGAACACAGGTGGGTTTTAGTCAGTAAAAGTTTGACACGCCCTCCCGCTCCGCCCAGAGCGGGAGAAGTCATTTGATGATTTCCCATCCACAAAAAAAAAAAAAAAAAAAACCCTAACCTAACCTAAAATATGTAAATGGGTATACGGTACTAGGATGCATACTAAATATAACCTAACCTAACCTAACCTAAAATATGTAAATGGGTATACGGTACTAGGATGCATACTAAATATTTTTTTGTGTAACATTCAGGAATATTTGGTGCACGATCAGTATTTTTCGGGGAGCATACATAGATGTACCTTTAGATTTTTGGTGAACACAAAAATATTATCCTTGAGGAAGTAGGAGGACTAACTCATAAATAAAATTCAGTGAATATAAAAAGAGGACACCCACCTCCAGGTATTTAGTTATTAATAATTGATATATGTATTGGAGTCAGTCCAGTTGATTGGATTTTATTAGGCGCTTAGTCATTGCGATAAAAAGTGTTGACACGATAAGAGCTTCTAATTTATCGGGTAATCCGGTTAAATGTATGCTAATTTCTTTTATATTTAGGTTCGAATGAGCTAGCATAAGGTTAAGTTTAACTAACTTATTGCTTATTCTCTGAAAAGTGACAGTTTATTCTTGACAATAATATTAAATATAACTTTCAACATAGTAAAAACACAAAGTTGAAAATTGCTTTAGCAACATTTTTAGGACAGCTCACTTTCTATGAGCATGAGTGGAGTCATGACCGAAATGAATAACCCTGTTACAAATTAGACAGACCACCGACCGAATCGATGATACCTCCGATGATGATTCATATACTCACATCGTCTGGCTAGACGGTTTATGTAAGGTAGTATGTAGCTAAACTGCCAAACTCTGCTGCAGTTGCTCATCAATTTAAAATGTGTTGTTTGTAATCTTCAACACGTTTTATATTAATTCACAGTTTCTAATTATGTTGGCTTACCTAACGTGTTTACCGGCTGAAAATATAAACGTTGAATGCAACATGATGCACTTTTTATTGTTCTAGACGCGGCTAAAAAGGTAGGTCATGTTAAACTGGCACAGCACAGCACAGCACAGCACACTCGGAAGAACTTAGCCTATTGTAATACGATTTCACTTTTGAGTTATTCATAGTGAAAGTGCTAAATGTTTTCCGAACAATACCGGTGTAATTAACCGTCTAACTTGAATAACTTAAGTTTATTAAAGGATAAATATATAGTTAGATGAAAGTGAAACCCTGCGAACGATATGAAAACATTCTTCAAGATACGATACTGTTGTAAAAATATACACGGTCTGGAAAGATTCAGTTGTTTCAAACTTTAAACAAGTTTTGTATGGAGTTTTTTTAAACCTGGTTTGTTCCAAACTTCTAACTAAACAAAGGTATGTTTTTGCTTCAACATTAATTAAAACTTTTGAACAAGTTTTGGGATCGAGTTTGTTTAACGACAGAATATTTTGCTGTTTTTATTAAATATCAATCAAGAACAACGCAAAAGGGGAAAATGAAGGCTTTGTTACTAACCTAGGTTAATTTTATCAGAATTCTAGAAAACGTAATTAAATTGTATAATTATATCAGAGACGAGATTTTATTCTCGTGTCTCATTAAGCAAGTAGTACTTAATAGTAGGCTTTACAACTCCACAACATTAGCATCTACCTTCCGACTACTCTAGAATTCTCGATTATCCTTTATTGACCACGCAGAATATGGCGTGACGAGCTCTAGACAAAACTAGGTAATAAACATGATCCCCACTAGCCTTGGACCGAAATAAGTGTCGTCATGTGGGTATGTCTTTGCCCAGCAGTTGGAAACCAGTAACCTTAATTCCTTCGCTTGTGTAAATACTTACTGTAGAATTAAAATAAACCGATTCAATTGTTTTGATTGAGTCAAACTCGTCTAGAATTTTCCCCGCATATCTTACGAGTTACGAGCCTTCGTGCAAGTTATGTACGACAATGTCTTACAATGAATTCTTTTATAGTTGCACAGCTAAAGCTGCACATGGTGCACGTTTTCATATATTTCATAATGTATTGAAATAGGTATTATTGGAAAATACATTTTATTGATGCACGGGGCTGGCTACTGGCGTCGTACCTGCGGCACGCTTTGCTCCATTCTGATATATTTAGCGTGCTTATTTATCAGAACAATGTCGTATAACTTAGAAGTAATGTATGCACGGTTTTTATTATCATCAGGTTCACCCCCTTTTGGTATCGGTTCAGTTTGAACTGAGTCACTACCTGTGATGAATACGCTATCGCTTGAAGGGCAGATACAAATTGCCAGTATCGATAGCAAATACGTATGTGGATATAGGGTGATATAGTATGACTGTGACTCAAAATTGTGCTCCAAATATTTTCCTACTAGAAACAATTAGTCACAGCTATTGCCCAGATACTGACAAACAATACATATCAACAAGGAGATAGAAGAGAGAGAGACAGAGAGAGAGAGAGAGAGAATCGGACGACGGTTGTGGTGATGGCCCTTTTTACTTCACAAAAGAGGATTCAAACACTGTATTTCTATGTGCCACTTAACCTAATTTCAAGTCCAGAGCATTGGACTGCCATAGGTATTCGCGTACGCCGTACCGTTTGTCGAGAATTGGGCCGTTTCCGTCCACACACGTGGGACCGACATTGACCTCTATTTAATTATCTCTTGTTGAGCGAATCGTGTGCCACAGTGCACTCAGCATTGTTTTGATCCATTTTGTAATAGGTTCGAATTCACACGTTAATGTGAAACCGGTGACCAAGAAAAGTAATTAAAAGAAGCACATAAACGGCGTGGGGATTGGCACATGAAAAGAGAGGCCTATGCTCAGCAATGGGTGAAAACGGGCTGTGGATGATGATGATGATGACGTCACATAAACTGGAACATCATGTGAATTGAAAAATCTAAGTGCTATTATTGATCAAAGACCTAAATAGACACTTTGAAATGTCCACCAGTAAGCGAAATAAAGCTACAAATGTTACAATCGTCATCACGCAATAACAGGATACGAAGCTATGTTGGCCACAAGTAGACTGCAAGTAAACACAACTTTAAATTCATACAAGTTACTGAACTTGAATAGAATTTTAAGAAGTTGCTACGATACGTCTAGATTTACAAAGACTAGATACCAAAAACCTTACGAATAAAGGCTCCTGGAAACAGGCGCGGCACGCGACGCGAATTGCACATGATACAATGGCGCCGCATGTCGCACGATGAGCGGTGCCTTTGTGTCGCTCGCGATTCGGGTCGCAAGTCGCGCCTGTCTGAAGAGGGAGCCTTAAGGGGGAAGCGCCAAGGTAGCCCGCGAAATTCAAATTTTCTTACGATTTTTGCAATTTGCTGGTCAGTATTAAGTTATAGGTTGATTAAAATATGATTCGCGGCCGTAACAAATATGTATTTACAGAATTATAATCATTAAAGTCATCAACACAACTCTCTAAGACCAAGTAAACCCCAAGAATTACTATTTCATGAAATCTTGACATTTGGGGATTATACTAACTTAACAAGTTTTATTACTGATTGTAATGATTATAATTCTGTAAATACATATTTGTTACGACCGCGAATCATATTTTCAACGTACAACTTAACACTGACCAGCAAATTGCAAAAAACGTAAGAAAATTTGAATTTCGCGGGCTACCTTAGCGCTTCCCCCTTAATACAAAGACTACTTGTCTACATCAGCTCGGTGATAAAACGGACTTGGCACAGCGTTTAAAGGTCGCTATATGTATACCGGTACACAAGACGGTACACTGTACAGGTAATTTTATAGTAAGTAGATTTCATGTTATTGGTTCAATATTTGCACAATCATTTGACACTACTACGGGACACGATATGATTGTGCTACCGTGCGCCGTAAGACAACGGTGAATATGTGGCGGCATATCTACCTCGCCACATTGGAATGCATCACACTGACGTCACGCAAAATCCTGCATCGCACAAAAAGAATTTACCGCGCGACTAGCATACCTATATACAACATCCCGATATCAACCGTCGGGCAGTAGCCCACCAGACACCACCCGTCTGGTCAGAGGATCCTCCCTTTTCATAGAGGATGAGTGAACTTTACACCCTCTTCCTCCTACCTTTACAAATACATACCTAAGTATTTATGTATCTACATAATCAGATCAACAAATCTGAATAGCATATTATATTAATATAATACACTGACTGCGACAATAATAGCAAGGTTTATATTGCCCTTACTGGAGTAGCCCACGAAATTCAAATTTTCTTAGGTTTTTTTGCAATTTGCAGGCCTATATCAAGTTGTATGTTGATCAAAATATGATCCGCGGTCGTAACAAATATGTGTCTAAAGAATTATAATCTTTAAAATTATCAATGTAACTCTCTGAGTTCAAATTACCCTTTGACTATTTCATGAAATCATGACATTTGAGGCCAAATTCTAACTTAGCCCACGTTAGCACGAATGTAAAAATATCGCGGCGGGATTAACAACTTTAGGTGTTAAGCCGAGCGTTGAGAATCTAACAGAGCGCCTCCTCATATTTTGATCAACAAACAACCTGACGCTGACCCGCAAATTGCAAAAAAAATAAGAAAAATTGAATTTCGCGGGCTACCTTAGCGCTAGTGTTGCATAACATCCAAAAATCCGGAAAAAATTGAAAACCTCACATATTTTTTCCGTTTAGTAGAAAGACAAATGGACACCATAATTTATAGTCGTTTAAACAAGTACTTAAAATAACAAACATTTCAAAATACCCTGGAAGATTTCAAACTACGTTGAAACCAGAAAAGTTCAGTCATAATTATAATTTACAATTTCTAACTGCAATTGAAACTCAAACCCTGATAAACTCTTGGATTATTTTCAAAATACCGAGTAAGTATAGGTGGAGTGACGATTGTTTCAACATTTTAATGGTGCAAGATGTTAAATAATAAATATTTTAAATTCTTATTACACCTGTTATACATCAGCAACTTTAGAATGGATATTAGATAATACAAAATTCAATTATACGAAGGAAATGGTTGCGGCAATCGCATGGTCGTAACGACTTCCCACCGACTCGTGCAAATGTCATCAAAGTCCTTTGACTCATGCCCACGAACATATGAATTATGAATTATTGTTTCCGAGGATCGCAATCGATTCCTTTGAACTTTCACACAACCACTACTTACTATTTAACCGGAGAATTTAAAACAACAATCTAATATCAAACGCCATCATAATTCACTCGACACGATATTTGATACTAATACGATAAAACGGGTACTTTACCTCAAATCAAGATTATTCATTCATTAATAAACTGTTTCTCGTTAACTACCAATTATGTACATGATGTAATACTAAACAAACATTGCCAATGCTCTTTATCTTCTTAAGTAAGCCAATAAAAATCGATTAGTCGTTCAGTGCATGGAATATTCAAATCGATTTAGCGATTCACAATGGACTGGCAAATGCCTTGAAGATATCATATAGTTCTATGAACGAGGACAATGGTGGCGCAAATAGACTATTTTAAAGCATTACTTCGTGGACAAAGGTAGGAAGCCTAATACGATCAAATGATTTGCAAACAGTCGTCGACTATTCTAGTCTAGTGGCCGCAAGCGCTATTGCTGAGCGTGAGGCCCTGGGTTCGATTCCCGGGTCGGACAGTGATATTGGGTTCGCCCCCTATTACATGGGACTTAAACATAACTGGCGAAATGTGGGAGTCCTATAGGTACACCTCTGCCTAACTCTTCGGGGAATACAGGCGTGATGTTATGTTGTCGACTATTAAGAACAAAAGGATTGAAAACGTGACAAGTAACAATTAAACAATTTTCGAGAAAATTAAGTACTTTGAAGGATGTTGGTTACATGATCGATATAAACTATTTGAATTTGACAACTGCTTAATTACTGAACTAAGCTGAATTTTTATTACTTTACACAACATAATATCACGCCTTGTTTCCCCGAAGGGTTAGGCAGAGGTGTACCTATAGCGGTAGCGGTGGCGGTGGCGGCGGTTGTGTGGTGTGTAGGTGGTGGTGTCTTTTTATCACTTTATTAGACGTTAATCAAGATTTTTTTTACAGAGCTGGTTGAAATGTTCAGCGAGCAAATAAAACAACATATTTCGACCACATGTCCATGTAAGTCAATCAATCAAATGTTTTTTACAGGTAGGTATAAAGCAAACCTGAAAAGAGAAGCTCTGCACTTACATGCCCGTAGTAACCGACAGTGGCATTGTTCAAGTCTAACACTTCTGGTTTAGAACTCATTAATATTTATATTTCTATACTCCGAACTCCAAAGATTTTATCTAGCAGACAAATCAGCAAGTGAGCCGGGTGGCAAAAAATGCACCTTACCACGGAACTCATGAGCAAATATGTCGTGACTAGCATAATCGAAAATATGATAACATTAGTGACTTAAAAAACATTCAGCATGAATGTGTGCTAGTACTATTAAGGTTTGACGCATCTACTGTGAACCAAGACCTATCGCAAAGAATAGTAGAGAGGCCTGTGCCCAGCAGTGGGCCTAAGAAAAAAACTGACAACATTTGTTATGTGTATGTGTCTTGACAGAGTACAAAATCCACTGTACATTATTGATTTATCCTCAAGCTTTTCAGGTTAAAACATTGTTAAATATTTGCGGTAAGCTGTGTATAATGTATACGGCATGCCATGCATCTTTCTATAAAAAATAAATAAAATTGAAGTGTCTGTCTGTAATGTCAAAATAACAGCTTTTTACTAAATGCATAAGGGAGTATATACAGTACATAGGTACTGTAGCTAAAAACAATTTTTAAAATTTTTGTTTGTCTGTCTGTTTGTTCCGGCTAATCTCCGAAACGGCTGGACCGATTTTGACAGGACTTTCACTGGCAGATAGCTGATGTTTTATTTTAGGAAAAGAATTTGGGTTCCGCGCAAAAAAAAAACCTATGAAATTGTGAACAAAAAGTCGGATGTGAATAATTATTGTTACATTTTGACATTTGGTTACAGCATATTTAACATCACGCTATGACCCTTAGGAGCCGAACAAAAAGAAAAAAATCAGAAAGAATGCTAAGCGATAACGAATAACGCGGCCGGTCGGGGGGGGGGGGGGGGGGTATTAAAACTAATACGGTTATTTTAGTAAGATTGTGTATCTTACGCTTACGCGCTTACGACTTCCATGCGAACGAAGTCGCGGGGCACAGCTTATTCAGTAAGTTTTAGTGTTTTCAACCAACTTGAAAAGTTATTTTAGTTTTCTTGTCTCTTTCAAATGCATTAAACCTACTTAAGTTTTCTAAACAAAACATCGATAATCGTAAAATAAAGGATAATGATGATAGCTTAGTGTTAAACACTTTGTAGACTCTATTTGGCAACGGTAAATGTCGATTCGAGCCAAATGTCAAAGGTATACATACAATCTATAGGGTTTTGTGGTTTGAGAGAAATTAGGTCAAATCCAGAAGCCAGCCGGCGAGGAATTTTATTAATATAAAGTTCCATTCATCACCTACAGTGGCTACAATTTACAAATAAATAATGCTTGGTTTTCAAAGGTCTCCATCCTTTTTCAAAACTTGAAATATAAAACAAGTAAGCATTAATTACGTTTTGTGAATTTTACAGTAAAGGCTCCTGCAAACAGGCGCGACACGCGAGTCGCGCCTGTTCGAAGGAGCCTTAACACGGGTTGTCATGACGAATGATTGCATTGAATTATCTAAGTTGTTTACACAATATCTAGTGGAATGCAGGCGCCACTTGAATCCTAGTCCACAATAAATGACTAGTCACGCTTTTGTTTCAATTGCACTGGACATACACTTATTACAACAAAAGCCATTATTAATGTCATACAGGAAAACTTCACAAGATGCATTACGTTTTCATTGCTGTGTATGTTGTGTTAACTTTTTATTTTTCAAACATTTTACCACATCAATGACGTTGTTATTGCATAAAACGGGAGCAAATGCATCAATATTGCACTTTAAACTGAAAGCAATAAGGTTATCTTTTAACTGCACGTTTCAATTTACGTGAGCGCACTCATCCTCGCAAAAACGACACCGGTAGAATTTTTATTTGCGGTTCCCACGACTCATACTTCTGGAGTTGTATGCGCTCTCAATAACAAAATATACAAATATCAACTTCGAGCAATATTATGTATCAAGTAATCTTGCCACACTGAAGGCCTTGCCACACAGTTGGACGTAGCGCTAGCCAAAGGAATACATTCTTCACAAACCAATCTATTGAGGGAAAAAGCGACATAATTATCGTAGGTGAAATCCCATTATGTATGCAGCTGTTCTAAGTGTGAGTTATTCACACTATGTCCCTGCCTTTTTTTTTTGTTTCGGGGTGGAAAATCTTCATGGATGTCCTCCGCCCTGGGGCGGGCGGAGGGGTCTGTCAGACTCTTACTGACTAAAAACCGACCCGGTGTTCCATCTCACACCTACGCCGAGGGTCGCGGGAACTTACGATCCTTCCGCAACCCCCAGCTAGTGCCGGTCCGCCACGGCGGGCCTCTCCTCGTGTCGAGGGGGGGGAGTGAGGTGTTTGACTCCCCCCGCGACGTCTAAGACGGGCGCACGTGGATGTATAGGGGGCGACGGACGTCCCCGAGTCGGCCCACGATCCCCACGTAGTGTCGCCTACAGCCGGCGCTCGGGCCCCCAGATTGGGAAGCAGCGTTGACAGCGCCCCAGCCACGCCCATCAACTCGGGCGCCAGCCGCCGAAAGTGGGGTCCGAAGTCCCACCGGCTGTCGAGCACCAATCTCAGTTAGTTCATGGTAGACTCGACAGCGATCCGGACCCCCCGGGGACCATGGAACACCATGGCCTCCGACTTGTTGAGGGCCACCTCCAGGCCGAGGCACCGTATGCGGCTCACCACCTGTGATACCGCAGCCGTCGCCAGCAACGCTGTCTCCCTGTGCAAACTCCCCCGGGCCGTGACCAGCGTGTCGTCCGCATAGCACGTCAGGTCCACGCCCGGCTGGAGTTCGCCCCTCAGCACCCAGTCGTACCCGATGTTCCACAGGAGGGGGCCTACGACCGAGTCTTGTGGAACACCGCACGATATGAGGCGCTGGTTTGCGCCATCACGTTCCACGTAGGTGACACACCTCTCCGACAAATAAGCCCCAACGAGGCGGCGGAGGTAGAGAGGCACCCGGTGATAGCGCAGTGCATCCCGGATACAACTCCAGGGCAGGGTGTTGAAGGCGTTGGAGATGTCCAACGACACCGCCACCATCACCCCGCCCCGGGACACCGTTTCCTCCGCGAGGACTCTCACCCGCGACACAGCGTGTATGGTGGAGCGCCCGTACCGAAACCCGAACTGACACTTGTCCAGGTCCGGCCCCTCTCCGCACAAGTGGCCGAAGAGGCGGGCTGCGATAATCCGTTCAAACAGCTTACCCACCTCGTCGAGCAGCACTATGGGCCGGTACGCTGACGGCGAATCGGCAGGGCGCCTCGCCTTCCTGAGCAGGACCAGACGACCAGTTTTCCACAGAGTGGGAAACTGGCCCCGCTCAAGGCACGCTGTGTAGAGACCTCTCAGCTGGGGCTCCAGCTCTTTCAGAGCGAGGGCTAATACTTGGCCGTGAATCCAGTCGGGCCCCGGAGCCACGTTCTTGGCCCGGAGCCGCATCACGGCCGCCCTCATCTCTGCCTGTGTCACCTCTGGGACGCTGATGGCGTTCTCATCTTCAGGCTCTGCGGCTGTGGGCAAATCCATCGGCGGCGGGGTATGCTCCGCTCTAGCCGGGAAGAGGGCTGCGACTACCTCCTCCAGCAGCTCAGGTTGGAGACTCTCCGTGAGTGGATGTCCCTGCCTAGCCTAGCCTTTTCCCAACTATATGTTGGGGTCAGCTTCCAGTCTAGCCGGATGTAGCTGAATACTAGTATTTTACATGGAGCAACTGCCTATGTGACCTCCACAACCCAGTTACTAGGTAACACGGTGCGCCTCGGTAAGACTGGTTGTCAGACTTTTGTGCATCCGACTAGTCTTTCCGTAAAGACTGTCAAAAATCTACGAATGACAGCCGGGACCAACGGCATAACGTGCTTTCCGAGGCACGGAAGGGTCTCGGTATGTATGGATGGTGACCCATCCATCATCGACACGTGCGGCTGTTATCATTTAGCCACGAGCGAGCGATTCACACTGTATCATGAGTACTACTACATAATGTGTTCGTCTCGTAACTGTCGACTTGTCGTTATATTAATTGGTGCTTGTTTCACTCTCCTCTATAAATGTAGAGTTACTGCCTACTGGCTCGACCGGTTTCTTAATTGCAGCACTCTTTAAGCACGTTGCAATGGAAATGTAGGCAAACTGCTTATGTTTCCGTCGTAAGTGAAGAGCGGGTTTTAAAATGGTAGTTTTAACTCCTATTATCCTCTTCAAAATTCATTGTATGTCCTAGAAAATGGTGAGATCTGGTTGATTGCCAGTTAGCTAATTTACACATCTTTACTCTAACTTGAACTATGTTTTGGTATTAGAACTTGTTGACCATAATAATAACCCAATATCCTAGTTCCCAGTTCAGTAGTTCATCCCAGGCGCGAATCTGTGACGTCGGCCTTCACAAATAGGCCAACATGCAACTCCCTACCCCTTGGCGCCCGGAACTCCTTGCAACAGGTACAAAGTCAAAGTGAATACTGATTGTGGTAAATTATTATTAGGTAAAATAACAAAAAAACGAATAACCCTGTATAGGTATCAATCATGTCACTTCCAAATCTAACCATATTTCAGCTGACGGAAACATGATTCTTTAATATTCTTATACGTAGGTATTCGGGCCTTCAGTCTCTATCCTACGGTTAAATCATCATCTGCCTAGCATTTTCCCAACTATGTTGGGTCGGCTTCCAGTCTATCCGGATGCAGCTGAATACCAGTATTTTACATGGAGCGACTGCCTACCTGACCACCATAACCCAGTTACTGGGTAATACGATACCCCTTGGTACGACTGGTTGTCAGACTTTCCGGCTTCTGACGACCCATAAAGACTGTCAAAGATCCACGAATGACAGCCGGGACCAACGGTTTAACGTGCTTTCCGAAGCACGGAGGGGTCTTGGCAGTGGCGATGCTGTCCATATAACCCGATTCCTATCGGCTTCCCTTCGGAACCACTACTCTGCTTAATGTCTACTATTGCCAAATAATGTACACCTGTGTGTGTAACTGTGTATCACATCACATTATATGTATTTAATATCAGTTTAATACAGTCATCATAAGATGGAAATCATTACAAAAATGCTTAAAATTTTTTTGTCTGAGTTTATGAGAAATGAACAATTTTTTCTAATGATAATTGTAGCAGCGCCACTGGGTTTTGGTATGTATAGATAGTCACCTATCCACGGACCAACCGCGGCAAGCATAGCTTAACCTGATCGATCAACCCGTGCGGCTGGTATTACTTAGCCACAAGCCCCTATCCTACGGTTACATCGACAAAAAAATAATTTGCGTCAATATTTTTTTTTGTGTCCTAACTAGTTTAACGACAGTGTCACAGATTTTTTATGACTATCCATTGAATACTCAATATGCTTGTAATTATTTAGAAGTGGCTCTAGCTATAAAAGGTACCTTGAGAGATCATACAAAACTGATCATTAATTCCGATTACGACATATCATACCTAGCTAAGTTTTCAATTTGTCTGTAGCTAGACTTTTTAAGCAATACTTATGCAACGGCAGTGTAGGCCCAAAGTTAATCTGATTAACGATTAAAAATTTATTATTAAAAATCATAATCAAAAAATTTGATTATGATTAATTAATCGTAATCAAATTTTTTGATTATGATTTTTAATCATTAATTTTAATCGTTAATTTGATTATTTGATTAACTATTAACTACTCATTTATTTATTTAATTGCTCTCCCGATTTTTCTACCGATTTTAAGTTGGCAAACCTTTTCATGTGTGCTTAATTTTACGGGGAAGCCCTCAATAGTATGTATGGATGGACCTAGTGCAGAATCTTCCATATATTTTGGGGAATACCCTTGTGTCCTACAAGGGGGCTTCCCGCTCCGGGATTTACCTGTCTAGTCTATATAAATAGGAATTCGGTATTATTTTTTTCATTAATTTTCTTAACTTTGGAACTAACAGTCACGTTTTAACACTATCTGGCTGACACACGCTCGCTTGCACTCGGTTGGGGATAATTTTTCCAGATTTTGCAACATTTTGTGATATTGTTTCACTCAGTGAGTAACTTAAAAACAAACGAATTGTGATCATGACTCTAATAGTAGTGGTGTTTCAAATGATCCGTCGGTGTCGGGAAACAATTCCGAGAATTTAACAGTGCAATCGGAATCAGATCTTTCTTCTTCTGCATTATTTGACGGTACCTATTATAAGCTTCTACTAGACAAATGCACAGACAAGAACACAGTAGCAGTTTGTATGAAGTGTTCGGACCATCAAAGTAAAGAAGTTAAGGGCTATGGCAAAACGACATCTAACTTTTTGGGACACTTAAAACGGAAGCATGGCGCTGACACAGAAAAGGAATGTAAAAAATATATGAAAGACAATAAGCGAAAGAAAAATAAAAATAATACAGTTCTGACTTCAAGGCAAACTCCGAAAACACCTGTAACTCAAGAAACTTTTGACCGTAACTTAGTAAATTATTTCGTTAACTCAATGATTGCTTTTCGAGCCGTGGAAGACCCCTACTTCATTAAGATGATGGAGGATTTAAATGTGACAAATAGTGGAATCAAGATACCCGGGCGACGTTCTCTCAGAAAAAAAGTAGCTAAACAATCATTCAATCTGATTTGCGAAATAAAACAAAACCTAGCTGCTGTGAAATATTTGTGCACCACCGCTAATATATGGTCAGGGAAGAAAAGAAGCTTTTTAGGTGTTACAGTGCACTGGATTGATAATAACTATAAGAGGCGTTCTGCAGCTTTAGCTTGTCGCCGATTTAAAGGGGCACATACATTTGACCGCATAAAAGATTTGCTTCTGGAAATATACTCAGATTTTGATATTGACCCCACTAAAATAGTATGCTCTGTTACTGACAATGGGTCAAATTTTGTGAAAGCCTTCAAGATATTCGGAATAAATACGACATCCTTAATCGAATATGATGAAGATAATGAATCTTCAAGTCCAAGTAGCAGCGAGAACGAGTTAAGTGGAGAAGAACTCGAAGTGACTGAAGGAGAGTTCGGCACAAGACAGGAACACGAACATGATGATCTTCTGTTAGAAGCAAATATAGTAGACGACCATTCACAAAACAATTTGTTACCATTTCACTTTAGGTGTAATGCGCACACTTTAAATTTGATTGCTAGTAAGGACGTCCAAGCCTTGTTGACTGATAAATCGACATGTCTTGGAAAATTGCATTCCACAATAATGGAAAAATGTAACGATTTATGGAGTGCTGCTGCTCGCCCAAAATCAGCTGAGGTGATACATAACATTCTTGGACATACGTTAACACGACCTGGCATAACTAGATGGAATAGTTACTATGACGCTTTGAGAAATATATTGAATATTAGAACTAGTTACTCTCAACTAGCTAGAGCACTTAGTATAAGAAATCCATTACGAGACTCTGAATTTCAATATATTGAGGAATACTGCCAATGCGCTGCTCCAGTTGCAACTGCTTTGGACATATTGCAGGGCGATGACTCATTTTATGGAATATTATTACCTTGCCTGCATGCACTAAAAAAAAATTTACAGAAGATCACGACTACTCCAAATCTAAAATTCTGTGAACCACTTGCTGAAAAATATCTACAAAGCGTAGAGAAAAGATTTGAAGAGTTTTACACTCTTTCGAGTGAAACTAGTAAATATGCAGCCGTTGCAGCTCTGTGTTACCCCAGATTTAAAAAAAAGTGGCTAGTATGTCTAACTGCAGCTGATCAAAAGAAGTGTATAAACATTTTTAAATCAGTCGTAAGGAAGGAAATATCAGAAATCCCAGAGCTTTTAACAGTCAACAATGCAGCCAATAACACACGCCACCAAGAAGACGAGTTTTTTTATTTCAATTCCGACTCTGGCAGTGAAGCGGAATCAGTTGATGATAAAAAGAGAGCGGATATGATAATTTCAAATTTTTTTGCCGAGGGAAGCCAAGAACGAGAGCTACGAAGTTATCCTGTTATAGGCAAAGTGTTTATTAAGAACAATACACCAATGCCGTCCTCTGGCTCGGTAGAAAGAATGTTTTCTTTTGCAACTATGCTAAATAAACCTAGGTCACACAAATTATCTGACGACTTATTTGAAAAAAAAGTAGTTATGAAATGTAACTTGAACATCAAGAAATCAGAAATGTAAAGATCGGAGATTAGTTGATTGAAAATATTCTTCAAAATTAGAATTCAGTGTATTTGAAAGTTATAAATTATTTTTTTGTTCTTTGAATAATTAATAAAAATATTTTAATAAATGTGTCATTATTTTCCATCATTTCTTTTATATAGAATTAATAACATTGATGGATGTATTAGTTTACAATCAAGTTAATCAATTAATGATTAATGATAAATGATTAACGTCAATAATCATGATTAAGATTATTTTTTTAATCATGATTATTCTAATCATGATTAATTTAATCTGAATAAAATTAATCAAATTAATTAATTGATTAAAAAATTAATTGATTAATGCCAACACTGTACAACGGCTAATATTTTCATAATTTTAAAGCAATAACTATTGCTTAAATTTTTTTTACCTCAGGACAATACCTGAACAAAACTGACTATTATAAAAATCTTACTTTTCTAAAAGAGCTGAAACTCAGTTGCATAACGTTATCACTGTAATCAATAACCAGTAATCACACATCCGATCAAAGTAATATCAATATTTAGCTGACGTTGCGGGTTTGAGGGTTTTCAATAATCAGTCACAATGATTTGCATATTTCAATAATACAGGATGTATATAGTTTGTCGTATTATAAAAGGTACCTATTTGGCACGTGTATGCTATTTACAGGTTATACATGGTAAAATGTTAGTCGTTTTAATCCTTTTAAGGGGTCATTGTACTCATCATTATGAACAATTTTTACTATGGGACCAAACCTAAAATCGCGAAAAAAAAAATCTGCTGTTCAGTATATCAAACTCGTCAAAATGTAGGGAACAGCTGTTTTTTTTCGTGATTTCAAGTTTGGTCCCATAGTAAAAGTTGTTCATAATGATGAGTACAATGGCCCCTTAAGAGGATTAAAACGATTAAAATTTTACCCTGTATAAGACATTAAAACATACACACACATACATTTCCATTCGCAGGTCTGCTGGAAGAAATTTCTTAAGAAATAAGCAATACCTTTGTACTCAATAGATATAAGCCGTATCTTCTTTATCTTTTTTACTGTGTGTACATAAATAAAAAAATAAATAAACAAAAACACACGACGAGGCCACATTGTAAGGGCTCCCACACAAAACTGCGAACTCGCATCGCATCGCAAAAGATCGCAGATTCTTGCGATGCGACGACGCATCGCAGTTTTGTGTGAAGAGTCCTTACTCGTGTCTCGTAAACATGTTCCCATTGTTTTGTTTGGAAAACTTGCAAACATCAGTTCTCAACATAAAAACTTACTGTAAGAATTTTATTCTCGTGGAAATATTCAAATAATGCTGTCGTCACATCGGCATTAATTAATTGCAAACAAGATCTGAATTGAAGTGTATATTTACCGTATGAGCTTTACATAATTATAAGTAAACGATTTCGTTTTATTAAATTTATTTAATATTTCACGGCAATGAGAACACTATTCAACAGCTTACTAATCGAATTAAATAGAGCAATTCAATTTTATTATCGCTTTTTTTAACGAAAGTGGTATCAACAATCAACATTTAATTACACCCACCGCGCACCCAGGTATCTAAATTTCATAAACTAGTTTTTTTTACATTTCTTCGCCCATACAACTTTCATACACCAGTTCACCCTCTTTCCACGGCATCCTCACCTTCCGCCTGACGCAGGTCCTCAGCGGACACGGGTGCTCCGGGAGGTACCTGTTCCGAATAAGGCGGGAGGGAACGCCCGGGTGTCACCACTGTGTGGATCGCCCGGAGAACAAGGTGGAGCATACGGCGGAGGTCTGCCCGGCTTGGGCGGAGCACCGCCGTGTCCTCGCGGAAGCGATCGGCGGCGGCGATCTCTCGCGTCCGGCCCTGGTCCAGGCCATGGTACGGAGCGAGAGTACATGGGAAGCCATCACCTTCTGCGAAGCAGTAATGCTCGCGAAGGAGGAGGCGGAACGCGTGAGGGAGAGGCAAGCTTTGCGCCCTCATGCCCGTAGTCGCCGCAGGAGACGTCCTGGGCGTCAGGAATTGGCAGCCGATTCCCGGCCATCATAGGCGCGGGCTTGCGGCCGGCAAGCAATGGGTAGCTCGCCGTCCGGTAAGGACCAGGCCCGAGTCGACGGCGCGTTGTGTTCCACGCGCGCCTCAAAAGATGTCAGCACCATTGAAGGGGTCCGCTAGGGCCGATGCCAGCCAGGGTTGCGGGGTGTTCGAAAGAGTTACCGTGGCCCAGGCACAGGCAGCAGAAGGAACACAGGTGGGTTTTAGTCAGTAAAAGTTTGACACGCCCTCCCGCTCCGCCCAGAGCGGGAGAAGTCATTTGATGAATTCCCATCCAAAAAAAAAAAAAAAGTACACCCTCTTAACCTTCTACGGAATGTAGCCTTTCCCCAACATGTTTATATAGGTATATTTGGTGAATGGTGCAGAGTTGAAGCCTGTGGGTCGTCTGTCAGTCAGGCAGTCATTAAATTATGGAACTGCATAGTATGACAATGTTATTCACTTCCTTCCATCTGACATATACATTTTATTAACAAAAATCTTCAATCGTGACTGAAGACGAATCGTATATCTACCAGAATCGTGTATATTGCACTGATTACAAAAAAGGTGCATAAAAAAGCCCTAAAATATCTTCAGGAAAGTCGTCTGTTCCATAGACGTGTCCAATTTACTTTAATTATCAATTCGCGTGGTCAAGTGTTCTTTGCGGCCACTAACGAACGTTACACGTGCAACACCAGCATCATTCTCGTGTTTTGGTATTTTTGCTACGAATGCCCCGCCCGTAACGGGCGTCGATTGCAGCCAATTACTATAAGATTCATTCGACAGTGTCCATAATTTATAATGTCGGGAGGGACTACCATCTATCAATGTTTTGGTGCGAGCTCGTCGATGAATTAAGGTTCTTTGTATTTTAAGTTACAGCCAGTCCAAACGGTCATCATTGTAATGCGCGCTTTCGGCGTCCACATCAGCACGTAAATTTTATACATAGAAATCTCGTCGTGCATGTCTGTTGTTATAGCGCAAAAACTATAAACAGTCAAAGTAATTTGGGCAATGAAACCAAGTCGAGTGATCATCTGAACCGCCTCAAAGTTACCCAGACGAAGATACAGCTGGCGAGCGATGGGGCGTGTAATAGATACCTTTTTGTATAAGGTCAGTGACCGAGGCGACCGGAATGACACAACGAAATAAAGTAATTTGAAATTGGGTTCGTTTAATTAGACTCGACTATACTGCAATTCGTTTCGTAAATAAGCTCCAATGTTTGAAAGAGTTACCGTGGCCTCGGCACAGGCAACAGAAGGAACACGGGTGGGTTTTAGTCAGTAAAAGTCTGACACGCCCACCCGCTCCGCCCAGAGCGGGAGAAGTCATTTGATGATTTCCCATCCACAAAAAAAAAAAAAAAAAAAGCGGTGTCAATAGACTTTTGGAAGTGACAATAATCGTAACTCATTTATATTCAAAGTCACACGAAAAGTATTGAATATGTTTTTTTATGACGGCTAAGTCCCAATATGACTGTCTGTCTGAAAACCACCGAGCGAGCAACAAGCAAGCAAGGCAGAAAGTATAATTAGAAGTAATTATTTTCAGTAGAATTCGTAACGACCAAACTGGAACAGAATATGGGCTACTGTATACAATAGATTATACAACGTTACACAAA
Source organism: Fissipunctia ypsillon (assembly GCA_947568875.1). Taxonomy (NCBI): domain Eukaryota; kingdom Metazoa; phylum Arthropoda; class Insecta; order Lepidoptera; family Noctuidae; genus Fissipunctia; species Fissipunctia ypsillon. The sequence goes on from OX387655.1 coordinate 5,126,640, forward strand.
CTACGCACTTTTATCCAAAAAATGCGTAGTTTGTTTGTAACAACAAAATATTGTACAATAGGTACCTACTGTTTTTTTTTTTTTATTGGCAATACATTATAATCAAAATCTTGTCTAGATCAAAACCGATAGTTATGTTCGCACTAAAGCCTCGTCTACAATCGCGCAACACGTGGTCAAAACCTTGCAAATGAAAAATTATCTATTTTTAAACTAAACCCAAAGAATTATAGAGACAATCTGAATAAACTCGTAAACAGTGGGTTAGACATTGTCAACTTTCACGTTAGTAATAAATACTGTTTGTTTCCTATCTTACCCACCCACGACATAAACCGCTTTCTAGTTATAGGCGCCACAAGCATACTGCGCGGGCGCTTAGGCGTTAGCTTTCATCAGCGACCTAGCGACCAGAGATGATAGGCTTATTTGTAAATTCATGGAAATCACACCAAGAGGTAAGCATGATCAGCAATAAAGGGAAAAGATCTTGTTTGTAATAACTGCAGGTTACCGAATGCGATGCCAAAGACACGCCTGTGTAGCGCTGTTGAACAATTACTATTCACTCAGTCATTCTGTAGAAGTGGAGATGAATTTTCAACAAGCAATATTTACGGAGGATGCGATGCTGATGTATTGCCTGAGCATTAAACGACGAAAAGCCAAGTCAGAAGAAGCTGGAATCAAATTCAGGCGAGCCCTTAAGAAAGTGCATTTTTAAGGAGTATTTTATCAGGTAACCAACCGAACAAAAAAGCACTTCCTAAATGAATCGCTCCATGTGAAAAGGGCAATAGTCCAGATACCCTAACTTTACGAAAAGAAGAAAAAATTTTGCCCTCAAAAATAAGTCAAAGAAAGCTATTCTTTTTTATACTTTGCTTTATAGGTAAGCTTTACCCTCATGATTTGGCATTTTTTTAAACTTAAATTTAGAATAGTTTTCATGATATTCCTGTTTAAAGTTTGAGGACTGATGCCCTTTTAGCATCTAATAAAGACATTTATTAAAAATATAACAATTTTTAAGAATACTATCTATTTATACGAACTATAATGTTATTATTTAGTAATAAAACATAATAAAAGACAAATTTTAGTTTAATTGTCCGCAAAATCATCGTCATTATCATGATTACACTCTACAGATTCCTTGCAAAAAGGGCGACAGTCAGTGGACTGACGCCGTTTTTATATGGAATTTGAATTCGAGTCCTAATTTTTTGTTCGTATTTGAATGGACTGATGTTCTTTTGATGCCAAATCATCTCGAAAAGGTGTATTGGAGTGTTTTCTAATAGATGGCGCCAGTAACTCATTTCTTCAAAAATGGTGACTCATGCCCTTTTAACATGGAGCGATTCAAATAGCAACTACATAAAAGTGTTAAATGAACAAAGCCACCAATTAAGAAATGCCGGCTGATGGCCACTTCGACCCTCGGAGTGGATAAGTTCACGAAATGTGTTTTCACCATACCTGGTTTGCGGAAGATCGTTAACTGACGACCTTTACCATTGTGATTCATAATGAACATTAATCCGCACGGCTTTTGTTGAGGATCTATTCATTATTGAAAAGAACTTTCGCTTTTGCAGGGAAATAAAAGCTGATTCGCAGAATAACGAGTAATTTTTAATTAACCCGCGTTATTTAATAGAAGGCCCTTTTTAAACAACAAATCAAGATCTTAAAAACGCTCGTATTTGTATTGCTTCGTAAAAAGTCAAATACCTGCTAAGAAAAGGACAAAAAAATAAAAACTTTTGCAATTTTTTTAGGAAAATCAACTAAACACAAATGTTAGTGCACAATCACATGGCTTTCTGAGTGACTCATTTATCTGTTGATTTAATTCAAGGATGAATCCGAAAGGTTAAGGTGTGAACTATGAAATTATATAATCATAATAAGGATGTGAAATAGTATAATAGGTCAAATCAATAATAAGTAGTTGTGACATACTAAAATCACAGATACCTATTTGGCGAAAGATCTAACGGTGGAGAAAAGTAATGGTTAGTGGGCCATATCATAGGTTTATGTATATCATCTTCTGAAAGACAATTAGACGCTGGTAAAAGTTTCCTTTAAATAATATTATTTATTTAATTTTTAGCGTTATCACTTCTATGTTTTTGAAAACTTGCAAGTCTTACAGAGCTGTCGAATGAGTTGTAAGAACCAATCATAATTAAGAAACAAAATACAGAGTAGGAAGTATTTAGGACTTACATGTAAATTATTTATCGATAAAATATTTTTTTATGTAGTCCCAACTGGTTATGTATTGACGTCAAAAATAACCAATTATTAGAACCAGAAAAACAAAATTTAATCAAGAATATTCCGTAACCCATATAGAGATCTGCGATATTATCTCCGTGTGATTGCTAACACGATAATCTGATTTATAGCACGGGTATAAATTAAAAATGCCAATATAAATTACTTGAAATGACTTCAAGAATTCAATACGGCTACAGTGTAATTAGAATACTATTTTTGGCGCCGTTTGTTGACTACGTAACCGCAAGAATTGCTGTAAAAACTTAATATTGGACTAGAATAAATAGATCTGAAAGTAAATCTTGATTACAATTTGCAATATCCTTTTCTATGTATGTAGACTGAAAAACTTGCAACGTCAGCAGCCGACAAAGTTTTAAGCCAGTTATTGTAAGTTACTGAAGTAACTTTTAATGAAGTTCCATAACATTCAAGAAACATCGCCAATCCTTGTGACAGACTCACAGCTGTGAATGGAGAAGCCACACACATCTTGATCTTCACTACTGAATGTATAGGTATACTAGTTGTGGTTACTTTGAAATCTGCTAGCAACACAAATCCGACGATATGCGGTGCATTTAGATCGGTTAATTTTTATTACGTTTCTATCTCTTCAGCGCAGACGCAACTAAGCTATAAAATACTAACTGATATTTATCATATTTTCCTTAATTGACTTGTCTAGATTCTTGATCTTAGCTTCTTAAGTTTCGATAATTACCTACTGTTTATCAGTTAAGTTGATCTTTCAATTCTTTTTGCGACTGCACGGTTCTAAGACTGCTAGTAAAGCCGGTTTGAATAGATCCAGCCCAATGACGATTCCTGATGAATTGAACCCATCGATTGAAAGGTTAATCGTTCAGAAGATTAGAGCTTTATTGATTTCAATTTTGCTGTTCAGTAGAGCAAGGCCGATGGAGCACGCTCAGACATAACACTTGACATCAAACTAAATGAACTTTAGGTAAAGATTCGTGTGAAGGTCGAGATATTGAATAAGTTCGAGAAACCGTTGAACGAACGGATGTTTTAGTCATTCATTATGAAGTCCTTTTTTCAGTTATACAAAATGATTGCTTAATCACACGACTGCCCCAATAAAGGAGTGTAATGTTTTTATGGTTCATGTATGTATAATGTATGTGAGTTTCTTTATTCCACCATAACTTTAAATGCCTGAACAGATTTGGATGTATGGTGTATCGTTAGAATCCTTACATCTTCCCGAGTGACACTGGCTATATTTTTTTTTAAATACAATATTTATTTATTTATTCGGGACAAACAAACAGTAACACATTATATCTGCGCAAATAATATAAACAAAGATATTATATAAATGTGAAACTCACACCGTTATCCACATCATATACAATTCATATAATGACAATTTTATTTATCTGTTTAGTCAGGGAGTAAATAAGTGACTTTTCGTTATGTATATAAAGATTACCTAATACAACTTGTTTTTTACTTTTTAGTTCGTTTTTTGACAGGGCAGTCGTGTTTTTGAATATTTTGAATTTTTTTTTTTATATAATTTTACTCGTGTAAATTTCGTGTTATTATATTATCAACTTGGTAAAGTTCAAGTCTGTTCAAGACCTTCGAAGGACGTTTTGTCCAAAATGTACAAAAAGGTACAAAAGAAGTTCAAGGGTAATAGAATTACTTTTTATTTATTTTAGGCGCACGACATTTAGGATTTTATATTTTTAATAGCCATCTTTGGAGTTTGTACTAGGTATTCGAAACCTTACATGCGACATTTTCAGGATCAGAACCAACTAAAAAGTTTTAAATTATCTTTATGACTTTATGAGTATCAAAGACTGTATCTTCATCTGCCCTGTCACCGACCTTACTGCTAGCTCTTTAATCGAATTAAACTTGCTTTCCAATGCTACAGTAAAGACGATTAGTAATAATTAGTTTAGAAACTCAACATTTTCTTATTTCCAGAGATAATCCGAGCCGTACTATTTCTATTCTATTAGAAGCAGCGTTGCAGGCTCGCAGCTCACCTAATCATATCATTCTAGACCACTTTCACCTATCGAGAACTGCGGAAGCGTCGAAGCCGCGTCAAATCGATTTACTCAGTTTTCGTTCAAGTTTCATTTCACGTCTTGATATTTAAACCTTAGGCAAGTTACCTATAAACTTTTCAATAAAACCGTCAGTTCGGTATTATGTTGCGTCAGTACGTATTAGTAGAATGGATGGGTGCGAATAATTTAAAAATTAATATTGACAAAACTAAAATAATGACTTTTGAGCAAAGGAAAAATTATAAAAAACCTGACATAAAATATGGAGACGAGACAATTTCAGAAACGACAAGTACAAAAATTTTAGGGCTTGATCTGGATAGAGACATGTCGTAGTAAACTCATACTGATAGTGTATGTAAACGCCTGAAGTCAACATTCATAAGTTTTACGTAATCTCCCAAAGGAGGTAAATCAAAAAGTTTTGGTTACGGCATATCATACATATATTACGTCTGCATTACGATACGGGATCATATATTAGGGTAACTCCACCAATATGGAGACAGTATTTTTAGAGCGCAAAAGAGGTGTGTGGCGATATGCGGTATTTAAAGCACGGAAAGCTGCAAACCGTTCTTGGTGAATTTCCGTAGATTAACAGTACCCTGCCTATACATATGTGAGGTAGCAGTTTTTGTCAAAATAAACTTCCACTTATTTGAAAAACTGCACAGTTCGCGACATAGGAATAAAATAAGCATGCAGTAGGCAACACAAAAAAGCAGTATTCCATAAAAACTTCCTAGGAATGGCACCACATATTTATAATAAATTACCTAATGATTTGTTATGTATTAAAGATATCAATGTATTTAAGAAGCAACTCTATAATCTACTGATAAGTGAGACGTACTACAAAATTAGTGAATACCCGTCAGATAGAAAGGAGAATGGACACCGAACTATGGGTTTATGCCAGGGCATAAACCCATAGCGCTATTGGGCGTCAGGACGCCCAATAGCAATAAGATATGTACCAATGGAAAGAACTTTTCAAGGGGAACCTTTCCTACTAACACGACTTTTGACAATTATTAGGCAGTTCGAGTTAATGACCTAAATAGGTGACAACTTGGGCACCGTAGTTAAGGAATTCTTGGCGCCCAATAGCCATAAGATATACCTACGCCAATGGAAAGAGCTTTTCAAGGAGAACCTTTGCTACTAATACGACTTTTTCCAATTGTTAGTCAGTTCGGAGTTAATGGCCCAAATTGGTGACAACTTGTTTGTGCACCGTACTTCACCGTAGTTAGTCTCGTCACGTTAGAGCACGAACTGAATACAGTTGTTTTAATAGATAGCACCCAAAATGGATCCGCAAGTATAATAGAACAATTTTGCTCATGCTTGACTTTAACTGGAAGGCGTACAATAGGAAATTGCGCTCACATTATTTCAATGATATGGTATCTTAGATATGGAAGGCATCAACCTTTTAATGCTCCAGCTTTTCTCATAGTAATGATGATGTTAACAATTTATTAATTAGTTTAGTAATGATGAGAATTAAGGGTTGATGTTAACGTCACATTTAGGACGATTAAACTTCGAACAAACTAATAATTCAGACCACTCGTAGTAGTAACAAACATTCTTCTACTCGTTTAGACAAACGTTTGTTTCTACTATAATCTTTTCTACCAACTTCTACGAATCTTTTCAATGAAATATATCTTAACGGTATTGGGAGTTTCAGCAGGTTTAACATTATGTCTAACCGACTCTTAGAAACATTGTTCCTAAAATGGCACACGAGTATAGGAGGCCATGTTTTAAAGTGGATGGTGATAGGCTTAAAAGAAAAATAATGAACGTTAATCAATTGACGAAATACCAGAATTTCAATAATTCTTAATTACTCACATATAGAACTCTGTAGCTCCTTACGTACTAACAATCAAGAGAAGTCTTCATAATAAGAAATATTCTCCTTGCTAAGATCTTTCCATTTGGATATATTTAAACGCTATTGGGCTTCAGGGCAAAATCGCCTAATTACCTTTGTGTGTATAATAAAAATACATAATTATAATTATGGTGAATATACTTGAGTCCGATTTATTAAAATTATTGTATAGATATTATTAATTATGTTTTGACTGTATTAGACATTACTTAATTATTATGACATTACTTACATAGTAATTTGAATTTATGATATTACTTACTTATTTCAATATTCAATAAGTTTATTTCATACATCTCATTTGGCTTACACTGCATATCGAGGAGTCTCCATTTAAGCATAAAAAATGCCTGTAGTTGAAGGCTCCGCTCTTCCCTTACATTATAAACGTACGAGCTAAACAGGTATAAAAAAAGAAAAGCAGACAGGAAAAACTAAAAATACAAATACAATCACTTTTACGAGTATCAGTGTGTGCGTGCGTGTTGGGGTGTGTGTGTGTGTGTGTATGTATGTGGGGGTGTGTATATGTGTGTGTGAGAGAGAGAGATTTCGAGTGTACATGAGTGGCTAAATAAGCGATAAAGCGAATAGGATCACCAATAATATTTATTGTTAAGTCACACGTTGCAAAAGTAACTCTGTGTCATTATAATTTAAACTGTGAAGCCATATTTTTAACGTCTTTTTATTTATTAGTTTTTATGATATTGCATAGAGTATTAATAATGATTTTATGACATTGTATAAGGTACTAATTGTAATTTATAACATGGTATAATTAAATTTTTTTTTTTTCTTTTTGTGGAAGGGAAGAACCCGAAGAACGTAGTCAAGCTGAAGAATGTAGGAAACTCGAAGAACGGAGGCAAGCTGAAGAAAGTAGGAAACTAGAAGAACGAAGACAAGCTGAAGAAAGTAGGAAACTTGAAGAACGAAGACAAGCTGAAGAAAGTAAAAAACAAAATGAAAGTGAAATAGACGAAGGGGCGAGGGGTAGAAAACTATAATGTATGATATATGGTAGAAAAGAAAACAAAAGGCGGTAGAAAGATGAAAAGTCGATAAAAATAAAAGCTGATAAAAAATATTTCAAAAGGTGTTTAAATCTGCCAATCCCTTTAATTCATCCATGGCTATTTTATAATATATTGTACTCATCTGTTGATTTAAAGTTTCCGAACGCAACGTAGAGGCATAGACGAAGGGGCGAGGGGTAAGGGGGTAGAAAACTATAGTGTATGATCTATGGTAAAACAAAGGCGGTAGAAAGATGAAAAGTCGATAAAAATAAAAGCTGATAAAAAATATTTCAAAAGATGTTTAAATCTGCCAATCCCTCTAATTCTGCCATCCTACAACTTATTGGTGCAACACAGTGGACTGCGCATTCACTTGACATCTAGAAATGTATGATTACGTACTGTGTTGAACAATAAACATTTGAATTTAAAATTTGAATCAAAGAAACTAGAGAAGACCTTTTTGTGTGAGGTTTATGAATAGAATGTAGTCAGAAGTGTAACGGTGCAAGGTGGAATCCAATAAAAGTGAAATAAACCAGAGAATAGAAGTGATAAAAACGGGACAACATGAGTTTCAGCAGCATAAGTAAGAAAAGTTCACAAAAAATTACTAGATGCTTTTTGGTGACACAGTTTTGCATTTTTTATCTTGATTGTTGCTATATTTAAAGCACTCGACCGGCACAACGTATACCCTACTTGCAGTTCTGCTCTCCTGGTAACGGCAGACAATCGTGACGGTACCTCCATACTTATCATAAAAGTTAACGACCAGCCATTCTCGAGCACTGTGTCAGATCAAAGCAATTTATCTCATATAGCAGAACAAATCCGACTGACTGAAGTTTCTCAATAATAAGTACCAGAGAGCCGCTTTTAATATAAAAGCCAAAATAATATTTATATAGGCCAAATGGACTGCGAGAAATAATGTTACTAAAGTAATTAAAGCTCTACATATAAATATATTTTACGACCGGACTATTTTATGTTAAATATTAGGTCCTTACATATGAAATTGGCGTTTTGTACGGGAGGAATATAAAGTCAATTTTTTTTTGTAAAATATATTTAATTAATCAAAGTATGCACCGTTGTTATCTATGCACTTTTGCCATCTCATGGGTAGTTCATTGATCCCTTTACTAAAAAAACCATGGGGGCGAGAATCAATAAACTCTTTGAAGGCGGTTTGGACTGCCGCATCGGAGCTGAATTTTTTTCCTTGTAAAAAGTTGCCCAAATTCCGGAAAAAATGGTAATCTGTTGGAGCAAGGTCCGGGGAGTACGGTGGATGTCGCAGACATTCCAATTGTAGCTCATCTAACTTAGTGGTTGTTTGTTGTGCAGTGTGTGGTCTTGCGTTGTCGTGAAGCAGCAGTGGCCTAGAGCGATTGAGCAATCTCGGTTGTTTAGCAGCTAGTTCTTCCTTCATGGTTTGCAGTTGCTGACAATAGATATCTGCCGTAATCGTTTGGCCAGAATTTAGAAAGCTGTAGTGAACGACACCGGCGCTAGTCCACCAAACACTCACAAGTAACTTTTTCTGAGTCAATTTTAGTTTAGGGCAGGATTTGGCTGGGTCTCCAGGGTTCAGCCATTGCGACGAGCGCTTCCGATTATCGTACAGTATCCACTTTTAATCACAAGTAATGATTCGATTTAAAATCTCTTCATTATTGTGTCGGTTGAGCAAAGTAACACAGCAGTCGACGCGTGTTTGCAAGTTCGATTCACTCAATTCATGAGGTACCCATTGTTCAAGTTTTTTTACTTTCACGATTTACTTCAAGTGGATTAATACAGTTTTATCACTTACCCCGAAGCCTGCAACTATCTCTGAAGTGCTTTGTGATGGATCCGCTTCCACAATAGCCTTTAATTCTTCATTTTCCACTTTGGTCTCGGGCCGTCCACGGGGTTGGTTCTGAAGATCGAAATTTCCAGAACGAAAACGTTGAAACCAAAAACGTACCGTGCTTTCTTTTGCGACACCAGCGCCGTACACATCATTAACCCTTCGAGCTGTTTCTGCAGCACTGGTGACACGTACTCGTAGATATACCGATATTTCATGTTTTCCATTGTGCGGTAATAAGCGACGCCAATGAAAAAAATAATGAGGAAAAAACAAATGAATGACTGTTTTCAAAACTCAAATGTACCAGCTAAATGAATTTATAAATAATTATGAATTTGGAATTCTTAACCACAGAGGAGATATTTCAGATCAAAGTGGTCAGTACGACAAAACGCTAATTTCATATGTAAGGACCTAATAATAAAGGTGTTTAACAAAGCAAGAATTTTGAAGTGGATTGCCAATTAACTTCAAAACATTATATGATACTTAATGACATGAATGAACGTACAATATCTAAATCGGCGGCTTTCTGGATACAGTTTTAGTTAATGATAAAAACGATGGATGGTTTGTGTGAAAGATGATGATTTAGCTAGAAAGTGGATGAATACTGAAACGACGGCTAATAGAGATGTATGGAACAAGACACGCTGCGCCGATCCCAAAATTGTTATAGAGCAAGAGAATGATAATAATAAAAAATTAGTTGATGAAAAACTTTAGTTTTAGAAATGAAACGCTCATCTACTAGAACTATAAGATCAGTGAATTTTCCATTAGCTTAATATGTTAACTCGTTTATGCTACCTTAAATTCGTAACAGACTATTTTAGGTGTCAAAAATAAAAAAAAAACATAACATTAATAACATTGGAACATTTGGCACGAATTAATGATTGTGAAAAAACAAAACTTGTGCTCCAATGAGCACAACAATGCGAGAATAAAAGGAAAACAAAGAGTCATATCAGCTGCTTATCATCGTGACCAAGTTGTAGAAGCTAACGTAGGGTAATGTGGCTTCCATCGTACATAATTAAATCATTCAATTGCTATTGAAACTACAAATTAAAGTATCATTGCACTGCTGCAGTGTTGGGTAAAAATAAACTCGATGAAGACAAAAAGAAGCAATCAACAACAAAGACTGAGAGAACAACAGTTAAGCAACCTGATCCGTATCATAGGCACAGACAGTAACTATTAGGACACACGAGCATTAATCAAGGTTGTCAAGGTCCAATCGATAAATAAACTCTTCCGCAATGATGTCTCGGTCTCCCTTACGCTTCATACATTATTACACGTGCGAGTGAAAGGACAAGTGTGTGAGAACTTTAGAAAACTAGATATTATTAGTACGCCTTTAAAGGAAAATGTAATTACGTAGCCTACCATTTATGTCAGTGAGTTATTGTGTTTGTAACGCGCGGCATTCGACTAGGAAACGAGTTTGTACGTCAAACGGTTTGTTGTGACTGGTGAGGCAACAGTTTCACTTGTACTATTCCGACTTCTTTCATGTATACGTGGTTTGAAATTAGTTACCACCTTACCACTTTGGTTCATTAAAAATTCTTGAGGTTGTGAGACAAAATTTTTAATGTTTATTCGGTTTTTTTCCTTTAAGAGATAAAAGATGAACAATAAAATTAAACTAAAATTAATTACAATTCATTTATCTGATACTGCGTCACGCTCGCTTGTTGTGTAAGTAACTCGATCTCCAAGCTCTGCTGGTTATTGATTTTATTTATCTGATTCCAAGAAGGTTACCGAACGATATCGTTCGGCATACATCGACGTTGTGTCCATGTCAAGAGTGGAGTCTCCCATTTCGGTCATGGCACGCGCTCGCAGGTGCTTCCGCGGCCCACACATAGCTCGGTGACCTCCGTGACCGAGCCGGTTTATTTCCCACTGTGCATTGCACTGTACTCCTCGTATTTATTAGTCGACTCTACTTTTTTTTTTGACTTGTTATAAGAATAGAACAAAAACATCTCAGTAGTTGGCGGTGATGATGACTCGGATTGTTCTTTTGATTTTAGGAATTTTTTGTAAGGTAATATTTTAAAGACAAAAAATATTTTACTATCATTTTAATAAGTTAGTCACATGTATTTTCATATGTTTTGTAAAGTTACGTAATCTATTTAGAAATAATAATTAAGTTCGTTCGAGAAGTTTGTTCAAAATTAGAAACCCAGACCCAATTATACTTTCGTGTAATTTTTTGGATGTTAACAAATCCGTTTAGAATTATACGGTGCGGTGATGGATTAGTAACCCGTCCTTACCTAAGCTTGCATGTACTAGTTCGTGTAGGTATAACGTAATTAGGATCATTGACCCTCGGTGGTTGCATATGTACTTGCCAACTATATCGTATCCGCTTGAAACTTCACTGTAATTTTGGTAAACAACGTGCATTCTATCAACTGTCCTAATTTACCACCAAAATATTATGACAGAAATCCGCAGTGTGTTGTTTTGGTTAATTAAAATTATCAAATATGCGAAGTCACTATACTCCATTTGTGACAATATTAGAAATTTAACTAAACCTTTTTTACAGTCCGTTCAACCGATTTTAACTTCTATTGCGTTGGCGGCATGACAAATGGCACCTGCAGTAAATAGTTGGTAATGAAACCACGTTTTTGCTTTTAATGCCATCCTTAGGGCTATGGAATACAAGTCAAAACGGTTGAACGGGCTGTAAAAAAGGTTTGTTTTTCTAATCTTAATTCAAATGGAGTATAGGTATACATAATCACATGAGAATATTAAGATTATCAATGTTGAAAACATAGTTCTAGATTTTGATAAAAAATAACCAGATTTTTGTATTACATAAATTATACAGTGTTATTTCAATATACTTACTGAGGAAAGTTATTTAATAATATATACTATACCTGATTAAATGTAAACGGGCAAGGCCGGTCTCAACTTACCTGCAACAAGAGGAATGCACAAATTAAACTTCAACGTAAAAAACATATTAGCTTAGCAAAGAATAGTTTTAAGAAAAATAATTAAATAACATCATGAATTCATGATCTTAACATCAAACTCAGGTTTCTTATCGAAAAGATGGCACAGCAGAGACAGAATTCCTCGAATACAGATTCTTCATTTCATTAATAAAATTCGTTTTGAAGTAATTCGACAATGAAGAGAGTTTGTTTGAAGTTTTGAACCTTTTTGCAATCTTGATAAAAATTGTTTTTTGTTCATCTTAATCAAAAGCTAAATGTTGCTTAATTAAATCAAATTCATTCAACCAATTCGCACTAAGCGTTTCCAAATGTCTTTTGTGATGCGCACAGAAAAGGAGTGGAACTTTCTGCCTGCGTCTGTGTTTCCGAACGCATACAACCCCGATCTCTTCTAAGTGAGAGTGAACAGGCTTCTTCTGGGTAAGCTCGCTCCATCGTCGACTTTGTCTCTGTCATCTCTGACCTAGACTAGAATCAAGAGCAAACCTATCTCAAATAAATAATTTTTAAAAAATGGCCCAGTAACAGCCATCTGACAAGAATACGAGATCGATCGCAGCTGTGCGGATATTTTATCACCAAGCAATATTTTCAAGGTCACCAGCGAAGTTCTATTGACCAGATGACACTAAATATCAAGTAGATACTTAGATCGGTTCACAAATTATTAAACACTGGCTGTTACCCGCGGCTACGCCCGCGTAGATGTCAATACATCCCTATTTGAATCGGATATTGTTCACAATTTCATGGGTATAATTTTTTTTGCGCGGAACTCTAAATATTTTTCTAAAATAAAAGTACCCTAAGATGCTCCTTATAATATCCGCTATCTGCCAATGAAAATTCCGTCAAAACGGTCCAGCCGTTTCGAATTTCATGAGTTTTATTTTTTTTGCGCGGAACCCTAATTCTAAAATAAAAGTACCCTAAGTTACTCCTTATAGCAATAACATCTATCTGACAGTGAAAGTCCCGTCAAAATCGGTCCAGCCATTTCGGAGATTAGCCGGAACAAACAGACAGACAAACATTTTAAAAATTGCTTTTTCGTGATACATATCGTATATATTGTCATATGCATTTAGTAAATAACTGTTATTTTGACATTACCAACAGACACTTCAATTTTATTTATTTGTATAGATGTATATATTTTAGCACAAAAGAAACCTATTGCTATAAAGAAACCGGTCTTAGCATCCTGTTATTTTATCACTAATCGTTTAGAAACAAGGAAATGAACTAATAGTAGAAATAAGTTCTATTTTTACCACTATGCTCACGTATAGTTAATCTTGTTCAGGGGAGGTAACCCAATTCGGTAAGTTTCGCTCAATTTCCAACGAAGGTCGACCTTTCCACCCACTTTATTCATGAAATTCGCGGTAAATGTATATTTGAGTTGGAGTTAGAGGTCGCTAGAGACGGGATCAATGTACACTTTTAGACGAAAATTCTGAATATATTGGATGATGGTATTTTACGGTACGGTTTTTTTTCTTTCTTTCTGGTTGGAGTAGGTAAGTACCATAACTAAAAAGCGAAAAATATATGTGTTTCGTTATAGTGTTGTGTTTTTTATAATACCTATACATTTTTAGTTATCTAATGTGGAAATTAGGTCAAATTCAAAAGGTAGCTAACAGTTTGGCTTGTAGCCTCTAACTACAAAATAAAGCGCCTCTTGGAGTCTTGGCCCATTCTCAGCGATGCACATATGGTCTAGTGGTGATGGATAGTGCCTCAGTGTTAGCACAAAGCACTCATCAATCACTCAGGTTCTTACTTGCCAGATACGGAAACAACGCTGAACATTAGTGTAAGATTGTATAAATAAATTTAAAAAAATTACTGTCAAGATAGTTTTTATGCTCGCTCTTCCTAGTTTTTATTTCTTAGTAATTGATCTCATAAACTTTATGGTTTCTCTCTAACAAGGTCAAGTACTAAGTATAACACATAAACATGTTTCTTTCAGTGAATCGTCAAAAAATATTCTGAAGGAATCTTAGCTTGAATTTCTGTTTGAAAAATGTTTGCGTCGTCGGCACGTCACGCGATGTTTCGTGGAGGTAGTAGGTACATAGGCGCTTATGTACTTACATTTTATATCGATCGATACGAGTCCTTGGCATTGAAAACACGTTTGACCTTTTCCATTGTCTCGCAGACTCAGTTTATTCCTTGTAAGAAAGGTCTTGGTTGGTTGGGTTTGGTTGGTTGGAAAGGGTTTGGTGGTGGTCTTGATGGGAGATATATTTTTAAAGATTTAGCGCCAGCGCGTCATTCAGATTGAAATTCGTGCTTTTACCTGTACTAAACTTATGTTTTATGGTGAAATTGTCCCTATATAGAAGATATAAACTACATACCCACTTTATTAGTTAACATTATACATAAGATCTCAACTGTCATGTTAAGATGCACAATTAAATTTCTATTGTTACCGAACTGAATCAGCTTGCGTACCGGATGAGGGATACATTAGTTAAGTTACCTTATAATACCTACTATGTTTGTTATTTTCAGATCCGCAAGTTAGTCATAAAAAGTAATGTCGAGGAACATCTTTTATTTTAAAACATAATTATCAGCATTATTAATTTTCTAATATACAGACTTTTTATGGGGCCATAACAAAGTCAAAGATAGGGGCAATAAATTCAATTGAGCAAGTAGCATTTAAAGGTCGGAACTATAATTACATACATTACCATAAAATAATCAAGCCATAACACGTTCTTCGTGGTTTACCATAAGGGCTACATTCGTGCCAAGTTAATTTTAAAGATGGCATTTACGTCCGAAATTATGGTCTGTCAGGATCATGTTTATCTTCAACCAATGTTCACGTTTGTTGTCTCTTTGGCTCCCCATTACAAGAAGCGAGGCACGAGGATAATATTTACACCAACGTTTCTTACCTGTTTTATTATATTTATATGGATACCCCATAATGTTTAATACCTATATATCTACTTAAAGAATTATTCGCAGAATAACGTTATAGTCATGTAATTGAGCAATTATAAGCCACAAAGTCCAAATATGCTAGTCCTACATACTTATCACATACTAGAAATTATAACAGTCGGCATGTCTTACAGCATACATAATTTGAAAGTAATTTTTAAACCGTGATTACGAAAATAATCTAAAGATAACATAATAAACAATCAAGATTTTGCTCTGTAGATATTTTGTCATTCAGTTCTCCTTCAGGCTTTATACAAATTGAAACATAAATTCATGAAGCATAGAATAAAATTTTATCTCAAACTAGCTTGGGTACCCGGCTTCGCTCAGGGAGTTGTTCCAGAGGAATGTTGTGGAATACTCTCGAATGTTCTAGAAATTTCTAGAGGGCGAAACTTCCAGCCCTTACATCTTCAATAGCACGCCTTGCAGGTTAAAACCGGGAACCTTCTTCATGGATGAGAGATAGAAGGCTACCACAATATACAGGGTGTCCGGTAAAGAATGGATAACCTTGAAATCGCATATAACAGACCTTATGGCTGTTATAAAAAAATACAAAAAAAAATATATCCCAAGTAATAACTAAGATTTTTTTGAAAAAGATACTAACTTTTTTTACATTTTTCATCACCACAACCACAAATGAATGAATTCCATCGGTTATCCGTTGTTATAATATTGAACGTTGACTATGCCGCCGACAGAGAGGCAATAAATAATGTGACTAGAAATTACACAGAATTTTTTTCTAAAAAAATTATATCTTAGGTACTTACTACTTGGGATATACATTTTTTTGTATTTTTTTTAGAACGGCCATAGGGTCTATTATATGCTATCGCAAGGTTATCCATTAATTACCGGACACCCTGTATATAACTCCCTTGATCGTACCGGGAATCATTTCTGAGTTTTAGCGGCACGCCATTATACACTTGCTTTTATAATATTATGTAGGTATATTGATATTATCGATTTGCTCGCGATAGCTGGTCCTTTTCAGTACGTCTCATCCAGTCCTTTAATTTCGGAAGCCCATCTGTCCTTGTCCCCTACTTTGTGCAAATGTTTCGAAAAGATAACATCTGGCCGCGAAGCTAGCATTTTTTTTTTTTTTGTGAGTGGCCGTTATCCCTTTGCGTAATGACTAGACCGAAAACGAAGGACGGAAACAGCTCATTTACTATAATTATAGAGACAATTTGATATAGAATTATAGAGACAATTTATAGACTTTCTTAGAAATGTATACTGACGTGGTCGTACTGCGAAAGCTGTTATTGGCCAGCCAGAGGGTTATCAGTGTTTGCCACTTTATCAATGTACGCAATTGACGCGAATGGAAAGTTGTATAAATCGTTGATAATAAAGTATTGATTAACTGCTAGTATGCAATTTTTTAAATTCTAAAGGTTTATTTAAATAGGAAACTTAACTTTTTGCGTCGTAGGGTTTCGTTTTTTATTGGTAAGTACCAAAAACATGTCTGAGTGTCCAGGTCTTGAATATTCCCGTCCAGCAGCGTACACGATCAGTGATGATTCATGCCAACATCCCAAATTACTGTTTCGCAGAATTCGCCGTAAACAAAGCTTCGCAAAGTAATTATGAATCACGAATGTAATGTAAGGAAAAAAGGAAGTACGAAAAAAAAAATTGGCGGAGTCTGTAACCTACAGTCGTCACAAGAATTATATAAGAAATCTTAAAACCTACTCTTACAAAATATAACATTGCTTTACATTTTCGACACGGTTAGCGCAATAAGTAAGACGCAATCGATCAAGTTTTGCTATTACAGCTAAAATATGAGCACATTTCTTAACTTTTTTTGTTTTATCTTCTCCTAATATTGAATAACATGCAGCATAATCGCGTAGCCTGCTGTAGATATTTCCTAATAGTTTTGAGAAGTTTGTTACGAACTTTGTTTTCGTTTTGTTGTTGTCGATCTGTGTGTGTGACATAGTGGCAAGATTTTAGTCTAGGTATACTAAAATCTTGCAAGATTTGACTTAGCTTTTCTGTCCTTAAACCTTCTGCAGCTCTACGCTCAAATCTCAATCGATTGTCCTGCGGATTACTGCGTAGCTCTACAGAACTGCGCACGCTACGAGACAATTTATCAACCGATCGTACAAAATAACTGCCACTCGACGCCATTTCTAAACTTCACTGAATCTGCATAAAAATATCTAATCTGTTATCAAATTCCTATCTTATCTACTGGAAATCGCTATCAATTTACCGACGACCTTCTGAAAAAAATATTCCGGCTACAAAATATTCCTTTTTGTTAAAAGCACTAGCGCCTCATTATTGAGATCCTGTTAAAGGCAACAAAAACTATAATTATTCTACTTTAAAACAGGCAACAAACTATTATTAAGTCAACGATCTCGATATTTATACAGCACCTAAGTAGGTATGTAAACAGGAAAACATCAACTACACCGCATCGTTCGACTCACATTAAGTACAATAGTATAATTTCATAGACGAGTTTTCTAACCTATTTGCTAGGCAGAATGTAGGCTGTCAGGTCAAATCAATCTCTCTTTTAAATTCTTACTCTTGAATATAGAGCCCTGGTAGCTATATTATATGAATAAATCCTTTTCGTGGATAAATACTAGAATTATACCAGAAAGACAGACATAAAGAACACATTGGGGCTAGTAACAAGATACGCAATAAGCGATTACCATTCTGACTGTCAAGCTTAGTGATTATGGCAATGCGCCCGACCGTTTAACTGTCTGTGAAAGAAATCTAACAGCACCTCATAAACGTCCACAGCTGAACAATAGAGGGCGTTGACAGGCTGACTGATGCAGTGATGGCAACGACAAAGACTAAAGGTAAAGGTAAATGCTGGATCTGATTTCTTCGCAGTATTTAAATGTTTGAATGAAGAGTACTTCGGCATACCCTGGAAGTACCGACCCGCTCACTATTTTTATTACCCTAAACTGACGCCCTGGGCATAGATCTTCCTCTTCCCCCATTCCTTTGACTTTTCTTGATGCTAACTTACTGATTACAAATACAATTACACTGATTTTGGCAGCATTTGTTTAGTTGTAAACTACTCAGTATCATATAGTTTTAAAAAAATGCCTTTTCAGGCTTATGCGAGTACAGAGTCTATTTTAACTCGTAAGCAACTCCTCAGTGAGCTCATTCCATAAAAGGTGCAACTGCAAAGCGTGCCTCATGTTCCTTATCTTGTCACGTTATGATGTATCACTCCCTTTGTTAAGAGCTAGCTAGGCTAGCACTTGAAGCCACGTGTCGTAGTTAATACTTTTACTGGCTCATTGCACCTGCGCACACAAAAAGTGCTTACATTTAATTCTATCAGCTCTTATTTCCAAAAAGAAATTCTTTACGTAGAGCATTGTGTACAATAGCATTGTACACCTTAAATAACGACGGTCAGATTTACATAAATTATCGTCACTGATGTCCGTAAGTAATATGTGTCAATAGTTGAATCGTTTTGTTTTTGTTACACAACTGTTAGCCTAAATGTATTCAGTAAAAACATTGAACAATGCGTAAACACTTTTAAATTATAGCCGAACGTGATACAAAGGGCTCTTTATTAAATACTAGCTGTGCCCCGCGACATCGTTCGCGTGGAAGTCGTAAGATACACAATATACAAATTAACAGCCACATTTTAATAAAACTCCCTCGTCCCCCGACCCGTCGCGTTGAATCGCCCGCCCGCGCTATTACTTCATTTTCGCTTAGAGTTATTTCTGACTTTTTTCTTTTTGCTCGGCGCCTAAGGGTCGTAGCGTGATATTAAATAGCCTATAACTATCCTCGAGAATTGGGCTACCAAATGCAAAAAGAATTTTTCAAATCCGACTTTGTTAATAATTTCATGGGTTTTATTTTTTTGCGCGGAACCCTATTTTTCCAAAATATAAATAGCCCAAGTTACCCGCCGTAACATAAGCTATCTGCCAGTGAAAGTCCCGTCAAAATCGGTCCAGCCGTTTCAGATATTAGCTGGAACAAACAGACAGACAGACAAAAATTTTAAAAATTGTTTTTTTGTTATAAGTACCGCAAATACGTTCATATGCATTTAGTAAAAAGTTGATATTTTGACATTACAAGCAGACACTTTTATTTGTACAGATTCTGTTCTATGTACCTACGTTTCGTAACAGCGCATATTATGTATTTGGTAACTTTATCGACATACGAGGGGCATTCATTGACTAATTAATTAATTAATGACATTATCTAAGGGGAAAAAGTAAAATTTCATATAGTTGTGACCACGGATATCGAGGGATATGGCTTGGAGGCGTGGCACATGTCGCCTTCATGCGGTCATACTGACCTTAAGTACGCGCGAGTGAGTGAGCATCGTTTAGTAGTATGTTTGCATCGGAACGTGTAGTGTCATTACGTATTTTTACAAAATGCAGAATTGTTCCGTGCTTATTTGGAAAAATAGGACAATTACAACAAACCTTAAGACAAGTGGCGTGTCCTACCACCGCTAAGTAAAAATCACTGCATTAATTATAATTAAGGATTTTTCAATTAAGAAATATTTTCTAACGACTGACGCATGTCAAAATGATGCTTTAGTGGAAGGCAGCACTGAGACATGGTTTTGAGAACCTGTTTTACAAGCATTAATACATTTTATTTCAGTTTCCCGAAAAATCCAGAAATTAAACATTTATGGATAGATGCAACAGGCAGGGAAAATAATTGGTTTCCCACAAACCAAATTGTAATTTGTTCTTCCCACTTTCAAGAGGATTGTTTTGAGTGGGCAATACCTAAACTCAAATGAAGATATATATTTGAAACAGTACGGCGAAGTCCAGAAGAGTGGGTGTGTACTCGTATGTGTGCGTGTGTATTATGTGCTGACGCTACCCGTCTTCACGCATTCATTCACTGCTTGTTTGTACACTTGGTAACCACAAGAAAAGCGCGTGTTGCTTCGTGAGATAAAAATACTGAAAGAAACTGATTTACAAACAAATATATTATATTTTTACTTGGTTTAGTTTTATTGCTGTTTATAATATACTACATCGAAAAGCAGAAAAAGAACATGTTCATGAATCTCTATTCATATAAATAGAGCACCCAGAGCGAGTTGCGTTAATCTGGAAATGGCGTTAGTATAGTTGCCGGCACGAGTCGTGAGCACAAACTCTACTCTTAAACCTAACGAATCTCGTATTTCCTATCTCGGCAGGTTTCACACGGGCGGGAGCAATGAAATCAATGTATGAACAAGCATATTTATATGACAGCAAAGGAGTGGAACTCTCTGCCTGCGTCTGTGTTTCCGAACGTATACAACCCCGATCTCTCCAAAGTGAGAGTTAACACGCTTCTTCTGGGTAAGCTCGCTCCATCGTCGACTTTGTCTCTGTCATCTCTGACCTAGACTAGAGTCAAGAGCAAACCTATCTTAAATAAAAAAAATATATATATACAGATAGAAAACAGAATACAAGAGCACGGTGATGAGGACAGTTAAAGTTAAGACGGAATTTGTGCTCACGACTCGTGCCGGCAATTATACGAGATTAAGTGTTTCCATCGTAAAAAGAAATGTATATGTCTACTACATCTACATTTTTTTTTTATCATATAAGTAATATATTACAATGTTTACAGACTATCAGATACCAACTGAGTTGAGTACTTTGTCCCAAATTAGAATTATCTGTACTATCTTCCGTTCACAAATTCTTGACAATATACCAATATTGGTAGTCTTCGGTTAGTATAGCGATATTATAGAAAACAACACAAAATAATATGTACGCCCAAAAAACACCTCTTTTTTGTAGTCGGGTTTCATCGATATTTTTATCGATCAAATATATACTAACTTCCCTAGTTGAAGCAAGAGATGCATGTGTGCATTGAGTGACTGTATCTATACTTTCTAGTGCCCGCCCCTTTTGAGCATGTGTGTAATAAGATGGCACAAAAGTGTTACGCATTTTTTCTTGTGTGCGTGCGAAAAACGCATCATGTGTGCCGTATCTATTCCTTTTGTTTTTGTGTGAGTTTCAAGAGTGGGAAAAAGGTGGCGACACTTGAACTTAATAAATATAGAGTGAAGGGATATCTCCGGATATCTATGGTGGGACACTTGAACTTTAACAAATATAGAGTGAAGGCATATCTCCGGATATCTATGGTTGTGACCATTAGTTTACTAGTTATCCTTAGTCAACGACAACTGGAATGGGTAACGTGACAATGTTGAAGAAAATCTAGCACTGCGCTGCGATTAAATTCCTTAACATACAAGGAAAAAGTAAAAAAAAAACTATTCACGAAGATATGGTAGGGCAAAACTTGGGTAATCGGTGATAGTTTTGTTTTTTACTTGTAAAATTCGATTCATTGATCAGACTATTTTTTAAATTTACTGTGATATAGTAGACAAAATAAGTTTTGCTAACTTATATCTAAAAATGTGGCAAATACTATAATGATTGAAAAATGTACATTTATCAAGTCAGTAGTAACTTGGTAATAAAACACAATTATCTATCACCGAATAGCTGCATATCACGAATTAGCCAAGTTTTGCCCTACTTAGCTGTTTACCAAGATTCTGCACCTTCGTTATCTACGGTTCAAAAGTGGTTAAGTGAATTTAAAGCAATTAAAGAAAAAACCGGCCAAGTGCGTGTCGAACCACGCACAGTGAAGAGTTCCGTATTTGGGATGAATTTATACCAAAAACAAACTTAACATTGTAGTTGATAAACATTTTCCCCATATCACTATACGACTAAACGCCGACAGACATTACGCCGACAGACTGAACACCGACAAGACTTTACTTCGACGGGACTCTTCACCGACAGGGAATTATTCCGAACCTGACCCGGAAATTCTAACCCTAGACGGTCGACGTCAGGGACACCTCGAGGTTCGGTTTGGTTAGGTTCCTTTTAATCCTGCAGACAGAAATAGGAGCCCCGCGTAACGGGGCTCCGTCGACCTGCTGTCAGTCTGTCAGCGAAGTGTCCTGTCGGCGAAGAGTCCCGTCTAAGTAAACTAAGCAACAGCGCGAGCAGGCGATGCGATGCGACGGGGTGGGTCGGGGGAACAAGTTTTATGCGGACGAAGTCGCGGGCAGAAGCTAGTAATAATCTATACATAATTATACAATTACTTGTCCTGTAATGTTATATGACTGACTGATTCATCAACACAGAGCCCAAACTAGAAATTTTGGCAGTTGATGCCTTTTATGTTGTAAACATCCACTAAAGAAGGATTTTTGGAAATTCGACCTTTAAGAGGGTGAAAATGGGGGAGTTTGTTTGTATGAAAAATCTTATTTCTTGAGTTAATAAACTTGAAACTTGACATGAATACTTATCTGTAAATTATGAAGTATGTCATTTTTTGTTAAACTACCCCCAGGGGAATTGGGAGTATCAAAGGTTGTATGGGAGAATTTTAACGCGCGGTTCGATTAACTCGAAACTTAGTATTTATACTTAAGACCGAAAATAAAGAATGATGGATATCAGATTTTTTTGAAAATCCATCCCTAACTGGGGATTAAAGTACGAAATCCACGCAAAGTCGCTCGGGAAGAGCTAGTAATATTATAAAGAGGTTGAATATATATGTGTTTGTTTGTAGGGGGTAATCCTCGGAACTACTGATCCGATTCCGAAAATTCTTTCACAAATGTGAAGCTACAGTATTGTCGAGTGTAATAGGATGTTTTTTGTTACAACAAGAAATATCATGCGGATGAAGCCGCGAGCAAAATCTGAAGCTAGTAGCTAATAAAGGCCTTTTTTGAAGTAAAAACTTCTTTAGGTGCGTTGAGCACTTTTTGGTAGGGGAAAATCTTACGGGTTCGCGACATCATATTCGCATGCAACTGTTAGTTTTAAGTTTTCACTTCTGTCGGTAGTCCTCATGACGGCTTGTTTCTTTTTTTTTCATGCCAATACCGAGAATACATCCTTGTAACAAATCAATGCATCGAACAAAATATTATTCTCCCGAGCTTTCGGTCCTCAATCAGCCATACCTATCAGTTGAGTTCAAAGAACCTATGACATTACTGACATAGTCATTACAATGAAATAATAACTTCAACTGTAATTTTTTGTGCTTACCGATCAGCTAACAACAAAAGCGAGCCAATAGTTTACTAGTAATCTCCTAGGGTCATTTATATTTCCAAACTAAACGAATGTTACCTAACTAACCCCAATTGCAGTAAAATGGCATCAGTGACGCGAAGATTACTAATTGTGTTGCCATTTCAGTGGACTGAGATTTATGCAGACAAGAGTACAAATGGATTTATTTTCTCCACCCATTTAAATAACTGCGTTAGGAACTCAGGATTGTAGGAAAATGGTTCTAAAAGAAAATCATGGGTAAGACAAAATAAATGTGAATTTTCATCATATACTTGGCAACTACCATTAAGCAGGTTTCCATCCCTACCTAGTTGCTATCCCACCAATTCGCACTAAGCGTTTCCAAATGTCTTTTGTGATGCGCACAGCAAAGGAGTGGAACTCTCTGCCTGCGTCTGTCTTTCCGAACGCATACAACCCCGATCTCTTCAAAGTCAGAGTGAACAGGCTTCTTCTGCGTAAGCTCGCTCCATCGTCGACGTTGTCTCTGTCGTCTCTGACCTAGGCTAGAGTCAAGAGCAAACTTATCTCAAAAGAAAGAAAAAACCAAATTACAGGCGCTATGGTCATAGTGCGTGCCAAACTTTTATGATAACAACATACAAATCACGGGACGAATTTACAAACAAATTGTACTCGTGTTTTATATTATATATTTATAACACAAATGTATGTAAGTACATCATTATTAACGGAATTCAGCCCAGAGCTAAGCTGCAATACCGCTCAACCTAGAATAAAACTAACGGTATGGTTTTGTAACGGAATTTTAATAGAGCCACATATAAAATGATCTCGCTATTCGTGGTTCTTTGTTGCTTTAATAATTGAATGTACATATTGCGTTAGATCATTCAGATTAGACAACCTGACCTAAAATTGGCCACTCCTATCCTCAGCGCATCAAAACATCATTTGAAATTCTAAGCATGGAGTTAATTTAAAATTCCAATTACCCAAACACTGATATAAAGAGGAAAGCTGCAAACAAAACGATTCAAAATACTTATTGCGACGTTTTATAAACTTGAGGAAGAGGATGCGAAGTTCTTGAAGGTGGTACAGCTATAGATAGCTCTAAGAACATTAGTGAGTCACGTTCTTGTTGGCCAAAGCTTTCTGACAATGCTTTCGAGTTAAGGTAGACGTGCTCAAAGAATACAATACAATGCTCGTCTAGCAGTTTCCGAGTAACCAAATTTACTAACGGAAAACTGTACTTTTCGAGTCAAACTTGGCTGCAGACCTGCACCATTGCCAACGCAGCATTTTTACTCATTAGACCCTTACCTTACCGAACAAAACATGATTTTCATAGTACTAAAAAAGCATATGGGCTAATTATAGGAGAAAATACCCGTTACATTCTAACCAAAGTGATGAAATACAATGCAGCGAACACCAATGATAATGAAGCGTGCATTTCCGTCGTATTTTCTCGAAGACACACATTCATGTCGCGCAAAGAACAACCTCAACACAATATATCGGAAACGTTTACAAAACGAATTTTATTAACATAAATAAATACCCCGTACAGTGTTTTTAACCTAATAAACTGATTTGAGACGGAATTGTTTGGAACTGTCCATGTCTTTATGCATTGTTTTGGCAGTGGGCCAAATAAAGCGCACAAAAAATCATTCTCAATGTTTGAGATCAACAAAGGCCTATTAGGAAACATATTGAGGGGCAACAAAAACTTTGTCCTTCCTCATTCCATCTTCCGTGGTAAAGAGGAGGTTGAGTGCGAGTGACCGAGTGAGTCACATCAGCACAAAGAACCGGCAATGACCGGCGACAAAACGAAACAGAGGAAAGCTATGAATATACGCGTGTGGTCTAATTTTATGGCTAAAACATTAACATTTATATTTCACATGAATAAAATAAAACAACGTCGTGTATCCCGGAACACAGTAGTCTGAATCATTGTTGGGAATTTTGTCAGTCTACATTTCCTGAAACAAGCATAATGTATGGGAGGTGCAAAAGTAATGAATGACCTAGTCAGAAGATGTACTCATTTTTGCAAATGACGATATCATTGACCTTTGATACTTGAAACGTAGACAGATGTAAAACATCCGGCAAACCATGGAGCGTTATACGGTATAGCGCTCCATCATCTGAGAACCAGTTGCTTAGTCTCAGAGGCAGTTATACCCGTTTTTTTCTGATACTGAATTTTTTCTATGGTATTTGAAGCGTCTATCTCTACTCGAACAATCCAAAGATCTAGGCAGGCCTAAAATAGACCACAAAAGAAGTGGCGAATTATCGCCAGATAACCAGATGAATGAACGTAAACGAAGCAAACGGAGTATGTAAGGACTAAGGATCATAACAGGTGGCGTTCTGTTGTTTCGTTTCTGCCTACCCCCATGGGAAAAAGGTGCTCACACCTTTTAAACTCATTTATGTATTTTTAACCGACTTAAAAAACGAGGAGGTTCTCAGTTCGTCGGAATTTTTTAATTTTTTTTTTTTAATGTGTGGTCCCCGATTACTCGAAGACGGTTGGACCAATTTAGAAAATTCTTTTTTTGTTTTAAAGGGTTATGGTATGCTTTACAGGTGGTTCCATTGTCATTAGGTCAGGATCTGATTATGGAATCCTGGAAAAATCGACGGAACTCTTCAATTATTATAGGCACACTTATAGCGATTTGGGTATTTTTATAGTAACTCGTTCCTTTGCTCTCGGAAAGTACCATTTGGTGAAGAGGAACTAATGATGAAGACCACAGATGGCCACAGGAACTACTCAATAATAAGTATATCACGGGTTGCGATTCAATTACTTTAAAAATGGAGCTAAGCAAATTATGCTCGTCACAATGCATATGGTGATGGTGACGTACCAGGAGAACTCCTCAACAATTAACGTCCCTGCATCGGGAAAAACAATATTTTGTAAAAAAAAAGGTGATGAGCAATTGTCCTTAGGCTATTGTAACTTAGATAAATTACAAACCGATCCACTAAAAAGTGAACAAATAAAAACTTTATTTAAAAAAAAAACAACCGACTTCCAAAATTAAAGTTATTTTTCACTTTGTAGTGTTTTTTTTTTTGGAAGTCGGTTGTTTTTTTTTTGCAAAACAGTTTTACACAACACATACATACATTATCTATGTATGTTATTATTTTACATAATACATACATGTATTATGTATGTAATATACTTAAGGAGGCTTGAAAAGCTTTTTAGCAAGAAAAATCTAAACTAAACCTAACCTAAACTATTATAAGTAATTAATATAACTTTTATAGCTCGCCCTTTAACATTAAAATAAAATTTGAAGAAAGAAAATAAACCTTAGCATCAAAACTCATCAAGATTAATTAATTGGTCTCCATAACTTGGCCCATTAATCGCTTGGCCGTTTCAATTGGACCATTATCCCACATCTGTGGTTTAATTTTAACGCGTCGCTTTGTGAGTAAACCAAGACGGTTGCAAGTTGCATTCGCGCATGCGGGATGAGTAAGCAATACTCTAAATCCGTTCGCGATACTTATTTTAAATCTCGTAAAGGGAACACGTGGTGAGATGAGTATCGAACCACCAGATGTGGTGGAGCAATGTTTTATTCTGCAAGTGTGTGTGGACGAATCTTATAGCGAAAACCGTCCGTGAATATAATGCAATCCGAAAGTAAATATTGACAAACAAGCAACTCCCCAACTCCCACATAGGTCGATGCTCCCTCAGAATACTCTTATATAAATATTAAGCACAAGGATATTAAACAAAATTTACCGTCAAATTACTTCTTTGATGAAAAATTTGCCAGAAAATTGTGTTAGTTGATTTCTAAACGAGACAAGATTAACTTTTGTGCCTCCATTACCGAAATTGCTTACCGTTAATGAGGTCGTCTGAGTGACTTATTCAAATCTGCTCAATATTACTTCTTTCGATATTGGAGTCGATTCTTTTCTCGGCATTTGAGCTATATAATTTTTAGGTGTTAAATATATCAACACATTTACATCCGTATAGCGGAGTGAGAACTGTTATTAATAGAGCATCAGGCATCGTCGTGGTCTACCAAGGTGATTGAGGTTTGGCACTCGACGAATCCAAAATCCGCGAGTTGTTCATGTCCAACACTACAGCTGATACTATTCTATAACCGTGCCACGTTTTCTTGATATAAATTAGAGCACAAAAAATTCAACAGTAAAATTTGCGGTGTATGTATAAATACTCTTATTATACAAGGTGAAACAGGACGATTGACATTCCTTAAAACCACGTAAAAAGAATCATGTTCTTTACCCGTATACAAAAAATCAATCAAATCCAATGAATACTTCAAGCGACAGGAAATTATTTTTCACTTTCTTATTTTTCAACATGATGTAGATCTGAGTCCGTAATAATAATAGGTAAACATTGTAAGGTCAAGAACCTGTGCAAAACATATGATTCTATTCTCTGCGTTTGTATTGTTCTCCGACTAAAGTGCCTGCACCTACCTACCTGCGACTCGCACCGCCGCCGCCACACCCCGCACCGCACCGGTGGTCAGTGACTTTTGTAGATAAAGCGTGTTTACTTTTTAAGCAGTCGATTCTGCTATTTATTTTCGTGTTTTAAAATGTTTCGATTGACCAATACTGTGTTCGTTTTCATTTAATGTCGTACATCCAGATACACGTTGTATAACCAATATATTTTCAGAAAGTACTCGATAAGACCTTTCATTAGATACCAAACATGATAATTATATTATTAACCTTACATATTTTTTTTTCGGTAACACTTCATCCGCTATAAGAAATATATCTGACATACGATTCCTAGTGCAAATAGCACAATCAAGGATTGAATGTCCTGAACTTCTTTCTAAGCTGTCTCTGAATGTTCCACCTCGACATTCTCGCACGGTCTACCGGTTCCCTCAGTCAAAGCATTTATCCAAATTGTAAAGAACGAACACCCCTCAATCGATCTGTTTGCAAGCAGCTTAGCATCCAGCAGTACTGTTTTATCTATAAACTGTTGTTTCTAATGCTTCCAGTGGTTGCGCATGCATTTCTGACTATGCAGGTACTTAATGTATTTGTTGATTTAGTGTTATACTTAGTTAAAGTATGCTTAGTGACTTACAAAAGTTGTAGGTACAAAATTATTGCTAACTGTGGAAGCTTGTAAATGGCTTCTTGTGATTACCTCACTGTTACTTATGTATTGATAGCTGTAAGCCACCCAAACGCAATAAAATAAAAAATAAGCCGCCATGTTGGATTTTTGTGACGTCATATAACCATACCCGCAGAACATGGCACTTTCATCGATACCTCGTTTGTCAAAATACTACGAGTAGTTTAGGAGTTGAGGGCACAGATGAACATACATACATAGCCTGCTAAAATCATAACCCTTCCTTTGGCTTAGCCGTAGGCGGGTAAAAACACACGAGCAACGAAAGTTTACATACACGTTTTATAGAGCTCCGACTGAGCTCCTTCGTGCAATCCGCTAAAAAAAAGTAACATCGCTTCAAGCTACTCAATCATCCGAAAATAGAAACTTGGGAGCAAACAAATCTGTGATTTCTCTTGCGCCATTCACTTTTGGAATATTCTAACACTGAATTTTCTCGGTTCGATCATGAATTCTGAGTACGTACGCCCACAGTGGTGCCTGTGTGTAAACACAACTCGAATAGGGTCAACGTTCTGCCACCTACTTTCCCTACAGAGAATTATTATTGTCCATCAGACAGCGGAATAATCAGCGCACATAGTTATGTAGATAAGCATATCGCGCGGCTGGTTCAAGGCAATTACGAAGTCGCAGACGTCGGACCGTGTTCATGTTTTAATAAAACGTAGCATTGATATTTCACAATGGTTCTAGTCATGGCAAACAAAGTCAAAGACGCAATATTTTTTAACACCATGCGCATTTAGAAAAAAAATTGCATTGTTGCATTCCGAATTACATACAGCATGTCCAAATATTTATTGTGTCCACCTTGACAGAACACAACACATAAAAGAACAACAACATATTTATGTCGAACAAGTTTTTGAGCTGGACTCTTCTTGTGTATAAAACAAATATGCTAACAATACCACCACGAAGGATGTTCCGTTCCGTAAAACGTGCTCGTTGGACTTAGGTACTCTGTTATTTACCCTATTAGAATATGAACATTAATATTAGATACTAGTAGTTATTAGTAGTAGTAATTACGTGTAAAGTTTAATTTTAGCACGAAATTATTGTAAGCTATAGTAATATTTTCAGGCGGACTGATGTAATGTGCAGAGTGGAAAGTCTCCTTTACTTTCGTTGCACAAAGGAAGTGGTTTCACTTCCTCGTCGTTTAGATAATGTAGGAAGTTGTGAGTGACACGTACTCATTACGGATAACAAATGATTCCACGACTGAAATAAGAATAAATTTATTGCCAGCATTCTCTCTGAAGATCATTAATTTTGAGGTATTATTTATTTGAATTTCGGAGAAACGTGTCGTGGTAAACAAGACTGAAGCCGCGTAAAGATGAAAGAAAAGCCTTGACAATAAAATCATAATTAGTACTTACCTAATAAGTGTGTAAAACAAAATCTGCCGAAATTAAAAAGGCTAGTACTACCTGTTAATGTTGTTAAATTAGTAAGTTGCACAATGTACGGTAAATGGAAGCTTGGAGAGCATTCAAACTATCAACCAGCTAGAGACATAAGTAGGTACCTTGGGAAGTCTGTAAAATTACGAACAAATAATAGTGTAATATTCTACAGAATCCTTCTACATCATCATTGTTGATTGTACATTAATTTAATTCAATGATATGACATTTATTAAGTGGTAGAGAAACCTAAAGAAAAAAGAGGAATTTGCAATTATTTTATGTTGACATCATTGGAAAAACTAAATAGCTACAAAAAACCGATTAAATGATATCTACTTTTTTTTTTTTTTTTTTTTGTGGATGGGAAATCATCAAATGACTTCTCCCGCTCTGGGCGGAGCGGGAGGGCGTGTCAGACTTTTACTGACTAAAACCCACCCGTGTTCCTTCTGTTGCCTGTGCCGGGGCCACGGTAACTCTTTCGAACATCCCGCAACCCTAGCTGGCATCGGCCCTAGCGGACCCCGTCAATAGTGCTGACAT
Organism: Fissipunctia ypsillon; assembly: GCA_947568875.1. Classification (NCBI taxonomy): domain Eukaryota; kingdom Metazoa; phylum Arthropoda; class Insecta; order Lepidoptera; family Noctuidae; genus Fissipunctia; species Fissipunctia ypsillon. The sequence continues at coordinate 5,157,109 of OX387655.1, forward strand.
CTCTTTGAGGCGCGCGTGGAACACGACGCGCCGTCGACTCGGACTTGGTCCTTGCCGGACGGCGAGCTACCCATTGCTCGCCGTCCGCAAGCCCGCGCCTACGGTGGCCGGGAATCGGCTGCCAATTCCCGACGCCCAGGGCGTCTCCTGCGGCGACTAGGGGCGTGAGGGTGCAAAGCTTGCCTCTCCCTCACGAGCATTACTGCTTCGCAGAAGGAGGTAATGGCTTCCCATGCACTCTCGCTCCGTACCATGGCCTGGACCAGGGCCGGACGCGAGAGATCGCCGCCGCCGATCGCTTCCGCGAGGACACGGCGGTGCTCCGCCCAAGCCGGGCAGACCTCCACCGTATGCTCCACCGTGTCCTCCGGGCGATCCACACAGTGGTGACACCCGGGCGTTTCCTCCCGCCTTATCCGGAACAGGTACCTCCCGAAGCACCCGTGTCCGGTGAGGACCTGCGTCAGGCGGAAGGTGAGGACGCCGTGGCGCCTCTCCAGCCACTCCTCAAAGAGGGGACTTATCGCCGCAATTGTGGCGTGCCCAGCGCTGGGTTGCGACAATCGCACTCTCCATGCCGCCATGAGATCCTGCCGGAGCTCTGTCCGCCGTGCCGCGATTTCTCGCGGCAAAAGTGATATCTACTTAAGAAATCATTGGGTACCTATGGAACCGTATAGAACAAACAAAACATATTTAAAATGTGTTCATTAAAAACTGTAGTGGAATATTGTAAAGAACATTTTTAGGCCCGTATTACAGAACCTCACTAAAGACTCAAGCATTTTTTTTTTAATTTGAGATAGGTTTGCTCTTAACTCTAGTCTAGGTCAGAGATTACAGAGACAAAGTCGACGATGGAGCGAGCTTACGCCGAAGAAGCCTGTTAACTCTCACTTTGACGAGATCGGGGTTGTATACGTTCGGAAACACAGACGCAGGCAGAGAGTTCCACTCCTTTGCTGTGTGCATCACAAGACATTTGGAAACGCTTAGTGCGAATTGGTGGAATAGCAACTAGGTAGGGATGGTAACCTGCAGTGCGTCTAGATGTCCGATGGTAGAAGGGGGCAAGCGGAATGAGGCCGTGGAGTTCTCGAGCACACTCACCGAAGTACAATTGTAGAAGACCGACAAGCAGGCAACCTTGCGGCGATAAGTCCTCACCAGTCCTACATCGCCAATGAGCCTCTTACTCTTAGCTCTGCGTTCCACCGAATCAAGAGCGGCAAGTTGGTATTTAGCTGAGCCATCCCAAAGGTGGCTGCAATACTCCATGCAGGATCGGACTTGCGCTTCGTAGAGAGTTATAAGCTGTCCAGGCGTAAAGTATCGCTTCACCCTATTTAGGATGCCCAGTTTCTTGGCCGCAGTTTGGGCTTTGTACTCGATGGTGGCTCCGAAATTGAGACATGATGTCAACTCCATGCCTAGGAGCTCGAGCCGACCAGTTACAGGAACAGATGTACCCCGAAAAGTAGGAGTTTGATCGAAACGACTCCTTTTAGCGGTAAAAAGACACGTCTGTGTTTTGGTGGCGTTAAAAGAGACCAGATTATCATCACCCCATTGGGAGACAAGACTTAAGGTCAAATCTGTCCGCTCTACCATGGCCTCTCTTAAGGAACGAACTTCGGCCCCACTGGTTTTTGCGCTGGACAAGTATCTCTCTGAAACTGTACTGTCATCTGCGTACCCAACAATACCAGGTTGAAGTAGGTCATTGATGTGCAGCAGGAAAAGAGTTGCAGAGAGAACAGACCCCCGAGGAACTCCGGCATCAATAGCCATAAGGTCGGAAGAGCAGCCGTCAACGACTACTCTGATCAACCGTCCACTAAGGAAGTCTGATATCCAGCTACAAAAATCAGCTGGGATGCCATAAGCAGGAAGCTTGCTGAGTAGACCAGCGTACCAGACCCTATCAAAGGCCTTCGAGATATCAAGCGATATAGCAAGTGCTTCGCCGTGTTTCTCGATGGCCTCGCCCCAGCAGTGCGTGACATACTCGTAAACAAGAAGATAGCCAGTTGACCGTCGCCGGCGAAAGCCATATTGACGGTCACCGAGGAGATCATTGTTTTCAAGGTAGGTCAGCAACTTACTGTTCAGTACCCTTTCCATAACCTTGCACAGAATGGAGGTAATGGCGATCGGACGGTAATGAGCAGGGTCTGCACGGTCGCCCTTTTTGGGCACTGGTTGCACATTTGCAAGCTTCCAGGATTTTGGTACCGTCCTTTTTTTAAGAGAGAGGCGGAACAAACGTGTCAACACAGGAGACAGTTCAGGCGCACACTGCCTCAACACTCTCGCTGGAATGCCGTCAGGCCCGCTGGCCTTGTTCACGTCTATACTGCACAATACTCTTCGGACCTCTTTAATGTGAACTGCGATTTCCGGCATCGAGGAGTCACAATGAGGTACAGTGCTTGGAGCCAGCGTCCAGACATGAATTGCTTGCAAAGAGAGATGCAAATAGATTTGCTTTCTCACCTGCAGAGTGAGCCAGCGACCCATCAGGTTTCATCATTGGAGGTAAAGTGGGTCGACAGAAATTCGCTTCAGCCGCTTTAGACAGGGACCAGAACTGTTTACTACCCGGAGGGTGCGATGCCAGCTTGTCCCCAATACGTCCGACATGGTCAAAACGTGCCCCACGTAAAACCCGCTTGCAGAACTTGGCGGCAGAATTAAAAGCTCTCTTCCTCGCACGAACCCTACGCGCTCTAACTTTGCGGTCGCGGGCCTTAACCCAGGCTTGGTAAGCAGACTCTTTCCGGGCCTCAGCGTGGGCGCATTTTGCATTATACCAAGGCCGAGATTTATGACCGAGCGGAATGTCGGAGAATGGAATAAAATACTCCATCCCCTGCCGAATCACGTCCGCAACCACGTCAGCACAGCATAAGGGGTCACGCGAGGAGAAGCACACTTGCCGCCAAGGATAAGACGCAAAAAAGTGCCGCATCTCATCCCAGTCTGCCGACTTGTATCGCCATACTCGCCTCGTGCCTCTAGGACTCTCATCTGGAGGAGAGCAGGTCGATATGGATTTCACCAGACAGTGGTCAGACGTTCCCAGCGGGGCTGAAATCGATACTGAGTGAATGTCCGGATCAAATGCCAGCAGAAGGTCCAAGCAATTGGGTGTATGGCCGTCAACATCCGGTACCCGCGTTGCCACATTCACCATCTGGGTCAGATCTAGCGTTAAAGCAAACTTGCGCGCCTCTCAGTCATGGTCAGTTTTCTGGTACGGGAACAACCACTCTTTATGATGGGCGTTGAAGTCCCCCAGAAAGATGAGCTTCGCTGTTGGGTACCACTGCTGGGCTACGTCAGTCGACTCCACGAGGAAATTAAAGAGCGTTGTTGTCTCATGGTCAGCGCTGTGCGATCGGTAGACGCCGATGTAGAGAGATTTCTCCACGCCAGTGTCCACAAGTAGCCATATGGCAGAAAAACCCGATTTCTCAAAGCAACGGAGACGACGACAACAAATGTCATCGCGGACGTAAACACAGACCCCAGCTTGCTTCTTAAACTTGTGCTCAACTGGTTTCAACCAATCAAATGGATTTAAACTAGTTTTAAGTAATGCTTGAGTCTTGAGTGAGGTTCTGTAATACGGGCCTTAGCCTTACTGTGGAATGACATTGTGAGACTTGAGCACTTCAATAGATAAAGTTATTTAAATAACAGAATGCAGCGTGTAGACATGAAAAAATTGATAATAAACGAGAACTAAAGACATACAGATCAAATTATCAACATAACAGTTCTGGTGTGCCCCAGAGGGGTGTGCTCAGCTCCCTATTGTTTTACTCTAAATAAATGACCTTCCTGAAGTTACTATTCACCCCTGTTGTCTGTTTCGCTGATGAGTGATGAAGTGATGACATATCATACAATATGACATATACAATGTGGAACAGGACGATTGACATTCCTTTAAACCATGTGAAGAGAATCATGTTCTTTACCCGTATACAAAAACTCAAACAAATCCAATGAATACTTTAGCCACAGGAAATTATTTTTCATTTTCTTATTTTTCAACATGATGTCTGATGATCTGAGTCTGTAATAATAATAGGTAAACATTGCCGCTTCCCCGCTGCGACCCGCACCGTACCGTACCGATAGTCAGTGACTTTTCGTAGATAAAGCGTGTTTACTTTTTATGCAGTTGATTCTGCTATTTATTTTGTTTGAAAACAGCATTTTTTTAATTTTCCATTAACTAATCTTCGTGTTTTAAAATATTTCGATGGATTAGTACTGTGCTCGTTTTCATTTAATATCGTTCATCCAGCCCGATCCACGTTGTGTAAGTAATATAATTGAATCGAAAATAACATGGCTTCTCCTTAAACGTTATTTTTGTTGACGTTATTTATGTTCGCATAACTCGTCAAAATGTAGGGAACAGCAGATTTTTTTTTTCGCGATTTCAGGTTTGGTTCCATAGTAAAAGTTGTTCATAACGATGAGTACAATGATCCCTTAAGAGGTTGTGCGTTATTTATGTTACATCTTGAATATATTTATATAAATAGTATAGATAAGTAAATGTTTCATGTATGTATGTATTTATTGTATATATGTACAAGGTACACCACAGACTACCTGCAGTTCAGTCTCTCCTTTCTGCCTTATTCCATCCAAAGGTTGTCTTTAAAAGATCGCTCTTAGCGATAAGATCGCCCATTGTGTCACCCTTTGTAAAATTTCTACATTTACATCCATATGTTATTAATGGTGTACATAATAAAGAGTATTCTATCTATCTTGACGAAAATAATCAACGTGTAAACCTAACAAAAACTAATTTTTAAACGACTTCAAGAAGGAGGTTACACTATGTTCGTCTGTACCTTTGTATTTTTAAGGCGAGGTAGACCCTGCGAAGTAGGTATTTAACGCTACCAACCTACCCACGGAGCGAGCCGTGCGCTTACGTCGCCAGCGTGAACTCACATGAACCCAAAATGTGTCACAGTATAGGTAAGCGTGTCGTGTAGGCAGTAGGTCAACTCATTGGAACGAAGTTCTTTGACGCGGCTTGACAGAAATCGTCACTAACGAAAAAGCGCGTTCATACTTTCTTCTTTGAAATTCACACTTTCTCTCTCTCTCTCTCTCTCTCTCTATCAAGAGAGGAAATTTTCAAATTTTCCTTCATGGGTGTCGTTTCAAGGTTTTCGAGGGTGCTGAAACCGATAGTAAAGTCAAAATGAAAATCCAAGATGGCGGCCGTGAACATTTCCAAATTTTTCATCATGGGTGTCGTTTTCGTGGTTATCGAGGGTGCTAAAGCCGATAGTAAAGTCAAAATGAAAATCCAAGATGGCGGCCGTGAAAATTTTCAAATTTTCCTTCATAGGTGTCGTTTTCAAGGTTTTCGAGGGTGCTGAAACCGATAGTAAAGTCAAAACGAAAATTCAAGATGGCGGCTGTGAAAATTTTCAAGTTTTTCATCATGGGTGTCGTTTTCATGGTTTTCGTGGGTGCTAAAGCCGACGGTAAAGTCAAAATAAAAATTCAAGATGGCGGCCGTGAACATTTTCTAATTTTTCGTCATGGGTATCGTTTTCAAGGTTTTAGAGGGTGCTGAAACCGATAGTAAAGTCAAAATGAAAATCCAAGATGGCAGCCGTGAAAATTTTCAAATTTTTCGTCATGGGTATCGTTTTCAAGGTTTGTAAAGGTGCTGAAACCGATAGTAACCTCAAAATGAAAATCCAAGATGGCGGCCGTCCGAGTCGACAGCGCGTATGATGTTCGAAAGAGTTACCGTGGCCCCGGCACAGGCAACAGAAGGAACACGGGTGGGTTTTAGTCAGTAAAAGTCTGACACGCCCTCCCGCTCCGCCCAGAGCGGGAGAAGTCATTTGATGATTTCCCATCCACAAAAAAAAAAAAAAAAAAAAAAAAATTCAAATTTTTCGTCATGGGTGTAGTTTTTCTAGTTTCGAGGAAACTAAAGTCGACAGTGAGGTCAAAATGTAAAATGAAAATTTTGTTTTTGTATTAAATCATATGTGAGATGAACTTTGTTACTGACGGTGTCTTCCGACTGCACATGTTTTTTATTTATTTATTTAACAGTTTACGTACACACATGTAAACAGACCAGAAGAAAGGAACAGAAAAAGACGTACAAAGGTGATGCTGATGGTGGGCTTTTATTTTAAAGTACCTATATACAAATTAGTTTTGAATATTTATTATTTATTACGGATTATTTATTGACGAAACCTAGTGTTATATTGGGGCCATGCCTAATAGGTTGATTGGAAATGATACAATTGTCGAAATTAAGTGTCCCATAACAGCATCAAAACAAGGATTGGCGAAAGCTATAGAAGAAAACAAAATTCAATTAGTAAAACATTATAAAACCGAGTGCGTCGGAGGACTTCCGACAGGACCAAAGATCCTTGTTACGTGATGACTCTTACATGATTTTAAATAAAAACAAAATTTTCACAGCCGCCATCTTGGATTTTCATTTTGACTTTATTATCGGCTTCAGCACCCGCGAAAACCATGAAAACTACCCCCATGATGAAAAACTTGAAAATTTTCACAGCCGCCATCTTGAATTTTCATTTTGACTTTACTATCGGTTTCAGCACCCCCGGAAACCTTGAAAACGACACCCATGAAGGAAAATTTGAAAATTTTCACGGCCGCTATCTTGGATTTTCATTTTGACTTTACTATCGGCTTTAGCACCCGCGAAAACCATGAAAACTACCCCCATGATGAAAAACTTGAAGATTTTCACAGCCGCCATCTTGAATTTTCGTTTTGACTTTACTATCGGTTTCAGCACCCCCGGAAACCTTGAAAACGACACCCATGAAGGAAAATTTGAAAATTTTCACGGCCGCCATCTTAGATTTTCATTTTGACTTTACTATCGGCTTTAGCACCCGCGAAAACCATGAAAACGACACCCATGATGAAAAATTTGAAAATGTTCACAGCCGCCATCTTGGATTTTCTTTCATTATGACTTTACTATCGGTTTCAGCACCCTCGAAAACCTTGAAAACGACACCCATGAAGGAAAATTTGAAAATTTTCACGGCCGCCATGTTGGATTTTCATTTTGACTTTACTATCGGCTTTAGCACCCGCGAAAACCATGAAAACGACACCCATGATGTAAAATTTGAAAATGTTCACGGCCGCCATCTTGGATTTTCATTTTGACTTTACTATCGGCTTTAGCATCCGCGAAAACCATGAAAACGACACCCATGATGTAAAATTTGAAAATGTTCACGGCCGCCATCTTGGATTTTCATTTTGACTTTACTATCGGCTTTAGCACCCGCAAAAACCATGAAAACGACACCAATGATGAAAAACTTGAAAATTTTAACAGCCGCCGGAAATTTACACGGCCGCCATTTTGGATTTTCTTTTTGACCAAATTTACACTTTGAAAGTCGAGTCGTGACGATTTCTACCAGTTAACTCCTACCGCAAGCCGCGTTACAGAACTTCGTTCCTAAATAAGGGTTCCGTTTTTCATTCGAACATACGAAACCCAAAAAAAAAACATACTGACTTATTTACACTATGTCCTACGAATGAATTGTTCGATAAATCAGCGGAACAGCCGTGCGCTAGCAAAACGGACACAGGTCCTACCTCATCAAGGCCCGGCGGGCGACTGAATCGGTGTGCGCAAGCCGCTGTATTATATAATATTTAATATTAAATGAATTTAACTATTTTGCAAAATGTAACCACAAATTGTTCTTCTATTTGTTATGAACTTTTTACAGATAAATTTTTTGGAAGTATTGCTTTCATAGGTTTCAAGCAAAATTAGAAAAACATCAAAAAAATCATCGATTAGACTCCTCTTCCGATTTTTTTTTTTTGATCTAGCGAAGTTTTCGATATCATGTTTTGAACCACAAAAAGTCAAAGTACATATAGTAAACTACAATATATATTTTTTTGGCTTTAAACAATCACTATTTCTTTGTTTATTTTTGAATCAAAGTGATGCAATATTTGGTATAGGTCGCCTTAACCGACTTCAAAAAAAGGAGGAGGTTATCAATTCGGTTGTATGTTTTTTTAACTTTTTTTTAAAGTATGTTCATCTTCATATTGTTCATCGATTTTCGTCAATGGGGAAGGTCGGGCAAAGCTAATTGTAGATGGCGTGATCATCTCACCGGACACGGGTGCTTCGGGAGGTACCTGTTCCGGATAAGGCGGGAGGAAACGCCCGGGTGTCACCACTGTGTGGATCGCCCGGAGGACACGGTGGAGCATACGGTGGAGGTCTGCCCGGCTTGGGCGGGGCACCGCCGTGTCCTCGCGGAAGCGATCGGCGGCGGCGATCTCTCGCGTCCGGCCCTGGTCCAGGCCATGGTACGGAGCGAGAGTGCATGGGAAGCCATTACCTCCTTCTGCGAAGCAGTAATGCTCGTGAAGGAGGAGGCGGGACGCGTGAGGGAGAGGCAAGCTTTGCACCCTCACGCCCCTAGTCGCCGCAGGAGACGCCCTGGGCGTCGGGAATCGGCAGCCGATTCCCGGCCACCGTAGGCGCGGGCTTGCGGACGGCGAGCAATGGGTAGCTCGCCGTCCGGTAAGGACCAGGCCCGAGTCGACGGCGCGTCATGTTCCACGCGCGCCTCAAAGAGATGTCAGCACTATTGACGGGGTCCGCTAGGACCGATGCCAGCTAGGGTTGCGGGATGTTCGAAAGAGTTACCGTGGCCCCGGCACAGGCAACAGAAGGAACACGGGTGGGTTTTAGTCAGTAAAAGTCTGACACGCCCTCCCGCTCCGCCCAGAGCGGGAGAAGTCATTTGATGATTTCCAATCCACAAAAAAAAAAAAAAAAAAAAGATGGCGTGATCATAGCTAGGTCCCCACGGCTTACAATAAGTTTGACATTTCGTTCAGTCATGAAATTACTTTTATTTCGCTATTTCGTTATTTTCAGTGATATCAATATTTTAAATCAAGTAAATGATATGGAAAGTGTCAGAATTTAAAACCATAAATATATCCTCAAAGTCACTTTCTTCAAAATATTTCTACTCTGTTTAATTTATAAAACATCTCTACGAATAGCTTTAAGCCACCATCTTTTAATTTTAGGGTCTCTCGGGAAATGATGGACTCCAATTTCGGAGTATTTAGTAACACAACAACGCATCATTTTCGCAAAAATAAAATAAATCATCTCAAGCCTTGTATTATTGGCTTGTGTTGGGAACTAGCTATTTTTGGGGTGTTTATTATTTCTAGTTTACATAAATGATCTCCCTCAAGAAATTTACGCTCAAAGTATTTTATTTGCTGACGATATTTCTATAATCTTCCCTTACACCAATACTTAAACAGCAAACTTAAACCTAAGTTTAGACGATAAGCTCTCTAAAATAATAGCATGGTTAAAAGATCACAACTTAGAATTAAATTTTGAAAAAACAAAGCTAATGCAGTATAGACCATATCAAAAAAGCAAATTGGATATAAATTACTCAAATAACAATATAAAGCTGCAATGCATTAACGAATTTAAACTGTTAGGTTTGACTATAGATACTAATATTAACTGGAAAGCTCATATAGATACATTGGCAAATAAACTAGCCAGCTTTACATATGCCCTGGGGGAGCTTAAAAGATCTACTGATTTTAAAACTGCTCTCACAGCATACTATGCCTACGCATACTCCTGGCTAAAATATGGAATCGTGGTGTGGGGAAACTGTGTAGACAAAGATAGGCTTTTTATTTTGCAAAAGAAATGTATACGAATTCTTGCCAATATAAAAAACACAGAAAGCTGCAAGCCATTCTTTATAAAATATAAAGTCCTTACTCTAACCAGTATCTACATTTTAGAAGTTAGCAAATTTGTAAGGAAACACAAGTCACTATTCCCACTCACTACGGATCTTCGCCCGCAATATCGTAGTGTTAGACGTAAAAACAGCAACGAATTAGCCGTACCAAGCTCAAAATTAACTATGTTTCATTCAGGACCTTTAGCTATGTGCGTGAAAATATATAATAAGCTCCCAAACTCAATTAAGGACATAGAGTACGAAAACAAATTTAAAAACAGGCTCCAAAAATACCTTAAATTAAAATCGTATTACACTCTAAAGGAATTCTTAGATGAAAAGTATTCTTGACATTGTAAACAAATCCTATACACACACAGTTCCTATAATTTTGACTCATTACCAACCAATGTTATCTTTTTTTATGATTATTATTAGTATTGTTATCGACATTTGTTTTAATTTTATTTTATCTAATTTGTAATGTGAACGGAAATGGAAAGCAATTATTTGTCCTCTACCCATCGTACGACAATTTCTTATTTATTGTATTTATAACAAATAACGGACATGAAATGTTTAAATTAGAATTTTTATATTTATGTAAGCAGAGAGTGATTTGTTTTATTATTTTATTGTTGTGATAGAAGATAGCGCTTTAAAATACTTATATATTGTTGTGCCCTAGCAGGGTCATGTATGATACCTAATATTTGTAACATCTTGTAAACTACATGAATGCAATAAATGATACTACTACTACTACTACTGCTACGACAGCGCCATTTTGACAGTTGCCTTCCTCATTGTGGAAGTCACTTGTTTTTTTTTTTTGTAAAAAAGTTATATTCAATATTATAAAACTGAAGAATTTGTTTGAATGGTTGAACGCGCTAATCTCAGGAACTACTGGTTCGAATTGAAAAGATAGCCCATTTATCGAGGAAAACTATAGGCTATATAACATCACGCTACGACCAACAGGAGCGGAGCATCAATGAAAAATGTTTCGAAAACGGGGAAAATTTACACCTTTTGAGAGCTTCCGTTGCGTGCGCTATGTAAACGGTTAAAGTTACGCAACAATCATGTATGACGGAATTGTTCCTCTCAAAAAGATCTAAAAAAAGTCCGCGATAGCGTATGTCTATCTTTTCAAGGTTCATTCACTATAACTTTTTTAATGGTAATCAAAGGACATGTCCAGTTTCTGCCCTCTGGTATCTACAAATGTTCATGATTTAAGGTTTTACAGTAAGATATAAAAATTTTGATTAAAATTACTATGGATTTATTAATTCAGTATTACTTGCGTAACATAATTCTAAAAAAAAAATACTCAATCATAACTTCCGTCTTGCTGTTTTTAACGGGAAGTAATACATTTTTTTTGACATTCCATGTTATCCAATAAGAGTGTGAACAATAACACTACTTATAAGCCGCTTATTTTAGACCAAAGGAATATATTAAAGTAATTGTGTCTTTAATACGACAATATTACTAAAATATTTTTGTGTACACATCAAACATGTTTTTTTTTCTTTGAATAAGTACCCACTTCCTAATATGAAGGTAATATGTATGTATTATTTCTATGACATATTATTTTAAATGGACCAGTTATTTTGTTTGCTTTGCTTGCAATGCAGTTTTAAAAATGTGCTCTGTGATTGGAGTTCCAAGTTGCATTAGTAAGTGTTCCTTGCTTACTGTGCGATAATTTTGTGATATAGATATTTTCTTTCAACAACCATAAGTACTATACACGGACTGACATAATCTATACACGATTACTATTGCTGTTCATACAGGATTCTGTTTTACTTTTCGATTTGGATATTATGATGAGGTGCATCAATTGTGGCATCGTTGTGCAGCGGATTCACAGACATAATAGTGCGGGCTGGCGTTACTGGTACGCCTTTCTATACTACGGCAGTCGGGTAAACTATACAGTAAAGCCTAAGGGTGCGTTTCCACTGAAGCGGAGACGAGCGGAGCTGAGCGGAGATGTGCGTGAATCAACCAATCACAATAGTTGAAATCCTCATCGCGTCTCTCGTTTCGTTTGTGATTGGACGATTCCTGCACGTCTCCGCTCAGCACCGCTCGTCTCCGCTTCAGTGGAAACGCACCCTAAAGGCAGTATATTGAGCAGTTATTTTATAACTTGAAAAATACAATATGGTTCCAGCTCCCATTATCATACTCACCTCGGATACGCTTGTTACGACTGTTATAATACCGAAGCCGCTGACAATGATAGATTGCTAGGTCATACAATGGTTTGCCGTGGTTGTGGTATCTCAGTCGGACTCAGAAATCCAAAACGCCGACCTCTATACTGTTGCAGTGGACAGCCCTTTAGTACCCCTTATTTTCAATGATAATAAAATAACAGGTGAATTATTTATTTTTATTATAAATTGGTAAAGTCTTTGAAAGAAAATGGTAAAATGAATTGGGCAGATCCGTCAAAACTGGAAAGACGACCGATGGAATCGACGTTCACGAAAGAAGGAAGGAGTGTTCGTCATGCAAAAACATAACATAAACATAACATCACGCCAGCGACCGACAGTCAGCTGTTGCTGTCATGTCATGACGCTAGTATGGTATCTTGGCTGGGCAAGGCATCAAGAATAACGTGCTCACACCAGCGTCATTTTTGAACAATGTTTTGGTGTCTTTAGAAGAAAGTTAATTTTTTAATCATTTTATTTAAGTCTGAACACAATAAAATAATTTGTTTGACTATAATACATAGTTTTATTTATTCTAATCCCAATTCAGTACTAAAAAGCAGGTAAATATAAATAATATTATGAGTTTTGAGGATAGAAACCAAAATACGGGGATGATACAAATATCATTTTATGTGTATGCATTTGTACATTAAAGAATAAGAATGCTTTGTGACTAAATAAAAAGAAATGCTAAGCACTTATAATAGTTAAACAAAAGGTGCTTTACATTTTTGTTAGACAAATAGAAATATCCAAAAAAGCTGCAGAATCTGATCTCAGACCAACAAAATATTAAATGTTTCACTAACCTCACAAAGGCGTACCACCAATTAGTACCTATGTTCGCTCACAGATGGCGTGATATTAATAAAGGCTAAGAAAATCCGCAGCGTAGAAACCATATTTTGACCAGGTTTCGCAAGTTTCTGACTCGTGACACTTATTAATTGATAAACTATAAAATACGACGATTATAATAATATAACGATCATTACTGAACATTGGCTTTGACTACCTAGACAATCGTCCATTTGTCCACCAGACATGTCCTTTGTTAGAAAATGCAAATGCATTATTTCCGAAGATGGTTTCATAAACGGCTAGTTTTTGCTGCTGCTGCGGAAATAAAAGAAAGTCGTCAAGAATTACGTCGTACAACCAAAAGTGTTGCCATGAGGGCTTTATTTTATTTTATTGGGACATAAAACAGTTACACATTACATATAAGGTATGCCAGAGAATTTTTAAAACTAGGTGAACATGTAACCCACAAAAATGTCCGCGAAATAATAGTAACAAACAGTTATACAATTAAAACGCGCTAATAATGCGGAAAAAGTACATAAGTAATCGTTAATATTTTGGCAATATAGTAGATGACTAAAGTAACAATTTAAATAATTCCATAGCTATTCTTTTAAACTTTACGTGAGCAAAGCGCGAAAATATCCAAGTCGATAATGTGTGTGTTATACGTATCCACGATACGCCTGAGAGGCGCTCGTGCACCAGCGTGAGTCCTGCACCTTGCAGTGTGGAACAGCTGAGGCACGCGCGCCTCCCGACGCATTACAGTTCTAGGTACAATGTAACACAACTTACTAGTAATATCAGTGCAATCGAATCTGTTATTGCAGAGACCGTGAAGCATCAAGGCCATAAGCAAAGTTTTTTTACAGGAGTTTTTAGTTTTTTTACAGGAGTTTTTAGTTTTTTTACAGGAGTTTTTAGTTTATTTACAGGAGGATGGGGGCCATTTCGAAAATCTAATTAACTAAAATTCTTGTTTTTTTTTTAAATTTTTAGTAAAATTCTGTCTATTGCTAGTTTGTTTTTAATTCCATTATCATCCTCATTATTAGTTTAACCTTTAGTACTCACTGCTAAGAGCCATATTCAATAGACTTTCACATTTTTTTTTTCTTAAAGGAGATGTTTCAAAATGGGCCCAGAATATGTACAATACCTCGAAAAATCGAGAAAAATCCGTGGAATTCGGGAAAAATACTGATAAATTGCATAAATGCATATTTCTCTTGTAATAATTTAATATTTATCAATTATTTTATCGACTTTCAATATGGCGTCTTGCCAATTTAGGTAGTCCGTGGTTAAAAACCAATGACAGTAAACCATAGATCGACCATTGATCATAGATCGTGAACTGTCTACTGTCACTTCAGTCGCTTTCGTTGTCGATCGTGTTCTGATGTTCTGTTCTCTCGAGTTATTTTTAACAACCTGGCTTTCGTTTATCGCTACATTGTTTTTGTCTGAGTTAATATTTCGACTATTGAATGTTTGTATTCTGTACTTACGTTTATGCTATAAGTAAAAATCTTGGCATATCGCAGGTCAACCTATGAGGTTGTCGTCTGCTTAACTGGACTATACTTTATGTACAGACGCCAGTACATCAAGCTACTACAATCTGTCAGATTTCTTTAATAGATTTTCGACTTTACAATTAGATCTAAAATAATATTGCAAAAGACTAAAAGTACGACAATGTTCTCTTTAACAATGTAATATGACAGAAGTAAACATGTCAAACGTCAATAATCAATCAACATGACAACTTACCGTCATGATGGGTTTTTGTTGTGTGTTGCAATTTCAATTGTACATTCTTGTACTTTACTACCAAACAAAGCCAATTAAAAGTAATTGGATGATTGGAAACTGTTTTAATTGTGTTTCCCCATTTTTTAGTAGGGTGTACCAATACTTGGCCGGGGCTCCATACATTTTGAAACATCTCCTTTGACCTATAGTTTTACCTCGGATTTAGTTACAGTTAAGTATCAATAATGTTCTGTGAATTAGTAGCTGTTGTGTAGAAGATTACAAACAATGATTAAAAAAGTCACCCTATGGGGACAATTTATGGACTTACACTAGTTTTTTTTAAAAATAAATACACAATTTTTTAACAAAAAAAAATTACTTCAACTCCGGTTTTTTTTCATAGTCGATAATGTTTAGTAAAAATGTTAATTATTCCGTTAAAATAACTCATAAGCTTTTAGAAATAATGAACAGAATCCAAATCGACCCATAAACTTCGGAGATGTGTCAAAAAATAGAAAGCAAATCTACGAACTCTACTACTTAAAAATTGAATAAGTAACAAGAAAAATATTTTAGATAAACCGGGCGGTCTATCTAAAATATTTTTCATGTTACTCAAATTTGTTATAAAATAATTCATTATTCGATAAGGTGTTTTCATAAACATGGTATTAACCCTTATGCAAATAAATAGTTTTATAATCAAGGTTGATT
Organism: Fissipunctia ypsillon; assembly: GCA_947568875.1. Lineage (NCBI taxonomy): Eukaryota > Metazoa > Arthropoda > Insecta > Lepidoptera > Noctuidae > Fissipunctia > Fissipunctia ypsillon. The sequence goes on from OX387655.1 coordinate 5,172,482, forward strand.
AATTACATGTAAATTGCTTTTTTAAATTATTCGAATCGGACTTTTCGTTTAGAAATTACGGCCGGGTATAAAATACTTAAAGTAAGAAAAATGCGCTTACTCTATTAGTTTCCTACACATTCGATTTTTTACTAGCTTCCGCTCGCGACTTCGTCCGCGTGAAATTTCTTGTTCCCTGACCCACCCCGTCGCATCGCATCTCCTGCCCGCGCTGTCATAGCCTTCCTCGATAAATGGGCTATCCAACATTTAAATAATTTTTCAATTGAAACCAGCAGTTTCTGAGATTAGCGCGTTCAACCAAACAAACTCTTCAGCTTTATAATATTAAGATTGACTGTTTGAACGTGCTAATCTCTGTCACTGCCAGTCGGATTTCAAAAATTCTTTTTGCATTTTATAGCCCAATTCTTGAGGAAGGCTATAGAGTATGTAACATTCTAGGACCCTTAGAAGGCGAGCAAAAAGAAAAATGTAAGAACGAGTGCTAAGCGAAAACGAAGTAACAGCGCGGGCAGGCGATGCGATGCGACGGGGTTGGTCGGGGGACAAGAAATTTCACGCGGATGAAGTCGCGGGCGGAAGCTAGTGTAATTATAATATGAAGTCAACAAACGAGTTCTGAGATTTGATAATAAATGCCAGTGCCATTATACAAACACATTTTTATAGATACTTCATCATCTGCCTAGCCTTTTTCCAACTATATTGGGGTCGGCTTCCAGTCAAACCGGATGCAGCTGAATACCAGTATTTTACGTGGAGCGACCGCCTATCTGACCTCCACAACCCAGTTACTGGATGAATACGATACCCCCTTGGACTGGTTATCAGACTTTCGGGCTTCTGACGACCCGTAACGACTGTCAAAGTTTTACGAATGACAAATACTTAGGTACTCAAATAATTTAAAAATTGTAGTAATATTTTTGAGTTATGGTGACATACAATACAATGCATATACAAAACAGTACATGCTGAAAAAGGTCATGGTAGTGGAAAACAAGTGAATGCGAAGGTGGTGGACTAAATGTGGAATATCTTGGGAGAAGTTTATGTTCAACAGATAAACGGGACTGCATATAGATCAGCCAGCAGTGGTCAGCTTATGTTTATTGACTTAGATGCAAAACTAAACTCAAAATAGCGAATTGTGGTGCACTGGAGAAGACTTAAAAGTCAGTGGGGAACATTATAAGATGGCCGATTAATGACAAAACTACCTATTCAGCATTTTTCTCTAGTAACAATAGAAATTAACTTGCATTATTGACACAGAGTGTAAGAGTGGAGAAAGCACATGTAGTGTTCAAAACCAAATTAGATTTCTTTATTTAATCAGTAAAGTGGCAATTAACTCATTACCATGAAAAGTATGGCAGTCTGCGACATATTGAAAGTTCTAATGCTGAAGAGAATTATGGACGCCAAGTAAGTACCTATATATTAGTGGCGACGAGAAAAAAAAGTGAAATATAGTGAAAAAACCAGTGAAAACTGTATAGATACCAATGGGCGATATTAGACTCGAAACATTTGATATAAAAAGTGGGGATTGGGAGTCATATAAAGAACGATTTGGTGATTTCATATTAGCACATGGCATAACAGAACCTAATAAGCAAAAAGCTGTATTTTTTGCATCTTGTGGTAGTGATGTGCTGATCTGTATAACTTTGTTAAATCACTAGTGTTTTCGGATATTGTGAGCCATTAGGTGAAATAGAAACAAAACTATATAACCATTTTCGATAGTCCGCGACCAAATGAGATAGTATAATCATTTATATTCCACAATAGGAATCGGGGTAAAATTGAATCAATTCAAGGATACATTGCAAAACTTCGAAAAATGATTTTGCAACTTTGTAGATTTAGAAAGAACCTTGAGAGATAGACGTGTGTGGCGTATATAATGCCAAACTACAAGAGAATTTACTGAAGAAGGCTAACCTCAGTTATGCAAAAGAAAAATAAGCTATACTGCTCCATATGCGGAGGAAGCCATTTGTACCACAAATGTAAGTTTGTTTCTGCTAAATGTAACACATGTAACAAAGTAGGTCATACTGCAAAAATGTGCAGGAAAAATAATAATGGAACTGGGGATATCAAAGAGATTCAAGAAAAGGAAGAAGAATTTATGAATGGTATTTACTGTGTGGAAGGAAAATACCGTGAAACTGCCATATATACAGAACTTCACCTGAATAACAAATTAGTCTAGTTTGAGGTTGATTCTGGCTGTTCTTATACAATTATGTTGAGGGAATAAGCAGACTTAATCTGGCCAAATGAATTGGATTTACAGGAATGCAGGCTAAACATGCACACCTAGACTGATGCTAAAGTGCAGGTGCATGGCAGGACCAAAGTTTTATTGAATATAAAAACTTTAAAGGTTACCTGCAAATAATATTTGGATAGGGGCGAGGTAATCTCCTTGGTAGGAATTGGTTCAAACCTCTAGGGATTTCAGTTGAAGGTATAAATAACATCAAATCTCTGGATAGTGAAAAGGAAAATCTCTGTTGAAAATACTTAAATAATAAGAAGAATTGTTTGATGGACTTAAAAGAGGCATATACACAACTGAAAGTATTGGAGGAAACAGGCATGCTCCTGACTATTAACACATTAAAGGGATTATACAAGGTGGAACAGGACGATTGACATTCCTTTAAACCACGTAAAGAGAATCATGTTCTTTACCCGTATATAGAAATTCAATCAAATCCATGAATACTTTAGCCACAGGAAATTATTTTTCAACATGATGTAGATCCGAGTCCGTAATAATAATAGCTAAACATTGTAAGGTCAAGAACCTGTGCAAAACATATGGTTCTATTCTCTGCGTTTGTCTGTTTTTCGACTAAAGTGCCTGCGCCTACCTACCTGCTCCCCGCACCGCCACCACCACGCCCCGCACCGCACCGTTGGTCAGTGACTTTTCGTAGATAAAGCGTGTTTACTTTTTATGCAGTTGATTCTGCTATTTATTTTGTTTGAAAACTGCAATTTTTAAATTTTCCATTAACTACTAATCTTCATGCTTTAAAAATGTTTCGAAGGACTGTGCTCGTTTTCATTTAATGTCGTAGATCCACATCCACGTTGTATAAGATGAAGAGATTACCCTATGGTTTGAAGGCTTGCCCAGGTATATTTCAACAAGTCATGTCAACAACATTGGCAGGTATTAAAGGAGTGACTGTATTGCTAGATGACATTTTAATAAAAGGAAATAAGATACAGCATAACGCAAGGCTGGAATAGGTACTGGCGTGTCTAAAAGAGGTAGGACTCGGGCTGAACCGAAAAAAGTGTGAGTTTGCAACAAACAAAGTAGAATTTCGTGGTTATATGGTGGATCAAGATGGTATTCATCCAAGTGACAAAAAGATCAAAATGATTATGAATGCGAGGAGCCCTAGAAATGTTAAAGAGCTATAAGTTTTTTGGGATTGTTGAATTTTTGTGACAGGTTTATGAAAGACAAAGCTACATTATTGGAACCACTACATAGACTTCCAGATAAAGATGCTGTATGGAAGTGGGGCAAGTTAGAGACAGAAACATCCCAGAAGGCTAAAGCTACACTATCACAACAAAGGTAACATTAACATGTGATGCTTCAGAATATGGGGTGGGAGTCGTTCTATCTCATGTTATGGATGATGGATCAGAAAAACCTGTTGCTATGGGATCCAGAACTTTATCAAAATTGGAGCATAATTATGCACAAATCGATAAAGAAGCGGCGGCGATCATATTCAGTTTGGAAAAATTAAATCGGTAGGTATATGGAAGACATGTGATAATACAATATTAGTTTTAGTTTATGCGAAACCCGAAACACGTGTAATTTTATGTAAAGAATCTATGTACAAAATTTCAAAAACTGTCATGAGAAATCACAAAGTTATAAGCTTGTTATGTTATCTGGTTGTCCGTACAAAAACATGCTCACCACGCGGCAACCCCGCGCCGCCCGCGCCTCCAGCGTCGTCTTGCGCTCATTGATAATAATTTGGCAGTAGATACCTATAGAGTACTTAGTGTCGCTCGAATGGATCAAGGGACACAGCGGTTAGTTAGGCAACGACGCAGCCGACGAACTTGCCAGGAGGGGGTCGAGCATGGCACCAGTGGGACCTGAACCCATCGTGCCACTCCCCTTCGGGTACATACGCACTCTGGTAAGGAAACGCACCAGCGAGCAACACCACAAGCAATGGTTAGAGCAGGGTGAGTGTAGGCAGGCCAAGGAAGCAGTCCCTGCAATTGATGGCCGCCTCACGAAGTGGCTTCTCCGACTAAATAAACAGCAGCTGCGTATAGTTACAGCAGCTATAACTGGCCACGGGTCATTTAATAAACACCTCTTTGTCATAGGAGTCACAGACAGTCCGCTGTGCAGGGCCTGCATGGAGGACGACGAGACAGCAGCTCATGTGCTACTAAACTGCCCAGTGCTCGCCACATACAGGGCAAAGTACTTCGGTTACCCAGGTACCCTACGTGAGATTGTCAGTAACACCAAGGCGTTGCTGGCCTTCCTTGAGGAGCTGGGGAGGATCGAATAATCGATTTTCCCACCCATTACGCAAAATACGCGCATTGATGTGGAGTTGCAGACACCAGCCCGTATTACCTATTACCTATTAGTGTCACTTGGTGGCCAACTTGTAACCTTTTTAAAATATTTTTGGGACAAAATATAACATGATGTATGTAAAAATTATTGGAATCGGCTCTGTTACTTATTCTGAATCAACATATTCAGGTTTCGCATATACTAAAAATTATGTTGTAACAGCCACTGCCATAGCAATGTTTGAATGAGAAATGTAAGAAGTTTTCACAATCAAGGGTTCTGTTCGTTTCTTGGTAAAGATAAACGATAGACCAATTGTTACACGACACATAAACCAACTACAACAATGTGATTCTGATGAAGATCCAGGTCCTAGTAATGAAATGCTTGATATACGCTGCATACCGGCAGAGGCAGTAGTAACTTGTGAAGGGGGCATGTTACAGAACAATTAAATAATAAGAGTGATTTAGATATTAGGACAGTTAGGTATAAATAAGATAGTACTTGAGTGAAGTACATAAAGATTATGGGGGAAGCCATGTGGTGTTTGACAGTTAGTTGACAGTTGACTGTCAGTTGATTATTATTACAAGTGAGAGTACCCACAGTATAGTTTGAAGCAACCGCCATCTACCTGAGAAATTATCATGGATGCCAAGTAAGTACTTAGCAGACTTAGAGAGCCGAACTTGTTTTAATGTAATCACTTGTACCAAGCCAGTTTAACAGTACATTTGAACATAATTTCTAAAAGACAATAACATAAACAAATTCATGCCTTATTTCCCCGAAGGGTTGGGCAGAGGTGTACCCATAGTACACCCACATTTCGCCAATTATGTTTTAAGTCCCATGTATTAAGGGGTGAGCCCATTGTCATCAACCGGGCATACATCCAGACTCCAGGCTGCTACTGAGAAATTCCAGATAGAAAAACCCAAAAACACTGCCCAACCTGGGAATCGAACCCAGGACCTTGTGCTCAGCAGTAGCCCTTGCAATCACTAGAGCAGGGGTTCCCAAACTTATTTTGTCTACTGCCCACTTTAAGAATAATTTTTTTTTTTTAAATAAACCATTTTTTATTTTAAATAAACCATTTTTCCACCTACTTAAAAACCACTATAACTTCAAATCAAATTAATTATTGTGAGCATAGATCATTAGCTCATAGATCATTAGCGGAGAGTTAAACATTTTCTGGGTCTCTTACTGCCCCCCTTTAGGCCTGCAGCGCCCACAAGGGGGCGTTATCACCCACTTTGGGAAAGGCTGCACTAGAGCAATGAGATAGTTGTAGAAGACAATAGTTATAGCTCATAGTGGTCTTTAATACTTCCATTCTCCCAAGACCAAGTATGAGGACAAATACTTTTACTAGCAGCTCAGAAAAGCAACACAAATTGTTATCAGCACTTCACTTGTATGTTTAGCAAATTACTCATACTGTTCAGGCAACAATTACATCGAGCCTTTTCAGGGAAAACATCGTAAGCACCAGAAATCACAAAACTATTTTTTCCTCATAACCTCTTAATTAGACAGTTCTACATCTTGTTGCGATTGCTCTTAAATTTTATTTTAAATTTACACAACTTTATTGTTGTAAGAAGTTATCATCGTAAATGACAACATCGTTAAATATGAAAGAAAAAACACTTCTGTAAAAAGTGCAAATAGTCGCTTACGATGTTCTTCCTGAAAAGGCTCGACATATTGCGTACATAAATAAATGGAGAACATTAAAATAACCCCTTTACTCATGTTTGCTGATTATTTTTATTGTTAGATGGGAACTTCATGATAATAATTTAATGTCAATGTCATTTTATGGGCTTCAGCCGTTGGTCGAACAAATTGAGCATTCCCAAAATAGTGACTCGAAAACTTCACTACGTACATTACGACAGCACTTAGTAGGTAGATATTTTTTGATTCTAATGCACAACGGCGTTAAGATAAAATAAGTAATATCACGTAAATAGGGAGGAATCGCAAATGTCACAATTGTCCTGTTAATCCATCTGTAATCACGCTGCAACGAATTGGAAAACAAAAACGTGGAACTGAGTAGGTAACTGTTATTTATTTCTACAATTTTAAATAGAAAAATACTAAGTCCCTCAACTTGAATACACCAGCTAAGAATTTAAATAATCCCTAATGTCTTTTGACCAGATAGATACCCGGTAAATATAATTATAAAATACTTACTTTCAGTCGCGTAAGATTTCCATCTCGTGCAGCGTTGAAAACGACTGTTTTGAAATCCATGATGGTTCTCTTTGCTTCGTAGAAAAACTCACAAAAACAGAATATCACTTCAGGAACAGCACTTTCTTCTGAATATAATCATTGAAAATACACTGTATCACGATAAAACAAAGCAACCAGTCAGTTTATTTCAAAACACTTCGACACTGCAAACTCAGTCGCTCAACAAACAGCTGCAGCGCGACGACGATCTGCCAATTCTGCCATAATCACAAATTAGTGTCAAAATGTGTACAATTCTGCCAATAATTAAAAAATAACCAAAGACAAAATAGTTTCACACTTTGCTTTTAAAACTGGTGACCGAGATTGGAATATAAGTCTTTTTAGCCACTTCTTCTAAAAGGAGGTTCTCAATAATTCGTCTGTTTACAGGATGGCTCGATTACAATGGCCTAAAACAATTTGGTACCACTGTACTTAACATCCAGCGCTTTTTATAGTAGCAAAGGAGAGGTCAAAAGTGGCATAATATTCCGAAGATTTTTAAACACTAACGTGAACCTTATTAGCAAGCTTATCCGATTATAGTTAAATATCACTTTTTAAGCACCTCTTTTTGTAAAAAAATAAAGCATGTTTCAGTACAAACAAAACACATATAGCTTTTATTTATTCATTTCTACGCAATATAGTTATTTTAAATGTGGCTAAAGTTTCCGTTTCTATTAAATACTTTGAGATTTTATTATAATTTTAGCTGCAGCTCCATGAAATTGAGACAAAAGATTCATTATCATGACAATGCAATATCATAACGTGTCGAAAAAAGGTCAAATCCATGTCAAATCTGTAAATGTCAGAATGACGTTGAAATAAAATATCCAATAGATGATACACAATGACACTGACACTGTCCTTGTCGTTGTCACGTCATTTTCCACAGGATTGCAAACTCTAAAAAAATATAAATAATGTTTATAGTTAGTGATGCATTTTATTTTTCAACACTCTTAGCTCGAGCCCCACCGTCCCTGAATCGGAGCCGCTTGTCACAATACCGTCAAGCCCCACCGTCCCCGGTTCGGGGACGGTGACTCGCGCGGTTCAAATCTCTATTTTTACTTCTAATTAATGGTTAAGGAGTTCTCCTGGCATCAGCTCCACTTCACCATATGCATTGTGACGAGCATAAATTACTTAGCCATATTATAGTAATCGAATTGCAACCCGTGAAATACTTATTATTGAGTAGTTCCGGTGGCCATCTGTGGTCTTCACCATCAGTTCCACATCACCAAATGGTGCTTTCCGAGAGCAAATGCACGAGTTACTATAAAAAATACCCAAATCACTGTTGGTATGCAGGGATCCCATTATCAGATCCTGACCTGATGACAATGGGACTACCTGGGAAGTATACCCTTTCAAACAAAAAAAAAATTGTTATCGGTCCAGCCATCTTTGAGTAATCGGGGAACACGCATAAAAAAAATTCTCCTCCTTTTTTGAAGTCGGTTAAAACTATTTGCGTAGTTTAGAAGTACAACGTGGTCACGTGGGCAGATACGAATTGTGACTTATAATGTGTAATAAATAAAGATAATATGTAACCAATATGTCTGACTTTACTTATGCGTTACTCGACCTTTTTATAATAATGTATACATAAACTCACGCCTTCTTCCCATGGGGGTAGGCAGAAACTACAGAACGCCACCTGCTACGATCCTTACATACTCCTTTTGCCTCGTTTACATTCATACATCTGGTCATACACGCACGCCGGTTGCGAGTACTACGCACCTGACCTTTCTGAAAAACATCACCAATAAGATCACTATATCCTAGGGCGTCCGTCCCCTTCCGGCATTTCCATTCACACCTGCCGTGTAAATATCTTTTGTTAGTCGACTTTCATTCATCCTCTCAATATGACCAAACCATCTAAGCATACTCTTTTCATATTATATCATTCCTCAGTCTATCATTTATAGTCACACCACACATGCTTCGCAAGGAACGCATTTCCACAGCATTTATTCTACTTTCATGCTTCTTTTGCCACACCCAACATTCACTTCCATACATAAGCGTAGGCACCAGCACACCATTGTGAACAGCCAGTCGGGCCTTTTTGGACATGAACTGGTTGGTCACAACCGCTTGTATAGCACCATCCACTTTATTTTCCGCATTTACTCTCCTTTCCACATCTTCATCTCTTTCCATCCCTTGTAAACGACTCCGCAAATATACAAACTCACTTACTTGCTCCACACTTTTATCATTTATTTTCACATCACACATCAATACGTCCTTTTCTCTTTCAAACACCATGACCTTCGTCTTATTCACATTTAATGCTTATAACCGTTCTGTAATAGCGCAAGTCAACACACATAAGCAAAGCCCTCTATAGTTACTTTACTCTTTGAACAAAACCATACATTATTGTTATGGTGGTTTTTAGCAAGCGTGTGGTTGTGCGTGTGGTGCCCGGCATAAGCGGAAACACAACGGCTGCCCAACTACCAACCTATATCAATCTGCCTAGCCTTTTCCCAACTATGTTGGGGTCGGCTTCCAGTCTAACCGGATGCAGCTGAATACCAGTATTTTACATGGAGCGACTGCCTATCTGACCTCCACAACCCAGTAACTGGGTAATACGATACCCCTTGGTAAGACTGGTTGTCAGACTTTCGGGCTTCTGACGACCCGTAACGACTGTCAAAGATTTACGAATGACAGCCGGGACCAACGGCTTAACGTGCTTTCCGAGGCACGGAGGAGTCTCGGTATGTAAAGATGGTCACCCATCCACGGACAACCCCGGCAAGCGTAGCTTAACCTGATGGATCGACCCGTGCGGCTGTTTTTTTTTTTTTTGTGGCTTCGCACGGTTTGTGCATTTAGCCAATGTCACGTTTAGATGAAACGGAAGTATATATCTCTCAAGTCTATATACCTCAGCGGTTAAAAAGATTAATTAAAACGGGATATAGAGTAGGACGATATAGGATCCGTATTTACGAATGTGATGATACCATGATGATTAATGAGCAAATTACAATGACGAAAAATTATAACTTAATATTATTTATTTATTTATTTATTTATTTATTTAAACTTTTCACACTTAAAAAAAGTACAAAGGCGGACTTAATGCCTTAGGCATTCTCTACCAGTCAACCAAGGGTGGTGAAGAGATTAGATGGCAGGTGCTCTGTTAGAAATGGAACAATTTGTACATAAATAAGTCATAAACTTATAATACACATACATACATATTTACTATAATATATACCTATATTATATACATATATTATATATAAATTCAAGAGAGAGAGGTTTTGAGATGACTCTACGCTATTTATTTTGAAAATAACTCCGCAATCTCCGCTTAAATGCATACCGACTGGTGGCCATCCTGATGTCAAGAGGTAGCGCATTCCAAAGAAGAATGGACTGAAAATGAAAGGAAGAATGAACAAAGTCAGAAGTATGAGAAGGACAGAGTAGGAGAAGATTGTTAGAAGAACGAAGATTCTTAGCGTGTGAAGAACATAGATATTGGAAGTGAGACACTAGATAAGAAGGAGGAGTGGGAGAGTTAAGAAGGGAGAAAAGCGTGGTCAAAGCACGCAAATTTCTTCTCTGGCGAATGGGCATCCATTTGAGCTCAGACCTGTAGCTCGACACATGGTCATATTTTCTGAGGTTGAATATGAACCGGATACAATTGTTAAGCAGTCTGTCAAGCTTATCCAGCAACACCGCATTCAAGTCAAAGTAGCACACGTCACCATAGTCAATGATAGGGAAAATCAAAGTCTGCACAAGCATAGTTTTCGTCTTAGCGGGCAAAAAGTTTCTCAGACGATACAGAGATCGTAGAGTACCGTTGACCCTTTGACTAACATTAGAGACCTGGCGCTGCCAGCTAAGCGTCGAGTCAAGATGCAAACCGAGATCTTTCACAGTAGGGGTAATGGGTATGACGGTACCATTGAAAATGAGAGGAGGAAGAGAGCTAAGCGTCACCCTACCCATCATGCGCGAGCTTCCAATTACAATGGCCTGACACTTTGAGGGGTTCACTGATACCCCAAAACTATCAGACCACTTTTTGATTGCATCTAAGTCTCGGTTTACATCTGCTACAGCATCCAATAAACCTTCCACCCGCGCAGCTGTATACAATTGAAGATCATCGGCATAAAGATGATACGAACACCGAAGACAGTGAGTTATAAAATTAATGAAGATGGAGAATAACAATGGAGAAAGAATACCACCTTGTGGAACACCAGCATCCAGGTCACGCCAACTCGAAGAGCTCTCATCAACGCGAACCGACTGCCGGCGTCCCCGAAGATAAGAAGAGAACCATTCCAGAACCTCGGACGAAACCATGAGATGAGAGAGCATAGCAAGGAGAATATCGTGGCTGACAGCGTTAAAGGCATTGGAGAAATCAATTAAAACCAAAACAGTAACCTTAGTATCCTCCATCGCTTCTCTAACGTCACCAGTCACTTTAAGGAGAGCGGAAGCTGTACTATGCCCAGGCCTGAATCCAGACTGAAACGAGCTAACAAGGTTGTTCCGGTGAACAAACCCCGTAAACTGTCTGTGAACGCAGGCCTCAAGCACTTTAGACAGGAATGGGAGAATGGAAATGGGTCGAAAGTGAGTGGGCAGGGAGGGGTTTGAAACTTTAGGAAGCGGGCGGACATAGGCCATACGCCAAAGGGATGGGAATTGTCCGGAATCAAGAGAAAAGTTTATGATGTGGGTAATCGGAGGAAGTAGGGTATCGAGGATCCAAACGACCATACTACGACTGATGCCGTCATCCCCCACAGCCTTGGATTTTATGGACAGGATGGTCTTTTTAATTTCGTCCAAGGTGACCGGAGAGAAGTGAAATGGTTCTATGATGGGACTAGCTAAGCCAGTAATGAAATTGACCGTCTGGGACAACATTTGGGAATCCAAATGACAAGTGGTTGTGAAGTGACGGTTGATATCATCAAGGCCAATTGTATTAGGAAAATCCACATGACGTGGTTTGCCGATACCAAGAGTACCAAGGAACTTCCAGATATCAGCAGGTGAAGAAGAAGATATGTTCTCGAGAATATGGCGGCGCTTAGCGTTACGTATCATCTGATTACACCGATTTCTAGCAACTTTGAAAAAGTTCCGATTTGCTTCACAGCGATCCTTTTTAAATTTATGAAAGGCCCGATCCCTGCGCCTCATCGCCATTCGAACCCCGGTCGTCATCCAAGGAGCAGGAGGACGCCGAAGTTTAATTTTTTTAACAGGAGCATGTCTGTCGTATAGAGCAAGGACCGCCCGATTGAAAATGCGCAGTTTATCGTCTACAGCTGTCGCCGCTGCCAAGTGATCCCAACTGATATCTGACGCATCCTGACGAAGCTTCTCAATGTCCATGCGCGCAAAACTCCGCATGTGCAGAACTTTTGGGACAGGTTTAGGCGGTTTTAGGACATAGGAGAGGAGAATGAGGTCATGTTGGGAAAATCCAGGAGCGGGACACTGACCATGATAGGGAACTAGGGAGGGAGTGGACGTGAGAATTAAGTCGAGCCAAGTGTCATCGCCTGAGGTATTGAAATGGGTAGGTTGCAGTGGAAGTATATAGAGACTGACGGACTCAATGATGTGAAGGAGTTTACGGGATCGAGGGGTGCGGTGAGCAAGGTCAGTGTTGAAATCGCCCATGATGACGCAATGTGCATACTCTGACCCCACGGACTCTAGCGCCAGTTCGAGCTCGGAAAAATAGTCAACGGCGGGTGGACAATAGACAACCCCAAGAAGGGTCTTGACGCCTTTGACGTAGATTTCTAAAAAGAGGTACTCGGCGGAGGCATGGTACTGTGAGAGGGATGAGGCAACGATTTTGAAAGGGAAATCGCTACGAAGATAGATAGCTACACCACCCCCTCCCTTTCCAATTCTGTCATTGCGGATAAGAGTGAAACCTGGAAGAGAGTAGGTGGTGGAGAGAAGATGAGGTTTGAGCCAACTCTCAGAAACCAGAACGGCATGGGCATTGGCGCCGGTAAAGGTGTCCAACAGATCACTGTAGTGACTTGGGACACTCTGCGCATTTATGTGGCAGACATTAAATAAGTGGCCTTTTTGTTGGCTGAAGCTCCGACGCACAAAGTCACCAATGGTATCAGTCAAGGAGCTAAAACTTGCATTTACAGATGAGCTAGAGGAATCAATGGCAGAGTAAAAAGAATCATCATCAGATGTCATAAAATACAAATACAATTAATATTAATAATAATAATATAAATAACTGCTAAATATGTAAATAAACTAAAAGTAGCTAATATTGCTTTCGCTTTAGGTGCAACAACCACTATCTGTGCACCACCCACCAGCAGTACCAGTATAGACGTACATGGATCTCTTGACGCGTGGCCAAAATCGGAACTAAGGTGTATTGTTTCGAAAAACGTTAAAGTTTATTCAAGCGCCAAAAGATCCCTGCAGCACTGTACAGAAGTAACAATACTAAACAGGAAAAAACATGAATTAAGAATAGGATACAGTATCACAAACATAAACTTAAGAAATGAACAAATAAAGAACAAAATTATATACTTAATGACAAAGTTACATGAGCAAAAACGGAACGTAAATTACGAAACTGAACACAAGAATGTGGAACAAGGAAAATAGGACGTCATAGACAAATTCAAGATTGACAGGTGACAGTAACAAGTAATGACGAAACAATTTAATATTTTAGTAACACAAACAATACGCAAATTACCGGCAGAATGTGATTTTAGTAGTTTTGAGGTAAAAAAAAGAAAAAGTAAGCAGGTAGACATGTACGATAACCATAATAATGGCATGAACTGACGTCCCAAGCACAAAAAACTGTTAAGTTGGAGAACCGCACAAACAGGTTGCAAGCATTTAGATTTTACGCACTCCACTATCCGGCTTGCCTCCAGTACCAGCGGATGATTCGCCGGTCTTCTTAGGGTACTTAGCCAACAAGGGATTGAGTTCCTCCAGAGTACAAATCTTATGCCGTGTTCCATCGGGGGATCTAATGACAATAATGCCATCCTGAGTCCAGCATGCCGGCATCCCGAAGTGCAGGCGTGCCCTGCTGAATACGGTTTGCCTAGACCTAGTCAAGAACTCCTTGACTGTGACCGTAGAACCCTTCAATGCAGACTTTGCCTTCCAAACAGTGGATTTCAGGTCATTTAAAGTAATAAATGAGACTATACATTTATATACAGGAAAGTTATTTGTACAAAGTAAAGCAAGTATAGAGGTAGGAAAAGGAGTACGAAGGGACAAGAGGTTACTGAGAAAGGAAGAACGGTCATATAGGGGACAGGAGAAAAAAATATGATTTAAGTCGCCTACCTCTGTGCCACACAAGCAAATAGGGTCGTCTATGATATTCAGTTTGGCAAGATGGGATGGAGAGCAAACATGACCCAGTCTCATCCGTATTAGAATGGAGGTCTCCATCTTGCCAAACTTTGCCCTGCCAAACCACGGTTTTTCCGGAACGTTGGGTTGAATAGTAGAAAAATAACGGCCCTTCAATTTGCTTCCGACATCCCAAGCTACCTTCCAGGTGTCCCGAAGAAAAGTCTTTGGTAACTTCACCAGGTCAATATTAAAATTCATATATGGAACTAAGTCCCTACACTGCACCGCATCACCGGCAAGTGTGTCAGCCATTTCATTGCCATGGATTCCAGCATGGGCCGGAATCCACGCAAATTGCAGTGTATTGCCCTCAGAGATGGTTCTGAAGGCAAATTCCCTTATTAAGTAAATGACAGGAAACTGCGATTGCGAATTGTGTTCGAAAGGGGATTTGTTGATGGCCAGAAGAGCACTTTGTGAATCAGTAAAAATAATGTTTTTTTTTGAGTTTTAAAACACGAGTGTATTCTATGGCTTTTAAGATGCCGAAACATTCCCCCGTAAAGACGGAAGTTTCCGGGGGCAGTTTTATTTTTTGTACAATATTGTATTGAGAATGGTAAGTACCTATCCCAACACAATCCGTTGGAGAACGCTTGGCAGCATCCGTAAATACATGATGGTACTCTAAGTGTTCAGCCCGAAAATGATTAAAACTTAAATGACAATCGGGATCTGATTTACTAACACAGTATTTTATGGTGGGGCTGAATTGTAAACTCTCATAACCACTGCTAAATAGGGGAAGTTTATTGGAACGGTGAATAGGAGAAGAAAGAGAAAGGAATTTCTCTTTCTTCTCCTAGTTATTATTTTTTTTTTAGCTTCGCACGGTTTGATTTAGCCACGAGCTCCTCTACCAACTACCAACCTAATGAATGTTAAAATATCAACTGATATTCTCGGTTTACTGAACGAGACCAAGAAAGTCTATGACTCACAAACCAGTAATGTACAGCGTATAAATATGACGACGTTTAACAATTTCGAGAATGCCATTCTTGTGATGAATGATGATGGATGACATGACAGCCGAACAAAAATTACGGCGTGGATTTATGGTTAAAAAATTTGCGAAAATCTGTTCTGTTTCTCGAAATAAATATTATATTACAATTAACCGCGTTATTTGCATGGTGATTGATAATTGTACTTATAAGTTTTAAATGTCAATATAATGACCGATAATTCAAAAGTTTCGAGGCAAAGTTTGTGCATATCATTGTCGTTAGCGCGTAAGTCGGGCTCTCCGGTGTTTGGTGTGTTATAGCAGCGGTGGACAGTGTTATAGGAGATGGTGCCGATGGTGTTAGCAAACGGATCGAAAGAGAACTATATTTGATTGTGTATACTGGAGATATTGCAGTAGATTTTTGTTAAGATGTATCCAACAGCTACGCGGCACCCGGCGGCCGCGGTAAGGGTTTGTGTTGTTTTTCTATCTTTCACTGGCTTTCAACTTCATATTATTCTATTATAGCAGAAGTTTATCACTTCAAAGTTGCTTGCTGAAGTAGATTCTGCCTTAGACCCTATTATTGTTTGTCACTGTTTGTTCAGGGACCTCAGCCGCCAGCAGGACCTATCAAATTTACAATAGCAGACACATTAGAGCGTATAAAAGAGGAATTTAACTTTCTACAAGCTCAGTACCATACGTAAGTACATGTCTTATTTACATTGCTAACCTATTCTAATTTGATCTGTTGTATCCTAAATCATTATCTTATCTTGAGATTAAGTTACAATTCATTGTTTACAGTTTGAAATTGGAATGTGAGAAACTGGCCAGTGAGAAGACGGAAATGCAGAGGCATTATGTTATGGTAATTAAACTTTTATGTAGCCGAAGATAAAGAAAGTTTATTTGTGAGCAAATATCACTGTTAAGTCAGAAATAAATAAGGATAGGAGAGAAACTAAGATAATAATTGTTCAAATATTGAATGTTTGGGCTAGATAACAATGTAGGCTAAGCTTAGTTGTTCTTAAATAGTTATTATTGAACATGTCGTGAAATTAAGTCAATATAGAAACTTTGTCACTGATAAGCAGTATTAATTTATTGTTCTTTCCTATGTTGTTAATAATATCTTGATTATTTTTCAATATTTTAACTTATGGTGATTGAGTAAGCTTAATTTCAACTGCAATTATACGACAATCACACTTTTCATTATTTTAAATGGTTGCTACATTACATTTTGATCATTGGTGTCAGTTTTTAGTCACACAATCTTAAAAATTTTCAATTCTTTTATTGCTTGTTACCTATACCTTTAACTGTCATGATAAGAGATGCAATTGAATTTCTATTGTTACCAACAACTAGCCGATCGACCCGCAGCTGAGGGGCTATGGCTGATGATGGGGCTGTGTGACCTAGATTCTTAACCATAAACAATAACTTAGTGTTTAAAATACAAAATATGTAGGCCATTTTTTATTAGGAAAATTAAGATAATAATAGGAATAAAGGTGATAATTATTTGCCTATTTTTGTGCAATAATGAACCCAATTAGTTGTTATACTTATATCAGTTTGATGAAATCGAAGGGACATTAGTCTTGAATGTTATCAGACACTTAAGATGTGACCCCTGAGGTACCACAACAAGGTTAATTTAGCAACAGACTCATCGGACAATCTACCAGTTCTCTTATGTGAAGAATAATGTAAATAATTATTTCTTTTTCTCTTACAGTATTATGAAATGTCATATGGACTCAATGTGGAGATGCATAAACAGGTAAATGACAAACTCAAATCCAAAAACTTACACTGTATGTATGTATTCTATTTGTAACAATATTATAATAGAATATTTTTATGTATTTTCAGACAGAAATAGCAAAGAGACTAAGCGCTATTATAGGGCAGGTGCTCCCGTTCCTAGCACAGGAGCATCAGCAACAAGTGGCATCTGCAGTGGAAAGAGCTAAACAAGTCACCATGTCTGAACTTAATGCCATCATTGGGGTAAGCTACTTTACATGCCACAGTAGATAACATATCTTAACTTTAAAAAAATGCAACTAATTATAAAAATATTTATTCATCCTAAAGGCTTGTATAGTGTTATGAATAATATCATTAATTTAGACCATTGATTATTTTGCTTATTTATTTTATTTAGTTTTTATAAACCTAGGATAAATTGTTATCCACACATAAAAATGTATCTATCAATCTAAATAAATGCTATGGATTAGTTTCTAAATTAAATTTTGTATATTTTATGCAAATTTCCAAAATGATGTGAACAACAATGTTATTTCTTTGTGTTGAAATTTATGTTTAATAATGAATTTTTATAGTATTTTGATGCAATTTCTAATAAGAGAGCATACCAGTGCATTTGCTGCTGGTAATTTTTTTTTTTTTACCAAATATGGTTTTTTACCTCATAGCTAGAGCAATCAAGTTGTACTATTCAACTTTAGTCTAGATTGTGAAACCACAGATAAAATCCCCTACCTTCTAATTCAGATAAAGCGATGACTTGCATTCAGCTGCAAGCAAACTGATTAGTGCATTTAGTATTTAGTGAATTTAACTGTATTTTACAGTTCAGTTCCAGCCGTCATGCAAATTGCAATACCTAGTTATCGTATTACTGAATCCGCACTAAAGGGCGCCAACCTCCTACTTACTAAAGAACACATTATTGTTGTATAGCCTCTCACGCACGAGGTTGTGGGTTCAAATCCAAGCAAGTACCAATGTGACTTTTCCAATTCATATGTACTTTCTGAGTTTATCTTGGACATTATTGACATTGGTGAAGGGAAAAACATAGTGAGGAAACCTGGACTTATAGTTAAATATAAGTTTGAAATCGCCAACCAGTCTTGAGCATGTGTGGCAATCAATGCTCATGCCTTCTCTATATGAGAAGAGGCCTTTGCCCTGCAGTGGGACAGTAATAGGCTGGTATTATTATTATAAAGTTAGGAGCAGATATACTATCCATTAATGATTCGTGACAGTGTAGAAAATAATATACTAACCTCCTTATTTATAAATATTGCTTAAAGTTAAATGATGTTTAAACGTCACAAAATCTATGGATAACCAGTCGTTAAACTTTACTTAACTTTAAGCAATGTTTATGAATAAGGGGGTAAGTGTACATACTGTACCATTTTGATAGCCTATCCCATACATTTAATTAATAATCTAGTTAGTAACAAAGAAGCATAATGCCACGTCTCATATCCACAAGGCAGTTGTTAGTGAGAGTAGGTTATTAACAACAGCATATATATTGTTAACGTTGTCCGCAGCAACAACAACAGCAGGGGCTGCAGCAACTGCTTGTAAGTCAAGATATACAGTGCTTGGTACATTGATATATGTTGTGATTAACATTTTGCATTACTTTTTGTTGCCACTTTGATTTCTTTTCAAATTACATCACAAAATTTCTCATTAGCTTTTGCATTCTCATGTCATTATGCATTTGTACTGTAGTATTCATTATACTATGAGCCTAAAACATACATCCAGTATTTTTGATGAGAAATTTGAGGAACAGAGTGGATATTAATATTTTTCATAATTTAATCATTTTCACTGCATCTGATAAACCAAAGGCAGGTGGAAGTTTATTCTAAAAGGGACAGAAGATATTTCTTCAAGTATTGAACCAATTTAGCCTTGTTGTTTTATTTTACATCAGTTATACTTCCATTATCATAATGTATTATGGTACTCATGCATGGTCGATTTGCGTGGTTTTCGAAATTTGGGATATCATCTATCTCATGTTTTCAGAAATGGAACTGACTCTTCTTAATTCAACATACGAAGTATTCTTAATAGTTAAGAATATTCCAACAATCATGGCTTCAAACAGCTCAACATACAACTATAATCATAATCATCTTAGTCGTCATACACCTTGATTGCTGTAATGCAATCAAATGCAAAAATTAATCGCAATAAAGCGGTACCAATCAAGAGAATGCACAAGCTAACATAATCACAAGCGGACGTTTAACATAAGTTATGTCACAGTAATTGGAAAAACTAATTGGACTTGAATGTTTTATAATCACACCTCCTAACTTCACGTTTCCATTGTATGCAAGCACACAAGTCGCGCGTAGGTGTTGCACCCAACATGCAATAATTAGTGCTTTATGATGTGTACGCCATATTTATATTATACATTGTTTTTTAATTTCTCATTATAATGACGAATGAGATTTACGCATCGTTGCTAATAAATCATTTTGTTTAGTTGTTTTGCTACCAACATGATTGAATCAATCTGTGTTCAACATGCTGGTAACAAAGTATGCAAAAATCATACCATCGTTGTTTTAATGCTATGTTAATGTATCTATTTATAATTCTCATATCTAAACTTGAAATAGAAAATTATACCCTTGAAAGAGTTTGTAAATTAAAATTAGCATATTTAAGTGTAATTACTTTGTAATAAATCAATCTATTAGGTAACACAAGCTAATTAGCTATCATAATTATTTTATTAGTAGTTTTTGCTGAGATTTTAATTAATTTTATGCGCACGCTTGCATAATTAATTGGAAATATAATTCCTGTGTCTAAAATAAAAGTATAAATAGTGAGTTCTAATAGATTCTTGCTTCATCTTTGTGTTAACATATTTATTTAATTGCTCTATATTTATATGGTTATTATTTCACAGTCATTTGTGTTCATAGCATAATAGACGTAGCTGCAAATTAGAAAATGTTTGTGTAGAGATCTTACAAAGTGGGGAATTCTAGCTCACTGAAGCTAAGGTCCGGAATGATGACTTTAATAAACCATGCATATTTAGCTGGATTCTGAGTCCAATTCAGACAAAATATAGTTGTTGTGGATTGCCTTCACAGTGGGAAGCCATCACATCTTAGACTTGTGCCCGATTATAAATTGGAGAAGGGTCATATCTATTATTATTGATACTAAGCACTTGGAACCATTGACTTCAATCAGTTTTATAAACAGTCTGGGATACACGTAAACATGAATTTGAATCATTATTTCTTATACCTTAGGTTCTACCATCAACCAATAAAGCAAACATGACATGCTGGGTCGCCATTCTAACCCTTATCAGCAAATCTACTGGCAAATCTCAAGTTAGTTGATATGATTGGCGGACTGAACAGTTAGTTGATATGATTGGCAGACTGAACAGTTAGTTGATATGATTGGCGGACTGAACAGTTAGTTGATATGATTGGCAGACTGAACAGTTAGTTGATATGATTGGCAGACTGAACAGTTAGTTGATATGATTGGCGGACTGAACAGTTAGTTGATATGATTGGCAGACTGAACAGTTAGTTGATATGATTGGCGGACTGAACAGTTAGTTGATATGATTGGCGGACTGAACAGTTAGTTCATATGATTGGCGGACTGAACAGCCACAGAATCACTACTTGAGATTTGACAACAGAAACAATTTAAATAGACACTGCTCCACATATTTCTAAGTCACCCCTAATTGGTATTACATACTTACATAAAAAATAATCTTAGAACATCAACCCACCTTACTAATACTCAACAGAATACCTTTACTTTTTACAAGATAAATGTTTTTTGTAGCAGCAAATCCATGCGAGTGCGGGCCTGTCGCACGGTGTGGGGGGCGGGGGCCTGCTGGGCGCGGGTGGTCTGCTGTTCGTGCCCGGCGCCGGGCCCCCGCCCCCGCCGCATTTACCTCCGCCGGCGCATAAGGTGAGCCTTATTTGAATATTTAGATTTATTCCATTTAGGGCTGATTTTTCAATCGTCAGATAACTTTTATCTGTGGAATAAGTTTGACGTTTTGACTGCTTTTGTATAGAAAATATGTCAAACCGCCATATTTATTCCTCAGATAAAAGTTATCTGACGATTGAAAAATCAGCCCTTAATATAATAATATAATTGTTTATTTATAACGTTTACAATAAATACCTTAACAATTAAAATAGAGCACAGTTGCTTATTTGTCTGAACTAGGTTGAACCTGTGCTTCATCACTAGCAGGACTATTGGTGGGAATAAGTCCGATTCAGTTTTTGATGGATCAAAAATATTTGTTGATTTCTCACCAAAGAGAGTAGAGAGGTTTCTCTTATCATAGAATTCTCATTAAAACCGGGAGAGATACCTAAGTCTGATCTTGACTTGGCCTGTTTTTCGACTGGTGGGGTGTTACCTCAACAATTACCTTCTAATTGCAACTAGATTGCGTTTCATCGACGTTGATTGTTGACATCGACCGTTCAAAACGGTCCAATGTGGTGCATAGTAACTGGATTACGTCCATCGATCGACCATCGATTATGTTTTGAAGACCAATACCGACTGGTTGACGTCGACGACTGTAATCTAGTTGCCAGTTCTTGCACATTTAGGGTCGTTGGTTTAATACGTACTGCTTCTAAAATATAAATTTATTCCAGGTAGGTACATTGTCTTCACATATAATTAATGTATACAAAATATTGTAAAACATTTCTAAAAGAGAAACTATGGAGTTTCTTGCCCATTCTTCTTCATAGAATACTACCTTTTGGAAGGGACAACTAGAATTTTTTTTTTCTTGTAACTTAACTTTCTTGAACTTTTTTTTGGCGTTCAAAAGTGCATTGTATGTGCGTAATTGAAGTAATTGATTTGACTTTGAAATACTGCTTCTATACATAATTGTTTTTCTTCAGGTGGAGCTGCCCCCTCCCGCAGACATAAAGCCGCCCGTGCTGCCGGGTGGCGCGACGCCTGCCGCCCTGCTGCCCGGCCAGCCGCCGCCACGGGATGATGATCGACTCGGCTCTAGGGGGCTACAACAGGTAGGTCATATTCACATATTATTTTGAGTTGTCTCAGTGCCGCCGAGCCAGAAGACGGGCGCCGTCGTCGAAGGAGGGCTAGGAAACGCTGGAGTGATGGCTTAGAGGCGTTTATGGGGGATTGGCCGGAGAAGCCAACACACAGACACATTTCCGAGAGGAAAGCTGTGGGGGACGCCTTTGCCCAGCAGTGTGACAGGCTGAAAAAAAAGTGCCTCCGAACATCTAAATGTAGGTACGGCGGCACCGGTAACTAATCAACATTAAGCTATGTTGCGCTGTGCTGTGCTTAGCTAACCTAACTTTCTCGTGCATTTTGTTTATACAGAAAACTGACCTGCGCAAGGTTTCCTGAACGAGTCAGCTAGTATAGCGTAAATGTGGTAAGATCCGACATACAGGTGTATTAAGTAGGTACGAGCGAGATAGACGGAAGTCCGCCGTTGAGGACAAGGATTAGGTCCGAGTCAGCACTTATCGCGTAATCTCTGCTGTATTTCATACAAAGCGTGACCACACATGCATAGCCCGTTTTCTTTGTTTCTATGAGGAGTGAGGTAGACATATAGAACACAGCACAGCGCAGCGTAGCTTTATGTTGATTAGACAACTAAATGCTGCAATCAAATTTTTTCATAGTTTTTATGAGCCGTGTCTTTGTATTTTATACTTTTTAATCAAACAGTTCGTCATTTCTTTATCTAAAAAAGCAAAGGCGCTCAGTATCCCCTCACGAGCGTGAACAGAAATACCGGCCGCGGTCCCCGGTTGAACCCGAAGCTCTCGACGTGAAGCGACGGAAGGAGGAGAAGGTACTCGGCCATGTGAGTCTATGTAGTGTATGTGTCGGCTTCCAAAACATTCATGTTGCTTTTTGTCTTCTTTTTCTCTTTTGTTATGTTTGATTTAGGCGGTTGTTGCTCGGTTTAGATGATATATAATGAGGGTCTAATATTTTGCTGAGATGTCTCGTATTGTGGGGAGGACGGACACACGTAGTGGTTTCGTTTTTATTGCCTCCAGGGCGTGCCAAATGAGCACTAGAAATTTTGTGGTCACATTATCCCACTGTCTTTTCTAAACAGTATCAGTTTAAAGAAACAATGCTTACCTGTATTAAAATGCACCTTCTATTTCGGAATATATACTCCGCCTTATATTTTAGAGGATCTTAATAAAAATCCCACTCGTGCGGTCACCTCTAAAACGAGATTTTAATTTTTTGCTTAATTAAAAAAGCTAGGGTTTTTTTTATGAGGGATGTCTAATAAAATATTACCGTATCCATAATCATAATGTTTATAACAAATACAAATGGTCACAACTCAGCAAAAACCGTCTTCCAACTGCTTGTTTATTCAGATGCTTTATAAAATACGTTGCTGATAACGATGGCTGTAACAATACTTGTCAATTAATATTATTGCTGGTTCTTAAAGAAATAATGTTATCAATACCTTTATTAATTGTTTAATTACATTTCTAGGACAGCGACGCTGAGAAAAGTGACCAAGATCTTGTTGTTGATGTGGCAAATGAGGTAAGATGGTAACAACTCTGTTTTCTTTGTGTGCAAAGGATTTCAAGGCTCTGAATTTTATAATTTTGAGATGGTTTTCCTGTTTTCGTTTGCAGTGCATTGTGTCTTTCTAATTGATAGTTATTTAAATAAAGTGCACGTTTGTCAGATTATGTCTTGCATTCTATGCAATGTCCGACTACGGGAATGCTAATCAGTTTACAGACCAGTTTTTATTTACTACTGTCATAGACTAATTTACTGTGTACAAAATGTTGCGGAACAATAAAATGGCTGATCGCCAGGCATTCGAAGTGCATACATAAAGGGTTAGTTTTAACAGAGATCACCAAGCTTTTTTATATAGTTTGTTCTAACGACTTCGTAATGTAACGGCAGCAGGCATTGCTGCCAGTGTATGAAACAATAGACATAGTATAAGCACAATAAGCATAATCATACCCTATAATGTTCCCACTGCTGGGACACGCCTCCTCTGTGAGAGGAAGTGAGCCGTATGCTACCACGCGGGCCCAGTGCGGGTTGGTAGATGTCACATGTCTTTGAATAGACATAGTGATCCAAAACAAAAGTCGGATATGAAAAATTATTTTTGCATTTGGTAGCCCAATTCTCGAGGATAGATAAAGGCTATCGGTAAAACTAAGCGAAAACGAAGTAATAGCGCGGGCGAGCGATGCAACGCGACGGGTCGGGGGACGAGCAGTGGCGGTTTTCCAAGGGAGGTAAAGTAGGCAGCGCCTCACCATAATAAAACCCGACTACTTACTATGCGTACCTACTACCTACGTCATAATAAACAAACTTAGTGTACAGAATTCCTCATGAATCCTACCATCAGAACTGGATTTTGATAAAAATCGGACCAATCTGGTCCTTTCAAATAAAAAAATAATTTTCCAAATCGGTTTATAAATGACGGATTACTGAGATAACAAACAAACGTCCGTGTTTTGGTCACAGAAATTGATGTCTACCAATCAACATAATCGGTTCATTAGATTCGGAGCAAATTGGCTGTGACAGACAGACAGACAAACGAGTGATCCTATTAGGGTTCCGCTTTTTCATTTTGAGAACTACGGAACCCTTCATTGTGCGTGGTGCAATACGTACTTGGCCGGTTTTTTTTAATACATTTCAACAGACATTAAAAAAATCAATTACACAAATGTTTACCCAACAGCGTCCCCCTGTCAACGTCATTCGAGCGCCAACAGATCTTGTAGCTGTGTATACAATATTACGAGTACATGCTACAATTTCAACATTGTAGGAGGAGCGAGGGTCACCTAGCGTGCGCACGGACGGCGGCGAGCGAACAGAGAACGGCCCGCGACCTCCTTCGAGATCTGGCTCGTCCTCCAGTCGCTCCACGCCCAAGAGTTCCAAAGACGTGAGTTGGTTGCTTGCGGATTTTTTTCAGTATACAAGGTGTAATTTAAATAACTGATAACCTCTTAAGAGGTCATTGTACTCATTATTATGAAAAACTTTTACTATGGGAACAAACCTGAAATAGCGAATAAAAAAATCAGTTGTTCCCTACATTTTGACGAGTTATGCGAACACAAGTGGTTTCAGGAATATTTTTAAATTAAGACGAGGGTTGAATGAATGTTCTGATTGACAGATATTATGAACTTTTCTACCAACTTATCATTCAGTTTAGTGTGACTGTATAATATAATAATCCCACTGCAAGGTAAAGGCCTCTTCTCATATAGAGGTGAGTATTTGTCACCACTCTTGCTCATGATGGATTGGCGATTTCGGACTTGTAGCTAATAGAAACATAATATTGTGAAAATTTAATTTGAAAGTTGTTTTCTTAGTAAAACTATTATCAAGTCCACAGTGACAGTGAATGGTTCTACGGGACAAGTTACTTTAGGACACAAACAACATCTTGTTCAATCGACTAGTTTGGCAGAATATCGCCGGCGTTTAGTAATTCAGTGGTGACTCGACAGCATTTAATGCAAAAATATCATACTTTGTTCTAATTTAAAGTGCTCTTCAACTAGTGCCCTCTTTGCACTATAGTCTGTTTCAAAACTATCTGATGACAATGTAAACAAATGGATCAGAAAACGTACCTGTGGATGCCAATTTGTAGTGCCGCTTACAAATTGAGTGCTTTGATTTGATAATTCGAATACTTAAACCAGAAATTCTAATTTGAAATCACCCTGGTGACACTAGGTTTTATTGGACAATTGATGTTAATTTTATAACCTCAATTTTCGTCAATGAATTTTTAATTATACGATACCCCTTGGTAAGACTGTTTCCAGACTTTTGGGCTTCTGACTACCCGTTACGACTGTCAAAGATGCACGAAATCTAGCCGTGACTAACGGCTTAACATAGGTACCAAGGTGTGTAAAGATGGTTACCCATCCGCGGACCAACCGCGGCAAGCGTAGCTTATCCTGATCGATTTCCCCCTTTACACTCCAATATATTCCTGTAACTATCTCAGGAAAAGCCAGGCACCCCGGGCGGCAAGCTGCCCCGCGCGCCGACGCCGACGGGCGCGGGCGGCGCGCGCGCGTACGGCTTCCCCGCCTACGCCGCCTACCGCGCCGCCGCGCCCGCGCCGCCGCACCCCATGCACTACGACCAGCATCACAGAACCAACGGGATCGCGCCCGCTAAGCCGTGAGTACATTTTGAATTAAGTATTTTTGAATTAGAAAGAAAGATGTGGATGTAGTGACAAACATTGAAATGGTTTGGTCGTGTTGAGTGAATGAACGAAAGGCGACTAACAACAGGTATTTACAAGGCAGATGTTAGTAGAACGCCGGGAGGGGACGCCGTAGAAGAACATCATCATCATCATCATGTCAGCCGAAAGACGTCCACTACTGGACATAGGCCTCCCCCAAGCACCGCCACTTAGACCGGTTCTGTGCATCCCGCATCCGGTGGATTCCTTAGAACATAATATAATGACCTTATTGGTGATGTTCTTAGTACTCGCACGGCGTGCGTGTATGATCAGATGTATGAACGTAAACTAAGCTAAAGGATTATGTACGGATCGTAGCAGGTGGCGTTGTGTAGTTTCTACCTACCCCTATGTGTATAAAGGTGACGCATAAAGACAAAAATAAATAAATAAAGCACACAAACAAAGAGAACAAGTTGGGGGAAAAATATGCGCATTAGTCTTGGGTTCAATTCCCAGGTCGGGCAAAGTGTTATTGAGTATTACTATTAGGAATTTTCCCAATAGCAGCCTGGACTCTGAATCTGTGCCTGGTTGGTAATAATAAACTCGCCCCGTATTACATGGAGCTTAAACATAACTGGCGAAATGTGGGTGGCATGTTACACCAAACCCTACCCTTCGGGTGTGTAGGCGTGATGTTACGTTTATTATATTTTTAGATCGATTTCAATTACTCTACTATCATTTCATTGTCATTTTAGAAGAATTGTAAGATGAAAGATTCTATTAATATTAAGGTTCGTCGAATCTAAAAATATTAAGAAAAACTTCATAAAAATTTTTGATCGCCATAGAATTCAAACTTTGTCTTGTATGACATACAATTTGTTGTTCAAAACCTTGATAATTATTTCAGACAAGTCCTGTGCCCCATAGGATTTCCCTTCGGCAAAATTGACGACCAAATTTGTTTGTAATTGATTTGTTTGTTCGTGATTTTTCAAAAATCCTTCCTTAGTGCTCACTTGAGCTATATTAGAAACTCTTGTGCAAATTTTCGGCTTAGACTGTGCATTGGCTGTCAGTGTATGAATGAATAAATTTATAATTTTTATTAAGTAAATTCTGAACTCAAATATAATGCCAATCTGCCGAACAAAACATTGCCGCCATATTAATATATTACTTTTTCTCATCAGTCAACTACAGCATGTTCCAACCGACAGGGCCTACTCGTACCACTCGTGCGGTGGGCCCCTCCTGGCCGTGGGGTTCCCGGCGGACGCGCTGGGCGGGCCCGGGGTCCCGCGCGGGGCCCGGGCTGTGGCCGCGTTACCTCACGGCGAAGTTGTCTGTGCAGTGGCGTTGTCTCTTTCTGGGAGCTCGAGACATGCGTATACAGGGGGGAAAGGATGTGTTAAGTTATGGGATATTAGCAACCCAGGGTCGCCGGCTGCGTTGGAGCCGTTGTCGCAGCTTGATTGTTTGGTGAGTTTAAACTTTCTTTCTTGTGTTAATGCTTGGGAACTGATAGTTTTAAATGGACGCGGTATATTCTGCCGTGTTACCGAAAAAGGGCACAACTAACATTTTTTGTCAAAATGAGTTATATATATATTCGGAATCAGGAAAAAATGCCTATCTGCCTGATTTTTTGTGGATTTTTAGCTACAAAATAAACAGAGATAGCATAAGCTTAAAGGGCACAACTGAAAAGGGTACAAGCATTACTGTGAAACTGATCCTCAAACGCATCATAATCATCATCATCATGCATCTTATGGATTTTACAGAAAACTTGTAAGAACACTTAACATCTCATTTACAAAATTAGGCCAAGAAGAATGTGAGATATGTGAAAAATTTATCATACACAACCCTCAGCGAGAAATGATTAGGCACAGACATTGCCAGGAGTGTAAAAGTTACGAAGAACACCGTGAGAGGTATATTTTAGCTCGAAAAAAATATGAAGATGACGCTGATGATCAGACTCAGAAGAAGAATAACCCTGACACCCTCATTTTTGCTGTAGATTTAGAAAAGGTAATAATGTTACCCCGTATGGAGGAGTTCAAAACAGTGATGTTTTGTCCGTGTCTTATTGTTTTCAACCAAAGTTTTGTGCCAATTGGCTATAAACATGTACATGACATGGGTCTTACATTTGCAGCCCTATGGCATGAAGCCATATCAGGCCGAAAAAAAGAGGACATCATTAGCTGCTTTGGGGCCTTTTTCAAACAAAACCGAGATCTTAAACATATAATTCTGTGGCTGGATAACTGTGCAGCACAGAATAAAAACTGGTCTCTTTATTCATATCTCGTATATTTAGTAAATTCTGCAGAAGTTAACTTTGAATCCGTAACTTTACGCTACTTGGAGACCGGTCATACATTTATGGCTGCAGATGAATTCCATCACAGAGTGGAACGATCTTTGAAAACAAAAAAGCGTATCTACGACTTTGAAGACTTTTGTAAAGCTGTATCTGATACTGGCTTTCGCACCATGGTACAGAAGATGGGAGTTCAAGACTTTTATGATTATGAAGACTGCTCTTCGACGTATAAATACGTATACGTAATATATAATACGTATACGTCGCTCACTGTACAGAGTGAAATAAATGCAGCAATACACAAACTACAGTCAAAAATTACGCAAACAACAGAAGCCTTACTTTTGGAACAGGCATCAATAAATACTAACATAGTAAACGTAAACGAAAAGATACGAAAACTGGAAATTGAAAACGACAAGCTCAAGAAAGAAATAGAAAAGATACAAAACCAAGGTACACTAAAAGACGACAACACAAAAAGATTTGTTATTTACGGACTAAATGAGTACTATCGGGAAACTGAAAGAGATCTTGAGGACAGAATAATATACGCATTCCAAGACACGCTGAACATTGACCTAACTGGTTATATTGAAGAATTACACCGCATAGGTAGAAATGGACTAAAACGCCCAATACAAATAGAGCTCATCAGCAAAAGAATGACGAAGTATATCATGACACAGGCAAGATTTTTGAAAGGGCAAGGACTTCATATTTCAGAATATCTCGATTCGGACGCATTGCATGAAAGAAGAAAATATAGAGAAGAACGAAATCGATCGCGAGGAAACAACGAAAATGCATCAGCAAACTCATTCATGAGTCACTCCCAGTCTGCGTCACAGACCACACCTGCTAGTCCGCAGCGTAGAACTAGCCACGGTGATGTAAGCCGCAAACAAGCCGAAGACCATACTTTTCGACTTTAAAATATTCGTACAAAACGTGCAAAGTCTCAAAAACAAAACCCATATTCTTGAGAGCCTACTAGATAATGAACTCTACAATGTAGTCTGCCTTACCGAGACATGGATTAGAAACCATCAAAAAGAACTAATTACAGTCAATGGATACGAGCTAAGTTCAGCTTTCTGTCGACAAAACCACCGAGGCGGTGGAGCGGCCATTCTGACACGAACAGGATTGAACTGCAAAGAACTACCCGACATTACCCAGCTATCCGTTGAATTTGTTGTGGAATGTTGCGCCATAGAAATTAAGTCGCCAAAACTAATTATTATTGTTATATACAGGCCCGATCGAAATATAGAACAGTTCTTTAACTTTTTAAATCAACTTCTGAAGCTCATTACACTGAAGTACAAAAACAAACGCCTTATAATTACCGGAGATTTTAACTTGGATTACTTAAAAAAAGCAAAGGAATACCAGAGACTTAACAATATCATGACAGAACTAAACCTACACCAAATCATCAAAACTCCTACAAGAACCACAAAATCAACATCGACTTGTATAGATCTTTTATTTGCAGATAATAGTAGCATAGAATTTCAAATAACTGTTGATAATAATGGTATCTCTGATCACAGAAGCTTAATATACAGCCTTAAGAACGAGGAAACGCAAGTTCTTAAAAGGATACCCTACGTTACTAAAAGAATCTTTAACAATATTAATATGACAAATTTCCAATCAGCACTAAATAAAATAAACTGGAATGACATTTTTTATCAAAACTTGGACATAAATAAAACTTATAATAGACTTCATGGCATTTTACAATCTAATCTGAATAAATACATACCAAAAAAACGGATAAAAATAATGCAAAATAAAACAAATAATTATCTTACTAAGGGACTAAGAAAATCATGCAAAAATAAAAGATTGACTAGAATTATCTTGAATCAGCTCAATAGCGCCATATTTAAAAAACACTACAAGGAGTACTCGAAAATGTTAAAAAAAATGCATTAAAACTTCAAAGAAACTTAATTACATAAAAGAGATGAATACATCAAAAAATAAAATAAAAACGATGTGGTCAGTAATCAATAACATTACTAAAGCTAATAAAACTAAACGAAATCTAAAGAACATTACCTTAAAATTAGATAACACAATAATAAAGTCACCGCAACAAGTTTGCACCGTTTTTAATGATTATTTCGTATCGGTAGGTGTAAATAACAAAAGTACGGGAGCAGCGGCGCCAGCGCCGTGTGGGCCATCGTTACATTCAGTGCATGCGCCCGCAATAAACTCCATATACATCGAACCGGTAACCGAGCGAGAGGTTTTTAATATTATACGTGGTATGCAAAATAAACGTAGCTTTGGAGTGGATGATATCCCGCCGCTATTAGTTAAAAAATGCGTAAAGGAGCTAACATCACCTCTTACAAAACTAATAAATATTTCTTTCGACGAGGGACGATTCCCAGAAAAACTTAAAATTGCGAAAGTACGTCCAATTGCGAAAAAAGGAGGAAATTCAGAAAATCCTAGTAACTATAGGCCTATTGCACTGCTACCCACTATCTCAAAAATATTCGAAAAAGCAATGGCAAATCGTGTTAATAAATTTTTAGAAAAATATGATATTTTAGATAAAAACCAATTCGGTTTTAGGAAAAAATGCTCAACTACTTTAGCGGTATACAACTATGTGCAGGAAATTTACAGTTGCATTAACGAACGAAAGTACGCTATTGGACTATTTCTAGACATGACGAAGGCATATGACAAGGTGTCGCATGAAATTTTATTACAGAAACTTTACGGATCGGGTATTAGAGGGCAAGCATTTAATTGGTTTAAATCATATTTGCAAGACAGAGTACAATTCGTAGAAGTAGAATATTTCGATAGTATTCACCAGGAAATGTACAGCGTAGGATCAGATATGGTTACTATCAATAATTCAATACCCCAAGGAAGTGTTCTAGGATGTACCTTATTTATACTATACGTAAATGACTTGCCCAAAAAGATAAGTTCGTCGTGTATTTTGTTCGCTGACGACGTTTCTTTATTATTTAAAACGCCTGCGAATGTTGACCAATTAGCTATTAAAAAAACTTTCACAGAAACTGAGCAATGGTTAAACGAACATAACTTAGAAATAAACTTATCTAAAACTAAAATATGTCAATTCAGAACTTACCAAAGAACCCCACTAAACCTAAATATATTAACGCAACAAATAAAATTAGAAGAAATAAACGAATTTACACTTTTAGGCCTAACATTATACTCAACCCTAAATTGGAAGAAACATATAGAAAGTACAAGAGCAAAATTGTCCCAATTTATCTACGCGCTAGGCATATTGAAATGTAACACAGACTATAATACCGCATTATCTGCCTATTATGCGTATGCCTACTCCTGGCTTAATTATGGCATTATTCTGTGGGGAGAAAGCACTGACTTTTTGGACCTTTTCATTCAGCAAAAGAAATGTATCAGAATATTAATGAATATAGACCAACGAGAAAGTTGTAGGCCACACTTTATTAAACAACAAATTCTAACACTACCGGCAATATATATACTGCAAGGTTGTATATTCGTTAGGAAGAATAGGCACCTCTTCAAATCTAATATCGAACTAAATGAAAACTATAACCGACGGAATAAGAATAGACTAATACTCCCCATTTCAAATTTAAAAGTTATCGGGAAAAGCCCATATTCAAGACTAGCTAATATATTTAACAAGATACCGGAAAGTATAAAATCCCTACCAAATGACTCAATTTTCTCAAAACAGCTGAAATCTCTGTTAATAAAGAAAGGCTACTATACCGTTGAGGAATATAAAGCTGACAAATTCTAAATCGATTGACCTTGTAATGCTTGATGTACCTAAATGTGAATTATAATAAATGACTATAGTATATTATGCTTACCTATATGACTTAAATGACAAAAATTAATGAATGAATTGATAATATATTATATATAATATATTTGTAATAAATTATTGATTAATGTTTAGTATTGTAATGAATTGTAATAATTAGAATCAATTTTATATTTCAATTCGACATGAAACTTTTGCAGTGCCCTTACAAGGTGCATGTCTTACACTGTGCCATGAAATTTTAATGCATGCCTACTAAACAGTGTTGTTGCATGTTAGCAAATAAATAAATAAAATAAAAAACTCCAACCCGCGAGCTTACATGAATAATACACTTCTGGACACATCTATTGGCCCACCTTGTATTTTCAGTTTCGTTTGGTCCTAGCTAAAATTTTATATTAGGTCGAGCAAAAAGTTTTTATGCAGTTTTGAACCTGGCACATTCACAATTTCATTCAATAGTCTTCTTTTGAATTTCGAACACAGAATTTAAAGAAACAAAAGACAATTTGGAGCCTGTTTGTTGATATCAAACAATCGAATACTAAGAAAACTTGGTTTTATTGGTTTACTTGGATTTAATTCTTGAAAAAGTGATTGATATCTTTGGTTTTGCAACAAACATTACTTATTCTTAACATTAAGGTGAGGTTCTATCAATAATCTATGGATACTTCACCTGAAGTCGCCGCCCAAGCTGTGGCACTTATTCAGGCCGGACACAGCCAAAGAAACGTGAGTGCTTAACTTAATTTAAGTCGATCTGCGGTCCGAAATGTTTATCGGAGGTACCTAGAGACTGGCGGCTTTGTTCATCGTCAAGGAAGGCCACGATCTCGGGTCACAACTGAAAGGCAGGATCGATTCATCGTGACGACCAGCTTGAGAAATCGTCACCTTACCTCCATTGAGATACAAAACCAACTTCGCGACTTCCACGGAGTATCTGTGAGCGCTCGAACTGTTCGGAGAAGGTTAAAAGAACGCGATATGGTACCACACAAGCCAGCTAATGGGCCCAAACTAACGCGAGCCCACCGAACAGCGCGCCTTCATTTCGCACGCAGTCATTTAAATTGGACACAGCAAGATTGGAGCCGTGTACTCTTTTCTGATGAGTCTAAAATTGTGTTACATGGCAATGATGGAAGGAAGAAGGTCTACCGACGTAAGGGAGAGCGTTTCGCACAATGCTGCTTTGAAGAGAGGGTTGCTTATGGCGGTGGCTCATGGACTGTCTGGGGCGGTATATCCGCGAGCGGCAAAACTCAACTTGAGGTTGTTACAGGACCACGGCTGCCAACATTAAATGCTGAAAGGTACATTCGTGAGTGCTTAGAACCTCACGTGATACCATACGCGGACTATGTGGGCCCAAATTTCCTTTTTATGCATGATAATGCAAGAGCCCATGCGGCCGGCATCGTCAGGGAATATCTTCGGGATGTGAACATCACAGTTATGGACTGGCCAGCCAGAAGCCCAGACATGAACCCCATTGAGCACATGTGGGACGAGCTAAAACGACGTGTTAGGGCTCGTCAGCCAGTTGCCCAGACGATGCAGGAGTTGAAAACTGCCATAGAAGAGGAATGGGAGATGATCCCTCAAAATTTCATAGAGCGGTTGATAAACTCTATGCCTAATCGTATGAGAGCTGTGGTAGATGCCCATGGAGGCAACACGCGTTATTAAATTAAACCTTTATTTGATAAAACATGTTTTTTATTAAAAAATCAATTGCCTTTAACAAGGCGCATATCCGACTTGTTAGGCGTAGCTCCATGTCGTATGGTATTCTGAATTCAAATTTAAAACAATACGATCGAAAAAGATGGTAAAATGTATCAGGTTTAAAACTGCATCAACAGTTTTTGTTCAATCTAGCAATCATATTTCGGTAGGGGCCATCGAAACCTAAACTCTAAGGTGGGCCAATAGATGTGTCCAGAAGTGTATTTCTGAGGCAAATTTTCGAAGAGGATCGAATTTACTTTTTTATAAACGCAGTTATGGTACTGACAAATACTTTGAGCTAGATTTTCTTAAGTTAAAAAATATTAAATAATAATAATAAATTTTAACCCGCAGGGCAGCATGTGGCGAGCTGCTGGGCAGTAGCGACCCCACGTACCCTATCTCCCGGGAGAAGTCATGTTCCTCATCTCTGGCTTGCCTTTATTGGCCGGCTGGAGTGAACACTGACGAGAACTGACCTCCCACCTCATTCTTGCCTTTATTGGCTGGCTTGAGTAGAGATTCGCAAGAGCAAACGTGCTCGGAGGAAGGAAGTAGTCCAGTAAGATGCTGGTAGGGATCTTGACCGTACTTCCGGGATTGTCCTGATAGCCGTGGAATACCTCTCCACTCCTCTTAAGCACCTCAAGACATGTTGCCCCCTTGTCGCTACGACACTATGTGCTAGCGACCGTTTCCGGGGGCCCATTGTTGAGTGTGCAAGTCACCCCCTGCCATTTTATCCGTGTATTGTATTTATCACACATTGGTCAGGCAGGGGCCATAGTCCTTCCATAGTTTTAGATAACCAGTCCACTTTAGCCATGCAAACCCATAGCCCAATTTTTTTTTGTCTCCATATTCTGCAATAGTCCTACACCATCCGGGGGTTGTCCTTGGGTGCACTTGCGTAGTACGCACAGGGATAATCGTCGGTTAGTGCCTCATTTCCATTGAAAGCGTCTAACGGGCCTCTGCGAGTTGGCTTCGGCCCCTCATATGCCTTCTAAAGGTCCGGGACCCTGGGGTCCCGAGAAATATAAAAAAAAAAAAAAATATAATAATTTTATTCAAATAAAACGTTTACAAAAAGGTGTACATGGAGTCAACAGTTATAAGATATCCATACAGTTATGGTGCCTAAAAATAAACTAAAACTAAGATATTATTATAGGTGCAAGTAATGGTTGCTCGGAATTGCAAAGTTAGGTAGCGACCAGCCCGATCTAGGTTAATTTAAACCTGTGTTTCAGGCCAACACTTTCCAATACATCTACTTAGGTCTAGTACAATTTAAAGTTTAGTATATAAAAATAAAGAATCTTTTAAAAACTACGAGAAAAAGCTTAATGGTACCTTATTATCTAAAACTAAGCCTAAGTAAAGATACAAAAGTAAACACTTACGAGGGGATCAAATATCATCATGCCAAAATTTCTAGAAGTTGTTCTGTGTCTGTGTAATGTAGTGTCTTTAAATATTCAGATAACACTATGTTACATTTGTTATACCTTACACTATAGAAACTTAGTACCTTATTGAGCTTATTATATAGAAAAGGTCCCAAGAACAGATAAAAACGATTGGCAAACGCATGCTTAGTTTGAGGCTTTATGCAAACCAAGTCCTTCCTTCTCTTGTCAGAAGGAACAGGGTCAAAAGGAAGTGCAGTGTGCTGGAGTAGTACTGTGTTCAAAATATATAATTGCCGTACTGTAAGCACCTTACATGCTGCGTAAAGCTGATGCGTAGGAAATCTAAAAGGGCGAAAGGTAGCAACCTTCAGAATTGCTCTTTGAGCACGTTCTAATGGGAGTAAAATTGTTTTTGCTGCCCCACCCCAAGAAGTTATGCAATATGTAAGAATGGATTGACACAAAGCTAAATATACCTGTTTCATCAATTTAAAGTCGGCTACGTTACGTAAATTTTTAAAAACATAAATTAATTTGCGAACTCTCGTACACAGTAAATCGATATGTTTACGGAAATTTAGATTTGTGTCAATGGTGACACCTAGATATTTTAAATAGTCAGCTTTAGCTAAAGTGGGGCAAGAACATGCGATGTCAGCATACGTGCAACAATTATGTGCGCGAATGTTTAGATTAGTAAGCGGTATGTTTGAATTTCTCATTGTAAATAAAATGTAATTGGTTTTGCCTGCATTTAATGACAGGAGATTATTACGGAGCCAATTAGACACAATGTTAAAACCATTTTGAGCATATTCATAGACCTCAACTCTAGATTTAGCTGAAAATAACAGAGCGGTGTCATCCGCATAAGATATTATAGCACCATTTTGGAGTGAGAGGCTGCATAGCTCATTAATATAGATTAAAAATAAGGTAGGGCCCAAAATGCTACCTTGTGGAATACCAAAATTACTATTTTTAAGTTCAGAGCTTGTATGCTGACCAATTTTAACACATTGATGACGATCGCTGAGATAATCAGAAAATAGTAGAAGTTGTTCTGCTCTTATCCCAAGTGTTTCAAGCTTGTGCAGAAGTAAAGAACAGGAAATAGTGTCGAAAGCTTTGGCAAGGTCTATAAAGATACCAATTGTGTGCATACTACTATCAAGGTTGGTAGTGACATAGTTAGTCAATTCGTGGACTGCTTGGCTAGTTGATCTTTTGGCCCTAAAACCAAATTGACTATCTGATAGTAGTCTGTTATCTTCAAGATATTTTACCAATCTACAGTTTATAATTTTTTCTAAAATTTTTGAGATCAAGAAAATTTTTGAGAGAAAGAAGGGATACCACCTCCACGACAAAAGCTTGTTCCGAGGGGTATCACCAGTGAAAGGAAATCTGCCATACTCACAAAGCTTGGTCCACTTATGCCCACTAACAGGAGGGTTTTTTGGGAAACTTTGCCTGTAAATGATCGAGCAGTCGATTTGTTTCAAAACCAAGAAGATTGAAATAATGCGACTGATTTTTTATACTCATTTTAGTGTCGATTTAATTATTATGACAATTAATATTAGGTGCTTTGAAGTTTCTAATTTTCAGGTTTAGAATTATTTTTTTGTTTAATTTTGATAATAAAAAGTTCCTACTATTTTGTAACCTTGTCAAGATTGTGATAGAGAGATGCATAGTGCCATTTTTAGTAATAAGAAGTTAATTCCATTCATTGGATTGTGATAAAAATGTAAAGTACTTAGATGTTTGATACATAGTTGTTTTGATAATTATTGTTTTTGTAAACTTCGTTCCTTTTTTTGATAAATATATTGAAGTTCCTAACTGGCTGTGTTATCTAATTGAGATTTTGAAGTGTCATTTTTAGTAAACAATTCTGTTTTTGTTCTGTTGATTCCTTCAATATTATTGATATAATTTATAATTGTTAGTACTTTTGAAATTTTGTTTGTGTAAACTTTTTGAAATAAATGTTTTATTTTCTTACATGTGCCTTATTTTATTTCTTATACAATGACATTTATCAGCCTCTTTTAAAATATACAATCCCACTGCGGAGACACAG
This sequence comes from Fissipunctia ypsillon, assembly GCA_947568875.1. Classification (NCBI taxonomy): domain Eukaryota; kingdom Metazoa; phylum Arthropoda; class Insecta; order Lepidoptera; family Noctuidae; genus Fissipunctia; species Fissipunctia ypsillon. The sequence continues at coordinate 5,210,281 of OX387655.1, forward strand.
TAAAATACACTCACAAAGTATAAAATATAAATATTAGGAATTCATTCTAATATTTACAGTACTGTACCTACCTATGTAATTTATTTTGATAATTTACAGTGAAAAGGCACAAACGACTAAATATGCCTTTTTATCGTAAAACTTTGAATTTTTACTCAAAATTTTACATTGAAAAGGCATATTTGGTTATATGTGCCTTTTAAACATAATATTGTTCTTTTCATGTTATTTTTTATGTTAAGTTAAAAAGAAATATGCTAATTATTAACTATATTCATTAAAATTAAAAATATAATATTGCTATCGTTGTATACATACTAAAAAAACGCATTTTTTTTACATTTACACAATTTCAAAAAACACATTTTAAACGTGTTGTTTTTAACGAAATTCATAAAATATTTTAATCTCGATTTTCTCAACATTTGTAAAATGTTAGTTGTGCCTTTTCTAATTACGACGGCAGTATTGTTGTTGGCTTGTGCCGACAAAAGTCCATCACGTCTGTTCTTAGTTGAGACAGGTGTCAACAATGAATACTGTCCAAAGGTCATTTGGCTAATTTGAAATTTGAAATATCAAAACATGAATCTGGAGCTGAGCATGCGATGCGACCACTAGACCAATACGGCGGTTCTGGGTCTTGAAAGAGGTGTGTGATGATCTGATGAATTATTTGTCCTAAGGAAAACTCAATCACGTTAGGTTCAGTTTTCCTTGAGTTTGCACCCATTTTATCTTTCCATCTCCAATAATAATTAAAATACCTTTTTTTTTGTACATGATACACGAGCAACCACAAAATTAATCTAACAACCCTTATTCCAGCAAAGAGATAACTATATTCGCTCAGTGAAGCTGCTGCCGGACGGGCGCACGTTGATCGTGGGCGGCGAGGCGTCCAACCTGTCCATCTGGGACCTTGCGTCGCCCACGCCGCGCATGCGCGCAGAGCTCACGTCCTCCGCGCCTGCGTGCTACGCGCTCGCTATTAGTCCTGACTCCAAGGTAAGATTGCTATGAAAACCCTAGTTATATTTCGTTGTTTATCTTTTTTGGTTTTCGTTTTATCGGCATTAGACATCGACACCCATCACGTCTGTAAAATGTCGCCAGTTTATTTAATTTGACCATGTGTAATGCTATGGCTACAATGTCGCGATAACGCGACTACACTTCACTGTAAGTGTTTTATCCGGTTTTGTGGATACTTTACAAAAAAGACTCACTCAAGAGTATAATATGAGGAAGTGAAAATAAAATCAGGTTCGAAATGTTATTTCTAACCGACTTCAAAAAAAGGAGGAGGTTCTCAGGTCGTCGGAATCCCGATTTCTGGAAGACGGCTGGCCACCGGAACTACTCAGTTATAAGTATTTCACGGGTTGCGATTCGATTACTTTAAAATGGTTGCTAAGCAAATTATGCTCGTCATAATGCATATGGTGAAGTGGAGCAAATGGTGAAGTACCAGGAGAACTCTTCAACAATTAACGTCCCTGCATCGGGAAAGCAATATTTTGTCAAAGGTGATGAGCAGTTATCATTAGGCTATTGTAACTTTGATAAATTACGAACCGAACCACTAAAAAGTGAAATAATAAAAAACCTTTTTGCAAAAAAAACAACCGACTTCCAAAAAAATACTACGAAGTGAAAAATAACTTTAATTTCGAGTCGGTGGCAAAAACCTAAAATATAGATCCAATAATACCGACTTCCGAAATTAAAGTTATTTTTCACTTTGTAGTGTTTTTTTTTTGGAAGTCGGTTGTTTTTTTTTTGTAAAAAAGTTTTTTTTTTTACTTCTAAGGCCATCCTGCAACTAACCGATAATGATCTGAGAACTTCTTGGCCTTAATATTACTCATAGTTTTGTGACAATATCTACATTTAGGAGAGCCCCATGCCCAGATATGGGTGAATAATAGATTATTCTACATGTATTGTGGGAATATTGAAATTTTAAATAAGTATTTATTCTACAGGTGTGCTTCAGTTGTTGTTCAGACGGAAACATAGCAGTATGGGATCTTCAGAACCAAACATTAGTTAGACAATTCCAAGGTAATAAGCATTTAAATTCAAATTTGTTCAGTAGAATATTACAACGACGATATGGTGGGTTAAAATTTTAGAAAAGTGAGACACAGCGGCCCATATTACTGACGTTGGGACCACTGAAAATCATGAAAATCCACATCCATGACGAAAAATTCCTCATCTTTTTTCCGTCATCATCTATTTTGTTTTATTTTTCGGAATCGGCACTCCCAAAAACCCCAAAAATAATGTGTATGGCCAGGTCACACGGACGGCGCGTCGTGCATAGACATCAGCGGCGACGGCACGCGGCTGTGGACGGGCGGGCTCGACAACACGGTGCGCTCGTGGGACCTGCGCGAGGGCAGGCAACTGCACCAGCACGACTTCTCCAGCCAGATCTTCTCGCTCGGATACTGTCCTACTGGTCAGTTACATTAGTATACTATCTCCTAAAAAGCAACTCTGCAACTACAAGAGACGAGAGCGATAGGACAGGGAAAGTGACGGTGTAGACCACTACTGGACTTAAGCTCCTCTCCAAACGAGTGAGGTTTTACTATGATAAATTTAGGGTGACCACACGACTAGATCTCGACGCGATGAATCTGCGACTGTTGGAATATCACCTTCAACGATGATCCTGGAGCCAGAAAATTATCCATTTCTCTTATCATCAATTTCTCTTTAAACATTTAAAAAATATTATTAATATTTTAACTTGGTTACCTTAGTTACTCTATTGATAAATCATATTTATTTCTGTAAATTGATAAAAATAAACACTTACACGACAAAAATAGTTTATGACTCAAAACTAGATGATGTTGTGGTTTTCTCTTAGAAGAAAGACCGAAACAAACTCTCTTTTAAAGTGCATGCTGTAGTCCTAATATTATAAATGCGAAAGTGAGTTTGTTTGTAACGCTTTCACGTTAAAACGGCTGGACGGATTTGGATGAAATGTGACACGCGGGTAGACCATGACTTGGATTAGGACGAAGGATACTTCTTATCCCGGTTGTACGTTCCCGTGGGATAATTTCCAACTTGCACGCGGGCGAAGCCGCTGGCAAAAGCTAGTTTTCTATAAGTGAAAGAGTAGGGAGTACTTACAGGCGGGATCGGTCCACATTGGCTCAGGATTGAGTCGAGTTGAAAATGGAAAGGGAGGCCTTTGCCCTGCAGTGAGACAATACAGGCTGAAATTATTTTTATACGAGCTGCGCCCCGCGACTTCGTTCGCGTGGAAGTCGTAAGATACACAATATATATATATATATATATATTAAAATAACAGCCACATTTTTATTAAAACTCCCTCGTCCCCCGACCCGCCGCGTTGCATCTTCCACCCGAGCTATTACTTCGATTTTGCTTAGCGTTCTTTCTGACTTTTTTTCGTTTTGCTCGGCTCTTAAGGGTCTATAACCATCCTCGAGAATTGGACTACCAAATGCTAAAACAATTTTTCAAATCCGACTGGTAGTCTCAGTTATTATTTTTGTTCACGATTTCATGCGTTTAATTTGCATGGAACCCTAATTATTTTCCTAAAATAAAAATAGCCTGAGTTACTCCTTATAACATCAGCTATCTGCTAGTGAAAGTCGGAAACAGACAGACAAACAAAAAAAATTAAAATTGGTTTTTGTTCATAGTACCGTATATACTTTCATATGCATTTAGTAAAAAGCTGTTATTTTGACATTACAAACAGATACTTCAATTTTATTTATTTGTATAAAAGATGTATAGATTAAAAAATCCAAAAAAATCTTTTAAAGCACTTAACGAAATTGCTTCTTTTTTCCTTTGAATCACGTTTGACGTTCCTGTTGACTGACCTGCTGAAATAAGGTCCATTAATTTTGATGTCTATATTCTCTCCCCCAGGTTCATGGCTAGCAGTAGGCATGGAGAACTCGCACGTAGAAGTTCTTCATGCAGGCAAGCCGGACCGCTATCAGCTACTACTGCACGAGTCGTGTGTACTGTCCCTTAAGTTCGCGGCCGCCGGCAAGTGGTTCGTGTCTACAGGGAAGGATAACCTACTTAATGCGTGGCGTACGCCTTATGGAGCTAGTATATTCCAGGTATGTTCTCAGAATTTTGTAATTGGTCTTGCTTATTTTGTGCACCAATTAAACTCGGAATCTTGTAGATAAAACAACGAAATGACAGAAAAGGGTAAAAGAGTAACGGTGGAGTTTCTTGCCGGCTCTTCTCCATAGGAAACGACCAAATGGAACCATGCCTAGCTTAGAGAGCGGTGGTGGCCCTGTGGTAACGACTCCGAATTACGAGTTGTGGGTCGTGGGTTCGAAGACAGGCAGGCGCTTTACTTTCTGTATATAATTTCATCACTGCTCTCAAAACGGTGAAGAAAAACATCGTGAGGAAACCGGCATGTCCTAGAACCAAAAAATCGAAGACATGTGACATCCATCAACCCGCACTGTGCTCGCGTGGTAGATTACAGCCCGCTCCCTCTCGAAGAGAGGAGGCCTGTGTCCCAGCAGTGGGAACATTACAGGCTGATTATACCTAGCATGTTTAATAAGTGCCCATGTAGGTTTATGTGAAATAAAATATTTTGAACTTGAATTTTGAAAACAAGAGCTGCTGTATTTTTTTTTTTTGAGCTAAATCTTGATTTGAGTTAATACCACCTAAAGCATGTCCAATTTTTACTTTTATTGTGTCTTCTGCCAAGCCCGTATATAATAGTGGGTTCATAACAGAATCAGCTCAATTTACAGAGAATTTAAACCCAAATAGTTATTCGCCTAACGAAATTCTACTACATGTAAAAAGCTTCTCAGTCCACAGTTTATGCTGAGACTGCAAATTGATAAAAATGTCTTTTACTTTGCAGTCCAAGGAGTCGTCATCGGTGCTCAGTTGTGATATATCAGCGGACGATAAGTTCATAGTGACGGGTTCTGGTGACAAGAAGGCGACTGTCTACGAAGTGATGTACTGAAGTGTCAGTGTCAGTAATCTCATAAGTCATAGGCAATAAATGAACGTTGATCGAGGTCCAGTGCGAAGAGAGCGGTTTTATATCAAGGTTCAGTTGGCTGTGTACATTGTTACTGTTTTGTTTAAGGATAAATTAAAATTATTGTCCGACTTATGTCGGCGGGAGAAGTGGCTTATATGGGAAAGATAGCCATTACCAAGAGGTTTATAGACAAATTAGGCCTGTTACGGCAGGTGATGTCGCGTTCAACATCCTTTATGACCCTATTGTATACTTGAAGGTGCATTTTTCTCGGATTACGCGTAGCGGATGTAACGCGACTCCCTTCGGCAGGATACAATCCTCGGCAATGAACAGAACAGTATGTACTAAACTGAAAATCAAAGAAGGTTCTCTCAATCTCTTGTGAACAACTTTCTTGGAGCTTAATTTTTTTAGAAGGAGAAATATTGACAGCAGTGTGAGAGGACTACGTCTTGGACATTTTTTTTTCTTTAGTAAGATATTGTATGACTTCCTTGGCTATAAGCGTCTTGGTCAAAATAAATAGTAAGGCTTCACAACAAACTCACAGTCTCTCTTTATAATGTTAGGTTAGAGTAGTAACCCCTGGGCAAGGTGCCCAGTAGGTGTTGTGCCTGTGACGATCTGGACAATATAACCAGTCCAGTTGTGACGGTTTCATATCAATCAGACTGTTGTCGTGAGTTCCTTGCTAATAAATGCTCCTTTTTATAGCACATGGCTAAATAATTTGATGCCCCGCAATAAATGATGTATAGTTTTGCTTTTATTGGAAAGTTTACGAAAATATGGCCGTTTGTGCCCGGTAGATGGCAATAGGCTCGCCCCCTATTACATGGGACTTATATATATATTATTATTACTTATATATATCATAACTGGCGAAATGTGGGTGTACTATAGGTACACCTCTGTCTAACCCTTCGGGGAAACAAGGCGTGATGTTATGTTATGTTATGTTTACGAAAATATACCAAGTATTTTTCTTTCCATTAACGTTGTCAAAAAATAAAAGGACCTTTTTGACATTTGTCATCGCGACGTAACTAGTGAAGTAATCATACGACTCGATACTCACGGTAAATCGATTCAAGTTTGTATGAGTATTTGATCGATTTGAATATATATTGTAAAGTGTATTGGTAACTTAAACTTTAATATTGTAGGTATTTTGAAATGATACAATGGTACGAAAGGTCAATTTGTCTTTAATTTAATATTTTTAGTTACAATAACATTCACTCAGTCACAAAAAAAATCAAGGAAAAGCGAAAGTGATTGAATCTTCATTCAATCATTTTCTTCGGATGATGAACCAAAATCGTCAGTTGAGCTATCGTCACCTGTAAATATAATTATTTCATTTTCAATTCTATTATCAATAATGACGTCTCTGTCAAAATCTTCCTTTATTATTTTTCGAGTTTTTTTTACCACTTTTGTGTAGTAATTTTGGCACAAGCTTCATTCAGCAATGTCATTATTTTCTTAGTGGAGAATGGCGGCTTTGTATTGTGGCGAGCTGCGTATCCTTTGACTTGAGCCCAGATCAACTCAATAGCATTGTACTGACAATGGTACGGCGGCGTTCTTATCACTTTGTGTCCATGCTGAAGTGCCAATTCATCAATTTTATATTTTAGTTTCGCAGGTTTATTTTCTTTCACCAGTTCCAATTCAGCAATAGCAAATCAGCAATTCAGCTTTCAACAATTTCATGTCAGCTTCAAGTCTTGTCTTTGTAGCCATGCCACTAAATCAGCCTTTTTGTTTGCTTGAGTAGGTGCTTTATCTATTTGAATTGAATGGTAAGATGCATTGTCCATGATGATTATGCACTGTTCGGGGAGGTTCGTTAACTAGTAAATCACTCTGTGAATTTATTTGCGTCCATTTCTTCGTGATATTCTTTTGTACTTTTAGTCCCATATTATAGAACGTCACTCAATAGGTACTCAAGCATTACTTAAAACTAGATTCAAGCCATTTGATTGGTTGATACTAGTATTAAGTAATGCTTGAGTATTGAGTGGCGTTCTGTAATACGGGACTTAGACTCGGATGCGAGTAAGGCATCATTCGCAAAACCTCCCACGACTGATCCGGCGTGGCAGATTATTAGGCGTCCGCCTTTTCCCGTTGGCACTTTTGAGCAAGATGCCTTGGTATCGTCCGTCCACGACGGCGGCACGGTATGATTCCAGTTCAGCCGAGTCTCATCGATAAATATGACGTTGTCCCAATTTGTGATTTTGTTCATTGCCCTCAAAAATGATACTATGTGCAAAATTAAATCATATCGTTCCATCATAATTTTCCTCTTGTCGGTTTTCTTGTATTTGAATCCAATTTGCTTCATAGTCGTTATTAAAGACGTGGAACTGCCACTAAACAGGCCACACTCGTAGTGATATCAGCAATTTAGTCACAGTTGGGTATTCATTTCTTGTGTAATAAGCATACACGTGGTTTCGAATAGCGTCTGCGTCAAAAGTGTCAATACCTGTTACAGGCTTGCTTTTCTTCCTCTTTTTAGGCGTACGTAATACATTATCTTCAGTACCGGAAGGCCCATACTTTTCCTTCAAGATGGTTCGAATAGTTTTTTTTGCCGATTCCAAGTGCTTCTGCGACGCGATCTTGCACTTGCGTTACGGGCAATAAAGGTCCACCATGAACTGATTCGCGTTCGAAGTATTCGGTTAACTTCACAACCAATTCGCGTGACTGGCTGTTGATTGTACGTCCTCTTTTCGACATGTTGAAACGGTCCGTACGATATAACAACAAACACCAAAATCGAGTCCAAATCACTATCTTAAATCAATGTCCAAAATAGAAGAGCCAAGGTCAACGTGATAGTAAACAGAAGTAGTCAAAAAGCAAAGCCGAGTCGAGAGAAAAATATCAAACATTGACGAGCGCACAGTCAACTTCACAAGATGGCGAACGAAAGACTGCGCAGTGCGCGCGTGGACGCTAAGTCACGTGCCGCTTGGTCAGAGACAAGCCATTCTATAGACACCAGTGTCGCCAATTCAAAATTTTATTTACGGCTTTGAGCGCCAAGCTCATTCTTTTCAGTAAAGATCACTACACAATATTTAATTACTATTAAAATCGAACGAAGCTGGTGAAATTCAGTAATTAATTGGTTACAACAAAAGTATTTAAAAAAAAGACTGAGAACGTAACTGTTTTTGAGACGTTTCGTAATAATTAGAAATTGCATGTTACTATAAAGTAAGCGCAAAAAGAATACTCGCAATATATTCCATCATATTATTTAACGCGCAAAAAATGCACGTATTTTTTTTAAACACTATATGTAATTAATTATTATTTTATTGTTTCTTTCAGTTTCGTTCCAAGTTACATTCTAGGGTCTTTCTCAAATGTCAAAATGGGCCTTTTATTTTTTAACAACTTTACTTATTTCGATAGTGTTTTCGAACCTTCGAGATAACACAAAATAATCTAGATGATATTCTGGCATTTATAAAGACTTATTTTTCTATGAAAACAAATCCAATTTGGCCCAGGACAGCCATGACGATCTCAAAATTTTCTTGTATTATATTCTAGTGTTGCAAGCTGCAAAGTTATTAATTAGTATTAAATTCAGCAATAACAAGACTTCCAAGCATTTTATTGTGTTAGTAATTAACAATGTGTACAGCCAACTAAAGGTGTTTGAATTAATTGTAATTTTAATGTAACAAATAGATCAATGTTGCACCGTTAAACATGGATATTTTTAGTGTTATTATATATTTTTATAATGAAATAAGAAAATCATTTTTATTAATTTCCAAGTTGAATCTTGTTTCGTGAATGGTCCATTTATTACGAGTATTTATTTTATTATTCTGATTTTTAAGTTCTTTCAGAATATTATGAGTAATGTGACGATTTAATCATTATGCGTATCGTATTGTCAATTTTCATCCTTATGGTTGATTTGATGATAAAGCGTCAAAATACGCACACTTTGGCTTTGCATTTTGTCTCTATGCGGGGGCCAATGTCGGCCCCACTCATGTTCCTAATGTATGATAGTTAAGGGCGACAACTCGTTTTGAGTACGAACAATGTACAAATACTGAAGGCCCTTACATTGACTCCAAAATGGAGTGTTTGTGTATAAATATAAAAGATAGTGCCTGTTCAAACATTTCATATTGAGTAGAAAATCGTGCTTTACAATTTTAGGTGAACAAGTTTTTAATTATCAAAACAAATGAAGTTTCTTTAATAAATTGTTGACAATTTTAAGAAGTGGTGGGATAAATGAGCGGTATTCGGAAGTATTTTTTTAAAGTGTCTCTGCTAAAGTTGGTTGGACGAAGTTAAGGATATTTCCTTATTTAAATATAGTTTATCTGTGAACACGGACTGGGAAATTGGGAAACATTTGTTAAAAATTATTCAGAGTTCAGACTTTTATAGAAAAATATTATGAAAATTTATTTCCATTTAAAGCCTTGCAGTAATGTACTAAGAAGTTTGTTTTCTATCTGACTGAATTTTTTATATCAAAGTATATTTTATTGTACTTAAAGTTTATACAAATAATCATCTGCCTAGCCCTTTCCCAACTGTGTTGGGGTCGGCTTCCAGTCTAATCGGATGCAGCTGAATTACAGCTGCAGCTGCTGTATTTACAGTTTATAGAAATCGAATCTTTAAATATGAATTTCATTATTAAAATGATCTGCTAATTGTGATATTATTTCTTCAATGACATTTAAGTAAACCAGTATGCGACACCAGATTGACTACAGACATCTAATTGTTATTATACTGCAAAATTGAATCGTATTATGTACTTTGATTATATTTATTATTTCGATAAAACTTTTATTTTTATTTCTTACCTGTTGTGTATTTTCCTATCCCAGAACTATTTTAACAAACTATAATAAGCCTCTGAGCAGTGAGCCAAAATAATTGCCATGGGGAGCCCTGACACAGAAGCAGGTGGGACGAAATGGCGTGTGATACTCCCTGGCCACGCCACAGTGGAAAATTAATAAAACATGTTTCTAGATAAATTGTAACATTAACGTACTATACGGTATGTGTAATGAAAAAAATTGTACCTCAACGAATCCATACTTCCATACTAATATTATAAATTCGAAAGTAACTGTCTGTCCTGTCTGTATGTTACCTTTTCACGCCTAAACCACTGAACGGATTTCGATAAAATTTGGCAAGGAGATAGTTGGCATCCTGGGAAAGGACAGGCTACTTTTTGTCTCAAAAATAATCCTAGAGGGGGATAGGGGATGAAAGTTTGTATGGGAAACCCAGCATTTCTTAGTTAGGGATATAGAATAGAATAGAATTTCTCTTTATTCAAGTGACCATGACTCAACAAGACTGTTAGATGAAAATTCAAATTTATTCTTTTTGTAGCAAATAAAGAATAATGTGGTTCAGCGTTTTTGAAAAATCATCCCCTAAGGGGGTAAATCGGGGTTGATTTTAAAAATAAATAATATTAAAAATTTCGTGTACCTCTTTTTAAGAGATTTAAGGGATTGGAAATGTAGTCATAGTTCGTATCTTGACTTCTTGAGGTAACATTTTAGTCTTTATTTTTAAGCGACTTCAAAAAAAGGAGGAGGTTCTCAATTCGGTTGTATGTTGTTTTAATTATTTAAAAAAAATGTTTGTTACCTCAGTATTCCGTCATTTAGAAACCTATTTGGAAAATTATTTTTTTGTTTGAAAGGACATACTTCCAGATTGGTCCCTGTTGCAGTAAATAAGGTTTATTATGGATTGTAGGACTTCGTAGAAAATCACAACACGTCTTTACTGAATGAGGATCTATTCCGAACTACTTTTATGAGCAAGACAGACAATTATATATATTTGTACCGAACATACCGCCCACCAAAAGGGATTTTTAATTCCTTTTACAATATTAAATTTTGAAATTATATAAGTAAAATTAAATTAATTAACAAAAAAAAAATCATGCACATTTGCACATCATATTAGGTTTATTAAATATTGGTTAATGTATAACTATCAGATAAACAACATGAAGTTTCAGATGGACTACAACATAAGTTTTATATTACAAAACAAATTGGGTCTTTCAAACAACTGCTATTAACAAAATTCATCAAATAGAATAGACCATAAAGTTAATGAAATTGAAATGAAACACTTAATTATTGTAATAGGGAACTGTTGTCGCTAATATTAACGATTGGTAGAAAACAGAGTTTGGAAACTGACCTTCTTGTCTTTACTATACTCTTAACTTTCAGAATCCAGTATCTCGACCTCAGGTAATTTAGCATCAGTTGCACTCCTCCGTGCAGCGTCTGTTTATGAGCATCAGCAATGAGTAAGGAGGTGAGTGGAATTTTGTGGTCTAAGACTATGGGATGCAGACGGTCGTATTCTAAATAATAAGCGTTTTGTAGTCTTCCGCCCACCCTGAGTATCATTTTAGCATCCAGATATGGATTAAGAGTCTTTAAACGGCTTGTATTTCTTACTTGATTCTTTTCTAGTAGGTCTCTAATTTCTTCTTGAAATATAACATCTTGTATGAGTTTTATGCAGGTCTGCAGCGAGTCTTCGAGTTCTTCAGTAGTAGTTCTTCACTTAGAAATCTTTTTACATACGTGACAGTCTTCAGTAATTCCGGTAAGTTTTCGAAAATTTCCATTTTCCTGAACAAGGAATTTTCTTCGCTTTCTCTTGTGAGGTAAGTATAAATGGTTTTTCTTCTTTCTAAATCAGTTTCTTTATTAATTAATGTTTCCATGTGTATCCTTTTTTGTTTCAGGTGTTCCGGACCGTGCCATCAGAGTTCGTATTTTCTCAGTTCAGGAGCCCACATTCCTCTCGATGCGACATCAGCTGGATTTTGTTGTGACTGTATGTAGTACCATTTGTTTCCAATGTTGTCAAGTATGGTTATTACTCTATTTCTTACAAATGTGTGCCATCTATTGGGATCTCCTTGCAGCCACGACAAGACTATAGTGGAATCAGTCCAACAAAATATCTGACTCTTTGGGATGCGAGTCGCCTCACTGATATGCTTTAGTAACTTTGACAGGAGAACTGCACCGCACAATTCCAGCCGTGGAAGGGATAATGTCTTGACAGGAGCGACCTTTGTCTTGGTAGCGATAATGCTTGTCTGATAGTCTCCGTTGACTCCTTGAACCCTCAAGTAAGCAACAGCTCCATACGCTTTAGTTGAAGCGTCACAATAACCGTGAATGGTAACATCTTTCAACGTTTCTTGAGTAGTAAGCAGCCATCTCTTTAATTCCATGAATCTAATATCTTCAAAACTGTGTCTTATATTTAACCATTCGTTCTTTGCTTCAGGTGAGAGTTCTTCATCCCAGTGGACCCGTCGAAGCCATAATTTCTGGATCATTATCTTTGCAGGTACCAGTGCTGGAGCTAGCCATCCCAGAGGATCAAAAAGTCGTTGAACCTCGGCCAATATTTTCCTATTGGTAACTGTTTCTGATAAGGGTGGTAGTTTAAGGTTATATTTAAGTACATCTTCTCCCATATTCCAGGATAAGCCCAGTGTTTTTATGAATCCGTCTAACTTGATATCGATGTTAACACGAGAGCTGAGCTCATCTGGATGAAATTCTCTAAGGAAATCTGAATTGTTCGACGCCCATTTTTGTAGGATGAAACCACCTTTATCAAGAATTGCCTTCACGTCCTTAGCTACACCAATTGCCTCGGGTACCGTATCTTGACCGGACATTAAGTCATCTATCTAAAAGTCGTGTCTAATAGTGTCTGTTGCTCCAGGATAATTCTCACCTTCATCGTTCGCCACCTGGTGTAAAGTCTTGACGGCAAGGTACGGTGCACATGCCGTGCCAAAGGTGACTCGCAGAAGACGGTATTCCTTTACAGGTTCATTAGGACTGTTACGCCAGACAATTCTTTGATAATCTGCGTCCTCTTTCGTAACGAGTATTTGTCGATACATCTTCTGAATATCAGCTACAAATGCTATCTTTTTCAGGCGCCACCTCATGACAAGTGATCTCATATCTTCCTGAAGTTGCGGTCCAACAAGTAACTCGTCGTTGAGTGCTATGTTATTTGAGCCCTTGTGAGAGGCGTCAAACACTGGCCTGACCTTTGTAGTTTCGCTTTCTTCTTTTACCACTGCATGGTGGGGTAAATATACAGCTGGCTTATTACTTTCATCGCTTGGAACCTCCTCCATGTGTTTCATTTCGCTGTATTAATTAATTGCTTTATTATACTCCTTTCTCAGATCATTATTCTTCATAAAACGTCTTTCTAAGTGCAATAATCTATTTATAGCTCCTTCTTTCGTATTACCATACGGTGACTGTGGATTTTCTGTTTTAAATGGCAGCTGGACTATGTAACGCCCTTCACTATTTCGTCTGTATGTCTCTTCATATATTTTCTCGCACTTTTCTTCTTCATTGGTAAGTTTTCTTTGTGCATCTGTTTCAACCTCCCACATAGATTTCAAAATTTCATCTAGATCAAGCTTATGATGCATTACTAGTATTTGTTGTTCTGAAGTTTGTGCATGTATCTTTCCAAATAAGATCCAACCCAAGCTTGTATTTTGGGCACATGGGGAGCCAGGTGGACCTTTGATTATCTCAGCCTTCAAAATTTGAGCACAAACTTCTACACCCAGCAGCATGTCTACTCGTCCTGGTGAATGGAAGCTCGGGTCTGCCAGGGTGAGTCCCTTTAAGTGCGGCCAGGTGTGCATTGTACCAGTAATTGTTTCAGATGGCAAATGTGATGTTAATCGCGTTGGCATTACATAGGCATTGATGGTAATCTTGACATCATTATCTTATCTCGAATGCAGCTCGACTTGTATCACGTGATTGACTGTAGTCTGTGTTGCTCCAACACCAGTGATTGTTCCCTTTATTTGTGATCTTTTGACCCTTAACAGTTGCGCTGCTCGCTCACTAATAAAGTTTGCTTGCGAGCCCTGGTCTACCAACGCTCGCAGTATTGTACTGTATCCATCTTCATCTCTTACTTGCACTAATGCTGTGGCAAGCAACGCTGTTGACTTCTCCGACACAAAGTTAGTAGATATGGTCAACTCAGGATTGTCACTGGATTCTGCCTTCTGTTGTTCTTCTTCTACTTGACTATGATGTGTTTTCACATTGTTTGGCTGACCGCTGCTGGGTTGATGTAACAATGTATGATGGCGGCGGTTGCATCTTTGGCAGGATATTCGATTGCGGCATCTCTTGACAGAATGTCCTGACATCAGACAGTTGAAGCATAAATTGGTTTTTTTAATAAAGTCATTGCGTTCATTCGGTTGTAACTTACAAAATTCTTTGCAGTGACACAAGCGGTGCTCCGCGTTACACATACTGCATGACCTGGTCGGTGATGTACCTGCCTTCTCTTCCGGTGATGTGGAATGGAATGACTTCGCCTTAACATTCGTCTGTTCTCTTTTAGCTGTAGGGTTAACCATCTCCAGTGTCCGGTATTTTGTTTCCAGGAAAGCCTTTAATTCTTCCCAAGATGGTAGGTTGTCAGTCTTTTCCTTGTAAGAAACTTCTTCCCAGGCCGTGTGTGTATCGACATCTAACTTCTGTACAACTATGTATACAATAATCAGCTGATCCCAGGACTCGACAGGTATTTCTTGATTTTTCAAGTTATTTAAGCACTGACAGGTTGTATCTAATAAATTCTTTATTTGGGTAGCCGATGGAGTGGTAATTTTCCTTTGAGTAAATAACTTCTGGAGTAGAGAATGAACTATTAAACGTTTGTTTCCATACCGTTGTGCAAGTGTATTCCATGCCTGTTCATAATTAATATCCGTGATGTTAACATGCTTTAATAATTCTTTAGGTTCACCAACCAGGCTCAACTTCAGGCAATGTAACCTTTCAACGTTACATAAAGACGTGTTGTTGTGTACCAACGACGTGAACATATCTCGAAACATAGGCCAGTCATCATAGCTCCCGTTGAAAGTAGGCAACTCGATGCGTGGTAAGTTAACACGTGGCGGCGATGAGGCTTCATATGCTTGTATCTCGTTGTCTGTAGATTTCGTAGGATCCGGCAACATATCCTTCAAATCGCCTAATAAACATGAGTATAAATCTTCTACCAGAAAATAATCTTCGTTTACGAAATACGGAACATCATTTCGTTTACACTTAGGCGTACACTTCACTAATTCTTGATGTGTCGTATTAAACGTTCGCCAATATCTTTCGATACATTGTAACTTCGTTTCAATGTAACCTCTTGTTAATCTTTGCTTCGGACATTTCTTTAAATTACTTTGTGTCTTTTGTAGCAGTAAATAAGTATCTTCTAATAAGTTAACTAACTGTTGCTGTTCACTAGTTATCGTACCAGTCATTGTTGTAAGATAGTCTTCTACTTCTGATGATAGTTTCAAAACACTCACAATTCACCTTTTAAGTCAATCTTGTTTATTAGTTATATCGCACGTAGCACTAATGACTTGCAAAATAGGTGCAAAAAAACGGCTCAGGAATGCGGCCTATTGTTCTCCGATCGCCGGGTCGTCCTTATCTATTTTTCTAATAATCCGGCTCGTTTGGACCATATGTTGCAGTGAATAAGGTTTATTATAGGACTTCGTAGAAAATCACAACACGTCTTTACTGAATGAGGATTTATTCCGAACTACTTTTATGAGCAAGACAGACAATTATATTATTATATATTTGTATCGAACAGTCCCATTTTTATCAAAATCCAGTTCTGATGATAGGATCCATGAGGAATTGAGGGAACTCCTCAAATATACATAGCGATTTTGGTATTTTCATCAACAAGTCAAGCATTTGCATTCAGAAAGTATCATTTGGTGAAGTGGAGCTGATGAAGAAGACAATTGATAGCCACGAGAACTCCTCTATGAGAAGTATTTCACGGGTGGCGATAAGATATACATATCTCGATTAAGATAGTTAAGCGACTATGACGAAGTAAATTTAAATTAATCGTTCTGATGAAAGTGGTACCATCGAACTGATCTGATGATGAAGCCGGAAGGCGGGCACCGTAACTCCGTAATAAAACAATGTATCCTCGCCGTGTTTGGGCTTATTGGAATTGTCATGAGATACATTCTAGCTATGAATGATTTTAATGGTAATATGCTCCAAATTGCGCTACTGGAGTCGTATATTATTTGTGGCCTTGATTGTCACAAGACAGGTCAACGATCTGTCTTCGTGTGGTTGATTTAATAATTTGTTAGCGACGCGCGACGGCGTCCAAACCTGATAAAACTACGCCTTCCAAACTTCTGACACGACTTAGCGCGACATATATTTGCCTTTTGCAAAGTTTTTTATTTGAAAGGGTATACTCCTGAGGTGGTCGCATATTTTGGTCAAATTCTGAGTGGTTTTTGCGTTAACTTCAATAATATGTATTTTTTCCCATTTAGTATATGTTAATGATGTTATAATAACTTCCTGTCACTTATTTACTTAACAAGTAGTGGTATACGAATTTGAGTGGGGTAGGTACCACAACTAAAAAGTATAAAATAAAAACTTATTTATAAAAAAAAACAACCGACTTCTACAAAAACACCACAAAGTGAAAAATAACTTAAATTTCGAAAGTCTGGCAAAAAAACGAAAATACTAAATCAATGGCACCGACTTCCGAAATTAAAATTATTTGTAATTTTATAGTGTTTTTTTGCAAGTTGGTTGTTTTTTTATAAATAAGTTTTTATTAAAATCGGTCCACTCGGTCAAAAGTTATTTTTTATTAGAGCGAGCGTGACCGGCATAATTTTAAATAAACAATCGCCGCGTCTGTCTGTCTGAACGCGATAAACTCAACAACTACCGAACGGAATTTCATCCGGTTTTCACCAATGGACTGAGTGATTCATTCATCAATATTTTGTATAAATTTATACGATTATGATGATGATTGTTGAAGTTGTCGGAAAAAATCATGCTGACTAGGAACTTTCTGGCGTGCACCGCGTAAAACAATACAGTATTATGGAACATAGGTTACTTGTAATCCCGGTAGTACGTTTCCGTCGGATATTTTCAGACATCCACGCGGTCGAAGCCGCGGGCAAAAGCTAGTAATGGAATATAATGAAGTTTTGGTGGCGCAGCTGGGGAGTATACTCCCTGGCCGCGCCACCACGGTTTCTGTAAACTGTTCGGCGTACTTGGACATAGTATAGGTACACTGAAGAACTGTACGGAAATTGTTCTTTTCCATACGCTATAAAGAGATTCGAAAATTAGAAAGCATAATGCTCCCTGGCCGTGCCACGATGAGTTATTAAGCATACCCGGACATAGTACCTATACACTAAAGAGTTGTACGCATTAGGTACCTACTACCCAAAAACGTAATAATATTACAGAAAAATCTAATATCTTAAAACATCAAATCAAGATTAAGCGCATCAACAGACTTGCTGATCTTTATACTTACTAGATGTTGCCTGCAAGTTAGAAGTACTGGAATTATCTCGTTGAGATGGTTGCATAGAAGTGCTAGAAATAAGCAATACAATACGAATCTCTATGCATAACAAGAATAATATTGTCTTTCAAGAAGAAGATAAAAAATTGGTAGCCTACTTTTATTAGGTACGGTCAGCAACGAAAGTTGTTAACACTTATACTTTTACATGTCATCTCAATTGACACATAATTATTAATTACACTGCTTTTTAGCATTTACACAATGCGTACAATTCTTTAGTGTATACTATGTCCGGGTACGCCACCAACACAAGGCTTTCTTTTCGAATCTCTTTATAGTCTACGGAAAAGAACAAATTCGGTACAATTCTTCAGTGTATCGTGTTGTGTAGTGTCCAAGTACGCCGAATAGTTTACGGAAACCGTGGTGGCGCGTGGCGCGGCCAGGCTCCCCCCGTGCCACCAAAACTTGATTATATTTCATTATTCGTTGAGGTACAATTTTTACACGTACCGTACCGTTAATGGTACATATAATGTATCTAGGAACATGTTTTATTAATTTTCCACTGTGGCGCGGCCAGGGAGTGTCACACCGAAATGGATGCTCGAAACCAACAAGCAATGTACCAACATTGCTTGTTGGTTGACGCAGTTTTGTGTGAGAGCCATAAGGCTCCGACACAAAACTGCAATGCGACGTCGCATCGCAAGAATCTGCGAGCTGCGCATTGAATTATTCAATCTATACGAGATGGATACTACAATACAACAAAAAATAAAAACACTAGCAATACTAATGTATAAGAGTATTTAGGAACTATCCAATAAATCCTCACGTTGAAATTAAAAAAAGTGATTTTTTCTAACAAATTGAATAGCATAAAAGTGTAAACAAAATAGAACACCATTTAAATATTAGTTCACTAACTTGTGAGAAGAGTGGCAACAGCGCGCTGTCAATTGTGTATTGCGTATCGGTGTGGTGTGTCGCGTTGACGAGACGCGCGCCAACGTGGTCTTTTAGCGCCATATTTAATATTATTATTTTAATGCTCAATAAAAAACAATTTTTTACGAATCACAGTTTATTAACCGAATAGTCAGTCACCCTCGAGTAATTATTAATCACAATCACTGTTCAATCACTTAGCTAGTAACAAATTTGGCGAAGGGGTAGCAACATGTTGGGTTTATACATATGCGCATTACCTACTGCAGATGTTTTTAACCTGTCGGTGCTGGCCTGTTAACAGATAATTCAATTCAATTCAATTCGTTTATTCAGTAACAATTCACATTGTGTTCGAATATAGTTCAACATGAAACATAAGTAATCAAAGTACAAATTTATAAGAATACATGCAAAACAGTATAAATTAGAAATTATCATTTACTTACATTTAAAAAATAAATTGAATGAATGAAATGCACCGATCCCAGCGTGGTTTAACCAGACTCGATTACTCGAATGAACCCAAAGATTCACACTAGCCCCTGTAGCTTCATGTTTCATGGGGCTACATAGGCCATTGCATATCAAGGAGTAGACCGGGGGGCGCGGTAATGGTAGGGAAGACGTGCCCTTAGGATATGGAAGGATTATTAGAGTCTACCGAGTATGCACCCTAGAGTAAACATTGGAATATTGGAGAGATGGGTAATATTTATCTATGGATGGGCATCTTTTAACGACGTCGCCGCTAAGTCGTTTCAAGTCCGGCTTCACTGGTGAGTCTTTTGGCGGAGTTACTGCTATGCTGTATTACGTGTTGCTGTTTCCAAAGTCTTCGTCTGAGGTCTCGCTGCTATCCGTTTCAGGTTTCTTGTAGATCTCGCTAGCAGCCTTCTTAATCTTGTCTCGTTCATCAGCTGTGTCCATCCAAAAATTGATGTCCTTGTTGAAGTAAGTCATGTCCTGTTTTAGGTTGTCATTCCATGTGTAAATAGGTCGGCCGACTTTTTTGGATTTGGCCTTGTACTGCATTGCTGTGCGGTTCGCGGCGCCTGTGAACATGTACGAGATAGCACAGCCTGTGGTTCTTGATGGTTTTAGTTACGGTTTTTCCGTCGTAAGATTTCATGCATTTTCTTTTGTATTGGTTTATTTCTAGCGTCAATCAAGTCTCTCATGATAACTCTTCTCATATTTTCTCAGTCTTGACCGGTTAGCTTTAGTGAGTGCCGATACTTTCAAACCGTGTATCATACAAGGCACAATCACCATTCGGTACATAAGTCTGGCTAATTTCCAGTCCACCTTTGAGTTTATTATGAATAGTACTAGTGACTTCGCGTTTCTAGTGGCTTTTTGACAACGTTTTTTGTGCTTTTCCTGCTTTATTATTTATTTCGTCTATTTTTTTTAAATTTTTTATAAGTAAGAAGCGTAAATTCTAAATCCTGTATTGCAAATCGATATGCGGCGATAGTCGTTCGTATCTTTAGGGTTATTATTTTTGGGAATTAGTACCTGCACTGTCTCTAACCATGTGTCGGGTGCTTCGTTCTGTGTCCAGGCTTTGTTCATATGTTTGGTGACAGGTTCCTGTAATATTTGGGGCATCGCTTTGTAAAGCTCGATTCGCCCAGGATAACTAGCGTACATTTCCTTGGTTTTTTTCTAATCAAGTTTAATACCCCTGTGAAAGATCTGGCTGCTTGATCGGTACAACTGTTGATGTGAGAGTTGATTATACAATGTGTCTGTACACAGTGTGACGAAAATTAAGGGTGAGGTACAGACCATCAAACTGAACAACTTTCTCCCGGGGACCAACATCGTAATCGCAAAAAAAATATCAGTCGTCTCATACATTTGTTCGAGTAGGTATTGAAGTTTTGTATGGGATGACTGATTTTTTTTTCACGATTACGATGTTGGTCCCCGGGAAAAAGTTGTTCAGTTTGATGGACTTTACCTCCCCTTTAAGTTTTACTATTCCGAAACCAGACACCCTGTATAAAGAGGGACAGGATTGTCACTTCCCATACCGACTGAGTAATTGACATCGCATCGGGATCCTTTTTCTTGTTGTTTGTTTCAATTTGGGCATCCTTTCTGATTAAAAGTCCCCGGTGTGCTTTACCTGCGGTTGCAGATAGGTGCCATTTGTAATGATTTGAGTTTATTCCTACGTTCATACCTGTTTCCTGTAGGCAGGCTATGTGGATGCTCCTAGCAGAAAGTTCAGCGTCAATGTTTTTTTTTTTTAGCTGGTTTTGAGGCCCCGCGGATGTTCCAAGTTGCAACACTCAAGTCTGGCCAATTGCAGCAGAAGGCGGATTTCTAAGTATTGTATAAACAGTTGTATGCAGGACTTCACCTGATATCGTCATGTTCGTGAACGGGCGCCGTCAGTAGGGACTGGTCATCTCTTAGCTGCCACGGCTTATTTTAATGTTTGAATCGCTTTTGACTCCCATTTTTTTGTTGCGGACGCTTTTAACGTGCAAGTCTTTCTACATTGTTCTCACATACTTAATTTCAATGTGAATGATATAACCAATATTTTGCAACAATATTTTGATTTAAAAGATTGTCCGTAGAGTCTCCCGCCCGCTCCTCTCCACAGAGATCCACGCCTTGGAATGGGCCACTAGCCTCAACCTTCCGACCAACTGACCGACTCCCTGACAATTCAAAAGTGCCTGTAATCGGTTCATCCGAAATAAATCCGTTGAGTTTGAGTTTGTTTGAGTTTATCGGTGTACCCAGTAGTGACGCTAATTGTTCACACGGTGTTAACGGGCTAGGTAGTTGGGGCTGTTCTTTTGAAACCGGTATTTTATGAGCTGTACTTGCCCGGCTCTTATCCGGTCAAGCGTCCGGGGGACAGAAACCATCCTGTCAAATGATCGCTAATGAATGTTATTATCTAGCAAACTACAAACAAGATTACAATAGTAAAAATGCGTGTATATCTGAAACCATACAGAATCAACTTATCCGAAACGTGAATTACAGTAACTAGTCCCAAGTACTTTAAAAAAGCTAAAAACCTGAGAACATGGGTTGAATTCGAGTAAAATATTTGCTACACCTAAGCTTTTACGAAACATTTTGTAGTTGTCAACAATACCTACTTCATAACTAAACTAGACTATATGAGCTATTTTTGCCCATGTGTCCCCACTTGGAATGTTCTGAGCAGCACAATAAACCTAAACAAACAAACCATCCCCCCCTCCACGTTTGCGCATTTTGCAAAAATTCGCATGCCATTTCCAACTGGAACGTTATTATGCAGTAAACTACTAACAAGATTACAATAGTAAAAATACGCGTGTATAGCCGAAACTATATGTACCATAAAACGGGGCGAAAAGGGACGCAGGGGCGAATCGGGACGAAACCCCAAAATGGATCACAACGCCGAAACAACATAGCTTGCTGCCAACAAGGACACTTAATCGTTAATTATAATACAATAAACACATAAGTGTAATCTTTGCCAACAAACCATATTAATTCAACGTCAAAATCCCCTTCAAAGTCTCGTCCCGATTCACCCCCGCATCCCTATTCACCCCGTTTTACGGTATGTACGAAAATATATGTAAGGAGAAGTCCTTACATATATTTGAAATAGCTGAAGAGCTATCATAGTGCTGTCCATTGTAGAAGATGTGTATGTTGCCGGGCACCGCCTCGCCGGTAGGTGAATAATACCATTGAGTTCTCGTTTTTCATGTGAACGTTTACAAGGTAGAAATCAGACGCGGCGATTAGGATGTCTTCTCCTCCCCAGAACGTCTCGTTAAACTGCGCGGTTATATTGTTCCTAAGATAAATTGTTGTTAGGAAGAAAGTCCTGAATATTATTAAAAAGTGCTAAGTATATTCTGTCAACGTCTCTATCCATTGACACATTTGTAAGGTCGCGACTCACCGATAAGTGGTCGAAGGTCAGCCCCATTAAATTATTTATTTGGTGGGTTAACGATCTAAAATAACAACTTCCGACCCTTCTCATAGGTACCAATGAAGCGATTGAAGAGTTTTGTTGATAAGATTCACAAATCGGGTTGTGAGTGGCGGCCGGCCAACATGTGCACCATTGTGCTTAAAGACAAAGGCATTGGCTTCGACGGGGGTGAGATTTATGAGCCGTTTCCGCTACTGTCTGTAGAAATGTATCCCATTATGAAGCTTTACAATTCGGGGCAAAGTTTTTGTTGCGTCGCAAATTAAATTTAGTGGCAAACAAATTTTTTCTCTTTGTTTCGGGCGCCCGGCGCAATAATCTCGATTGCCTAAATGTTTAACCTATTTCCTGAGAATTTTAGCTTAATGCTACAATTAATGTACCTACATGTAATAATAGGTTAGATGGCTATTCAAGACAATAAGCATTCTGGAAAAAACCACTTCTGTACGAAATCTAAATCGAAAACTTTCCCTTTGTTAGAATATTCAAGAATCTTTGTTTATCCTGCCTTATTACAAGTATTTGATATAAACACACCAGCATATAACAATAGATCAGAGTGAATGTCGAACGATCACGTGATTTGAGCTTCGAAAGTTCTCCAGTCTTGGCGACCGAAGACATCTTCAACTTCTCGTTGACAACGTTGTCAACCAAGACCTATCAAGGCCTAAGGATGGCCATGGTGTAATAACAATGTATAGCCTAATAGAAAAAAAAGGATATCACCAGGTCAGCTTGCTCGGGGTATCAGGATCCTTTGGCAGGCTGTAGTCCCTCTTAAGGAACAGAAGCGCACGCAAGTTGGGTCTACCCCAACTTTGCAAACACTACACGTAGCACCACCTACTTACATTTAAAAAATAAATTATTAAAAAATTGTAAAATACCATGCAAACACAAAATGAAAAACCAAATGTCAATAAATTATAGGAAATGAAACGAAAACAATAATAAAAAATAAAAAATAAAAAAATTAAAAAAATTAAAACTAAATAAATGTCATATGAAAACAGAACGCAATAAACGTTTATCCAACAAAACACATCACTACTATCACAATTCATCCAAGGAGTACAGACATCTATCCAACAGGAATGCCTTGAGCCTTGCCTTGAATGAGCCTGTATACAGTATGCTTTTTAACTCAAGCGGCAATTTATTAAATATTTTAACAGCCTGATACTGTGGACTATGTTTGACTATTCTAAAAGCCGGGCTGATTTTGTTTCTAAAGTCTTTCCTACGCGTTTTTTCCCTTACCAACCTATCCTCGTCTGTTTCGTAGTCATATACATATTTTTTTAAAGTGGTTAACAATACTAATACGTAAAGGCTAGGTACTGTGAGAATACCAAGTTCTTTAAAATATGGTCGGCAGGCGTCTCGTTGAGAGATGTGGACCATGGTTCGAATCGCTCTTTTTTGGAGAATGAAAGCCCTATGCCAGTTGTAATGGTAGCTGTTTCCCCAAAACTGTATGCTATACCTCAGTTTGGACTCAATCAGCGCATAGTATACCATTTTTAAATATTTTATGCTCACTTCATCCCTAAGAGATCTTAAGGCATAGCAAGCAGATGATATTGATGAATCCAATGCTGCTAATTCTTTCTTCCAACTTAACAAATCATCAATATAAATACCCAAAAACTTGACTTCCCTGACAAGCTCAATTTTAAATTTGTCTAGTTCAATGTCCATATTATCTTTATCACGTGCAGTAGTTTTAAATAACATAACGTTGGTTTTAGTCGTGTTTAATGCAAGTTTATTCGCATTAAACCAAGAATGAAAGGCCTTTAGAGCTGCATTCACCCTATCAGTAAGATCTTGGATGTCGTTAGCTGCAACTACAGCATTTGTATCATCCGCAAAGACTACAAGATGTAAGTCCGGTAAAAGTTTATTTATGAAATTAATTAGGTCATTAGTGAATATTATGTATAATAAAGGGCCTAAAATTGATCCTTGAGGTACGCCAGCCGTAATGTTTAACATAGATGACCTGTAGTTATTTTTATACCCGTTTGGTTGTATAGAATCAAGTTCGACAAACATTTTTCTATTTTTAAGATATGAAGAGAATAGTAGTAATGCTTTACCTCTTACGCCATAGTGCTCCATTTTTGTGATGAGTAGTTTATGGTCAATAGTGTCGAAAGCCGCGCTTAAATCTAAGTAAATACCAGCTACCCTCATTTTACAATTTATTTTATTAACTACATCATTTAGTAACGTGTAAATAGCATCTCCTGAACCAACATTCTTCTGGTATCCAAATTGTCTTAGATTCATTACTTTGTTCAAATTAAGATGTCTACTTAAGCGGTCTTTCAAAACTTTTTCGAAAATTTTTGCGATAGTGGGCAACAAAGAAATAGGCCTATAGTTTTTCGGATCAGTTTTTGTCCCCTTTTTTTAAATTGGAGTGATCTTACCTATTTTTAGTTGTTCCGGGAAAATGCCTTCCACAATGCACTTATTATAAAAAGTCGAGAGCGGCTCAGATAAAATTAGTAAATTGTCTTTAATTACTGATATTGGAATTTCATCATAGCCACAAGATTTCTTATTTTGCATACCACTCACGATTTTTGAAATTTCATTCGGAGTAGTAAGCAAGATATGCATATCGTTATCCACTCTTTCCGTGCTTTGTTGAAGAAAAACGACAGCATCTTCACCATCAGTACCAGGAATGATGTGCTTGTGATTGAATTGCTCTACTAGAATGTCAGCTCTGCCGTCGTAATTAGAAAAGGCACAACTAACATTTTACAAATGTTGAGAAAATCGAGATTAAAATATTTTATGAATTTCGTTAAAAACAACACGTTTAAAATGTGTTTTTTGAAATTGTGTAAATGTAAAAAATTGCGTTTTTTTAGTATGTATACAACGATAGCAATATTATATTTTTAATTTTAATGAATATAGTTAATAATTAGCATATTTCTTTTCAACTTAACATAAAAAATAACATGAAAAGAGCAATACTATGTTTAAAAGGCACATATAACCAAATATGCCTTTTCAATGTAAAATTTTGAGTAAAAATTCAAAATTTTACGATAAAAAGGCATATTTAGTCGTTTGTGCCTTTTCACTGTAAATTATCAAAATAAATTACATAGGTACTGTACTGTAAATATTAGAATGAATTCCTAATATTTATATTTTATACTTTGTGAGTGTATTTTACTGTCTCCGCAGTGGGATTGTATATTTTAAAAAAGACTGATAAATGTCATTGTATAAGAAATAAAATAAGGCAGATGTAAGAAAATAAAACATTTATTTCAAAAAGTTTACACAAACAAAATTTCAAAAGTAGGTACTAACAATTATAAATTATATCAATAATATTGAAGGACTCAACAGAACAAAAACAGAATTGTTTACTAAAAATGACACTTCAAAATCTCTCTTAGTTAAAAATTAGATAACACAGCCAGTTAGGAACTTCAATATATTTATCAAAAAAAGAAAACGAAGTTTACAAAAACAATAATTATCATAACAATTATGTATCAAACATCTAAGTAGTTTACATTTTTATCACAATCCAATGAATGGAATTAACTTCTTATTACTAAAAATGGCACTATGCATCTCTCTATCACAATCTTGACAAGGTTACAAAATAGTAGGAACTTTTTATTATCAAAATTAAACAAAAAAATAATTCTAAACCTGAAAATTAGAAACTTCAAAGCACCTAATATTAATTCTCATAATAATTAAATCGACACTAAAATGAGTATAAAAAATCAGTCGCATTATTTCAATCTTCTTGGTTTTGAAACAAATCGACTGCTCGATCATTTACAGGTAAAGTTTCCAAAAAAAACCTCCTGTTAGTGGGCATAAGTGGACCAAGCTTTGTGAGTATGGCAGATTTCCTTTCACTGGTGATACCCCTCGGAACAAGCTTTTGTCGTGGAGGTGGTATCCCTTCTTTAATATTTTTTAACTTAAGAAAATCTAGCTCAAAGTATTTGTCAGTCCCATGACTGCGTTTATAAAAAAGTAAATTCGATCCTCTTCGAAAATTTGCCTCAGAAATATTATTCATGTAAGCTCGCGAGTTGGAGTTTTTTATTTTATACGTCGAAGAGCAGTCTTCATAATCATAAAAGTCTTGAACTCCCATCTTCTTTATCATGGTGCGAAAGCCAGTATCAGATACAGCTTTACAAAAGTCTTCAAAGTCGTAGATACGCTTTTTTGTTTTCAAAGATCGTTCCACTCTGTGATGGAATTCATCTGCAGCCATAAATGTATGACCGGTCTCCAAGTAGCGTAAAGTTATGGATTCAAAGTTAACTTCTGCAGAATTTACTAAATATACGAGATATGAATAAAGAGACCAGTTTTTATTCTGTGCTGCACAGTTATCCAGCCACAGAATTATATGTTTAAGATCTCGGTTTTGTTTGAAAAAGGCCCCAAAGCAGCTAATGATGTCCTCTTTTTTTCGGCCTGATATGGCTTCATGCCATAGGGCTGCAAATGTAAGACCCATGTCATGTACATGTTTATAGCCAATTGGCACAAAACTTTGGTTGAAAACAATAAGGCGCGGGCAAAACATCACTGTTTTGAATTCTCCATACGGGGTAATATAAAAAATACATACCTTTTACACCTTTTCTAAATCTCCAGCAAAAATGAGGGTGTCAGGGTTATTCTTCTTCTGAGTCTGATCAGCGTCATCTTCATATTTTTTTCGAGCTAAAATATACCTCTCATGGTGTTCTTCGTAACTTTTACACTCCTGGCAATGTCTGTGCCTAATCATTTCTCGCTGAGGGTTGTGTATGATAAATTTTTCACATATCTCACATTCTTCTTGGCCTAATTTTGTAAATGAGATGTTAAGTATTCTTACAAGTTTTCTGTAAAATCCATAAGATACTTGCGTTTGAGGATCAGTTTCACATTAATGCTTGTACATCATACGTATATTAAGGTCTGAAGGTAAATACTTTTTATTCGGTGCGTGCTCACGTCTGTAGTGTGATATTGCGGGATTAAATGACATTATATGATCCGTGATTTTAGTAGGTTCAATTTTTTTAGGATTCGGATTGTGTCCACGGCCATCAGTAACTGCAGATACTGGAATCAATTCACCGCTATTATAGTTACTGTCAATAACATTTCTTACTGCTTTACAGTTATTTTTGGTGTAGCCTAAGGTAGTGAGGAAAATAGTTTTGCAAACTGGTACTTTGTCACCATTTTCATCCATCAAAAAATATGTTACAGTCTTTGATCGAGTGTAATGTTTACCTCCATTCACATCATTTTAAATAGAAAGGGCATAACTGCCAGTTGTGACTTTTCTTTCTACATTAATTGCTAAAGTGTTTGTATAAAAAATAAAGCACAATTGCCACATAAGCCTTTTATATTTAATGTACGTCACTTATGCCCTTTCCATTAAATATATCAATAATAAAAAGGTGAAATAAAAGTCATATCTCACAATATGTCTTTTTATTGTAATAAAACTTAAAAATTGATGCAGTTGTGCCCTTTAAGCTTATGCTATCTCTGTTTATTTTGTAGCTAAAAATCCACAAAAAATCAGGCAGATAGGCCTTTTTTTCCTGATTCCGAATATACAGGGTTACAGGGAAAGTCGTACTGAATATTAAAGGATGTTATTATTCAGGTCATTTCCGATGAATTTCATTCTGAAATAAAATGTCCGAAACTTAACCGTTATGGAGATATTAAATTTTAAAGATTATTTTTAAAAATCCTTTATTTTTTGGCTTTTAGTCGTTTTCTTTGGGATTAGAGCTCCTAGAGTCGGTTTTTTTGATGTATCTAGTTAGAGGACATGTCCATTAATAAAAATGATCAACAGAAACTGAACCTACTACTAACAGCTTAAAAAACTGCTCGACAACGGTTAGCATTATGAATTTTCTAATAGAGTGTTCTTAACTTTAACAGGCTTTTAATAAAAAATATTGTATGGAACTTATTCTGCAAATAATTTTATAAAGTTCTACGTCTCTTTAGCTATTCAAAAAGGTATACCACTTGCTATTAAATAGGCAAAACATTGCCCAAATAACAGTTAAGTTAGGAGAGGGTACATTTTTAGTTTGAGGTAAAAGTAGCTAAAATACGTAAAAAAAAGACAAAAATTTTAGCAATATTTTTATAATTCATGTTCTACATGGCCGCCGCTATTTCTTACACAAAGTCTCATTCTTTTTCTTAAATTACTTTTCACGACAGAAGTTTGTAGGTTCCGTCTCATTTCCTCAGCCGCATCAATAATTTTTTGTCTTAGAATATCGACATTTGCGATCGGTGTCATTTGGTCGTATACTAGGCTTTTCATATGACCCCACACATAAAAATCCATCGGCGTTAAATCGGGGCTCCTCGCCGGCCATGCTATGGGTCCGCCTCTTCCAATCCATTGGTTTGGGTAATTCTCGCCCAACCATGCTCGAACACTTCTTCTGTAGTGCGCTGGGCAGCCATCATGTTGAAAGAACATGTCTCGTCTATATGCAATAGGCAAGTCTTGCATTAAAGAGGGTAACTCCTCCCTCAAAAAGTTTTCATATGTCTCGCCATTCAAGTTATCGGGCAGGAAGTATGGCCCTATCAAGTTATTTGATATTATACCCATCCACACATTAAGACTGAATCTCCTTTGTGACCCTTTTGGTCTTTTTTTCTTGGGGTTACCTTGCGCTTTGGGAGCCCAATAATGGGTGTTATGATAGTTTGTGATGCCGTCTTTGTCAAATTTCGACTCATCTGTCCACATGATTTTCTTTAAAAAATCCGGATCTTCATTATCGGCATTGAGCATAAATCTGCAGAAGTCTAGTCGTCTCAATGGATCCCCTTCTTCAATTACTTGCACTGGCGTGTAATGGTAAGGGTATTGCCCAGAACTGTGCATTACGAACCAGACTTTCCACTGGGAAATACCAAGCCGTCGAGCGACAACGTTTGTTGACGTGGTTGGGTCGGCTTCAAAGAGACGTCGTATTTCATTATCTTCGTCGTCGTCATCAAGAACACGAGGTCGTCCCATGTCAGTCCGACGTACTAGCACAGAACCAGTTTCTCGTAGTCTTCGATAAACTCTGTCAAATACGCCAATATCAGGTACTCGGCGAGTAGGGTACCTTAGCATGTATTCATTGCGTGCACGCAACGACACTCCTTCGCAAAATCCATAACACATTAGGATGTCAGCATATTCCTCGTTGGTAAATGTTGCCATGTTCACAACACAAATCAAAGTCCAGTTACATGCCACGTCACACAGTTAGAAGATGAAACAGTCCAAAAATCCAAGCCAAGTTTTTACAAAAAAAAAATCGGAGGGCACGGATAACACATCTACCATGGAAGAATCGCATGAGCAGACTAAACAAACACCACGATCCACGATTTGACAATTCAGACATTTAAAATGACATAAATATCTGTCACCGCACGTCTCCCGGGCACAAACAATGTCTACCCAAACCTTTTTTCATTGTTTAAAAGTGCCAGGTAGTAAGCCGGATTCTTTTGTATCGAAATTCTGTTATGTTGTACTACCAGATGGGCCTATTCTAATAACATTATTTTAAGATTTTATGAACAAACCTAGTAGATGATATACCTTTTTGAATAGCTAAAGAGACGTAGAACTTTGTAAAGTTATTCGCAGAATAAGTGCCATACATTTTTTTTTTTAAAGCCCATCAAAGTTAAGAACACTCTATTAGAAAATTCATAATGCTAACCGTTGTCGAGCAGTTTTTTAAGCTGTTAGTAGTAGGTTCAGTTTCTATTGATCATTTTTATTAATGGACATGTCTTCTAACTAGATACATCAAAAAAACCGACTCTAGGAGCTCTAATCCCAAAGAAAACGACTAAAAGCCAAAAAATAAAGGATTTTTAAAAATAATCTTTAAAATTTAATATCTCCATAACGGTTAAGTTTCGGACATTTTATTTCAGAATCAAAATCATCAGAAATGACCTGAATAATAACCTCCTTTAATATTCAGTACGACTTTCCCTGTAACCCTGTATATATAACTCATTTTGACAAAAAATGTTAGTTGTGCCCTTTTTCGGTAACACGGCAGAGCTACTTCCTTTGGGTTATCTATTATTTGGTTTGGTTTGGTTTGGTTATCTATTATTTTAAGTTGAATTACCGCCCACATTGCTTTAACCCTATTTGTACTCTTATTTATAACTTTCCAGATTTCCCTACTTGAATTTTTTGATTGATTAATTTTTTCACTGACTGTAAGTTTTTTAGCATTCGAAATTACTCTTCTATAAATTCTAACATAGTTATTTTTGTAGTTAAGAACACTAGCGTCAAGTTTATTTCCACTAGAGCATAAGAGTCGTTTCATTTTACTCGATGTTTTCACACCTCTTGTGACCCACTTTAATTGAAAATTATGTCTTAATTTCACTTTTTGTTCGCGTTTTCTAAAACTATACTGAAATACCTTACCAAAAGTCTTCAAAAATGTATTGTGTCCCATAGCACTCCAGTTATGTTCAAGTATTCGTTGGCGAAAATATATACTATTTTTTAAATTAAAAACTCTCCTTTTCACAGTAATATGATTGCGGCTATCAAAGTTACCAATGATATTTTCCAAGGCAAATTCACCCAGTAGAGCCCCGTGTCCATCTGCCAAGCCATTGTGGTCTACTACACATCCCTGTACACAGTCATCAGGCAAGTTAGTCAAGATAATTCGATACCGGAAATTTCAATTGTCGTAAAGGACATTTTGCCGAAAATGAGTTATAGGTATATATATTTGGAATCAGTGTCGCAAGCTCTATCGATCGGTAGTTTAAAAAAAATTCTATCTCTAAAAAAAACCCCTTACGACCTGGCTTTCCAACATCTCTAGCGCGATTTTTTTTACTATTTGGGATGTATCGTAAAAATATTTTTCAATACGGAGCGTAAAGTCATGTTTTAATTTTTTTAGAGGTCGTATTCTTCATTTTTGCATTTAACTTTTTATACGACATTATAAACAATATGTATTATTACAAATCAAGAGGTCGTAAACATGTTATTTGATAATCGAACCCCTTACGACCAAATCTGTGCTTAGTTTTTCTCAATTGTTAGTCTTACAAATTTAATGGTCAAATAATTACCTCTCCAACTTATTTGACCATTTGTGAGACTAACATAGAAGAAAAATTGTGTTTTACCGAAATTTGAAACCATTGGTTAGAATATTTAACCATTGGAGTTAACTACGGATCAAAAAACTGGGCCTAAGTTTCATAATAATAAAAGACTGAAAATACTTGTCATTTAATTAATACCTACTTTAGAATGTATTTTTTTTTTGAGTTTTAAGCTTTTGAGGGCAAAATATGTTATTATTTTGGTTATTTTAACTTTGTAAATGTTTAAGTCCGTTCTGTTGTTTGAGTTTCATTAATAATTGTTAAAAAAAATAGTTGTTAGATTAGTTTATTAGCTGATTATTAAAAATAAACAGTACCTTTATCATTTATTACTAAACATTTAAAAGGCTGAAGTTACTTTACATTTAATTATTTTTTTAGCAGTCAGGTTTGGTTTTTTTATAATAATTTGTTTATTATAGACTTCAGTTTTATTAATAAACGGTTTCTCCAAATAAGCTAAGACTGTTCTGATAAATATTGTTTGAGTTTCATTAACAATAATTAAAAAAAAACTAGTTAGTAGTTAAGTTTATTAGCTGATTATTCTAAAACTTGAGTTGTTTTTCAGCATCGCAACGATTACTGGCGGTTTAAATTTTAAAAAGTTGCATTAAATTTTGTTTAAATTTTGAGTTCCTATTACATTTTTGATATTTTTTTTTACTACTTATTTGAATAATAAATAAAACATAATAAAAATACTTTTTATTTCACTTGGTTTTAGGCATTTCTATTTAGAGCTTTCGGTTTTTTGTTCCTTTTACCCCCTTAGTTTCTGTTTTAATTGACTTGTACTGCCTATTGATGATCAAGATTAGTCCTTTACGACATATCTGACTTTATAAATACCAATTTTTCGTGGCTGTAAAGTACTTCAGTTACATTTTTTTGGGTTGTAAAGGACTCTCATTTTGGTAAATAATTAAGTTTGGTTTAGTTTGTTAATTTATATGGATAGAACACGAAAAAATAGTTAGGGTTTCTTTTGACATCATGAACATAGCACTTTGTTTGAAAAAGATTTAAGAAAAAAACAATTTCTTTTTTGTTTTTTGGCTCTACTGTAAACTCGTGTTTTGTCCTTTACGACAATTGAAATTTCCGGTATCGAATATTATATAGGCAAGAATGAGAATTGTTGCGCATAAACGTATGAGTTTTAATAAGATATCTAAAGTTATAGCATGTCAACAGGCTCATGAACTCAGTTCGTTTTCTGCTCTCTGTGAGCATGTCAATATTAAAATCTCCACAAATTACACACTTCCTATTAAATAAATGCTCCAGCAGCCTTTCCAAGCTTGTCATAAAATTATCAAAATTCTTGTCATTAGGATTACGATCAACAGCAGCAGATACATAATGTACCTACAAAATCTTAAAAATGAAATATAATGTGTAGTGACTAAACTATTAGATATATTTGATTGAATTTTTGTATGCAGACTGGGAACATCATTAGGTATATAAAGTTTAATTTTTTGTTCTATTGTCATCTCCATCTCGTATATTTTTTTAAACTTCATCATTTGCATGGGTACCGGGGTACCGTGTACGGGTGAGACAACCGGTAAAACCACGGTATAAATAATAAGCACCCAATCTATTACTATACTTTATGACTGAAGCTTAGACCCTTTATCCTACTTAAATGGTCTAAGGACTGAAGACAGCTGCAATCTGCTGCGATCAAACCAGTATTATTTATTAGTTTATGGATCAAAGACAATTTAGCCGTAGTAGAATCTGTTCGGAAAGAGAGCCGTGCGTCGTCGTAGCCAAAATGTGAACTAACGTTGTGTTGCTCGCTAAAAAAACATGTAAAATATTATGTCCGTAGGATAAGAGGAAGATTTGACCCATAAAAACTTACTAACTAACAATGCAAGTTAAATAAAAGCTTGCAAAAAGGCACAGCTGTACCCTCAAATCCTACGACGCGTCTGTTATTAGTCCGGACAGACTCTACTCGGTAAGATTTTTATTGAAGTTTACAATTTCAGAGCAGATCTTTTGATGTCAAATTATCGTTTCGTTTCATTGAGGTCATTGTTCGTTCATCATTTGACAACTGACAGAAACAGAAATACGTCTACATTCCAAATTACACCACAATCACTCACATGAATAATTTATGTTCCGATTTAGATATCACGATTATAACAGCTAAGAGCCGTCAGCAATTCGGAACGCTTGTGAACGCGCTCACAGTGCACTTGAATACTCATGATTGGAGTAAAGTATTTCTTTGTCTATACACCACCTTCTTCTTCTTTGGTTAGGTGGCGGCTGTAGCCAGAAGCATAATTTTGAAAATGCCACATTAAAGATATGATACGACTAAAACATAACAGCACAACTGTCATTTTTGACAGTGCTCACGGTGATAACAATTTAGGGCATGGTCAGCGTTATCGCAAGATAGCGCATGTCATTACGTCATCTTTGACGATTCACGGGACATCGTTGTCGCGCTCACGCTAATTCGGAACGACAGTACGCACGCTCAAATCAATTACAGCGCAATTCGGAACGGACCCAATTAGTTTGACAGCCGATGTGTTGGCAATAATTCTTGATTTGTTTACATCTTACAATAACAAAATAAATATCTCTTAATATTTACGTGCTAAATATTTCTAATTTTGCGGTAACTCTGCTTTAGTACTGTCGCTATGAGCATACGTGCATTCATTTCTAAATTAGTGAAATAAAGCGTCAATCAAACAAAAATGTCTCAACCTAACCTATTGGACATAGTTCCTGATCAGTTGTTTCAAGCCCATTACATTAGTGATATAGACCAAGTACAAAAGAAATTGCAATATGAAATTGAAAGGAAAAGGGAGGAATTGCGGGCTATGGTCGGGTAAGTGTGTCTAATTAAAAACATCCAACAAATGTAAACTGAGATTACCATCGCTTAGTTTGGTTACCACTCGTCTTGCGTTACTTATATAATTAATAAAAAACAGCTTGTTCTTGTCACCTGCAATTGTAATGCAAAGCAATTGATTATATATGTAGTAAATTCTATTTAGAGAGTGCATTCCCTTCTATATAGATTTAACATTTGAAAGGAACAATAACACCTTGTAGTTTGTATAATAACTTTTCATTAACACAAAACTAATCAAACAATTTTAGTGAGAGATATAGAGACCTGATCCATGCAGCAGACACAATTGAAGAAATGAAAGAGACCACCGGCAGTACTCTGAGCCACATCGGTGATATGACGGCGGCTTGCAAAAACTTACACAACACACATTTGGTGGGCTTCAAAATTGATGACAAACCTTCTAAAGCTCAGAGGTACTTGTTAATCTAAACTTATTAATTATGTTACACCAACATAAGAGTGAGATTGAGACCAAACTCAAACTCATATTGAAAAGAGAGGTTTGGACCAATCTTGTGGTGTCAAGCTCAGTATCAAATTTGAGCTTGTGCAGACTAGCTCACAATCAAGAGAAGTCAAAAAAATTAAGAGAGGCCATTGATCTGCAAACAACAACTCGGGCTATAACTAATAAAATAAATAATAATGATAAATGATAAATGATTTTGTTTCTAATAAAAATATAAATAACATTTGAGTATACATAGATACATTTTGTTTTTGATTCAAATATTTTAATATATATATGTATTTAAAATGAAATAAATGGAATAACATACAACTTTCACTACATTCTTATAATTTGTTGTTATAGTTTTCAGTTCAATACAAACCCGGTGCATAGTTTGTCTGTGCAAGTGAAGCTGTTGATGGAAATTCCTGAAAAGATATGGACCAGCATTGAGACAGAGGACTATGTGAAAGCTACACAGTTGTTCATCATGGCCAGGCATGTTAATACTGGTAAGTTTAAAATAATAATATCATTTTCGGTAGTTTCTTAAATGCACAAATTTGGTTTGGTTGGTCTTTCATAGTGGAAGTTGTGTTGCCATACCTCTTATCCAAGGCTACTAAACTGTATCTAAAGGTTCACTTGATCCACAGCATATTATATTTTGCCTGCTAATAGTACTAGATTTCTACCTATAACTCTTCATTAACATCTAGCTTAGTGAACTTAAATTAGTTATGCATTCCTTGAGCTTTCTCGAAAAACTATTCATGTGGCAGGTTTGCAACTCCAAATCGGAGGTAAAAACGTTAAGCCCGGTATGCAGTCACTGCAAAGACTGGTGCAACAGCAGTGGAATTCCATTGCTAACTTCAACCAGACCATCATTGACGTGTGCCAACAGAAGCTGCAGGATGTCGAGATTAGCGTTGAGGTATACTTACTATAATATAGGTTTACTATCAGCTAAGCCTTTTCCAAATCAAGTTGAGCTAATTTGCTAGTCTATGCAGATTGGCTGAATAAGAATAAGAATAATAGTGAAAATAATAGTGAATGTCAGTGTTTTACATAAGGCCAATTTTGTAAATATAAAAATAAATATTCTGATTTCTTCCTGTTTGTCCGACATAATATGTTTGTCTGAGTACAAATAACAACCATCAGAAGTATTTCTAAGACGAATGGGATTAATCAAAGCAAGTAGATTGTAGAGGACATCTTTATAAGGATCTGATAAGGATTACCTTAATTTGGCTCAAAGCTCCAACATTTTGATTCTAGTTAGTTTATCTTTTTAAGGTGATTCCGCAATATGGTAGCCCGCGAAATTCAAATTTTCTTACGTTTTTTGCAATTTGCAGATCAATGTCAGGTTGTATGTTGATCAAAATATGCTACTTGACTATAACAAATATGTATTTACATAATTGAATCTTCAATACATTTCTCTAAGTTAGATTTGTTCCAAAATTTGGAAAATTCGGAAACCATGACATTTTGGAACAAATCTATCTTAGAGAGAAAATTTGAATTTCACGGGCTACCATTGCGGGTTTACCTTAACTAAAACTATTCCTACCGATTCCAGGTGGCCTGTTCCTGCCTCGTCAGCTTATACCTACTAGACTCCCAGTCTATGGTGGAACTACTCAACACCCTGATAGGTTTGCACAGCAACAGTAGTCTCAAATCCACGCTACAGTTCGACCTGGCACAGATCTTGGAGGGAGACGTAAAAGCACAGATTAAAGATAAAATTGTGAATGGAGTGAAAATTGTGTTGAAGACTGTTGTGTTGGTGTATTCTTGTTTTGTTGGTAAGTTAAATTTTTATATATCTTTACTAATATTATAAAGCTGAAGAGTTTGTTTGTTTGATTGAACGCGCTAATCTCAGGAACTCCTAGTTCGAATTGAAAAATTCTTTTAGTGTTGGATAGCTCATTTATCGAGGAAGGCTATAGGCTATATAACATCACGCTACGACCAATAGAAGCGGAGCATCAATGAAAAATATTGCAAAAACGGGGAAAATTTATTCCTTTGCGAGCTTCCGTTGCGTGCGCTGCGTAAACGGTTAAAGTTACACTAAAATCATGTATGACGGGATTGTTCCTCTCAAAAAGTTCTAAAAAAAAGTCCGCGATAGCATACATCTATGCATCTTTTAAGGTTGGCTCACTATAACATTTTTAATGGTAATCAAATTTGTTATAAAATAGTGCATTACTTGCGAAGGTGTTTTCATAAACATGGTATTAATCCTTATACAAATCAATAGTTTTATTATCAAGGTTGATTAAGTACATGTAAATTCCTTTTTAAATTATAAAGTCCAATTCTTGTGGAAGGCTATAGGGTATGTAACATTACGCTAGGACCCTTAGAAGCCGAGCAAAAACAAAAAAAAAGAAGAACGAGCGCTAAGCGAAACAAAGTAACAGCGCGGGCAGGCGATGCGATGCGACGGGGTGGGTCAGGGGAACAAGACGCGGACGAAGTCGCGGGCGGAAGCTAGTTTTACATATATTGATAAATGATATTTTATTTCTGTAAATTGGTTGAAAAAAACATGTCAAAAGACATAATAATATTTTAAAACTAGATGATGTTGGTGTTTCCCAACAAACTACTCTGAGAAGAAGCACCGAGTGACACGTGTTATTCTTTTGTTTATGTCTGGCACGTTGATTATGACTCTTGTGGATAAAACTAGAAGATGTTGGTGTTTCCCAACAAACTACTCTGAGAAGAAGCACCGAGTGACACGTGTTATTCTTTTGTTTATGTCTGGCACGTTGATTATGACTCTTGTGGATAAAACTAGAAGATGTTGGTGTTTCCCAACAAACTACTCTGAGAAGAAGCACCGAGTGACACGTGTTATTCTTTTGTTTATGTCTGGCACGTTGATTATGACTCTTGTGGATAAAACTAGAAGATGTTGGTGTTTCCCAACAAACTACTCTGAGAAGAAGCACCGAGTGACACGTGTTATTCTTTTGTTTATGTCTGGCACGTTGATTATGACTCTTGTGGATAAAACTAGAAGATGTTGGTGTTTCCCAACAAACTACTCTGAGAAGAAGCACCGAGTGACACGTGTTATTCTTTTGTTTATGTCTGGCACGTTGATTATGACTCTTGTGGATATTGACATTGAAACACGAATGAAATTACAATGAAAGACGCGCTTATGAAATGCAACTACATTAATATCTTGGCAGTCACTTATTTTAACAATAGTCAATTAACTTTTTTTATATCTACAGATAATGATGGGGGTGCTGTCCTAGCGAAGTTACAAGACTTATTTAAAAGAGATTCACAGCCGCTAATAGAATTAGTGAAGTTCAGTGACCCATCGTCTTTGAAACTACTGCCGCCTGCCATCTGTAACTACCGGTATGGTAGAACTGAATATTTAATTTATTTTCTAGTTTTTCTTTGCTAAAACGTAACCAGAGAGGTCGAAAAATAATGTTGAAGATTCCACTAATTTGCCATGGAGTCAAAGCTGCACGCGTTTTAATGAGGCACATACTTAAAGCCACTGTACCCACTGCGGCGCACGCTGTGCACGCGCACGCGGCGCATTTTAGCAGCGTGGGTTCGTTTGTTTGACAACGTGGGTCTACGTTTCCACTGCAGCACTCACTAAACACGAATATTAACCCACGACTATGTACAACTGTATCGCTTCCCCGCCCGTCCCGCCTCCCGTAGTGAAGCTACGCGCGCTTCCATGTACTGCGTACATAGCGATGGATGCGTTGAGCTGCGTGGGTGCCATTTTCGAGCAAGCCACGCGTGTAGCAATGAAGTCATTAACCTCGTATTCGTGCGTAAAAAAAAATCTTTGTTACCTGTACACTAACTAAACACACAAACTTTTGTTAATATCCATAGAAAATTGAATATTTACCAAAAAAACCTTAACCATACCTTTTTCAAACTACCAGGCTATCATCAAACAAAGAAGTGCAGCCGCTAGCCAAACAGGAGATAACGAAAGGAGTTCAGGACTGGAACGTGTGGGTCAAGTCCTTCATAGATACCAATGTGCAGATCTTATTACAGAACATTACCAGGGTCAAAGTACTGCACGAAATTCGGGAGGAAGCGTTTAAGATCGGTATTTATGGTTATTTTGAATAGTTTTGTTTTGGCTATACAGTACCAGTGCTGGTAAAAGATTTCCCCCATAGCTGTCTGTAGCCATTCATTACTTTCCTTGTGGTGCCCGTTCATACTCTGTGGCCACAAACACTATAGATTTATGGATCTGTTTTCTGTATTATCAGAGAAAAACTTTAACCAGGGGGGCAATTCCCGTAATTTTAAAAACGTTCACAGTCTGATCTCAGTCTCAATATGTCAAAAATACTTCGCTACATTTTTGACATTTGATTGTCGCTGAGAAGAGATTGCGACTTGATTTTGAATGTTTTTAGTTACGGGAATTGGGCTTCTGATGAAAAGTGTCTGATGAAAATGTAAACGTGGATACCAATTTGTAGTGCCTCTTACAAACTAAGTGCTTTGTTTTGATTATTTGAACACTTAAACACGACATTCTAATTTTAAATCACTTTGAAGATGTTTTTCATTTGACAATATTGTGGTTAATTTTATAACCTCAATTTTCGGCGATTATTTTTCATTAACAATTTAATATTATTATTGAAACAATTGTTGGAAAAAGTGATGTGATATAAAGTAGAGACCTTCTAAATACAGATGAAGGCGTTACTAATTCCCTTTAGTAAGTGAAGGCGTAAGAATTTAACCTGAACAGGGTTTGTTTTCACTTTCATCTGATACTTTTGGAACAGACCATGGAAGTGGTGCGCTCCACTGCACGTAAAACTACCCGATAGTTACCAGGGGGCAGTATGCGTGAAGCGTAGCAGCCATCATTGCTCCGTTGCGAAAAAGGGATGGGGCTATTCTTTCTGTATAGCACCATCTCTTTCTTGCACTGAAACAATGATGGCTTTGATACTTTACTATTCGTCTCATGGAAACATTATAAGTGACAACTAAATTTACCAATCATCAACAACACAAATCTCCCTACAGGCTGACTTTGTAAACATGCGGCAACATTTAAGGTGGTATTCTACCCATCAATATGAACAACTTTTACTATGGAACCAACTTAGAATTCGCAAAAAAAAAATTCGAACTTCTTATACAAAAAAAAATGGTCCAATGGTCCAACCTTTAAACGGGAAGGTCGAATTTTTTTTTCGAATTCTAAGTTGGTCCCATAGTAAAAGTTGTTCATATTGATGAGTAGAACACCCCCTTAAAATTTGTCGCATATTTTCAAAGTCAGCCTGTGTATTCTCCACGACTTTATCCATAATATCTTGTTACAGAAACACCCGAAAACTGGTCCACGATATGCACCTCTTTAGATATACCAGAAGTGCACGTATGGTGCCACTACTACCAACCTCTTTTGACGTCTCGCGTTCAAGCGATCATAGACGGCCGATGGGTCAAAGTATACGACGCGTTCAAGACGCAACTCCTCATAGACCTGACCAAGGTATCCTCAGACAGCGAGATGGAAAAGGAGGCTGATATCAACTGGTTTGT
This sequence comes from Fissipunctia ypsillon, assembly GCA_947568875.1. Taxonomy (NCBI): domain Eukaryota; kingdom Metazoa; phylum Arthropoda; class Insecta; order Lepidoptera; family Noctuidae; genus Fissipunctia; species Fissipunctia ypsillon. The sequence continues at coordinate 5,250,956 of OX387655.1, forward strand.
GTGGAAAGACCTTATTGGAGAGACAGTGATCGAGTCCAGGGGTGATGTTATTAAAGTCATGAATTCTTTGATGAAGGGTAAGTTTTATTATTCCTAAGTTGGTTTTACACATAACATCGCGCCTGTTTTCCCAGAATGGGTAGGCAGGGACCTACATAGAACACCCAAGTTTCGCCAGTTAAGTTTAAATCCGATGTAATAAGGGGCGAGCCTATTTTTTTAAATTTTTTTATTTAAGATTTCTCTTGACTCTAGTCTAGGTCAGAGGTGACAGAGACAAAGTCGACGATGGATCGAGTTTACCCAGAAAAGCCTGTTCACTCTTACTTTGAAGAGATCGGGGTTGTATGCGTTCGGAAACACAGACGCAGGCAGAGAGTTCCACGACTTTGCTGTACGCATCACAAAAGACATTGCCATCAACCGGATACAAATCCAAACTCTGGGATGCAAAGTTGGTTTTAGTCTGGTTTTAATTTTAACCTTAGTTTTCTCTTCAGACTGACGACAAAAATGATGAGAGTAAATTATTTACGGGAAAACCATTTAGAAAAACCGGCCAAGTGCGTATCGGACTAGGCACAATGAAGGGTTCCGTAGTTGGGATGGATTTATCCCAAAAACAAACTTAACATTGTAGTTAAAAAACATGTTGTCCCATACATCGATATACGTCACGGTCAATTCTCCAACTGCAAATGTAAGTTTGTAATCGCAAAAACATGTTTTTTATGTGATAAAACTACAAATTATTGGTTTTCGGACTTTTTACTTTACTTGTACTGTGAGACCTTGCTTCTTGCCAAATTTCATGATTCTAGGTTAATGGGAAATACCCTAAAGGTGTTGATTTATTTGCGAGTATCAAAATATGTCGCATAAATGCTTCGATCAATAATAGCACTAGATTCCCGATAAGCGTTTCAAAAATGGCCCGAAAAATAAGACCACAAATACTTTTGTGGTCTTATTTCAAATTAGTATGGTCCAATCATAGCCAACGTGAAGACGTCATAATGCCGCAGTGCGCGTTGAGAAACTGTGTAAATAACCACATCGACTGTTCTGGAAAAGGGGATGCATGGAGTAGTATTGTTATTTTATATGTTATTTTTGTTTGTAGATTTCTACGGCTCGTGACTTGTGGCTAAGAAATAACAGCCGCACGGGTCGATCGATCAGGTTAAGCTACGCTTGCCGCGGTTGGTCCGTGAATGGGTGACCAACTTTATATATCAAGACCCCTCCGTGCCTCGGAAAGCACGTTAAGTCGTTGGTCCCGGCTGTCATTCGTGTATCTTTGACACTCGTTACGGGCCGTCAGAAGCCCGAAAGTCTGACAACCAGTCTTACCAAGGGGTATCGTATTACCCAGTAACTGAGTTGTGGAGGTCAGATAGGCAGTCGCTCCATGTCAAATACTGGTATTCAGCTGCATCCAGTTTTACTGGAAGCCGACCCCAATATAGTTGGGAAAAGGCTAGGCAGAGGATTTTGTTTGTAGATTTCCTAGCGACCCATTTCGCATTTAAATCAAATTCATTTAATACAAACATTTTTTTATAACTTTTAAATTGCGTACAAAAGTAGAAGCACCCATTTCTTTATACGGGTTGATTACAATGAGCCAACCCGCACACAATAAAATAAGTAAATATTGTACTAGTTTAGTCATACTACTTTTTTAATTCGGTCAAAAATATTTGCCACCATACAAACGAACCTTCGCCTAAAAAAAATATATATTCTGCAACTCTACGTCTTTCAATACTTACTGTGTTCTGAGCATTGAAATGTAATACCAAGAACTACGTCGTAATTCCAAAATAGAGGAAGCACGAAATTGTCAACAAAATGTTTTTAACCTTATTGCTTAGACGTTAAGTTTCATTTTAGAATAAATATTTTTTTACTTATTATAAAAATTACTTTTTATTTTCAAGCGACATTTTTTATTGCTTTTAACCTTTTTCCGATGATAGAAGGACAACAAAAATATTTTGCAATCGTAATTAAAGGATCATGACCAACGATGTATGGAAATCCGTCTTAAGTTGAAACACAATAAATCTTTATTTATTATAGACTACGCTTTATATACTATTAAATAAAAGTGTTAATTTTCACACAAGTATCCGAATTTTAAAGTAATTAAACAAATTCGGAGATAACCTAAAAATTATGTCTAAACTACTCGCAACTTATAAAATGACCACATATCAATCATGTAGGTACAAAACAACATTCTGATTTCTGGGTATCAAAAGTGAACAATTCACACATCGCCTTCTCATTACTACCGGCATCGGTTGATCAGAATCAAGCATCGACATGATTAGAATCTCAAGAGTTCTGAAACACAACACAAAAACGTCCTGGCGTAATAAAACACAATTAAATATGAAAACGTCCTGTCGTTATTTACATGAAACACGCTAAGTTGTTTAAAACAAACACACCAACGAATTTCCGTAAGTATTACTATTTAAGTGGAGAGATTAATCGCGGTGAGTATTCTCATTCGACACATAAACAGTAATGGCGGCTTCCGCAGGCGCCGGCTTAGGGATGGTGATCTAGAATCGATTTTATAGGTCAAGTAAATTGTTTTTTTTTTTCATCGATCATAAACAATGAATTATAGATTTTTTTAATCGATTTTAGAAACTTGAAAACGAGTTCCGATGTTTTTCCTGCGGATTGCAACTTTTAAGTTTTGATATCGATTATTCATTACATTTGACTAATTATGCTGGCAACACCAAAACGAATAAGTGATTATCTATAGTAAAGCTGTCGATGTAGAATAATAGCGGGAACAGATCTATCAGAACTCAATTTATTGCTGAATCGATTCTTTCCTGCGATTCAGATAGATTTAAAAATCGATCTTGTTTAGGAATAATCGTCATCCCTACCGGTACGTCTGTCATCTGCCTTGACAGTTGCATCTGCGTGAGACGAAACACAAAAATAAATATTTTCACAACGGAACTATGAAATACATATACAGTACCTACGTTATGATTATGATATTACTAATTATTTAGCTATTTATGAGTTTAATATCATTTTTGTGATGTTTTTATGTAAAGGCTCATACTTACGTAATTCGTACAAATGACAGGAACGAAACGTCCATCATGACTATACGGAAATGTAGTACCTAGCAATCGTTAATTTACTCTTTATCTTAAAATCATAATTCCGGATACGAAAACAAAATTCCTGAAGTGAAAAGCTTGTAAAAAATAAGAAAATAATTTGTATGTTAATTTGGTTTTCATACGTGCAACTTTTCAAGACTGCTTTTGTTCAATCTCCTTTATGTTTGAGTGATAAGGTTTATAATAAACTGAAGTTGTTAATGTTATTGAACTTTTTCCTATATTTTGTAGTACGAAATATAAATGTTTTGAATGTGTGTGTAAACGTGGCCACTTCAGCGACTTATTTTTGTTTACTTATTTTGTTTGCTTACTTCGACGCCTAAGTTTCCTTTTGTTTTGTATATTTATTTGTATAGTTAGTTAGTTCGTTAGTTAGTGGAAAAAGATATTTTAAGTTTTTTAACATATAATTGTAAATAAAAAAAATAAAATGTGCATTAAAAATGAACAAAAATTTAATATATTTACAATTAAACTAAAACAATACCTAATCCATAAATGCTATTTTAATATTAATGAATATTTTAATGATAAATTAAATGAATAATTAAAAATGAATAGTGAATGAAAAATGAATAATAAATAAAATCAAAGTCGAAGTGAGTAGTAGAAAAGCATGTACCTATATTTTACTATTTTCAAATAATAATAATATAATAATAGCCCTCTTCCTCTATCCTACCTCGCTGTGCCCGACAGGGTCCACAATGATCTACAATTATGTATATTTTTATAATGTACCTACCACCTAAGTTTACATTGTGGAATGCAAATAAATGTATTGAGTACTGAGTATTGAGCAATTAGTAGTATAGCGATCTTTAATCCCTACACGTACCTATTTTGTTGAACGTAAACCGCATTCAATCAGTACCTATCGATGCACTAATTAGTGCCTTTACGAACGATCCCGCTTTTACAGACCGGATCAAAACGAAAGAGAGCATTTAATCTTGACAGACTGACAGATGGACAGACGGACAACGACGAAGTGATCCTATAAGGGTTTCGTTTTTCCTTTTGAGGTATGGAAACCTAAAAACACAATAAGATAAGAATATAATATAATATAATAGAAAAACGTTCATTTGATAAAGACCAAACAACAGCAACAATGAATGGCAGGAGCATTTTATTCGCTTTAAAAGTAAAATCCACTGCAATGATTTTTTTTCGAAGTCGGATCGTTTATTGATATGCTCATGTTACTCATACGCGTCATTGCTTAGCAAATTCATTGACTCCTGTCCACCAAGCTAAAAGAGAACATTTCATTTCATGTTTTTTTTAATTATAGGTCTGGTTGTCATATCATATGTCCACGGAACAGAAAAAACAGTGGAAGTAGTAAGTAGGCGTGGCACTGTCGCCGCTAGTACCTAAGTACTGCATTACGCACTTGCTGTTCAAGCGCTCTCATTCGCAAACTAGACTGCGTCAACATACAATTTACGTAAAAATATATTAAAATGCCTTATTGTGCCACATTGGACTGTAAAAACCATAGTCGGACTAAAACTCTAACTCATGGAGGTGTATCATACCACCGGTAAGTATTATTTTCGGATTTATTTGAATAAAATGAAAAAATAAAATTTAGTCAAACATTGCACAAGATATACAAACAAAAATTGTCCTTACAGACATGACAACAAAATTGATTTTATTTTCCCGGTTATTAGCCTTTCTGGAATATTCGCTTGTCTACCTAGACTTTTGACGCTATCCAAATAGTGCGTGACTTTATCGATAAAATCAATCGACATGTAATACATTACCTTTTTAAAATAAAAATATTTAAATATGTATGTAAGTAATATAATGCAGATAATTATTAAATTAATAAAGTTAATAAAAAAAAATGTAGGATGATATTCGTGATGTAATTTTAAATACATCTAGCTAAAGAGTTAGGTACAACATAGGGCATATTAATTGTTATAAGACTTACTCAAAAGTACCAACTTTTAAATCCTTCATTCACACCTAGTTTATTTTTGGCAGCCCTAGTAGCGTGTTTTGATTTGCACCCGGTAGGCGGGTGCTGGGCATGGTCACATGTCATCTATAGCTGACACGACTCAGGAGCCGAATTGTGGGCACACGAACGAATTATCGTTCGACCCGGGAGCCGGGTGTTGGGCACTTAAAGTGTTAATTAATGGTTTAAAATGAACAGCGGTTTGTGTACCAAATAAATAAATGTACTCCTAACAAGTCTTATTTATGCTAATTTAACAAAATATCGGGTATCTATCGATATCGATAAATAATTTCAATGTGCTACGTGGTGCGGCCTTGGCCGAGTAGTAGCAGAATTCGACCGATCACGCAAATGACAACCGTATTTCTAACGCAATTAAGTTGATAATTGCGACCCCTGAGAATATTGCCATCTATGGTCAAGTAGCGGAATTGACTCGTCAATCGAATCTAGTGTGACTATAGACCGTAAATACGTTTTGCCGCTAAAGCAAAATAAATCTTATTTGTAGAACGTCAGGGTTTATTTCCAAATCTGTGATGTAGGCTAATTTTGACTAAACTTAAAACTACAAATCAAACGAATTGTTTCTTTGTAGTGCAATATATGATTATCGGTTTATTTGGGTGAGTTTGGCGACACCGGTTCTGGTACAAACATTTTCTCAAGCTACTTCCACTGTTTTTTCTGTTCCGTGAATATGTCAATCTCAATTACAGTGTTCGTTAATTGCATTACATACATAAGTATGTACAGAACATAGTAATCTTCTATTTATAATTATGATATGATGTTTATTGTTGTAATTTTGATACAGATTGTACTTAGCGATGGAATGCAATTAGTTTCAATTACGCATCAATACATGTTTTTCATAATTGATCATGCTTACAGATTTTTCTTTGAAGATATTTTAGTAATGTGACATATTCATTTGACTTATTAGTGCGTAATTACCTTAGACTGGGAAGCTCGAATTCGAATCGCATTGGAAGGCAAAAAATTCCCTAAGTTATATCATATCAAAAACTGTACCAGGTGGCAGGGACATCGACGCGCATCTTGTTTCCATGGATTCAATTTGATACGTGATTCTGGCCCCATGCGTTGAAATTTTTCGTCGGTTATTAAAAAAAAAGCTATTCCATACATATTGACCGCGTACGTATTACACTTTTGTAGGAAACAGCAGATTTTCTTTTAAAACCGACAAAACATTTAAACGCAGGGGGTCCAGAATCATGTACTGGATTGTGCGTCGATGTCCCTGCCACCCGTAGGTATAGTACTCTATACGCTATCTATTAATTTTATTTACCTGCAGTTAAAGAATGTCCACTGAACAAATATGTGATAATGATAACCCACAGTCACTTCTCAGTATTGATAAGCTCAGTGCCGCAGGTAAGCTGTGCATGCGACACTGATCGATTATGACATTAAACTTTATCTTGTCTATGATACGGGTAACACAGTAGTCTAGTAATGTTTGTCAAAAATTATCGAAAATTGTTCTACATATTTATAGGACTTACTTTTTGATTATGGTCACGATTTCTTGGTAATGGATATTATCGATAGTTATGTTTCTTGTTTGAATTACCTATATAATTTTGTGTATCACGTCCGCTGTCCGGTCATCAGGATCGCAAAGTTTCAATGCTTGGTCACCGTACTTACAAGGCGGCGCTTAAAAAGACGCTGCCTATTGTGAAAAATCATATGATTTCGTGTATTGGTACAATTTGTGGGCCATTTTAAAAGAATGGGTTTGGTAATTGGCCACCACACTTGCTAGTTTCCGTGAGCAAGCATCAATAATTTGTATGCCGCTATCATAGACACAAAAAATTCATCGTCTCTTAGATCTAGGTGTCCGCTTACAAAGGGTTAGACCTAGTCCAGAAATATCTATTTTGGGTATGTCGATATACACGTGGAGGTACTGGACGGAACAAGGTGCAGGGAGTATCCGGACTCAGGAGCAATTCTGCAAATAAAACGTGCGCAGAATGCATATTAGCGTCTAGAATCTTAGAAATAATGGGTTCGATTCCCAGGTCGGGCACAGTGATATTGGGTGTTTCTATCTGGAATTTCTCAGTAGCAGCCCGGAGTTTGGATTTGTGCCCTGTTTTTGGCAATAGGCTCCCCCCTATTACATGGGACATAAACATAACTGGCGAAATGTGGGTGTAGGTACTATAGGTAAGTACACTTCTGCCCAACCCTTCGGTGAAACAAGGCGTGATGTTATGTGTGTAATCTTAGAAATGCGCGTTTCTGTAACCTGTACACGCGTATCGGTACGCTCAAAATACTCCTTTTGGGCAAGATCTTAAGTAGGTACTTCTGGCTCAATAATGTTTTAGCCCATGTGTCACCCAGTACACGAAGCCCATGTGTCACCCAGTGCACGAACGTCTGGCCTCAAATCATGACTGGTAAAACTAACGATATTTCCACTAATCCTAAAAGAAACCCTTAAACTAAAAACATCAGTGATCATGATAATCAACGACTGTGACTATCAGTGATTACGATAGCTGTGTTGGTGATTACTAATCACCGATTCCGATGTAAACCTGATGATATTATAATAAAGATCGTATCTCTCACGTATCAGTGTTGTCTAATCGTCATCAATGGATACGCTGAGCGCCATTCATCACGACAAAGATCTCTGATCGGCGCCATCTGTATGGCTTATGTGCTATCTTTCATCTTTGAAGATATACATAATCAAGTACCTACTCCTGCATAATCATGCAGGAATGTTCATTTTCAATGAATGATTAGCCAATTGCTAATGCAATCTTACTGAATTGATATGCCATTATTGATTGCCTGTAACGGCGACAGCGCAAGGCCAATCGCCAAAATAAGTTTCCGATTATTGGAATGTGGTGTTAGCAAGAATATTATAGGTATTGCGGGTGTGGTTGGAACTTCTGGAGCTAGATAGAAAAAGAAAGTGACATACGCCCCGTAGTTTGGCGGAGCCGTTGCTTTATGCAGTCTCCAAAAAGTAGGTTGATACTACAAGCTATTGACGCTCATGCAACTAATATAGTCGACCAGCTCGCCTGTTGCACCAGTATCTGTACTATCCACCTAACTCTTCCTGTTTCTGATAGGTATGGCCCGCCAAGACTGCGGCTACACACCGACCTTAGAAAAACTATGCCAAAGCTTAGACGATGAACTACAGAAACTTCTGGAAGACTTGAGGGTGTACCTGTACAAAGATAAGAAGAGTTTGGCTAGTAAAGATAAGCTTCTGTTTGCGTACGAAGACGACGATGATATCGATCAGATTTACAGCGATAAGCATCTGATCGAGATGTATTTGAGAGATGTCTCTGATAGCAATATACAGGGGTATGTTGGTTTTTTTTGCATGTGTAATTATTAGGTGTGATTAGGTGACGTAAAATTTAAGGTGGAGTTCTCCTATAGATTGTGTAAGTATTTATATTTCTTAAGGAAATTATTAGAACTAGAAATGTGCCTGATGTTTCGTTTGAGTCAAACCGACTGTCGGGATTAATACATTTTTTTTGGCAATGTTAATAGTCGAATACAGTTATTTATAAATTTTTTCATAATGCCACCAAATTAAATAAAGTGTACCCTTTATACAATATTCTTCTCCTCAGCATGCTACAATACATCAAGGCATGTTTCGAAGAACCCACCTTACAATCCACTGAACTACAGAAGAAAACAACTGCCATATACACTGCGCGTTTTACTCAAGCCATATCCACCCTTATGCCCCATTTGCGCAAGTGCTATATCCCCGAAGAGCGTGACAGTTTGGGGGTTATTAATATAGACGATAATGCCTTGAAGAGGTGGAATGATTTGTGTGTGGTGTTAAAAGAAAACTGTCAGTTCTGTTGGGGCAAGTGGGTGGATATCGTGATGGCCAAGATTGAAGATTTGACCAAAGGTTTGCCGCAAGCTTTTACTTTGGAAGCTAATATTGATTATTTGATGATGGTAAGTTACTATAGAACCTGTTCGGCTCAATATATACCCTACAGTCCTTTCACAGTTGTATTACCTCCGATTTTACATTACTGTCAAAATCAAAGTGATCTTTATTCTCGTTACTAGAAGGTTGCTGTTGGGTTGCAGCTTCGGTTCATGGATACTCAAACACCTATTCCCAGTACTTATATAAAAATATTCCGAAAAATATCTGGGTTAAAATAATATTTAATTGCTACAAAGTTTTTTTTCTGTAGCAATGGGACGTCATCAAAATCACAGAAAAAGACGAAGAAGGGAATCCAGTAGAGTCCACCATAAAAGTACCAGCAGGACCTTCTCTCAAACTGCAAGAGTACCTACACGCCACCAGTCGAATACTTGACGAAGTGGCCCCACACACCTTACCAATAGAGACACACATGCTATTCATCGAAAGAGTTACAGCTATCACCTTCGCACACTACGAAACGGTCATAAGAGAGAACGAGACAGATATAAATCAGAGGTGTGCGTTGCAACTACTGATGGATGTTCGGCATCTAACGTTGTTGTTAGTTCCTAGAGAAAACAAGATATTTACGGAACAGTCGATAAAGATTTGTGAGTTTTTGAGACAGAAGATCGATCCGTTTGACTATGATGTGTTCTATAAATATATACAGACCAGTTTGAAGAGATCAGTGCAAAGAGTACAGGTTAGTATCTATTTATAATATGAAAAAAGTTTCACATTAGTCAGAATATTTTCTTGTTTCATTTTTTCAGTTCTTTCTTCCCTAGTCAGGTCTTAATTTTTAGTTTTATATGTAGAGTGGATTTTTGAGACGGGGCAGTCAATAACGGCAGATACCTTTACCGTTGTAGCTACAGGAGGATGGTCTTAGAAGACTGTCCTTATTTTTTTGAGAAATTTGGATCTACTTTCACACATTTTGAAAAAAATGTACAGTCATCAAGCAATTGGGCTATTTTCACAAAAACTTTTTTTGATACCAATCGATCCTGTTTCATATAACGATCAAAAACTCTACTGGACCAACTCAGGTTTGAGTACTAGAAAAGACAGAGATCGCAAAAAACTTGTCCATACATTTCGTAGGAAATGAGACTCCAAGTTACTTTTTTGGGTTCCGTACCTCAAAAGGAGAACCCGTATGGGATCACTTCATTGTCTGTCTGTCAGTCAGTCAAGACCGTTTTTCTCAGGAACGCGTGGAGGTATCAAGTTGAAATTAATATCAAATACGTAGGTCTATAGTCCTTTGGAGATCTAAATAATTCAAGCTTCTAAGTCAACGCAATAAAAAAACACGGCGATTTATACGATATATTTTGATACTCGCAAATAAATCAAAATAGGGTACTTCCCGTTGACCTAGAATCGTGTTTGGCATATGAAGCAAGGTCGTACAGCACAAGTAAAGGAAAAAGTCCGAAAATCAATAATTTGTAGTTTTATCACATAAAAAACATGTTTTTGCGATTACAAACTTACATTTGCAGTTGGAGAATTGACCATGACGTATATCGATGTATGGGAGAATATGTTTTTTTTTTCAATTGCAATGTTAAGTTTGTTTTTGGAATAAATCCATCCCAACTGCGGACCCCTTCATTGTGCGTGATCCGACACGCACTTGGCTGGTTTTTTTTATAATAGATAGATTGGCCACTACAAAAGTCAGAAATTGCAAAAAACTTTTCCCATACAATTCTAAACGTACTGAACTATTGGGGGACATTTTCTCAGAATTACAGAAATCACAAGCAACAAACTATCTAAATTCTGTTCTCAAAGTAAATACAATTATAACGCGTTTTCGTTCGAAATCCGAAATTTAAATTTTTTTGCTCATTTTCGGCAAGTTTTTATTGTAGCGGCCGGTCTATCCTTAGTAAAAAAGTAAGTTGGGAGTCTCATTTCCTACGAAATGTATGGGAAAAGTTTTTTGCGATTTCTGAATTTTCTAGTAGGTACTCTGACGTCAGTTGGTCCGATAGAGTTTTTTGACCCTTATAAGAAACAAGATCTATTGGCATCAAACATGTTGTTGTGAAAATGGCCCATTTTCTTGCCGACTGTATTTTTTTTTAAATCTGTGAATAGGGATCAATATTTCTCAAAAAAAAAAAGGATAATCTCCAAGACCGTTTTCCTGTAGGTACAACGGTTAAGGTACATGCCCTTACTGCCCCATCTCAAAAATCCACCTTGTATTTTAGTAATTTACATCAATCGATCATGAAACAGAATCTATATAAATTGTACCTCATCAAGTAATGAGATGGCGCTAGTAGTACAAAATTACCAGACCTTTCACTGTTCATTCGGTAAAAACGCCTCACCTCATTAGTTAAAATCGATTGAAAATATTGCTAGCAACTATATATTGGTGTCTTAAAAGACAACTTAAATGTTTAGTTAATGCTGCTACCCTTCTTCGTAGCGTTATCAGTTGGTCTTACGAAAGCCACAAAAAAAGCCACTCCATCCCTAACCTTTGTTACCCCAATGCTGGACATAAATCACTCCTATATCTTTACACAGATCATAATATTCAATATTTCCCTACAGACTCTCTTAGGCAGCTTGGTCCTCCACCACGGCCAACTGACTGCCTTGATCGGTACCAAACCAGTCCTATCAGGAGGTACAGGAGACAAGGCATCTGCACTCTTAGCTTCTGGAGAATCACACTGGTTTTCTTTACTGCCAGTAGCAGCCCCACCCAGCCATCTTAAGAAGCAGGATAAGCCTGTAAGTAGTTCTGTTAAGAAATGTGTGTTTACTTTGGTACTTATTTGAGTTTTGGGGTGCATTAAAACAGTCTCCGGCGGCGAGGCGATCCTTAGATATATGTCCGGCGCATATTAGGCAATCACATATATGGATATTGTGACATTTTGAAACAAAAGTTTGCAAAAATAACACAACAGTAACAATCTTAAAATTGACTGTATTTAGTTTGTTTTTAAATATTATTTGTATACCATATGTTGTGGTAGAATTTAAAGAACTTATAAAACTGTTAATATCCCACTATGTAAAACTACATTCGTACAAGTAAATAAATTCCGATTCTGATTACGAACATGAGAAAATGCACGTCGACTTGAGAACCTCCTCCTTTTTTTTCCGTCGTCGGTTAAAAATACTAGGCAATGAGTTGTACTGAACTATGTATGTATGTTCTATAGGTTAGGAGATAGGATAGGTATTTTTCAAGAACGCGCATTTCTGTATTGTTTTTAACTTGCTTAAAAAAATGAACGTTCTTAATTTATTGTTCAGAATGAAGATTCCTTCATACTGTGAACTGGTATGAGTGATTTAAGTTTATTTATATTTATTATTCTAATTTTAGACACTAATCAGTTAACCATAGTTCTTAGTTTCCTGTTTTCTTTTTGCTTGTGAATCGCGTACTAGCATTAAATCAGTTTTTGTTTATACGAAAAGTCTTAATGTTTTTGCATACCGGTTTGATTTGTTCATGTGTTAACATCTAATGAATGTGTTACATACACAGTGGTATGCAAACACTGAAATGAAAATATAACTATTTCTCATTTAATATCATCAAGAGTGATTGAGTAACATGTTTGTTTGTTATTATAACTGCTTCTTTAAAACTTTTTTCTTTACTATTGATAGGATTGTTGGATTGTATAATAATAATTATAACAATTAAGTGCTTACTGGGCCAGACTTTAGATTGTGTCAAACAATTCTCGTTTGTCTTTCTGTAGCTTTGTAAAATATCTAGTTCCCGCACTAGAACCAACAAGTAAACTGACCGTTATGAACAACAACGTGTCAGATTGTGGGCTTCAAAAAAAAAAATTACTGCATCATTCATTTAAAATTACTAGCCAAAGGCCCACAAGTATTACCTAACGATTATATTATAGTCATTTTAAACTGTGATCAATTTATAAAAGGACTAGCGACCCGTCCTGACTTCGCATAGTTTTATGACTTGACAAAACTTCTTTATTGTAATTTTTTAACTTAAATATGATCTGCTTAAATGCCAAAAAAAGAGTTAAATATGAATGTACTCTCAAAGAAACCTTCCGGAATAAACTTTAAATTATGGTGAAAAGCGCATCAAAATCCATTGTGGAGTTTAGAAGAACTAAGCGGTCACACAGACCGACATGAAAAGCGGCTTTGTTTTATACTGTTTATAGATTTTTTCCCTAACAAAACTGCCCTTTCCCAGGTAAAAAAGAAGCCCGTGTCATCGAGCCCGAACAAGTCAAGGTCTGACATATCAGATCTGATGACGAGCTCCTTGCCTATCAACTTCGCCAACGCACGCTCCGGTGCAGCATCTTTCTTCAACTCTATCTCCTCTGATTGGTTCAGCGGATCGTAATGTTATTATTGTTATTTATGAATAATATTACTTTTTAATTTTATTGGTGGTCAAATGGCTTGGTGTAGTGGCTAGGTGAGAAATAGGCATTTAGTTTAATATAGCGGCATCGCCTGTTCATCCATTAAGGAAAACAATTAAAGCAAACATCCGAAGATTGAAATAATTAAAGATTAGTAATACAGTGGTACAAAATACAAGAACAAGTATAGATAATATTATACAAATCACGAGCACGCGTCATGTCTCTTATGTTATTGTAATCCTACTATCCTACTTCCTACTATATATTGATATATACACAGGGTCAAATTAAATTACCTAGCGAATCTCCGCAGACGTGATGGGTATCGAAATCTAAACATGATAAAGCAAAAAATAAATTAATTTGATGTTTTTTTTTGGGTTCATCAATCGCAGTTTAGTTGAAATATCAGTTTAAACAGTCCGTTTTGACGGCTTGAAGGCTATCGATAACTAAACACGATAAAACAGATTTTTGAACTCATACTTCAAGTAACAATACTACAAAGCGGTCGTTGACCCAAAAAAATCATCAAATCTTTTTTACAGCTTACTCCTTAGGAATTGATTTTCATATAAGGCCCGTATGGAAATTTTATGAGGAGTCAACTCGAAAGCGTTACCTACGTTTTTCTGCGCAACATACCTTGCGCACATCCAGAAAATTCCAGTCGTGCGTCGGAGCTGACACATTCACACTTTTTTATTTTTATTTTGTCGTGTTTAGATAGCGATACCCATTACGTCTGCGGAGTTTCGCTAGCAAATTTAATTTGACCCTGTATATATTTATTTATATATAATATAAACGGTAGGAAGTAGGATATAAGGATAAGGACATATTATAAATATGAAAGTTTGTATGTTTGTTACTCAATCACGCAAAAACGGCTGAACAGATTTGGATGAAATTTGGCACACATAGTTGGATTAACACATAGGAAATTTTTATCTTGGTAGTACGTTTCAATGGGATTATTTCCGACATCCACGCGGGTGAAACCGCTGCCAAAAGCGCTAGTAAGAAATAAATAGAAATGATTGACGACGCGGATTCGTGAATTACAACATCAGTGGCTAGGGGTTACCGTAGCATTCGATAAGACATCGACACACCTTTTCTTTTAATAAATGGCGGAAGAGTACCTACCTACCAAGGTCAATCAACGCGGTAACCGAATAATAAATAAGCTTTATTTAATCATAGTACCTAGGATAGCCGTTTGCTGCCTCCCAAGTCATATTGGACCAATGCGTTATCAAAATATTAAATATATTTAAATTATTACTTGAATGTAATATAATCAAATAAGTTATTCATACCGTCTCGTCGTTTTATTTGTACCAGAATGAACCATTGTGATTCAAAACGATTGAAGTAGGCTCAACGATGCGAATCGCCGAACTGGTTTATAATGTAATAATGCAAGGAGTAATGTATGCCAGATTGATATCACGTACGGTGTAGAATGTTAAACAGGTGTCTGGGAAAGAATATCCACCTCCCTTCCTTTAGGTGTAATAAAAGACGATTTGAGATCCACAGGCTTATTGACAAATCTTTTGAAACTAGTGAGTAGTTATTATTAAGGGGTTAATATCTACACAACACAGCTATAGAAAATACTATAATAATTAAAAAAAAAACTCAAATCACATTTGACTAGCTTCAACTTTCAGACTAACCGAGTCAGATAGTTGAAGCTAGTTAAATGTAATGTAATGTTAGGTGTTTCATTTTCCTCTTGAAATGGTTACTTCTTACTGGAGGTAGAGATCATTATTTTTATAACGGGTAGGTTTTCGTAACTAAACCAAATTCAACTATAAATAATTTTATTAATAAAGAATCAGTGCAACAATAAAATCCGATCTTAAATTTTAATTTTAGTATTAATGTACCTAACTACGACTTTTCTTCACCCTCCTTGATTTCTCCGGCTCTGCTGCCTAGGTACCTGCTGACCTTATCGCTGTACCTATAATGATCCTCCAAAGCTACTGGGTAGGTGCCAGTATGATAGTTAAAAGGTGTTGAAGCAGGCAGGTCCATATAAGGCCTGTATTGGGTCCGGCCCTGGAAGGCGAGTTCCGGGAAATCGTCCTGATTTCCTGGAACTCGCCGGTTGTAGCCAAATCCGGGCTTGTAGGAGTTGGGGCGGTAACCTGGTAGACAAAAAGGTGGTGAAAACTTCGTTCTTAGTTATATGAGAGTTGTGGATTTAAATGAACCGTTCTATTTTACATTAACTAGATACCTACTATTAACCTAAACCTAGTCATGGTTTTCTCTCGTCTCAAATAATTAGTAGGTATTCGATGCACATCAATGGTATCCGATATCAAAAGCCATTGTAATTTGTACCCTCTTGAAAGATGACGGGTATTTAAAGCGCTGTGCAATATAAGCTGGTCATTAAATTCATGGAATTCATTGTCTGTAGGGACCTATGTTGTTTAAGTAGCTACCTAAGTATTATTCAAGAATATTTTATAAAATCGATACTAGGTTGGCGATACCTACCTGCCATTTAATAATGCTTATCTTTATTCTCACCAAGTAGAATTATATCTAATGCTTTGTTTATAAAACTTTATGTTATTTTAACTAACTGGACTTAAAGCTACTATAATAAAAGTACAGCTATGTACCATGGGGGAAACGAACATCTATACACCGTAAGTGCTATTCTTGCTAACAGCGCTCGGGCGCTATAGTAATGCTTGCTAACATGTGGTCATCGTGTGCACGGGATTTTGTTTTTAAATTGGTCAGATGTAAGTTTCCTCGATAGTACCTATATTATTAAACTCGACAAAAAATTTATGTAAAAATCTGAATCACTTCTAACGTCAAAACGCTAAACCGCTATGATTTAGCGTGCAAATAATTTACTTTTTACAAGAAATACGAAGATAATGTTGATAATGTCATGTAACTTATAGAGTGCGATGGCCGCAGTGGCCGTTGACTCCATAAGTACGTGATCGTTTTCCTCGAATACACCTCATCTTTTTTTAGAGAATATATGTGATAGGAATGTTGGTGTTTGTGTTTTTAAACTATAGGTACCATTATATGATATTTCTATGATAGGTAGGTACCCATCGATTATTGATAATAGTGTGGTTCTTCGACTCCTACTGAATGCAAAAACCAGCCTTTAGTTTCAAATTATACTTTCTATGATACGGTACGCTTAACTACCTATAAAATCTTCTACTGTAAACTATCTATTAGACTCAGCAAACCGTGCTTACCGATACCGCTGCCGCCATATCCCGGATATCCTTGTCCGAATCCGCTTGGGTAGCCGCCGTAGCCTGCTGTACCTATGTATACAGATTATATTCGTGATTAGTTGGTTTAAGACTAATTCATTAGGATCATTGGCTTTGTTCCGATTCGTTAAGGGATTAACGATGATGATTTTCATTGGGTAGCATTTGTGGACACATTTTATAATCAATTGTTTGTAATAGGTAGATAGAGGGTTTAGCCTGCATAGTTTTTCCATGCAACCTCCACGGATATTTTATAAGTTGATGACATAATATTATTACGAGATAAACACTATTTTCTTATTTAAAAGATTACAAAAAGAATTGAGTAGAATTTCTTCAATACAGGTAAGTAACAATTGTTTGGCTATCAGTGTGCCTATAGGAATAATGTCAACTGATATGCTAACCTCCGAGTCCGCCAGGGTAACCACCCTGTCCTGCTCCCGGATATGACCCAAATCCGGGTACGCCACCGCCGTATCCATGATTTCCACCGTATCCTTGATTTCCACCGTATCCTTGCCCATAGCCTGGATAACCACCATATCCTTGACCATAGCCTCCTTGTGCACCTCCGTAGCCACCGTTATAGCCGTTGTAGCCCTGATTATAGCCGCCCTGATTATACCCGCCCTGGTTATATCCGCCCTGCAAACCGGGTCTTAACAGGCCATAGCCTCCAGTATTCCGGCTCTGTCCATCTATGATGTCATTGCTTGTCTCGCCCACTTTTTGAGCGACGGTCACGGCCACAGAACATGACAGCAAAATTATGTTCTGAAAAAGAGAAAAAAAAAAAACATAATTAACTAACGATCGCTACGTTTAACTGCCGCCTTTATTTAATCAGGTTCGTTTATAAAAATTAAAATGATAGAAATTATAAAATAATGGGGATTATTGATGCTCACTCAAAATCAGCCAGAATAGTCAGGCTCACTCCCTTAGGTTTCAGTTCATACACGGTAGGTACCTAGGTATAAATGAAGCCCATACTCAGCTTGTCTAGCGAAGGTAACTCATCTAGCATATTCCTAATTTTAATACCTAATACTTATTTCACGGCGTTGTTAGTTTAGGTTAGTCATAATTACCTACTGGTGAATGAATTTGCCTGATGATAGGTATAAAAAAATATTTTGACTCCCTCCACATACATCATCTGCAATATCGTTACCCAAAACACATTGCTCCAACAGTTAATTCATTCGTAACTGAGAACAAAGGCACATTGCTCAATGTACCGAGCAATTTAAACTTAACAATGCATGTTCTCACACTCCTCTTCCTCAAGTTTTCGTGTAAGCGAGGCTAACTTCGTTTACAGAGATGTTCTTTGTTTCCTGTCTAACATAATTTTCTGACTTACTGTGGTTCCAGATAAAAAAATAACATAGCATAACATCACGCATTGTGTGAGGAATGATATGAAAGAGAAGGGAGAAGGAGAATTGAAGAAGAAAACGTGTTGCGCCGACCCCAAGTGACCTGGGACAAGGGCAGGGAGATGATGATAGCATAACATCACACCTGTATTCGCCTAAGGGTTAGTTAGAGGTGTACGGGTACCTATAGTACCCACACCCACATTTCGCCAGTTATGCTTAAGAACTATGTAATAGGCGGACAAGCCTATTGCCATCAACCGGGCACAAATACAGACTCCGGGCTGCTACTGAAAAGTTGAATTCCTGAAGGAAAACTCTAATGACACCGCCTGCCCTTGAAATCGAACCCAAGACCTTATTCTCAGCAGAAGCGCTTGCGACCATTAGACCATGCAGCGAAGCAGGAGGCAGGATTAAAAAAACTTATAAGTCATGCCTTCGCCACCTGTGGGTGCCGTAACAGTCACATGAGGACCAGGGTAGTGTCAAGTTATTTATTATCAAGGACACAATAACTATCGGCCGC
Source organism: Fissipunctia ypsillon (assembly GCA_947568875.1). Lineage (NCBI taxonomy): Eukaryota > Metazoa > Arthropoda > Insecta > Lepidoptera > Noctuidae > Fissipunctia > Fissipunctia ypsillon. The sequence continues at coordinate 5,269,714 of OX387655.1, forward strand.
GTTTAAGAAGACAGATTCATCGACGCATTTATGGAGATCATGACTCACCCGAGATAAACCAGACAGGGACCTAAAAAAATTAACCAAAAATAGGTAACTAAGTAGGTATCTTGAGTCTCCTTAATTTAAAAAGCTAGAGGAACAAAAGATGACATACTAATCTTATTTAATATCATCATCTGCCTAGCCTTTTGCCAACAGTATTAGGGTCAGCTTCCAGTCAAACCGGATGCAGCTGAATACCAGTATTTTACATGGAGCGACTGCCTATCTGACCTCCACAACCCACTTGCTGGGAAATACAATATCCCTTGGTAAGACTGGTTGTCAGACTTTCGGGCTTGTGACGACCCGTAACGACTGTCAAAGATCCACGAATGACAGCCGGGACCAACGGCTTAACGTGCTTTCCGAGGCACAGAGGGGTCTAGGTATGTAAAGATGGTCACCCATCCACGGACCAACCGCGGCAAGCATAGCTTAACCTGATCGATCGACCCTTGCGGCTATTATCACTTAGCCACAAGCCCCTCTTAATCTTATTTAGGTAATTTTAAGAATTGGAAATCTCTCTGTAACCTTAACTTATTAGTTACTTATCCTCATGGTACTTGAGGAGGTGACTTACAGGGAGGTGATTAGTTAGGTACATTTGTAAATACCTATCGCTTCTATCTATCTACAAGTTTTGTTTTTCTTTGGGTGCCTTTCATCAATTTCTATAGAATTTTGCCTGTGCAACAAAGTAGTACAGACAAAGGTCGGTGTGCCAGAAAAGTCGAACGTCTGTATATATGTATATTAATTAATTATTTTCGGTTTATTGGAGCCAAATAATATAATAATAATTAATAATCTTAATAATTAATTATTAAGAATTTTCGAAAATCCATGTCTGAACTAATGAAAAGTCTACGCAGGTATTCTGTGGTAGGTAGGTATGTATGCAAATTTTTACTCAGACTTCAAGTCTGTCCGAATGATTTAAAAAAAAATTAAATTTTATTTTTTCCGTATTTTATTAGTTTTGACCACCCTACTGTACAAGTGTACAGATTTCTGGAGCTAGACCACCACCTCTTAAAGCAGTATTATTGTAATGTTACTTGAGATGGAAAGAGATGGAGCTAGACGTCCTGTATAGCTTCATCTCTTTCTCACACTGAAGTAACATTAAAATAATACTGCTATAAGAGATGGTGGTTGGCCCTCAGTACGACCAAAAGTGTATAGTGTGGACCCACCATTAGTGGGTAATCGTCTCTACACGCGTTGGCGACACAACTTATTAACATGTTAGTAACAGGTGGTTTGTTTATAAATAATAGATATTATGTTATCATAATATCTATTATTTAATTTATAATTATTTTATTTATTTTCGTCTAATTAGTCTTTTTTCTAACTCACGCTTTACCTTATTTGTAAGGTAAAGGGTGAGTGAGTAGAAAGCAGGGTCGAAGCGTTCATACAACCCGATTACTATCGGCTTCCCTTCGGAACAACCACTTTTCTTAATGTCTATTGCCAAATAATATGGTACACCTGTGTGTGTAACTGTGTATCACATCCTAATATATAATTATATTTAATACCAGTTTAACACATCATAAGATTAAAAACCTACATTTTTTTGTCTGAGTTTATGAGAACTGAACAATTTTTTTCTTCGGCTTCCTTCTAATAATTGTAGCTGCACCACTGGTAGAAAGACTAATTAGACGTGATAATATTGAAATAGTTATGCCTATTTAAGAGACTGATGAATCTGATGATAGGTACCTACCAAAGTCCTAGATATTCGATTATGTTTAGGTCCTTCCTGTGGTCTGTGTTACGGAATAAATTCATCACAAATAGATAGCTACACCTATGTTCGTTTTTGAATGCCATACGTAATTAGGTACCTACCTAAGTATATGAGTTGTCAAGCAGCTTGGACTTATCTTTTTAAAAAGCTACAGTATAATTTGAGCCTACCATGCTTTATTCCATGACTATCACGTACTTTCTTCTTGCTCTCGCCCTAACTTGCTTTTGTTGCAAGATTTCACCTTGCAGGTTCCGCGTTTGATGAATGTCAATAATTCAACAAACTAGGAACCTTACCTACTTTATCTAATCTAATTTAATTAGCCTGTCTTGTCTCACTTCAGGGCAAAGGTCTCCCTCACCCGTTTCCTCACAATTCTGTGTTTTGCCAGTCCTTTCTGTAGGAGTCAAGCTCGTTCCACCATCTCTGCCTTGGCCTAATGCGCTCTGACGCTATGTCGTCGTGCGCTTAATGAGACCCTATCGGTAGTTCTTTTAGGCCAATTCTCATCTGCTACCTACTTAATACCGTGTAGCTATTATATTTTTAGTTTTATCGTTAACATCAATGGACTTGAACCGTTTCAGGTTAGGTAAGTAACTACATGCTTAGTCATTTTAGTATAAAATTATACCTAACTATTAATAGAAAGATACAATCAAACACAACTTTTCTATTAAAATTCAATTTTGGATAATGGTGACTTATCTTAGAATCTGTAAGAGTACGCTTGGCGCCCATAAATGATAGGCTGGCGCCATTCGTACAACGTATGACAGCCGGGCCCAACAGCTTTTTTTTTTTTTTTTGTGGATGGGAAATCATCAAATGACTTCTCCCGCTCTGGGCGGAGCGGGAGGGCGTGTCAGACTTTTACTAACTAAAACCCACCCGTGTTCCTTCTGTTGTCTGTGCCGGGGCCACGATAACTCTTTCGAACATCCCGCAACCCTAGCTGGCATCAGCCCTAGCAGACCCCGTCAATAATGCTGACATCTCTGGGGCGCGCGTGGAACACAACGCGCCGTCGACTCGGGCCTGGTCCTTACCGGACGGCGAGCTACCCATTGCTCGCCGTCCGCAAGCCCGCGCCTACGGTGGCCGGGAATCGGCTACCAATTCCCGACGCCCAGGGTGTCTCCTGCGGCGACTAGGGGCGTGAGGACGCAAAGCTTGCCTCTCCCTCACGCGTCCCGCCTCCTCCTTCACGAGCATTACATTGCTTCGCAGAAGTAGGTAATGGCTTCCCATGTACTCTCGCTCCGTGCCATGGCCTGGACCATGGCCTGGACCAGGGCCGGACGCGAGAGATCGCCGCCGCCTATCGCTTCCACGAGGACACGGCGGTGCTCCGCCCAAGCCGGGCAGACCTCCACCGTATGCTCCATCGTGTCCTCCGGGCGATCCACACAGTGGTGACACCCGGGCGTTTCCTCCCGCCTTATCCGGAATAGGTACCTCCCGAAGCAGGGCCTAACAGCTTAACGTGCTGTCCGAGGCATGCAGGGGTCTCGATTTTGGATAGTCAGCCATCCTAGAACCAAACGTGGTAAGCGTAGCTTAACCTTCGATCGACCCGTGCGGCTGTTATCATTTAGTTACGAGCCCCCAAACATCTAGATATCAAGGAAAAATATAGGTACTTCTACTATTTCGAGGAATAGAATAGATGCCTACCACACTACATCACCTGCCTAACCAAAGAGTATAATAATAAATAGGTACCTAACCACCTATAGTGACGTTTGTCATATTATGTTTGTCATACATTATGTAGGTCTGAATGTACGTTTTGTTATGTAAAAAAAAACAACTGTCGGCGGATTAATCACAGTTATATGTATTATCTCAGTCCCGAACTATAATGTATTACAATCTAATTACGAGATATTCAAGAAAGATAATCATATCATGATTGAATATCTATGTACCCAATTTGGAAACGGATAGCATCTTAACAGTCCATAAGATAGAAGAGATAGGTTATCCCTAAAATGTAATCTTTATGAACAGAATAGAACTAAAATAGAAACCGCTCTAATTATCATAGATTGTACGTTTTTGATTCCTGAATTGTTTGTTTTAGGCATGCGTAGTTTTAAAAATAAAACAATATATATAGATAGGATTATAACGAAAACCATATGCGCTAAAGGAAACCTAATTACGAGATTTAATAATAATATAAATTGTGTGTACCTAGTCTTAGTGGTTCTTGTTTCTCTTGTGAGTTCCATACCTCAAAAGGAAAAAACGGAACCCTAATAGGATCACTTCGTTGTCCGTCTGTCTGTCAGTCTTTCTGTCTGCCTGTCAGTCTGCCGGTCTATCAGTATATCAAGACCCTTTTTTCTCAGGAACGCGCGGAGGAATCAAGTTGAAATTAATAACAAATGTCTATGGTCCCTTGGAGCTCTAAGAAAATCAAGGTTCTAAGTCCACGCAATAAAAAAATACGGCCATTTATGCGACATAATTTAGATACTCACAAATAAATCAAAACCTTACAGGGTACTTCCCGTTGACCTAGAATCATGAAAATTGGCAAGAAGCAAGGTCTCATAGTACAAGTAAAGGAAAAAGTCTTAAAATCGTTAATTTGTAGTTTTATCTAAAAAAAATAAATGTTTTTTTTGCGATTGCAAACTTAAGTTATTTGCAGTTGGAGAATCGACTATGACATTTATAAATGTATGGGAGAACATGTTTTTCAACTACAATGTTAATGTTTTTGGGATCAATTCTTTTCAACTACGGGACCCATTTTTGTGGGTGGTCCGACACGCACTTGGCCGGTTTTTATTTTGATTTAGTTTTCGTTGGTTTTTCTATTCTGCAGTAACAATGTAGGTGGTTTTCTGTTTATAAAGGCCCCAGAGACTGCCAGCGGAGATACCTTTGCCGATATCTGATATGCAAAGTTCCACCTTTTTTTAAATTTAATTTGCCTATGTTGTCGTAGGCACTGGCCGAAAACATCAAAAAAGATAAAATGCTATTCAAAAATAAAAACTTTTTTCACGAAACTACTTATTTAGTATTTTCTGAAGGACTCAATTTATATTTAAAAAAAATGAGAACTATTTTCTCTGCACTATATAAAAAAAGAAGGCTCACCAAGGTATTCATGATCACTGCGATCCGCACTACACTGTGGTCTGTTTAACAATGATCATGGTCTGTTGATCTCTGCATTTATATTCTCACTACTATGTGTGGTTTTTTGTCTTATACAAATACGGATAGTCAGTATTAATTAATGCGGTTGTAAAAATGTTTGTACACATTGTTTGGGATTGATCTAACGGATGTTACGTGCAAAATTGATGAATTAATGGTGCGTCTACACAGTATGATGTCTTTAATTTGGATAGGAATTAATTTAAAAAATGTTACCTATAGGAACCTAGTTGAAAGTAAATGATTGTCATTATTATTATCATCATTCTCCTGCCTTTATCCCAAGTTATTTGGGGTCGGCGCAACATGTCTTTTTCTTCCATAGGTACCTACTTTCTACCCAGCTACATAACATCTTTAACACAGTCCATCCATCGTTTCTTTGGTCTTCCCATATTCTTACAGCCATATATCTAAGATCGATAAAATGATCTAATGACGTTTAGTTTTAAAGTATTAATAACGTCTTTCTCAATTAAATCGCATTAGCGATAAGACCAAATAACACAGTAATATATCAAGACTTATTCGACTAAATGATATCTATTTTCAGTGGAAACAGAATTCCTTGACCCACAAATTCTGTGAAAGAGACTGCAATAAAAAATCACCTTCTTTAATTTTTAGGAATTGTAGAATTATTTGCTGATAAAAATAACTATTGGTTTATAAGTATTTACCTTCTTACTTATATCATGATATCGCTATAAACAGATAATTAGGTATTGCGATGATGTATATCTGGAATGAAAATAAACCAAGATAATGCGGTTCACATTTGAACGGGATCTTTGTCACTTTCGTTTTTTCTGGGTGTTTGTTGACGATGCCTAGGTACATTTGAAATCGTTATTGAAGAATGAATGGAGGAAATAAATAGAAATGTTAGGAAGTGATTTGATAATTATCTTAGAAAGTTATTTTCTTGTTTACTTACTGGTTTTAGAACCTAGATAAGAGCAAGTTGGTTTATTTATCCAGTTAATTTTTTCACGAATAGATAAGATTTTGATTATGATTGCGATTTATTTTGTTATTAGTTACCTAACTAAATAAGAGATAAAAAATAATAAGGTATCGTCAGTGATTTCCTTGTGTAAACCCATATTTTATTACATAATTTATTGAAACAAATGCATTCTTTAAAAAAAATAGCAATGGAAATTCATAAAATTTGTCGTTTAAAAAAAATGCAAAATGGAACGTGATTCAAATTTTTTGACAGATCACAAAAATTGGCGGTGCTCTGTTTTCGACGCTATTTCATTTGTTTTTTTTCTGAAAACATTGAAAGTTATAATTAATCAGGTTAATAGTTGGGTGAAATAAATAAAGTTGCTTGGTAAGTGTTTATTTGTTATTTATGTGTGGTTCGTTTAACTTTTCACGGTGACTAAAATCTCCGATCGTCAATCGCCAGACCATTCACCAAGTTTGGTGATATCTTTGGCAATGGGCCTCGTAAAGAGGTACATGTTCATAGTGGAAGGTTTCCGGACGGTACTGCAATTTATACCTATAATTTATTATAGGTAGTGTATATAATATTAATTAGAGGTATCAATTAGCCATCATGGGCCATTGTGTACATGTGACACATTATAACCTTTTAACATATTTGTAGATACCTATTGGAATGGGGATCTTTACTTAAGGAGAAGATAATGTTCTGAGTGATGAGCCTCAAGGAATACAAACGGTAAACCAGTTATTATGTATCATCACGACCAAACTCCTTCGGGGATAGCAGAAATTATTAGGTAAGTGAGTTTATTATATTGTAGTCGTTGCCCGGATTGTTTTCATACTAACCGTGAGTGTTAGCGATGCCTTATTTACCTGCCTGGACTGGATGAAGCCAATTTGGTCATAAATCGTCGTACCGTAACATTCTCTGTCCTGTAATAAATATATGTACCTAATATTTGCACGCCACACTTGGCAGAATGTGATGATACCATTGACCAATTTTAAGACCATAAATAATGTACCATATTTTGACAAATCAATGATTATGATTATGGTACCTACCCCTATGGGCGGATGTATTTTTCTAAAGATTCACAGAAACTTTTATGCTAAACTAACTGCGAAGACTACGCTTTACGCTTATTAGCAAATTATTATTGTCTGATAATCACACACAACAGTCATCGAGATAAACGGTAAATAGTTCCGTATTTAACATAACAGATGTCGCTACGCCATACAAATCATCATCATCTTCCTGCCCTTGTCCCTTGTTCCATGTGGGTCGGCGCAACACGTTTTCTCTTTCCATTTTCCCCTGTTAAAAGTCACGCTATCATTCACTCCCTTCTCTTTCATATCATTCCTCACACAATCCATCCATCTTTTCTTTGGCCTTCCTCTCCCTCTCCATCCATCAACATTTATATTCATCACTCTTTTAGTCACATGCGTTTCTTCCCTCCTCTTCACATGTCCATACCAAGCCAAACGATTTCCTTTCAACTTTTCTGTCACTGGCGCCACTTTCAAACTTCCCCTTATATACTCATTTTTTACTTTATCCAATTTCGTCACTCCACACATCCATCTCAACATTCTCATCTCCGCTGCATGCAATCTTTTTTCATCCGTCTTCTTCACGGCCCAGCATTCCGATCCATACAGTACGACAGGCCTTATCACGGACTTATAAATTTTTCCCTTTAATTTGGGGGGCATCCGTGGGTCGCAAGTTGTTCCTGTGACCTGTCGCCATTTCATCCATCCTGAGTTGATCCGGTGTGCTACGTCTCGGTCTACTTCGCCATCCCCTTGGACAAACGACCCGAGGTACCGGAAGTCGGAGCAGCTCGGTACGGGCGTTCCGGCGAGAGATATGGGCACAGGACTGGAGAGACCGCCAAAATCACAAAACAAATATTCAGTTTTGGTCCGACTTAATCTCAGGCCAGCGGTCTCCAGTTTTGCCCACCACACCTCCAATCTGCTCTGGATCTCTAAGCCGCTCTCAGCAACCAGCACAATGTCATCAGCGAACAGCATACACCAGGGCGCCTCTTCGTGGATATCCGACGTAAGAACGTCCATTATCATCACGAAGAGGTAAGGGCTGAGTGCTGACCCTTGGTGCAAGCCGACAGCCACATTGAAGCTGCTGGTAGTGCCCACTGTAGACCGGACTTGGGTACTGCATCGACTGTACATCGCTCGAATAACTGCACATACTTCCCTGGCACACATTTCTCCTTAAGGGCCCACCACAGAATTTCACGAGGCACTCGGTCGTATGCCTTTTCGAGGTCAATGAATACCATGTGCAGGTTTTTATGCGCACCTCTGTATTTCTCGCACAGCTGGCGGATAGCAAAGATGGCATCTGTTGTTCCCCGACCAGGCATAAAACCGAATTGGTTTTGCGAAATTTCACTCTCTTCTCTCAGTCGCCTTTCAATAACTTTTTCCCAAACCTTCATACTATGTGATATTAGTTTTATTCCTCTATAGTTGTTGCACTCCAGCACATCACCTTTGTTTTTAAAGATGGGCACCAGTGAACTGTTACACCATTCGTCAGGTATGGCTTCTTCCAGCAACAATTTATTGAAGAATAAAGCTAACCACGTCCATCCATGTACCCGTAATAACTTCCATACTTCAACTGGTATTCCGTCCGGACCTACTGCTTTACCATTCTTCATTTCATTTACTGCTATTCTCACTTCATCCATACTAATCATTCTCACTAACCCCTCATTTACTTGTTTATTCTCAAGCACACCACTCCAGTCATTCTCCTCATTCATCAGTCTTTCAAAATATCCCTTCCACCTATCCTTAATTTTCTGATCATCCGAAAGCACTACTCCAATTTCATTCCTTATATATTTTATCTGACAAACATCCCTCATCTTTCTCGCTCTAGCTCTAGCAAGCCGGTATAGGTTTTTTTGGCCTGCTGGACTATCCAGTGTGTCATAAAGCTTGTCCTGGGCTTTTGCTCTCGCTACCGCCACATCTTTTTTGGCTTTTTTCTTTAGAGCATCATACTGACACTTTTTTTCTGTTTTCAAACTAACATTCTCATCTTCAACACTCTGCCATTCCTTGAACTTTCTCTTCTTATCCTGCAACAAATTCTGTATTTCTGTCGACCACCACCATGTATCCCTATCTATCGTACCCTTTCCTTTAGTCTCTCCCAAAATATCTTTCGCTTCACTCCTAATATACTCCGCCATTTCACTCCAACATTCATTTACACTTCGATCATTCATGTCCCCCATATCGATCATTTTATCCACTACTCGCTCTTTAAATTTCTTCGCACAATCATTCTTCTCCAGCATATGCCATTTTATTTTAGGGGGAGGTCGCTCTTTGTTTTGATTGAGCTTTATTTTTAAGACCATTTCCATAATTAGGAGTCTATGCTGTGAGACTAAATCTTCTCCCGGTAGTACTTTGCAGTCTTTGATGTACTTTAAGTTGTTGCGTCGTACTAGAAAATAATCAATTTGCGTCTTGTGATAGCCACTTTTGTACGTAATTAGGTGTCCGTCGTTCTTCTGAAACTAGGTGTTGGCTACTGCCAGGTCAAGTGCGGAAGTGGATTGCAGCAGTGTCTCTCCCTCATTATTTTGGTTACCAAATCCCCACCCTCCATGCACTCTTCCATAAACCCCTTTCATTCTTCCCACATGTCCATTAAAATCACCTCCAACTATCAATTCCTCATGCACTGGGATGTTCATCAAAACTGTGTCAAAGTCCTCCCAAAACTTCTCTTTCACGCTTTCATCACATCCTACCTGCGGTGCATATACGCCAATTACATTTAGTATTACGTTTTCTAACATCACTTTTACAACTATCAATCTATCATTAATTCTTTTTACCTCCATCACGCCTCCTTTCAAATCACTATCTAATACTATTCCCACGCCATTTCTTTTCCCGTTACTTCCACAGTAGAAAAACTTGTATCCTTCACCAATTTCCCTCGCTTTCGTTCCTTTCCATTTTGTTTCTTGCAGACACGCCACATTTATTCGTCTTCTTTTTAATACATCCGATAATTCTCTGGCTCTTCCAGTCATCGTCCCAACATTCCAACTTGCATACCTCAGTCTCACTTCCCTGGCTCGCTTCTTACGTTGCCCCCGCCCGAGGTGGTGCAACAACCCTTGTCCACTTCCCGCAGGAGCCGGGTGCTGCCCCTGCGCGTCGCCTGTGGGGTACGCCCTAGTCCTATCGCGCATCATATCATTTCCACACATGTTGCTTAGGGTTTTGGCACAGTTTTACAGTCGGCCGCCAGCCTGACACCAACCCTCCTTGGGAATGCGATTGTTGATGGTTTACCCGCCATCGCGCGGGTGACCCAAAGTGCTTTATGGTATGCACTGGGTCTTGAGCTCCCTTAGTCGCCTCCTACGACACCCACGGGATGAGATGGGGTGGTCTATTCTTTCTCCAGGACCGACACGGATCACTATGCCATACAAATAGACTATTAAAAATACTGAGTTAAATGATTTAGGTACCTACTATTATTTCCTTTATACACAAGTCAAATAAATTACATTTATAAATATTTGAATACAAGAAATACAATTATTATTATAGATAATTGCGATGGACTTAATTTTACGATCATCAGCGTGTCATACCTACCTACTTATATTGCGAATAATTGCTTCATGTATAATCCTATCATTTTAAAATACAGTCTCCTTCTACGACGTCCATGGAGGCAGTAATTGCCAGATACCTTTGTACTTTTCACTATATTACGTAATTAACCTTACGTACAGTAGGCCACACGGCAGTGGTAACAAAACCGGTATACGCTGGCCTCGTATTCTATTATTCTATTGAAACTCCGTACTACGCTAGGCCAGCTCATCTCCAAAATTGACGTGCGTTCGACTGTACACATTAGTCCCAGTTGGGATTCCCTACAAGTCTACTATACCCCATAAACGTACGCAATATTATTAACCTATTAAGATAATGCATCAACAACAATGACATAATAAAATGTGAATATCTTATTCGATCCTTGCGCCACCAATTATCCTTGGACGTAATGGTCACAATACTCTAGACAGCTATTTATTCTGCCTTAAACGTTTTAGTATTGAGTCATTTTTATTATGTCCTAACGTTAGCTTCCTGATCATTCATTTGTATACGTAGTAATTAAAACTGACTAGAAGGCAACTTTGAAAAATTTGGTTTGAATTGAACGTAGAACAAAGTAGTAGAACTAGAACGCGTCAATAAAAAATGGCATGGTTGAGTGATGGATAAAATAAATTGCCAGTTTGAGTCGATACTGGTGTAGGATTCTAGTTTAGAACATAATGGTAGGTAGGTATTATTGATGGTAAGTGACAGTTATTCCTACAGACTCCCTTGCTATGGCTTCAGCTTGTGAGAAGCCTCGTAGAGGACCAAGGTTTTCCTTTTAGTTACTGTATAATTATGTTTCGTGCAAGTGGACTATGGGTATAAATGATATCTAACTTTGGTCCAGGGCAAGGTAAGGTGATAAAAAAAAAACAAAATATAAACGTTTGTACATGTGAGTGTACGGAAGGATCTATGGTATTAGAGCAAGTATTTTAAAAATTAGGTAGAGCCTAGTCGCTACGTTTTTTCGTTCGCCATGTAGGTAAGAGAAACTACTACTGGAACTACTACTGGTAGGGGACTTGTTCTTTGAACAAATAGATTATTTTTGTTTTATTTATTTGCATACTTTATTTGGTACAGAAACAAAGCAACGGTATATAACAAATGGTGATTTATTAATTGATTTATTGATTGGTGAGTTTGATTTAATTTTAATTTGAGTTTGATTTAATTTTAATTTCATGTTAATTTAATTTTGTTTAATTTTGATTGGTCTCAACTGAATTTAATTTTGGTTTTATTTCTAATTGAATTTTTTATTATTATTATTATTTTTATTTTTTATTGTAATTTTGGTATTATTTATTATTCTTATTATTTTTTCATTTTTTTATTGTAATTATTATTTTGCAATTGATTTTAATTTTGTGATTTTGTGTTTTTTTTTTTTTTTTTTTTTTTTTAAATGTTGATATTGATTTTAATTTTGGATTTTGATTGTAATCTTGATTTTATTTTTTTATTTTCATGCTACTTATTAACATAGTTTGGTAAGTTCTAATACTAACACGATATGGATGTTTTCCGAAATAAATGATTGATGATGATGATGATGATTAATTCGTATGGCATAACAGGCGTTGGCACCAAAATGTGCGTGTACAGAATGATATTCAATTAATAAACAATCTCAGATCAACAAAAAAAGGAAGATGGAGCGCCGCGAACATCAAAAGTGAAGCCACCTTTTTATCTATGTGTGTATCGAAGGGTTGCCATTTGTTAAATTTTTTCCCTATAATTTGGGGAGTAATAATGTATGGGTAAGATAATATTGCAACATATTGCTTAGTATGGTATTGTATCTCAATTGTTTAGAAGGACTTCTATTCCGGAAAAATAAACAAATTTTTTTGAGTTTTCAGCAATCACGGACGATGGAAATGACATCTAAAATATAAAAATAAAATTTTGGGACAGTAGTATTTTAATGTTAGTCTAAGTTGCGAAACTAAATCAAATCAGAAAAATACAGCCTGTGTTTAATTATTGTATTGATTTATTATCCTTTTTTGTAATTGTACATAAATTTTTAGGATATCCACTTTTGGTCACACGGCGAAGTCCATGATTATTAGTTGTATAAAGGTCGTTATTATCAAAATGATCGGAACAAACCACGCTGGTTTTCGATGGCAGCCATTCGGGATCATTTCGACTATTTCTTATAGCTACTATCCATTTACTTTTTGTTTCAGTATTAATAGGAAAGCTAAAATGTTAGATCATACATAAAAATAAGAAAATAGGAATAAAACGCAATGTAAGAAATCACATTTCGAATAGGGAAAAAAAATCATATTATGGCAACCCTCGCACTTGATGTCACTGCGTTCGTTCACTGGCTTTTTTGTTCAAAGTAACGTAAAACCTATAGTTTATTTAATAAAAAAAACGATGTTATTTCAAGTACTTACAAGTGAAAAGTGATTCCGTGAGACTTTTTATGTGATTTACTATTGTTTTTACAACTTTTCACTACACAGAAAGGCATAATTCTAATTTTTAAAACTATGTTAACTAGACGACGACTCATCACGTTCTAAGAGCGGTGAGCATGGTTTTAGTTGTATGTGTGTGCGTGAGCGTGTATTTTACTTGCAGGAGCACGGTTTTGTGGCTTCACTTTTGTTGTTCGCAGCGCGCCATCTTCCTTTTTTTGTTGATCTGAGTAAACAATATAACAATATGATATACCTACTAGTAAGATAATATATTAATTCATAAAAAATAAGGGAGAAGATAATTAATATTGTTTTAGAACCCATAACATTAACAGCGAGTCACCATCACCATGCTGGGCGGATATAATTATTTGTGGCCGTATTTGTATCAAATTCGATCTTAGACTTGTTATTGAGCATATCAGATGTTACGTAGTGAAAAAGCTAAGAAAATTATGTAAAAAAACTTTTATAGTCTTATTCGTTAGGTTATTCCGAAACCCTACTTATAACAAGTAGGTATAAGTCAAAAACCACACTGATGCTTGAACTTTTGATAATCTATATACCTAGCCTTTTCCCAGCCATTTTGGGGTCAGCTTCCAGTCTAACCGGATGCAGCTGAATATCTATATTTTTACATGGAGATTGAACTCTTTGATAGTACCCACATAATTAAAAATGCTTCCATAAATATTATTTTGCGGCTTCATCATAAAGTTGGACTTTACCTACACGTGATTAGATTTATTATAATCGTGCAGGTTGTTTTTCTTTACTATTTGCAGATATCGATAAGTTTGTGATTCGTATCTAGGTACCTAATTATGAATAAAGGGATTGGAATTTCACTAATAATTAATTTAATAATTGAGAAAAGGGTTAGGAAAACCTATAAATTAATTTTACCTCTCTAGCAATTTGAGGCTAAATAACTCGGCCAATTTACATATTAACTAGGTAATGCTTACTTTTGCTCGCCCTCATTTGAACCTATAATCTAAACAGCTAGTAATCGCTTCATTCATTTATTTATCATCATAATAATTCATGACAATCACAGACTGATGACCTCGAGGGTAAACCCTTTAGCAAGAAAAATGATAACACACTATCTAACACAGATCTGGTCAATACCAATTTTTAATTTTAGACGTGGATTCTGGTTAATACTTAATTTTTTTAACTTGTTTCGGCAATTTTTTAGATTTCTTCAAAATATAACTTATTTAAGTTTTGTATGATTATTAAAGCTAAGCTAGCCCTAAAGCTGGCCAAAAGTTCGTGATTTCCTCTGAATTTCTTCGTTATTGTGAAGCAATCATTCATAAAGGATTCTTCCTGGCGATGCTGTCCCCGCGAAGGCTTTTGACGACGTAATTTTCTATTTTATGACATCCATTCGAATGCTATTTTAGCCAAACGATTGTCTGTCATTCTCTTATTAACTTGAGTAGTACTTTTAATCTCAATTTCCGCTTTCGTATCAATAGGAGGTGCTCTTTTCAATGTTTTTTTTTATGAAATAAAAAGTTTTTCAACATTGAGAAATTAGATTTTCTTAACATTGCTCATAAATACCGAGTCTAAAGTAATTATTCGTAAAGGGAATTATTTAATTTCTTTCATTAATACTTTTATTGTAACGCGTCCATCGAGTTTTAAATATCCCAGTTTACGTCTGATTTAGAACCTACAACGGAGATGTTATAAAACACATAAAACATCCGTATATCACTGAAAACTAAAGAGGTGATTAACTAAAAGCAGATAACGGACCGGATAGCCAATCCAATAGATCATGACGTATTGTAGTCGCATGGGATTGGCTGACACAGCAGGGCTCCGGCCACCGGATTAATTAGCGCAATTAGCAGCTTAGTTCTTATCTGCTAAAGTGTACCTATTCAATATTCATAGAGTCATTACAAACACCATGTTTAATTACTAAATGTTTAGTGACAAGTTGCTAAAGATGCTAGAATCTATATTTCCCTCATGCTACCACTGTTTTTAGGTCTTACTTCCATTAGCGACTATGGAGCTCTGTCTGAAAAAAAAATACAAGGGCCATAGTCATTCCATCGTTCTGTGTAACCAATCCACTATAGCCACCCAAACCCATAGTCCAATATGTTTCGTTTCCATGTCCTACAATAGACCTGTATCAACCGGGGCTTGTCCTTAGGTGCATTTGCATAGTGTATATAGGGGGATAATCGTTGGTGAGTGCTTACTCATCATTTAAAATTGTCTAAGGGGCCTCTGCGAGTTGGCTTCGGCCCCTCGTATGAGGCACCAAAGGTCCGGGACCACAGGGTCCCGAGATATGTAAACATATAAAATAATATTAATATCAATATTTTTTTGTTGATTGCAATTTAGAGACCTACGCTGGTATTTAATTCAGACAATTTATAAGTTGTAAAGTAAGGCTTTACTAAAGCTGCAGCGTAGCTTTTAGTTTTATCAGAAAGCATGCGAGCTTCCACAGGAAAAACTGAGTCGATTTTCGTGTTTATGATATCATGTAAAAATATCCTTTCTCAGTGTGTGGGTGCCTATTTTATTGTTAGTGCAATCTGCCCCCATTATGCCTGTAAATCACTCGTTTCCTGTTGCTACTCTAAAATAATACATTTTATTGCTATACACCCTTACCCTTTACTAGCTCAAGGAATTTTTTATTTAACTTTAGCGGAAAAATGTTTCCTATATTTCCTACCAATAGTTGAATATTGGTAGGAAACATATGTAGGTATTCAAAGAAAGTTTTAAAACTATTCTTTGACGCATACGCAGCATGTATAGGTGAGGGCCCTGCCGCGGTGGTTACGGCGGCGGCGACAGTGGAGGCGGCGGCAGTGGCGGCGGCTGCGGCGGTGACGACGGTGGCGTAGGGCTTGCTGGCCCTGGGTTTGGCAGGTGGAGCGCAGGCCTTGCTCCCAGCCCGGTGATTAGCCGGCTTGCCAGCTGCCGCACACGCGAAGCAGTGCGGCGCGGCTTTGCACGAGCCGGCCTTGTGACCGGGCTGACGGCGAGCAATGGGTAGCTCGCCGTCCGGTAAGGACCAGGCCCGAGTCGACGGCGCGTTGTATTCCACGCGCGCCTCAAAGGGATGTCAGCACTATTGACGGGGTCCGCTAGGACCGATGCCAGCCGTGGTTGCGGGATATTCGAAAGAGTTACCGTGGCCCCGGCGCAGGCAACAGAAGGAACACGGGTGGGTTTTAGTCAGTAAAAGTTTGACACGCCCTCCCGCTCCGCCCAGAGCGGGAGAAGTCATTTGATGATTTCCCATCCACAAAAAAAAAGCCTGTATAGGTATTGTATGTAAGTGTAGGTATTGTGATCATCATCAGAAAATCTATTTCCTTTGTATTGTTATTTTTCAGTAAGAATAGAGTTTTAAATTATTGAAATTAAGTAAGATTTAAGTAATAATGTGCATGTGAAGCATAACCTGGAACTGGTCATTTTAAAGGTGTGTGAAACACATGTCATGACGCTCTATTAACTGCTAAAATCGACTGTTTCGAGTAAAATATTTTGTTTTACGGTTTCTTCATGGTTACGGATCTCTAATACGCTAGGCCATAATTAAATAATAATAATATCAAAAACACGTTCGTATTTACAACGTCAAGTTGGATTATTCGCATTAACTCTCTGTTTCTAGGAATCGTCAATAAGCTGTAACGGATATCGCGATTACAATTTCCTATCAACGATAACATTAGGCACAGGACTGTAAAATCTAGTCATGTACACTCCAAAATACTAATTTTACAAACATATTATAAAATATAGATATTAAAAACACTTAATGCCGGTATCGGCCTGTGTTGAAAACTTTGCATATTGATTCCTCATAAAAACTACTTAGATTTTATATGTCATTACCCGCATTACCTATACTTATCCTTTAAGGTTAAGGTCTAATGTGAGATAATGTATTTAATGTTATGATTTCTTAGAATTTTCATTCATTATATGCATTAAGCAGCTTGTCCAAAATATTTAAACGACTATACGACCTTGCAAATTCTATTGCGTATATTTTGATACTTTTAAACAAATTCTAATACATTCTTGATATAATTTTCTGTATTTCTCAAAAGACTCGACAGATATGTAAATACTTTGTAGTTCTATACGTACCATATGTTTGTTTATAAGGGAATTCATACAGCATACCTTCTACTGCTACTATGTGATAAGTTCGAGCGTATTCAGGAGTAGTTACATTTAATTTATTTTCAGAATAATGTTGATAGATACCTAATATGAAAAATTAATGTCATCCTGTTTTATCATTGCGGTATTGCCTACGGATCTAGTAATCGCGCAATCATGATTCGTACAGGTGACTCAAAGAATAAAGGTAGGTACTTTTCTGATTAACCTTTATAACCTATTTGGTACTACCAAAGCCGTCTAAAGGCCAATCACTACGTGTAGTTACAAACAAGACAAGTTATATTTGCAACCCAATTTGCTAAACAGTTACGTTGTCAGTTTCCGTTTTAGGGCCGTTGTAATGTTGTAGTGTTCTACAGTTCTAGACATAAATGTTTCTTGAACATAATATTTAATTAGGTATATGAGGAGTTGATGTGCGTAGGTACAAATTGGCTTAGTTTGTAGGTATAAACAAATTTGTGCAATTTAATAAAATATAATTATGTAATCTATTTCTGTTTGTTTCGAAGTATAGAGTATACCTACTTACGAAATAGTTAATCCGTACAATATTAAATAATAATTGAATGTAAAATCATGCAAAAAAGTTTTTCATAACGACGTGGATAGGTAAACGTTATATACGAAAGGACACAATAAAAATCGAATGTTTATTATGGCCCTGTAATAAAATTAATGTTGGTGGCGCGTGCGCCATCTACCGCAGGCTGCTTGTAAGTATTGAAAAGTACCTACGTGATATTAGCCACGTGACATTAGCCCATGAATGGTTAAAACGTGTCAAAGTGGATATTATTATTGATTAAAACCAGTAGGAAGGTCTTCAAAAAATTTGCTAGATCCCATATTATAACGATTACTTATAGCTAAGAAAAAATATGACATCGGGGCAAAATATCTTATGTGAAAAATATATTATCATGATGGACTTATATACTTATAAACCAAATGCTGCTGTCCGGTGTACGGTCTTTAAAACAATATCTATTTAGCCACATAAATTCTAAACTGACACCACAATAATATATCGTAATTACGAGTAGATACGCTTAGATATTGACGTACAAACATTACGAAAATTCCTGGAAAATTGGATTAGGTAGATTTTGTAGGAGGAAATATTTTTTTGGGCCAGCCAATCACTCGATTATTTAATCAATGAATTAAAACCTTATTATAAATAGTTTGCTATCATACATTCCAAATGAAATACGTTAATGTTAAATTATCTAATGATATGTTATGAATTTGTTTCATCGGATCCGGATAATTATGATTTAAGAGGGCTGTCGCATTTTGTCACCTCTCTCGCTCACACGGGACCAAATTTTTAAGAATGTTTATTTATTTATTTATTAACTCATCATCACTACCATTACAGGAATTTCCTAATTCAATAGTGTGGCTGTAATTACATTTATATTATATTCTTTTTATTAATATTTAGTGTGACCTCCGTTATTATCAATGCACTCAAGAAGGCGTCGACGCATGGAGGCCACAATATTACTGCAAATATTTGTGCCACATAAACTATCCCACCACAACTCCATGCAATGGGACTTCAGCTGTTCGGGACATCTTTCGTCTCGCGCTTCCCATCTTTGCACCATTAAACCCCATACATTTTCTATAGGGTTTAAATCAAGTGATCGCGCTGGCCACGGAATACCTTTAACATACGAATGTTCACTAAACCACTCACGAACAATAATACTAGCACGATGTATCGGACAATTATCTTGAACCAAATAAAATTGACCAATTTCATCCACTGGATAAACATTGCGAACAGTAGGTAGCATTATATCGCTCAAAACCTCGACGTAATTGGAGCTGTCGGCCAATCACGAAATGAGAAGGCCTTCGACAGTGTCGAGCATTGGGCCGTGTTCCACGCTTTCCATCGCTGCCACATCGATTTCCGTTACGTGGATATGCTGCGAGAACTATACACCGCGGCCACTCTGCAGGTCCGCATGCATGCCCTATCTAAACCCGTAATGATCAAGGCGGGAGTGAGACAGGGCGACACCGTTTCACCGAAACTTTTCACAGTAGTCCTAGAAGACATCGTGAAATGTTTAGACTGGGACTATTGCGGTGTTAACATCAATGGTGCCTACCTGTCCTACTTAAGATTTGCAGATGACCTTGTGCTTTTCGCTGAAAACTTCGATGCTCTCCAGAAAATGCTTCAAAACCTTTATGATGCTTCTTTTAAGGTAGGACTTAGTACGAATATGGCCAAGACAAAGGTTATGGCAAACATCTTTAGTAATTCAAATCCTTCTGTTAAATAGGAAATGAAACGTTAGAGGTGGTTGACCAGTATGTCTATCTTGGCCATATTCTTTAATTTGGCAAAGAGCATCAGCAAACCGAGATTTCGAGAAGAATACAGCTTGGGTGGGCCGCATTTAGCAAATACATAAATTTGTGACATACTGAAATCGGCCAAAATTCCACAATGTCTGAAGTCCTGTCTCATTAACCAATGTGTTCTGCCGACCATGACCTACAGTGCTGAGACGTGGACGCTCACGCAAGAGGCTGTGTACGAGGTAAGAGATGCACAGAGAGCCACGGAGCGTCCCATGCTCGGCATAAGATGGAGAGACCGAGTTCCAAACGTCGAGATCCGAAGACGAACGAAAGTTTTCGATATCGGAAAACGAGTTATGGAACTCAAATGGAGTTGGGCAGGACATCTGGCAAGGCGCAGTGATGACAGGTGGAGTAAGGCAGTGACTGAGTGCCGAAGCGTCGGTCGGCCGGCGTCGAGATGGGCAGACAACATTGTTACCATCACGCGTAGAACCTGGATGAGGTTGGTATAGGAGCATGGGGATTGGCACTTGAAAAGAGATGCCTATGCTCAGCAGTGGGTGAAAACGGGCTGTGGATGATGATGATGAATTGGAGCTATTGTCCCGCATCGGTATAAATGCCAACTCACCCGGCCCTTGAGCACTAATCCACCCACACATATTCACACTAATTCTTCCTGACTCCGTATTATTTATAATATTACTGTCAGACCAACGTGTATTGTCTCTACGCCACAAACGAAGTCTACCTTTTTGACAAGATTTGAAAGTCTTCTCGTCAGTATCAAAGTCTAAATATTCTCGTGCAAAACGCAACCGTTCCTCCTCATGCCTTTGCGTTAAAAACGGTTTTTCGTTGGTGTTCGATGATGGAGGCCTTCGGAATGGAGTACACGGCAAACAGTGCGCAATGACGTATCAAATTCTTCAGCAAATCGTCTTGTAGGTATGAAACCAGAGTTACCGTGGCCCCGGCACGGGCAACTGAAGGAACACGAGTGAGAAGCTATGAAACCATTCGTTTCATATACACCAACCATAAAGCTTCGCTGAGACTGGTTAATAAAGTGGCGGCCTACCACTTCTTGCACGGCTCTTAATACTCAAATCCTCACCCAACGTCTCACTGTATCTCTAAAAAAAGAAATCCTTCATTTTGAAGCGAGAACAAATAATATCAAAAACTACAAAATAACTAACACAAAATCCGGTTTCATTGGATATTTCAGATATACATATTACACCCATTGTTATGCAAGGCTACAATGTTCACCTTAGCTTCAATATTTGCTTGCATTTTCAATAAAAATCTTCAAACTCAGCACCTCTAATATCAATAACACAAACGCTCGTAACTAAGTTCTCCAACCAACAACGTCATATCATTCTAACTACAGTCAGAAAATTGATTTTGTTTCAAATCTACCCTCAACTTATAAATGACTAGTTTAAAATATAATATTCGCTGTCTTTTTCTCATTAGCATAATCAGAAAAAGACGGCTTGCCGCGACGGGCCTGTGATGATGACCATATACTGCGTTTTTTCTGTTTGGTTCGTGATGAAAGAGTGCAATATACGGGTGTGTATGTGTGTGTGAAATACCTAAATACTCGTAGAAGGTCTCAAGTGCGACGAGTAAAGATGCGATAGTTTTGTAATGCTGGCGTTGAAGTTCTGATCGCTACTGTACCTACATATGTAAGCCATACTTGAATCCTTACATGTTTCTAATATTCTACACGTATTGCTCAATTGCTAGTCATTTTCGGAGCTTATAAAAGCCTTAATAAAGTGGTTTAACAGCATAGAGGTAATAAAATGCCGTAATCGGCTCTACAATACTTTCATTTCATTTATTTAATAACAATTTACATTGTGTCTGAATGTTATACAATGATACCAACGCAAATAATTAAAATAATCCTTAATGCAGAATGGTATAGTGTAAGTGGTACTGCGGTCCTTCTGGTATCCGGACCTTAGATATCTTTATTGGTGTTAAAATTTGATGATAATACTTTATACAAATATGTAAATAAAAAGTGACGTGCGAAACGTGCTAACAATGTTTCTCTCAGATGGTATTGTCTGAATCTGAAAAATCTAAACTGTGTCAAGTTTTATTGCTCATTATTATTTAATGCTTACAACCAAGTTCTGCATAATATTTAAGGTGAAAGCGCCAGGGTAGCCCGCGAAATTCCAATTTTCTTACGTTTTTTGCAATTTGCAGGTCAGTATTAAGTTGTATGTTGATTAAAATATGATTCGCGGTGGTCACACATATGTATTTACAGAATTTTAGTCATTAAAGTCATCAATACAACTCTCTAAGACCAAATAATTCTATTGAATGACTATTTCATGAAATCTTAACATTTCAGGATTATAATAACTCAAGAAATTGTATTACTGATTCTAATTTTATAATTCTGTAAATACATATTTTTTACGGTCGCGTATCATACTTTGATCAATATACATCCAGACACTGAGCTGCAAATTGCAAAAATCGGAAGAAAATTTGAATTTCGCGGGCTACCTGAGCGCTTCCCCCTTAATGTATCTTAAATATTTATCTTTAAACTGAATTAAAATTGAACCGTGGTGAAACGAACGGTAAAATAAATGAAAGTGTCGTTGGAATACACACCACAATATATTGAATAGATGGACCGTACATAGGACATTAAGGCCTGTGCAAAATAACTATTCTATCGAACTAATATGAATTAGAATTTATATAAGATAATCTACACATGATAGAGCTATGACGTTGACTTGCGCAATTTGCATGTAGGTAAAACAACAGTTTTGTTATTAGATCGTTATCGTCTAAGATAATCTGGATTAAATCGATTTTAGATCGATGATAGTGATAACCAATTTATTGATTTAATAGGTAGGTACTGTTGCTTACACTATTGCCTCAATAAACTACTTTTAATACGCCGTTTACACAACAATAAAATAATTGTTATTATGAGTAAAGAAAATCCCCTATTTGGGGGCCATTTCCGTAGGAAGTCTTAGAAAAATTAAAATTTGTTGGTTGGTTGTTCAAATTATGTTGGCTGTCGGCGAGCTAACGGTACCAAAGTAAAACGCAAGTTTATAGAAAAACTTTGATAACTATTGGAATCTTTGGTTGCGTTGTCGCTAGTAGTTGCGATGTGGTTACGTTGTCGCTAGTAGTTGCGATGTGGTTGCGTTGTCGCTAAGTTCATTTATAAGATAACATTTTACATTTTAATAGGTCTTTACTTATGAAATTGGAGATTTGTATGAAAATTTTAAAATATAAAAATTTTGGTAATATTTTTATTTCAGCTAATCAAAGGACTGGCCCAAATTATCTATACAATTTTGCCATTTTGATGGCAGTTAGTTTATCCCTTTACTTTAGAAGTCTGCCGGACGGGAGGGGATGAAGTCAGCGATAGCGTTTCGTACTGCCTCTCGGGTGTTGAATTTTTTCCACTTAAAAAATTGTCTAGATTTTGAAAAAAAGTAGAAATCTGTTGGGGCAAGGTCCGGTGAGTACGGTGGGTGACGGAGAGCTTCCCGCTGTAACTCTTGTAGCTTTGCAAGGGCCTGTCGTGAAGTGTGACAACGCGCGCCCGCGCGCGATTGACCAGTATTGGTTGTTGAATTGCGAGCTTCTCCATCATTGTTTGTAATTCTTGGCAATAGACAACTGCCGTCACTGTTGTGCCATTCAGTAAGAAGCTGTGATGTACAAGTCTGGTCCACCAGACAGTCACCATCATCTTCCTAGGAGTAATCTTTTTTTTTGCGCAATGATTAGGTGCTGTACCCGGGTCCACCCACTGAGACGAACGCTTATGGTTGTCGTACAGGATCCACTTTTCATCGCACGTAACAATTCGATTTAGAAATCCCTCGTTTCTATGCCGATTCAGTAGTGCTATGCATGCTTCGACGCGTAAGTCTCGCTGTTGATTGCTTAGTTCGTGTGGCACCCATTTATCTAGCTTTTTAATCTTTCTAATTTGACGAAAGTGCTTCAGTGTTGTTTTGACACTAAATCCAAGACCCGCAGCAAGCTCAGCCGTAGATTGAGTTGGATCCGCTTCTACTATCGCCTTCAATTCGTCGTTGTCGACAATAGTTACCAGCCGACCGCGAGGCTCGTTCTTCGACTCAACATTTCCAAATTTAAAACGATTGAACCAATAATGGACTGTTTGTCTCTGCATCACCCAAAGGTTGACTGGTAGAAAATTCCTATGGCATCAAGTCCGCCTCTGTACTTTTCTGTGCATGAAGTATTAAATAAATAAATAAATAAATGGACCGTGTTTAAGCAAGCAATGTTAGGCTCGTACACGTCGTTAATGTTTCGTGTTGTTTGCGCAGCGGTATTTCCACGTAGGAACTCATATTCGAAAATTTACGAATTTTCAGTTTATCCATGGCGCCAAAATCTACCACAATTCCACAAAAACAAAAAACTATCTAAAACCATATGACTGAATTTGAACCGGCCGACCCTATTACGCAATGACGTCAAAAACGCTCGAACATCGGGGGAATTCCGACAATTCCAACGGAGCGGTACGTTTGTGACCGCGGGCACAAAAATTGCTATATGATTATTTTTGGTTTAGAATTATTTATTTGACGAGAATATCTTCCATACCATAGAGATGATGATGAGCTTGATGGTTTGTCGACGCGCGGCGCCGAAAAGGCGCCGGTAGTACTCGACCGGTATTAACACGGCTTTCGAATAAAATTTATTTGAATTTCGAATTGCGCACCAATCTACAGATAATTAAATCTGAAAATGCTGGTTATAGAATCTCCAATTTCATAGGTAAAGACCTAATATAAAAAAAAATGTTATGTTTAACTAGCTGTGCCCACGACTTCGTTCGCGTGTAAGTACGTCGGAAAACAACTTCCCAATTCGAATCGGATTTTGTTCACAATTTCATGAAAGAAATTTTTTTTTTCCACGGAACCCAAATTCTTTAATAAACCTTCTTCTTTCTTCTTTTTTAATAAACGTATTTTCTTTCTTTCTTTTTCTTTTTCTAAAACACAGGCATAAGTTTACTCCTTATAATATCAGCTAACTGCCAGTGAAAGTCCCGTCAAAATCGGTTCAGCCGTTTCGGAGATTAGCCGGAACAAAGAGACATACGGAGAGACTCAAATTAAAAAAAAAAAAATTGTTGTAAGTAGGTACCGTATACTGGGTGTAAGGGACAGCCCTCCGCAGACTGATGAGGTGAATTCAGTATATCATACTAAGATGACCGGTACATGATATTATTTCAGGAACGTTAGGGGAATCCAATAAATCTGATTTGTTTTATTACCTCACACGCAATGTATCGTTACCGTAGCAAAACGCATGTAGCGAACGGCAGCACAACGAGCCTTCGGCCGCCGAGTACTTCAACATCCATTGCTGTTTTTTTTTATTTTAGCTGTTTTATTTACATAAATGGAGTACTGCGTACAGAGAATGTAATTTTACATTGAAATAGAGGAATATAGTAAATGAAAAAACGATTAAAAAAATGAAATTTTTCCTGAGAAATTTTCTAGTGGTTAGTTAGTTAGTTTGCGGAGGGCAGCGCCCTCCGCAAACCTATTGTATTCTCCGAGTGTGTAAATACTCATACTCTTTTCGTAATCCATACGCTAATTGTATGCTGATGTTCAAGCATCGGTACTGCCAGGCTTTACGCTAACTACGCCTGAGAAATTCTTCATAGTAATTGTTAGCTGTAAACTTACTGAAAAGAAAGAAAGTAAAAAGAAAAGAAAGAAAATACGTTTATTTGCGATAAACATGACGCAAAAAAAAGAACACAAACACAAAAAGAAACAAGTTGGGGGAAAATATGCGTCACATCCACGCAAAACGGCCATCGCTCAGCATAATGTTGCAACCCTATGCGAGACAGAGCCCCAGCGCTGGTTTTCAGCGACAGCCGGCGTTGACGTGATGACGTCAGCCGGTGCAGCACGCAATGTAATTTTAAAAAGAAACAAAATAAAAACAATATCTAACTATCTATCTAATACTGGGGGAAGCCTGCACGAATGGTAACTTCACCTACGGGAATCGGAACAATACATTCGCCCAACAATTACGTTTACGGCTGATTTGCCTTAGGAACAGGTAACAAAGTTGAACGAATCGGTGAATACGTAGGTAGATACTACAGAAACGGAACTATTACCTGAATAGAATCTACTTAATTAGTTCCCGCTGAAGAAATGCGCCATCTACGAGCCCATTGTTCGTTTGCTCCCGTGATTTTTGTCCGGGACACTCCATGGTAGGGTTAGCAAAAATCTTGTTGATGTTTTAAGGGATAACGTTTTTATTTTGTATTAGCTGACCCGACAGACGTTGTCCTGTCCAAGCAATAAAGCATACAAAAATCCCACAGAATTTTCAGTTTTTTCTGATTTTTCCAATTTTCCGGCCAACTTTTCCAATTTTTCTTCCCTAAAAACCTAATTTGGAATATAACGAACATTTATAAAAGAATATTAACCAAATCGGCCCAGCCGTTCTCAAATGATGCGTTTACCAACGATCAGCATTTCATTTTTATTTATACGCATATAGATGTTACTAGTTATAATTAAAAATAAACGTGCTGTTTTATGTCGGGGGATATAATGCAGTGGTGCACATAGTGCATTAATAGCAGGTTTTTAACGATCCTGCTATAATTTTTAGAAGCAGTTGATTCAATGTTTAATTTGTTACCTGTAGTTTCTGGGTAAGCTCGCTCCATCGTCGACTTTGTCTCTGTCATCTCTGACCTAGACTAGAGTCAAGAGCAAACCTATCTCAAATAAAAAAAAATAAATAAAAAACCTACTTATACGAAATATAGGTACCGGTAACACCTGATATCCAAATAGCGATAATTATGATGGATTGAATGATCATTATTCAAATCATGCAACTGTACCTACATATTTTTCCGGGACTTTTCCTAAACCACATTTTACATGGTTACACGCTTGCCAGTCTAGGTCCGGGTAGACAAAAGACACATTTAGGTTCATCCGGGCGCTCCCGTTTAAGTAAAGCAAAAAACCCGGTAATTATATACGTTATTACGTATTGTTCTATTTTATGAACTAATAGTTCTGTGAAGCTAGTTTTGAAACTCGTCTTAGTTGATGTTGTTCTGTTCTGTACAAAACTAGTGAAAATGAGCTACCAAAATGAATAGGTAAGTATAGAAAAACGACGGTGATGATTTCTGCGATACTATTTTAACAAGGTCTAGAATCGTTCGCAACTGTACGTAATAACCCTACACATAATGAGCGGATTAGAGAATCGTAGTATTCAATTTAACAATTGGGTTGTCCATGTCCATAAACCTATATAGATCACGTTTTACAAGCTCATATTGTGGAATAACTCGCTTTTTCTAATTTTCCAAAATACACTGAGACTACCCTAGAGCCATAGAGCCTACTTATCAAATACTGACTGAGTAATTAGTCTAGTCACAGCTGGTAATTCTATTGTAAAGTATGTCGCAAAAACTCTACATGGAAATAAAAAAATACCTTATTTCGTAGCTTCCGGTTAGATACTAATAGGAAATATAGCTCATACGAGAAATTATCAATCCTAGAGCAAATAGGAAACTGGAAAATAATATTTAACCGAGAAATAGTTTTATAAGATGTATTGAAGTCGCTCTCAATTACGTAGTGGGAACATCTGGGTATGTCAATGTTCGTCCCCACATAGTAGGTAAGCTAGAAACTGATTAATTAGACGAACTTCCCATTTTGTTTAACTCATGTATTTATAGTTTTTGCTTTCTTCTTATTGTCGTGGAGGTGTTTTGGAACGTAGTTCATTTTTACAGGTTGGATGCAGAACACTTCGCGAATGAGAGCTACACTGGAAAAAGTGTAACATTTTGACCGTCACGACACTTTTTTATTTAGTTACTCTCAAACACTGTTAATTTAATTCATTGTGCCTGTTATTTAATACATAATACACAGCGAAAGGAACTTTGTTTCAACCGGGTGTCCCACGACACCTCTTGACCTTTTCTTACCTATTCTTAAGTTAAACAAAGAAACAAATCATTTCAGCATGCTTATTATTATTTATCAATCAGGATTACCTACTTGTCATTATGTATTAAAGATTTATCGTTTTCTTAGTAAAAAGTTGCAGTAATCGTCTTATCCTCAGATTTGCAAATATATGCATATTTAGTTATGTAGATTATCCGGATATAAACTTATCACATTAAGCAAACAAATTGAATGACTATTTCATGAAATCGTAACATTCGAGGATTATACTAACTTAAGGAGTTCTATTACTGATTCTAATGATTATAATTCGTAAATACATATTTGTTACTGTCGCGAATCATACTTTAATCAACATACACCCAAACACTGAGCTGCAAATTGCAAAAATCCTAAGAAAATTTGAATTTCGCGGGTTACCTTAGCGCTTTCCCCTTAACAGAAAAGAAAAGTCATCCCCTTTCCATGAAACCTATAATGCACTCAGTTCATTGCTGGAATTATACTAGCTGTAAGTTTTATCAATTTTAG
The DNA here is from genome assembly GCA_947568875.1 of Fissipunctia ypsillon. NCBI lineage: Eukaryota > Metazoa > Arthropoda > Insecta > Lepidoptera > Noctuidae > Fissipunctia > Fissipunctia ypsillon. Next base: position 5,297,958 of record OX387655.1, read on the forward strand.
GGTGTTGAGCAAAATATTTTTGTATTGTGTTGATATCGGTATAGTATCTGTTCTGTATTCCCTTCTTGATTTTTACTAACTAAATTACAAATCAGCAGGGTTTGGTTTGGGTTTTGGTTAAAATCTGATTAGAACTAGCCTCAAAACTCACGAGAGTGTTTATGAAATAGTCATTCAATCGAGCATTTTTGAACTTAGAGAACTGTATTGATGATTTTAATGATTAGGTATACTTCGGTAAATACATAATTGTTACGCGCGCTAACTTTATTGTTACCATACAACCTGATACTGAACTGAAAAGGTAAAAAATGTAAGAAAGTTTTCACAGTCATTTAGATCAGAATCCAATTCCAATGGGAAGTTTATTTGAATGATTTTTTCTTCGATAAAACACGTTTACCACGATGACAATCGAAATTGTTGGTTTTTGTAGGTCTATAGTTTAACATGATAACATCACGCCTTGTTTCCCCGAAGGGTTAGGCAGAGGTGTACCTATGGTACACCCACATATGTCTATAGTTTAGTTTTCTGTTTATTCTATCCATGTTAGAATATATTATTATTATTTTTATCTAGTTTCTTATTATTGCACACTCTAGAGGTATGTTGTAAGTATAATTTTTTAACGACAACAATAAACAATATTCTATTCTATTCTACTTTTCTTAAAACATGTTAAAAAAAGTAAATTTTAGGAATTTTTAAATCAAAATAAATCATATTGATTTAAATCAACCAAACTTGTAGTTCAGGAACTAAATAGCTAAGTCGTTGATTGAAGATAGTACACGGAAAATTGCAGCTGCATATTGTTAGTATCAGATGCTAACTAGCACTGACCCTGATACCTATAAAAATGAATAAACACCAAATGCCTACGTATACTTACAGTATAACTATAAGTAAGTTACATTTCTTACACCCAAAAGCACAGAACTAAGTATAGAAGTTTGTAAGAGCCTGTTTAATAAGTATCCGCGTTTAATGGCGGCCACTGTCAAAAGTTTTAAGTAGCGTTAATTCTTTTGAGACGTTAGATTAATGCTCGCCTAATTAAATATTTAAAAGGAAGATATTAGGCACTGGCTTGACAGGGAGACAGTTTTTTTCTGAATAGGAATGTCCTAATTTATTTTAGAGTACCTAGTCATGAAGCCCACACTGTTACATAAAAAATACTTTTGAGCCTGGATTCCTTTTGTTTGGTATAAATGGGTGTTGTAATAAAGCAGAAGTAATATGGAGATAGGTAAGTAATTAGTAAGTATGTTTAGTGTTTGCAGGTCCAATATTCTTCTATTTCGAATAAATGTTTTAAAGCCGAGACACCGGAACCGGGACGTGGGTAATGTTGTTGTGGTAACTAGTCTCTTGCACCTTTTACATAGCGTCCGAAATGATCGTTTCTTAAATGGAAATTGATAACTTCTCTCAAAGTATGATGTACATCATTCGTACGTACTGTAGCGAAAATAAAAAAAGAAAGAAAATTTTTCACCAGTTTAAAATTTACGTATAATTTTGGTTTAAATCAAATAAAAAATACAGATTAACTATAATATAAAAAGTAAGAAAAAGGAATAATTTGAATATAAAAAAGTTGCTAGTTAGTTTTTTATAATATGGTCAGGACAAAACTTCAGTCTTTCTGGGTAAAATACACGAATATCGTTATTAACGACCTATCTAATCGATTGCAATCGCTTATTTAGGATTGGCTTACGTGATTTACGGTATAGGAAATAGAAATTAGATAGCTAAGGTAACTCGTGTTTTTTTTTTTTTTTTTTTTTTTTTTTTTTTTTTTTTTTTTTTTTTTTTTTTTTTTGTGGATGGGAAATCATCAAATGACTTCTCCCGCTCTGGGCGGAGCGGGAGGGCGTGTCAGACTTTTACTGACTAAAACCCACCCGTGTTCCTTCTGTTGCCTGTGCCGGGGCCACGGTAACTCTTTCGAACATCCCGCAACCCTAGCTGGCATCGGCCCTAGCGGACCCCGTCAATAGTGCTGACATCTCTTTGAGGCGCGCGTGGAACACGACGCGCCGTCGACTCGGGCCTGGTCCTTACCAGACGGCGAGCTACCCATTGCTCGCCGTCCGCAAGCCCGTGCCTACGGTGGCCGGGAATCGGCTGCCAATTCCCGACGCCCAGGGCGTCTCCTGCGGCGACTAGGGGCGTGAGGGTGCAAAGCTTGCCTCTCCCTCACGCGTCCCGCCTCCTCCTTCACGAGCATTACTGCTTCGCAGAAGGAGGTAATGGCTTCCCATGCACTCTCGCTCCGTACCATGGCCTGGACCAGGGCCGGACGCGAGAGATCGCCGCCGCCGATCGCTTCCGCGAGGACACGGCGGTGCTCCGCCCAAGCCGGGCAGACCTCCACCGTATGCTCCACCGTGTCCTCCGGGCGATCCACACAGTGGTGACACCCGGGCGTTTCCTCCCGCCTTATCCGGAACAGGTACCTCCCGAAGCACCCGTGTCCGGTGAGGACCTGCGTCAGGCGGAAGGTGAGGACGCCGTGGCGCCTCTCCAGCCACTCCTCAAAGAGGGGACTTATCGCCGCAATTGTGGCGTGCCCAGCGCTGGGTTGCGACAATCGCACTCTCCATGCCGCCATGAGATCCTGCCGGAGCTCTGTCCGCCGTGCCACGATTTCTCGCGGCAACAGAGTTACGCCCCGGCGTCCTGCCTCCTCGCGCCACTCCCACATGTGCGCGAGGACTTTTGCCTCCAGATCCCATGGCGGTAATCCGGCAAGGAGGTTCGCCGCCTCCCCGGAGACCGTGCGGTATCCCCGGGCTAACCGGATGGCCATGACCCTCTGGGACGCGTTCAATCGACGTACCGGTCGTCGCCTCACGGAACGCGCCCACACCGGAGCTCCGTAAAGGGCCATGGACCGCACGACCCCCGCGTAGAGCCTCCGGCAGGAGGCGTTTGGACCCCCCAGATTGGGCAGGAGCCGCCCCAAGGCAGCCCCGGCCCGCTCCAGTCTGGGAGCCAAACGTCGGAAATGCTCCACGAAATTCCACCGGCTGTCGAGGACGAGTCCCAGGTACTTCATCGTCGACTCGACACCGATGAGAACCCTTCCTACCGTTATTTGGGAACCCGATGGTGGCGCGTTCCGAGGACCATGAAAACACATGGACTCGGACTTGTGCAAGGCCACCTCGAGTCCCAATTGCCGGATCCTCTCTACGATTGTCGCAACCCCGCGTGCCGCTAATTCGGCCGCCGCCTGGTGCGACCTCCCCTGCGCCAGAACCAGCGTGTCGTCAGCGTAGCAAACTACGCTGACGCCACCAGGGAGGTCGGCGCGCAGCACCCAGTCGTACCCGATGTCCCACAGATGCGGTCCCAGAACCGATCCCTGCGGGACACCGCACGACATCTCTCGCCGGTTCCACTCTCCCCGGTGACCGGGGTAGATGACGGCCCTGTCCGTCAGATAGGCCTCGACCACGCGACAGAGGTAGGTCGGCACTCGGTGATACCGGAGTGCCTCCCTGATGCAACTCCAGGGCAGGGTGTTGAAGGCATTGGCGATGTCTAGAGACACCGCCAAGACGACCCCACCCCGGGCCACAGCATCCCCCGTCGTGAGGGCTCGTACGCGCATGATGGCGTCCACCGTAGAGCGCCCCTTGCGGAAACCAAACTGGCTCTCCGCTAAATCCGGCCCCACCCTCACCAGCCGCCCGACAAGGCGGTCTGCAATGACTCTTTCAAAGAGCTTGCCCACCTCGTCGAGCAGCACGATGGGCCGGTAAGCGGACGGCGAGTCCGCAGGGCGCCCCGAAGGTAACTCGTGTTTGACACGGTCGTAAATTAAGATAAAATTGTCTTTGAATAATAAGTTTGCAGTGAAGGTCTATCTACATCACTTATAGTTAAGTGATGTAGATAGATTTTTCTGTACCCTAGTGGGTACAGAAAAAGATATCCTCGTCTTGTAACCCCGCAAGTTGAAGTCTGCCGATGAAATTGCGTCCACAAGAGGTGACACTGTAGTGGCCTTCGCAGTAGGTTGACCCAAATGGTTAGACCCGCAGGCCCGCAGCCTCAAGAGGAGTTATCAGGACCCAAACTTGGAGGCCGAAAGACGACCTGTTCTACCTGATTTATCCTAAGACAAATGAACTAGGGTTAGACCAGAGAGATCAGACTGAACTTTTGATAGAGAAAAAAGATTAAAAGATACGTACCAGGTTAGTAAAAATAAAATTTCTCGTTCTAAAACATGGATGGATGGGATTCAAGCTTGCAATAGTCCATCCTATGGCAAACCATAACGGACATTAGAACAGGAAAAAAGACCATAATTTCCCTAAGGCAGTAACTAAAGAGATTACGTACCATAAGTAGAGGAAACGCGAGGCGGGAAGCAACATTGCTTGTAATATTAAATTCCACAACGACGACAACTTTTTAGGGATCCAAAGCTGGTGTAAAATATATTAGACGTAAAGGAGACTGAAACGATTATATACAATCTTGGGCCTAAATGTAACGAGTTGAAATTGGTGTGAATTAATAGATTTCAACTTATCAGACCCTCGCTGAAAATTCTGTAAGGTTTGACAATCTGAGAGCCAAGTTATTAGAGGTTTAGTAAAAGTAAGGCTATGTCACAACCTTTAACTAACAACTGATTCCTGAAGTCCAAAAGATGTTCTTTAAACACTAATGTTTATTATATTTCGCCTAGTGTATTGCAGTGACTAGTTACTATCCTTCAATTCACAGAGCGATCCATAGTTTCAACAATATCCAATCCACAAGGCGGAGGTAAAATCCAAAATAACAATTCCAAGTCAAACGTGTGAGCGATCTTCGATGTCCAGTGTGAAAGCAAGGGTCGTACAAGGTAGGCAGGGTCAGAATCCGTGAAAAACAACGCCCACTGCATTGTTTTTCTTTAAAAATAAATAATCTGGAAAGCATTTAAAACGCATCGGAAAAGACGAAACGAGTGAACAAGCCAGAGCAGTCGGCAACTGTCTACTGTCAATGTTGAGCTGACACAGCTGTCATGCCAGTGACATAGACTAAAAATATAAGACTGATTTTAATCGATATGAAATCGATATTCATTATATTGGTTTTTCAGTAATTAATTGATATTTAATTTATTAATATGGCTTATAATTAAATGCACTTGATTGTTTATAAGTATATTTAGTGCGTTTAATTACTCGAGTTAATTACCTAGTGCGAAGGTTTTCTTTTTGTAATTTTGTAATCGATTACTACTATTATATTTCTCTTAATTCTCCGCTTCCAGATTGAGAATTGAGCTGATTTTTGATATTCTAAGATAAAAAAATATGACAAATTTTTTAGATCATATCTCAACTTATTACATTTGGGCCCACCATTTTCCATCTCCTTTATCACATTATTCGATCACTTTCAAAACATTGTCTTTGTGCAACTCACGCTTGCTCTAAGAAAAATGAAAAACTCATTTTGTCAGAAAAACAATTCAATTTGAAAAAATGACTAAACAAAAAAGTAAAAAATATCGACCAGAATCGAGATGAAAAGGTTGTCATAAGAAAACCAAAAAGTTTTTAAATGCAGTGTTACGCTGCAGTACGTATGTACGCTGAATGAGTCATATTGAACATCTAATCATCTATTAAAGTATAGTTTTTAATCTGCGTCTATCTAACGTATTTTTTTAAGGTTTACTTAATACTAGCTTTGAGGATTATTTTATTAACAGTCGGTAAACAAACATTTCTGAGTAATGACTTTTCCATAGACCGAGTTTACTGTTTATAGGCAGTCTATTGATTTTTTTTTACCCTCGAGAGAAAATAACACGAGGATATCATTTCATTGTTTGTAGAAAGAAAACCTTTGTCACTCTTACCACCCTCTAAATATATTAAACTGAAACGCATCCCCAACTCTGTATAACAAACAAAGCGTCCTAAGTGGGTGCTTAATTAAGAAATGCTGAAGTGTTTTGATGGTGGCACATTCATTTTATCTTGTTTTTCTGCTTTTGCGACCAATTATCTTGGCGAGTTCGTGGGGAGTCTTCGTTGGGAGTTTTAATTTTATTCACTTACCCCAATTATAATTCGCTCTGCGATCAACATTCATAACTACTATGTATTCAAGAACTCGATCTGACGTTTTGTATTGTTTCAGGGAAATTCTTAATGTCGTGTTTCCCAGCTGTTATGTTTATGATTTTACAATGCATGTGCTCGAAAAGGGCGTTTTCCAAGCAACCAAACTGTGCGGAAGGTACCACTTTTTCACACTAGTGCTTTTTACTTTTCACTTTTTTTTTTTAAATTTTAACTCCGTCGTCAGCCGGATGCAAAGAGTTTTGATTATTTGAGGAAAGTTTTACAAACTAATCAAGTACAGATTATCATTCATACATATAATAGGTACAATAAAAGTAATACTTTATTAAACGCGTTATTAATTACTCTAGATTTAGATTTTGGTCAATAAATTAATTTTAAATATTCATTAAATATGTTTATCTGAACGTATATTTTGCTCGTGCCTTTTTGCGACACGACGTGGCAGCTATTTGCACATGCGCAGTAGTAGATATGCTGAGTGCGCATGTATTTAAAATAAGCCCTCCATTTTACTGAATTTTGAAATCCATAGATCCTCAATCTTTCTTCAAATGCCTTTTTCAATATATTTTTTATAATATCCTCGCACAATGCATAGTAAAAGTTGTATGATATACGTGCGTAAGATGATTTTCTACTTTCCGCACTTGTAACATAAAAACCTATTATTTCTTACTTCATTATCAAATGAATCATTCGTGTATTGGTTGGAGTTCAGAGCTTGAAGTGGTTTCGCTAAACACAAACAGTATGAATGTATTGGATAACATAACTTATCGCTTCGCCTTTGACGTCCTCTGCTCAGCATGGCGTTTCCTTATAAAGTGCTACAACGAAAATGAGTTTAGGGGAATAGTGCTAAATATACCTAATCCTTCCTCTTAGCAATCTGATTTAAAATTCTTGCGTATAATCTTGATATTTTTTGGGACGTTACAGATCCAGATTTCCGTTCAGACCGAAATCATTAAGTGCTTTTAATTTGAATATGGTTTAAAATAAGGGGCTATCAAGGTCAACTAGTTCCTTTTAAGTAATTACATCCGAGCAGGTCTGAATTACTCGCTTCAATGAACGGAAATTCGCATTAGTCAGGTTTTTGACTGTGAACCTTGCCGATACCCATAAAAGTAACGATATATAGATTTTACGATATAGCTCGTATGCTCATAAATATGACTTTTAGAAGGTTCTCTCCGTGTCAAGTTGATATGACCAGCTTACTTTGGTATTTATATGACAACAATAAGATCAGTTTTAGAAAATTCTAAAACTTCAAGGCCTCCGTTTTGAGATTTTAAAGATTGTAGTTACATTTTTTATAATAAATAACTCACTGTACAGAGTCCAGTGGTAGCATCTCTTCGCTTATTTTGTGGTCGGCCTCTTCGCTTTGTTCCCCAATGCTCCTAATTTCCCTTTGTCCCAAGTTACGTTTACCGTAAAAAACCTTTGGGGAAGAAATTTTCTTAATACTTTACGTTCTAAGCGTTAATTAAGTGACGAACGAATATGAAAAATATCTGTGATACTTTTTATTATCAAAGTTTAATTTCGTTTTGGAATGTTTTCGCATAAAAATCATAATTACTTTTGATTATTAATCGAATTAAATTAGTGAGAGTTTTCACCGGAATTTCAAATTGGTTCTCCATAAATCGTAAATTATGCATGTAAAATAATTATATGTGGATAATTATAGAAGAAAAAAAAGGAGCAAAAGCAAAGGAGTATGTAAGGATCGTAGCAGTTGGCGTTCTGTAGTTTCTGCCTACCCCCATTGGGAAGAAGGCGTGAGTTTTATGTATGTTATGTATGTAATTATAGAAGATATTGCGACGACCCCAAATAAATAGAGCACGCGACATTTGATGTGAAATTTTGTTCAGAAAAATGAAAAGCTGACATTGCCGTAAGGACATACAACTGACATTATCATAAGTACCCATTACTAATAAATGTACCCACTTGAGAAGTACGCATCACTTAGACGTATTATTCTAAATATCCACCACAACAAGATCAAAAAATCGACAGGGAGCGAAATAATCAAAAGAGTACGACTTTGCGTTCAACAGGAAGGGACTCATTTTGAGCATTTGATAAATTGATTCATTTTGTATTAAAAATGTTAAAATTCATGGTCTTCCTTTTGTTTTTGACACTATGTTACTTAGCAAAAAATAATCCTTATGATGAAGCCTTTCGATCGGTATGATAAAGCTACAGAGTGATTATTTTTCTCTTGTCACGGGTTCGATTTCCGGTTCAACCATTTAATTGAAAAATATTCTCTATGAATGCAGTTTAAATTGTTTTTTAAATTCAAATAATATCTTCTTTCAGTAAAATGTTCCATCTACAATATTCAAGGTACTTAGCCTCCATGTGGCATATCCGTGGGACGCCCTGTACCTATATAGGCTGATGATGTAATATGAAACATCTCAGGACTATATATCCAGATTTTACCAGCCACCGGAGCCGTTTGCGTCACAGTAATCAAACGTGAATGCATTTATGTATCCTTCTTGCTAATCTTTATAAGACAAAATCATCTTTCTTACCTTTCTTACGTGTAACTGTGCAAGGTATGCGCTTCTTTACTTAAATCAGCTCCAGCTCCTGAAATACATGTACTCTAACCTAGCTCTGGAATCAGTATTTCATATTTATTCTGTAACCCAGTTTATGCCAGTAAATAAATTATTAAGTATTATTATTAGATACTCAAGTACCAGCGCCGGGGAGAAAAACATCTACGCTTATTGAGCACTAAGTACAAATTCTTTGTTCGTTATTTATAGACATACCTATTACGTAGTAACATAGGTTTAGCAATTTCAACTCATTTATTGAGTAGGGTTTAGATGCAGACACATCTACTTGGTTATTGACAAGTTTTTTTAGATTGTCCAGTTCCAAAAATCTAATGCGCGTTTCAGGAACTTCCTTACTAAGTACTCCAAGGTTTTTTTTTGGTATTTTTCATTACAGCTCTCTATTACCACAGTTTGTTTGTTAAATAATAATTGCTTTACCTACTTGCACCGTCCACAAAGACTGCCCCTGGCAATTCTTTTCATCTGTCACACCCAACGACGTCATGGCCCAATGTAAATTCATACGAGAGCCTTGTCTTGTCAGCTATTACGTCTTATTATGCTTTACGAATATTTGTGTCAAGAGCACAGGGCATTGGGTTTTTCTGTCTCTGCTGTAATGGCCATCAAATCGTCATAAGCTTGGTCATCTAGACTGCTGATATATGGTTACGATGACGCATTGGGTTCATGGTTCTTGCATGATCTGCGATTGCTAATTGGATTTTACGTTAAATTATAGCGTGTGTGTTATTAACAGCATGGTTTCTTGTTACGTTTGTAATAGAAGGCGTGGTGTATAGCACGAAATGTAATGACCGTTTTATGCTGGAATTAGCATTAATCGGGTCTCACATATTAAGTAAGACAGTGGACCTACGTATTTCATATCTTTATAGTCCCTAAACGTGTTTGTGAAGGCAGCGGTTACCAGTATGTTGTGTGTACCTACATATTGTAAACATCACATTTGTGATCGATAAATTACAAGATTTACAAGCAGATCGTGGAGTTTTATTCCATTTCTTATTTTTTGAAGTTCTCTTTTCCCGATAAGGGTATCGCCTTACGGCCGAACCCAATAATCTTTTTTCAGTAAAAGACAGATCGCTATTGATCGTAGACAGTAGGTATAACTCTATCTGTCCTAATGTCAGGCCGGTAAGATTCCATAATTTCTTGTAGAATATTGGGACGTTAAAACCATATATAGATAGGTTTTTCTATCTCCAGTATGCCATAACTGATGATAGATAGGTTATTGGCCGTTAGGCGATCCCTAAAGATGGGTTTAGACCAAACGAATATAGAACAAGACCAAGAATAAGAACATTTTTTTCATTTTCGTATAGATAGACCAACGAAAGAATGCTCTAACACAGTTTACGCAAAAATAATTTGGTAGAGCGGGGATAGAATGTGCATTCACCCGTTTGGGCTGAATGGAACTTAACATAGTCATTTGCAGGGCAGATGAGGTTCAGCTCAGGTCAAGATGTTAGTTAACAGTTAGTGAGCATATGGAAACGTATGACTCTTCACTTTTCGTTTCTGGCCTGCTGCATAATAGTATGTGGTAATGGCCCTAATAGTAGTATAGCATAACATGTTCCTCATAATATGAACTAAGAACACGTTATCTATGTCTCTCTTCCTGCTCCAAGCTCCTTATACACTGTACATTATGTAAGGAAACATAATATACGCCCGAGGGAAAGCAGCATTAAAATATCGCGTTTCCTTCTACTATGATCGTCAAGGTCGATGTCGATGACCTCGTTGCTATTACAATATACAGCCACTGTTGTGTATACATATAAACATGAATACATATTTTTTTGTAGTTTAGGAACAGGTATGTGGGTGGAAACCGCGACCTTACCTTGCGAATTTCCCATAAAGTTATCCTTATAATGTTACCAATTGTCCATTTAAAGCTATTTCAAGTTTGTCATGCTATAAATATCTGTTTGCAAGGCCACTTAGGAATGGATGCAAACTTATTTGCACTACACAAATAAATAAATAAATAGTACGAAAACTTGGATTCCTAGTGATAATAACCCTATGGATTATATTGTGCGGTATCAAATGTTACCGAAGAAAGTATGTAAGTTAGAAAAACAACTGACTTAAAAAAACACTACAAAGTGAAAAACAACCTTAATTTCAGAAGTCGGTGTCTTTGGATCTGTAATTTAGGTTTTTGCCGCCGACCTCCGAAATTAAAGTTACTTTTCACTTTGTAGTTTTTTTTTGGGAGTCGGTTGTTTTTTTTTTTTTGCAAAAAGTTTTTTATTTTTGACTTTTTAGTGCGTCGGTTTGTAATTTACCTAAGTTATAATAGCCTAATGACAACTGTTCAACACGTTTTACTAAATATTGTTTTTCCCGATGCAGGGACGTTAATTGTTGACGAGTTCTCCTGGTACTTCACCATCAGCTCCACTTCACCATATGCATTGTGACGAGCTTATATTGCTTAGTAATCATTTTAAAGTAATCGAATCGCAACTCGTGAAATAGGTACTTATTATTGAGTTGTTCCGGTGGCTATCTGTGGTCTTCATCATCAGTTACACTTCGCCAAATAGTGCTTTCCGAGAGTGCTTCCCTTTCAAACAAAAACAGAATTTTCCAAATCGGTTCAGCCATCTTCGAGTAATTGAGGAATAGGTACACATAAAAAAAAAAGATTTCGACGAACTGAGAACCTCTTCCTTTTTTGAAGTCGGTTAAAAAAGGGGAATATTTAATTGATCCTGTAAAAACTTTTTGATCTTCTAATGATTATCGCTTTTTTATTCTTAAAAGACTGCAATGATTATTAATATTTTCTTTATTTTACTTTACACAAGTTACATTTTTATATTATACTAGCTGTTGCCCGCGGCTTCGCCCACGTGGATGTCAATACTTCACTATTTGAATTCAGATTTTGTTCACAATTTCATGGGTTTTAACTTTTTTGCGCGGAATCCTAATTATTTGTCTAAAATAAAATAAGCCTAATTTACTACATATTATATCAGCTATCTGCCGGTGAAAGTCCCGTCAAAATTGGTCCAGCCATTTCGGAGATTAGCCGGAACAAACAGACAGACTGACAGACAGGCTTATTTAAAAAAAATTGTTTTTATGTTATTTTTACCTTATTTAATTTCATAATTACCTATGCATTTAGTAAAACGCTGTTATTTTGACATTAGAAACAACTGACACTTCAATTTTATTTAAGTGCTAACTGTGCCCCACGACTTCGTTCGCGTGGATGTCGTAAGATACACAATATACTAAAATAACAGCCACATTTTAATAAAAGTCCCTCGTGCCCCGAACCGTTGCGTTGCATCGCCCGCCCGCGCTATTACTTCGTTTTCGCTTAGTGTTCATTCTGCCCGGAGCCCGGAGTCTGGATTTGTGCCCGGTAGATGGCAATAGGCTCGCCCCCTATTACATGGGACTTAAACATAACTGGCGAAATGTGGGTGTACTGTAGGTGCACCTCTGCCTAACCCTTCAGGGAAAGAGGGTGTGATGTTATGTTTATGTTCATTCTGACTTTTTTCTTTTTGCTCGGCTCCTAAGGGTCGTAGCGTGATGTTAAATAGCCAACTCCCTGTTATAGCCTATAACTATCATCGAGAATGGGGCTACCAAATGCAAAAAGAATTTTTCAAATCCAACTTTTTGTTCATTATTTCATGGGTTTTAATATTTTAAAAATATCTCATTAAAATGTGTTTTTAATAAGTATTAAATTACATTTTTCAAAAAAGCATCTTTTCATTTAACGTTCTTAAAAATTTGGTCCCGTGTGAGCGAGAGAGGTGACAAAATGTGATAGCCTTCTTAATAGGGTATGGGAGGACAGTGTAGGCCTGTCTATCAGTACGAGTACACAAGTGTTTTAAGTAGTGACCATTATAATAATGCTAGGAAAAATATTTACTGACATGATTATTTTTATAGGTACCTACTTAACAATAAGTTCCGCGCCGAGGCTAATAACTGAGACAAAGCAGAGGCCATTGTTGTTCTGGTCGTTTGTTACAGGCCATGATTGACGCACTATGAGTGTATTGCTTTTTAGTCCAAAACTCATGACAGCATCTGCCTTGCCTTTTCTGAACAATTTTTTAATTTTTTTTTATTTGAAATAGGTTTGCTCTTGACTCTAGTCTAAGTCAGAGATGACAGAGACAAAGTCGACGATGGAGCGAGCTTACCCAGAAGAAGCCTGTTCACTCTCACTTTGAAGAGATCGGGGTTGTATGCATTCGGAAACACAGACGCAGGCAGAGAGTTCCACTCCTTTGCTGTGCGCATCACAAAAGACATTTGGAAACGCTTAGTGCGAATTGGTGGGATAGCAACTAGGTAAGGATGGTAACCTGCAGTGCGTCTAGATGTCCGCTGATAGAAGGGGGCCGGCGGAATGAGGTCGTGGAGTTCTTGAGCACACTCCCGGAAGTATAATCTGTAGAATACCGTCAAGCAGGCAACCTTGCGGCGATGAGCCAAGCTGTGAAGCTTGGCATCCACCAGTCTTACGTCGCCAATGAGCCTCTTAGCTCTGCATTCCACCGAGTCAAGCGCGGCAAGTTGGTATTTGGCCGAGCCATCCCAAAGGTGGCTGCAATACTCCATGCAGGATCGGACTTGCGCTTTGTAGAGAATTAAAAGCTGTCCAGGCGTAAAGTATCGCTTCACCCTATTCAGGATGCCCAGCTTCTTGGCCGCAGTTTGGGCTTTGTACTCGATGGTGGCACCGAAGTTGAGACATGATGTCAACTCCATGCCTAGGAGCTCGAGCCGATCAGTTACAGGAACAGATATACCCCGAAAAGTAGGAGTTTGATCGAAACGACTCCTTTTAGCGGTAAAAAGACACGCCTGTGTTTTGGTGGCATTAAAAGAGACCAGATTATCATCACCCCACTGGGAGACAAGGCTTAAGGTCAGATCTGTCCGCTTTACCATGGCCTCTCTCAAGGAACGAACTTCGGCCCCGCTGGTTTTTGCGCTGGACAAGTATCTCTCTGAAACTGTACTGTCATCTGCGTACCCAAGAATACCAGACTGAAGTAGGTCATTGATGTGTAGCAGGAAAAGAGTTGCAGAGAGAACAGACCCGAGAAAAATCAGCAGGGATGCCATAAGCAGGAAGCTTGCTGAGTAGACCAGCGTGCCAGACCCTAGACTATATTGACGTCGGCTTCCAGTGTAACCAAATGCAGACGTCCAAAACATTTTAATTAAGTTAATCTCTTTCACTGCAATAATATCTACCTAATTGATATTTTTACGACTGCATCTCTTTAAAGTGTCTGTCATTTTAAGAAGTAGAAACCAATTCGCGTGTAGGTACACTTTTATTAGATCGTCCTCATGATTGTACGTACGTGCTTTATATTTTTTGTGTATTTGTCTAAAAAGAAATACGAAACGAGTAGATATTTCGAGTCACGTAACAAATTAGATTATATATAATGACAAGGATTTGTGATACTGCGGGTGCATAAAAAACCGGCCATGTCCGTGTCGGACCACGCACAATGAAGGGTTTCGTATTTGAAAAATAAAAATATTCTAAAAACAAACTTAACACTGTAGTTGAAAAACATGTTCTCCCTTAAATTGCCCAAATGTCTTTTATGATGCGCACAGCAAAGGAGTGGAACTCTCTGCCTGCGTCTGTTCCCGAACGCATACAACCCCGATTTCTTCAAAGTGAGAGTGAACAGGCTTCTTCTGGGTAAGCTCGCTCTATCGTCGACTTTGACTCTGTCATCTCTGACCTAGACTAGAGTCAAGAGCAAACCTATCTCAAATAAAAAAAAATGGTATACGTCACGGTCAACTGCAAATTCTCAATTCTCCAACTGCAAATTTAAGTTTTTACAAATTAACTATTTTCGGACTTTTCCTTTACTTGTGCTATGAGACCCTGCTTCTTGCCAAATTTAATGATTCTAGGTCAACGGAAAGTACCCTATAGGTTTTGATTTATTTGCGAGTATCAAAATATGTCGCATAAATGGTCGTATTTTTTATTGCGTTGACTTAGAAGCTTGATTTTTTTAGAGCTCCAAGGGACCGTAGACGTATTTGATATTAATATTAACTTGATACCTTCACGCGTTCTTGAGAAAAACGGTCTTGACCAACGACCTCGGCTGTATGGTCGTTGGTCTTGACAGATAGACAGACTGACATACAGACTGACAGACAGACAGACGGACAACTAAGTGATCCTATAAGGGTTCCGTTTTTTCCTTTTGAGGTACGGAACCCTAAAAATGTGTCGGAAGTTTATAATTTCGTCTCGGTTCTTCGTAGTATAGGCATACTGACGTACCCACTTGTAATTCAAAATTTTGTGTTATACAAAAATTTAATTTTCGAGTAGAGTAAGGTGTACACAGGATTAGTTTGATATAGTGGTGGGATAAGCATTGTGGATAGCAAGACCGGAAACAAGAGCTTTATAAATGCTTAGGTACCTACAGGTAATTGTTTTCAAAACTCAAGACAGATTTTGACGTCGCCTTAATAAAAAAATCGTACATATTGTGTGCTTGAAAATATATCTAAAGACATCTTTATTGGTTCTTTTGTTTGCCCAATCTCTTTTGACTTTTCTTGCTTGTGAAGCTATTGTTGTATTATCTTATAAGGTAATATAACAAAAAATCACTTTAACTTGAAGTTATAGAGGCACGAGGAACAGGGTGTAAAGTTCACTCATCCTCTATGAAAAGGGAGGATCCTCCGACCAGACGGGTGTTGTGTCTGGTGGGCTACTGCCCGACGGTTGATGTCGGGACAATGTATATATGCTAGTCGCGCGGTAAACTCTGATTGCGCGATGCAGGATTTTGCGTGACGTCAGTGTGACGCGTTCCATTGTGACGATGTAGATATGCCGCCACAAAGTATCTTTTATCTGCATCAATATTTCATAACATTAGTTTTATGTAAATAGGCTTCTGTGCTTTATAGGCTATTGGGACTGATCTTATACTACTTACGTAATCTGATATTTCGATGACACTCAAAACTGGCAAATCTCTGCTACAACAGCATCTGTATACATGCATGTTTAATAAAATTTCTCGTTTATTGGTAATCACCGCAGCGTTTTCACCTCATTGGTCTAGTGGTTACAAACGCTACTACTGAGCATGAAGTCCTGTTCTGGGTTCGATTTCCAGGTCGGGTAAAGTGTTTTTGGGTTTTTCCATCAGAAATTCGTCAGTGGCAGTCCGGAGTCTGGATTTGTGCCCGGTTTATGGCAATATTCACGTCGCCCCTTATTACATTGGACTTAAACATAACTCACAAAATATGAGTGTGCCATAGCTGCCTACACCTCTGCCTAATTCATCGGGGAAAACAGGCGTAATGTTATGTATGCTTTTATAAACATTTCATTACCGTTAGTTAAATACCTAACTTAATTATCAGTTTCCTAAAATTATAATTGTTTTCCCTTTGTGTTGATATGTTGGTTATTCCTTCATTTCCATTGTGGAGAGGGCTGTTACACTTCAAGGTGCAGAGGGTAATATTTGTATGCCCTAAATAACTTGCTTACCATTCGAGAGAGTCTTTTAAAATCTAAAATAGGACGTCCAGAAAAAGAGGTTTGGTAATTCGGTTATATTGACATTTCTAACTAGGTACTTTCTATGACCGTGTCCTAACTAACGATAACGATCGTCACGCGGACTAACTTTTTGATTAGGATGCGGGGTCACGCGATACGGATGTCGTCGGTTTTTTTTAAATAATTACCTGAAGAAACAGCTAGGTGCAGTAGCAAAAGAAAACTACCGCAAACGCCCAGCTAGACGTTCCATTTTCTATTTGTCTAAACATCAATACAGGGTCTTGAACGTAAACGAGGCAAAAGGAGTATTTAAGGATCGTAGCAGGTGGTGTTCTGTGGTTTCTGCCTACCCCCATGGGTAGAAGGCGTGAGTTTATGTATGTATGTGTTGGAAATAAGTTAGTCGTCGTTTGACTAATCGGGACGCCAGCGCCACCAAGCGGCACTCGACATAGTCTACATCATAACGCAAACGGAGTTAAGCAGAGTTTTTCAGTGGCTATCGAGCAGTGAACATGTATAGAAACTGTCGCGCGTTCCGTATAGTTGTGTTGTGTACCTACAGTGCTATTGTATTGTAATTGCTATTGTGATCAATTTGAATGTAAATTATAATTTGATTTGAACTGCAAACGGTTTTTCTATTGCGCAATAACCAACACTACCCATAGTACGCCCACAGTAGTTAAAATATGGCTGACGATAACTAGAGAGATGTATCTTCTCCGTCATATGTATGTACAGCGACTTTTCCTACCAGGTTAAAAAGATTTTAGCGTCTATATTACCTACCCAAAATTCGTCACCAACTCTTATTTTATTATTATACTAGCTGTGCCCCGCGACTTTGTTCGCGTGGATGTCGTAAGATACACAAAATATACTAAAATACCATGTTGTTATATACTAAAATAACAGCCACATTTTAATAAAACTCTCTCGTCCCCCGACTAGTCGCCAACCGTCGCGTTGAATCGCCCGCCCGCGCTATTACTTCGTTTTCGCTTAGTTTTCTTTATGGATTCTTTCATTTTGCTCGGCTCTTACGGGCCGTAGCGTGATGTTAAATAGCCTATAACTGTCCTCGAAAATTGGGCTACCCAGGCACGTATCCAGACTTTTGGTTCGGGGGGGACAAACATTGAAACAACCATGTGAACTGTGTGAAAATCGCTGTAATCACTGTACTATAATTTTCACTGTACTATACTATAATTATATAAGTATTTTTCTGTTTCTGCTGGCAGCCATTACGTCTAGTACCATATCAGGATCTGGCACCAAAGCGGAATGAATAGACAATAATAGACAATAATAATATTTTTATTTTACCTACTTATTGAAAGAACACGCAAGCGAATAAATAAACAGATGGCTTAAAACGTTTTTTTTTTCAGTCAGATTTCGGGGGGGGGATAAATCCCAACTATCCCCCCCTCTGTATACGTGCCTGGGGCTACCAAATACAAAAAGAATAATTATCTATAGATGTCACCATTCTTGCGTCTACCCGCATTATATAATGATAAATTCTCATCTCTGGACCCCTTTAATACCATACGAAACAGATTTTAAAAGGAGATTATCCAAATCCTCCATCAAAAGCCGGATACTCCGCTTACTAAGTAGTGCCAGTTTAATCATACATATACGCGCATAGACATACACATAATCACACACATGTACAGCACCTACACCGCACAGGCACACGCACGCACACACTATAAATATGAATAATTACGTCACTCGGTATTTCTTATTTTTCTGTGTACTTCGTAATTGTCGTAATGTTTGAAATAATAATTATGTATACTTACTGTCAGCTGTGAAGCTACCTTATATGAAAAAAAAAAAAGTTTTGCAAATCCGACTCTTTGTTCATAATTTCATAGGTTTAATTTTTTTTGCGTGGAACCCTAATTATTTTACTAAAATAAAAGTAGCCTAAGTTACCCGCCGTAACATCCGCTATCTGCGAGTGAAAGTCCCGTCAAAATCGGTCCAGCCGTTTCAGAAATTAGCCGGAACAAACAGACAAACAGACAAAAATGTTGAAAATTGCTTTTTTGTTATAAGTACCGTTTATACTTTCTTATAAATTTAGTAAAAAGTTGTTATTTTGACATTACAAACAGACATTTCAATTTTATTTATTTGTATAGTTGTATAGATGCTGACAACCAGACTAACCAAGGGGTATCGTGTTACCCAGTAACTGGGTTGTGGAGGTCAGATAGGCAGTCGCTCAATATAAAATACTGGTATTCTGCTGCATCCAATTTAGACTGGAAACCGACGCCAATTCAGTTGGGAAAATGCCAGGTAGATTGTGATGCTTCTGGTATAAACATATAAACTGGTAGATGCTACCATAATAATTATGGTAGCATCTACCAGTTTATGTGCTATGAGCATAATAATTGTGATATGAGCATAGTTATTATGCTTCAACCCTTGAGAAAAAATTAAAAGTCCTAAATAGAAAACGTAATTTGCTTATATTTACAAATAAGTATCTCTTAATATTTACAAAAAGATAGTATTCGAGTACATAATGGTTTAATATTATATAATTCAGTAATAATTTATAACACGAGTGACATGTTAGGTACTTATATCTACAATAATAGTTATTTGCATTGTATTTTAAATAGTGACAATTCCGCTCGCAATTTTAGGTCTTTGAGTAATATTAAGCTGTGACTTAATTTAAACACTACCTGCTTCTTACAATATTTTGGGATTTTACTGCCCCTTTACCCCCTTATTCATAAACGTTGCTTAAGGTTAAGTAATGTTTAGCGACTGGTTTTCCATAGACAAACATCATTTAAGCGTAATAAACGTTTATGAATAAAGGGGTTAATATTTTGTGTAAGGACAAAAAACAATTGCTTTCTATTGTATGATTACCATCTCTTTTGTGATTTCTCTACACCTCTATCATTCTAGGCATTCAAACTGGAGATCAGCAATGAAATATATCACATATTTTGGTATAGGCTCCGCATAGCTGTTTAAGATTCCTAGTGGGTAGGTACGGTAGCGGCCATAAGTGCACTCCTACTTTCTGGACTAGGTACTTTGGCTTGCGCATGAGTGATGTCTATAGCTACGTAAATTTTATCTGTGAGACGAGGAAGTCGCCGAATTGCTTGGGTTAATATTGTTGGCCTAGGGCTGCACTATTATGAACGCGACTGCACATACCAGTACCTACCCTAATTGCGTAACACTCTTTCAATCACAATCCGTCAGGTTTAAGGAAATTGTTAATCGATTACTTCTTATGTTTGAAAAATTCATCTGCTTAACGACGTTAATGACACAATGAATGTTATTGTACTGCCAGACTGAAAGGCATTGACACTGTAAGTGTGTTACGCAATTACTCCGCAGGCAACTTGAAATCGAGATAATACCTTATTTGCAAGCTTACACAATGTTGCTACCTTAAGATTAATAATGGATGACAATGATTTTTAGAATTACTAATTTAATAAAATTAGATTATTGTCCGTTACTAAAAATAATAAGTTAGTTAGGTAAAAAAAAACTAAACATAAGGTCTCTCTGTAGGTACTTTACCCTTTTGAAGAACCAAATGGATACTAATGGGTTAAGGCCTCCCATGTTGCCCACAATATGAATTGAAAAAGTGACATTGGTACATGCCTGGATTTGAATGGGGTTCAAATCCAGGCATGTACCAATGTCACTTTTTCAATTCATATGTATGTACTTTCTAAGTTTATCATAGACATCACTGACATCGGTGAAGAAAAACATCGTGAGGAAACCTGGACTTTGGTTTAATATAAATCTGAAATCGCCAATCCGCCTTGGGCAAGCGTGGTGACTAATGCTCGTGCCTTCTCTGTTTGAGAAGAGAGTTTTGCCCTGCAGTGGGGCAGTAAAATGCTGGAATTGTTAAATGGATACTAAAATTAATACTAAATTGATAAAAAGCCTTTTTGATTGAATTTCAAATGCCTACAGTGTCTTCATTATGACTATGTGAGTGAACACGAAAAAATACATCTGACAATTTTATAGATGCGATAATTTCAAATTCAAATTTATTTATTTGTGACACATACGTATAATGTTGTGGTACATGATGTTATAAAATAAAAAAAAATTGTATCACTATGCGCTGCCTTGTTAGGCGTACAAATATTGTTTACGTACACAGTAACAGTTGTACAGGTATAGCCTATAAAATTATAAAAATATATACCTAATTAACCGTCTTAAATCTTTAGCAATAAAATAAACATAAACAAAACAATACAAATTAAGGTAACAATATTAATAGCTAACTAAAGTAAGTACAAATACAGCTGAGAATAAGGCATAACGGTTTTTATTTTCCTTCTAAATATTCATGTATGGTAATATGCTTTTGTATTAGGAACTTATGGAGTGTTTTTTTGAAGTCTTTTGAAGCTTTTATATGTTTAGGTAGTTTGTTAAATATTTTTGGAGCCATTCCTAGAAAACTTTTGAGAACTGGGCGGTTTGGTGCGTTTTTGACTTAATTGCACCTTGATGGCGTTTAGTGGAGAGGGATTCAAATTGGTTAAGGTTATTTTTAATAAACATGAAAAGTTTATAAATTTATAGGAACGGAAGTGTTAGTAATTTTAAATTAATAAAAAATGGTTTGCAACTATCAGTGTTTTGGATTATGCATACTGCACGAAGACTCTTTTTTGAGCTTTAAAGGCCAATTCTCTATCCGTAGAATTACCCCAGAATATTTATTTATTTATTTTTATTTAATTATTTTTAAGAATTTTTACAGGCTAATTAAATAATAATAGGTAACTACAACACATTACCAAGTTGCTAGTAAAAGCCTCCACAGATGTATAACATATCGATTAATTAAAGCCGAGAAGTTAAAGTTTATTGTGTTGATTTTTTTATGTTGCTACATATATGAGTTTGAGAACCATTAGCCGGTGCATCATTCACAAAAAATGATTTGGCTAAGAGCGTTCTTGCTGTGCTCGTCTTGGTGCAAAATAAGTCAACATCATATTCGGATGATACTTCATTATAGCTTCGAGCGCTTCTTATAAGAAAAGCTTTACGCCTTTAATTAGTGGTGCCAGAAAGCATACCTAGAAGTGGCCTTTGACGTAATCCAATAGAGAGGTATGGCAGAGTAAGGAGCCCCACCCGTATTCGTTGGCCGTATTGCAGTGTAGTGGAGACATATGCATGGTATGCGGTAAGAACGGTGCTACGATTGGCGACTTTGCTTAAATTGCGTAAAGCATAGCAATACAATCAGTATAGTTTTTTTATTGATCAATGTGTGTTTTCCATGACATGTGCTGATCTAACCAAAGCCCTAGAAATTTTGTGTTGTTAATTTTAGCAATTGTATTATCTTCATATTTAATATTTATATTAATAGAGTTTGTTCGCTGGTTAAAATTCATGAAATGGGTTATTCCTAAATTAATTTTTAAGCTGTTATCGATTAACCATTGAATAATTAAGCCTAAACTACATTTTCATATCTTTCTTAATTCCTTCCTATAAATATTGTAGTAAAGTCATCAGCAAATAGAGTCATGGGGTGTTCTATGTTTCTGGGAATATCATTTATATAACATAGGAATAACAACGGACCAAGTATAATGTAATGTAGATTCTTTGTTGCTAAATAAATAAATAGGCGTCATAATAATGTTATCCGAACCAGTTGATCGCGCAGGCTTCGGTTACCAACTACATATTTCTTCTTGCATATGGATTAGTGTTGGCATCGGGGTACACAGTTTTTATTCTCGGTACTCTAAAAGAGCTTGGAAGGCTTTCAAAATCGAAATTATCGGTCGCTGCTGTAGCTTTAGCCCTTCTTCGTCCAATCTCGTAAAATAATAGACATACTAGAGCTAAAACTATGAGATATAGAAGAACCATCATTGTGATGGTAAGTGGGGTCCAAAAACCTTTGGTATTTTGATTGTTAATAGGTGGCGTTGGACATGGATACGGTGTAGACGCACCTGTGTCATCTGAATCAGTTTCAGTATCCATGCTCGGTGTATCTGGGGTGGTTGTGGGATTTGGGGTAGGGATAGTGATTGGGTCTGGGGTAGGGGTAGTGATTGGGTCGGGAGTAGGAGTAGTGATTGGGTCGGGGGTGGGGGTAGTGACTGGATCTGAGGTAAGGGTAGTGATTGGATCTGGGATAGGCGTAGTGATTGGGTCTGGGGTAGGGGTAGTTATTGGATCTGGGGTAGGGGTAGTAATTAGATCAGGGGTGGGGGTTGTGACTGGTTCTGGGGAAGGGGTAGTGATTGGATCTGGGGAAGGGGTCGTCATTGGGTCTGGGGTAGGAGTAGTGATTGGATCTGGGGTGGAGGCAATGGTTGGATCTGGGGAAGGGGTAGTGATTGGGTCTGAGGTAGTGATTGGATCTGGGGTAGGAGTAGTGACTGGATCTGAGGTAGGGGTAGTGATTGAGTCTGGGATAGAGGTAGTAATTGGATCAAGGGTGGGGCTAGTGACTGGATCTGAGGTAGGGGTAATGATTAGATCTGGGGTAGTGGTAGTGATTGGGTCGGGAGTAGGGGTAGTGATTGGGTCGGGGGTGGGGGTAGTGACTGGATCTGAGGTAAGGGTAGTGATTGGATCTGGGATAGGCGTAGTGATTGGGTCTGGGGTAGGGGTAGTGGTTGGGTCTGAGGCAGGGGTAGTGATTGGATCTGGAGTAGGGGTAGTGACTGGATCTGGGGTAGGGGTAATGATTAGATCTGGGGTAGTGGTAGTGATTGGGTCTGGGGAAGGGGTAGTCATTGGGTCTGGGGTAGGGGTAGTGACTGGGTCTAGGGTTGGGGTAGTGGTTGGGTCTGAGGCAGAGGTAGTGTTTGGATCTGGAGTTGGGGTAGTGACTGGATCTGAGGTAGGGGTAGTGATTGGATCTGGAATAGGGGTAGTCATTGGGTCTGGGGTTGGGGTAGTGGTTGGGTCTGGAGTAGGGGTAGTGATTGGGTCTGGGGTAGGGGCAGTGACTGGGTTTGGGGTGTTGGTAGGGATTGGGTCTGGGGTAGGGGTAGTGACTGGGTCTGGGGTAGTGGTAGTGATTGGATCAGGAGTAGCAACGGTTGTTGGATCTGGGGTGGTAATTTCTTCGTATAGTTGACATTCACTGTCATCCATACCAGGCGGTATGTAACGGAATGAATCGACCAATACAATAGATTCTGGAGCCGCCATCCCCATGATGGATATCTGAAACAAAGAAAGTGGGGTTTAACGCAGAGGAAAACAAATAGATGAACTGAAGGGAGGAAGTTGATGCCATTTTTTTTATAAATCAACTATCTTCTGCCTGCGACTTCGTCCGCATGAAATGTCTTGTTTTAATATAAAAATATATCATACGACACTGGGCAATACTGTAGCTTCCCATAAGTGAAATAATACCTACCTCCTAAGTACATGCAAACTCAAAAATGTTACCTCTTTACAATACTAGTATAGATAATTATAGTATCTATTTATGTTACGTTTAACTTTGGCGGGTATATATGACGATAACAGTGGTTTCTGTTTTAAAGTTGTATGTTGCTTTTTCTTCGGCGCGCGGCGGATCACCTAGGTACCCAATTTACCGCGGTCTGGTCGGTTATCGACATTTTTAGTTTGTATACAGAGGGAAATTGAATTCATGGGCATCCTCTTAAGGGGTCATTGTACTCATCATTATGAACAACTTTTATTATGGCACCAAACCTGAAATCGTGAAAAAAAATCAGCTGTTCTCTACATTTTGACGAGTTATGCGAACATAAATGTACTGAACAGCTGATTTTTTTCGCGATTCCATGTTTGGTCCCATAGTAAAAGTTGTTTATAATGATGAGTACAATGACCCCCTAAGAGGTTGTGCGTTATTTATGTTACACCTTGTATATGTCAAGCTAAGTCGTGTCAGAAGTTTGGAAGGCATAGTTTAATCAGGTTTGGATACCGTCGTCAACAAATTATTAAATCAACCACACGACGACAGATCGTTGACGAAATCTATCTTCTAACAATCAAGGCCACACATAACATACGACTCAACTAACGCAATTTGAAGCATATTGCCATTAAAATCTTTTTATAGCCAGAGTGCATCTCATGACAATTCCAAAAAGCCCAAACACGGCTAGGATACCTTATTTTATTATGGAGTTCCGGTGCCTACGTTCTGGCTTCATCATCAGATCAGTTAGATGGTACATACCATTTCCTCAGAACCATTTATATAAATTTGCTTCGCCATAGTCGCTTAACTATCTTACACGAGATATCTTATCGCCACCCGTGAAATACTTATCATTGAGGAATTGCCGTGGCCATCTGTGGTCTTCTTCGTCAGTTCCACTTTACCAAATGATACTTTCTGAATGCAAATGCTTGACTTGTTGATGAAAATACCAAAATCGCTATGTGTTTGCCTATAATATTTGAGGAGTTCCCTCAATTCCTCATTCTATCATCAGAAATAGATCTTGATAATAATGGGACCAAACTGGAAGTATGACCTTTCAAATAAAAAAATCATTTTCCAAATCGGTTTATAAATGACGGTGTAGATACTTACTGAGGTAACAAACATTAAAAAAACACACACAACCGAATTGAGAACTTCTTCATTCTTTTGTAGTCGCTTAAAAATTGTAGAAACATATGAAAAAAAAACATGCTTGAAATCTTTTGAAATGTAAGTGTCGCATCGTCAGCGCTACAACCTGGTACGTAGGTACTAGGTAGGTAGGTATATGAAGATATACAATGGTACTTTGAGTTAGTTGGGCTAACTTCATAGATGTGATGTGTTTAAGGCCTTTTGTACACAGAAGTTTTTCTTGCCGTGAAAAACTATGGTTTATTCTTCGTGTGAAGGCACAGTCGTCAGTGTCGTATGGATCACTATGAAAGCTTGTTGACAGACACGTTTTTTCTACGGCGCGGTTTATACGCCGTGTGTAGGCATAAACAACAAACAACAACAGAGGTTACAATATTTCGGTATGACACTGGATCCCGCACTAGGAAACCCTGTGTCGCAGGATACAGTCTCTTTCGACAGATAATAATGTATTGTTTCAGTACACTTAGTTAAACTTAGGACTAAAAGGTAACCAAGAGTATGGGTGTATGTGCTGAGTGTAAGTATGTACATATGTGATTAGTGTAAGTATGCATGTGATGAGTGTTAGTGTGTATGTGGTGATGTATACTTTAATAGTTGAATGATACCAGATTTTCCGTATCAGCAAAATTAAGCCCAAGCAGCCAATCCCGTACCTGTTTTTTGCACCCAAACTTTGTCAAGGGGAAGATTTTATGCTTTTTGTCTTTTTGGCATGGTCGTCGGTGTTATATTAAGGCCAAACGCACATTCAGAGTTCTAACTACTCCAGTAAAATTGGTATATGCACAAAGACTCTATGGGAGTCTTTGTGCATATGCCAATTTTACTGGAGTATTTTCTGCATGTACACGTCTTTAATGCGGTTATAAAACAATGAAATATATCTAAGAAATTGCACTCGCAAACAAATAAAAAATAGACTAACACCCTGGTTACTAAACTTGTCATCTGACGAAGCAGAAAAGGTAATTACAGTGGTAAAATAATTTTTGCACACATAAGTTCGTACCACACTCACGTTCTGTCTCACACACACAAACTCACCAACTCACCCCTCCACACACACACACTCACACAGGTAATAGGTAAGGCAGGTAGTGTAGCGAAAAGAAAAGGGAAACACATTTCACCACTTTAGAACACGTTTTAATTTAGACTTTTTTTTAAAGAAATAATACGAAAAAAAAATACAATTTGATATAAAAAGTAAAAAAATGAATAATTTGTGTATAAAAAAGTTGCGGGTTGAACTATTGTAAAATAATAAGGGAAAAGAGATTAGAGAACCAAGGTAACTCGCATTTAACACGCTTGAAAATTTAAAATAAAATTGTCTACGTATTAAAAGTTTGCAGAGAGTAAAACTAACTACGTTACTTAGCTAGTATATAAAAAATATCGTAAAAATCATTGTCCAACGTAATTACGTCCGGCGAGGTGTCGCAGACAGCAGAAGGCGCTGGCAAAGTGGTCCTCGTGGTTATGTGGCCTTAGCGGCTGGATGCGGCCAATTCCTCCGCGTTGACCGTCGATGTCAAGCGTTTATTTGGGCCAAAACCTGGATGCCGAAAGACAGCCTGTTCTAACCTGATTAATTCTAAGACAAAATTAATTAGGGTTAGACCAGAGAGATCAGACTGAACTTACGATTGAGAAAAAAGATTAAAAGATACGTACCAGGTTAATTAAGTCGAAACTTCCCGACTCATACCATGGAGGTATGGGATTCGAACTTGAAAAAAACGTTCCTATGACAATAAATAGCGGATATTAGCACAGAAAGTAAAAAACACTACCACAACATCACACAACAACACAACAACATAACTGGCGAAATGTGGGTGTACTATAGGTACACCTCTGCCTAACCCTTCGGGGAAACGAGGCGTGATGTTATGTTTATGTTAAAGTAAAAAAAAAACATAATTCTACTACGGCAACAACCTAACAAGAATACATACCGAAAGTAGAAGAAAGGCGATGTGGAAAGCAACTTTGCTTTTATTAAGAAACAGTACAAGAAATCGTATTAAATTTACCGACACGTAAAATTTCAAATAACTGGGTCAGCATCAACAGAACAACTTTTTGCAACTGACGCCCCATACTGAAAAAAGTGAGGACCCATCTGTCAGAAAAAAAAATTCAAATCACGAAATAAAAAGGTAAAAAAATATCGACCAGAATCAATGATGAACGGAAAAAAGGTTGACATTAAAAAACCAAAAAGTTTTGACATGCAGAGTTATGCTGCAGCAGGTAGGTTTGTAACAGGTATACACATATACCTATTACAAACTATAAATATAATAATATAATACATGATTATATATGTATAAATACAAGCGCAAATAAATATATACGTAAATACACGAATATACTAAAACAAAAAATGTTTGCTTCGTTAGTCTAGTGGTTGCAAGCGCTACTGCAGAGCATGAGGTCCTGGGTTCGATTCTCAGGTCGGGCAGTGTATTGGGTTTTTCTATCTGGAATTTCTCAGTAGCAGCCCGGGGTCTAGATTTGTGTCCAGTTGATGACAATAGGCTCGCCCCCTATTATACACGGGGCTTAAACATAACTGGCGAAATGTGGGTGTACTATAGGTACACCTCTGCCCAACCCTGCGGGGAAACAAGGCGTGATGTTATGTTATGTTAAATAAGATAAACAATGGGAAAACATTAACGTTGTGAAGATACTGCCAGCTTCTTACGAATGTGCTTGCGAACTTTTATTTTAAAGGAAAATCGGTTGGTTGCAATCCTGATTTCCAGGCGGAGTGCATACCACAGAGAGACAGATGATGTTGGTTACGAGGCTTCATAGGTCTTCAGGAATGTTAATAAGCGATCAAACCATAGGAAATCGTTTGCATGAAGTCTATCTCCGTTCCCGAAGGCCGCTACGTGCACCACCTATTGAGCCCCGCAATCGCGGAGACCGTTTACAATGGGCTCGTGAACACAAAAATTGGGCAGGAGAAGAGTGGCGTTTTGTGTGTTTTTCTGACGAATCTCGCTTTAGTATGAGGCCAGGTACTAGAAGTACACGGTATTGGAGGACCCCTGGAGCCAAAGAACGTTTTCAAATCATGCCAGGAAGCCCATCCATATAGTGGTGAATCAATCATGGGATATGCTTTAAAGAAGAGCTCTGCCAAATATGGATGCCGAACACACACCAGAAAATCTTTTTCTCATGTTACTATGGACGTGGGCAGCTATTCCGCAACTTGATTTGGATGAACTCAAATTGAGTATGCCGAATCGCTGCGATTGTGTTAAACGCGTCAGCTGCAGAAATACAGAATACTACTTAATTATTTATTTTACGCAATAAAAACCTTTAAAAGCGTTTATTTTTATTTTTTTATCACATTTTAATGTCAGGATTAACTAAGGTGAAAAATCCAGCGTAAGCAAAAATCGCGAAAAGTCCCTATTAACGCAAAAACAGAGTACTTTGTCGATCTACACGTACGAAAACATTTTATTTAATCTATCTAAATACTCGTAGACATTTTTATTTAATTTCAAAAGAGCAATAAAATATTAAAAAAATATCTTGATCCCTAGACACTTATGATGTTACGGTCGTGGAGCCAAAAAATAAAATATCATCAATTCTTTTTTTTTTGTTTTATCATGCCATGTTTATAAGATATTGATATCCATCACGTCTGCGGAGTTTCACTAGCTAATTTAATTTGACCTTTTATTAGCAAATAAATTATTTCTATTTCTATACATTTAGATATTAAATTAATTATTATAACTGAACAAAATATTTACATAATATATAAGCTAACAGACTTAAAATAATAATTATAATATGTACAAATGTAAAAAATATATATATATAAACATAGGGCATCAAAAAATTCGTCCACATCGCTGTCAACAGGAAAAGTGCCCAAAAGGCTGGCAGCATTGCCACGTTGTATGGCGATGCTGATTCTTTGGCCAAAGATTAGGCCAGCCCTTTGGTCACGTGAATAAAAGAATTTAAAAAATTATGAAATAAAAAAATAATAAATATTATTATAAATTTATTATTATATTTTATTACGTACAATGTGTACGACAGGAGCGTGACCGCCAATTTTAATTTTCGACTATTATGTTGTAGCAAGTAGAGGGACTCAATGCCTAAAATGCATCGTCGTGACAACAGAATTCGTTCGAACCCTAGATTAAAAAAAACGCTTCACCCGCCAAGATTGTCATGATTGCGGTGCGCTACGAACAGAATGATGTTCCTGTACTCGCACCCAAAAGGACCTAAAATATCGCGTTATCAAGCTGCAAAGTATTTGAAGAAGTAAAAGGCTATCATGGCGAAGTAGATAAAACGATATTTAGAAACTATAAAACCAACACCGACGCTAACTGACCAGACCGCGGTAAATTGATCAGGGTGTGTCCCGCCGAAGTAAAGAGCAAAATACAACTTTAAAACAGAAACCACGGTTATCTATTTGTTATGGCCAGGAATTATCGATGATAAAGGGTCCTAATATATCTCTTGATACTATCAGGAAACGGTTAGTGGAAGACGCACCCTAATTGCGTAGTACAGTTACAGTAAGAATCGGTTTCATCTTGACAGTTCAACAACATTCATTGCGTTACTTACGTTGTTGAGCCGACAAATCATTTGAACATATGAAGCAGTCGATTAGCAATTTGCTTCAAAATCATTCAGAGTGCGATTGATAGTGTGTTACGCAATTAGGGCGCCGATCTCAAATATAGAAGCATCGTCAAGAAAACGTTTCTTACCAAGACTCCTTAAAAACACTTTAAAAAATCATGGCCGGGAAATCATCGAGGTTCTTTGATTGGCACTCACTGTCGCCTGATGCTAATCTGATTAAAAGTATTTGAGCTTTAATAAAGCTTAAGATATGTGTAAAAACTACACATGCCCGCCGAATTTAAACGAAATAAAAATTTTACCAAGTACCAACCAAGTGGAAAACCTTAAAGATGGCAGGCAATGGAGAAGTCTGTACACCGTATTGATAATAAAGCATGCAAATGTGAATTCTGAACCACTATTATTATCATTTTCAAACGCCTAAGTCAATTTTTTAAATTAATTTAGCCAAACACCCTCTTGTCGTAGGTACTTAGTGTGTATTAATACCTCCGTTTAAATAATATATTGGGTTGTTGTATAATTTTTCCCCACTTTAAAATGAATTAAATTTTTTTATACTTATTTATTTAAACAATTAATCGACAATATAATCACCATCATTATCGAAAACATGTAACCATCTTCTAGGCAAAGTTTCAATACCCTTAGCCCAGAAAGAAAGTGGATGACAAGCAAAGAAATAAGCAAGTTAATTTTTAAGATCAGCGAAATTTTCATTTTTTTTACGACGATGCTGTTTTAACGCCTGGAAAAGATGATAGTCGGAAGATGCCAGATCAGGGCTATTAGGTGGGTAAGGTATCGTTGTCCAACCGAGCTTTAGAAATTTAGGGGTCACTTTCGCTATATATGGTCTTGCATTATCATGAAGTAATGATACTTCAAGAAGTTTTTACTTGTCATTAAATTTTAACAAAAATTCTGTTGAATTGTAAAAAATTCGTATCTGATATTTGTACGCCGTTAACGGCAAAACATAGAGCGTACCTATTTTATTTATAACACCTATTTTTACACCTATGTTTAACAAATAAAAAAATTAACTTTGACTTTGAATTAGGTAATAATTATAAAATAAAGGCTTACCAATTGTAGCGAAAAAAAAAATAAAAAGACGGAAGATTCACTTTTCTGCTACGACACGTTTAATTTTGTTTTTTTAAAAATAAAAATAGAAAATAACATTAAAAGGTAAAAAAATGAATATTATTGTATCAAAAAGTTGCAGGTTGACTTGTGTGAAGGGAATAAAATAGAGAACTTTGGTCCGATAGGTACGCGAATAACAAACGAGAAAATAAACGTACTATCCAGTCGATTGCAGTCACTAATTAGTAACGCTACCAAAACATATCGTTATAAAAAAATTAGAGAACCAAGGTATCCCGCATTTTACATATTTGAAAATAAAATTAAATAGTTAATGAATTAAAAAAATCTGCAGAGGATTACTATCTACACTATTAAATAAGAACGTAAAATTTCATAAAAAAAACCGTGGCATAAGTAATTGCGTCCGGCGAGGTGACGTAGACTGTAGGTTGTCGCAGGTTCAGGAACTGGCGTTGTTTGTGAAACCTTCAGCGGTCAAAATGTACCAGAAAAAATAAAGATGAGTGCTTAGAATAATACTTAATATACCATTCTCAATATAGTTTTGCCATAAGGTATTAATAGGACGGCAAGGATAGTGTGGTTCACTTGAAAAAAACTCGTTAATTTTCCACAAACTGGGTCCGTATCAATAGATTCAACTTTTGCAACTAAGAAAAAAAATGGGGACCCATCTGTCAGAAGAAAAATAATTCGAATCACGAAATAAAAAGATAAAAATCGACCAGGCTCAAATACAAACGGAAAAAAGGTTAATTATAAAGAACCAAAAAGTTTTGACATGCAGAGTTATGCTGCACAATACAATAACAATAACATAAAGTTTTGGCCGTTTTTTTCTAACAGCGTTCGCCATCTTCTGTAGTTGATTCACGTAGACTTCGGCATTGATAGCCTGATTGCTGTCCATTAACTCCCAAAACAACATTCCTCGCGAATCCCAGAAGACTGACAGAAGAAGTTTGTGAGCATTCAAACTGCTTTTTAGCTGTGTTAGTGGCTATTTATCAGCAGGCATCCAAAAGGCCTTTCGTGTGACGTTCTCATATAAGACCCAAGACTCGTCACTGGTAATTATCGACTCGAGAAAGTTCTTTTTTTGCGGGTGCAACAGCAGACTTTCACAAATGTTGACACGTATTGCACGTTGAGCATGGGTCAAAGCATGGGGCGTCCAACTTAACAAAACTTTACGGTAGCCCATTGCCTGCAGATGGCGATCTATAGTAGTGTAGTGATATTTTATAGTTTTCTCTAAATCCCTGGGAATCCCGATGCAACTCAAGCTCGCGTCGCAAAGCATCTTCGTCAAAAGTGACGGGTCGACTAGTATGAGGAACATCTTTTAGGCTTGTGTTTCCTTCATTTAAAGCCTTGAAACCAATTTCGTACTGTCTGATCAGTATAGTGGTTGGGCCAAAACAGTGTTGATCTTATTTGCCGTTTCCCTCGAACTAGAATTTGTATTCGTATAAGTAAATCGCTCGAAGATGTTGTTGATCCATTTTGTTAATTTTAGCTAAATTCTAGTAACGAGGTCGCGCTTATATACCCTATGTCAAAGATACGAGAACATTCTACTATGTACTAAATTTATTCTAGAAAATTTCCGAGACAACTGGAAATATTAAGGAAATTTAGAAGTGGGAAAAAAATTATGCAACAACTCAATAATAAAATTAACACATTAGGTACTCGACATGAGTGAAATCGATTAAGTGGTCGATTCTGATCAAACTACTTTCAGGACCTTCGTTTTATTTTGTTACACGTTGTTGAATGTTGTGTCGGGATTTAATTTAAATTTGCTTTTGCCCGCGTCTTCGCCCGCGTGGATGTCGGAAAATCTACCACGGGAACGTACTATCGGGATGTAGTTAATCCAGGTAATAAATCATCCAATGTTTACCCGGCGCACGCCAGTAAAGCTCCCAGTCGGCATGATTTTTTCCAACATCTTCAACAATCATCGTCATATTTCAGCCAATTTACACAAAACTTTAATGAATTGTATACTTGAACCTTTCTCATGAATCACGTCGACCATTGATGAGAACCGTATGATAATCCGTTTGGTAGTTTTTTAGTTTATCGCAGACAGACAGACGCGGCAGGGGGACTTTATTTTAATATTTAGTGAAGGTATGGTGGTTGCATGTGATACACACTTCTAGAAAGACGCGACTTTCATGACAGTAAGTTTGTCTTGAAGATACCTAATAAAACGTCTACATTTAAACACCACAAAAAAATACTTACGTAGCCATCGTAAGTATCTGAGCCGGTTAAGGTCATCGTCAGAGTGTGCCATCCTCCCACAAAGCTTGGATCCGAGGCCGAATGCACCTCCATTCCTGTTACTCTGTCACCAGTGATGTCTAACAGGTTGGCCAGTACAATGACTTGGTCAGAAGGATCCATTGCTTCCATATAAAGGTTCACTTCTATCGTACCACCGATGTTCATAGAGAAAATGAATGAAGACACACAACTTAATTCTTGTAGAGGCGTAATAAATGAGGTACTGCGTTCATTTTGACCAGTCAAGCCCAAATCGCTGTACTTGCCAACAACCCAAAATGGCATGAAGACACAAGCCCCCCCCCACTCATTTATCAACCATTCATCGAAATTTTGCTCAAACGTGTATCTCACACAATAATCACTGACAGCGTAAGTCACCAAAATCAAAAATATAAGCACTCTGCGAATCATTTTTTTTCAAGACATCTAATAGTTACAACTAATAGACACAAAGTATCTATAATAATATATATTTTGGTCGAACACGTATCTTAATTTTTCATAATTATTGATAAGATAGTACCTATAGGTATTTCATAAACGATAATTTTGTAGGTAGCATAAAGTGTATATCTTCAAATTCCTATTGACCTTGATTAATACTGCGGTTTTGTTTGTATGTGAAATCAAGAAGTCAGGAGAAAAAAACCTTTAAGGTATCCAGGCTCGACGTAATTACGCTACCTATAAAAGTCAGCTTGCTTTGCTTTTTATAGTTAACATCTCTTTTCAATTCTTTTGTAATTTCTACGCATATGAGATCAGCGATGGATATACATAATCCTAAAAGTTCTAGACTCATAATCTCCGATCAAGAATACACCTCCTCATTGATTATTGCACCATGCAATTTGACATCGATCGAGTGTGCACTTTTACAAATTTACGTACAGAATTATATCGCTTTCTGAATATTTATGATGATGATGATGATTATAATTTCAAGGATGATTTATTTATAAGCCCAGGCTAGACGCTCCGGTTTGCCTGCGTTCTTGCCTGTAGGCCTTGTAGGTAGAAACTATACTGCGCAGGTAAAACGGAGCGTGTAGCCGGAACATTATATTTGTTACTATGTACACAATCTTAATTATACACTGATTAAAAAACAATTGCAACACTAGTTTAAAAACTGGTTGTACGTTGTTTTATAGCTAATAGTTTTATAGAATTTCGTTTCACATAAAATTTTTCTCATATTATCATTTCATAGAACAATCAACACGCGGAATACTTCGAAGAAATTTAAATCATTGATTTTTTTCACATAGTTTAATGTTAGAATATTCATATCGTAGAATAACAAATCAAATATTCTTTTTCCTTATATTGGTTATTTAATATAAAACTTATTAACAAGAATAACATTTTATCGAGTGACAGTTTCTAAACGTTTCAATTCATACCTTCGATAAAATGCATACCATCCTGTAAAATTACAACACCGCGTACACAAAAATAATGCGGCTAAATTTTTGTCAAGGAGGAAAACAATCTTATTATTCTCACTAATAGTGACGTCATATGCACATATTAAACAAGCATACACCATGCATGCAGCAAGCATGCAGCATGTAGCATGCAAGTAAGCATGCAGCATACAAGCGAGCATGCAATATGCAGCGTGCAAGCAAGCATGCAGCATGCAAGCAAGCATGCAGCATGCAAGCAAGTATGCAACATGCACAGCAGACATGGTAACTGTCACGGCTCCGGCGCTGCGGGACTTCAACGGTCCCAAGCGAGCTTATCATCGCAGATGGTATTAACGCTCACCACCGCAGCTTCGGCTGCTGCCGGCCAGCCTCAGCCGCGGCGCCGAGCGATAAAACCACCTGCTCCTAAGCTCGCGGGCCGCCTCGCCCCTCCGCGCGTGTGCGGGCTTAAATTACACTCTAGTGGTAGGGCAGACAAGACTACGTGGAGTCGGTTTTGCAGCGATTCGTTTCTGTCACTAACTTTACTCACTAAATTATGGATAACATAACGTCTATTTTTACATTTTCGTTGAAATAAAAAAAATACCATGGAAAAATACACCGAACAAATAATATTCGTTAAAAATAATTCTACTGTTTTTCTTAATAAGTTTATTAAATAAAAAATTATATGATTATAAAATTAATTGAATAACGGACCCTGTGACAAAAAAATTTTGTCACAGGGGCTGTTATTCAAACACCATTTTTTTCTATGTATTGTTTTGAGGGTCAGTTCGATCTTAAGAAAAAATAAACTTTTAATAGCATACTGTAATATCATTTGTGTATTCAATTAAAAAAATAATATGTAGGTATTAGCGGCCATGAATATCATCATTATCTACCTAGCCTTTTACCAACTATGTTAGGATCGGCTACCAGTCTAACCGGATGTCTGAATATTTGAAGATATAATTCAAAAGCAAATAAATAACGTTAATTAGCTGAATTATAAAAAGCAGATCATTTGTTCCTTGACCCTACGCCATTAAGGTATAGTTTAGGATCTAGCGCAGGTTTATTAATTACGCGCTATACAGTGATTACAGTAGGTTAGCAATCGTTGCACAGACTGCTCAGTTTAGTTTGGGTTGGTAGCTTAATTGGAACCGACTCGCTCTTCGCTGGTTTTTTTATTTTATTTTTTATTGTTCAAGAAGCAATGCGATGACAACCTTCAAAATAGGTGCAAACCTTTTTTGATCAGTGTAGTTACAGTATCTTCAGATGGACGCACGTCTATGTAAGTAAGAAAATGCTAACCATGCTTTTTATTCTATGGACGAGATGATTAAAATGAATATAAAATAGGGATTCTTTGGTACTAAATTAAATGAAAGTCTAAATATTTCAGAAAGTTAATCTCGCAGGGTTGACTTGTAAGAAAATTTTGTTGGTAATACATACATTGCTTGTTATTAAGGTATATAAGGACTACTTCTTGACAATCGGTTGACGTCAGAGTATACATTTCTTACTCTTGGCACTCTGAAAGCGCTTGGGAGGTCTTCGAAATCAACATTATCAACAGCTGCTGCTGCCGCTTTAGCTTTAGCTTTTCTCCGCCCAAGCTCATAAAATAGCAGACAAATAATAGCTAATACTATAAGTGATAGAAGAACCACCATTGTAATGGTAAGTGGGGTCCAAAAACCTTTGGTATTGTCAGCGCCAGTAGGCGCTAAAGTAGTTGGCCTTGGGCTGCTTGAGTAAGACGTTGTCACCTCTGGCGCGGTTGGGTCAGGCGTTGTTACTTCTGGCGCGGTTTGGTCAGGCGTTGTGACCTCAGGCGCGGTTGGGTCAGGCGTTGTCACCTCTGGCGCGGTTGGGTCAGGCGTTGTTACTTCTGGCGCTGTTGGGTCAGGCGTTGTGACCTCAGGCGCGGTTGGGTCAGGCGTTGTCACCTCTGGCGCGGTTGGGTAAGTCGTTGTCACCTCTGGCGCGGTGGGGTCAGGCGTTGTTACTTCTGGTGCTGTTGGGTAAGGCGTTGTCACTTCAGGTGTGGTTGGGTCAGGCGTTGTCACCTCTGGCGCGGTTGGGTCAGGCGATGTAATCTCTGGCGCGGTTGGGTTAGGCGATGTCCCCTCTGGCACGGTTGGGTCAGGTGTTGTCGCCTCTGGCGCGGTTGGGTCAGGCGGTGTCTCTTCTGGCTCGGTTTGGTCAGGCGAGGTCCCGTCTGGCGCGGTTGGGTCAGACGGTGTCACCTCTGGCGCGGTTGGGTCAGATGGTGTCTCCTCTGTTGCGGTTGGGTCAGGCGGTGTCACCTCTGGCGTGGTTGGTTCAGGCGGTGTCACCTCTGGGTCAGTTGGGTCAGGCGTTGTCACCTCTGGCGCGGTGGGATCAGGCGTTGTCACCTCTGACACGTTTGGGTCAAGCGTTGTCACCTCTGGCTCGGTTGGGTCTGGTGATGTCACCTCTGGCACGGCTGGGTCCGTTGGTGTTACCTCTGGCGCGGTTGGGTCAACCGGTGTCACCTCTGGCGCGGTTGGGTCAGTTGGTTTTACCTCTGGCGCGGTTGGGTCAGGCGGTGTCACCTCTGGCGCGGTAGGTTCAGGCGGTGTCACCTCTGGGTCGGTTGGGTCAGGCGTTGTCATCTCTGGCGCGGTTGGGTCAGGGATTGTCACCTCTGGCGTGGTTGGGTCAGGCGGTGTCACCTCTGGCACGGTTGGGTCCGTTGGTGTCACCTCTGGCACGGTTGGGCCAGGCGGTGTCACCTCTGGCGTGGTTGAGTCAGTTGGGTCAGGTGGTGTCGCCTCTGGCGCGGTTGGGTCAGGCGATGTCACCTCTGGCACTGTTGAGTCCGGCGTTGTCACCTCTGGCGCGGTTGGGTCAGGCGGTGTCCCCTCTGGCATGGTTGGGTCAGGCGTTGTCACCTCTGGTGCGGTTGGGTCCAGCGTTGGCCCCTCTGGTGCGGTTGGGTCAGGCGGTGTCCCCTCTGGCATGGTTGGGTCAGGCGTTGTCACCTCTGGTGCGGTTGGGTCAGGCGTTGTCATCTCTGGTGCGGTTGGGTCAGGCGGTGTCACTTCTGGCTCGGTAGGGTCAGGCGGTGTCACCTCAGGCGCGGTTGATTCAGGCGTTGTCACCTCTGGCGCAGTTGGGTCAGGCATTGTCACCTCTGGCGTGGTTGGGTCAGGCGGTGTCACCTCTGGCGCGGTTGGGTCAGGCATTGTCACCTCTGGCGTGGTTGGGTCAGGTATTGTCACCTCTGGCGCGGTTGGGTATGGCGTTGTCAACTCTGGCGCAGTTGAGTCAGGCAGTGTCCCCTCTGGCACGATTGGGTAAGTCGTTGTCACCTCTGGCGCCGTTGGACCAGGCGTTGACACCTCTGGTGCAGTTGGGTCAGGCGGTGTCACCTCTGGCGCAGTTGGGTCAGGTGGTATCGCCTCTGGCGCGTTTGGGTCAAGCGTGGTCACCTCTGGCACAGTTGGGTCAGGCGTTGACACCTCTGGCGTGGTTGGGTCAGGCGGTGTCACCTCTGGCGCGGTTGGGCCAGACGTTGTCACCTCTGGCGTGGTTGGGTCAGGCGGTGTAACCTCTGGCGCGGTTGGGTCAGTCATTGTCACTTCTGGCGCGGTTGGGTCAGGCGTTGTCACCTCTGGCGCGGTTGGGTCAAGCGTTGTCACCTCTGGCGCGGTTGGGTCAGGCGTTGTCACTTCTGGCGCGGTTGGGTAAAGCGTGGTCACCTCTGGCACAGTTGGGTCAGGCGTTGACACCTCTGGCGCAGTTGGGTCAGGTGGCGTCCCCTCTGGCGTGGTTGAGTCAGGCGGTGCCACCTCTGGCGTGGTTGAGTCGGGCGTTGTCACCTCTGGCGTGGTTGAGTCAGTTGGGTCAGATGGTGTCGCCTCTGGCGCGGTTGGGTCAGGCGGTGTCACCTCTGGCGCGGTTGGGTCAGGCGTTGTCACCTCTGGCGCGGTTGGGCCAGACGTTGTCACCTCTGGCGTGGTTGGGTCAGGCGGTGTAACCTCTGGTGCGGTTGGGTCAGTCATTGTTACTTCTGGCGCGGTTGGGTCAGGCGGTGTCACCTCTGGCGCGGTTGGGTCAGGCGTTGTCACCTCTGGCGCGGTTGGGTCAGGCGGTGTCCCCTCTGGCACGGTTGGGTCAGGTGTTGTCACCTCTGGCGTGGTTGAGTCAGGCGGTGCCACCTCTGGTGTGGTTGAGTCAGGCGTTATCACCTCTGGCGTGGTTGAGTCAGTTGGGTCAGATGGTGTCGCCTCTGGCGCGGTTGGGTCAGGCGGTGTCACCTCTGGCACGGTAGGTTCAGGCGGTGTCACCTCTGGGTCGGTTGGGTCAGGCGTTGTCACCTCGGGTGCGGTTGGGTCAGGCATTATCACCTCTGGCGTGGTTGAGTCAGGCGGTGCCACCTCTGGCGTGGTTGAGGCAGGCGTTGTCACCTCTGGCGGAGTTGGGACAGGCATTGTCACCTCTGGCGTGGTTGGGTCAGGCGGTATCACCTCTGACGCAGTTGGGTCAGGTGGTGTCACATCTGGTGCGGTTGTGTCTGGTGGTGTCTCCTCTGGCTCGGTTGGGTCAGGCGTTGTCTCCTCTGGCGCGGTTGGGTCAAGTGGTGTCACCTCTGGCACGGTTGGGTCAGTCGGTGTCACCTCTGGCACGGTTGGGACAGGCGGTGTCACCTCTGGCGCGGTTGAGTCAGTTGGGTCAGATGGTGTCGCCTCTGGCGCGGTTGGGTCAGGCATTGTCACCTCTGGCGTGGTTGGGTCAGGCGGTGTCACCTCAGGCGCGGTTGGGTCAGGCATTGTCACCTCTGGTGCTGTTGGGTCAGTCGTTGTCACCTCTGGCGCAGTTGAGTCAGGCGTTGTCACCTCTGGTGTGGGTGGTTCCGGTTCATCTTCGTAGAGTCGGCAAGCGCTTTCTTCCATACCGGGCGGTATGTAACGGAATGAGTCGACTAAAACAATAGAATTTGGAGACGCCATTCCCATTATAGATATCTGAAACAAACAAAGTAAGGTTTTTAGTAGTTGGGTGACCTAAACCGAGGTTAAAGGAGGTAAGGATGCAAAGGAGTCGGCGGACAGGCAGAGAGCGACAAGTGCTCTCCAACTCTCGGTAGACGCACGATGTACGGCATTCAATAACCTTCCGCTGCAGCTAGCATTTAGCAACGCCGTGCTGCAATGCAATATGCATTTTTTTTGTAGGCAGACTGTATTTACAATACAGACAACAACTAATTATTTTCGTGTTCCCCTAAAATTCACTACGTAAACGTTTTACCCAGTACTAAAACATACACAACAACATAAATTCAATGAAAATAATATGATATCGTTTTACTTAATTATTGTATAGAGCGCTGTAGGGTAATTAAATACAGTTAATTTTAATTGAATATCATCGTGGTAGTAGGATCGTGGACCAGCCAGGGTTGCGGGATGTTCAAAAAAGTTACCGTGGCCCCGGCGCAGGCAACAGAAGGGACACGGGTGGGTTTTATTCAGTAAAAGTCTGACACGCCCTCCCGCTACGCTCAGAGCGGGAGAAGTCATTAATTTGATGATTTCCCATCCACAAAAAAAAAAATGTCGTGGGGGTATTTTAAGTTAAGTTATAACATTTAAAACTTCTTTTCGTCAAAAAAGTTGGAACTGGCCTTCAATATCATCATAACTAGAACATTTCCCAGGTATGGTCTAGTAAGAATATCACAGTAACGGGAAGAGCAACTGGCTGTGTTAAGCGTCTTTATACATTGGTTATGTTGATTTAACGGCTAGAGATGTGGATAAAGAACAAGGCGTGAGTTTATGTATGTATATAGGTATATGTGTAGACGTGGAAAATTCTCTGGTGTGAGGATCTGTGCGATTTAGGTGCAACCAATAAAAGCATGCTTTACTAACATTCTTCATCTTGTAAATCGTTTCGCAATTTTGTAAAAGGGAACTATATTGTTTGGGACGTGGCGATAGCCTCGCACCGGTTTCATTTTGAAAAATAAGAGTCGTTTTTAAGGGTCTCCAAATGCCTGTTTTTTTAAATAAAAAGCTAAACATATCTAATATTGACTGCCTCCACTCTGAAAATAAACCGCATAGAACGGATTCTAGGCGGTCCTGCCAGGTCCAGGTCCAGGTCCAGGTCCTTTCCAGTGGCCTAATAATGCACCGAGGTAAGGGAATTATCGAAATAAAATGATATCAAATAGTTCGATCATAAATAAAGGTTTCTATTTTATAAATTATTTTGTTTTCTGGTAGACAGAAACCCCGAGTATTCGATTTTACAAAAACCGATTCTGTGCCGACTTCTTAACAACATAGAAGTCGTCACAAGCCCAGGATTTCTAGGTTTAAGATATGAAATTTTTGACAACCAGCGAAAATTTTGCATACACTACTTTGAATAGAATAGTGTCTAGAATAATGTGCCAATACACCCCCGTGCCTCCGCCTTGCGTTGCTTGCGTCTCGAGATATAGATCCCCCCCTGATGGTTGGAGGTCCAACCTCTTCTTTGCGCGCGCGTGCATCAGTCGGCTGTTGAAATTGTTACTTATGGGAAAGTTTTTGACTCTATCGAGATCCTGGTCTGTTTTGGATTCTTTGCAGTGATGCCAAGTCGACTGGCGGTACATCCAAGTGCTGAGACGTCTTTATGACTAGCGAACTGAACATATCTCACTTCGTCGGGTGGTAAGACAAGGGCACGTAATTTCCCCGAAAAAAAATTGAAAAGAAATTGTTCTCTTAACATATTGAAGGATGTGTTTAAGACGTTGAATTGGGAAGGATGCGGCATTAACATCAACGGCGAGTACATCTCACACTTGAGATTTACAGATAACATTGTCAAACAAACCCTGCAGTTTTTTAAGAACAACTTTGAGAGGGAGGATATTAGAAGAATTCGGCTGAGCCCAGCCGAATTCTTCTTCCCAAACGCTGCCCAGCCGGGCAGCGTTTGGGGAGCTTAGTCGAGTATTATCGTCGCGTATTCTACAGAACCTAAAATTAGTGCGTCCTGCCTGTTATGACTTACGGAGCCGAAACGTGGATCTTCACGGTACGGCTGGTCCATAAATTCAAGGTCGCTCAGCGAGCTATGGAACGAGCTATGCTTGGAATCTCTCTGAGGGATAGAATCCGGAACGAGGTGATCCGGTACAGAACTAAAGTTGTCGACATAGCTCACAGAATAAGTAAGCTGAAGTGGCAATAAGCCGGCCATATTAGCCGTAGAACCGATGACCGTTGGGGTAGACGTATTCCTGAGTGGAATCGGCAAACGTAAGATAGGACACCCTCAGGCTAGGTGGAGCGACGATCTTCGCAGGTTGACTGGTAGCAGCTGGATGAGAGTTGCCGAGAACCGTGTTGAATAGTAAAGATAGACGTATCTGTCATTAAAAAGTTTGAATACGAATTTAGATCAATTCACCCTAGCATCAAAGTTCACCCTAACACCCTGTATATCTCATAGGTTGTAAACGGAGGACGTTCGGGGAATTTTATGTAATGCGGTATGGATCACATACAGAATACTATTATTGTTGAAAGATAGATGTAGCTATCATTAAAAAGTTTGAATACGAATTTAGATCAAAATTCACCCTAGCATCAAAATTCACCCTAGCATCAAAATTCACCCTAACACCCTGAATATCTCATAGGTTGTAAGCGGAGGACTGTCGGGGAATTTTATGAAATGTGGTATGGATCACATACAGAATACTATTGTTGTTGAAAGATAGATGTAGCTATCATTAAAAAGTTTGAATACGAATTTAGATCAGAATTCACCCTAGCATCAAAGTTCACCCTAACACCCTGTATATCTCATAGGTTGTAAGCGGAGGACGGTCGGGGAATTTTATGTAATGTGGTATGAATCACATACAGAATACTATTGTTGTTGAAAGATAGATGTAGCTATCATTAAAAAGTTTGAATACGAATTTAAATCAGAATTCACCCTAGCATCAAAATTCACCCCAACACCCTGTATATCTCAAGTTGCAAGCGGAGGAGGATCGGGGAGTTTTAGGTAATAATTCAATATTACACAAAATCTATGTACCAAAATTCAGCTATTTAAAAATTTCATGTCTTTGGCTAATTTTGTCTAATAATCCTGGGCTATTAGGCCATTGTCGACGATCGCTCTGTGATGTACCCAATGTAAGTACAATCCCTTATATCAATGTACTTTCCGGGAACTTGATTATTGAGCAGATCAATGACAACGTCAATGCGCCACGTTATAGCTAATTCAAACGACTGACCCAGATTGACCCCACGTCCTATTTAAAAGCGATCGTCGCGCGAATACATGATCGTTCCAACTTTTTGTTGTGAACCAGAACGCGTGGTCGCGCCGACAGAGGGCGCTTTTCCGAACAAAAAGTGACATATGCATGCCACCGATCGCGTATTCGCGTGACGATTGCTTTTAAATAGAACGCGGCTGAGACTTCTTGTATTCACAGTTGATTTAAGTAGATAGTCAACTTGCTTATTAATCAAGGTCTCTGACTTCAAATATTAATCGGTATATTAAAACATCATACTGCACTGATATCCACATTCTCAAGCAAATAATTTTCCTATCCGCTTTGCATAAATATAGCAGATATATGTATATCATCAATCTCTGCCTAACCCTTCGGGGAATACAGGCGTGATATTATGCTATGTTATGGTGTGTATCATGAGTGTGCTCTTGATCCTAAAGTTATA
This sequence comes from Fissipunctia ypsillon, assembly GCA_947568875.1. Taxonomy (NCBI): domain Eukaryota; kingdom Metazoa; phylum Arthropoda; class Insecta; order Lepidoptera; family Noctuidae; genus Fissipunctia; species Fissipunctia ypsillon. The sequence goes on from OX387655.1 coordinate 5,341,225, forward strand.
ATGTGAGTACTGGTTAAGAGCAAGTTGAAAAGTAGGTGGATATGTCCAAACTGCAATGTTTAGTAGGTATAGCTTTAAATTTCACATATTGCTCAGTCAGACTCTTACCCTACAATGAATTTAAAACCTTGTTACGAATACCTTCTTTTTTGGTATCGACGGTACATCCATTATCATACTGTTTGGGTCCAATAGTCGGCCTAGGCCTACGAATATAGGATGAGGAGGTCCCTGAGGTGACACAGCCGGAGATGACAGCGGCCGTAACGCGGCTCCAGGCCAAAACCATTGCCCCGGGGCCCCATGGAATTCCCGGCCGCGCGCTCGCCCTCGCTCTGAAAGAGCTGGAGCCCCAGTGCTCAGGAAAGTGGAGCGCCCAGCAGACTCGCCGTCCGCATACAAGCTTATAGTGCTGCTAGACGTCGGCCACTTGTACAGGGAGGAGCCGGATCTGGATGACAGCCACTTCGGCTTTCGGCATGGGCACTCCACTGTCGACGCGATAATGCAAGTGAGAGTCCTGGCGAAGGAAGCGGTATCCGGGGGGCGCGGTGATGCTGGCGGTGTCTTTGGACATCTCCAACGCGTTTAATACCCTGCCCTAGAGTTGTATTCGGGAGGCACTGCGTTACAATAGGGTGCCCTCCTACCTCCGCCACATCGTTGGGGCTTATGTGGCGGAAAGGTGTGTCACAAACAGAAGACGCGACGGCGGGGGCCGGCGGGATATGTCGTGTGGTGTTCCACAGGGCTCGGTCCTGGGCCCGCTCCTGTGGCACATCAGTTACGACTGGGTGCTGAGGGGCGTGTTCCAACCGGGAGTGGATCTGATGTACGCGGATGACACGCTGGTCACGGCCAGGGAGAGCTCGCACAGGAAGGCAGCATTGCTGGCTACAGCTGCGGTCTCAGAGGTCATGAGTCGCATACGACGGACCGGAGGTGACCCTCAATAAGTCGGAGGCCATCGCATTCCATGGTCCCCGACGAGCGCCATCGCCGGGATCACACATTCTGGTCGGAGGGGGTCGAATCGCTGTCGAGTCAACCATGACCTGGGACTGGTGCTCGACAGCCGGTGGGACTTCGGCCCCCACTTTCGGTGGATGACACCCAAGTTGATGGGCGCGGCGGGCGCGCTCGCAACGCTGCTTCTCAATCTGGGGGGCCCGAGCGCCACCTGTAGGTGGCCCCGGTGCGGGCTTCTGACCTGACGGCTGGTGGCATCGCAATACTGCGAAAACCACAGAGGGCGATGGCAGTCAGAGCTATCAGGGGGTATCGCACGATCTCGTACTAGGCGGCTTGTGCACTGGCCGGATCCCCGCCCTGAGACCTAGGGGCGAGAGCCTTCACGTCATGTACCGATGGCGCAAGGAGGCGCGAATGTAGAGCGGTGGACCGATGCAGCGAGAGGTCGATCATCGTCGGTCATAGCTCCGTGAGGTCCTGGTGACGGAATGGTGGGACAGGCTTATGCGGCCTTGCTACCGTCGAAGCGATCCGACCAGTGCTCGGCGAATGAGTCGGGAGGAGGCTTGGCTCCCTGTCGTTTTGAGCGACGCAGGTGCTCTCGGGGCATGGCTGCTTCCAGAGGTACCTGTGTCGCAGAAACAGATCGGTGCCATCACTGCGTCCATTGTCGGAAAGTTACGGCGTGGCATACACTGGCAGAGTGTGTCGCATGGGAGGAGCCGCGTTGTGCCCTTGTATCAGAAGTCAGAGCCGACCTGGCGCTGCCGGTCATCACTCGTTCGATGCTCAGGAACGCCGAGTCGTAGGATGCGGTGATCTCCTGTGAAATCATCATTTCGCAGAAAGAGGTTGCTAAAAGGGAGAGAGAGATCGAGATCATTTTGCCGCCCCCAGCAGGCGGACCGAGCGTCGGCGGAGGGCGGCAACGCCCTATTCCAGCGCCCGTAAACAGGTCTGGAAGGATGGCGGACTCGGAGACGTCTGCCGCCCCCCATCCAGCAGGGCTCGAGGCGGCGGCGCGTAGTGTACCTCGCGCGCCCCTTTTGGACGTTGCGCGGGGACCTCACTCTCCTCGCGGACCTGAAGTGGCCAGCACAGGCGGGCCGGCACCGGCCGGGGATCGTGGCAGGCGCACAAGTTCCCATGATACCCGATCCAAGTATCTCCCGCTCCGCCCAGAGCGGGAGAAGTCATTTGATGATTTCCCATCCACAAAAAAAAAAAAGTATGATATGGGAACACCGGGGTGGTTTTTAGTCAGTAAGTGTCTGGCAGACCCTTCCGCCCATCCCAGGGCGGCGGACATCCAAAAAAGGCCTACGAATACCGCTTGACCTGACATTCAAATATCTTACTACTGTTGTTGTTACTGTTACTGTTGTTGTTGTGGTCTACTTTAGTAGTGGCACCGAGGCAACCGCAACCGCAACCACAGCCGTAGAGGTAACTGCAACCGTCTAAATCAAATAAAGTTCCTACAGAAATCCAAAACTGATTCTCAACGAACTAAGTACCTACTTTGACATGCGTTAATACACAATTATCGCAAGTTAAGTAATTTATACCTATGCACAGTATGTCGACTAGAACATGCTAGCTGGACAGAAATATTTTTTGACTTATATCACTTATGATGAATGAAAATAAGCCAAAAATATTATTTTTCCTGAGTTCTGGTGTTATTGGTATGAATTAAAAAATATAAATATTATAATGACCGGTTTAATTATTTAAAATTAATGATACACACTAAATTAAAATGAATTTATGCAAAAAATAACCACAAAAACATTACAAATACAAAAACAAAACGTTACATTATGTAAAAGGCTGAAAATTACTACTTACAATCTCATTAGATACGTCAAAAAAGTCATCTAAATTGATTTTTTATTTTTTTATGAAAATGCAGAAATAAATTCAAATGAAATGCAAATACCACTAAGAACTTATGTTAATATTATGTACAAGTACTAGAAATTTCTATTTACAACCTGATTATATCTAAAAAAACATATAAACCGAATAAGATTTTTGTAAGTATTATATAAATAAATATTAAATATAATTATAGTAAGTCCTAAAACCAATTTATAATTAATCACTCTCACATTCAGATTCAGATGAATCAGGTATCAAATAATTTTCATCAGTATGATCAAGGTTACTTGGTACCTGTAATAGTGGCTGTGAAGGCGGGATAATCATGTCTAAAACTTCTGCGGGTAATTTATTCAACCTTTTAACACGGACTTCTCTAAGGGAATTAATCAAAGGATCAGACGTTAATAGAAGCATATGCAACAAGTCTGTGTTCGTGGCAATACGTGACCTTTTCCTAGTGTGGTGCTCGCGGAAACGACGACAATCTTTATTGCGAGCCTCTTGCGCTTCTTCCGATAGTTGTCCTATGGGAAGAAGTGAAGATTTGACTACTTCAGTGCTATGCACAAGTATTTTGTGTAAAGTAACTGGCATGTAGTACCACGAATACAGACTTAAACAAAGCGTTTTTATATCTGAACAATATTTCGCGAGTTTATTTAAATCAATATCATAACCAGAAGACAAAGTTGTTAACAAAATACCGAGTTTTTTAATTAAATCTACGTCTAATCCCGTAATTTCAGCACTTAGAGCTGCGTTTGAAAAAAACCTACGGGCAGTGTTTCCGTCATTTGAATTCCCATATCCCGGTTTTGGCTTGTCTACAATTAAACCTAACTCTTTCTTAAACTTATCTTTAATAATTTCCGAACGTAATTTTAAATGATCCTTATCAGCTTTTGACCTTGCTTGCCATTTCTTAAAATCTAAGCGATGTGTAAGAGACACTCAAAGGAACGGATCCATGCGTGTAGTGTCGACAAACCAAAACTTAAATTATCTTGTTTGGCAGGAAAATCCTTGCTTTCGTCGTTCATCATTAGGGGTGTGGCGCCACAGATATAACATTTTTGAGCGGATAGTGTATCCGTCAACGCGTTACAAATTTTCCCGTCCGTCATGGTTAAAAGAAACTTATGATTTACAGAAATTTGAGAACCTGCAACGTTACATAATGTTGGAAGCAGTTGAGAAACTTCATCCAAAACTTTTTGTGTTTCTGTAGTTGTAAGTTCTTTTGTTTCCTTAGCAAAAATAAACTTTATTGGTCGGCAGTAGGTAGTCGATGACGGGCGAGGATTTTGCCAAATGATGGTATCACCGTCATATAATTGTAAAGGAACAAAAGAAAAAACAAACAGAAACTCATCTGTAGCTTCCACGTTTTCAAATTTCTGTTTATAAGTACTGTGGCCAGAACTTCCATCACAACCCCATTTACTGACTAATGTGAACGACGACGATTTTGAGAGCACACTTCTAATAACTTCATTCTGAACTTTTACTAATCGATTGGTGGTTAAATCTAAAATAGCTTGAAGCCTAATGTCCGCGCGTGATTCTGTTATAGAAATGTGTTCCTGTAGTGGATAACAAGATAATTTTGACTTACATAAGCTATAATATGATGGAAACACTCGATGTCCCGCCTTCATAGACCACTTCCTTGTCTGCTTGTAAGAGTGAGTGGTGCACTTAGAGTCTATATAATACGCTAAAGCTTCATCACTACTTAATTGTCTGCCACCAACACAAGATTCCGACGTGGATTGGTTACCCTTGGCTGGGCTGTTGCTACTTCTAATGGCTTTTGCTACATTCCTGTATCCTGCCTTTCTATGAGCTATCTCAGCAGCTAACGTTAGCTCACTTGCGCTACGCTCACTAACGAGTTCTTCTACGCGGCGTTTTTTAGTTTTCTCAGAAGCATTTTCGAAATCTATTGGCGGTCTTCCAGGATGTAGCTTAAGCGGTGCCGATGTGGAAGCCTGTGGTCTGTGAAAAGCAACCTTAAACTCTAAGTCTGCACCTTCCAGCCACGTCTTATTTTTCTCCAACATCCTTTTTTTATCGAATCGACAAGAATTCCATTTTTCAGTCAATTTTGCCGAAAATCTTGATATTTGTAATTTAATTTCTTTTTCTGATGTATCTACAACATCCTCCAAGCTCCATTTCTGCTTTATATACCTTAGCATTAAATTATTTAATCTAATAAAAAAAATAATCATAATAATAATAATAAATCTAATTTGACCCACTCTTGAAAAAATTCCATACGAGTAAGTTTGTATGTAACTTCTGAAAAATAAAAATAAAACCATGTTGGACTGTGTTCGGGGTAAAAAAATATACATTATTTAAAAGCTTAAATATGTAGCTACCTTTAGAAAAAAAAAGTAAACTGGGGTAGACTGGGGGTTTTTAGTTACCCTCCAACAAACCTTTGAAAGTTAGAAAAATTACGCCTTGAAAGACGTATGAGGGTAGGTTTCTTTTATAAATTTACACAGTTAAAATTACTTTATCATGTATATATAATAAAAATATACATACCTTCTAGTATATAATCCATCACTAGTAAAATAGATTCAATCACAAAATTTCTTTGGAGATGTTAACCAACGTAGTGCTAAATTGCAACTGAATAAATGTGCATTTGTGATTTACACAATAAAGGGTACTTACACATTTCAAACAAAACAAATCCACAGTGTTAAACGAAAACAATTCCTAGAATTAGCGCCTCTATGGTGTTGTTTACGTTAAACGACACTTTGTTTTCGAGTGTTTGATAACGATTTCTGTCCAGCTAGCATGTTCTAGTCGACATACTGTGCTATGTTGTATACCACTGGGCATAATGTAAAATACAATTTGGCGACATATGCACGGAGGAAATACGGTAATTTCATAGACGCAGGATGACAAATCTTTTATCAAGCGAGACAGACTCCTACTAAAACATTATTAATTAATACTCACGTAACAGTCATCAATATCTGCTTCGATAATGTTTATCTTTAGTGTGTGCCATCCAGGCATGAAGTTTGGTTCCCCAGCTCTTTTCGTAGCCTCTCCTAAGAATCGGTCATTAGGTATGTCTAACTGGTAGACCACAACCGTAATGTAGTCAAGTTCATTCGTTGGTTCCATATAAATGGTCACTTCAATAGTACCACTGCCGGTTATGGAAAAAATGAATGATGACACACAACTCATTTCTGAAAGAGTAACTGGCGTAATAAATGAGGTACTGCGTTCATTTTGACCAGTTAAGCCCAAATCGCTGTACTTGCCAACAACCCAAAATGGCATGAAGACACAAGCCCCCCCCCACTCATTTAACAACCATTCATCGAAATTCTTCTCAAACGTGTACCTCACACAATAATCACTGACTGTGTAAGACACTAACATAAATAATATAAACACTTTGCGAATCATTTCGTTTCGCCACATGCAAAAATTACTACGAATAGACACAAAATCTCTTACACAATAATTTAAGTTATGTATTTTTCGGAACATGTATCTTTAACATTATAATGTTCAGAATGGATACGGATAAGATAGCATGCTTTATAAACGATTATTTCGCACGTAGCATTGAATGTTTATCTTTGCATTCCTGTATTTATTGACACCGCATATTTATGCAGCGGTTTTGTTTGTACCTTTATAAAAACTTTGATGTCTGGAGAAAATATTGTATTAGTTCACCATAAAATTGTTTTACCACCATAAGGCCGAGTGTCACTTGCACGTCATAAAACGACAAGATCTACTTTTACTTACAAGATTAGACCCCCGCAGACTACAGACTACTTTCTATCGGCCGATAGTTTAGTCGGGTTAGGCTTCTAGCGCGCAAGTATTAGCCCTCGCTCTGAAAGAGCTGGAGCCCCAGCTGAGGGGTCTCTACACAGCGTGCCTTGAGCAGGGCCAGTTTTCCACTCAGTGGAGAACTGGTCGTCTGGTCCTGCTCAGGCGGGGCGCCCTGCCGATTCGCCGTCAGCGTACCGACCCATAGTGCTGCTCGACGAGGTGGGTAAGCTGTTTGAGGGGGTCCGAAGGGGGCTATCGCAGCACGCCTCGTCGGCCACTTGTGCGGAGAGGGGCCGGCTTGACGAGTGTCAGTTCGGGTTTCGGTGCAGGCGCTCCACCATACACGCTGTGTCGCGGGTGAAGTCCTGGCGGAGGAAACGGTATTCTGGGGCGGGGTGATGTTGGCGGTATTGTTGGATATCTCCAACGCCTTCAACACCCTGCGCTGGATCACCGGGTGCCTCTCTACCTCCGCCGCCTCGTTGGGGCTTACCTGTCGGCGAGGTGTGATAGATAGATAGATAATTTTTATTTGATCAAACATGAGTATACACACGAACAAATCAGCATGCAAGTTGTTAAAAGTATTATAAACAGGTCGTCATGTTTGCCTTATACAACGGCATACTAATATTTAAGTATAAGCTAAATATTTTTAGATATTCAAATTCAAGTTATACAAGTTAATAAAATTATTTAAATATTACTATATAATCACGAAGCAATATCCAAATTAAAATATAACACACATAGTTACATTGAAAAATATATTAAGTAAGTAGTCAAAGCAAATAGGTCAAAATTATAATAGTCATTTAAAATATTTTTCACATAAAAAAAAATCTTTGATGGTGTAATAAGTTTTTTCTGCTAAATTTTTTTTTACTTTTAATTTAAACTGCACGTCATTTAAAAACTTCCAACTGTGTATCACCTACGTGGGACTTGATGGCGCAAACCAGCGCCTCATGTCGTGCGGTGTTCCACAGGGCTCGGTCGTAGGCCCCCTCCTGTGGAACATCGGGTACGACTGGGTGCTGAGGGGCGAACTCCAGCCGGGCGTGGACCTAATGTGCTATGCGGACGACACGCTGAGTGTTGAGTTCGCACAGGGAGGCAGCGTTAATGGTGACGGCTGCGGTATCACAGGTGGTGAGCCACGTACGGCGCCTCGGCGTTGAGGTGGCCCCCAACGAGTCGGAGGCCATAGTGTTTCACGGTCCCCGGCGGGCGCCGCCGCCCGGATCACACATAGTGGTCGGGGGGGGGGTCCGGATCGCTGTCGAATCTACCATGAAGTACCTGGGATTGGTGCTCGACAGTCGACAGCTGGTGGGACTTCGGACCCCACTTTCGGCGGCTGGCGCCCAAGTTGATGGGCGCGGCTGGGGCGCTGTCAACGCTGCTTCCCAATCTGGGGAGCTCGAGCGCCGCCTGTAGGCGACTCTACGTGGGGATCGTGCGATCGATGGCCTTGTATGGGGCCCCGATCTGGGCAGCTGACCTGACGGCCGGTAGCATCGCTGTTCTGCTGAGGCCGCAAAAAGCGATCGCCGTCGGAGTCATCAGGGGGTATCGCACGATCTTCTACGAGGCGGCTTGCGCACTGGCCGGAACCCCGCCCTGGGACCTGGAGACAAAATTACCCGCGACATTGTATCGGTGGTGCGAGGAAATGCGGGCGCGAGGTGAGCGACCAATGCAGCGACAAATAGAGCAGCATCGGTCGCAGCTTCGCTAGGTCCTCCGCCACGCCCAACCGGCCTCGGCACCATCGAGGCGGTCCAGCCGGTGCTCGACCTTTGGCTCGGGAGGAGGCACGGCTCCCTGTCGTTTCGGGTGACGCAGGTGCTCTCGAGGCATGGTTGCTTCGGGAAGTACCTGTGTTGCATAAACAGGAAACCGGACGCCCGGTGTCACCACTGCGTCGACTGTCGGGAGGACACGGCGTGGCAAACGCTGGCAGAGTGTGCCGCTTGAGAGGAGTCGCGCCGTGCCTTCATCTCTGGAGCAGGCAGTGACCTGTCATTGCCGGCTGTCGTGAATTCGATGGCCGGCAGCGAGGAATCCTGGGACGCGGTGGTTTCCTTCTGCGAGATGACTGTCTCGCATTCCATCCATTCCATGTATTCCATCTCACACATACGCCGAGGGTCGCGGGAACTTACGACCCTTCCGCAACCCCCGGCTGGTGCCGGCCCGCCACGGCGGGCCTCTCCTCGTGGCGACGGGGGAGTGAGGTGTTTGACTACCCCCGCGACGTCTAAGAGGGGCGCGCGTGGAACACTACGCGCCGCCATCTCGGGTCCGATGTATGGGGGGCGAGGGGGGCTGCAGGAGGGCGTTGTCCGCCCTCCGCCGACGCCTGGTACGCCTGTTGCGGGCCAGGTGAGAGGATGTAATCTCCCTCTCCCTTTCCGCAGCCTCCTTCTGCGAGATAACTGTCTCGCAGAAGAAAACCACCGCGTCCCAGGACTCCTCGCTGCCGACCATCAAATTCACGACAGCCGGCAGCGACAGGTCACTGCCTACTCCTGAGATGAGGGCACGGCGCGGCTCCTCCCAAGCGGGGCACACTCTGCCAGCGTATGCCACGCCGTGCCTAGCGCGCATACTGGGCCAACTAAACAGTCGGGTTGGTGGTGAGAGCGACATACCAGCCCACAGTCGGCCGATTGCTCTATTTTTTTATTTTGTAAAACGTGGGTCTTTTTTCAACTTCTATCAAATTTATCATCGACATTTCGCCAAGCAGCGATGGAGTTGAACTGGACAGCGCCATCATGAAAAATACACATAACCATCCGCCAAAGCTCGGACCAAACTGAACTACCGGCCCAGTCGGCTGACTAAACAATCGATTAGTGTGCGCGCGTGGAAGAGCGCCATACTGATTTAGCAGTCAGCTGAGTCGGCTGATAGTTCGTCGACAGTTCAGTTTGAAGGCAGTCGTGTAGCCCGTCAATTTTTTTTATCGGCCTACCGAAATAATGTGCGCACTGGCATACACCTTCATACTGATTAAGGGCCAGGCGCGCACTAGTGATTTTTAATCTCCGATAGTTTAGTCGCTAGTAGTTCGATCGGTCGATTTTTAACCGTCAAATGCACGCACTGCCATATAACTCTATACTGATTCCCAGGACGATCAAACTATCCTCCGATTAAAAATCACAAGTGCGCATTCGCTCTAAAAAACCGACTAAACTATCGGTCGATAAAAAAGTCTGTATTCTGCGGGGACTCTTGTGACTGTTTGATATTGTTGTCATAATTGTATGACTTTAGTGACGTGATTTTGATTTTAACGGTGTTAACCTAACAATTTAACAATACGAATAAAAGTTTCGACCGAAACCTATGACTGCAACCAAAATTGAATGTGGGAGTACTTGGCACACTCATGGTCGACTATAGTCGATACATAAGTAAATGAGAAAAATTTTGAACATTCATGGGAATTATACAGTTAAAAGTTATTAACGTATTGATCGGAGTTAAACAACTACCTAATAGCCAAAATTATATAAATTAGGTTTTCCTCTATTAAAACAATTCGGTAGCTGCCATTACAGTGTCACAAACAAACTACAATACTAATTTCATTATTATTAAAATTTTAAATCCGTAACAAAAGATAATGCATATGTACCTAATTATTTGATTATGCATAATATTGATTTTGAACACAAATGTAGGTATGTTTCAGGATTTAATTACAGTTGTACCTATTCGCAAAAATTCTATAAATTACAATATTTTAAAATGTAATAGGTACTAGAATTTACAATCGGTTCCTAACACCTTGGCGATACTAGACAAAATAGACGAAGGCGTTCATAAGTGTTTCTGTTGCTACAATAAGTATTAAAATAACAGAGATAGGCTATTTACAGGGTTACTGGTAAATTCCTTGCAGGACGTCATAGTAGGGTTAAAATGCAACAAATTAAGCCACCAAATGTTCTACCGAAATTCAGTAATTTTTGAGTCTAGTATTTTTTTTGTGCTAGACAACATTTTGTATGAAGTAATAGCAAAAATGACAAAAAAATAAATGTTTGATTTGTGATATTTGCCAAGGTTTTAAGCATTTTTGAACTTTTAATTATTAATAAAGATCTGCTACGGCGTCAACTATGATAATAACTTAAATTTCAGTACAGTCGCACCGTAAATCATCTTTAAATTGGCTTCAAATGATTTAATCTGGGATTTGTCATAAAAAAAATCTAACTAACTCAAAAGCTACTGAATTTCGGTAGAACACGTGGTGGCTAATTTGTTGCATTTTAACCCTACTATGACGTTCTGCAAGAAATACGTCAGTAACCCTGTAGACTAATAGACGTACATATGTAGCTTTTAATACCGGGCACAGTTTGGTGAAACATAATATGAAATGTAACACATGTTGAAACAAATTCTCTAGGTAGTTGTTATATTACATTTAATTTTCAAGATGCATTCCATGAATTAAAACTTCTAATTTTTGTTAAGTTTCTAATATATATCCGGCATAATGTAACTTGATATGAAATGTAACATACGATGAAGTGAACATGCTGTCCAAATATATCTAATGCAATATGAAACAAATCTGCCTAGTTGTATATTTCATGTTGCAATGCTTATATTTGGACCACGTTCGTTTCTATGTTACAACGTATGTTATTACATTTCATGTTAAGTTTCACATGTGTGTCCACCACAAGAATTCAGCTTTCTTAATCATCTGTGCACTGCAATCTTTATTCAAATCAACAATACTAAATGGCTTCAAAAAAATGCAAATTTTTTATTTTCATTTTCTTTGTCACGTTGCATCGTTCCTATCCAAAAGGGAGTAGCCCTCCGAACTGCGGGGTTTTCTCAAAATTGGTGATGCATACAGATGAGATTAAAAAAATATAAATATATAAATGGTCTAACATGTTTTAATTTTATTGTGCTCATAAAATGTTTTCCTCGTTTCCATTTCTTTACGGAAACTAGGTCTTTATCTAAAAAAACTGTTACAAGCTATCATCGCCTGCACACATGCATACATACTTATTTTATATTTATTATTTTTAGATATGACACAATAATAAATCATAATTATCGCTTCGAGCGCGTCTGTCTAAATTACTAGTGGAAACCAATACCTAGGTAGTATTATGTATAACTTGTGAAATTATTGAAAGTTAAGGTGAACTAATGATGATCAGATAGAGACTTTGTATGTTTGTCACATAAGTTTATATTTTATGTACAGATGTTTTATCTCACGAAAGCGGGTGACCCATACTTGTATGTGTAAGTGTACATGCACACTGTCTTTGCGTGCGTAAGCTTGGGAGCGCCCAGTCGTGGCCGAGTCGCCGGCCGAGTCAGTAGTGCTTCTTGGTTCGCGCCACAATTGTTTATCGAATACCGTCAGCATGGAAGGTACGAAGAAACGGAGAAAAGTTGTTCGCAGTGAGGTAAGGCAAATTAATGTTCATGTTTGGTGTGTATTTATGTTGTGTGTAATGTATTAGTTAGTTTAATAAGAACATGTCAAACGAGATTTTAATAATATATTGTTTATTTTAGGCTCGTCAAATGATTGCAAATATTTATAATTTTCTCAAAGAAGAATATGAATTCACGGAACTTCATCGAGAACCAAATTGTGATTTATCACATTTGGGTAATATTACAAAACGCACGGCAGCAGCGACGGGGCTAAGTGAAAGAACAGTGCAAAAAATATTAAAAGAAGGAAGAAATGTCGCAAGTACATCTTTGAATTTTATGTCACCCATGAAAAACCGAAGAAAGAGAGAAAATAAAGTAGACATTGATGGATTTACTGCTGACGTTGTACGGAGCACAATACAAAATTTTCATATCGTACAAAAACAAATTCCAACATTGGCAAAACTAAGGTCAGTCTTAAATGAAAAAGTTGGTTTCGATGGATGTCTCGCAACACTACGCAAGTTATTAAATAAATTGGGCTACAAGTGGCGTAAAACCGATAACAACAAGAAAGTATTAGTTGAACGGCATGATATCCAGATGTGGAGAATAAAATACTTAAAAAATATAACCGAATACCGCTCTCAAGGTCGGCCTATTGTCTATACTGACGAAAGTTACGTATTGACAACACATGTTCGAGATAACACCTGGGCCCAAAAAGACAAACCATCTCCATTTTTAAAAAAACTTAATCAAGGTACTCGTTTTATTTTAGTACACGCTGGAACCTGTGCCGGATTTATTGAGAACGCTTGCTTAATCTACAAAGCTAATTCCACAGTTGGAGACTACCATTCCAACATGAGTTTTGAAAACTACGTAAAATGGCTGAATGAAAAGTTGCTGCCAAATTTGGCAGATCGTTCCGTAATAGTACTAGATAATGCATCGTACCACAATACACGTGCTGAGAAATTGCCGACGACAGCCTCAACAAAATCTGAGATGCAAGAATGGCATTTCGACACAAATTTGCGCAAAGTTGAGTTATATGATATAATAAAAAACCATAAAAGTGATTTTATCACTTACAAAATCGATGAGTACATAAAAAGTAAAGGATTTGAAGTATTATGTCTCCCTCCTTACCACCCTGAGCTTAATGCCGTAGAGAACATCTGGGGGGTCCTTAAAAACTACATTGCTCTAAGAAACGTTGAGCAAAATATGACCAACACAGAACAACTTATTCAAGAGAGTATTACGAAAATAACAAGCGAGACATGGCGTAATACTTGCAATAGTGTCATTGAAAAAGAAACTGAATATATGAAATATTTTGACACTGATTCTGAATTAATAATAAATTTACAAGATGACAGTGAAGAAGAAACTGACTCTGAAGAAGAGTCTAATTACGATTCTACTTGAAATACTAATTTAAATAAAGTATAAATTGTATTCAAAATATTGCTAAAATTAAATGTTTCTTGAATATAAGTTTCTATTTTATTGTACCATGTCTTATATATACATAGCAAACATCTAATAACTTTATTATTTTGTTCATTAGCGATGAGCTTGCTAACGCTACCTAGCTTGCTACGCCACACAAGAGCGCGTGTCTATACGCATTACAAGTACAAGTATGGCTCACCCGCTTTCGTGAGATAAAACAATTGTACTCGTATAAAGCACATAACTATAGCATGTGACATTTTAAATGAAAAGGCTTACTTGGGGGTCTCGAATATATAACATTTTTTTAAATTTGAAAGTAAATAGTTTTAAAGTTATTTAAGAAAATAAATGAAAATTTACCATACCCCTTCCTTATCTCCGATACTTCTGAGCTGATAAAAATACAGAAAATAGTTCTATATCTATAGATTACAGAAAAACCTATAAGAAGTCTATAGTCTTAAAATAACACGGCAAATCTCTCAATATTGTGCGTAAAAACTTACATTTGCAGTTAGAATGTACGGGAGAACATGTTTTTCAACTACAATGTTAAGTTTGTTCTTGGGATAATTCTGTCTCTTATTTTTTCATCCCAACTACGGAACCCTTCATTGTGCGTAGTCCGACATGCAGTTGGCCGGTTTTATTTATATACAACGTGCCGCTACAATGGCGACATTAATTTAACACACGTGTAGCGCTAGTGGCCAGTTATCATATACATTATAATAAGATAAAATAATTCATAAATTGAAAAATGAAATTTCAAACAAACTTAATAATAAAATATAATAACCAAAATTGAATCACTCTGTGCAAAAGATTCATTCATGAAGCTACTTACCAGCTGACTTACGTTCGATTTGGAACGGTAACGCCTCGCTACGCGCGCTGGCAACCACGCAATGCGCTTTGTACGATTCGTCCGATCCGGAGATGCGTAATTAGTGTAATCAATCGCTTATCATCCTCTCTTATTAGTTATTACCACTATAAAATCACTACTTTACTATTAATCACTATTTAAATTTTAAAGTTTTCAATGTGACCACCGCGTTGGCGGTTACGAAGGGCTAGAGGCGTATCCACAGGCTGGTTTTCGCGGATGCGCTGAAGAGCTCCTACAATAGTTCGAGGATTAGTAGGGCATTGTCTCGAATTGCCATATCTCTCGCGATACGTCCTTATCGCAACGGCGGATTTGAAGACATTCTCCGTAAATTAGAACCATGTCCGCAGATTGCCGTGTAGTTTGGATGTGTATTTGACATCACGATCACAGGTTTTTAAACAAGCACTAGGTAACATACACAAAAACAATACACGACGTAATATTTACGCGCACGCACGAGTGTTTAAAAAGTGTGTCAAGGACAAGAGCCCGGCTAGCACTACAAAAACAAAACAAAAGAACTTCGATTCTTAGAAGGGGCGCGCGTTGCCTGCGCCGACGCTCTCTCTCTTTCCTTCAAGTCGCAGTAATTCCCCTACCTTTTCGCACTTTTCCATTGATGCGATGTTACCCCGGCAAATGACCTCTGCGCCTACAGTTCTTTAAGTACAGGTTGCTCCAAAATGCAATTTTTGAAAATTGTAAATAAATCAATAAATAATAACGTTTGATGAAATTAAAATATCAAACGCGTAACCGTATACGTGTGTTAAATTAATGTCGCCATTAAAGCGCCACGCTGTATAGCATCTCGTAGGTCAACCTATGAGGTAGTCGGATGCTTAGCCGGACTTTCCTACGGTGCCTCTAGCCAGGCCCTAAAACTTAAAAACTAAGCGACCACACGTTAAGTGCACTCCCTGTGGGATACGGACCTCGGCTTAAGGTGTCGCTGCTGAGGGCAGCAAGAGTCAGGTTGGATCGTTATTATGATTATTTTGGGACGAATGTATACTTACGCTGGCAGCGTTTCATGAATTTTATTGCTGGTTTAAGAGGGGGCGGGGGGAGGAGATTTTGAGATCTAGATGAAGATATCATTGCAAATATAACAGGTGTTCCCATCTTTTGGAAGAATCTGTTCTGTAAGTCGGTGAACACTGTTACTTTTATATCCGGTATTTTAATGGCAATATAATATAAATAGTATAGATAAGAGATCAAATCACTCTAATTAACCATGCATGAAATAGGAAGATCAATGGCCGTTTACCGAAAACCTTAAATAAGATAATCACTATCCAATATTAATTATCTAATTAATTATCAGACAGGCAATTTCCTTAATCAAATTATGATAGATAAAATGAATTGCATAAGCATATAGGTAAGGATGTGTTGTTTTATACATAAAAAAAACTTTTTAGGGTCTCGTACCTCAAAAGGTAAAACGGAACCCTTATATGATTACCTCGTTGTCCGTATGTCTGTCAGTCTGTTTGTTAGTCTGTCTGTCAGTCAGTCTGTGTGTCTGTCAGTCTGTCAATATCCTTTTTCTCAGGAACGTGTGGTGGTATCAAGTTGAAATAATTCTAAATATTCATTAATATCAAATACGTAGATCTATGGTCCCTTGGAGCTCTAAAAAAATCAAGCTTCTCAGTCAACGTAATAAAAAAATACGGCCATATATGCGACATATTTTGACATTCGCAAATAAATCAAAACCTATAAGGTACTTTCCGTTGACCTAGAATCATGAAATTTGGCTATAAGCAAGGTCACACAGCACAAGTAAAGGAAAAAGTCCGCAAATTGTAAATTTGTAGTTTTATCACATATTTTTTTTGCGATTACAAACTTTAATTTGCAGTTAGACAATTGACCGTGACGTATTGATATGTGTGGGAGAACATGTTTTTTAACCACATGTTAAGTTTGCTTCTGTGATAAATTCTTTTCAACTATGGAACCCATTATTGTGCGTGATGCGGCACGCACTTGGCCGGTTTTTTTTGTAATGAATGGATGAGGTTCTAAAACTGGAGCACATTATTTTGATACATAATAAAGCCACACATGCAATGAATTAAAAAAAATAGACAGTCATAGGACTGCCGATAGAAGTGAAAATTTAAAACTAACAGTTGCAATATGCCATCTATTTCAAAAATATTAACGTATTATTTACAGTAATTTGGTTACAGCGCCTTCTAGCGTTGAGCCGTTAAACTAGTTGAAGCAGGTCGCATGTCGCGAAGCCGTAAGTTTTTGCCCTACTAAAAAGTGCTCAACTCGCCTAAAGAAGTTTTCACTTCAAAACAGTTCTACTCCCGTTATTGTAATTACAGTGGGAAATGGCACTTTTGTTTCAACATTTTTAAATTGGTGTTTTAACGAACGGTTGAATCTTCATATTATTTACTGTGATTAAGCTTATCGTATCTTTGTTAATAATTTCGATATAAAAAAAATAAGAATTGTCCATATAGGACTTGATTTAAGAATCACAGTACTGTAAAAAAAGTCATAACACCAGTACCATGACTTACTGTATTTATAACAACGGGGGCAGAGTTGTAGTTGCACTGTTACCTGCCTGTGTCATTATAATCCTAATAATTACTTATCCTAATAACTAGAGTAAACAGATGGAATGCATTAATTGATTTGTTGGTACGCCAGCTTAAAAATTACAGTTTTGATGCAGTTTTTGTATCAACAGCGGCCACAGCATTTTGTTATTTGGTCTGTTAGTTATTTCAGATGGTGATATGACGTTTCGTTCTGACGGATTCGTATAAATACAGGTGCACAAACGTCAGTCTTGTATAAATTAAATGATTGAATTTCATAAGACTGGGAATTCAAGTTTTTTTTTATAGTCATCCTAATACATGCTGCCTCATTGGTGCAGCGGTCGCAAGCGATACTGCTGAGCATGAGGTCCTGAGTTCGATTCTCAAGTCGGAAAACGTGTTATTGGGTTTTCCATCATCAATGTCTCAGTAGCAGCCCGGAGTCGGGATTCGTGTCTGGTTGAGGGCAGGAGGCTCGCCCCCTCACACCCATATAATATGGATGTAATAGGGGGTGGTTCATTTTAATTTTCTGTGAAAAGATTGTCACGAAAATTCTTGAAAATATGTTTAATATTCAGTATTTCAATACCCACCTGTCTCCCACATGCGACTAACACAGAACTATTGAAATGTGGGTGTGCTATACGTATATACCTATCTGCTAACCCTTCGGGAAAATATAGGTGTGATGTTATGTAGTACAACGGTAGCCGAAAAGTTGTTCATAATGATGAGTACAACATTATCGTGTCAGTTCCCAAGCCAATAAAAAAGCAGCGTGTATTATCAGCAAAATGACTACTGTACTAAGTAAAACAATGTGAAACTTACATAGCCTTCATAAGTTTCTGAGCCGGTTAAGATGATCGTCAGAGTGTGCCATCCTCCCACGAAGTTTGGATCCAAGGCCGAATGCGCTCCCATTCCTGTTACTCTGTCACCACCAGTGATATCTAACAGGTTGGCTATTACAATGACTTGGTCAGAAGGATCCATTGCTTCCATATAAACGCTCACTTCTATCGTACCACCGAGGTTCATAGAAAAAATGAATGATGACACACAACTCAATTCTGAAAGAGTAACTGGCGTAATAAATGAAGTACTGCGTTCATTTTGACCAATCAAGCCCAAATCGCTGTACTTGCCAACAACCCAAAATGGCATGAAGACACAAGCCCCCCCCCACTCATTTATCAACCATTCATCGAAATTCTCCTCAAACGTGTGTCTCACACAATAATCACTGACTACGTATGACACTAACATAAATAATATTAACACTTCGCGAATCATTTCGATTCGCCACATGCGGCAGTTACTGCTTTCGATACTAAATCTCTTTAATTTATATTCCATATAATGTATTAATCGTACACGTATCTTAATTTTTCATAATGGATTTTGATAAGATAAAATCTCTAGGATTGTATAAAATGAAGTCACCCGGCTACGTTTGTCTTACTGTGCAGTATTTGTTAAACTACTTAATGGATTATAATGCGGGTTTAATTATAAATCAATTAATTCATCTTTGTGTACATAAGTACCTAGTACATAAAAAATCTTAAAATATTAATTTTATCTGGCCTCTTTGTCTCTATCTATGACTACTATGTATGAAAGATGCATCAGAACAAATGTTCTTGCACATGAGCGAAACTTTTCTTGCAGTGATGCACAGTTTCGCTACAAAAAGCATTTTGTAGTACGTAAGGTAAGCAACGCCCCGGTGACTGTACTCGAATACTTCTTTTTAATTATTATGTGAAATGCAGTCTGTATGCATCTAATTTAGCAATGAGTTTTGTACCTAACAGGAAGTTCAATCTATAATTTTAAGTTATCAATAAAACACACATTTTTTTTTATTGATAAATTAAAATTGTAGATTGAACTTCCCGTTAGGCACAGAACATAATATTGTGACAAACAAACAATACAGTATTAGTTCCATTATTATGTTTTATCGTTTAATTCTGAAAAGAAGATATGAATCATTAATCGATTCCACAAATTGAATACAGTACATATAGAAAAAACGTAGGTAGATGTGCCTACGTATAATGGAGGGATTTATAAAACTAGTTGTATTTGCAAAAACTATCACAAATAATAATAAACGATTTAGTAAATTATAATTAGAATTCTTTAACAGCCACTTTCAGTTACTTTGGTAATTTTAGACAAAATATAATTAGACGACGTTTTTTTAGAAGCTGTCATGTTTTGCTACAATGTTTCGATGTGTTACCAATCTTTAAAAAAAAATTAAAACTTTTTTATTACGGTTGTTTAAGAATTGCTGCGTATTATCAACAGTGATAGGAATACATAGGTAGTGCTAATTTGCCTAAACTTCGAGGAAGGAAGTAACATAGAGTGGATAATACCTCATCTAAAATCCCGGAATAATTTTAATGACGTGCAAAACCCGGGATTTAGAAACCATGAATTATTTATTGGACTTTATTTGTAGTTACAAATTATTGATTTGAAAAATCATAACATTTTTAGGGTTACACACACACACACATTTATATCTGTAAGTTTTATGATGTACATGGTAAAGAGTATTCTATCTATCTATAAATAAAGTCCAATAAATAATTCGTGGTTTTTAAATCCCGTGAATAGAATAGAATAGAATATTCTTTATTGTACACCATAAAAATTACAGATATAAATGTAGAAATTTTACACATAGGGTGACACAATGGACCCGTGATTTAAACATCATTAAAATTATTCCGGGATTTTAGAGGAGGTATTATCCACTCTATGTTACTTCCTTCCTCGAAGTTGAGGCAAATTAGCACTACCTATTCTTATCACTGATTATCAATTGGCATAAATTACATTACAAAGTTTATAGCATATTAGATCATTCTTTTCGAACTTTATATTAAGTATACTGCGTGTTATCGATTAGCATAAAATAATAGTTTTACAATGCATGTGCTCGAAAAGAGAACTATCTAAGCAGCCTAATTGTGCTGAGAGTGCCACTTTTTCACACTAGTGCTTTTTACTTTTCAGTTGTATTTTTATTTTTAACTCTGTCGTCAGCCAGACGCAAAGAGTTTCTATTACCTGAGGTAAGTTTTACAAATTAATCAAGTACAGATTATATCTCTATATATATAGGATTCAAAGTCCTGATTGACTCACTAACTGACTGACTGACTGATATATCAACACACAGCCTAAACCGCTGGTCATAAAGACATAAAATTTGGAAGGTGTGTTCTTTGTGAAAAGTAGGTATTATCCACTAAGAAAGGGTTTTTCGAAATTCCACCCATAAGAGGGTGAAATGGTGGGTAGAATTTTCTGTAAAACTTTTTATTCTCTGGGTCGATTGATTCGAAAATTGGCACACATACTCTGCAATTAAAATTATGAGACACGTGTATCACAGAATCATCCCCCAACAGAGTCAAATAAGGCTTCGAAAATCCTACTGGGTGATATATCAACACACAGCCCAAACCGCTGGACCTAGAATTGAAATTTTGCACATATATACCTTACACAGTGTAGGTATTCACTAAGGAAGTATTTTTGGAAATTCCACCCCTAAGGGGGTAGGAAGCGGGGTTCGTTTGTTAGAAAAATATTATAAGCTAATAAACTTGAAACTTCACAAATGCTTATCTAAGTAAAGAATAAAGTTTAGAATAAAGTTTTCTTCTAAAGTGGGATTGGGGGTATGAAAGTTTGTATGGAAGAATTTTAACGCGCGGTACGATTAACTTGAAACTCGGTATTTATACTTAAGAGCGTTTACGACGTACGGCATTTCATACAAACTTTCAAGTCCTTGTTTTTCGAAATAAATGAACCGGTTTTAATGAAACTTCATACGCATAAGCAGGATACATAGGTCTAAAAAGTTATAAGTTATTAATTTTTCAAAACTACCTCTCAATAGAGAGTTAAGGGGTGTTAAAGTTTATATGGAAGAATTTTAACGCGCGGTCCGATTAACTCAAAGCTCAGTATTTACATTTAAAACAAAAAATAATGTGTATCAGGGTTTTTCGAAAATTTACCCCTGATGGGGTGAAAAGGGGTAGTCAATTTTACAGGGGAGGATACGGGGGGGAGGGTTACGTGGCTTGATTAACTCGAAATTTGGTATAAATAACCTTTAAGTCAAATAATGGAAATTGGGAGTGAAAATGGGGGATACAGTTTGCATGAAAAACAATATTATTTCGTTGACTAGAAACTTGGCCCGAATTCTTCATCATCATTTTCCTGCCCTAATACCAATTTATTTGGGGTCGGTGCAACATGTTTACTTATGCTTTACTTTACTTTACATATAAATAAATAATAAAGATCTTAATCTATAATATTACCATTTAAAGGGGGTGGAGGGGTTTGTGTTTGTAGGGAAAAATATCTACGAAGACAAAATCGCGAGTGAAGTGCTGATTGTCTGACATCAGAAATTTTGTACAACGGTCACTTTTATAATGTAAGCGAGCTCTATGAAGGGGTTTTTGGAAATTCGCCCTTTAAAGGGGTGAAAAGGAGGGATTTCTATTGTATGAAAAATCTTAATTATTACCTTAAACTTGAAATTTAGCACGAATACATTCTTATATGAATAATAAAGTTTGTCATTATTTAGTTTACTTTTTCAAAACTACCCGTCAAAAGGATTTCAGGGCGTGCTAAAGTTTGTATGGAAGAATTTTAACGCGCGGTCCGGATACCTCGAATAATGGTATTAGTACTTTTGACAAAAATATAGATATAAGTTTTGGGTTTTTGCGAAAATTGACCAGCAAAAGGAGGGTAATTAACTTTTTGGGGAGAATTTCACTGCATGTCTGGATTAAGTCAAAAGTAATCTAAACATTAAATGACGAAAAACATGACTGAAGATTTTTTAAATCAACCCTTTTCGGGGTGAAAAAGGAGGAACAGTTTATATGAAAATTAAATTTTTCCTTTGATCAATAAATTATATAACAAGTCTATAAATTAATCAATAAATCCTTACATATTATAAAACAACGCCCCGCAGCCGCGTGTGTGTCTGAACGCGATAAACTCTAAAACCACCAATAGGATTATCAAACAGTTTTCACCAATGAACGGAGTGATTCATGAGAAAGGTTTAAGTGTATAATTCATTATGGTTTTGTATAAATTGGCTGAAATATGACGATTATCGTAGAAGATGTCGGAAAAAGTCATGCCGACTGGGACCTTTACTGGCGTGCGCCGCGGAAACGTAAGAGAAACAGTAAATTAATGTTGTAAAGTACATCTTAAAAAAATGAACCAACAAAATCCGCAATAGCATATGTCAATCTTCTAAGGATGACCCACAGTAACCATTTTTATCTTTCAGAATTTGATAAAAATTTCATTGTTATTTCCGAAGCTGTTTTGACCGGTATTGTATTAATCATTATCTAATAAAATATGTTATTTAAATTGGGCATTAAATTTTATTTAGATTGACATCATAGCATTTAAATGAATACTTTAAAAGATATCACAGATTTAAAATTACGCGTAACAAAGTAATTATGGTTGACGGCGGCGACGCGCTAGGGCAGGAGTCAATGACCTTTTCTCGGCTATTAGGTATGCGATCACCGCTTCGCTTCCTTTTAATCCCGGTAGTATGTTCCCGTGGGATATTTTCCAACAACCACGCGGGCAAAGCCGGGGCCAAATGCTAGTCGCATGCCTTGCTTTACTAATTTGGCTGTAATTTCTATAAATGACATTCTTTTTTATTATTTTGTTATTTGTTTATAATTGTAGAATATATGTGATATCACGTGAAAATAACTTTGCAAATGTAATTTTAAGGATCCTAAAGAGTGTGTTTATTTCAAAATTCAACTCGAATCTCCAGAATATTATGTGACTTGGGGTGCGGATGGCGTAAAAACAATTGTTTAAAAAAAGGTTTGAGTTTTGAGTTTGGTTGTAGGATTGATCAGAATACTGTAGAGCTGAAATAAGATATGAGAATTCCGGCGAGACGTATGGGAAGCCACTTGAGCTTTGAACAAAATTCAGAAACAACATAACATCACGCCTTGTTTCCCCGAAGGGTTAGGCAGAGGTGTAACCTATTATAGTAACACCCACATTTCGCCAGTTATGTTTAAGTCCCATGTAATAGGGGGCGAGCCTATTGCCATCTACCGGGCACAAATCCAGACTCCAGGCTGCTACTGAGAAATTCCAGATAGAAAAACCCAATAATACTTTGCCCGACCTGGGAATCGAACCCAGGACCTCATGCTCAGCAGTAGCGCTTGCGAACACTAGGCCAACGAGGCAGTCAAAATTCAGAAATGTGATCATATATACGCAGGCATATAAATCTTATGCAGAAGTTTTGAAGTCGCTCAAGTTTATCTAGTTGTGCCTCAATGAGACCGAGATAACTGACAAGAGGCTCTAACTATTATTAATAATAAAAAATACGCCATAGGTATGCTGCTCGATATGACCAAAGCCTATGATAAGGTGCAATTTAATTCAATTTAATTCTATTTGACAAGTTACATGGGATAAGAATACGAGGAAAAGCTCATGAATGGTTTGCATCATTTTTAATAAGGCAAAACTTTACTCTCCTCGGTTTGTCTATAGATACCCACATAAATTGGAAATCCCATATACAGAAAATAAGAGCAAAACTATCAAAATTTTCATACGCCCTACGCGGAATTAAAAAAATAAACTACTAACCTGCAAACTGCCCTTGACACTTACTATGCATATGCCCAGGCATGGCTCAGCTATGAGGTCATGCTGTAGGGTACAGTTTCACAAACCATATTTATTTTACAAAAGAAGTTAATTCGAATAATAACCAAAATAGAACAGACAGCTGCAAACCACACTTCCGAAAACACAAAATACTCACACTTTCCTGTTTATAACCTTAGAATTATGTAAATTTTTCAGAAAACACCCAGATTTTTACACCACTTGCGAAGAAACACAAACAAGACACACTTTCCGACAACAAAAACAAAATAAACATAACCCCAATCCCGATTCAAAGTGCACTCAACCAGCCCTTTACTTATGTCCATAAAAAGTTATAATAAATTGCCAAAGGACATTAGAGAAGTAAACAAAACGAATCTATTAACATAATAATGAAGTACTTTTGAATTTCATAATAATCACCTATACTATTCTTATCCAATACATATAATAAAATAACTAATATACTATCCCTATATACACAAACCTAATAATATTGTATTATACTTATACATAATTATACACCCAATTAAACACATCTAGTGATTTATAATAATATTGAATTGCTTGAATTGCTACTTAGCCCTCTTCCTCTCTCCTAATTTTGCTGTGCCCGACAGGGTCCATATTGATATTTTACTTTGTTTTACCATCTATGTAATACATATGGAATGCAATAAAGAATTGAGTATTGAATATTATTTGCACTAATGACAGCAGAGGCTGTCATTAATGCAAATAATTTTATGTTCAGGCAAATCACTGTCCATTTCAAGGTTGCCTGGAAGAGATCGTAGAAAGCGATAAGGCCACTCATTGTATATTTTGTACTGTTTAATTTATTTTTGTTATGTATTTTGTGGTGTATAATAAAGTATATATAAATAAATAAATTACACTTATGGTACTTTTAATCCCGGTAGTACGTTCCCGTGGAATATTTTCTGACATCCACGCGGGCGAAGCCGCGGGCATAAGCTAGCTAATAATTAAAATAGCGATACTCACTATTTAACGTTCTGTCTTAAGCTGGCTTCCTACGGTGCGTAATTTTGCAGATTATCACGCACAGCCGACGACCACGGACAGCCATACACCGCACACAAGGCTCTTCCAACGGTGCATGTCAGTCTGTGTGGGTCTTGAGATTCAAAGCCAGTTTGTTATTCTAAAATGCCAAGTGGAAGAGAAGCTTGTACCGCACCGTTGAAGTTACCGATCACCGCGGATCGGACGCACCGTGACGGATATGTCTGCGCTACCACGGACGATACTCTTCCCATGGTGTGTCGGTGCGGGCTAGACATCGTCCATCCGCAATATCACGCACCGTGGGAAGCCAGCATTACGTTTTCGTAAAAAACAAAATTAACTTTGCAGTAGAGAAAATTGTGAGTCAGATTGGTCCGACTTACCCTTTCTTTAGCAGATGCAATGGCACGGATACGGAACCTGTTTAATTAAACTTTGTCATCACTCTCCTGCCCTTATCCCAATTTATTTGGGGTCGGCGCACCATGTCTTTTACTTCAATACTTCTCTATTAGTCGTCATCTCGGTAGTCACACCCTTTATAGCCATACCATCTTTCATACAGTCCATCATCGTTTCTTTGGTTTTCCCCTACTTTTATTGCCATCCACATACATACTCAAAACTTTCCTTACGACATTTTTCCCATTCCACTAGGTTCCTAATTCCTTTTATTTCGTGGTAAGAACATTAATTTATGTTTTACAGATAATAATCATTATCAAATCAAAATCAGATAAGCAATTTCACTCATAATAACATTTTAAATCGCATGTAAGGAAGTTTTATTTTTGGTATTATGAGGATCTTTATTTTTAAATACCTATCCAATTAACATGGAAAACATCTTAATATACCATTTATCACGTAACGACAAATAGACATTTTAGAAGGCACAGCAGTTACCCATATCAAATTAATTTGTCAATAAACGAAGATGTGGAAAGGAGAGTAAATGCGGGAAATAAAGTGAATGGTGCTATACATGCAGTTGTGACCAACCAGTTAATGTCCAAAAAGGCCCGACTGGCTGTTCACAATGGTGTGCTGGTGCCTACGCTTATGTATGGAAGTGAATGTTGGGTATGGCAAAAGAAGCATGAAAGTAGAATAAATGCTGTGGAAATAATAATAATAATAATGTCGAATTAATTCATTTGAATTTTTTTCTCTCCATATTTTTTCTAGTATTTTTTCTCATTTTAAAACAACAATGCCATCATAATTTATTGTATGTACATTATTTATCTATGATGACTCCAAAAGTGGCATCAAAACAAACCAACAGTGT
This sequence comes from Fissipunctia ypsillon, assembly GCA_947568875.1. Classification (NCBI taxonomy): domain Eukaryota; kingdom Metazoa; phylum Arthropoda; class Insecta; order Lepidoptera; family Noctuidae; genus Fissipunctia; species Fissipunctia ypsillon. The sequence goes on from OX387655.1 coordinate 5,367,383, forward strand.
ACTAGGATGCGAGAAGAAACTACTATGATGACAAGGAGAGAACTTTACTAACAAGAAATGCTGACTCGAAGCCGGGCAATATTGAAAACGAAGACACACCCACCATCTCCGGACTCGTCGCTCAGCTCCGCCTCACAGCCACCGGTACGCGCCACAATCGTGAGCGCCGTGTCACCGGGTGCTGCAGCTGCGTCGAGCTCGAGCGACGAGTTTTTCTCCCCACTGTCGTCACCAACACCACCACGACGGCGAGGAAGAAGACGGCCACCAGCGGGCTTGGGACCTCGAGGCCAACAGGCCCCGAACAGGGTCCCCGCTGCCGGTGGAAATGTGTCGCGCATGCGATGGACCCAGTCCATTAATGAAAATGTGATGCGCGCATATTATAGGGCTACAGAGGGAGGAATTAACCTTACAGCGTACCGTGGACGGATGCTCTCTCTTTTTCAGGTGCTTGAACCTGCCGTCAACGTCTCGGCCCAACGATTGTCGGATCAGGTGCGCGTCATTCAACACAACCATAGATTGGATAACGCTACACTTGATCGGCTGCGCTCGGAAATGCAGAGTAGCTCTGCTAGTAACCCTCCCCCATCCCAGAATGTTATGCAAGCGTCTGTGGAAGTTCCACTGCGGACAAACCCGCATGATGAGGAGGAGGACGCCAGAGCTATATCTGCAGATAACCTGTGTAATGTGGAATTAAGGAGTGCTCTGGAGGATGCGATCCGTGAGTACCGATTCACGTCACCCGACCTTAGACCACGGCTACCACGTTTGCCCATGAATAAAAAAAAACAGAGCACTGGTGTGTGCCCTGGATGCGCTGTTACCAAATTTTATTGAAAGCAGCGCAGATCTTTGCGATACACACTCCATCTTGTATTGCACGGCTGTTGCGGCATGCCGTATAGCTCGTGTCAAATTCCCAAACACTGACCGAGCTATACGGCCGAAACCCGCCGCACCAGCCTGGCAGTGCAGGATTGAGCGTCGTATTAATGAGGCCAGGGTACTCATCGGGAAGCTCACCTGCTTCAGGGAGGGCAATACACGCCCAAGGGTGATGCGCTTTGTGAGACGGGCGTTCTCGGGAACTAGTATTAGTCCCCGTGAATATGTGTCCCGTGTCACAGAGCGCATCGACTTCCTGAAGCAGAAAGTTTATGCATGGGCAAACCGTATTCGCCGGTAGAGGCGAAGAGTGGATCGGTACACTCAGAACCGCATGTTCCAGAGTGATGAAAGGTGGGTATACAGAGCATGGGAGCGGCCCATTCCTACTCAAGGTGTGACTGACGTGCGTCTACCGGATAATGAGGCCATGAGTGCTTTTTGGCGCAGCATTTGGTCGGTGCCCGTCAGTCACACTGAAGGTGATTGGATGCGTGTTGTTGAGCAAGCGTGTGATTCAATACCAGACATGGAGCCTGTTACAATCAGCCCTCTGGACGTAGCCCGTGCAGTCCGCCCGTTACCTAACTGGAAATCTCCAGGACCGGACGGACTGCACAATTTCTGGATTAAATGGCTACAAAGGTCACACGCCTGCTTAACCTCGCAATTCCAGTCATCTGTAGAGACTGGGTCGCTGCCACTGTTCTTTACGACAGGAGTTACCCACTTGCTCCATAAATCGAGTAGTATTGCGGAACCTAAAAACTATAGACCAATTACATGTTTACCGACGGTCTATAAAAAGTTCTTACGTCCATTCTTAGAGCAAAAATAGCACACCACATCGATAGTGGCTCAATTATGTCTGTGTCTCAGAATGGGTGTAGGAACGGGTCTCGCGGTACTAAGGAGCTGCTCCTTATAGACATGACCATAAGCCAACAGGTTCGTAGATTCCGGAAGGATCTGTCGACATGTTGGATAGATTATAAGAAGGCCTATGACTCGGTGCCACATACATGGCTCATTAAGGTGCTGGAGTTGTACAAAATAGACGCAACTCTACGCGCCTTCTTGATGTCATGTATGGGGCAGTGGAGGACGGTCCTTCTCCATCCAGGATGTCGACAGATCCGGGGGACCAATGAACCAATCAGGATTGAGCGGGGAATATTTCAGGGCGATAGTTTGAGTCCACTTTGGTTTTGCTTAGCTTTGAATACCCTAAGCACACTGCTGGAGGACTCAGGTGTAGGCTATAGGTTGAGAAGAGGTCAGGTGATATCTCACCTCCTTTATATGGATGACTTGAAACTCTTTGCCCCCAACAATTTGCGACTGATGAAGCTACTGAAGATAACAGAAACCTTCAGTAGCGCCATCAGGATGGAATTTGGTGTGGACAAATGTGCAGTCATGCATGTAAAGCGAGGGGGGATTATGGAATCCGTGGGTACCCAACTCTCGGATCCCATACACCTTAGATCCCTCTCATCAACCGAAACCTACAAGTATTTGGGTATGTCGGAAGCGTTGGGCATCAATGTTACTGACATGAAGCAATCGTTGAAGGAGCGCTTCTTTGGCCGCCTGTACAAAGTATTTAATAGTCTTCTATCAGGCGGAAACAAGGTGCGTGCCTTCAACGGTTGGGTCATGCCAGTTTTGATGTACTCTTTCGGCATACTCAAATGGACTCAGACCGAACTCGACGCCCTGGATAGGAGGGTCCGTACGCTGCTGACTGCATATCGAATGCATCACCCACGGTCATCGGTGATGAGACTGTATATCCCGCGAAAGTGTGGAGGTCGAGGCTTTTTAAACGCTAAGACCCTTCACAACCGCGAGATATGCAGTCTCAGGGAATATTTCCTAGAAGCCGACGTGGGGATGCATCGAGATGTGGTCGCGGTGGACAAGGGCCTCACCCCACTCTCCTTGGCGAAAGAGAACTGGCGCAAACCTGCAGTACTTGATACTAAAGATCGTAAGGAAGTATGGCAAGGCAAAGAGCTTCACGGACGCTTTTTCCGGGCCCTCCATGGGCCTGATGTAGACTTTTTGGCGTCTGTATCCTGGCTACGTTTCGGTGACCTCTTCGGGGAAACGGAAGGTTTTGTCTGTGCGATTATGGATGAAGTTATCATGACGAATAATTACCGGAAATATATTGTCAAGGACGGTACGGTTGACATCTGTCGGGCATGCCACCGCCCCGGTGAATCAATCCGACATATTATTTCCGGTTGTTCTCGCCTTGCTAACGGTGAGTACTTGCACAGACACAATCTAGTGGCTAGGATTATCCACCAGCAACTTGCCTTGCAGTACAACCTTGTGGAGCTCGAAGTACCATACTACAGGTATGTGCCCGACCCAGTTCTCGAGAATGGTCATGCCACATTGTACTGGGATCGATCTATCATCACTGACAGGACTATTGTAGCCAATAAGCCTGATATTGTGGTGATAGATCGACGAGAGCGCCGTGCAATGATTGTTGATATCGCTGTCCCTCATGACGAGAATCTCGTGAAAGCTGAGAAAGATAAAAAAATCAAGTATCTTGACTTAGCACACGAGGTTGTCGACATGTGGGACGTGGACTCTGCAATCATTGTACCAATAATCGTTACGGTTAATGGCCTAATAGCGGAGAGCCTCGACCAACACCTCAGGAGGCTCTCATTGCGCGGCTGGGTCAAGGGCTTGATCCAGAAAGCAGTACTCCTGGACACGGCACGCATAGTGAGGAAGTTCCTCTCTCTAGAGCCCTGACCACCGGCACCTTGGACCCTGTTCCTGATGCCGATGGGCCACTATTTTTATATTTTTAAATGTTTTTTTTTGTTTTTATAAAAATATTTAAAAATTTAAATAATATGTATAGAAAATGAAATAAAAAAAAATAATAATATCTCGACTTAGCGCACGAGGTTGTTGACATGTGGAATGTGAGCTCGGCTGCCATTGTGCCGATTGTCGTAACGGCCAATGGCCTGATGGCTGACAGCCTCGACCAACATCTCTCGAGGCTCTCGTTAGGCGGCTGGATCAAGGGCCGGATTCAGAAGGCAGTTCTTCTTGATACGGCTCGCATTGTGAGGAGGTTCCTGTCTCTGCAGCCCTAACCGCCGGTAGCTTGGACCCTGCTCCCGATACCGGTGGAACTCTATTTTTTATATTTTTAAATGTTTTTTATATCTTTTTATTTTAAGAAATATTAAAAAATGTAAATAATAAGATAGAAAAATTAATAAACGAAATAATAATAATATCGTTTATTTATAAAAATGGTGCAGATTTACAATAACATAACTTAAAGATTTTATAGAGGACACAGTTGCTCATTTGCCTGAACTAGGTAGAACCTGTGTTTCAGGCTAGAACTGTGCTTAGAATTTTAAAATATAAAATTAACAGCGGAGTAGACTAATTAAAAAAAAACTAAAATTAACTTAACTAACATGTTTTATTTACAGACAACGAGTAAATCCTCTGTCTCACTGTATGATATACTAAGTAAAAATTGCAAAATAATCTTTTTACAGTCAAAATGATTTAATTTATAGATACTTAATTTTCTATTCAATTTATTGTACAGAAATGGGCCTAAAAATGTATAAAATCTGTTTACAAAAACATATGTAGAGGTTTCATTTGACTCACATACAATATCATTCCGTCTGTTATTAGTACTTTCAGTGTTATAGGAGAGCTTGGTGTGCTGTTTTAATACCTAGTGCGTTATGAAAAGCTGGCGAACAGTCAACACCTTACAGGATCTGTATAGCAGATCTGTAGAATAGAGAAAGGGATGGAAGTTTGCTACTTTTAAAATTGCTCTCTGTGCTCTTTCAAGAGGCAGTAAGTAAGTTTTTAGTGCTCCACCCCATGAAGTAATACAGTACTGTATTACAGATTGACGTAAGGCTAAGTAAACTTGTGACATTAGTTTTTTATCTGCAATTGCTCGCAATTTTTTAAAAACAAAAATTAACCTGCGCACTCTTGTAACCAAACTGTCAATATGTGGTCTAAAAGAGAGCGACTCGTCAATTAGAACCCCGAGATATTTTATGCTACATGTTTTGAGGATAAAAGGACACTTACATATGCTGACTGAGCGGATTCCATAGTGATGGGCATACAGATGGGAGTTAGTAATATTAAATTGCGGTTTTCGGATGGAGAAATGAATATATTTTGTCTTGTCGGCATTTAATGTTAGTAAGTTGCTTTGAAGCCAATTAGACACAGTATTGAAACCTATTTGAGCATATTCGTACAATTCGCTATTTGTTTTAGCGGTGAATATTAACGCCGTATCATCTGCATACGATATAATTTTGCCTTGATTAATATTTAAACTACACAAATCGTTAATATAAATCAGGAAAAGGGTGGGGCCCAAAATACTTCCCTGGGGAACACCAAAACCCGTGTTTTTTTGCTCGTCGCTAATAATATTGTCAATTCTAACACATTGATAACGATCGCCTAAGTAGTCAGCAAAAAGCTTCAGCGGCGTTCCCCGTATTCCTAAGGCCTCTAATTTGTACAAAAGCGTAGAAACGGAGACTGTATCAAAAGCCTTCGCCAGATCAAGGAAGATCCCCAGGGTCTGGTTTCCTTTACCAAGTTCTTCTGAGACATAATCTGTTAGACTGTGCACTGCATCGGCTATGGATAATTTGGCTCTAAAACCAAATTGCGCAGATGATTAAAATTGATTTTTCTCTAGATAGTTAACTAGCCTACTGTTTATAATTTTTTCCAGTATTATAGATATAGAGGGGAGTATTGCTATTGGCCGATAATTGTTAACTAGGTCTTTGTTTCCGGATTTGAAAATAGGGATTACTATTGCTTTTTTAAGCATCTAGGGAAAATGCCTTCAGAAAGACACATACGAAAAATATGTGTTAAGGGAGGTACCAGGATATGCTTAAAGAGTTTAAGAGTCTTATTGCTAATGTTATCCCATCCAACAGCACAGTCATCTTTTAGTCCACAGACTATTCGGGTAATTTCGTCTTCGTCGGTATCTAGCAAGGCAAAAGATTTCAGGGAACGCCTAATTTCATATTTTTGGGAAGAAGGATGAACCGAGTCTGGTTTTGGAATCTGCTCAGCAAGAGTTTTCCCAACATTTACGAAAAAATTATTCACTTCGTTAGCTGACAGGATAGGAGAAGGGTTAGAAAGTAGTAAACTCGAATTTGATTCGCGCTGTTTAGACATATAGGTGACGTTTTTGATATGTTTCCAAAGTTGCTTGCTATTGTTTCCCGCTCTGTTTAATTCATTTTTATCGTCATTTCTCTTTAAATCCTTTAGGAGGTTGTTACAAAAATTCCTGTACCTGGTATAGGTGACTTTAGTGACGAGATTATTTGGGTCCCTCCTATATCTTTGATGTAGTTTATCTCTCTGTCTTATGCACCGAATTAGGCCAGGAGTAATCCAAGGTTTAATATTATAATTTTTCTTGTTTACTGTAATAACGGTCGTGTTGCGTACTATAGCTGATTGAACATGTTTTATTAAGTACGATAAAGCAAAATTAGCGTCAGGTGCATTGAAAACTGGGCTAAAATCAATATTGCATAAATCATATTCGAGTTTGTTTGTGTTTAGTTGCGTTTTGGTCTGTGGGCGATTTTGCTTAGGAAGCGTTAAGTTAAGGGTCAGTAAAACTGCGTGATGGTCAGTAATTGCTGAGTTAGTAACAATCGTAATATACGAAAAACTGGATTTGATTATCATATGATCGAGGCAGGAACCGCTTTGATGAGTAGGCAGTGTATGTGCGGACAGAAAACCATGGAATAAGCAGATATTAAGATAGTCTTGGATTCCTGCGTTGCAGTTATCAGAGTTAATGTTTATGTTTATATCTCCTGTTAGTATAACATTTTTAAAAGTGCCTACTGTTTGAAAAATTTGGTTTAAAGAAGCATGAAACGCATCCAAGTTTCTAGCAGAGGGGGATATAGCAATTATTGCTGCGGTTGTACCAATTTTTATAATTAAGCAATTACTCTTACAGTCGCGTAGATTAGGTTCCTCGACTGTGACCATTAAATAATCTTTTGAATAGACAACCACACCATCATTTTGATTGTTGTTGATTCTGGTAAATGATACGTTGTACCCCGGTATTACTGGTAGATTATCCTGGCGATTAGATAACCAGCACTCGGTTAGTATTATTATATCACAATCAAAGTTAAGTCTATGAAGAAAAATGTTAAAGCTATCCATGTTCTTATAAATACTACGAATGTTTTGGGTTAGTATGGTTAGTGACTTTTGATACACGGAAAGATATTGTCTGCAGTTCTCAACTGTACATGACTTTGAAACAGTTTGGAAGCTATTATCTATGTCCGTAATTAAGGTACTATCCATAGTATAATAAAAATGTAAATAAAAAGTATAGTCTAAAATAAAAACAGGTACGTGGCGCTCTTAGGCGCCTTCATAATCGATTGAGTTGATGTACCTGTTTTCGGCAGACTTTTTAGCTGGACAATCTAGATCTCCCGTTTTGTGGCTCGCTGGTTTTTTGAAGCGCAGACATGTTGCACATTTTGGCGCTTCGGCTTTCTTTGTGCAGTCTTGAATGGCGTGCCCTTCTTCACCGCAATGACCACACGTAGGGGCAGTGACTTTGCAGAACTTGGCTGCGTGGCCGTACTGCTGGCACTTGTAACATCTGGTTACTAGAGTGAAGTCACGTACTGGGCAGGACGTCCAATTAATAAATAGTCGTTCCTGGGTGATCAGGGCCTTGCGAATGACGGCTGGAACTTCTAGTACATAATTGCAGTTTTCACTATCTTTTCTCCCAGATTTGTGGCTTAGTTTAATTGAGGTCATAAATGTATCTCGGGACATAGTCGGCAGTTTGTCAGCTAAATTTTGTTCATAGAGACATTTAAAGACCTCATTTTCAGCCATTACTGCGGGTACTCCAACTACTACAATGCGAGGCTTTTTTTTTTTTTTTTTTTTTGTGGATGGGAAATCATCAAATGACTTCTCCCGCTCTGGGCGGAGCGGGAGGGCGTGTCAGACTTTTACTGACTAAAACCCACCCGTGTTCCTTCTGTTGCCTGTGCCGGGGCCACGGTAACTCTTTCGAACATCCCGCAACCCTAGCTGGCATCGGCCCTAGCGGACTCCGTCAATAGTGCTGACATCTCTTTGAGGCGCGCGTGGAACACGACGCGCCGTCGACTCGGGCCTGGTCCTTACCGGACGGCGAGCTACCCATTGCTCGCCGTCCGCAAGCCCGCGCCTACGGTGGCCGGGAATCGGCTGCCGATTCCCGACGCCCAGGGCGTCTCCTGCGGCGACTAGGGGCGTGAGGGTGCAAAGCTTGCCTCTTCCTCACGCGTCCCGCCTCCTCCTTCACGAGCATTACTGCTTCGCAGAAGGAGGTAATGGCTTCCCATGCACTCTCGCTCCGTACCATGGCCTGGACCAGGGCCGGACGCGAGAGATCGCCGCCGCCGATCGCTTCCGCGAGGACACGGCGGTGCTCCGCCCAAGCCGGGCAGACCTCCACCGTATGCTCCACCGTGTCCTCCGGGCGATCCACACAGTGGTGACACCCGGGCGTTTCCTCCCGCCTTATCCGGAACAGGTACCTCCCGAAGCACCCGTGTCCGGTGAGGACCTGCGTCAGGCGGACAATGCGAGGCTTGCGCTTACGGGGTTCGTCGACAGTAAGCTCTGACGAAGCAGTTTGGACTGTTTGCTTTAGCTTGTCCAGGTCATCTTTAGTCTTCGTGCTGATAATGAGATCTCCTTTTCCGATTTTGCGCACGCCTCGTACTTTCAGCTTCATTTCACCTGGGCATATGATGTTTTGGACCATGTTCCTAGTTTGGTCACTAGTCTTTGAGTTGTCACATGGGAAAATTGCCACGGAGCTAAGTTGTTTCGGACGTACAAAATTGCTGGATCCCTTCTTCACCATATCGGCAAAAGATGTATCACTCCTCCCAGCTCCTTGCTTCGTACAGGACTCCTGAATGGTGCGGTTCATCTCTGTAAGACAGTCCGCTAGGTCACGAGCTTTAGTCATGGTTTTAAGGGCGGTATGGGTTTGTATGGCACTTGATTTCAGCGACTGGTATCGCACGGCCATTTGAGAAACTCCGTGTCCAACTTTTCGGCAAAGGTTGCTGATTTTTAACTTCTGGTCCGAATTGAGTTTTCCATCATTAGCACTACCACAGATCTCATTCAAGCATTGTTCAATGGACCCCAACCAGTTCTGGATTTCCGGAGTGGGAATAGGTTGTGCTGAGTCAACAGCCTCTTCTTGGTTCTGCTTGGGTTGTTGAGGTGGTCTTGGAGTTGGTGTAGATGGAGGGCTGCGCGGTGTCATCCCGCTCCGTAGAAAAGGGCTGCCGTCCATACTTCAGATTATAAAATTGTATATAATTATGATTAATTATGATCTAGTCAGATCATCATTCACATCACTTGATTTATAAAACACGCTAGTACACTGTAAAACTGGGTCAGTATTTATGCAAGTGTTAATTTATTTATTTTAATGCATTGATGTGCACGTCTGCATGCGTTGACCGATCGATACATTCCAAGGAAATGCGTTCCTTGCGAAGCATGTGTGGTGTGACTATAAATGATAGACTGAGAAATGATGTGATAAGGCAACGGTGCGGTTTAAAAGAAGATGTAGTGACAAAAATTGAAAAGAGTATGCTTAGATGATTTGGTCATGTTGAGAGGATGAATGAAAGTCGACTAACAAAAGGTATTTACACGGCAGATGTGAGTGGAAACGCCGGAAGGGGACGCCCTAGGAAGACATATAGTGATCTTATTGGTGATGTTCTTCAGAAAGGTCAGGTGCGTAGTACTCGCAACCAGCGTGCGTGTATGACCAGATGTATGAATGTAAACGAGGCAAAAGGAGTATGTAAGGATCGTAGCAGTGGCGTTCTGTAGTTTCTGCCTACCCCCATGGGAAGAAGGAGTGAGTTTATGTATGTATATATCATCACACAGCTGGACACAGGCGGGGTAATGGCGTAACACACACTTACAATAACAATGCCGTTCATTTTGACAGTTTAACAACATTAATTGCTTCATTTATGTTGTTGGGCAGAAGAATTTGAAACATAATGACGCAATGGATGTGCAGTTTCCTTCAAAACTTCCGGTTTGTGATTGAAAGTGTGTTACGCAAGTAGAACGCAGATCAGCATCGCCTCGCCTCATCCGCTCGCCGTCCGCTAGGCGTCAACCCAACGTAGGAACATAACCGTGGTGCCGTTGCGTAATAGCCGTATTGACAGCCGTCGTCATAGCAAACTATTTCTTTATTTTGTCCGTAAAGTCAAACATCACACGGTGCCGTCATTTTTATGACGATCGGCATTGTGCCCTTTATGTAACTTCCACTGCTGTCTTTGAAAATTCAAGGACTTTAGGTATATAAACCGCTTTTTATGTTACTGATAAAAAAACCCGCGACACAAACAAAAACATCTAAAAAGTAAAAAATAATATGTATTGGCCCTTTAAGTTAAATATAAGTTGTAGGTAACATTTTGATCCAAGCGTCTCGTCGCGTCGCAGAGTAAGCAAACTGAAGTGGCAGTGGGCTGGCCATGTTTGTCGCAGGACCGATGGCTGGTGGAGCAGACGAGTCCTGGAGTGGAGACCGTGTATCGGCAAGCGTAGTGTGGGACGCCCCCCAACTAGATGGACCAACGACCTTAAGAAGTTGGCTGAGACAGACTGGATGCGGAAGGCGGAGGACAGGGTGTTGTGGCGCAGACTGGGAGAGGCCTATGTCCAGGAGTGGACTGCGATAGTTTGAGTTGAGTCGTCGCGTCGGGTGATGGCTAATGAAAATAAAATTTAAAAAATAAAATTTAATATAACTTGTAGGTAATATTTTGTATTACTATTGTATAATACATTTAGCATGTTTGGCGTATTAATTGGCCGTCCTCCGACACGACGACGACGCTTGAATCAAAATATTACCTGCAAGTTATATTAAATTAAACAGCCGATCTATTCTGTAAACATCACACGGTGAGCACTTAGGTGAAGTGAGCTCAATCCCTATTAGAGTAAGGTGGGATGACAGTTCACATCACGCTCACTTCACCTAAATTTTCACGGTGGGATCTTTCCAGAATAGCACCACAGGCCAATACATACGAGTATTATATTTTACTTTTTAGATGTTTTTGTTTGTGTCGGGGGTTTTAAATTTTTAATTTAACTGTTATTTCCTGTTTTTAAAACATTAAATATTACTAGTAGACACGCTACAATCGACACGTGCCTCGCCGAAATCTGCGCAGCTGTAGCTATTTTCGCCACAGTGTAGCTAGTTACTAATTTATCCTCATTTCTCTTTCCTTCTCCATCATCAGATTCTGATCACCATCTACATATAATCTATTCATTGAGACCATTCCAATGAGCCCAAACCCGACACCTCTGCCGTAAGTTGGTGAGGGAGTTGGGTATCCTGCAAATTTCAGGTGATGCTACAGCATAAGTTCAAGGTCACTGTGTTCTTCTAATTTAATATGATTGAAGTAACAGAATACCAAATTTCGAATCGATCAGACCTGTGGAAGATGGTCACATCCATTCATCAACTAGAAAAGCTGATAATCTTCAAACGGCTGAACCGATTTTCTAGAATCATAGCTAAGAACACAGTGACCTCTCTCGATCAAGTCACTTTTCAAACAAAAAAGTAATAATCAAAATCGGTTCAGCCATTTGGGAGCTACGATGGCGCAGACAGACACATAGATACACAAATTCACACGTTAAACCTATAACACCCCTGTTTCAGACGGGGGTTAAAAATAACGTGTATTTTCATTTCCTGAAGAGGACGTCGCTTATCTTTTAGTACCAAAAATGTTCATTTTAAATCTTTATCTGACTATCGTTTCAAACTTTTGTTAAAATGAATTAATAGATAAATATCTCCTGATTAACCTAATCTCGATCACTGCACTAAACTTGTATCACATTCATCTAAAGCATAAAACTAAAAAAGAGAAAAAAAAATCTAATAAAGAGTACTTTATCTATCTATCTAATAAAATTACTATTACGACAGGAACATGGTATCATAGTCTCAGTAGATAACTATCAAAGTAGTCCTATTAATAATGTGCATTAATTTTATTAATGTGCTTTTGTCATGCGGAAAAGTAGTGTAAGTTCAAAGGAAATCATGTTGCTGGGAGCTCTTCTTTCATAAACCTTTTTCTTTCTTTCAATATTATGATACATCCCTACTGCGATTCTAGGTTTCATTACATGATATTATTATAAATAGTTTATTCACATTGTACAGGGGTCGATCTTTCGATACAGAATTACAGATAGCCCTGACTGTAGCTTGGACGCAGTTCCCTATATTGGTGGGGCAAGTAATACAATATTATTATTATTTTTAATATAAATACATAAGTTCTATAATTATAAATATTTTACATAACAACTTTTAGTTAGGATATAATTTTGTTATTTCAAAAGTTCTTAATTTTTCAAACATTTTCTTTTAGCCTCTAATCCGCATGTAAGCATCATGTGCGTATCCGCAGGTCAGCAGCAAAAGTCGGCTGCTACTTTTGCACATAATTTAAATTGAAATAAAATGATTCGCTTTATGGTATTTCTTACTTATAATGTAATACATATTATGTGGTTACCTAATTACGGAGTTAATATTCTTTTATTTTACTCTTGTTCCAATTTTAATGAAATATTTCGCTCAATATTTAAGATTTAGGAAACTGAAGTGTTAATCGACTTTTGTTGCTGACATCATGGTCATCGTCATCAGACCTGAACTATTGCTGCATTCAGTCAATAGCCATGACTCGGTTTGTTTATTATTATTAATTTAATCGTAATGGCAATTTAGACTACTTACCTATATCGTTTACCCCACCTATAACTGCTCGGAAAGTACCTCATTACTTTTTAAAAAAATATTTAAAAAAAAAACAAAAACCGACTTCAAAAACCTAATAAACACTAAAAACTTAAAAATAATATTAAATTGAATAACTACATATAATCAAGAATTATTAACCTAAATAACCTTACCTAACTTTAATCTACACTATATTTTACAATTTAACAGTTTTTGGAGTCGGTGCCAAGCCAAGTGTATCTATCTAATAGGGCCATAAAATATTTTCCCTTAATTTTTGTTATTACAATAGTTTACGAGAGTAAATTAATATCATATTACTGATATTTACTGGTACTTACTGATATTTTTACAAAGCTGTTAAAAGTTTTAGTCAGCGCTCGATAGTTGGCGTTGTACCGTATTCTGAATCGCGATATGGTTTCGTTACCGAGAAACCTATGAAGATCAAATTATATTACTATCGAGCAATCCAGCATATCCATTTGCTGTCCTCTCCCAGCGACGCCCTAAGCCGAGGTCCGTACCCCACAGGGGGTGCCCTTAGCGTGTAGTCGCTTAGTTTTTAGTTTTATGCCTGGCTGGAGGCCTTAATTTATTGAGACATCCACAGGAAAGCTCGGTTAAGCAGTCGACAACCTCCTATAGGTTGAACTGCGAGATGCCATTCCCCAAAAACAACTATCGAGTTTCACATTTCGTCCGCAAGAGCGCGCCACTATCCGAACAAAAACAACTTCATCTTCTTCTGTTGATATTCTGTTTTGTGTTGTAATTTTTTTTCAGTTTGTTTTGTTGAGTCTGTTAATTTTTTTTGCAGCTATAATACCTTTTTTAGGTTAATATTTTGACTCCAAAAACTGTTAAATTGTAAAATATAGTGTAGATTAAAGTTAGGTAAGGTTATTTAGGTTAATAATTCTTGATTATATGTAGTTATTCAATTTAATATTATTTTTAAGTTTTTAGTGTTTATTAGGTTTTTGAAGTCGGTTTTTGTTTTTTTTTTAAATAATTTTATTTTCTAGTTTTTAGTTTAAGTTTGTACATAATTCACAGTTTTCAAGTTTCTTTTCCAATTTTTAATAGAAAGAAAATTCATTATGTTTAATATGGGTAGGCCTACTAAACGCGCTGCTCAAATGAGACAGCGCCGTTTGGAAGAAAGTACCGACAAAGGGGAAGAACGTTTAAAGAAAAGTAGGGAAAGAAATACTAGAAACATTTCAAATGGGAGTGATGAGCAGCGAGCGTATAGACTTTCTCAGAAGAGAGCAAACACGAAATTATCAAGGCAAGTCCAGAAAGTCATGCTCAGCGGCTCAGTTTGATTCGTGAACGATTATCAAACGAGGCTCAAGAGCAACGTGCTCATCGTTTCGGTTTAATTCATGAACGCTTGTCTCACGAGACCGAGGAGCAACGTTCTCATCGTCTCGGTTTGATTCAGGAGCGCTTATCAAACGAAACCGAGGAGCAAAGTTCCCGCCGTCTTCACGTGAAATACGAGCGTCTATCCAATGAATCTGCCGAATACAGAGCGACTCGATTAGATATTATGCGACAAGCTAGTCGTAATCGTAGGGAGGTATCATCAGTAAATGGTTTTGAACAGGCTATTAACATTTTCGCTGACTTGCCATGTGCTATTTGTTATAAAGCTTTGTATCCACCACAACGCTGTAATTTACGTACTGCTATGTACAGTACGTTAATACCCGAAGAATTGGTGCGTCTGGGTAAAATCGTAACATGCTCTCGCTGTCAAAATAATATAAGGAAACGAAAAATTCCACCAGCAGCTTTCTGGAATAAAATGACAGTCGCGACTATACCTCAGGAGCTAGCTAATTTGACAAAATTGGAAGAATGATTTTTATGCCGTGTTGTGCCGTTTCTTAAAATAATGAAGCTACAAAACCGTTTCTCTCAAGATTCGTGCAAGGGACAAGTTACTTTATTTGCAAAAGACGTTGTCGAAATCGCTGAACAACTGCCACTTATGCCAAACCAAATAGGACTAGTTTTGATTGTGGAAAGTCTCGAGAACCTGCAACGATCCCAAGAGTTTATTGTGGATATGAACAGATTGTATCAAGCTCTAACCTGGTTAATGTCACACAATGTACTCTATAGAGATATTAGACCCCATTTCGAGAATGTTATTGACTTCTCTGAAATTGTACAAATTTGTGAAGAGCCTACAAGTAATGGTGAGTCTATGGAGTTACAATCTACTCCTCAAAACAACTACGTGAATATAAATGAAGACATTTCCATACTACACGGATCGTTTCATCAAGCCGATTTAAGATTTGATTTGCAATCTCGGGGTAAACAATGCACTGCTGTAGCACCTGTAGCATGTGCAGCGTTTTGTACAGACGAGGCAAGTCAATGGTCAAATTGATTTTATAGTAATCCTCGGAGACAAACTCTACCGTGAGTCCATTGCTTCCAGACTAGACCCCGCAATAGGAGAAGTTAACCCTGAATATCTTGCCGCGAGTGATCTTGCTCGTCAAATATTATACAACAGAAAGAAAATTAATACCTCAGTTTCTGACACCAATTATAATGGTCATTTAGACACAGATCAGAGTCTTGAAGGGTTCCCTAACCTAAAAAATGCTTTTAAATTGTTTTTCAGAGAAAATTGTTGCGGACTGCTTACCGCAAATTCTATGACTGTGGCTGTATATCATAACGCTGAAACGGATGCTTATAGATATTGGCTGTTTGATTCACATGCACGTGGGCCTAAGGGAGTTAAAGCTCCAAGACGTGGTGCTGCCTGTTGCATTAAATTTAAAAATGTAGATGAATTACATGGCATACTACGACGAAATTTGTTTACACCGACGACTAAAGTGACGGTCCAGGATAATATCTTTCTCAATGTGTACTCATTAACTGCTTTGGTTATAACACCAGAGAATGAGGCCGCAAATAAGCTTTTAAATCGACCCCATGATGAGAGAGCTTTAACAGAAATGGCCCGGTGCGTAATCTTTCCAACAACTAGGTTGGTTTTAAGAATATTTTATGACTAGCTTTCCGCCCCGCAGTCACCCGCGGAAACTTCGTTTTCCCGTTATTTCCTATCCCGTTGGTATTTCGTTAAATCCTGACTTAGTGTGTTTTATATGGAATGCCCATGCCAAGTCGATTTCACTTTTTTGTTATTATTCATTTTATTTTTCTTAATTTTTAA
Organism: Fissipunctia ypsillon; assembly: GCA_947568875.1. NCBI lineage: Eukaryota > Metazoa > Arthropoda > Insecta > Lepidoptera > Noctuidae > Fissipunctia > Fissipunctia ypsillon. The sequence goes on from OX387655.1 coordinate 5,383,468, forward strand.
TGTCGTAGATGGACAAGGAATACAATTATTTATTTATTTATTTAAACTTTTCACACTTAAAAAAGTACAAAGGCGGACTTAATGCCTTAGGCATTCTCTACCAGTCAACCAAGGGTGGTGAAGAGATTAGATGGCAGGTGCTCTGTTAGAAATGGAACAATTTGTACATAAATAAGTCATAAACTTATAATACACATACATACATATTTACTATAATATATACCTATATTATATACATATATTATATACAAATTCAAGAGAGAGAGGTTTTGAGATGACTCTACGCTATTTATTTTGAAAATAACTCCGCAATCTCCGCTTAAATGCATACCGACTGGTGGCCATCCTGATGTCAAGAGGTAGCGCATTCCAAAGAAGAATGGACTGAAAATGAAAGGAAGAATGAACAAAGTCAGAAGTATGAGAAGGACAGAGTAGGAGAAGATTGTTAGAAGAACGAATATATATTATATACATACACAACACATCTACAACTGTAAAAAAATGTAGATGTAACAATGATAAATTACACCTTTACTGTATTATTGTTACAATTTAAAAGCGCCCTTAAAAGCGAACTGGCGTAATGTTATGTTATGGTATGGCGTAAACTATGCATACACAAACAATCGCAACAATCGCGAGACATGTGCTGTCGTTTTTTGAAGATTTCTATCGTCTGTGGTTAGTCCATCACCTCCTGACCTGATCATCACGAGACCAAAATGGCAAACGCCCTTTCAAACATCAAAAAAATAATTTACTAAATCAGTCGATGCCTACTCCTTACTGTTAAGGAGTTGTACCTTCCATCATCAGCTCAGCTACATGAGATGATGATTACCATACGCAAGTACTTAAATTACTTCATAAGATTTGCGAAAAACGATGTGTGGGCCCATAAAATTTGAGGGTTGCCCTTGATTTCTCCAGGATCCAATCATTAGATCCTGTTTTGGTGACTATGGGACCATTTCAGAAGTATCTCCTTTCGAACAAAAAAAAGATTTTGAAAATCGGTCCACAATTGGCGGAGTAATCGCGTAACAAACACACAAAAAAAAAACATACCGTCGAATTGATAACCTCCTCCTTTTTTTGAAGTCGGTTAAAAATGTGGCAGAATATACCTACGTCATTACTATTATACAAATGTGCGGGTTGAAAAAGTGTATGAAAATCCATTGTTAACGTGCTGAGCGGGCAGAAAAAGTAAATGAAAATCCATTAATAACGTGCTTTTTTAATTTAGGGCAATTAAGTATCTAACCTAATTAAATATAGTGTAATGCCAAAAGACAAAAAGTTTTTATCACCAAGCGCAAAATGATACTGGCCACATACTTTTGCTGAACACTGGTTTAAAAAAATAAAATAAAAAAGAATGAACAAGTGAAAATCGCGTGCGCACGGATAGCTTTCTTTTTAACCGACTTCAAAAAAAGGAGGAGGTTATCAATTCCGTTTGTTTTTTTTTTAATGTTTGTTACCTCAGTACTCAGTCATTTATAAGCCGATTAGAAAAAATCTTTTTTTTGTTTTTCATTTCATTTCATTTATTCATTTAACAATATTAACATTGTGTTGAATATTACATGTTAAATAAAATTATCACATGCAGAAAACACAAAAACACATACAAACATACAAAAAAGCCCAATTAAAATTGATGTGAAAAGTATATCCAATATTTGAAAGGACATACTTCCAGATTGGTCCCATTTTTATCAAAATCCAGTTCTGATGATAGGATCCATGAGGAATTGAGGGCACACCTCAAATATTATGGGCAAAAACCTAGCGATTTTGGTATTTTCATCAATAAGTCAAGCATTTGTATTCAGAAAGTATCATTCGGTGAAGTGGAACTGACGAAGAAGATCACAGATGACCTCGGGAACTCCTCAATGATTTCACGGGTGGCGATACGATATCTCGATTAAGATAGTTAAGCGACTATGATGAAGCAAATTTAAATAAATGGTACCATTGAACTGATCTGATGATGAAGCCGGAAGGTAGGCACCGGAACTCCATAATAAAACAATGTATGCTAACCGTGGTTGGGCTTATTGGAACTGTCACGAGATGCACTCTGACTATAAATTATTTTTAACCGACTTCAAAAAAGGAGGAGGTCCTCAGTTCATCGGAATCTTTTTTTTATGTGTGTTTCCCGATTACTCGAAGACGGCTGGACCGATTTGGAAAATTCTTATTTTTGTTTGAAAGGGTATACTTTTCAGGTGGTCCCGTTGTCATCAGGTCAGGATCTGATGATGGAATCCTGGAGAAATCGAGGAAACTCTTCAAATATTATAGGCACACCTATAGCGATTTGGGAATTTTTTATAGTAACCATTGCATTTGCTCTTGGAAAGCACCATTTGGTGAAGTGGAACTGATGACGAAGACCACAGATGGTAAAATGACCACCAGAACAACTCAGTAATAAGTATTTCACGGGCTGCGATTCGATTACTTTAAAATGATTGCTAAGCAAGTACCAGGAGAACTCCTCAACAATTAACGTCCTTGCATCGGGAAAGTATTGTTTTGTAAAAGGTGATGAGCAGTTGTCATTATGCTATTGTAACTTAGATAAATGACAAACCGACCCACTAAAAAGTGAAAAATAAAAAACTTTTTTGCAAAAAAAATAACACCCGACTTCCAAAAAAAAACACCACATAGTGAAAAATAACTTTAATTTTTGGAAGACGGTGGCAAAAAACGCAAATACAAAACCAAAGACACCGACTTCCGAAATCAGTTATTTTTCACTTGTTTTTTCATAATCATAAAGTTTATTTGTGAAACATAGGTATACAATAGGTCATACATGTAAAATAGTACGCTATGTTTTGTCTTAAGACATACAAATATTGTAACATGCAAAGAAAGCAAGCACGCTTAGCATGCTTTTTTATTAGCAAAAAAGTTTTGTTTTATTCATCTGAATTTTCAAGTTGCGTTTATGACCTACTCGAAATGCCGTCTAGTAGTAATAGTGAAGATATCTTTTATTTTCCTCGTAAGTATAGTATAAAGCACTATGTATCACTCGAAAGAAAGTGTGATTCCCAATTCGTGTGTATTAAGGCCCTCAGCTAAGCTTCGGGCCTCAAACTACACCCTCGTTAGTAATCGGTCACTTTCTCCCCTCGGTGAACAATGTACCTACTATTTTTGTAGCTAACCGTCTGTGTGACGTTATTCCTTTAAACTACGCAACCAATGAGGTTTTCATGATCATTTAGAGAATTTATTCCGGAAGTTTTGTGTTTATTAGATTAATATTAAAATTATGTATAATAAAGAAAACTCGATGTTTTGTCAAATTTTAAAAACCGTGCGAAGCAGTGGCGGGTCGCTAGTAATAGTACAAAATTATTATAATTGTGAGGTAGCAAGTTTTAAAATTGTCCATTGAATCTTAAGATTCAAGCTCAAACGATATTTTTATTTATGATAGCAGCCACGATTCTTATCCAAATTGTTATCCGAACTAAATATCTTAAAAACCGCTTCAAAACCATTCAATAATTTGTGTTAACCAAATAAATCAGTGTATCTATTGGCACTCTAATCCCTCTATCATAATATTATTGTTAAGTACTTACCTATATCAATATCTGTCAGAACTCTCATCTTTATCACCCTTATCAAAAGTGTATAAGTCGCGCTCCATAACATATAAACAATTATAATTGATTAGTTTTCTATCACTTGTTATATTTCGGGGGAGTAAAATGAAAACATTGACATTGCTGTCGATTCCCTTGTTTTCCAACTAAAATAAAATTAGAGTATTATTAGATACGATATCTTTCATAGTTTTTTTGGGTTCCGTACCTCAAAAGGAAAAAAACGGAACCCGTATAGGATCACTTCGTGGTCCGTCAGGAATGTGAAGAGGTATCAAATTGAAATTAATAGCAAATACTTAGTTTACCGCCCTTTAGAGCTCTAAAAAAATCAAGCTTATTTGTCAACGCAATAAAAAATACGGCCATTTATGCGACATATTTTGATGCTCGCAAATAAATCAAATCATATAAGGGTACTTCCGTTAACCTAGAATCATGACATTTGGCAAGAAGCAAGGTCTCACAGCACAAATAAAGAAAAGTGTCCGAAAATTGTTAATTTGTAGTTTTATCACATAAAAAAAAAAAATATTTTTGCGATTACAAATTTACATTGCAGTTGGAGAATTGACCGTGACGTATATCGATGTATGGGAGAACATTTTGTCAACTACATTTTTATGTTTGTTCTTAAGATAAATTGATTCCAACTATGGCCGGTTTTTTTTTCTTATAACAAATATACCTTGTGAAATCTCGGAATAACTACCTAAAATTTAGTTTTTTTACCAACTTGTGGACGTCTGCGCTGCCACTGACGATGCTGTGGAAGTGGCGTTGTTTTGGGCCAATAAAATTTAAAATACTGTCGTGCCAACGACACGAAGAAGAAGAAGACCAACTTGTAAGCAGGAGGAGGCTGGGCACATGATGTTTTTCCCTTTATGCTATCGGTGTATGGGTAGAGTTGTGCGCATGACGTCTTTTCTAAACAGTGCGGTGTTTGATAATTTATTTAGTTACTCATCATCTCTCGTCAGAGAGTAGTATATTCTTTGCTCATCATGGACCAAATACCCAGATAGATAAAAAACCCAGTTTGGTCCGATAGGTGGTTGATGCTGTGGAAAAAAGGTCCCAATGATCAGTTTTTGGGAACCGTATGACGAAAATGTATCAAAATCACAGGTAATCAACCTATCAGTCATTTCCATGTTTTTGAGGTTGAAAAGCACAAATCTGCTTTGAAAGTCAACGCTGAAAATATGTCTAATACAGATCTATAATGTAGCTTGGTTAAAATCTAAGCAAATAAAAAGAACCAGTTGATTAAGTTGCTTTTGCTCTACTTATTGCTTCACAACCATCGGCACTAATTATAGGCAATAATTGCAAAAACTCCGTAGTCCGTAGTATTTCTTTTACGAACCAACCGAACTATCTGTTGACTCTTCGGCCAAATGGTCACACAAAAATCGAATCATTCAGCGAATCTGAATATTATAAATTAATTGTAGTTCAACGGTGTTAAACATTCAACTATTACTCAACCTCCTCCTGGTTGCCAATGATGAATTAATGGAACATAGAGTAAAATTAAAATTATTTGTGTTTGAAAAATTCATATCTTAGAGGCATCTACGTTATTAAAGGAACTCCTCTTCTAGACCTGGTTTCATGTTTCTAGGCTGGTGTAAGCCGTGCGTTGTCTGGCAGTCAGTCAGTCTGTATTAGAGTTTTATTAAATAGCGTAACAACACTATTTAATAAAACTCTAACACAGACTGACTGACTGCCAGACAACAAGTACAAAACACAACAAGTAGTTAATTTTTGACATTACTTCCTGCCCTTGTCCCATGTTGCTTGGGGTCGGCGCATCGCGTTTTTTCTTGCATTCTGCCTTGTCATCCGTCACGCTATCTTTCTCTTTCATATCATTCCTCAGACAATCCATCCATCTTTTCTTTGGTCTTCCTCTCCATCCATTAACATGTATTTTTTCATTAGGTACTCTTTTAGTCACATGCGTTTCATCACACATTTATAATGAACTATACAAATAAATAAATAAAATAAACTATTTTATTTTCCTTGATAAATGTGCCGTCTCATGCTCATCAATGTTAAAACTCGCTGAGTAGTACTAATTATCTAAAATTGTTATAGACTTCTACGTCTTCTACTTTTCTCGTATCGACATAAACTGAATACTGCTATTATGGTGGTAAAATTAGCGCAAAACGGTATATTTCTGTCATCTAAGTGTCACTGCTCTTTATTTATTACTATTTTTATGAGATAAATTGTTCAGCTTAAAATGGTCACTATATTTTGTCCATTCATTTAAAAAATTCCGATTGTTTTGAACTTCTAGGTAGGTATACCTATTTAGGAAGCTTTCATCAGACGAATATGGTTAAAATGATTTTGGTTTATGCTTTTTGTAAATAATTTTTTCTTGATGCTCAGGCTGAAAGTAGTGATAATTATTAAAGTAAATCATAATAAAAGAAAAAAAAAACTTACGTAGCACATTGACGTTCCCTGGCTGCTCAAGGTCACTACCAATGTATGCCACCCGTCTGCGTAATTTGGGGCAAGGGGTGAGATACCAGCAGTTCCTAGAGTGGTGTCAGCACCATTTGCCACATACTGGTTCGCCAATACGGTTACTTGGTCGTTTTGGGAGTTTGCCTCCATATAAACAAGCACTTCAAGTGTACCTCCAGCCGTCATTGGAAACAAGAACGATGACACACAACTTAAATCATCTAAAGGCGTAATAAATGTACTACTGCGTTCATTAGGACCGGTCACATCAATGCTATCATAAGTACCGACTTCCCAGAAGTGGTAGCTGGTACAGATCCCCAGATCAGTAAACTGGTCATAAAAGTCATCTTCAAATGTATAGGTTACACAAGATTCACTAAACGCATGCGACACTAAAAGTGTTAATAAAAAAAGTTCTCGTAACATATCGTTTGCCAACACCAGTTTCAAACATGTATGTTTGCCAATAGGCACAAAATCCACTATGACTATTAAGCTCGCGTTATAATCAACTATCATAATTATTCACATATTAATCGAGGATAAGATAACGTTCTATGTAAACGAGATAAATCAATTGATAATGTTTTTCGTGGGTGATAAAAAAAAAAAACTTAGGCTCACTCTTGTCTTTTTCAGTGAAACTTGAGTTATGCGGCGGATTTGGCTGCCATTAAACTGATTATTGATATTATTTATAATATTAATTTTATTTTACAATTTTAAAACGTAGCTATACGTGTGAAACTAATTCACAAACAAAATAATTGCTGTGCGATGTTGAAGATTTTTAAGACGCTGAAATACTATTAATCTAGATAGGTTCAAATCAAATAAATTAATTTGCCATAAGTGTTGGTACAATCAATTTCGGTTTTAACATAAATAATTACACAGATCCATAACACTTAAAATATTAAATGTTACAACTGTGTTAAATGTTACAACAAAATACCTTGTGATATTATACAACCGAGGGTCGACTTGGAGGGATTTCGAAATAACACCACTGAATTACGTCCCTACCCGCTGTGTCGAGTACTGTAATTATATTCCCTCTCTCAGAAATCTACGCTGCAATCGGGAATATATCCTCCAAAAAAATATCACTCCATATTAGTCGATATTACTTCACTACTACGTAGTACTTTCGAAGTCCACGCATTTCGTTTCGTGCGTTATTAAATTCAGAGCATTTTGATATACGACAACACTGGAACGAGTTTCGTCTATGATTCTAAAATTCTAATTCTGATAAAAATTGATCTGGCAACATTTACTTGCGCATGTCATATACTGAGACTTTGCTCTGTGGTTCGTTACGTGTAGCTTGCTACATATTAGTAATCTGTGGTTACGTGCGTGATTGCTTTGTTTAAATCATATACATACATATTTAAATACGTTGAGTTTTGAATTCCGTATTTACTTAGTTATAATTTACATGCTTTTTCTGCTACTATCAAGTGAGCTAATAAGTTTCTAGAGTGCATTTTGATTTGTGAGATGTTTGACTCTTATTAGTGCTGTTCATCGTGAGATATTTGAAATGTCGTATATAACCTAGATTTTTTCAACAGAATCTCTTGAACCAGGGTGAGTAAATGAAAAATGGTTTATGATTATGAAAATACAATGTTTCTACTATTATGTAAAATAAAAATCTTCAGGGCACAACAATTTTCCACTGGGACCGAGCTTCCCTTCAAAACGGGCAATCTCCTTTATTAGCTGGTAAAATTTTAATACTGTCAGGTATTAACTATGCGACCACACATTGCAAAGCTATTCTTAATATACCTATATAATGCTGTTCTGGGAATTATGGGCAAAACTATTCTATGTATTTCTGTGCCTAACTTAGTACTTTTTAGAAATAATTCATGAGCTTTTATAAATAACGCCAGGTGCATTTCAACAAATTTAGCGCATTCAAAGATATACAGACTTGGTATGGTTAGCATCATGAACTTTTTCAAAAAAGGTTTGCAAAATTCCCATGGGCATATTCCTGCTATGGCGTGAATGCATTTTTTCTGTGCGATGAACTCTATCTGTTAAGTAGTCCCATGAATAAGACCATATCTCAACACAGAATAGATGTACCCATTTTACGCAAATAATACGGTTATTAACGCTGATGTTTTGTAAATAAATAAATTCGTGTGTAGCGAAGCTACTACCTCAAATTTGTTAATCGTTTTATAAACTAAGTATTGTATATTTATAATAAACGGACAAAATAAAATAGTAGGTATTTACATTATTTATATATATACTTTACACTTAAATCTAATATATTAACCTTAAAACTTAATCATAACTTATTATTATATAACTTTCCATATAGTACAAATTAAAAATTAAGATGACAATACAAACAGATAATTTCGTTATTAGATATTTTTTGTGTTTTTGTGGAATGCGGACCGGTTACCTGAGTGAGCTCGCGCATCTCGTCTATCTCTTTCACACTCGTGGCTCCTGCCGCTAGTCGATGCTACTTACTGGTCGCAAGCGCATGTCGCTCTCGCTCGCTCCCGCCGGTTAACACTCGACAATACTTCTAGTGCTTTTAGGACTAAAGTACTGTTTTATAATAGTGCCTAACTCTTAATTGTGCCTATCGCTTTCATTAGCTATTAATTGTGCCTATCGCTTTCATCCTGTGCTCTTTATTTCACCTTACCACAGTATTTACCTACATGCTTCTTTTTTGGCTTTGATGTAGGTAATTGTACTTTTTAAATATTGTTAGTTTTAAGTTCTTTTTCTTTGTTTCCTATCATGATACTGCGTGCACTTGTGGCATGTGCCAATAAACGTTTTTTCTTTCTTTCTTTCTTTACCTTCATTTTGTGAAACCTATGAACTTTCGGACAATACACTCCTTTCTTTCTGTAAGCTGTTGTTTGCTTATTACTAGCAACCTATTACCGCTTCACGTGTAATGTTTTAAAGAACATTAGAATAATTTATTTATTTTATTGCATACTTTATTGACGTGGGCCTTCCAGTTGCAGTGTTAATCAATCGTGATACCGAGAAATGTTTAGTTTACTTTAGACATTAATTATAGAGGACTTCGCATAAAATTGTACGAAGTCCTCTATAATTAATGTCTCATATCATATTTTTTAGTCCATGTGTAAGTGAAATTGTATAAAATTAGTTTTTATTAGGTTAACACGTAGATTAGATTAGAAAAATCCCTGAACCCTCAAACGTCTCTGAACATGAAACCGTTCTTAAAATTCGTTCTGCTGCTACAATACGCTTGAAGTAAAGTGACAGATATTTAAGTGCGTTTTTTTCACAGTCATACAGCTACTACTACAGATTCTATCTTGCTGCGGAGGCGTTGCTATTGGCTGGACTAGGAGGATTCACGCATCCACGAAAGCTTTCACGGCTTTTTAATCGGCTTTTTAATCTCTGGGGCACTGAGACGTAGTTTACATTGGACACCCAATGCACGCTTGCTTAAAAGTTACCTATGCACTCGAGTCTTGAAGACTCCCAGGTTATAGCTACCGGGAAACAGACTCCGACAGTGTTTTATTTCTTAGCGGTATGTATCTACAATGAATGTACATAGTTGCGGTGACAGGCTGACTGACACTTCTACTGTTGTGCAGGCATTTCACTTACTTACCATTTTCTTATTTATTTACTTATTACTTTCTGTATTCTTACTTGGAAATCATCCAAACCATGGGTATTATGGTTGGTTCCAATTGAATATTTCACAAAAAAACTGTGCTTTCTTTTCAACTTTATCATCTAGGCATGTGTTTTTATGAATCATAAAATTCCTTAAAGTAAGGTCGAATATGATGAACCTGTAACAAGAAGCACATCAAAAAGCAGACATAGAGCGACAATATAATAAGTAGGTATGTCTAGGATACTGAACTATGCACTTCTGCCAAGTGACTCCTACCAGGCAATATAAAACAAAGTGTAGGTTGCAAGACGCATGGTATTCCATTCCAGTAAAGTTCTGGGGCGCCGACTCGAACTCTAACTATTATCAAGGAGCAAAGTATGAAGGTCAAACCGAACTGCAATGCGTTTTAAAATAAATGGAACGTCTGTTCCTAATACTTTTTTTACAGTGCGAAAAAACAGAAAATTGTGTCAAATGGCAAAAAGCGGAAATCGGCTGTGTAAGGTTCCATTTACCATTCCTTTATTATAGACTAGAGACCCGCCCCTGTTTAGCACGGGAGCAACCAGTGACAGAAAGAAAGAAATAAAGAAAATACGTTTATTACTTTTACATGTCAAAGCATCAAGATTTCTGTGCTAAGTCAAAGTTAAATATTAATGTTTATTAATTTTTTATAGGTAATGGACGAAATTATTCAAATAATGATGGTGAAAACCGCACCAAAATTCATTGAGTACCTAGTGTAAAAGCACGAAGGAAACATACGACGACACACAACCACGAAAAGCGACTTCGTTTTATATTACACTTCTGGACACATCTATTGGCCCACCTTGTATTTTCAGTTTCGTTTGGTCCTAGCTAAAATTTTATATTAGGTCGAGCAAAAAGTTTTTATGCAGTTTTGAACCTGGCACATTCACAATTTCATTCAATAGTCTTTTTTTGAATTTCGAACACAGAATTTCTTTAAATTCTGTGTTCGAAATTCAAAAAAATTGTCTTTTGTTTCTTTAAACAAAAGACAATTTGGAGCCTGTTTGTTGATATCAAACAATCGAATACTAAGAAAACTTGGCTTTATTGGTTTACTTGGATTTAATTCTTGAAAAAGTGATTGATATCTTTGGTTTTGCAACAAACATTACTTATTCTTAACATTAAGGTGAGGTTCTATCAATAATCTATGGATACTTCACCTGAAGTCGCCGCCCAAGCTGTGGCACTTATTCAGGCCGGACACAGCCAAAGAAACGTTAGTGCTCAACTTAATTTAAGTCGATCTGCGGTCCGAAATGTTTATCGGAGGTACCTAGAGACTGGCGGCTTTGTTCGTCGCCAAGGAAGGCCACGATCTCGGGTCACAACTGAAAGGCAGGATCGATTCATCGTGACGACTAGCTTGAGAAATCGTCACCTTACCTCCATTGAGATACAAAACCAACTTCGCGACTTCCACGGAGTATCTGTGAGCGCTCGAACTGTTCGGAGAAGGTTAAAAGAACGCGATATGGTACCACACAAGCCAGCTAATGGGCCCAAACTAACGCGAGCCCACCGAACAGCGCGCCTTCATTTCGCACGCAGTCATTTAAATTGGACACAGCAAGATTGGAGCCGTGTACTCTTTTCTGATGAGTCTAAAATTGTGTTACATGGCGATGATGGAAGGAAGAAGGTCTACCGACGTAAGGGAGAGCGTTTCGCACAATGCTGCTTTGAAGAGAGGGTTGCTTATGGCGGTGGCTCATGGACTGTCTGGGGCGGTATATCCGCGAGCGGCAAAACTCAACTTGAGGTTGTTACAGGACCACGGCTGCCAACATTAAATGCTGAAAGGTACATTCGTGAGTGCTTAGAACCTCACGTGATACCATACGCGGACTATGTGGGCCCAAATTTCCTTTTTATGCATGATAATGCAAGAGCCCATGCGGCCGGCATCGTCAGGGAATATCTTCGGGATGTGAACATCACAGTTATGGACTGGCCAGCCAGAAGCCCAGACATGAACCCCATTGAGCACATGTGGGACGAGCTAAAAAGACGTGTTAGGGCTCGTCAGCCAGTTGCCCAGACGATGCAGGAGTTGAAAACTGCCATAGAAGAGGAATGGGAGATGATCCCTCAAAATTTCATAGAGCGGTTGATAAACTCTATGCCTAATCGTATGAGAGCTGTGGTAGATGCCCATGGAGGCAACACGCGTTATTAAATTAAACCTTTATTTGATAAAACATGTTTTTTATTCAAAAATCAATTGCCTTTAACAAGGCGCATATCCGACTTGTTAGGCGTAGCTCCATGTCGTATGGTATTCTGAATTCAAATTTAAAACAATACGATCGAAAAAGATGGTAAAATGTATCAGGTTTAAAACTGCATCAACAGTTTTTGTTCAATCTAGCAATCATATTTCGGTAGGGGCCATCGAAACCTAAACTCTAAGGTGGGCCAATAGATGTGTCCAGAAGTGTATTATTTTACATTTATTACATCAATAAAAACTGCGTTCGTGTGTAACAAACAAACAATATATTTTTTTAGGCTGTAATGTTTTGATTGTGTTATTCAAGATATGCACATGACTAGATTACACTTTATTTTATCTTTCATTCTAATCGAGTGAGTTTGCTAGGACATCTTTGATGATTGTCAATTATCTGTATAAATTTTTTTTTTTTTACCTATTGTGGCACAATAATCTTATTTTAGGTGCATCTTCTTCACATATAATAATTATATAATTAATGTGTACAAAATATTGTAAGACATTTTAAAAGAGAGTGACGGTAGTTTCTTGCCCATTCTTCTCCATACGAAATTATCTTTTGGAAGGGGCATTATTCTATTTCTTTGTAGATTTGGAGGTTCAAAAGTGCCTTATATGTGCCTATTTGAAATAAATTGACTTTATCATCATTTTCTTATTCTCAGTCTATAATTATGTTCGGATTCTAAGTACCCCGTACCTGCAAGAAAACAGGTTAATTTAGAGTTAGAGGGATTGCCATTGTTCTTAAATTTAATTTTGTCGTAGGCAGTACTTAGTGGGCTTCTCCGCCACTTAGGTTTAAAGATTTTTTTATTCTAAAAAAAAAAGACACGAAGTCATTTACATGAGAACCATGCTTAAAATAAATCTATACAAATAAATAAAATTGAAGTGTCTGTTTGTAATGTCAAAATAACGACTTTTTTCTAAATGCATAAGAAAGTACAAACGGTACTTATAACAAAAAGGCAATTTTTACCATTTTTGTCTATCTGTCTGTCTGTTTGTTCCGGCTAATCTCCGAAACGGCTGGACCGATTTTGACAGGACACTAGCAGATAGCTGATGTTACGGCGGGTAACTTAGGCTATATTTATTTTAGAAAAATAATTAGAGTTCCGCACAAAAAAAATTACAACCCATGAAATTATGAACAAAAAGTCGGATTTGAAAAAATCTTTTTGCATTTAGTAGCCCAATTCTCGAGGATAGTTATAGACTATTTAACATCACGCTACGACCCTTAGGAGCCGAGCGAAAAGAAAAATACAGAAAGAACACTAAGCGAATACGAAGTAATAGCACGGGCAGGCGATGCAACGCGACGGGTCGGGGGATGACGGAGTTTTATTAAAATGTGGCTGTTATTTTAGTTTATAGTGTAACTTACGACATCCATACGAACGAAGTCGCGGGGCGCAGCTAGTTATAAATATAAAGTTCGTCATAGACGTCACGGTAGCGATTATGACACACCCATTTTTTTTTTGTGGATGGGAAATCATATGACTTCTCCCGCTCTGGGCGGAGCGGGAGGGCGTGTCAGACTTTTACTGACTAAAACCCACCCGTGTTCCTTCTGTTGCCTGTGCCGGGGCCACGGTAACTCTTTCGAACATCCCGCGACCCTAGCTGGCATCGGCCCTAGCGGACCCCGTCAATAGTGCTGACATCTCTTTGAGGCGCGCGTGGAACACAACGCGCCGTCGACTCGGGCTTGGTCCTTACCGGACGGCGAGCTACCCATTGCTCGCCGTCCGCAAGCCCGCGCCTACGGTGGCCGGGAATCGGCTGCCAATTCCCGACGCCCAGGGCGTCTCCTGCGGCGACTAGGGGCGTGAGGGCGCAAAGCTTGCCTCTCCCTGACGCGTCCCGCCTCCTCCTTCGCGAGCATTACTGCTTCGCAGAAGGAGGTAATGGCTTCCCATGTACTCTCGCTCCGTACCATGGCCTGGACCAGGGCCGGACGCGAGAGATCGCCGCCGCCGATCGCTTCCGCGAGGACACGGCGGTGCTCCGCCCAAGCCGGGCAGACCTCCACCGTATGCTCCACCGCGTCCTCCGGGCGATCCACACAGTGGTGACACCCGGGCGTTTCCTCCCGCCTTATCCGGAACAGGTACCTCCCGAAGCACCCGTGTCCGGTGAGGACCTGCGTCAGGCGGAAGGTGAGGACGCCGTGGCGCCTCTCCAGCCACTCCTCAAAGAGGGGACTTATCGCCGAAATTGTGGCGTGCCTATGACACACCCATGCATTCAGCTTTTAGGAAGAGTGTTATTTGTGATTAAATATTCAGCTAATTGAGTTTTGAATGAATTAAATGAGTGAATTTTTTTATACACGAGAGTATTTTGTTGGATAAATTGTGCTCCTTCAAAAGTTAACATTTTTTGCTAAACTTAGTTCTCATCTTCGGTAAAATCAAAAACCTGGCTCGGTGAGTGCTACGTTGGGTTAGGTACTGGTTTTATTTTTGTAAACAATAAATTAGTCTGTATACTTTTTTTGAGTGTGTAGTGCAGCGTGACCAGGATTCTCGTCATTAAATGTACTGATTTATTTCAGTGCAACGAGGAAGAACAACTTATGGGTTACTACAATAATAACACAACGTAATTTTAGGGTTCTATAAATTGTAAGAGACGACAAGAGTTGCAACGACTACAATAAGTTTTGCTAAAATAAGTAGATAATAATATACATATTACGAAAGTTGAATTCCTCAACTACTAGTAGTGGGTTTAATTCCCGCTAGATGTATTGTTTTATGCATGGATTCCTGTTTCACGGCTTGTGGGTTGAATTCCTGCACGAATAATTGATTGTAGGGCTCTGGCAATGCCTGATTGTGGGTTCAATTCCCATATGCACGGACGTATTTTTAAGTAGGTAATGGTTTGATTGATTGCTTGGTTTTCTGTGATAGGTATTACAAAATGGGTTCGATGCCCTGCATACGTAAGTTTTGTATTTGATAGTTTGTGAATATGAAATGTGTTTGTGCGTTTGAGATTTATATGTGTGTGGAGTGAGGTTAGGTATAAAACACACGCTTATTATGGATAAACCTAATATTATCAGTAACCCTACAAAACGTAAAGCATAAAAAATGACAATTGATTTATCGAGCCTGCAGTGTAAGTGCTGACAATTATAAAGGACACGTGAATCACGCGTCTTCAGGTTACGGAAGTTAAATAAGAAAGACGTTATTGGACAATTTCTTAATGTAGGTACCATAGTTAACAAGAAGTTTATGTTATATTTAAATTACTTATTAGCTAATAGGCTAGATTGTAATGTAAGTAAATAAAGTATCATCAACTGTGATACTCTATAAAAGAAAAAAAAAAGTACCGAGAAGGTATATTAACTATCATCATAGGAAGTAAACATACATCTCTCATCAATTATTGTCCGGCTTAAGAATACAGGCATCCGTGACGGTCTCTTGACTTCAATTATGAATTTCAACAAAGCTCACAGTGATAACAAGCTGAACTCTCATCGCCTTGGTTATGGCAAAAAACCAAATGGTTGGTTGGCAATGGTTGGTTGAAAAACGCCCAGTGTTTGTATCGGAGCACCTATCTCCATCAAATAAAGAAATTCATGCTGCTGTTCGGAAGGTCGCCAAAGATAAGGCGTACAAGTTTGTTTGGATTCGTGATAGGCGTATCCTGGTCCGGAAGGAAGAAAAAATGCCTGCAAAGCATATTAAATGCCTCGATGCTGTCACCCTTCTTTAATACTGTTTTATTGTCACCTGATATTTGTTGTTTGTAAAAACTTACTTTTAAATTCATGTTGTTAATTGTTGTACACACATATCTCCTTTTCCATACATACTTACACATAATGCTTTTGTTAAGTATTTTATCCTCTAAGTTGTCAAGTAAGACAACTTCCATAATCAATAGAACATGCATTTTAAAGGACAATGCCAGAGACTCTATAGAGCTTTGACCCATCAAATAAATATTGGGTTACAAGTATGCCAAATGTAGCATTCTATTGCTGCTTTATTAGTGATAACTAAAAACACGTTTAAATGTCTTTAGATTTTGCGGTTTCTGTTTAAATCTAAGAACAATTATTACATTTAGGTTAGGTACCTTAAGTTTAGGTTAATTGCAGTTATAATTGTAGAAATAATTAAATAAGTGCTGTATATTGTTACAACGCTATCCTAGGATGTTTGGCTATGAAAGGAAGGAATGACATAACACCAACATCAACCTTAGTAATAGTTTTGACTTAGGACATATTTGTAGTACCTACATAGTAGTACGTAGTACCTACATACCTGTTGCAAGGATTTCCATTTTACGAGAAGTGTTTGCAGTGCAGATTGTTATGAAGACACAATATGTCTTTGCATCCTGTCGACGCACAAGTGCCAATTTAAGCACCTCAACATCGTTAACCAAGTCGAAAGCAATGGTCAGAATCCGTAGCAAATAGCACAAAGTCGGCGAGTAGGCGAGATCGAGTCCGTGTACAAAAGCAAAAATCGTCGTGAAAATATAACAGTAATATGATCGCAGAGAGATTAGGGAGCGTAAAAATCAAACAACAATGCAAACAGAACAGAGCGAATGTCAATGAATGACTTTTTGACATAGCTAATATTAGTACGTCAATGACGTTTCATTACACCTAATCACCTACTATGGCTCAAATGCGAAATAATAATGAGAATATACATTCTTAATAATACTATTATTAAAAAAAAACATTATTTTCATTAACTATGTGTATTTAAACCAAATTCATATTAAAATCCATTCATAATACATTAATAGATGTTATTTTTTTATGAAATAACTAGTTTTGTTCCACGTGTATACGTACTAAGTAACGCAGATAGTCGCGATCGATATAAACAGGAAATGGGCCTTGGGTTTTTAAATTCCTTTTATCATTATTTTTTTTGTCGCATCATTAAAAGAATAAGTTAAGTAACCAAGGGTCCTATTTTCATGCGATAATTTTGATAAATTTACATTTCTTGGAAATTAATGTAAGGGTGGGGCAGGATCTGGCATTGTCATTTATTCACTACTACCCCCCTAATTTTGTTCCCTCCAATGACGTTGTGTTATTCCATCGTAGACACTGCCTTTTCGTTCACCCCCTTCCCCTCACCTTCAGAACATTCTACCAGAACACTATAATTTGTATTCGATAATGTTGATGATATAATCTCTATTTTGGATGCGGTCTCGGTTGCAAAATCTCATTTATGTGACGTTGAAGATATTGCTACCCACATACCAAAGCCAAAACAGTATCTCTCATTTATTTACCAAAACATTAGAAGTATTAGACGCAACCTTCCCGCATTCCAAACTTTACTCAGCAGGAGTAATATAAATTGGAATCTCATTATATTGACAGAATGTTGGCTGCCGTGCACCCAGGTCATTCCTTCTCTTATGGGCTATACGTCACACTCTACCTCTACTAACAATACCCAAAATGAAGGCGTGGTTATTTATCAAAATTGTAGCATGAAATTATCTGTTGAAGAACACAGAACACAGTGTCAATATTTCTTTTTATTAAAAGACAGTTTGTATCAAGCAGTAAAGGTACTGCTTGATACAAACTGTCTTTTAATAAAAAGAAATATTGACACTGTTATAATAGCAATTTACCGTCCTCCTGCGCAGAAATGTATCTCTGGTTTCTTGAACTCTTTGAATGATCTCGTCCTAAAATACTCATCTACTAAAAATATCGTGCTGGTCGGTGACATCAATATAGATATTACAGAAAATAATTCTGACTCTCGATCTCATAATTACCTTAATTTGATGGCGTCAAACGGCCTACTACCAGCCCACAACTTTCCCACACATGGACGTACCTGCCTTGACCATGTAAACCTAAAAACCAAAAGGAACGCACATTGTATCGTGATACATTCCTCAGTGACTGACCACGACAGTACCTCCCTTTTTCTAAATTTGTTAACTCGACCTATGCACCCAAAGAAATTCATAAAAGTAATTGACTATAGTGGCTTGGATGATGCTATGAACGCACTGGACTTTTCCCCATTGTACGCCATGAGCGACGTGAATTTAGCAGCTACTTATCTTATAGATAATTTAACTAATGTCATTTCTCTTCATACTAAAGTTGTCCCTGTCAGTAACCGTCGCCGTATTATTAAGCCTTGGATTACTCCAGGGCTTCTAAAATAATAAATAGAGACAACCTTCATAAAAAGTTGAAAAAGTATCCGAATGATGAGTTATTACAAATCAGGTAAATGATAAATGATTTTATTTCTGCAAGTAGGTTTATACAAACACTTTTACATGTCAAACATTTCACTACTCTGAGAAGAAAGGCCGAAACAAACTCAGAGGTCACAGTCTCTTTTAAAGTCCAGACATAATCTTGGTCAGATCATGTGAAGACCATGTAGGTTGGTGTCTGAAATGGTCTTTTGAAGAAAGAACCACACAGATTGAGTGGACCTGTCCAGTCAGTGCAAGCATCTGTCAGTAATCGTACAGCTCAACATAAAAGTTAAGGAGCTCAACGATTCGACGAACAATACCAAAGAAAGGACATTCGTACAAAATATACCGCAATTTTTGTAATGACTTGTTGAAAAAATTAGACAAGAATACGAAAAAGTGGAGATTCGTAGCGCGAAGCGTAATAACAAAAAGCTTTGGAAGGTTATTAGAAAAATTACCGACACTGACAAACTTAAGCCGTCCGCCCAGGAACTCGTACAAGCGGAAAACCCCCAAAGGTCTGTCAATGAGGTAAACTACTTCTTTTCGAGTATTGGCAAATCCCTCGCTGAGAAGATATTAAATCATCACGCCCCCACCCCTACCAGTTTTTCAGTTTCTCATCCACACTCTATAGCTTTTCTTCCTGCAGATGAAAAGGAGGTAGACTCCCTCATTTGTAATCTTACAAACATCTGCTCTGAAAGTGTTAACCCCATTTCTGCTCGGTTCCTTAAGCAATACAAGAACTACTTGGTTCCTCCACTTACTCAGTTATTTAATTTAGCATTTTACGTAGGCACCTTTCCGTTACCTTTAAAGAAATCACTCGTACATCCTATCCACAAGGCTGGGGCTGTGTCAACAATTATAGGTCAATCTCCATACTACCCACTCTTTCCAAATTATTAGAACACCTCATGCACAGAAAGCTTAACGAATACCTTGAACGCAATAACCTTATTGCACAGGGTCAATTTGGATTCAGGTCTGGAAAATCTTGTGCCGACGCTGTGCATGAGCTGTCAGATCATCTTGTTAACAGTCTTGATGGTAAAAAGAAGGCACTTGTCATATTCCTTGACCTGGCCAAAGCGTTTGACACAGTCTCTGTACCCAACCTACCAAACAAGCTGGAAAACATGGGAATCAGGGGCCTACCATTAAAACTCTTCCGGGACTACTTATCTGATCGGTTCCAGAAGGTTAAAATAGGAAACTATGTTAGTTATGATCTTCCTGTCACTTTTAGTGTACCACAGGGAAGTGTGCTCGGGCCCACCCTCTTCCTTGCCTATATTAATGATCCCTGTAATCTACAATTACCTCATGGTAAAATCATTTTTTTTGCTGATGACACGGCACTACTTTTCACAGCAGACTCATGGGCTGATGTCTATTATTGCGCACAAAAAGGATTTGATACGGTCCTGGTCTGGTTAAAAAATAATGTCCTTATCCTTAACGTCGATAAAACGAAGTACATAGCTTTCTCCCTCACTAATAAACGCAATGAATTGCTATCCCGTTTCCACATTATAGCGCACTCTTGCATTGACACAAATTCTAACACCTGATCCTGTCCCGTTCTCCAAAAGACTACCTCCATTAAGTACCTTTTTTTTTTTTTTTTTTTTTGTGGATGGGAAATCATCAAATGACTTCTCCCGCTCTGGGTGGAGCGGGAGGGCGTGTCAGACTTTTACTGACTAAAACCCACCCGTGTTCCTTCTGTTGCCTGTGCCGGGGCCACGGTAACTCTTTCGAACATCCCGCGACCCTAGCTGGCATCGGCCCTAGCGGACCCCGTCAATAGTGCTGACATCTCTTTGAGGCGCGCGTGGAACACAACGCGCCGTCGACTCGGGCTTGGTCCTTACCGGACGGCGAGCTACCCATTGCTCGCCGTCCGCAAGCCCGCGCCTACGGTGGCCGGGAATCAGCTGCCAATTCCCGACGCCCAGGGCGTCTCCTGCGGCGACTAGGGGCGTGAGGGTGCAAAGCTTGCCTCTCCCTCACGCGTCTCGCCTCCTCCTTCACGAGCATTACTGCTTCGCAGAAGGAGGTAATGGCTTCCCATGCACTCTCGCTCCGTACCATGGCCTGGACCAGGGCCGGACGCGAGAGATCGCCGCCGCCGATCGCTTCCGCGAGGACACGGCGGTGCTCCGCCCAAGCCGGGCAGACCTCCACCGTATGCTCCACCGTGTCCTCCGGGCGATCCACACAGTGGTGACACCCGGTCCATTAAGTACCTTGGAATTATAATAGACAACAATTTAAGCTTCCAACCACAAATAGACAGCCTCACGTCGAGAATTCGCAAATTAATCTTCCTTTTCAAAAATCTTCGTCACGAAGCTGACGCGGAGGTTATTAGGTGGGTATATTATGCAATGTGTCAGTCTCTTCTAACATACTGCATAACATCATGGGGTGGTGCTCCAAAATCGAACATTTTGAAATTGGAAAGAGCCCAACGGGTGGTGCTGAAGGTTGCCTGTTTTCTGCGATACATGGATTCTACTGTAGATCTTTACAAACACTTCAAAGTCTTGTCAGTGAGGCAACTTTTTGTTTTATACACTGTTCTCAAAAATAACTCCTTAATGTTTGATCCCTGGTCTATCTCGGGGAAACGCAGAAAATATGCTGTCTGCATTACTGCTAAAGGTTTAAGAACGAGCTTCTCTCAAAGATTTTATACTTTCTTGGGTTCCCACTTATATAATAAAATAAATCGTATTACCACGATCTATCACCTAGCATCAAAGGCTTGTAAAAGTGCTCTGGTTGCATGGCTCCAGAACTTAAATTATAAAGCAACTAAAGAATTACTAACATTTCCAAAATAGTTTTATTTTATTTATTTATTTAACAGTTTATGTACACACATATAAACAAACAAGAAGAAAGGAACAGAAAAATACGTACAAAGGTGATGCTTATTTCTAAAGAAATCTCTTCCAGCATACCTGCGATAGGAAAGTAGATAAAGAGATGTAGACAACGTGTGTAAGAGTAAAAGAGAAAACAAAATACATAAAATCACAAACGATACACTAATATGAATATAAACAAATATATATATAAACATAAAATATGAGTACATACAAATACATACATTATACTACCAAAATAAATATCACAAAAAAAAAATATACGATAATAATGAAACATAACATAATAAATACTAATAGCTATGACGAAGTGGAGAGATAGTGTTCTTTCACTCTTCTTTTAAACACTGCAACAGTTTGGCAGTCCCTAATATCAGGCGGAAGTGAATAGTCCATACCGCTAATTTCCCTACACATAATACATCACTAATTCTTGCACTTTATTAATTCTATTCTGTTTTATTGCTTTTATTCTGTTGAGTTTATCATTGATTTTTATATTATACCCTATCCCTTCACATTTACTAAATAAGTGGCCCTGGTGATCTGCTATACAGGTATTCCTAGTGCAGACACCAGTCTCTCACAAACTAGTGTTACACAGTTTTTAAACTCGTCTAATTCCATAAGATGCCATTGTTTGTGAAGAGAAAATAAATTATTTGAATTTGAATCTCTCCAACTCTGCAATCTGCAGCCTATGCCATATATTTGATGATATAACGAAAGGACCTGGGCCTGATGGCATTCCTTCATACTTTTTAAAAATATACGGCTAAGATTATTTGTAAACCAATACATATATTATTTAATAGATGTCTAGATAGTGGCATATTCCCCAGTCTGGAAAAACACAAATATCATACCAGTATTTAAGAACGGTTCTAGACAAATTATTGAAAATTATCGGCCAATTTCTATTTTAAATACCCTCGCTAAACTCTTTCAAAAATTGGTACACCAGGCTCTCTATCCTTTTGCCCAATACAATATAATATCTCGCAGCATGGTTTCGTTAGAGCGAAATCCTGTTACCAATCTAATCATTTTTACCAACTACGAGTATATCTTTGAAAATATGGATAAACAAAAGCAAATGGACGCTGTGTACACGAAAGCCTTTGACAGAGTCATTCATGAGATTCTGTTAAATAAAATTGCATTTAACGGAATACGAGGAAAGGACATTGTCCACTTTGTATGAGAATTTGGCTCGGTGTGAACAGGCACTTTAAGTATAAATATAACACAGATTGAATAGCTAATACCAGTAGGAAAGAGATATTGTAATTTGATTGTATCATGATGCTTGTAAGACTTGTTTTGCTAACTTATTTTTTTTAAATAAAACACATATTTATTTCTACATTTTGTTATTATTCTGACTCATAACTTAATAATATGTTGTCTACGAACTGGACAGGTGGATAATATGTTATCTTGGTACCTTGCTCAGCTTAAAAACCAAATTATTATCATTACATGAGCGCAGGAACCCATTGTTCTTTGACTCACTATGCTGTTGCAGCAATACTGCTTGATAGAATGTCGTCCCAGACTGTTATTTTCATTTTCATGTATTATGTAGACCAAATACACTTTCAGACGATGGATGCAAACGTATCACTTGGGAGTGACCCACTGCCTTATCAGATTGCACTTCCTCAAGTTCGAGGGTATACCTTCTCCTTTACGTGATATTACTACCACAATTCGCACATCGTATCTGTACAGTTTCCACCACAGGCAGGAGTTGAAGCGAAATTGCGTATATAGTTCGTATCCATACGATTCAGGTCGGCGAGTTTGATATCCATATTCAAGCTGGGGTCAACGATGGGATTGGCGTCGAAATTCATAGACGTGCCGGGGCCAACGTGAGAAAGGGTATCAGCGTCCATTTTCAATACCATGTTCATGGATAACATGTTCGAAATAATGTAAGTGATTACAAATAACAGCTTTAATTGACTGTAAACTCTAGACTCTTATATGAATGAGGAGGACTTAATTGAACTTCAGAAATAACAATTAGAATCGATTTGTAAATACATATTTTAAAATATACGATTAATTGTTGGCATCACTATGAATTATGAAGGTCGAGTACTGTCAATATGTCGAAGCATAAAACAATTTCAGCACTTATTAAACACAATATTCGTGGGCGCAAGTTGATACAAAAATATAGAATAAATAAGCGTTTAAAAACTAAACATAATTTTTCATTAATTTGTTTCTTTTCGAGCATCGTGTCCACGCGAAGCCGAAAATGGACAAAGCTCTTTGCTGCGCTGGTTTTGGTCGTATATTTCTAATCGAAACCAAACTATGTTGTGTAACGGATATAGCTCAGATACATTTCATGCTACTTCAGGAGTCCCGCAGGGGTCAATTTTTGGTCCCCTTTTGTTTATAATATATACATTGCCAACTGTTTTCTTCACAGTGCATTCCTGTTATATGCCCCGACCTAAAAGTATTTAAAACTATAACTACCACTAATGACTGCTCTCTGCTTCAGGGAGACTTAAACAAGGTATCTGCATATTGTGTAAAAAACAAACTTAAGTTACAAAATATTCCCAAATGTAAATTCTTGAACTTCACTAAAAACAAAAGCATAGTCAAGTTTAATTATTTTCTTTGCAATGAGTTATTAATAAGGGAAACTTGTATTTGTAACCTCGGCGTTCTTTTAGACAACAAATTACATCTGAACCTACATATAGATAAAATAACGACCAAAGCGCGGCAAATGCAGTCTTGTGATTAGAGCTTCATCTGATTTTAAACGCGCTGCTACATTTCTTCATCTTTTCAACTTTCTGGTCTGTCCTCAGGTTGAATATGCCAGCGTGATATGGGATCCACACTATGATTAAGGCCGTTGAAAAAGTTCAACGTAAATATCTAAGAGGTATCTAAATTTTAATGACGTTTCGGAAAGATTGTTCCAAATTAACATGCATTCGGCCATAACCTTAATTCGTTACTGCTGTTTCGGGCCTAAATTAACATATTTCCTTCGCGCTTCCCATTTATGGAAGCACACTCATCTTTTAGACAAAATGGACCAAATTATCCGGCATACATTAACTTCGATCTTAAATGTGGCCATGGATGACCGAGCTTGGGGACAAGCTACTCTTCCCATACGTATGGGAGGCCTCGGCGTCCGCAAAATTTCTAGTATCAGTTTACCGGCTTTTATATCCTCGATCCACGGCAATGAGAATTTAATCAGGAAAATCCTAGCCTCGACACTGATTAATTTTGATGTGCCGTGCTTCACCGAGGCTATGGATGCCTGGAGACTCGCTTGCCCGAATTTAGATTCACCCGACAATCCATCTTCCCAGAGACGGTGGGATGAGCCGCTTTGTAGAGTAGTACAGAATACTTTTTGAGGGTCTGTGTGACAGGGGGCTGGCGAAGGGCGCGGACTCGCCGAGTGTGCGTGGTCATTTTTAGGACAGGAGAAATGACAGGACAGTTGGTTTAGAACGGATATAGGGTACAGTCGTGATATTCCAAGCTAGTAAACAGGCGGTGTTGGTTTTTGACCATGATAGGCTACAGACGTCCATAGTCCAGGCAAGCTAAATTAGGAGACTATTCGTAATGGACCGAGAAGAATTTATTAAGCTAAAGTTGGTAGTGGGCTTAAGATCACTTTAAGTAGTGGTAGACGTAGTCTAAGCTAGATAACTGTGAGGAGCTGTGCCCGAGGTGAAACTGGTGATTCATGCAGTAATTTGTGAGTTTTAATCTTATTCTCTCTAAGGAGATATTTGGTAAGTGTCAACTTTATAACTTTAATCTTCAGTAATAGTATGTACTAATAGTAATTAAGCACTTTTCCATTATGTGCAGGTTGATTTGTATTGTTATTTATTATATAACATAAAACATAACATCACGCCTTGTTTCCCCGAAGGGTTAGGCAGAGGTGTACCTATAGCAGTACACGCACTAACGACGAACGACGACGAACTATTAATGATCATTTATTCCAGCATGGCGTAATTACTGTTACTTAGTATCGTAATTTAGAATTAACGCTATTTTCTCTCGTATTGTGTGTCTATCTCCTAATCCGTACCTTAACAGATAAGTAATAGTCAGCTGTTGCAGTTGGTTATAGGGAAACGGGGAAGACCTTCCACTATACTTGACACTGAGCACTGACGCTCCCAACTTTTGACGACTGTTGACCTTTAACTGATGCACCACATATTTAAGGCGGAACCGTAAATACTCACAATTCGATTAAATCGAACTAGGCTATGAGGCCAATCTGTAATTGCATTATAAATCAACCAAATGTTACTGATGATACTGTTTCCAAGAAGGTCTCGCCACAGGACACATTGTGTGAGGCTTGCTGGCACACATTTCCGGGAGTGGGGTAGGCTTCACCAGGTACCCCAAACTGATTTGGTAGTCGTTGTAACAACGCTAGGGACCCTGTCTCGTTAAATTTACCCCGTCCGTTCTGTAGGACTTTTACTAAATCGCTATTATTTGTCAAGACACGCTATTTGGACGCAATGCCGCTAACAGCCGCAACGCATCCTCTAAATGGGAAGATTAAGGAAATGTAAAGTGACGAAATACGACTTCGGCGTGCACCAAGTACGATCGCAATGAATTCTGCTAGAGACTGAGTCTACGGTACGCTTGTGCTAGTTTTGTATTATCTTAGTAGAAAGGGGCTAGTCGCCGTAAGGGTGTAATTCATAATAGTACGCGTTGAGAATTACTCGATACTTGTCTTCCTCAAAGGCTGTAGGACTTCGCAGTACTCTGTCATAGGATTGAGTAAGACATTTTATTGCTTAAGAAATGTGTCCTATCAGAATCGTATTAGTGTCCTCATAGGTTCTATGCGTTAGATCTAATACAACACGAACAATGAGACAAACGAAGTAAGACAGTTCCCGGTCTCACTGAAGTGGGTACATTGTAAACAGACAAATTAACGTAACTATAAATAATTATTATAAGCGCAAGCGTAACGATCCCTTTACCCCTTCACATCATCAGGACTGAGCTGCAGATATCAGCACCCACCTGCTAGAAGGGAGACATTGGCGGTACGACATTTATAATACTAAAATATAGTTATATATTATATACCTTTGCGTACCCTCTTGTCTCCTTAGCCTTAAATATTAATATTACAGACAGAGGCATGTTGCTGGGGAGTTTGTTGCACCATTTCGTCTCCCCAGCTCAAACACTAGGAAGTGGTGAAGGGTTGGCGCTTTGGGGCTGTCTATAGACCTTCAAGTTTATTAATCAATTATTCTTGAAATGAACTCTTTACCTCAGACCAATTAGTAGGCTTATAAGAGAGTTTATCCAAAACTATATCAAATACTGATTCTTGAGTTTCGATTCTCAACTCTATTATCAAATAATTGTTGAATGAAGTATTCTTTATCTCAGACCAATAATTCGGTCAGACTAACATGAACACGTGTCTTGCAGATATGCTTGTTGTGCAAAGGGTGAGCTTCCGGGGTTTGGGTGATCACATCTATCTCATATCCAGTCCAAGGACTGATAGGAACCGTGTCTCTTTAGGAGCATGATACCGACGCAATGCCGCCAGAACTAGCCACACCGATGTTAGACAAGGACAGTCACAAGGTAGCCGCAGGGAAAGCCGCTTCGTCACGTTTACAAGTTCCAGAGAACTGCTAGGGACCATGTCTCCAAAAGAGCATGATGCCGACGCAATGCCGCTGAAAAGCCGCTTGCGTCACTTATGGACACACAGAGCTACACAGCTCTGGGTACTCCGAGTGTAGATATGAGGTATCGTGTGAGTAATGACTGATCAGTTACCCGTTACGCTAAGGGTTACTCACAAGTTTATACAAGATGTAACATAAATAACGCACAACCTCTTAAAGGGTCATTGTACTCATCATTATGAACAACTTTTTCTGTGGGACCAAACCCGAAATCACGAAAAAAAAATCTGCTGTTCCCTACATTTATGTTCGCTTGGCTCGCCAAAATGTTTATTCCCGGTCGTCCCCGCCCCGTCGTCCCCACTGGGCACGAGTGGGAAAAAAAAAGTTTCGTTCCTCCCCAGTGGTGACGATTGGAACTTTTTTTTCCACTCATACCCAATGGGGACGACGGGGCGGGGACGACCGGGAAAAACCCTTTTTTTTCCCACTCGTGCCAAGTGGGGACGACGGGGCGGGGACGACCGGGAATAAACCGCCAAAATGTAGGGAACGTCTGATTTTTTTTCACGATTTCACGTTTGGTCCTATAGTAAAAGTTATTCATAGTGATGAGTACAATGACCCCCTTAAGAGGTTGCGCTTTATTTAAGTTACACCTTATATAATTATATACTTTGCACCCCTCTACTATTTATTAACTTTCTAAAACCACATCTAATGTATTTTCATAAATATGAATTCCTTAATCTCGATTATCATTTCTATCAATACTTTCCTTGCCTTATTAAAGGGACAAGGCATCGTTTGGGAATTCATTTCTTATAGTCGGTGCTAAAGTGTCCAGTCTGGAGACGAGCTCTACAGGAACGTACGGGGCGGGGTGCAGCGTTTTCCCCTTAGGGTGAAACCGACCCAAACACTAATATTATCATAAAACGAAAATATTATCAGTCTA
The DNA here is from genome assembly GCA_947568875.1 of Fissipunctia ypsillon. NCBI lineage: Eukaryota > Metazoa > Arthropoda > Insecta > Lepidoptera > Noctuidae > Fissipunctia > Fissipunctia ypsillon. The sequence goes on from OX387655.1 coordinate 5,411,383, forward strand.
GGGTAATTTAGGGACAGTCACAAGTGCCTTACGAATGAAAATACATGTATTGTAAATATATAACTGTCTAACTGTCTAATATTCATTATTTTGGTTTCTTCTTTTTTGCATGTTGATGTTAAATATGGGTAGTTAAAAATCACTTTTATTAATTTGTTTTGTGCAACTTGGAGACTTGGTAGCTTCGTCACTTGCCACCACTTAATAAACTTAGCACCTAAAGAAACTTTGACAATAGTATTATTTAAACTCATCTTTCAAACTACGATCCGATATTGTTTATCTTATGATTGTGAAAATGACAATGACCTGATAATAGCATGCACTGCACTCGTTATCGCTTTAAATAAGTTTCATTTATATCCATTTAATCGCATTGATTTATACGGATTTTGTTGCACAACTAACCCGTTAACATACTTCAAATAAATGAATTAACGTGTAGTCAGACAGTATTTGACATAAAGAACAATGAATATGCCAGTAGGTACCTAGTTGGTTTATCGGTACAAGTAATTATGATTTTCCTTTACCATGTAGAGATAATAAGGTCTTCATAACTTACCTCCCTTAAAAAATAATTCGTAGATCGAACACCAACCGAACCCAACACTACATTTGGCACGCGGTCTGCACGCGCAAGCAGCGTGCATCGGCACGCTGAGGTGCGGCGCGGCGGCGATACGGCTCGGCTCGAAGACCACTCGCATCAACGGACTCCAACGCGACGGACGATACTCCTCTCTAATTAAATTGTCCTATCCTGCTCGAAGGACCAATGTTAGCGCGGGGAGAAATGAAAGAATATACTGTATAAATAAGCAATGGTTTAATGCCGTCTGATCTTACAAAAGATAAACTTTCCTGGGCAAACAGATACTATTTAACTAGAGAGGAGTAGCGAGTGGTCTTCGAGCCGAGCCGTGTCGACGCTGCGCCGCACCTCAGCTTGCCTATACACGCTATCTGCGCGTGCAGACCGCGTGCAAAGTGTTTTGTTGGATATCAACAATGGGACCTCCGGAAAGTCAGTTTAGTCCTTATTGTGAAGTAATCCAAGGTTCCACCATTTCAGGGTTAAGCTTTTCTACGTAGGTACTAAATTCATAAAGTTTTATAACTAACATAGATTTCAAATGGATCTATATAAAGTCAGTTATCTTGGCTCTAAATTGTTTTCAAATTTCATAACTATTTACATCGCGATAAAGTCTGAAAATAATTGGTATTCCTTGTAACATATAACATTCTGTGTTCAATATAAAATTTGTATTTTATTAGACAATCAATGCCGTAACTATAAAATCTGTCAAGCAATAAACCTGGTAATTACGTTACTTTAAGCAATAGCGCATCATCACACCTTCGATTCCTTTCGCTAAAATGTTATAGATTAGTATTACCAGAAAGCCACACAAGGCTGCACAAGAATACCGCCCGTAAATACTGGCAATAAACAGGCTAGGTAGCTAGGTACATATTAGTGATAATGAATTAAGCCCGTACGGCGTACACATATAGTTCCATTAAAATAATAAAATTAAAATCTTTTAATTCAGACAAATTTTTGTCCATGTCGTTAGTATTACAAATTATCTTAAAACTATGGAAGTCATGAGGAGATCAATTAATTTAGGTATTTATGTAACATAAAAATCAAAATTAATAATTGAAAATACAATAACAAATAAATGAACAATTCTGCCCTTTTTTATGGGAAATCATCAAATGATTTCTCCCGCTCTGGGCGTAGTGGGAGGGCATGTCAGACTTTTACTGACTAAAACCCACACGTGTTCCTTCAGTTGCCTGTGCCAGGGCCACGGTAACTCTTTCGAACATCCCGCAACAATTCTGCCCTACTTCTTAATAATTTGTGGTAAGACCAAAACATCATCATCAACATCATTCTCTTGCCCTTATTTTTTATTTGGGGTTGGCGCAACGTTGACACGTTGTAGTCGTCATTTCGTTAGTCACCCCCTTTCTAAGCATATCATCTTTCGCACAGTCCATCCCACAGACTAGGTAGTACTGTCCATCCATTGTGTTGTGCCAGCTTAGTGGTCTCTGGCGACTAGGGAATCCAATCCTGCATTAAAGCCACGATCCCGCAGGCCTGCGGGATTGAGGTCATCAATCCCGCAGATCTCGCGCGATTTGCGGGATTGAGATTTTTTTTAAATATTCTTTTGTTTTAAGTAGAGGAACTGCAGCATATTTGGGATACTGCAGGTAAATCGGAATACTTCAATATTTAAATAAATATAAACGCCATCTGTATTTTTTTGCCGTAAACATAATGTCATGAGACACACGAAGCTAAGGATATAAAAACACAGGACGCCATCTTGACATTTCTGCTACCAGCTACACATCTAAACGTGACGTCTCTTTTGGAAACTTTTTCGGTAAGAATGCGAATTAATGTGATTATCATCATTTACGTAATATCTTCATTGTAATTATTTAAACAGTTATTTGGTCTTTTAAGTTTATTATTTTATTTTGATTTTGTGAATATTACTGGAAATAAAAATTAGACATGGAATTTTAGGTTAGGATGACATGTTGAATTTGGAATACCGAAAGTGAACATAATTCGGAATATTCCAAATTGTATGCATATTTCATATATTTCATGTTTTAACTCATCTGTTTTTTTTAGAAATGTCTACATCGCACTAATATAAGAAGAGGAAGAGGTGGGATAAGGAAGCCATGTCGGCTGCGATTGTCGCTGTTCAAGAAAAGAAAATGGGATATTTAAAGGCAGCTAAACATTTCAACGTTCCCAGGTCCACACTTTTTAGATTTGTTAATGATAAAAACTCCCCGATTGAGTCGGTAACACGTAAAGTTATTGGTCGAAGGCCAGTTTTGGGTGCAGATCTTGAAAATCTGCTGGTTGAGTACATAATAACTATGGAGAATAAATTTTACGGTCTGACCAGAATGGATTTGCGTCGATTGGCATATCAATTAGCTATAAAAAATAATATAAAAAATCCTTTTAAGGAGGGGTTTGCTGGGAGATACTGGCTAAAGGGGTTTTTAAAACGACATAACGAAATTTTGTCCATAAGACAATCAACTGGCACTTCTCAAGCACGAGCCAATGGCTTCACTAAAGAAAGAATGGACGAATTTTACGACAACCTTGAAAAGATCCAGGCTGATAAGTCTTTCCCTGCTGCGCGCATATTCAACGTTGATGAGAGTGGTCTGTCTATTGTACAGAGTAAAATACCAAAGATCATTGCTAGAAAAGGAAAGAAACAAATAGGAGCAATGACGTCAACCGAAAGAGGGTCACTGATTACGATTGTAATCTGTGTGAGCCCTGCAGGAATATTTGTGCCTCCCATGATAATATTTCCGCGTAAAAATATGTCTGACGCTTTAATGAGAGGCGCTCCAGTTGGTTCTATAGGGAGAGCACATCCGTCGGGGTGGATCCAAACCCACTTATTTACGCAATGGTTCCAACACTTTATAGAATATGTAAAACCAACAGAAGCATCACCAGTGCTCTTGATTCTTGACGGCCACTATAGTCACACCAAGAACATAGAGTTGATACATCTTGCAAAACAGCATCATGTGACAATCCTATCACTACCACCTCATTGTACACATAGTCCAACCACTGGATCGCACTTTCATGGGGCCCTTAAAATCCTACTATAGTGAAGAAGTTCGGGTGTTTCTTAGAGAAAAGAATAGACCCTTAACACCATACGATGTTGTCGAGCTATTTGGAAAGGCTTACATTAAGTGCCAAACTGGAGAAATTGCTGCCAATGGTTTCAGAGTCGGTGGGATATATCCATTTAATCGAAATGTGTTTACTGAAGCTGATTACATGGCCGCTGCTGCAGATTTTGAAGAGGATCAAAATCTTCAAATTATTCCAAGGACGCTCGCCTCACCTATGGATGCTCCTCAACGAATGAATGAAACTGAGCCAGGACCGTCAGGTGGTAGAATAGAATTTCATTCCCTTGTTACTCCAGCCGATATTTCTCCCGTGCCCAGTGCAAAAAAGAGAACAAGCAATAGAGGTCGTAAGTCAGCAAGATCAGCGATAATTTCAAGTTCCTCTTATAAGAAGGACCTTGAGAATACACAATTTAAAAAGACTGATAAAGCAAGCAAAACACAGAAAAAAAATATTAAGGAAAAAGGTAAGAAGAAAATCACGAAAAAGACAAACGGGAAATATGACAGAAAGTGAATCGTTAGACTTTTCTGATGTTATCTCTGGTAATACCACAGACTCTTGTGACGATCTGGCCACGACAGATAGTGCTGCAGTCCCTACTGAGGAAGACGCTGAATGTTTTTTTTGCAACGGGAAATATAGCGAGGATAAGAGGGGTGAAGAATGGGTACAGTGCTTAATGTGCGAATTGTGGGTTCATGCTGCTTGTGGTGGTTATGAATCCGATGTGTATATCTGTGATTATTGCAAGAACTAAGAATAGTAAACTTTAAGTACAAATTAAACATTATTGTGACACATCTGTGATTATTATGACTGATTAGTTAATTATTATTGTAGCCTATTTTGTTAAAATATTGATTACCAAAGACTTTAAAATTATTACAAAGATAATTAATTTACGTAACTACGTAAGAAAAAGTGTAAACAATTATATAAGAAAAATGTGATTATAATTTGGAATACTGTATTCCAAATTACCTTCACTCTAAGTGAAATCATGCTTTTGGAGTTTTTATTTATTTATTTATTTAAACTTTTCACACTTAAAAAAGTACAAAGGCGGACTTAATGCCTTAGGCATTCTCTACCAGTCAACCAAGGGTGGTGAAGAGATTAGATGGCAGGTGCTCTGTTAGAAATGGAACAATTTGTACATAAATAAGTCATAAACTTATAATACACATACATACATATTTACTATAATATATACCTATATTATATATATATATATATATATTATATACAAATTCAAGAGAGAGAGGTTTTGAGATGACTCTACGCTATTTATTTTGAAAATAACTCCGCAATCTCCGCTTAAATGCATACCGACTGGTGGCCATCCTGATGTCAAGAGGTAGCGCATTCCAAAGAAGAATGGACTGAATATGAAAGGAAGAATGAACAAAGTCAGAAGTATGAGAAGGACAGAGTAGGAGAAGATTGTTAGAAGAACGAAGATTCTTAGCGTGTGAAGAACATAGATATTGGAAGTGAGACACTAGATAAGAAGGAGGAGTGGGAGAGTTAAGAAGGGAGAAAAGCGTGGTCAAAGCACGCAAATTTCTTCTCTGGCGAATGGGCATCCATTTGAGCTCAGACCTGTAGCTCGACACATGGTCATATTTTCTGAGGTTGAATATGAACCGGATACAATTGTTAAGCAGTCTGTCAAGCTTATCCAGCAACACCGCATTCAAGTCAAAGTAGCACACGTCACCATAGTCAATGATAGGGAAAATCAAAGTCTGCACAAGCATAGTTTTCGTCTTAGCGGGCAAAAAGTTTCTCAGACGATACAGAGATCGTAGAGTACCGTTGACCCTTTGACTAACATTAGAGACTTGGCGCTGCCAGCTAAGCGTCGAGTCAAGATGCAAACCGAGATCTTTCATAGTAGGGGTAATGGGTATGACGGTACCATTGAAAATGAGAGGAGGAAGAGAGCTAAGCGTCACCCTACCCATCATGAATGAATGTGAGTTTTTCATTTTGATAAAAATTTTGACAAGGTTCCTGGTTTATTTTTAATTTGATTGTTTGTATTATTAAAGTTTAATGATTTTCTAATAATTTAATGCATATTTTACTGTTGTATCCCGTTTCTTTTTTAATTTATTCCCAAAAAACAAACAAGTATTCCAAATATGCTGCAGTTCCTCTAGTTATTTAAAAAAAAAATGAAATAAAGACAAGTCAATTTTAATTCTTATTACAATTATTAATAGAGTTATGCCTTATTACTAATCAACAATTGAATTAAATGAAGCTTTAGTGGTAAACATAATCAGCTTCTTTTAAGAAACGATATAATTATCGAAATAATATGTTTTATTTTTTATGAAGTGTAAATATTGTGACCTAATATAAGTTATCACATCGCCTTGAATGATTATGTTTAATGTAATTGTGGTTTAAATAAATAAATAATACAATTTTCAACCTTTCAACTTTTAGATTTGTACTGACAACTGAACATATTTGTTGGTTTTAGAGGCATAAAAAATCAGCTTATTTTTTCTGATAATACTTTCGAAGAAATGATAAAGAATCTAACGTTTCATCTTTGAGATTTGATCTTATCTTGTTGCATAAATAGCCAGCGGCGGAAAAAGCACTCGAGCTTTTAAACTCTTTAGAAACCAAATTGACACTCATTTTGAATCAGAAGACAAGTAATTTTTCACTCGTACTTGCTACGAAAACTTTTATTAAAAAAAAATGTATTGTTGTACTGGTATCGTACCTTTTCACATCACAAGTAAGAGGCAAATGACGCAATAACTTTCTTTGACAATTAACCACGCGCGAAGGTAAATCCCCGTGCCGTGGGGGAATCCCTAGTCATGGAGTATTTGAACTGACATTGTTCCGTTCCGAAACAGGATTCACACAACATAAAATAAATAAAAAAAATTTTTTTTTAGCTGTAAGTTAAAAACTGAAAACTAAAGTATTTTCCATACAAATGCTATAGAAAAATCACGCACGAGTTCCATGGGAAAGTTGTTAAATCACTTAATAATGAGGCGGTGCTGGGTCTTAAAAATAATCAGAACGTCGTCTGAGCGCATATATATTTTTTTCTATCCGCGTTTGCGGGATTGGATTCCCTAATGGCGACCCCGAGTGTTCCATGGGCCCATACAGACATGTCCAGCCCTACCTGGGCAGCCTTTTTAGCCACCTAGGTATTTAGTTAGGTACCTATAGGTAAATTATCCTCTTTTCTGTAGATGTACAGATTATTACCAAATAGATTAGTGTGCCCATCTGAAGAAACCAAACTTATTGGCAAATCGGTGACTTTATTGAAACAAATATTACAAATGAAATCACTTTATTTAATCGGTGTGGTTTATGAATCTGAAAGAAAAAAATATTATCAATGTAATTAATTGCATTAATATTGCTGTTGTATAATATTTAGGCGCAAAATATTTTTAAGGCATTACTCAATTACTTTGTCTAAGAGTAGGAACGTTTGTTGTGTGTTAACTCGACAGGATGAGGAGATTATAAAAATTGCTGCTTTGCTGCTGTAACAATAAAGTATATTTCAAATCTGCAAAATGTAGATTAGAATATTATTTCGTAAAATTATAATAGCAATGTATAGTCAATGTGCGCTTTTTCTAACGACATTCAAAACATGTAGTTGAACTTTGCGATCTACAACTCCAATCCACACCTGTCTGTCTGCAGACATTGTCAGTGTTTGGCCAATTTGTGAGACTGCCGACTTTTATATACACAAAAATAATACAATAGTGACGTTTAGTGTTGTTTTACAATTTTATTTGTTTGTCATAGGAGTAAACAGGACTGTATAATCCAGGTTTAAATTAAATCCATTGAACTGTGTATGTTAGGCCCACTTGCATGTTTAGTCGGGTTAAATGTAGTAGGTAGTATATTTGTTAAGTCACATGTTTAAGAGAATGTATATTTTTAGTATACTACTGTTTGTTTTCCCTATATAAATAAATAAGTAAATGGGTGTACTATATGTACACCTTTGCCCAACCCTTCGGGGAAACAGGGCGTGATGTTATGTTATGTTATAAATGAATAAATGTAGAGTTTGTAAACCTGGGCAAAAGTTACTGGCTCTCTTGTTTGCCTATCGGCGCCAAACCTCCAAACAGCGCTGGCACTCAAGTTTGCCACCCGTACCCGCGCTTTTTAAATCTCCATTTTTAATTATAATTCAAGGCTAATATCCTGTGCTGGCATTTTTAGTCTGTGGTCCGGTAGATATTCACGTCAACTAAATGCTTCAAAACTTATAAGATTTGGTTTGGAACGTAGAAAAAAAATTAAAGTGACGTTTTGACAATGACATTTGGCGCGACTGATATCTCCGTGTGTTTTTTTATTGAAAATAAAGTGTTTTCGTGTCTAATCGACGGTAAGTGGATAAATATTCATTTATAAGTAGTTATTACATCGTTTTAGATAACATTTGCACGAAATAACATCATGGATACCATTTTGTTTGAGCAAATAATGTTACGTAAACAAACGACATTTTTGGCCATACTCTGTTGTAATCATATTTTGTTTATAAATACATCTCGCGTAATACGAGTATAGTTTAGATTTTATAGTATGGTATGTTTATTCAAGAACCCAAAACAGTTTACAATAAGTGCCAAGAGCCAATTGAAACATCAGTGGACCATTTTTTGTGAGCAAGGTCATAAATATGTCGCGCCGCGGGAATTCCGCCCGACACTTGACAGATAAAGACATCTCAAGTTTATAGACCTCAGCGGTTAAGTAATTAAAATTTTAATTCTTATTACGTGTTGTGCCACTAAAAAGTAACTCCGGGCTAGATAACCTGACAATAGTGATTTTTGAGTTGGGAACATTGCAGTTCAAATGACAAAACATAAAATAGGTTTGCAGTGTCTATGGCCTGATATGTAATCCGACCAAAAATTAATTAACGAATTAACGAACAATGAACGGAAATTGTATACCTATCTCTTTTACACTACATTACGATACGTAATACTTTCTTGTCTTTAAAGTTTATAACATGACATTTCATTTTAATCGATTGTTTGTGGTTTCTATGGATACTTAGTTAATTGATTGACAAAAATGAAAAATATGGAAAAATATGTTTTAAGATTTTTATAATTTGTATTTATTTTTATATGAGTTCATGACTATATTGTCTGCTGATATAGTTCCGAATTTTCACTTACTATAACGTCAAATAATATAAAATACAAACTAAGTTATCAGCGGCACCTCATAACGTCAATTTATTTTGATATTACTTACACTAACCCAGAGTTCAGTGACGTAACTCTCCCACATCAGTGGGTTTAATATTTAAAAGTTTAACTCTAGGTTTACCTCATACTCTTTTGGTGGCGCAAGATGAATTATTTGATTATCCCTGAGTTAGCTGTTAACTCCGAGTTATATAGGATAACCCATGAACACGCAAGTGGGCCTAGTAGTATAGTTACAATCATTTTAAGCTAATAATACGTAGATATCTTTCAAAAATATCAGTAAAGACCCACAGAACTTAAAATATTTACGCTTGGCTGATAAGCGAAGGAGGGTCTTTGGGTGGTGTAGTGTATCTATTTAATAGATATGTAAACACTGTCTTACACACACAAGTGTCAGGTAGCTGTCACTAATGTCAACTGTCAGTCACGAGAAATGGCGGGAAAGCAGATGTGAAGCGTACCGGGAACTATACTCCGTCGGTTTAGGTAGTTAACTAAATGTAAACAATCTTGGCATGTCTTTTTATCTAAAAGTTGTCTATAAATTGTATATAAAAATCTTTGCGACTAGGTATTTACTAAATCGATGTTAGCTAATAAACTAAATTTAAATAATCTTTGTGTATATTATATACGACCTCTTTAATATAAAAAGACATACCAAGATTGTTTACCTTTAGTTAACTACCTAAACCGATAGACCATAGGACCTTGGATGTGCTGGTGAGCCTGTGAGTAAATGTGATAATAGCTCCTCTATAGAAATAAACAGACACTACAGGTGGTATTAAATTATGCAATTGATAAACTTAGTACCTACTATCTCCGGACGTTGCCATTTGTATGAAACAATATTTTATGCATTTTATAATGTATCTGTAGGTATTGGCATCGGGAAGCTAATATTACAGTTCTTGAGCAGCTGCTGTTGTGATTGATTGTTCAAAACAGTAACATGCAAAGGAAATAACTTTCGATGAGATGTTGAATTTCCTAAATCTGGTTACTTATGTTGCAACGATTGTTTTTTTGCAAGTCTCGTGGTGTTTTGTAGCCTGTAGGTGATAATAAGTTCTCTCCTCGACGTTTTCATCTACTAACATCTAACTACATCTTTCACCGGTCACGTTAAGTCGCTCTGAACTTGTTTTCGTTCAACATGAGTTCATAAAAAAATCAACAACATTATAATTATTTATTCAAACGCAAGCTGGTACCGGGAAAAAACGAAAAAACTCGCCTCAAGTGGCAGAGGTATCTATATGATTCTCGAAAAGTTCAATTCAAAAGTAAAATCACTGCAAAACCAATATGTGTAATGTACAAAATCTTCAACTTATTTGTTTATAACGAAACTGATTTTTTCATAAATACTAATTAATCAAAGATATTGTTATGTTCAAAAATGAAGACAGTAAAACAGTCCAATGATATTTTAGACACATATTTTAGGTACATACATTTTTGTTAAATCTGCCTATCTAGCGGAAAACCTGGTAAACAGTTTACAATCAATATGTACATGCATTAAAATTACAATATTTATGTACAGTAAATAATTCATATAACGATCTTACTAATTCAAACATTTTTATATTATTCTTGAATAAAAATCAACTTATACCTATTTACACTGAATAAATATTTATTATTCTTATAATTATATAAAATATAATGTGCAGAGTATATAGAGATAATAAATTATTAAAAAACGTAATGAACAAGTATGTGCGAGTAAACATTGCATATGTTGGTTACAATCTTCAATCAAGAATTCTTGATCGAAGGTTAAAATTATTCAACATTGACTATAAAATATTAGTCATAGAATTAATGACGTATACAGTACTGTAAAGTACCTTAATGACTGAAACTATGAGAATTCTTCATAGAACAACAACAACAATGTTATGTTAGTACACCACTTCAATATAGAAAATACTTTTCACCTTAGCTGGTGTTCACATAACGTGATCTTTATAACCATATTTCAACACAGCGGTTAGTTAAGGTATCTCACTAGTACCATCTAAGTTATATGAAGAGGTGCCTAGCAGTAGACCTCTTTTAAAGCAAGCGAAGAACCAGATAGTTAATCCAATTCCAGCTACTGCAGCAACAGAACTCAAAGAAATGACTGTAATAACAAAGGTGCTTAATCTTGGGATGTTTTCAGGCTCAAGGCTTTCAGATGAGTCAACCGTAGTAGATTCTATCGTAGTGGGATAAGTCACCGTGGTAGATTCTACCGAAGTGGGATCAGTCACTGTGGTAGATTCTATTGCAGTGGGATTAGTCACTGTGGTTGATTCTATTGTAGTTGGATCAGTCACTGTGGTTGATTCTATCGTAGTGGGATCAGTCACTGTGGTTGATTCTATTGTAGATGGATCAGTCACTGTAGTTGATTCTATCGTAGTGGGATCAGTCACTGTGGTTGATTCTATCGTAGTGGAATCAGTCACCGTGGTAGGTTCTATCGTAGAGGGATCAGTCACCGTGGTCGATTCTATTGTAGAGGGATCAGTCGCCGTGGTCGATTCTATTGTAGAGGGATCAGTCACTGTGGTTGATTCTGTTGTAGTGGGATCAGTCATTGTGGTTGATTCTATCGTAGTGGGATCAGTCAACGTAGTAGATTCTATCGTAGAGGGATCAGTCACCGTGGATGATTCTATCGTAATGGGATTAGTCACCGTGGTTGATTCTATTGTAGTGGGATCAGTCACCGTAGTTGATTCTATCGTGGTAGGATCAGTCACCGTGGTAGATTCTATCGTAGAGGGATCAGTCACCGTGGTTGATTCGATTGTAGTGGGATCAGTCACTATGGTTGGTTCTATCGTAATGGGATTAGTCACCGTGGTTGATTCTATTGTAGTGGGATCAATCACCGTGGTTGATTCGATTGTAGTGGGATCAGTCACTGTGGTTGGTTCTATCGTAGTGAGATCAGTCAACGTAGTTGATTCTATCGTAGAGGGATCAGTCACCGTGGTTGATTCTATTGTAGTGGGATCGGTCACTGTGGTTGATTCCATCGTAGTGGAATCAGTCACCGTAGTTGATTCTATCGTAGTGGGATCAATCAACGTGGTTGATTCTATCGTAATGGGATCAGTTACCGTGGATGATTCTATCGTAGTGGGATCAGTCACTGTGGTTGATTCTGTTGCAGTGGAATCAGTCACCGTAGTTGATTCTACTGTAGTGAGATCAGTCACCGTGGTTGATTGTATCGTAGAGGGATCAGTCACTGTGTTTGATTCTATCGTAGTGGGATCAGTCACTGTGGTTGAATCTATCGCAGTGGAATCAGTCACCGTAGTTGATTCTATCGTAGTGGGATCAGTCAACGTGGTTGATTCTGTCGTGATGGGATCAGTCACCGTTGTTGATTCTATCGCAGTGGGATCAGTCATCGTGGTTGATTCTATCGTAATGGAATCAGTCACCGTGGTTGATTCTATCGTAGTGGGATCAGACGCCGTAGTAGATTCTATCGTAGAGGGATCAGTCACTGTGGTTGATTCTATCGTAGAGGGATGAGTCACTGTGGTTGATTCTATCGTAGTGGAATCAGTCACCGTAGTTGATTCTATCGTAGTGGGATCAGTCAACGTGGTTGATTCTATCGTAGTGGGATCAGACGCCGTAGTAGATTCTATCGTAGAGGGATCAGTCACTGTGGTTGATTCTATCGTAGTGAAATCAGTCACCGTAGTTGATTCTATCGTAGTGGGATCAGTCAACGTGGTTGATTCTATCGTGATGGGATCAGTCACCGTTGTTGATTCTATCGCAGTGGGATCAGTCATCGTGGTTGATTCTATCGTAATGGAATCAGTCACCGTGGTTGATTCTATCGTAGTGGGATCAGACGCCGTAGTAGATTCTATCGTAGAGAGATCAGGCACTGTGGTTGATTCTATCGTAGAGGGATGAGTCACTGTGGTTGATTCTATCGTAGTGGGATCAGTCAACATTGTAGATTCTATCGTAGAGGGATTAGTCACTGTGGTTGATTCTATCGTAGTGGAATCAGTCACCGTAGTTGATTCTATCATAGTGGGATCAGTCACTGTAGTTGAATCTATCGCAGTGGAATCAGTCACCGTGGTTGATTCTATCGTAGTGGGATCAGTCAACGTGGTTGATTCTATCGTAATGGGATCAGTCACCGTTGTTGATTCTATCGCAGTGGGATCAGTCATCGTGGTTGATTCTATCGTAATGGAATCAGTCACCGTGGTTGATTCTATCGTAGTGAGATCAGACGCCGTAGTAGATTCTATCGTAGAGGGATTAGTCACTGTGGTTGATTCTATCGTAGTGGAATCAGTCACCGTAGTTGATTCTATCATAGTGGGATCAGTCACTGTAGTTGAATCTATCGCAGTGGAATCAGTCACCGTAGTTGATTCTATCGTAGTGGGATCAGTCAACGTGGTTGATTCTATCGTAATGGGATCAGTCACCGTTGTTGATTCTATCGCAGTGGGATCAGTCATCGTGGTTGATTCTATCGTAATGGAATCAGTCACCGTGGTTGATTCTATCGTAGTGAGATCAGACGCCGTAGTAGATTCTATCGTAGTGGGATCAGTCACTGTGGTTGATTCTATCGTAGTGAGATCAGTCAACGTAGTTGATTCTATCGTAGTGGGATCAGTCAACGAAGTAGATTCTATCGTAGTGAGATCAGTCAACGTAGTAGATTCTATCGTAGAGGGATCAATTACCGTGGTTGATTCCATCGTAGAGGAATCAGTCACCGTAGTTGATTCTATCGTAGTGGGATCAGTCAACATTGTAGATTCTATCGTAGAGGGATTACTCACTGTGGTTGATTCTATCGTAGTGGAATCAGTCACCGTAGTTGATTCTATCATAGAGGGATCAGTCACCGTGGTTGATTGTATCGTAGAGGGATCAGTCACTGTGTTTGATTCAATCGTAGTGGGATCAGTCACTGTGGTTGATTCTATCGTAGTGGGATCAGTCACTGTGGTTGAATCTATCGCAGTGGAATCAGTCAACGTGGTTGATTCTATCGTGATGGGATTAGTCACCGTTGTTGATTCTATCGCAGTAGGATCAGTCATCGTGGTTGATTCTATCGTAATGGAATCAGTCACCGTAGTTGATTCTATCGTAGTGGGATCAGACGCCGTAGTAGATTCTATCGTAGAGGGATCAGTCACTGTGGTTGATTCTATTGTAGTGGGATCAGTCACTGTGGTTGATTCGATTGTAGTGGGATCAGTCACTGTGGTTGATTCTATCGTAGTGAGATCAGTCAACGTAGTTGATTCTATCGTAGTGGGATCAGTCAATGTAGTAGATTCTATCGTAGAGGGATCAGTCAACGTAGTAGATTCTATCGTAGAGGGAATAGTCACCGTGGTTGATTCCATCGTATTGGAATCAGTCACCGTAGTTGATTCTATCGTAGTGGGATCAGTCAACATTGTAGATTCTATCGTAGAGGGATTAGTCACTGTGGTTGATTCTATCGTAGTGGAATCAGTCACCGTAGTTGATTCTATCATAGAGGGATCAGTCACCGTGGTTGATTGTATCGTAGAGGGATCAGTCACTATGTTTGATTCTATCGTAGTGGGATCAGTCACTGTGGTTGATTCTATCGTAGTGAGATCAGTCAACGTAGTTGATTCTATCGTAGTGGGATCAGTGAACGTAGTAGATTCTATCGTAGTGGGATCAGTCAACGTAGTTAATTCTATCGTTGTGGGATCAGTCAACGTAGTAGATTCTACCGTAGCGGCATCAGTCACTAAGGTGGATTCATCCGTAGTGGGATCAGTCACCGTGGTGAATTCTGTGTCAAAATTATTTAGAACTGCAGCGGTTGGAAATGATATAGTTGGTAAAGTAATTCCAGGCAAGGTTACAAAAGGCAGCATTGAGGAATATAAACTATTAATTCTATTATACATGAAATCTTCTAATAGTGGATCTGATCGATAATAAACCGATCGGACGATGATATTAGACGTTTTAGAAGCACGTGCCAGGAGAACAACCTGAAATTGATAAAATTATAATTGTTAAATCCCGACGAGCGGCAGTTTGTGCATTTCTATTTTAATTGTTTAGTTAGGGGTAAGCTTTAAAAAGCATAAAATATTATGACTGAAATTGTACAACTTGCTTTTGAGCACTGGTCCGATCATTTCGCTAAATTTTTGTGTTCGTTATAAGATTTTCCGAGAAAATACGACAGGAGATGATATTATTATCAGTCTTCCTATTATATAATTATTTAATACTAGCTGTGCCCGTGACTTCATTTGCGTGGATGTCGGAAAACAACTTCCCTATTTGAATCGGATTTTGTTCACAAATTCATAGGTTTTAAGTTCTTTTGAGCGGAAATCGAATTTTTTTTCTAAAATAAAAGTAGCCCAAGTTACTCCTTATAGACCCAGACAAAAATAAAAAAAATATTGTTGTTATAAGTACCGTATACAGGGCGCCCCACGGATATGCCACATGGAGGAAAAGTACCTTGAATATTGTAGATGGAACATTTTACTGAAAGAAGACATTATTTGAATTTAAAAAAAAAAAAACAATTTAAATTGCATTCATAGATATTAAAATAATTACATGGTTGAACCGGGAATCGAACCTGTTACATGAGAAAAATAATCACATGTAGCTTTATCATACCGATCGAAAGGCTTGAAAAGCTGACATTGCCGTAAGGACATACAACAGACGTTATCATAAGTATGGTCTTCCTTTTATTTTTGAAACTATGTTATTTAGCTAAAAATAATCCTTATGATGAAGCCTTTCGATCGGTATGATAAAGGTACAAGGTGATTATTTTTCTCATGTAATGGGTTTGATTCCCGGTTCAACCATGTAATTATTTAAATATGGAATGAATGCAGTTTAAATTGTTTTTCAAATTCAAATAATGTCTTCTTTCAGTAAAATGTTCAATCTAAAATATTCAAGGTACTTTCCCTCTATGTGGTATATCCGTGGGACGCCCTGTATAGTTAGAACGTATCATGAGATCACCATGGGCCTTAAATATATCTACGTTTTATATCGTTTTATGAGTGAATCGTCTATTTTAGGGGCATAATGTTGAGAAAAGCTGCAAATGACGTAAGAATGCCTGATCGATAGATTTTGCCTATCTGTGATCAGTAATATTGTACCTACTCAAATAACGACCTAATAACGATTAATAGTTAGTTGAAATATTTTTGAGTTAAATTTATTATATAATTATGATACCGAACGTTAATACTTACAAATCCATTACTCTTCTTAACAGGAACTTTAAGTGTATGAGATCCATTAAAAACATTTCTTTCAGATGCAAAGATGTCGGCTCTTCCCACCAATTTGTCATTTCCGTCCAAAGATTCATACACCAATATAGATACACTATCATTCTTAGAAGCTAACTGAACAAAAATGTTGACTTCTAACACTCCAGCAGGTATTTGAGCAACGTCAGATGCTACACAACTTATCTTTTCATTTGGAGACAAAATACTTGCACTAACTTTGTCATGAGCAAAATACTCGGATCCTTGTATCCAAGAAGGAGTATCAACACAACCGCCAACTTTTTGATTTGAATGGAATGTCAAATATTGTTTAATTTGGTGCCCAACACAGCAATGATATGCACATAAAAATATAAAAAGAGGTCGCGTCAGCATTTTGCTCGTTTATGTTGAATGAAATAATGCTACCATAACTTTTTTCTATCTTAAAATCACTGATACTATTTTCGGTATCTTAATTGAAGTTTGATAAGTAATAAAATTGATAATGGTTCACTATAGGCGGCTGATCTCTGTGTCAAAAGAATAAATATCAATATCCGGGCGAATCGAAGGTAAAGTGGTGTAGACATGAGCGAAGTAGGTATATAAAAAAAAAGAAATGATATTGAATTTATTTTATTGTAAAACTTTATGAGACATTATATTTTTTATTTATTTAAAAAGTATAAAAGGGGTTCCATAAGGCTTTACACTAACACTGTCGCCAAATCATTCAACAAAAGACCTACATAGTTTATTTTCATTAGGGAGCTTATGAAACTTTCAAATCATTTTAATTGTCTAACGATAACTGATCGTCGGTCTTAAACATTATGTTGCTGGAAGCATTATTCACCTGATTTTCTAATTATAACTGATCGTAGGTTTTAGACATTGTGTTGCTAGAAGCATTATTCACCTGATTGTCTCATTATAACTGATCGTCGGTTTAATACCTTGTGTTGTTGGAAGCATCCACCATTCACCTGTAGTAACCCGAGATAAGTATCCACTTCAAGAAGTAAACTGCTAGGTAGTAGGTAGCAAAGCCCACGCATATCGCTGGATAATAGACACTGGTCTGCAAAAAGTCACCGGGATCAGATGGCATTAGGGTAAAAGACATAAAGGTAAACACGAACTTCATTAGTTCTGTTATAACATGATTTATAAATTTATGTGTAAAAGAAAGTAAATACCCGAATAAGTGGAAAGAGCTTTACGCACAATGGTCCGCCTGAAGGACTAAGTGCGGAAACCAAACTTCTAACATAGACTGAAACAGTCAATTTATTAAACCAATTTAATAAACATCTGGATGTACAAATTATCGACCAATAGCGTTTATCAATGCAGCGGGTCAACGATTAGATGTTATGTAAAACAGCTTGAAACGAAACGTCAGATTGTAGATTTTAGTTCTAAATTTTGACGCTTGCGGCTCTGTGTGTCATGACAACAATAATAGCGTCCAAAATAAAAATAAATAAAACGAGTATGAGTGAAAATTATCATAACTCGAGTGAAAACTGCGATTGCACAATTTTAATATAAAGTTATTAGAGTTTTATGAAAGTCAAATCTAAAAATACTAAATAGCCAAGTAACTGTGCCCAACTTGGAAGTAGCGTTCTCCGGCCGCTGCCACGGCAACGCTCGCTTCGCACGCTGAGCGGCTCGCACGTGGTTGATCACAGTTCTGACCTAACATAAATCAATTGGTCAAAGTGCCCTACCTTTGTTATTGCGACAATTGGCCAAGGAAGTTTTAGACTTCCGACAGGATATCCGGCTTCGAAACGACGATATCCCCACTGGTTTTGGTCAAGTTCGTCAGATGGGTCCTCCCAAGTGACTGGACGAACACTTTCGACCCCCGATTTTGCTTTATCGCTTTCTCTATAGCGCGTGTATTGGAGGGTCGGAGGTCGCGTCATACCAATGTTCTAATATTTTTGTTGAGTGCCCGTTGTTCTGGCGAAGTGATAGGTAGGTTCTCACGCCATTCTGTCATAAGCCCCAGAGTCTCCTTCAAAAGTTTGGACTTTTTGCCCGTACGCCGCATTTTGCAAAATCGCGGACCTTCCTCCCTGAGGATTTCCACCATTTAGTCGAGCACCTTGTCAACATCATTTGTGGTTTCCACGGCAGCAAATCGGTTCTCCAGGTCTGACTGGAACGCTTCAGATCTTAACATAGTTTGGATCATATTTGGCCGGAGCCTAGACTTTATCAAACAATTTCGCTCGAGCTTGAAGTTAATATTCAGAGAGCCTCGGACAAGTCTGTGATCACTGCCGCCGGTGTTAAACCTGTTGATCACCGAGACATCCCTGAATAATTGTTTTTTATCCGTTGATGAAGTCTATCTCATTTTTCGTCATAGAGTCGGGGCTTCGCCACATCCACTTCCTTTGGGGCTGTGTGGAATTCATCAAAAAAAGCCCCTCCTTATCAAGGAAGTTCACAAGCATTTGCCCCCTATGATTTCTGCTGCCAAACCCGTAGGATCCTACTACCGATACGCTGCAATTCTGTGCTCCCGCAGCGTTAAAATCCCCCATGAGAACATTGTAGTGGGCCTTAGTAGTGGAATGTAAGGCCTTGGAGATGTCCTCGAACATTTCCTCCACTTCGTCATCCGAGTGTGCCGAGGTTGGTGCGTAAAATTGAACAACCTTGAGGCTATCTGAGAGGATCCGGCAATTGGGACTCGAAGTGGCCTTGCACAAGTCCGAGGTCAAGTGTTTTCATGGTCCTCGAAACGCGCCACCATCGGGTTCCAAAATAACGGTAGGAGGGGTCCCCATCGGCGTTGAGTCGACGATGAAGTACCTGGGACTGGTCCTCGACAGCCGGTGGAATTTTGTGGAGCGTTTCCGACGGTTGGCTCCCAGACTGGAGCGGGCCGGGGCTCGGGGCTGCTTTGAGGCGCCTCCTGCCCAATCTAGGGGGTCCAAACGCCTCCTGCCGGGGGCTCTACGCGGGGGTCGTGCGGTCCATGGCCCTTTACAGGGCTCCAGTGTGGGCGTGTTCTATGAGGCAGTGACCGGCCCGCCGATTGAACGCGTCCCAGAGGGTCATGGCCATCCGGCTCGCCCGGGGATACCGCATGGTCTCCGATGAGGCGGCGAACCTCCTTGCCAGATTACCGCCATGGGATCTGGAGACAAAAGTCCTCGCGCACATGTGGGAGTGGCGCGAGGAGGCAAAACGCCGGGGCGTAACTCCGCTGCCGCAAGAAATCGCGGCATGGCGGACAGAGCTCCGGCGGGTTCTCATGGCGGCATGGAGAGTGCGATTGTCGCAACCTAGCGCTGGACACGCCACAATTGTGACGATAAGTCCCCTCTTTGAGGAGTGGCTGGAGAGGCGCCACGGTGTCCTCACCTTTCGCCTGACGCAGGTCCTAACCGGACACGGGTGCTTCGGGAGGTACCTGTTCTGGATAAGACGGGAGGAAACGCCCGGGTGTCACCACTGTGTGGATCGCCCGGAGGACACGGTGGAGCATACGGTGAAGGTCTGTCCAGCTTGGGCGGGGTACGGCCGTGTCTTCGTGGAAGCGATCGGCGGCGGCTGCGATCTCTCACGTCCGGCCCTGGTCCAAGTCATGGTACGTAGCGAGAGTAAATGGGAAGACATCACCTCCTTCTGTGAGGCAGTAATGCTCGTGAAGGAGGAGGTGGAACGCGTGAGGGAGCTCACGCCCCTTGTCGCCGCAGGAGACGCCCTGGACGTTGGGAATTGGCAGCCGATTCCCGGCCACCATAAGCGCGGGCTTGCGAACGGCGAGCAATTGGTGGCTCGCGGTCTGGTATCAGGCCCGAGTCGACGTTGTGTTCCACGCGCGCCTCAAAGAGATTTTAGCACTATTTACGGGGTCCGCTAGGGCCAATGCCGGCTGGGGTTGCGGGATGTTCGAAGGAGTTACCGTGGCCCCGGCACAGGCAACTGAAGGAATACGGGTGGGTTTTAGTCACTAAAAGTCTGACATACCCTCCCGCTCTGCCCAGAGCGGGAGAAGTCATTTGGTAATTTCCCATCCAAAAAAAAAAAGGCTATACCTCTCGGTTAGCTTCACTACGAGGTACGCTACCCTGTTCGAGTCCACCTTGGCATAGCTAGCTGGTCTCCCTCTCGAAAATACAAAAGGTGGCCCGATTCAAGGGTTCACTCAACCCCAGAATGTGCCGCCTTATTTTTCGAACTCTTCTTCAAGCTGCACTAGGTGTTCGTCGAGACGAAACGTGCATCCGTTATACGTCGCCAAGGTTTGACGGCCATTCGTAACCCGGGGATTCTTTGCACCCCCTACCTTGCCCTTACCGTGACCGCCGGCAAGGCAGCCGGGAACTGGGGGCCGTGGTTGATTTTGGCT
The DNA here is from genome assembly GCA_947568875.1 of Fissipunctia ypsillon. Taxonomy (NCBI): domain Eukaryota; kingdom Metazoa; phylum Arthropoda; class Insecta; order Lepidoptera; family Noctuidae; genus Fissipunctia; species Fissipunctia ypsillon. The sequence goes on from OX387655.1 coordinate 5,432,065, forward strand.
TGCCATTGGAGTGTTTGCCCATAATCGCCACGCTGGGCATGCGGGTTGGCGATCGCAGATCACAGCTTCTTGCACTAGTGACGCTGCTGCCCGTCACTAGCCTGTGCCATTTAGCAGCAAAGTTTTATTTAGAAATGGTTATACCGCCATTTGTCGGTTGTCAGAGCCTCGTTTATTATTGAGCAGGGTGCACCACGAGCAGGTGAGGTTGACTTTTGGCACTGAGATGATAAGTGTGCCCCCATCTATATCTAGTCCTATATAACATCATTGCCTCAAAAACTAAAAAAAAAACTCAAAGCATTTATTTCAATTAAACCAATTACAGGCACTTTTGAATTGTTAAAGAGTCAGTCAGTTAGTCAGAAAATTGAAGCTAGTCGCCCATTCCAAAACGCCTCTGCCTAAACCACAGAAAATATGTTACGCTAAGTTACGCAAAACACCACGCTTGGACCTGTCAAGATGTCAACAGTGAGGCAATTCTCTTAAGAAGAACCGGACTTGGCAAATCGGTATTTAAATCTAATTTGTTATGAACAAATAAAACTATTGTAAAACATTACAATATTTTCCATACTGATGATATAATTTTTAAGGAATTTGTAGCATTTGATACCATTATTTTTATTGACTTGATATGTGGTTATCAATGCTAGATCTATGATCTATCTACGGTCGATCGTAATCATCAAACAATCCATCTATAAACCTTGACTAATACTGCTGTTACTACTAATTCTATAAGGTAGATAATACTTATAGTTACTTATAGATAATTGTCGGCTCATAAACGGTTACACAGCACAGCCGATAATCGTAATACAATAAAGATACTATAATACAATACAATAGTTTCAGGTCCCTCTTGGAGTTCCTCCCCTCTTTCTAGATGCCTTTTAACTTCCTACTCTCTTTACATCCCTCATGTTGTACTAATCTAGAATCCCATCAAATTTGCCTAGTCTCAGTGAGCGATTTGCGATAGCATAGAGCGTTGTTGGTGATTACAGTACATATTTCGGCCAACGCCATGTTCCTACAACATTGAATTTGTGATTTGAATTATCTTATAAAAGGAAATTCAGATCTTTATGTGTATTTTCTGAGTATGATACATCTGTAACTACCTAGTATAGGTATAATTTTGTCTTCAATGTATGCAAAATTTTTTCTTACCCACATAATTTTTTTTATTATGTAGATATCACTATTTCTTCCTATTTCTGTGGAGGACATTTTGCGGTATTATTTAAATGAAACAGGTATGAAATATTCCCTTCAACTCCCCGAGCATCGCCCACATCGGTATTATTTATCCGCCTATATTTATTTAAAAAGTTGTGACGCGTCCCCGGAGTGTCGTATTCACCGTTTTGCTGTGAAAGCATTCGATGGAATTTGAATATATTACTATTTTCTTTTATTTTATACTTGAAAACTTTTATCTTATGTGTAGACTAGAGAGTCAGAAATAACCAGATCAATAGCAAATCCTCTGATTTGTCGAGTAGGAAATTGCCTGCTTATGTTAGGAAAAAATATACGTGATAGACCCACCACACCTACCACACCTTGACCCCGTGACACCGACACCCTACCGTGACCTATCACATCTTTCAGATTTGTTAAGAATGCCATGTGATCAGTGTGATTAGGTGATTACCTAGGTACAAAGAGGAGGACAAAATGTTAATCCTTCGTGTGTTATTTGCCTAAGGATAAAAATCAATTCATAATGGTGTCACAATAGGACGGGTTACTTACGGCATGAAATTCCAAAACTTACGACAGTGTGCATTACGCAGAATTGCGCTATGATATCTTTTACGCTATCGTGCAGAGCAAGCAACACTGATAAATATCTTAATTGAGTACCTACGTACTTACAAATTTTATTTTTATAAAAATACTTAAGCGATAATTTAGGGCTATCGCATTTACAAACAAATTACTTCTTGAATTTTGATTTATGAATAAACGTCTCAAACCTTGCCCCGAAACAGTTAAGCGATAGAATTTGTAAATGTTTATTATAGACTCTATAACGTATCTGTGTCTGTCTGTCCGTTAGTAGTGTGCTTATTCCTCGACAAGCACTTATCATCCGATTTAGGTTTTCTAATCATGGATTTGTTCTCCTCGATTTAATACATATTTTCACACGTAAGGTAACAATCTATACAAATAAATATAATTGATGAGTCTGTTTGTAATGTCCAAAATAACATCTTTTTACTAAATGCATAAGAAAAGTATATACGGTACATATAACAAAAAAACAATTTTTAAAAATGTTGTCTGTCTGTTTGTTCCGGCTAATCTCTGAATTGGGTGAACCGATTTTGACGAAACTTTCACTGGCAGATAGCTGATGTTACGGGGAGTAACTTAGGCTTCTTTTATTTTAGAAAAATAATTAGCGTTCCGCGCAAAATATTAAAGCCCATGAAATTGTCAACAAAAAGTCGGATTTGAAAAATTCTTTTTGCATTTGGTAGCCCAATTCTCGAGGATAGTTATAGGCTATTTAACATCACGCTACGGCTCTTAAGAGCCTAGCAAAAAGAAAAAAGTTGGAAAGAACACTAAGTGAAAACGAAACAACAGCGCGGGTGGGCGATGCAACGCGACGGGTCGGGGGACGAGGGAGTTTTATAAAAATGTGGCTATTATTTTAGTATATTGTGTATCTTACGACTTCCACGCGAACGAAGTCACGGGTCATAGCTAGTTATTCATAAATGCGCATGAAAGCAAATTAATAAATTATACTAAATACTGGCGTGCAGTTTTTATTAAAAGTAGTGATAGTCGGTCATAATGGTCATGTGTTTCTTTACAAATTAAGTTAGATCTCAATGGATAAATTCTAAGTCTGTTGCACACGCTTCCATTATTTCTAAAAATATATAAGTACAACCCTAATACATTTGTTAGAAAACTGAAAAAATATCCTAATTAGCTACATACTTAATTCTGGAAATATTATTTTTATCAAGATAACATCAGACCTCAGAATGGTTATCAAAGATTTCTTCAATGTTTTAGCAGTAGCTGACAATAAGATAGCGGTTTTTTACGTCGTCGCACGTCATGTATCTATGATACAATAGGGTGTGTTCACCTGTACGTACTGCAGCGTTATTTCTGCCGTTCTAACCTACTGAACATCTTTTTCTAGTTCGTGTAACAGATCATTGATAGGTATTTAATTCTTAATTTCTTCAAATTTTCAAATTTATTATGACGTAAAGAAGAATGTCATGTCATATATAAATCCATATTTATAATCATACCAGAATTAAAAAGGAATGTACATAAATAACAACTTTTACCTAATTAATTAATAAAAGAACAAAATTATATTCTAACATAAATAAAACCAAAAATTACTATGTCGGGACAACCTTCTGGAATCTGCTGTTGGCTGTCAACAAGGTGATCCCCTCGGGCGGTGATTTTTAGTTTAGCAATTCACCCAATTATTCGACAGCTAAATTCCAAATTTAACGTTTGGTATCGCTGCTTCCCTGCGACTAGGAGCCCCTTGTTGTTCTCTTCATCGCTGTCACTGTGGCGAAGTTGTCAACAGCCTAGGACACCACGGCCTGTCTTACAGCCGAAGTGTGGGTCGCATAGCGCGGCACGCGAACATTATTGACATCATCCGACGAGCCCTTGTAACCGCCGGGGTGCGAGCTTTTTTCGAACCCAATAGCTTGGCACGCGACGATGGCAAGATACCGGACGAAATGTCTTTATTTCCATGGAAGGTGGGTAGGCCTTTAGTGTGGGACGCAACTTGTGTCGAAACTTTTGCGCCATCCCATCTTCCCGGCTCGGCGTGCTGTGCTGGCGCTGCTGCTGCGGCTGCGGAAAACCTCAAGCAGCGAAAGCATAATAACTTTATCGGTAATTATATTTTCGAGCCGTTTGGGGTTGAAACCCTCGGGCCGTGGGGTCCGAGCGCTCATGGTTTGTTTAAAAAAAATTGAAATCTCCAAACGGCTAGTTGACACTTCCCGTGACCCAAGGGCCGGCTTTTACCTTGCCCAGAGGCTAAGCATTGCCATACAACGTGGTAATGCCGCCAGTCTCTTGGGTGCATTACCAGTCGACAGCGATGCGGAGGAATTTTTCAACGTCATATTTTAGTTTGTGAATAGTTATGTCATATTGAATAAAAACCTCGGGGGCTAAAACGGCCACTTTGGCAGAATCAGAATAGGATAATATTATGGATCATATTTAAAATCGTAAAATGGTCACAAATTGACAATTCGTAATATTAACTGCGTACAATAAATATATCGCAATTCATCTGTTTGACAGTTTTGTATGGAGATTCGTAAAATGGTCCACAAACTACGAATTGCTTTAATGTCAAATAGCAGAACCATAAGAAGTTAGTCAAGAGCAACATCTTACAATTAATATTTAGGATTTTATGAAGAAATATTGTAATAATGGGTAATTTAGCCCTTTATGAAAATTTCCTTGAGGACGCGCGTGTTATGGAAGACCATTTTACATCGCCGACGAAGTGTAGCCCTTCAGAAAATGGAAATAGCCTTTGAAATGCCGGACCTTGAGTTTGTTGGTTTATATACCTAGGCTAAATAAAAGTGTGTGATATGTACCCGCCGCGATGGCATAAGACAGTACTACCTCCAAAGCAAGTAAAAGGATTGTGATAAAGTAGGTAAGTAGTCTGTTTTGTTTAATTATGTAGTTCCAGATAGACACTATCATCTAGTACTGTGGAGGTTTACCCTGTATCCCCTTGATGAAATAAAAACTTTGATGAGAGGTATAACTAAATGACGACAACTAACTACCAATGCTTACTGTAAACTTTTATTCACATTTTAGGTGCTGAGTACACTTCGTTTTTAACGCATCTGGACAGAGGGTTCGCTATAGAAGCTAGTGCACACCATAAGATGCACCAAGTCAGTACCTATATCTAACTAGGTAGACATTTCCGGAGGAAATATACTCATTTTAATACCATCAAAACTGGGTTAGTAAGAATAAATGTATTGAATCACTACAATACCTACATTAGGAATACTTGATTATAACTTGCTGTAGTCACAGGCAGCTCCTCCGGTGTACCTATCTTGCAGGTGTATAGAAGGAACCTATCTTGCAGGACTAAATGTGGCTGTCTATACTAATATTATAAAGCTGAAGAGTTTGTTTGGTTGAACGCGCTAATCTCAGGAATTTCCGGTTCGAATTGAAAAATTATTTTAGTGTTGGATAGCTCATTTATCGAGGAAGGCTATAGGCTATTTAACATCACGCTACAACCTATAGGAGCGGAACATCAATGAAACATGTTGCAAAAACGGGGAAAAATTATTCCATTTGCGAGCTTCCATTGCGTTCGCTGCGTAAACGGTTAAAGTTACGCAAAAATCATAAGGTTGGCTCACTATAACATTTTTAATGGTAATCAAATTTGTTATAAAATAATGCATTACTTGCGAAGGTGTTTTCATAAACCCTAATAATCCTTAACCAAATAAATAGTTTCATCATCAAGGTTGATTAAGTACATGTAAATTCCTTTTTGAATTATTCAATTCGGACCTTTCGTTTAGAAATTACGATGGGTATGAAAATGCTTAAAGTAAGAAAAATGTGCTTAGTCTATTAGTTACCTACACATTTTATTTTTTATTGACTGTTTGAACGCGCTAATCTCTGTCACTACCAGTTGGATTAAAAAAAAATCTTTTGGGATTATATAATGTAATAAGTCCAATTTTTGAGGAAGGCTATAGGATATGTAACATTACGCTAGAACCCTTAGAAGCCGAGCAAAAGCAAAACAAGGAAGAACGAGCGCTAAGCGAAAACGAAGTAACAGCGCGGGCAGGCGATGCGATGCAAAGGGGTGGGTCAGGGGAACAAGAAATTTTACGCGGACGAAGTCGCGGGCGAAAGCTCACACTATAAATGCTCAAATTGTACCTAGCCCATATATTTACCAACTGTTTTTGCAGACATTAATATATTATATTTAATATTATCTTGCTTCCTACATAGGACATGGGGCCTTACAACATAACTGGCGAAATGTGGGTGTACTCTAAATGTACGCCTCTGCCACACCCTTCGGGTATATATAGGTGTGATATTATATATGTTATCTTACTTGTAGTATAGTTGCCGGCACGAGTTGTGAGCACAAACTTCACTCTTATACCTAACAAATCTTATTTCCTATCATGGCAGGTAGCACACGTGTGGGAGCAATGTAATCAATATATGATCAAACATAATTATATACAGATAGAAAACAGAATAAAAGAGCACGCTAAGGAGGGCAGTTAGTTAAGATGGAATTTGTGCTCACGACTCGTGCCTGCAATTATACTTCAATTTTATTAGGTAGTAGGTACCTATAAAATAGGACATACATTGTACCTATGCTTGCCTGTCCGGAGTCTGCATTTGTGCCCGGTCGATGGCAATAGGCTCACCCCCTATTACATGGGACTTAAACATAACTTCCGAAATGTGGGTGTACTATAGGTACACCTCTGCCTAACCCTTCGGGGAATATAGGCGTGATGTTATGATGTATGTGTACATTGTACTTATTACTAAAATAAAACAATATTGACAGGAACAATATTTTACTAAATTAACAATTCTCATCTCATATTATTTAGAATATCTAGCAAATAATGAATCTAAAAGAAACATAATAATTAATAATCAATTTTTTTTTTCATTTAGGTTTGTGACTCGAGGAGGGGCAAACCATGACTCCTTTGTATGGGATCACCTTCCACTTGCAACAACTCTACCAGGCTGAAAACGAAAAGTCAAATCATTAGTTAATAATTAACATAACTTTTAAATAAAATAAAATTGAAAACATCATTGTTTAATTTGAGTGATAAAACAATAAAAATGGTCCACTTTAGCCCTGGATCGAAAGAGCTGGAAGTCATGGGAAGAGGCCTTAGCCCGGCAGTGGGATGATGCAGGCTAACAGTAACAGTAAAAATAAAATATGTTTCAAGTGACTCGGGTTATCCCCTAAGATCAACACTGATAACACGGAGTCTGATAACTTTTTGCCTTTAAGTTTTTGTGTTAGTAAAAATTTTAGATAAAATATGTTTGTTTTCCTCTTATTTCTATAATTACATGAATGTAATATACTTAATTTTTTATTGCATGTTCAAAAAATTCATACTTTACCTTATATGGACACCAATAGGTAGGTATGGGGTAAATATCTTTTGACTACATCAGCAACCCTCCCAAGGTTCTGCGCTATTAATTGGTTCACACAAGCAGTAGCCATATCATCTGCAGCAGATTGCATCACCTGAGATAAAACTCTCCGAACCTCATCCAGTGGAGCCAGCGGGTAACCTAAAATACGTAATATAAATAACATAATCATATTAATAACAATGTTTTGAAGTCATTATAAGTCTTAACCGCAATATGAATAGCTGTAGGGTTAGAAAATTCCACTCACTGCGGTATTTTGCTGCAGAGTTCGACGAGGCGGAGGCACTGTTATAGCATCGGCCGGGGCCGGGCTTGGTGCTGACGCACCAGTCTGGCCAGAACTTGGGGCTGCAGTGATCTCGATGTGGGGCTCAACACCGACAGAGCTCCTACTTTCAGTGTAGATAGTCTAGCAGAACGTTCCATTGTGTCTCAGGCACTCTAGCTGCACGCCTTTCCATTCCTAAAAAATATTACGTACATTTGAATACATTCCACAGCAATACAATTAAATATTGATCTAAGATAAACAAGTATACCTACACTTACTTTCTATTAAATACCATGTCCAACTCGCAAGAAATACCGATGTTTAAAATTACGCACGTTTATTTGAAGTTGACATAACTCAAGGGATATAGATAAACTAAAACTCCTTTGTACGCGTTGCCAGCCTACAAAGTTTTTATTGTTTATAATTTTCCTTTTCAGGGCATATCTGCGGTCTTTTTAACAGACTAAAGTATAATTATAATGAAAGAACATTTAAACTAGAAATAAAAAAATAAAAACTAATTTGATTAATTAAAACTGTAAAGAAAAATTTCTCGGTAAAATTAAGGTCTTTATTTTTTTCATGCGGTAACATTTGCACCAAATATGGTTCTGCTAAGAATTGAATTGAAATGATTCTGCTAGTATGTGTCACCATTTTACGAAAATTAGAGGAATTGCTGGGAAATCAGGAAAGGAATTGCTTATGGCGGAATTGCTTAATGTGGCCGTTTTAGCCCCCCTCATGTGCAAAAAACGAGAAATCGGACCTAGTCGAAATGATTAAATTGTCTCAAGTAAATTATTTATCATGCTAAACTATGTTAACTATCAGTCAAATTTAAACATTAATATGCATCACCGCGCATTCACACAACACATAACGCCCCCCTTGTTTTAGCCTCATTGGCCAAAAACCATGCTAAAACGGGTCCTACGCGCCCCTTAAATGCAAACAATACGATGTGACAATTCACATCAGCTCCAGATGGGGAAAAAAAAGAGTTAAAAATGGCAAAATAATATCCTATGCCGACGACACGGCGTTAATATTTACCGCTAAAACCAGTAGGAAACTGTTCGAAATCGTTCAACTAGGTTTTAATACTGTGACTAATTGGCTTAATAATTGCCTTAATAATAATTTAATTGGTTTAATTGAATTTAATTGGCTTAAAAGCAATTTACTAACATTAAATGCTGACAAAACAAAATATTATATATTCACTTCTCCATGCGCAAGCCTCAACGTAATATTACTAACCATCATCTATAAGCCCATCATTGTGAAAACCGTTCAGTCAACATGTGTAATTGACCTTTTATCCTCAAAACAAACATCATAAAATACCTCGGGGTAATTATGGACGAAATACTGTCTTTCAGAAAACATATTGAAAGTCTAGTTAAAAGAGTGCGCAAATTAATATACCTATGTAATTAAAAAATTTCGAACATTTACAGATTCGAAATTAATCACACAAGTTTATTTGGCCCTATGTCAATCTATAATTCAATACTGCATCACTTCATGGGGTGGCGCACCAAAAACCAATCGACTTCCTCTTGAAAGAGCTCAAAGAGCAATTTTGAAGGTAGCAAACTTCCATCCCTTTTTCTTTCCCATAGATCTGCAATTTAAATCCTGCAACGTGCTGACTGTTCGCTAACTCTTCATTATGCACTTAGTATTAAAACAGCACACCATGCTGGCCTACACTGCTGACAATACTAACAAGAGACGGAATGATATAGTAAGTATGCACATCTAATGCAACCTTAAAGCACATCTTTGTAGAAAGATTTTTTACATTCATAGGTCCATTTCTGTACAATAGATTAAATAGAAAACTTAGTATCTACAAATTAAATTACTTTAGCTGTAAAAAAAATATACTTAAATATTTACTAACCATCGCTTATGCACAGACAGTGAAATACAACAAGACACCAAGACAACAAGTAAATATTTACTTGTGGTCTGCAAATAGAACCGCTAACATGTATTTTACTTATATTTACCTAATTTTAGTTTAGTTTTTACTTTACACTGATTGTTAATTTATTTCTTTAAGTATTTATGCAGTTCCTAGCCTGAAGCACAGGTCCAACCTAGTTCAAGCAAATAAGCACTCTGCTCTGTTTTAAATTGTTAAGTTACTTATTGTAAATGTGCCCTTTTGTATAAACGATTATTATTATATTATTATTATATAGGAACAATGGTTTGTAATAAAGTTTTTGCAAGGCACTCACTAAAGTTGTTCATGCGCTGGACTGTCGTGGAACTTAAGTTTAGGTTTTGTTTTTCAACCTGAATACTAACGCATTGTTATAAGGTAGATACCTATAGGTATAAGTTGGGATGAGACATACCGATTGCGTGAAAGTGAATCTCTAGTGACTCTATTATTATTATTTTATAACCGTTAACCGTTTACAGTGCAATACCTAATTACTTAGATATTGCACTGTACATTTTTTTTTTCATGAGACTTAAATAAATATAATATGAACTCTAAGTATATCCTAAGGGCGATGTTTCTACTGTTCTTTTAGGTAAAATAAAACTAAAGTAAAGATACAAAGTCAATTTAATCAATAATATATTAGGACATCAGTTTCAAAATTGCTACAAAAATAGCCCCAGCAGCGGTCTAACTATTTAGAAATTCCGCTGGACTAAAATCACTAAATGACGAATTATGCGAACATAAATGTAGGGAGTAGCAGATTTTTTTTTCGCGATTTCAGGTTTGGTCCCATGTATAAAAGTTGTTCATAATGATAAGTCAAATGACCCCTTAAGAGGTTGTGCGTTATTTATGTTACACCTTGTAAAATATAAATAGTTTACGCCTGCCAATTTTATTACAGCAATCGAAAAATCTACTTCATTAATCACATTTAAACGCCTAATAAAATATTTATTTATCTTGTACCAATTCGTCATTAAATGATTTTTTTACGGCGCTTATCTTCTGTTTCGTTGGTCTTTTGGTCACAAGCGATCCCCGGGTCGGACTATGTGTAAATGGTTTTTCCATTTGGAAATTCTTAATAGCATTCCGGAAATCTTAAGTCAGATAATTTATTTCAAGTGTAGGCCACTAAAAGGCATTTTTGAATGTCAACATTTATAAGAAAATAGAATTGATACTATTTGCCTCTTCCAAAAGCTAGTTCGGCTAATTTTAAAGTTTATTTAGATAGATGTTTTAATAGAAGATATTAGATTTTTCAATCAAACTGTGTCCTCCTTTTACATCACGACACCTAGGGCTTGTTTCTTTTAAAAAAAGCCTTTGGTACCGGTCCATTGTATGACTTAAACGTTATTTAAACCCATTTTCGAATTAATTGAAGCAAGCGGTAAACTCTATCCCTTACACTTTATTACCATTTTCCACCCCGTTAGGATTTTGAAGAACTCTGAAACATGTACTTTTCTATTTTTTGTTTTATGTATTAGTACCGAGTTTCGAGTTAATCTGACAGCGCGGTAAATTTTTTCCTTACTAACTTTAACACCCCCAAATCCTCCCTGAGGGGTTGTTTTAGAACACTTATTTATTTATTTATTTGGTTTGCCATCAATTGTTTACACAAGACTTACACTTATTTTAATTGTTTGCCTACATTATTAAGTGTAACAATTACTTATAGGCTAACACCACGTACACAATTTTTGGTTAAGCAATAAAAAAAATAAAAAATTTAGTAACATTAACTTATAAATTAATTAAAAATGATCAATTAACATTAAAATATAAATCAATTAATTACCTACGACAATTACAAATTATTGAAATTGGTTTAACAATTAACAGAAAAAAAATTAAAAGCATTCAAATAAATTAAAATGAAAATCATTAACAAATTAAATCACATTAACACATTAAATTATCTAAAAAAAATATTAAATTAACTCATCATTAAAACATTTAAATAAATTCGGATACAATAAAATAAAATTAAAATATATTAAATTAAATTATATTATAAAATTCATTCTTACATCTAAAACATAAGACCAACAGACATTACTTAATAGTGCTGGACAATTACTTTGTGAAAATTGCTCAGTTTGTCGTGATGTATATCTACAAGATCACTGCAACCGTTAAGCATTCTACACAGGCGAGGAATCGGGGAGTTTGCACCCAGCACAGTTCTGCGAAGGGGTGGGTGTAGCGGAGTAATGGGGTTCCGCGGACATCGGGAAGGGGCACGAAACTTTAGGAGACTCAATATATTAGGGCAGTCGATTTTGTTTCTTAGGAGTTTAAAAAGAAACAAACTATCTATTATGTCTCTTCGTGTTGATAAAGAGTGCATCTTGAAGTACTTTAAACGTGTGTTGTAGGAGGGTAGCTGTTTGCTTTTCCCTTTTGAAAAAGCAAGGTGCCACAGAAACCGTTTTTGGACTCTTTCTAAGAGTAACTTATGTGTAGCGTAGTGTGGTCTCCATACAACACTGCAATACTCCAAGACGCTTCGTACAAGACTATTGTATAGCATTACTAGCTTTTGCCCGCGGCTTCGCCCGCGTGTATGTCGGAATATATCAAATTAGTACCTACCCTACGTGTTAATCCAGGTTCTAAAACATCTGTATGCCAAATTTCCTCTAAATTCAATCAACCGTTTTTGCGCCAATCCGGAACATACTCGTACATCCCGACAAACAACAAACGGACAAAAATTCTAAAAACTATAGTGTGCGCAACAGACTCGTTCAATCACTCTTTTCAAATATATGCAATGCACAGTTCTGAGTTCGTTACTATTTTTAACCGACTTCAAAAAAAAGGAGGAGGTTATCAATTCGGTTGTATGGTTTTTTTTTTAAATGTTTGTTACCGTTACTCCGTCATTTATAAACCGATTTGAAAAATTATTTTATATTTGAAAGGATTGGACTTCCAGATTGGGCCCTTTTTTATCCAAATCCAGTTCTGATGAAAGGATCCGTGAGGGATTGAGGGAAGTCCTCAAACATTATAGGCAAACACATAGTGATTTTGGAACTTTCGTCAACAAATCAAGCATTTGCATTCAGAAAGTATGATTTGGTGAAGTGAAACTGACGAAGAAGACCATAGATGGCTACAGAAACTCATCAATGATAAGTATTTCACGGGTGGCGATAAGATATCTCGATTAAGATAGTTAAACCACTATGAAGAAGCAAATTTAAATAAATGCTTCTGATGAAAATGGTACCATTGAACTCATATCAGTAATAAAACAATGTACCCTAGCCGTGTTGGGGCTTATTGGAAATGTCATGAGATGCACTCTGGCTATAAATTATTTTTAACCGACTTCAAAAAAGGAGGAGGTTCTCAGTTCTTCGGAATATTTTTTTTTATGGTTCCCCGATTACTCGAAGACGGCTGGACCGATTTTGAAAATTCTTTTTTGTTTGAAAGGGTATACTTTCCAGGTGGTCCCACTGTCATCAGGTCAGGATCTGATGATGGGATTCTGGAGAAATCGAGGGAACTCTTCAATATAGGCACACCTATAGCGATTTTGGTATTTTTTATAGTAGCTTGTGCGTTTGCTCTCGGAAAGCAACATTTGGTGAAATGGAATTGATGACGAAAACCACAGATGGTAAGATGGCCACCGGAACAACTCAATAATAAGTAAATAAATAAATAATAAATAAATAAATTTATTTCACCAAAAGCCATCACAGTACAGGAACTAAAAACTAAGAGCATATAAGGCTTATAACTAGGTCACAATCATTTTAATTCCCTGACTCCTAAACTAGGTGTATGTGCCTGTGTCTTAGGAGTCAGTGATTCTCCGCAAAAAACAAGACATAGCCATAAATCGGGACGTTACAACAATAGGCAAATGGCGTAAAAGAAAACAGGAAATAATTTAAGTAAAGAAAACACAAGATGAAAAACGTTTAATCAGTGTGGTGAGGTGAGAGAAAAAAAAAAAAAAAAATGTAGGGTCCAAAAGTGTATGTGTGTGTGTTTGTGTGTGTGTGTGTGTGTGTATGTGTGTATGTAGTGAGTAAGTGAAGGATGTCTGTGAGTGCGTATGTGGTGTGTAGGTGTAGGATGCGTGTAGTGAACAAGAAAGGGGTGTAACCAGTACACATACGTCTAAGGTTAGATTTAGACTTAAATTCATATTTATAGTACCTTATCATCGCAAATTACCCAGCAGAAGATCCTCAGTGTCATCATAACTTAGTGTTTGGAGATAATCTTTAAGTAAATTTTTGCATTTATATTTAGGGCACGAATAAATTTTAAACTTTTTATTTAAGAGGTTGTACATATTAATGCTATTAACGTAGAATTGGCGTTTGGCAAAGGCAGTTCTATGGCGTTCCAGAGGAAAAACATCATGCTTAAGTCTACCAGTCGGTTCCTTAGGGGGACGCACAGAGTGTTTACGTAGCGTCGACAAGAGCACATAAAGTTGCCTAACTGTGAGTACCCCACAATCAGCATAGAGCTGCGCAGTGGGATACCTTCGTGGACGAAAGAACATTACCTTCAGAACAGCTCTCTGAGCTCTCTCAAGGCGGATAAATACATTTTGGGTGGCGCCACCCCACACGGGCAAACAGTACGTTAGGACAGACTGACAAAGGGCAAAATATACTAATCTGAGCGTATCATGATCAGCAGAACTTCGTAGTTTCTTAAATATATAGATTAGCTTACGGATTCGAGACGCGACTTTGTCTATTTGTGGGTGCCAGTTGAGATGCTGATCAATAAGTACTCCCAGATACCTAACAGAAAAGGATTTAGTGAGAAAGAGGCAGCTACACTGCGTTGAGGAGATACAAGAGTGTGCTTTAAGGTGAAGAGAGTTTTCCGGGCACAGATTTGACCTAATGGCAAATGGAACGTATACCGTTTTATTGGCATTTAAAGTGAGTAAATTATCAGCCAAAAATTTCATCACGCAGGAAAGTGCAGACTCAGCAATTTGGTATGTCTGGCGCCAATCATGACCATCTATTACAAGGGCAGTATCATCCGCATAAGTAAATATCTGACAATTTTCGAGAGGCAGTTTGCAAAGGTCATTTATATAAATGAGAAAGAGAGTAGGCCCCAGGATGCTGCCCTGTGGAACGCCATATGTCATAGGAAGCTCGTCACTTACGTGTTGGCCGATTTTCACTTTTTGGGTACGACCACTGAGGTAGTCTGCGAAGATTTTCAAAGGGTGACCTCGTATTCCAATTCTTTCCATTTTATTCAATAAGGCTGGGGCAGAAACGGTGTCAAATGCCTTTGACAGATCAAGAAAAATTCCCAGGCACTTATGTTTCCTGTCTAATGTCCTAGCTACGTGACTAGATAAAGCCATAACTGCGTCCTCGGTACTTACTCCATTTCTGAAACCGTATTGGTTATTGGCTAAGATACTGTTTGCTTCAAGAAAACTGGTGAGATTTTTATTCAGTACGCGTTCAAAGATCTTAGACATTGCTGTTAAAATTGAAATTGGACGGTAATTATTTACATCATCTCTGCGCCCAGACTTGTGAATGGGGTGAACTACAGCTTTTTTAAGCGCCGTCGGAAAAACACCAGCACTTATAGACACATTACAGACATGCGTAATAATCGGAACTAAAACACACCTCGCGGCTTTTATTAATTTGGCGGGTATAAGATCCGCGCCAGTAGCACAATCAGACCTGAGTCCCAAAATAATGGAATCAATATCCTCTTCGGTTACCTCAAGGAGTACCATTGAGTTACACAGATTAGAATTTGTCACTAAGTTGGGCTGCATTGAGGGTGATTTAAATTTTGATGCCAAGCTACTGCCAACACTAGCAAAAAAGTTGTTGACGTGGTTAACTGAGGATATTGGGTTATTAGATAATTCCAACAGGTCAAAAGAGGGAGAACAACGAGTTTGAAGATCTGAGACATTCCTAATGACATTCCAGGTAGCCTTAACATTATGTTTTGCATTTCTAAACTGTTCTTTTTCATACGAGCGTTTAAGTTTACTCAGCAAGGAATTACAGAAATTGCGATATCGGGTATACGTGATTTTTAATATTTGGTTATCTTCCGACTTTTTGAGTTTTGTATGCATGCGGTCACGGTGACGTATACAGCGGAGTAGCCCCGGCGTAATCCAGGGCTTCAAATTACGTTCTCTTCTTGGAATTGTATGTTCCCGTGTGTGTTTTATTACAATTGTGGAGAGATCTCCTATTAACGCATCTGCAGCTTCATTAGGATCCAAGATTGACAATACCGGAGACCAGTCATGGGTTTTGATATTCTCTATAGCTGACTCGTAGTCTATTGTTGACCTAGTACGTGAAACATCTGAGTTAGCACACATGGTTTGTAGAAATAATAGCAGCGGCTTGTGATCTGTTATGGACGATTCGATAACA
Organism: Fissipunctia ypsillon; assembly: GCA_947568875.1. NCBI lineage: Eukaryota > Metazoa > Arthropoda > Insecta > Lepidoptera > Noctuidae > Fissipunctia > Fissipunctia ypsillon. The sequence goes on from OX387655.1 coordinate 5,448,017, forward strand.
AAAGTAGTAGCAGATTTGTTTGTTTTTAGTAAAATGTGGTCCAAACAGTTTGTGAGCCGTGTTGGTAACAAATGAGCTGGGAGTAGTCCGTTTGAAGCAGCACAAGTTAGATACTCATCCGAATGACTGTCAATATTGTCAACCTTAATGTCGAGGTTGATATCACCGATTAAAATCACAGAAGGAGTAGTTATTTTCAGAGCGTTATCAAGGCTATCAATAAAGTTATTAATGTTTTTAAAAGAAGGAGGGCGATAAATAGCCACTATTGTAACATCCTCAACGCAACAGATAAGACAGTTCGCGTCAGCAAAATGTGGCTCCTTAACGTCAGCTTTAATGGAAGATTTAACGTAAATAGCGCACCCATCATTTTGATTATAAGTATTTTTAGTAGAGTAAGACGCATAGCCATCTAAGGTCGGCAAGTGTGAGAGTTTGCTTAACCAGCACTCAGTGAGTACGAGCACGTCACATTGAAAACCTAATAAACGCATAAGCACGGGAACCTCATCAAAATTTTTTGTTATGCTTCGTATGTTTAAATGTAATATTTTTAATCCTTTTGTTGGATCTTTTATAATCTGCAGACAGCTACCAGGTTGACACTCAAGCGAATTAGATACATTAATCGAGTCTAATTCATTATTAATAATATCAAGATTAGCCATTTATGTGTATTATAAGAAATAAGCAATAAAGTAGCAACTAAACGTATGACCCGGAGATGCAGCTGATATGGTATCATTCTGATTGTTATGTTTAGATAAAAGAATAAAGGCAACCATCGCAAAATAAATTAAAGAGTAATAATTGTTATTGTGTATTCGTTGTTGTCCTTGGGTGTTGTGTTGTTGTACTAGTATGTGTATAGTGTTTAGATATAAGATAGTATTGTAAGACGTATTTGTTATTTTATGTTTTTGTGTAAGGTAATTTATTATTAGATATGGTGTAAAGGTGTTAATTGTGTAAGTACATGCATTATTCAGTAGAATAGCTGCTGAATGTGAGAACAGTTGACATATAATTTTACAAGTTTCAATAAATATTATTAAAAATAAGTTTCCGGTACAGTAAAGTTGTGCGACGTTATAGCATATTACGAGATACAGTCATTGATTTACTTGCAGATCCATGAGGGTTTTTTCTGACTTAATAAGTACAATCTTGGCTCCTTCTATTTTCCGTAGAAAGATGTTGCCGTTGGTAGTCCAACAGAATTTATATTCCTTGGCCTTTGCAAATTCCCTTGCAGCGTATAGCAGCTTCCTAGAACTGGCGGGGAGAAACTCCGCGATGTAGACTGGTCGACGGTCCCCCGGCATACCAATAGTACTGCTGTTCAGGCGCTCTTCATTAGGCTTCCCTTTGTTAAAATTTCGCACTGAAGTGATTAGCTGGTTTTTCATTTGCACATTAGTGAATTCCGCGACAATCGGTCTAATTGTGCCCGGTTTCCCTGGGAGCCGATAAATATCACGTATAGAGGAATCGCCAACACTCAGGTCAACTGCAGTCCCCAGGTTTGAAATAATTTTATATAGGTCCGAAGAGACCTCGTTGTCTGTGGGCGGTACGTTACGGATCTCAATGCTGGAAGGACGAGACAATTGCTGCAGATCTTGCATTTTTGATTCAAGGTGGATTAAACTTTCTCTATAAGCTTGCTTCTCCTTTTTCAATATGTCTATTTGTTTAAGCATATCGTCATACTGTTGGCTTATAAAGGTGACATTCTTTTCAATTTCCGAATTCGATTTTTGGATTTCGATGTATTGGAGTTTAATACCAGCTATTTCTTTGGCTAATTTAGCTATGGACGAGCTCTGTTCGTTTGATAATAAAGTTAGCTTTTCATCTTGCTCAGTTTTCCATTTTGTGAGCATTTCAAGCAATTCACGTTTGAGAGAAACAACTTCATTCTCCAACACATTCGAGCCACTGTGCTGCGGCGATTCTTCGCACGGACGTCTACCGCGGTGTGCAGTGTTTATATGAGAAGTACTTAAACCGCTAGATAGTGTTTGCGGGATATCTGAGCCCGAACTTACTTGTAATAATTTATTATTTGAGGTAGTTTTGGGTGGTGGTGAGCGCTGAGGACGGGGCATCGTTGCGCTGGTCGGCGTAATATAGACCGTAGCACTTGGTGGTAAAGATTTAGCTTCCCGTAGCACGTCGTGAGTAGCAAGCGGCTGCGCGTACGTCACTCGTCCTTGACAAGCTACGACGGTGACCGGCCGGCGACAGAACGGAGCGAGAAAGCAATTATTCGGAACGAACTCTTTCCGCGGGGGTGAGGGCAAACTGGCGCGGCTTGCACGGGGAACGACCACGGTGATTACGGTAATATGTTATTAATTACACTTTATGCAGAAATATACATTTAAACTGTACGTATACGGACTAAAGTTGCGTAAATACTATTAACTTATTTGCCTAGAAACCGAACACACGTCTGCCTTAGAGTGCAGTAACGGACGAGAATCCAAAGCATTTCAAAGTATTTCACGGGTTGCGATTCCATTACTTTATAATTATTGCTAAGCAATAGAAGCTCGTCACAATGCATATGGTGAAGTGGAGCTGTTGGTGAAGTACCAAGAGAACTTCTCAACAATTAACGTCCCTGCATCGGGAAAAGCAATATTTTGTAAAAGGTGATGAGCAGTTGTCATTAGGCTATTGTAACTCAGATAAATTACAAACAGACCCACTAAAAAGTGAACAATGAAAACAACCGACTTCCAAAACAAACAGTACAAAGTGAAAAATAACTTTAATTTCGGAAGTCAGTGGCAAAAACCTAAAATACAGATCCAAAGACACTGACTTCCGAAAAAGTATTAGTACCTACCGAGTTTCGAGTTAATAGGACAGCGCGTTAAAATTTTTCCTTACTGTTCAGTACTGTTATTACGGTCTTAGTGTTCCTTACTTGTTTTAAAAAACTAAGAGTGACAATTTTTATTATTTCCTTAGGCAAATATTGCCATGGTTCAAGTGTACCAAAGGAATAAGATTTGTCATATAATCTGTATCCCCTCTTTTCACCCCCACAGGGGTGGAATTTCGAAAAATCGTTTCGGATTTTTCCATAACTGAAATCAAAGATTTATTATATCAACTTTTGAGTTAATTAAGCCACACAGCAAAATCCTCCTCTTAAAAATCTAATTACCCCTTCTCACCCCGCCAGGGGTAGTTTTGAAAAACCAATAGTATGAAACTTTATTGCTTATTTAGGCAAATATTCCTGCCAAGTTTCAAATTTATTAACCAAATGAATAAGATTTTTCATCTAAACTATATCCCCGCTTTTCACTCCCACAGGGGTGGAATTTAAAAAAATGGTAAGATATTTCCATCACTTGAATCAAATATTTCTTATACCAATTTTTGAGTTAATCAAGTCACACAGTAAAATCTTTCTCTTCAAAATCTAATTACCCCTTTTCACCCCGTCAGGGGTAGTTTTGAAAAACCAATAGTAAGAAACTTTATTGCTGGGCAAATATTCGTGCCAAGTTTCAAGTTTATTAATCAAATGAATAAGATTTGTGATCTAAAGTATATCCCTGGTTTTCACCCCCACAGGGGTGGAATTTTAAAAAATCGTTTAGGATATTCCCAAAACTTGACTCAAAGATTATTCATACCAATTTTCGAGTTAATCAAGCTACGCAGTAAAATTCTCCCCTGTAAAATTGACAATCCCTTTTCACCCCGTCCGGGGTAGATTTTCGAAAAACCTTGATACAGGTTATTCTTTGTTTTTGAACTTAAGTATAATTACTGAGTTTCGAGTTAATCGGACTGCGTGCTAAAATTCTTCCATACAAATTTTGACACCCCCCAATCCCCCTCGTGGGGTAGTTTAGAAAAACCAAAAATTACAAAGTTCATTATTTACTAAGATAAGTATTTGGGCCAAGTTTCAAGTTTATTAAATCAAGGAATAAGATTTTTCATACAAACGAAATATCCCCTTTTCACCCCCTTCAAGGTCGAATTTCCAAAAACCCCTTCTCAGTGCTCCCCTACATTACAAAAGGAAGCCGTGTGCAAAAGTTCACGTTCCAGTCCCAGTAGTTTCGGCTGTGCGTTGATATGTCAGTCAGTCAGTCAGTCAGTCAGTCAGTCAGTCAGTCAGTCAGTCAGTCAGTCAGTCAGTCAGTCAGTCAGTCAGTTTCTCCTTTTATATATATAGATTTATACCAATTTTTGAAGTAATCAAGCCACCAAGTAAAATCCTATCCTGTAAAATTGACTACCCCTTTTCACCCCGTTAGGGGCAGATTTTCGAAAAACCCTGATACTCTTTATTTTTGGTATCAAGTACTCGTACAAATACCGAGTTTCGAGTTAATCAGACGGCGCGTTAAAATTCTTCCATACAAACTTTAATACCCTTAAACCTCCCTTGAGGGTAGTTTTGAAAAACTAATAGTCAGAAACTTTATCGCTTATTTAGGAAAATATTCCTGCCAAGTTTCAAGTTGGCAACAAAATGAATAAGATTTTTCATATAAACTGTATCCCCTCTTTTCACCCCCACAGAGGTGGAATTTAAAAAAAATATTTAGGATACTTCCAAAACTGGACTCAAAGATTGTTTATACCAATTTTCGGGTTAATCAAGCCACGCAGTAAAATCCTCCCCTGTAAAATTGACTACCCCTTTTCACCCCATCAGGGGTAGATTTCGAAAAACCCTGATACAGATTATTCTTTATTTTTGGTTTCAACTATAAATACTGAGTTTCGAATTAATCGGACTGCGCGTTAAAATTCTTCCATACAAACCTTGACACCCCCCAACCCTACTCTTGGGGGTAGTTTAGAAAAACAAAAAATTACAAAGTTCATAATTTACTTAGATAAGTATTCGTGCCAACTTTCAAGTTTATTAACTCAAGGAATAAGATTTTTCATACAAACGAAATCCCCCCTTTTCACCCCCTTAAAGGTCGAATTTCCAAAAACCCCTTCTTAGTGCTCCCCTACGTTATAAAAGGAAGTCGTGTGCAAAATTTCACGTTCCTAGTCCCAGTAGTTTCGGCTGTGCGTTGATATGTCAGTCAGTCAGTCAGTCAGTCAGTTTCTCCTTTTATATATATAGATTTTAGTGCCAACGAGTTTGAATCACCTAGTATTTCTTAGTACGAAACCCAACATTTTGGAGGCTGTTTTAATAATGTTCTCGAGATGAGGGACAAAAGTTATTTTTTTGTCGAACAGTACTCCCAAATCTCTAATTGTATCGACTTGTTGTACTTTTGTCTCATGTATTAGGTACTCTGACTGGATAGGATGAGCCTTCGTATAAAATGACAGGTGGTAACATTTTTTAAAATTTAGTTCCATTTTGTTATTTTTACACCATTTTATAAGCCGGTTTAGATCATCTTGTAAGAGCGCCATATCACTAGATGATTCGATTTTTCTTGCAAACTTTAGGTCATCAGCGTATAAAAAACACTCAGAGAAGCAAAAGCAGGTGGGAAGGTCGTTAATAAATATAATAAATAATAAGGGAGCCAGATGTGAGCCTTGAAGAGCTCCGGAAGTCATGTAATAACTACCAGCAGACGAAAACCGTTCACCACAACATAAAATTCACGCTTCAATAGGTTGGATTTAAGCCACTTCAGCAAGGGCCCATTAATACCGTACATGGCTAGTTTATGAACTAGTATGGAATGGGAAATTTTATCGAAGGCCTTGCTGACATCAGTGTACAAAACATCAAATTGTTTATTAGAGTCAACGGTTTCCATTGGAGACTCCGAGAAAGACAACAGATTTGTGGCAGTCGACCTAGATGCAACAAAGCCATGCTGGTGATCACTTAGATAAAGTCGGAAATGTCGCTGGATGTCAGGACAGATTAACGACTCAAATATCTTGGCAAAGGTGGAGAGTATCGCAATAGGCCGATAGTTGGATATGGTGTCTTTCTTGTCCGATTTGTGCACAGGAACAACTTTGGCCTTTTTCCATTCCGTAGGAAAGGTTCCAGTTGATAACGACACCTTATATATTTTTTTAAGTGGAGCAACCAGGACAGTAGCACAGGCAGAAATGAATAAAGGTGGGATTCCGTCAGGACCTGCACCTTTTCTGATGTCAGCAGATTGAAACTTTTTCAGCAGTGTATCACTGTCCACTTTAGGAATAGTTAGGCACTGGCTATTAACTTCTATTGCGTCAAGAAACTTTGAGTCACTCTTAAATTCTGTGTCATCATCAGAGGCGTAAACTGATGCGAAATAGCTGCCAAATAGATTGCAGATAGTTGGGCCATTTGATGTTACAGTATGTACGTCAGTCATTATACGTAAAGCTACTACTTTACTTTTCTTTACTTCTTTTTTTGCTACTTTTTTATTGTACTTAAAGCGACAATATTTATTAATTACTGAGGCAAATATTGCCAAGTTTCAAGTTTAACCAAAGGAATAAGATTTTTCATATAAACTGTATTCCACCCTGGGGTTCAAGGTATGGAAAAATCCGAAACGAATTTTTCCATACCTTGAATTGAAGATTTTTATACTGATTTTTGAGTTAATCAAGCCACGCAGTAAAATCCTCCCCTTGAGAATCTCATTCCTCTTTCTGCCCAGTCAGGGGTCGATTTAAAAAAAAACAAAACTTATTATTAGACCGCGCGTTAAAATTCTTTCATACAAACTAACACCCCTAAACTCCCCTTTGAGGGTAGTTTCGAAAAACTAATAGTGAGAAACTTTATTGCTTACTTAGGTTATTATTCGTGCCAACCTTCAAGTTTATTAACCAAATGAATAAGATTTTTCATATAAACTGTATTCCCACTTTTCACCTCCCTATGAAAATTTATAAAATCGTTTAGGATATTTCCAAAACATGACTCAAAGGTTACTTAAACTAATTTCCGAGTTAATAAAGCTACGCAGTAAAATCTTCCCCTGTAAAATTTACTACCCCGTTAGGGGTAGATTTTCGAAAAACCGTGATACAGCTTTTAAGTTTATTTTTGGTCTTATTTAGTTCTTTATATCTTTTCTATATTGCCGTAAAAAAGAGGTTACAGAAAAATGTGAGACCCTGGCTCCAGAGCTAGGTTAGAATACCTGTATTTCATGAGCCAGTAACTTCTTCCATTCAGGTTACAATTGGGCAAGTTTTATGCAGCAAAAGGTGACATAATTATATTACTTAAAATTAAGTTAACAGTTAACATTTAACATAACTATGCGCTAATAATAGAAATAGAAAATTAAATAGAAGAAAAGCAAGTTAAATTATCTTATTAAATCACAAACAAAATTCGAATAAAATCAGGATTAAAACGATTGAAAATTGAATTAAAAACAATATTAATTTTAAAATAAAGATTGTAGTAAAATAAAATTAGAATAAATTACAATACAGCCAGGATGAAATAAAATAAAATTAGGAATAGGGAGTGCAGGTATGTGAATGTGCATGTGTGTGTGTGGGCATGGGTGGGGGTGGGTGTGTGTGGGCATGGGTGGGGGTGGGTGTGTGTGTGTGTGGGTGGGGTGTATGTGTGTGTATGTGAGTGAATACCATTTATTTGTGTTCTTATATATTATGTTGATTGCAGTAAGTTATCAGTTGCGTTGTAGTCCTGTGATAGTAACCAGATTTTTACCTTCTTTTTTGTTTCACGAGTCGTAAGGGGATTAATGTTCAGGATTTTGTTTATCTTATTATAAAGAAAAGTTGCAAGATATACCCGCTGTCGCCTAGCAGATGCCGTGTGACAGCGTAAAGGTAAGCAAACGTTTTTTAGAATGCGCTTCTTTATTACTTTGTGCATTATAAGGTGTAATACTGTGCTGTTTATGAACAACTTGCAGAATATAATTCTGTCTTACTGTCAGTACTTCACGGAAATCTAAAGGGTCGAAAGTCATAACTTTTAGTAGAGATCTTTGGGCCCTTTCCAGGTGAATCATAAAAGTCTTGCATCCACCACCCCATACAGTAACACAATATCCCACGACTGACTGTACGAGCGCATAGTACACAGTGCGAAGGAGTTTGAAGTCAGCTACGTGTCTAAGTTTTTAAATGCCCAGATAAGCTTTCTGATACGAGTTGTGGTGAGGTCTATGTGCTGTTGCCAGCCAAGTTTTTCATCTACAATCACACCAAGGTATTTTATATGTGTAGACTTAGTGATAGCAGTGCATGAGCATGTCGTTGCAGAAGCCAAGTTGCAGACATGTAATCTAATATCTAAACTAGCAGGTCTCATTTAAAAAAAAGAGAATTGGAGAAATGTGGATTTGGAAAGGTTCAAAGTGAGTCGGTTAGATCTTAGCCAATAGCTCTCCTTATGAAGTCCCAGTTCGGCGCTTCGTCGAACTTCGTCCCAGGTCCCCCCATGGAATATTAATGCCGTATCGTCAGCATAGGTAACGATCTTGCCGTTTACAAGTGGCAGCTGACACAGGTCATTTATGTAAACCAAGAAGAGACTCGGGCCTAGAATACTGCCTTGTGGGACGCCATAGGTAACCCCAGCATCATAGCTAACGTATTCTTTTATTTTCACTCTTTGCGTACGGTCACAGAGAAAATTCTTAAAATTTTTTAGAGCATTTCCGCGAACACCGATCTTATCTAACTTGTCCACAAGGAAAGGAATCATGACGGTGTCGAAAGCTTTGGCCAAGTCGAGAAATATGCCGACGCATTTCTGTTTTTGATCAAATTTAAGTGTGACTTGATCTACCAATTGGTTTACGGCATCTTCAGTGCTTTTCCCCGACCTAAAGCTAAATTGGGCTTCTGATAGTATCTTATTGTGTTGCAGAAAGTTTGTGAGCCTTTTGTTTAATACCTTTTCTAGTATTTTTGATAGAGTAGTAAGAACTGAGATGGGCCTGTAGTTTCCAACATCGTCCTTCTTCCCCCTCTTGTGGACAGGAGTAATAAGGGACTTCTTAAAGTCTTTCGGGAAAACACCCTGGGTAAGGCAGATCTCAATTAGTTTAGTCAGATGAGGGACGATAATGTGTCTAGCAAATTTAAGAAACATGGCTGAAATAGAATCCCAACCAGTAGCACAGTCATTCCTGAGATTCATAATCAACGCTTCAACTTCGGCTTCATCTGGCGGAAATAACACGATTGAATTTGGGATGGGGGTTATGTCAAATTTATAATTATTTCGGGCTGGTGTTATTTTATCTGCTAGCTGTTTACCAATGTTAGAGAAGTAGGTATTTATCTCATTTACAGCACTTAAACCACTTTTCTGTGGTACTAAAAAATAAATACTTAGTTTCGAGTTAATCGCTCTGCGTGTTAAAATTTTTCCATACAAAATTTGACCGCCCCCAATCCCCCTTCTTAAGGGTAATTTAGAAAAACAAAAAATTACAAAGTTCATTATTTACTCCGCTAAGTTTCAAGTTTATTAACTCAAGGAATAAGATTTTTCATACAAAAGAAATCCCCCCTTTTCACCCCCTTAAAGGTCGTATTTCCAAAAACCCCTTCTTAGTGCTCCCCTACATTATAAAAGGAAGCCGTGTGCAAAATTTCACGTCCCTAGTCCCAGTAGTTTCGGCTGTGCGTTGATATGTCAGTCAGTCAGTCAGTTTCTCCTTTTATATATAGAAAATAGATATCTATTATCTTGACGTAAAACGGAATATTTTCAACCCGAAATATTTCATGACTTAACTAAACGGATCTTATCAGAAATAATTTTGCCAAACTAAAACTTGCTGACCATGTTTGAAGAAGATACTTTTACAGTTTTGTATTTCTGGCGACCATTGTCTTCAGAGATTCGTACGTTGGACGCTGTAGCAAGCGTTCGTTCCGCGATATAAGCATGCATCTGTTGTAGCATGCGCAACACATGTCACAAGTTGCGCTTTTGGCATCGGCCATCGAAATTGTGCAGTGTTTCTTTGAGGTGTTTTGTTTCGCGAAATAAAACTTTGTGGTGCAAAGTGTCTGCGAAGGTGGGGTGGACTAAACCTACGTGCGCTCATGTCAAGAGGGACTAACAGCCTGCCAAAGGATCCTGATAGCCGGAGCGGGCTAACCTGGTGATATTGGATTATACATTTTCTAGATATATAGGTCTTGTGACAACGTTGTCAGCGTGAAGTTGAGGCTGTCTTAGGTGTCCTAATATCCTAATACCTGGGTCACTGTTGTCAAGGGACTGGTGAACTTTTGAAGCTCGGATCACGTGATCATTCGACATTCACTGTGATCTATTGTTTTAGGATGGTGTGTTCATATTAAATACCTATGGTAAGGCAGGATAAACAAGGGTTCTTAAGTATTCTAACAAAATGAACATTTTCGACTTGGATTTCGTACAGAAATTGTTTTCTCAGAATGCTTCTTGCCTTGAATAGCCTTCTAACCTAGTATTACATGTTAATAAGTGTAGCATTAAGCTAAAATTCCCTGAAAATACGTTAAACATTTGGTTTAATTGCTTGGTTGTGCAAAGCAATCGAGATTGTTGCGCTGGGCGCCGGAAACAAATAGAAATTTTTTTTTTTTTGTTTACAAATTTTTTGTGTGAGTGTTAAACTAAATTTCATTTGCGACGCAACAAAAACTTTACCCTGAATTGTAAAGCTTCATAATAAGGTACATTTCTACAGACGGCTCAAACGGCTCATAAATCTCACCCCGTCAAAACCAATGCCTTTGTCTTTAAGCACAATGGTGCACATGTATGTTTTTTATCAACAAAACTCTTCAATGGCTTCATTAGTACCCACGAGAAGAGACGAAAATTGTTTGTTTAGATCGTTAGCTCACCAAATAAATAATTTAATGGGACTGACTTTCGACCACTTATCGGTGCGTCGCGACCTTGCAAAAGGAGACGGAAACGATTACATACAATCTTGGGCCTAAATGTAACGAGATGAAATTGGTGTAAATGAATAAATTTAAACTTATCAGTCCCTCGCTGTAAATTCTGTAAGTTTTGACAATCTGAGAGCCGAGTTATTAGAGGTTTTGTAAAAGTAAGGTTATGTCACAATCTTTAACTAACAACTGATTCCTGAAGTGCAAAAGATGTTCTTTAAACACTAATGTTTATTATATTTCGTCTAAGGGTCGTCGGCCTAGTGTATTGCAGTGACTAGTTGCTATCCTTCAATTCACACAGCGATCCATGGTTTCAACAATATCCAATCCACAAGATGGCGGTAAAATCCAAAATAACAATTCCAAGTCAAACGTGTGAGCGATCTTCGGTGTCTAGTATGAAAGCAAGGGTCGTACAAGGTAGGCAGGGTCAGAATCCGTAAACAACAACGCAGTGGTCGTTAAAAATTAAATAATCTGGAAAGCACTCAAAACGCATCGGAAAACACGAAACGAGTGAACAAGCAAGAGCAACTGTCACTGTGGGCAACTGTCTACTGTCAGTGTTGAGCTGACTCACAGCTGTCATGCCAGTAACATAGACTAAAAATATAAGACTGATTTTAATCGATATGAAATTGATATTCATTATATTGGTTTTCAGTAATTCATTGATCTTTAATTTATTAAGGCATGTGATTAAATGCACTTTATTGTATATAAGTATATGTAATCCATTTAATCACTCGAGTTAATTACCTAATGCGAAGGTTTTCTTTTTGTAATTTTGTAATCGATTACTTATAACTATATTTCTCCTAATTCTCCGCTTCCAGACTGAGAATTGAGCTGATTTTTGATATTCTAAGATAAAAAAAAATGTGACTAATTTTTTAGATCATATCTCAACTTATTACATTTGGGCCCACCGTTTTCCATCTCCTTTGTGTCAATGAATAGAGACGATGACAGAATATACTTAGCATTTTTGAATAATATTCAGGACTTCCTAACAACAACTTATCTCAGGAACAATTAATAACAAAATATATAACCGCGCAGTTTAACGAGACGGAAAGCTGCAACACACAAAAAAAAAACAGAAAGCTGCAAGCCATTCTTTATAAAATATAAAGTCCTTACTCTAACCAGTATCTACATTTTAGAAGTTAGCAAATTTGTAAGGAAACACAAGTCACTATTCCCACTCACTACGGACCTTCGCCCGCAATATCGTAGTGTTAGACGTAAAAACAACAACGAATTAGCCGTACCAAGCTCAAAATTAACTATGTTTAATTCAGGACCTTTAGCTATGTGCGTGAAAATATATAATAAGCTCCCAAACTCAATTAAGGACATAGAGTACGAAAACAAATTTAAAAACAGACTCCAAAAATACCTTAAATTAAAATCGTATTACACTCTAAAGGAATTCTTAGATGAAAAGTATTCTTGACATTGTAAACATATCCTATACACACAGTTCCTATAATTTTGACTCATTACCAACCAATGTTATCTTATTTTATGATTATTTCCTTTATTAAAATAAATACACATAAATTAAATTTTTAAATATTAGAATATAAAGATTATAAAAAAACATTTAAAAATATAAAAAATAGTAGCCCACCGGTATCGGGAACAGGGTCCAAGCTACCGGCGGTCAGGGCTCTAGAGAGAGGAACCTCCTAACAATGCGAGCCGTGTCCAGAAGTACCGCTTTCTGAATCAAGCCCTTAATCCAGCTGCCCGACGAGAGCCTCCTTAGGTGTTGGTCGAGGCTCTTGGCAATTAAGCCATTGGCTGATACAACTATCGGCACAATGATCGCTGAGTCCACATCCCACATGTCGACAACCTCGCGGGCCAAGTCAAGATACTTGATTTGTTTATCTTTCTTTGTTTTGTTTTCGTTTTTCTTGTTTATTATTATTTTATGATTATTATTAGTATTGTTATCGACATTTGTTTTAATTTTATTTTATCTAATTTGTAATGTGAACGGAAATGGTAAGCAATTATTTGTCCTCTACCCATCGTACGACAATTTCTTATTAAATTGTACTTATAACAAATAAGGGACATGAAAATGTTTAAATTAGAATTTTTATATTTATGTAAGCAGAGAGTGATTTGTTTTATTATTTTATTGTTGTGATAGAAGATAGCGCTTTAAAATACTTATATATTGTTGTGCCCTAGCAGGGTCATGTATGATACCTAATATTTGTAACATCTTGTAAACTACATGAATGCAATAAATGATACTGATACTGATACTGACGTTCTGAGGAGGAGAAGACATCCTAATCGCCGCGTCTGAATTCTACCTCGTAAACGTGTATATTGTTGGAGTATTATGAAGATAAATATACACTATTGTTTTTGGTTCCTCCCACTTCCGTTTTCTCTGCTCTATGTCATCGTACCGTTAAATGTCATGAAAAACTATTAAATATTATCTGAGATAATCCTGCAGTCTACATATCACAACCAATATTATATTCTTCCTCAATATAAATATGTTCACATGAAAAACGGGAACTCACTAGTATATTCACATACCGGCGAGGCGGTGCCCGGCAATATACACATCTTCTACAATGAACAGCACTATAGCTGGGTCATGATTGATGACGAACGGTATAATTGTAATCAGCAAATTCTAACACAGGAATTAACCAACGCCAAAATACCACAATATACACTAGATTTAAGTAATCTGTACAATATACGAGACGGGCAAACACAACTCACCAAACCCCGGTCCCAAAAGAACAGCCCCCGACTACCTAGCCCGTTAACACCGTGTGAACAATTAGCGTCACCATTGGGTACACCGATATCAGGTGAAGTCGTCCATACAACTGGTTATACAATACTTAGAAATACGCCCTCTGCTGCCATTAAGTATACTTGCCCAGACTTGCGTGTGGCAACCTGGAATGTCCGCGGGGCCTCAAACCCAGCCAAAACAAATAAAATAGACGCTGAACTGTCACATAGGAGCATCCACATAGCCTGCCTACAGGAAACAGGTATGAACATAGGAATATACAACTCAAAGCATTATAAATGTCACCTACGCAACCGCAGGTAAAGCACACCGGGGACTTGCAATTTTAATCAGAAAGGATACCCGAATTGAAACAAACAACAAGAAAAAGGATACCGACGCGATGTCAATTATTCTTAGAGTCAGTACGGGAAGTGACAATCCTGTCCCTTTTTTTATAATCAACTCTCACATCAACAGTTGTACCGATCAAGCAACCAGATCTTTCAAAGGGGTATTAAACTTGATTAGACAAAACCCAAGGAAATGAACGCTAGTCATCCTAGGCGACTTTAACGCCCATATTGGTTGACAAGATACGCAAAATTTCCAACGCAAAGGGCTCACTCACCAGAATCTCCATCATGAATATTCCAATTACAATGGGGAAATGTTATTAGATATAGCTAACAGGGCAGGGGGAAAAACTTCAAATATAAACGACAAGATCATCATGCAGGGTAACATGATCAAACGGCACTCGGAAATCCCAATTGGATCACAATATTATTACGTCGCATACAGCAAAAAACTCTTTCACTTCATCAAAGATGAATGGGCCGTTAGCGGCACCTCCGACCATAAAATAATCTGGGGGCAGATAAAAATAAGCCAAATTCTAACCAAAAACAAAACCGGCAAATATAAGGCACAAAGTTAGTCGCAAGGTGCAAAGGAGACAACAATCAAGGCTAAATATTTCAACCATAAACATTGTTATTATACCGCTCTCAATAGCAAACCCACCAAAACAAAATACCAAGTTTGCATAACCAAAAATCTACGAAATGTAGGAATCAATTCAACGGATATAAACATCGAAATACCATAGAGCACTATAACTGGACTATTAAAAGCGGCTGCCCAGGAAACCCTGATTTAACAGCTGATTCACTCCACGGATCACCGACTGGCTCTTGCGGGCCTCCAAAAGGCTAATTTTTTACAAAGAACGCAGCCATTTAATCCAAATGGACATAATCTCGTAAAACAATGTCAAGTAATACTTCAGAAAGTTAAATACCAAGAAGAACAAAAAGCATGCAGGGCCTTCTTCAACGGACTAGGGAAAAAACATCAACATTTCATGCAGGTATTGTATATATTCTACAACAAACCTACTTACAGAAATAAAATCATTTATCATTTACAGGAATAACAAACAACAAACAAAACGCCGTAAAAGAAACGCATATAAACCGATGTCCAAATGGGAGAAAATCCTAAAAATTCTGAGGGCCCACCCATACCAACGGTTAACATAACAAAGCCGATAATCGACGCGCAAAATGTAGGAATCACTATGGATGACGTAATGGGAATCATTAACAACATGAGAAATAGGACAGCTCCAGGAACAGACCAAGTGGTAATCGAGCTTTACAAAGCGATGCCCCAAATATTACAGGAAGCTATCACCAAACATATGAACAAAACCTGGACACAGAACGAAGCACCCGACACATGGTTAGAGACAGTGCAGGTACCAAACCCCAAAAATAATAACCCTAAAGATACGAACGACTATCGCCGCATATCGATTTGCAATACAGGGTATAGAATTTACGCCTCGTACGTACTAAAAAAATAGACGAAATAATAATCCAACTGGGCAATTATCAAGCTGCCTTTTTAAACAATCAGTCAACAGATGATCACATCTTTACACTCAAAAGGGTCTTGGACGAAGAATGGCGTGCAGGTAGAAGAATTTTTGTTCTCGCCCTCAACATAGAAAAAGCTTTTGATAATGTAGACCTAAACGCACTGCGCGATATTTTAATACAACGAACAAACAAATCATTAGCTAACAGGATATTCAAGGTGTGCATGAACGAACGAACATACATCAAATGGTGTGATCAGCAAAGCAACTAGATTATCAAAGGGAAGGGTGTGAAACAAGGTTGCCCTTTATCTCCGCGTCTTTTTACACTGGTCACGGATGATGCCCTTAGGACTCTTGAGGACAAAACGCAATTAATCAAACTAGACCGAGATCACGAAATCTCTCTACCCCTCTGGTACTATCATTTGCAGACCCTATCTTCATTACAGATGACCTAAAAGGGCTAGAAGGTATCGTATTCCATATTAAACCCCTGTTAGCTAGTGTCGGCCTCCAAGTAAATGAAACAAAAACAAAAATACTAATTAGGGACCACAGAAAACGACTTACGTGACCACAGACCACAGAGCTTCACAGAAAACGACCTACGAGTACGTGACCATTAATGGAATAAATCACCTACAGTTGAGGAAATTAAATATCTAGCATAACATCTGTATTAAGCAGGAAAAGCACAATTAAAAAACATTGTCAACAAGCCACTAGAAACGCGAAGTCACTACCACCATTCATAATAAACTCAAAGATGGACTGGAAATTAGCCAGACTTAAGTACCGAATGGTGATCGTATCTTGTATGATACACGGTTTGATAGTATCGGCACTCACTAAAGCTAACAGGTCAAGACTGAGAAAATATGAGAGAGTTATCATGAGAGACTTGATTAACCACGCTATAAATAAACCAATACAAAAGAAAATGCATGATATCTTAGACGGAAACACCGTAACTAAAAGCATCAAGACCCACAGGATGTGTTATCTCGCACATGTTCGCAGGCGCCGCGAACCGCACCTGTTACATGCAGCAATGCAATACAAGGCAAAATCAAAAAACTTTGGCCGACCTATTTACACATGGAATGACAACCTAAAACCGGACATGACTTACTTCGACAAGGAAATGAATTTTTGGATGGATACGGCTGAAGACCGAGATAAGATCAAGAACGCTGCTAGCGAGATTTACAAGACACCTGAAACGGATAGTAGCGAGATCTCAGACGAAGACTGGAAACAGCAATATGTAATACAGCATAGCAGTAACCCCGCCAAAAGACTCACCGGTGAAGCCGGACTTGAAACAACTTGGCGGCGACGTCGTTAAAAGATGCCCATCCATAGATAAAAATATTACCCGTCTCTCCAATATTCCATTGCCTACTTTAGGATGCATATCCGGTACGGCGCCAATAATCCTTCCATATCCTAAGGGTATGACTTCCCTACCATTACCGCGCCCCCCGGTCTACTCCTTGATATGCAATGGCCTATGTAGCCCCATGAAAAATGAGTCTACAGGGGCTAGTATGAATCTTTGGGTTCATTCGAGTAATTGAGTCTGGTTAAACCACGCTGGGGTCGGTGCATTTCATTCATTCATTTTGGCGACCACTGTCTTCAGAACTTTACAAAAGAGATGTTTTAAATTTTTTATAATACTAAGTTAACTGTCTTCATGGATCTCTCCATAGGAATTAGTAGATTCTGGCTCCATGTATAGATACTATTCGCAGCTGCATCCGGTGAGACTGGAAGCCGACTTTAAAGTATTCGGGAAAAGGCTCGGCAGAAGCACTTAGTAGAGTTACTCGTGGGGACCTCCGTGAAACCATTCCCCAAATCCTATAAGGAGGGGAGGGGGGGGGTAGGGGTGGAAGAAAAAACAACATGAGCATGAGGTGTCCATAAGTATGCGGCGTTAAACAGTTTCCATAAGTATTAAACAGTTTCCATAAGTATTAAACAGTTTCCATAAGTATTAAACAGTTTCCATAAGTATGCGGCGGTAAACAGTTTCCATAAGTATTAAACAGTTTCCATAAGTATGCAGCGGTAAACAGTTTCCATAAGTATGCGGCGTTAAACAGTTTCCATAAGTATTAAACAGTTTCCATAAGTATGCGGCGGTAAACAGTTTCCATAAGTATGCGGCGGTAAATAGTTTCCATAAGTATGCGGCGGTAAACAGTTTCCATAAGTATGCGGTGGTAAACAGTTTCCATAAGTATGCGGCGTTAAACAGTTTCCATAAGTATTAAACAGTTTCCATAAGTATGCGGCGGTAAACAGTTTCCATAAGTATGCGGCGGTAAACAGTTTCCATAAGTATGCGGCGGTAAACAGTTTCTATAAGTATGCGGCGGTAAACAGTTTCCATAAGTATTAAACAGTTTCCATAAGTATGCGGCGGTAAACAGTTTCCATAAGTATGCGGCGGTAAACAGTTTCCATAAGTATTAAACAGTTTCCATAAGTATGCGGCGGTAAACAGTTTCCATAAGTATGCGGCGGTAAACAGTTTCCATAAGTATGCGGCGGTAAACAGTTTCCATAAGTATGCGGCGGTAAACAGTTTCCATAAGTATGCGGCGGTAAACAGTTTCTATAAGTATGCGGCGGTAAACAGTTTCCATAAGTATGCGGCGGTAAACAGTTTCCATAAGTATGCGGTGGTAAACAGTTTCTATAAGTATGCGGCGGTAAATCGTTTCCATAAATATGCGGCGGTAAACAGTTTCCATAAGTATGCGGCGGTAAATAATTTACATAAGTATGCAGCGGTAAACAGTTTCCATAAGTATGCAGCGGTAAACAGTTCCTATAAGTATGCGGCGGTAAACAGTTTCCATAAGTATGCGACGGTAAACAGTTTCCATAAGTATTAAACAGTTTCCATAAGTATAAGTATGCGGTGGTAAACAGTTTCCATAAGTATCCGGTGGTAAACAGTTTCCATCAGGTGGATCGACACCGTCGGCTTTTTACCAACTCAGCACATAAAGATAATTTGCAATCTATACTAACATAATAAAGCTGAAGAGTTTGTTTTTTTGAACACGCTAATCTCTGGAACTACTTAAAACTAAATATGGTTTTGAAATTATTTAGCGGATTTGCGACGTAAGTGCGAATTCGTTTAATTTCATGTCATGGGATCATTAGCCATGAACAAACAGATATTTATGGGCTATCGCAAGCTTATTAGTTGATATCGAACACTTTCTTCGAACGCCCGGGTGTGTTGAATCGAGAGTTATCTTGCTGGCTTGCTTCTAATGAGCTTATGAATGGCAGCCTGCATTACGAGGGTGTTTCTTATATTGAGTTAGAATGTATTCAAGTTTTTTGTCGCTGGAAAAAAGATAGGCTCAGGCAACTCTATTGATTCATCAATATCTTAGTTTTAATTTAGTCCTCTATTACTCCGACCCGGACTCCTAGCATTGGCTAACAAGTGTATCTGCCTACACAACCAACGCACGGGGTTAAACAAATGTTATCTGCGCAGTTTAACGATGTAGACGAGAAAGTATCGTTATCGTTGATCGTAAATCGCACGGAACGATCGTCCGATACGTAACGATTGCGTTCGGAATGGATTCCGTTTTGCATTGATCGCCCCAGTACACTGCATATTGTTACGCCTTTTTATACACGGACTATGTGGGTGTAAACTATGCAATATGTGGTGCGCAATACTCTTATGTAAAAGCTTTTTTTGCGTGCCTTATAATTTTAACGTAAGACATACTCAAATGAACAATGTGAAAGTGGAGTCAACTAAGAAGGCGTACTTTGGTGACAGGTCTTTATCTTGGTTCCCAGAAAAAGGCATAGATAACTTATGAAAATCGACCTGGTAAACCGCTGGATTTCTTATTACTACTTGTGCACAATGACACCCGCGCTCAAAAGTGATATTATATAGGTTCCGTTTTACTTTTTAAGGTCGTAACTCTGAAAAGCAATAGCACAGTAGAATTATTGCGCAACATTGGTTGCACCATATACTCGCCAGTCTTAGTTGTAAATAGGATTTGGTCGGGCTGATTGGTATTGGAAAAATGGGAGTTGCATTTAAATGAGAGAGCTTTACAGTTCATTGGCCAAATAATTTGCATTCGTATTTTAGATTTGTAACGAATTGAAAATAATCAAGAATTAAAGAATAATTATTTCACCAACCTATTTTGAATATAAATGATTAAATTGGGAACTCGTATTCTATTTAGTTAACCATTATGTTAGCCAAACATTTCCTGGAAGTAGCAAAGACCCAGAATCAATGGTCTGATGCAAAATTGTTTTTTGAATTATTCATACCAAATGGAGTACAAGAAAAATTTTAATTTATTTCTGTCTCGAAACCAATTTTGAGTAGGTCTATAAGTGCAAACTACTTAAAATTGGTTTTGAAAAAGAGACACACAGGGCTAACTTTTTCATTTCCGTTTTTAATAAAAAATTGTCAGTACCTAGCAGGGTTTTCAGAATTTGTTAGAATTCATATTTCAGGAGCTGTATAAATAATATTTAAAACTATAACCACGAATCAATATCTTGATAGGAAATGTGTGACAAAATCATTAAGTTTTTGACTTTTCGTCAAATAGCTATTATTTTTTTGGTGCTTCGTCTTGTTTGCAAATGGCAGCAGATCCTAACTAGTGTTGTAAACTGACGGTCACATACGATAAGTGTCCGTCAATTAATATTAAATGACCGGTCACATTGGACATTTATTGTCATACTGGTCAGATATATTAAATAAGTATTTTTTACTTGGTAAGTACAATTATTATTTTCGTCTCAAGCAAATTAAAAAAATTATGAATGTGAAATAATACCTATTGCCTTTCTAAACCAACATAGTGCATAGATAACCTTTTAAAAAGATAGACTCTTAAGTACGTATTTATTTTTATTGATGTATACCGACAAACCATTAATCATTGAGTGTCGGCGAAATCAAAGGAAATCAAAGACGAGCGGCACGGCGCCGGCGTGGCGGCGGCGGCGGCTTTTATCAAAGAATAAACCGCTCGCGCGCCGATTGTCTGTCTCACTCTACACTACCGCTCGCGCTACAGTTCACAGGTTTCACTCGACAGTGCGTTCTAAATTACAACGGAGAGCAGACGCGCGTGTCGTATTTGCTTTCGCCAATCGATAGATAAAATGCCTAAACCCACGGGTGAAATTTGGGACCAGTATCAAGTTATTGGAAGTTTGGGCCAAAAAAAACATGTGGTTTGCATTCATTGTAATACTGAATATAGAAATTCGCATGCAACACGAATGGTGCTACATATTACGAAATGTAAGAAGTGTCCTAGTGATATAAAAAAAAGATTTATAAAGAAATCGTCTTCTAAAGTATTGGCTAAAGAAAAGAGTCTGCAAAGTTCAAGTGGTTTATTATGTTCAAGTCCAAGACCAAGTACATCTTTTGGTTCCGAATCGGAAAATTCAAATTTAGTCTCCTGTGACGACAATACGCGAATTTCGCTTGATCCTACCGATTCTTCGTCTAATCTTATTAATAATTTACGCGATGAAGACAACAGTGCTCTAAATAAGAAAGACGAAATCGACGCAGACATTGCAAGAGCTTTATATGCATCTGGGGCACCACTACACTTACTGGAATCAAGGTACTGGAAAAAAGCTTTAAATTCCCTAAATTCTGACTATGAACCACCTTCAAGATATTGCTTTAGTAACAGATTATTGGACGCAGAATATTCCAGAATTAAATATCAGATTGATGAAGAGATACGATTGTCTGCTGCTGTGTCCATTATAACGGATGGGTGGACAAATATAAACGGGAAAGGAGTTATAAATTTTATTATTTCTACACCAAAACCCATATTTTTCAAATCCGTATACCCTGAATGCGAAAGGGAAACAGCTGAATATTTGAGTTGTGAAATTTCGAAAGTTATAGAAGAGGTTGGGCCCGCAAAAGTTGTAGCATTAATCACTGATAATGCAAAAAACATGATAGCAGCATGGCGACTTATTCAAACCAAATATCCGAACATAGCTTGCATTGGATGTGTGGCCCATGCTTTAAATTTGATTTATAAAGATATTAATACTTTGCCTACTATAAAAAAAAACCGTTGACAAGGTAACAAAGGTTATTAAATATGTGAAGAATAAACACAGAGCTTTGGCATATTTTGAAAAAATACAGACTACACTTTATGGAAATTTAAAACAAACGCTGAAACTTCCATGCAAAACAAGATGGAACAGTGTTATTATATCCCTGGAGTCTTTCGACTGTAATAAAGAAGCGTTGAAGGCATTGGCTGTTGCTGACGAAATAAATATCGAAAATGAAATAATTATTGCTTTACTTGACGATGCGATATGGCTTTCCGTAAAGAATATTATCAAAGTTTTGAAACCTATTTCAGAAGCAATAATAAAGTCCGAGTCCGATAATGCAAGAGTCTCACAAGTTCCCGTCACGTTTATGAAATTAGAAGCTTCTGTTGAAGATGAACTTCACTCCTCAACAATATTTGAAGACCACGAAAAAGATATCATTAGAGAGGCAATTACGAAACGGAGGGACTTTTGCCTTCAACCAATTCACCTGGCTGCCAATATTTTGGATCCTAAGTTTATGGGTTCAGGCTTGAATGATGACCAAGAAGCTGAGGCCAATAATTTTATATATGACCAAGCGCGACTGCTTGGTAAAGATCCAGTAGCGATAATGACGAACACAGCTGAATTTCGAACAAAAACCGGGTACTTTGGCAAGTGTCACTCTGCCTGGGTCACTACTGAAACGATAGCCCCTCATTTGTGGTGGCAGAGTTTCGCATCAAAGCAAAAATTATTTTCCCTCGCATATAGACTACTAAGCGTTCCGCCAAGTTCAGCAGCTGCTGAAAGAAATTGGAGTATGTTTGCGAACACTCACTCTAAGTCCAGAAATAGACTTCAGCAAGATCGTGTACATAAGCTCATCACAGTGAGGCAAAATTTAAAATATTTAGATCACACGGAAGAAAAACTTAAAGATGATTCCGATACAGAACTAGACTTTGAATGCATAGGATTTGGAAGAGAAGGCGAAGTAGACGAAGAGGAAGAAGACGAAGGAGAGAGTCAGATAGAAGGATCAGATAAAGATGACTGATTGAAGATTCACTTATTTTCACAGATTTAACAATGATAAAATCGTTAAAATAAATATTTTTCATTTCACAGATTTTTTTATTCAGCCATATGATTGTTCGCGGAGATGAATTTGTGATTTTCGTGTCTTTCAATTCAATTCACCCATATATACACCCACACTAAAACTATTTATAAAATACTCTCTTTTTGACTGATTTCAAAACTATTTTATCAAGTATTTTGTTTCACTGTGTTAAAGATCGATGAATGACATTTGGTTAGCTTCGATGATTCTAAAACTTCCGTAGTTTTATAGAATAAAGAAAGAAAAAACGTTTATTTCTAATAAATTCTATTTATATACAAAAAAAAAACGATTTTGACGTTGCTGACAATAAATGACAATAAGTGACCGGTCAAATTGGATAAATGTCCAATATGCTCGGTCAGATTAATCGGTCACATATAACGTGACGGACACTTTACATCTCTAATCCTAACCAAACAGTTTGACCTATCGGCGGCTTGGGCCCTTAGACGAATCAATGGATATCTCATTTGTCAAATCAATCCATTACATTGGAGCTCATAGTAAGTACTGTTTATTCCCAACCTTTTTTAGTCCGTTCGCTCGTTAGTTTTATTTTAAGACTAGGTAATCTTATTCTATAGAGTAGGTACCTACACCTATACCTACAACTTATATACTGCCGTTTTATTAATCATTGAAATTGTTGAAGAAAATTATATTGTGCCTGTTAAGGAGCTGGTTAAAATGAACTAGAAAAGAAAAGCGAATTAAACAAAGAACAAGACTAAGACAAAGATTTTTAAACAAACAAATAAAGCTGACCAACAACAAACAACTGTCACTTAGAACAAACAACATTTGGGCCGCCTAGTATTTGTGGTTACCTACACCTAACCAATATGAACTGTAACAGTTAAGTGCAAACTAAAGTGTAACACCTGACGTGGAAGTTCAGCCGACGTTGACGCCCAACCCTCGTCGAATTAGAATTAGAATAGAGCTTGATTGGCGGTGCTGAGCTCCCAGACAAACTTCCCTGCGTTTCGAAGTTCATAGATTGATTATATAGACGGATAAAGATTACATAGATATGTAGATAGTTGTTGTGGTGCTTGTCTTGCAAATGCCGTGTCGTTATGACCAAGTCTCATTCGTAAAACATGAACGAGATATTCTGATGTTACCAAAATACATTTATAACATCGCGCCTTCTTTCCCCGAAGGGTTGGGCAGAGGTAAGGTACCTATAATACGTACAGGTACGTATAGTACACCCACATTTTGCCAGTAACATACAGTACATCTATGTGTGTGCAAAATTCTGGTTCAAAACTCAATGGAATGACAGCGAGTTGTGGAAAATTCAAATGAACTAATCTAAATGTATCCATCCTTACATAGTGTCTAATGATAAATAAATTTTAATCAAATGGCTGTGCCGTGACGTCTGTTATTCTACACCGCAGTTTAGTCATTGTGGGAAGAGATTAAATACTTCGTGCAGCAGTCAGTTTCAGTCTCTGGAGTAGCTTTTAAAACCAGTCTACGCCTAAAAATAATTTTTAATCATAGTAACTTGTTTTTTCAGCTCGCATATACGGATAATTTAACAGAAATACTTAATACTAATACAACGGTGTTACGGTTTCAGGTCAAGTCAAAGACGTTGGGAATTGTATTAAATTTTATTGTAGGTATTTCCGCATTGCGGTGTACTATGTCCCCTAAACAGTAACACAAAGGCTGTCACACTGTGCTCTTTGTATCTAAGCGAAAGAATTGGACTTTCCGCCTGAAAGCAGCTGAAAGCCACTCAATGTTACAGTGTCGTTTAACATCATAGATTTATTAGTTACTGTTTTCTTTGCTTTTAAGTAATTGTTGCTAAACTAATTGCAACAAGATTTGATTTCATTGCTTAATGTTTCATTGTGTTTTGTTTCATTATAATAACAGTTTACAAACGCCATGACATGCCATCATTACGGGCTCCAACACAAAACTGCGAATTCGCATCGCATCGCAAAATCTGCGAGAGCTACAATTCAATGCGTAGCTCGCAGATTTTTTGCGATGCGACGACGCATCGAAGTTTTGTGTTCCCACACAAAACTTAACTCTTTTTTGACAGTTCATTTGTTTGCATTATCAATGGGCCGATTCCAAATCCTTTAATCCTTCTAAAACAAAAAACTTTTTTGCAAAAAAAGAAAGAACGCTCAGACCATTTTTAATGAAATGGAAACCGTTTATCACTGCCCTAGTAAATCAATGATTTACAAGTGTCATGGTCTTTTTAAACATAGTCGGGAGTCGATTGAAGACGATCCCCGCTCAGGAAGGCCAGTTGAGGCCACCACATCAGACATCGTCGAAAAAGTGAAAAAAATTGTAGTAGAGGACACCCGTTTGAAGAAAAAACAGTTATCTGCAGTAGTTGGAGTATCAGATACCACCATTTTGCGAATCCTACATGACCACCTGGGTATGACAAAAGTCAGTGCAAGATGGGTACCGAGATTGCTCACGCCGCTTCAGAAACAGCAGCGCGTCGATGCGTCAAAACAATTTTTGGAGTTGTGTGGAGACGAACCTGCACAGATTTTGGAGCGGATTGTTACCGGAGATGAAACATGGGTTCATCACTTT
The DNA here is from genome assembly GCA_947568875.1 of Fissipunctia ypsillon. Taxonomy (NCBI): domain Eukaryota; kingdom Metazoa; phylum Arthropoda; class Insecta; order Lepidoptera; family Noctuidae; genus Fissipunctia; species Fissipunctia ypsillon. The sequence goes on from OX387655.1 coordinate 5,473,409, forward strand.
GAGCCGGAGTCCAAACAAGAGTCCATGCAATGGCATAAAAAGGGGACACCACTGCCAAAGAAATTCAAAGTGTCGGAGTCGGCTAGAAAGTTGATGGCTACTGTTTTTTGGGATTGTGAGGGGATAATACTGATTGATTACAAAAAAGGGAAGGACCATAACCGGAGAATACTACGCAACGATATTAGAAAAATTAAAGGAGGCCATCAAGGAAAAACGTCGAGGAAAATTGACCAAGGGTGTGTTGCTCTTGCAAGACAACGCGCCGCTTCACAAGAGCAGAGTTGCAATGGCTGCTCTGCACAAGCATGGCTTCGAATCACTCTAGTCCACCCACCCCACAGTCCAGATCTGGTCCCGAGTGATTTTTATTTGTTCCCCAATTTAAAAAAAAGACTTAAGGGGAAGGAAATTTTCCGACGACAATGAGGTAAAGGAGGCAATTTTGGCTCATTTTGAGGCCAAAGATAAAAAATATTTTTATGATGGTTTAGAAAAACTAATTCATAGATCTAATAAATGTATTCAGCTTAAGGGTGTTTATATTGAAAAGGAAAAATAGATTTATTGTTTCATTTTATTTAAAACCCTTTCATTCCACGAACTTTTGGACCTCCCCTCGTACTTATACACACATCAAGTGTCTAGGTATCAAAGTATTTAAAAAAAAATATTGCCTTATTGAAATTAAATAAAAATGTATGTTTAGATTGATTAAATAAAATGTTTTCATATGTGTAGATCAACGAAGTACTCTCTGCTTTTGCATTAATAAAGACTTTACGCGATTTTGGCTTACGCGGGCTTTTTCACCTTAGTTAATACTTACTGACATTAAAATGTGATCAAAAGATAAAAATAAAAGTTTTTAAAGGTTTTTTTTTGCGTAAAATACTCTGTATTTCCGCAGTTAACGCTTATAAAAGCGATAGCTACAGCACGTTGCCGTTGCCGAGAACCAGCTTCCAACATTCCCACAACACATTTCTTCTCGGCTCAAATGACATCTTCTGTCCATAATAACGTTCTTTTGAATTGATTCCACTCAGAAGTGTGACAAAAATTTTAATGATTTGGCCTCAAACCCGTTGCAAGATTATACAGTAATACGACTTGACAGACGATCGAGTTGATCGGGTTGTTGGTCGTCGTTTTGTCGTAAACGAGCCAAAAGGAGTACCTATGTAAGAATCGTAGCAGGTGGCGTTCTGTAGTTTCTGCCTAACCCCCATGGGAGCCGTGAGTTTATGTATGTTAAGTGTTTATGTGTACGACTTGACAGAAGATTTTCATCTTTTGACCAAAATTCAAAAACCCTTTTCAAATTACTAAATTTACTAAAAAGTATCCATAGGAGTTACATACAAATATAATTTAAAAACCAGATTTTTAGTAACTAGCAAAAACGTGCTTGATCCCTAGACACTTTTAAGAGCATTTACGACGTACGGCATTTCATACAAACTTTCAAGTCCTTGTATTTCGAAATGAATGAACCTATTTTTAATGAAACTTCATATGCATAAGCTGGATGCATAAGGTCTATAAAGATGGTTAAGAACATTTTAATTTTTTTTTAATAAAATAAAAGATAGTTGGAAATTTAAAATCGTCGAATTTAGCTGCAATACTATTTTTCGAAAATGTTCTTACTATAATTAAAACAGCTAGGTAACAACCTAGCTATTTTAATTATTTAGCTTTAGAAACAAATGAAGAGAGTTTTTGCTCATTACAGTAATCGTTATATGTCAATGAGTTAAGATTATGTCTCTCCCCACTTGATTTCAATTCAATTTATATTTGGCTAATATCACACGATTTTGCCATGACATCAATGAACATTATTGACTACTTATCTGATAAGAACCTATCAAAGTTATGCCCGAATCGTATTATCTGCAGGGATTAACTATTTCTTAGATTTTCATTATCGAATCGCAATTAAGACCTATTATTAGGTAGGTATGGTTTAATAATAGATTAGGAGTAGGTATCGGGTATAGTATATTGGTGTGTTTCCATTAAAAATAACGTATATAAGTTTAGTGTGGGTAGCCAAAGTCCATTTTAGTAATTGCTTACAAACATAAACCGATCTTTACAAGAAGTTAGGATAAATTTCGAAACGGTACACACAGGCGGTACAATAGGCGGCTTAGTTGCCGATTCGGTTCATCGATCGTTAGGTACCTACGAGATATACTATCCATTCGATCGCACTTTGGTTGACGACGATCTACGTCTCGGTTGACTGGGTGTGGACTCACCCTAACTGTGTGGTACCACGACCTCCTCGTCTTAAGTCCCTAAAACCCAAACTAGATTGAATCTGCTCGACTTATCTCTATACACAAATCTACACCTTCCACACCAACATACACACCCCTACATCACACACACTCCCACCTCACACATGCCCCCTCTCACACATTCCCCGCACACACACAAAACACTGTGCGCATTCCATATTTCTTATTTATATAACTTTTTATTTTTTGTATAGTTAAAAACCTTTGGCATGCTATCAAAATTATCTATTGTTTATTCTCTCTCATGCATATACTCGTATGTATAAACAATTGAAACTGGAAGAGCGGAACCACCAATACAAGCAAATCTTTGCTTAAATATGGCTCCAAACTAAACAATGTAACTTACTTATGTTGAAGAAACAAACATTTTTTTTTTATCTCCGTCCAGATTCTGATACCAAAACGATGGCACAAATGAATATTTTCACACCACAACAATATTGTAATTGCATTATAACCCGCTGGTGAATAATGCGATTTGCGACAATTTATTTGAGAATTAAATTGCTTTTTATTATCTCACAGTAGATGTGAACAGTACCTAGAATATTCTCATCGAGTGTCTCCGTCTTGGACTAGCTTGAATCCCACACTATACTCAATATTCTAGTCATAACTCTATCTCTATTATAAGTGACATAAGACACTGCTTTATCGCCTTAGTGAATAATCTATTATTTTGAAGTAAGTACCTACCTACCTAATTCATTAAATCGACGTACGTAAACGTGAGATTTAGAAAACAAGGGGATGGGACTATTACTATAATCTAATCGTTATAGATAACGACAGCCAATCAGAAGAGTGTAGGTAGTAGCAGTAGCGACTTGGTAGTTATATCTTTGTTTGTGTCATTATTTCTATCTTTGTAGACTCGATCAGGAACGTAAGCAGTGCCATAATTACCTATATTTGTAGGTTGTGAAGATTGAAATGTTTGGTCTGCCGTTGATTTGTGTAAAATTAGGATTTTATTTATTAGGTAATTAGTGTACGAAAATAACTGGTCACAGTAATTGTCCAGACGAAACTTTTGCCACGGAGCTCTATTATTAAAATATCGTTTTTAGGATTCCGTACCCGAAGGGTGCCAAACGGAACCCTATTACTAAGTCTCCGCAGTCCATCCGTCCGTATGTCCGTCTGTCTGTCAGCGGGCTGCATCGCGTGAACCGTTATAGGTAGACAGTTGAAATTTCAACAAATACTAAAAACGCCGATTCATTAGGTATTTTGTTTAAATATGGGCGATTTTCTGCAACTGCAAAAAAATAACTTTGTAATTTACAGTATCATTATGACATTACAAAGTTATCTTTGCGATTGTTAAGGTGAAAAATATTCATCGTTTAGTATTTTCGTTTATCTGAACTAAAAAAAACTGAAGTATGGAACCCTCAGTGTGCAGTCCGACTCGCACTTGGCCGGTTTTGTTATTTTCTATCAACATTATTTATCCATAATTCAACCTTATTTATTAATTTTGTTGTTAACCCTTAACGTCCTATAGCGTCCTGCCTAATCCAAATGGTGGACAAAGTACTTCTTCTTCTTTCCAATTCCTGAAGAAGCCATCCAAGTCGTCGCATTATTTCCGTCGTGTTTGCAAACACGTCCTGCCCAGTCATTTCAGCTCTGTGGCTTTTTGAGACGTCAGCTAAAGGTTCAAAAATGATCCGTTAATTTAACAACTGTGCTTAGCTGCTTTTCATAGCATTTCGTTTGAAGTCTGGGTTATTAAATACCTATAAATACTTTTACCTGTGCTGATAATCATTAAAATAACTCACGTGGTAAACCAATCAACCAAAAAATTGCAAGATACCGCTGCCTTATCCGTTTCAAAGAAAAACCACCCATGACGTCACTATTGCGTAAATCAAGCTAAGGTGACAGGTTATTGCCTGCGCGCAGTTAACGCTTGCGTCCCCCAAATCCGTATGAATTTATAGCTCCCGCCAGTGCAAATGTTGGCAGGGCTAACTTGTTTGTACGGGACATCATTGCCTTGCAGTTTCCGTGACAAGAAACAAAATAATACGATGACGTCATACGGATCTGATGTAATGATTTAAGAGTCGACACCATAGTGTACCATAGGGTAACCTAAATTAGGGTTAGTTTCATAAAATAGTTACGATATTTATTAACGTTTACTGTTTTGCGCACGTGTTTGTTTCACTCAATAGTTAGGAGTTAACTAATACAGAGATTTAAGAAAAAAATGGCCTCTATTTTTGCACTGCAGGGCTGAGCTATAGCTTCTTTCATTCCACTTCTCTTTGTAAGGACTTTAATGTTTCAATTATTTTCATATGTACGGGAATTAAGTTATGAATGAGTAAACGGCATAATACTTCCATTTTCCATATTTCCGTTAAAAGGCGCTATCCACAAGTTCCTATAACTGACAATGCTGTATGGCCCGTAAAATAGAACCTAACTAAAGACTCAAGTATTACTTAAAACTAGTTTCAACCAATCAAATGACTTTAAATTAGTTCTAAGTAATGCTCCAGTCCTTAGTGTGATTCTGTAATACGGGCCTAAGAGTTAGTCATTACTACCCCATTAATAGTACGGTGAAAAACCACAACAAAAAATATCATCAACAAACTAATAATGTGACTAAATATGAAGAAAGTCCCTAAATCAAAGTGTTATGATCGTAATCGAGCAAAATTTACTACACTCTATGAATCCCATGTGATACAACTGATATATGATTGCATTCTAAAATAAATGCCTGAGTTTAACCACCAGAATGCATCTTTTATCTTTTCACGCTTCATATGAGTCGTTCAGTAAGAACCACTTCTCATGATTTTGTAGCATGTCCCCCCTATGATAGTAGGCAAAGAGAAACTGCACTTTATATTTTTGGGTATAAGGTTATTCTTAGAAAGTTCTTAAAATAATAGATTCATTGCACCACATTTAAAATAAATTGAGAACATTTTGCACGTGGACGTTAAGTTTTGATAAAAAGAAACGTACGTACTTAAGGGGGAAGCGCCAAGGTAGCCCGCGAAATTCAAATTTTCTTACGATTTTTGCAATTTGCTGGTCAGTATTAAGTTATAGGTTCATTAAAATATGATTCGCGGCCGTAATAAATATGTATTTACAGAATTATAATCATTAAAGTCATCAACACAACTCTCTAAGACCAAGTAAACCCCAAGAATTACTATTTCATGAAATCTTGACATTTGGGGATTATACTAACTTAACAAGTTTTATTACTGATTGTAATGATTATAATTCTGTAAATACATATTTGTTACGACCGCGAATCATATTTTCATCAACGTACAACTTAACACTGACCAGCAAATTGCAAAAAACGTAAGAAAATTTGAATTTCGCGGGCTACCTTAGCGCTTCCCCCTTAAATGTTTATGGTGTTTCTTTTTAATTAAAACGATACCTATTACTTATTTTGAACATTGGTTATTTTTGTTATGTAGGTTATTATTATAACCAATTAATGTCTATCACATTACACTATGTATCAATAAAATCAATAGAACATTTTTTTTAATAATAATTATGTAGTTTATTAAAAATAATAATTTAAATCTTGTTGTCTCCGCTATATGTTACACAGCTTATGATTTTTCAGACAAGTTATTACGACAAAATGGTTAAAAGTGGTTTTAAGAATAGAATTAGCCTACTTAGGTTAATTCTAATCTAAGATTTTTAAATGATTAGTTCAGTTATTTCTAAGCAAATAATAGGTAGGTATAGAATATATTGCATATTTCTATCGCTGTATCACAAAATGCTTGAGAAATTTAAAATCTTACGTCCTATTGTTGAAAGTAAAGTCAAAAATATTCAAAAATTCATTTAATTTTATTGAGTTTGTACAAAAATTCAGTAGAGATGACTAAATAACTTCTTTTTCTTCTTTCTACTTATCCCCGTCGATTGTTGTTTATTATGGTGGGAGTCCAGTTCATTCCACAACCTTCGCTTAAGCCCTACCTACTTCTATAACGTATTTTTGTTTTAATTTTGGAAACTGAGTGGGTCTTATTTTTATAATATTATTTGTTAAAGTAATTAGCGAATGAGCTTACGGCTCTTTCATCTTAAACAATAATTTCAGAAGTAACCCCGTTACAAATTAATTTAAAATCCGATGAAATACATACGACTAACTTACACTTAATATTTGTAATCTACAGTGGAGTCAGCCTTACTTTCAACAATATGACGGCAGATAACACTTTAGCCGAAAATACGTTTTCAATAGATTTCACAGGTATCTGCGGAGTCAGGTGGAGTGTAGCTGAACGAGTCAATCAAAACTATGGACTCTTCTGCAGTCGAACCGAGTAGGGTAATCTGAAAACAAAAGAAGACAATATTTTAGTACCTAAACATTATTCCATGTTTACGATAGACGAAATGCAGTGTTACTTAATTTATAAAAAAACAGTGTTAATTATGGAAATGTGAATTGAAATGGAAGTAGGAATTTTTTCTAATATTTTTACGATGTCTGATAGTAGAACATTGTGAAGTTTACAAAACATCAAACTACGTATTAAGAAAATATAAATGAAAGCCATGGTGTAAAATGATTGTTAAATTGTAAAAAATAATTGCCTCCATAATAATCTAAAAAATATAAGATTATCATTATTATTTTACTGAAGAAACTGTCTTTAATCTGATAAAAAATCTTAACATTCGTGATAGGAAGCAATAAGTAGTCGTTATTATTTTAATATCGAAATTAGCGATCTTTACAACGAATCAAATAACAAAAAACGTGATCGTGTTCAATCACTTATTCGCTGAAATTCTGAAACACGTGTGAAGGCAACGTTTTAAAATGCGCTATCTTATATACTCGTCAATACGAGTACATAGGATAGCGCATTTTAAAGCGAATAAGTCAATACTTAATTTTACTTTAAGAGGATATCGAGCGCGCAGTGGCGCCCTCATCATTTGTTTGGTTATTTCTTTTATTTTAGAATGATAATGCAGAAAATAAGCACGTTTTGTTGTGCTCCACAAGATTATATGTTATTTTTACTACAAACGGTAGTTTTACATCGTTAAGTTTTATTATAATCCTTAAAACGGAAAATAGTGGCCACTAAGCTCCGTTTTAAGGATTATAATAAAACTTTAACAATGTAAAACTACAGTTTGTTGTAATAATAATAACGTATAATTTTGTGGAGCACAACATAACGTGCTTATTTTCTGAATTTTCATTCTAAAATAAAAGAAATAACCAAACAAACGAAGAGGGCGCCCGCGCGATATCCTCTTTACCTACTACCTCTATTTTTCTCTACTCAACCTGACCGGTTTAATTAGTGACGATTACGAATAAGACGTCTTTACGAAATGTGGCAGTTGATAGTAGGTAGTAACAACGTGCCTAAGACTTTTAAAGAGTTACATTAAAAAGACATACTTACATAGCCATCGAAAATTGAAAAGTCTGTTATAGTAACTTTCAACACGTTCCATCCTTCAACGAAATTAGCGTTGGCGGCGTAATATAACTGGAATCCGGCCACGGTGTCTTCTCCAGAAGGCACGTGCTTCTTAGCCAAAACTATTATGTAATCCAGTGTTGAAGCTGATTTCATAAAAGCGTTCACTTCTACAACACCTCCTGGCATCATCCTGAAGACAAACGAAGATATGCAGCTCGATGTTTCATTAGGGGAAATAAAAGTCTGGCTGTTAGGATCAATTGTGGCAATAGCCAGAGAATGGTAATCACCCAGATGCCAGGAAGAATATCCATTGCATAGCACATTATCAGTATCAAATGAATTCTCGAAGTTGGTTTCGAAATTGTAAGTGACACATTCTTTGCCCGTGCCTATTGGAGCTACAGTTGTGACCGGAACTGGTGTTGTAGTTTCTATTACTTCATTTTCATAAATTCTGCACTCCTCGTTTGCAAGTGCTGGTGGAATATATCTGAAGGAATCAATGAGAATAATGGATTCTGCCGATGCTGAACCCAGGAAGGATATCTGAAAAAAGAAACCATTAAAAATAATTTTAGTATTTTTTTTTTTTAGAAACAGTGATAGTTTCATATTAGGGACTTCCTAGCTGATAAGATTTATCTTGAAATCTATGTAAAATATTGAAATAAAGATGAAAGATTCCACATTTATCCGACTGAATAAGTTCTTATGATAATAAAATCAATGTTATCAAATGTAAAACAGATTTAATCTACGTTGATACTGATGGACGAAACCATATATTTAGAACTTGGAACAATAATTAGGATACAATAATGGAACTTACGTATCCGTTAAATATGCCGCTTCCTGCTAGAACAACTTTCAAGACATGCCATCCGTCAGCGTAGTTTGAAACCAAAGGTGAAAGTCCTGCGCTTCCAATAACCACATCACTGGCTTCATCTGCTATTTTATTTACAAGCACAGTAATTTGATCAGTGATTTCTGCTGATTCCATGTAAACATTAACTTCCAAAACACCGCCATTACTAGCTTCAAATGGAAACGAGGAAACGCAACTGATGAACTCTTGTGGAGAAATGAATTGAAGGCTTTCTGAACTTGGGTGATTAATTGGCAAAGAAGTGTATTGGTCTAATTTCCAGCGTGTAAAGCCAGTGCACAACCCCCTGTCACTGTCGAATAGGGCATTGAAGTCTGTTTCGAAATTGTAAGCGACGCAATCCTCAGACTCAGTTGCTTCTGGTTCCACTGGGCTGGAGGTAACAAATTCTCCGTCGTAGACATGACAATCATTACCGTATAGTGGCGGGATGTATCGGAAGGAATCGATTATGATTTTAGAATCTGGTGATGCTACTCCGAGGAATGTCACCTGAAATGGAAAATAAAAACGATGTTATTTTTGCATTCTATCGCGAAGCGCTTCTAAAATATTGTAAAAATTACTGTTCTGGGACTCAACTCAGGTTAAAATCGAACTTTAATAAGAATGAATGAATTTGTTGGAAAACTTCACTTAGCAAAAGCATTAGTGGTTTTGGTAAGATGATATTATGCTTTGTTTATTTTTCTATTTTCATGACGTCGATATTCTTATCACCATTGGTAATCTACGGAGCTATTCATAGGTATAATAAACATTTATTATAGGTACCTATGAATAGGTATAATATATATAATGAGTGATAAGTGTCGCCTGTCATAGCCATTTTGAATAGTAAAGCAAGGTGGCAAATTTTCTGTGCGTAAAATTTTCATGAATAACAGAAAAATTGAGGCGGTTCACGTAGATACCTTTATAGTGTACCTATCGCATGTGGTGCAGTATGTAGGCAACCCATACTGATCCCTTTCATGAATGAAGGCGGTTCAAAAATTGCATGTGATTGATATGATGGTAACACGTAGGTATAATGCAATTAGACAAGTGTCATTTACATGATTTTTGGTCTATGTTCAACAGGGCTTTACAGGTAATTTTCAGCCTCTGATGAAAGCGTGTTTATTATACTCATACATGTGCGTAAGATACAACACAAGTAGGTATGATACAAAACACGGTAATGTGTAGGTAATGTGGCATTCTTTGCCAGTTCATCACCCATTTATTATCAAAAGAGACTGTCTTTGTCTATTTGAAAAGTTAATGATAATTCTTCGACCTTTATTATTCCACTGTTAAAGAATACCAGTATGCTTATATGATCCAACAGCTGATTGAAATAAAGGAATTAAAATGAATTGAATTAGCTTATTTCCGAAGATAAAAATTTCCATTAAACTAATAATTATAGGTAAGATAAAATAATTAGGGTAAATTACGTTTTAAATACATGGCAGAAGTTTGTAAATGATAAATGATTTTATTTCTGTAAGTAGGTTTATACAAACACTTTTACACGTCTAACATTTTTTTTTTAACTAGATGAGGCCGGCGTTTCCTATCTGACTACTCTGAGAAGAAAGGCCGAAACAAACTCAGAGGTCACAGTCTCTTTTAAAGTCCAGACATAATCTTGGTCAGATCATGTGAAGACCATGTAGGTTGGTGTCTGAAATGGTCTTCTGAGGAAAGAACCACACAGATTGAGTGGACCTGTCCAGTCAGTGCAAGCATCTGTCAGTAATCGTACAGCTCAACATAAAAGTTAAGGAGCTCAACGAATCGACGAACAATACCAAACATTTGGGTAGGCCGCATAATTTACTCAAACTGGTAGACTATGGTTAAAACCCATTTAACATATTTTAATCTATCTAAAAACCTACTCTATCGTGACGACATCGTGATGCGAAGAGAATAGTGTAACAATAAAATTGGCACTTAAACAAATTCAGATCAGCTGACTTATTTTTTGCTATTACAGACTACTAGTGTTTCCATACTACTACTGCCCTGCAACACTTATAGTATCGTCTGTAATCTTTTAATCCATGATATGATTAAAAAAGATAGAATTTATAACAGGGCTTAAATTAAATTTCCTTTTTTATACACCGTAAATATAATCTGAAAAACAATTAAAACAAAAAAAAACTTACGTATCCACTAAAAATCCCAGTGCCGAACAAATTTATTCTCAGAACGTGCCATCCATTAAAGTAATTGGCGTTGAGGGGCGTCAGCATAGCCGTGCCTGTGACGACATTGTTCCCACTGCTCGAGACCTCGTTAGCAAGCACGACGATCTGATCCCGCTGCGATGTTGACTCCATGTAAACGTAAACCTCGACAATACCGCTCGACCTCATCTCGAAGCCGTACGACGACACGCAACTCAGGGTCTCATCAGGAGTTATAAACAAATCGGTTTCTTCATTAGGACTGAGTACGTCAAGAGTACTGTAGTTCCCCAATTTCCAGGTTGCCATACCAGCACACAAAGAGTTGCCATTATTGAAGTTATCATAAAAATTTGATCCAAAGTCGTATGTAACGCAATTTTCACATTTTATTGCCGAAACCGCTAACAGCAAAGTAAATAAACATTTCGTATATTCCGTCATATTCAGATACTTACACACAACTGATACTTCTAACTGTTGTGTAAGCGTACTAATTAAAGGAATATTAAAGTTATCGTGGATAAGATTATATTAATATATACGTATCCGAATATTGATAAAGTGCAATTGTTTTCTTTTTATCTTCGCGTAGCCGTTGGCTTGGCGGCTTTGTTTGCAATTTGTGTTTATTTATACAAGTTATTTTTTTTTAAATTTATTGACAAAACGAAACTTTATTACCTACTCTTAGCGAAAAATCATCATGGTATTTTATGTCAGCAATGTTTATTTTTATTAGGATTCTTAATACCTAGGCTGGATCACAGGCAGTCCGCTGTGCAGGGCCAGCATGGAGGACAACGAGACAGCGGCTCATGTGCTGCTAAACTGCCCTGTGGTCGCCACATACAAGGTAAAGTACCTCGGTAACCCAGGTACCCACCGTGAGATGGTCAGTAACACCAAGGCGTTGCTGGCTTTCCTTGAGGAGCTGGGGTGGATCGAAAATCGATTTTCCCAGCCGTACACCAAATACGCGCAAAGACGTCCACGTCTTTGCGCGTATTTGGTGTACCGCAACTCCAGTTGCGGACACCAGCCCATATTACCTACCTAGGCTGAAACAACTTTTATAGATCTTATCTGTCCGTCATGAGAAAAAAAGTGGAAAAGTTGCATGTGCCTATTTTTACTAGATTTTTTATTGATTGAGTACGTACTTTACTCTTTAGCAAACTCTTCTCAAGAAACTCTAGGTACGTTCTAGTACCTAGGTACTTAGTACTGTTACTTACCTTTTACTTTTTAAAATCCAACATTACCACAAACTGACAGAATGCTTTTTTTAGTTAGTTTTAATACAAATAATACGTACATTATTCTTTATTGTTATTTGTTTTGGAACAGCATACCTACATAGATACCATAAAGTATGCTTGAAAGCGACCACCTGATTTTAATCTCTGAATTCTGGGTAAACACTGGGAAAGTCAACAATGCTTTAATTGCCATAGTCAGTGATTGATTTCTCTTAAGAGGCCTTCAGGTTTTCCTCTGGCAGGTTTTGTTGTACGGAAAATCTAGTCAGGCCAACTCAACGAAAATTTTGTTAAATGAACTGTAATAGATAGTTAGATAGATAATTACGTTATGAGGTAGGTAACTTATTTCTAATTCTGATCTCTTTATTTATTGGAGATTTTGGTTATTATTTGACAACATAGGTCTCCCTCAATCTTTCTTCTTAGTAGCCAAACTTTGGTGTAGACGATTTTCTAATTACTCCGTGAGTATAAAAGTGGAAATCTGAAAGTGGCACCGGTGATGGAAAAGTTGTGCGGAAATCAGTAGTCATGGTATGGGCATAAGATGCGGAGGAGTGACATCACTCCTCTGCATCACATGCCCATACCTGCATGCATTTACCTAAATGCCGTGAGGAAAGTTTTGAATATGAATGTGGACGGCTTTAACAGTCGAGGAAGAGCAAAGAAACGATGGATGGACTGTGTGAAAGATTATATAGCTAGAAGGGGCTGACTAATGATGACTTCGCTCTTCACTACCATCGCTCATATTTGTACACGCCTTCCGACGAAGAATACTTTCCTGAGACAGTAAAGCTTAAAGACAATAAAGATCATTGTGATGCAAAATCAGATGTAAAATACTTAAGTGTGAAATGACTGGAAACGCTGAGTACCTACCTACAGAATAATTACGTTCTTTACCAAATTTAACCGTTATTAGTTTCTAATCGGTCTGACTATCTGGTGTCTTGTTTCTAATTCTCTAAAAAAAAACAAGTTGGGTTTTTGTATCCTGCTTCTGGGGTATTCTGATTTAAATAATTGATAAATCATTCTGATTTAGATCATTGATTTGTATTATTTGATTTGGATCATTGATTTATATCTTGACTATAATCTAGCAGCCCTGGTATAAACAGTCCAATTAATTGTGTTATTTCTAAAAAATAAATAGGTTATCGCAAAAGGAAGGTCTGTATACTGCTGCATGCACTACATTTAATTGCAATCTTTCTAACGATGTCGTCGCGCGGTGGCGATAGATTAGAAAACCAATTTCTGAAGGTTTGGTCAGTTATTTTATTTTATGTGAATATGCTAAAATATGCATGGATAATATTAATGTTAAATTAACGTATTTATTTATTAAGTACTGCCACATCCAATATTCAGATACAGATATCTAAAGAAAATTATGCGCTTCGGGTCTGATCGTCTTTCTTCAGAAATACGAACGCGCGGCGAGGTCTAATATAGAGCTGTTACAATTACCACCATGGAAGTACTTGCCTATTTTATATTCCCATGATTACAAAATTATAGATTAATAACTGTATGAGATTCCAAAAACTTTTCAAAACCTTTGAATGACAAATGACGATCTGCGACTGGAGTAAGTACCCCGACAGAGAAAACTTTACACAAAAGCGCAATTATAGGTGCAGTACAGTCCGCGAGGCCGAAACTGAGCTTTGCATTTGTGTGAGTGATTACCAAAAGTGGAGTCAGACAAAAACATACAATTTTATTATGTTTTAGGTAGGTACATAACATAAATGGGGGAGGTATTAAGCAAAAATTGTTAAAATAAAGGCCAGCTATGATATGTATGACTGATGAGTATGTGTACAATCAACGGTCTTAAGTGGACCGCCACTGCAATGATCATTTTGGCCTGCACGTCAGATCTGCGCCTATCTGTGTGTGATGTTTTAATGCAGACAGTAACGAGCACACAGTATAACTACGAAAGCGCGTTGTTGGTTGGTCAGATGCATGTGTGGTCAACACTAAATAAAGATACCTACAAATACTTACGTTTAAACTCGTTTTTTTAAAATAAGTTATCGACCACAGCGCCTATTTAAAAGCAATGATAAAATTCGAAGTGAAAATTTTAAGCAGCGATGGCAGGTTCACACGAGTGGGTGGCTATTATTGTGTGTGCGTGAAGTGGAGAAGGTTCGAACCTCAGTGCGCGCTTTCGACTCTTTTCGCCTTATTCCAAAACACGATCTAAATTTAGTACTAGGATTATTGCTAGGTTTAAACCATTCATGAACTATGTAAGGTACTATAGTTAGTTTGCCGAGACCCCTAGTTTATCTATGGGTCTAACTTCGGTACTAATTTATTTGAGGTTAGCGTTGATTATTTATGTGGGTGTCTTTTTATTTAAAAATCGTTAAAAATGGATATTAATATGATTGACGTGATGGATTTGCAAGATTTGGATATGCTGGAGACGTCTGGGCGATCTTACAGACATGCATCGTCGTCGTATGAATCTTTTTGAAGTGAGTGACGAAGATTTTAGAGATAAGTAGGTATAGGTTCACAAAACGTTTTGGTGACGTAATATTTCCTATAATAATAAGCTCATTCGCGGTAGGTAATCGAAATAAGATGATACAAAGAATTGCTTACATAGTAATAATTAAAAATCCGTGTATTTCTTGTTCTTCAAAACTCAATTTTTGATTGAAGCTCACGATTTAACCAGACACAACAACTCACGAACAAACCACATACCGGGAACAGTAACACTAAGAAAAATGAATGAAAATAAGAAGTGCATTTAGTTATTACTAAAGGACGCAACATAAACATTCGTTTCTAATTACAAGCGAAGCCGCCGTATGTACATATCTATTTCACTCCACTTCACGCTAGAAGTGTTAAAAAATAAAAAGCGCGTCAAAAGTACAAGTTGTGCTTGTTCATTATATTGTAACTTAGACGAATTCATGGCATATTAAATTTTTGTATTGATAAATAATTATTTAAGCATTTCAAGTGTTATTATAATATCATTATTTAGAGGAACGGAACGTTCCTCCAAATAAAGCCTTTATGGACGAATGAAAGAATGCTATTTTTGTTTCTTATCTGTGGATATTATTTAAACCATGGACCTTCTTTGGTACTATTCAATCACCCAACGACTCGTTGTAATTGTATCTCTCTAACAAAAAGAAATCCATAGTATACATTTTGTAGCGTCACCTATGAGAACAAATAAAATCAAAAACACCAAAATAACTTACACAAAATCCGGTTTCATTGGATATTACAGATATATTACACCCATTGTTATGCAAGCCTACAATGTTCGCCCTGGCTTCAATATTTTTTTTGCTTGCATTTTCAATAAAAATATTTAAGGTAAAAGTGCCAGATAGCCCGGGAAATTCAAATTTTCTTATGTTTTTTGCAATTTGCAAGTCAGTATTAGGTTGAACGTTGATCAAAATGTGATTCACGACCGTAAAAGGTATGTATTTACAGAATTATAATAGTTAAAGTCATCAATACAACTCTTTAAGACCAGGCAATTCTATTGAATGACTTTTTCATGAAATCTTAACAATTAGGATTATACAAACTTATGGAGTTGTCTTACTGATTTAAAACTACGACTAGTTTAAAATATTCGCTGTCTTTTTCTCATTAGAATAATCAGAAAAAGACTACTTGCCGCGATAGGCCTATGATGATGACCATATACCGCACTTTTTCTGTTTGGTTCGTGATGAAAGAGTGCAATATACGGGTGTGTATGTCTGTGTGAACTGCCTAAATAGAAGAAGGTCTCGAGTGCGACGAGTAACGATGCGATAGCTTTGTACTGCTGGCGTTGGAATTCTGACCGCTACTGTACATATAATGTAAGTGTGACTCGAAGTCGGAGATCAATAAATAAAATTCAAATATAAAAAAATATAACAATTCTTCTACACCAGACATTGCATCTTCATCATTTTCTTATCACTCTCGTCTTCATTTTCACTCTCGTCTGATGTGTCGTTTGTGTTAATAATGAATCGTTCCGTTATATCACAAGAACGGCGTCGTCACATACATTTTTCCATACTTGTACAGTGATAGTGTCAACTTTTTCTTTTTGTTTATTTGTGTTGGCAGCCATTTCAATAATAAATCGAATGCTACTACCAGTACAAGAGGTGAAGTATGGAAGGTGCTCGGCGGGGTCGCGTCGCGCGAGGGACGCACCGCGCCTCAGACCGATTGTATAAACCGGTTTAAACCAAGCAAAAGACGCGTCGCGCTCTAGGCCGACGTCACACCTACACTATCTATGTGCACTCACACAAATGCAAAGCTCAGCTTAGGCCTCGCGGACTGTACTAAAAAGTGCGGCAGTACAAAACTTAGAAACTTCGCCTCTGTGGGGGTTACTCTGTGGCGCAACGTTCATGCTAATTCGAGAAAGTGAAGCTTACCGAAGCGCATACCATACCTTTAGGCTTTTTCATAAGAAATTTTATAAGAAATAATCGATGCCCAGAGATTAAACTCTCTTCCGTAGTTTAAACTTCAATTGATCTTACGGCCCTTAGGTACATTTAACATTGTTAAGTTTATTAATTACTAGCTATGCCCCGCGACTTCATTCACGTGGAAGTCGTAAGATACACAATATACTAAAAAAACAGCCACATTTTAATAAAATTCCCTCGTCTCCAGACCCGTCGCGTTGCATCGCCTGCTCGCGCTATTACCACAGATTACCAAATAAATCACTCCATGTACTTACGCGCACTAACTACCAAATGGCCGCCGGGCCGCACGCAGCCCATTTCTCACTGTGTTGCCGACAGGCGCAAGGCGTGTACGTACGCATATATTTCGGTCGACCTGACGTGCTTAGTTTCAAATTTTTATGATAACGCTGGTTCTGGTATATTAAGTGCAGTTGATGGATGTATATAGATCCAGCAAGAGAAGAGATAAAAACTTTTTATTTTTCAGTTTACCTGCTGATACAGTTTTACTATCGTTTTTAAATAGGTAAATTGTTTAAAGTTGCATGTTTCGCGTTTTGTATTTTATTGGTAGGTACGCAATTACTTCTAATAACCGCCAGAGATAAGAATAGAAATGCAATGACCTCCATTTGGCAACTGTCGTTTAAAAAGTACGTGTAGCAAAATCTACTTTGTGCAAATTAATTTTCAATAATATTTATAATCGTTATTGTCTTGTTAATATTATGTTGATAAGATTATTGTTTACTAGCTTTTGCCCGCAGCTTCGCCCGCGTGGATGTCGGAAAATATCCCACGGGAACGAACTACTGGGATTAAAAGTACCCTATGTTCCGTAAGACTCTATTGGTTTACGCGGCGCACGCCAGAATGCTCCCAATTGGCATGATTTTTTCTGACATGTTTAACAATCATCATATCATCGTTATCAGAGTAGTCGTTGACGGCTGCTCTTCCGACCTTATGGCTATTGATGCCGGAGTTCCTCAGGGGTCTGTTCTCTCTGCAACTCTTTTCCTGCTGCATATCAATGACCTACTTCAACCTGGTATTGTTGGGTACGCAGATGACAGTACTGTTTCAGAGAGATACTTGTCCAGCGCAAAAACCAGTGGGGCCGAAGTTCGTTCCTTAAGAGAGGTCATGGTAGAGCGGACAGATTTGACCTTAAGTCTTGTCTCCCAGTGGGGTGATGATAATCTGGTCTCTTTTAACGCTACCAAAACACAGGCGTGTCTTTTTTCCGCTAAAAGGAGTCGTTTCGATCAAAGTCCTACTTTTCGGGGTGCATCTGTTCCTGTAACTGATCGGCCAGAGCTCCTAGGCATAGAGTTGACATCATGTCTCAACTTCAGATCCACCATCGAGTGCAAAGCCCAAACTGCGGTCAAGAAACTGGGCATCCTAAATAGGGTGAAGCGATACTTTTAGTGTTGCCCAAATGCAAGAACAAGACGAGACTTAGCCAGTCTTGGTCTTGGTCTTGCGCCAATACACCTGGTCTTGGTCTTGGTCTTGGTCTTGCGCTCCCAGTCTTGGTCTTGGTCTTGGTCTTGCAGCAAGAGTCTTGCAAGTCTTGCAATTACCTATTAGTCTATTACTATTTATTAAAGTTTACTTTAAATCTTAGAAAAACGTATTAGAATTGGAACATTGTGAGCTTGAATTAACATAGCCATAGTAAAGATCAAGCAGATTAATAAATAACTGAAGATTTGATAAGAAATTCGAAAAATCAACTGACCTATATGTCGTTTTCCATGGAAGTAACTGTTTCTTAATAAACATTTATGATTTATAAGCTTACATTTGCTAAAACATGTAAAAAAACAAATTAATTACAATAACTTGACTGTATTTTAAAGAACAATACTTATCTGTCTAGAAAGAGATTGAACCCTCAACTTATAAGAAATTTAATAAAAGAGTTTTACGATTTATCATTTATTTGAATAAAAAATAAAATACAACACAAATCAACAGCTTTATCATTAGGTTATGATACTTTATATCAATTTTTTTGACCAAGAATTAATACAAAGTAACCATCTGGCTGAAGTATAATGTATTCATTTTCATTCTAAGCACTCTGAAACTTATTTATTCTTTGGAACACCTGTAGGTACTCTTAAAAAAATTCGAAATTATTTTGCATGAGTATACCTACGCCCTATGGCGGCAATCAAATAGTGTCACAAATGTTATGATTTCGGCGTGGCGGCAACGATTGTTTTAGATTTCAAAAGAAGCCGCCGGCGCGTGTATCATAACCATGTACCTACTTCCGAAAAGCGGCAAATTTCTTTGAGAAGTAAGTACAAAACCTTTGATGCCGCATTATCAAAGTGCCGATGGTTAAAACATAACTATGCATGCACTCAGTTTGATTTTAATAGATATTTTTTTATTCGCTATGTTTATGGTATTAGTCGTAATGCGCATAGGTCCAGTTTTTCATATTCTTTGATACAGTTTTTTGCGTCTCATAGAATTCCTAAGCGTACCTACCTATACACCGAACTGTTACACCTAACTACTCAGTGAAATAGCGCTAAGTCCTAGCTGCAAGACGCAAGAGTCTTGCAGGCTATGTCTTGTTCTTGCTCAAGTCTTGCACGGTCAGTCTTGGTCTTGGTCTTGCTAAAAATACGCGGTCTTGTTCTTGGTCTTGGTCTTGCAAAAACGCAAGAACAAGACCAAGACTGCAAGACCAAGACTGAATTTGGGCAACACTAGATACTTTACGCCTGGACAGCTTTTAACTCTCTACAAAGCGCAAGTCCGATCCTGCATGGAGTATTGCAGCCACCTTTGGGATGGCTCAGCTAAATACCAACTTGCCGCGCTTGGTTCGGTGGAACGCAGAGCTAAGAGGCTCATTGGCGACGTAAGACTGGTGGATGCCAAGCTTCACAGCTTGGCTCATCGCCGCAAGGTTGCCTGCTTGTCGGTCTTCTACAAATTGTACTTCGGTGAGTGTGCTCGAGAACTCCACGACCTCATTCCGCCTGCCCCCTTCTACCATCGGACATCTAGACGCACTGCAGGTTACCATCCCTACCTAGTTGCTATTCCACCAATTCGCACTAAGTGTACATCCACCCTTAACAAACGTCACGTAAGGCCGCAATATTGTCAAGGGTGTGACGGTACATGGAAATATATGATAAGTTAAGGAACCTACAAAGACCTACAAGCCTAACAGTCCCTAGCCTACCATATACTTAGTGTGTGATAAATAAATATATAGATAAGTACAGGATGTCTGCACCATGCGACCTAAGGTAACAGACGGATAGTAGACAGGAATACCAGGTTCGGGAAGGGTACACTCACTGCCAGTCACGCAGACTCACGAGACTGATCGGAGATGGCTAAAGGTGTCTTGGCCACAGTGAGGGGTAATGAGACAAGAATATAAAATTCAAATCTGATTTATTTACAAAATGTTCTGCTTATATACTAGTTTCTCTTAACACACACTATTATACTTAATTCTATGTGTCCTATGCGTGTAATATGCAACCAAGTCAATATTTTAACTGGACCGCATGAGGCAGGCAGAGTGCTGAGTCAATGTCCAAAGGTAACATTGAACATTCTGGCGACTCTCAGGAACGGGACTCCAATTGGTACAACTCGATGGTCTCGTATGGTCTGGCCTGGCCTTGTTCAGTTTGTTGTGACGGGGTGGGCACGCTGTGTGGAATGCCGTACCGTTGTGGAGTTTGTCGCGGGTGTGGTGGGCAGTTTGTTGGTTGCTGCATAGGTGGCGTAGTCTTCCTTCTTGCTGCAATGGTGGCTCGAAATTTGTTCAATACCTGTGGGCCGAAATAAATTAAAACACATGCTAAACTTATACTGACAAGTGAGGTGCTAATGCTGGCGATGTATGTATGTGATTGTAGTTGTTTCCAAATTGTGTTGTCTAGCTGAGTTTGTAAATTTGTTTCCGAAGTGAGTAAATGGTCGAAAACTCCCTTTGACTTGTCTAAAACTAATTCTTCCTTGGATATGTCTTTTATATGTGTTGGTAGGATTTGCGTATTAATGGAGAAGTTCGTCGTTTTGGAATAAGACGCTAGTACTGTTATAGTCGTTGTCCTTTTTGCAGCAAGTATGTTGTTTAGTGTTTTAATGACACAATTCTCAGAAATATAGAGAACTCCGACATCTTGTATCGTTATTTCTTGTCTTTGGCCGTCACACACAATCGATATGGCAACCGATTTTGTTGCAATGAAGAGCCAGGTGTTTTGCATGTATAATTGTTTCCATACAACATCTGTCGAAATTTTGAAGGTCTTTGACGTGCATTGGGTGTGGGTGTCGTTCTCTGTTCTGAAGAGTTGTTCAACTATGCAATTTTTATTTAATTGCATGTTCTTGACAGCTACGGGATAGCAGACAAACTCTGTGTTACTTTGAAGGCAGTCTTTAAATTCGTCTTGATTTAATTCAAAGTAGCGCTCGTTGTTGTAATCGAAACCCATGAATGTCTGCTGTATCGTTAAACACTCGAAAGATCCATCTGTTTTCCTTTCTGGAATTGGCGTTACGTGTATCAGAGTATACTTTGTGATGTCGTGTATTGGGAAGTACGCGTACACTCTTATGTGCGTAGTATTAACATTCATCTCTGTTTGTATTATCTGACCCTGAATAATTTTTAAGTTTGATGGTAGTTTTTGATTTGCCATTTGTATAATTTTGCTAATGTGTTTTGGTGTTAGTATACTGTATATAGTGGTTTTTTGTGTATAAATTTCAAGTAAGCCTTTATAATAGTCCATAATTTCGTTTATAAAATTGTTTGCTAACTCGTAGGTTTGCATTACTTGTATCTTGATATGATTTTTGTCAATCGATTTATACCAAACATTGTGGTTATTCATGAACGATATTGCTTCATTTAGTTTTGCTTGGAACTTCTCTAACTTCTTCTGGATTTGTTCTTCAGTTTGGTTTACACCTGCGATGGTGGATATCATTATCTTTGTTTGATGATGACCATATACTTAGTGTGTGATAAATAAATATATAGATAAGTACAGGATGTCTGCACCATGCGACCTAAGGTAACAGACGGATAGTAGACAGGAATACCAGGTTCGGGAAGGGTACACTCACTGCCAGTCACGCAGACTCACGAGACTGATCGGAGATGGCTAAAGGTGTCTTGGCCACAGTGAGGGGTAATGAGACAAGAATATAAAATTCAAATCTGATTTATTTACAAAATGTTCTGCTTATATACTAGTTTCTCTTAACACACACTATTATACTTAATTCTATGTGTCCTATGCGTGTAATATGCAACCAAGTCAATATTTTAACTGGACCGCATGAGGCAGGCAGAGTGCTGAGTCAATGTCCAAAGGTAACATTGAACACTAAGCGTTTCCAAATGTCTTTTGTGATGCGCACAGCAAGGAGTGGAACTTTCTGCCTGCGTCTGTGTTTCCGAACGTATACAACCCCGATCTCTTCAAAGTGAGAGTTAACAGGCTTCTTCTGGGTAAGCTCGCTCCATCGTCGACTTTGTCTCTGTCATCTCCGACCTAGATTAGAGTCAAGAGCAAACCTATCTTAAAAAAAAAATCATCATATTTCAGCCAATTTATATAAAACCATAATGAATGATACACCTAAACCCTCCTCATGAATCATTCCGTCCATTGGTTAAAACGTGATGAAAATCCGTTCGGTAGTTTTTGAGTTTATCGCGTTAAGACAAACAGACGCGGCGAGAGGACTTTGTTTAGTTAAAATTATGCCGGTCATGCTCTAATAGGTAACAAATAAGAAATAACTTTTGACCGAGTGGACTGATTTTAGTAAAAATGTAAGTATTTATACAAAAAAACAACGGACTTCCAAAAAACAAAAAAACACAACGTGAAAAATAACTTTAATTTCGGAAGTTGGTGTATTTTCGTTTTTTGCCACCAATTTCCAAAGTAAAAGTTATTTTTCACTTTGTAGTGTTTTTCTTGGAAGTCGGTTGTTTTTTTTTATAAATAATTTTTAATGTTCCACTTTTTAATTGTGGTACCTACTCCACCCAAATTCGTATGTAACCACTACTTTTTTTGTTTTTTTGGATGGGAAATCATCAAATGACTTCTCCCGCTCTGGGCGGAGCGGAAGGGCGTGTCAGACTTTTACTGACTAAAACCCACTCGTGTTCCTTCTGTTGCCTGTGCCGGGGCCACGGTAACTCTTTCGAACATCCCGCAACCCCGGCTGGCATCGGTCCTAGCGGACCCCTTCAATGCTGCTGACATCTCTTTGAGGCGCGCGTGGAACACAACGTGCCATCGACTCGGGCCTGGTCCTTACTGGACGGCGAGCTACCCATTGCTCGCCGTTCGCAAGTCCGCGCCTACGGTGGCCGGGAATTGGCTGCCAATTCCCGACGCCCAGGGCGTCTCCTGCGGCGACTAGGGGCGTGAGGGCGCAAAGTTTGCCTCTCCCTCACGCGTCCCGCCTCCTCCTTCGCGAGCATTACTGCTTCGCAGAAGGAGGTAATGGCTTCCCATGTACTCTCGCTTCGTACCAGGGCCGGACGCGAGAGATCGCCGCCGCCGATCGCTTCCGCGAGGACACGGCGGTGCTCCGCCCAAGCCGGGCAGACCTCCACCGTATGCTCCACCATGTCCTCCGGGCGATCCACACAGTGGTGACACCCGGGCGTTTCCTCCCGCCTTATCCGGAACAGGTACCTCCCGAAGCACCCGTGTCCGGTGAGGACCTGCGTCAGGCGGAAGGTGAGGACGCCGTGGTGCCTCTCCAGCCACTCCTCAAAGAGGGGACTTATCGCCGCAATTGTGGCGTGCCCAGCGCTGGGTTGCGACAATCGCACTCTCCATGCCACCATGAGATCCTGGCGGAGCTCTGTCCGCCGTGCCGCGATTTCTCGCGGCAATGTAACCACTACTTGCTAAGTAAATAACAGTGAGAGAAAGTTATTATAACGTTATCAACATACACTAAATGTCAAAAATACGTATTATTGAAGCTAACTCAAAAACCACTAATCAGAATCTGACCAAATTTATATGCGACCGCCTCACCCTTTCAAATTTTAAAACTGCAAAATGGCAAATATATGTCGCGCTAAGCCATGTCAGAACTTTGGACGCCGTCGCCAACATATTATTAAATCGACACACGATGACAGATTGTTGACGAAATCTGTTTTCTGACAATCAAGACCACTCGTAACATACGACTCAAGTAGCGCAATTTTAAACATATTATCATTAAAATCATTTATAGCCCGAGTACATCTCATGACAATTCAAGTAAGCCCCAACACGGCTAGGATACATTGTTTTATAACAGAGTTCCGGTGCCTACCTTCCGGCTTCATCATCAGATCAGTTCGATAGTAA
Source organism: Fissipunctia ypsillon (assembly GCA_947568875.1). Taxonomy (NCBI): domain Eukaryota; kingdom Metazoa; phylum Arthropoda; class Insecta; order Lepidoptera; family Noctuidae; genus Fissipunctia; species Fissipunctia ypsillon. The sequence goes on from OX387655.1 coordinate 5,497,428, forward strand.
CATATTCATCAGAACCATTTATTTAATTTTGCTTCGTCATAGTCGTTAATCGATATATCTTTTTGCCAGCCGTGAAGTACTTATAATGGAGGAGTTCCAGTGGCCATCTGTGGTCTTCTTCATCAGTTTCACTTCACCAAATGATACGTTCTGAATGTAAATGCTGGACTTGTTTATGAAAATATCTAAATCGCTATGTGAATGCCTATAATATTTGCGGGGTTCCCTCAATTCCTCGTGGATCCTATTATAAGAACCTGATTTTCAGGAAAACGGGACCAATCTGGAAGTCTGTCCTTTCAAATAAAAAAATAATTTTCCAAATCGGTTTTTAAATGACGGAGTACTGAGGTACCAAAAATAAAATAAAAACATACAACCTAATTGAGAACCTCCTCCTTTTTTTGAAGTCAGTTAAAAATAAAGACTAAAATGTTACCTCAAGAAGTCAAGTTACGAACTATGACTACATTTCCAATCCCATAAATCTCTTAAAAAGAGCTACACAAAATGTTTAATATTATTTGTGATTTTTTAAGTCAACCCCTATTTTACCCCCTTAGGGGATGATTTTTCAAAAACGCTGAACCACATAATTCTTTATTTTCTACCAAAAGCATAAATTTGAATTTTCATATCCCTAACTTAAGAAATGCTGGGTTTTCCATTCAAACTTTCATCCCCTATATCACCCTCTGTAGGATTATTTTTGAAACAAAAAGTAGCTTATGTCCTTCCCCAGGATGCCATCTATCTCCTTGCCAAATTTTATCGAAATCCGTTCAGTGGTTTAGGCGTGAAAAGGTAACATACAGACAGACAGAGTTACTTTCGAATTTATAATATTAATCTATATATATAAAAGGAGAAACTGACTGACTGACATATCAACGCACAGCCGAAACTACTGGGACTAGGAACGTGAAACTTTGCACACGGCTTCTTTTTATAACGTAGGGGAGCACTAAGAAGGGGTTTTTGGAAATTCGACCTTTAAGGGGGTGAAAAGGGGGGATTTCGTTTGTATGAAAAATCTTATTCCTTGAGTTAATAAACATGAAACTTGGCCCAAATACTTATCTAAGTAAATTATGAATTTTGTCATTTTTGGTTTTTCTAAACTACCCCCACGAGGGGGATTGGGGGGTGTCAAAATTTGTATGGAAGAATTTTAACACGCAGTCTGATTAACTCGAAACCCAGTATTTATACTAAAGTCCAAAAATAAAGAATAAATTGTATCAAGGTTTTTCGAAAATCTACCCCGGACGGGGTGAAAAGGGGTTTTCAATTTTACAGGGGAGAATTTTTCTGCGTAGCTTGATTAACTCGAAAATTGGTATGAATAATCTATGAGTCAAGTTTTGGAAATATCCTAAACGATTTTTTAAAATTCCACCCCTGAGGGGGTGAAAACCGGTGATATAGTTTAGATGAAAAATCTTATTCATTTTTTGGTTAATAAAAAATAATAAGGGGCTTGTGGCTAAGAAATAACAGCCGCACGGGTCGATCGGTCAGGTTAAGCTACGCTTGCCGCGGTTGGTCCGTGGATGGGTGACCATCTTTACATATCAAGACCCCTCCGTGCCTCGGAAAGCACGTTAAGCCGTTGGTCCCGGCTGTCATTCGTGTATCTTTGACAGTCGTTACGGGTCGTCAGAAGCCCGAAAGTCTGACAACCAGTCTTACCAAGGGGTATCGTATTACCCAGTAACTGGGTTGTGGAGGTTAGATAGGCAGTCGCTCCATGTATAAAATACTGGTATTCAGCTGCATCCGGTTAGACTGGAAGCCGACCCCAACATAGTTGGGAAAAGGCTAGGCAGATGATGAAACTTGAAACTTGGCACAAATATTTGCCCAAATAAGCAATAAAGTTTCTTACTATTGGTTTTCCAAAACTACCCCTGACGGGGTGAAAAGGGGTAATTAGATTTTTAAGAGGAAGATTTTACTGTTTGACTGGATTACCTCAAAAATTGGTATAAGAAATCTTTGATTCAAGTTATGGAAATACGTTAAACGATTTTTTTTAAATTCCACCCCTGTGGGGGTGAAAAGCGGGGATATAGTTTAGACGAAAAATCTTATTCATTTGGTTAATAAACTTGAAACTTGGCACGAATATTTGCCTAAATAAGCAATAAAGTTTCTTAATAATTATCTAATTTCGTAATTAGATTTTTAAGAGGAGGATTTTACTGTGTGGCTTGATTAATTCAAAAATTGGTATAAGAAATCTTTGATTTCAGTTATGGAAAAATCCGAAACGATTTTTCGAAATTCCACCCCTTTTTTTTTTTTGTGGATGGGAAATCATCAAATGACTTCTCCCGCTCTGGGCGGAGCGGGAGGGCGTGTCAGACTTTTACTGACTAAAACCCACCCGTGTTCCTTCTGTTGCCTGTGCCGGGGCCACGGTAACTCTTTCGAACATCCCGCAACCCTAGCTGGCATCGGCCCTAGCGGACCCCGTTAATAGTGCTGACATCTCTTTGAGGCGCGCGTGGACTCGGGCTTGGTCCTTACCGGACGGCGAGCTACCCATTGCTCGCCGTCCGCAAGCCCGCGCCTACGGTGGCCGGGAATCGGCTACCAATTCCCGACGCCCAGGGCGTCTCCTGCGGCGACTAGGGGCGTGAGGGCGCAAAGCTTGCCTCTCCCTCACGCGTCCCGCCTCCTCCTTCACGAGCATTACTGCTTCGCAGAAGGAGGTAATGGCTTCCCATGTACTCTCGCTCCGTACCATGGCCTGGACCAGGGCCGGACGCGAGAGATCGCCGCCGCCGATCGCTTCCGCGAGGACACGGCGGTGCTCCGCCCAAGCCGGGCAGACCTCCACCGTATGCTCCACCGTGTCCTCCGGGCGATCCACACAGTGGTGACACCCGGGCGTTTCCTCCCGCCTTATCCGGAACAGGTACCTCCCGAAGCACCCGTGTCCGGTGAGGACCTGCGTCAGGCGGAAGGTGAGGACGCCGTGGCGCCTCTCCAGCCACTCCTCAAAGAGGGGACTTATCGCCGCAATTGTGGCGTGCCCAGCGCTGGGTTGCGACAATCGCACTCTCCATGCCGCCATGAGATCCTGCCGGAGCTCTGTCCGCCATGCCACGATTTCCCGCGGCAACAGAGTTACGCCCCGGCGTCCTGCCTCCTCGCGCCACTCCCACATGTGCGCGAGGACTTTTGTCTCCAGATCCCATGGCGGTAATCCGGCAAGGAGGTTCGCCGCCTCCCCGGAGACCGTGCGGTATCCCCGGGCTAATCGGATGGCCATGACCCTCTGGGACGCGTTCAATCGACGTACTGGTCGTCGCCTCACGGAACGCGCCCACACCGGAGATCCGTAAAGGGCCATGGACCGCACGACCCCCGCGTAGAGCCTCCGGCAGGAGGCGTTTGGACCCCCCAGATTGGGCAGGAGCTGCCCCAAGGCAGCCCCGGCCCGCTCCAGTCTGGGAGCCAAACGTCGGAAATGCTCCACGAAATTCCACCGGCTGTCGAGGACGAGTCCCAGGTACTTCATCGTCGACTCGACACCGATGAGAACCCCTCCTACCGTTATTTGGGAACCCGATGGTGGCGCGTTCCGAGGACCATGAAAACACATGGCCTCGGACTTGTGCAAGGCCACCTCGAGTCCCAATTGCCGGATCCTCTCTACGATTGTCGCAACCCCGCGTGCCACTAATTCGGCCGCCGCCTGGTGCGACCTCCCCTGCGCCAGGACCAGCGTGTCGTCAGCGTAGCAAACTACGCTGACGCCACCAGGGAGGTCGGCGCGCAGCACCCAGTCGTACCCGATGTCCCACAGATGCGGTCCCAGAACCGATCCCTGCGGGACACCGCATGACATCTCTCGCCGGTTCCACTCTCCCCGGTGACCGGGGAAATTCCACCCCTGTGGGGGTGAAAAAAGGGGATACGGATTATATGAAAAATCTTATTCCTTTGGTTAATAGACTTGAAACTTGGCAATATTTGCCTCAGAATATAATAAAAATTGTCACTCTTAGTTTTTTAAAGCATGTAAGGAACACTAGGACCGTAAGAACAGTAAGGAACAGTAAGGAATAATTTTAACGCGCTGTCATATTAACTCGAAACTCGGTACTAATACTTTTTCGGAAGTCGGTGTCTTTGGATCTGTATTTTAGGTTTTTGCCACTGACTTCCGAAATTGAAGTAATTTTTCGCTTTATAGTGTTTATTTTGGAAGTCGGTTGTTTTTATTTTTCACTTTTTAGTGGGTCTGTTTGTAATTTATCTGAGTTACAATAGCCTAATGACAACTGCTCATCACCTTTACAAAACATTGCTTTTCCCGATGCAGGGACGTTAATTGTTGAGGAGTTCTCTTGGTACTTCACCATCAGCTCCACTTCACCATATGCATTGTGACGAGCTTCTATTGCTTAGCAATAATTTTAAAATAATGGAATCGCAACCAGTGAAATACTTATTATTGAGTTGTTCCAGTGGCCATCTTACCATCTGTGGTCTTCATCATCAGTACCACTTCACCAAATGTTGTTTTTCGAGAACAAATGCACAAGTTAATATAAATAAATACCAAAATCGCTATAGGTGTGCCAATATTGAAGAGTTTCCTCGATTTCTCCAGGACCCCATCATCAGATCCTGACCTGATGACAATGGGACCACCTGGAAAGTATACTCTTTCAAACGAAAAAAGAATTTTCCAAATCGGTCTAGCCGTCTTCGAGTAATCGGGGAACCATAAAAAAAAAGATTCCGAAGAACTGAGAACCCCCTCCTTTTTTGAAGTTGGTTAAAAATAATTTATAGCCAGAGTGCATCTCATGACATTTCCAATAAGCCCCAACACGGCTAGGATACATTGTTTTATTACTGATCTGAGTTCAATGGTTTCATTTTCATCAGAAGCATTTATTTAAATTTGCTTCGTCAGTCGTTTAACTATAATCGAGATATCTTATCGCCACCCGTAAAATATTTATTATTGATGAGCTTTTGTGGCCATCTATGGTCTTCTTCATCAGTTCCACTTCACCAAATCATACTTTCTGAATGCAAATGCTTGATTTGTTGACGAAAATATCAAAATCACTATGTGTTTGCCAATAATATTTGAGGAGTTCCCTCAATTTCTCATGGATTCTATCGTCAGAACTGGATTTGGATGAAAATGGAACCAAACTGGAAGTCCAATCCTTTCAAACAAAAAAAATATTTTTCAAGTCGGTTTATAAATGACAGAGTAACGGTAACAAACATTAAAAAAAACATACAACCGAATTGATAACCTCCTCCTTTTTTTGAAGTCGGTTAAAAATAGTAACGAACTCAGAACTGTGCATTGCATATATTTGAAAAGAAGTGATTGAACGAGTCTGTTGCGCACACTATAGTTTTTAGAATTTTTGTCCGTTTGTTGTTTGTCGGGATGTATGTTCCGGATTGGCGCAAAAACGGTTTATTGAATTTAGAGGAAATTTGGCATACAGACGTTTTAGAACCTCGATTAACACGTAGGGTAGGTACTAATTTGATATATTCCGATATACACGCGGGCGAAGCCGCGGGCAAAAGCTAGTAGCCTATAACTATCTTCGACAATTGGGCTACCAAATGCAAAAAGAATTTTTCAAATCAGTTCATAATTTCAAGGGTTTCCATTTTTTTGCGCGGAACCCTAATTATTTTTCTAAAATAAAAGTAGCTTTAGTTACCCGTCGTAATATCAGCTATCTGCCAGTGAAAGTCCCGTCAAAATCGGTCCAGTCGTTTCGGAGATTAGCCGGAACAAACAGACAGACAGACAAAAATGTTAAAAATTGTTTTTTTTTTGTTATATGAACCGTTTATTCTTTCCTATGCATTTACTAAAAAGTTGTTATTTTGACATTACAAACAGACACTTCAATTTTATTAATTTGTATAGATTAGCGTTTTGTAAAACATCAAGTCGATCTTCGATTACTGACATACATCGATAATACCTACGGTAGTAAAGTTTTACACAGTGTGTGTTATTATTTTATTGTTATTCTACATTTTAGAGAGTTTTATGCCAATTTATTTATTTACAGTCTCATTTATCTTTTATTTGGTGTTAATGGTCACATACAACTTATCAAATTAACAATGAGTTAAAAATAATACTATAATGTCTAGAAGTCATTGTTTCAATGGGGTTCTACTATCGCTGCTCAACGGCGCGGCGAAGTAGGTACCACATAACCATTTGGTAGAATACACAGTTCCTCTGCTGGGTCCTTTTGTAGATTATGGATCATTTAATAACACGACTTCAATTGATACGTACATATGTCGCAGTAAGAGGGTTGAAGCCGTCATTTAGTTAAATCCCTAGGGATATAGCTATATACTGTAATATAGTTATATGAAAGCGGTTCATAGCTGTCTCGGAGTGGCCTTATTTTGTTACTGTAACTAATTTCGACATAGCGCTCGCCGGCCGCTGCCGCGGCAATGCTCGCTTCGCTCGCTCGGCTCGCGCGTAGTTGACCACGGTTCTAACCTAACCTAACCTATTTGGTCGGAGTGCCCTAATAGCTATATTACTAGACCTTGCTCGTATCATAGTTATATTCCTAGTAAGATGGTAATGAACCGCTTTCATGTAACTATATCGGTACCTATATATATGTAGCTATATACCTAGGGATATAACTATGTGACGACTACAACCATCTTACTGCGACACATATACAACGTGCTTCTTTGGATATCCCATAAATCTAGGGCGTCATTGTACTCATCATTATAAACAACTTTTACTGTAAGACCTAGCCTGTTATGTTCACATAACTCGTCAAAATGTAGGGAACACCTGATTTGGTTTTTCGCGATTTCGGGTTTCGTTCTATAGTAAAAGTTGTTCATAATGATAAGTACAATGACCCCGAGTTATGGGATATCAAAAGGAACACGTTGTGTAACGTGTTCAACGAGTATCAATTGATGCAGTTAGCTTCTATTGTCCCAATGCAGGACAAAGGCTTTCCAATGTCTTTTCCTAACACTTTTGTTCTCTGCTAATACGGTAGAAGTTAAGCAAAAACATGCAATATCGACTCCGTATAAACCTAACTATAACCGCCATACCTTCATAATAATAGAACATGACCGCGTCTGTAATTTTGAACGAAAATCCATAAATCACCAAGGGGTTTGTTTGAGAGGTAATCCGATGAATTCGGAGCGTGTCAGGCGGCCGGATGTAGGTGGCGCCCGCGCGTGACGTCACCAACACTTCCGGTGGCGTGCCGAAGCCTTCGGTATATTTTGTTAGCTTCGTTTCAAACAGTTTATCTAGAGAGAATAGAGGACATTTTTAAACCAACTTTTAATAAGAAGAAAGTAAACTTACAAAAGTGCTGTGCTTTGTCGTTAGCTAGATTGCGTCAGTTAGTAAACACAGTTTGCTTTATGACTGTCATAAGTACAATATTTAGGAGATTAACTATGAATGTAAGAAATCATAGGAAGATTAGGAAGTAAAATCAATTAAAATAATTAAAGGAAATTTAATCGACTTGAAAAAGAAATTAACTCAAAATGAAGTCGAAAAGTCGATTTAATTGAATTTTTTACTTTTTATTTCGTAATTTTTAGTTTTTAGTAAAAACTGGAATATTTGTTTATAATAAGTAGTTAATAGTTTTGTTGTAAATATTGCAATAAAATTCGTCCAAGGTTTTGAGATGACAGGACCCTTTGACAGGACCCAGTAGCTCATATCAATAAGCCAGGCCGTCACACTTACACGTATTTGTCCTATGTCGTATATGTCTTATCTTGAAAACTACTGAACCGATTTTGATGAAACTTGCACTGTTCTTTAAGTTGAAGTAAATGTAAGCTAATAAAAATTATTTAAAAAAAAAAAAAACCGACTTCAAAAACCTAATAAACACTAAAAACTTAAAAATAATATTAAATTGAACAACTGCATATAATCAAGAATTATTAACCTAAATAACCTTACCTAACTTTAATCTACACTATATTTTACAATTTAACAGTTTTTGGAGTCGGTGCCAAGCCAAGTGTATCTGTCTAATAGGGCCATAAAATATTTTCCCTTAATTTTTATTATTACAATAGTTTACGAGAGTAAATTAATATCATATTATTAGGTACTTACTGATATTTTTACAAAGCTGTTAAAAGTTTTAGTCAGCGCTCGATAGTTGGCGTTGTACCGTATTCTGTTACCGAGAAACCTATGAAGATCAAATTGTATTACTATCGAGCGATCCAGCATTATCCATTTGCTGTCCTCTCCCAGCGACGCCCTAAGCCGAGGTCCGTACCCCACAAGGGGTGCCCTTAGCGTGTAGTCGCTTAGTTTTTAGTTTTATGCCTGGCTGGAGGCCTTAATTTATTGAGGCATCTACAGGAAAGCCCGGTTAAGCAGTCGACAACCTCCTATAGGTTGAACTGCGAGATGCCATTCCCCAAAAACATCTATCGAGTTTCACATTTCGTCCGCAAGAAAGCGCCACTATCCGAACAAAAACAACTCCATCTTCTTCTGTTGATATTCTGTTTTGTGTTGTAATTTTTTTTCAGTTTGTTTTGTTGAGTCTGTTAATTTTTTTTGCTGCTATAGTACCTTTTTGTAGGTTAGTATTTTGTGAGTGCGGGCTTGGCACCGACTCCAAAAACTGTTAAATTGTAAAATATAGTGTAGATTAAAGTTAGGTAAGGTTATTTAGGTTAATAATTCTTGATTATATGTAGTTATTCAATTTAATATTATTTTTAAGTTTTTAGTGTTTATTAGGTTTTTGAAGTCGATTTTTTTTTTTTAATAATTTTATTTTCTAGTTTTTAGTTTAAGTTTGTACATAATTCATAGTTTTAAAGTTTCTTTTTCAATTTTTAATAGAAAGAAAATTCATTTTGTTTAATATGGGTAGGCCTACTAAACGCGCTGCTCAAATGAGACAGCGCCGTTTGGAAGAAAGTACCGACAAAAGGGAAGAACGTTTAAAGAAAAGTAGGGAAAGAAATACTAGAAACATTTCAAATGGGAGTGATGAGCAGCGAGCGTATAGACTTTCTCAGAAGAGAGCAAACACGAAATTATCAAGGAAAGTCCAGAAAGTCATGCTCAGCGGCTCAGTTTGATTCGTAAACGATTATCAAACGAGACCGAGGAGCAACGTTCTCATCGTCTCGGTTTGATTCAGGAGCGCTTATCAAACGAAACCGAGGAGCAAAGTTCCCGCCGTCTTCACGTGCAATACGAGCGTCTATCCAATGAATCTGCCGAATCCAGAGCGACTCGATTTGATATTATGCGACAAGCTAGTCGTAATCGTAGGGAGGTATCATCAGTAAATGGTTTTGAACAGGCTATTAACATTTTCGCTGACTTGCCATGTGCTATTTGTTATAAAGCTTTGTATCCACCACAACGCTGTAATTTACGTACTGCTATGTACAGTACGTTAATACCCGAAGAATTGGTGCGTCTGGGTAAAATCGTAACATGCTCTCGCTGTCAAAATAATATAAGGAAACGAAAAATTCCACCAGCAGCTTTCTGGAATAAAATGACAGTCGCGACTATACCTCAGGAGCTAGCTAATTTGACAAAATTGGAAGAATGATTTTTATGCCGTGTTGTGCCGTTTCTTAAAATAATGAAGCTACAAAACCGTTTCTCTCAAGATTCGTGCAAGGGACAAGTTACTTTATTTGCAAAAGACGTTGTCGAAATCGCTGAACAACTGCCACTTATGCCAAACCAAATAGGACTAGTTTTGATTGTGGAAAGTCTCGAGAACCTGCAACGATCCCAAGAGTTTATTGTGGATATGAACAGATTGTATCAAGCTCTAACCTGGTTAATGTCACACAATGTACTCTATAGAGATATTAGACCCCATTTCGAGAATGTTATTGACTTCTCTGAAATTGTACAAATTTGTGAAGAGCCTACAAGTAATGGTGAGTCTATGGAGTTACAATCTACTCCTCAAAACAACTACGTGAATATAAATGAAGACATTTCCATACTACACGGATCGTTTCATCAAGCCGATTTAAGATTTGATTTGCAATCTCGGGGTAACCAATGCACTGCTGTAGCACCTGTAGCATGTGCAGCGTTTTGTACAGACGAGGCAAGTCAATGGTCAAAGAGTGACATTGATTTTATAGTAATCCTCGGAGACAAACTCTACCGTGAGTCCATTGCTTCCAGACTAGACCCCGCAATAGGAGAAGTTAACCCTGAATATCTTGCCGCGAGTGATCTTGCTCGTCAAATATTATACAACAGAAAGAAAATTAATATCTCAGTTTCTGACACCAATTATAATGGTCATTTAGACACAGATCAGAGTCTTGAAGGGTTCCCTAACCTAAAAATGCTTTGACATTGTTTTCAGAGAAAATTGTTGCGGACTGCTTACTGCAAATTCTATGACTGTGGCTGTATATCATAACGCTGAAACGGATGCTTATAGATATTGGCTGTTTGATTCACATGCACGTGGGCCTAAGGGAGCTAAAGCTCCAAGACGTGGTGCCGCCTGTTGCATTAAATTTAAAAATGTAGATGAATTACATGGCATACTACGACAAAATTTGTTTACACCGACGACTAAAGTGACGGCTCAGGATAATATCTTTTTCAATGTGTACTCATTAACTGCTTTGGTTATAACACCAGAGAATGAGGCCGCAAATAAGCTTTTAAATCGACCCCACGATGAGAGAGCTTTAACAGAAATGGCCCGGTTGCGTAATCTTTCCAACAACTAGGTTGGTTTTAAGAATATTTTATGACTAGCTTTCCGCCCCGCAGTCACCCGCGGAAACTTCGTTTTCCCGTTATTTCCTATCCCGTTGGTATTTCGTTAAATCCTGACTTAGTGTGTTCTATATGGAATGCCCATGCCAAGTCGATTTCACTTTTTTGTTGCCGTCGACATTCAGACTATCTTTGTTTTGCAGAAAAGAGCTGTTCGATCAATTTATAAGTTAAGTCCAAGACACTCTCTCAGAGAGAAATTTAAGGAGATTAATATAATGACTGTGCCTTCTCAGTATATTTTTGAAAATCTTTTATATACCCATAAAAATATAAAATTGTTTAAAAAATACAGTGATATCCATAATATGAACACTAGGAACAAACACAAATTTGTTGTACCTACAACAAGGCTCAAGATTATTAATTTTATTTTTATTAATTTTTAATGTCGTTGATGGACAAGGATTACAATTATATACATACACAACACATCTACAACTGTAAAAAAAATGTAGATGTAACAATGATAAAGTACACCTTTACTGTATTATTGTTACAATTTAAAAGCGCCCTTAAAAGCGAACTGGCGTAATGTTATGGTATGGCGTAAACTATGCATACACAAACAATCGCAGCAATCGCGAGACATGTGCTGTCGTTTTTTGAAGATTTCTATTGTCTGTGGTTAGTCCATCACCTCAGGAGGTGATCATCAGGACCTGATCATCACGAGACCAAAATGGCAAACGCCCTTTCAAACATCAAAAAAATAATTTACTAAATCAGTCGATGCCTACTCCTTACCGTTAAGGAGTTGTACCTTCCATCATCAGCTCAGCAACATGAGATGATGATTACCATACGCAAGTACTTAAATTACTTCATAAGATTTGCGAAAAACGATGTGTGGGCCCATAAAATTTGAGGGTTGCCCTTGATTTCTCCAGGATCCAATCATCAGATCCTGTCTTGGTGACTATGGGACCACTTCAGAAGTATCTCCTTTCGAACAAAAAAAAGATTTTGAAAATCGGTCCACAATTGGCGGAGTAATCGCGTAACAAACACACAAAAAAAAACATACCGTCGAATTGATAACCTCCTCCTTTTTTTGAAGTCTGTTAAAAATATTGACACAATCCGATTAATAGTTTCGGAGAAATGCGTGGACAAACATACATACATACGTACACAAATAAAATTTTGTACAGTTCCAATAATTTTACATACATACATACATACGTGTCGAATTTTTATCAATTCGACAGCGTTCTATTTAGAGATTAGGTACGATAATGATAGTTTTAACAATAATATGAATCAACTATCGATACAATAGAATTTTATTTAATTATGACATGCAGTAAATACCTAGATCTTATCTGTCAACTGTCGTCAGTGAGCAGAGTTCGCGTGGCGTTGCTGAATTTTAGGCCAAACATGTTTGAACTTATTTTCATCGATACGCTTAGAAGCAGATCTGTCATTTGGAATATTTTTTATGTAGTTGTAGCTTTTAGCCCCCTTTGGGTAACAGAACTCTAAAACTAAAACGAAATAGCGTAGTTATGTTATGGTAATCTAAAGCATATCGATTCCGGTGGAATTACATCCACATGAAACATATCAACTTCGTCTGTAAGGTTGGCAACAAGTTGACAAACACTTTGATGTGGCAGGTACCTGTTTAGGCGGATATTCTATGATGCCAACAAATCCAGCGATTGTATTTTTCCACTACCGTTAAGTAAAATATCATGATCGGTATGCCTGACTGCGGACCACGAAGGGGTTAACGACTTGCATATTTAAAGTCTTCAAGTTTCTTAATAATCGTTCAGAACTTCAGATGCATGAATCAATTAGCTAGGTTTACGTTTATGTAATCTTTTCCTTACCATTTTTAATTTCATAGGTATTTCTATGCTACTGCCAAAACTCAGATAGTACCTTATATACTAATTCCATGGGATCGTTCTAAGTGAAAGCTATGGATTATATAACATAACAAAAAAACGAACACGAACGAACGATGAATTTTATCTTACAAGAAAATAAAATGCTTTACCAAATATCCGCAGGCCCGCATGAATGAACGACAAAAGAGGAAAATTTGCATAATAATATCTACTTATGGAATCATTGTCATTTGCAAATGGCTGTTATAGAATAGAATGGAATAAAATGGAATAGAATAGAATGGAATGGAATGGAATGGAATGGAATGGAATGGAATGGAATGGAATGGAATGGAATGGAATGGAATGGAATGGAATGGAATGGAATGGAATGGAATGGAATGGAATGGAATGGAATGGAATGGAATGGAATGGAATAGAATAGAATAGAATTTTGCAAATATGGGTACTAATAATATGGATGGGTATATGGGTATGCATAATAGTTCTTAAGATTACATTTAGCTCAGCCACAATCGGCATGCAAACATTTGAAATTATTTATATCCATACTCAGGAATAAATTATATGTTTCGCGATTTGGAACCAAAGCTAAATAAATCTATGGATGACTTCTGTATTATCTTGATTGGTGAAACAGACTTCAAAACTACTAAAGAATATCGCAGCATCATTCTCTACATAAGAAAAATACTCGAAAAAATTCAACACACAAATGTTATTCTCTGCATGCCAACTTATAGTCAATGTATCAGTAATGTTACTTTATATAACATGAGAGTAGAAAATTTTAATAATCTGCTATACCGAGACATTTTAACACACGAACATGCCTATTTTATTGACTCAAACAAGAACCTTACGTGGGACTACAAAATGTACAGACAAAAGTCAGGATCAATAAATAATTACGGCATGCAAATCATTTTCGAAGACATCGCCGCACTTGTGAACTACATACGTGAAAATACCACCACCTCTACGAACACAGAAGGCGAGAACATTATCAATATGGACAAACAGCTAGCGACAAAGCAGTTTTTTCGATTATAATTATCTGAACGTGATACATCAAACCATTGCGGGTTTACTGCACAAGAGTAATGAGCTGATTGTATGTCTTGAAGAGATGGCAGAGGAAAATACCGAAAGTGACATAATCTGTTTATCTGAACACTTCATGATAGCCATGAACAGTTGTTACATATTCCTAACTATACTTTGGCGGCAGAAAGGACAGTAAGAGAGGTGGCACATGTATCCTTGCAAAGAAGGGTCACCAGTTTTAAGAGCTTCCAGATTTAGCAAAATTGTCTATTAACGGAATTTTCGAATGTTGCGCTATTGATCTGCCTATGTATAATACAATTATTATTTGTATATATAGGGTACCAAAGTCCAATAACTTACCTATGTTTTTTGAGCAATTAGATAAGGTTAGAACTATTTGTTACAGAAATTTAAAAAGAAATGTCGTGATGGCAGGTGACTATAATATAGACTGTCTTAAACGTAATAATACTCTGATTGATCTGGAATGTTTACTCTTAAGTTATAATTTAAAGTTAGAAATAAATCAGCCAACTCGACTCGCAAGCGGCATTTGTATAGATAACTTTGCACATAATGTGGGGAAAAAGTGTAAATCTGACGTAATTGACTTCGGCCTGTCAGACCACACAGCGCAAATACTAAAATTACCGGTTTGTAAATTTTTTTTAATAAATTATTGGCGAACAAATAGACGAGATTATAGTAAAGTAAATATGCAAAAATTCAAAAATTATATAAAAATATTTTCTTTTTCTGAAATCTATAATACAAATAATCCAAACACAGTATACAGTGCATTTTTTGAAACTTTCATGATGCTGTATAACTTATGCTTTCCTTTCCAAAACGTTACAATAAGAACCAAACTAAAACCTAGGTGGGTATCACGAGGCATTAAAATCTGTAGTAAAAAAAAGAAAGAGCTTATGTGGAACTATAGGTTAAATCGTAATGAAGTAAATAAAACTAAATTTAAAAAATACTCTAAACTATATAAAAACATAATTAATTTAACGCATCGTGCACAAAATAATCACAAAATAAAATCATACATACATAAACTCACGCCTTCTTCTCATGGGGGTAGGCAGAAACTACAGAACGCCACCTGCTATGATCCTTACATACTCCTTTTGCCTCGTTTACATTCATACATCTGGTCATACACGCATATAAAATAAAATCATCTTCTAATAAATCTAAAGCCACATGGGCGATCATAAATAAATCTAAACTCAATTTACCAAAGGATAGTATCACTTCCATGGAAACAAATCACAAAATTATAACCAAGCCATACGAACTTGCGAATGCCTTTAACAATTTCTTTATAGAAAAGATAGAACCAATACCAGACGCTGGTAAGAATGTAACTGTAAATATTCCTAAGTCGAGCCAAACTATGTTCACGGCACCAAATACTCCATATGACATACTTCAAATCATAAAATCGCTTAAAAATACTACAAGTGTTGGATATGATGGGATCTCTACTAAAGTCCTTAAGTATATTGCTTATTATATCTGTGACCACCTAAGCCATATTATTAACATGTGTATTACCTCTGACTCATACCCGGAAAGTCTCAAAATTTCTATCATCAAACCCATCTTCAAAAAAGACAACAAGCGGAATATGAACTGTTACAGACCAATTGCACTTATTCCTATAATTTCGAAAATTTTTGAAAAGTACATATATAATCAAATTTATGAATATCTGGAAAAATTTAATATTCTTTCGGAAAAGCAGAAAGGTTTCCGCAAAAATAAAACGATAAACGTGGCTGTTTTTGATTTTATAAATAACGTGATGGGTAATGTGGATAAAAGGACGCCAGTATGTACCATTTGCTGTGACATGACCCAGGCTTTCGATTATGTTAATCATGACATTCTCCTTCGTAAACTAGAAGCTTATGGCATTAGAGCCAATATATTAAATCTCATAGAATCATATCTAAAAGATCGTATACAGTATACAAAAATATCTAAAGTGAACATTAATACCAAAAAAGAAGAAACTCATTCATCTAAAAAACGTATAGTTAAATATGGAGTCCTACAAGGGAGCGTATTGGGTCCTTTATTATTCATAATCTATATAAATGACTTGCCACTAGTAACTAAATATCCAGTATCACTTTTTGCTGATGACAGTACAGTCACCATTGATTGTATAAATAAAGATACATATGAACCGGAAATTAATAATACAATCAATTCAATAATTAACTGATTAGATAACAATAATTTAAAGATCAACCCAGAGAAAACAAAAATTATGTTCTTCAGTCAACGTTTAGAAGCACCAGATGTTAATGTTCAATACAAATCAACCGTTGTTAAAAAGGTGGATACAGCTAAATTTTTGGGCTTAATCATTGACAATCGTCTGAACTGGAGAGCACACACAGATGAATTAAATAAAAAAATATGTTCTTCTGCCTATGCTCTCTATAAACTAAAACCTATCATAAGTACCAATGCCCTTATTATTGCCTACCATGGTACAGTCGGCTCGATATTGAGGTTTGGAGTTTTATTTTGGGGAAACTGTACAAATAGAGAAATTATTTTTAGGTCACAAAAGAGATGTATTAGGGCTATGTTTGGTTTGAAAATAATTGATAGTTGCAAACCGTATTTTATAAAGTATAAAATTTTAAGTCTGCCGTCCTTATTTATTTATGAAATAGCAAATTTTGTACGAACCAATCCCAACCTATTCAGGAAACTATCACACGTATCTATTCGTAATCGACGGGATAATAATAAATTATTATTTTTCTAGTATTTTTAACTTTAAATATGCAACAATGTTAAAATAATTAGTTGTACACATCAATGATGACCCCAAAAGTGGCATCAACACAATGAAAACATTGTAAACAACACCAGGATGAAAGAATAAAATGCTATACACGGAGAGTAATACAACAATGAGAAATGCTGACTCGAAGCCGGGCTAGATTAGAACAAATGACACACCCACCATCTCCGGACTTGTCGCTTAGCTCCGCCTTGCCGCCGCCGGTACCCAGCCCCACTGTGAGCGCTGTGACGACACCGACCGCGGCAGTTGCGTCGAGCTCAAGCGACGAGTATTTCTCTCCGCCCACGACGCCACCACCTGCTCGTCGACGGGGAGGACGCCGGCCGCCGGACGGCTTAGGACCTTGAGGCCCACCGGCCTCTGATAGGGTCCCAGCTCCCGGCGGAAGTGTGCAGCGCATGAGATGGACACGATCCATCAACGAAAACGTCATACGCTCATACTATGGGGCTACAGAGGGGGGAAATAATTTGACCGCGTACCGTGTTCGGATGCTCTCTCTTTTTCAGGTGCTTGAGCCAGCTGACAAAGTTTCGGCACAACGACTATCGGATCAGGTGCGAGTCATCCAGCGTAATCATATGCTGGATGACACTGTACTTGATCGCCTGCGAAATGAAATATTGTTGTACCGCAGTGCAACACAAGTCAAGCTGACGAGGGAAGTGATGACAGGGCTACAAACGTAAGTACCCAGTGCAATGAGCAATTGAGGAGTGCTTTGGAGAGTGCGATTCGAGAATATCGGTTTATGTCGCCTGAACTTAGACCACGCTTACCTCGTTTGCCCATGCATAACAAAAATAGAGCGCTGGTGGCGGTCTTGGATTCGCAGTTGTCAAAATATTTTGATGACTGTGAAGACCTCACTGATACTCATTCAATTCTGTACTGCGCAGCTGTAGCGGCATGTCGTGTAGCTCACGTCAAATTTGCGAATGACTCTAGAGCTACACGACTGAAACCAGCCATACCAGCTTGGCAGTGCAGAATTGAACGCCGTATTGGTGGGGCCAGATCACTCATCGGCAAACTAATCTGCTTCAGGGAGGGCAATACTCGCCCTAGAGTGATGCGCTTTGTCAGGCGGGCTTTTTCAGGGACTGACATCAGCCCTCAGATCTATATGTCCCGTGTCACAGAGCGCATCGACTTCCTGAAGCAGAATGTGTATGCATGGGCGAATCGTATTCGTAGGTATAAGAGGCGAGTAGAGCGATACACTCAGAATCGCACCTTCCAGAGCGATGAAAGATGGGTTTATAGGGCTTGGGAGCGACCGAACCAAGGTGTGGCTGACACGCGCCTGCCGGATGATGATGCCATGTGCTCTTTCTGGCGCAGTATCTGTTATTAGTACGGCGATTGGGCTCGGAAAGTCGAGCGAGCCTGTGATCCAATAGCAGAAATGGGGGCTATTACCATCTGCCCCCAAGATGTAGCCCGTGCAGTCCGTCCGTTACCTAACTGGAAGTCTCCAGGGCCGGACGGGCTGCATAACTTCTGGATCAAATGGCTTATAAGGTCGCACGCTCGCTTGGCAGCTCAGTACCAGGCTGCTTTGGAGTCTGGTTCGCTACCCCAGTTCCTTACGACAGGAATTACCCACCTGCTCCATAAATCAGGTAGCACCGCGGAACCCAAAAATTATAGGCCGATCACGTGTTTACCGACCGACGGTCTATAAAGTTCTTACATCTATTTTGAGAGCCAAAATTAACAAACATATAGACACAAACCTCATCATGTCTGCCTCTCAAAATGGATGTAGGAACGGGTCCCGCGGTACTAAGGAGCTACTCCTCATTGATATGGCCACTAACCAACAGGTTCGTCGTTCCCGAAAGGATCTGTCGACATGTTGGATAGATTATAAGAAGGCCTATGACTCGGTGCCACATACATGGCTCATGAGGGTGCTAGAGTTGTATAAATAATAATAATAATAATTGCTTTATTTTCAGGCAACTAAGGCCCATAGATAAAATACACAAAATAGTCTTAGAAAAATAATAATAAACTAATACATAATAAAATCATCACAACAAAATCTATTTACTACGTTTGAAAATCTATTTACTACATTTATAAAGTAGATGCAACTCTGCGCACAATCTCTGCGCAAACTCTGCTGATGTCGTGTATGGGGCAATGGAGGATGATCCTTCGCTATCCAGGATGTCGAAATATCCAGAGGAATAGCGAACAGATAAGGATCGAGCGAGGCATATTTCAGGGTGATAGTTTGAGTCCGCTTTGGTTCTGCTTAGCCTTGAATCCTCTAAGCACACTGCTGGAGGATTCAGGTCTAAGCTATTGGCTGAGAAAGAGGTGGTAAGGTTATATCTCACCTCCTCTACATGGATGACCTAAAACTCTTTGCCCCCAACAATTTGCAACTGACGGAGCTACTGAAAGTAACTGAAAATTTCAGTAGCGCCATCAGGATGGAATTTGGAGTGGACAAATGTGCGGTCATGCATGTAAAGCGAGGAGAGATTGTGGAATCCGTGGGAACCCAACTCTCGGATTCCATAAACCTTAGAACCCTCTCCGCAGCCGAAACCTATAAGTATTTGGGTATGTCGGAAGCGTTAGGCATTAATGGTGCTGACATGAAGCAATCGTTGAAGGAGCGCTTCTTTGGCCGTCTGAAGAAAGTATTTAATAGTCTTCTATCAGGCGGAAACAAGGTGCGTGCCTTCAACGGTTGGGTCATGCCGGTTTTGATGTACTCGTTCGGCATACTCAAATGGACTCAGACTGAACTCGACGCCCTGAATAGGACGGTCCGTACGCTGCTGACTGCATATCGAATGCATCACCCACGTTCATCGGTAATGAGACTGTATATCCCGCGAAAGTGTGGAGGTCGAGGCTTTTTAAATGTTAAGACCCTCCACAATCGCGAGATGTGCAGTCTCAGGGAATATTTCCTTGAAGCCGACGTGGGGTTGCATCGAGATGTGGTCGCAGTGGACAAGGGCCTCACCCCGCTCTCCTTGGCTAAAAGAACTGGCGCAAGCCTGTAGTCCTTGAAACTAACGATCGCCTGGAGGTATGGCAGAGTAAGGAGCTTCACGGACGCTTTTTCCGGGCCCTACATGAACCCGATGTAGATTTCCTAGCGTCCGTAGCCTGGCTGCGTTTTGGTGACCTCTTTGGGGAAACCGAAGGTTTTTTCCGTGCAATTATGGACGAAGTTATCATGACGAACAATTACCGGAGATTTATTGTGAAGGACGGCACGGTTGACATCTGTCGGGCATGCCACCGTCCGGGAGAAACAATCCGACACATCATCTCCGGGTGTTCTCGTCTAGCTAACGAAGAGTACTTGCATAGACACAACCTTGTAGCCAGGATTATCCATCAGCAACTTACTCTGAAATACAGTCTCGTGGAATCGGAAGTGCCGTACTACAGGTATGTGACCGACCCAGTTCTCGAAAATGGACATATCACATTGTACTGGGATCGATCTATCATCACTGACAGGACTATTGTTGCCAATAAGCCTGATATAGTAGTGGTGGATCGAATAGAGCGGCGCGCAATGATTATTGACATAACTGTCCCGCATGACAGGAACCTCGTGAAAGCCGAGAAAGATAAACAAATCAAGTATCTTGACTTGGCTCGCGAGATTGTCGACATGTGGGATGTGGACTCAGCGATCATTGTGCCGATAGTCGTATCAGCCAATGGCTTAATTGCCAAGAGCCTCGACCAACACCTAAGGAGGCTCTCGTTGGGCAGCTGGATTAAGGGCTTGATTCAGAAAGCGGTACTTCTGGACACGGCTCGCATTGTTAGGAGGTTCCTCTCTCTTGAGCCCTGACCGCCGGTAGCTTGGACCCTGATCCCGATACCGGTGGGCTACTATTTTTTATATTTTTAAATGTTTTTATACTTTTTATATTCTAATATTTAAAAATATAATTTATATGTATTTAATGAAATAAAGGAATTATGTGTACCAAGGTCAACCACGGCATTGATGCGAAAAAGTATTTTTTGTTTAGCGCCAATCATATATAATAAAATCCCAAAGGCTATTAGACAAATGCCTACTGCTCTATTTAAAATACATTTAAAAAAATATCTTGTAAATAAATTCTATTATACGAGTACCATATCGGATTTCTTAAATGAACGCGATTAATTAATTGTATTTTTCTGCAATTACGACATTTTTACAATTTGAATCTCAAATCTATAAAACCACACACATACATTTACACACATACATTTGTACATTTTTTTCTTGTTTACGATGGAAAAAAAATATTTTGTTGTTTAGACTCAAAATCTTTTGTGGTTATTTTAAACCAAATATGTTGTTTTTGTACGCCATAAATGGCAAAACATGCAGATCGAACCATTATTATAAGACCTTGCACATGTTATGATGTATACTCATGTTTTACAATAAAATATATTCTATTTTATTCCATTCTATTTATATCACTCTTATTACACTTATTTAGATCAATTAATAAATTACTATTATAAAATTTTAAATCATCAACTTAATTAAAAATATATGTTCGTATTAAAAGGAAAATATAAATCAGTATCATTAGATTATATATCATGTCATTACTAGGTATTATAAATATCATTATCAAAATTTCAGAAATCAAAATGTCAAAGATCAAAATGTCAAAAATCAAAAATGTCATACATCGAAATTTCAGAAGTGAAGATGTCACTAATTAACAAATATTTTTCTCCGATAGGAACTCAGTTACACTGTAGTACGTTTTATCTACCGAAAAATTCCGTAATTTACTCTTAAATTTTGCTGTATTTAAAGCTTTCCAACTACTCGGTAATTTATTGTAAATAATTGGGGCCATGCAAGAAACGCTCTTACGCATTAAAGTGGTTGGACATGATACTTGACATAATTTGCTGTTGTCACGCCTATTCCTTGGGAATACAACAGCCAGGCGCTCAAAACGAGATGGATTTTGCTTGACAAACATAGCTACTTCGAAAATATAGATACAGGGAAGTGTCAAGATTTTATGGAACTTAAAATAAGACGCGCAACTGTCTATCGATTTAAGTTTTAACAATGATCGGAGATATCTTTTCTGGGCCTTAAAAGCTATATCTCGATCAGTTGAGTTCCCCCAGAAAATGATACTGAATCGCAAGTGCAATTCAACTATTCCGTAGTAAGCCATAAGAAGTGTTTTGACATCTACTATGGAGGATAATCTATATATATATAACACATAGGCGGATGAACTCAATTTTTTACACAAACTGTCTATATGCGCTTTCCAATTTAAGTTGCAATCTATTTGCAACCCTAAAAATTTGGTATCCTCTGCTTCCTCAATTATTAGCAGATATCACGTATCAAGCTCTTATGTTGATGTAATCATAATCAGTAACCTTTTGCTTTTAATAAAATATTGTTAGATCTTGATAGGTTATAAGGATTATATCATAGAGCGAATGTTTAAAGTAGCGCAAACAGTAGCAGTCATAGGTAACAATCTGAAAGATAACGTTTGATGTAAAATATAATTTTATTTAAATCAAAACATTAAGTACATAATTATAACATCCAAACTTTGTTTAAAAATGTTTTTCAATAGTTTTGTGTTTGTGTTGTGTTGTGGTCATTACTTGCATGTAAGTTACCTAGCCATTTTTTATCTTCTCTTTCACTTCTAATTTATATTATTATCTGTCTAAAAGCAGACTTCACAACAAGTCATAAACAAAAAAAAACTATAAACTATGTAAATAAAAATTCTCGATTGATGGCAAGTTTGGTGCAGCGGCTGGACGATTAGCTTCTGCTCTGCGCTCGTCGCGAGATTGATCCCAGACCGATGATTTGACCTTCGAAACTCTTACTTCTCTTTTAGCTTTTCTTTACATGAATTTACTTTAAGTTTACTTCTAAATTAAATGCGTCGTAATGTAATCGGACCGTTATTGACTTTATTTCTTTGTATAATTTTTGGATTAGTGAAAAAAAATTAATCAGCTGACACATTGTATGTTATTCTCATTCAAACAAATGCGCAGAAGGAAAGTGTTTTACCTACCATTAAACGTTATTTAAATATAGAGCTTAGTCAGTGAGCTTGTTATAAGTCGATAAGATCCTATTCGATAACTCTATTAGCTCTAAAGATACATTGATAAAACTACATTCTCAGTAATCGACTAAATCTTGAACGAAAAGACGATTTAATTATAATTTTGCTGTTTATAATCGCGATTATCGGTATTATAATGAAACAGTTTTTTTATCGATTTCGTTTATCACGTTTATAGTCGGAAGACTTGGATTTCACAAGAACACATGGTCATAGATTAAGGTTTCATGACCTTTGCAATGACTTTAGACTTTTTGAAGACTTAAAATTTTATACAAAGGAAATGTTTTCAACCCTATAAATAAGTGCATACCTTCTGCCTTATACGTGGATACTTCTTAAGCCACGACTCAGAGGGGTCATTCTTTCTCGTGTAATGTGCGTGGCAATCA
The DNA here is from genome assembly GCA_947568875.1 of Fissipunctia ypsillon. Taxonomy (NCBI): domain Eukaryota; kingdom Metazoa; phylum Arthropoda; class Insecta; order Lepidoptera; family Noctuidae; genus Fissipunctia; species Fissipunctia ypsillon. The sequence continues at coordinate 5,520,539 of OX387655.1, forward strand.
GAGACAAAACTGAAAAATTTTCAGAAGCAAGTGGTTGTTTTAAAACTGAAAAAATACGTTTTCCTCACCTATGTATATTTCTCACCCAAGTTCTTTTCAAAGAATCTTTGCCCACATTTACACAGCCTTCCAGACCTAATATCAGCTAGCCAGCTCACCGAGGCAAAGAGCCCGAGACGAAAACAACGCAAGTAAGCAATACAAATAAATAGGTTCATGAATAATGCGGTCTCTAAGGTAGGTAAGGTGTTTGCCTTGCTGACGACACTCGTTCCATTTGGGCACACTCTCCCCAGACTTAAACTCTCATTGTGGTAATAGCACATAGTTTATATAGTGAGTCCGACCGAACGGCGTAATGTCTTATAATATTTCATAGGAATTGCCGTCGGTAAGGTACGCGCTCCCTTTTTGTGATTTCAACGATTTGCAGGTAAGCTAATTTAGTAAAGCGGTCGTTTGGAATATGATCGCGTACAAATATTAGTCTCAAAATTTGATTAATTTTCATGAATATTTACTTTATGAAAACTTTAAATATAAATACAGTTCGAACAAACACATAGTTAATAAGCAGTATTAAAATTTTGTCATAAGGTAATATGATTTTATTTGTCTAGGCTTATAGGGCATATAAGAATACGTATTTGAGTTTAATATTTTCATAAAAAAGGTGATATATTTATTATTTATATTTATTTATTTAATACTTCATGCACAGAAAAGTACAGAGGCGGACTTAATGCCATAGGCATTTTCTACCAGTCAACCTTTGGGTGATGCAGAGACAAACAGTGGTAGGTGCAGTTATGAGAAATTGTGGAATATTAATAATATAAGGAAAACTATAAATATAATAATATATACCTAATTATATATAAATAAGCGCAAATAAAAATAAATAATAATAATAATAAAATAATAATTAATAATATTTATGTATATTTATGTATTATATAGTTCATAATAACTTGCAATTTGGAACCACGGCTAATAAATAACACAAACTACACGCAATCAAATCGAGTACCTAGTAACCTACCTTTAGTGACAATAATTTCAAAGTGCCGCCGCCGCCGCGCAGTCTGTGTCCAATAGCTGACTGGTTTGATTAATACTGCCCGGACCACAATTATGGTCACTTGTCATTGTAGCCGGTCTAATTGAGCTGGTTACCAAATTATAATGCTTTCTCAAGATCCTTGTAATAGTTAGAAAGTATAAATAGGTCTCTTTAGTCCTATAGACTTAGCATTAAAAATGAAGTTCGATGAGGATTTCAATTTGGATTAAAAACTGAACATGAATATTATTATTATACCTTCTACTTCTATATTTTGTTAATTAGACTGATAAGATGAAACACTCTACGTTGCACTTTGAGCATACCTACTTGTTTTATAATACCTAAGCTAGATAAGCTCATTCACATAATGTTTTACACCTGGTCATAAAAGTGACAATTATATCTTAATACGACACTTCCACTGTTATGAGAAGAAAGAATTTTGATTATTTTATTTAAGTGTTTTATTTAAAGTGTGAAAATGATTTTGTATTTAATATTTATTAGATCACCAAAACATAAATCGCTTCTCTGGCAAAATCCTAGACGTGGAAATGTTAATAGATAAATATCACATGGATATCTTATGTTTTTGTGACCAGGTTTCACAAAAACATAAGATATCTATGTGATATTTAGGATGTTGTTTAATGTAAATAATTTTTAGTTGCGTACAACAGGTTGTCAATAGGGGGTGGTACCTTAATATTGTGTAATAGTTTCAGACATAAAGAAAGAAAGGATATCACTGTTTGCTCTGTTGATCACTTATGTGAGGTAGCATGTGCCGAGGTTGAGGGCCATACTTTCTTGTGTGTTTATAGACCAACAGTCTCAAACTTGTCATCAGTTTTAATCATTATGGAAGAAATACTAAGTAAAATTTTAAAGATGTTGTGTATATAGGTATACTTATGATTTGTCTCGAGTGCAAACCTCACAAGGTACGGGCTGAGTGGGGTCCATTCCATGCCCAAGTCCCCCCAAGCACGTGGTGGTGCGTAGGTGAGCCAAATACCATCTTAATATTGTATAGCTATATCGCTGTAAGCTGATCGGCGAGCTCAGCAGAACAAGCATAGGGTGCCATATAGACGGACAGTGCGTCAATAATATTAGCTACGCAGATGACATGGTACTGTTGAGCCCGTCGATCAGTGCCATGCGCAGACTGCTAGGTATATGTGAAAAGTATGCATGGACCCATGGACTCAGATATAACGTAAAGAAGAGTGAAGTGATGGTGTTTAAGGCTGGTAATAAATCTTACGCCAATGTGCCTCCCTTGTATCTTTGTGGTGCCACCTTAAACAGGGTGACTAGTTTTAAATATCTGGGTCACTGGGTCTCAGAGGATCTGTGTGACAACATGGATGTAGAGAGGGAGCACAGGGCGCTGTCTGTGCGCTGTAACATGCTGGCCCGCAGGTTTGCACGGTGTTCTGAGCAAGTCAAAGTGACACTATTTAAGGCCTTCTGTCAATCTTTTTACACCTGCAGCCTGTGGACTAAGTACACGCAGCGTGCATATAGTGCTCTGCGAGTACAATATAAAAACGCGTTCAGGGTGCTGTTCCGGCTGCCGCGCCACTGCAGCGCTTCAGCAATGTTTGCGGCGAAAAGCGTGGATGGTTTTCATGTCATCTTGCGGAAGCGTTGTGCGTCTGTGATGAAGCGCATGCGGGCCAGCTCGAACAGCCTTCTGAGCGTGTTCGTGGGCCGCTGGGACTCGCCGATGTGGCGGCACTGGATGCGACTACACACTGAGGGTGGTCGCGTCCAGGGCTTGGCATAAACTGGCGCTACTGTGCGGTGCCGCTTTGTGATTGTGATTGTCTTTGTATATACTAACAATAGCTTTATAAGGTTTCTTGTGTTACTAACAATATATGAACTGTTGTCTGGATGGTTGTATGGATTATTATTATAGCTATACTAGCTGCTACATTTGGCGACGATGATAAAACAAAAAACTGTAAGTAAAGTGATCTATTTTATAAAAAAAAAGAATAAAGAGTGAGGTAAATGTGACTGGCGAGATAAAATATTATATAATAGAAAACAAAACTTAACTAAGTATATTGGAATGATACTATTATGCCACAATTCATTTTAATCTCTTAACTTCATGTAATTGTTTACCTATTGAAAACAAGGTACTCGTTAAATTTAAAACTTAACGCCGCTGTCTAGATACGGTGCAGCAGCAGCAGTTAATGACAACTGATTAATCTTAGGTTAAAGTTGTTTTTTTTTTATTCGAGATAGGTTTGCTCTTTACTCTAGTCTAGGTCAGAGATGACAGAGACAAAGTCGACGATGGAGCGAGTTTACCTACCCAGAAGAAGCTTGTTCACTCTCACTTTGAAGAGTACGGGGTTATATGCGCAGAAATGTGCTATGAATGACTCATTACTTCAGCATGGCATAGAACGCCGCTGCACTGGTAACTTTTTATGAATTATCAATTTGTTAGTTACGAATACGCACTAAAGGAATTCTCATACGCGTAATAATATTTGGCTTAGTACAGACACATTCCGCCAGCCATTAAGTGCTTACCTGCAGGTTAACGCATAGTATACGTGTAAATTAGTTTAAGCAGCTAATATTCCTTTAGCTTAAAAATTTTGCTAAGTTTAGGTACATTTGAGTTGTGTTGTGTTACCTACTTATATAATTTACAATAAAGGATGTAATATTATCCTGTTTTATACCTAAATAAGTTCGTGTATTTTTACGACTTACTTTAGTAAATAAAGCGAGGTATGGATCACGATCGCGTAGTCAGACGCGTGTGTGGTGTCTTAACTGATTATGTTTGTTTGTAAAAATTCAAACATTATGCTTAATAGTGTAGTGCAATGAAAGATAAGTCTGGATGACAACTGCTTTAATGTCATAATCTAACATAGACAATCCACAACACTTTCCCCTTAAATAAGATAAAATAATAATAAAAAACAAACTTAAATTCAATTAATTCCACTTAAGATAAAGTAAATAATAATAAACAAACTTAAAATAAATCATTAGTTCTACATTATAAAAACAAATACATATACAAATTGTTTAGTCTTGCTACGGGTATGAGGCGGTGAGTAAGATAACGATATATTTATTTTACATCTTGGCACATAATCGTCATCCCTATCATCCCCCGAAAAATACTCATCATCAATATCAGACAAAACATTGTCTGCAGAATCCTTTACAGATCTTATCAAATGTCGACGATTACGACGATAAATACCTTTTTTGTTTCTAACAATATATGAACGTGGAGGCGACGCTTTTCCTATTATTTTGCCACGACATCTATTATTTGTATTTCCTAACATTATAACTTCGTCACCCACTTTCAACTCAGGTAACAGTTTACAATGCTGATAATAGAATTTTTTAACTTTTATTTGTTTTTCCAATATTTTTTTTTTATGTTGTAAGTTATCACAATTTGTTTGTTTTAATAAATCTGGATGGACTGGTAGTCTACAATTTAAACGCCGGCCCATCATTAACTGTGCAGGAGAATTCAAATTTTCCCGCGGTGTATTCCTGTAACTTAGCAAATTTAAATAAAAATCGGATTTACTGTCTGCTGATTTTTTCAATATATTTTGAATGGTTTGAACTGCCCTTACGCTCTTACCATTAGATTGAGCATAATACGGAGATGAAGTGACGTGTTTAAAACCCCTTTCTAAAGCAAATTTAATAAAATTACGACAAGAATATTGTGGACCATTGTCACTGATGACCGTATCGGGTATACCATACCGTGCAAAATTTTCTTTCAGAATACAAATTACTGAGTTTGATGAAGTATCTCTCAAATATGCGACCTCAATAAAACCAGAATAATAATCAATTAATATTAAATAACTTTGCTTTCCATACTCAAATATATCTGTTCCAAGTTTATTCCATGGAAATTCTGGTATAGCTACCGGAATCATAGGTTCCTTACACGGTTTGTTTGCTGTTTCCTGACATATTTTTTATGTCAGTCTTTGTTTGTCTTGATAAATCCTGCACACGTGATACACTGCGGGGTTTCACTCAATAGGAGTTTGACAAAACCCACGTCCTTCAATGATGGTTTCCATTTGGGAAAGTATTCAAGGAAATTTTGAAAACCCTTCCCCATGATGAAATTAAAGACTAATAGACGTACTGCTGGGTACCATCCGCACTTGATTGATATCCTGACCAATCCTACTAAGCGCTTTTGTTCCACATTTATTATGCGCACAGCCAAAGTATGGAACTCTCTGCCAGTATCTCTTTTCCACATGTAACCCGTCTGCCTTTAAAGCAAGAGTGAACAGGCATCTTCTGGGTACGCTAGTTCCATCACAGACCTCATCCATCGCTTTCCATTAGGCGTGATCGAGGTTAAGAGCAGGCCCATTCAACAATTTTTAATTATTTTTTATTGCAGAAACACACTAGTATAACTGGTATTTGCTGCAATCACCAATCTTTATGATTATAGTTGTAGCAATATTCTCCAGACACCACGATTTTTCTGCCTACTAATCATGGCTTTTCTGGCCACCAAGCCACTTTTACCACATTATTTCAAAAATGTCACAACGACCTATCTATATTTCGATTTAAACATTTCAACCCGGAACAATAAATTGTATCAAGAGAGTAAATTCTATCAGCATAAACGTTGAAAATCGTTGAAAGTTTACGATGGGTTGGACAGCTAATGTCGTAACGTCAATACAATAAATCCGTTTTAACACAGGTGAGCCTCTTGCCATATTAAAATGTAAATCACACGGCCGATTTAATTTCAGGGTTGGAGAAGTTTAATAGGGGCATATAAGTTAGGAGAAGTAGCGGAGACGATATGAATAGGTATATTTGGGGATTTTTTGTCGGTGATTATTATCAACAGATTATCCTACGCCGATTGTCTGATCACACTGCACCCTGGCGGGTCAGCAAAGTCAATCTCTCTCAATCTGTGATAAAAATCAATGATAGTAATTTAGATTGATTGTGTATGAAGCAGATTAACGGATAATACATTTGATCACAAAATATCTAGATAAGCTAATCAAGATCGCGTCACTGTGTGTGTGTTATTTTCCTTTGGGTGTTAAACCTATTTCTTCTCATGCAAATATATTTTATAGTAGGTACCTGTGTAGGTAGTACCTACCTACCTAACTCGTCAAAGCATTGCGCCTTTATCTTGATGTAGTTTTTAAAGGTCCATCCATCTTCCGTACTTAGTAATATTTAGTAGATTTAAATGAGTGTACATTCTCTCTTCTGTAATTTTTCACTGTTGTAACTTTTTTCTGAGTCTGGCTCTGGGCGACTAGATTGTATACTTTTAAAAACATAACATACTGGTAACATAACTCGGTGAAATGTGAATGGTGACTATGTGTGTATCAGGCTCTCTTACTAGCTTTCAGTTTACATTTTATTGTCTCTGCATGAATTACTTCACAAACTATAACAGTCATCGCTGTCACTTACGCCTTATGTCGCATCCTACACTAGTTGGCTCATCTTGCCGGGCCCGGGGCGCCGTGAATGCCTCGTCCAAACAAATTGCGTTAACTGCTGACCCAATGAAATATCCTCGTGTAGGTCCGTGTTTATCTTCTATCTTAACTTTGCCGACGCGTACGTGCCGCGCTAGTAAGTTAGCACAGATTACTTACAAGTTGCTACGTTAGTTCTAGTTGAGATGTTCTGCTTCTATTATTTTGTCTGCATTTAGTGTAATTTATTTAGTGGTTTGGTGGTTTCATAACACTAATTTCATTGTAAATCATTATCTATTCAGTCACAAGACCACTGGTCTTTTGACCGTGTTGTTTGGTTTCTTCATTTGCAGCAATTCATTTGCAGAATAAGACTTGTTTAAATTACTCAGGGACTCTTGTCCTCCAGACAAGCTAAGACTAGTCTATCTGGCTCTGTGTCAGTCTGTTATCCAATACTGCATCCCTGTATGGGGCGGGGCAGGTAAAACGCTCCTTCTCAGGTTGGAGAGGGCGCAGAGAGCTGTTCTGAAAGTAATGAATAAAAAACCATACAGGTACCCCACCGCAACACTCTACTCGGAATGCAAAGTCCTGACTGTCAGACAGCTCTATGTGCTGAAATCCACCTTGAGAAGACATCGAATAGTTCCACCTACTGCCCCTAAAAGGAAGGACCGTAGAAGGACGAAGGCATGCGCTCGTTCCCCTACAAAGACAGCCTTTGCCAGAGGACAATTCAACAGTCTTAGCTGCAAACTGTACGACTATATTAATAAGGAACTAAAAATTGTAGGACTAAACAAACGCAAAGTAAAAGATATAGTTACTGATTGGCTACTCAAAATAGGCTATCAAAAGACTGAAGATTTACTAAAATTTACTGTGTAAAACAAGATTTCTGTCACCCACACACACTCACACACACTTACACATAAATACTCACACGCACACACACTCACCTCTTCACCTTACTATCGTTTAAAATTATTAAACAAGTAAATAAAAAATAATATACATTCATATTCACATTCACAAAATATATACCTAAAGACACCAAATTTTAACATTATTTATCCACGGCTGAACGCTGTGTCCCAAAATACAGGCGATAGATTAGTTTGGGAACCAGTATCACCAACTCCTGCGATTAACGTACCTACCTTTTATTTAGAAATTTTTTTCTGGTTCCAATAAACAATTTTTTTTTTTTGTTTGCAGGTATACATAATTTAAGTCCTCGGCTTATGCACCTACACAAACTACCATTGGGTAGTGCACAAGCATATTCATACTGTATATTGGTGCATATTCTTACAGAAATTTTGTGTAAAAACTACAATTAGTTTTTACACAAAATCTCTGCAAGGATTAAAAAAATAACTCTCCGCTGTTGGTTATTTCTCTGGCCGCTTTTAACTAAAATAACAAGGTATTGTTTAATTTTACCAATGATCCCATAAGTTAATTTTCATTGATTGTATTTTGAAGTACATACAAAATTATATTGTTTAATTAATCTGCAATATTACAAGCAGGTCATCGGATTAAGTACAAAACATCATTGGCTATCAATAAGACTTTCTAGATACATAAATAATTAGCACACTCAGTTAGATAATAAAGATACCACAATAAAATCAAACGATCTAAATATTGATGCTCCAATAATACTAAATGAAGATCGAGGACAGAAGGTCTTTGGCCGCCGAGTTTTACAACAGGACAATATTCCGCTAGTAAAAATACCAGAACAAGACTAGAACCGACTTATCAAAACATCTTTTGAACAAGTCACAGAAACTATAATAAAAACATTTAATAACAAAATTAAATTTAACATATTTAAATAAATAAAAATGAATGTTTGTACGTTTGTCCTCTATGCGCTGCCATACCGTTAATCCGATTGCGATAAAACTTTGTCAACTTATTGCTAGAACTTGCGCGAAGGTTTACAGGCATAAAAAAAAACATGCGGACGAAGTCGGGGGCAGAAGGTAATAGATAAAACTTTATAAACAGAATCTCGCGTCTGCCTTCAAAGCAAGAGTGAACAGGCATCTTCTGGGCACGCTCGTTCCATCGTAGACCTCATCCATCGCTTTCCATCAGGCGTGATCAAGGTCAAGAGCCGGCCCATTCAGCAAAAAAAAAAAATAAAATAAAAAAGAATAATAAATAAAACTAAAAATCGTCGGTGAAATAGGGCGAAAGTCTAAGCTCAGGTTCGCACGAGAGATTTTTTTCGCGCACTGGATTTTCAACGCTCTGCTCAGCGCCGAGAGTTGAAAATCCAGTGCGCGATAAAATCCCGCCGGGACATTTTTACGTCCGTGCGAACGTGGGCTGAGACATAATTATTATCAGTGAATAATGTTCATAGCCTACAAAATAAGTATGTTGGTACCGGCCTTATATAATCTTGTTAACAATACGCTAAGTGGTTAGGCAGTCATCATTTGCCTAGCCTGTTCCCAACTATATTGGGGTCGGCTTCCAGTCACACCGGATGCAGCTGAATACCAGTGTTTTACATGGAGCGACTGCCTATCTGACCTCCACAACCCAGTTACAGGGTAATACGATACCCCTTGGTAAGACTGGTTGTCAGACTTTCGGGCTCGTGATGACCCGTAACGGCTGTACACGAATGACAGCCGGGACCTAACGGGGCTTAACGTGCTTTCCGAGGCACGGAGGGGTCTTGATATGTAAAGATGGTCACCCATCCATGGACCAACCGCGGCAAACGTAGCTTAACCTGATTGATCGACCCGTGTGGCTGTTATTTCTTTCTTTTCGTTGTAACTGATTAAAATCTTACTAGTTCGTATGCTTTACTCGTTTCTCAATAAATATCAAATCTTTAGAAGTCTAGAACAAGGCCTAAGATTTTATAAGATTTCAGGCGAAAAATAGAGTAGATATCTGCTCTTTTCCTGTCCTAAAAGACAAAGAAATGATTACGTCGAAACAATGGGCAGACTGGGGATATGCTGACTGATAAGCCAGCCATTAGGTAGGTACTTATGTAGGTACTGATAAAATCCAAAACTCGTATCAAAACTCGTATCATCGTACTACAGTACTTGAGGTGTCTAAAATAAATTAGATCTTGATCAAACGCAATTCATTATTCTGAAGTTCTGAACTACTTATAATTCAGAGATGGCCATTTTTTTTTCTCAGAATTCAATTTCTGGAGTTATAAAATAATCAATAAAAATAATAGAGTCTGCTACCAAATCGCTTTTAAAATAACGTCATTTGTTATTAAAGATAAATCTTCAAAGGATCTCTAAGTAAAGTCTGACTGACAGTCCAAACTGATATCATTCTTCCACGCTATCTGAGCAGTTCAAAAAATTACACTTTAATAATTCATAGGCAAAGGTACTACCGTCTGTTGTTGTCAATCTTTGTTTTGTATCTGGGTAACGGCAAGAGACAGCTGTCATTTGCAGCCGCCCTTATCTCGCTTTGTTTGCGTGTTTTCTGTGATGTTAGGGAGGCTGCACACGGGCCGAAATAATTGTAGTGGTTTAGGAACTGGTGTGTTTTCTTTTCCACTTATGATTTAAATTAAACTTCAACGGGCTTTTACGAGAGTGTGTGTGTGAAACGCCATTGGAAGTTTAATTGACTGATACTACGAGTATAATAGCATTGCCAATTGATCCATTCGTATGTATATACTTATACTTATATACTTATAATATTATAAATTCGAAAGTAACTCCGTCTGTCTGTCTGTCAGTATGTTACCTATTCACGCCTAAAGCACTGAACGGATTTCGATAAAATTAAGCAAGGAGATAGATGGCATCCTAGGGAAGGACATAGCCTACTTTTTGGCTGAAATATAATCCTAAAGTGGGTGATTTACACGTGATGAAAGTTTCTATGGTAAACTTACCATTTCTTATGCTGAAATAATTTTAATTATAAGCAAAGTATTTATACAGGCACTAAATTAAGTAACCAACTAATTAAAAAAAATATAATAACCTAACTAAAACTATTAACAAACTAAAATATGGCGTCGAAAAATTCCTCCGCATCGCTGTCGACTGGTAATGTACCCAAGAGACTGGCGGCATTGCCACGTTGTATGGCAATGCTTATCCTCTGGCCAAGGTAAAAGCCAGCCCTTGGATCACGGGAAGTGTCAACCAGCAGTTTCGAGATTTCCTTAAAGAGACCTTGAGCACTCGGACCCCACGGTCCGAGGGTTTCAACCCCAAACGGCTCGAAAATATAATTACCGGTTAGGTTATTATACTTTCGCCGCTTGAGGTTTTCTGCAGCCGAAACAGCAGCGCCAGCAGCTGGAACGTTGACGGTAACAAGGGCTCGTCAGATGCTGTCATCAATGTTCGCGTACCGTGCTAAGCGGCCTGCACTTCGGCTGCAAGACAGACCGTGGTGTCCGAGGCTGTTGAAAACTTCGCCACACTGACAGCGATGAGGAGAACAACAAGGAGCTCCTAGTCGCAAGGAAGCAGCGAGGCGGAACGTAGTGTCGTCAAACAATGGTTCAACGACGGTAGTGCATGAAGCCAAAGACCCGACTCCCACTTACCCACAGCCAGCAGGCGGGCACGATCCGCAGAAGTAGCGTAGTAATATTTCTTATGTTAGGCATATGAAGATTCAAATTTATGCTTTTGGTAAGAATTAAAGAAAATCCGGCCAAGTGCTTACAGACCGCGCACAATGAAGGGTTGCGCAGTTGGGATGTATTTATCTCAAGAACAAACTTAGCATTGTAGTTGAAAAACATGTTCTCCCAAACATTCCAGCTGCAAATGTAAGTTTGTACGCACAATATTGAAAGATTTTATAGAACTATTTTCTGTTTGTTTTTTCAACATCTTAGGCTCAGTAGGTTCGGAGATAAGGGGGTCAATTTTCATCTATTTTCTTAAATAATTTTAAAGCTATTTATTTTAAAATTATAAAAAAAAAAATTGAGACCCTCTCAGTAACCCCTTTCATTTGATTTGTTACACGATACAGTTTGCAAAACTTTTTATTTATTTTTTATTTGCCGCTCAAAAGTGTGGCCTCTATAGTCAAAATTAATATTTACGTTACACGTCCGTGTTTGGGTCACAGAAATTCATGTGTGTACCAAATTTCAAATTAATCGGTCCATTAGATTCGAAGCAAATGGGCTATGACAGACGGGCAGACAGACGGACAGACAGACAGACACACGAGTGATCCTATAACCTGGGTTCCGTTTTTTGATTCTGACGTACGGAACTCTAATAACGTGTTTCAGGGTTTTGGTAAAATCATCATCAAGAGGTTAAAATAGGGGTGATTTTAAAATGCACATGATTATTGAAATTTTTTGTGTAACTTTTTTTAAAATCTTGAGGTAATATTTATTTTAGTATTTATTTAATTTAAATCGGTCCTCCCGCTTTAAAGTTATTACAATTTAAAGTTATAAAATAACTTAGCTCATATGTAGGCATTACGTGGTCAATGGCGGAGCCATTTCAAATTAATAGTGAAAATATTAAAATTAATTATTATCTATTATTTTGAAGTTAGATATTTAGACTCGTAAAAACCTGTTTAATATAAAAAAGAAGATTATTTGCATATATTATCTGTCTGTACGTTACCTTTTCACGTTTTAACGGCTGAATGGTTTGGATGATAGGTATACGGATAGGCCAGGCCATGACCTGGGATAGGACACAGGTTTGTGTTCTTTTTTTGCGTCATGTTTACCGCAAATAAACGTATTTTCTTTGTTTTCTTTCTTTCATTAATGTGACGATTATCTTGATAAGTTAAAAAATTATTTAATTCATGCAATGAAACTATATTGAACATGATGATACTAAAATATCGTCAGGCGTAAAGAGGTATTTGTTCGCGTTGTGTACCTACTAATACGTACAAGCCCAGTTTCCTTATTATACTCAAATTCTTTTTCTAACCTCGAAAGTATTAGCACGGGTACGTCCTCCTTAAAATTACAATATTTGCAAAACTTCTCTTTTAGACTAAATCGCGGACAAGGCCGCTAAATAGACTTGAATTTTATTTCCCTTTATTTTTTCAACTATTCTTCCGCTCCAGCAGACATTCTTGATAAAGTTTCTTCAGTTTTTTTAAGTGACGCATTGAAATTCTCTACGGAGCTTATATTCATTGAACTGACTCCGCAATCTTGTTTCTTTAATATGAATTTCAAAGAGGTTGGACCGGACGCTGCGTGGGACACAATGCTTATTGTTGTGTTACTGTTTAGTTTGTTAGACTTAGAACTAAGTTGAGATTTTGTGCTGTGTTTAAGAAGCTACGTAATATATTGACGATGACAGTTTGTGCTGTGTTTAAGAAGCTACGTAATATATTGACGATGACAGTTTGTGCTGTGTTTAAGAAGCTACGTAATATATTGACGATGACAGTTTGTGCTGTGTTTAAGAAGCTACGTAATATATTGACGGTGACAGTTTGTGCTGTGTCTAAGAAGCTACATAATATATTGACGGTGACAGTTTGTGCTGTGTTTAAGAAGCTACGTAATATATTGACGATGACAGTTTGTGCTGTGTTTAAGAAGCTACATAATATATTGACGATGACAGTTTGTGCTGTGTCTAAGAAGCTACATAATATATTGACGGTGACATTTTGTGCTGTGTTTAAGAAGCTACATAATATATTGACGGTGACATTTTGTGCTGTGTTTAAGAAGCTACATAATATATTGACGGTGACAGTTTGTGCTGTGTTTAAGAAGCTATATAATATATAGACGGTGACATTTTGTGCTGTGTTTAAGAAGCTACATAATAAATTGACGGTGACAGTTTGTGCTGTGTTTAAGAAGCTACATAATATATTGACGGTGACAGTTTGTGCCGTGTTTAAGAAGCTACATAATATATTGACGGTGACAGTTTGTGCTGTGTTTAGAAGCTACATAATATATTGACGGTGACAGTTTGTGCTGTGTTTAAGAAGCTACACAATATATTGACGGTGACATTTTGTGCTGTGTTTAAGAAGCTACATAATATATTGACGGTGACAGTTTGTGCTGTGTTTAAGAAGCTACATAATATATTGACGGTGACATTTTGTGCTGTGTTTAAGAAGCTACATAATATATTGACGGTGACAGTTTGTGCTGTGTTTAAAAAGCTACATAATATATTGACGGTGACATTTTGTGCTGTGTTTAAGAAGCTACATAATATATTGACGGTGACAGTTTGTGCTGTGTTTAGAAGCTACATAATATATTGACGGTGACAGTTTGTGCTGTGTTTAAGAAGCTACACAATATATTGACGGTGACATTTTGTGCTGTGTTTAAGAAGCTACATAATATATTGACGGTGACAGTTTGTGCTGTGTTTAAGAAGCTACATAATATATTGACGGTGACAGTTTGTGCTGTGTTTAAGAAGCTACGTAATATATTGACGGTGACATTTTGTGCTGTGTTTAAGAAGCTACATAATATATTGACGGTGACAGTTTGTGCTGTGTTTAAGAAGCTACGTAATATATTGACGGTGACATTTTGTGCTGTGTTTAAGAAGCTACGTAATATATTGACGATGCCAGTTTGTGCTGTGTTTAAGAAGCTACATAATATATTGACGATGACAGTTTGTGCTGTGTTTAAGAAGCTACATAATATATTGACGGTGACAGTTTGTGCCGTGTTTAAGAAGCTACATAATATATTGACGGTGACAGTTTGTGCTGTGTTTAAGAAGCTACGTAATATATTGACGGTGACATTTTGTGCTGTGTTTAAGAAGCTACACAATATATTGACGGTGACATTTTGTGCTGTGTTTAAGAAGCTACATAATATATTGACGGTGACAGTTTGTGCCGTGTTTAAGAAGCTACATAATATATTGACGGTGACAGTTTGTGCTGTGTTTAGAAGCTACATAATATATTGACGGTGACAGTTTGTGCTGTGTTTAAGAAGCTACACAATATATTGACGGTGACATTTTGTGCTGTGTTTAAGAAGCTACATAATATATTGACGATGACAGTTTGTGCTGTGTTTAAGAAGCTACATAATATATTGACGGTGACAGTTTGTGCCGTGTTTAAGAAGCTACATAATATATTGACGGTGACAGTTTGTGCTGTGTTTAGAAGCTACATAATATATTGACGGTGACAGTTTGTGCTGTGTTTAAGAAGCTACACAATATATTGACGGTGACATTTTGTGCTGTGTTTAAGAAGCTACATAATATATTGACGGTGACAGTTTGTGCTGTGTTTAAGAAGCTACATAATATATTGACGGTGACAGTTTGTGCTGTGTTTAAGAAGCTACATAATATATTGACGGTGACAGTTTGTGCTGTGTTTAAAAAGCTACATAATATATTGACGGTGACAGTTTGTGCCGTGTTTAAGAAGCTACATAATATATTGACGGTGACAGTTTGTGCTGTGTTTAAGAAGCTACATAATATATTGACGGTGACAGTTTGTGCTGTGTTTAAAAAGCTACATAATATATTGACGGTGACATTTTGTGCTGTGTTTAAGAAGCTACATAATATATTGACGGTGACAGTTTGTGCTGTGTTTAAGAAGCTACGTAATATATTGACGATGACAGTTTGTGCTGTGTTTAAGAAGCTACATAATATATTGACGATGACAGTTTGTGCTGTGTTTAAGAAGCTACATATTATATTGACGGTGACAGTTTGTGCCGTGTTTAAGAAGCTACATAATATATTGACGGTGACAGTTTGTGCTGTGTTTAAGAAGCTACGTAATATATTGACGGTGACATTTTGTGCTGTGTTTAAGAAGCTACATAATATATTGACGGTGACAGTTTGTGCTGTGTTTAAGAAGCTACGTAATATATTGACGGTGACATTTTGTGCTGTGTTTAAGAAGCTACATAATATATTGACGGTGACATTTTGTGCTGTGTTTAAGAAGCTACATAATATATTGACGGTGACATTTTGTGCTGTGTTTAAGAAGCTACATAATATATTGACGGTGACAGTTTGTGCTGTGTTTAAGAAGCTACATAATATATTGACGGTGACAGTTTGTGCTGTGTTTAAGAAGCTACGTAATATATTCACGGTGACATTTTGTGCTGTGTTTAAGAAGCTACATAATATATTGACGGTGACAGTTTGTGCTGTGTTTAAGAAGCTACGTAATATATTGACGGAGACATTTTGTGCTGTGTTTAAGAAGCTACATAATATATTGACGGTGACATTTTGTGCTGTGTTTAAGAAGCTACATAATATATTGACGGTGACATTTTGTGCTGTGTTTAAGAAGCTACATAATATATTGACGGTGACAGTTTGTGCTGTGTTTAAGAAGCTACATAATATATTGAAGGTGACAGTTTGTGCTGTGTTTAAGAAGCTACATAATATATTTACGGTGACAGTTTGTGCTGTGTTTAAGAAGCTACATAATATATTGACGGTGACATTTTGTGCTGTGTTTAAGAAGCTACATAATATATTGACGGTGACATTTTGTGCTGTGTTTAAGAAGCTACATAATATATTGACGGTGACATTTTGTGCTGTGTTTAAGAAGCTACATAATATATTGACGGTGACAGTTTGTGCTGTGTTTAAGAAGCTACATAATATATTGACGGTGACATTTTGTGCTGTGTTTAAGAAGCTACATAATATATTGACGGTGACAGTTTGTGCTGTGTTTAAGAAGCTACATAATATATTGACGGTGACAGTTTGTGCTGTGTTTAAGAAGCTACGTAATATATTGACGGTGACATTTTGTGCTGTGTTTAA
Source organism: Fissipunctia ypsillon (assembly GCA_947568875.1). Lineage (NCBI taxonomy): Eukaryota > Metazoa > Arthropoda > Insecta > Lepidoptera > Noctuidae > Fissipunctia > Fissipunctia ypsillon. The sequence goes on from OX387655.1 coordinate 5,536,948, forward strand.
GAAGCTACATAATATATTGACGGTGACAGTTTGTGCCGTGTTTAAGAAGCTACATAATATATTGACGGTGACAGTTTGTGCTGTGTTTAGAAGCTACATAATATATTGACGGTGACAGTTTGTGCTGTGTTTAAGAAGCTACACAATATATTGACGGTGACATTTTGTGCTGTGTTTAAGAAGCTACATAATATATTGACGGTGACAGTTTGTGCTGTGTTTAAGAAGCTACATAATATATTGACGGTGACATTTTGTGCTGTGTTTAAGAAGCTACATAATATATTGACGGTGACAGTTTGTGCTGTGTTTAAGAAGCTACACAATATATTGACGGTGACATTTTCAACTTTAAGCTGATGTGATGGCTTAGGTCGTGATGGCTCGAGATAAAAAGGATGTATTGAACGTACCAAAAATCATCCCAATAATTACTGAGCAGTGGGCGAGTCTAATTTTGTGTAGCAGGCGCAATTTTGAACTCCAGACTTCTACAGAAAACTTTCTAGAGTAGTTATACTTTTCCAACCTGAGAATCAGGATCTCACTACATGAACTACCACGAGGCAATTAGTTTATATGATGACCTTTTAGTTAAATGCGAAGCGAGTGTCGTGTGTCCCCTGTTCCCTAAGGGACACTTGTTGTTACCAGTTATTTCTAAATAGCTTGTAACTGAGGTCAAGGACAGGTTTTATTTTTATCCAACGATGAATACTGCCTATGGTTTTGCTAAAGTTATGTTGGTCTGGAAAATTTGGTGTTAGTTACAGAATTGCACAAAAAGCAATGCTGTGTAGATAAATGTAACTTTTACTTTGCTAAATCTGGTCTCAATATCTGCAATACTTATTTAGATGTCTCTTTAAACTCTAAGATCATCAGCTTGTAGACTACAACAAAGTAGGAGAGAGCAAGAAGTCTAAATAAAATTTTTTATTTTTTTGTACTGGCCCTACTAAACGATACCGTGTTAAATTATACTTGAGGAAACACAATAACTTCAACCTCACATCTACCTACTGTAGCGAAAAAAAAATAAAAAGACGGAAGATTCACTTTTCTGCTACGACACGTTTAATTTTGTTTTTAAAATAAAAATAGAAAATAACATTAAAAGGTAAAAAAATGAATATTATTGTATCAAAAAGTTGCAGGTTGACTTGTGTGAAGGGAATAAAATAGAGAACTTTGGTCCGATAGGTACGCGAATAACGAACGAGAAATAAAACGTACTAACTAGTCGATTGCAATCACTAATAAGTAACGCTACCAAAACATATCGTTATGAAAAAAAGATCAGAGAACCAAGGTATCTCGCATTTTACATATTTGAAAATAAAATTAAGTAGTTAATGAATTAAAAAAAATCTGCAGAGGATTACTATCTACACTATTAAATTAGAACGTAAAATTTCATAAAAAAACCGTGGCATAAGTAATTGCGTCCGGCGAGGTGACGTAGACTGTAGGTTGTCGCAGTTCTTTATTCAGGAACTGGCGTTGTTTGCGAGACCTTCAGCGGTCAAAATGCGGTCCAACTCTCGACGTTGGCCAAGGACGTCCAGCGTAATTTTAGGCCAAAACCTGGAGGCCGAAAGGCGGCCTGTTCAAAGCTGTTCAATCCTAAGACAAAATGAATTAGGGTTAGACCAGCGTGATCAGACTGAACTTCAGATTGAGGAAAACTGTTAAAAGATACGTACCAGAAAAAATAAAGATGAATGGTTAGACTCGTACTTAATATACCATTCTCAATATAGTTTTGCCATAAGGTATTAATAAGACGGCAGGGATAGTGTGGTTCACTTGAAAAAAACTCGTTAATTTTCCACAAACTGGGTCCGTCAATTAATTCAACTTTTGCAACTAAGAAAAAAAATGGGGACCCATCTGTCAGAAGAAAAATAATTCGAATCACGAAATAAAAAGATAAAAATCGACCAGGCTCGAATACAAACGGAAAAAAGGTTGATTATAAAGAACCAAAAAGTTTTGACATGCAGAGTTATGCTGCACTACTTATACAAGATGTAACATAAATAACGCACAACCACTTAAGGGCTCATTGTACTCATCATTATGAACAACGTTTATTATGGGACCAAACCTGAAATCGTGAAAAAAATTCAGCTGTTCCCTACATTTTGACGAGTTAATAGGTAATAGGTAACACGGGCTGGTGTCCGCAACTCCACGTCAATGCGCGTATTTTGCGTGATGGGTGGGAAAATCGATTATTCGATCCACCCCAGCTCCTCAAGGAAGGCCAGCAACGCCTTGGTGTCACCGACAATCTCACGTAGGGTACCTGGGTCACCGAAGTACTTTGCCCTGTATGTGGCGAGCACTGGGCAGTTTAGTAGCACATGAGCTGCTGTCTCGTCGTCCTCCATGCAGGCCCTGCACAGCGGACTGTCTGTGACTCCTATGACAAAGAGGTGTTTATTAAATGACCCGTGGCCAGTTATGGCTGCTGTAATTATACGCAGCTGCTGTTTATTTAGCCGGAGAAGCCGCTTCGTGAGGCGGCCATCAATTGCAGGGACTGCTTCCTTGGCCTGCCTACACTCACCCTGCTCTGACCATTGCTTGTGGTGTTGCTCGCTGGTGCGTTTCCTTACCAGAGTGCGTATGTACCCGAAGGGGAGTGGCACGATGGGTTCAGGTCCCACTGGTGCCATGCTCGACCCCCTCCTGGCAAGTTCGTCGGCTGCGTCGTTTCCTAACGAGCCGCTGTGTCCCTTGATCCATTGAATGGTTATGTTATTATGGCTACCCACCTGGTTAAGGCGCTGGTGGCACTCGTATATTAGCCCAGAATCAACTGTGTGGCTGTTTAGCGCTTGCAGGACAGCCATGCTGTCTGAGAGTATACGGATCGAGTGGTCCTTAACTTCCCTGGCCATGATGGCTGCAGCCGCCAAAGAAACACCCATGCATTCGGCCTGGAACACTGTGTTATGGACACCCAATGGTGTGGCTATGTGCATGTTGAAGTCCTCCGAGAAGATTCCAGCACCTGTACCACTACCTGTTTTGGATCCATCCGTAAAGATGCGCAGCTCCGCGGGGCACAAACCCTCACATCGGTGATCCTCGTGGAGTTGGATCCTGTATTTTTATCAAAGATAAATTGTTTGGGTACCCGGTCATTTATGGCTTTCGTAATGGGGAACTCCTTGTTGAGTCCCTCAAGTAGCACGGTGTGTGGTGTGACTCTCTTACCCCAGAGATTCAGTGTATTAAGACGTACCGCCGCCATCGTCGCTTCCTGCTGTATAAACAGGTGGAGCGGTGGTAAACTCAACATGGCTTCCATTGCTGCAGTCGGAGTAGTCCTCATGCAGCCCGTAATTGCCATGCAGGCTAGTCTTTGCATGCGTTGCAGTTTGTTGCAGGCTGTAACTAACTTGGTTCGGGGCCACCAGACCACGGCCCCGTAGGTGATCATGGGGCGGATCACAGTGGTGTACAGCCATAGTATAATTTTGGGGGATAGGCCCCACTTCTTACCTATCATTCTCCTGCACTGCCAGAAGGTGATGCAGGCCCTGTTTAGTTTATTGTCTAAATGACTACTCCAGTTTAACTTACTGTCTAAAGTTACCCCGAGGTACTTGACTTCGTTGACCAGCTGGAGTTCTGTATTGAACAGTTTTGGTAGGCGGAATGGGCCTAATGCTCGCTTGTGGGTAAACATGACCAGTTCAGTTTTAGTGGGGTTCACTGATAGGTCAAATTCCCTGCACCATCTTTCTACAATACGTAGCGCTTGCTGACTGAGGTTGCAGATAGTTCCTGTCACCTTCCCCGATACAAGGATTGCGAGGTCGTCTGCATACCCTACTGTATGAAAGCGTTTGGCGTTGAGTCTGGTGATGAGGTCATTAATAACCAAATTCCATAGAAGGGGGGACAGCACCCCTCCCTGGGGACAGCCTCTGGCTAACATGGCCAACTGCTGCTCCCCCTCAAGGCGAACCACTCGTTTGCTTAACATGTTTGTAATCCAGTCCGTTAGTACCTGATCTACTCCATGTCTGGAGAGGGCACTGCTGATGCTGGAGAAGTTGGTTTTGTCGAAAGCTCCTTCGATGTCTATAAAAGTGCCCAGGCAGGAGCCTTGTTGGTAAATCGCTTCCTCAATCTGGCTGACCACTGAATGAAGAGCAGATTCGGTCGACTTACCCGAGCTGTATGCGTGTTGATTACCGTGTAGCGGTATGGTTTTCAGAGCGCCGTCCCTAAGCTCCCTATCACACAGCCTTTCCAGAGTTTTCAGTAGAAAGGAGGTCAGGCTGATTGGTCGGTGGGATTTGGCGCTAGTGTAGTCAACCTTACCTGGCTTGGGGATGAATATTACTTTCACTTCCCTCCATCCTTTGGGAACGTATCTAAAGGCCAGGCACGCTCTCAATAAAGGCACCAGTCTTAATGCGACAGAGGTTCCACCCCACTGTAATAGGGCGGGGAAAACTCCATCAGGACCAGCTGCCTTAAAAGGATGGAAACTTTGGATGGCCCATTGGAGTTTCTCCAACGTGATCACCCTACTTGCATAAAGCCAATCGTTGTCTGATGGTGTTTGAATTACATCAAGCCAGTCGATTACCTGTGCAAAGACACATCCAGGGAAGTGAGTTTCAATGAGGACGCGTCTCGTTTCTTCTGGCGAGGAGGTGAGTGTATTATCAGGTTTGCGGAGGGCAATGGACCCCAGTGTGTTCTGTTGCGCCAGTACCTTCCTCACCCGATTAGCTTGCTGGCAAGATTCTATATTACCACAAAATTTACGCCATCCCATGGTACTCCTGAATCTGATGCATTTTTTGTAGCTGGATTTGGCCACGTAGTAACTATCCCAGTCCTCATCCGCACATGTGTTCATGGCTCTATTCAGAGCCTGCCTTACCTTGCCGCGCTTGCGCTCCAGGTCAGCACCCCACCAGGGTTGTTTACCCGGAGCGCTACGCGGGGTGGTTTCTGGGCAGGCAGATAGATAGCTGTCTGTCATTGATTTGGTAAGATAGCTGACTTGTACCTCAATCTGTGTCGTGTCCGCAAAAGTCGCCGGATTGCTTTGTGTCGCAAGCTTGAATTCGAGATTGCGTGTGTAGACGGCACGATCCGTGTTACGCGGATTGCGCCGTGGTGGTGTTGAAGAAACACAGACCTGGATGTCGAAGCGGATCCACCTGTGATCTGAGCAGGAGGCTTCTTTGGAGACCTGCCATCCAGTGGTGATTTCCGCCGCTCCCTCTGTTGCCAGAGTTAGATCTATGATTGTGCGGCTTCGCCTGGTTACGAATGTTGGTTCCGAGCCGGTGTTTAGTAGGGATAGGTTAGTCGAGAATAAGTAGTCAACCAAGGCCTTACCCCTTTCGTTTTGCGTGTCCATACCCCACAGTTGGTGGTGAGCATTGGCGTCGGCCCCGACGACGACCTCAAACCCGCACATCTCGCAATGGCTCACGAGACGGGCAAGGTCATGCGGAGGCGGCGCCTCCGCCTCAGGCATGTAAGCCGAGGCGAAAACGATCACCAGTTCCGTGGCGTCTTCACGCTGTATCAGCAGCTTTGCTGCAGAGACATCTCTGCAACAGAAGTCAGTTAAGAGCTGTGCTTTGAGGTTACCTGTCATGTAGATGCACGCTCTGGGATGATCGTGATCTGTAGTGACCAGGAGCTTACCGCCAAGATTGGAGAGTCCTTGTATGCGGCCGCCTCTAATCCACGGCTCTTGGATCAAAGCAATGGCCGTGTGTTGAACCTCCATCCACTTGCGAAGTTAAGCCGTCGCGGTCTGACTGTGGTGGAGGTTTGCTTGGAGGATCCTACAAATTGACGAAGGGGACGCCATCGCTGGTCGAACCCTCCTCGTCTCCCTCCAGTCTGAGCCCGGCAAACAGGTCGCCCTCGTCGAAGCCGTCCCCCCCCGGGCCCGAAGCCGGAGACAGGATCATGTCGTCCAGCTCCCCACCCGATGAAGGGACGGCACCCACGGTGACGGCGGCAGGAGCGGCCGACTCTGCTGCAGCAGGTTCAGCCGCAGCTGCTTCCGGGTTGTTTGTTGGAGGAGTGGACTCCCCTGCTGGTGTCTGCGGCAGCTCCTCTAGCGCCTCGCAGATGGTTCCAGTGGCGGGGTCCCAACCCTGGGGGACGTCGGTGAACCTGCCGTTCCGGCCCTGAAACTTCACGTACACCGCTCCCAAACCTATTGAGAGACGGCGCCCGGACTCCATCAGGGCCGGGATCTGGTCCACAGGCACACCAACCACCACGAACCATGCTGCGGCTTGTTTGTCGGCATGCAGAAGTACCCACCTCTTTATGTCGACCCAGGGGTTCTGGTAGCTAAGAGCACGACCAATATTGGTCGGCTCACCGAAGACCCCCTGCTCGTCTGGGATCACGATGCCACATCGTGCTCGCTTAAGGATCTCCGACTGGCTCTTGACGACTAACGAGGTGCTAGTTGGGAGCGACAAGTCGGAGACTGTTTTCCTTAGCCAGGCTAAGGTGTGGTCGTTACCGCACCACAGTTTCAGGACACCCCCGGCGAACATCGGCTTGGCGTTGAAGGTCGGCCCTGGAGTGTCTAGCTTGGGGGAGCAGGCCTCGAGAATGATCTGCTTCTGGATAGCAGCGAGTACCTGGTCCGATACGTCCTTGCTGAGGATCCCCGTGCGGTCGCAGGTGATCGCGACGTCAAGGGTAGCGCTGGCAGCTTGGGCGTAGCTTCGTTGTGGGACCCGTTTGGATTGATCAAGACGCGGCCGCTTGTGCTCCCCCCGAGGTGTCAATGACTCGTTGAGAGCTCGCTTAGCCGCGGCCTGATCCTTCCAATCGGGTCGCTGTGTCTTCTTATGTTCCTCAGCCGGTCTCTCTGGAACACTGGTCGGCGGTCGACTGGGCTCTGGTCGGCTAATGCCGGCCTCAGCCTGCGACCGCTTCCCGGCGGAGAAGTTGAGCTGGCCGCTATTCGGTTTGACCGAACTAGCGGCAACGGACTGCTTAATATGGGAGCCTTTACCTGCCCACCTGCGTGCTTGGCGCCGCTCCTTCCTCGTCAGTCTATCCCTCATCTTGCCCTGTTCTGAGGCAACTGGTGTACCTGAAGGGCCAGAGCAAGAGCAACGGGCTTGTTGAGTACGTTTACCCTTGCCCTTGCGTGTCTGCACTTGCCAGGCGCGTGAAAACGCGTCCTCGGTGCAGCTGGTTGTCTCCGTTTGACCGGAGACGGCCGTATGATGGGGAGAGGCTAGAGGAGCCTCAGGAGGAGGAGGAGGAGAAGGGTGTTTAGTTTGACGCCCGGTACCGGTGTTACCCGGCACTGGCGTCTGTGAGGAAGGGGTCGGACCGGCAGTGGTATTAGTCGTCGCCGTAGTCCTCGCCCGAGTTTGAGAAGGGTCGGTACTGGTCCCAAGCAGCGCCGACTTCCTTTGTTTGGAAAGGGACTTTTTGGATTTGGTCCTAGCTGTGGTTCTCGCCACAGCCGGACCTGCACCCGCGCTGGTACCCGCGGCGTGAGCCGCAAGGCCACCAGGGGCGAGAGAAGTGCAAGCACCTCCCTTGGGAGTCTCATTGGCTTTCGCCTCCACTCCGGTGTTTGTTTTTTTTAACTGGCCTTAAATTGTCCATGTTAAAGTTAATGTTAAAATTCATCTCTCTGGCTCCCACCCTCCATGGAGCCCGCACCTGGGAACGTCTCACTATTAAAAGCTCAAACGTTAGGACTACCAGAGAGATATAGGGGCGCAAGGCTGGTTTACAGTGCGACATCGGGTGCTCGATCGGGTTGGCGTAGGGGGTCGAAAAGGCCCACCCCCAACGAACTGATCAACCCTCACTTACACCGTCAGCATGACCTTTACCTACCGCTTCGGCCGTCCGAGGACGGCCTCAGCGGACCTCACGCACCTCGCCTGTGGCCCTCTGACGGGACACTGTGACCATTTCCCTACCCCTGGCTATTGGGTAGGGCCACCGTTTCGCTTGAAATCCAGACCGAAGGGGGCGTGTTGCCTTACGGGCACATTACCGCCAGAGCCGCTCGGCTCAACCCCCCAGGACTCCTTCATCCCCGCTCACGGCGCTCAACTGTGCAGGTCCTAGCACAGGTGATTGTTTACTCCTACTCGCCATCAGCTTATTTTAGCGATAGACGAGCCCGCCACCACCCAATCACAAGGGGTCGCGGTTAGGAGTGGAAATTGGAAAAGTGGAGGTGGAAGGAGTGAGGATGTGGGTAAGGACGGAGTGGGGGGAGGGACTGTGTGAATGGGACAGGAGGGATAAGACGGGAAAGAATGGGGTTACGGGAGCTGGAGAAGGGAAGTGATGACGCCTGGCAGTTTTTGTTACGTCTAATTCTTATGGAATTAGACCAAGAACGGGGTGGCATCCTCGAGAAGGTGCATCCGCCAGACTTGCCTTGAGGATCTACACGACTGTAGCGCTCACCCTCAAGACCCCGCCACCCTGCCACCTCTGAAGGAGGTGGCAGGGTAGGCCTGCATCTATACTACCAAGCAAAGCAAAGCAAAGCATGTCGTTGTGCAACCGCAAAAGCATAAATCCAGACCCTCCCCATTTTGACGAGTTATGCGAACATAAATGTAGGGAGCAGCTGATTTTTTTACGCGATTTCAGGTTTGGTCCCACAGTAAAAGTTGTTCATAATGATGAGTACAATGAAGTACTCTTAAGAGGTTGTGCGTTATTAATGTTACACCTTGTATACTCGTAAATTCCTATTGTAGAATGTAACTCCTTTCATTTGGAACCTCAAACAAAGAGCGTTTTCGTTCTTTCTTTACGGAGCTATTATTTCAAGATTAAATTTTATATAAATATCACTAGATCTTTAATTTCTGGAGGCGATGTATATCAAAACGGCACACGTGAGATTAGCTGTATCAAAAGGGGAATATTCTGAGAAAAACCTTACTTGTAGGTCTTTTTTTTTTTTTTTTTTTGTGGATGGGAAATCATCAAATGACTTCTCCCGCTCTGGGCGGAGCGGGAGGGCGTGTCAGACTTTTACTGACTAAAACCCACCCGTGTTCCTTCTGTTGCCTGTGCCGGGGCCACGGTAACTCTTTCGAACATCCCGCAACCCTAGCTGGCATCGGCCCTAGCGGACCCCGTCAATAGTGCTGACATCTCTTTGAGGCGCGCGTGGAACACGACGCGCCGTCGACTCGGGCTTGGTCCTTACCGGACGGCGAGCTACCCATTGCTCGCCGTCCGCAAGCCCGCGCCTACGGTGGCCGGGAATCGGCTGCCAATTCCCGACGCCCAGGGCGTCTCCTGCGGCGACTAGGGGCGTGAGGGCGCAAAGCTTGCCTCTCCCTCACGCGTCCCGCCTCCTCCTTCACGAGCATTACTGCTTCGCAGAAGGAGGTAATGGCTTCCCATGCACTCTCGCTCCGTACCATGGCCTGGACCAGGGCCGGACGCGAGAGATCGCCGCCGCCGATCGCTTCCGCGAGGACACGGCGGTGCTCCGCCCAAGCCGGGCAGACCTCCACCGTATGCTCCGCCGTGTCCTCCGGGCGATCCACACAGTGGTGACACCCGGGCGTTTCCTCCCGCCTTATCCGGAACAGGTACCTCCCGAAGCACCCGTGTCCGGTGAGGACCTGCGTCAGGCGGAAGGTGAGGACGCCGTGGCGCCTCTCCAGCCACTCCTCAAAGAGGGGACTTATCGCCGCAATTGTGGCGTGCCCAGCGCTGGGTTGCGACAATCGCACTCTCCATGCCGCCATGAGTACTTGTAGGTCTTACATTATTATTTGCCTAGGGTATATTTAGTGTAAACTGAAAACGAAAGCGATGAATATCTGCCTAACGCCGGTTCTTACCTACGCATGCCAGACCTGGTCTCTCAAAAAGTCACTCTTAAATAAAATAAGGAGCTGTCAAAGAGGAATATAACGGAGTCAACGGAACACACAAACGGAACGGTAACGGAATATCAAATTGAAAGATAGAGTCAAAAGTTCACTGATATGGAAAAAAAACAAAGGCGAGAGATGCGGTCTAACAGGTCCTGACACTGAAATGGAAATGATCAGGTCATATTCAGAGAGCTATGGATGAAAGATGGTCACAAATAATTACAAATTGGTATTCAATATGCAAAAAAAGAAGAAAGGGTAGACAATTTAAAAGATGGAGTGACGACATCGTACAAATAGCAGAAAACTTATGGCTCAGACGGGCAAAGGATAGAGTCATCTGGAATGGTTTGGAGGAGTCTTTCACTGCAAAAGGCGGCCCTTACACCTAACAATACTAAGTTTATTTAACACGTTCGCGTGAGCAACCTCGTTTCTGAATGTTGGTCATGCGGCGGGTTTGGCTTGGAAAATTGAACTTGTTGCGGCGCTAAGTAGATGCGCCATAGGAATTTGCTCTTAAAATGGACGCCCACAGACGTTTCGTCAAAATAAATATGACAATCTAGAGGACGTCGTATGACGTTGCGCCATTTCAAAATTATATCAACACGACGTTGTAAGACGTTGCTCACGCGAACGTGTTAAGTACAAAACTAACATTACCTACTATTAAATACATAAATGAGTATACAACACAAAACTAGTTAAGAATTACATGGATATAATAAAGCTAATAAGAATAAGATAAATTTAAATTTAAAGAACACATGAAAGGTAGTCTTCCAATAACACTGAAAAGAAAACTCATCGACATGTGCTTCCTGCCCGTTCTAACCTACGGCGCACAAAGTTGGTCCCTTACTGAACAACAGAAGTCCAAAACGTACAGATCGCGTTAGAAACACCATCCTGCACGCCATATCTTCAGTAGCGGATCTTGGAGAAAAAACAGCCAGGCAGAAGTGGGAGTGTCCTGGCCACGTCGCACGGATGCATCCGGAGAGATGGGCAAAGTTCGTCATCTACTGGACGCCTGAGAGAGGACATCGCCGTCGAGGTAGACCGCGGCCAAGGTGGTGTGACGATCTGATCATGTTTGCAGGGCCAACGCGGTCAGAGATCGCACAGGACAGAAAGGTTTGGGAGGAAACAGGGGAGGTCTTTGCCCAGCAGTGGGGCACAAAATAGGATAGCAAAAAAAATGTTTTTGCAATCTTTTGTATGATTTCTAAGAAAGATTTGAACTAACTATTGAACTGAAATCACGACGGGGAACAGGGGGGCGGGCGTTGATAAAGATTTCACGTTCACAACTCACGTGTACGACATTACAATTGACATTTCGTAATGTCGTACGATAAACTGAACGGTATTTTTTCCAAGTGGAAAATAAGTAATAATTATTAGGAATAATGTAAAATAAAATGTAATAAAATATATTGTCAAGACAATGATAGGTACAGCAGGCCGCACGTCAGTTGTAACAAAACCAGTACAAGCTGGCCTCTAACTTATTGAAACTCCGTACGTGGTACGGTCGACTGTACCTTTTTCGTCCAAATTATTCAGCAAGGGGACAAAAATTTGGCAACCGTTTCACATTTAGAGTAGGTGAGTACATCCACCATTAACAACCCAAGTATATTTTCTCAAAAAACATCTTCTAAAAGTCGCTAACATTTATCAAATATTATTGGCTTAGTCCGCAAACATACCGCACGTGTTATCTTTGTAACATCGTAACAAATTTGCGGTGTTAATGCGTTTGCCGTGTAAACTGCGCGCAGCCGCCATTAGCCGTGTCAGGTCGCTGTAACATTTGAACGGGAACCTAGCAATATATCAAATGTATTGACAATCAACTTAGAGAAACTGGCTATTGGTTTCAAGGAAGCTCGCTGATACTTTTGTGGTTTTGCGGGTAAAGTTAATGCTTTATTTTACTTTAAGCTTTAAAAATATTTTGAATTAGCCAAATTAGAACCATTTTTGACAAAGGACTAGAAATAAAAGCTTCGTGCCTTAAAAATATAAATAATAATAATCTGTTTTTAAATCAATTTTAACAACAGTTTATTGTTATTTGAATTTGTTATTAACACCTCAATATCAACGATTCAGTCTAGATTACTAACGTATCCAATCTGATTTTGTACTTATTTTCTATTTCTATCTGGACTTCCATAAATGTAAAAAGTACCAATGAAATAAACGTTGTTTAACAATAAAAGAAAAATAAGAAAGTACGGAAACCCCCATTTCGTCTTGAATAAAACCAAATTACCTAAAATAAATTAGATTCTATAAACAACATAAATTTCTCCCAAAGTTTACACAACATCTACAAATTACGAAGGAAACCGATAAAAGAAAGAGTAAGAATCAAATCAAATGAACGATTAGGCCCTTTAAAATTCAACTCAACCTCGACGAGTCCCGAAAAATCTCTTAAACGATTGTGAAGCTGTTACAAGTAATCCGAATGTAACCGAAGATTATTTTAAATCGACGTTAAGAAAAGTTGGCGTAATAAAAATCGCTTTATCCCGTTTAATACGTCGGCCAGAGGATTAATGACTGTCCAAGTTTCTCCTTAGACAGAAAAAACGTACAGACAAAACTTTGTCTCCTTAATAATTTATTGTGGGGCCCTAAGCCTTGGCCTTTTTTACTTCCTTCTTCTAATTGTTACATGAAATGGAACGGCGCTCTTTTTATTTCTTTCCCTGTAGGTGACATTTAAGGTACTGTGGTTGAAAGATTAATGAGAGGACCTTTTTGTGTCAAGGTTTTCAGTTTTAATTGGTTGGCTTCTATAGATTAATCTGAGCATTGAAGCAAACAAATTATAAAACTGCCCAGTTACGATGTTTAACTTTGGAATCCAACAGTTCAATTACAGTCTGAAAATAGAGGTATAGAGACAGAGTAACTATTAAGTGTACCGTGTTACTGAAGCAGTTTTAATTAGGAATAGCGGATACCTCGGTTATCCTGTTGAAAATTACATGGTGAATAACTATTACAGTTTGAGGAAAAAGGAGCGATACCGTACGTATGGCTTATTTGAATTGTCAACGTCAGTTTTTTTCAATTTTGAACTCATTGAATTTACAATAATTCGCGTAATGTCCTTACATTGCCACTACTTTTTTCCAGCAAAATACATTTTGTAACTGATTGGGCGTGTGTAAATGAGTGTTAAAATAACTTTTGATCAAGTAAAAAGTAACTACAAGTATGCCTCATGCATATAGAACGCATTGCATTAAACAACTTACGAACTCAAATCTCCATAATGTGTTCAACGGTATTCCTGACTAACATTATAATAACAAAAAGTTTGTAACATCGCTGGCATTAGAGCAACACAAAGTTAAATAAAAACTAACATAGCGAGACGCACCCTGTATGTTGTTAACGTTAAGGTGAATTTTCACGTCGCCGGTTTCATACCAAAATTAAAACATAAAAATTCAATACTAATAAAAAAAATGATGATTAAAAATGCATTTAAATTACCCATTACCTGGTTCCCATTTAGACCTGGTGATTAAACCGTATAACTATTATTAACTTTTTTAATAACCTCGAATCTGATCACTCAGTTGAGGAGCTTAAATAGATAACTATTCGAATCAATTTCTATTGATCTGAGGATTCCGAGGAGCTCGAAAATTGGACAAAACGTTATTTATAAACAATTAGCGACCCGCCCATGCTTCGCCCGGGTGCAACCTGCTGGTGTGGCAACATGTCAAAACATCTGGACTTCTGGTATACATCTTTTTTTTTTTTTGATGGGATGATTATATTATTATGTTTTTTGGGATGGGAAATCATCAAATGACTTCTCCCGCTCTGAGCGGAGCGGGGGGAGTGTCAGGCTTTTACTGACTAAAACCCACCCGTGTTCCTTCAGTTGCCTGTGCTGGGGCCACGGTAACTTGTAACTTGTATGGACCGGTAACTTGTATGTGTGGTGCAAACTGTAAATATAAGTTGGTTATTAATAAATAAATAAATAAACTCTTTCGAACATCCCGCAACCCTGGCTGGCATCGGCCCTAGCGGACCCCTTCAATGGTGCTGACATCTCTTTGAGGCGCGCGTGGAACACAACACGCCGTCGACTCGGGCCTGATCCTTACCGGACGGCGAGCTACCCATTGCTCGCCGTCCGCAAGCCCGCGCCTACGGCGCGGCGGCCGGGAATCGGCTGCCAATTCCCGACGCCCAGGGCATCTCCTGCGGCGACTAGGGGCGTGAGGGCGCAAAGCTAGCCTCTGCCTTCTGGTCTACATCTAAGTTTAATATAAATGTTTTTTATACATAAAACTTTCGGAATAAATTCTCTAAACGACGGTGACATCAAAATCCGTTGTGTAGTTTAGAAGAACAACGCGGTGTCACAGACAGACACGAAAAGCGACTTAGTTTATCATTATGTATAGATGTAGATGCACGTGCTTAATAAAATTAGACCCAAAATTATTTTGAACGGTTCAAGTAGCAACTACCCTTTATAGCTTTAAACAAGAAGAAGTTTAGAGAAATAATAGCGAACGAAATTCGTTGGATCTAATATTAAACGTGGCGTGGAAACTATTCATGAATATTTGTTACTGTCAGTTGAGCAAGGTTCAGTGCACTTTATTGAGGATTATCGTGGTGCTTATGACGATATTTGGGAAATTTTGGATTCTTTTTGTTACTATAAATACGAATGTTTCTATTTTTATATGGAAAAATATGAGACTTATTTATTTTGGCTACCTAGCTTCAAACATATAGGTAGTACGAGTCTATGAAATACTGGATTTATAATTATCAAAAAAAAAATGTTCACAACACTATTCCAAAAAGCGTTAACCATTTCATCACGTTATATACTAACAGCAACTGCTAATTTCAAAAAAAAGATCTACCATCAGTAATACCATCTTTAGGTATAAGTTGAATAGGATTCCATTGTTTCTAATGCCTCATTGGTCTAGTAGTCGCAAGTGCTACTGCTGAGCATGAGGTCCTGGGTTCGATTCCCAGGTCGGGCAAAGTGATATTGGGTCATTCTATCTAGAATTTCTCAGTAGTAGCCCGGAGTCTCAATTTGCGCCCGGTTGATGGCAATAGGCTCACCCCCTATTACATGGGACTTAAAAATAACTGGCGAAGTGTGGGTGTCCTATAGGTACACCTCTGCCCAACTTATTGGGGAAACAAGGCGTGATGTTATGTTTATGTGTTTCTAATAAGTTTGTGCCTAATAGTTATTTCGATGTTACTTGAACGTTATTCCAGTCAAAATATTGTCTTATCTATTGTATTATTATTATCTATTGTAGGGAGGCTAGTAAAGTTGTCTGTTTATATTCAGTTTCTTGCTTTCACAAATAAGGTATAGGCTGTCAAACTTTACAAATTTCATGTTTCAAGAAACTAGAAGCACACAGAAACGTCACATTTGATCATGTTGGCAATAGACAGTCTTTGTTCTTCAAGTTTTTATACTCTTCATATTTTTGTATTCTTTTATGGATTTTGTAACCTTTACTTGTGTGGCGGCATATCTACATCGCCACAATGGAACGCGTCACATTGACGTCACGCAAAATCCTGCATCGCGCAATCAGAGTTTGCCGCGCGACTAGCATATATACAACATCCTGACATCAACCGTCGGGCAATAGCCCACCAGACACAACACCCGTCTGGTCGAAGGATCCTCCCTTTTTATAGAGGATGAGTGAACTTTACACCCTGTTCCTCATGCCTCTATACTGGTGGCCCCGAACATGAACGTCAGCGCAGCCTTCGTGCAACTACTACAGCGTGACGTCATCAGCATCACTTCCTCGAGCTTTCGAGCAGCGAGTCACACAGCCAGCCAGCACCCACGGCTTCAACGGGTATTCTGACCACCAGCATGCAGCGACCGCGCATATCTGGTCATCATCCTCAGCCTCATCAGCAACCTTGGCACAGCACACTGCACTCTCGGCCGGTCAACAAGTAGAGCCCTTCAAACCTCTCCTGGTCGACGCCAGCAGTCAGCCTCAACCCGGCGCTGTACCACATCCGACGCACTGGAGCATAACGCAGCGCCACCCCGACTCACTGGGGGCATCTCCGCAGACAGTTCCGACTCACCGCAAACTATGCGGCACCCGGTTCTGACTCACTGGAACCTCAACTGGCCCTGGCAAGCATCGCAAGATACACGACTCTGCCCACTATCGACCTTCGGTCTCTGGAGGGGAGTGATGTGGCGGCACATAAGTTCACTGATCCTCTATGAAAAGGGAGGATCCTCAGACCAGACGGGTGTTGTGTCTGGTGGGCTACTGCCCGACGGCTGATGTCGGGATGTTGTATATACGAGTATGCTAGTCGCGCGGTAAACTCTCACGTCAGTGTGACGCGTTCCATTGTGGCGATGTAGATATGCCGCCACATCACTTCCCTCCGGAGACCGGAGGTCGATAGTGGGCAGAGTCGTGTAACTTGCGATGCTTGCCAGGGCCAGTTGACGTTCCAGTGAGTCGGAATCGGGTGCCGCATAGTTCACGGTGAGTCGGAACTGTCTGCGGAGATGCCCCTAATGAGTCGGGGTGGCGCTGCGTTATGCTCCAGTGCGCCGGATGTGGTACAGCGCCGGGTTGAGGCTGACTGCTGGCGTCGACCAGGAGAGGTTTGAAGGACTCTGCTTGTTTGACCGGCCGAGAGTGCAGTGTGCTGTGCCAAGGTTGCTGATGAGGCTGAGGGTGATGACCAGGTATGCGCGGTCGCTGCATGCTGGTGGTCAGGATACCCGTTGACGCCGTGGGTGCTGGCTGGCTGTGTGACTCGCCACTCGAAAGCTTGAGGAAGTGATGATAATGACGTCACGCTGTGGTAGTTGCACGAATGCTGCGCTGAAGTTCATGTTCGGGGTCACCAGTATAGAGGCATGAGGAACAGGGTGTAAAGTTCACTCATCCTCTATGAAAAGGGAGGATCCTCCGACCAGACGGGTGTTGTGTCTGGTGGGCTACTGCCCGACGGTTGATGTCGGGATGTTGTATATATGCTAGTCGCGCGGTAAACTCTGATTGCGCGATGCAGGATTTTGCGTGACATCAGTGTGACGCGTTTCATTGTGGCGATGTAGATATGCCGCCACATCTGCTTGAAGTTTTTTATCCTAAGTAGGTACCTATAGGGACCTGTGGTCATGTGTTGTCTTCTTCGGACTTTGCAGTTATACGTTGTGAACGTACAACAATACAACAATTACAACAACATTACAATTGTTACTTGTTTCGTGGAAACTGTGCTGTACTTACTGCCTGTGTAATAAGTCAAATAGATCATTTTTTGCTTGGCTAGTGCCACATTTACGATGGTATAGAATAAATATATTATGGCGATGAGGCAAATATAGATTGATATACCAATATTCTTCATCCCGTCATTCGACATAATTTCACGCAAAATTTTTAGCTTGGGCCTCCTATTTCACAACACAGCTTGGCGGCAACAGTGTAGCGAGAAAATTGGGCAACAACATAACAAATCGTCTAATATACAGAGGAACACGCAGCCGGTTGAACAATGTACGCTGGCGCCACGGAGAAGTGACAAATGGAGAGATAATGTCCGAGTAAAATGAAAATTCTCAATGAGATAAAGTTGACACCATTTGCTTGCACTAAAAATGCGGTAGGTACATTTTGTTTTGAAGTTTGGTTTGTGGTGGAGTTCTTTCTACTGGTGTACCTTCTAAGGACTTGCCGACTACATTTCAGATTAATAAAATAAGTTTGTGCCCTTTAAAGTTTAAAGCGAACATATCACAAAATTTTCCTTTTTTTAAGGTTTATGCAGGCTGGCAAGGACATCACTACTCCAATGTAACATGTGTGTTTTACCATTCTTACTAATCCGTGGCAAGCTCCAATTTACGTTATTACACAGTACATTACTCCTCAAAATTGTAGTTTGATGTTGAATAATTGACTCGTGATTGGTATAAATGTTTCACCATATTGCTAAGCCGATTTGCGGTATCTATCGTTTTATATTGGCAGTAAATGGGCCTACTGTTAGATTAATGGATTATTCAATACGTACAATGATTATGTTTATCGTTTTGCTTATCATGTATTTCATTTCTCTATGACACAGAGGAAGGAGGAAGTTGTCCGTTGTGCTAATAAAAATCGTAGTTGGAAGAAAAACAATGTAATATTAGAACATACAAGGCGTATACATGCGAGGACTAGAACCTGCTCTCTCAGTACAAAATCAAGTGCTTGCACTTCTTAGCTTACACTACGAGAATCAATGAAGTACTGTTTATTCCTGGTATAATTCTCACCAAGCAACCTCTCAATTATATTCTGCCAACCACGTAGATCTCTCCATAACCGAGAAACGTGATCCCAAAATACAGCCCAGTATACACGTTACAATATTCTTAGAAAATGATGCGTGAAAACATGGTTGAATGCACCGCAGCCGACATGATGGATCTAATAAAAGTTGGCTATCCTACGTGCCTCCAATAAGACGCAATAAGTAGATACATCAGTAGCGTAATTCAACATATTTCAGCGCACGCAGACATGCGTGTGGGTCTGAAAAAACAATATCATTATTATTGCAGTACCCTTTTTGTGATCATTAATTTTAGCGTCAATTTCCTAAGCGAGGTCTGGACTCGAAGGTTGAAGTACAATACTTCTATTAAATTTGTTGCGCTATTACCTTACTGTGGCTATGGACAGGGTATACACGGACTATTTGACAGGCCTGTTGGTCTAGTGGTTAGTGACCCTGACTGCAAAGCCGGAGGTCGTGGGTTCGATTCCCACCCAGGACAAACTTTGTGTGATGAGCATATTGTTTGTTCTGTGTCTGGGTGTAATTTATCTATAATATGTATGTATTTATAAATTATATAAGTATGTATATCAGTTGTCTGGTTACCATAACACAAGCTCTGCTTAACTTGGGATCAGATGGCCGTGTGTGAGTTGTCCCAAGATATTTATTATTTTATTATTATTATTTATTTTTTATTTTTTTTTATTTCAGATAGGTTTGCTCTTGACTCTAGCCCTAGATAGCTAACCTTCCTAAATACCCCTTTAAAGCTAACCATCCGTTAAAACGACGGGTATAAATAAAAATTGTTTTCTTAGCTTACATATGCTTATGACATATATAATATTTAATTAATTTAAAAGTGAAAGGGTATTAAAATTAAACCACGTTATTAGTTTTTATTTGATTTTTTTTTATTATGGTGCTACATAAAAAATCTGAGATCCTAGAAAAATATGCGATCAATTTTCTTCATATAGGTACTTTACTGCAAAATCAACATAAAAAAATCAACAACCTCGTTTTGTGGTACACATAATATCAGTCACAAAATAATAATTATTTATAAACTAAATTTAATTAGGTTTCTTTGGCGCAAGTGGTGCAGAAATCAATCATTTAGCGCAAACATTTTTGTTCATTCTCTTTTTTTTGGAATGGCATTTCCCACAAGTTTTTCTTTTACGATTTGCGCTTTCCGATGTCGTGGATGCCTCGACTGATGTTTCAATGTTTGATTCGAAATTCGGAACTTGAGATGTACGTGGGTTTTGGCTTGTTTGAGGTTGGTCTTGGCTGCGAGATTGACGCGACGAAAGTAAGCTTGCTTTGCATGTGTAGGCATTGTTGTTATTGCAAGTCTCGTCTTCAGCGAAGGCTCTACTAATTGAAAGTGCAATGGCTTCAGAAAATCTATAAACAAACCGATTTATTGTATAAAATACACTTGCGCACTACATGGTAAAAACTCACGTTAAAGCTAACCATCCGTCATAATGACGGGCAAGGCGAACGTATCTCAAAATCTGAGGTACCTACACGACCCGTACGCCACTGCAACCATCCCGTCGGCGACTGAGTTGGTCAGGCGCGGCAAATTAATTTTGCATACCGTTATAAAGAGACAGCGATATTACGTTAAGGTACCCGTCGAATCGACGGAGGTTAGCTATCTAGGGCTAGTCTAGGTCAGAGATGACAGAGACAAAGTTGATGATGGAGCGAGCTTACTCAGAAGAAGCCTGTTCACTCTCACTTTGAAGAGATCGGGGTTGTTTGCGTTCGGAAACACAGACGCAGGCAGAGAGTTCCACTCCTTTGCTGTGCGCATCACAAAAGACATTTGGAAACGCTTAGTGCGAATTGGTGGGGTAGCAACTAGGTAAGGATGGTAACCTGCAGTACGTCTAGATGTCCTCTGATAGAAGGGGGCCGGCGGAATGAGGTCGTGAAGGTCTTGAGCACACTCCCCGAAGTATAATCTGTAGAAGACTATAACGATTTTAAGCCATTCCTTTGAAACAGGGTCCGTCTGCTTTTTGCTATTTTGCAATGACGTTTGAGATGTAAGTACAAGGAAATTACTTGTTTGACTTAGGGTGCTTACATAAAGAAACAGGTTTCCGGTGCAGGCGAGTCTGTGCGGGTCGGTACCGATCGGTGCAGGAGGGTGCTTACATAAAGAAACAGGTTTCCGGTGCAGGCGAGTCTGTGCGGGTCGGTACCGATCGGTGCAGGAGGGTGCTTACATAAAGAAACAGGTTTCCGGTGCAGGCGAGTCTGTGCGGGTCGGTACCGATCGGTGCAGGAGGGTGCTTACATAAAGAAACAGGTTTCCGGTGCAGGCGAGTCTGTGCGGGTCGGTACCGATCGGTGCAGGAGGGTGCTTACATAAAGAAACAGGTTTCCGGTGCAGGCGAGTCTGTGCGGGTCGGTACCGATCGGTGCAGGGTTAACCAGCTAAAAGAAACAGGTAAATCTGTTCTTATTGACAACCATATTTGTGATGTAGTTAAATTGTCTTTGGTACTTATTAAAAAGAAATTGTTAAATATATGAAGGCCTACATTCTTTCAGTGAAATATATGAATGTCTACATTTTCCAAGTAAATCGTTGTACCTAATAGAGTAGTTCCCAATCCAACCTGAAATAAGGTAGACCGACAAGTTACAGACTACGGTTTGTGTCATAATTTGTTTAGAGTGTGGCATTGAATTCCTTTTCAATGTTACAAAACCTATATCCACTAATTACAAATACCACAGGAGTGTCCTTCCAATTAAGTAAAGCTATAATTTATCCACATTCTGATGTTTATATGATTAGTTTATTTTCTTTTTGTTTTGTGCTAGTCCCGTTTTTTTGCACATCAAAAATGTATTTTTCTGCATGGATTTGTAATCTAGTAACTTCAACCGTGCTAAAATGCACACTTCTTTGTATGAAAATAATGTCAGTTATCTTAAACTACTAATTTATACATCAGAATGTGGATAGATTATAATTTTACATAATTGGAAGTTCACTCATGTGGTATTTTTAAGTAGTGGATATAAGGATTATAAAACATAGGTACTTACCTATTTCAGTAATACATAACATAACACCACGCCTTGTTTCCCCGAAGGGTTAGGCAGAGGTGTACCTATTATAGTACACCTACATTTCGCCAGTTAGTTATTTAAGTAATATCATAATAACATTAAATTCGCGTAAGTCTGCTGTGTAAGACCTAATGTTGTATTTTATTACGAAGGAGGAACCGAAGAAATAAGTACCAAATATTTTAAAAACTATGAAAGCTATTGCTTGGTACCTACTCACGTTGACATTTTACATTTAACATTTATTTTTTAAGTTAACTTTTACATTTTACATGATGGTGGGTAGTCACTTTCTATGGTCATTATTAATGTTACGAGCGTTGTCACATTTTGCACCTCTCTCGCTCACACAGAACCAAATTTTTAAGAATGTTAAATGAAAAAATGCTTTTATGAAAAATGTAATCAATGGGCGGTCTACAAAATAATATTAATTTAATAGGTAGTTATCAAAAACACATTTCTATTGTGTTATGTAATAAACATATGTAATTAAGTATTATGATCTGTTTTTGAGATGATGTAAATAAATGCCGCAATAATAATGTGTTTTTAATAATTACCTATTAAATTAATATTATTTTGTAGACCGCCCATTGAATACATTTTTCAAAAATGCATCTTTTCATTTAACATTATTAAAAATTTGGTCCCGTGTGAGCGAGAGCGGTGTAAAATGGGACAACCCTCTTACTGTTAAAATTAACTTTGAGGGAAACTATAACGTAGCACTTGATGCAACCCACCCAGAACGCTAAAGTTAAGCTCTAAAACTGTCAGTGAAACCATCAGTAGTATGTTTTTGACAATCTGTCGCTGGCTCTTTACTTTCTCAAAAAGGTAGGCAGAAACAATGATTGCAGTACCTAGTCATAGGAAGGCTCCTGTTTAGAAGTAGAAGTTTATTTTTAAAGATTCAGTCAGTTCTGGTTTATTTTAGTTTATGATCTGCATTCTTACAATTTTGGCGACACAGTGTTGTTGTACAAAAACTACTGCTAAAAACAAAGGCGCTAAATTAAGTGGTTACCTTTTATTTGTGCATGACATACGGTGTAAGTTAGTTAGTTGGTCCTTGTCCAGACTTGCGAGAGTTGACGTCAGCGAGTCAGGAAGTTGTGCGACTTGCACCGTCTGACGTCGCCCCGGTATCGCGGGGCGCACGAATTGTGGAATAGCCTTAGTAAAATCGTAGCGAAGGCTGTATTTTGAATATTAAAATAAATTGCTACGAGAGCTGGGAACGATTCTTATGCCGAAAATATAGTTTGTCTACTCTCATATCGTAAAATTCGAATTATAAACTTCAAAACGAGTTTATATTGACATACTTTATAAACAATACCGAAATTTAAAAATATAATCATATTATAATACTTTTCCTCTAACAAAATAATGTTATAAAATAATTTTTTACGATACCTGGCAAATCCAAGAAGTTAATATCACAAAGGAGTTTTCATCAATTATTTTTTTCTAATGAAACGCATATTATTGTGCGGGGCGCACCATTTTTATAGCATTGCAGAAATGTTTTGATTCAAATTTTTAATTGTCTGTCTAAGCACCGCTTTAGCGCATGCGCGGTGATGTGCTGCGTTTTAGCGCCATTCATGTTTTGTTGTATTGGATTTTGTAGGACATTTTTTATTCTTGCTTATAAATGTCTGATATCAGTGAGAAGAAAATTTGACTCACAATCTATTACCAGCAAAGTCGAGAAAATTATACATAATGATAAATGCTATCACGACTTTATGGCATGGCTAATGCAAAAAAAGGCTATGATATTTTATTTAATATGTCCAATCCCAATGTATGAGAGTAAATAAAATAGTGTATGAAACTGCACAGAACTAGATATAAAAACACTCGCTAAGGCTTGGTTTTTAAACACACATTTGTGTTTTAATACCCCTAATTATACAACAGTTTCATAAACTACTATTTTAGAATTTTTGTCGGTTTGTCTGAATGTATGTTCCACCATCACGCAAATACTACCGGATAGCTTCTGTTGTTTTGCATAGATATTCACTATAAGTCAGGTCAGTCTGTAGGTTAAAAATATCTCTTATTTGCTATGGGGGATGAGCAATAGTGTATTATTTCAAGGCATACTGTCAGTTATTTTACACATGCAGCCTGTGGGTTAGACATTCGCAGAGGGCCTACAATGCTCTTCGTGTCTAGTATAACAACGCTTTCCGGGTGCTGTTGGGCCTACCGCGATTCTGTAGTGCGTCCGGCATGTTTGCTGAATCGGCTACCGATAGTTTTTCAGCAATTATGCGACCAACATCAGTGTTACGCAGGATTCGGAGGAGTGCCAATAGCATCCTGCGGGGCAATTGCGTAACACATTATCAATCGGAATCGGTTTCATTTTGACAATTCAACAACATTTATTGCGCTATTGACGTTGTTGAGCAGACAAAATTTTGGAACTTATGAAGAAATCGATTAGCAATTTGCTTCAAAATGATTCAGATTCCAAGTGATAGTGTGTTACGCAATTAGGGTGCCGAAGGTGATTGGGAGTAGGCCAGACGGAGTTTTCCTGGAGTATTGGATCCGTATGCATAACTGCGGGTTTGATGCTGCAGGATATATGAATTAGAGTAATTGTAATTAAGTATAGGTACTAACATAGTGACGTAAGCTGTATTACTAACAAAGATCTATGGAACAAGTGTCTAAAATAAATGGTTTATTATTATTATATCGTTAGTAAAATATTAAGTTCGTATTCTTCGATAGTTTACCGCAAATTGTAGAAAGACCAGCGAAAAGGTTAGGTTAGATTAGGTTATATTGCATATAGTTACAGATTTAACATTTTAAATGATTATCATCACGTTATACCTATAGGGAGCTAAGCAGTCAACTATGACAAGAATGGCTAATTTAGTCAATTTTCAACAAAGCAGATAGCTAAACGGATGGACGATTGTTTCTCAAACATGTTGGTAATTTTTGTGATTCTTTTTATACATTTTGTTACACTATTATGTTAAGATAGTTCGTAGAAATTACACAGAAAAAACAGGGAGTGAAGGCCTAAGCCTTTTCTGTTATCTATGGTTTTAATAAATATAAATATCTATGGTTAGGTAGCTGTTAATGAGAAATACCGTGTGTTTACAATCTACTGTTATTTTATTTTAGTGATAGCCGTTAATCAGGAATAACCTGTAAAATGCATCAGTCAGCGTATCAGTGTTGTTCCATTAGGAAGTATAATTATGCAGGAAAGTTCGTTCCTTAATTCACTAAAAACGAAAAACTTTGCAAGCAATGGGTAATTGCTACTGAAAGCTACGGGTGTCGACCTTGCAGATCGAGCTGCTTCTTACAATGGGTAATTGCTACTGAAAGCTACTGGTGTCGACCTTGCAGATCGAGCTGCTTCTTACAATGGGTAATTGCTACTGAAAGCTACGGGTGTCGACCTTGCAGATCGAGCTGCTTCTTACAATGGGTAATTGCTACTGAAAGCTACGGGTGTCGACCTTGCAGATCGAGCTGCTTCTTACAATGGGTAATTGCTACTGAAAGCTACGGGTGTCGACCTTGCAGATCGAGCTGCTTCTTACAATGGGTAATTGCTACTGAAAGCTACGGGTGTCGACCTTGCAGATCGAGCTGCTTCTTACAATGGGTAATTGCTACTGAAAGCTACGGGTGTCGATCTTGCAGATCGAGCTGCTTCTTACAATGTGTAATTGCTACTGAAAGCTACAGGTGTCGACCTTGCAGATCGAACTGCTTCTTACAATGGGTAATTGCTACTGAAAGCTACGGGTGTCGACCTTGCAGATCGAGTTGCTTCTTACAATGGGTAATTGCTACTGAAAGCTACAGGTGTCGACCTTGCAGATCGAGTTGCTTCTTACAATGGGTAATTGCTACTGAAAGCTACAGGTGTCGACCTTGCAGATCGAGTTGCTTCTTACAATGGGTAATTGCTACTGAAAGCTACGGGTGTCGACCTTGCAGATCGAGCTGCTTCTCACACGGACAACTGTACTTCGCTTGCTCCCGCGTCGTCAGTTCTGACTCTCTGTATATTTTGGCTGCTGAGATCAAAACTATAAACGTGGTACACAGGGAAGTAATTTTTTAAATGTGGCTGTTATTTTAGTATACTGTGGTGTCTTACGACTTCCACACGAACGAAGTCGCGGGCAGAAGCTACTATAATGCATTAATGGTTCAGTTAGATATACCACAGCAATCTCGATGTTTTGAATTGACGCCACATCAGTCACTAGTGTCAGTATAAACGTGTGGATATACTTTGTTCTTGGCCGCAATGACATAGCTTCACTTGAGCTAAGCATAATTTGATGATTAACTTAAGTAATTCATTTCTTAAGTCTATATTGTTTTTCCTTTTAAATAAAAGACAATTTGTCAGTTTATTAATTTAATCTTAAACGGGTTTTATCCTAGCCCGTTTAAGATTAACAGGTTTTTGCCTAAATGACTTATCTATTCAACTGAAAACTAAAAGCTAAAAAGCTTGAAAAGGTATATAGGTGAAATGATTTGTCATTTACTCCAACGCGTGGTTATTAACTGTAAGGCTGAGTCGTGTAAAGGCTTAATCAATTACCGACATCTTAAGAATTTGAAAATCAAAACGACTGAAAGGGTGTTAAACCCTTTGAGAATTAAATGCTCAAAGTGCGTTAAAGCATGATCAATGGGAGGCTCTGTGCATCTATCTATCTATGTGATCAAGAAAATAAATAAAACAAGTACCTACAGTAACCATTTGTGAAAAATACCAGACAATATTGGTTCTTAGCTTATTAGGAAGGCAAGCACTCTGTATACTCAAAATCTGTATTTAGATGACAATAGCAGTCGTTGAAGATGGCGGGAGAGTTAGTTTTCACTACTTGACTTACTTCCTTATCAAACGATGTCTGCTGCCGACTCAAGCATAATAAGTGGTACAGATGTTAATAAAAGGTTAGACTGATAAATTAAGCTGTATCAAGATGTAGCAGTACTCAACATTGTCTAAATAAACTTTACAATTCAGAAACATGACGTCATATTAACTGTAAAATTACCTGATTTACTCGATTCCTGTACCATGTAGTACTTGAGCAAAACTTTATTATGTCTTAACTAGCGCTCCAACTCATAATACATAGTTGTGCCTAAAACTTGCACAGTCTAAACTATGGCTTGTCTTGTAATAATAAACAAATTTTAATTAAAACAATTTTGTGTGTTGCTTCTTTGTTAGGAACATGTAGAAAATGTTCTTAGGAATATAAGTAGCTTTTCATCTTCATTATGAAGTTTTTTTAAATCTAAAACTTGGGTTGGTTTAGCTTAAAAGCCGAACCCAATAACCCATTTTCAGTAAAAGACAGATCGCTATTGATGGTAGACAGTATAATTCTATCTGTCCTTTTGTCAGGCCGGTAACATTCCATAATCTCTTATAGATTATTGGGACGTTAAAACCATAGATATATAGGTTTTTCTATCTCCAGTATGCCAAAACTGGTGAAAGAGATTATTAGGTTCGGCCGTAAGTATGATAATTATGTTGTCGGCATACAGTCAAAAATAATAAAATTCAAGGTATTTCACAGGTATGTTTTTAGTGGAAGATCAACAATTAGTTGTATCACACGCTCTTAAATACCGCTCCTTTGGAGGACAACTCGTAAGAAAGTTCGTGAAAATTTGACACCTTTCCCTAAAACCAGGAATATTATTTCTGAATTTGTGACCTTCTTTAGACAAATTTATGATGTCTGTCCCTCTGACAGCATTCCCGTAGTAGTAAGATGCTTAGTGTGATTGAGTTTGTGTAATGTGAATCACGCCTGAAATCCTCGAAGAGATAGTCAGAGGTGTACCTGTAGTAAATTCACATTTCGACAGTTAGATATTATTATATAAGTCCCCTAGTTCATTTCAAATTTTTCACAGAGTTCTAAAATGATGGTCCTCCATCTAGAACTTTTAAAACCAGAATTATTTTCTTATTACCAGCCATTTTTCTCCCACGATCATAATTTACTCGCAATAAACACACACTTCTCGCCTCATCTCCAAGTAATACTGTTAAAAATTATGATCTAGCACATAGAATATAATTAAAACAGTCGTAACGTCCATAATATCTTGTCCCACTTCCTTTATTGGATCGTTAAAGCAAATTTCCAGTAGCCATTAAATATTTTTTATTCGTTCATTGTCTAGTTTAATTAACACCATCGTTATTTTTCGTCGTAATTCAATTCTTAATTATACTGAATTTGTTTTATTATGTACTTGGAGTTTTTGGTTACCGACACAAATTGGAGTTATGATTTTTCTAAATATCGTTTATTTTTACACTGCATTTAAAAAACAGAGATTTTTCGACAATTCAATGTGAGGGCGGAAGAATGAAGCAACTCTTGTATGCGAGAATCTACAGAGGCAACCACCCCCAAAAAGCAACGAGACCAAGAAGCTTAATAATGTAGGAATCCTAACATATATTTATAGGCTTGACCTTTAGAAGTTTTAGAGTAATTCCCAGAATATTTTCAGGTGGGTAGTAAATCCATGCATAGTAACTGGCTACTACCAACCTACAATAAACCGTTCGAGAAATAAATAAAAGAATACGATAGCAGAACTGTTTTCCTAACTATATAGCAAAGAGTAAAAGGAACAGGCTTCGTGAAACACCAGAAATTCATCATTTTACAGACGAAGTAACCGGAAACGGATATTGAATAAGAAAATAAGGATTTGTAATGATAAAGCAAAAGTGATGGCTAAACTATGAGCTGTAGATCGCAAAGACAAAATCATGCTCACCACGGGTGACCTAATAAAATAATTAGGTAGGATCATTATCAAGGTAAACAAATTGATGATAATTTTTTTGTTGTTATAAGTAAGTAGGCAAGAACAACGCGGACCATATTTCACAATAATATGTTGCTTTCCGCCAGTCACCTTTCACAACAAGTGGATATCAATTTCGGAAAAGGTAGGAATGTTTCTTCTACGTATAAAACTTTCCGCTTCGTGTCGTAGTTGCGGAAATCTAAAAACGATATCCTCGCGGAGCAAAAACTAGTCCGACATAAGCCTGTACTTCATAATTTCCTGCTTTTATTAAGCTGTGTATTCACTAGGCTACTAATATGTATTTGGCTTGAGACATCTGCACCAATTTTTCTTTGTGTCATAGTCGACATCGTATTCGTAAACGGGATGTAATTTTTCTAATCATCATCTTGGATAATTGTGGCTGATTGTGATGGCTGGAACAGTTTTATCTTTAAAAATTCTTTGCTGATTGTGCTGCTTATGTTTATTTCTTTTATATCGCTTCGTTATAAGTTTTAAGGTTATACCCAAACAAGAAGTCGGCATGACGACATTCGTGACGGTGCATACGTTTGCGCCGTAACTAGGAGGGTTTTAGGTACTCTAAGGCAGTCTTTGATGTAAACATTCATATGTAATATTGTCCAGCTAGTGGACACGCAGCTTAAGTTTATTTTCTTTACACATCGTATCCGCGGGCCGCAAGTGCAAGTTTATCGTTAATACTCTAGATTTTATAGCCGATAATAAATCTAACGAACTGTTGGAGTTAATTAAATTTCATTTAACTTACGGACCGCCGCAGATTGGCTCGTATAGAATTATGACTTTAAAGATAATATGTTAATTAATTACTACAGATTCTTGTAAGTTATTATGGTGTAAATAGATAAAGGCGTAGTGTCGTCTATTAGGTACACATTGTCAATGAGATGACAGACCCAATTTCATAGCGGATGATCCTGTTACAATCCACAGGGAATTATTCCAATTTTAGGCCTAATACTAAGAGTTTTTTTATAGAAATAACCTAAGCTTTACTCCATACGGGAATCCAATCCGGGATTGAAGTATCAGCAAAAATGCGAACACAAAACAAATATGTAGTTAGTTACTGGGATTCCAGGAACACTATTTTTTAAACATGCCCATGTTTTGTTGTGTTCGTAGGCTTACGGCTTATGGTTATTTTATGAGCTGGAAGACATACCTACACAGATCACTGGTTCCACAGGTAATTACGCTTATTAATTCATAGACAGATGTTCCTGGCCAGCCTGTCTTTATATACAATCCCTTAGTTACCGGTGGCTTCTTACGACGCCCTGGGGGAGTGGCAAACTAGTCTAATCTGTGACCGGTAACCACTTACAATTAGCATACATTAATATTAAGCTAGTCTTCGATGAAAGTAGGCAGTTCAGTCCACGAGACATAATATGTAAAACCTGCACTTTGAAATCATGGGACTTCTTCTTCATCTTAGCGTGTCGATGGCAATCTAAATAGACTCGGCCCAGAATTTGGCAACAAATTTGGTGCCATCACTAGCGTCCATCAGTTCCTGTAACTTGCAGCTGACAGGACACGCAGGACATGATATTAAGAGTCCCATCGTTTGTGGAACAGCACCTTATTTTATCATGGGACTAATTTACGTACTATAGGTATGTTTTGATTCAAAACTGGGAACGGAAAACATAACCTGCCTAATAAGCAAAATAAGCTAAGACTAACTTTTTTTTTTTTTTGTGGAGGGGAAATCATCAAATGACTTCTCCCGCTCTGGGTGGAGCGAGAGGGCGTGTCAGACTTTTACTGACTAAAACCCACCCGTGTTCCTTCAGTTGCCAGTGCCGGGGCCACGGTAACTCTTTCGAACATCCCGCAACCCTAGCTGGCATCGACCCTAGCGGACCCCGTCAATAGTGCAAGCTAACACTAACTTGGGTCTTCTTTCTTAGTTTCAATAGTTTTAGATTTTAATAATATCACATTGTAATTAGTCCACTGCAGGACGAAGGCCTCTATTCTATAGGAAAGAAAGAGCATTCATCATCACGCTTAGGTACGTATTGCATTATTAGCAACTCGCTACTCGGTACGGGTCCTTAGATGAACCTACGTGGTCAAACGACTTTCTTGTCATCCTTAGAACAAGCGTTGTTAATACAACTATGTAGAACCACGTGTAACCTTCTACATCTATACAAATAAATAAAATTGAAGTATATGTTTGTATTGTCAAAATAACAACTTTTTACTAAATGCATGAGAAAGTAGGTATATCATCTGCCTAGCCTTTTCCCAACTATGTTGGGGTCGGCTTCCAGTCTAACCGGATGCAGCTGAATACCAGTATTTTACATGGAGCGACTGCCTATCTGACCTCCACAACCCAGTTACTGGGTAATACGATACCCCTTGGTAAGACTGGTTGTCAGACTTTCGGGCTTCTGACGACCCGTAACGACTGTCAAAGATACACGAATGACAGCCGGGACCAACGGCTTAACGTGCTTTCCGAGGCACGGAGGGGTCTTGATATGTAAAGATGGTCACCCATCCACGGACCAACCGCGGCTAGCGTAGCTTAACCTGACCGATCGACCCGTGTGGCTGTTATTTCTTAGCCACAAGCCCCCATGAGAAAGTAGGTATATACGGTACTTATAACAAACAAACAATTTTTAAAAAAATTGTCCGTCTGTCTGTTTGTTCCGGGTAATCTCCGAAATGGCTGGACCGATTTTGACGGGACTTTCATTGGCATATAGCTGATGTTACGGTGGGTATTTTAGGATACTTTTATTTTAGAATAATAATTAGGGTTCCACGCAAAAAAATTAAAACCCATGAAATTGTGAACAGAAAGTCGGATTTGAAAAATTCTTTTTGCATTTGGTAGCCCAATTCTCGAGGATAGTTATAGGCTATTTAACATCATGCTACGACCCTTAGGAGCCGAGCAAAAATTTTTGAAAAAAGTCAGAAAGAACACTAAGCAAAAACGAAGTAATAGCGCGGGCGGGCGATGCAATGCGACGGGTCGGGGGATGAGGGAGTTTTGTTAAAATGTGGCTGTCATTTTAGTATACAGGGTGTAAAGGACAGCCCTCCGTAGACTGATGGGGTGAATTCAGTATATCATACAAGAATGGAATCCAATAAATTTGATTTGTGTTGATACCTCACACGCAATGTATCGTTACCGTGGCAAAACGCGCGTAGCGAACGGCAGCGCAGTGACACAGATTAGGTACCAGATAAATCACTCCATACAAAAAATTCAACACCTACTGCTATAATAGTCTACACCTCCGTGTCGCTAGATGCTGCGAATGAAAATGTACTTAACCTTATAAGCATAAAGTGAGTTTTGCTTTGTAGCTGCGCGCCGCCGCGTGGTTATTGTTGTGGTTATTGTGGTTGTTGATTGCCAGGGCTGCCTCTTTCGATAAAGATGTCAGTAGGTATTTGTACTACACTTTATGAAATAAAATAAAATGCTTTTTAATGTTTTAGCATGTCTAATTGTAAAAAATACTTATGAAAGACCCAGGGATATTTTTTATGCTAGGTAACTATTTAGTATTCTATGACCACACCCCGAAACTGCAGTTGTAAGTCACACGTCGTATGCAACGTGAAGCACCTAACTATTTAATAATCAGTGACGTAATCACTCCGCATGGCCACGAATATGAATGAAATACGAAATTGAGGGAAATGACAACACGATTAATTGATTTGTTCGTTCATTTACACAATTAGCGTACCTAATAGTTAACTACTATGCTTCTACACTATGAACAAACCTGCGCTGCCGCCATATTGTGACGTCATGCATGCTTTTCTAACACTTGCACGCTTTCAAATAAACAATAATCATATGAACATAATATTAACAAGATAATAACGATAATAAATATTATTGAAAATTAATTTGCATAAAGTAGATTTTTGCTAAACGTAATTTTCAAATGACAATTTGACAAATAGAGGTCATTGATATGTCTATTCTTATCATAAACGCATAGTAGAAGTAATTACGTACCTACCAATAAAATACAAAACACAAAACATGCAAGTTTAAACAATTTACCTACCTTTTTAAAAAGCGATACTAAAACTGTATCAGCAGGTAAACTGAAAAAAGATAAGTTTTTATCTCTTCTCTTGCTGGATCTACATCCATCAACAGCCATATCATAAGAATTTGAAACTAAGTAGAAGATTTAGATGAGCGTCCAAGCAAAACGGGTCCAGTTCTCGGCATTTAGTTTCCGAGTTATACGCAGTTTTGTTAAGTTGGGTGAAACATTGCAATTCTCAATTTTAATCGATTATTAATAAATGCTCAAGTATCTACAAGCTCATATAGTAAATGACTTTAAATGATGTTTCTAAGTACCAGAAAATGTACTTAGAAACATCAGAAAATGTACTACTAAAATTAAACTTTGAAAATGCTTTTTCTAAAATCAAGTTTTTTTTAGAGTTTCAACTTCAAATGTCTGATAAAAAAAAATGTGCCAGTTTCTGAATATTTTTATAATCCTTATTATCAATTTGACTATTCTAGATACCGAATAAGGTCTTAACTCATACCCCACAACTGGACACTTTTTGCTTAGACGCTCACATATGCGTACGTACGCGCCTCGCGGCTGTCGGCAACCTACTGAGCAAAGAATATACTACTCTCTGACGCTACTGAGAAATGGGCTGCGTACGGCCGGTAGGTAGTTAGCGCGCGCAAAGTACATGGAGTGATTTAACTGGTAATCTGTGGCAGCGAGCCTTCGGCCGCCGAGTATTTCGACATCCATTGCTGATTTTTTTATTTTAGCTCTTTTATTTACATAAATGGAGTGTTGCGTACCTACAAAAAATGTAACATAGAAATAAAGAATAGTAACTGAAAGTACGATAAAAAAGATGAAAATTTTCCTGAGAATATTTTCGGTGGAATTCAGAATAAGGAGAAAGTGAATAAACAAAACTAAAACAAACAAACAAAAACAAAGTGAGAGTGAACAGGCTTCTTCTGGGTAAGCTCGCTCCATCGTCGACTTTGTCTCTGTCATCTCTGACCTAGACTAGAGTCAAGAGCAAACCTATCTCAAATAAAAAAATAAAAAAAGGAGCTGAATGCACCCTGTTAATTAGCGGAGAGCTGTCCCTTACACCCTGTATTGTGTATCTTACGACATCCACGCGAACGAAGTCGCGGGGACAGCTAGTAGTAACAATAAAGATAAAAAGAAAAGTGACGCAGGTACCAAAAAAGAAATAAACCGCGAGGACAACATAACGAATTTAGGTAGAAATAAAACTAACGTCCCAACTCTCCGTACATAAGAAATTTAATGAAACAAAGGATTTTCTTTCGTCCAGTGAATTATTATCGAATAAAATACTGGCGACAGGAAAGAAAAGTTACACCCCGTAAAGGGGCCGAGGGATACCGTTGCCGACGGGCGTCACACGAGATTTTATTACACGAAATACAAAGGAGACTTGCCGTCACGATATCTTCGTGGCCATATACAAACAAAAAAATTGCACTGCTAAGAAAAATGTGAGTGACATAAATCGTAAGAACGTATTTCTTTTAGTTTGTGGGGGAATACCGGTCAGCCTAACAATTTGGATTCTGTGAAATCAGAAACTTACCTATTTAGGTAAAGTTGGTAGTTTAGGTTTATTATGCGGATAACGGTGCTGGTTGCGTTATTACTCAAATGTTCTAAAATCTATCTGTACTAGTATTTAGCATCATTACGCAATTGTTTGTTGTCCTGAAGAAATAAAAATAAAATAAAATAAATAAAATAAAGGGTGCGCTATTACACGTCACTAGCTGAATATTGCTTTCAGGTGTCTTTTTTAGTATTCTTTCACTTTTTTCAACCAGTATTAGCAGAAGGTGAAACTGATGTTTTGTATCATTTTGACAATGGTTAAGGCTTGTCTATCGTAGACACATGTCTAAAAGTTTATTTATCGGTGGTGTTTATGTTTGCGTTAAAAAAGTCAAATGTCAGACTAGGCTATTTTTAATCAGTCAATCTTAATACAAAGCATTACAATACCCCACAAAATTTTGAAAACTCGATCACAATAATAAAAATCAAAAAAGTCTACGATCTTGTAAATTAATCCCTGGAATCCCATTTACATTGATAAGTTCCTTTTTCACTCAACGGTTTTCTTCCTGTGCCAGTTAAAATGGAAATTACGAGTACATCCATTAAAGCAAGATTTATGGCACAATGATTACCTTTAAAAGGTACTTTACTATGCACTCTGAGAGAACGCGTACGTCGAACCATTTCAATAGCACATTTATCTATGCCTGGGGGAAATCTGTTCCACATGTAATATGTCAAAGGAAGGATTCCATGCACTGTT
Source organism: Fissipunctia ypsillon (assembly GCA_947568875.1). Classification (NCBI taxonomy): domain Eukaryota; kingdom Metazoa; phylum Arthropoda; class Insecta; order Lepidoptera; family Noctuidae; genus Fissipunctia; species Fissipunctia ypsillon. Next base: position 5,571,606 of record OX387655.1, read on the forward strand.
TCTGAAGATGGAGTAGATTATTGAATTCAAAACGCATTTGTATATACGTTTAACTATATCGCAGTCTCCGCTAGGTCTTAATATTATAGATATGTTTCCTTTTTCTGGGTGCTTATACTGCTTATCAGCAATACCTAGGTATCAAATTAAGTAAATATAAGTAGTTAATCAACGATATTATGATGGACCTTATCTGAAATATAAGGTCGCATCATTGGATATTTCATGTACCTACTTATGTACCCTACGTTTGAGTGCCGTAAGGGCGTTTGTGCACTACCTTGTATTCGGTTCGTGTCCGTGATTCGTGAAAATACGATTCGAAATAGCCTTCTTAATACATGTATGGTTCTTTGCGCACTGCTTCGTTTTCGTGTTTTTACGTTCGTGAATTTCTCACATCGAGTTAGCTTGTACGGATCGAAGTAGCAGTCATCTATACAAATAAATAAAATTTAAGTGTCTGTTTGTAATGTCAAAATAACAACTTTTTATTAAATGCATAAAAGAGTATATACGGTACTTATAACAAAAAAGCAATTTTTAACATTTTTGTTTGTCTGTCTGTTTGTTCCGGCTAATTTCTGAAACGGCTGGACCGATTTTGACGGGACTTTCACTCGCAGATATCTGATGTTACGGCGGGTAACTTAGGCTACTTTTATTTTAGAAAAATAATTAGGGTTCCACGCAAAAAAATTAAAACCCATGAAATTATGAACAAGAAGTCGGATTTGAAAAATTCTTTATGTATTTGGTAGTCCAATTTTCGAGGACAGTTATAGGCTATTTAACATCCCGCTACGGCCCGTAGGAGCCAAGGAAAAAGAAAAAGCCAGAAAGAACACTAAGCGAAAACGCAGTAATAGCGCGGGCAGGCGATTCAACGCGACTTGTCGTAGGACGAGGGAGTTTTATTAGAATGTGGCTATTATTTTAGTAAATTGTCATACGACATCCACGCAAACGAAATCGCGGGGCACAGCTAATACTTAATATTGGAGGTTTTGTGCACTCACTCGTATTGGATTCGTATTCTTGTTTGTCCAGACTACTAATACGATGATCAATAAACACTCATCGATTACTTCTGTCTATCAAGAGAGGATGTATCCGGAAGTCTTTGATTCTCCGGAGTCTACGAATGTATAAGAGGAGTGCGAAAAGCCGACGACGATTAAATACTGCACACATTATGAACGCGACCTCTGCCTACGAAATGTTTTTTAGTGAATACTCAAATCTCGGATCGGTGCACGTGGACTATCGTATTCAATTCGTATTCGTATTTTTTTTAAAACGGAACATGAAAAATTCCCCAAAACGAATCAGTAATACGAATCGAATACGAGGTAGTGCACATACGCCCTAACAGTTTAAAGTGCTCAACAGCCCAGCTTTTCCCGCGGAGTCCTAAAGCTAAGCGGTATCGAGTCAGCAGCAGGTTCAGGTGGGTGCCGGTGCCCATTGCACTGACATAATCTCTTAATTGCCTCTTACGGGAACTAATGGCCAATTGCTAGTCCACGTGATGCAGTAGAGCCTCTAATCTTTAAACGGTGCATTTCGATCCGTGGAATGAGTTTTTGCAAATTCAAAGCACAGCATTTGTTTTGTTTGAGATGCAATGTTGCATCATTTTGGAGATTTGTCGCAGCGTTGTCTCTGATGAAGAAAATAAGAATAAGAGAGAATAAGTTCCTGAAATATTGATTTGTAAAATTACGCATAACTATTATCTAACCAGGTATAAAAAATACTGCATAAAACTATAGGTAATGAATATTCATGGAATAGTAGTTGACCTTCATGTTATAGGATCAAACATTTTTGAAATTATTCAAGCTTTGATTTGGATTTCACTGGCTTCTGTATTTGAGACAGAATGTGAGGGGAAATCGGATAGAGGGTGAAACCCAGTAGTTGCTATTTCACTAGTACGCGTATTGCTGTCACGTTCTAGACAGTCGACTGGTGCTTGCTAAAGCTCGCGCAGAGCTGTTGCAAATTGTGACCACGATAGAATCTCAGCGCGTGCGTCTATACGAATGCAGAAGCCAGGGAAATCCAAATTGAAGCTTGAATCATTCCAAAAAGCAGCAAACGGTGAGTTGGACTCGCACACGATGGGTTTCGTCCCACCGTATAAAACACTACATGTGGCAGCATATCTACATACATCGCCACATTGGAACGCGTCACACTGACGTCACGCAAAATCCTGCATCGCGCAATCAGAGTTTACCGCGCGACTAGCATATATACAACATCCCGACATCAACCGTCGGGCAGTAGCCTACCAGACTCAACACCCGTCTGGTCGGAGGATTCTCCCTTTTCTATGGAGGATGGGTGAACTTTACAACCCGTTCCTCATGCCTTTATGACTATATATTCGAGCATGAGCAAAAAACACCGGAAAAAAGATGTTTCTTGTATGGGGCGGGGACTTCCTTGTATGGGGCGGGGACTTCCTTGTATGGGGCGGGGACTTCCTTGTATGGGGCGGGGACGTCCTTTATGTTTTAATTTATTTTATTTTTATTGTTTGTTGTTACAGCGGCCATAGTAGTACACATTCTGTGAATTGTTGTTGTAAATTTCAAGTGTCTACCTATTACGGTTCAAAGGATACAGCCCTGTTACAGACGGACGAACGGACAGCGGAGCCTTAGTAATAGGGTCCCGTTGGCCTTTGGCTACGGAACCCTAAAGTTGTTTGATCTTAAAACATGAAGCTCGGCAACTATTCCAAGAATATCCATAACTTTGATTTTCAAAAACATAAAAAATGTCTACTTAGTTCTAAAAGTTTTCCCTCATTCTTATTCAATATCACGCCACGTGACATCTCATAAGAAAGAAAAAAGCTGGCCAAGCGCATGTAGGACCACGCATAACGAAAGGTTCCGTAGTTGGGATGAATTTATTCCAAGAACAAACTATTCTCTCATTCATTCTAACTGCAAATGTAAGTTTGTACGCATAATATTGACAGATTTACCATGTTATTTTAAGATCATAGACTTCTTGTAGGTTTTCCTGTAATCTGTATAGAAATATTTTCTGTATTTTTTTCAAGATCTTAGGCTCAGTGGTTTTGGAGATAAGGTGAATTGTCAATTGTCATCTATTGTCTTAAATAGCTTTAAAACTATTTGTTTTAAAATTTAAAAAAAAAAAAATTGAGAGCAGTAAGCCATTTCATTTGATATGTCACACAAAAACATCTGATTTGCCTCCCAAAAGTGACCCCCATATTCAAAATTTACTTACACGTCCATGTCCGTGTACGTGTCACGTCCGTTTGTCGTCCGTGTTTGGGTCACAGAAATACATATGACTGTACCAAATTTTAACTTAATCGAACCATTAGATTCGGAGCAAAATGGTTGTGACAGACGGACAGACGTACATAGATTAAAAGAAAGATACACGAGTGATCCTATAAGGGTTCCGTTTTTTCATTCGGACGTACGGAACTCTAAACAAACTATCTACATAGTTCAGTATTTACGTGTGAAAGAATGTCAAACTAGTTGGTACATATCTTGGAGGCGCCGCGGGACTTTCAGTAGTTTCAGAGCTTAAAGTCTAGAGTGCGCCCGAGCGAGTATTAACACGTTCATGTAACTTGTGCGGACGCACTTATGTAAACTTATGAACTACAAACTTGGCTTTATTACGAGGGGAAATAAACATGAGAGAAAGTTCTGATGACAGAAAAGGAGTTCTTATTAGTCATGTGTTGTAACTCTAGATTCTAAGAAAAATAAAGACGGGATATCTGACATATTTATGACATCATCGACATTCACAGTTTGGATACGTTGAATGACGCTGAAGCCTGTATTCTTTCTACTATGTTCATTTATAAGTATTAGTCCAATTTTCCCCTTACTTCTGAACATAAACCTATTTGAAAACAGAGCAAAACCTATACTATATATAAGTATTATAGACATAGTTTCTGGATTACAATGATTTGAATATCCTATTTATTACAATTAGGCTCCTTTTGTCTCTAATCTCACGTAGAACTCATGCCTAATTATATGCCAAAATTAATTTGGTCAAGATCTAGCCAGACAACTTTAGAATTAAATTCGCAGACACCTGGTGCAAGCTGGCAGCTGGTACCCACCACCACCATCTAATAACAAGAACAAATAGTTCATCTCATAGTTCCAATTCTATTAGCAAGTGTACAGAAACCTGACTCCAAGTAACGTCTTACGCAAATTTAATAGCAAACTGTCTGTTGAATTAAGGAGTATTCATATTCAAATTATTTGAAGGCATTCCAGTTAGACGTAGGTGTCCGTTACGACGTTTTAAGACGGCTAAGACCCGAGAGAATACTGTGGGGAATGTAGGCAGGTTCACCTGAGTGTTTCGTTTTGGAATTATTAAATGTATGGAGTCAAGCTTATGGGAATGTCATTCAAGGCTAATTAAAAGATTACGTTACCTGATATTTGTGTATTAGAGTAGGATTTTAGTCAGTCTTGTAACTAACATTGCTAAAAATAAATTACGAACTGTCCTAGAATCACAAATTCGAAGACATATAACATCTCTCCTTCCCTCCGGACCTCGACAACGAGCACACGTGTATCAACTCTGTACCATTTTTTATTTAACTTTAAATATAAATTTTTAACGCATAAAAATCAAAACAAAAATAGGAGTGCATAAATTCATTGAAGTTTCAAGTTTCTCACCGAGTGTTATGCTGCCATCTTCGAAACGCGTCGCCCATCCCCCTTGCGCACGAGTACTTAGCAGCCATTTGAAGACCGACGGCCCCAGCGCTCGACCCACCGGTGAAAACAAAAGGTACACGCCCCAACTTTAGTCATCGGCAAAAGCCCCGCCCGTGCAAGAGACGTCGTCGCCAGCTCTCCTTCGCTTGCTGCGCGCCTGGTACTTTTTTGTTGAAATATCATTTCCCTACCATAAGCGTTGGGTTATTAGCAGTACCATACGTCATTACGCTAATTAAACAAATCTGCACTGTTGGGCTTATAAACAAACTCGACACGTAGTGCGTTGTCGTTTTGCTTTCTTGCGCCCTGGTACTTGCAGAGTAAAGAAACATGCCAATAAACAGATCTCCACCAAATACTCCTGCCCCGGTTTCGTCACTCGCAGCGCCCTCTACGAACACTTTGCATCATAGCTCCTCTGAACCGAACATAATCATCACAAACCAGTCAACCCAGATTGAGTGTGAGTTTTCTAACGTTACTCTCCGTAACAAAAGCAAGTGTTCAGAGTCTCGGCGTGATCAGGATAGCCAACTAACAGTGTTCATGACGGAAATTAAGAGCATGTTTCTTGAGTTCAAGGAAGAACAAAATAAGAAAATTGAGCAGTTATGTGTGTCTGTCGAAGAAATAAAAATCCAAAATTCTGGCATTCAGTCTACTGTAAATTCTTTGTCCCAAGACTACGAGGACCTCAAAAATAAAATTCAACACCTAGAATCCCAGCTCCAGTCTGAACGGGAAAATAATTCCAAGTGCTTAAGAACTTTGGAAGATAGACTGGATTACCTGGAACGTGGTGCAGGATCATCCTGCCTGGAAATAAGGAATATACCCGCGGCGAAGTCTGAAACCAAGGACACCTTATTAAAAACCATTACTCAGATTGGCTCCACCCTTAACGTACCCTTCCAGCCCCTTGAAGTTAAAGATATTTTCCGCATAGGTCCGAAAAGTTCTCAAAACAGGACTATTATCGTAGATTTTACCTCAAATCTACTGAAAGAAAAAATTGTTCAAAGGTACAAGAACTTTAACAAGGGAAATAGCAAGTTATCTACTGAGCACTTGAAAATAGGTGGACCTGCACAGCCTGTGTTTCTGTCGGAAAATCTGTCACCTAAAATGTAACGCCTCTTCTTCCTACCCCGTGACTTTGCGAGCACTAATGAATTCCGGTATTGCTGGGTAAAAAATGGTAAAATATTTCTCCGTAAAAGGGATGGTGCCCAACATTTAATGATAAAAGACGTATCTGACCTGCCTACTCCGAAAAAGAAATGACTATATTGTGTTAACCTTCCTGAATTTGTTAAATATTATTATTATGTTGTCGGTTTGCTTAAATTGTTCCATGTTAGTGTATATTCTCTTGCTTGCGTCGATGTTGGCGTAAAATTGTTGTACTTTTTATTGATTTTTTATCTTATTGTTAGTACACTATTTACATATAATTTTAAACACTCATTACATCACCTACACACAGCTATTTACACCCATAACACTACATATCGCAAAGGAAGAGCTTATCTTAATCCCAACCCTTTATTTCTGATCTTGATTGCTTTCGAGTTTCGACTGTTTAGCTGTCTAATGCAATCCACTGCATCACTAAAATTGTTCCCCGAAATAATAATGTTTTTGTTACAAATGTTAATTTTTGAAATCATCCATGAATGATACGGCACGAATTATCGATGATATTGAGGAGCTTTCAGTGTCAGCGTCTTATCAATGTTCCCCTGAATAGGTCGGCTTATATCTCCATGATATGACCCACAGCCTGAAAATATTTCACGTTAATATTAGAAGTATCGGCAGCATCACAAACTTTAACAATCTTCTCATATTACTTCATCGAATAGGGACTCAATTTGACATAAGACAATGTATCTTATCTGAATGCTGGTTACATAAATGTCCCCATCTTCCTACAATACCTGGCTATGCGTCCACTTCTTCTGATTACTCTAATCAAAACGATGGCGTTGTTGTTTATACGAAAGTAGACATAAAAATTACAATTGAAAAGCCAACTCTGAATGATGCTAACTATCTTGTCATTAAATTCTCAACAGATTTAGCTGTCGTCGCTATTTATAGATCTCCATCAAATAGGAATATACAAAATTTTATAACTAGTCTAGATTCTATCCTTTACTCCTTGAATACTTTTAAATCTATTATTTTAGTTGGAGACATTAATATAAACATTGCTCCGTGCTGTTTGGATGTAAACACAGACACTTACTTAAATGCTGTTGCATCTCATGCTATGTTACCAGCTCATGTTTTCCCTACACGAAATAGTAGTTGCCTTGACCACGTGATTATCAAGTCAAATAAACCTTCTAAAACCTTAGTTCTTGATTCCTTATTCACCGACCATGCTCCGGTTATAGTTTTTGCTAATCTAAGATTAAATATCCCAAAATCACCCTCAAGATCTCGTCGTGTGGATATATCTGCCTGTGTTGAGATGCTGAAACATACCGACTTCTCCTCAGTCATGTACTGTCGTGATGCTGATATTGCAGCTTCGACTATGATTAATCTTATTTCTTCTGCAGTTGATTAAAATACTCTCGTTTCAGTTATCCCTAGCAAACAACGAATTATGAAGCCGTGGATTACACCTGGGCTTCTTAGGTGTATACGTAACCGGGACAGCTTGTTTCGTAAAACTAAAAGAGATTCTGCTAACGTTACCTTAAAAACGACTTACCTTCGGTACAGGAACTTTTGCAACAATTTATTGAAGAAACTAAAAAGGCAATACGAACAAAATGAATTCGAAAGACATCGTAAAAACCCTAGGGCTACTTGGAATCTAATTCGGTCTATCTCAAATCTCCAAAAAAATAAAAATACTGCCAGTGAGCTGCTGTCGATTACCTCACATCCATCCCAATCAGTTGACTCCATAAATGGTTACTTTGCTGGCGTAGGATCTAATCTAGCATCTAAAATATTAAGTTCCCCAAACTATGTGCTTCCCTCCGTAACCGACCCTTCCTTACTCAATGCCAGCGGCAACTCGATGGTTGTTCTGGACACCGATGACGAGGAAATTGAATGTCTCATCCTTAGACTGAAACTTAACTGTGCCGTGGGTTGGGATGGCATCCCTGCCAAACTGATTTATAGTGCAAGGCACATCCTTATCCCTGTTATTTGCCATGTTTTTAACCTTGTTTTATCAACAGGTATTTTCCCTGCAGTTTTTAAAAAAGCTGTCGTCCATGCTATCTACAAGAGCGGGGACAGAGGCAGTGTCAATAACCACAGATCCATTTCTGTATTATCTACTCTTTCTAAGCTCCTAGAAAAAAATATAAATAAACGTCTGCTGGACTACCTCAAGTCGAATAACATACTTTCTGACAACCAGTATGGTTTTAGATCCGGTAGAGATACTGAAATGCGGTTTTGGAATTACTAACTAGGTCAAGTAGCTAATAACCTAAACAATAAAGACAAGACTATAGGTATCTTTCTGGATCTCTCTAAAGCGTTTGACACCGTCTCTGTTCCCCTTTTGCTAGACAAGCTGGAAAGGATTGGTGTTAGAGGCCTACCACTTGACCTATTCAAAAGTTACCTGACAGAACGTTCACAGGTCGTCTTACTGGATGGTTACACCAGCAGGGAGGTGTCTCTAACTTACGGTGTTCCTCAAGGAAGCGTTCTTGGACCATCGTTATTCCTTGTTTACATTAACGAGCTCTGTAAACTCAGCGCAGCTAACTCTAAGGTGATCACCTACGCTGATGACACAGTCATCCTGGTTCACGGTAGGGATTGGACGGAGGCCCGTCTCCTTGCAGAATCAGCGTTGCAGAAAATTATGAAATGGTTAACTCAAAATTTGCTCACCCTCAATCTTGATAAAATAAGGTTTATCGCATTTGGTCCAAAGCAAGCATCACAACCGTCCCCAAACTACTGCTTGATAGCTCATGTGTGCGATTCTGGTCCGAATGTGACATGTACCTGTGCCAGAGTCGTGCGCACGGACTCTATTAGATATCTCGGAGTAGTAGTTGATAGCAAACTTTCATGGAGCGAGCAAGTCAATTATCTGGTTTCTAGAGTGAGAAGATTGATTTTTGTTTTTAAAAACCTTAGAAGTTCCGCAAACGTTTCTACCCTCAAAACAGTTTACTTTCCACTTGCTCACTCCGTTCTTACATATTGTATAACGGCTTGGGATGGGGCTGGGAAGTGTCTTCTCCTTCGGCTTGAGAGGGCACAGAGAGGGGTCCTTAAGGTTATGGCACACAAACCCATTCGTTTCCCGACTCACGATTTGTACTCGTTATGGAAGATACCTACTGTAAGGCAGTCTTTCATTCTATGCACAATGTTACGGAAACACTCGGAGTTGCCTTACGACCCTAACGCCACTATTGAGCGTAGACGTGGGTGTAGACCGGACAGAGTTTGTGGCATAGTGCCGGCGAAACTTGAAGTGGTCCGGCGGCAATACAATTTCTTTAGTTCGAGGCTGTACAATGGGGTAAACAGTGTACTCCATATTCATTCTCGTTCTTATAGGGATTGTAAAAAACTCACTGATGACTGGCTTCAAACCCTCACCTATGAAGACCTGGAGAGATTGGTCAAACCCTGATTTGTTCCCAATATCGACCTCTTCCTTCCGAAATAGACTCATTACACATAAATTAAGACACACTCATGCACACACACATACGCACACATACTCACACACCTATGCAAACACCCACACGCACATAATGCATTTGCTCGTACCTACATATATTCACTTTATTTTTTAACGTATTATTCTTTTTGTAATCTATCTCCTGTGTTTAGTATAAATTCTAGAACGCTATCGTCCTGTTCCTGAGGTGGGCGTTAATTCCTACGACACAGTATTTTACTAATGTAGGTATTATCGCACTAAATGTTATTGTCATACTGTGTTTTTGTTCAATAAAGAATTTATTATTATTATTATTATCTACCAAACCGTACTGGGCGCACGTTTTGGACCGCTTCCTCTCACATAGAGAGGCCTGTGTTCCAGCAGTGGGAACATTATAGGCTGATTAGAGCCAAATACATATGTAATTAATAACAAACTAGATTAATTAAAAACGCCTTCTCAACTATTTCCATAGAAAAATGGTTCAAACTAAGTTGTTATGATATTCAATTCTGAAAATACGTTCAAGAGTAAAATCTTCAAAAACATTTCAGACTGTCCACTCAATCGGAATGTCTGTAATATTAGTTCAAGCTGACATTTAATGACGTCTGCCCGTGAGAGAGCTATTGATAGTAAGAAAGGCCATTAGAACCGGCGTTTCATCGAATTTACAAAATTAATTTCATGGTATTGGCTAGGATTTGTACCCATCAATTATTACTATGACCTCTTGACTGCTGTCTAGGTCTGTAATAGCTCAATCGATAGCCATTATTGAAGAAGGTACACCAAGCTATAAATCTACATGTAATATTTAATCATAACACATAACATAACATCACGCCTGTAATCCCCGAAAGGTTATGTAGAGGTGTACACATTTCGCCAGTTATGTTTAAGGGAAAAAAAAGCATGCACAAAAAAACGGCCAAGTGCGATTCGGACTCGCACACAAAGGGTTCCGTACCACCGTACATATTTAAAAAAAAATACTTCAGTTTAAGAAAACATGTTTTTTGTGTGTAGTGTAGCTATATAAAATAAAGTTAAAAATTAAAGGGGATCCCCTTTAATTTTTTTTTCGACGTGTTTTTATTTTATTGTTATAGCGGCAATAGAAATACACAATCTGTGAAAATTTCAACTGTCTACCTATTACGGTTCATGAGATACAGCCTGCTGACAGACAGACGGACGGACAGCGGAGGCTTAGTAATAAGGTTCCGTTTGGAACACTTCGGGTACGAAATCCTAAAGATGAAGGAAAAAGGCATGCAAATGAATGCAATATTGTTTTATAATAACAGAGAAAGTAACTTTCATTAAATGAACCCTCCTTACTTTGGTAGACTTAAGTTACCAATCAATTATTCAAATACCCCCACCCTTTATCTCAGTCTTGCATTACTCTTCAAATCAAAAGCTCATTACGTATGCAAGAATAGTATCCCATTTCATCCCACATGAGATGAACTTCAAGACTTTAGCACCAAGCCAAAAACACACGTATTAATAATAAAATAATATATCCAAGTCAAATCTTCTTATCTGGAATTGAAAATCATTGGTTGCGTTGAATCCAAGTCGATCCTATGCAAGGGGAAACCGGAATCCGATTTTAACTAAATTGAGTTTTATAGATGCCTCTGTCGCAGCCGAATTGTATTTTGGTGTAATACATAACGTCTAGCCGAAATACATAAAGGCGCTTTTTTCTATTACGGCTGATTGACGTTCAGCTTGATTGTCATGTCTCTACAATACAGCTACCCACATTTGGACGTATTGCAGAATGGCTTATCTGCAGTCACAATAAGCGTTTGGTGTACCTTCTAAAGCCGAATCGGTCGCAATGGGGTGTAAGGGGGTGTAAGGGGGCACACTTAACATCTCAGTGCCCCAAGTCAACCTCACCTGCTCGTGGTACAGCCTGCTCAATAACAAATGAGGCTCTGACAACCGACAAATGGCGGTATAACCATTTTTAAATGAAACTTCGCGGCTAAATGGCGCAGACTAGTGACGGGCAGCAGCGTCACTAGTGCAAGAAGCTGTGATCTGCGATCGCCAACTCGCATGCCCAGCGTGGCGATTATTGGCAAACTCTCCAATGGCAAGCCAAAATCAACCACAGTCCCCAGTTCCCGGCCGACTTGCTATCCCTGATTTTGGCGGCGGTCACGGTAACGGTAAGGTAGGAGGTGCGAAGAATCCCCGAGTTACGAATGGCCGCCAAATCCAACTAACCTTGGCGACGTATAACGGACACACGTTACGGCTCGACGAACACCTAGTGCAGCTTGAAGAAGAGCTCGGAAAAATAAGGTGGCACATTCTGGGCTTGAGTGAAGTCCGAAGAGAGGGGGAGGACAGAAAAACCCTTGAATCGGGCCACCTTTTGTATATTCGAGAGGGAGACCAGCTATCCCAAGGCGGAGTCGGGTTCCTGGTAAACAAATCCCTTTGTGACAACGTTGTGGAAGTCTCCAGTGTCTCGTACAAGGTAGCGTACTTCGTAGTGAAGCTAACCGAGAGGTTTAGCTTCAAGGTTGTTCAGCTTGACGCACCGACCTCGGCACACTCGGATGACGAAGTAGAAGAAATGTTCGAGGGCATCTTCAAGGCCTTGCATTCCATTACTAAGGCCCACTACAATGTTCTCATGGGGGATTTTAACGCTAAAGTGGGAGTAAAGAATTGCAGTGAATTGGTAGCAGGATCCTACGGGTTTGGCAGCAGAAATCATAGGGGGCAAATGCTTGTGAACTTCCTTGAGAAGGAGGGGCTTTTTTGATGAATTCCTTCTTTAAGAAACAGCCCCAAAGGAAGTGGACGTGGCAAAGCCCCGACTCTATGACGAAAAATGAGATAAACTTCATCATAATGAATAAAAAGCATATATTCAGGGATGTCTCGGTGATCAACAGGTTTAACACCGGCAGTGATCACAGACTTATCCGAAGCTCTCTGAATATTAACTTCAAGCTCGAGCGAACTCGTTTGATGAAGTTTAGGTTCCACGCTCCGGCCAAACATGTTCTAAACTATGTTAGGATCTGAAGCGTTCCAGTCAGACCTGGAAAACCGATTTGCTGCCGTGGAAACCACAAATGACGTTGACGAGGTGCTCGACCAAAGGGTGGAAATCCTCAGGGAGGAAGGTACGCGATTTTGCAAAATGCGGCGTACAGGCAAAAAGTCCAAACTTTTGAAGGAGACTCTGGAGCTTATGACGGAATGGCGTAAAAAAACACCTATCACTTCGTCAGAACAACGGGCACTCAACAAAAATATTAGAATACTGGTTTGACGCGACCTCCGACGCTCCAATACACGTGCTATAGAGAAAGAGATTGAGCAAAACCGGGGGTCGAAATTGTTCATCCAGTCACTTGGGAGGAGCCACCTGACGAAGCTGACCAAAAACCAAAGTGAAAGTCAAAGTCAAAGTTTTTATTTATAAAACATAGGTGGCTGTAAAAACAGGTTTTGTAAATACAATATGTATAGGTACACTATGTTTTGCCGTTGACGGCGTACACATATCAAAAAAGTGTATCTAAAATTACACATATGCAGCAAAATTAAATTTAATAAAATTAATGACAAAATCTATCCACGCTAAATGATGACATAAAAGTTATATTAAAACCAGTGGGGATATCGTCGTTTCGAAGCCGGAGATGCTTTCGGAAGTCGAAAACTTCTACGGCCAATTGCACGCACCGCACGCATCTCGACCTGATTCCGAAAATGAGGATTCCAGAGCCACCGTAACCCGCTATTTCACAGAAGACCTGCTAGAAGTCAGCCAAAACGAAATCGAGGCGGCTCTTAAACTCTTAAAAATGGAAAGGCCCCTGGTGAGGACGGGATGACAACCGAGTTTCTGAAAGCGGGAGGAAGTCCTGTCTTGAAAGAGCTCCTGGAGCTCTTTAACTCTGTCCTGTTCTCTGGGAGAACCCCAGAAGGGTGGCGAAGGAGCGTGGTCGTTCTTTTCTTTCAAAAAGGTGATAAAACCCTTTTAAAGAATTCCATCCATTTCGCTTCTAAGCTAATATAAGTTGTTTTCAAGAGACGTCACGAATCGTCTAGCGCAAAGGCTCGACGAGTTTCAGCCACTGGAGCAGGCCGGGTTTCGAGGAGGATACAGCACCATGGACCACATCCACACAGTTCGGCTAATTATACAGAAGTCCGAAGAGTATAATCGGCTCCTATGTCTTGCGTTTGTGGACTATGAGAAGGCTTTTGACTCAATAGAGACCTGGTCTTTTTTGGAGTCTCTGCAGCAATGCCAAGTCGACTGGCGATACATCCAAGTGCTGAGATGTATTTATGAAAACGCGAAAATGACCGTTCAAACTCAGGACCGGCGAACTGAACATTATACCCCTGCGTCGAGGGCTGAGACAAGGGGACGTAATTTCCCCGAAATTGTTCTCTAACGCATTGAAGGATATGTTTAAGACGCTGGACTGGGAAGGACGCGACATTAACATCAACGGCGAGTACATCTGACAGTTGAGATTTGCAGATGACATCGTCATACTGGCTGAATCGCTGCACGACTTGCAGTAGATGCTGGACGGCCTAGTTGATTCTTCTGTACGCATTGGTCTTCGGATGAACTTGGACAAAACCTAGGTTATGTTCAATGAATACGTCATTCCAGGATCGATTGCTGTCAATGGCGGTGTTTTTGAGGCTGTTTGAGAATACTTTTACCTCGGGCAAACTCTGCAGTTTGGTAAGAACAACTTTGAGAGAAAGGCTAACAGAAGAATTCAGCTGGGCTGGGCAGCATTTGGGTAGCTTCGTCGAGTCTTCTCGTCGCGCATTCCGCTGAGCCTAAAGACTAAAGTCTTCAATCAGTGCGTCCTGCCTGTTATGATTTACGGAGCCGAAACATGGACACTCACGGTACGGCTGGTCTATAAATTCAAGGTCGCTCATTGAGCTATGGAACGAGCTATGTTTGGAATCTCTCTGAGGGATAGAATCCGAAACGAGGTGATCCGGCAGAGAACCAAAGTTGTCGACATAGCTCACAGAATAAGCAAGCTGAAGTGACAATGGGCCGGCCATATTAGCCGTAGAACCGATGATCGTTGGGATAGACGTATTCTTGAGGGGAGACTGCGAATCGGCAAACGTAATGTAGGACGCCCTCAAGCTAGGTGAAGCGATGATCTTAGCAGCGTGGCTGGTAGCAGCTGGATGAGAGTTGCCGATAATTGAGCTGAATGGCGAGCAATTGGAGAGGCCTATGTCCAGCAGTAGACTGCTGTAGGCTGATGATGATGATGAAGTTAGAACTATGAGCAACCAAGCGCGAGCCGGGCGGGCGAAGCGAGCGGCACCGCGGCAGCGGCCAGCGATCGCTACTTCCAAGTTGGTTGCAGTTACTTGGTTATTTAGTATTTTTAGAACTGACTTTCATAAAACTGACGCTAGTTTAATTTTACGCTGTTTTACATAACGTCTGATCGTTGACCCGCTGCATTGATAAACGCAAAACGTCGTGTTAAAGTTCAGTAATTTATGTAAAACCACTAAATGTCGTCCTTTACATAACGACGCTGTTTTGTACAACAACTAGCCGTTTTGTAAAACAGCAGATTCTGCAATCAGTCTGCGACATCTCCACCTTTCGTCGGTATGGTACCTTATGATATTGGGTCTACATTCTATGATATTGGGTTTTGTTTTTTAGTAACGCAAAGCTTCTCTCGATCTAATTTTGATATAATCATAGTAGATGACGTGATCCTAATTCTTAAAACTAAGTAGACTAAAATTCAATCTCATAAAAGATTACAGAGTTTATGTTACGTGACCGTGTTTTGGAACAGGTTGCGTAGCGACTTATTTCCAGCGACACGGGCTTTCATATTTTAAGTAAATTCTTAGTCTCTTTGAATAAATCAAGCATAGTCTTAAGTTGTCGATGGTATTTTCAAAATAATTAGGTACCTTATCATAAAATGTAAGTATCTAGTTTCCCATAAAATATTTAATTCGAAGAAGAACAAGTAACACAGTTATCACTGACATCAAGCAGCATTATTTTATTTATCAGGTCCAGTTGAAAACCAGCGCCAGGCACTAGTTGTCTGGCGTTTTTGCTGAACTGGGCCTTTTTGGCGCAGCCGTGAGGCACACTTTCCTGCTAATTTCTTACAATCGTATTCACACTTTTTTTACTTGATTTTTATTTTTATTAGCTGTGTAATTATATTGTGTGCTAAGTGTGTTAAGTCTGTACTAAATAAATGTATTTTCTTTCTTCTTTCTTTCTTTTGAAAGATAAGCCTATATTTATGAATAAAACTTACTACCCGACAACTAAATACCGGCTGGGATATATGCCTATCATTTAATCTGCACAAGATAATCCTGGCTTAATAAGCTAGCAAATAATGCAAATTACCTACAGGCCAGTATTGCTCGGCAATAACATTAATTGATTTCCATTCGATGCACCTGATGCCTCTGCGCTTAATTACTCTGTGTTTATTGTTAATAGATCTGTTATTATATAAATTGAGGGTAACTTGCTACTTGTTTCACACCTGATGATAAGAGAGTTATTATGGCAGAATAATCTTGAAATCTGTTTTACGAAGTGATGCATATACCTATCAAAGTCTCATCGACAACATAATATGGCTGCAAGGGGTAAACAAAAATCCAGAATGAAGGAAAAAGAATTCGAGTTCAGAAAGCCAGACACTTTGTCGATTCGTTAAAAGGCTTATTTAGCACCAAACTTTTCAAAAATTGTTTACCAACTTGATCATGAAAACTTTTAAGTACCTAGTTTCAAAAGTTGACGTTTCAAGCCTTCTACATTTATAATTTAAAAGGGCCATTAGCTAAGTCTCTTGTTATTAAAAATTAGATCAGGTGTATTTAGTTACAACTTAAAAGGCCAACAGTGGTTCATCAAAAATTCAGTTTTAGCTGACGTTAATGACTCTTTTGTGAGCACGTGTAGTTAACTAAGCTTAATTAAGTGAGCCTGCGCCCTAACGGCTCATTGTTGTGGCTGCCATAGCATCCTCGAATAACTACTTAATGATATATATGTATAGCTCTTATGCTGTACACACTGCCGGGTACAATGACAAATATCTATCAGACTTTTTCTGGAAATGCTTACTTAATTGAGTTTCCTATTATTGTATATTCGACTATTATTTAGGCTAGTATAACCAAGCGATATTATGGTCTAGGGCGGATTGTTGGGAAATCAGGGAATCCTAAATAATTGACTCTAGAACAAGACGGCGTGTTTCAGTTTTTAAAGATACCTACATAGATTTTCAGGTACAAT
The DNA here is from genome assembly GCA_947568875.1 of Fissipunctia ypsillon. Lineage (NCBI taxonomy): Eukaryota > Metazoa > Arthropoda > Insecta > Lepidoptera > Noctuidae > Fissipunctia > Fissipunctia ypsillon. Next base: position 5,588,386 of record OX387655.1, read on the forward strand.
ACTTCTTCTACGATTAAATAACAATTTTATGCAGGAATTATGATAAAGAAAATTGGCAATACAATCACCCAAAATGCCACAACGTATGCAAAATTCGTTCAAAACTTTTATGTATGCAAACATGTGGCTAAATTCTTAGCTGAGGGGTGAATAAAAATCGTATCGACGAAGCCAATATTAAGTTTAGTTCCAAAATCTAATTGATTTTATTGCCGGATCCCTCTGAAAATTTGCATGAGGGGAATAATATTATGTTTGCGATCGAATTCTGACAGATGGAATAACGATATCAAAATTAGGGATGTGTGAATAAAATAAATTGAAATTTAATAAGTGTCTATAAGGCTATAAGATTGTAGAATTTTATACACATACAAGTGTTCGTCGGTTTTCATAGTTGGCTAGACTGAAAAGCTGACTCTTATTTATCAGAGAGGATAAAAAAACAAGATATTTACTGTGTTTGTAGTGGGCTATAAACACAATAACTACTACACACATACTGTTGGGATATAATATATGTACATGTGTGGTTCTTCTTTTAGCAAACAGGCTATTATAAAGTACATAAAATTATTCCTTAAAAAAAAAGTTACTAAATATTTTCTCACTGTCTGAGTGTCTGGGTGCGTGAAAGACAGTAGACGTACTGCAGCGTGACCTCTGCAGATTCACCCTATTTTTCTAGTTAACCTTTTGCATGTTGTAATTACGGACACAATTAGTAAATAATTGACCCCTGTGGGGTTCAAATGACACGCAAAGACCTTAATATAACGTGGTCATCATTATTATTCTTAACTAACAACGCCCCGCGGTTTCACCCGCATAAGTCTCGATTCCGTGGGGATATCGGGATAAAAAGTAGTCTATGTGTTAATCCAGGTTATAAACTATATGTGTGCCAAATTTCATCCAAATCCGTTCAGAAGTTTTTGCGTGAAAGAGTAACAAATATCCATCCATCCATCCATCCTCACAAACTTTCGCATTTATAATATTAAGTAGGATAGTATGATTAAAAAAAAATTTCTTCATCTCTTCTTGACGTAGAGGAGGGTTGTCAATTTTTTATGGAAAAAAGTAATTGCGGAGAATTTGATAACCGAACTCGGTTAATTTGTAGGAAATTTCTATTATATTTATTTTTAGCTATTACACCAAAATTATGTTATATCAGTATATCTGATCATAAAATCAGTCTATTTACTCTGTTTCCTCAAACTAAGGAAGAAAGATGTATCCTAAAAGCATAATCTAAGTGTATCTTTGAACCTAGTCGTGTATTGCAAGGATTGCGTAGAATACGGTAATAATAATAATCTTTAAACCTGGTACGTACTTTCTCTTATTTTCTCTCTCAACGGATGCTTCAGCCTTTTATCTGGTATAATATCCTATTTTATTTGTCGTAAGTTTTGAACCAGTTAGAAGGGCGGTTTTTCTGGCACTTTCCTTTTGGGCTACGAACTATTCATCCAGCCTGTGAGCTGAAGGGAAGCTATTTCTAGCCGAATAAAAACCATCGCGCATCGAGAGCCGTTCGTAAGCCTTTTTCCACAACGCGAGGTCGGTACTTCAGTAATATTGTTTTCGGCGAGTGATGCTTCGAAGTTGCGCCAGGATTTATTTAAACTTTTCACGCTCAAAAAGATACAAAGGCGGACTTAATGCCTTAGGCATTCTCTACCAGTCAACCAAGGGTGGTGAAGAGATTAGATGGCAGGTGCTCTGTTTGAGAGGAACAATGATTAAAAAAACTATTTAAAATAAAATAACAAAATTATATCCTAACTTAACTAAAACTATTCACAAACTAAAAAATGGCGTCGAAAAATTCCTCCGCATCGCTGTCTACTGGTAATGTACCCAAGAGACTGGCGGCATTGCCTCGTTGTATGGCAATGCTTAGCCTCTGGCCAAGGTAAAAGCCGGCCCTTAGGTCACGGGAAGTGTTAACTAGCCGTTTGGAGATTTCGTTAAACAAACCATGAGCGCTCGGACCCCACGGCGCGAGGGTTTATTTGTTATTTTATTTATTCATTAGGTATAAGTTGTTATTTATGTACATTCCATTTTAATTCTGAATTACCCTTTAAAATATAATATCAAAATGAATTATGTATAAATAGAATAGGTACACAAGTACATAATTAGGTTATAAACTTATAATACACGTACATACATATTTACTATAATATACATATACCTGTCGGAAATACGTTAGTCGTCGTTTGCCTAATCAGTACGCCAGCGCCACCAAGGGGCGCTCGACGTGGCTGTCGAGCAGTGAACACGTTTAGAAACTGTCGCGCTTTCCGTAAAGTTGTGTCGTGAACCTACAGTGTGTGAATTGCTAGTGTGATTAATTTGTACGTAAATTATAATTTGATTTGAACTGCAAACGGTTTTTCTATTGCGTTATAGCCAACACTACCCCTAGCACGCCCACAGTAGTTAAAATACGGCTGACGATAACTAGAGAGATCTACCTTCTCCGTCATACCTATATTATATATATGTATATCTACATATTTACAAATTCAAGAGAGGTTTTGAGATGACTCTACGCTATTTATTTTGAAAATAACTCTGCAATTTCCGCTTAAATGTATACCGATTGGTGACCGTCCTGCTATCGAGAGGTAGCGTATTCTAAAGAATAATGGACTGAATATGAAAGGAAGAATGAACAAAGTCAGAAGTATGAGAAGGATAGAGCAGAAGATTGTCAGAAGAACGCAGATTCTTAGCATGCGAAGAACATAGATATTGGAAGTGAGACACAAGATAAAAAGGAGGAGTGGGAGAGTTGAGAAGGGAGAAAAGCATGGTCAATGCGCGCAAACTTCTTCTCTGGCGAATGGACATCCATTTGAGCTTAGACCACATCGACACATGATCGTTCGACACATGATCATATTTCCTGAGGTTGAATATGAACCGGATGCAATTCTTAAGCAGTCTGTCGAGTTTATCCAGCAAAACCGCATTCAAGTCAATGTAGCACACGTCACCCGGATCGATGTAATATCTGATCAATTTATTATTATTGCCCTAAAATTGTAATTGATTTTTTACACTAAGACTGTTTCCGCTGCTGGATTACTTAGGTTCATCTTTATAAAAATATTCCTTAGAAAGTTTACGTGAATTTGGGGGCGCGAACTTTAAAAGCGATTGCAATCGGTTCTATAGGTCGTAAACTAAATCCGTGACTAAGAATTTTCCATCAGAAAGGTCTAAGTTTTCTCGTGCTTAAAATGCCATTTAAAATAAACTGCCTGCTCTGCATTTTTTTAGAATACCTTTTTATATTTTATAATTTTTTTGTGTGATTTTTATTATAATAAATTGTACGTGTTGAATTGGTGGAAGTTTTAATTTCTTATTTCTCTACAGTACGTACGTGTGATGGTAAAAACGTTGTAAAACCTCCACGCCCGTGTGTACACACAGTACTTGTTTTACTGTTATTAAATTTTCGCGATAACGTTGTCGGCTCGCTGGCCTATTAAAGAAGAATTGTTGGCAGTCGGGTGAATTTATTTCCAGGTGTTTATAGACTAAGGATCCCTGAAGATTGCTTTTAATTAAATTTGAATGTAGGCCTATTGTTCAGTGGCTGGATATAAGGCAGGTTTTTAGTTGAGTTTTGTGGGAAGACTCGGGTCGTAAGTAATACATAAGAGTTTGTTCGTGTGTTTTCTCTTTGTGCAAGTAGGTGAATGTGTGCGTTTCGTGGTTTTCTGTTAGGTAGTAGTTGGTTAGTCAAGTGGTACTAACGGGGAGTTATGGTTAAAGGTGTAAAGTTAATTACTGGATTATTTATGCTGTTACTTTGGAAATATATGAACCTACAAATATACATAATGTAGTCGTACGTATGTAACGTAATACACTGCACATTTTGGAATAAAGATTAAGTTCAGTCTAGTGGTCGCAAGCGCTACTGCTAAGTATGAGGTCCTGGGTTCGATTCCCAGGTCGGGCAAAGTGTTATTGGGTTTTTCTATCTGGAATTTCTCAGTAACAGCCCGGAGTCTAGATTTGTGCCCGGTAAATGGCAATAGGCTCGCCTCCATTACATGGGACATAAATATAACTGGCGAAATGTGGGTGTACTATAGGTACACCTCTGCCTAACCCTTCGGGGAAACAAGGCGTGATGTTATGTTATGATTAAGTTCACATGTCTAAAATTGACCATAAGCTCAAAATAAAAGTCATTTGTTCGTATTCAACTTTATTGTTTCTTAAATACCTAATTAGGAGCTATTTTCATAAAACAAAAACAGTTTCAGTAACGAGAGATCGCTAAGTTAAGAATAATTGTGGCTTTATTCAGCTCTGTTTATTATTCAATCTAGCAACACAGCCCTGGGAATTGAGTATTCTACAAACTAGGGTGAGGAATAAATTCTAGATAAAATTTGGCTAGACACTGCGACAGGTGAACGCGATTTTAGATTCGACGTGCACTCGAGGGAATTTGTGAGATTGTGATATTTGTAGTGAATATAGAAAGCATTGTTTTGCAGATTTATACTTGCTAGGATATACCTAAGTAAATATTTGTACAGTTTAAGATTCAACAGTTAGATTGAGTAACTATATCAATGGAAATGCCGACTTCGAAGTTGTCATTTCTGCTTACCTTCACGAAAAATGAACGTTATGATATCTCATTTGTTATGTATTTTAAATTTAACTATCAATTTAATTCAAAATACCCCACCTATCATACAAAGTTATATCTGCCAGTATTCTGTAGGTACACATAAACCACTTGTCAAGTACAAATGGCAACCAATCAAATGAATAACCAAGCGATGTTATTGCATTTCATTTAGCTAAAGCTGAAACGTAACATCTGAGCCAGTTATATTACCACTTAACATAAACAACAAATGTTATATTAATCTCAGTTGTTTTCATAAGTATTCAAGAATATGAAGGAGTTGTTTGAAAGCATTTCGGCTTGATGGGTTTCGTTTGAGATTTTCGAGAATCATTCATTTAATTGTTTCTGAATTTGTCTGTCTTTGTTTGAAGAAGTATTTTATTGTGATGAGTACCGTCGCTTGTAATTTATTGCAAAGAGAGCAAAAAGCCCTACACACAAGAAAGAAAGAAAGAAAATACGTTTATTTGCGGTAAATATGACGCAAAAAAAAGAACACACACACAAAAAGAAATAAGTTGGGGGGAAATATGCGTCATATCCACGCAAAACGGCCATCGCTCAGCATAATGCTGCAAGCCTATGCGAGACAGAGCCCCAGCGCTAGTTTTCAGCGACAGCCGGCGTTGACGTGATGACGTCAGCCGATGCAGCACATTGAAAAGAGTCTCGAGATTAAGCAAGTTTTTGCTAGTTACTGAAAATCTGGTTTTTTAATTAAATTTTTTTAACTCCTCCCACTCTTAGTAAATTTCGTCATTTGAAAATATTTACATTACTTACTTTATGATGTCATAGAGCAGTGGCGGCCCAATGATAACAGCCGCGACTTACGAGTTTTAGATCGTAGATATTCGAACCCAGGCAGGCGCTTTACTTTGTGTAAATTATTTCATCACTACTGCTCTCAAAACGGTGAAGGAAAACATCGTGAGGAAACCGGCATGTCCTATGTAGAACTAAAAATTCGGAGAAATGTGACATCTACCAACCCGCACCGAGCCCGCGTGGATTACGGCTCACTCCCTCTCGTAGAGAGGAGGCCTGTGTCCCAGCCTGGGAACATTATAGGCGGATTATGATATTACTTACAGCAAACCTAATTTTCTGTAAGTTGTATGTTTCAAATCATAATTTTGCTATTTACGAGAACCATTCCGTAAGTAATAAAGCAATCAATTATGCTTCGTTATCATAATATTTCACACTTAACATACCAATATCACTGGCACATAGTCCACAATTCAAATATTGGGTTTGATTTTACATTCGCAAAATAGTCTGTAGTTAATAAATATTATTGATATCAAATATTATTATATTATAAATATTATTGGAATAGACGTAGGTATTTCGTGTGATATTGGGTGATGAAGAATTTCTAATTTTAAACAAAATGTCCCTTTGGAAAACAAAATGGTTTAGCATATTTTTTTTTGTGGGCGATACTAAACAGCACCATAACCTACAAGCATTAATTAAAAGGTTGACAACTTACTAGGAGGTTTCACTTTCACAGCCAGAACCCTGCTACTAAGACTATGATTTTATTTTATATCAGCCTCACTTTTACTTTAGGTGGGCACCTATCTGATGTCTAAGACCAAAAAGAAAGACATGAGCATAGTGCTATAAAAAGCATAATATTCTGAAAAACGTAATGTTTGAGGATGTAGTACTATTGGCACAGTATAAATTGCTGAAGCGGCTAGCTTCGCCCGTAGGTATGCAGAACTTGCACTTCAAGATAAGCGGCTTACTCTGTGATTATAGTTACTAGGTCAACAATATTAACATATTAATGTTCAACCCACTTTGAACCCTGGTTACCCCCGGGAGGGAAAATGCGTGAAACACAATGTTGGTTTTGCATAAGGGTGTGTCCACATTGATGGAGATGCGTCGAATGCCCTCGCAGATACCTGTATCGCAGATTTCTTCGATGTCGGTTTGGCTACATCAATGATGAAATTCGTACTCCAGACAAGATCTAAAAAACGGGTAATCTCCTATTTTATCGGTCAATTATTTGGAGAGGACCAGTCTGTATTTTGGTCCCTGCGTGGAAAACGTAATGCGTTTTTATCCAGGGAAAAGCTACTTATAAATATGATATAGCTCTTATTTCAAAGTTGTAATCGTAATTTCACGAAAAAATCGCTGTTGAATATTGCTAATCGTATACTTGGTAACCTTATATTGATTCGTGACTGTACATAGTTAGAGCCCGGTGACCTAATACCGAATTATATGCATCAGGCTGCTTATAACGGACCTTGTTTGTTTTTGTTTTTTTTTTTGCTGTCGGGTCTTTTGATTTTGTTTATCTGTTTTTTCCTACATTCTATTTTTGGAATCGATTAACGATTCGTATCTTCATTGAAGAGTTAAAAGATAAAACATAATAATGTAACTAATACTGTATTGTTCGTTTGGCACAATATTTTTATTATAAATTAAATTTCCTGTTAGGTACACATTACTTATCTATTGTTATACTTCACTCGGGAGTATTCCCCGTAGGATAACAAGGCAGAGTTGTACCTTCCTGTAGTACATTCACATTAAGTCAGTAATGTTTAAATGTCATGTAATAGGGGGCGAGCCGGGCACAAATCCAAATTCCTGGCCAGTCTACTGATAAATTAAACCCGATAAAATTTTGCCCAACCTGGGAATCGAACCCAGGATCTCATACTCAGCACTTGCGCTAGCGACTGCTAGACAACCGCAACGAGGCGGTGTAAATTTTTTATTTTTAAGCATATTTCTTACAATTATTTCTGATGTCTTCATAATTTTAATGCTAAATATGTATATACTTTATGAAGGATGCCTATAGACGAGTCTATATCAACTAAAATGTATCATTTAAGATTTTAAAATATGTTCTTACCTAGGTTGACAAATAAATATTGATTGATTATGTTCTGTGGTTTTAAAACCGCCTTCAAATCCATAAAGTAGTTTTGCAAATAGGTACACAGACGGACAAACAGCCGGGCTGACTTAATTTTATACCATTTAGAGATCTTATCTGAATCCATTATGTTAAGATACGTATTCGATTAAAATAAAGTAAAATTTCCCTACAGCGGGACGATACAGGTTAGTAAGATTAGATTGGATCAAATATAAATGAAAGAAATGTTGTATCTGTGGCACTGCAGCACTGTTACTTGGAGCTAAACGAAATGATTCGCAAAGTTTTTATATTATTTATATTGGTGACCCACGCAGTCAGTGACTCATGTGTGAGGTACACGTTTGAAGAAAATTTTAATGAATGGTTGATAAATGACTGGGGGGGGCCTTGTGTCTCCATGCCATTTTGGATTATTGGCAAGTACAGTAATTTGGACCTGACTGGTCAAAATGAACGCAGCACCTCATTTATAAGGCCTCTACCAGAATTGAGTTGTGTGTCATCATTTATTTTTTCTATGAGCGTCGGTGGAACGATAAAAGTAAACATTTATATGGAAGCAACGGATCGCGATGACCAAATCATTGTTTTGGGTTACCTGTTAGACAGCTATGGTGACAGGGTAACAGGAATGACTTCAATGTCACCCATGGCTCCAAACTACGTGAGCGGATGGCACACGCTGACGATGACATTAGTCGGACCAGATACTTATGATGGCTACGTAAGTATTAATATTGTTTTACGTATCCCTTCAACTGTCATGATATGAGACACAATTTAATTTCTATTGTTAACGGCCTCTAGGAGACCGATCAACAGCGGATAGGTAGTTGTTTATCATGTCAGAATATTAGTCTATGGAATATAGCGACTGCTACACGGTCGCCAACCGCGTCCCGACAAAGGTGACCTTGGTGGTTTACAAGCGTTTAGATGGTGGTTTACGACCAAACATTGAAACAACTCTGCCGGTTCCGGTGCTGGTGCTCACCAAGGTCACTTCTGTCAGGGACGCGGTTAGCGACCGTATAGCAGGCGCATATTTGCTGATAATATAAATGTCGCCTCGCGCCTGTCGGTAAATTCCAAAGTTTTGTTGCTACTGACTCCTATACACACAGTACCTAAGTTCTATTAATTATAACCTGTTTATTTTCTCTTAACATTTACTTCAAAAAAAATGCTTAGGGCATGTTCACATTTTAGACGAACAGTTCGCCAAATTACTTGAATACGATGCGTTTACATATTCGAATAATAACACTACTAAGTAACGGTTTGCTTCCTCGAGCCTCGACTAGGATCCCACAACCACCAACAACCTCACTTTCTTTGTTTCAGATATCCATCATGGGCATGGCGTCTCTAAATTCCATTGTTTTAGTCGATTCCTTCCATTACATACCGCCTGGTGTGGATGAAAGTTCATGCAGACTCTATGAAGATGACCCCATAGCCAACCATCCCAGAGCAAAGCACGCCAGAGCCAAACATTTCAGAGCTTAATAATTCAAGACTTTTGCGACAATGTCATTGTATAAAATAGCTGCAATTTTTCTTAATACATTTTAATTTTTAATGCTGAAAGTTGTTGTGAATTCCTGAATTGCATGACGTAAGTCACAACACCCCATCACTACCACCACCATCATCATCTGCCTAGCCTTTTCCCAACTATGTTAGGGTCGGCTTCCAGTCTGACCAGATGCAGCAGAATACCAACCAGTATTTACATGGAGCGACTGCCTGTTTGACCTCCACAACCCAGATACTGGGTAATACGATGCCCCTTGGTAAGACTGGTTATCAGAATAGTAAGTCAAGTGTTGGTCAAGTGTTATATAAAGGGTTTTCCAATAGGGACGGGTCGATGTGGACAGTCTGTGGCAGCCATACTATTTTGGTGGGATCTGTAAAATCTGTTGTATATTATGTAGTCAGTGATGCCAAATCACCATGGCAAGTTACACGGTTGAGCAGCATGTGCAAATGATAAAACTTTATTATCAAAATGAGTGTTCGTTAGTGCAAACGTTGCGCGCATTGCGCCCATTTTACGGCAGACGCGGTGGCCCTTCAAAGTCCACTCTCCAACGATTGGTGACTAAATTTGAGACGACCGGTTCGGTAAACAAGCAACCAACACCTTTGCGTCAAAGGAACGCCAGATCGGCCGAGAACATCGCCGCTGTACGTGAGAGTGTTCAGGAGACTCCAAGGCAGTCGATTTCTCGCCGTGCTCAAGAACTCGGCCTTTCGCAGACCTCAACTTGGAGAATTTTGCGTCGGGACTTGGGTCTGCATCCGTACAAGATCCAACTGACCCAAGAGCTCAAAGTTAATGACCATAGACAACGCCGTGTGTTCGCTGAATGGGCATCGGAACGCTTGGAAGAGGACCCCGATTTTGGCCGAAAAATAATGTTTAGCGACGAGACACATTTTTGGATGAATGGTTTTGTTAATAAGCAAAATTGCCGTATATGGGATGACCACAACCCACATGAGGTTCACCAGGTGGCAATGCATCCACAAAAAGTTACTGTTTGGTGCGGATTTTGGTGTGGCGGCGTCATTGGTCCGTACTTCTTCGAAAACGACGTTGGCGAGGCCATCACCGTCAACGGTGAGCGCTACAGATCAATGATAAACAATTTCTTTTGGCTTGAATTGAACAATATGGACGTGAACGACATGTGGTTCCAGCAAGATGGCGCTACTTGCCACACAGCGAACGACACAATCGACATTCTGCATGAACGGTTTGAGGGTAGAGTTATCTCTCGCAGAGGTGACGTGAATTGGCCACCAAGATCGTGTGATTTGACTCCGCTAGACTTTTTCTTGTGGTGTTTTCTGAAGTGCAGGTCTATGCCAATAAACCACATTCGACCGTTGCCCTGAAAGCCAACATAACGCAGACCATCGCTCGGATTCAGCCGGATCTATGCAGCAGAGTCATTAAAAATTGGACCTCTCGGATTCGTGCCACCATACGAAGCCGCGGCGGACATTTGAATGATGTCATATTCCATCCATAATGGCATAAATGGGCCTTTTAAATAAAAAATAAATTTCGTTAATATCTCACACACATCTTGTTTTATTCAATTTTAACATCGACCCGTCCTTGTTGAAAGACCCTTTATAAAGTATTGCTCAAATGAATTAACATGACAGAAACTGCATTTTTTTTACAAAACAAAAATGGTTTCCACGTAGGTAATTATTTTTATAAATGTAACGATAAATTCTCCGAACGTTCATCGAAATCAATTCCACAAATCCCAGGATGCCTATAGTAAAGCGGTTGTTTAAATTAATTGCGTTAATTACAACCCGAATATTTATTAAAAAACAATTAATTAAACGATTCATGAACATACACTGTAATTAATAAAGCTTTACTTTTTTAATTTTAAGTACAACATTCTATTATTAATTCGGCATTTCAGCATGTAGGTATAAATTACGAATAGGTACAGTCAACCGTAACACTTGCACAACGAAATCTACCCTTACTGCTACGACATAATGGTGCTATGGTATGTCAAATTGTTATCACTGACGTGCGGTTGTCTGTACCTGATGCTGAACTTAGAACTCAATGGCACATTTTCAGTGGCTGTGAAGGATTACCACAATCCCCACGCTTGGCATAGGTGACGTCATGGTATCGATGAATATTGTTACTGTCGCAAAGAAGTTTGTTACACATTTGTCTTGATCGTCATCATCATCTAGATGCCTTATGCAATCTATCTATTTTGTATATATCACAGAATTCATTTATCTGCTATTGCTACTTGTACTATTACGTATTCTGTGTCATTGCTTCATTTTTAAACCCCCGACGGAAACAGAGGGATGTTATAATTTTATCTGTGTATCTGACTAAACTACCTGGCAAATACTCGTAATAAATAATAAAACAGGTAGGAAAAACAGCGTAATACTGAAATTTATTTAGAGACAGCAAATGGCCCAACCAAATCAGATTTAGAAATAGCTCAGAAATTTGAAAACTTTTTTGATAGTATTCCTCTTAAAACTACTGAAGCTTTAAATTCCTCACCCGCGCTTTCTGATGCCCTACTTAGACAGAACGTAAAGGCATGCCTTTTGGAGTTTAAGTTGCAACATGCAAACCTCCAGGCTGTTATTTATGCTTTTAAAGATCTTAAAATTAAATCAACTATAGATCTCTGGGGAATGTCTGTAGAATTCTGTAGATCTATCATCGAAACCATTGCGTCCAAGGAGTCTTTCCGGATCTCATGAAACACAGTAAAGTAGTTCCTTTGTTCAAATTAGGGGATAGTAAAGAACCCAACAATTATAGGCTTGTGTCGATTCTGCCAGTTCTCAGTACGGTGTTTGAAAAGTTGACGCTCAATCAAATGTTACGTCACTTTAATAAAAATTCCGTCTTTCATGAACATCAGTACGGTTTCACCAAAGGGCGTTGTACCACTGTCACCCTAATAAAGAATATTTTTAACGCCTGGGAGGAAGCACAAGATTCCATTGGAATCTTTTGCGACCTCTCTAAGGCGTTCGATTGCGTAAACCATGAGATATTTCTGCATTTCTGCTGAGATTAGGAATACAGCTCTTGATTTAATAAGATCATACCTGAAAGATAGAAAGGTTAAAGTTCAAGTAAATGGCGTAAACTCATTAGGGTCTGAAATGGATATGGGCATTCCTCAAGGTTCGATTTTGGGTCCATTCCTCTTTTTAGTTTACGTTAATTATTTACCCCTATTACTTCAAAATCAACCAGAGATGGTGTTCTTTGCCGGTGACACATAATTGATCTTTAAAATAAACCGACAGTCACCAAAACTTGACGACGTGAATAACTCTATTTTTCAGGTCCAAGATTGGTTTACGGTAAATAATTTGGTACTAAATGAAAAACAAAACCAAATGCATTAGATTTAAATTACCTAATGTTAGAAGTAGCGAATGTGACATCATATTGAATGGATAAAAACTGATATTTATTAATCAAACAGATTTCCTAGGAACCATGCTAGATGAGAAATTACAATGGGGACCTCATATAACATCTCTTGCGGGGCGGCTAAGCTCGGCCGCTTATACTGTTAGAAAGATAAGACAATTAACAGATGTAGAAACCGCGCGATTGGTCTATTTTAGCTACTTCCACAGCATTATGTCGTATGGCATTTTACTGTGGGGTCGGGCTGCTGACATTGAATCCATCTTTATTTTGCAAAAAAGAGCCGCCTTAGCCATTTATAATCTACTTCGCCGCGAATCTCTCAGGGAACTATTTAAAAGGATTATTATTATGACTGTACCTTGCCAATTCATTTATGAAAATATTATGTATGTAAGGAAAAATCTACAATCTTTTTAATAAAATAAGTGACAGACATAATTTGAATACAAGAATAAAGATAAAATAGATCAACCATTTTCAGATTATTTAAAGTACATACATCTTTTATGGGGTACTGTGATAAATATTACAATAAAATATCTTGTGATATATTGCAATTAAATGAAAGAAAATTTAAAACTCCTAATAGAAGTACACTTTGTAAAAAAGCATATTACAAATTAGATGATTATATCCAAGATAAGGATGCTTGGAAACATGCTGGTCCTGCTCCATACGACAATCTAGAGTCGAGACAAAATCAAACTGGTTGCTAATTAAATTGTATTATAATTGTATTGTTTTTTTATGTTTTATGACACCGATTTTACATTCTGTGATTACTTTGGCTCACACACTGACTTATTACTTGTTAAAATTTTAGGAAAATCGTACACTTTTGCAATGCTTCTGAATATGTGAGCACCGTATATCTAACACATATTTATCTGTCATTTGACATGAAAATAAAATACCTATTGATGTTCTTGGCATAAATTTTGCATACTGACACTAGTATTGTATATTGACATCAGTATTTTACATTGACATAGTCTTATTATTTGTTTTTAGCCTCTCTCTTGAAATTACTGTATTGACATTTTATTTTTTTAAATCTTTTTACTTGACTTTTGATTTTTTTGCTATTTATTATTAATTAATTTGTATTAAGAAAATTATGATTCTTTATAATTGTTTTTATTGTCCAGGTTTATTTTATTTTTATTTTTTTATTTCATTTCCTATACATATTATTTAAATTTTTAAATATTTTTATAAAAACAAAAAAAAACATTTAAAAATATAAAAATAGTGGCCCATCGGCATCAGGAACAGGGTCCAAGGTGCCGGTGGTCAGGGCTCTAGAGAGAGGAACTTCCTCACTATGCGTGCCGTGCCCAGGAGTACTGCTTTCTGGATCAAGCCCTTGACCCAGCCGCGCAATGAGAGCCTCCTGAGGTGTTGGTCGAGGCTCTCCGCTATTAGGCCATTAACCGTAACGATTATCGGTACAATGATTGCAGAGTCCACGTCCCACATGTCGACAACCTCGTGTGCTAAGTCAAGATACTTGATTTTTTTATCTTTCTCAGCTTTCACGAGATTCTCGTCATGAGGGACAGCGATATCAACAATCATTGCACGGCGCTCTCGTCGATCTATCACCACAATATCAGGCTTATTGGCTACAATAGTCCTGTCAGTGATGATAGTTCGATTCCAGTACAATGTAGCATGACCATTCTCGAGAACTGGGTCGGGCACATACCTGTAGTATGGTACTTCGAGCTCCACAAGGTTGTACTGCAAGGCAAGTTGCTGGTGGATAATCCTAGCCCCTAGATTGTGTCTGTGCAAGTACTCACCGTTAGCAAGGCGAGAACAACCGGAAATAATATGTCGGATTGATTCACCGGGGCGGTGGCATGCCCGACAGATGTCAACCGTACCGTCCTTGACAATATATTTCCGGTAATTATTCGTCATGATAACTTCATCCATAATCGCACAGACAAAACCTTCCATTTCCCCGAAGAGGTCACCGAAAAGTAGCCAGGATACAGACGCCAAAAAGTCTACATCAGGCCCATGGAGGGCCCGGAAAAAGCGTCCGTGAAGCTCTTTGCCTTGCCATACTTCCTTACGATCTTTAGTATCAAGTACTGCAGGTTTGCGCCAGTTCTCTTTCGCCAAGGAGAGTGGGGTGAGGCCCTTGTCCACCGCGAGCACATCTCGATGCATCCCCACGTCGGCTTCTAGGAAATATTCCCTGAGACTGCATATCTCGCGGTTGTGGACACACTTTCGCGGGATATACAGTCTCATCACCGATGACCGTGGGTGATGCATTCGATATGCAGTCAGCAGCGTACGGACCCTCCTATCCAGGGCGTTGAGTTCGGTCTGAGTCCATTTGAGTATGCCGAAAGAGTACATCAAAACTGGCATGACCCAACCGTTGCAGGCACGCACCTTGTTTCCGCCTGATAGAAGACTATTAAATACTTTGTACAGGCGGCCAAAGAAGCGCTCCTTCAACGATTGCTTCATGTCAGTAACATTGATGCCCAACGCTTCCGACATACCCAAATACTTGTAGGTTTTCGGTTGATGAGAGGGATCTAAGGTGTATGGGATCCGAGAGTTGGGTACCCACGGATTCCATAATCTCCCCTCGCTTTACATGCATGACTGCACATTTGTCCACACCAAATTCCATCCTGATGGCGCTACTGAAGGTTTCTGTTATCTTCAGCAGCTCCATCAGTCGCAAATTGGTGGGGGCAAAGAGTTTCAAGTCATCCATATAAAGGAGGTGAGATATCACCTGACCACCTCTTCTCAACCTATAGCCTACACCTGAATCCTCCAGCAGTGTGCTTAGAGGATTCAAAGCTAAGCAAAACCAAAGTGGACTCAAACTATCGCTCTGAAATATTCCCCGCTCAATCCTGATCGGTTCATTGGTTCCCCGGATCTGTCGACATCCTGGATGGAGAAGGACCGTCCTCCACTGCCCCATACATGACATCAAGAAGGTGCGTAGAGTTGCGTCTATTTTGTACAACTCCAGCACCTTAATGAGCCATGTATGTGGCACCGAGTCATAGGCCTTCTTATAATCTATCCAACATGTCGACAGATCCTTCCGGAATCTACGAACCTGTTGGCTTATGGTCATATCTATAAGGAGCAGCTCTTTAGTACCGCGAGACCCGTTCCTACACCCATTCTAAGACACAGACATAATTGAGCCACTATCGATGTGGTGTGCAATTTTTGCTCTAAGAATGGACGTAAGAACTTTTTATAGACCGTCGGTAAACATGTAATTGGTCTATAGTTTTTAGGTTCCGCAGTACCACCCGATTTATGGAGCAGGTGGGTAACTCCTGTCGTAAAAAACAGTGGCAGCGACCCAGTCTCTACAGATGACTGGAATTGCGAGTGTGACCTTTGTCGCCATTTAATCCAGAAATTGTGCAGTCCGTCCAGTCCTGGAGATTTCCAGTTAGGTAACGGGCGGACTGCACGGGCTACGTCCAGAGGGATAATTGTAACAGGCTCCATGTCTGGTATTGAATCACGCGCCTGCTCAACAACACGCATCCAATCACTTTCAGTGTGACTGACGGGCACTGACCAAATGCTGCGCCAAAAAGCACTCATGGCCTCATTATCCGGTAGACGCACGTCAGTCACACCTTGAGTAGGAATGCGCCGCTCCCATGCTCTGTATGCCCACCTTTCATCACTCTGGAACATGCGGTTCTGAGTGTACCGATCCACTCTTCGCCTGTACCGGCGAATACGGTTTGCCCATGCATAAACTTTCTGCTTCAGGAAGTCGATGCGCTCTGTGACACGGGACACATATTCAGGGGGACTAATACTAGTTCCCGAGAACGCCCGTCTCACAAAGCGCATCACCCTTAGGCGTGTATTGCCCTCCCTGAAGCCGGTGAACTTCCCGATGAGTACCCTGGCCTCATTAATACGACGCTCAATCCTGCACTGCCAGGCTGGTGCGACGGGTTTCGGTCGTACAGCTCGGTCAGTGTTTGGAAATTTGACACGAGCTATACGACATGCCGCAACAGCCGTGCAATACAAGATTGAGTTTGTATCGCAAAGATCTGCGCTGCTTTCAATAAAATTTGGTAACAGCGCATTCAGGGCACACACCAGTGCTCTGTTTTTTTTTTCATGGGCAAACGTGGTAGCCGTGGTCTAAGGTCAGGTGACGTGAATCGGTACTCACGGATCGCATCCTCCAGAGCACTCCTTAATTCCACATTACACAGGTTATCTGCAGATATAGCTCTGGCGTCCTCCTCCTCATCATGCTGGTTTGTCCGCAGTGGAACTTCCACAGGCGCTTGCATAACATTCTGGGATGGGGGAGAGTTACTAACAGAGCTACTCTGCATTTCCGAGCGCAGCCGATCAAGTGTAGCGTTATCCAATCTATGGTTGTGTTGAATGACGCGCACCTGATCCGACAATCGTTGGGCCGAGACGTTGACGGCAGGTTCAAGCACCTGAAAAAGAGAGAGCATCCGTCCACGGTATGCTGTAAGGTTAATTCCTCCCTCTGTAGCCCTATAAACATTTTCATTAATGGACTGAGTCCATCGCATGCGCGACACATTTCCACCGGCAGCGGGGATCCTGTTCGGGGCCTGTTGGCCTCGAGGTCCCAAGCCCGCTGGTGGCCGTCCTCTTCCTCGCCGTCGTGGTGGTGTTGGTGACGACAGTGGGGAGAAAAACTCGTCGCTCGAGCTCGACGCAGCTGCAGCACCCGGTGACACGGCGCTCACGATTGTGGCGCGTACCGGTGGCTGTGAGGCGGAGCTGAGCGACGAGTCCGGAGATGGTGGGTGTGTCTTCGTTTCCAATCTTGCCCGGCTTCGAGTCAGCATTTATTGTTAGTAAAGTTCTCTCCTTGTCATCATAGTAGTTTCTTCTTGCATCCTAGTACACTGTTGGATTGTTTGGATGCCACTTTTGGAGTCATCATAGATAAATAATGTACAAACTATAAATTATGATGGCATTGTTGTTTTAAAATGAGAAAAAATACTAGAAAAAATATGGAGAGAAAAAAATTCTGACCGTCAGTTTTGACAGTCGGGCCACAGATTATTTTATTTTATTATTGAGAATTGTTATTGATTACTTCTTTATTGTAAACATTTGTACGCGCTCTGGCATAACTTAGCGCACTCTTTATTGTCTTTAAATACCATTATTATTATACATATATTAAACAAATGAATAAATGACTTATGACTTAACCAAAAACTTCAAAACTGATTCTAAAATACCCAAAACACACTAAACCCCATGAAATTAAACTTGCCCCCATAAATCTGAAAACCGATACATGTTCAGTAAAACTGTGGCATAACGCCCGATCTAGGAGACACGTAGAAAACTTGCACCCAAGTATGGTAATAAAACAGCCTTGTCTCTAATATTGCCCATTACTTGCCAGCGCTTAATTTATGCCGTTGCTAAGTCATAAGGTAGGACAAGGCAGGGGACGGATGTTGAGTTACTGGATGCGGCAAGTAATGACAGCTCAATTTATGTTGTCATCAATCAAGTATGGTTCGCAGACGTGCTTAGACGTACGTGGAATTGAAGGCTGTCTGAATTGCTCGTGCTTGGTTTATGTACTCATAGGCAGGCATTTTGTTATGATGAATATTCGGTTTCGGTTTAAAGAAACTTTATTCCCAATAAAGACATAAGTCACTTACTTGAGAACAATACTAAAAATATAGATTACAATATGTTCGTCATCAGTATTACAGTTTAATAGTTACCCATCCAATGCATTCATTTCTCCAGAAGTGATCGATCGGCAATTATGTGCTGGCTAAGTTGAGTTTTGAATGCATTGTAAGAGTGTTGGGTTTAAAAAAAACTGAATTCTCACGACTTTAAAGTAACAAAGAGTTAGCGGAAGGCATAAAGATTTTCAACTTAAGGGCGAATTCGACCAAACTTTTGTACCTAGAATAAGTCTAATCCAGTGAATATTTTTTAAATTATTGACAGATTTTCCATACAAAAACTGTCACACGTTAATTTTATTCGGAGGATAAAAGATATTTGACTTTGGTTAAATCAGCCCTCAAAAATAAAAAGCGGGTATTTATACTTCGAGTTTTTTGATAATATAATGTACTCACAAAGTGTTGAATACTTATTTCCATAATTTCAAGCGAGTTTCCTTACAAACAGGTATATCATGACATCACGTTTCCATTGACATAATATTATAATAATGCCCAAAAAAAACACAGTCACGTGATTGAAGCCGCAGGCACTGGTAGTGTGCTCACTAAACCGCCCTGTACAGTACAATAATTTTAAAATAACCCGTCTTAAAGCCTGTGGGTAGAGAAGTCACCTTCTTATATTGAAAACGTCTCCTACTCTCCTTCCTCTTGTCTCGAATTTCATGTCAACTCATATTATTATGATATTTTGTTAAGATTTGATCAACCAATCTTAATAGCAAGGAGGGATTCAAACTGATTCAGCTTTTAACAGAAGATTCTACACGAAAGAAACCGTGTTTAGAATAAATAAACTGGCAATCTCTTCTAGTCTTTCAGCATCGTTGCTCCAAGACTTGCCAACGAGAAGGGAAACTTGACGATTTATTATCATACTGCTTTCTAAAAGTTTTATCTTAAACGCTAGGCGGCGTTAGCTAACGCATCTTGTGTTACACAGTTTAGTTTTAATCTCACCACCCTCATACTCTTGTGTTTTTCATTATACATGATCCAGTTTCCGAAGTTTCAAGAAGAAATTTATTTAAGTGTTTCTGATGAGATTTTTTGTTCTTTCATTAAAAATTCTTAGTAAAGAAGTATTGAGAAAGTATCTTGATATTGTCGGTTACGTTTTTCTTTTTCTGAAGAAGTAAAAAATCACTTTCCATATTACTAGAGGCTTACCTATAAATAACTAACAAAAAACTTTTACATAGAGGTTCAATTGAAGCCATGTTTATGATATGAGAATTTATTCATAAATTATCACTGAAAGATAGACTTCTCAACCTTGAACTCCAGCACTAAATAACAACTGACAAACGGACTCCCAAGATATGAAGACGCGCTTCAAAACTTGGCAAACTGGCACTTTAGTTACGTGTAACGTGTTCGCGCCCGAGGTGAACGCAAACGCAAACTTTGACGTGACAGTTTCATTCACCGTGATTGCCGCGATACACCCCTGCGTATGTAAATTCAGAGTTAACAATCACAAATACTTTGAAATGATGTTAGTAATAACTCCTTGCACGAGTTTTCAACTGATTTTACTTGGTAAATGAAGAGCTCGCTTTTTAGTTATTGTATACCTTTGTGTGATATTATGAATATTTGAATCGTGATTTAAATATGTTTGTAAAGAGAAAAACAAAGCACAAAGATGGGAGTATTTCTATATAAATCTATTCTATCATAGATGTGATAGAAGATTTGAAACAGAAGAGTTGTTGCTACAGTATGTAAATGTAGAAAAGAAGAAAGCAGTATTTATTTTGTATTTAATCATGGTTTAATAATTGAAGTGTCTGTTTGTAATGTCAAATTAACAGCTTTTTACTAAATGCATATGAAAGTAATATACGGTACGTATAACTATTTTTTTTTTACATTTTGTCTGTCGGTCTGTCTATCTGTCTGTTTATTTCGGCTAATATCCGAAACGGTAAGATCAATTTTGACGGAGATTTCACTGGCAGATAGCTGATGTTATAAGGAGTAACTTAGGCTACTTTTATTTTAGAAAAAGAAGTAGGGTTATAAATAGTGCGGGCGGGCGATGCAACGCAGAGCTGGTCAGGGGAGTTTTATTAAAAGGTGTTATTGTACACAATAAGTCGTAAGATACATCTTACGACTTCCACGCGAACGAAGTCGCAGGGCACAGCTAGTAAAGAATAAATAATTAATACAAATACTTTATTTTGGGACTGTTAGACCAGATGCTGCACAGCCTAAATAGTGCCTCTCGGCGGGTTGGCCTCGCCATGAATTTGGACATAACGAAAGTCATGTACCTACGATTCGTACGTCTTGCCGAGTCCAATTCACATCGAAGGGTCACTTCTCGAAGTTGTGATGTAGTACGTCTACAAAAGGATCCAGTCGTGTTGGGCAGCGTTTGGAAAACTTCTCGTCGCCTATCCCGCAGTGTTTGAAGACTAAGGTCCTCAACCAGTGCATCCTGCCCGTTATGACATACGTGCCGAAACGTGGACACTGACAGTTAGGCTGGTCTGCACATTCAAGGTCGCTCAGCGCGCTATGGAGCAGGCTATATGCTCGGAGTTTCATTGAAGGCTAAGATCAGAAATGAAGTTATCTGGAAAAGAACCGCAGTTACCGACATAGCCTGCAGAGTAAGCAAGCTGAAGTGGCAATGGGCTGGCCATGTTTGTCGAAGGATCGATGGCTTGTGGAGCAGACGAGTTTTGGAGTGGAAACTGCGTATCGGCAAGCGTAGTGTGGGATGCCCCCCAGCTAGATGGACTGACGACCTTAACAAGGTGGCCGGGATAGACTGGATGCGGAAGGCGAAGGACAGGGTGTTGTGGCGCAGCCTGGGAGAGGCAAATATTCAAATATATATATATAGTCAAATATTTTACTATAGCTACCAAAAGTGATCTCTTCAAAGTCAAATGCCTTAAGTTAAACGTGGTTTTAGAGTAACTAGGGTGGGATGGGCAGTCGGTAGGTACTGTCCACCAAGACAGTTTTTTTTTTAATTTTGTATAGTATAGTTAAAACGCCTCCTTCCGTTTCGACAGTGTCATTTCTGTAGGCATAACATTATACATTTCAAGATGCCGTGACAGCTAATACGGCTTTACTGTATTGGATTTGATACCCTTTGTGACATTCGCATCTGCTTTGTCA
The DNA here is from genome assembly GCA_947568875.1 of Fissipunctia ypsillon. Lineage (NCBI taxonomy): Eukaryota > Metazoa > Arthropoda > Insecta > Lepidoptera > Noctuidae > Fissipunctia > Fissipunctia ypsillon. The sequence goes on from OX387655.1 coordinate 5,609,862, forward strand.
TAAGTCGCGAAGCCGAGTGGCACTGCTCTTATTGTGCTTAATTGAAGTTCATTGATACATAATACTTGATATTAATACATACATTTAGTACAAATTAATTAATATATATGTCACCGTATAATTATGAAATTCGTTAGTTTATAATCTATCTTGCGTGATTATAAACTATCCATGGCAAACCGAGAAATAATATTAGTAAGGATTATAAATTATAAATATTAAACATTATAATTTTCAATTATAAATATTAAACAGTATAATTTATAATTATAAATAAAATAAATATATTATAAATCCAAAAGTTTATCTGTCTGTTTGTTAACGTTTTTACGCTTAGACCACTGAATTTATTTATGAAAATTTGGCAAGGAGATCGATGGCATCCTAGGAAAAGACGTAGGCTACTTTTAGTCAAAAATAATCCTACAGGGCGTAATAGTCATGGTCCTGAGGTAACATTTAGTCTTTATTTTTTCATTTTCTAATTGGCCCACTTGGTCAAATGTTATGACAATGTAAACTCATAAAATAACTTGGCATACATAACTATGTATTACGTGGTCAATGGCGGCGCTAGAGTCTTTCAAATTAATGGCGATAATATTAAAATGAATAATTATTATTTTTAAGTTAGACATTTAGAATAATAATAAATCTATTTTATTTAATGGCTCGTGGCTAAATGATAATAGCCACACGGGTCAATCGAAGGTTAAGCTGCGCTTGCTGCGGTCGGTTCGTGGATGGGTGATCGTCCATTACATATCGAGACCCCTCCGTGCCTCAGAAAACACGTTAAGCTGTTGGTCCCGGCTGTAATTCGTAGATCTTTGACAGTCGTTACGGGCAGTCAGAAGCTCAAATAAAGTCTGACAACCAAGGGGTATCGTGTTACCCAGTAACTGGTTTGTAGAGGTCAGATAGGCAGTCACTCCATGTAAAATACTGGTATTCATCTGCATCCGGTTAGACTGGAAGCCGACTCCAACATAGTTGAGAAAAGGCTAGGTACATTGATTTAAAGCGAAAGCGCTAGGTCTGCACATTCAAGGTCGCTCAGCGCGCTATGGAGCGGGCTATATGCTCGGAGTTTCATTGAAGGCTAAGATCAGAAATGAAGTTATCTGGACAAGAACCGCAGTTACCGACATAGCCTGCAGAGTAAGCAAGCTGAAGTGGCAATGGGCTGGCCATGTTTGTCGAAGGATCGATGGCTTGTGGAGCAGACGAGTTTTGGAGTGGAAACTGCGTATCGGCAAGCGTAGTGTGGGATGCCCCCCAGCTAGATGGACTGACGACCTTAACAAGGTGGCCGGGATAGACTGGATGCGGAAGGCGAAGGACAGGGTGTTGTGGCGCAGCCTGGGAGAGGCAAATATTCAAATATATATATATATAGTCAAATATTTTACTATAGCTACCAAAAGTGATCTCTTCAAAGTCAGAGTAAACAGGCTTCTTCTGGGTAAGCTCGCTCCATCGTCGACTTAGTCTCTGTCATCTCAGACCTAGACCAGAGTCGAGAACAAACCTATCTCAAATAAAAAAAAAAAACCACACGCTGAAATTTTTTGTTGAGAATCAAACGGGAATAAAACAAAAGCCAAATTTATAATCCTAATTTTAATACATCACGAATTATTTCTTCTTCTTTAGGATACCTTCTTCTACTGAATAGGATGCGTACTGCGGGCCTTCACACGGCCCGTTACTGATAAATGTGATCGATTTATCGCATCTCATACACTGCTCATTGCCGTAGGTCACGCCGTTCGAGCCACACACGGGACTATAATGCAATGGGCATGCACAATAAACTCTTTGCATTTTGACTAGAGGTACGAAAATTGCGAAGCAGAAAAGTATTGCTTTCATTTTGTATTTAAAATAATCGATGAAAATCTATGAAACATGTGATGTACTAGTTTTAGAGTTCTCTGGAGGTTCCGGTTCCGATACAGGTGTGCGATCTTTTCACCTTTATGCTATTTAATTTCTCAATGCTGTTTTGTACTTAGCCACTTAGACACTTTCACCGTTATTGAGTTATTTCAGTCAAACAACTAAGTAGTGCAAACAATATGAATTTATAGCCGCATTAAAAAAGTATGTTAGTGGTTCATTAGAAAATACACATTTCTACAATGTATACATAATTACTTTAATTATATACGATTCGTTTTAGGCAGTCACAATTAGCTGATCAAAAATAACAATTCGATATGCAGTTAATACGCGGTGAGGAAAACGTCAAAAAGATTGGCAGTAGCGTCCGCCTGTATTTTATAATCTACAAACTGATTATGCTATTAAATCAAATGGCATCTAATCAATAGTGGGTTACAATCAGCACTTTTTAAACGTCAAAATTACTTAAGACAGTCCCCCAAAACGTTCACCTTTCATTAGTTTGAAACAATCATATCTATTTTTTGTATATATAGAAGGAGAAACTGACTGACATATCAACGCACAGCCGAAACTAGGCACGTAAAATTTTGCATACGCCGGCTTCCTTTTATAATGTAGGGGAGCACTAAAAAGGGGTTTTTGGAAATTCGACCTCTAAGGGGGTGAAAAAGGAGGATTTCGTTTGTATGAAAAATCTTATTCCTTGAGTTAATAAACTTGAAAGTTGGCACGAATACTTATCGAAGTAAATAACGAACTTTGTATTTTTTTGGTTTTCTAAACTACCCCCAAAAGGGGGATTGGGGGCTGTCAAAGTTTGCATGGAAACATTTTAACGCGCAATGCGATTAACTCTGAACTGAGTATTTATACTTAAGACCAAAAATAAAGACTAACCTGTATCAGGTTTTTTTCTGTATTTTACTGCGTGGCTTTATTAACTCGGAAATTGGTATAAATAATCTTTGAGTCATGTTTTGGCCATATCTTAAACGATTTTTAAATTCCCGTATGGGGCTGAAAAGCGGGGGATACAGTTTATATGAACAATCTTATTCATTTGGTTAATAAGCTTAAAAGTTGACACGAATAATTGCCTAAGTAAGCAATAAAGTTTCTCACTATTAGTTTTTCAAAACTACCCTCAAAGGGGAGTTTAGGGGTGTTAAAGTTTGTATGAAATAATTTTAACGCGCGATCCGAATAACTCGAAACTCAGTATTAATACTTTTGACGGAAAAGAAATAATAATAAGTTTTTTTTTTTTTTTTTTGTAAATCGTTCCCTGACGGGGCGAAAAAGAAATTAGATTTTCAAGGGGAGGATTCTCCTGCGTGGCTTGATTAACTCAAAAATTGGTATAAAAATGTTTGATTCAAGTTAACCGAAACGATTTTTCAAAATTCGAACCTGGGGGGGAGGGAGGTTAGGGGGGTGAAAAGAGGGAAAACAGTTTATATGAAAAATCATATTCCTTTGGTTAATAAACTTGAAACTTGGCAATATTTGCCTCAGTAAATAATAAAGATTGTCGCTTTAAGTGTTTTAAAACAAGCCCTCACGGAGGATTTTTAGGGATGTTAAAGTTAGTAAGGAAAAATTTTACCGCGCTGTCAGATTATCTCGAAACTCGGTACTAATACATAAAACAATATATAGAAAAGTACATGTCTCAGAGTTCTTCAAAAATTCACTCCTAACGGGGTGGAATAGGGTAATAAAGTGGAAGCGATGGATTTTACTGCTTGCTTTAATTAACTGAAGGTCAAAGTTCCAACTTTTAAACATTTTTTCTAGAATACAAGTTTTAAATGTTGTATGAACCTTAACTTTAAACACCCCGACAAGTCCTGTACCGTTGCATGCACCCAAGTTGTTTTGCGTGTGTTACATTACGCGCTTCCGTAAACGGTTATTTTTCTTAATGTTATTTACCTAATGTACACAATGATACGTATAGATAAGGGCTATTTGATGGGTCTTTTTACACCCCGATCTGAGGTCTGAGATCTGGAACCTCTAATTCTGCAGTTTTGGCTCTTGTTAGTCAAAATTACGATCATTTATATATACGTAAATTCTTTAGATATTTTTTCGTAAGTCTTTGACGTCATTTCCGATGTTCATTCCACGTCCAAAACTCACTTGGATCCTATCATATCCTGAAAGTAAACATCGAGATCCGTTAAAAATGCTCGCATTCTTAACAACGGACAAACAAACTCAGAAAAAATTCAAAAGATAAAGTTACCGCTTTGGTTATAACAGAGAGCTAAAAATATAACGATGTCTTTGACTTAGTGTTGCCCTTTGACGCTTGTTACAAGTTTCTCCTTGTTAAGCTAACTGGAGGAAAAAGTTTTGTGACAACTAATACGGCTGAGGATGGGGATTTGATATCCTTTGTGATGTTCTTCACTCGGGCTTAGATTACGGAGGCTTGCTCCGAGTTCTGTAGTTAACGATATCAGTGCAACCTTTGGAATCCACGTCTAGTCTTACTAGCACCCTAATTGCGTAACATACTTACAGTAGGAATCGGTTTCATGTTCAGGTTCAACAACATTCATTGCGTTATTTACGTTGTCGAGCAGACACATTTTTCGAATTTAAGAAGCAATTGATCAAAAAGCAAGCAATTGAGCAATATGCTTCAAAATCATTCAGATTATGATTGTTAGTGTGTTACGCAATTAGGGTGCAGATGCAAATGAATACGAACCAAGCGAGTCCTGTCTACTAATACAGTAATACCTACTGTGGTCACAATTAATCTTGAAGTACATGTTTCAACAATATGCAATGTCTAACTGAATTAACGCACATTATGAAAGTAGTTTGTTCAGAATCGTTTACTGAATCGATTTCTGACATTTTTAATATAGGTAACTTTTTATCCCAAAAATAATTAAAACTACGTGAATTACAGTCACACTTCCTCTGTACAGTCAAAACAAACCAAAATGGACGAAGTACCTGCAGTAGACTCTTATACCTGTGCGACTGTGTGCGTGCGTAGATTTGCATTAGTTTGAGTTAGGCATTCATAATTACATTAATTACATGATAAGAAATGCCTTAAGTTAAACGTGGTTTTAGAGTAACTAGGGTGGGATGGGCAGTCGGTAGGTACTGTCCACCAAGACAGTTTTTTTTTTAATTTTGTATAGTATAGTTAAAACGCCTCCTTCCGTTTCGACAGTGTCATTTCTGTAGGCATAACATTATACATTAACATACATTTCAAGATGCCGTGACAGCTAATACGGCTTTACTGTATTGGATTTGATACCCTTTGTGACATTCGCATCTGCTTTGTCATAAGTCGCGAAGCCGAGTGGCACTGCTCTTATTGTGCTTAATTGAAGTTCATTGATACATAATACTTGATGTTAATACATACATTTAGTACAAATTAATTAATATATATGTCACCGTATAATTATGAAATTCGTTAGTTTATAATCTATCTTGCGTGATTATAAACTATCCATGGCAAACCGAGAAATAATATTAGTAAGGATTATAAATTATAAATATTAAACATTATAATTTTCAATTATAAATATTAAACATTATAATTTATAATTATAAATAAAATAAATATATTATAAATCCAAAAGTTTATCTGTCTGTTTGTTAACGTTTTTACGCTTAGACCACTGAATTTATTTATGAAAATTTGGCAAGGAGATCGATGGCATCCTAGGAAAAGACGTAGGCTACTTTTAGTCAAAAATAATCATACAGGGCGTAATAGTCATGGTCCTGAGGTAACATTTAGTCTTTATTTTTTCATTTTCTAATTGGCCCACTTGGTCAAATGTTATGACAATGTAAACTCATAAAATAACTTGGCATACATAACTATGTATTACGTGGTCAATGGCGGCGCTAGAGTATTTCAAATTAATGGCGATAATATTAAAATGAATAATTATTATTTTTAAGTTAGACATTTAGAATAATAAAAAAACTATTTTATTTAATGGCTCGTGGCTAAATGATAATAGCCACACGGGTCAATCGAAGGTTAAGCTGCGCTTGCTGCGGTCGGTTCGTGGATGGGTGATCGTCCATTACATATCGAGACCCCTCCGTGCCTCAGAAAACACGTTAAGCTGTTGGTCCCGGCTGTAATTCGTAGATCTTTGACAGTCGTTACGGGCAGTCAGAAGCTCAAATAAAGTCTGACAACCAAGGGGTATCGTGTTACCCAGTAACTGGTTTGTAGAGGTCAGATAGGCAATCGCTCCATGTAAAATACAGGTATTCAGCTGCATCCGGTTAGACTGGAAGCCGACTCCAACACAGTTGGGAAAAGGCTAGGTACATTGATTTAAAGCAAAAGCGCTAGGTAGCCCGGGAAATTCAAATTTTCTTACGTTTTTTGCATTTTACAAGTAAGTATTAGGTTGTATGATGATCAAAATATTCGCGACCACAGAAAGTATATATTTACAGAATTATAATAATTAAAGTCATCAATACAACTCTTTATGACCAGGTAATTCTATTGAATGACTATTTCATGAAATCTTGACAATTAGGATTATACAAGTTATGGACTTGTATCACTGATTTTCAAATTTATAATTCTGTAAATGCATATTTGCTACGGACGCGAATGATACTTTAATCAACATACAACTTAATTATCATTTGCAAATTGCAAAAAACATAAGAAAGTTTGAATTTCGCGGACTACCTGGCGCTTCCCTTTAATGGTAAAAAGATTATTTTAATATATCGACGCTTGAAAGGCAATCCTTACTAATCGACATAAATCCGTAAACTGAGTAATATTTACCATTCGAACCGCCAGATTATTCTGCGTCGTTTGGTCTAGGTCTCATAATTCTACGACGAGTTTTATTGTCGCTTAGATATTGCGTGATTTCAGTCAAATCTAGATTTTGTGCTTACTAAACGACCAAAAAAAAGTGATTTTAAGAATATCCAGCAGTTACGACATTCTAACAATTAAGAATATGAACTTAGTCGGTTTGTCATGTATTGACTTTTTCATTTATTTGTATTTAAGTATTTTTACTTGTTGTGAAATTTTCCTTTGAAACCACTTAGTAGATTTCACCTACACAAAGCAATTGTAATTTATGTTGTTATGTGTTTTAACTTATTATTATATTTTGTGACAGTGTTATTTGGTTTGTTTACTATGGTTAATAGTTTATTAGTAATTCATTTACTGAAAATTATTATTGTGAGTTGTGAGTTATATTTTTTTAGAAAGTGAGTGATGAAGATTATAGTGTAATTTATAATTGAGACAGCAATAAGAATCGTTCAATTAATAAGAAAATGATCTCAGACTGAATATTATATCATCATTAGTTTCCTTATTATTTTTGTATGGTCGGCAGTACGTAGCGTATTTGTTTAATTTTAAAAACTTTTAAAAAGACTTTTATTCAATAATAATAATTGATTTAAGTAATTTATTTTCGTGCATGATAATTACCTATACAGTTCCTGGTTAAATGTCAGTTACGAAGGGAGGTTTGGGATAATTTTAATAACTAAGATACAATTTTCACAATCACAAAAATAATTAAATAATGCTTAGGTAAATTTACTTGATTTATTTTAAACTATAAGATCTTTTTCGATCAATCTTTCTGTATCAAAATTCTAAGCTAAGTAAGTTTACCTATTTTTACATGTTATTGCACACACTATAGTGATGATTAAGTTAATTTTACCTGTTTATCCAATCAGGTCAATTTTATCTAACCGACACAAAATGGTGTTTATAAAAGTGTCAGGTGTCTTCTTTTAACAATTTAGCTAGCTATAAAAAAATGATTTCTACGAGTGTTAACATCATTTTAATCGAACAATTAGGTGAAATTTTATGATTTTATTATTTTATATTTGAACTTTAAATCACTCTCCTGTAAAGTTTACTCAATGTCGCTTAGTGAGGGTTGCCTTTCAAGCGTCGATATTATCTGTCCGTCTGTCTGTTACCTTTTCACAACTTACCGACTGGACGGATTTGGATAGGCCATGACCTAAGGTAGGACATAGGATACTTTTTTTCCCAGCAGTACGTTCCCGTGGCATAATTTCCGACCTCCACGCAGGCGAAGTCGCGGGCAAAAGCTAGTTAGACTAAATGCGAAAGTAACTCTGTCTGTCTGTTACCGTTTGGCTGAACTGATTTCGATGAAATTTGACATACTGGGTTAGGACGATGCTTTTATCCCGGTAGTACGTTCACGTTCCAGTGGGATAATTTCTGACCTCCTCGCGGGCAAAGCCTCGAGAAAAAGCTAGTAGGTATTATAAACATATCGTCTTATGTTGATATAATGCTGATAAATTTAAGTTAATTTTTTAAGTTACGTCTTTGAGTACAGCAGTTAGACTATTTGATGAATAAATAAAAAACTTACTTACCAAGGCTGAAATCGACGTTTGTATGTACTACTAAGTCAAGAAAGTACCGGGTATTTGTCAATTAAACACAAAATTTGTATTTGTATCGCCTTCAAAGTAAGCCCCTTCCGAAATAATACATTTAAGCCAACGAATAACCCAATCATCAAAACATTTTTTTAACGTATTTTTTTAAATCGACTTCAGTACTCGCCGCGAATTCTCGCTTTGTCGGTTTCGGCTCAGTTGGAAGGCGCCATTCCGAAGCTTGTTGAGTAGTTTGCATGTCAAACTCGTAAACCCATGTCTCGTCACCAGTTACAATGCGTTTTGTGATTTTAGGGTCAGAATTGACTCGTTCTATCATGTCTTCAGCGACCTATACGCGATTGAGTTTTTGCAGAAAACTCAGGTCTTTCGGCACTAGTCGACCGGCAACGCGTTTCATGCCCAAACAATCGTTTAAAATGGTACGAATTGATTCGTGAGACACAGACAGCGGCTATCTCTCTTCGATTTTCAGTCACTATTTTTTTTACTTTAGGGATGTTAAGTTCAGTTGAAGACGTTGATGGCCGACCACAGCGAAGCAAATCTTTCACCACATCTCGACCGCTTTTAAATGCCCTGTACCACTCATACGCACGTGTTTTCAATAAAGTTAATTCACCGTAAGCTTTATGTAACATTTTTAGCGCTTCAGCACAAGAAATTCCATTTGCAATGCAAAATTTAAGACATTCTTTGTTAGATTTTTTTATCCATTGTAACAATCGCAAAACACACTTGAGATGAACTGACAAAATGGCGCACTGAAAACAAACTAAATTAAGTGACGCTCAATCTCCACGTTAGTATAGAGAACAGTTATGCCATCTTAGCGACAAAAAGAATTTCTATAATCCCTTTAAGCGGGCTTTTTAAATGATCGATTCCTGGTACTTTCTTGACAGAACGTATATGGTAAACTAGCATTTCCCATGCAACTTCGTCCGCGTGGATACTTTAGTATCCCGGTAGGGGTAGATTTTCAAAAAACCTGATACACGTTATTCTTTATTTTCGATCTTAAGTATAAATACTGAGTTTCGAGTTAATCGGACCGAGCGTTAAAATTCATCGATACAAACTTTGACACCCCCCAATCCCCCTTTAGGGAGTAGTTTAGGAAAGCAAAAAATGACAAACTCCATTTTACTTAAATAAGTATTCAAGTTTATTAACGCAAGGAATAAGATTTTGCATACAATTTGGTTGTCCTTTTCACCCCCTTAAAGGTCGAATTTCCAAAAATCCTTCCTTAATGGATGCTTATAACATAAATGGCATTAACTGCCAACATTTCAAGTTTGTAGCCCCAGTGGTTTAGGCTTTGCGTTGATGAATCGGTCGGGACAAGTAATTATACATATAGATAGATAGATGGTGGTCGGTCGGAAATATGAAAGCAAATAAATAAAATATTTAAAACCCAGCACCTTAACAGCGAAGAGTCGAGTTTTCATAATCTGATTCCCCTTAATGTGACGGGAAATGTTAATAATATTTACCTTCCATCTCGTTTTTTTTTGGATGTTTAAGAATATTTTATGAATTAAATTACTATGAAATTTTTAACATGGAAAACGTTTTAACACTGTACGTGTGAGCGTAGGGCGTATGGCAAGGGAATCACTGGATACAGGAGAGTGGTCATTAAAAGACAATGGTCGATATTGTCACAATGCCACGAGAAAGTACGATAAAGTTGCTCCTTACCTTAATAATATACAGGATAAGTTTAAAAGGAGTGCGGACATTTCAGGAGGTAATCAGGTGCATGAACAACTGGACAACTTTCCCCAAGGAACATAGGTCGAAATCTTAAAATTGAAAATCGTCTTTTCTTACAAACTTGAGTCACGTGACCAGTCACTTTGTATGAAAAGTCGATTTTCAATTTTAAGATTTCGACCTATGTTCCTTGGGGAAAGTTGTCCAGTTTCATGCACCTGATTACCTCCTGAAATATCCGCACCCCTTTTAAACTTATCCTGTATAATACCAGTGGACTCATCCTTCTGTATTTTGGAATGTCGGATTCTCAGTAATTTATGCAAAATAATGGTCGTCTTGGTAAATCCATGCTTTTCAGGAAAATACAACTCAAAGTACTCAAATTTCTACCGGCTACCTTCGTAACTCATAATAACTTCCTGACTATTCAACCCTGAAAATGTAAATAAACAAATTAGTTTGTGCCGTAAACAAGGGTACGTTGATATAATCGCGGTGATCCAGAATAGATGATGTAAATCGTTCCAACGATGGCTGCGTTAGATAAATCAAGTTACAAGTAATCTCAAGGCTACGTAATGAAGCGAGCGAGTCGGGAAGAATTATTTGGTTGATTTACCTATTATTTATGTCTTCAGAATGGCGTTTACCCGAAGTCATAAGACGTCGGGCCCGAAAAAAAAGTCTTAGTCCCACGGAATGTTTAATAATAATAACTTAATTTCTACTTCATGAAAAACCTTTGTGAGTCACAAAAAAAAAACTAGATGTTACTTGCAAGTAATTTTGATTTTGATAGAACCGTACAATATTGCACATTACAATAAGTTAAAATTAGGAGGCTTTACCAATAGCTATTTTTAAAATTCAAGTACAAAGACCGACTATTGGGATTTTTCAAAAATAAAAATAAATTATTGACATAAATTCCCGTGGGGCCAAGAATTTTTTTTTGGGGCCTGAGGAGATATCAAATGACCTCTACTATCCGCCATTTTCATTTGGCATACGATGCACTAAACACCGTATTATAAGAAAGTAAGTAACTTGGTAAGAGAGTGAAAAATGACAGTTGTGTAATCCTCCACACAACACCATGCGCAAATAAAATGACCACAGGTCCTTCTATAGGTATGTACCTACCTACTATAAAATTGACACTTAGACATAACAATCATAGAATAAACCTCCAAGCTGTCTAGTACCTACCTACTATGTTATAATAGACTGCATGTCAATCATAACCGACGAAAAAAAGGAGGAGGTTCTCCCACCGCCGCGCCACGGCCGCCGCCGCGCCGCGGGTCGCCGCGTATATTTTCTTATTTTTTATTTATGTATGACCACGCATAACTTTTTACATAGTCTGATTTGAAAGATTCTTGTTTTATTCAGTATACCTCGAAATCGGTCCTATGTAAAATTTATTAACTTTGTTTGGATAGTTGAGTTAGATTCAATACTACGTATTTTTATCACTTAGTCTATGTGGATGATGTTCTAATAACTTCCTGTCATTGTAATTTACATAGCAGGTATTCGAATTTGTCTGGGGTAGGTACCACAACTAAAAAGTGAAAAATAAAAACTTTTTCACAAAAAAAAAACAACCAACTTCCAAGAAAAACACTACAAAGTAAAAAATAACTTTAACTTCTTAAGTCGGTAGCAAAAAACGAAAATACAAAACCAAAGACAATGACTTTCGAAAAAGTTATTTTTTACTTTGTAGTAGTGTTTTTTGGAAGTCGGTTGTTTTTTTGTAAAAAGTTTTTAATTTCAATCAATATTTTATAACGCCCGCTATTCTTATGGCCGCACAGTAAGGATGTGTGCGAATCGATTCTTTTGCCCGCTGATCCAGAAGTAAGGGATCAGCTGTATTTTGTTTAACATCCCGACCTTAAGCCGGGATGTACCTTTCCCTTTAGTTTTGTATCAGTGGGATTTAAGGCTAACGTATATTTCGTTAAATTAAAGCAAAACTAACTGTGACTTTGAGGGTCATAGTGAAAGGTACCAATTTCATTTTTTATACTGAAAGCTTAACATTGGCCCTGAAAACTTCAGGGCCAATGTTAAGCTGTTCTGGAAACAGGTAAGATTGGCTCGCGGAGTAACAAGAACATCGAGTATGAATGTTATAAGAGCAGAAGATGGATGTTTACTAAGCAAAGAATGTAAGGTCTTGGAACGATGGAGGGATACTTTGAAAGTTTATTTAGCTGTCAGGACAGTGTGCAAGGAGTGGGTAACTGGGCAGACGCCAGTTTTGAAGACCCAAGCTCAGATGTAGATGAATAGATTGAAATAGAAATAGATGAGATTGTAAGAGCGTTGAAAGGGATGAAAGTTGGGAAAGCTGCGGGGTACGACAGAGTGTCTGCTGAAATGCTGAAGGGCGGTGACGGGGTGGTAGCAAGTCTGTTGTGCCGGATCTTTAAAATGTGTTGGAGATATGGCCGTGGGCCGGATGATTGGTGCAAGGCTGTAATCGTACCACTATATAAAGGAAAAGGCTCTCAGCAGGAGTGTAAAAACTACCGCAGCATTAGTCTTTTGAGTGTTGTTGGCAAACTGTATGCAAATGTTTTAATAAATAGAGTGGTAGGAGTGACAGAGGAGAAAATATGGGATGTGCAGGCAGGATTTAAAGAAGGAATGGGCTGTATGGATCAGATCTTCTCCCTAAGGTGCATAGCCGAAAAACATCTGGCAAAACACAAGAAAGTCTATTGTGCTTTCGTTGACTTGGAGAAGGCCTATGACAGTGTGTGGAGGGAGGAACTGTGGTCGACACTGTTGGTGTACGATGTGGACTGGCACTTGGTACGGGCACTGAAATCTTTATACAAGGATTCCAGTGCTTGTGTTAGGATAAATGGGGCATACCACGGACTGGTTCTGCATCTCGAGGGGTGTTAGACAGGGTTGTGTAGCGTCACCATGGCTGTTCAATTTGTACATGAATATTTGTCTGACAAATTTGAAAGAGGGTGAGTGCGGATTGAGGATGAATGATTTGCTTGTCAAATGCCTTCTCTACGCAGATGATCAAGTTCTACTTGCATCGTCAGCAGAACAGTTGCAAGACATGGTGACTATCATGGAGGAAGCATATAAGATGAAAGGGATGAATATAAATGTGAATAAGACGAAGGTCATGGTGTTTGAAAGAGAAGAGGATGTATCGATGTGTGATGTGAAAATAAATGATAAAAGTGTGGAGCAAGTAAGTGAGTTTGTATATTTGGGGAGTCTGTTTACAAGGGATGGAAAGATAGATGAAGATGTGGAAAGGAGAGTAAATGCGGGAAATAAAGTGAATGGTGCTATACATGCGGTTGTGACCTACCAGTTAATGTCCAAAAAGGCCCGACTGTCTGTTCACAATGGTGTGCTGGTGCCTACGCTTATGTATGGAAGTGAATGTTCAGTGTGGCAAAAGAAGCATGAAAGTAGAATAAATGCTGTGGAAATGCGTTCCTTGCGAAGCATGAGTGGTGTAATTATAAATGATAGACTGAGGAATGATGTGATAAGACAACGGTGCGGTTTAAAAGAAGATGTAGTGACAAAAAATGAAAAGAGTATGCTTAGATTGTTTGGTCATGTTGAGAGGATGAATGAAAGTCGACTAACAAAAGGTATTTACAAAGCAGATGTGAGTGGAAACGCCGGAAGGGGACGCCCTAGAAAGACATATAGTGATCTTATTGGTGATTTTCTTCAGAAAGGTCAGGTGCGTAGTACTCGCAACCGGCATGCGTGTATGACCAGATGTATGAATGTAAACGAGGCAAAAGGAGTATGTAAGGATCGTAGCAGATGGCGTTCTGTAGTTTCTGCCTATTCCCATGGGAAGAAGGCGTGAGTTTAAGTATGTATGTATGTATTAATTTTTTTTGTTATTATTGTACCTAGTTACTTTAAATTAAAAGATCACCCCCGACTTACGATTAACGATAACATCGTAAACAGGCATGTGTGTTGAATACTTCTGCACTACGAATGCGTGTACATATTTCTGCCATAACTGCCGTCGGGCTAGTATAAAAGGATGTCAGAAAATTATTTTACTTAAGTTAATCTGGTGTTACTGCAGGTATCTTCCAAATCATACAGCGGTAAATTCAACAACTAATGTTTTTAATACATAAGAGCTAAATACACAGAAATCAAGTCTAATCTGTAGCAAACACAAACTGAATAGAACCGAAACCTGATAAATGGTAAGTTTTCTCAACTAGAAAACGCATACAAAAACCATATTTTTCCCCCAAAAATCTCGAAACCATTAATAAAATATAACAGTTCAATCCCCCAACTCATTGGGGCCTACATGACACAATGACGCAAACATCTAACGGGTCGGTTGCCATCACTTATTGGCGTTACGGGTATAATCCGGTAAAATATGCAAGGCGCCTCCGGGGGCATTGTTAGTGTGAGATTTGCATAATGGCCAATCAGTCGACAGGCGACGATTTGCGCCATGTTGATGGTATTCCCATAAAGTTTTGCGTTGTAGACGCCATTTTGTGAGCCGAGTGACGCGTGGGCGTCGGGGAAATAGTGGGGGAAAGGGTTCTTGTTTTTGTGAAGTGAGTTGCAGTAATGTAATGAGACGATTTGCGTTGTGATAATAAGGAAAAAGCAGCTAGCTTGCTCTTATATCAGCACTACTACCAACCTAAAAACGTAAGTGATTTAAACGCGTGTTTTAATTTAAAACAAAAACTTGCTTCTAGCTCATAAAACAATTCCACATAACTTGAGTAAGTACAACTTAAATAAACATCAGACTCAATTCTCAAAACGTCAGCCGCGCTCAAGTTTCAGCTATGAATTGCAGATAGTAAACTCATTTCAATTTCCCAACTTCACGGCTTTTAACTCAGTGTACGGTGTTGCCAGCATTGTGCCGGTAAGACCCCCTATCGATAAATCTAGCCACTTTTGCCTAACTTTGTTACTGAGGTGGGACAAATTCGTAGCAACTTGGCGACCGTCATTTTTCATTGTTACTTTACAACACGTTGCGTCGCCGGACTTACTTTTTGTTTTGTCCAATTTTATTGTGGTGATAACTTGCGCTTTTCTAAAATTTATTGTTTGGAATTTTTGTAATCTTCCGTTTTATATTTATAGCTGATGAAATTGCTGATTGCTTGGCTTCTGACTCTTAAGAATAAATAAATGTTCTCGAGCACAGCACCGAACCGCGTCGTATCTTTCGTGTTTAAAATTGTAAAATTAAGCGACTGTCTACTGCCTAGTGTAGGCCTGTGTTCACCGACTTTCAAACCACCGCTGCACCGGTTAGGTATTTAAACAGTTTGTATATGTCAAATTTCCTAAGGAAAGAACTGATTAAATATCTAAACAGTTGATTTAAAAGTCGATGAACTCCGCTCTTAATGTTTCAAGGGTTCTAAGGGCTCCACTGTACTTTAACACCCGCGCGTCCGAAGCTTCACAATTTTATAGCGTGTAGATATCCTTGAGTAAATCACTCTCGCAAAATTTTACACTGTGCCAACGCCTAGTTTTTGAGAAAAAAATCCTAATGTTTCAGGAAATTCACAAAATTACACAATAACATTGACATTTTACTTATACATAGATAATGAACGCATTTCACTCCTTGGTTGTTCCGTTCAGACTAAGTGGCAGCGGATTTTATTGGTTTTTAGCATAAATATTGTAAATTTTTAACTTTTATTCATTTTTAAATAGCTGCTACCATAATGAACTCAATTATGAAGCTTAACACTTTTGCGGACGCTTGAAGTATATAGACGTCATAACAATAAAACTTCTATTGTGTCTCGTTTATCGTCCGCGAACCGGTTAATTAAAAAAAAAAGAAGTTTAAAATAATAAAGTTTAATTTGTACCTACTCATATAAGATTGTTGGTAACGAAACGTAATCGAATGTAAGTGGCGCCAACGTTTGACAGTTGTCACTCATCGTATATTCTTACTGTAGAGAGCGTCTATCGTACTCTTGTTTCCAATAACGATTGCTTGACACCATGGCGTCCCCGAAGTCCCCGTCTTCGTGTTCTGCTGCGTCATATCCCGATCCCGAAGTGTTATGTGTCGTTTAAGTGTTGGACTATAGCGAGCCGCTTGTACGCGCTGCTGCACCATGGATCGAAGCTTCGAGTATTGTGAATGTGCAGAAAAAGCAAAATGAACACATTTTCCATGAAATGTTATAGAAACCTTCAACTATCATGTTCTGAAACACAATTAAATTTCTTTTGTTACTGACTTCTACGAGGTCGGTCGACAGTTGAGTGATGGCAGTATTTGGGTAATGGCAAATATATAGGTAGATAGATAGAATACTCTTTTCAAAAATTACAGATATAAATGTAGAAATTTTAGAAAGGGTGACACAATGGACGGTCTTATCACTAAAAGCGATCGAAGTGAATCAATTTGCCTTATTTAAAATGAAAATGAAATATAAAGCTATAATAATAATTTAAAATCAATGAGATCTAAATCTGAATTAAAATAATAATCTCATTACTAACGGGTAATTGGATCACTCATATCCTTAATAATACAAGTTAGGTAATATACTTGGAAGTTAATAGATCAATCAAAAATAAAAATATTTCTGAATCTCGTAGATAACTTTATAAAGATGTAGGATACATGACAAAGTTATAATTCCATTGAAACTGAAATTAATTTAGGACCTCTTTCTTACAATGGTCAATAGATTAATCTAAGTAGGGTAAATGATCTAAGAAGTGGAAAAAATTATAGAGGGAAAAAAAAATCCGTCCATTGGCGGCAAAATTTTTAGACGCTATTAATGACAATTGACAGTGACAGATCCAGCTCGCTGTAACCCTAGTTCACCGAGTTCTACCATAGTGAAAGATAACAAGTAACGAAGAGTGGAAGTAAGTACGTATTTTCTTACTATATATTAGTATATAAGGCAAAATTTAAGACAGCCTCTTCAGTGTTTGACTCTCATGAGCCGTTTTTTATGTTAACCTATTACACAGTGCACTAAACACTTAGGATGCAAGAGCGAGCGAAGCAAGCTCGGGATTTGGGGATAACGGGGTCTAGTGAGCGAGCGAAGCGAGCGGGCAAAAACTAATTTTAGTATATTTTTTTCTCAGTCCTATGGTTTGGCGCACTTTGGGGTTTTTAAGAATACACTAGGGGTTTTTCTACCAAAAAACTACTATAAAAAAGCGACTTTTTTTTCTCGACTCCTATGATTTTGCGCACTTTGGGGATTTCAAAAATATACTAAAAAGGGTCTAATGTGCGCAAAAAAAAATTGCTACTATATAAAAGCGACGGGTGTTGAAGTACAGTGCTTCCGTTCTAAGAACAACACCTATTAGATCCTGTTGAATTAAGTTTATGGTAGAGTCATAAAATCTAGATAGGTAAGGTACCTTATTTAATCACTTTTATATGGTAGCGTAAGTAGGTGATATTACACTATCCTAAGACAAGATCTCGGGTACCTACATAATTTGTGGTGCAATAAAAGCTAACATTCTCAGGTTGATTGCACTATTATTAAACGCGAAGATTAAGTACTAAACTGGGATTAACGTTATCGCTGAGTTCTTCATTTGAACCGAACTTCGTTCTAATCGGTTGGAATTTAGTTGCATTGGATTATGGTAATAAGACGGTTTCAATGAGTAGATGAATGTCATTCTGAGTTTTCTTGTTAAAACAATAAATTTAGTAGCGGTAGATTAATATTTAATTGATTACAAATTAAAAGTCTTATTAGTTTCATGTATAAAAATTCTGTAGAAGTTTGCAAGAAATAATTACAAAAACATTGGCGTCAATATAAAAAGCTCAGTGCGTCTTAAAACAAACACTGTTGTAGTATTTCTTAAAAGTCGAATTATCCAGATAACAATTTCGATGTTTGCTAAAGAACTACAGTTAAACACCGGTGTAACCGAATGCCAAGTTTACAGGCATCACAATGTTACAGACACATAGCACTATAAAAGAGAATAATTAGCTCGCGCTACTGTAATTATGCTTGTTTAATTTACTCTTATAATAATTACCTTGAAGCTAGTTCGTTGCTCGGGATACTAGTTTTTCTACGGTAACCTAAAGACAGTATTTAATTAAATTGAAGTTGAATCCTGTAGACTAATGGCGTGCTGGGAAAAGCTGGTTTTAAATTCCAGAGAAATTATGACAGTTTCTCTTAATAAGCTTGAAACTATGTGCACTACTATTATTACCGGGTAGTGGCTTTTTGACAGAATACATGCCCCGCATTTAATCCAAGAGGAGCACTACTCTAGAAAAATAATGGTGTAGTAGGTAATCTATACTAATATTATAAAGAGGTATTTTTTTTTTGTTTGTAAGTTTTGTATGTAGGGGTAATCTTCGGAACTAATAATTCAATTCTAAAAAAAATTCACTGGTAGAAAGCTACATTATTTCTGAGTGCTTTAAGCTATAAATTATATTTATATCATGCATATTAGCCGAGCTATCACAATTTATAAAACGACACGTTGTATACAATTTCTGAGCAGTAACTTAACAATAAGTACTGGGCTTGCTTCACGATAGTATTTACACTTCCTGTAAAATATACACGCGGACGAAGTCGCGGGCGAAATCTAGAATATATATTCTAAGTTAAATTGAATAGGTACGCCACTAGTAATTGTTAGTAAAGTACTAACGGTATACCTATGTATACTGTAGTTTTATGTAGGTGGTTTGAAGTCTTTACCAATAACATTAAGCCTGGGCCATAAAAGTAGCGGTAAAAGGCAATTAATGTTAGAGGTCAAAAGGCAATAGCTCTTCGTAAGTCTCTGTATATATTGGTAGGTATAGGTAGAGTATCCATCTATGTATATTGGATGTGCAGCGATGGCTTTGTATTCCAGCAGGGATAGTTAAATAACATCGCATTCGATAAATTATGTGGTCACAACGTAATTGAACGTATTCCCATTTTTCTAACGAACAGTATGTCACGATTTGACCAGTTGTCAATTTCCAGACAACGTATGTGTACACGTTGCCTGAAAATTGATACTACTTCGTATGATAAGTTGTTCTTATTATGGACAAATAAGCCAATCACAAGAGCTAACATAAGCGGAGATTTACTGATCTGGTACTTAATCGGGCTTTATAAAACGTTCGATAAATCATGGAAATGGGAAAAGGGCTGGATAAAATCACCTTAACAAAACTCAATACTGTTTAAAACATAAAATTGTTATCATTAGTTAAGATTAGTCATGCGTTAGGTGTTTCAAGATTTTCATTCTATAAACTTTCAAAATCATAAGCTACATTTCATTCTTTTATTTTTATTTATATAATTTTATATATCTTGAACAGGCTCAATAACTTAATATCGATTTTATAACATGGGGAAGGGCAGAGCCTCCTCACATAAGCAAACTATTTGCTTAAAAGGATTCTCCCCATTGTAATTAGAATAAGTTCTTTAAGTTAATTATAGGTACGGTCCTGATATTAAAAAAAGTAAATTTAAAAAATCTAAAAAAGTGAACTTTAAAATAGACGGAAACAAGATGACCCATTTTGTCTCCAAACAATCATGTAGTCGGAAGCAATAGGTCTTTATTGTTACAGAAGAAGTCTCATCTCCCATAGAAAATTACCCCACGTCTGACAGTAAAGAGAAGTATCTCAAAAAATCGCTAAAAATTAAATTAAAAAATACATACTTCCGGTTTTAATCCTTACTGGCTAACATACCAAAAAATGCTCTGAATATTCGTTCGTTAGTGTATGTATGTATATTTTGGTGAATTTTGCAGATTTTAGTTTTAAACGACTAGAAATGCAATAAAAAAATTACGTACTTCCGGTTTCAATCCTTATTGGCTAACATACGAAAAAATTGCTCTGAATATTCGTTCAGGGGTAGTACATAATTTAGTGAATTCTGCAGATTTATTCGTTTTAAACGACTAGAAAGGCAATAAGAACATACTTTCGGTTTTAATCCTTACTGGCTATGATAGGAAAAAAATGCTCTGAATATTAATTCAAATAGGTTCAATTAGGTTTGGGAGATTTTTTTTTAAACATAAATTTTGGCGCCAAAAATCTGCCTTTTTGATGTTTTTAAATTTTAACATACCCAGTGACACTCGCGCAATAAAGACGAATCTAACGATACATAATTCATCAAAATTGGTTTAGCTGTTTAGTAGTTACGAGGAAACATAGGGACGGACATACATACATATATTTCAGACACACAGGTCAAACACATAACCCTCCTTTATTGGCTTCGCCGCAGTCGGGTAAAAATGACTTCATTTCAGTCACGCAGCAACTTTTTATTACCGGCAAATAAAACGGTTGGGCTACGCATTTTATAGGGAAGGCAGTTACTCATATATTTTCGAAAGTACAGACAATGGTGACGATTCGTGATACCTGAGTCACAAAATTGTATATGGCGAATTTGAAAATAGTATTTTCTATTAGTGAATTATAACCATTCCTACTTTAATAGTGTGGTACCTCATCATATATGAGCTTAGTGGTTAACTTGCACGAAATTAAACTCTTTAATTTTAATAGTTAGTACATACCAAGTCTATTCGCAGCAAAATACCATTTTCTGATTTACGTTGTAGGTTATTGGTTTTCACTGGCTTTTCATGTTTATTTGTAGTTTTCGTTTATTTATTTACAGCAAAATGATGTGCTGGTAGATTGATACTTTTGAGTAGTACTGTTCAATTACTTGTGCACTATAATATCTCTAAGGCCGATCTCTGCTGAGATTGGTCACCATGGCCGAAATTCGGTCTAGAGGACTATTATTAGGGTCAGGGTTTCCAACGTAAATAAATAATAAATACTTGGCACAAACTATGACAAAATTACAAGAAACAACTTCACATCAAAGTATCAGCAATTTTATTCTACTCGCAAGCCACCTACAAGAAGTGTTACGTTACATACATAATGTGAAAACACTTCAAAATTTAATGAATTAGAAAGTCCAGTACATAGTTCGTCTTCAACTCGCAGTTCTTCTGGCCCCAGGCATCACTCACAAAGTTTACATAGCCTCTGAGAGCACGACAAACAAATTCGTGTTCCTGGATATAATAACAATAATATTTAGTGTTCTAATAATGCTAAAATGTTTGTATTAGGTATTCGGCTTACTACACTCGTGTCGGATTGAGTTGGACTGAGTGTTTGTCTGGTACTTAAGTGTTTGTTTTGTTGTAATGTTTATGAGGTAGCATATATAGTTGATATACTGGACTGCTTTAAGTAGGACTCAGGACAGGGCAAGGTTTTAAAAACAAGACTCAATTTTGACGGTCTAAGTAGATTGTGTTAAATAGCTTTCGATAACTCATGGGTTTACTAAACGGTATGTTATTTTAACAAAATTGTATGTAAAGTGAAGGAAAATGCCGAGAAGAGAATCCTACATTAATAACAAACTTCAAATGTGCATAATGTCTTCAGAACGTTGAAATTAAATGCCGACGGAATGCTTACAACGAGGGAAGAATTTAACATGAGAACTAGTTTAATGTGTCTGCATTATACATATTTTATGAAATGCCAGTGTTTTATTACTATTTACTTTTCGTTGTTATTTGTGAAACCCAAAAGAGAAGCAGCCTTTTAATTTAGTATTATCAGTAACATGTTCACTTACATAAGTGTTAAAGGCTTGAAAGGTCGCTGTCGCATTTTTCATATGTCATTGTCACTTTGAAAAAGCTAGCTGGTGTCCAATAGGGATGATGGCTGCGTAAAAAGAAATGTATATAGTCCGTCAGTCAGATAATAAAAAAATATAAGACACATTTTTTGCTTTATTATATTAATAAAAAATTACATACTTAAAACGCATTAAAGTTGGGGAGTGGGGGCGCGCTTCGTCACAACCGTGGTCACAACTTAGTACATAATCTAGTAAGGCGTGACGTCATGCCACATTTTAACTTAATGTATTGCCGTAATCTTTTGATTACGTAAAAAAAGAAAAAATACGTGTGCAATATTTTTTAATAATCTACCTGACGGACAAAAAAAATAGTCATCGTCCCTATTGCTGCGGATTTGCCGCTGTGTGCATGATGGTTCGTAAACATACACTACTTTCTTATTCTTATTGCCACAACAGTTTTCGGTGATATTGATTAATTTGTGGACATGGGTCATTTTATTAACTCCAGGGAGCCAACCACCATCTCTTAAAACAGTATTATTTTAATGTTACTTCAGTGTGAGAAAGAGATGGAGCTATATAAGACGTCTAGCTCCATCTCTTTCCCACACTGAAGTAGGCCTAGCTCCTGAGTAGATTATTCTTTGTGATACTAATAACATGCAAACTTTCCTAACTTAATATTCTTACGCCAAAATTACGACCATAAAATTAGTAATTTAAAAAGTACACTGACTTACATTAAGAGAAAATACAAAACTTAATATACCATTAAAAACCCGTCACCAACTGCTATACATCAGACATTTGAAAGATATTAAAAGTCAACTCGAACCAGGATCAAGTTCTACATTTATATAAAGGTTTGCACCTTTCCAACGGTGTCCAACTTCGTGTTATTTGAATTGTAAAACACGCTCATAGTCGATTTAAATTTGAAACGACTTGGATTGACGTGTTGCTGTTGTGGGCTTTGCCAGTTAAATGACGGGTATTCACTGCTCGGAAATGTTCAAAATATGATTTTTTTTTCATTCCTTTGTTTGTTTTAACAGGTTCAATGGGTATTATATTTTGAGATTCACATAGCTTTGATACATAATGCTGCGTACTCTTATGGCAATAACAGATATTTTTTTTTACCAAAATTAAGTTAAATATAACAATCGACTCCCAGTCATGACGAAGCTACCGGTAAAACCCGTTAAAAATGCAGATAAACGATTGTTGCAATAAGGGTACGATATTCAGTAGTTCAGTTTACTTTCCTATCGCAAGAATGTTGGAAAAGATTTCTTTAGAAATAGGCATCACATTGTACGTATTTTTCTGTTCCTTTTTTTCTTGTCTATAACTTTTTATATGTGTGAATAAATGATTAAATAAATAAATAAACAACGGTATAGTTCCTCGTTAAGAAAAAGTCACTGGTTAGGTACTCTAGTCACAGGCATCAACACGCGTCCTTCTACCTGCTACTAACAATCAACTGGAAAAATATAAATGAAAAGTTTTACTGAGTTCTGAGGTGGTTATCCGAGTAAGCTTTGAGGAAAATGTCACACTATGGTAGTGACCACTACATAAATGAACATGAGAAAAGTGAACCCTTGAAGAAGTCAGATAAATGTCAATAGGTAGGTACTTAGAAAATTAAAATGGCACACCCTCAATCTCTTAAAACTTTTGTTTGCTCTAATTCTCTAGAGTTTGATGTAATCTACATAAATATCCGAAATATAGCCTAGCTGTTCGCTGAATGGGCGCTTTGAATTTTAAGCTGACAGTTTAATTGACTCCCGAACTGTTACCAGAACTCTGTTAATAACCACGTAGTTTTGCCTGTGTGCTACTGAAAGAAACATACAGTATTAGGTCAGCAATATGTTAGCTGTTTGGGAACTCTGGTTCTAACAACTTGTTAGTGGATTTTGAGCAAGCTATACTTTATTTATGCTTAGAAATCAGTTTAATTTCGAGCAGGCCCTTTTCACCGTAAGTTAATGCTTTCGCGGACGGATAACGACACACAATAGAAGTTTTATTGTTATGACGTCAATAGACATCAAGCGCACGTGAAGAATTTATTTATTTATCTCTTTATAATAAAAGTTAAATGATGTTCATTGGCCAGCGCATCACTTCAGAACGGCTGGACCGATTTGGCAAATTTTTATTTTATAACGTTCGTAACAGGCCAAATCATATTTTCAAAAATTCGGGAAAACTGAAAGTGCATTTTCCATGAAAATTTTGTATAAATTATTGACAACGTCTGTCGGGTCAACTAGTTTAACATAATAATAATTTGCTTCAGAAATAATCCTTATAGCGCCATATCTATTTTTGCCGTCAACCAGCAGTGATATTAGCAATCCAGCAATGCATTTCGTTTGTAAATGCATTAGTGTTCCTATAGAATATTTATTTTTATTGTCAAACGAGAGTGCAATTTATATTTCAGCAATCATGGCTGGGCTGCACTTGAACGCTCACAAAACTAAGGCAGTCGCTAAAACATCGTCGATGGGCAACGTAACTACACACTATAACAATCTTCCCTGAACACATCAGTTCTAGAATATCCTGCTGACACAACAGCTATGAACTATTAATTATAACATTTAGTGATGACGTGTAACCTAAGCTGTAGACATGTAGGAGGCACAGAAGGTCTCGCTTCTACGAGAACAGTTACTTGCCTAAAGTCTGTGCGGTTTGTTTGTTTCGGTCTCAATTATGTTCAAGTACTTTAAAATTAATTATTGTCTAAGTAAGTCGGAGTATATTGTAGGAATACGTTCTCATATTATACTTTAATTTAGAATCATGTTTGAGTAACAATGTGAGACTTAAATGAGAATAATTACTTGGAATATTGTGTGGCTTACTATTTTTGTGTAACTTACCAAACAGACAATGTAGCTCGAGATCTTGTTAATTTTAAATCACGTAAAACTAAAGACAATTTTTGACAACAATTTAAGACATTCTAACGCTTGGCGTTCTAACTTTCTCTATAGAAAAGAATATATAGAGGCATGAGGAACAGGGTCTAAAGTTCACTCATCCACTATGAAAAGGGAGGATCCTCCGACCAGACGGGTGTTGTGTCTGGTGGGCTACTGCCCAACGGTTGATGTTGGGATGTTGTATATATGCTAGTCGCGCGGTAAACTCTGCGCGATGCAGGATTTTGCGTGATGTCAGTGTAACGCGTTCCATTGTGGCGATGTAGATAACACATATAGACTAGATATATACAAATAGAATAGAATAATTATTTATTTGCATAGGAAGTAGGTACAAAAAAAGGGCAGATGGTTTTATAATTAAGAGATCCATACATTCTACCTTAAATTAGGCATGCAAACATTTAGCACAAGTGCTTAATAGTCTAAAATAATGTCAATATGAAAATTCTTATAAGATGGTCAATAAAATAAAATAAAGAATTAAAGATGTCAGGATTAATTAGGTAACTATAAAGTTTTATCATTTAGAAATCCACAAATGGAGTAATAACATTTATCAATTAATAAGACTGACAATTTATTTTTAAACAGTGGAATGGACTCATTTTTTATTCCATCGGGTATTTTGTTATGGATAATCGGGCACATACATCGGGTATTTTGTTATAGATAATCGGGCGCATACATCGGGTATTTTGTTATAGATAATCGGGCGCATACATCGGGTATTTTGTTATAGATAATCGAGCACATACATCGGGTATTTTTTATAGATAATCGGCACATACATCGGGTATTTTGTTATAGATAATCGGGCACATACATAAAACACTTTTTCTTAATAATGCAGTGTTATGGCCACTAACACGTAGCATGTTTGTAGACTGCCTTCTAATTGGTCGTATTCTATTGTCTGAGGATTTATTAAAAAGATGCATATTTGATTTCACAAATACAGCTATTTCGAAAATGTAAAGTGATGGGAACGTTAGCAAATTTAGGGACTTGAATACAGGTGCGCAACTATCTGTTACTTTCATGTTACACATTGCCCTTATGCATCGTTTTTGAGCCTTGAATACCTGTTCTCTCAGACTACAATTTTCAGAATTGACGCCACTAAACCATGGTAAGCAACTAATCTGGTGAACATATACTTATATACATATACTTACATATATCACTTTCCTGGATCGGTTAAAATGCACATACGCTGCTGTACTTAGTCTTAGTCTGCTGTATTTACTCTAATGATTACACAAACTGTATTATTTCGCTTTTTGACTTAAAGGTAATCTTAATATTATTAACAAAACTGAAAAAAACGTTGTCTTGCAAAATGTAGAAGGAGTTGGTTGCAAGCCAATATCGTAGAAAAAGCATATTGGTTTACAAAAGGAAAATTGCAAATTAAGTATTAAATTTTATTAGCACAATATTGTTGCTATTGGACAAACATTTTTACTATGATAATATTCTTCGTAGGTACTGAAAATCACTAAGCACAAACACACTCAAATAACAAAACGCAATCGTGTCGTGATGTCCCTGTGGTTATGGCCTCGCCTCTCATGCACGAGGTTCGAATCCGGGCAAGTACCAATGTGACTTTTCAATTCATATGTACTTTCTAAGGCCGCGGCCGCACTGCTAAGGCGACTGCGTCGCGGTGTCGACCTATGCAAAAATTGTCGCTTCTGCAGTGCGGCCGCCGACGTAATGTTTAATGAGTTTGTTGTCACGATATCGCCGTCGCGTCGTCGCAGTCGCCTTAGTAGTGCGGCCGCCGACGTAATGTTTAATGAGTTTGTTGTCACGATATCGCCGTCGCGTCGTCGCAGTCGCCTTAGTAGTGCGGCCGCCGACGTAATGTTTAATGAGTTTGTTGTCACGATATCGCCGTCGCGTCGTCGCAGTCGCCTTAGTAGTGCGGCCGCCGACGTAATGTTTAATGAGTTTGTTGTCACGATATCGCCGTCGCGTCGTCGCAGTCGCCTTAGTAGTGCGGCCGCCGACGTAATGTTTAATGAGTTTGTTGTCACGATATCGCCGTCGCGTCGTCGCAGTCGCCTTAGTAGTGCGGCCGCCGACGTAATGTTTAATGAGTTTGTTGTCACGATATCGCCGTCGCGTCGTCGCAGTCGCCTTAGTAGTGCGGCCGCGGCCTAAGTTTATCTTGGACGTCACAGGCACCGGTGAAGGAAAAACATCGTGAGGAAACCTGGACTTATAGTTAATACTAGCTGTGCCCCGCGACTTCGTTCGCGTGGAAGTCGTAAGATTCACAATATGCTAAAATAACAGCCACATTTTAATAAAGCTCCTCCTCGTCCTCCGACCCGTCGCGTTGCATCGCCCGCCCGCGCTATTATTTCGTTTTCGCTTAGTGTTCTTTCTGATTTTTTTCTTTTTGCTCGGCTCCTAAAGGTCGTATTGTGATGTTAAATAGCCTATAAATATCCTCGAGAATTGGGCTACCAAGTGCAAAAAGAATTTTTCAAATCCGACTTTTTGTTCTTTCATGGGTTTTAATTTTTTTGCGCGGAACCCTAAATCTTTTTCTAGAATAAAATTAATATATGTTACTCCCTGTAACATCAACTATCTGACAATGAAAGTCCCGTCGAAATCGGTCCAGCTGTTTCGGAGATTAAGCGGAACAAACAGACAGACAGACAGACAAAAATTTTCAAAATTGTTTTTTTATTATAAGTACCGTATAATACTTGCATGCATGCATTTACTAAAAAAATGTTGTTTTGACAGTACAAACAGACACTTCAATTTTATTTATTTATATAGATTACAAACAGAAACTTTAAAAACGAAACGCCGGCCTCATCTAGTTTAAAAAAAAAATGTTTGACATGTAAAAGTGTTTGCATAAACCTACTTGCAGAAATAAAATCATTTATCATTAATTTTTTTTTTACAGATAAGTTTGAAGTTGCCAACCCGTTTTGAGCAAGCGTGCTTTCGAGCCTTTATTTGTATGAGAAGAGGCCTTTACCCTGCAGTGGGACAGTAACAGGCTGGAATTATCATTAATATCATCATCGTCGTCACTCCTATCCCGATGACTGATAAATAGTCAATTAAGCCTGATTTCTACGGTAAGGTTTAATTGCCTGTGGCTTAAAATAAGTTAAGCAGCAGTACAAGCCACATAAACAGTATTTAGACAATGCAAGTCATTTGTTGCTTAATATTGTATGGCAAGAAACTCGCATCGTCATCACCTGCCTGACCTATTCCCAACTATTTTGGGGTTGGCTTCCAGTCTAACCGGATGCAGCTGAATACCAGTGTTTTCCATGGAGCGACTTCCTATCTGACCTCCACAACCCAGTTACTGGGTAATACGATACCCCTTCGTAGACTGGTTGTCAAACTTTCGGGCTTCTTACGACCCGTCACGACTGTCAAAGATCCACGAATGAAAGCCGGGACCAACGGCTAAACAAGCTTTTCGAGACACGGAGGGGTCTTGATATGTAAAGATGGTCACCCATCCACAGACCAACCGCGGCAAGCGTAGCTTAACCTGATCGACCGACCCGTGTGGCTGTTATTACTTAGCCACAAGCCCCACAAAAAACTTGCAACGTGTAGGGACTTAATACTGTCAGGCTGTTTAATATGCCATATTTTCCCTTACCTACTAACTACAAACCGTGTCTCAAAATAGGCTATTTTTAACATTTAGATGCGGTGACGCTAATATAATTACGTTTCCGACACGCAAATCGCACATAATTTTGATATCTGAACCATGCAGTGTAGCGTGAAGGTTTTATTGCCTCAAATAATTTTTTTTACTGAGTTAATGCTGGGTTGTAATCTCTATGGAAGCATTTTTACGATTGGTATTAGTTTTATTAGGTATTTGTCGGCAATTTGATTTGGGTCATCAGATTGTTCCAGGAAATTAAGTTAAATAAAATTATTGTTACTTCGTGAAAAGAAATAATGGGTCACATTTAAAGGATGATGTCAAATGTGACTGTAAGATAATGTCAAATTGTGTGTAACGCAGAAGTTATACATTACCCTATAACAGGTGATTGCTGTAGTGATCGGCACCAAACAGAAGCCCAATTCCCGTAACTAAAAACGTTCAAAATCTAGTCGCAATCTCATCTCAGCGACAGTTAAATGTAAAAAATGTAGGGAAAATGTAGGGAAATTATAGGTATTTTTGACATATTGAGACTGAGATCAGACTGTGAATGTTCTTAAAATTACGAGCATTGCCCCTCAGATCAGCAGTGCATACTCTCACTATCAACATTTTATTTACATCTCCGTTTGCACCTAGGTATCACAAGACCCGCAAAACCTTACACCTTTGGCGCGGTACGTTAGTAAAAATAATGTTCCTGCCTCCCGGGATTTGTATCTCACGTCAGTCGGTATTGACATCCGCCCAGCGCTCTTGTACCTGATTGGCTTTTACAAGTTACGGGTAGTGCTGTCAAAATTTTGCTGGCTATTTTCAGATTGAATAAAGGATTTTTAGCTGGAATAGTTCACTAGTTGAATATTGGGAAGGATTTCAGTTAAATTTTACTGTGTGGAAATATGGGGTTAGTTAGAGGACTCGAGTTAATTTATTAAAAACTTTTCATGAAAGTATCTGTATCTTTCGGGTAACTAAGCGCTGTGTTTGTGCTTTTTACATTTATACCACGAAGACCTTCCCATTTGACCAGCGCCATATATGTAGGACTTGAGTATCTATACATTTAGCATCTATACAAAAATCGTTCATCCAAAATAACAACGTACCTTCGTTTATCTAACGCACACGTCAACTCTAAACTCGACAAAAAAAAATCAAGACTGGCACCCAACGGACGCGTCGAACATTTCTAAAAACGAAAACATATTTACCCACAGTGTTGCGAGCGCAAAAAACAAAATAATTGAATCGGGAAGGGGTCGCCCCGGCCGTGGCGTCGCGCGTTGATTGGCCGATATTCAAATTGAGAACTAACGAGATATCGTGCGGCGTGTGCGCCTGATGACGTTTTACGGTGCGGCTAATATATTTCCTATCGCCTTAGGGAAGGTGTTAGGGGTAATGGGCCGAGGAATGGAGGGAGTGACTTAAAAATTGCACGAAGATATTGGTTTGCAAGGCTTTAGGTACCTATAAGAAATATTTTTACTTATATCTTATTTTTTTTGTATTATGATATTCGATGTAAGAAAGCCTTGCTTGAGCTTTTGCGACATTCCAGGGTTCACAGTAAGATTGTAGACAGAAAATATTAACAGACAGCCTATACAATTTATCTTGTGCTATTTTATTTTAATACAATATTGTTATCCTAATTAGGGAAAGAAAACCTTAAATACAATAAACAAGCTAATACTAAACTATATAAATCATGTACATATACATAGCTCCCAATAAGGTTATTTTATTTGCGCCTTTTGAGATTTTCTGTACCTGTAGAAAGCAAGAAAGAACATTATTTTATTTGGGACACACACAAACTGACAAAATCTTAAAACATTACATTAGAACATTAAAACTGACAAAACCTTAAACACAAATAAAACAAAGAGAAAGGAAAAAAAAAATAAGAAGACCCGTGCGAGGCCAAAAAGACTCCTATCTCAGCATGATGCTGCGATATTTGAAAAAACAAATAACGCAGCACTAATATTCTGACATGAATAAAATAAACAATAAAATATATTAGCAGTAAACAATAAAAAATAAAATATGTAGCAGCCGCCCTAGCACAGCCCGCCGTGCTAGGAAGATGGGATGACGCAAGGGTGTCGACACAGGTTACATCCCTCTGCACAGCAAAGGCCTACCCAACTTTCAAGTCATTATTATATGGTCACTCAACTGTCATCTATCTCAATGTTTTGTTGTGGCACAATTGAAAACTATTCCAATATGTTGTTATTGTTCTAATATTTATCATAATAATTCATGTAATCCTCATAAACACAGACAATACAAGCTTACACGTGTCTAATAAACATGTGTTGTTAGATATGAAATAACATAATTTATACAGGGTGCTTCCGCTGTTGCTTCCATCGTTCACAGTCTTACAGTTAGAACATGATTTGCGTTTTTCTTTGTTAGGCTCGGGTTCTGAGAATCAACTCAAACTCAAAGCATTTATTTCAATTAAACCAATTACAGGCACTTTTGAATTGTTAGTCAGTCAGTTAGTCAGAAAATTGAACCTAGTCGCCCATTCCAAAACGTAGATCTCTATGGAGAAGAATGGGCAAGAAACTCCATGGACACTCTTTTAAATCAAAATTGTTACAAAATCCTGGGCATTGTTCTTGTTGCTTCTATATGTGAGAACAATGTAAAAAATAGATAATTAAAACAATTCAAAATATAAGATTAAAAATGCAACATGTTGTAGATGGGTCATACACAAAAAGTGAACATTACAAAATATAAATAATAAAACTCCATGAATTGTTATGAAAAGTTATATTTATTTAAAGTTACATAATAATATTAATACAATAATATCACTAGAGATCACTCTTGAATATTTTAGGAATAAATCACGTTTTTAGTTTTTTTACGTTTACAGAAGAGATCGTGTTGTCTACAGAAGAGAACAAAAATGGACCTTATTAATCACATCAATAAGATCAAGAATTGAAACAATGAAAAAAAAATAAAAAGCAGTTCTCCTTAAAAAATAAAATAAAAATACATAAGTACCTCTTTAATATTTTTTGTCAAAGCCTCACTGTGGAGAATAACTAAAAATAAAATTAAAATGTCTGATTTTTCTTAGATTTAAGAAGTGATGGAATAGTTTTATGTGAAAAAGTGTCATTATAAAAATAAAATATGTTAATATTTGAAAAAAAAAGGAGCTACGTCTGCCAACAAACTGCTTTGCAGTTTGGCGGAAGTAAATATATTCTGTAAAAAATTATTTCTGTGAATAAACACTTTTAATTTTTTTTTTAATCCCTGAACAAGTCATAATCAAAAATCTTTACCAATTCAGTACAAAAAAAATATCGAAATTTGTCCACAGAACAGACATTATGCTTCTGTGGACATATGAAGGAACAGAATGTTAAAATATATTATCCTCGTCAGAATCGCCCCTCATGAAATTCGTCAGTCGTTTTTTCTGTGGTGAATCTTCAAAAGATTCAGATTCGTCTGAATCTGAATAGATTATTTTCTTCTGGGGTCTTTGGGGCCTTTGGTTAAATATTTCGATAGAAAGATCTGGTGTCAGTCTATCTGAGAGTCCTGGTGAATTTGGCTCTATCTTATCTCTTGTGTCTTCATTGTTATTATTCTTCTTTTAGCACTTTCTTTCTTTTCCAGTTTACTACTTGTTCTGATACATCTCATTCTATATTTGGCCATATAAAGACTCTAATTCAAGAACTCTTCTCTTTAAATAATTATTTTCTGCAACAAGTCGTCGTCTATTCCGTGTAGCCACCGCTCTGCCAAAAAGTATACGCGAAAACGATGGATTTGGTGGAGGTGTGTTCTCTTGCACAAAACCACGTTTCCTTTCCTTCATTTTTTCCATAACACGTTCCTTTTTTGCTTTTTCTCTCCATATTTTTCTGCCTTCCTTTTGTTTATTTATTTTTTTGCTTTTTCTTTATCTGCCTTTGTTCTTTTGGTGTGTGGTCTTTAACAGTCTTAATTTGGCTTAGCTGTTTTTTTCTTTTGTATCTCTCCCTATCCTGCCGTCTTCTGAGTTTTTTCTGCTCGCTCCTGCGTTTCTTTTTTTTCTTCGGATAGCTGCCTTAATCGACTCGTTCGTGGCATACTACCTACCTGAAACAAAATACCTCAACCGTCATGCGCTGCAAGCAACACAATGCAAAAAAATGGCAAGGACCATGTCAAGCTACGCAAAATTAAACAAACAAAAAAGCAAACCAAAGTGAAAGCTAAAAGTGAGCATATTTGGTGTGATAGACAAAATTAATGGCGAAATTATATGAAGGTTCATTATTCAACTCCGAAACCCTAAAAGTACACAGAGTAAGCACACAATGAAACTCTTTTTCCAAAATCTACTTTAATTATCTACGAAATCCATCATCAGATCTTGAGCAAATTAATATGGAACCGCACTAAAAGTATGCCCATTCAAAAAGAAAAGAAATCATACAATTTGATTTAAAAATTATTAAAAACCAATACATTGTAATTGAGAACCTCCCTTTTTTAATCGGTTAAAAAGCGAGTGACTCCACTATTTTTTTTTCAAATACAGTAAAATTTCAATACTAATTCACTTCTGTTGACATAGCTCCCTTCTGTAGACACTAAGTCTACGGTAAAGATGTCTATACGAGAGACACATTTTGATAAATCAAAGATGGCAATTGCTTAAAATCTAACCTCATAATGTAGGAACATTATGAGGTTAGATTTTAAGCAATTTGATATTTGCATACATTTTTTTATTTATTTGAAAAGGCTACTTACTCAGGTATCCTGTGCACAGGAAAGAAACACTGATCATGACCGAAAACTTGTGTAATTGAATAAAATTGGAATTTTTCGCGTCACACGTACTTTACTTAAAAATTCACAACCGAGCAAATGACAGAGAATATAATGCATACAACCTTTCTCACGATCACATAGATGTGATCGTGAGAAGTCACATTATTACGCTAATTCAGTCTAGATTGAAGAAATGGCTTGATATTTATGTTGGCTCGTGCGTTGTCGTGGTTACACCTTTATTTTAATAATAATTGGCTTGTCATAAACTAGTTAGGCTTGATAAAAAAAAAAAACACTATGCAATTAATAATGTTTTAAACCGCCATTAATCAATTAAAAGGGCTCATAATCAGCTCTTTACTTAATCTCGCATGACCATGAAAAAGTTCGGAAAATATTAGTTTTTATATTTCCTATAAATCCCATGAATTTCATGATACCATAAACCATGGGATCTCAAGATGGTCGCCTATGAAAACATGGCGGGTGTTTACTTGGATGATATTCATTATTATACATATTGTAGGGTTATTTTTATATCAAGGGGTAAAAGTTTTACGTTGTTGGATATCTACATGTTAAAGGTCTGTCCTTACATTTTTATTGGCGATTTTCTCTTACGTTTTCGTGACATATTATTATCATATAACAGTCTTTATTTTGGGCCTGCTTATTCATAAAGTCCGAAAGGAAAAATGCCCGCTTTCCATGAAATATCGTGTAGGTATTTTAACGCCAAGAAAGTATTTTGAAGTAATTTCCGTCGAAGTTTTCCTGTACATATTGTACTTTTTGAAGTAACAGAAAACTAAATTGTCAACACGAACATCAAAGTCAAAATCCATTACTTTAAGCACATTACTAACCTTTTAGTTCTGATTACTGTCTCCAAAGACTTCCTCAATAAAATCGGATAATAAATAATGTATACCATTGTTGGTTAGGGAATGACAGTGTCAGTTACTTTTCTGGTTAATTTAAAGTCTCCGGCTTTAATGGCAAACTTTATGTACCGGCTTTTATGTGCCAATAAAGTTTCTTTGAAACGAAGCAAGGCCGTTAATCTAGAGACCTAATAAAAGAAAAAAAAAGTTACCGATGACGATGACAACGTGGTTATTTTTTGACAAAGAAAAATTCTTTTCAGCCCCTTCGCCTGGTTTTCAACATGACGGTGGAAACCTCGTAACAGTCTTCAACATTGTGACTCCGGTACCTATATAAGCGTTTTACTTACAAAAACGAAGTCTCGACGTCACGAAGAAACTCCAGAATCTAACATCAGGAATTATTAGGCGAGTTGTTAATTGGCATAATCTAAGCAGGTACCTATTTTTTTTCCATAAGTTACCTTGGATTTAAAAGCCGCATTGTATTATCTAGACCATAACCTGTATATATAAAATGCTTTATAAATATATATATGTATGATGAGAGTGAAAATTTATAGGTTACCACAACAGGAAAAGAATCCGACACACCAATTTCTAAGTGCCCCACCAGAATGCCAATCGTCTCGAATAACTTGCAGAGCCGCTCCGGTCAACCCGTATGAAAATACAACTCAACGTTTTTGGACGAGATAAGCCGTATGCGTAAACTAAATGCGTTTAGCACGAAACACATTTAAAACATAATTATGGCTCTACCATCTACAAATAATTGACAGAAAATGAAAGATGTTTTAAATGCATTTAGCGCTAAACGCATTTAGTGATTTGTGGTGCAAGCGGGCCTTTTAAAGACTGATCCCCATAACACAGGGATGGCCTAAGCATGGCCTTCGCTAATAATTTGTGAAAACAGTTTTTTTTTTCTAACTAAATGATGATGAGTAAATTTTAAGTATGTAGGTACTTAGGCATAGTTTATCAAAATCAGACTCTCCCACAAAACTATTTCCACATCAAAGTTAATACGAGTATTTTATGACGTAAAGTGTACGGTCTACATAAGAACAGGCTGTCAGCCCATCTCCTACATGTCGGACTACATTAACCCTGACAACCTGTGTAGAATAAATAAACAGCTTAGGTACCTATGCCTGGGTAACGTAAGCTAGCTTCCCACGGTGCGTGATATTGCGGACGGACGCGGACAAGCCCGGATCGACGCATCATGGGAAGAGTATCGTCCGTGGTAAGCTAGCTTCCCATGGTCCGTGATATTGCGGGTTTACTAATAATAAGCATAAAATATATTGGCACAATTTACATTGGCATAACGAAATTCAGCATAATGATCATTACGCATAATATGCATAAATGTATATAGGCATAAATGTTTTGCCATAATGCTTGTTGCCATAAATACTGCTTGCATAATAATAATGAAGCATCACTTTAAAAAGCATAATGTTATAAACGCATAATGATATAAATACATAATGTTCATTGGAATAAAACTAATAAACCCTAATAAATAACTCCAACCGGTAAGTTGTAGACACTATTTCACCTAATTGAATATTTTTATTTATTTATTTATTTATTACCTCATCATCACTATCATTACAGGAATTTCCTAATTCAATAGTGTGGCTGTAATTACAGTTTTATTATGTAGTTTTATAACATATTCTGTACATCGTGGTTTTTGTGAACTCATTCAGAGAACAAGTAAAAAGATCTATGCTGTCTGCTACGTCATTAAGTACACGCAAGGTACGCGTTATAGGGGCTTTACTCAGCAGATTGGTCCTACTACTGGGCACCGCCAATAGACGTGGCTGTCGCCTTCGCAATACATAATTGTCGGGCACACACAAGTTTATTTCTTTTAATATACCTGGGTTTGAAGTCTTGCCACGCAATAATTTAAAAATATAGGTAGCAAGAGCTATGTCCCTCCTTGTTTCCAATTTATTGTATCCCACCATGCCTATAACAAACAAAGTTGGATACATCAATGGATAAAATGGATATACACCATACCACCTTAGGTACAAAAATCTAATAAATTTATTTTGTATACGCTCCAGCATGAGACTGTATTTAGCCTCATGCGGAGCCCATATGATTGCGTTACATTCGAGCTGACTTCTTACCAATGCATTGTACAAAGAAGTCAGCGCGGCGATGCTTGTAAAACCCTCTGCTCTTCTTAGGACGAAACCTAGGCTCCTATAGGCTTTTTTACAAACATTTACGATGTGATTACGAAATGCCAGATCCGAGTCAATACGTACTCCTAAATCACGCACCGTTTCCGTTCTTTTCAATAACGTATTGTCCACTCTATAGTCATATCTCTTGGGCATTTTCATTCTACTAAAAGTTATTACCGAACACTTTGACGTATTAAACACCAACTTATTCTTCTTTCCCCATTCAACAACCCTGTCTATGTCTTCCTGTAAGCGCTCAAAGTCCTTTTGCTCTTTCACAGCTAGTAGTAATTTTAGATCATCAGCAAACAACAGGCACTTGGCATTCCTGACGACATCAGGCAAGTCATTTATAATTACTATGAATTGAAGTGGTCCTAAATTACTGCCCTGACTTACGCCTGACCTCGTAAAATAGGGCTCAGACTTGTACCCAGCATATTCTACATATTGTTTTCTGTTAGTCATGTGATCAGCAAAGAATTTCAGCAATTTAGGAGTGCATCCGACTGCCGCAAGCTTTGTCAATAAAATGTCATTATCGACCAAATCAAATGCTTTTTTAAAATCAAAGTATGCAGCATCGACCTGCACCCCTAAATCAACGCTAGGAACCACATACGCCATAAAATTCAGCAGATTTGTAGTCGTGCTACGAGCCGGCCTAAACCCATGCTGTGAGTCGGACAACGTGACTGAAACCTGGTTTAAGACACAATGATGGATTACTGACTCGAATACTTTCGCTGGAACCGACAGCACCGCCACCGGCCTATACCCACTAACTTCACTCCCTGCTTCGCCCTTAGGTACTGGAATTACTCTTGTAATTTTCCAGCGTTCCGGAAAGCACGACTGTTCCAAACATAAATTATAGACGTATGCTAGCGGTTGTGTTAAATAATCCCTGCAGTCTCTAATAATAAATGGTGGGATACCATCTGGTCCCGCCGAACGCTTAGGTTTAAGTTTAGTCAGCGCCTCCCTTACCTGGCTCCTGTCAATACTCCCTATATGTACTCGTAAACTACTTGTGCTACTCTCGGCCACGGCGGCTTGCACGTCTAGTTTTGCTTTCCGGGGACTATATACGGACTTGAAAAAATTTGCAAATTCGCGAACACATTCGGCGTCTGATAAAATTTGACCATTTTTAGTGATTTTTTTACGGTTCACGTTACCCTTTTTGCTTCTCACATAATTCCAGAAGGATTTAGAATCCTTTGCAAGATTGTATTGCACATTCTCAAGGTGTTTGTCGTGTGCCAATCCTATCATTATTTTAACCCTAGCTCTACACTGAGAAAAAATTTCGTAATCACTCGTCAATCCACTAATCTTGCACTTCTTATGAAGCAGTGCTTTTAATTTTATGTCGCGAATAATATCTGCCGTGTACCACTCAGGGTAATGGTACCTAGAATGTACACGGCGGCGTCGCATTTTCCTGGGAACACAATCATCGATAATGCTATTAATTATATCATAGAAATAATTCAAACACTCCTCTGGTTCGCTTCTGTTGTACATAGGCGACCAGTCATGATTCATTATCATATAATACAACTTACTGTAATCCGCTTTATAAAAATTCCACTGTGGCCAGGAATCGCTCTCTTGCATATTTACAGATATATCATTAAAAGTGCAACCACCTATTATTGCTCCAATGAAATTCGTAGGCACTTTACACGGCGGTAGACTGATTATTTTATTATGTTTCATTTTTGTAGGTATCACAAACTATTTAGTGACGGTGTTTACTATTTGCAGCTTACACCTTTTGCGTACAACTTGTTATTTATGTAATTTAAAAAAAATGATAACTAAGGTTTATACGTTCCAAACCACAAGAGGAGGTGTTAAAATGAATATAAACGGTTTCATATACCTACGAAAAAAATCGGGAATATAACAACAAGTATTATTGGGTGTGTGAATTACGTCGCCACGTGAATTACAAATGTAACGCTCGCGTAATTACAAAAATAAGTGACGAGCAAAATCACGAATTGATATCTAAACAGATACCAAATCACAAGCATGAACCTAATGCTTCTCGAGAACAGGTAAGTTTTTCATTTTTACTGTTACGTTAATATAACTCATACAAAAACAAACATGTTCGC
Organism: Fissipunctia ypsillon; assembly: GCA_947568875.1. Classification (NCBI taxonomy): domain Eukaryota; kingdom Metazoa; phylum Arthropoda; class Insecta; order Lepidoptera; family Noctuidae; genus Fissipunctia; species Fissipunctia ypsillon. Next base: position 5,648,393 of record OX387655.1, read on the forward strand.
GACTCATGGGTGGCCCAAGGGCCACCCTCGCCGCACCTTAACCTATTCCAATAGAGTAATTCCCAAATTATAATAAATAATGTAAGTACTTAACACCTATTTTTTATTTTTCAGATTCATTCATGATTATTAGACGAATAAATATTATGCCTTTAAAATGAGAATGAGAGTAGGTTTACTACCTACTCTTCCCATGATGCGTGTGTGCGGGCTTGTCCGCGTCCGTCTGCAATATCACGCACCGTGGGAAGCCAGCTTAACACGCGAAATATTGTCAGCTCTGTTTTGTATAAGGTACCTTCATATACACGTGCTTAAAGTTAGGTTTTATCTTGAGCAAAGGTACTTTGTATAGTTTATGGACAAATTTACAATGTGAGTTTAAAATGCTCACCCCACATAACATGGGAACAAAGAATATACTACTCTCTGACGAGAGCATGGGAATTATTAAAGAACTGGCGAAATTAGCTGTATTCCGGCTATCTACCCCTTCAGGGAATACATGTGTGATTTTATTATAAGACTAGCTGTTGGCCGCAGCTTCACCCACGTGGATGTCAATATTTCCCTATTAGAATCAGATTTTGTTTACAATGTCATGGGTTTTATTTTTTTGCGTGGAACCCTAATTCTTTTTCTAAAATAAAGTAAAATAATAAGTAGCCTAATTTACTCCTTATAACATCAGCTATCTGATAGTGAAAATCACGTTAAAATCGCTCCAGCCCTTTCGGAGATTAGCCGGAATTTAAAAAAAAATTTGAAAATGGTTTTGGTGTTATAAGTACCGTATATACTTTCATTTGCATTTAGTAAAAAACTGTTATTTTGACATTACAAACAGACACTTTAATTTTATTTAAATGTAAGATGAAGATCCTGTCAAAATCGGTCCAGCTATTTCAGAGATTAGCCGGAACAAACAGACAGACAGACAGACCGACAGTCAGACAGACTGTCGGAAACAAAGGAGATTGACCAAAAGCAGTCTTGAAAAGTTGCACGTATGAAAACCAAATTAATATACAAATTATTTTCTTATTTTTTACAAGCTTTTCACTTCAGGAATTTTGTTTTCGTATCCGGAATTATGATTTTAAGATAAACAGTAAATTAACGATTGCTAGGTACTACATTTCCGTATAGTCATGATGATTTCATTCCTGTCATTCGTATGAGTTACGTAAGTATGAGCCTTTACATAAAAACATCACAACAATGATATTAAACTCATAAATAGCTAAATAATTAGTAATATCATAATCATAACGTAGGTACTGTATATGTATTTCATAGTTCCGTTGTGAAAATATTTATTTTTGTGTTTCGTCTCACGCAGATGCAACTGTCAAGGCAGATGACAGACGTACCGGTAGGGATGACGATTATTCCTAAACAAGATCGATTTTTAAATCTATCCGAATCGCAGGAAAGAATCGATTCAGCAATAAATTGAGTTCTGATAGATCTGTTCCCGCCATTATTCTACATCGACAGCTTTACTATAGATAATCACTTATTCGTTTTGGTGTTGCCAGCATAATTAGTCAAATGTAATGAATAATCGATATCAAAACTTAAAAGTTGCAATCCGCAGGAAAAACATCGGAATTCGTTTTCAAGTTTCTAAAATCGATTAAAAAAATCTATAATTCATTGTTTATGATCGATTAAAAAAAAAAAACAATTTACTTGACCTATAAAATCGATTCTAGATCGCCATCCCTAAGCCGGCGCCTGCGGAAGCCGCCATTACTGTTTATGTGTCGAATGAGAATACTCACCGCGATTAATCTCTCCACTTAAATAGTAATACTTACGGAAATTCGTTGGTGTGTTTGTTTTAAACAACTTAGCGTGTTTCATGTAACTAACGACAGGACGTTTTCATATTTGTGTTTTATTACGCCAGGACGTTTTTGTGTTGTGTTTCAGAACTCTTGAGATTCTAATCATGTCGATGCTTGATTCTGATCAACCGATGCCGGTGGTAATGAGAAGGCGATGTGTCAATTGTTCACTTTTGATACCCAGAAATCAGATTGTTGTTTTGTACCTACATGATTGATATGTGGTTATTTTATAAGTTGCGAGTAGTTTAGACATAATTTTTAGGTTATCTCCGAATTTGTTTAATTACTTTAAAACTCGGATACTTGTGTGAAAATGAACACTTTTATTTAATAGTATATAAAGCGTAGTCTATAATAAATAAAGATTTATTGTGTTTCAACTTAAGACGGATTTCCATACATCGTTGTTCATGATCCTTTAAAAATTGTCTTTTTGTTATAAGTACCGTATATACTTTCATTTGCATTTAGTAAAAAGCTGTTTGGCATTTTGGCATTGCAAACAGACACTTCAATTATTTGTGTAGATATAGATAGATATAATTGTGACCAAATAAACAACAACTAATCATACTGAGATGCCGTTAGATTTGAAAAAGACTCCAAGAAACCAATAGTAAGATGGTAAAATCTGTCACAAAACCGAAATTGAGCAAAAATACAATTTTCAGATATTACTTATCGAAGTCAAAGATATACACGGATATTTTGTCACGATTGGTCTCCCATAAACGTTTGTGAAAGTAGGGAGGCATTTCCTAGGAAATAGAGAAATACCAATGTTACTAAAACCAAGAAATGAAATGCCTATTTCCAAAAGTATTGTCAATAAATCTAATTCTCGTTTTCAGTGTATGACTCTTCAGTTTCCTAACATCTATTTAAAAAAATCCACTGCCTCTAGTCATACTCGATAACAATTACCAATCTTTTTCAAAACTTCAATTTCTATACGCATTTCACTATCCATTCGCTCGAGCGCTTCGATGCTAGACTGTATAACACTTCAATCGCCACTTGCAGCGATTGAAGCAGGCAAACAGTGGACCAGGCGCTTCCAATCCATCCGCTAATTGAATATTGCCCAAGGGTGATATAACTCTTGACAATATACGAATCTGTGATGACTATATCCGTACTGGGAGCCAGTTGTTTTGCTTAAACAACAAAATAATGTACGCCAGGGAATAAAAAATGGAAAAAAGAGTTTCGGGTAGTGCTTGTGACTTTCGACCGCGGCCACAGGTTTATGTTACCACAGAGAGAAATCGGTGGTGCATGATGACCTCTGGAAACAGGAGAGTCTAGATATGTGAAGAAATTAGGTACCTACCTTTATGTCGACTATTTGGCTGTCCAAACAAAAATCCTTTTACTTTCCAATTTTCAGCGTCTACTTTTTCATAGTCACGGTTAATAAGAAGTTAGCGAGTTGCGCAACTGTTTGGCGGTAATTAGGTCACCTATCGATGCGTCAAACGAAAACAGATGTCGCGGAGCCGGCCTCGATATTATCTTCGTCGAAATCCGCGTCAGCAGTTTCGTCGCCAGCGCATCCGTCGATAGCTGAACTCGCAGAGCGCCCCGCTGGCGCGCTCCGCAGCCCCGTGCTCGTCACCGCGGCTCCTCCACGCAGTGCCACCCTCGCCCCTCGCCCCATCCAACTGCCAGTGTCTGCATCCCTGGCGAAACCCCTATAAAGGGATTTCGCTAGCGTCACCGCGAGTGCCCCTGGCACTCCAAGTATCAAGGCCATACCAGAAAAGACGCCAAATAGGGCTGATAATGATGACGGTTTCGTGACGGTGCAAAGGAGGAAGCGCCGATCGCGAACGAACAAGAACCGCTGCGGCAAAGCTCTTACGGAGCCTGAAGTGAGCCTGCGTGCCGCAAAGCCGAGCACACCGGTGTACATCTCCCGCCTGCACTATACCACTGAGGCGGAGGACATCATGGAGTACGTGCGCCAGAAGGTGAGGTACACACCGAGGGTGTAGTTACTGGAATCACACTGGAACGTCAACTTCAAGGCGTTCGTCGTGCGTGTACCAAACTGTTATCTACCCCTCGTTTTGGAAGAAGGCTTTTGGCCGCAGGACGTGGTGTTCCGTCGCTTCTGCGGACAAGTTCCACAGGACAGCACAAAGTCAACCTAGTGCAAGGTGAAGTCCAAGGTGGATAAATGTATGTTTAGGTTAAGGTATTTTTCTATGGGCCTGTGTCGCCTGAACTAAATGGTATTACTATCTTATTTTAAAATGTCTGACATATCTCGGAGTCCCGGACCTTTGGATGGGGTACGAGGGGCCGAAGCCACCTCGCAGAGGCCCCTTAGACAATTTTAAATGATGAGGAGGCACCAACCGATGATTATCCCTGTGCAAGTGCACCCAAGGACAACCCCTGGTTGGTGCAGTACTACTGCATAACGTGGAAACAAAACATATTGGGTTATGGGTTAGGGTGGCTGTGGACTGGTTACCTGGAACTATGGAAACACTATGGCCCCTGCCTGACCAATGTTTTATTTATTAAATATATAATACACAGATAAAAAGGCAGGGGTGACTTGCATATTTATTATTAATAAATTAACATAATTAAGATGTTTAAGTACATTTAGATACAGCTTGTGAATTTTTTCGTATGCCATTATTTCTTACATCCAAACACGTCAATGATCTAAGAAAAGCATGCACAAAATAGCCCATAACATAAATCAGACGACAAAAGAAACCCCATAATGTTCGTTACTCAGAATTTTATTGCGTCTAAATGACGTTCAACGAAATACCAACGTTCGGTTAGCGTATATACGCTTTAGTTTTATCGCCGCGTTTAAGGGTTAAGTGCGAAAAGGAATGTAGATATGTGTGTGGGACGTGGAAATACTTTCGCGGGTTATAAGTACTTACATGACGTTTATGAGGCGTGGATCGTTGTCGGTTCGTCTTTTGTGTCGTTTATATTGTTAGATTAAACAATAAAATAACCTTTTGTGCGTCTGTTGGACGTGTGGGCCGAAGAAATTATGTTTTGTATTTCCGGATTTTCTTTTAAGCCGAGTATGTATATACATATTGTTAGTGGTAGAATCTTCTTTTAACACTCCAACACTGGTCTGGTTTATACATAATTATGTAAATATAATTTTACAGATGTGTTCGTGCAATACGCCATGAGCAGTTTGTTATTTAATTGGCGATGGAGAAAATTAGAATATCTCAAATTATAAATTCATTTTGAGTTATTTTTTTTATATTTCTGTTTTGGTGAAAATTCTGAATAAAAATATTATAATGTCAAGCAACCGATCAAGAAATTGTTATGAAGATATGTATAATCAAGCGTTACCAGGATCTGGGGCACGGTAGTGCCCCCGCCAAGACGAGCCAAGCGAAGCGCAAGGGCACTACCTATTGCGGGATGTTCGAAAGAGTTACCGTGGCCCCGGCACAGGCAACAGAAGGAACACGGGTGGGTTTTAGTCAGTAAAAGTCTGACACGCCCTCCCGCTCCACCCAGAGCGGGAGAAGTCATTTGATGATTTCCCATCCACAAAAAAAAAAAAAAAGGTATAGGTTAGGTACACGTAAAAATCTCGTCAAATACTCATTTTTCTTGTTGAGAAACTGCTTACTTTTTGTTTGTACTACTCTCTTATTGACCGAGTACCGGGTATAGTTTAAGTTTATGATTAATACGAGTTTTCATACAGCAAGAAGCATGTTTTTAGAAAAGAGAGAAGAATAGTATTATTCTTCTCTCTTTAAAAAAAAATGTCGATCTGGACCCGTTTTTGTGGTTGCTGTATGCATGATTAACATTTTTTTTTATTTCAAAATTGTATGTTTTCATTTTTGTTAAAGGTACAATGGACTACGAAGAGCAGTTAGGTGACAAGGCACCTATTTGGCGACATTTTCTTCGTGCAAAAGACAAAAATAGTGCCAAATGCAAAACATGCAATAAAGTACTAAAATGCGAGGTCATAGTAAAAAATGCTAGTGTCTAGTCAGATTTGTTTAAGATAATTATATATTTTAAGAGTTTCTTTATTATTCCTGTTATCTTACGATAACAATGACTGGTTAGTAAGCTAGAGTGACTCTGAGTGACCAAATAAATGTTGCTTTGATTTAATTTACCAAGTTTTTTATTTCACACCTCATAATAATATCGTATTCTTCCAGTTTCTCTGTGATTTATTTGATCATATATAACTTACAGTTTTATCAGTCGAAACCGGGCTACCCGGTTCCGACTGCTCCCAGACCCAGGTATCAATTCTGGAACCGTAACCGGTTTTGCATGCCCTAATCCGAACTGACTGAACGAAATAGAATGAAGTGTAGAAGAAAACTGCCGAACGTTCGGCCGATACTTCAGATTTACGCTTCGGAGATATTAGCAGACTATTTTTTGTGAGCGGGGTCATGCGGGGGTCATAAGTTCATGTCGCGTAGTTCCGCGGTCGGTACATGACCGTTGCTACGTCACAAGAGCAAGCGTGGTGATAAATGCCCATACCTTCTCTGAATGAGAAGAGGCCTTTGTCCTGCAGGGGGACAATTAAAGGCTGGTATTATTATTATTATTTATCTTTTAGTGCCAAAATAGATGACCGAGAACGTCGTCAAGCCCTAAAAAGACGAAGGGTTTCTGTGGATCCATTCCGTATTTCGGATTGGGAATTACAGAAAATCTATCGTCTGAGCAAAAACTTGACTTGGCAATTGATTACAAAAATAGCATATTGTTATAAGCTGCAGGTATCAGCCCGCCATAGAGTAGAGAGATGCATTGGCGTCTTGAAAGCTCGATTCAGGTATGTATTTGAGTAAAATTACTTTTCTCCAAGTTTCCTATTCATAAATATACTCATTCTATTTATCTTTACCTCAAGAAATCAAACCAAATTAATATATTGAGGCCCATATTTTTTTATTGTACTGTTATTTATTACAGTTTCTAAATTTGTTTATTAGCTGCACGCATGCTTCACTATGATCCTGTTTTTGCAGGCTAAATAGTGAATCTCTGTCCTGTATTGCACAATATAGCGAACAAGGCAAGATTACCAGTGCCTCAACTGACACAAAGTGTGAGCAAGAAGAGAGAATGCGTGTACGGCGAGCATCTGAGGAGGATGTGCGTGCGGAAAGCTTGAGTATTCTTTCTCAAGGCAATATGCGGCCAAACAGAGGACTTGTTGGAAGATCGGGCTGTCCAATAGGCTCTTATTAATCGCATGTGGCTACATAGGGAATAAGGAGTCAGAATAAAGCTTAAATATTACGTTTGTATTTATTTATAATTATGATAATATTGTAATTATTTTTTAACATGCACATCTTTTCTTTACATTGTTCTCACGTAGGTAATAAGTATAGAATCCGCTTGTTTTATTCATCATCTGAAGAAGCCAGCCGCCTCCGCCGTCCTGCCTAAAAAGAAAATGACTGCAGTATAGTATCTATTAGGATTATAAACGAAATATACAACTACATATAATCAGTGTAAAGTTACGTGTGTGCAAAAAAGAAAAATGTTGTTATTACCAAGGAATTATTTATATTTTCCAGTGCTTCTGCTATGCGGCACTGTGCATCAGCTGATTTGGTTGCTGCATCAGCCATTCTGTTCATGGCATTGGCCATCTTACTGTAGCCTTTCGACCTCTATTCCTGACTTTTCTATATTGGCCAGCGTATTTTGTTATTGTTCCAGCTCTGAGGATGGAGTAGGCGCTGCAAATAATAAGATATTAAAAATGTACCTATAAAAATCAGTTAATAGGTAAAATTTTTTAACATATTAGCAGATTATTTTTTATTTTCCATTACAATATAGTGTATTATGTATATAATAATAAAATGACAATATGTAGGTACATTGTCTATGACGGCGACGGTGACGTGGATTCTTGCTGCGATGCTGTCTGGCTGCTGAATATTATGTGGTTTTCAGACTTATTTATTTTCTAAATATGACAAGTTAATATAATTACCTTTCAGCAAAATGTGTGATGATTTGTGTTGTTGCGGTAACATCAACATCAATCTTTAATATCTTCATTTCTGAAAGAAATTATAACATTTATGAATATTAACTGGTTAGTAACTATATAAATTATCAAGATTTTTAAGAATGTCACGCTTAGCTTCTTCTCCTATCGTGTTGGCAGGACCTCTGGACACGAGAACTGTCTATGTCTAAAAGTTATTGCACAGCTAGAATGATAGGTACTTAAATTGAAACTAACATAATAATACTATCTGAAGGTAATGAGGAATATGTAGGAAGTGCAGATAATGTAGAATAAAATTGGGAAGTGGATAAAGAGGATAAAGAAGAGGGTACGCCTGGCCCTCAACCCCGTTGATTATGCAAAATCTGCTTGATTCGGCTGAGTTATTTACCCAAGTATAATGTACAGACCTTGCTCCACTGTTTGGAAGTTCTTTGATCCCCGTCTGCCTCGGCATTTAATATGTTGGCGCACTCTGACCAAAGGCGTGATGTGAGGACACTCCCCTCTAGATTTTAGTCTGCCACGGGCAAGGTACCTGTGGCCCTCCAAATATTCAACCAGCAGTTCTATTTGCCGCACAGAATGCGTTTGCGTGAATTCATAGCTGTACTGAAGAATCAGGATGAAACTTACATGAAAGAAATTTAAACTGCTACTTCTTCGTAAACTTCACTGTACCTACATCCTTATATATCATTTTATTATAATATATTACATACTTACCATCAAACTTTAAGTATAATATCAAGTTTTGTAATTGCACCGAGTCTATAATTTCAACTTTCGCGCTCCATACGTCACTGGCGTGCTCCTGTTATTTTGACAGTTTTAGTTTTATGCGGCAATGTTAGACCATCATTCAGCCAAATTTTAGCAAAATATATCTTTGATTGTAAATCCAGACATAATTGTTTGTTTATATGGTAAGAAAAAACACTAAAATCAGTACTGGGGTATTATTTTCATATTATAATAACGTTATATTCATTGAAATGTAATCGTTTCTATTCGATTATTTAGTCAGTAATATTTTTTCTGTCATGTGGCCACACCATAGGTAAGTTTGATAGAATTTGGTTGTCGTGCAGTTGACGTGCAGTTCACGCGCAGCTTACGCGCAATTCAAAGATTACAAGAATACCGTTTATCAGTCAAACTTAAACTTAACTGCAACTGCACTGCAACTTGATCGGCGCGTCATTGGATTACGTGAATTAGGCTTCAGATATCTTTTTCACAGGGCAAACCTTATATGGTCGTCTTGGCAACATTTTACATGAAATGTTTTTGGTGGGATATTATCATCCCAAATAACCATACTTCTATTTCCCGTTACAACTAAATATCATACATAATAACCATTACGTCGAGGTGTCGTAGCCGCTCGTAGCAGATCGTAGCACCTCGTAGCATCTTGTAGCACCTCGTAGCGACCCATTGAATACGTTAATATTTCGTAGACAATGGTTATTGTAACATGTTCACTGTATTGTGGTTACTTGATAAAATATATAATATAGGTATGTATATTATGGAATTTGCTTAGATTGTATGTTCGTTTAATTTTTTAGGTACTTTTAGTACTGTTAGCTGCAAAAAAGCTACTAAAAGATAAATAATAATAATAATACCAGCCTATAATTGTCCCCCTGCAGGACAAAGGCCTCTTCTCATTCAGAGAAGGTATGGGCATTTATCACCACGCTTGCTCTTGTGACGTAGCAACGGTCATGTACCGACCGCGGAACCACGCGACATGAACTTATGACCCCCGCATGACCCCGCTCACAAAAAATAGTCTGCTAATATCTCCGAAGCGTAAATCTGAAGTATCGGCCGAACGTTCGGCAGTTTTCTTCTACACTTCATTCTATTCCGTTCAGTCAGTTCGGATTAGTGCATGCAAAACCGGTTACGGTTCCAGATTTGATACCTGGGTCTGGGAGCAGTCGGAACCGGGTAGCCCGGTTCCGACTGATAAAACTAAGTTATATATGATCAAATAAATCACAGAAAAACTGGAAGAATACGATATTATTATGAGGTGTGAAATAAAAAACTTGGTAAATTAAATCAAAGCAACATTTATTTGGTCACTCAGAGTCACTCTAGCTTACTAACCAGTCATTGTTATCGTAAGATAACAGGAATAATAAAGAAACTCTTAAAATATATAATTATCTTAAACAAATCTGACTAGACACTAGCATTTTTTACTATGACCTCGCATTTTAGTACTTTATTGCATGTTTTGAATTTGGCACTATTTTTGTCTTTTGCACGAAGAAAATGTTGCCAAATAGGTGCCTTGTCACCTAACTGCTCTTCGTAGTCCATTGTACCTTTAACAAAAATGAAAACATACAATTTTGAAATAAAAAAAAATGTTAATCATGCATACAGCAACCACAAAAACGGGTCCAGATCGACATTTTTTTTTTAAAGAGAGAAGAATAATACTATTCTTCTCTCTTTTCTAAAAACATGCTTCTTGCTGTATGAAAACTCGTATTAATCATAAACTTAAACTATACCCGGTACTCGGTCAATAAGAGAGTAGTGCAAACAAAAAGTAAGCAGTTTCTCAACAAGAAAAATGAGTATTTGACGAGATTTTTACGTGTACCTAACCTATACCTTTTTTTTTTTTTTTTTTTGTGGATGGGAAATCATCAAATGACTTCTCCCGCTCTGGGCGGAGCGGGAGGGCGTGTCAGACTTTTACTGACTAAAACCCACCCGTGTTCCTTCTGTTGCCTGTGCCGGGGCCACGGTAACTCTTTCGAACATCCCGCAACCCTAGCTGGCATCGGCCCTAGCTGACCCCGTCAATAGTGCTGACATCTCTTTGAGGCGCGCGTGGAACACAACGCGCCGTCGACTCGGGCTTTGTCCTTACCGGACGGCGAGCTACCCATTGCTCGCCGTCCGACCTAACCTATACCTAAATGAACACATCTTCAAAAAAAAAAAACATAGCGGATGAAAGAAAATGATATTTTTACAGATCGAAGCGTTAAAAATAATTAGTAACAGTGATTACTATTTATGATATAAAAATTAAACCAAATTGATTGCCAATTTTTATTTTTTATGCCACGTTTCTTATTAAAATTGCTGACATTATTTTAAAATTTTTGATCAGTTTAAACTTACTTGTCGTAAATATCAATACAAAGCATTAACAACGGTTATTTAATAAAGTAATTTGGTATTACTATTAACATAAACCGTTATGACCCAGACCACAAAAGTTCCACATTGAAAATCAATCACAAAAAAATCAATGTATACATGTTAAAACATTACCCAACAGACACAGGTTTTCAGTTCTTTTAAGTATCGAGAGAAGGTACAGAAAGCACAATCCAACAATCCACAAAAATTAGTAAGCGAATGTTCCACACTGTTAAATCGTCACTGGATTAGTGATTTGAGACCCGCGGCGAGAAAACAGAGGAGTACGCGGAGGGCAGGCGAGGTGAGTGTGCGACGAGTGCATGCAGTATAACTCGTGTGACGTTGCCAGCTCGTAAATTTGTGACAACGTGAATTTTAATGACACGCTTACGGCCCGGCCCCGCTTGATTTGAATGCTATTCATGCAGAATTAAGGAACTTCAGATTTAAAAAAAACCGGGGGAACCGGGTAAACTTCTTCGGAACCGGTTCTGCAGATACCTCGAAAGAACTGAATATACCCGGATATACGGAATCGGGTATACCTGGGTGCATGGTCTAGTTCGGATCCGCCCGAACTTCATTTTGACGTTTGTTCAACGAATTTCAATTTGACTTTGGTCGTATCTGAACCGACCGAACGAAATAGAAAAAAGTGTAGTAGTTAGAAAACTTCCGAACATTCGGCCGATACTTCGAATTTACGCTTCGGAGTAGGCCCCCAGCTTTCCTCACGATGTTTTTCCTGCACCTATGTCAGTAAAGTTCAAGACAAAATCAGAAAGTGCATATGAATTGAAAAAGTCATATTGGTACCTTGTCTGGACTTGAACTTGCAACCTGATGCATGAGAAGCGAGGCCTTAACCACTGGGCCATCACGACATTGACTAAGAGATAAATGAGGAAAATAATAAAACTATAGCTACATTATGTAGGTATTTATCAATAGCAGCGTGACATAACATAAATATTCTCATTGTTTTTTTTATAGCATAAAGATATTTATTTTTGAGAAGATTTAAGAAATTGACATTAACTGGAAATTCGGTTTTGAACATTTCTAAGTACGATAATTTATTGGCTTTCTATGAATTGAATAAGCTAATTTTCCAATAGGTATCTGGCTAGAAATATGATCTCATTAACGTCAGAACTGGATTCTGATACCAATTCAAGTTCTGTTTCTACTATCTATTGTTCATTGTTCTAGTTTTCATAGTTCTATTGAAAATTTTCCATAAACTTCATACGAACGGCTGCAGTTCATAATACCTATAAATTCTTGGTCAGATATTACCACAAGTTTAGGATGATGGGGCTGACATGACCTGTTAATGGTTGCAAGTCCCTAATAAATAAAGAGAAAAAAAAAAGTTTAGGATGTAACGGACGACTTTGAAAAAAATCTAGACATTAATTTGCAATATACTGATCTCCCCAAACAGAAGTAAAAAGGCAAAAAGTACAAAAGCAAAAAGGAAATCAAGAAAATATTTCAAGGATAACTTAATTTACTGCTTCGAATAAACTGTAAGAGACAAACTCATTCAGTATAAGCTTTATCATTCTAATCCCAAACCTCGGAATTAAACTGCAACCCAACAATGGCTTACAAAATTTTATTCAAACACAATTCACGAAGTGGATATCTTTCGATAATGACAGCTATTCATACTAACAATACAGCCAGACCGGATCTATAAAATCTCTCCATTCAAGACGTAGGTGCCTTATTCAACGGGATTTCTTACGAACGAGGCTCTATAACAATTCATTATAAGGCCATTGAGCTATTTCTATTGTTAACTTGGCCCATTATAGTCTCATTTAGCTTAGACTGTACTATAGGGTTAACAATGGCATTGTCGGTTCAATTATATCACGGGGATGTTCAAGTAATTCGGGGTTGATGTGTTGATGAGTTAAAGTATGTATTTATGAGGTATAGACTAGTATAGAGTGCGCTAACGGGACGTGTCAGACAACCAACGTTAAAATTAAAGAAAAAGGTAACATCGTAGGTTTATGTAGGTAAAAAATAAATACCAAAATAGTATCATACAAAAATTATGGCAACCCCATAAAGTGTAGTACTTCAATATTGGTCAGTGTAGTTTCCAAAATAACTGTGTTGTGAGTGTCAAAGGAAATTCGTCACGCGAATGGACAACATATTTTCCTTTTATGCGATTGGATTTAGAATGAAGTGAGATTGAGTCGTAGTAGGTACTTCATGAAACGCGCTCCATGGTTTATTAATACTGTAACCGTGATCCAGTATTGCATTTCGATTCCTGACTCTAATGTTATATGGTATTGTCTTCAGATGGTATGTGATATCGTATCGTTATTGTGTGGCTCGGGTATAGGTTACGAACTTTGCAAGCTGTTATTAATATTATGAAGCGGAAACGAAAGCATAGATACGCTTTGCTTTTGAGGATACAGATTTTACAATCGAACAATCTGCCAAATGTAAATAGGCAGCTAACTTGCAATTACTTTAAAACAATGCTGTACGTGTGCTGTGTAGTCAATTCTTGTACACCACTTTCTTAATCATAAAAGTCATTACGCAAATAATGAAAATGAATATTGGCAGTGTAGTGGGAAGATGAATATTTTGTCCTGTAACTATACCACATAGATTATTCGACTGTACAATGTGGCAGTCGGTAGTAGCGCCCCTTTCCTGCTTGTAACAATGTATCGACGAGCAGCTTCATACATTAGGTACTCTCTAGGTTATTTTTAATATTTTATCTCGTATTATATACCTACTCACATTTGTTTGATCTATTTGATTTTATTTTTATACACACTCTACAATGTAGAAGTCATAATTATCAGCACACTCATTTAAGAACAAAGAAAGAACAACATAAAAACTTATGTTGTTCTTTTTTGCCATTGGGCTTTGACAAAATATATGATAATTAAAATAAGTAGGTTCTAAAGGGGCATAATACAAAAGTACATAATATTAGTCTGGTTAACATGTTAATTATCTTCATCACGGAACGGATGCGTACAAAGGATTATCTCTGTACAAACTTCTTGTTTGATGCATGAGTTGAGCACTATTTTCTAATACCAAACCAACAGACCGACGATATTCCCAAAATCCAGCTGATCCCGCGAAAATAATAGAAAAGCAATACAGCGCAGAGAACTGCGAACTGGCAACAACTAAACGTGTTTATTCGCTCCCCACTGCCGAGAGTACCTCTGCTCTGCTCTCTAGTAGTTTCTAGAACAACTTCATACCGCGTACTTTAAGTTGGCAAGTTCGTAAAACAAATAAGGCATTTGAATTTCTCTGCCCACTTCCAATTGAATACCCAGACTTGGAGTTTTGAACTCACCGACGCTTTAAAAGTCATGTTTTAAAAAGACTGCATAAGTAAACTAAGGGAAACTTTGTTCTACTGTGAACGGTAATAGATGTATTTGCTAAATGGGTCAATTTTTTAGTTAGATGTACCGAATAGGTGTATGTGTCTATTTCAGTGATAAGGAAGTTTGAAGTTATATTTTGGACGCTACTGTCGTCAAAGCGCTTAGCAAATAGCTTTATGCTGAAGTAGATGCATAGGTGACTGCAGCTTCTGACAGATATATGGGCAGCCTATCTTTGCTGATTTGACTATGAAGATTAGACACTTTTTCAGTTAAGACCTACATCTGTTCCAGGAATAATTAATATCTGCACGTATGTCTATGTGTACGTTAACGGTTTCAAATTGATAGTCAGTACTCAGAATTTCGGGGAAACTCTCTGGTGCAATTTCTGAATGAACAATGACTCTGCTAGGCTTCCCTGGCTTAAAAATGTTGAATGGTGGAATACTTAACTTTAGATCCGCTTGCACTACAAAAACTAAATACATTTAGTGCTTAACGAATTTAAAACAGTGTTCTATTTGGTCAATTGTTTGAAATTATGGATTCAGAATCATGTTTTGATTATGTGATAAGTTATGATTTCAGGCGTTACTTTGCGGAAATCCTTTTTATTAAAATGTTATGTTTTTTTTTTTCAATTTATTTCTTTTATACTTAGATTTACATAACATGATGCCTGTATTTCCCGAAGGTGTAGGCAGAGGTGTACCTATAGAACACCCACATTTTGCCAGGTATGTTTAAGCACCGTTTAATAGGGGGCGAGCTTATTGCCATCAACCAAGCACAAATCCTGACTCCGGGCTGCTAGTGAGAAATTCCAGATGGAAAACCCTAATAAAACTATGCCCAGTCTAGGAATCAAACCTGAACTCATGCTCAGCAGTAGTGCTTGCGACCACTAGAATAACGAGGCAGTCATATTTAGATTTAATTCAGCATAAACATTTTTGGTGGAATTAAAACTAAATATTAAAATTATTGTCATTTTATTTTAATTGTGTGTTTAGCACTAAATGTTTTTAGTGATTTGTGGTGCAAGCGGCCTATTTACGTCTGCTTAACATACTTATGTTATATATAGAGGAAGCCGGGGCAATGATTTCCTTAAGGAAAATTTTGAATAAAACATTAGAAAAACAAGATAATGAATAAATTCAAAAGCCACTTATTAGTCTCATTAATGTTCTATAAAATGACGGTAAAATAATTATCTTAGTTTTCTAGAATTCTGAGATAACCGAACTTTAAAAAAAAAAATTGCCCGTTTTGCCCCGTGTCCGGGGCAAAATGGTCATATGCGGGGCATAATGGGCATACCCAGCCTTATACTCTTGCGTTAAGTCTAAAACCGATCATAAAAAGCAGCAAATGTCTTGTCATCATTATCCTCTTTGCTGGCACAGGAACAGTCTGAACCGTCTGTAATATGCACGGCAAGTGATCAAACCCTCTCTATAATCCGAGTGCCAATATCCAGGGTACAAACACTGCATGTCTTCTACTCTGATTCTTTTTCGTATTTTTTCTTTTCTCTTTGTCTGTTTCTTCTTTTCTTTCTTCTCACAAGCTGGTTTCTGCGTCTGACCATCAATCCACATTCTTTTTATAATGTGAACTGCTAGTGGTTCGTCTTTGTACTGGTGCTTCGTGTTTTAGCATGTTATCTATAGATGTTTACGGGTGTTTCCATCTCCCAATGTTTTATTTAGCACGTTCTGTCTTCCTTTGGTAGTCGCAAGCCATATTGTATCTGCAGAAAAAAGATAAACTTAACAAAATTGCCCACAACAAAACGGACACCTTGCTCATTTTGCCCCGCCCGAAATGCCCCCGAGGTCATAATTAAATAAATGTTAACAAAATCGAAAGAATATTTGGTAATTAGTTCACAATTTTTTCTGGTTATTTAGCCACACAATTGAACGTAGTAATTAATTTAACAAATTAGAATTTACCACATTCACGAATTAACTACAACACCACAGATTTAAAAAAATAAAAACAAATATCAAAAGCGTCAACTTACGTTTTTTTGTTTTGTCTACGAGCGACGTGCAGTTTCGCACGCAAAACTATTTGTCTCGCAAGCGCAAGGTTGGCTGAGACGCGATCCAACTAGTTCCAAAAGCCTTAGTTAATTACTCGGCGAGAAAAGAGGGGTGTCCGTCTTACCCCGGGGACTCGCAATGCCCCAGTTTCCCCTGATCATATCGACGGTGAAAAGGAAATTGGAGTCAATGTGACTATCAATTCATGTCATTGTCAGTCTCATGTACATAATGTGACGTATGTATAATTTCTATAGCTTCTTGTAAGTAAGTAAAAGGTTGAAGGTTAGGTTTTTATTTTGTAGAAATGAATTATTTTTTGTTTATCGGCTTCTTCATAGCACGCGGGTATAGACCACACAGATAGATCCAAATGTTAAGAGTATTGCATGCACCTATTGTTAACGTGTTTTTCAATGACCATCGAATGCTTGCGCTCATTATTTGCTCATATTCTTTTTTACTAGGGAATACAAGAGTGGGTAGCATCATACTCCTGAATACTAAGCATGGTGTTGATGGCACATTCAGTTGTTCAGGAAAAGATGGAGTGGCTTTATTTAGCACGTTCCGGGACGCTATACGGCTATAGCGGTCATAACAATAAAACTTCTATTGTGTCTCGTTTACCGTGCGTAAACCTGTTCATTACTTGCTAGTCATATAATTGCCTTAATTGCTTGTATACAATATTTCCAAGTAACCATCCAATAATAACTGTATTGTAAATAATTTGGGGCCACAGTTGAGAGCACGCTGAGATCATCGTTCTAAGCATACTATCGTTCGTTCGTTCGTATATCATTCTAGGCTACCTTTGTGGGCTCCAACACGTTTTCAACTCGCGTGTCAAATACGTTACTAATATTTTTTCGTTTTTTCAATGTGTACAAGGAAGATGAAATAGAAAGAGGAAATCTTTCAAATGCATGATAGATGATGGAGTTTCTTGCCCATTCTTCTGCATAGAGATCTACGTTTTGGAATGGGCGACTAGCTTCAATTTTCTGACTAACTGACTGACTCTTTAACAATTCAAAAGTGCCTGTAATTGGTTTAATTGAAATAAATGCTTTGAGTTTGAGTTTGATACAAGATGTTACCGAAAAATATTGGTTATTTCGATGATAGTCTTTTGTTGTTTAAATGTAGAGTTGACTAAGATATTTGGTATACACGGAGCAACAGCTTGCAACTACTTTATGTGCTGATTGATTCTTTAACATCAGTCTCTGCAGGGATGCCATACACTTAAAAATTTATTTCTAAAAAAACAACATATTTTCAAAAAAAAGCACTGAAAACTGAAAAATAACTTTAATTTCGGAAGTCGGTGTCTGTGGTTTAGTATTTTCGTTTTTTGCCACCGACTTCCGAAATTAAAGTTATTTTTACTTTGTAGTGTTTTGTTTTTGGAAGTCGGTTCTTTTTTTATAAATAAGTTTTTATTTTACATTTTTTAGTTGTGGTACCTACCCCACCCAATTTCTTATTCCATTACTTGCTAAGTAACTAACAAAGACAGGAAGTTATTATAACATCATCAACATACACTACGCTAAATGGAAAAAAATACGTATTATTGAAGCTAACTCAAAAACCACTCATCAGAATTTGACCAAATTTATATGTTACCACAGGAGTATACCCTTTCAAAAAAAAAAACTTTACAAAAAGGCAAATGTCGCGCTAAGTCGTATCAGAAGTTTGGAAGGCTGTGGTTTGATTCTTTATATCGCAGTAGAGCTTGCGAGCACTAGATAAATCTATCGGTCCTGGGTTTGATTCCAAGTTCGGGCAAAGTTAAGTAAAGATTTTTTTCAGTAGGAGTCCGGAGTCTGGGACAAAACTGACGAAATATACTATAGGCACACCTCTGCATAACCCTTCGGCGAAAACAGGCGTGATGTTATGTTAGTGGAAAGAAGAATTTTTTTGCCTGTAGATATACCAAATAACTTGTTCGAGTATACCTGTTTAACGGTTTCCTTTTTCACATCTTATGTCGATACGAGCTATTCGAAACTAGGTAGTTCTTACCGTAGTAAACAGATTATCCAGTCAGCAAGGCAGCCAAGCCAGTCTAGATCGCCGTGAAGGCTCTTCTAGTGCACTTCTTAAGCCCGTACATACGTTAGCAGAACTCAAGGCTCATCCGTAAGAAGCCTTCTTAAATACAACGTGTTACAGAATAAGTGCAATTTTTAGTCGTCGACACCATGTTGAGTTTTAAAAAAAGATAGTTTTTATATCAAACCAAATCAAATTATTTATTTGCATAGTACAGGTAGGTCTAAACATATGTTACAAATAAATATAAAGCACACTGTATCATTACCTATTAAGGTGTGCAAATATTTATATTATCGATAATCTAATTAAATAATTATTAAAATAACATCACAAAACTATTATATTCAAAAAATAAAATAGAAATAAATTCAGAATAAATTATATGAACATTTATTTCCATATAATATATAGGTATTTTTGTCAGTTGTGCTTCCATTTTTTGAGTAAGTTGTAATTAGATAGATAGATAAAATATATGTAATACTCTTTATTATGTACACCATAAATGTTACAGATAGAAAGTAGAAATTTTAAAACGGGGTGACACAATGGGATCTTTTAAAGACAACCTTTGGATGGATTAAGGGAGAAAGGAGACAGTACTGCAGGTAGTCTGTGGTGTAGCTTGTACATATATACAATAAATACATACATACATGAAATGTTTACTTATCTATATACATATAAATATATACAATAATAATCATAAAACACGTGCAAAGAAAATAAAAATTACGTTTAAGGAGAGAGATAGTGTTTTTTGACATAATTGTAAAAATGGACAAAGATTGGACAAGTCTTATCGACACGCGCAAGGCATTCCATAACCGTACTGCTTCAACTGTAAAAGATTTATCATAGAAACTGGTGGAATGCATCGCCATCTCTAGTCTCAAGTTTTCTGATGACCTTAGATATCTATTACGTGTGTCATGATGGAACTTGAAACGTTCTCTGAGATAATAGGGGGTTTTAGGATTGAACAGAATACTGAATAGTTGAAATAAGTATGAGAATTCTGGCGAAGACGTTTGGGAGTTGTGTACGAAATTCAGAAATGTGATCATTATTGGCGCAGGTCAAATATAAATCTTATGCAAAAGTTTTGAAGTCGCTCAAGTTTATGTAGCTGTGCCTCAGAGAGATCAAGATAATTCACATCAGCCTGGTCAAGGATGGGAAGCAAAAGAGATTGTGCGAGCGCAGTCTTAGTGGCAGTCGGAAGAAAGTTCTGCAATCGTCTCAGGGACTTGGCAGATGCAAACATTCTCCGACTTACCTCCTGCAGCTGGGGACCCCAAGAAAGATGCTTGTTGATCCAAGCCCCAAGGTTCTTGACTTTTTCGTGTACCAGAATAGCAGTGCCGTTAAATTTAACCTGAGGAAGCTGCGACCAGTTTATCTTGGACATCATCCTTGAGCTACCAACAACAATCACCTGAGTCTTCGACGGGTTAACCTGCAATCCATGTGCCTCACTCCACTCGCAAATTGAAGCCATATCCTTGTTGACTATATAAATTGCATCAGCCAAATCTGAGTATGCAGCTTGTTTGTTAATTTGCGAATCATCTGCACAAAGGTGGTAGAAAAATTTTATTTTTTTATTTATTTGTTTGTTTGTTTATAAAAATTGCGAAGAGTAAAGGAGACAAAACGCCCAAACACAAAAGAAATTAAAAAGTATTGTATTAAACGTTTAAAATTGATTATGAACAAACTAAGTTCAGAATTTGAGTTTATTCTGTAACACGATGTAAACTAGAATTGAAAACACGTCACGGCCAAAGCCGCAGTTTAAACTTAGTCCTCTAATTGTTTCCAAGGTATCCCAACGACATTGTTATTCAAAGTGTGTCGCTTACAAATCGCGGGCCTCTTAATTGCGAGTGTAATTTAATATTTTTCCAAAAGGCCATTATACGAGCCGCCACCGCTAACTGTTGGGAGTGTTGGGACACCGATGACGTAATAAGTGTTTTGTGATGATAGAACTATTTACTTATCTAAATGTATGAGAAGAAATAGGGGGTAAGTGGATGATTGTAAGTACTTTATAGCCTTATGTTTAGTTTTCAAATTGAATACGAGTTGAGTACTAGTTTTATCACAAGCAGATGAGAAACATATTATTATTTATTTTAGTCTTCTCCGATAATCAGTTTTCCTAAAAGGGTCCTAAATCAAAGGAATTTATTCTTTACTCCATTAACAATTGATGAAAAGTCATTTGCTCGATGTAGATATCGAACTTACCCTCTCAAGTTCAGTAGCCGCGTTTACAACTTTTATGTAGGTATGTACTAACTGAACGCGATCAGCACATCTAAACCGCGTTCAAGAGCTGTCAGTGTCAATATCTTACAACAATGATGACACTGACAGGTCTTGAATGCCGTTTAGATGTACTGATCGCGCTCAGTTTCATTGGTGAAATTCGCCTTAAAACAGTGCAGAGTTTAAAAACGATTGAAAACACTGCTTAATGTTAGCAAAAACTGTAGAACTGGATAAGCATTTACAATTAAACAACCTATTTATTTACTTTTTATTTCTTTCAATATCCAATATCAGCGACACTATAACTTTCTCAGCCGATAGGTTGTGAACGTTACGAAGGCTCATAGAAGCTTGTTATCCGTTGTAAAGGAGATCAGTTATGCCGTCACACACAGTTGAACACAATAAGCCATCTTACTGGCACACTTAACCTACGTTATGTCAAATATCGGTGAAACTTAGCCTTGGAAAAGACAGTGTGATCGAGTGAATAAAGTGATGGTTTTCTATGAGCATATCAACGTATGACTTCTTTTTCTTCTTCATTTTAATAAATTATGAAAGTGGCGAATTTAACAGTGACGTCAGTGACTAATAATTAAATGGTTTAGAAAAAAAATACCATTTTTAATTTTTAGAACGTTGGATCCCGTAGCCCAGCTATTCTGCTGGTAATACTGAGATAAACCGTCAACTAAAAAATCAACAAGCCTAGGGAAATATTACTGCTGGGGAACCTTATAAACAAGTACCCCATGCTCCGAGGGTTCGCCATAAAGCCAATTTCCAGGTAATTATATCAATTTCTGCATAACGCTATACCTACTGGTATTCCCTATCTCTTAAACAGGTATGCCCGTTTTCAGTAACATTAGGCATTAGGTGTCGCCTAGTGTTAGTGAAAACGGGCAATAACTGGCTTGTTTTCTTGTTATAAATTAAGTATAGTCTGTATCTGAGTGTTTCTGCCGACTATTTCCGTTTTGTGCTCGTGATTATTATATTTATAAGGTCAAATTTTAGTAAGCACTTTTTTTTTAAATCTTTATTTATTTAGAGGCTTTTGGTTATCATACATAACCATGTCTGCCCCATCATAACTCATAACAAAAATATTTTTACGAACTAAGAGACAAGAGACGCTCTATTAGCTAAATAGCTGCAAACAAAACTATAAATTTTCTTAGCCTCCTCACTACAGGGTTTAGACAAAAAACATTGAACAGCACCTAAATCTAACTTACTAATTTTTAACTCTGCCAATAAGGCATCTCTTTCTCTGCGATTACGGACACATTCCACCAACAAGTGATGGACATCCTCCACAGACTCGCAGTATTGACAATTTGGACTACTCACTTTTTTCACAAATATTTTAAGGAGTTTATCTACTCATAAAACTAAACAACTTTTTCCAATAAACATGGGTCTAAATGTGAATAAAATTCTAACCCGATACTAAACCAGGTCAGCTGAGCGTACAATTTATATGGACAGTCCAAAAAAAAAAAATCCTATTACGACCCATGTTTAGTACGAAAAGTTGTTCAGTTTTATGAGTAGATAAATCTCTTAAAATACATATTTGCGCTTACTAAACTTTGATTGCTTATTTATGTATTTAGATCTATTTCGTTTTATTTTTCTGATTACTCTTATCTTTTTGTATGCACGTGTTTCTGTGTGTGTGTGCGTTACTTTCATTATTATATTATAATTAGCTGCAGGGAACGGATTACAATTCATCATCTGCCTAGCCTTTTCCCAACTATGTTGGGGTCGGCTTCCAGTCTAACCGGATGCAGCTGAATACCAGTATTTTACATGGAGCGACTGCCTATCAGACCTCCACAACCCAGTGACTGGGTAATACGATACTCATTGGTAAGACTGGTTGTCAGACTTTCGGAACGGATTACAATTAACAAGTTTATATTCTAGGGCACTCATGTTATGTCCTTGCGACAATTTGAGCGTATGCAACTTATTGACACTATTATAGTAAAAAAAATCGAAAGCTCTTAACTTGGAAACGGTACGTCGTAGGGCCATTCTTCTCGAACCCTAATGGTTTTTATGGTCAAGGCACTGCCGATACTGCAATAAAATTGGAAGATTTCCGTTTTTTTTTTCTCCAAAACACTGTCACTTTTTACTGTCCCTAAAAAATAATTGTTTTCTTTGCTGCTCATAGTGCCCCTAAGCGTTTACTCCAACTCTTGCAACTCCTCCCCTGAGACGATCTACTTACCGCAAATTGATCTTGGAAACAAAATCTTCATCGGAAACTTGTAAGTATTGAAACAACTGTTAAATATACTACTATTTATTTCTCTGTTAAGTATACCTAATTCCAACAGCAATTGACTTGTTATAATCATCTGCAAGCCTCATGACTATAATATTTTAAACCATCTTTGATTTCATACTTACGTTACACATAATAATATTCACAAAGGTTTCACAAAGCCTTGCACTGCGACACACCGACAAGTTGCAAGTTGAGCCAAGTCTTGCAGACTCTTGTTACAACTTGCAACAATAATGTTACGGTGCATATCTTGCACAAGTGTTGCAGTATTTTTGCTTGGTAGCGACATTGAGGTTTTTCACTGAACAATATAGGCTTTCTCGTATAGGGCACCTTGGTAATAAATATTTCGTTACCGTATACATATTAAATCGTATCTATAAGTATATCATTAACCCTTCGATCTAAACTGAACATGCTCTGTTTTGGAGTGCGTTCACTTAAATAGCAATAGGTAATCAGTTTGGCAGATATCGAACTCACGACCTATCGCTCCGAAGGGCAACATCGCCCTTCACATTGGGTTATGTCCAAAAACCAAAATTATTTTAGAGTACACAATACCAATACATAGAAGTATACTGTTACACGGGGAGAAACTGGAGTTTACTTAGTTTACTATACCACTTCGAAGTTTAATAGTATGTACTTGTACGTTCTCTCCAAATGCCACAACTGTGCTAATACTATGTAACTGCGCAACATTGTCGTCTTATGTCACCACTTCGCTCGCTGTAATTCAGTGCAACATCTGACTTACAGTTTAAAGTGGTCAGTGATCTTACCAGGGGCGAAGCCTTCATACAGCCCGATTCCTATCGGCTTCCCTTCGGAACAACCACTCTTTTTAATGTTTACTATTGCCAAATAATATGGTACACCTGTCTTTGTAACTTTGTATCACATCACATTACATAATTATATTTAATACCAGTTTAATACATCATAAGATTAAAAATCTACAATTTTTTGTCTGAGTTTTTGAAAACTGAACAATTTTTTCTTCGGCTTCCCTGTAATGATGATTGTATCTGCGCCACTGGATCTTACAGAACATCGCACTGTTGCTACTTTTTAACAAAGCAAACATGACTAATCTCATTGTCAAAGAATGAGATTTAGATTTGTAAACAAAATTTTCAAGTATTTAATTAAATTAAGAGATTAGTTTAATCTCACCTCTTCAAAGTACGCACATCGATGCAAACCAATTAGTTATTCAAGACAATTGACGCTACACACAATACGTTCGTGTAGAGTGAACTAAGAAAGGGCGCCAACTTTCGCGCATGCGCCCAACAAAAACAGACCAAAAGACCTCCAGTCACGCGGAGCCAGTCTTCGTGGAGACGTCGTACAGAACGGACGTCGCTCGAACTAATAAAAATTACATCTCGCGAGTGTTGAGACTTATAATGATTCGGTTGGTGGTTCGGCGTTTAGTTAGGTAGTAGCGTGCGATGCGCGGCTTGCGCGATGTTTGCTTACGTGGTCGTGGTACTGACAGTGTTGGACGTCTGTGTGCCGCTGTACCATCACCAATTCGCGGTGTTCGTCCCCGGTGGGCCAGAGAGAGCTCACGAACTGGCGCATAGACATGGCTTCATTAATCACGGGGAGGTAAGTGTGGATGGGATGCTGCGGACAAGTGATCTATCTTGCGTTGTTTTTCTTTCATTTCTGCGAAGGCTAAGAAAAAGCTTCTTGTACGGACGTTATAAATGAACTTTTTGGAGTAGGGATTATGCCTTCATTTCGTATGAAAAGCGGTTGGGCTCTAGGGTTCAAAAATTCTAGATCACTTTTTGCCATGCTCTAGTGTACCTTATCAATTATTAACTTCCCTTCGTGTCCATAAACGGTTCAAGCAGAATTTCAAGTAGTTCAAGTACTAGACGCGGTAGTACCGTTTAGATTGAAAGTCTAGATAAAATAAAATAGCTTTAGCGCATTGCCTGAAACAGGAAGGATAAGGAAATCCTCTCATTGTGCTCGTTTGAAGTCGCGTGATACGATTTCTCTCAATTTTTACTTGTTCTAAGAGATGTTACTTCTAAGTTCCAAAATTGTTTTAGCAACCAAAAATGTATGATTCAAATAATTTATTAAAGCATGCAACACTTCTTTTAAGGCTCATATTTATGTAATGAGCTCATGTAATATTAATAAATTTTGCAATATCAAAATATTCATTGAATTTTGTTTTGGAATGTCGCATGGTAACAAATAATAAATCTGTGGGCAAAAATTTATTATTTTATTCATGCACATAAATTCTGATGATCAGACTATGTTCAGTGAATGAAAACAGCTATTTGGTGAACCGACGATGAGGTTGGCCAGTCGTGTTAGTTAGATACCTACGTAGTTACTGTAACAATACTTCAAGTTCTTATTTTTGATGTAGGTTTAGAATGTTCTACTTCCTCTACAAACGTTCAGAAATAAATACAATATGTACAAAATTTACTTGGCAATGTGCTAATGGGAAGATGTTTACTTTTCCTGGTGTATATTTAGAAGACAGAGAAAATAGTTTTTTTTGTGTACTAATTGGTTATAACATACTATTTATTAGGTGGTAAGTAAATGTTTGGTATCACTACACCAGAAACCTGTTATTTTGAAAACATACACAGAAATTAATATTTGTCTTAGAGTTAATTAATTAAAGTACAACTATTGAAGTTAAGTTAATTTATTATTTAAAAGCAATTCCATTCATATGAAAATGCTATGTTTCATAAATATTGTTCTGACGTTTTAATAACGAGGAAAATGTTACAGACATTCTTACTAATACAATAAATGCAAAAGTTTTGTTACATTTAAAGTTTCAAGGCAACTGGGCGTCCCTTCGAGGGATACTTTAGTAAATGTGTTGGATAAAAATAGTGAGATTTGGGTCAAAACATGGCACAAATGTTTTCTATAGTTTCGAAAAAGGTTTTCTTGGTGTTACGATGATAATGACGTTTTATATTTATGTACATTAAATAATGAAAATAATGTTATTTATTTATTCATTACTAGCTACACCCCGCGGTTTCACCCGCATAAGTCTCTATTCGATGGGAATATTTGGATAAAAAATATCTTATGTCCCAATCCAGGTCATGGTCTATCCATGTGCCAAATTTGATCTAAATCCGTTCAGCCGTTTTAACGTGAAACCGTAACAAACAAACAAACTCACTTTCGCATTTATTATAGTTAGGATAGGCTTAAATTATTGTATAGAGTCACGAAGCTCACGAAAAATATTATGCCATGTGTCTTAAAATTAATCAGCTAAAATAATAAAAAAGAAGTTTATATTCATTTAATAACAAGTCAATGTGTTTTTGCATTTCAGTATTTCA
Organism: Fissipunctia ypsillon; assembly: GCA_947568875.1. NCBI lineage: Eukaryota > Metazoa > Arthropoda > Insecta > Lepidoptera > Noctuidae > Fissipunctia > Fissipunctia ypsillon. The sequence continues at coordinate 5,674,947 of OX387655.1, forward strand.
GTATAGTTAATGAGACTACATGATGATGAATGACATGATTACTATGGTACGCTAATATTGTTAACTAGACACATGCAAAACTTTATCGGAAATTATTTATTAAGTTTTATTTCATAATGAACAATGATGATGAATCTGTAGGTATAATCTGTTGCATGAAAATTCAGGAAATCTGATAATCACTTTAATTAAAATTAATAAATTTAAAAAATCATCGAATAAAAACGTACCTATAGGTTCAGACCAAAACTGAAAAAAAAAATAAATACTCCATGCTTATTGTATATTCGATATCAAATTGCAACTAAATAGTGTTTTTTTTCACGTTTATAAAGAATAAAACAAATAATAGTAATTGAAGGATCGTAGCAGGTGGCGTTCTGTAGTTTCTACCTACCCCCATGGGATGAAGGCGTGAGTTTATGTATGTATTGTATGTATGTGATAATTGGTGATACCTAAGTAGCCTATTAGTGAATAAGTAATTTAAATATAACTTAAACTGCTAAGTAACTACAAAATTAAGAAATCGTTCAATAACGTCTTTCTTTTTCACTTTATGTTACTAACTACTAACTAAATAGCACTATTAATTAAATAGTGAATAATTCAAATATTCGTAGATAGAGTGATCGAAGAGTAAATAATAATATAATCACAGCCATATTGCCGCGTCACGATTAGATAAGCAAAATAAATACCGCGCCGCTGGGAAACGTGAAACATTCTGTTTACGCGGCAAAATTATTCCCGGAGATGTTTGAATTTAGAATATTAATTGAGTGTTGAGTACTCGCAAGAACTTTAAGCGACCATAGTTCCTTACTATGGTCGCTTGGTTATAAAGTTGAAATTAGTTAGCCTTGGAGAGAAGAACGGGCAAGAAACTCTTTTAAAAGTTCTTACGAGTATATTTGTGTAATGCTTACAGAGGTTATATTTTTTGTTCTATTTCTCATTTTACGAAAAATCTAAAAAAAATACTGCAACTACTTATAAAAATAAAAGAAATCGAGAAACCAAAAAGCCCTTTAATAAAGTCATAACGTGTCACCATCATCGTTGCGCAACATAATTACCGCAGTCTATCTTATGTAAGATGCTCAAGTAAATTGTTATAATTTCTCAGTTTAAATGAAATTTCCACACGATTTTCCCTTTACCTTATTACCTTTACCTTACTTTGTTTCAGTTTAAAAAAAAAACATAAAGAAACTTTTACATAAGCTAAACATTCGGCTTAACTTACAAATGGCTTTGTTTTAAGCAACTGAGGCTCGTCTCTTATTACCAGCCAAGGAAATATGTGAACCCAGTAATTTAGCGCTAAATATTCTAGGCTAATTTTATTCAAACTTTGTTCTGGCATTTTCGTGCGATTTTGTTAGTTAACCGTCTGTAAATGAAAGGCATAACTCTGATGCTTTTGACTATGAAATGGAACATTTTAGTTACAAACTCACGTAAAGGCTGTATAGTAAATTCCTTTACTCCTGGAACTATTTAAAGTAAGTAGAAGTAGTTCTCGTCTCTACAGGGTCAAATTAAATTATCTAGCTAAACTCCACAGACGTGATAGGTATCGATAGCTAAACATGATAAAACAAAAAAGAAATTAACTTGATGATGATACCAGCGGTCACTGACCCCAAAAAAATCGTCAAATTTTTATTTTTTTTTATTTTCTCGTGTATAGGTATCGACCCATCAAGTCTGCGGAGTTTCGCTAGCTAATTTAATTTAACCCTGTATAGTCGAAAATATATTGAATTTTCGAATTATGTTTCGGAATCAGACACCTGTTTGATCCTGTTTTGTTTGATTATCTGTATCTTGCTATTGTTCCTATATTTTTTATTGCCAGCAAATTATTTGTATTAGCTATAAAGAAACTATTTGCCAAGTTATGATAAATATTGATATACCGGGCTTATATTATTATTATATTATCTGTTCATGTATTTTCGTAGTTTCTACGATATTCCGTATAACTATATTTTACAGATTGTTATCTTTTCTCGCAAATCATGTGGGCAAATAAGGTAAACGAGTCCCTAATACGATGGTTCTTACGAATGGGATAATAACTTGTCATTACTTAGGGCGGTACCTAAACCCGTGTGTAAAGTTAACACGTGGATAGACCTACGTAATTACTGTGCGGGCAGGTAGGCGTATACTGGTAGAAGTTTCTATTTACGCGTTTAATAAAATTATACAATACAATATTATGAAAAAAAATACTTATCAGAAAATATAGTTTTTTTTTTTACTGAATGCTCCTGAAAAATGTGGTAGTTATTTTGGTAGTAATACAAAAATGCACAGATCACATGAACTCTAATTGAAGAAGTTTCTGGTTTTCAGTGTCTTTATGATTCCGCTCAGATACTGAAAACCAGAATCCTCGTTTGCAAAGAATGCCACACCATCATCATCTGTTTAGCCATTTCCCATCTATATTGGGGTCGGCTTCCAGTCAAACCGGATGCAGCTGAAAACCAGTATTTTACATAGAGCGACTGCCTATCTGACCTTCACAACCCAGTTACTGGGTAATACGACCCCTTGGTAAGACTGGTTGTGAGACTTTCGGGCTTCTGACGACCCGTAACGACTGTCAAAGATACAAGAATAACAGTCGGGACCAACGGTTTAACGTGCTTTCCGAGGCACGGAGGGGTCTTGGTATGTAAAGATAGTCACCCATCCACGGACCAACCGCGGCAAGCGTAGCTTAACCTGATCGATCGACCCGTGCGGCTGTTATTTCTCAGCCACAAGCCCTTTGCAAATAATACCATAATCCGTTCTAACTTCAATGTCATTTTAAGCTGCGACTTAAAAAAAAAATTACGGTAAAAATCTTAAAGACAAATGACGACATTCGTCCAAAAGGGAGGCAGGCGAGAGATGATCTTTTCGTGACGTAATCAATTGTTACAGGGGCCTCAAGATAGAGGATTAATGAGAGGATAAATCCCACGATTTATTTTTGGGGTCACCATATTTTTTGTTAAAGAAATGGTTCGCGGCGGTATTTTTAAGCCGGAAATTAATATTTCCGAGGGACCCAGCTTAATATTATATATTTTTTAAAGAAATTAGATTTCTCTGAAAGTATTTGCGATACGTTTTTGTCTCGTGGGTAAGTGACGTGAATTTTAAATCTGGTTTTAGGAAAAAATCCGGGAATCCAAGAATAAATGAACATTTAAATGGAGCCTTTTTTAATTGTTAGTTCTTAGATAGTGTGGCTCGAAAAAGGTAGATTTGCATTTTAACTATTTAGCATAATCAGCCTATAATGTTCCCACTGCTGGGACACAGGCATGCTCTCTTAGAGAGGGAGTGGGTAATCCACCACAATGCGAGTTTCAACTTTGTATTACAGATTTCTTTTTAATAGAATTTGCATTATTATGTTATTGCAGCGTGTAGAGGTTACCGTTTCTCTATTAACTCAAAACCAAAAAGATGAAACCTAAGTATAAAAATAGCATTAAGAAACTTAATAAGTACTGTGGAAGACCCGGTGTCATCATCTAAATGAAACACGTATTTGACAGTCTCTCGAATCTTTTCATAATGTAAAGGTCCATTTACACGGTGCTAGTTTCTGAAACGTTGAAAGAACAATAATCGTATTCCATAAGGCACGTTCAATTATTGCCATTCAACAATTGCATGCAAGTCAAAGTCAAATCGTTTATTTGAAATCTAAAAACATAAACGGCACTTTTGAACGTCAAAGATTAACAAGAAAATAGAATTGATTCTAATTGCCTCTTCTAAAAGGTAGTTTCGTATCTCCATACGAAACTAAAGAAAATAAAAAAGAATGGGTAAGAAACTCCACCGTTGCTCTTTTAAAATGTTTTAAAATACTTTGTATACATTAATTATATCATTGTATGTGAAGACTGCCTCGTTGGTCTAGTGGTCGCAAGCGCTACTGCTGAGCATGAGGTCTTGGGTTTGGTTCCCAGGTCGGGCAAGTGTTATTGGGTTTTTAAGGTACCGTAGTCAACAAGGAACCCTTATAGTTTCGCCATGTCCGTGCGTCCGTCCGTCCGCAGCTTAGCTCTCTCTCTCTTACTCTTACTTTTGCTCTTAGTACTAGAAAGCTATAATTTGGCATGGGTATAGTTACATATTAATCACGCCGACCAAATGGTAAAATAAAATCATGAAAAAAAAAAATTTTTAGGGTACCTCCTGTACGCTTAATGTGGGGATGTTTTTTTTTGTACGTGTACGGTGCCAGTCAATTGTTGCTTCAATTTTATGGATGGTATGCTATAGGCAATAAAATTGCATCGTATAAATGGAGCTTAAGGGCCGATTTTATTATCTGAAGATTAAATATGGCGGTTTGCAAATTTTGTAAAGAAAATATGCCAATGTCATATTTATTCTACAGGTAAAAGTAATCTGACTATTGAGAAATTAACCCTAATTATGAAATATTGTTTATCTCCAAATTATGCCGTAAACTTCTAAAATATTCGTGGACGTTGGATGAGAAAGCCATCCGTCGTCCCCCACAACATACAACTTATCAACACAGGGCTAACCTAAATATTTGGTCTATTATGTCACTACCCATGTATTCATAGATACTCTGAATATTATTATCTTTCTGAACTCTCTGATGCCATTCCCACATAGATTGTTTACGTTGAGAAAGGTCTATTGACACGGTAGATGACAATAGTATTAGATCATAAGGTTGTAAACGTCCATGGCCCATGGTAGGTATGTACATCTTACTAAGAATTTCTCCTAATATTCTTTCTCACACTTCATTAAACTAATGTGCGTTGACGTTATCGAGCGAATTTAATTCTGTAAATTAAAAGTCTTCTTTTATGACTAAAGATGAAAGAGATCCTTATCCTGCCGTCAAGAATTGCTTTAGATAATCTGTAGATTTTCAGATAGAAAGCATGAGATTGGACAGAATAATATCTACGAATAGTTGAAAAAAAAAATCATTTGTGTAATAACTGAGAGTTTGATTCTATATATGGTAAACGTCCTGGCATACATTTTGAATACCTTAAATATTTGTTCCAAGTCTGAGGATTCCTACACACATATTAATGGCTTTTTATAATATCCATGAAAACAGGCCTCTTCCCACCCAGAGGAGAAACGATCGTTGATAACCCACACACGCTTACTACACTTTGGCAATTTCGATCCACTAATGTTCGATTCCTATAAACAAATACGAATCATTTTGCTTACCAATGGTAGATTTTTTTATTGCAAAAGTGGGCATAAATAAATTCGTAAGATAATTTTACATGTGATAGCTACTTCCACATGGGAGGGTCTACTAAGCAAATCTGTGAGGTCTTTGCTTCATTATTGGTAAAGATACAATAACGATCCGTAAATCCGGTCCGTTATTGTATCTTTACCAATAATTTACGGACCGTTATTGTATCTTTAACAATAATTTACGGACCATTATTGTATCTTTACCAATAATTTACGGACCATTATTGTATCTTTACCAATAATTTACGGACCGTTATTGTATCTCTACCAATCATTTACGGACCGTTATTGTATCTCTACCATTAATTTACGGACCGTTCTTGTATCTTTACCAATAATTTACGGACCGTTATTGTATTTTTGATCAAAGTCTTAACTTTGATCTTTGGCTTTGATCGACTTAATAAGAAATTAAATAAGCCATTGAAAAAGTCACATACCTAAAGCACAGGCCACACTGGGAGCTAAGCGAAACGAAGCTAAGTTCGTTTCGCTTCGTTCCGCGTCATTTGATACTTCCGTTTTCGTTTCGCTTAGTACCTACGCGGTGTGAACTGAAGTATGAAAAGACGAGGAATGCAGCGAAACGAACTTAGCTTCGTTTCGCTTCGCTCCCAGTGTGGTCTGCGCTTAATACAATATTTCAATAATTAACGTCTAGCGTTCATCATGACACATTTGCTATGCTAACATAATTGTAGGGCTACAGTCGTGACTATGATATGATGTAATTACTTTTAAACCTACACAGTTCATTCACGACACATGAACTTCTAATTATAGCTTTAGTATTAATTATTAAATTCTAGAAAATGAGTCTCTTTGTAATACTGTGTCATGTTCACGGCTAAACTATAGAAATAAAATATGATTTTTTTTAAAAGAGCTTCCTATTTAGAGAACGAAATAAAATTATTTTCAGGAATGTATAACTTTTTTTTATTTGAGATAGGTTTACTCTTGACTCTAGTCTAGGTCAGAGATGACAGAGACAAAGTCGAGGATGGAGCGAGCTTACCCAGAAGAAGCCTGTTCACTCTCACTTTGAAGAGATCGGGGTTGTATGCATTCGGAAACACAGACGCAGGCAGAGAGTTCCACTCCTTTGCTGTGCGCATCACAAAAGACATTTGGAAACGCTTAGTGCGAATTGGTGGAATAGCAACTAGGTAGGGATGGTAACTTGCAGTGCGTTTAGATGTCCGATGGTAGAAGGGGGCCAGTAGAATGAGGTCGTGGAGTTCTTGAGCACACTCACCGAAGTACAATCTGTAGAAGACCGACAAGCAGGCAACCTTGCGGCGATCAGCCTACCTGTGAAGCTTGGCATCCACCAGTCTTACGTCGCCAATGAGCCTCTTAGCTCTGCATTCCACCGAGTCCAGCGCGGTAAGTTGGTATTTAGCTGAGCCATCCCAAAAGTGGCTGCATTACTCCATGCAGGGTCGGACTTGCGCTTTGTAAAGAGTTAAAAGCTGTCCAGGCGTAATGTATCGCTTCACCTTATTTAGGATGCCCAGTTTCTTGGCCGCAATTTGGGCTTTGTACTCGATGGTGACACCGAAGTTGAGACATGATGTCAACTCCATGCCTAGGAGCTCGAGCCGATCAGTTACAGGAACAGATGTACCCCGAAAAGTAGAAGTTTGATCAAAACAAATCCTTTTAGCAGTAAAAAGACACGCCTGTGTTTTGGTGGGATTAAAAGAGACCAGATTATCATCACCCCACTGGGAGACAAGGCTTAAGGTCAAATCTGTCCGCTCTACCATGGGCTATCTCATGGAACGAACTTCGGCCCCGCTGGTTTTTGCTCTGGACAAGTATCTCTCTGAAACTGTACTGTCATCTGTGTACCCAACAATACCAGGTAGAAGTAGGTCATTGATGTGTAGCAGGAAAAGAGTTGCAGAGAGAACAGACCCCTGAGGAACTCCGGCATCTATAGCCATAAGGTCGGAAGAGCAGCGTCAACGCCTACTCTGATCGACCGTTCACTAAGGAAATCTGATATCCAGTTACAAAAATCAGCTGGGATGCCATAAGCAGGAAGCTTGCTGAGTAGACCAGCGTGCCAGACCCTGTCAAAGGCCTTCGAGATATCAAGCGATACAGCAAGTGCTTCGCCGTATCTCTCGACGGCCTCGCCCCAGTAGTGCGTGTCATACACAAGAAGATTGCCAGTTGACCGTCCCCAGCGAAAGCCATATTGGAACTGGTGGCGCTAAGGTGGCCTAGGATACGTTACGGTTTATCTATGCCTGTCAAAGTTATTAGGTACAGCCGGAAGCCTTATCATTTCAAATTTGCATCAATCTCAGTTATCTGCTGTGATAGTTAAATTAAGATAGTATAAATGGTTTTCAGAAATTGAGGGTGAGCAGTAGGCCAAGGGCAATTTCTACAAATAGCTTCAGTTACAATATACTTGATAATATGCCATCAAAGGTATTTAAGTAACACCACGCTTGCATTCCACGAAGGGGTAGGCGGGAGACTGTAGGAGGTACACCTTCAGTTCGCAAGTATAAGTCCCACTTAACAGACGGCGAGCCTTTGCCATTAATGATACACAAGTCTATAGACTCCAGGTTATAACTGACAATGTCCCAATCAAAAAATGTCCAAATGATGGAAAATCCCAATAAAACTTTGCCCGACTGAAGGATTGAACCCATGATATCATTAAGAGTATTTGGTATAGCGACATCTGTACCAACGAGGAAACATACTTTTTGTTCTCATCAACCACAGACAAGGCTGGAATGTCTCATATGCACTGAACTACTTTACTAATAACCATAACGATACCTACGAGTATATTTAGAGTCTATTTACATACCAGAGAGATGAAATAATCATGTTTTATAAAATCCAGTGCTAAGAGCATTAAATTTTATACAGCCTCATTAATAATAACTAAGTTGATTGAAGCAAGAAAACTGCCAACCCAGAGTACCCAGTTAGCAACAAGGGTATGATCCCAATTCATATCTAGCGTAATGAGGCACTTCCCAAACTGCTGGTGACGCTAAACGTTGCCTTCGAGACCTAGATTTTTATAATCCTGTGTTTTTTTCTCCTTCAACGTAATACGTATAGGTATAATAACAATGTTTTCGACTATAGTATGTTTGTTATAAAAAGTAACGTTTGTCGTAACCTTTTTTTTTCTAATCTTCATGAAATTCTTATTTATAAACCGAGTTTCAGATGTGATTTTTAGAGTAGGTGCTTGATTTTTTGCCATTTCGTTATTTCCCTAGATAGCGGTTCAGTAAGAGGTGATTAAAGTAAATTAGAGATAGGTTGATGAACGCGGGAATCGTAGTGCCTATAGGAGGCTAGGTGGAAGGACAATCTGTACAGGGTGGCAGGTAGTCGCTAGATAACACCAGCCGAAGATCGAGTGGTGTGTGATTGGTGAGGTTTGTATCCAGCTGTGGTTTGCTGTGGCTGACGGTGGGAGATACATTCAAACACTTAGGTAGGGTAGGTACAGAAACACTCTTAAACGCTTTGTTATTCATGCGTTAGGAGTGGGTAAACCTCAATAAAGTAACTGGTAAGATTCGAACTCACAACGTCTCGCTCATCACTCCTTCCCTTTAACCGTTGGACTATTGCCACTTCTAAGCTGAACCTCTTACATATAAACGCATGAACGATTTCTTATAGGATGGTTTACCCTAGCGTTAGATCAAACGGTGAGGGAAAAGAGATTAGAGTTAACAGATGTTTGTTCCCAAAGGGAGATAAACCTTTTAGCATAACTGCTGTGATCTCTAAACTATACCCGTACATACATAATATACGTGACTTAGAGGCACGCCCCTGGGCTCATAGCAAGCTCGCTCAAATATTGAAAAAAACGTAAAACAAAAAACGTCTTTTGTGACAGGTAATACCGTGACATACATAATATAAAATGTATGTCTCTATGCAATATGTATTTCATCATATGTACTGTCAACAATGTAGGTAGGTACATTGTAAATTGAGATTTGTAATGTATGAACAGTAGAAAAATGCGTCTTTATTACAGCTCCCTTCTGTTGCCTACAAAGTAAAATAGAAAAATTAAACATTTAGTTAATTAAAGAGTCGCTATAGTTATAAACTACGATATACCTTCACTAATTCTCTTAACCTACTTTACGAAACCTTAATCCGTAATTTTCTAAACTCGACTTTGCTACGAGATACGAGAGTTGAATATCGAGTGCCAAAGACAATTATATTTTTACTACTTGAAAGTGGGGAAAGTACTATGTTCTTATCTCTTGTTCTCTAAGGTATCGCTGAAGTTTGCGAAACGCTTTGTTTAAGACAATGTAGGTAACTCGGTTTTAGTGTGCAAAACAACATTTATTTTAGTCGAGACATCCGGGCGTAAAACTGTTCTAAAAAGTAGGTTATTCAAAAGTTTTGAATGAATATAAATAAATAACTAGCTTTTGCCCTCTGCTTCGCCCGCGATAAGGTCGGAAATTATTTCACGGGAACGTACTACCGAGATAAAAAAGTATCCTTTGTCCCAACCCAGGTCATGTTCTATCCATGTGCCTTTCATCCAAATCTGTTCAGCAGTTAAGACGTGCAAAGATAACAGATAGACATACTATGATAGTACTATACTAGGGTATACTATGATAGTATTTATTAATACTATCATAGTATACCCTACACCCTACACCCTAGTATAGTTACACAATAGACTTATTAGTCTATTGTGTAACTTTATAGCCCAGAAATATTCACTTCTGAAATTGAGCATTTTTTCCATGGATATCGAGGGATATGGCTTGGAGGCGTGGCACATGTCGCCTTCATGCGGTCAAGCCGACCTTAAGTGCGCGCGACGGCGGTGAGCATCGTTTAGTAGTATGTTTGCATCCGAACGTGTAGTGTCATTACGTATTTTTACAAAATGCCGAATTGTTCCGTGCTTATTTGGAAAAATAGGACAATTACAACAAACCTTAAGACAAGTGGCGTGTCCTACCACCGGTAAGTAAAAATCACTGCATTAATTATAATATTTAAGGATTTTACAAATATCAAGTTAAGCAATATTTTCTAATGACTGACGCATGTCAAAATGATGCTTTAGTGGTAGGCAGCACTGAGACATGGTTATCGATAAAAGTGTTGAAACAAGAAATTATATTTGAGAACCTGTTTTACAAGCATTAATACATTTTATTTCAGTTTCCCGAAAAATCCAGAACTTAAACATATATGGATAGATGGAACAGGCATGGAAAATAATGGGTTTCCCACAAACCAAAGTGTAATTTATTCTTCCCACTTTCAAGAGGATTGTTTTGAGTGGACAGTACCTAAACTCAAATTAAGAAACATATTTTAAACAGTACCGTCAGGACCTCTCGGTACCGTCCGAGACAATGGCGAATTCGGAAGAGTGGGTGTGTACTCGTATGTGTGCGTGTGTGTTATGTGCTGACGCTACTCGTCGTCACGCATTCATTCACTGCTTTTTGTATACTTGGTAACCACAAGAAAAGCGCGTGTTGCTTCGTGAGATAAAAATACTGAAAGAAACTGATTTACTTAAATGTTATTTACAAACAAATATATTATATTTTTACTTGGTTTAGTTTTATTGCTGTTTATAATATACTACATAAAAAAGCAGAAAAAGAACATGTTCATGAATCTCTATTTATATAAATACCCAGAGATTTCAAGTACATATGGTTGCGTTAATCTTGAAATGGCGTTAGTATAGTTGCAGGCACGAGTCGTGAGCACAAACTCTACTCTTAAACCTAACGAATTTTATTTCCTATCACGGCAGGTTGCACACGGGCGTGAGCAATGAAATCAATGTATGAACAAGCATATTTATATACAGTTAGAAAACAGAATACAAGAGCACGGTGACGAGGGCAGTTAAAGTTAAGATAGAATTTGTGCTCACGACTCGTGCCGGCAATTATACGTGATTAAGTGTTTCTATCGTAAAAAGAAATGTATATTTCTACTACATCTACTTATTTTTTTTATCATATAAGTAATCTATTAAAATGTTTACAGACTATCAACCAACTGAGTTGAGTACTTTGTCCCAAATTAGAATTCCCTGTACTATCTTCCTTTCACAAATTCTTGACAATATACCAAAATTGGTAGTCTTCGGTTAGTATAGCCATATAATAGAAAACAACACAAAATATGGCCGTGTGCCGGATGATTGGTGCAAGGCTGTAATCGTACCACTATATAAAGGAAAAGGCTTTCAGCAGGAGTGTAAAAACTACCGCGGCATTAGTCTTTTGAGTGTTGTTGGCAAACTGTATGCAAAGGTTTTAATAAATAGAGTGATAAAAGTGACAGAGGAGAAAATATGGGATGTGCAGGCAGGATTTAGAGAGGGAATGGGCTGTACGGATCAGATCTTCTCCCTAAGGTGCATAGCCGAAAAACATCTGGCAAAGCACAAGAAAGTCTACTGTGCTTTCGTTGACTTGGAGAAGGCCTATGACAGTGTGTGGAGGGAGGAACTGTGGTCGATATTGTCGGTGTACGGTGTGGACTGGTGCTTGGTACGGGCACTGAAATCTTTATACAAGGATTCCAGTGCTTGTGTTAGGATAAATGGGGCATACACGGACTGGTTCTGCATCTCGAGGGGTGTTAGACAGGGTTGTGTAGCGTCACCATGGCTGTTCAACTTGTACATGGATAGTTGTCTGACAAATTTGAAAGAGGGTGAGTGCGGATTGAGGATGAATGATTTGCTTGTCAAATGCTTTCTCTACGCAGATGATCAAGTTCTACTTGCATCGTCAGCAGAACAGTTGCAAGACATGGTGACTGTCATGGATGAAGCATACAAGATGAAAGGGATGAATATAAATGTGAATAAGACGAAGGTCATGGTGTTTGAAAGAGAAGAGGACGTATCGATGTGTGATGTGAAAATAAATGATAAAGGTGTGGAGCAAGTAAGTGAGTTTGTATATTTGGGGAGTCTGTTTACAAGGGATGGAAAGATAGATGAAGATGTGGAAAGGAGAGTAAATGCGGGAAATAAAGTGAATGGTGCTATACATGCAGTTGTGACCAACCAGTTAATGTCCAAAAAGGCCCGACTGGCTGTTCACAATGGTGTGCTGGTGCCTACGCTTATGTATGGAAGTGAATGTTGGGTATGGCAAAAGAAGCTTGAAAGTAGAATAAATGCTGTGGAAATGCGTTCCTTGCGAAGCATGTGTGGTGTGACTATAAATAATAGACTGAGAAATGATGTGATAAGGCAACGGTGCGGTTTAAAAGAAGATGTAGTAAAAAAATTGAAAAGAGTATGCTTAGATGGTTTGGTCATGTTGAGAGGATGAATGAAAGTCGACTAACAAAAGGTATTTACAAAGCAGATGTGAGTGGAAACGCCGGAAGGGGACGGCCTTAGAAGACATATAAAGATCTTATTGGTGATGTCCTTCAGAAAGGTCAGGTGCGTAGTACTTGCAATCGGCGTGCGTGTATGACCAGATGTATGAATGTAAACGAGGCAAAAGGAGTATGTTAGGATCGTAGCAGGTGGCGTTCTGTAGTTTCTGCCTACCTCCATGGGATGAAGGCGTGAGTTTATGTATGTATGTATGTAACACAAAATAATATGTACGCCCAAAAAGCACCACTTTTTTTTAGTCGGGTTTCATCGATATTTTTATCGATCAAATATTATATTTATATCAACCCCTCCTCCCTAGTTGAGGCAAGAGATGCATGTGTGCATTGTGTGACTGTATCTATACTTTCTAGTGCCCGCCCCTTTTGAGCATGTGTGTAATAAGATGGCACAAAAGTGTTACGCCTTTTTTCTTGTGTGCGTGCGAAAAACGCATCATGTGTGCCGTATCTATTCCTTTTGTTTTTGTGTGAGTGAGTTTCAAGAGTGGGAAAAAGGTGGCGACACTTGAACTTTAACACATATAGAGTGAAGGCATATCTCCGGATAACTGTGATATTTTCTAATGACAAATGCTATCGATCACCGAGAAAATTGCTGCAGTCACCTCGCTTAGCAGACGGATTAGTAATGGCAAATGTTGTAATTTATTAGGAGTTAGTTGCTTATCCAGCTGTTCCTCGAGAACTCTTAATTACACTCATGAAAAGAAAGGAGGCCTTTTTATACTCAACTATGGCAAAGGCAAAAGGAGGGATTTTTGTATATAGGTAGTTAACCTATTGACTCTACTTACAAAGCGATATTTTCATTACAATTATTTTCCTTAAAAATAGAATACTGTTTACTTTCCCGCCCCAACAAATAGTAGATAATTTTATTCTATCCGACATCTGCAGCATTTTAGAACACGATCTTGATTATGTAGTTTCTTAGTGAAGTTTATTCTGCAGGTAGCTCGGATGCACCTGTTCGCATTGAGCCATCGATAGGAATCTAGTGAGCTGAACTACATTTCGAGCTGACTCCGGGAACTTGGATTCGATTTTAATCTTTTACATTGTTCAGAACCTTGTGTTGAGGAGAGCTGTATTTAATTTCTCGGCACAGGTGTAATTATAGATAATAGTATTTAGGTAATGTGACCGTGGCCGTATTTTTTCAGTCTATTGATCGCGATTTCGGGTTAATTTTTCAGAGGTAATGCTTACCTCCAGGAAGGGTTTGGGGGCGTCTCTTCGATTCTCAGGTGTACTTCAAATTTCAAGAGTTGCCGTGGCCCTGGCACAGGCAACTGTAGGAACACGGGTGGGTTTTGGTCAGTAAAAGTCTGACATGCCCTCCCACTCCGCCCAGAGCGGGAGAAGACATTTGATGGTTTCCCATCCAAAAAAAAAAAAGGTGTACTTCAAATTGCTGTCATATAACTATTGGTTATATAGAAAATAGTTTTGCATTAAATAAATAAAGAATGCCTTCTTTTCAGATATTTCTAAGTGTTTAAATTAACCAAGCAAATACACCCTGACTCCTGTACGCTCTCTATATAAAAAAAATACTCCAGCTTTCCAATTTAAATTCTACTATTCAATTCACATAGACTAACTCCCTTGAGCCCTGCTCTCTTAGACCCCACAAAAGAATTTAATTATGTAGGTGAAGGGAGGTAAAGTCTAACATCGCAAATAAAAGCAGAAATTTGGTACATATTTATTAGGAAGGTACGCTATCGTGATTTATTTCTAAAACAACGAGAGAAGAATACTAATGCTATGTGCTCCAATGTAATCATTTTTTGGAAGTTATCGACGAATCCTAAATTAGGTTTGACTTTGTTAAGATTTAAATTAAATTGGAATAAGAAATTTTATTCTGGAAGCGATTTTGAATTGCCATATTTTTTTGGAATGATTAGGATTCTTTTTTTATGAAAAGACGTTGCCTTTACTAGCCATTTTCGTGCGTTTTAATTGTTTTCCAAATAAATATGTCAAAGCGAACTATGTGCCTAGGTATCATTAATTCATGTTACCATAACCATTATGAACTTTCGAGATCAAGAGAAAACCCTTAACGTAATAATATTTCCCATAACACTTCTCCACCTATTTACAATACCCCAAAGAATGCAACACTCACATCCCATAATCAGCCATCATAAGAAATAAACATTTTATGAGGTACTTACAAACAAGCCATTTGAGAAGATTCCAAGAGATAAACAGTTACAGGATCGACTATCACAACCCTATACGTAATGAAGTCTTATGACACCCCCCTTCCATTCACGATACCCTGGGGAATACTACACATCCCTCTTTATCAGTCATAAAAATAAACACATTAATATTTTGAGGTCGGTTCATATTTATGTCCCAAAACACGGTCATCGGTTGAATAACCCTTCGTTGCGATTCATAAGGCCTAAGTGAGGTGAAACCTGAAAGTAAAACATGAACGTTTTTGTTACGTGTCAAGGCGTTACCGACTTCTTTAGTATTTTATGGTTAATTTTAGTAGCAGATTTGTATCTGTAGTGTTTATTTTATTTTTACGTCGGAGTAAACAAAAGCTTAGTCGGCTATTACGGAACTATTAGGAACATTTTTGCTTGTAACTGAACTTTATTAGGAGGGAAAAGGCGTTGTGATTGGTGGTCGCTTAATAATAATAACCTTGACGAACCATTAAAATTACAGGTTGCCTTAAAACAAAGTTTGGCGACTGAATTGGTGCAGCGGCTTAGTGGCATAGCGGTGTGGATTGCTGGTGAATCTGTGCCTATAGCTGTTATTTTGTGAGTTTGTGCACGTGTGATTTATCTCTACACTACCTTCCGCCCGCGACTTCGTCCGCGTGAAATTTCCCACGATCCACCCCGTCGCATCGCATCGCCTGCCCGCGCTGTTACTTCGTCTTCGCTCAGCGCTCGTTCTTACTTTTTTTCTTTTTGTTCGGCTTCAAGGGTCCTAGCATAATGTAACATACAATAAAGCCTTTCTTAAGAATTGGGCTATAAAATGCAAAAAGAATTTTGAAAATATGACTGGTAGTGACAGAGATTAGCGCGTTCAAACAGTCAATAAAAAATAAAATGTGTACTAACTAATAGACTAAGCGCATTTTATGCCCGTCGTAATTTCTAAACGAAAGGTCCGATTCGAATAATTTAAAAAGGAACTGACATGTACTTAATCATCCTTGACTACGAAACTATTTATTTGGATAAGGATTAATATCATACTAGCTTTTACCCGCGGCTTCGCCCGCGTGGATGTCGGAAAATATCCCACGGGAACGTACCGGGATTAAAAGCACCCTATTTTCCGTTATACTCTATTGGTTTTCACGGAGGAGGCCAGAAAGCTCCCAGTCGGCATGATTTTTTTGGACATCTTCAACAATCATCATATTTCAGCCAATTTACATAAACCTTAATTGCCAGTAGTGGGCCTATATATGAGGATATGATTTTAAGTCGTAAGGTGTTTAAATCAACATTGAAATGGGTAATTAAGAATCAAGAAAAAATAGAAATGGATATATTGGCCTCGCTCCATACAAAGAAATGTTTTTCTTCTTTCTGGAAAGGCACTAAAAAGCTTAATATCTCTCCAAGCTTACCAGTTAGCGTGGAGGGTGAGAGTGACAACACTGAAATAGCGAATATATTTAAGAAACAGTTCATAGTGAGCTCACCTCTGGAGTCTGTGGGGAAGGTGAACGATGCTGAGACCTATTGATCAGGGATACCCCTGCGGTTTACGTGTTCAGAAATAAAAGCCGTGATTAAAGGTATGAAGCGGGGAAAATCTCCTGGTCATGATGGGCTCAGTATCGAGCACCTTCAAAATGCTGGTCTGCACTTGCCAAGAGTATTGACGATGTTTTTAAATTTATGTGTGGGGCATTCTTACCTACCACAGGAGATGCTAGATACATTAGTTGTACCTATAGTAAAGAATCAGACAGGAGACATAGCAGACAAAGGAAATTATAGGCCCATCTCACTGGCAACTGTGATAGCCAAAGTGTTTGATAGTGTGCTTGCCACGTACCTCAGTAGATATACAAAACTACATGACATACAGTTTGGTTTTCGTGCTGGGCTGTCTACTGAGAGTGCAATACTTGCGTTGAAGCACACTGTCAAATATTATACGGACAGGAAAACACCAGTGTATGCTTGTTTCCTGGACCTTTCCAAAGCTTTCGACCTGGTATCTTATAAGATCTTATGGGAAAAGCTTCGGAAGGCGGGAGTTCCTGCATCTTTAGTATTTATATTATCTATCTGGTATGACAGGTAGAGGAACTTTGTAAAATGGTCCAATGCCTTGTCAGACCCTTACAAACTCAAATGTGGTGTCAAGCAGGGAGGTCTTACTTCCCCGAAGTTATTTAATATCTATGTTAACAACCTGCTTGTTGAGCTCAGCAACACTCATGTAGGATGCCATATAGACGGAATTAGTGTAAATAACCTAAGATACGCAGACAATATGGTGCTGATGAGCCCCACAATCGGTGGAATTAGGAAATTGCTCACCATTTGTGAAAGATACGCCGAGCAGCATGGGCTAAAATATAGCCCTACAAAGAGTGAGCTGTTGGTATTTAGAGGAAGAAATAAAAGACCCTCAAATGTCCCTCCCGTAGAACTAAACGGTTCACCTTTGCAGAGGGCAACACAATTTAAATATTTGGGCCATATTGTTACGGAGGATCTTAAAGATGACGTGGATGTGTAAAGAGAGCGCAGGGCGATGGCTGTGAGGGGAAACATGCTTGCTCGCAGGTTACCTGGTTGTTCAGTACCGGTTAAAATAACGCTTTTTAAGGCGTTTTGTCAAATATTTTACACCAGCTGTCTGTGGGCTAATCATGCCCAAAAAGCTGACAACACACTGCGCATTCAATATAACAATGCCTTCAGGGCGCTGTTGAGGCTTCCGCGTTACTGTAGTGCGTCAGGGATGTTCGCTGACGCACACACGGACGATTATTTCGCGATCATGCGCAAGAAAGTGGCATCAATGATGCGCACGGTGAGGGGGAGCAGCAACAGCGTACTGAAGGTTTTTTCAGATAGGTTAGAAGGGCCTACAATGGATAGGTTTATCAAGCTACATGTCAGACATGTGGCTTGATAAATCTTCCTCTAATTGGATACTGTGTTTTTTTTGTGTGCTACTACTAACATAGTTTGTAAGTTTTTTTTGGTAATAATAACATGCTATGGGCTGTCGATGCCTGAAAATAAACGACAGACGCGGCGGGAGGACTTTGCAAAAAGAATTTGCAAAACTATTATGCCGTTCAATAACAAATATGAAATAACTTTTGACCGAGTGAACCGATTTTAACAAAAACTTGTTTATAAAAAAATAAAAAAACAACCGACTTCCAAAAAAAAAACACTACAAAGCGAAAAATAACTTTAGTTTTGGAAGTCGGTGGTTTTTTTTATAAATAAGTTTTTATTTTCCACTTTTTAGTTGTGGAACCTACCCCACCCAAATTCATATACCACTACTTTCTAAGTAAATAACAATGACAGGAAGTCATTATCACATCATCAACATACACTAAATGGAAAACACGAGAAACACACGAAACGAACATGAAAAAACGTATTATTGAAGCTAACTCAAAAACTACACAACAGAATTTGACCAAATTTATATGCAACCACCTCAGGACTATACCCTTTCAAATAAAAACTTTGCAAAAAGGCAAATATATGTCGCGCTAAGTCGTGTCAGAAGTTTGGAAGGCGTAGTTTCATCAGGTTTGGACGCCGTCACCAACCACACGACGACAGATCGTTGACCAAATCTGTCTTCTGACAATCAAGGCCACATATAACATACGACTCAAGTAGCGCAATTTGAAGCATATTACCATTAAAATAATTTGTAGCCAGAGTACATCTCATGAAAATTCCAATAAGCCCAAACACGGCTAGGATACATTATTTTATTACGGAGTTCCGGTGCCTACGTTCCGGCTTCATCATCAGATCAGTTCAATGCTACCATTTTCATCAGAACCATTTATTTAAATATACTTCGTCTTAGTCGCTTAACTATCTTAATCCAGATATCGCCACCCATCATTGAGGAGTTCCCGTGGACATATGTGGTCTTCTGCATCAGTTCCGCTTCACCAAATGATATTTTTGAATGCAAATGCTTGACTTATTGATGAAAATACGTAATTAATATTATTTAAATGCCTTTAATATTTGCAGTTCCTCACGGATTCTATCATCAGAACTGGATTTTGATAATAATGGGACAAATCTGGAAGTATGTCCTTTCAATATAAAAAAAGAATTATCCAAATCGGTTAAAAAAAATACATACAATCGAATTGAGAACATCCTCCTTTTTTAAAGTCGGTTAAAAATAAAGACTAAAATGTTACCTCAAGAAGTCAAGATACGAACTATAACCACATTTTCAATCCCTTAAATCTTTTAAAAAGAGGTACAGAAAATTTTTAATATTATTTGTGATTTTTAAAATCAACCCCTATTTTACCCCTTAGGGGATGATTTTTCAAAAACGCTGAACCACATAATTCTTTATTTCCTACCAAAAGTATAAATTTGAATTTTCATATCCCTAACTTAAAAAATGCACGGTTTCCCATACGAACTTTCATCCCCTATATCACCCCCTCTAGGGTTATTTTTGAGACAAAAAGTAGCCTATGTCCTTTCCCAGGATGCCATCTATCTACTTGCCAAATTTCATCGAAATCCGTTCAGTAGTTTAGGCGTGAAAAGGTAACATACAGACAGACAGACAGAGTTACTTTCGAATTTATAATATTAGTATGGATTCATGAAAACACCTTCGCAAATAACGCATTATTTTATAAAAAAAAAATGATTTATTATTACCATTAAAAATGTTATAGTGAGCCATCCTTGAAAGATAGACATATGCTATTGCGGACTTTTTTTTAGAACTTTTTAAGAAAAACAATTCCGTAACACATGATTTTAGCGTAACTTAAACCGTTTACGCAGCGCACGCAACGGAAGCTCTCAAAAGGAATAAATTTTCCAAGTTTTTGCAACTTTTTTTTTTTGATGCTCCGCTCCTATTGGTCGTAGCGTGATGTTATATAGCCTATAGCCTTCCTCAATAAATAGGCCATCCAATACTAAAAGAATTTTTCAATTCGACTACTGGTTCGAATTTCTGAGATTAGCGCGTTCAACCAAACAAACAAACTCTTCAGCTTTATAATATTAGTATAGATGTATAAACCCGCCAACATCTACAATACAGAAGGATGTTATTTTGGGAAATGGTTTAAAGAAATGTAATAAAATTGATATCAAAACTGTCTGACTAACGTTAGTGCTCAGCAGAGTTTCTTCTCGAAGTAGTAATTACATTTTTCTCACCCTATTCATGTAACATACAAACTTATGCGCTCAAAAACTAACTCCATTCCAGAAAAGTTAAATACCGTTGTGTATAATTAATCAGAACACCAAGAAATAGCTACAAACACATGTCCCGCCACCAAGATTATATCCATACAAAATGCCCGAAATCACGGACTGTCGGGCACAAAAGTTTTTTCTCCATCGCTCCCAACTTCGCGAGTGTCGAAGTACTTTCAGTTACAAAAGTTTTTGCTACAGACTTAATCCGGATAACTGCTGGCGTATAGCTATGAAAGGGATTATTATTAGGGAGTATCAGGTTTTAAGGACCACCTGTTTTTTTTTGCGAAGTTAGGGTTAAGTAGAAGATCTAAAACTTAGTACTGTAATCTATACATCATAAATGATTTTATTTCTGTAAGTAGGTTTATACAAACACTTTTACACGTCAAACATTTTTTTTTAAACTAGATGAGGCCGGCGTTTCCTATCTGACTACTCTGAGAAGAAAGGCCGAAACAAACTCAGAGGTCACAGTCTCTTTTAAAGTCCAGACATAATCTTGGTCCGATCATGTGAAGACCATGTAGGTTGGTGTCTGAAATGGTCTTTTGAGGAAAGAACCACACAGATTGAGTGGACCTGTCCAGTCAGTGCAAGCATCTGTCAGTAATCGTACAGCTCAACATAAAAGTTAAGGAGCTCAACGATTCGACGAACAATACCAAAGAAAGGACATTTGGACATCTATCCTACTTCCTACTAATATTATAAACACTAAAGTTTGTAAGGATGGATGGATAGATGGATGGATAGATTTTTGTTAGGTACTCTTTCACGCAAAAATGACAAACCGGATTTGGATGAAATTTGGCACACAGATATGTAGTTTATAACCAGGATTACCACATAGAATACTTTTTACATCGATATTTTTACAGGATCGAGACTTATGCGGGTGAAACCGCGAGGTGCTGCTAGTACTATCTATACAAATAAATAAATAGGATGTGTCTGTGTGTAATGTCAAAAGAACAACTTTTTACTAAATGCATAAGAAAGTATATACGGTACTTATATCAAAAAAGCAATTTTAAAATTTTTGTCTGTCTGTCTGTTTGTTCCGGCTAATCTCCGAAATGCTAGGACCGATTTGGACAGGACTTTCACTAGCAGATAGCTGATGTTACGGCAGGTAAGTTAGGCTACTTTCATTTTTGAAAAATAATTAGGGTTCCGCGCAAAAAAAATAAAACCAATGAAATTATGAACAAAAAGTCGGTTTTGAAAAATTCTTTTTGCATTTGGTAGCCCAATTTTCGAGGATAGTTAACGGCTATTTAACATTACGCTATGACCCTTCGGAACCGAGTAAAAAGTAAAAAGTCAGAAAAAACACTAAGCGAAAACGAAGTACCTAATAGCGTTGGCGGTCGCGGGGCGATTCAACGCGACGGGTCGGGGGTCGGGGGACGAGGAAGTTTTATTAAAACGTGGCTGTTATTTTAATATACTGTGTATCTTACGACATCCACGAGAACAAAGTCACGGGGCACAGCTAGTATATAACAAAATAGTAAAGAACATTTTGTGCCCGGTAGATGGCAATAGGTTCGCCCTCTATTACGTGGGACTTAAACATAACTGGCGAAATGGGGGCGTACACCTCTGCCTAATCCTTCGGGGAATACAGGCGTGATGTTATGTTATGTAAAACATTTTTGTCCGTTTTTCTGTTTGTCTGGATGTATGTTACAGATTGGCGCAATAACGGCTGAACGGATTTGAATAATTTGCCTTAACACATAGGGTACTTTTAATCCCGGTAGTATGTTCCCGTATGATATTTTCCGACATCTACACGGGCGAAGCCGCGAGCAAAAGTTAGTGTGGTAATAAACTAGATAATTCAAAAGTTCTTTTCAAAGTCGGTTTCGTCATCAAAAGATGGTATGAATCATTGCAAGCGACTACATCCCAACGATTAATGTAGTATCGCTAAATGATTTTATTTTTGGATTCATGATTCCGGATGTTTTTGTTTAATAACTTGAGGCACCAAATAGATATCGTGCATTTACAAAAAGTAGTTTCCTCCTTTTTATTTTGGAAAATACATGCATGATTAATCCTAATTATTATGCTGTAATATTCTGGCTAAAAATTTCCCTCCAACTGCTTGTTTACTTCATGAAATAATTCACTGCATGAATGACGACACACAGTTCAAGGTTAACAAAACCACAACATCAAAATATATCGATGGCAATAACATCACTAAAAACTACGATTTATCAATCACCATCCAATCTCATGTGCCACCGTCAAAAATCGGGAAGCAAGGAAAAAAGAGTTTATCACATAGTAAAGGGAAGGCAAACAGAAGCAAAATAAATTATCCTCGTGGCTCGGGTACCGGAGGGAACATGTTGGTATCACAATCCATCAATTAACTGCCTATCAAACGTCGATGGGAAACGATATCCCTTTTTTATGTATTTAAGTTGTTTTTTTGTCAAAGGAAATTCGCGAAAATAGTGCTTCTGAAAACGATAAAATATATGAAACGTAGAAACGTATTGATGAAAATCAGACACTATTGTGAAATACCGATTTCATTAACAAACCTAGTGTTACCCCCAGAGTATTAAAATAAGCGCAATGTTTGCTTTAACTAAGACCTTAGTGACCTCTACCCAACAATCTGGAAAAAAATAACACTCAGCATTTCTATTTGGCACCCAGCAAACTATCAAAAAGTAATCACAAAATAATCGTGCTCAAAAACATCGACGGCGGAGTTGCGACAAAATCAAGTCTATATTAAACGAGGTCCTTATAAAAAATCGTCATAACACCGGAGAGTACTTCCCAAATTCATTACTGGGTACGCTCATTTGCTCTAAATGTGAAAAGAATGCAAATCGCTAAGGGAAAAATAGCCGACCTCGAAACACTTGGATGTTTCCCCGCATCGAAGTGTAGTTACAATGGTCGGCCAACAGATGGCGTTAGAAGTTGCGAGGACTTCTCAAGTACTGTTTGTTTTCGGTTTGAGTTTTAATTTTATTTTTATTGGGATCTTGGCCTTGGATACAGTTTGCGTATTTGGTGCCGAGCTAAGTTGTAATAAGTTTTTACACGACTACGGGAAAGGCAAAGGAGGGTGTTATGATTAGCAGGCCATGTATGTAGGTATGTACATATGTGTGTTCATCTGATCCCTCATAACTCTTAAACTGCTCGTCGTATTTTGACAAACGAGGTATCGTTGGAAGCGTCATGTTGTTCCGCGGCTTATAGGCAATATGGCGTCACATAATATCCAAGATGGCGGCTTATAGCGGATTTAAAATTACCCCGAAGTTTTAAAAAAACTATATGTCGTCAATGGTGTCTAATGAAAAGTCTTATATATATTAGTAAAATATAATTATATATACATGAACCCCAAATTTTCCTGTTGATTTTTTCCAATGCAACGAAGTGGGTATGTGTAGGTACCCTCAATGATCGATAACCCCAAAACCATTGAAATAAAAATTAAAGTTAAAAACTAAAACCAAACTACGACAAAAACGCCAACTAATCATAACCCCCCTCCCTCCCTCTTTTTTGCTTCGCTGTAGTCGGGTAAAAAGGTGTAAACAAGACCTCATAGGTGCGGAAAACCTCAAACGGCGAAAATATTCCGATCTTTTTGGGAGTTATATGTTCGAGCCGTTTGGGGTTGAAACACTAGGGCCATGAGGTCTGAGTGCCCACTTGTTTTTCCGAGACATCGCCAAGCGGTTGGTCAACTCTTTACGTGACCAAAGGGCTGGCCTATTCTTTGGCCAAAGAATCAGCATCGCCATACAACGTGGCAATGCTGCCAGCCTTTTGGGCACTTTTCCTGCTGACAGCGATGCGGACGAATTTTTTGATGCCCTATGATTATATATATATATTTTTTTACATTTGTACATATTATAATTATTATTTTAAGTCTGTTAGCTTATATATTATGTAGACCTCATTATAGACAGCCAAATTAAAAATCCGGAGTCACACATAATCTGTTCGACGATTTATGCCTACCTAATTAAAGGACATGTGACTCCGGATTTTTATTTTGGCTGTCTACATAATAATGATGCCTTGTTTACATCTTTTTAGTTGGCGTTTTTGCCGTAGGTAGTTGGGTTTTAGTTTTTAACTTTGCTAGATAATCAACTTGCCAGTGAACAGGAACAATATAGGCCGAGTTGGTTAGGTTAGGTTCTCTCAATCGACCTTGTACTATTGATATTCATCTATTTGATATTAACATTATAAAATTATAAATAAATCCAGTATGATTTTAGATGGTGCCATATCTGGACCAGACCAAAAACCAATTTCAACAAATAAACAAATTAACAAACAAACAAATTAACAAATTTTTCAACTATAGTTAAAAGTCATGATAAAATGTTAACGAGAAGCTTATTTCCAGATTTCCTTGGGGAGCAGTCTTAAATGTCAGCGGACAAATTAATCTAAAGTTAGTTTCTTCTGGATTTTAAGCAATCCGGCAAAAATTATTTTCGATTCTAAAAAATATCTAATGAATCAATGGGTGGGATGAACGAAATGTCATTTAATTTTTTTTATTGATATGACAAACGACAAAGTAAGAAGTTACTCAGTAAGGTTATTTAGGTTAGTAAGGTTATTCTTGGCAAGATCTTTTCACGACTTTTTTTGATGTTGTACTTAATTTATTTAGGGAGAGGTTTTTGTAGTTGTAAACAACAAACACGGTTTCAATATTAAATGAAAAAATTCAGACGCAAAGGTGGCAATCAGCATTGTTATAGTCCATACCATAAAAGGCTCAAAAAATTATCACAAGAAACAAACAAAACATAAAGCTGAGCCCACATTAACGCGTGATACGGACACATAAAATCTTATTCACACTAAACACGTTCCATTACAGTTTCGGTACAGATAACGCTGAAAATCAATTAAACAACAAAAGCGAACACGTTGGGTACGGGAGGAGAACAGTTTCCATTGAAAATTTCTAAAATAGATATTAATTAAAGCCACAAATGAATGAAAAATATTCATTGAATGCGCGAGTGTGATGACAATAGAGCGTCGGAGTGAGAAGGAACAAAAGCTCTGGATAATTGGAATCTCGCTTCAACGCACTCCGCGGAGTCTTTGTAAATCTGCCACTTCACTGCAGCGCATAGGTATATTTAATCACCTCACATGTTAATTGCATGCTTTATCGCATTACATATTTTTTTTCTTAACTACTCTAACAACGCGCACTCAAAATTCCTAGCTTATTAAAATCACCATCCTCCTGCCTTTAACGACTCCTAATTTAACTGTATACTTCACCTTATCAATTAAGTAATCTTTCGCCTTAAATTTTAAATCTTTAATGAATATGAAGTGATTGTTTGTTAATTTGACATAGTTAATACAAAACAGCAGTAATTGAAACACGTACGTTTGCCTATGTGGAAGAGCAGCTTCATTTAGAAGCATGCTCTTTAAAACCTTCTCCCAACCTATGGTTTAGTTACAGGTCATTTGGAAACTAGTTCATAAACTTATTGAGTCCGCCTTGAAGTTTACATAAATATATAACATTAAAGAACGCTCGTTTTATACCAAATTAAGGAAGAACTCTGGAATATCTAAAGTCCGAACTTGAGCTTTTACATACCTATATATTTTTAATTTCAATTCCAAATAATGTTTAATAGCAATCTTAAAACTAGTTTTACTTTTAATTTATTTAAATTTAAAGTTTAGACATCAGAAATCTCCAGATTGCTTTGCTCTTTAGCATAGGCCTCCCCCAAGCTTTTCTATAGCTCACAGTCGTGACTTTTTCTCCTCCATGTCCCTCCCATGGTAATCCAGAGAAGGAAAGAGGTAAAGAGGTAGACCATTTCAAAGATGGGAAGATGACTTGAAAACTAGCTACTTATAAATAGTTCCTAAATAATTGTTCACCCGCAACAGAATCTTTATCTTATTACAAAGACAAAAACCTGTTGCGTTCCTCACTTCGTCACGTAAGAGATTTAAATGTTGGATGCAAGTGGCTCCTTATCGAGCTCTCCCAGAGGCACAATAACTGGTCACAATTTATGCACCATTGCAATCTTAAAACTCCGCAGTTTATGGTCGTGTGAACTCAGATAGCACTTAGTAGAATCGCCTGGAGTTTAGTCTACTAAAATATAGACGGTATTATTCCTTTGTGGGGTGCTTGTGCTAAATCAGTCGTTAGTTTAGTTTAATGCTTGAGAAAAAATCTTTAAAGTTTTTATCGCTACAGTAAACGATTGGTTATGTATAATCACATAAAATTAAAACAATCAATTCACATAATAAGTTTTGTAAGTCAGAACTTAGGTGGTGAAAGTAGGTAATTGTAGTTTTGAATAAAGAGAAAAATGTATACCTACTCGAATAAAAATCGTCAAAAAAATTATCTAGTTATTTCGAAATAATGAGTGAGGCATTGTAAGAAAAAAAAAGTTAAATACGTACCTTGTTTCTGATAATAAACAAAAAAACTAAGCAATTTATTTGATTGTATAGGTACCTACTCATACTGGTTCACATTTAGGGACTCATAAATTACCTGCTTATCTTCAAAAAGTTCCCGCTGTCTGAATAGTTTTAATATATCGCAAGACTTTACATTATAGGCACCTATTAAGGTATACTGCTAAGTTCTGTTGGATATATTTTGTTTAAAACATATCGCTTGTAAAATAGTAAAGTGAGAATGCGAGTTGACACACTTACTCAACTCGTTACGACTCCCCTGGGACCCACTGTATGTAGCTAAATAGGCCGTGCAGATTACCGACAATTATCGATCATTAGCTTGATTAATTTGAAATTAATCGTGCATAAAGACAGACATATGTATGCTATAGAGGGGCTTGTGGCTAAGTAATAACAGCCGCATGGGTCGAACGATCATGTTAAGCTACGCTTGCCGCAGTTGGTCCGTGGATGTGTGACCATCTTTACATACCAAGACCTCTCCGTACTTCGAAAAGCACGTTAAGCCGTTGGTCCCGGCTGTCATTTGTGGCTTTGCCAGTCGTTATGGGTCGTCAGAAGCCTGAAAGTCTGAAAACCGTTTCCACGACATAACAAGCGTTTCCAAATGTCTTTTGTGATGCGCACAGCAAAGGATTGGAACTCTCTGCCTGCGTCTGTGTTTCCGAATGCATACAACCCCGATCTCTTCAAAGTGAGAGTGAACAGGCTTCTTCTGGGTAAACTCGCTCCATCGTCGACTTTGTCTCTGTCATCTCTGACCTAGACTAGAGTCAAGAGCAAACCTATCTCAAATAATAAAAAAAAACCAGTCTTACCAAGAGGTATCGCATTACCCAGTAGCTGGGTTGTGGAAGTCAGATAGGCAGTCGCTCCATGTAAAATACTGGTATTCAGCTGCATCCGGTTAGATTGGAAGCCGAACCCAACATCGTTGGAAAAAGGCTAGGCAGATAATGGAGACATAGGCATATGCATAATCCACTCGCGTCTCAAAGGTATGTCAGCACTAATTGACGGGGTCCGCTAGGGCCGATGCCAGCTAGGGTCGCGGGATATTCGAAACAGTTACCATGGCCACAACATAGGCAACTGAAGGAACACGGATGGGCTTTAGTCAGAAAAATTCTGATACGCCCTCCCGTTCCGCCTAGAGCAAGAGAAGTCATTTGATGATTTCCCACCCAAAAAAAGGCATATGCATGAGCTAATTATTGTTGTAAGTTGTTATTTCAACTTTCTTGGCATATTTTACATATCTGTACGGTTTCAGTAAGCAAGACTGTGAGAAGGGTTTACCGTCGTATAGACGGAGATATATGCCAACGGCCTTGAGTGTATAGCTTGCGTGTTCTGTGCTGAGCTCACGCAACGCGTCGTACGCCCACCCAGTAATAGGACTCGCCCATCAAGGAACGCTGTCCAAGATTAGACGCATTATTAGTTTATTACACAAAAAAACAAAAGGTATTATATTAAAACACGTATACTAAAACATAAATAATTAAATTATCTTTAAAATGTTGAAGGTTTCATAAAAATACGCTAAATAGTTTTTGCATGAGTCTCAGTTTTTTGTCCGCGTTAGACATAAGTTTACAAATTAATTTCACTATGTAATATTTAAAAAATCTTAAATATTCACATAATAAGTAAATAAGAAAAAGCTTTCATTTAATATATATTTTTTACAAATAATTAACACTACTGTTTTAGACGTGAACTTCAGTTTAAAATAATTAAAAGTCGGTTATCGTCGCCTTAATAGCCCATAACACGAAAGGGGTTTGCCGGTGTATGGTCCACTTTAGAGACCAAGTTGATAGGTACAATTTTATCTATAACATCGGCTTCCTTATATTGCAAACCGAAAATCAGGAATGCTTGGCGGCAGAAAAACCGTTAGCGCCTTGTTGGACGAGCCTTTCCTTAAGAAACACAATTAGCTACTCCATTAGGGGCATTGTTACCCAAGTCATGAGCTATTACTACCCAATGATCTACATAACAATAAAATATAAGAAAGAAATAACTAAATCAGGATGAAGGACTAGATTCCGACCCGGCAGACCGTGACAAAGTCAGGCCCTTCGTCACGTAACAACTGGTTTTATAACTTCATGTGCGCTGACCCATGACGACAACTGCTACTACCCTCTTTTATCTTCTAAATGTCTTACTTATTCACACCCTTAAATATGTATATTCCAATTTACTTCAAAGCCCCGGCAACAGTGAACCTGTAATAATTAATCAATTATTTGTTTAATCCGATACAAAATAATTAGTTGTCAAATTCCCGACAAAATAATGGCAAATATGTAACAAAACAAAGGTATTTAAATTAATTAGAACCGTTTTAACAACTAGAACCAACTGAGTATGGATAAATAGCCACGAAGTGCTTGACCTTATTTCGCGAACGTTTGGAATGGGCCGTATTTACACCGGACGGTAATTTAAAACATAAAATATCTTTAATTTAAATGTTAAAGTTTCGTCACCGAATGTTATTAACGCTGTAATAGTTGGACATAATTTACTTGATACAATAAGTATAAAACGTAAACATACAAGTGGATGTTTGGCGGCTCAAGCCTAAAACCCTGTCGTGTTATAGCCGCTACGAGGTTACGAGGTACATTTCCACTGGAAAATAAAGATTAAAAGTTAATTGAAACATCTATTTAAATGGAATAATGTAACGTTACTTCAAATATTAACAACGCGTCTATGAAAGGCAAACTACCATTGATAGACAAATCAAATTCAGCATTATTTCTGACTGGCTTCTACCCGCAACTTCACTGCGTGAAATTGCTGGTTTTAACATAAAATATAGCATATAATTCGTAAGCCCGCGTTATTAATTCGTTTTCGCTTAGCGTTCTTTCTTATTGTTTTCTTATCCGCTTCTAAGGGTCAGGTTAAATAATCTTTCTCAAGAATTGGGCTATCAAACGCAAAAAGAATTTTTCAAATCCGACTGGCAGCTCCAGAGATTAGCGCGTTATAACAAAAAATAAACAAACTCTTCAGCATTATTATATTAATACGGATATTCAAGGTGTAATATAAATAACGCACAACCTCTTAAGAGTCATTGTACTCATCATTATGAATAACTTTTACTATAGGACTAAACCTGAAATCGCGCACAGGTAGCAGAGCATTAAATGCCTACATTTTCATCCTACTTGGAGTATTTTAGATGTATTTTATTTTCAATCGTGCAAATATTTGAAAAATATAGAATAGATTCATCTCGTTTTTATATAACTCTATTGGTTTACGCGGCGCACGCTAGTAAAGCTCCCAGTCGGCATGATTTTTTCCAACATCATCAACAATCATCGTCATACTTCAGCCAATTTACACAAAACTGTAATGAATTAAACTTAAACACACTTAAACCTTCCTCATAAATCACTGGTGAAAACCGAATGAAAATCCTTTCGGTGGTTTTAGAGTGTATTGCGTTCAGACAGACAGACAGACGCGGCGGGGGGCTTTGTTTTATAATATGTAGAGGTAGTATAGATAAAAAAAGAAATTGTTGCTGCCCACAAAAATACAGCAATATCATTTACAACGAAAACTCCATAGGGGAGTCTAAATTTAGTAAATTTCAAGCGTAAATTAATACGGAAATGTTACTATTGTCTCAGTGAATATTTTAATGACCGTTCTTTGACATTTTTATACTCGTAAAATGACAATTTATGCAAGTCGACTCTAATAGTAATTCTGTGGACAATATCAATTTTAAACATTTTTCGTATCAGTAACTTACTGACATTATAATTATTTATAATTGACATTATCGCATTTCGTTAAATATTGACATTACCTAATGCATTTTATTAAATTAAGTACATTAAAAAATAAAAATTGACATTGATACTACTGAATTATTATAAATTAATTTACTTAATTGGCAAAGCCTCCCATAAATGTATATTTGTACGCCAGATGGCAAAAAACAGAGAAACTATAATATAACAACCTTGCACACTGTTGGAACATAAGTTTACAAATAAAGACTATTGATTTATTGATTGATTGAGGGGCCAACCAACGATCAATTAAACTGCATGGGTGTGAATGACGCCATTCGGGGCACAACGGCCTTTTGTTGGGCACAACGACACTCGGTCCGATCCTAGCATAAGTATAGGCTGTCTTTTTTTATGGTCGATAAAAAATGTTGTGAGTTTGAACCCTTTGAGCCCGTGTGTCGACTTCATTGCTTTTATAATTTGTGACATAACATCGTAGAAATGGTTTTTTGTAATGTAAAAACGGTTTTATGTTGTTGTTCTTTTAATAGCTCTTAGTATACGTCTTAGTACTTGACAATATTAATAATACTGAGCCTAAATAATCACTATAATAAGTATTTTATCACACAATTATGTTATATCAGCAATATCAATCTGCCTAGCCTTTTCTTAATTACGTTGGGGTCAGCTTCCAGTTTAATCAGATGCAGCTGAATACCAGTATTAAAACATAAAACGACTGCCTATCTACCACAACCCAGTTACTGGGTAACACGATACCACTTGATAAGACTGGTTGTCAGACTTTCAGGCTTCTGACGACTTGTAATGACTGTCAAAGATCCATGAATGACAGCCGGGATCAATGGCTTAAAGTGCTTTCCGAGGCACAGACTGACCGTGGCAAGCGTAGCTTAACCTGATCGATCGACCCGTGCAGCTGTTATTACTTAGCCACGAGCCCCTCTATAAATTATACCAACAGATAGTTCTAACCAAGGGGCTTGTGGCTAAGAAATAACAGCCGCACGGGTCAATCGATCAGGTTAAGCTACGCTTGCCGCGGTTGGTCCGCGGATGGGTGACCATCTTTACATATCAAGACCCCTCTGTGCCTCGGAAAGCACGTTAAGCCGCTGGTCCCGGCTGTCATTCATGTATCTTTGACGGTCGCTACGGGTCGTCAGTAGCCCGAAAGTCTGACAACCAGTCTTACCAAGGGGTATCATATTACCCAGTTACTGGGTTGTGGAGGTCAGATAGGCAGTCGCTCCATGTAAAATACTGGTACTCAGCTGCATCCGGTTAGACTGGAAGCCGAACCCAACATCGTTGGGAAAAGGCTAGGCAGATGATGATGACTGTTCTAACCAATCAAATAAAATACACTAGAGAATGTTTATAATATTATATTTTTTTAAACATGTATTATAAAGATAATTGTAATATCATCATTAATATTTCATAACCGTGTGATTGATGCCGAGGCTTACAGTAAATAATGAATATTTGATGTAGTCTGATTATGTTTACTTCGTGTTTCTCTACCGACAGATATGTTTTAATTTCAATGATCCTTTTCCTACTTTATTTTGAAATAAATGACTGTTTAAATGACTTCCTCAATCCATTTTTTTTTACTCAATGCGATGATAATAAAATTAGTTTTGTATTCTACAATTAATAATATCTATTGTTGTATGTAAAAAGATATGACAATATATTATTTTTTGAGTGACGCAGAACTATAAATAGAGATACAAGCTATTGTACAATAGATTAATGTGTAGTAGATCTAATTTTACTTCAAATACCACTAGGAATACATGTTTGATTTATTATTATATTAACGACAGATTAATGGTACTGCCAATCGTGATTAGCGTATTAGTAATATTAATACAAAACAATTATAACATAATATAATGACATATTACCTTACTATGTGTATTATTGAAGCTTATAATATTTATATTTAAATAAGTACTCATATTCGCTTTTGATGAAAACCGAAAGATGAAAAGAAATGCATGATGTCGAGCCTTTTCAAAATAAACATCGTAAGTGCCAAAAATCACAGAACTATTTTTTCTTCGTAACCTCTTAATTAGACAGTTTCACATCTTGCCGCGATTGCTTGTAAATTTTATTTTAAATTTACACGACTTTATTGTTGTAAGAAATTATCATCGTAAGTGAAACACATCGTTAATTAGGAAAGAAAAAAAACCCTTTCCTGTAAAAAGTGCAAATTGTCGCTTACGATATTTCTCCTGAAAAGGCTCGATGCGTTCGTTGAAAATGTCTACGACTTCTTATTGCTACGAGCTACGCCGTAGCCGCGTAACCTCGTAGCTGCTACGACAGGGCTTTACGCTTGAGCCGACAATTTACTAAAATATTTGTATGTCGATGGCGTAAACTATCTCTTGGTCGTAAAACAAAACGTTACCTTTATCTTAGTCATTTGTATGTGGAACATAAAGGGAACTATAGATTACTCTATTGTTCCATAGAACCTAGTTCTATTTGTTTAATTTATTTATTCTATTCACTATAGAAAAATAAATTACCTGTTCGATCTGACTCTAGTGTATTAATGATTGTTTTCTTACTGTTATTTATTAATGGAGAAGTTTAGTTAAAGAATCCATTTCCAAAGAAGTTTAATTCAATATTTGTGGATGTAATTGAGAGTAAACAGAACTAGTCGAAATTTTAGATAGTGATCTTTACCCTGCAGTAATTACCGATAAATAAAGGAGTAGTCTGTACTTGTAGTACTTATCTATCCATCCATACTATATACTATGATACTATATACTATACTATATATACTACATACTTTAATATTATAAATTCGAAAGTAACTCTGTCTGTCTGTCTGTCTGTCTGTATTTAATTTGTTTGTCTATTTGTCTGTCTATTGTATTGACTTTGTAGTGCTTTTTTTGGAAGTCGGTGTTTTTTTTTATAAATAAGTTTTTATTGAAATCGGTCTGCTCGGTCAAAAGTTATTTCCTATTTGTTATTAGAGCATGACCGGCATAATTTTAACTAAACACAGTCCTCCCGCCGCGTCTGTCTGTATGAACGCGATAAACTCAAAAACACCCGAACGGCTTTTGATCCGGTTTAATGATTCATGAGGAAGGTAAGGTGTATAATTCATTCAGTTTTTTTCATAAATTGTCTGAAATATGATGGTATAATGATTGTTGAAGATGTCGGAAAAAATCATGCCAACTGGGAGCTTTTTGGCGTGCGGCGCGTAAACCAATAGAGTATTACGGAACATAGGGTACTTTTAATCCCAGTAGTACGTTCCTGTGGGATATTTTCCGAGGTCCACGTGGGCGAAGCCGCGGGCAAAAGCTAGTAAATATATATAATTGTCCCGACTGATTCATAAACGCAAAGCCTAAATCGCTGGGATACAAATATAAAATTTTGGCAGTTGACGTCTCTTATGTTGCAAGGTTTCACTAAGAAAGGATTTTTGGAAATTCGACCTTTAAGGGGGTGAAAAGGGGAATTTTGTTTGTATGAACAATCTTATTCCTTGAGTTAATAAACTTGAAACTTGGCACGAATAGTTATCTAAATAAATTATAAAGTTTGTATTTTTTTTTTTCTAAACTACCCGCTAATAGGGGATTGGTGGGTGTCAAAATTTGTAAGGAAATATTTTAACGCTCGGTCCGATTATCTCGAGACTCTGTATTTATACTTAAGACTTAAAATAAAGAATGACGTGTATCAGTGTTATTTTTAAATCTACCCCTAACGGGTACTAAAGTACGAAATCCACGCGGACGAAGTCGCGCGGGAAGCGCTAGTTTATTATAATTCGAGAATATAACTGATGAGGTATTTGTTTGTTCTATCTAGTGGTCACAATAGGTAAACGTAGATGTAATACGCCTCTGCCAACCCTTCTACGGAAAAGACATGGTACCACTTAGTTTCCCTTTATGTAAATCAGTATTTTAAAACATCTTTTCTTTAAGTTCCAAATGTTTTTTGTTTCTCGTCATATTATCATTGCCTCTTAACAACTTTAAGATAACAGTATAATCACGCCATTCCTTCACAGTGATATTATATTAGAATTCTTGTTATATCAATATATCATATTATTAATGTAAGCGGAACTCGGTCGGGAACTCGAGGAATGTTAGAAACGCATACAGAATGAGGGATCGTCTTGCTGACGTCAGCAATGCAAGTTCGCATTACTAGTTTCTGGTTGCATGTAATGATTTTAATGAACATTTTTATAGAAGCGGGACGGCTGCTCTGTTTTTAACGTAATGTGAATAATTTTACGGGCTATGTTTAATTTTCTACATAAGCCTCGGCATTCGTTCTTGGTCCGTCCTTTTGGTTATTTTGACAAGAGTATCATTAAACTAATCTCACCTGCTTTGTTTAGGCGACTCACTATATAGTGTTACGAACCCTCGATTTTAAAAGTAAATTGAATGTGTGAATCTACAATAATGTATATCTTTCTTTGTTTGCAGATTGGCAACCTCAAGCACTACTTCTTGTTATCGCATCCACACGTCAGTAAGAGATCACCGAATGCCAGCATTGACCATTTTAATAACCTCAAAAATGACCCACAGGTAAAGATTTACTTTTTATTACTTATGATTCAGACTATTTAGGGTACTTATAGAAGTTTATTTAGTTCGCAAATAGAACTGTAGAAATGGTAATATGTCAGCGAGGATCGGTGCGGTAAGGTTATATTGCTACGTCTTCTCCTGGCATTTTTTAAATATTGTCGCTTTTGCTTTAGCACTTTTGATAACAACCTCTCTCTCTCTCTATGAAAGCTTTCTAAGGGTCAGTCCCTACCAAACCTACCTACCTACTATTATTATTTTAATTCTATTATTTTATTTTATCAAGCGTGATGTCTGCGTCGAATTTTGTAATTAAAAGTCAATATTGATACAGTTACTTATCCAGTGAAATTTAAAAAGTGCTCGAGCATCCGCGAGGATTTTTCCGTTTGGTGGAGACTGATCCTTAGGTTGAAACTTTCTGTCATGTAGACAAAGAGATCTTGTCGTTTTATGATGTGCAAGTAACGTTCAACCTTAGATTGGTAAATATGAGGTCAACTAAAAATTTTTCGTGACATCCAGACTACTATTCCTACCACGCTTCCTAATTCTTTACCGAGACCCACATGTAGCCTACACCCACATGGAGCCTACGTACGATTCTAAATTTTTAGTATTCCATTCCCACAGGCTGTACTAGGAACTACATCACACAAGGCTTTGTTTTAGGAACAGTAAGAGATAGTCAGTTGAAATTTTAACACACTATGTTGTAGAAGCGAAGAAGAGGCGTGTCTGGCACTTGATTATTCAAAATGTGAAAATACTACAGAATACAGACAGAATAACAACTTGTATATCTCATTGCTAATCTATATAAATAAAAAAAACCGGCCAAGTGCATGTCGGACTACGTGCAATGAAGGGTTCCTTGTGATAAAACTACAAATTAACAATTTTCTGACTGTTTCCTTTACTTGTGCAGTGAGACCTTGCTTCTTGCCAAATTTCATGATCCTAGGTCAACGGAAAGTACCTGGTTTTGATTTATTTGCGAGTACCTATCAAAATATGTTGCATGTTGGCTGTATTTTTATTGCCTTGACTTAGAAGCTTGATTTTTTTTCGAGCTCCAAGGGACCGTGACCTACGTATTTGATATTAATTTCAACTTAATACCTTTAAGGGTTCCTGAAAAAAAGGGTCTTGACAGACAGACAGACGGACAGCCGGACGGACAACAAAGGGATCATATAAGGGTTCTGTTTTTTTCCTTTTGAGGTTCGGAGCCATAAAATGAAATACTGTTCGTTGGTAAGTGCATCACTAGAGAACAGCTGGACCAATTGGGCTCTTTTTTGTTGAAGAACAATTAGAAAAGATGCCCGGAAATGTTTCATATGCGGTATAAACTGAACGTCCTTTTTTCTATGGGATTTTTGTAAGAGTTATTGCTTGGACAGGACAACGTCTGTCGGGTCAGCTAGTCAATAATAAGAAAAGGCCAAGAAAGAGTGATTAAAACAGAACACACACACACACATACACACGAGATACACGATTTTTTTTTAGGTCCAGGATAACGATTATTTTAACTTTGAGACCTGAAACTGTAATTAAGAAAGAAAAAAAAAGAAAAAAAAAAAGAAACAAAATTGATTTATTTAAAAATGTAATTACTTCTAGAATTTCTTAGAAAGGATAAAAGTGCTAGTCCATGACGTGTATCAAAGTGAGTAAGTAATTATTAAGATCGGCACTAATCTAGTCACAAGATATTAATACCCTCTCATTTGTGTAAATTAGATGATTGTTATCAATTGTATTGGTGTGGAAAAGTCGGAATAAATTATGATGTGATACCGATTATACCCGACATAATGATTTCACTCAATCAAACGAAATAATTCAAATTATGGTTATCCTGTGTCTTTAGCTTCATCGAAAATGTTTTCAAGTTAGTATTTTGTTACTCACATAGTAACTGCTAAATCTTCAACCCAAAACTTATAGCCAAACCATTCGTTTGTTTACGAACCTAATCAATACACATTAATTTGATTGACATCGGTCCACCAGCAAATTATTCATTGGGATTACCCTTAAAGTTATCGGCTTGAATATTATCATGACTTGCTCCGTTTTGAATAATTAATTCTATGCTGTATTGACGCAAGGATTTTGTCTCAAGGGTTAGGCCAGTTAGTTAATCTTCTAATTTGAATGGGATTTAGCCATCCAAGAAGTTTTCCTGTCGACTAGCTGTCCAGAATAGAGGTCCGGTGAAAAGATCAATTTGCCTGAGTAAGTTTGGTGGTTTGTTAAGTTTGGGTAGTTCAGACAGGCCGTCACTTCATGCAAAATACTTGTATTTAGCTGCATTCGGTTGGACTGCAAGCCGACCCTTACTTAGTTGGGAATGCTAGGCAGATGATAATGATGATGATGTTAATTTTAGGGACTAGTTTAAAAGATGTTTAAATATGAACCAATGCTACTTATAAGTATTTAAGTAATATAAGTAGGTATGGCATATCATCAAAATATAGCTACTCGTTAATTTTTTGCAAAGCTTATTCGAGAGTGCAGACATTACAAAGTAAATATAAGTAACTATAATTCAGACAATAGCTATAATTTTTCCACGCATTAATTTCTTGCCTAATAAAACTAATTGATAAGAATTTTTCTAGTCGTTCAAAACCATCTTCTTTAGTCAGTATTTTAATGTGAACAGACATCTATGAAGTTGAAATCTTTTTTTTTTTAGCTGGCAATTAAACTGTAGCCTAAAAATGAATAACCTATTTAGTATTGTACTGCTATTTTACACAGAGCAACTATTTGACCTCCGAAACCCAATTACTTGGAAACACCAATATCCTAAGTTCAGTCATAATAGGTATTATCATTGTTAGCAAGTTCAGCAGTTCTAGACTAGTTGCTGTTAATATGGCGTTGTTTATGACCAGATCGTGACGACTCACATTTGGTAGCATTATGTACTAGCGATCGAGCGTTAATGGGTTTGATACATGTCGGGTTAAGTGAGTTTGATAGGTTACCTAAGTAGGTTAAATCTTATATGAGCACTTAATATTTTGGTCCACTAAGTAGCATAATCAGCCTTTAATGTTCCCACTGCTGGGACACAGGCCTCCTCTCGATGAGAGGGAGTGGGCCGTAATCCACCACACGGGCCCAGTGCAGGTTGGTAGATGTCACATGTCTTCGAATTTTTGGTTCTAGGACATGCCGGTTTCCTCACGATGTTTTCCTTCACCGTTTTCTATTTTACATTCTGCATTACAACGTGAAAGGATTTCTAGGCCATACAAGTATACAATTAATACGGGCAGGTATTTAAGCTTCGACTTCGACACAGTATGAGCAGTGGTGGCCCAGTGGTAACGGCTCCGACTTACGACTTGTTGGTCATGAGTTTAAACCCAGGCAGCCGCTTTACTTTGTGTACTTAATTTTATCACCACTGCTCTCAAAACGGTGAATGAAAACATCGTCAGGAAACCGGCATGTCCTAGAACCAAAAATTCGAAGACATGTGACATCTACCAACCCGCACTGGGCCCGCGTGGTGGATTACGGCTCACTCGCTCTCACGGAGAGGAGGCGTGTGTCCCAGCAGAGGGAACTTTATAGGTTGATTATGTATTGACACAGAAGCTAATTGCTGAACTTTTGCACAAACGGAACCGTTAAATTGAAACTTTGATTTAACTTAGTGTAAATCTTTGAGATTTAAACTAAAGTACTGATTCTCCTGTAAAAAAAATATCGAAGAAAACAAAATCATATTTTACAAATCCTTTCTAAAAAGCCACCTACAATATTTTCTCCGTCCTTCAAAACCTATTCCGGGCACTTTTACCCACCACTCCTTAACTTACCAAAGAGTACTAAAGGCAGTTCATTTGACAGGTGAGATGGGTGATGCAGCAAAGGGAGCTACAGAGGGCTAAGAGAGACCATCAGTGGAAGCCGAGGCATGTGATGCGACAATCCAGTGCGCCGGCCTTCCCCGACCCACTGTTTAAAGAGCAGTGGTATTTGGTAAGAAATCAATGAGATAAAAATATTTTTTTTACAATTAGTATAAATATGGTCTTCTTTTATGTTTGTGCTAGAGGTATAGCAGTGCTATAGGCGTGGTTAGAAGTTTTACTGGCATTATCATTTTCCTTAAGAACTTCAGGTGAACTTGGAACCTTCAAAAAGAAGAATTTAAAAAATTACAAATATAACGTGAAAGACAAAGATTTTTAAACGTTTTGGTACTCCTGATAAAGTACGGCCTATTCTCCTTTTATGAGCGTCCGGCATGGCCTGTATAGTAATTAAAAGACACATTAAAAGCAAAATTTTCGTTTGCTGTCATTGTTATAATGCAAATAATGAAAAAAATAACTTCACTTTTCTTTTTAGACTGGGTTTGTAACGTGGAAAATGGAATTTAGGCGAATATTTTATTCTAAATGACGTCATTGTTAGAATATACGTCCTTTACAAATGATATTACTTTAGCAGGGATTGTAGCCATGCAGTCAAATAGTGTCCTATTTAGAGTTGCTACAGATAAACCGTTTTGCGCACGTACATTTACTGGACGCGCATAAAGCGGCTTATCTGAACATGCACTTATAATCCTGAAACCAGACGTTGGAATGTGTAGCAAATTCTACGGGGTCATTTTTAAGGTGGGTAGGTATGGAACGGTGGTGGTGGGTGGAATGTAGGTATGTTATAATTACCAAAAATAAAGAGTATTATTTATTTAAGCAAAAATATGTAATTCTTCACTATGAAATAACTTATTTATGAAACTAATGAATATAATATAACTTCACTCCGAAAATACGAGATATTAGTTACAATTCCAGTAATAATATTACCTTCGTATAAAAATAATGTACCTAGTTACTGCTTAAAATTCAGCCCAAGTACAAAATATTGCAGAACATTTCAGTGGCAGATGTTAAGCATAATTTAATAGTACGAGTGTACCAAGTCGACGAACTTTAGCAGAACAAAGCGAGACGGTATCATTTGTACTCCGTACTAAAGTTCATCCGACAAAGAATAGTGGAGGAATTACTAATTCAGTGGTTTAGTCCCCAGATCGAGGCATAAAGCGAATATCTTCTCTTTCGAGGGACATAGCCTGTGAGACTTGTGACCTTGATGTGCTATTGTTTTGTAAGGCTACTCGTAATGTTTGCTGCTTTATTCGGGTACAATTTTATTGTTCAGAGGTTGACTAAAGTGAGAATGAATTTCGTTGAATAAAATATATGGAGGTATGAAACATTTTCACCGGTGCGGGTGTGATGAATTTGTTTCAGTGTATTTGGTAGTAAGCCGTCTATAACACGTTCTACTGGGAAACGACTTGTGAGTCGTGCACATCAAATGTGAACTTAGTATTTTATGTCTCCGGGCGAATTTACAGAAATCCTGTTTTAGGTTACCTACGACATAAAAGGAACGTATACTCAGAATTTAAAGTTCTCAGTACCAGTATACATTGTAGGTTTCAATATTATTTATTAGTTTGTTTTTTAAATTTAATATTTCTCTAGCCGTAAAATAATTTCCACCTTTTGAACAGCTCAATTATGTTTTTATGACTAGTCATAAATGATCTTATAACTCTTATTTACATTTAATGATGAGTAACATTAATGCTCGTACTTATATGTCAGGTAACCTTCCTGGCACGCACGTACGTATCTATTACTTGCACGCGACAAAGTGTACCTACACTAAGTGTGGGGACTAAGCAGAAAGCGAAGGCGGAATAATAAACATAATTTTCTTACGCATTTTGAACATAGCTGCAAAAAACGCCTTTTTGAGGCTACCAGTTTCGAATTAAAAATTGTAGTCCCGAAGTTACCGAATACACAGTTGGAGTCAACATTCACTAGTTTATAGCATCGTGTTCCCGCCCACCACCGCTCCGCTTCCACGAAGGTCACAGCCACATACTTCCCGCTCGCCGCTGCGCTCCCACTCCACGTCAACACAAACACTTACATTAAGTATTCAATGCGCAAAGTGTAATTTCCGTCCACTTGAGTGTATTTCTAGGTTATTTTTAGATATTAACCTTATTTTTTGTTTCAGAACGGAGGTGCAGCGGACGGATTAGACATGAACGTCGGCTACGCTTGGAGAAAAGGATATACGGGGAAAGGAGTCGTTATAACTATCCTGGACGACGGAATTCAACCTAACCATCCGGACTTATCACAGAATTTTGTAAATATTTTTAATATCTCCTAAAGACTACACACATTAATCAAGACGGCTAAGAACTGTCAAATGAAACCCCAATTTAGAACAAAGCGA
The DNA here is from genome assembly GCA_947568875.1 of Fissipunctia ypsillon. Taxonomy (NCBI): domain Eukaryota; kingdom Metazoa; phylum Arthropoda; class Insecta; order Lepidoptera; family Noctuidae; genus Fissipunctia; species Fissipunctia ypsillon. Next base: position 5,716,380 of record OX387655.1, read on the forward strand.
TTTCTATTTACCAACCGTGTATTACGTAACTGAAGTGTATTGAACGGGAATCCCGATATTATAGGATCCTGCAGCATCGACGGACATAAATGGGAACGACACGGACCCGACGCCGCAGGACAATGGCGACAATAAACACGGCACCCGGTGCGCGGGCGAGGTGGCTGCGGTCGCCTACAACAGATACTGCGGCGTCGGCATCGCTTACAACGCCAGCATCGGAGGCATCAGGATGCTCGACGGCCTTGTTAATGATGCAGTGGAGGCCCAGGCACTCGGGTTCAACACACATCACATAGACATCTATAGCGCGTCGTGGGGGCCCGAGGACGACGGAAAAACAGTCGACGGCCCCGGCCCTTTAGCTAGAAGGTATTGTCTAATTGCATGCGGTTTATAGAAATGGTTACAGGCGAGCTCATTAAAAAGTGCTTTGTTTCAGGGCGTTTATAAATGGTGTCACGAACGGAAGAGGAGGGAAAGGATCTATTTTTATATGGGCGTCGGGAAACGGCGGCAGGCACACGGACTCCTGCAATTGTGATGGATATGCAAATAGCATATTCACTATTTCTATTTCTAGTGCAACGCAGGGGGGATATAAACCATGGTATTTAGAAGAATGCTCATCAACAATAGCTTCAACTTACAGTTCAGGAACCCCTGGCCGAGACAAAAGCGTAGCTACAGTAGATATGGATGTGCAATTAAGGCCTGACCACATTTGCACTGTAGACCACACAGGCACATCAGCATCGGCGCCATTAGCCGCAGGTATTTGTGCATTAGCCTTAGAAGCAAATGCATTACTAACGTGGCGGGATATGCAACACCTTGTCGTTATGACTTCTCGGTCACAACCACTGGAAAAGGAAGAAGGATGGATCGTAAATGGCGTAAAAAGAAAAGTAAGTCACAAGTTTGGCTACGGGCTAATGGACGCCGCTCAGATGGTAACATTAGCCGAACAATGGACGAGCGTCCCCCCTCAGCACATTTGTAAGTCACAAGAAATAAACGAGGACAAGTCTATTGAAACATCTTTCGGTTATACGATATCAGTGCACATGGATGTGAATGGGTGCAGCGGGACGATGAACGAGGTCAGATTTTTGGAACACGTTCAATGTAAAATTTCACTGAGCTTTTTCCCTAGGGGAAATTTACGGATATTGCTTACGTCGCCAATGGGGACTACTTCCACCCTTTTATTCGAAAGGACGCATGACGCAACGAGTTCTAACTTCGACGATTGGCCGTTTTTGAGTGTCCATTTTTGGGGAGAAAGTGCCGAAGGGCGTTGGACCCTTCAGATATTAAACGCCGGTAATATCCACGTCACTCAGCCGGGCATATTGAAAAAGTGGCAGTTAATATTCTATGGCACGGCGACGAGTCCGATACGGTTACGAAATAAAAGCTATTTTAATTCAAACAATGTTTACCAGGAAGAGAAGGCTTATCATATTAACGACGTTTACGACGCCTCAGAATACTCACAATTCCTCAATGAAATCGATCTCGGCATTTCTGATAAACGCAATTACCGTAAAAATATTCCTTCCGCGCAACGGAAAAATGTTTTGGCAGATGCCAACGATAAACAAGTGCAAAGACTGTGCGATCCGGAATGTGATTCACAAGGTTGTTATGGGAAGGGGCCAACTCAGTGTGTTGCCTGCAAGCATTATCGTTTAGATAATACATGTGTGTCTCGATGTCCTCCGAGAAGCTTCGTTAACCAAGGTGGGGTTTGCTGGCCGTGCCACGAATCGTGCGAGACATGCGCCGGCGCCGGCCAGGACTCGTGCCTCACATGCGCGCCGGCACATTTGTTAGTAGTTGATTTAGCTGTTTGCTTACAACAGTGTCCGGACGGGTATTATGAAGACCCCGATGCGAATGCCTGCTTTCCATGCGCAGAGCATTGTGACACGTGCTCCGAAAAGGCAGATATGTGCTCCTCATGCGCCCACAATTATGTCCTTTACAACGGTTCTTGTTTAGCAGCTTGCCCTCCGGGAACACATCAAAAAGATGATTTCGGATGCACGCCGTGTCATGAAACATGCGAATCGTGCCACGGCCCTAGCGAAAATGCCTGTGTTTCGTGTCGTATTGGTGATTACGCATTCAAGAATCGCTGCGTACCAAAATGCCCTACAGGATATTACGCCGACGCTCAAAGAAGAGAATGTTTGCCGTAAGTGTTACTGTTATGATAATTTATCTTTGCATTCTATTTCGTGATGAAACAGAGGTCGTCAATCTTACGAGCTCTCGGAATTTCAAACGCCTCGCTTTGAACTCTGCATTATTCGAGCGTTTAATTGTCGCTTTTATATTTCAATCTCGTTTAAAGAACAAAATCTGTGTTGTTGTTTTAGGTGTCCAATTGGCTGTTCAATTTGCACGTGTGCCGTTTGTTCGGTTTGCCAAGAGAAATGGATTCTAACTAAGAGTGGAACTTGTCTCCCCGATGGCAATGACAAATGTGACACGAGTAAGTAATGTCCTTAAACAACGATTTTTTTCGCTTTTGTTCCTCGCAGAGTTAAAGTAACTTTTTGCAGGTGAGTATCACGAAGCGGGAAGGTGTAAAAATTGCCATTCGACCTGCGAGAAATGTAGCGGATCGAACGAGTGGGACTGTTTGTCTTGTGCGAGTCCCTTGTTGTTACAAGGTTCGAGGTAATGGCCCTTTATCCATCTAGACCTTTTCCTGTACGGTTTCAAGTGTTCAGTTAACATGAAATATATATTTTAGGTGCGTGGCTGAGTGTGGACAAGGTTTTTATCAGACTGCAGGAAGATGTTCGCTGTGTCCGCACACTTGTAAGAGTTGTGTATCAAGATTGAACTGCACATTGTGTGCTGGTGCCTTACGCTTGCAGTCGGGGACGTGTCGAGCGACCTGTGCTCCTGGCTACTACCCTGATGAGGGGACCTGTTCGAAGTGTTACTTGTCTTGTGAGACGTGCACGGGATCTAGAAGAGATCAGTGTGCATCTTGTCCTCCTGATTGGAGGTTGGCGGCGGGAGAGTGTCGGCCTGAATGCCCTCAGAACTTCTTCCCGTGGCAGGACAGTTGTCGTCGCTGTCACCACTACTGCCAGGACTGCCACGGCGCTGGTCCTCAGCGGTGCACTTCCTGTCCACCACACTTTTCATTAGAGAACGGTTTATGCGTGGAGTGCCTTAGTTCCCAGTACTATGAGCCGAGAACGAGGACTTGCCGTCCATGCCACGACTCCTGCAGGTCTTGCTCAGGACCTGGACCTACCAGTTGTGTCACATGTGCACATCCACTTCGATTAGATAGGTAAGTTATTTAAAACTAATTAAAAACGGGTCTCAACAACATCTTTTTTACGACTGAATTACAGTTAGAGTTCGAACCTAATGACCTCGATTAAGTGAAGCACTATAACACAATGTCGTTTGATCGTTTTAATAATAGAAATGGTAAACAATCAAATTGATTCACGCTGTAATAACTTTATGAAATGAAATTGTAGGTAGCTACTAACTGTATTTTTTGTATTTATTGATTACGGCAGACTTCAGAGTTTCAGTTTAAAACACAATTCACTAGTTATTTCCGTTAAAATAGATTTAACGTGTTTTAAAATGTTACCTTAATTGACAAAAACACATTCATATCATCACGCCTTGTTTCCACGAAGGGTTAGGCAGAGGTGACCTTATGTACATCCACATTTCGCCAGTTATGTTAAGTCCTATGTAACAGGGGGCGAGCCTATTGCCATCAACTGGGTACAAATCCAGACTCCGGGATGCTACTGAGAAATTCCAGATAGAAAAACCCAGTAACACTGCCCAACCTGGGAATCGAACCCAGGACCTCATGTTCAGCAGTAGCGCTTGCGACCACTAGACCAACGAGGCAGTCACAAATGCTTCCCTAAAAAGCCTATTTTCCTGGTGCAAAATCAGCAATTTCAGATTGGGAGAAAATATAGCAATCCCGTTACCAATTATCGTATCATATTTCAGCATATAAAATTGGAATTCATGTTATAAATAGAAAATAATGTACGTGTACTTCTTTACCCTCACTGAATTGAATCTTACTCTGATTGAGCATAGTTTTGACCGCAAATGCAGGTTTAAGCCACCACCCGTCCAAGTTTGCAGCTAGGCTGTCTGGCGCAAATAAAACGGTTTTATAAACACATTTTTCGTTTGCAGAGTGAACCACAAATGTTTGCCGTGCTGTACAGAGAGCATGGTATCGCTTTTCGTAAATAGTAATCAGACGGATTGCTGCCACTGTGATAAGGATATAGGTAAGCTATTTTTGTAACATTTTAGGAACTCACTGGCAAAAATAAAAGCGTTAGTCTATTTTAGAACAATTTTTGCAAAAATCGGGATAGGGTACTGTCCATCAGTTGTCAAAGCCAACGTTCTGTTTTTACAAAGAAATGAGCTTTGTGAGTCAGAGTTAGCGGAATGTGATTGCTGAAATGATATTACCGGAATAGTACCAACATTTGTAAATTATAGGTTTATGGAGTTCTTAATGTAATTTTCATGTCCAGAGATTTTCATATCTATTAGATACCTAAGCTATCAGTTTTTCAAATGAAAATCCAGATATAATTCAGAAGTTCTTCTTATGCTACGGCTACATTGTCCCGATAATGTGAACTACACTTCGCGCGCTCTCTTTTCTTCAGCGAGACGTCGAGCGGTGTGCGAGAGAGAGCGCGCGAAGTGTAGTTGGCGTTAACGCGACAATACTTACATAAACTTTAGGGTATCTCCAAAAGTACTAACTTTTGTGATTCACAAATCTCGAAAGAGCACTTTGTCTTATTTCTGTCGAAGTTCTATGTTCTAATTTTTGTTTTCATAATGTAAGTTTTACTAATCGAAACTTAGCAAAAATGTCCTAATTGACATTGTGTCAATTAAAACGCATTTTGATTAAGTTTAGTGTAAGGTAGGTGTTGAGAATTTATTTTCTATTAGATACTTATTGCTAACAACTAAGGTTTTTTAATCACGTTCACGTCACGAGTTTTTCTTCAGCATAACGAATATTAGAAAAAACTTACTTTTATTTATGCAGATATTTTAAATTACTTACACGTAAACGATGCTCAATCACTTCTGACTATCTATTTCGTAAATTACAACCACCTTTCTTACAAACTAAAAGCATTTTACGTGTTCAAAGGAATTAGATCCGTAGTTAACCTTACCTTCAGTCAATGCCCTGTAGTCATAGTAGCTCAAATGTAGGTATAGGATTTACTGATAGTTTTCCTTAACAAATACCCTTTGTCCATCTTTCTAGGCTTTGTATGAGAAAAGTAAAGGTTGGGAAATGTGAACATCCAATATATTACGTGGCTACATTTGTTTAGTGGAAGTAGTTTTGCCGATTGTAATTACATTGAAGACCAATATCTTTCGTGTTTAGCTATGTATTTGTGTAAAATTACATGAGTTTAAACGTCAAACGTTCTATCGTATATTAAGGAAGGAAGAAAGGAAATCTTGATTAAAACCCTAATCAGTAATCTAGAACAGCAGAGAACAAAGAAAACTGATTTTACTATCTCATGGTATTATTGCGGTTGGTTGACCAAAATACGCACAACCATATCTTGAAGGAACACGCCTTCCCGCTCCGCCCAGAGCGTGAGAAGTCATTTGATGATTTCCCATCCAAAAAAAAAGGTAAATGATATGTGATAAGACAGCAAATATATCAGTCGAACGTTTGAACTTCTGAAAACCAAGGCCAGAATTCCACTAATTTAAAAACGTTTCTGTGATGTCTCGTTTGTGCGTTTTTGACGATACCTTATATGACAAATTATCTGTCAACAAAATTGTTTACCTCAAACGGGGTCATGTGACCGTGTTTGCCTCCGAACTCTTAGCGAAACATTTTGTTTTCTAGGAGGCTGTCTAAACGGCTCATCAGCTGGTAAGCGGCGAATAGCCGAGAATATTCGCACGCACATCACAGCATCATTCTTTATAAAAGACGCTAAGGACGCCTCGAACATTCTAGAACGTAACTCAGTAGCTGTGTGGAGTGTGGGTGCCGTTCTACTAGCTACTGTCGTCATACTGATAATTGCTGTTAAGGTAAAGTATCTATTTATAGTTTTTTCTTATCACGAAAGCTGTATGAAGACTAGTTTATTTGCGTATCTTCAAGTCAATGTTAAAAGCGATCAGATAAAGTCTAGACAAGTTTCTATTTTGCATCCCTGTGAGAAAACAAGTTTAGAAAAATCATCAAAGAAAATTGTCCAACGTGAAAAACACGGAAATAGTTATAAGGGGTCCCCGAAACGATCAATTGCGATTGATCAATTGCCATCAATTTCTATTGTTATTGATATATACAATCGCTTCAATTGCACTTGGTAGACGGTCAATTTGCGCATCAATGTGTATCAATCACGTAAAAATTGACAATTGCAATTGACTGTTTCGGGGACCCTTAAGGGTGGGACATTTTCCATAAATAAGTTAAATATTTTCTTCCACAGTTAAAAACTAGAAAACCGCACCGCACTATTTACCCGAAGACAGAATACTCCCAACTGACCACAATAGATGAAGACTTGATAGCGATGACGTCATCAACGACTTTGAAAGCCGTTGATAGTGTACAAATACAAACTAAAAGTGAACTTGAAGAACCAACATAGCAATATGAACCTTCAAGTCGATGTAATTAGAGTATATTTTACACTGCAGACTGATATGTAGAAGTTTCAATATACGAGCCATGTAAATAGTTGGAGTAAATACCATTACCTAACTATCGTGTGGTTATCCTATGGTTTGAAATGAAGTTATACGAGGAACTTTTTTTTGTGATAAAAACCAAAGTTATTTTAGTACTTTCTGACTAAATCTACTATTTCTATAAGAAATTATTTGTTTTATGTACGTTTTACGTACCTAATGATATGATCTCGTTTTGCCTAATTAATCTATTTAATTATTTGTTATCTATTAAAAATTATTTAATAAAACAAGCCCTAGTGCAATTATTGCAAAGGAATTTTTGAAAATAAAAAACTTAGTCAGTTTCTAACTACCTAATAAAAAAAAGTTATATTTTTCAAATTATGCTTAATTTATATACAGACCACGAGCGTGTTATTTACATTTCTTGCATACAAACTTAGTTAAACACTTTTATGCAAATGAATGCAATTCATCTCGCATTTGATGTCAGAACTTAATTATGAATTGGTTACATTTATTTTTTTTGTAAAATGTATAATTACAGGCATTTTTTTCAATCTATGTGTATGTATTTTTTAAATAGTGTAATTTAAATGGTGCTTTTTTTGAAGTTTTGGAATTATCTGACTGATTTCGGAGTAGAACGAAACAGGTCTGGTCTTGAAACCATGATTTTTCTAATTTATTATATCAATTTCTTACATAAACTTTGTACCTAAAATATCTTTATTGCTTCGCCCTATTAGCTCAGTGCATAATATTATATTATTGTAATAGAAAAAATCAGGTGTAAAATTCTAAATGTTCTAGATGTTTCTGCACTGTGTGTTAACAAAATTCCATAAGGCCGACATTACCTTCTATTGGAATGCGCTTTTAACATAGATTTGTGACAGAAAAATAAAGGGAAAGACGGGAAAGATGAGTGGTTTGGGTTGAAATAACATTCAATTAGATCAGAAAAGAAGCGATGGCGAAACGAATTCGCCTTACTGGTTTGATTCTTGCAATTGGGGCGAATTTGCCTTATTTTATTACCGATATTGGTTTTTATTGGTGAATTTGGTTGCACTTAAGTATAATTTATTTAAGAGAACACAAAACGATTTTAAAGCATAGATCTATGTCACAATGTTTTATAAACTATGTTTTAACCATAAATAATGATATTTCGTTAGTATTAAGTGTATCAACATCCAGACAAACCTATTGAGGTTTCTGTGATGTTTCTGTTTATATTTTGTTTTGTTCCTTAATTAATAAACAAACAAAAAATGTTATAAAGTGTCACACTTTCTAGAATCCACCTTTGGCCTACAATTATTCGTTATCGACTTATGTGCTTTAGTCAGTTTGCGTATTGAATTATTTGAAGCTCAGAGACCCAATAAAAAATAATATCGAACTTTTTGACTTATGTTCTTTAGTCCGCCGACCCTACAATTTTATTACAGTATAGTGACAATAGCTATCGATCAACAATTTAAAGCATAATACGTAGGCCACACCCACCAGCTACAATTTTCAAGGTGTATTTACACTAATCGAAGCGAAACGTGAAATTATTTTTTGTGAATATCATTGTTTGACTACGTTTTCATCGATTTCACATTGTTTCTAACCGATTTCAGTGAATCCTGTTTCGATAAATGTGAATACACGTGAATGGACACAGCGAGTAATTTCCCTTTATCACCCCGTTGTATTCTGGGTAAAGTAACGTTGAGCAGTCCTACAGTCGAACAAGCTATTTGGTATACACTATACAGGCAGCTAACTTGCAACTACTTCAAACAATTTTGTGAGTGTTTTGAGTAGTAAATCCTTTTACATCACTCTCTTAAAAAGTAAAATTACACACACAATAAAAATTAATTTCTGCAGTGTGGCGGAAAATGAATATGTTTTCTCTGTATACCAAATAGCTTGTTCGACTGTATACTCACGAGCCGATACCTTCCAGCTACGCAAAATTCAAAAGCGTTTTTCTCGTGAAATATCAATTGCAACTTTGAGAAAAGACCTATTTCATAATAGTGTGGTTTGATAATACTATGTTGGTCACACCATAAAATATCAATCAATACTTTAGGAGAAAATTGCTAATGAATCTTGCGTAAGTATAAGGTATATCTTGCGTAAGTATAAGGTATATCTTGCGTAAGTATATGGTATATCTTGCGTAAGTATATGGTATATCTTGCGTAAGTATATGGTATATCTTGCGTAAGTATATGGTATGTCTTGCGTAAGTACAAGGTATTTATGCTCGTGACTGTACAGGTATGGAAATCATTCAATGAAAAGTAATGTCGGTCAAAAAACGGACCAGTATATTTTGATGGGACCCAATACGTACACCGCTTGTTGTTATGCATTGTTTTCATAGAAACGTTAACATATAACATAACATCACGCCTGTATTCCCCGAAGGGTTAGACAGAGATGTACCTATAGTACACCCACATTTCGCCATTTATGTGTTAAGTCCCATGTAATAGGGGGCGACGTTAACATATCTAACGTATTATTTATTTAATGTTATTGTTTCAAAGTAATGTAATGTGTAAATACGGTTCAATTATTACTGTAATAGTATTCGATCATGTAAATATGTAAATAATTAACAGTTGTAAATATATCGATGGTTTTTATGACGGATAATTGACTGGTTTGTTTTATTTTTTACCCTAACGTAATGTTGTGTTGTTTCTACATTAAACGCCTGAAAAAGGTCAGCCGAATGTTGAGTATGAAAAATATAGACAGCTTCGCAACAACAGTCGTAAATAAGCTTTAAAGAGAATTGAAAGAACTCGATATAAGTTGCTAATCCGCATTCTCCTTCCGAAAATTTTTGCTATTTGGCAGCAGCGAGCGAACTCGATTAGCAGGTAAATGTGTGAACAATTCGACCTTTGCATAATAAATAACATCCTGAGGAAATGGAAAAACAAAAACATCTATTCCTATTTTCTAAATACGGAAACATATAGCGAGATTTGGAGGTTTAAATAGGGACGCAAATGAGCTAGGTTCTCTAGGACCTCTACTGGGCCTGGCGTACCTACCTAATGCCTACATCTCTATTTAACACACAATGCATTAAAACCGTGAAGTTTGACTCATAACTCCAACGACGTTATTTCAATTAAATATTTATTTATTTATTGATATGACACTTCAACAACTTATTCACACACACAAACAAAAATCACATATAGTTATAGATAATCTGGGCACGTCACTTATAGAAAAAAGTGCACAGCACTAGCCAAAATCTTAATGATAAAGGGTGCTTACATAAAGAAACAGGCTTCCGGTACAGACAAACCCGTACGGGACGGTACCAACTGGTGCAGGTATAATATTTCCATGTTATCTTATGCGCTCACTTATAAAGAAACAGGTTTATACATGTCGGTGCCGATTACCTGGACCGAGCCATACCGATTTAATTAATAACTTTATTAACACAAAAATATTGCTCTTTTGAAGACACTTTTGTCGAGAAATTGTTCATCAAAGCCATTCATAATTCAATAGAAGAGATCCAGCTTAAAACACAGATTTTATATTTAATTATTATTCAGTTCGTTTACTAAATTTATTTTAACTTTTGACTCGGGAACTGCTTCGATGGTTCGTTGGTTCTGCTTCATTAGTTCAATTGATTGTATGACTCATCATTATTTCAGCCGAAAGACGTCCACTGCTGGACATAGGCCTCCTCCAAGCAACGCCACTTCGACCGATTCTATGCTTCTCGCAATTGAATAACTGCGGAGTCTTGAGTTGTGTTTTTTCCAAGTTACGAGGAGCTTGCACACATACACTAAACGTTAAAACCACACATAAATAGGTTTTTCTATCTCCAGTATGCCAAAACTGGTGATAGATAGGTTACTGGGTTCGGCCGTTAGTCATACTGGTGACTAGGTATCTTAGTGTTCTACAGAGCTTTTGAATAGCAGGAATATCCTGACGTATGTTGGTATCTTTTTTTTTCAAATATCGACCGTATTAATTCCAATAATGCTTCAAATGAGTTCTGGTCCATTCATAGAATTATTTGTAATGATCTGGCTTTGTCTCTTTTAAGAGTTTTTTTTAAATTGTTCATGAGTAAACCGATATCTCAGTTTATACCATTCTAAAGAATAAAAAAAGAAAAGATCTGGACTAGGTCTGGTCTAGATCTTTCCTTTTCTAGATCTGAGTAAGTTTGGTCTTTGCTTTGTTTCGTAAGTTGAAACCGCAAGACTTATTGCAAGAAATGCCATATCTGCATCTGAAATCATATTGTTTATGAGCGACGCGATATTTTTCAGCAGAGTTCGGAGATCGAATGAGGCATGCGCAAATGATACACAGCTTCAATTGGAGCTTCATTCGTCTATCATTTGAAGTCATCATTCACGTAAACATTGATGTCGTCGGTACTCAAATTTATGTATGTATATTTTTAATGAATAAAGTTACAGAGTGAGTGCATAAAATATTTTTTTTTTACCAATACGATACAGGGCAATCCAAGAAGTTAATATCACCAAGGAACTTATTATTTTTTTCTAATGGAATGCATATGCGGGGCGCGCCATTTTTATAGCATTACAAAAAAGTTTTGATTTCAATTTTTACTTGTCTGTGGCAGCGCCCGCTTTAGCGCATGCGAGGTAATGTGTTGGGGTTTGGCGCCATTCATACGTTTTGTTGTACTGAATTTAGTGGGAACATTTTTATTCTTGCTTAAAAATGTCTGACATCAGTGAATGTGAAGAAAATTTGACACCGCCTGATATTTTAGATGCGGCGACGGAAATGACCCATAATATATTATCAGCAAAATCGAGAATTAAAGAAACAGATGAGAAACATATGATAAATGCTATCACGACTTTATGGCATGGAAAGTGCAAAAAATCTTTTATTTAATAGGGTCAATCCCAATGTATGAGAATAGATAAAGTAGTATATGAAACTGCACATAACACAAAGGTAATAAAACACTCGACACACTCATGTTTTAATTCCCTTCATTATGTAACAGTTTCATAAACTACCATTTAATTATTTATATTGCTAATAAGCACATCACATATTTTACAATAGATTATTGGTGCAAACGAACGTGCAAATGACGAATTGTTAAAACCAGGGTAGGTACCTATGTGCAAACTGCCCTAGATTTGTCCGCGTAGGTATTTCGATGTCATAGGTGCCTTGCCCAAGCTTAATACTGAAGCTTGATTTTAAATCTTATCGATTATTTACTTAAGGTCCACTATTGAGATAATGTCTCAGTGAAAATAGAAGAAAACTAACTGCATTAGGTTATAATTTTTCTGAAATTATATTATACCATCTATATCCACCCTAGATCTATGGTAGATCCAGGGTGGATATAAGATGGTATCATATAATTTCAGTTCCTAAAGAGCCAGCACTAACTTTATGGCATCCAGTGAAAGCAGTTTGTTATGAGCAGACAGGAGGACACTCATGCCCATACCCTTGACGGAATCTCATAATCTCCTTTTATCGGGTTTCATTTTTGATAGTGTAGCGGTACACATGATAATAAAATTAATACGCACACGTTCATATAATTTACAAAATATACACAATTATACATAGTTTTTGCACGTTTATATTTACATTATTACCTAAAGTATAGGTAGGTACTTACTATTTATTTAATAAACTTGCCATAGCAAATTACAACTCGACACATTCCTAGTTTGTATCGGAAATTAGAAAGCTGTGAGTGACGTGGAAAACCACGATTTGAGTAGGTATTTTTCTGGATATTCTGTATGTCTTATTAAAATAAGTAATTAGGTATTAATGTAAAATTAAGATTTGCATGCAAAATATGGACTGTACGTTAAACCACCAATTTTTTTTACAACTGGTAACACCTGCATTTTCAGCAAATAAATGATTCTTATTCTTATTCTTAAAACCTGTTTCGTTGTACACTGACCGCAGGCGCACGCGCAACAGAACATATACTCGTGCCCCTAACAGGCTTGACTGACGTCGACGAGGAGCGCACACAACTCTACTCGCTTACCGTTTATAGTTAAAGTAATTTGCATTTCGCCGAGGTATGCTATCATGAACTCTATTACTTTCACTTTCAGCGTCTATGCTTGTGAACTTTATAGATTACTAGCTGCGCCCCGCAGTTTCACTCGCACAAATATCGGGATAAAAAGTATCCTATGTCCTAATCCAGTTCATGGTGTACCCATGTGCCAAATTTCATCCAAATCATGAAAGCGTAACAAACAAACAAACTCACTTTTGCATTTATAACATTAGTTAGGATACCGATCTGTGCTTTTCAATTCTTGCTACTTTCTGTGCTTATCTCTGTGTAACTTATAAGCTAGCTACCAGTAGCGCAGCTACAATTTTCATTAGAGGGAAGCCGAAGAAAAAATTGTTTAGTTCTCATAAACTCAGACAAAAAACTGTAGGTTTTTTTTAATCTTATGATGTATTAAACTGGTATTAGATATAATTATGTAATATGATGTGATACACAGTTACACACACAGGTGTACCATATTATTTGGCAATAGTAGACATGAAGAAAAGTGGTCGTTCCGAAGGGAAGCCGATAGGAATCGGGTTGTATGAACGCTTCGCCCCTGCTAGCTACAATACCTACTTGAGGACTTCCATTCCATCGCGCATCACCCCAAGGCACACCTGTACGGAAGAATCGAAAAGAAGCTAGGAATTACCCATATTAGTACCTATTAGAATATAGGGTCAGTGAGTCGTCTTAGGGGCAGAGTAACCTTAATACGTACATATGTTACCGGCTATCATCGAAGAGCGGCTATACAGCGTTACCAATTCAATTAATTATCTCAAGTTCCTGGCCATTTTATGTAAATTGAAGTCTCAAAACGACTTCTAGAATGTACTTCAGACAATAGCTATTAATTTAACGGCTATATCTCTGCGGGTTTTATAAAAATGACACCATTAGTGGCGAGACAATAAAAACGGATTACCTCCACTCCTAACGATGATACGTAACCGCGGGACAACCGGGCGGCGAGGTTATACAGCCGAGTTAGTTAGTGGCACCCAACAAGTCTAATGGTAACGTCCTTAGTACAATTATACTGTTAATACTACAATTACACTAATACAATTATACTGTTAGTTTAATTTCTATAGCGGTATTTACATATAAGTAAAAAATCAAAGTTTGTGCGACAACCGTCCAATTTTTTTTTAAATAATTAATTATTGAGTTCTGTGAGATGTATTGCTGTGGAATAAATAATCTATTCCAAACAAGTAATTTTGATTAAGAAATTAAATTTTTCTGCAACCGTCATTTATGGAAGAACACAAGAATTAAATTTCGGCAGATAATCAACACACACATTACACTGCAACCATTTTACGAAACTCTCCATCCTTTACCACACTGTGTCCCAAAAGCTACTAACTCCCGAGATAAACTGTTTCGCATCCGAAATACATCTTCTGGAAGGGAACAAATGCTTTGAGAAAATAAGCCTTTATTTCCATAGCGAGCACAATGTGTTAAACGACTGCTCCAATGTGAATGGGCCACGGAAATCTAGAATTAGATTTGGTGCTAGCCTTTTGTAGGAATCCAGTAATGTTCATACGTTTGTTAGAGAATGGGAAGATTTATGGATGAATAGGTGATAGAAGAGAGATGCTTATTATAGGTACTTTGTAGTTCTATTCACTTACTTACATATTTCAGTTATGCCAATTTAGGGTGGATTCGACCAATCAGGAATACATTTTACTCTCGGAATAAATCGCTACTTACTCGAGAGTAAATCAATTTCACGATTAGCCAACTACTATTCGAGGAATAGCGAGTCTATTCGGGAATAGTCACTATACCACCGATAAGCATGGATTACGGAGCTATTCCAAGAATAACAAAATGGCGTCCTGTTGTTTTGTGCTGTCATTTCAACTCAACACAGGGAATTATTGTTTCAAGAACATAAAATGCAACGTTTAAACGATTTGATTCAAGATAGTGATAGTAATGAGAAAGTTATACCTAGACATCAAGGTGGCTAAAAGAGAAAAATGATTTTTTTGAATATAAAAGAAATAAAAGAAAGAAAAATAGGTTTATTTGTCACAGAAACACGTGCATACAAAACGATAAGAATAATCAGAAAAATAAAACAAAATAGATCCACATTATAACCACGAGCTCAAAACAGAAATAGTCGGCAGCTGCACGTCATGACTGTGACAAGAAGGCTTCCACTCAGCATGATGCTGTGCTATGAGGGACCCACAGCACAGAGCTGATTTTTAGTGGTCACCCGAAAAAGACACTCGAAGAATACGATTACGTTTGAGCAAAGAAGCAACTTTGTTTTTGAACTGAAAACTTATTAGTTGAAATTGCAACTGAAATAAACATGCAAACCCCGAAAATAAACACCACGTGAACCAAACCGACCTGACAAGCAAAAATTCAAACCACTACCTACATTGACAGCTACTTTCCCATGCTATACCCGTAATACGATAAATGTGAGTTGAGATAAGTTAAGCTTCTTCACCCCCGTTTGTAGAACAACGTTTTTTTTGGCCGGGTATTACATTCGCACCCCGCTATTCGCACATAGGTGATACAAGTATAGTTATGATATGTAAAAACCACTATAATAACAACTCGAGAATTAAATCGTGGAATAGATTATTCCTGGCATTGTTATTCGTGTATAAATTCTAGTTAGGTCGAATCCGCCCTTAAGGCTCGGCGCAAACGCCACAGCCACCGGTAGCTCAGCGACAAGGAGTTCAGATGCTTTTTCATACAAAACGTATGGATTCGTCGCACACGTGTGGCCGGTGGCGGCCACCCGCTACAGCAGTACTCAACACCGCAGCAAGAGACGACAGCCACCGGTGGCTGTGGTCGGTGGCTCGTTTTGCGCCGAGCCTTATATGGCAACTTTTCTAGGTTTGACTTGTGACGTTACCGCGTTTAGCTCGTGAAAAGTGTTTCAATCGAGATCAGAGCTGAAAAAAAATAACATGCACATGATAATACAAAGTAAGGACCAAGATATTATAAGCGGAATCTGTATAATGTGAAAGGTCATGACAAGATTGATATGAAAATACTTATTTTAAATTCAGCTATGAAAGCGTTTGATAAGTCACATTCTGCGTTGTTTGTTTTGCATTCCATACAAATAATCTTCTTTCCCAACATTTTTGTCCACTACAAAAATATATCTGCCACGCTACATAGCTTTAAAGTACCTTCAAACCGAGGGTCGAACCTTTGATTCTCTTTCATGTTTTGTACATTATTAGTTCGCAAACCATCCGATTTCCTCGCACAGACCAAGGCGAATCGAAAGAAAATAACAAATGAAACCTCACAGAGATTTATTCTAAGTTCTAAGCGACCGCTAAATTAACCCCAGAAAATGTTATTCGCTCCCTTTTCTTTATAATTTAACACTCGGACTTTGTTTTTTTCATGGACAAAGGGCTTGCTATAAATAAGATTAGGATTTGTTAACTATACACAAAGCCGCTAAGAATTTTGGCAAGAACAAAGAAAGCGGAATTTAATTTTTTTATTATGAATCGGTTTTAGGCTAAATTAATATAATTATGTAGGTTCTTTTGGTTAGGAAGTAGTCGTTTGGTAAAAAAGCAGGTAAAAACAGTGGCTTGTATTTCATACCTAATTAATGCACCTCTCTTTCATGATTTCCGATAATGCTTTATGGCAAATATGTCTATTTTATCCTAGGGTTTACAAAGGGTTTAGAAGAAGCCCTGTTGTTTGTTTACACGAACTACTGTTTGTCCAAACTCAAGGTTTGCCAACTTGCGATGGAGCGCAGTATTCTAGGCATTAAACTAACAAACCATATCCGCAACACCACTGCGCTCCAAAACACAGATTACTGATGTTGCTCACAGAGCCACAAAGTTGAAGTGGGACTGGGCTGGCCACGTCTGCCGCATGCCCAATGAGCTGAGGGACAAAATAACCAATATGTGAAGCCCTGAGACAGCTACAAGACGTCGTGGCAGACCCCGTAGCAGACGGCGGGACGAGTTGGACAAAACAAACGACCAGTGACTCACATTAGCACTGGATCGCAAGCACTGGAAGTCATCGGGAGAGACCTTTGCCCAGCAGTGGGATGATACAGACTACCAGTGACAGTAACTTTTTAGATTTATTTTGAAAACATAAAGTTCTTTTACAAAATTTTAATCAGAATAACTTATAATTTGAATTCAAAGCAGTTTCTCACGCAGTTTCGCGATCTCCGAAGTTCACCTTTTTCTCGGCGCGGCTGGTAGGTAGGCAAAGCAATAAATATCTGTTCGCAACTTTTAAATAATTCACACGAAACACCCGAAGGTCAAACCGTTACGTTGAACTGTTACAACTTTCCTTGAACTGATGGTTATGTATGTGTAAAGAAAGTTTCATTTAATAAACGTTCCTTACTGAATGAAGAATAATGTATGTTATTATTATAATATTCCAACCAATTGCGAGTAGTGGGTAGTTGATAGCCTTTTTTATGGGAAATATTTAACTAATCCTTTAAAAACTGATTGACCTTCCAATACTGTACACTTTTTTTAAAATGAACGAACCTCTAAAAACGTTTTGGGCTTATAACGAGGCACAATTTTTTTACTAAAAGAGCCTGTTTTTAAATCTATGGCCTTTTCTCACAGTTGGTCGCAGTAACTAAGCTAGGTTACTCTGGCCAAACAGGTAAGATTAGGTTAGAACAGTGACCAACTACGCGCGAGCCGAGCGCGCGACGCGAGTGGTTCCGCGGCAGCGGCGGCGAGCGCTACATCCAAGTTAGTCGCAGTTATTTGGATAATTAGTATTTCTACTGTCACGCGAATACGCGACTACGCGATCGTTTTCCTGAATAATGACATACAATACACGAATCGATTGATCTCGCAAGTAGTTCATATTCGTAATTACAAGTTAACGAACGCGACGATCGCGTACTAGCGCGACAATCCCTTTTGATTAGGACGCGGCCTTACACCAAAAGAATAGACTAGATTTGGTCGTTTTGAACTTAAGTAGAATATGCCCTGAAAATACTCATAACATGCTTTTAATCCCCATAAAAGGGACTCTAAAGTCTATGCAGACGAAGTGACGGTCAAACCCAAGTGAATAATAAAAGAGAATTGTCAATATCATTGTGTTTTTATCAAAGAAAACAATAATAATAAATCAAAGAGAGACCCAAGAGATAAATTTCAGGAATTTACTTGAAAGATATTGAATTATTGCGCGCAAAAATCCTGCTTCCACTAATTAAGTTCGTTAAACTATACCTTTGTTAGGTTCAAGAAATTGGTTTATACGGATTTGGGTTCTAAACGTAAATAAATTGTGATCTTTTGAAGTTTTACCTTTGCTTAATATGTTATGTACAGTGACTACATAGATGAGTTTCAAAAAAACTGGTCGAACTTTTCTTAAAGGTTTTTTTTAACTAGCAAGGAACTAGGATATCTTCAAGTCTTTATCAAACGGTTAATCACTCTTTTTTTCTATTTAGTTTTCTGGTCTTGAGGTTCTTTTTAAAGTAGAGCCGTACTTGTTTGTATACAGTTTTGCTTTCCATGTAGGGTATCAGCTGGCTCATTTCCTATTTTGCCAGGACCATTTCGTTTACATTTTACAATCCCTGTTTTAACGTCCAGTATATGCACATATACCTAAGACAAACATTCTGCCAAACGCAAACTTAACAACGATTACGTGACCCAGCGCCTACTTACTTCTTCACTACAAAAAGGCGGGAAAACACTTACAATTTCACTTAGCGCCTTTATCTCTAAAAACCTCAAGTTTTTCTATAAAAATTTAAAAGCATCTTTCAGACAAGAAAAATAAAAGAAAATATTTCCAACGGACCGCGCCGGGCGTCCCGATTCTTGAATTATTGATTTGCTTTGTTTGAAAAACGTGTATAGACCAACATAAGTTGACCCCTTTAACTGTATCACAACCCCCTCTTAAACAATCAATTGTGGAACATTACGAGGGGGGTGGGAGGTCGTGTTAAGTGTTTCTTAGCAACGGTCAATCGTATAAAGGTTTGAAGGATCAAAGGTTGACCAGATGATTACTAAGATTCCTGAGGTTTTCTTTGTGAAATTCTGCGAAAGTGTGCCATAGATATATAGTTTTGGGTTCTATATTAAGGGTTGAGGGATAGTTTGTAGAGGTTTAGCTGTCTACTTCATGATCGATATTTACAGACAATATTTCCAATTTGTCGTTTGTTATGAAAGTTGCTTTAATTAAATCCGTGCAACATTAAGGAGTTACAAATTGATATCAGCAGAAATAAATAACATCACAGAAAAATAAATGAGAAGGAAGGAAATATTAAAAATGGCATAGACAAACATTGGGCAAATAATTTGTCTTGATGACAAATACCGGGCGAGGGTGTCCAATAAATACGGATTCCTAAGCATTGTTTCCAGATTCTTGTCATTAATCATTTTTATGTCTGTAATTAATATAAAGATCCTGGCGACAAAAGGATCTCGAGTTATAATCTTTTTGAGAAAAACTCTCCGGTGGGTAAAAGAGATTTTCTAT
Organism: Fissipunctia ypsillon; assembly: GCA_947568875.1. Classification (NCBI taxonomy): domain Eukaryota; kingdom Metazoa; phylum Arthropoda; class Insecta; order Lepidoptera; family Noctuidae; genus Fissipunctia; species Fissipunctia ypsillon. The sequence continues at coordinate 5,735,794 of OX387655.1, forward strand.
TAGAAATCAGTCTTTATCTGATTGTATTAAGGTGGATTTTGTTCTGTCGGTCGTTAGATTTGATCGGATTTCTCATGTGGTTGTTGATGCTATAATTTTGTGAATAATGTTAGCCATAATTTACTTACATATATTAATGTAAAAACACCTTGTATAAACCTTTGTGAATATTGTGATTCCATTAGGTATACAAGGTGTAATATAATTATCGCACAACCTCTTAAGGGGTCATTTTACTCATCATTATGAACAACTTTTACTATGGGACCAAACCTGAAATCGCAAAAAAAAATCAGCTGCTCCTTTCGTTTATGTTCGCATTACTCGTCAAAATATAGGGAACAGCAGATTTTTTTTTCGGGATTTCAGATTTGGTCCTATAGTAAAAGTTGTTCATAATGATGAGTACAATGACTCCTTAAGAGGTTGTGCGTTAATTATGTTACAACTTGTATATAATCAGAACCACTGCCTATCAGCCTATGTACTTACTTACAATACGAATGATCATATTAGTTCAGGTACCTAAGTATAGAAATGGCAGAACCTATTAAGGAAGTGTAGAACCTACGTGGGAGTATGTAGCAGTAGCATAAGGCAAATGCTACTTAACCACAAGTGAACTAAGATTGAATTCCGTCAAATAATCAAAGTCTAAAAAGAAGTTAAAAATATACAAGATGTAACATAAATGACGCACAACCTGTTAAGGGGTCATTGTATTTTATAATAAGAATCGAACCTGAATTTGCGAAAAAAAACCCCTTACGAGGTTGTGCGTTATTTATGTTACACCTTGTATACAAATTGTGAGTTCGCTAGAGTTAAATATTAACCAGAATGTGTTTAAAAGCCAGCGTAAAATCTCTGTACCAGAAACAGCTCGAAAGTTTTTTTTGGCATTAGATATAAGGTTTAAAAATGAAGTAATAGGTACCCAAAAAGGTTTTTTTAACGTAAAATCTAAAACGTCAATCAGCAGCAGTTACTTAATGAGTAGAGATGTTTTATGTACGGGTACTTATTAATATATATAGTTGTTATATGTTTAGTGTGTATGTATGTTTAGGTGCTCTACGATTAATGTCTTTTGAATTACCCATTCTTGTTATAAAATACTATGTAGTACCAACAATATTAACATTATGAGTTCAAGGGAGAAGAATTATCTATATCTATTTTATACATATAATCAAATCTTAGCATCTTAGCGAAGTCAAAAATGTACATTGAATATTTTTGTAAAAAAGTAATTGCTACGAGGTCTGGGAACGATTGTAATGCCGAAAATATAGTTTTTATAATTTTTGTCCGCTTGTCTGTTTATCTGTTTCTCAGTATCACGCAAAAACTACCGAACAGATTTATTTATTTATAAAATATATACAATATACTTTATTGTATACTACAAAAATACATTACAAAAATAAATCAAATACTGCAAAATATACAATGGGCGGCCTTATCGTTTTCTACGATCTTCCAGGCAACCTTGAAATGGACAGTGATTAGCCTGGAGATAAAATGGGGCTGTCATTGGTGCAAATAATAAGTATACAATATACTAAAATAGATACATAGATATATACATGCCTTATATAATAGATATATATATATATGTATATACATACATACTAAATATGCAACGAAAATAAATGAAGACTATACTCGTAGATAAGTTACGATGTGTTGGGAAAAGTTTTTTTGCGATTTCTGACTTTTCTAGTATTCAAACCTCAGTTGGTGCTGCAGAAATTTTTCGTCCTTATAAGAAACAGGATCGATTGGCAGCAAAAAAAGTTTTTATGAAAATTGCCCAAGATTAAAATTTCTCGAAACGGTAAGGATGGTCTCCTAAGTCCATTTTCCTGTAGCTACAATGGTTAAAGTTACTACTCTTACTGCCCCTTCTCAAAAATTGATCCAGTTTATGAACGGCTATTTTAGTCAACTCTCAACATAGCAAATAGCTTAGCAGCTCGACAGCTGGTTTACAAACCTGTAGTTGTAAGTTCCACTCCCAATTTATTGATATTTTTTGTGATTTTTTTTACGTTTTGTTATACCATTATTTCTGTGTACGTTGGACTTGATTGTTTGATGGCTAGGTGACTGTTAATGAGAAGTCCCGTGTGTTCACAATCTACTGTTATATTATTCTAGTGATAGCCGTTCAGGAACAATCGGTAAGAATGCATGAGTCAGGGTATCCATTAGGTAGTATATGCAGGAACGCAGGCGTTCATCTATACATCTTGCAGCGTACCACCGCATGTCAAAACTTTTTGGTTCTCTTTTGTCAACCTTTTTTCCGTTAACCATTGATTCTGGTCGATATTTCTTTTACCTTTTTATTTCGTGATTTGAATTATTTTTCTGACAGAGGAGTTCTTCATTTTTTTCCGTGTGGTGCATGAGTTACAAAAAGTTGTTGTGCTGATATAGAGCTAGTTATGTGAAAATTTACATATTTATATATTTAACACAATTTCTTGTGCAGTTTAATAATAAAAGCAAGGTTGCTTTCTATATCGCCTCTCGTCTACTTTCGGTACGTATTTCTTTTAGGTTGTTGCCGTAGGCGAATTATGGCCTTTTCTTTTCTATTCTTATATCCGTTATTATTTGTCATAGGATCGTTTTGCAAGTTTGATTCCCATACTTCCATGGTTTTGGATGGGAAGTTTTTTGATTTCAATTAACCTGGTACGTATCTTTTAATCTTTTCCCTATATCGAAAAAGTTCAGTCTGATTTCTCTGGTCTAACCCTAATTAATTTGTCTTAGGATAAATCTGGTTAGAACAAGTCGTCTTTCGGCCTCCTGGATTGGGTCCAAAAAAAGCTTGTGATCGACGGTCAACACGGAGTATTTGGCCGCATCCAGCCGCGAAGGTCACACAATCTCTCTGTCAGCTGCTCCAGCGGCAGCGTCACCTCAGCATTACGTTACGTAATTTCGGCGGCGGACTACGACTTGCGAGTTTTTTCAAGAATTTATTATTTTTTATACTCTAGCTAAATGACGTAGTTAGTTATACCTTTACTGCAAACTCTTTATTCAAAGTCTATATTAAATTTACGAGCGTGTTAAATGCGAGCTACCTTGGTTCTCTGATCTCATTTTTTTTCCTTTACCGTAAATCACGTGAGCAAACCCTAACCAGCGTTTGCAATCGACTAGATAGGACGTTTTCGATATTCGCGTACTTTAGCCTGACAGACCCAAGTTTCCTCGTTTTTATTCTTAATATTTCAAAATCCAACCTGCAACTTTTTTATACTCTGATAATTCCTTTTTTTACTTTTTTATATTAAATAAATTTGAATTTTTCTATTTTTTATTTTAACAAAAATTAAACGTAAACTAAAGTGGTGAAAAGTGTTGTTTTCTTTTTTATTTTCGCTACATCTTGTATAATTCATTTTATGAAGGTATGCGACTCCTGCCAAACATGGCAGCAGCCAAGCATGCGGTGAGCCTACAGTGCCACACAGTGAACTGGCAGCAGAGATGGGGTCGCGATAGGCCACGAAGGTAAAATAATAGGGACAAAATGGACGCATCGCTGAAAAACATTAAAAACATAACATCACGCCTTGTTTCCCAGAAGGGTCGGGCAGAGGTGTATCTGTAATACACCCATATTTCGCCAGTTATGCTTTAAGTCCCATGTAATAGGGGGCGAGCCTATTGCCATCAACTGGGCACAAATCCAGACTCCGAGATGCTACTGAGAAATTCCAGATAGGAAACCCCAATAACACTTTGCCCGACCTGGGAATCGAACCCAGGAACTCGTGCTCAGCAGTAGCACTTGCGACCACTAGACCAACGAGGTAGTCAAGCAAAAATTAAAAAAAAAACCCGGCCAAGCGCGTGTAGGACCACGCACAATGAAGGGTTCCGTAGTTGAAAATAATATATCACAAAACAAACTTAACATTGTAGTTGAAAATTATGTTCTCCCATACACTGATATACGTAACGGGCAATTCTCCAGCTGAAAATTTAAGTTTTAAATCGGCAAATAAAGATATGTGATAAAACTACAAATTAACAATATTCGGACTTTTTCATTTACTTGTGTTGTGAGACCTTGCTTCTTGCCAAATTTCATGATTCTAGGTCAACGGGAAGTACCCTATAGGTTTTGATTTATTTACAAGTATCAAAATATGTCGCATAAATGGCCGTATTTTTTTATTGTGTTGACTTAGAAGCTTGATATTTTTAGAGCTCCAAGGGATCCATAGACGCATTTGATATAATTTCAACTTGATACCTCCACGCGTTCCTGAGAGAAAGGGTCTTGACAGACTGACAGACATACTGACAACGAAGTGATCCTAAAAGGGTTCCGTTTCTTCCTTTTAAGTTACGGAACCTTAATTATAAATTAGTCTGAAAAAGGAAAGAAAATAGAGGGAGGCTATTGCCTTAAAGTAGATGGTACAGTGGAACTCGTTATAAAATCTCATTTTCACCACCCTAAGGTTGAATGTTAATTGCACGACATAGAACGACAAGGTATCTTTTTGTGTTCAGACCAATTTGACACTTATAGTTTCAACCTTAGTGAAACTTTCAATTTACTTAGTGGGAGTTTTTGGCAAGTGTTAATCTAATTACGAGCTCAACAGTACTAGCTGATCGTAACAGTAATAACACAGCTAAAAATCGAGCAGCAGCTCTTGAGTAATAGATAGTTATGTAGATAGAATATTCTTTATTGTACACCATAAAAATTACAGGTATAAATGTAGAAATTTTACACATAGGGTGACACAATGGACGGTCTTATCGCTAAAAGCGATCTTTTACAGACATCCTTTGGATGGATTAAAGGTATAAGGAGACAATACTGTAGGGTAATATACCAGAAACAGTAAAGAAAAAATGTCAGAAATTAGTCAGAGAAATTTATTGCTAAGCAAGCTGACACCCTACGCCAATTTTCCGTATTTTATGCCGTAGCCATTTTATATAGCTGATGAAGAGTGACAGTTTTGATTTGAATATACGGACAATTTAAGTTGGTAGTTAATTTGCTTAACAATTAATTTTCTTGGTTTAATTATGACCCCGAATCGCATACAAGAAGAGTTGAGGTCAATAGTGACTGTAATTCGCAAAGACCTGTGAGTTGGAAAATTGAGAAGTGGATTAGGCAAATCACTTTTCATTCCATCCCATGGCCGACGAAGTTTGCCCTTTTAAATTTTATTATCTCTGAGGCACGCCGCACCGTCTGTTCACAGCGGCACAGTGAAAGCGGGTAGCGAGACATTAAATTTGAATAATTAATTTTAATTTTTTCTCCCTTTTTAAAATGACTGCGAGAAAGTGAGTGAGTTTTGGAGTGCGGTGATTGTAATTTTTTTAGGGGTGATTTGTGAATTATATAAATTTGTTTGATACAAACAACTATGTTGGTATAATTCTTAGATAATGTACATTCAGTGGCACTAAATGTGGCCCAGGCCCTAAACGTGAATACCTTATGGTATAATAAATAAGTTCGATATTGTATCGCGATCTAAAATAGTGCGCACAGCGTTGTGTCGATTCACGTCTCGGTGTGAATTTTATTAACCTTAAGGATGCTAAGTTAAGAAGCTCGGTTTAATTTTTTACAAATTCACGTGTAGGGTTTGGGCCACAATTACTGCCGCTGAGTAAGTAAGTAAGTAAGTTTATTTATTTGTATAAACATGGTGTACATACATCCCATGCAAGATATTAAATACAGAAATGTTCTATCATGTTCATGTTCAAATTGGTAAGAAGAGATGGTGCACAACCGCGACGATATTTATCAAAATTACATTAGAAAATGACTTATTAAATCATAATTACTTATTATACGATATTATAATACTTATAAAACTGAGTGTATCTAAAGTTATATCAAAAATGAAATGTTGCCCTAAAGTTTTTATCGTTGAACCATCGATTTCAGTTATAGGTATACTAAAAAATATTTGTCATTTTACTGAATATTGTCATCGCGATCGAGTGCTCTCAGTAACTTAAGGGGCTAAAAACAGTTTATTCGTCACCAATTTCACAACTTTTATTTCAATGTTTGTTGTTGCAAATTGGTTGGTTCTCGGTTTTGTTAAATATTTTCTTTGAATTAAATTGGCCTACTTAAATTTGATCCACGAGAATGACATTTTGATTTAGATACTCATTCCAGTATTGGATACAGCAAGGAGCATCTATATTTTATATATCTACCTATACTTAGAATAAAATAAAGCCGCTTTTCACGTCTGTCCGTGTGACCGCGTTTTTCTTCTAAACTGCCCAACGGATTTTGATGCGATTTCCACCATCATTTAGAGAATTAATTATAATACATTAATACTTAAGGGCCTATACTACCTCAAATGGCTTAGCACGATCCTCCGTTATGTCGAAAATACTGCAGCATTAATTTTGAAATAAATATATGGTAAAGTTGAGGATTAATGTTAAGTCTTATGTTTGGCGAAAACACGATTCCATAAAATTTTCTCGATAGAAAAAAATCTCAAAGTTACCTCTAAACTGAACTATAAACCGTTGGCAATCCTACAATACTTCAAATAAGATCATGAAACTTTTTATACTTACTGAACTAACTATAAAGCAGGTCTTATGTTATTTATTTTTTTTAAATTACTATTATTTTCACCGTAAAAAGCAATTACCTAAACTATCGGCGCTGCCTGCCGCCCAGCACCGCACTCAGTCCCGCTCTCACTCAGTCCGCGCGCAGTATCGTGCGAGCGAGATAAAGAGTGAATTTTAGCTGAGGTAGTATAGGCTCTTAACAGCACAGAAACCTCAACGTTTTTGAGATATCACCACATACGCTGCACCCGTGTGAAGTACACGCGGGTCGCTATTATAGCTATAAAAAGATTTCTTAGTCAAAGACCTAAAATTAATTTATGCTGTATAAAAACTTATAATAGATTTATTTTATCATTATATGTCTGTTCGGGTGCTAATTAAATTTTCTCAGCACTGCGTGTTCTTGTTTGTTTAGTTTCACGTTAATGGATTTATTTTAATTTTAATACGAGTTGACTTTTGAGCAAACTTCTGGTTTTAAGCCAAGACTGATCGACTTTAGTTTTTTATTATACTTAAGTACTTCAACATAATAATAATAATAATATAATAATAACATTATTGGTACTAAATACCTTTGTTACAATAATTTGATAGTAGATGTAGGTTACAAAAACATATCATATTATTCAAATTACAATATTAAATTCTTCTATAAATAATATTATTCAATTACTCTTGCAAGTCTCAATCAATCAAACAATCAATTTCAGTCAATCAGTCAGTCAGTCTCAGTCAATTAGTCTTGACTGCCTCGTTGGTCTAGTGGTCGCAAGCGCTACTCCTAAGTATAAGGTCCTGGGTTCGAGTCCCAGGTCGGGCAGTGTTATTGGGTTTTTCTATCTGGAATTTCTCATTAGAAGCCCAGAGTCTGGTTTTGTGTCCGGTAGATGGCAATAGGCTCGCCCCCTATTACATGGGGCTTAAACATAACTGGCGAAATGTGGATGTACATCTCTGCCTAACCCTTCGGGGAAACAAGGCGTGATGTTATGTTATGTTACTCTTGCAAGTACCTACCTTTTATTGTGGGTAAATCTATTCACATTTAAAAGATACTGTGAAACAAAATTTAGATTATTCGATTTTTCGGCTGTTCCTTTGGGTCTTTCCTAATTTTTTTTTCTTAACCACCCCAGTATTGACACGAACAAAATAAAAAATAAAATATTCAAATTGGTTTAGGTATTTTCAAGTTTTTGCGAGACTAACGCACGGCAATTGTTTATTATATACGAGTATAGAAGATATAAAGATTACAAGTGGGGTTCATAATGTGTCTAGTATTGTCATGTTGCTTGAAAATACATAAAAGTATTTTTCGTTGTCACAATTAGTTCTATAAAAAGAAGGCCCTTGAATAATTTCTGTTTAAAAAACCAAAAAAAGAAAACAATCGTTACGAATTACTTACTTAATTTAAAGACCTTGAATTTAAGACTACGATTCCTTGACATCAAAATTGAGATTTATACAAAATTGTGAGCAATCAGTATTATTGAGTCAAATTTCTTGGTATCTCTGTTTTTTGTGTAAAATTGGGACACTTATCGGAAGTTGTGTTTTTATCTGATCCTTGGCAAAAGAAAAACTCAAAGACGAAGCGTTGAACATCAGTCAGCGGAAAAAATCAGTCTAGCTGTCTAATATAACATTAAACTTATATTATTCGTTTTTGCCCGCGGCTTCGAATGCGTGGAGGTCGGAAATTATACAACGGGAATGTACTACAAGGATAAAAGTATCCTTTGTACACAGCTAGACCACAATGCGAGCTGTGTATCAAATTTCATCGTAATCCGTTCACCCATTAAGGCGTGAAAGGTGTCAGTCTGTCCGTCTGTGAGATAGACAGACAGACAAACAAACAAATAGATACGAGCTACTTTCGCATTTATGATGTTACTATGGCTGGATTAGAACGGATTTATCTATCTTAACTACTCAACTGGTACCTTATTAAAATTTGTGGGAGTACCCCCGTCAGTTTTAAATCATGTTAATCTAATTCACTTCGGGACTTTCATGGAAATGTTTGACGAATTTTAAAAAGATGTCGAGTTGGGCTAAATTAATTAATTCATTTGTGACCGGTTACATGAACGTAGGACCAACTGCGATGTATTCCGTTCCATAGTAGAATCTACAATTAATATTAACCTGCCTCTTAAAACCGAAGAGGACATTATGGCAGCGGTTAAACCTTTCAACGAGTATGGCCAAAATGTTGCTTGGGATAACCACCAACCGGCACCGGCCCGGGTACTCCCGCTGCCTAGAAATACATGGGGCCAGGCTGCTCGAAGCCCGTTTGTGAAGTAGTAGCCGAAAAAAGACAGGCTTGTAAACTGTGGCAAACTACTAGATTCCCCGGAGACAAAACTGCGAATGTTGATGGCCGAAATGACCTAGAGGATATAGCTAATTTGTTCATGAAGCACTTTAAAGTACGCTCTTCTCTGAGTCCTTCGACCACTATGCCAGATGGTGGGTCTACCGTGGCGGGCGAGGATCCTTTACTTAAATTTACAGCGAAGCAACTTAAAAAAGTGATAAACAGTATGCGTAGAGGTAAATCTCCTGGCCGCGATGGGCTCAGTATTGAGCACTTAAAATATGCTGGCGTACACGTGCCGAGAGTTCTGTCCATGTTCTTCAATATGTGCATTAGTCATTCATACTTACCGGATGATTTGATGAAAACTACAGCGGTACCCATAGTGAAGGACAAGACAGGAGACATATCGGACAAGGGAAACTATTGCCCAATCTCTTTCGCGACAATTGTAGCAAAACTGTTGGGTAGTGTGCTTGAGTCTTGTCTGGATAAGTACATAAATATACATGACGCACAGTTCGGGTTTAGACCTGGACTGTCAACTGAAAGCGCGATTCTGGTTCTTAAGCACACTATCCAATATTACACTGAACGGAAGACTCCGATATATGCCTGATCTCTCCAAAGCCTTCGATCTCGTTTTGACTATTGAAAATATTTCAATACTGGTACTCGAATCAGACCAATAGTGTTAGGTGGTCAAACTGCCTCTCGGAGCCATATAGGTTGGAGTGCGGAGTGAGACAGGGGGGGTTATCCGCTCCAAAGATGTTTAACTTGTAATGTAAATGACCTCATAGTCGAGCTCAGCGGCATGCGAGTCGGTTGCCGGGTGTTTGTGTGAACAACATCAGCTACGCGAACGATATATGGTGTTGCTGGGCCAGACTGCGAGGTCAATCAGGGAGATGCTGAAGGTTTGTGAAAAATACGCCGCATCACATGGTCTTATCTATAATGTAAGGAAAACCGAGTTCATGGTCTTTAGGGCCGCCGGCAAGTGCCCAGACGCCATTCCTTCAATTACTTTGAACGGCGCTAATAGAAAGCAGGTGACCAAGTTTAAATATCTGGGCCATACACTTGTCGACGACTTTAAAGATGATGATGATGTGAAGAGGGAGCGCAGGGCGTTGGCGGTCCACGGGAACATGTTGGCACGCAGATTTTTTCGTTATACCGATCAGGTCAAAATAACATTGTTTAAAGCGTCACTACTGTCAAGGCCTGTACACGGGAAGTTTGTGGTTCAGCTGTTCACGGGGGAAACTAAATGCCTTGCGCGTCCAATATAACAATGTTTTCAGGAGGATGTTAAAACTCCCTCGTTTCTGTAGTGCCTCGGGGATATTTTACGCGATTGCGTACAGATGGTTTCCATGCTATCATCAGGAAAAAGGTGGCATCGCTTGTGAGGAGGATTCGGGTAGCAATAGCATCCTGAAAGTCGTGGCTGAGGATCCGAGAGCAAGAGCTCTCGGATCCAAACAAATAAGAACAAATAAGAATTTGTTCGCTAATTGATTACATTTATCAAAAAAGCATCTATCTGTTCATTTAAAATTCTTAAAAACTTGGTCCCGTCTCAGCGAGAGAGGTGACAAAATGCGACAACCCTCTTTAAATTCAAAAATTATACGTATATGTATTTAGGTAATATACTTATGTATAATTCTTGAAAGTCTGATAAAATAAAAGGGTGAAAAAGATTAAAAGTCCTACTTGAATCCCTTAATTAACATTAATTCGATGACCTCTGATTGCAAATGGGCAAATGTAAAATGTTTGTACACACAAAATAAGTGCTGATGGCATTTAAATCGAAACCTTTGATGTAGCGCTCTCCATACAGGGGTGAATACATTTATGTTTTTATTGTGTGTGTAGGTATGCACGTGTATGCTTTTGGACACGAGTGAAATTAAGCATCGTGTTTTTGCTCATATTTTTCAGGAATTATTTTTGCTGTAGATAGATTAGAGAAAATGCGAATGGTTCTCATAAATTAGATGCATTTACGTAATTTTTGTCATTGGAGGACGACTTGCTAATAACGAGAAAGACGGTCTCCAAGTGTATTCTTGTATCAGCGGTCTTACGTATCGTAACACTAGTTTATTATACAAAGTTGTTAACAGGTTCAAGCGCGGTAAACGAGACACAATAGAAGTTTTATTGGTATGAATGCTATAGCCGTATAGTGCCCTGGGAAGTGTTAAATCGTTTCGATGCCAAGCCGAGTGAATTATTTCTTACGTCCTTAACCTAAAAAAATATAGACGTAGAAATAGCTGAAGAACATCCTCTCAATTATGTTAATATACTCATGTGTCATATTACTTTCAAAACCACCTACCGACATCCTCGAGACAAAACTCGTTACGCCTTACCCCTTTACTTTGAACAAGAGTAACATTATGACATCATATCAAACTCCAACCCTCCGAGGGTCGAAAAGTGACCGATCCCACAAAAACAGTCCGGAACTAAAAGTGTCGTAAACAACATAAATACAAAACGTCACTACTGTACCCTATCTGCTATAACAGAGGGGGAGGGAGATCCCATGCAAATTAGGTGGGCACCTATTTATTTTCAAATAACATCGTTCTGAGTACAGCAGTTTGACATGGGTCGGATATATCATACGGCTGTTCCATATTTCCACACTTTTTTTTTGTTGAGCTGACAGTCGGTGAACGCTGGATGGCGACCTCCATATATTACTCGAACACACATCGTTTTGTAATGAAGTGCCCGAAATTGGCAAGGGATGATTTATAATGATATACTTTGGCTCCCATCGGGTGTGGACCTGGCAGGCTCTCTGCGTTAAACCCCGAAATTCGCAATTCATATAGGTACGGGAAAATGAAGATGTATGTGGTTGTAGGTAGATACAAAATACCACAATTTAGGCGACAAGTTTTTCTGTACAAAGTATAAGCGTATTCAAATTAGTACATTAAAAGATCTTTTATGTATGACTATTCTCAAGAACATTAAGCGCACCTTCTTCTACGTAACTGACCTAACTGTTAGGCCTATCTTTACACCACGTCGTGATAGCTCACCCCAATGTACCCCAAACAATTAAAAACAACTGATGCAAAATTGCTTAATGATTAGAGATCGGATAATCGGATGCATATTTACCGAAAGTTAATTTTTGGCTAAGAAATTATGGAAGCGGCTTCTTATTTTTTTCTTTCCTAATATAAATCCCGGGATTCCAGAAAATCCGGGAATGCAAAACTAATAGAATACATGGTATGGAAACGACTTCTAAAAAATGTGGTATTATTTATTTAAAAAATACCGAGACACCGGGATCAAATATTCTTTTGCTTGTTTACTTGAAATTCATTTTTAACCCCCGATGCAAATATATGTGTATGTAAGGTGTAAGAGAAAGGGTAGTGCGTGTCGATTCTATAGTCAGAAAGTACTAAATTTATCAATTCCTGAATCGAGAAATTTTTACGATCGATACAAAAGTGCATTCCATATTAGCCAATACCTCAACTTTAGGTAAATATGCATCCGAATATCCGATCACTGTAAATGATAGATCGCCCGGTGACTTGTCCTGCTGGAAACTCTTCCGGAAGGACGGGTTTGCGTCCTGCTGAAACACAATCAGCAGGCAATGGCACATACACGGAGGTGTGTATGCTCATGCGCCATCGCCTGCTGATTGAAGCTCAGTTGTGTTTTGCAACCGTTTTTTGTACAGTGTGAAAGAGACAAAACTCATCAATTTTTTCAGGCAGATTTGAATTTTGTGCTATACAAGGTGTAATTTTGATCACTGTTAACCTCTTAAGGGGTCATTGTACTCATCATTATGAACAACTTTTCCTATGGGACCAAACCCGAAATCGAGAAAAAATAATCAGATGTTCCTTACATTTTGACGAGTTATGCGAACACAACTCGTCGTGTTATGCGAAATGTTGGGAAAACCTGATTTACTTTTCGCGATTACAAGTTTGGTCCCATAGTAAAAATTGTTCATAATGATGAGTACAATGACCTCTTAAGAGGTTAACAGTGATTAAAATTACACCTTGCATATTATTACGGCACTGAGATCGGCAAAAGTTGCTTTCTTCCGGTAGTTCCGTTGCATCCTGCTGGCAGGACTCAGGGTGATCTATCATTAATATTGATTTGCCATCGACTGTACTACCTTTGCGGCCACTATACTTATATTAGCTTCAGTAGATAAATACCTAACTTTATTAGAGCGCATATCTAAATTCATGGGCTCCTTTGAAATGAGCATATTCTGAGTTTCTAACACTCCTGGTTGAGAAGATGCTGGCCCATCTTTATGCTGTTAATTGCTTGTTAAATATATTTAACACTGGCGAGATGAGACTCTAATGGTTATGGGAACCATAAGCGTGAGTGCCTGAATTTGTACTTTCGAGTTTTAAAGTGCATCTTTAGGGTTATAACTAAGCGTGAGAGCTTAATATCATCTGACATCAAGCAATGGACAAAATTGTCAAACCCTAAAATTTTTGTTGTTGAGTACGAAGCTTTTGGCTACTTTGTGTTTATTTTATGTCTTTTTTTTTGTAATGTGCAGAATACACAATTTAGCTTTCCTTCTTCTCTATTTCATCTCAGGAGAAATGTCACGAATTTAAAGTTCATGCGCTAAGTTTTGTTGAAAAAAATATGTTAAATTATACGTTTGTATGGATAATGACTATTCTTTTAAAGTAAAAGCAACTCAACTAAGCGCAGCAAATAAATTATTCAGATCTGTTGTAAGAAACCAATTTAAAGTTCAATAATAACACTTTGTTTATTTAAATAAAAAGGAAACCTTCTTCATCTAAAAGTATTCTGAACACAAACAGAAAAAAACTTTTAGAAGAAACTAAATAACAAAGCCTTGCTTAGTCTACGGTTTAGTCCATTAACATCGATAGTCATAATAAAAATAATAAACAAATGAAGCAAACAGAGGCGAATAATAAAGACGAATCATGTAATAAAGATGGTTGTCAACTTGCTTCGTCTGCCAATGCTACATTAATAGTTTGGGAGAGCTATAACAATAAATAGTGTTATTAAGATAAAAAAATGGCGAACGACAAACTAAATCGCCAGTATATTACGAAAAGAGCGGCTTGTTGTGTCGTGTTGGGCCACAATAAGCGTGGGCAGGGCTCGTAAACATTTGGTATAGACGCAATAAAGATATTAGTGGCGGCACTTGGACCAGCGCGAACGGCCATGTATGCTCAAACATTTTTTATGTACGTAATGAAAGAAACATTTTTATTCAAATAAAATTCCGACGAAGGAACGAAACGGAAAGCCTTTAAATATAGAAATTGCGTTCGAAAATGTGCTTGCTTTATTTTTATCACGGGAAATAAATTATGAAATGGGCCAAAGGTTATGTGCGTCTGCCATTAAGTTGAGTATATTCGTAACGAGAGTCACGCTGTTTTTTTGGTTCTTGATGTGCTGAAATACTACGCGTACGAACTTAAGTACTTATAAGATAACACGCGCTTCGAAAAAAAAATAGGGTGATAAAAGAAACGGCGTGAAAGTTATTATAACGAACGAAGTCACATGCCACACTTAGTTTATCATAAAAACAAGTCACACAGCATTATGCTAATGAACAACAAGCTCGATGCCAAATAAAAACTTACGAATTTATTTCCAGTCATCACATTTTAAGTAACGGAACTTTAAAAGCTGCCTTTTGAGTGAGTGAAATAAATAATCCTTTCCATTTCGACCCGCACTTTCGCAAAACAATAGATTCCATCAAGTATAATGATGGTTTTAAACAAAACAGGCCATTGCTCAGCGAGGATCCATCTCCCCTCAAGGAATTGTGTGCTGATTTATCGAACTTTTCATGTCGAATTAATAACTTTAAGAGAGACTTAGAATAATCTTTTAGGATTTGATGAGAGAGATACTATTGTTCGGAGCGGATCCAGTTGCGAAGTATATATGATTGTGACTGTAATTAAATGTTTTGTTACAAATTACTTTTGAAACAGAAGTGAGATGTCTTGTTCAGGAATTTCGCTTTGTTGTAATATTCTTGCGTAATGTGTGTCAGTGTCTTGTGGAGTTTCGAGACTCACTAAAGGGCTAAAAGTTTTGATACGACTCGTGCATCATTAGGAACTTCTAGGAAAGTCTTGGTAATGATAGAATTGAAGTGGGAAGTGGGTTAGTTACACATGTTTTGCTGATGCCACATTAAGAAACTATCTTATATTATTATGTTTGCAACTTGCAAGTCACAATACTTTCGTTTATCTAATTTTTCGAAATATACTGAATGTAATAATGCCAGTGTAAATGCTCATAATTATCCACTCTAGCATGCACTACGAAATAATACAGGAGTAGGTATTTATATTACGATAACAGGTAGGTACACAGTCCTCCAATGCTAAGTAGTTTTGCTATAATGATCATATTTATTAAACTTTGGTCAATATCGGTTAATGAATATTTGTTTTACCAGAATAAATTAATCAGTTTTACGGTTTTACCAACCTAATTAATAACACTTCATGATTAATTTTACATTGTGCGGAACATTTTGAATGTACTGAAAATATTATTTCGTTATGACCCTTCATGTCAGACCGATAGCCTGTCCAATACACAAGGGAGGCCATTTATAATAAACTTAGTAAAACTTATCAATCACATCTCTCTGCCATGGTTTCACCATGACTCGGCACAGAAGGACTGGACAATGCAAGGACGCTTGAATTTTTGAGGTCGGACCCTCTGACTTCTGACGGAGATTAATGGACCAGACGGCTTCAAAGACCTTACCATACAAAACGATACCTAACCCTCCCATTCTTCTCTACAATCCATTGCTTTTTTGCGAAAATAAAACTATAGGAAGGTCGAAGAAAAACCGCAATGAATGCAATAAAAAGTGATGTTTCAGCTTTGGTATTTTCATGCGGTCTCTAAGACCCCGAGGGAATTTCGCGTGTTATGCAGGAAATATGTGGTTTATTGATTGAAAATCGCTGTTACCTATGCGATTGAAAAAGAAAGGTTCACCGTTCGATGGTTACGGGGGATCTCGAGTGGAAACACTTGATTTTTCACGCATTCCATCCTATTGAAGCGAACGGAATCGACGATTGTGATGATAAAAGATTATTTTATTATTTCGGTGCCACAATTTTAGAGAAATGAAAAGTACTTATTGTGAACAATCTCGTTCCTTTTCTTATTTTTATTCGTAGATAAAAATTTTCATAGAAGCAGTACTTACTACAGCGTAATTTATAAGGCGAGTAGCTTGTATTAGCCATCTTAAACTTAGCTTGAAATCATCAGTCTTTTTTCTTTTTTTATTGGATTCAACCTGAGTTCACATTGCTTGACGAAACTATAAGCCTAACTCGCCAGTTAAATCTTTAATATTTAATTAATTACCGAAAACTCCAAGCTAACATTTCATAAGCTACCGTTACTAAGGAGACATAATCCCAAGAATTATGACTCATAACTTTATTTAATATAAAACGTATTCACTTATCTCACAACATCGTAGCTATATTAAAACCTTAATACTTTCGAACCTTCTTAAAAAAACAATTATTTTTTTATTGCAACCCATTTCGTGTTAATACTGGCATAAAAGGCTGTCAGATTTATTTCCTTTGCCAAAATTCTTAACATTAAAAAAGAGCCACCGCTTAACTTTTCATTGTCATTCACTTCACTTGCAGCTATAAGTATATTTATCAGAGACAGTGAGGGCCCTCGACGTTAGCATAAAAGGCGAAACCCTTTGACTGGAGTTTAGAACAATAGTGGCTCTAACAATGGCACACAACAGACTCTTCATTGTATTACGGACATCTTGTGATACAAGGATCTTCTGTAACTAACAAAACCGGTCTTTAATGCGATGGCTTCATTAGGGGGCTTAATTGAGTGCATTTACGATAGCACGAGTGATTATTTTGATGAGCCATTTTACATCAATGATTAGGAAAACGAGAAATATTTTTTTTGGCAGGAACAGAGTTTGATTTCATTTCAAAAATAAAAATAATTTTTTTTTAGACGGATGCAACACGAGCCTAACAGAAAATAATTTTGAAGCGCCAATCATTTTCTGTTACTAAGTAATTATCATCAACTTCATACTCAACTGGCCAATTTGCCAATCAGCTACACCATTAGCGACCATCATGCAAGTTAAAATGATTTTGTAAAATAAAACCGACGAATGAGCTCCGAACACGGATACTTATAAAAAAAAATCAACACTTTATTCTATTGAAATCGTATTGGAAACAATAACCACTAGTTACTCTGTGTCAGTTTAAATGATTTGCATTAAAATGGGTGACAAGCGATAACTGACCGAAATGTCGGAGTTATTCATAATGTTCAATGGTGAATTTTGTTTAACAAATTAATTTTTCGTCGTTAATTATTTCTTACTTAATTATTACTTCAAAAAAAGAGAAGGTTCTCAGTTCGTCGGAATTTTTTTTTATGTGTTCACCGATTACTCGAAGACGGCTGAACCGATTTGGAAATTATTTTTTTTTGAAATGGTATACTTTTCAAGTGGTCCCATTGTCATCAGGTCAGGATATGTTGATGGGATCCTGAAAAAATCTAGGGAACTTTTCACATATTATGGGCACACCTAACACCTATAGCGATTTGGGATTTTTTTTATAGTAACTTGTGCATTTGCTCTCGGAAAGCACAATTTGGTTAAGTGGAAATGATGATGAAGACCACATATGGCTACCGGAACAACTTAATAATAAATATTTCACGGGTAACGATTATTGTAAAATCATTGCTAAGAAATTATATAAGCTCGTCACAACGCATATGGTAAAGTGGAGCTGGTGGTTAAGTACCAGGAGAACTCATCAACAATTAACGTCCCTGCATCGGGAAAAGCAATGTTTTGTAAAAGGTGATGAGCAGTTGTCATTAGGCTATTGTAACTTAGATAAATTATAAACAGATGCACTAAAAAGTGGAAACTAAAAAACTTTTTTCCAAAAAAAAAAAAAACAATCGACTCCCAAAAAACACTACAAAGTAAAAAATAAGTTTTAATTTCGGAACTCGGTGGCAAAAGCCTAAAATACATATCAAAAGACACCGACTTCCGAAATGGAAGTCATTTTTCCTTTGTAGTGTTTTTTTTTTTGAAGTCGGTTGTTTTTTTTTTTTTTGCAAAAAGAATTTAGTTGATTTTTAGAGTGATTATGATGGACGGTTATATCATTGAGGTTTTCAGATTCTCTTCATCATATCCTTTTGTGATATTGTGTCATGCCGGATCTGTTTAGAAAGATATGAAGGATTAAAGAGGTTCTGAACAAGCTTAGTGAGAGTTTTTGTACCTATTCGATCGCGTTATCCTAAGCTTCAATTTGTGCTGAGCCTGAGTAAGCGCCATCCGGTGACAATAATGAGAAATACAATTTGTTCCAAACAAATTGACGTAAGTGAACGTTAACGCGACCGAAAATGTTTATACAAAATGTCCAGGAATTAACGCACAACCTCTTAAGGGGTCATTGTACTCATCATTATGAACAACTTTCACTATGGGACCAAACCTGAAATCGCAAAAAAAATCAGCTGTTCCCTACATTTATGTTCGCATAACTAGTGAAAATGTAAAAAAAAACCAGCAGATTTTTTCTGTCCCGTATTAAAAGTTATTCATAATGATGAGTACCAATGACCCCTTAGGAGGTTGTGCGTTAATTCCGGGACATGTTGTAAAACGTCCAACTAGGCCTACGGTTTCTTATGATTAAAATTATTTGAGTTGCACGAATGGCTGTATAATATAAGATGAGTTCACAAAGACATTGTCTTATATATATAAAAAAAACAATACTTGCACTACAACTAGAATGAACTCCAGCAACAGCATAACTTAATATTCACAAAATAACCAAACAAACCTATACAGACAAAACTCTTAGAAAGCGCAAAACGTGAACCAAAAAGTTTCCACAATCGACATAATCGCACAATATCGTGATTCAAACCCATTCGATTTAAAAATCACCATTTTAATAATAACGACTAAACTCAGTTCACGCCTTGGCTCGACTAAAAGCAGCCATTGCATATTGTTGCGAGTTTTATTCTCTTTGACTAAGTTTCGATTGTACACCGCAATGCGCCGAGACCGCCTTAAAAGTATTAAGAGCAATCACAATAAACCAGGACTTAACTTCGCACAAACTTTCGACTGTGTAACCGATCCTTTTAGGAAGTTTAACATACTGAACGAAATAGGGAACTTTTTTCATAATGCCAGTATGTGGAGCTTTTAATAACGTTGGAAGTTTTTTAATTAGATTTGGAAGCTTGATATATTTACACTGTTGAGATGAGATCATCAAGTGTCATGTGTTGTGGGTTACTTGGGTGGTTATTCTTGAAGCAAGTTTGTTGATGTGAAGGTCACCTAGGAGCTAAAGCGTTGCAGGAAGTTACTGTCGCACTCACTTTTGTATGGCAACACTAGTCATTGCTAGTCACTGTGTATATCTCGTGGCCAGATCATAGAATTGATCATTTCATGAAGTGTTCGGTTCATTTCATGAAATGATATGGTCAGCTAAAATTGGCCATATCGTTTAAGAGTCAACGTTTAATTATATGTCAGTCGATGTTTGGCCATATCATTAATTTATGGTATCCGTCTTGGTCCGATTGTAAAAATAGGTTGCTTTCTATAGGAAAGCAACCTATTTATCGATATTCACAGCTGACCACTAGGCATATAGCAAAGTAATTGCATTTCACGCCGCTAGTGGCAACCCAACCAAATGGGTTAGGTTAGGTTAGAACTGTGACCAACCGCGTGCGAGCCGAGCGAGCGAAGCGAGCGGTGCCGCGGCAGCGGCCGGCGAGCGCTACATCCAAGTTGGTCGCAGTTACTTACGAATTATTCGAATAGGAATAGATGCACAACAAAAACAAAATGACATCAACGCCTCTACCGGTGGATAATCTAACTATTTTACTATATGATCACTAATGTTTGGCCACATCATGAAGTAGTCGTGCGTTGTTGTAACTGTTCATATCGTCAAACGTTGATTATTCAATGATTTGGCCAGACCACATCATGATGTGGCCAACGGTCGATGTTCTATTTCATGAAATACAACCATTTCATGAAATGGTCGATCACTTCACGAAATGATCAATTCTAAGATCCGGCCACGGCATTTAGACATCTTGCATAGCTTTCGATATCTGACAACATAGGAATCAAATTCTTTTTACAGAATAAGTAGCTATTGTTTACACATGACATAATGTAGATCTATTTCGTTTTATTTTTCTGATTACTCCTATTTTTTTGCTATTTTCTTATATATTTTTTTCTTGTATGCACGTGTTTCTATGACAAATAAACCTATTTTCCTTTTTCTTCTATAACATCACACCTGTATTCTCCGAAGGGTTAGGCAGAGCTGTACCTACTGTACAGCCACATTTGTCCCGAGACACAAGAGAGGTTTTATTGTTATGACGTATATGGGCGTTTAGTGTAATTCAAAATGTTAAGTCCCATGTAATAGGGGGCGAGCCTATTGCCATCAACCGAGCACAAATCCAGACTACGGGCTGCTTCTGAGAAATTAGCTATTATTTATGGATGTAAAGTCCGGGAAATTATGATGAAGTCAGGGAAATTAATTATTTCCAAATTGACTACCAAATTAAATTGTGCGTAAGTTTAAATAACAGCTATCAGTCTTTGCCAGTATGTGACGACTATAACACGACAAATTGGCGTAGTCTATCAATTTGATAAACTATTAATTTCCTTAACTGTATTTAAAAATTCAACGTGTTCATTTGTATAGCCTTCTTCAAGGAAACCATAATGAGGCGTTCTGATTACGTGGTCCCAGTTAATATCGTAGTTACCCAATATACCTAACATTTTATAAGTTTATATACCTACGATTTATAATTAGACATACAATATTAATACGCTTGTTCTTGTTACAACTTCGTGTATATTAGAGCCAGGTACTTAAGTAAAACAATAAGTAGTGCCATTGTTTCAGTAAGATATCTTTGAAGATGATTAATGTTAGTAGATGAATGTGTTCATAATATCTTGTCTTCGCGCTAATCTCATAGAGTGACAGAATTAAGTGATACGCAAACGATGATTTGCTAAAATGAGATGTTAGTTAATACTAGCTATGCCGTGTAGCTTCACTCACATCGGCAATTTATTTTTGAATGATATGTATTCTCTTTTCGCTGCTTACGAGGCTATAACGGGTGAAAAAACTATTTTGTATTTTTTACTGGACCATACCTGGGAACCTTCTGGTTGCGGAGATATTGAAGGTCGATCAAACTCAAACTCAAAGCATTTATTTCAATTAAACCAATTACAAGCACTTTTGAATTGTTAAAGAGTCAGTCAGTTAGTCAGAAAATTGAAGCTAGTCGCCCATTCCAAAACGTAGATTTCTATGGAGAAGAATGGGCAAGAAACTCCATGGACACTCTTTTAAATCAAAATTGTTACAAAATCCTGGGTACATTGTTCTTGTTGCTTCTATATGTGAGAACAATGTAAAAAATAGATAATTAAAAACAATTCAAAATATAAGATTAAAAATAAGCCCTGGCAGCTAAGAGATACTACTGACGGCGCCCGTTCACGAACATGACGCGTGGATCAGCACCATCCAGCTCAACCATTTTGTAGGGAACCAATCTTTAGGTTAAGCCGCGCTTGCCTAGGTTGGTCTGTGGATGAGTGACCAACCATTACATACCGAGTTTCCTTCGTGCCTCGGAAAGCACCCTAAGCCGTTGGTCCCGACTGTCATTTGTAGATCTTTGACAGTCGTTACAGATAGTCAGTGGCCCAAAAGTCTGACAACCAGTCTTACCAAGGGTATCGTATTACCCAGTACTAACTGGATTGTGGAGGTTAGGTAGGCAGTCGCTACATGTAAAATACTGGTACTCAGCTGCATCTGGTTAGACTGGAAGCCGACCACAACATAGTTGGGAAAAGACTAGCGCTAGGCAGATGGTGATGAGTTGAAAATAACTCGGTAATAAATGCGTATTTTAATATACAATATAACTTTTTTCTCCCAGGATAGCTTTTTTTGTATCCATACAAAAAATGTTAGCTTAGTTAATGAACTTTCGAATAAAATGAATGTCATGCTCCAACGCCACTTGGGCCATACCCGCCCGATCTCCTTTCCGACATTTTCTGAAGTAATTTTTTTTACGAAAACTGGTTATAACTTATCAAGCACAATGCCTCCACGCCTCCTGTACCGTTGCACGCACGCACGAGCACAATATTCTGCATGCGTTCCATTACGCGCTACCGTAAACAGCGAATTTTCACACCAACAAATAAAATTCGTTTCCCAGCAATTATTTTTGTACAACGTTACTTAGTTTGAAGTGAATGCGGAGCTGACGGCTTTGTGATAGATTTCACTGTTTTACAGCCAGTCCGATGTACGGGATGAGACTGGCCCCAGGAGCTAGACCACCACCTCTTAAAGCAGTATTATTTTAATTTTACTTGAGTGTGGGAAAGAGATGGAGCTAGACGTCCTGTATAGCTTCATCTCTTTCTCACACTGAAGTAACATTAAAATAATACTGCTTTAAGAGGTGGTGGTTGGCCTCCTGCAGTAAAGCAGTAAAAAGTTATCAAATATACAAACAAACAAAAACCCATGGAGTTGCGTTCAAGAAGACGTTATTACTTAGTTTCGTAAGATAGAAAGTAGCACAGAAAACCCTGTATCAGGGATTTACGTTTCCCATAACGAACTTATCTGAAGGGGGGCGGTATGATAATGAGTTATTAATGATGTTTGTAGAAGAGCAAACAATCTGCCGGCACTTAGGTTCTCAGATACGTGGGTAGTGTTACTGATGATACTGCTAAGATATTATACTACATGCTTCTGATGCCTAAAAATACAGCTCCCATGCTTAATAATATAACAGTATATATGATTTTATTGTTACCTAGCTGTACCTCGCGACGTCGTTCGCGTGGAAGTCGTAAGATACGCAATATACCAAAAAAAACAGCAAAACTTTAATAAAACTCTCTCGACCCCGAGACTCGTCGCCTTGCATCGCCCGCCCGCGCTATTACTTCGTTGTCACTTAGTATTCTTTCTGACTTTTTTCGTTTTGCTCGGCTCCTAAGGGTCGTAGCGTGATGTTTAATAGCCTATAATTATCCTCGAGGATTGGGCTACCAAATACAAAAAGAATTTTTCCAATCTGACTTTTTTTCACAATTTTTTCATGGGTTTTATTTTTTTTTGCGTGGAATCTTAATTATTTTTCTAAAATAAAAGTAGCCTACGTTACTCCCCATAACACCAGCTATCTGCTAGTGAAAGTCCCGTTAAAATTGGTCCGGCCATTTTGAAAAATAGCCGGACCAAACAGACAGACAGACAGACAACAATTTAAAAAATTGCTTTTTTGCTATAAGTACCGTATATAATATACTTTATTATGTATTAAGTAAAAAGTTGTTATTTTGACATTACAAACAGACACTTCAATTTTATTCATTTGTATAGATTTGATTTGGCTATTACCGCAAGAGATGTTGCTTGACTAAACTGTGAAACTAACGGCTGGTTGTACGCGTCAAACGTAATGGCGGCTGTGAAGTGCGCTACTCGCTGCGCAGTACCGCACCCCTCACCCCCGCTGACACGTGAATTTGTTACTGCGCAGCGACTCGCCTCATGTTCCCAGCCACCATAAAGTTTGCATCGGGATGTAATAGTATCCAAATAATGAGGTTCTAAGTTTTCCGTCTGCTAAGCGGCGTCTTCCTCATAATAACAAAGACCTCCAAATTGTAGCCAATCATTGCAGCTTTTTTGTTATTGTACCTACTGTACAAGGGATACACCAACTTCTTTGTAGGTAAAGTTAAAAATACTTGTTGTTTTCCCGCTGCACCTTTTTGTTCATTAAGTTCGCTGCAGGTTGCAACGCAGTTTAGTGTTCCCTGGGACACGTTGAGTGTCAGTTTCTGTTGTTTGTTTTGATAAATTCTGGAGTAGAAGAGAGTACTCTAAGGATATGAGGCTGAGTAAGGATGATTACTAACTGCGTTAAAGAGCCTGCACCAGAATATAGCTTAGATTTTGAGGCATATCTTGGACAGACTACACCCAAGTAATTCGACCAATCTTCACGTCACGGTATAAGTAGGTAACTCTTATCATAATTCTTGATAGTAGAAAAGTTGTTTAAGTGTACTATCGAGGAAGCTTACATCTGACCAATATGAAAACAAAATTTCGTGCACACGATGACCACATCTGTTAGCAAGTGTTACTATAGCGGCCGAGCGCTGCAAGCAAGAATAGTCCTTACGATGCTATATAGATGTTCTTTTCTCCCAAGGTATACAGGGCATTTTTTAATCACTATCCAAATTTTCGCAGGGTGTTCTACCCATGAATATGAACAACTTTTACTATGGGACCAACTCTGAAATCACGAAGAAAAAATCAGCTGATTCATACAAAAGTTCAATACCTACTTGACTAAAATGTATGAAACAGCTGATTTTTTTTCGTGATTTCAGAGTTGGTCCCATAGTGAAAGCTGTTCGTATTCATGGGTAGAACACCCTGCGAAAATTTGGATAGTGATTAAAAAAATGCCATGTATATTTTATAGTGTGATGTTATAAAGACACTAAGTTAAATATTTTTTATCTCTATTGATTGTAATTTATGTAAAATCTGCATACCGCTTTAGCAAAACCGGTTTTACGCGTTGGCGTAAATGCCTTTTTGTAAAATGTGAGATTTTTTATATCGACTGTAGATGTATTTATTATTTTATAGTTTACTTAGTAATTAAGTTATAGCACAGTAATTTTCAAAATTTGTAATCCGTGCTAGACGAGAACAACTGCCGACAAACTGTTATGCAGTTTGGCAGACTTTATATTATTGAAAATAAATAAATAAAACAAAAGTAAACAAAGTTGTACCCCAAAATGTTTATAATAAAATTGTAGCACCAACATCCATATTTAGTTCACTGAATAGGTAACAAGATCGATCACTCCGTCGTCAACATTTCCTCTACACAGTCAAAATATCAAGGCACTTCGTTTTCAATTTTTCCTTGTTATTACAATAAAGTCTAGAGCATTCAGAATATGGTTGGCAGTAAAATGAAAACAGCAACGCTCTGGCATGGAGCCAGCAATGTAATGTGGATAAAGTGATTCTATCCCCAAACACCAAGGAACTGTAACGATACTGCAAAAGTGACATTAGCTAGGTTTCCCCACAGTGAGGTGCAGAAAAAATGGTGAAAATTGTCAAAAGTTAGATTAAATAAGTTTTAGAGTCGCCGGTAATGCGGAATGGTTTCATTTTGTATTCTTGCTCCTGTTTCGTGCATTTTAGTTATGAAACTATAGTGTTGTGTACACAAAACTATAATTGGTGTAGGTAAATTATTTTTTACAGAACGGTTATGTTTTTCTATTCTTGGAAGGTTAGAACTTGTTTTTCTTCAGTCTGTTGAAGAAAAGCAAGCAAGAAAAGCAATTGTTAACTAGCAAAGTTCTTGAAAATTTGCTTATTGAATATTCAATGAACAAGTACTTAGAATTGTGGCATAATTTGAGAGAGGCTCCGGTTGAGATTTTTAAAGATTAGCTTGTAGCAATTTTGATGCTTATGTTGTCTAGGCCCGCCCTTATTACAAGAGACTTAAACATAACTGGCCCCTCCGGTTAGATCTCCACGAAAGTCTCTGCCTACTCATTCAAGGAATAAATGGTGTTTTGTCCATTTAAAAAAAAAAAAAAAAAAACTAGCTTGTAATAAGTTCTCAAGAAGAGTGCAATGAGTGGGACCAATCCCACTCATTGCACTCTTCTTGAGAACTTATTACTTACTTACTTTTTGGACTTTCCAAAAAGTCCTGTGACCACTCTAGCTCACCTAGCCATTGTTTTTGATTGATCGTATGATAGGTTTTTGGTAACATTTTGTATAACATAAACAGAGACATGAAAGCTGAAATACAATTAATCGAAGTGAAAGTAAATATTTTTTAATGTGATAGATGAATCTTTGAGACGAAATTGTCGAAGTATAAATCGGTGCATACAATTGGCCAAGAAAGTATTCTATTGCTTCAGGAGCAAAAGGTAATAATCTGTTCTCAGGTAGAAAAACTCTGAAATTCTGAAATCCAAGAGCTTACATTTCATATCAAATTGAAATAGACTTTTTTAAAAGGGAGCCGGAAATATAAAACAGTAAATTTCATTTATTTAGTTACGGTGCAAAAAATAGGCGCTTAGGAATAACCCCTTGCTAGTATCAATAAAAATCGTCCTCTAAACATTGTGCAGCTCTACAAAAATGACTAATTAACTAAATTACTCACTCTCCACTAGATAAGGTAGGATTGAAAAAGCGAAAACAAAAAAAAAGTAACCGGCGCCATTTTTTCCAATTCTGCTCGGTAAACTAGCGGTCAGTCGCTATACTCAGGGGAAATCAGCTTCTGTTGATTCAATAGAACTTTTTTATATCCCCTTTCACATACTTCGGTAAGTTAAAGTTAAATAACAATATAAATACTACAGTCATAAATACATACAATATACGTAGGTGTAGAAAAGTTCGAACTGTGAAGCAGAAAAAGGGGTTCTGTATATATTTTTTTTAGTCGCCGATCATGGGATTAAAGAAAAACACAGTGTTTCACAGGTGAGGCTTGCGTTTTTATTGTTTAATTATGTGAGAGAAATATTCAGGTGGTTTTCAGGTTTGAAGGCTGCTGCATTTGGTTGGCAATTTATAATTTCGGATATTTTATTTTTGCTTCGAGTGTTTGTAATTAGACCTTTTTGTATTCGTAAACAAAAGTTATGGTAAAAAAATAAACCTAATTGAATTTCTTTTAATTATTATGCTGCAATGAATAAAGTACCTAATGTCTGTTATTTATGCTTATCTTATACCTTCATCGTGGCAAGTCAATTGTTTAGATCAACAAAATAAAGTTTGTTTATCCTCCTAACACAACGAACCCTAGAAATAGAGCGCATAAAATATGTAAGCAACGATAGTTATGTTTGGTCAGCTAACATTTGCTTTATTCACACAAACTCAATATTTACACGATTCTTTGGAAACAATATAAAATAATAACGTTGAGTACCCAATACAATACAGTTACCGACAAACGCCCAAAAGCGAAAGGTCATGAGCTCGACACGCGTCCGTTGCACTACAAACGTCGAGCTACACTCATACTACACTACGCCTACTTTAAAGCACAAAGTCAAGTCACGTCAATCGCTAGCATAATATATAGTTAAAGGGCTAAGGCCGTTTGTCCACCGCCACGTTAATTGGACGTCAACGGGACGTCAACGAGAACGTGATAACGGCTTTGAAATAGCGATACATATATATACTATGTGCCGAGTGTCCACCGCACACCACCACCGGACCGTCACGTTTGGTTCGAATAATCTGGTGTCTCGTTGACGTTGTGCGGTGGACAAACAGTGTTACGCGATGCCAACGTCAAAGCACGCAGCGAAAAGGTCAAGGTCACGTCAGTCGCTAGCGTAATGTATAGTTAAAGGGCTAACGGAAATACTAGTTCTGTACAACCCATACATACGTAGTGCAGCGTAACTACGATTTTAAAACTTTTTCGTTTTAATATGAAAACTTTTTTATTTTTCTTAATAATAAGTCCTTACATATGAAATTGCCGTTTGACATTAAAAAAATCAAACATTTTTTTTTAAAGAAAAGTATAAGTAGTTATATTTAGTTAATCGAGGTACTGGCCATTATTGTTGATACACTTTTGCCAATTTCAAGGAAGTTCGTGATGCCTCTGGTATAGAAATCCTAGAGACGGGAATCGATGAACACTTTAAAGGCGTTTTTCACCGCCTAGTGGATTGTAAATTTTTCCCTGTAAAAAGTTATACAAATTTCGAAAAAAATGGAAATCAGTTGGAGCAAGGTCTGGTGAGTATGGTGGGGGACGGAGAGTTTCTTCATTTATGTGCCTATTCAACAACTAAAGACAAGCTTTGGTGCGATTTTGTTGTTGTTGTTCAGTGAGATCATACGCTACGCACTTTTCAAACTATTTTATCTTTCCAATTTGACGTAAATGAATCAGTATCGATTTATCACTTACGTTGAAGGCTGCTGCAATTTCCGACGTGGTTTGAGATGAATATGCTCCCACTATGGCTTTCAATTCATCGTTATCCCGTCGGGCAAGAGGCTTATTGTTGAGGTCAAAATTTCCAGAACGGAAGCGATCAAACTAAAAACGAACGGTGCGTTCACTTGCGGTACCTTGTCCATACGCGTCGTTAATATTGTATGTGCTGCATTGGTGCCAAGACGGAATTCATATTCGAAAATAGCGCGCAATTTCGATTTTTCCATGGTTACAGAAACAGCGATATCAAAGAAAAACCGAACGGCGAAAAAACAAAAAACAACTGATTTTGAAAAAAAATGTCATGTTATACTATACATAATTATTTTTAATTTGGAATTCTAAATAGAATGAAAGATATCAATCTTCACACTAGTGAGTATCAAAAATCGGCAATTTCATAGGTAAAAGACCTTTAACAACTGATCTTTATTTTTATTTGTAATTTTTCAAACAGATTTGAATAGCTTTTTCTGACATGCGAGTCCTTCAATTTTTGATACCGACTCATCAGTTGCAAAAAAATAATGGATTGAGTTTGGTCAAATTTGAACACTCGTCTTATTACACCAGATTTGGAATCCTAAATCTCGTCTTTGATGTCAATTTTAAATCAATTTTAAATGGATAATATTTTTAAAGGAATCAACCGCAACTTTTTTATAAGATAAAATCCTAGTTAAGTAAGAAAGGGATTTCTTACTTTTATTATTTTGGAGTGATTTTTTATTATTAATATCGTCGGATCAACGTCACACCGCGAGTGCCTCGCGTAACTTCTACTCTGTGTATAAAAAATTATTAAAATATAAAACACGAAGTTTAGACACAAATAAGTAGAACAATATATTCTCAATAGTGTAACAACAAAACACAATTGTTATCTCAGATTAATTTAAATTCAAAAAATTAATAAAGGTATACCTTTATAGTATCTATAGTACGAAAGCACAAGCATACGAAAAAAATAAAATTAAAAAAGTTGGGAGGTGTCGTGGGACACCCGGTTGGAACAAAGTTCCTTTCGCAGTATATTATGTGAACACATAGCCATCTAGTATGGTCTCAAATTTCCAGTGACAACATGGGGGTCAACAGGGCATAACGCTTTTTCGTTACGTCACGATTTCTACCAGTCAACTCCTACCGCAAGCCGCGTTCCAAGAAACATAGATATAAATCCGTCCAAATTATAATTTGGAGTCTGGCTTCTGGCTTCAAGCGCTACCGGCACCCAACCTATGCACTATGCTGGGTGACACCACCTTCCGGCTCGCTACCTGTCTGCGTCTGAGCGCTTCTTGCGTGGCTCCGCATCGCTGCCAATACGATGAAACAACTGCCAAATGATGTCAACTGCCTCGGACACCATGGCCTCCTCCTGCAGTAAGAGCGCAGGCTGGATAGCACGGCACGCCAGCATCAATGAAATCATCCGTCGTGCTCTTGTCACCGCCGGGGTGCCAGCTGTTTTAGAAGCCAATTGCTTGGCACGGGACGATGGGAAGAGACCAGACGGAATGACCATAATGCTTTGGAATGTAGTATGTGTAACCTTTGGTGTGGGATGCAACCTGTGTCGGCACCCTTGCGCCATCTCATCTTCCAGCGGCCTGTATTGGGGTGGCTGCTGCGGGTGCAGAAAACTTCAAACATCGCAAATACGTCAGTCTTATTGGGACTTATACATATATTTGAGCCGTTTGGGGTTGAAACACTAGGGCCATGGGGTCCGAGTGACTTAGTTTTTCGAGATATCGCCAAGCGGTTGGTCGAATCTACACGTGACCAGACGGCTGGCCTATTTTTTGGCCAAAGAATGAGCATTGCCATACAACGTGGCAATGCTGCCAGCCATTTGGGCACTTTTCCTGTTGACAACGATGCGGACGAATTTTTTGATGCCCTCTGATTATTTCCACTCCTTTTTTTATATACTTGTACATATTATTGTTACTATTTTAAGACTGTTAGCTTTTAAATTATGTAAATATTATTTTTATCCTAGGTGCTGTTCAATAAATACATTATTTAACATAATAAAGCAAAAAATATAAAGAAGATTTCTGTAAATCGATTACATGGTCGTTCGAGAAATGATCTCGAACGACCATCTAAACGATTTACAGAATTGTTTCAAAGATTTTTATTTGAGTACTAGTAATAATAAAACAATATATGCGTAGAAATATAAATCAAATATAATCCCCTTTCTACCAAATTATCTAGAACAGCGCTTGTAGGACTTAATTCTTCACGATGTACCTTCTTGTGTTACAACGAGTATCAATGTGAACTAATAAATTATTATAACTCAAGGAACGTATCTCTAACCACGAACTATTTTTCCTTCGCTGTAAACAAAGTAAGCACAAACCAATCTTAATTACACCACACTCGCGTAAATTATATAAAGGACGTGACACACATGGACGAGCTTAAGGGGTGATTCTCACACATAATCAGCCTATAATGTTCCCACTGCTGGGACACAGGCCTCCTCTCAGTATGAGGGTGTGGACCTCTCAGTGAGGGGGAGTGGACCACGCGGGCCCAGTGCGGGTTGGTAGATGTCACATGCTCATTCTCACACATTAGTGTGATAAAAAATCTAAAAGCTTTAATACGTCATTATTTTGATTTGATTTTTTTTAAATTGGAGAAAATTAATTTTAGTAAAATTACAAAATTATATCCTAACTTCACTAAAACTATTCACAAATTAAACTATGGCGTCGGACAATTCCTCCGCATCGCTGTCGACTGGTAATGTACCCTAGAGACTGGCGGCATTGCCACGTTGTGTGGCAATGCTTAGCCTTTGGCCAAGGTAAAAACCGGCCCTTGGGTCACGGGAAGTGTTAACTAGCCGTTTGGAGATTTCGTTAAACAAACCATGAGCACTCGGACCCCACGGCCCGAGGGTTTCAACTCCAAACGCCTCGAAACTATAATTACCGATAAGGTTATTATACTTTTGCCGCTTGAGGTTTTCCGCAGCCGCAGCAGCAGCGCTAGCGCAGCACGCCGAGCCGGGAATATAGGATGGTGCAAGAGTATCGATACAAGTTGCGTCCCACACTAAAGGCCGGCTTTTGATTTGATTAAATTAAATAAATTCTCATATTTACGAGCCATGTGCTCGATGGGATTTCCCATTGGCAAAAACAATTTTTGAAAATTCATCCGTCTTTAGGGACTTCCCTAAAAAGGGCTGAATTTTCAAAAATTGTTTTTAGTGATTTCTTTCGTTATACTAATAAGAAAACCTTGTGCAAGATTTTTATGATTTTTTAGAACGGTTAAGGCTGTGCGTAATCTTACAGTGAGTTTAAGATTTGGCAAAACACAAATGACTTAGGTAGTTACAGAAATAACAAACAATTCCAATATTTCTCAAAAAGTAAATGATTTCATTCAAACTTAATTTCACATAATTTTGATCAAATCGTCTTCTATCAACTTTATTGATAGCCGTTTTGCTCAATAACTGCCTTTGACATGTAATTACAAGTCGCATCATTGATTATTATTTAATAAATGGCTTGCCTTTGAATATAATATCGATGGTAGAAATCGCTTTATTCTTAAATATTTCATATTTACCTACGTATAAAAACTAGGTGTATTTTCAGGGCCTCAAGTGTTGATGTTTCATTTGTTCGTTTAATCATAATTCCATAGATATTATCTACTTCTCATTTTTGTTTTAACTGTGAGAAAAGGTTAGCAATAATTTAAGTTAAATGTAATTAGACAGAACCAGCTCCATTACATGGTCCTTAGAATACAAGTGTGACAAAACATAACCATCGCCTTAATATAAATTATAAAGGGGAGGTCTTAACAGTAAGAATTCTCCTATTAATTATATTAAGGCGGAGTTGCGTTGGAGCTAAATAATGGCGTAAATCTGCGTGTTATCCCCTTGGGCTGCTGACGAAGTAAAACCTACTGTTTGCCGCGTTTAGATTGTCTAGTGCGGACACACGACTGT
Organism: Fissipunctia ypsillon; assembly: GCA_947568875.1. Lineage (NCBI taxonomy): Eukaryota > Metazoa > Arthropoda > Insecta > Lepidoptera > Noctuidae > Fissipunctia > Fissipunctia ypsillon. The sequence continues at coordinate 5,768,073 of OX387655.1, forward strand.
GGAGAATGTCTAGCTATTATCGTGCAGTTGGTTGTTGGTTTGCGATTTTTTTAATGTTAAATGGGGATATGATGAAAGTTGCATAAATTGGTAATTTACAAAGAAAAAACACAGGTTTCAAGAAGCGCCGGCGTCGTGATCCATAATCATGCATTCTCTGAATGATAAGAGGGCTTTGCTCTACAGTGGGACAAAAGTGGGTTGGCATTATTCAAACAATAATTGTTGGAAAAACGTTGAAAAGTTCTAAGTTCTGATGCATGTGTTGATAAATCGCTTTAGTGAGTGATTGCGTAAGAATTTCTCCTTAAGGCGAATGCGCCAGGGTAACCTGCGAAATTCTAATTTTCTTACGTTTTTTGCAATTTGCAGGTCAGTATTGGGTTATGTGTTGTTGATCAATACATGATTCCTGACCGTAAAAAGTATGTATTTACATAATTATAATAATTAAAGTCATCAATACAACTCTTTGAGACCAGGTAATTTTATTGAATGACTATTTCATGAAATCTTGACAATTAGGATTATACAAACTTACGGAGTTTTATTACTGGTTTTGATGATTATAATTCTGAAAATGCATATTTGTTACTGTCGCGAATGATACTTTAATCAACATACAAGTTAATACTGACTTGCAAATTGCAAAAAACATAATAAAGTTCAAAATTTCGCGGGCTACCTGGCGCTTCCCCCTTAAGAGGGTTTGTTTACATTCACATCAGATACTTTTGGATTAAACTATAGGAGTACACCTTTAGTCTTTAAGAATCCACCACAGATAAACTATTTTATAAATTAAACATTTTACACATTGTTGCAACTCTCATTTTGTAATATTTAAGGGTCCCCGAAACGATCAATTGCAATTATCAATTTTTACGTGATTGATACACATTGATGCGCAAATTAACCGTCTACCAAGTGTAATTGAAGCGATTGTCAATTTTATTACAATACAAAATGATAGCAATTATATTTTAGAGTAGAGTGATGTACTTCTTTTCCACGCCTTGTTGCAAATGAGATTTTCAGATCGCACCATGTTTTAGAGAATCGAAGGCTTTTTGTAGTCAATGAAGCATAATTATAGAGTTTTCCTGTATTCCTTGATGTTTCTATTAACTGTATAACAACATGGATGTGACCTAAAGTCGAATAACCTTTCCTAAATCCCGCTTGTTCGTACGGTTTTTGCTCATCCAGACTGTCAGTAACAATTGACAGTCTGTTTAGTATTGTTTTTGAAAATATTTAGTACATATTCGACTTTAAAGTAATAGGCCGGTAGTTGCTAAATCCTGTCTGTCACCCTTTTTTTGTAGTAGTATAATGGTCGATTTAGACCACTGTTGGGGGGTTGCTCCTGTGTCGAGTATATTATTTAACAGTTCTGGAAGCGGGGCTTGTTATGATTCAGAAAGATATTTAAGCACTTCTTTTGTTATTTTGTCTTCTCCGGGTGTTTTGTTTGATTTTTGAAAGTTTATTGCTTGCTCGATTTCTTTTTTTTAGTGTACCCTGGGGTTGAGGAACATTCTGGAAGCTTAACCGTAAGCATATTGATAATATTACTAAAACAGAAATTGATGGCAATTAATCGTTTCGGGGAACCCATATATTTAATGTAATTTGATTATGTATTATTTTATTATTTGCCGCTTTGACTGTCCGTAAGTATCAAGAACAAGGTTGCGAATTCTATTTAATTCTCGTTATAATGAGAAGCGGAGCTGAAAATTATCTAAACAAACAGATAAGTTATATGTAAGTTTAAATTATTAGAGCATAACTAAAACACATTCTGTGGTACATTAGTATTACATGTTAAGCTCAAACGTTACGTGGCGCTGAGAATAGGCTACTGGCGTACGCCGTAGCTCTCTCTTCAAGTAATAATGACCTATAGCTTCAAACACCTTTATTTCATGCCTAGTTTTATGGGTCTACGTAGAATCTACGAATAATGCTACGGAGCTACGCCGTAGCTGCTTAGCTACGACGTAGCGTAGTAACGCTATGATGATGATGATTTTATTCGGGCCACACTTGTCACCAGACTCGTCTAGTTCTAAGCAACAGTGGCCGACTAAAATGGAAATCGATTTTTAATTCGATTTCCATTCGAAGTCTCAGCCAACAAAATCTGCACCTTATTTGCATAATATACACGTGATGACAATCACTTCCATTTAAAAATAATGAGTAGGTTAAAATTGACTTCCAAGATTTTTTTACATTGTTATTATATATGATTAAATTACAAGTGAAGCTAATAAAAGCGTGTTAAAAATCATCGAAATTCATTGGGTTGATGTGGTTTTCTAAAATACAATTGTTTTCAAACATACCTAAAGCAATTAATTTTTATTATAATAATCAGTCTGCCTAGCCTTTTTCCAACTATGTTGGTGTCAGCTTTTTATATAGGTAGTCAAAATAAAAATGATTGTCGTAAAGAGTATTTTACACAAATAGGGTCCAGGACTCGATTATGTGAAAAGGTCATGTTGTGAACAACACAGCTCAGTTGCAGGCCAAAATGCCTCTCTATTTATCAGAGACCAATCAAAAATGTATAATGAATCTCAATTAGGATTAAATCCACTGCAAAATTAAAGTAGACGTGTCTCATATTCCCATTATGATTCATATTTCTGGCAAATGAGGTGTCCATCATCTCAATTAAAATTATGCCGTTTTATTAGTTCTCGCTTAATTATAATTTCTGGGAGGCCTTAATTATCATCATCATTTCAGCCCGGAACCACCGACTGCTGGGTATGGGCCTCCCCTTTTTTCTGCCATTTTTCCCGGTTCCATGCGTCCCTCATCCAGGTGTTTGCCGCGACTTTGACGATGTCATCAACCCAACGCGGCTTTGGACGGCCCCGGTTTCTATGGACTAACCTTGGCCACCATTCGGTCACGGCTTTACTCCATCGGCCATCTCCACGTCTAACTCGATAGCCTGCCCAACTCCACTAGAGGCGCATCGCCTTGTCCCCGACTTTCGACCGACGACGGATCTTGGTGTTACGCACTCGGTCTAGTAGAGTCATACCAAGCTTGACTCGCTTCATGGCCCTTTGTGCTACTCGTATGCGGTGGATAGTCTCCTTTGTGAGCGGTCTCGGCACCGTTGGTCAATGTTGGCAGGACACATTGGTTGAAAAGGCGGGGTTTTAGGCACTGCGGATCTTTTTGGGCCGAAAAATATGTTCCAGTTTACCAAAAGCCGTGTCAGAAGAAAGAAGACTGTAAGCTTGTAACAAAATGTATTCATTTGTTTTATAACTTAACGTGAGATCTACCTCTACCAACAATTTCCTCACTGTTTAGCTGTTCTTCTTACATCTTTTGAAACTCATAACCGAGGAAAATAAAATATCTATACAAATAAATAAAATTGAAGTGTCTGTTTGTTATGTCAAAATATCAACTTTTTACTAAATGTTATAAACGGTAATTATAACCAAAGAGCAATTTTTAACATTTTTGTCTGTCTGTCTGTTTGTTCCGGATAATCTCCGAAACGGCTGGACCGATTTTGACGGGACTTTCACTGTCAGATAGCTGATATCACAGCAGGTATTTTAAGCTACTTTTATTTTAGAAAAATAATTAGAGCTCCGCGCAAAAAAATTAAAACCCAAAAAAATTATGAACAAAAGTCGGATTTGAAAAAATTTTTGCATTTGGTAGCCCAATTCTCGAGGATAGTTATAGGCTATTTAATATTACGCTACGACCCTTAAGAGCCGAGCAAAAAGAAAAAGTCAGAAAGAACACTAAGCGAAAACGAAGTAATAGCGCGGGCGGGCGATGCAACGCGACAGTTGGCAACGGGTCGGGTCGGACGAGGGAGTTTTATTAAAATATGGTTAATATTAGTATATTGTGTATCTTACGACATCCACGCGAACGAAGTCGCGGGGCACAGCTAGTACCTATATAAAAGAAGAAACGCACAAAACTTTCAAGTGCGTTCTGCATTCAGAAGTATGAGTAGTGTGAACCTAGGTATAAACGGAGTAGCTATAATTCGATCCGATTTCACGAAAATATGTTTAAATTATAGATAAACTTAATTAAACCGTTATTGTCAACTTCAAACGATCAACTGAAATAGAATGATGTTTATCGAATGTTTAGCGTTAATCGTGTTTATCATTGTGCATTCAGCCTTTAATTTTAGAAGATGTTAATGTATACTAACGACTAAATTCATATGAAAAAACATTTTGTATATAGTTTAACGATGAACATATAAAATCAAATGGTTTTACATAAATCAAGATTCGTAGAAATGTATTGACACAGTTTAATGCAAACTCATGAAGAAAGTAGTTACACGTATCATTTTGTGGTTTCTATTTTGCAAATGATGTTAAGACAATTCACAGTTTCTATTACTTTTTTTTAACTTCAGTGATCCTTGGAATTTTATAATTTAATTTTTTCAAATTAATTTAAGATGCCACAAAGGATACTGCGTGAGTGGTGTGCTAGTGCACATAGTCAATACTGCTACCACTCCTACCAAATGACTTTTCTCGAATTTTTTTTTTTCCCAACTCCACATCCCAAACAGTACTTTATACTTATCCATAGGTACTCTCATCTCCAAAAGTATAATTTCACGACCAACGAACACTAAGCATAAATTATCAACAAAGCATGAAAGATAAAAACGCCGTACAACTTAATAATTGCTGCTCTACTCATAACTCATGCTCGGATTACGAGAATTTAGGGTTAAAATTTGTTTTGGAAACAACGGGGTACAGTGCCTTAAGTTAAAGGTAGAAGAGGAGTACAATAATACCTATCAAATTGTTATCTTCAAATAATAAAAAAGTTTCAAAAGACAGATTTGATGCATAACATCACGCCTGTAATACCCGAAGGGCTAGACAAAGTAGGCTATAGTACATGCACATTTCGCCGGTTATTTTTAAGTCCCATGTAACAGGGGGCGAGCCTATTGCCACCAACCGGGCTCAAATCCAGACCAGGCTGCTACTGAGAAATTCCAGATAGAAAAACCCAATAACACCAATAATAGATTTGATAGTCCATCTTAATACACAAATAACGACATACTATGTCTGATGCCCTAGCTAGAGTAATCAATTAGCTTTTTGTTTTGTGAAGAATGGTCGATTCGTGTACCAGGTGTTTAAAAGATACTATAAAAAAAAATGGCAGGCCCATGCTCCTGAGCGACTCTTATACGTTAGACCGAAAATTGAAACCCCGAAAGAACGCAATCCCGAATAACGTAATACCGAATCACTTTATCCCGATTGAACGCTATCCCAAATAAGTATTTGACCACAAATTCCGATACCAAGAAGTAAATATAAAAATTAAACAAACACACACATCAAAAAAGCCTAAACAATACGCATCATTTACAGATACTGCATGTTTTATTTGCTGATACTTAATTTTTTCTTCACAAAGTAGATTGGTATACAATCTTTTTGTTCTCGGAAACATATACTGGCTGATTTTAAAAATATAAACTTTTCGATTATTTTGTTTTTATAAAAATAAAAGCTAATTATTTTTTCCCGATTTCAGATGTTTTCGTTGCTTGATAAAGAACATTGTTAAATATGGCCTATGAATCAACACGTATGAAACCTTGACAATTATTACTAGTTTTTTTTATAATTTACATACAATTATTACAATAGAACAGACACTTCAGAATTTCAGAAACATTTTAAAAAAGTAATTCACTTCGGTCTTATTCTCCGGCGCCATTATGTTTTGTATCAATTTGACGTTTTGAATAGGCAAAGGGTATTGTAACTCATACAGCCAAGTCATGTGCACCGTAATTACAAAACTCAGCACACTCAGCGCTGTGTGAAACGAGCAACATTAACTTGTCAGTGTCGTCAATGAATTCAAAACCAAAATATTTTATTCCACATAAACCTACATGGGCACTGAAACGTTAGAAGCTAGATGCACGGTTCGAATTGGTCGTTTCCTTTGGAGAAGAGCCGGCATGAAACTCCACGATAATTTTTTTTAAATAATTGACAGATGACAGTTTGACATTAATTACAGTTTACGTCTGGTGCTCTGCCTAACCCTTTTGGGTAAACAAGTGAATTGTTATTTATATAGTATTCGTATTTCGTAGTAAAATGCAAGAATTAATCCTAAGTCACACAAAAACGAAACAGTCCATAGCCCTAATCTAGTCATAACAACAAATAAATTAGTAGAAAGAAAGAATAGTTCTGACTACCTAATATAAATGAAACGAAAATGATGAAACGTATGTAATGAAACGTCTAAAGATAAAATCCTATGTGTTTACATTAATAAACGCTTAGTTAGATGTTTCTATTGGCCTAACTATAACCTCAAAATCCGAAAGTGTTTTGGATTTTTTACAATTCTCAGAAGTGTCCGTGATTTTAATTTAGTTTCAATTGAATATAAGCAATAATTAGATCACAGAAAGTAAATTCACGTCTCTGTTGCTTCTTAGCCGAACGATGTATGGGCGCCGAACAATGTCGTTTGGCATTTATCTCAATTTTATCATTATGAGATATACGGTTTTTGAAAAAATTGAGTGGTGAGTAATTTTTTATGTCATAGAGCGACGTCATTTGACTGCTGATGAAATACAGAGAGCTGTAGGAATGCTATAAGCAGGAAGAAATCAGTCCCTTGGCATCTTGGTGTCAATAGAAGCGTGATTTGTCATCTTTGGTAGCGTTACGTTAATACAGGCGATCTTGCTGAGCAACACCCAGGACGTGGAAGAAGTACAACTGCTCGACAGGACCGATACAAACAACTGACTGCAAGACGTCAGCCGATGTTAACCTCCCGGGCGATAGGTTTAAAGCTACAATTCTTAAGCGGTGTTATTGTTAGCCACCAAATCTTGAGAAATAGGCTGCATGACTACGGCCTACGAACACGACGCCCAATAGGTGCCCACCTATACGCCATGGGAATCGCGCCCGAAGAAACAAATGGTATAAGGAACACTTGATATGGACCCAGCAGCAATGGGATAAAATTTTATTTTGCGATGAGTCCCGGTTTAGATTTAGGCCTGATACGAGAAGGGTAAGAGTGTATCATCGTCCCAGAAATGCTAAACGGCCGAGATGCGTCCAGGAAATGCACCCTTACAGGGGCTCCACAGTGATGGTATGGGCGGTTATTATGAAGAACAGACGAACTGAGCTCGTTTTGTAGATGGCAATATGAACGCTGAAAGTTACATTGAAGATGTCCTCGGGCGGGAAGATGTTCACACATTTGCACAAATTCCTGGCTCAGATTTCACGCTGATGCATGACAATGCGCGTTCGCACACAGCTCAGAGGACCAGAGAGTACTGGCAATGGAAAACATCCGGGTATTGCCGTGGCCTGCTCAATCGCCAGAACTCAATCCCATCGAGCACGCATGGGACATGCTCCAGAGACGTGTTCTAGAGAACCTGGACGGAGTGTCGACAACCCAACAACTGAAAGACTTGTTAAAATTCCACTGGGAGCGATTGCCGCAGGATCACTTAAACAATCTTATAAATTCAATGAAAAATCGTTGCCGACAAGTTTTAAACAACAGAGGCGGTCACACTTTGTATTGAATTACCAAATAATTAAAAAATGTCGTTATTTAATTTTGTAAATCGTGATAAGTTTAATTTCGTTTTTAACTTTATTTTATACAACGTATGTTATGGTACACATATTGTTAATTATTGTGATTAAATGAAAAATTTAATAAAGGATTTTGATGCTTTAGTCACTAATGCATCAAAAAATGCTTAGTTATTATTTATAAAGACATATAAATGTTACAATAGTAAAAATCGTTCAAAGGTTCAATAACGTACATGTTGCTTAGACTTTTTTGTTGTGTGTAGTTCACTGTTCCAAGTATAATTGAAACTAAATCCTAACTAAAAATTCCGAACACAGTAAATCAATCCGTATATATTGGATACCACTTTGATCCATTACCGAGTTGCCTTTAAATCGCGATAGATACCCCACTTCACAATTTATGGTTTAGTTAACTTTAGTCAAAGTATATTTGACTAAAGTCGGTAACTATTTCCATCGGCTCGAGGACATCAAACTGTTTATCCTAGTGGAGTGGACAGGATCAATATACTCGTAACTTGGTGAATATATTACTCATAAAGGTAATACCTTTCCTTAATGATGCTTGAAAAAGGTAGGGATAACACTTTGGTTCATCTGATATTCTTTCAATACTTTTCATGAACCCAAAAGATTTTGTTTTGTGTCAAAACAAAGCGATGAGCGAAAGTGTAATAAACATAACCAGTGGACCATGTTCGAGCCGTTTGGGGTTGAAACACTAGGGCCATGGGGTCCGAGTGCCCACATGGTTTTCCGAGACATCGCCAAGCGGTTGGTCGACTCTTCACGTGACCAAAGGGCTGGCCTATTCTTTGGCCAAAGAATCAGCATCGCCATACAACGTGGCAATGCTGCCAGCCTTTTGGGCACTTTTTCTGTTGACAGCGATGCGGACGAATTTTTTGATGCTCTATGATTATATATATATATTTTTTTATACATTTGTACATATTATAATTATTATTTTAAGTCTGTTAGCTTATATATTATGTAAATATTATGTTTTAAAAATATTATTGAAACTGGAAATGAACACCAGTGGTAACCGTAGCCTAACAATTACGAAAATTTAAATGTACTTATATATCTACCTACAGACGAATTTACAGCCCAATTCTGGGCGGTATCTTATAGAAATCCTAACTGGTCAACTAAGAGTGTCTCTTACAAAATAGAAGTACCCAAAATGCAAAATATTATCTGCATCTGAGAACGAAGAGCTATGCAGTTATAAAAAATATCATAGTTTTCATAAATACATAAGCTCACGACTTCTTCCCATGGGGGTAGGCAGAAACTACAGAACGCCACCTGTTACGATCCTCACATACTCCTTTCGCTTCTTTTATGTTCATACATCTGGTCATTCTCGCATACCGGTTGTGAGTACTACGCACCTGACTTTTCTGAAGAACATCATCAATAAGGTCATTATAATGTCCTTCTAGGTCGTCCTCTCCCGCCGTATCCACTCACATCTGCCTTGTGACTACTTTTTGTTAATTGCCTTTCATTCATCCTCTCAACATGACCAAACCAACTAAGCGTACTCTTTTCAATTTCAAACAAGGAATACTAAAAAGATAATGACTTACTGAGTAAAAATCACTAAGGCCAGTGTTAGTCGCTTATATGTTTAGGCCATACACCAAGATAACAAGAGTCTAAAGTCCCTCTCTCTCCATCAAAATGTTTTACGAAGAATTTAATCAAGATTTCAGTGAGATATCGCTATCTTGTTTATAACTAAAATTAACCAAAAAATATAATGGACAGATTCATAATTTTAATCCGAGTTATTACACTTTCAAAGTTATTGGGATGAACCAACTTCTTTTATTCCCCCTAATTTATATTTACTTTGAAACTATTTTGTTTATACTCTCATCGTTGCTTACTTTTTAAAATATTGTATAATTTTTGTTTGTTTCTGTTGTGTTTTGTCTGCGACTTTGTCCGTGTTGACTTTCAGTTTCCTAGTAAACCTCATACTGGAACACAATTTACCTACCCATGAAATAAATTATGCGATTTTATTTGAAGTAAAAACGAAGTGAGAATCTAGTTAAAAATAATTGTACTAAACGAGAACCCAGTGTGTTTTGTTGTATTTTTTTTTTTTTAAAGTTGGGATAATGTTTCATGCTGTAAAAAAGAGAATTATGTTTTACTTGGTGTATAAAGCTGGCTTTCAGTTGTGCCTAAGTGGTAAAAGCTGTATAAGATAAAATGATGTGTCCTGAGGAGCTTGTTTTGAAAACTTTTTCAAGGATGATACATTAGGTAACATGTCTTTGAGTAAAATACAAAAATTTTATCGTAAAAGACTCACTATACGTATTTTATTTTAGTAGTTTAGTAAGAAAAGAATCTCAGAAAATAACATTCTTTTAGCGACTATTTGGACCAGGGGGTCTACTCCCTAAGCACGAAGTCTGTAGTTTCGGCCGAAGTTACGAGCGTTTTCTACTCCGTATCACTTACGGACGTAAGGTTTGTTCGTTTTCCGAACTAAGAATGAATAAAAACACGATTTTACAGTTGTCCCTACGCCTGATGTTTTTTTGCCCGTACGAAAATTTTAATTTTACACTTGTTTTAACGGATTAACTACTTTCGGACGGGCCCGTATCTTCGTTGACGAACTTAGGGAGTAGACCCCCTGATTTGAAAGCAAATAATTGGCAGATCTAACGAAATTATTCTCATTGTCGGGAAAATATCGTACCCGTACAACATTAAGATCAATAAAGAAGACATCAAAGCAAAGAGTTGAATAAAAATTGATAGGATACTACACACGCTAGTATTGGTACTAAATAACAGCGGCAGTCATTTAAATTTCGACTTTAGCCAGAGCAGTTTAGGGTAGGTTATCCGTTAAAGGTGAAGCTTCGAAATATACTTATGTACGTAAATAAAATGTGTCAGAGCGAGCCGCGTGTTCGCTAGTAAGGTTTAATAACGTCGGTTTAATCTCACGGACTTCAATATACTGGATAGTATACTCATATACTCTCATACTGGGTGATTTAGTGCACTGGCTGTTTTTTGAGATGAGAATTAGGGATGCTGCACGCTCATCTTACTTGCAATTGATTAACTTCGACTTGTGTGTTCAGAAGTTTTAATTACGATTCCTGAGAGTAGTTGTTAGAGCTAATAAGAACTATAAGAAGGTGTGACATTTACTATGATGCTGTCCTAAATGATTTTTAACCTACTTCAAAAAAAGAGGAGGTTCTCAATTTGGTTGTATGTTTTTTTTTAATGTTACCTCAGAACTCCGTCATTTCAAAAAAGTGTAAACCGATTTGAAAAAAATTTTTTTTTTTGGAAGGATCTACTTCCAGAGTGGTCCCATATAAGTTTGGTCAAGTTCTGATGAGTGGTTTTTAAGTTAGCTTCAATAAAACGTATGCTTTCCAATGTGAAAAAATGTGAAAAATAAAAACTTTTTTGCAAAAAAAAAACAACCGACTTCCAAAAAAAAAAAAAAACAAACAAAGTGAAAAATAACTAATTTCGGAAGTCGTCGGTGGCAAAAAACGAAAATACAAAACCAAAGATATTGACTACCGAAAGTAAAGTTATTTTTCACTTTGTAGTCTTTTGTCTTGGAAGTCTGTTGTTTTTTTTTATTTTTGCAAAAAAGTTTTTTTTCCCCAGCTTATACAGAAGCATAATTCTCACTGCTAGGACACATGCGTTCTTTCTGCAACAGAGAGCGGGCCGTTGGTAGATGTCACGTGTCTTTGATTTTTTGTTTCAGATGCATGTCGATTTGAACATGTCAGTTCCGTCAGGTGTCCGTTTTGAGAGCAGTGATGATGAAATAATTAATTAATATTACACAAAGTAAAGTTTCACGCAGCAAGAAGTATATGCATTTATTAGGTAAGTACACCAATAACAGTACCTACATACCACTTATAGAAAGCAATAATAAAATGAAAGTGCTGGTAAGTATAGTAGAGCAGTATATAGTAGAGCAGGTAACGGCCGCCACTTACGAGTTGTAAGGTCGTAGGTTCGAACTCAGACTGGAGCTTTACTTTGTGTAAATTATTTCATCATCACTGCTCCCAAAACGGTGAAGGAAAACATCGTGAGGAAACCGGCATGTCCTAGAACCAAAAATTCGAAGACATGGTGACATCTACCAACCCGTATTGGGCCCACGTGGTGGATTACGGTCCACTCCCTCTCACCGAGAGGAGGCCTGTATCCCAGCATAATACGCTGATTATGCTGGTAAGAATATAAATTGTAGGTGCTTGGTTCTATCCACTCGACAGCAACACCAGAGCAAGACATTCTCTTACGTGGTGGTGGTACGACAGTTGCATGATAAGCGGTCAACACGATGAGATCTCGAAATGAGACAAGAATTGTGGAATGTTTCCGGATTTCAAAAACATGTGCTCAAACTAGGTAAATATTTTCAGCGCCTTTAAGTACCTAGGCAGTTCCATTCAAAAGAATTCAGCAAAAACCGTTTTTGGGCATGTTTCTAAAATCTGTACATTCTAAAAAGGGATAGTCGAATGATCTTCTTTTCAATAATCTACAGCCAGACCCACACAATAGCCCTCTCCCCGTTCCCATCTTTCGACTACGATACAACATCGGTCCATTCATTAGGCAGATTGGTTTCATTGATAGATCAATTCGAACCGCAGCATACAAAACCAATTAATTATCCCGTCAAATGAACTAACCATAAAAGGGACTAAGCCTTGGATATAAAGTTATGTTAGGACAATATAAATGTAATAAATCGTAATTAAAATATACAAGCTAACACTAAAATATACATATATAATATGTACAAGTATATTATTATAATAGAGAAAGAGCTTATTCGGCATCAAAAAATTCGTCCGCATCGCAGTCAATGGCAAAAGTACCCAACAGGCTGGCAACATTGCCACGTTGGATGGCAATGCTGATTCTTTGGGCTAAAAATAGGCGAGCTCTCTGGTCCCGTGAAGAGTCGACCAACCGCTTGACGTTGTCCCGAAATACTCGATGAGCTCTAAGGCCCTTGTATTTCAACCCCTAACGGCTCAAACATATAGCTCCCAATAAAGTTGTTACATTTGCGCCGTTTGAGGCTTTCTGCTCTTGCAGCAGCCACCCCAGCCCAACCCGCCGTGCTAGGAAGATGGGATGGCGTGAGGGTGTTGACACAGGTTGTATCCCACACCAAAGGTTTACCCAACTTCCAAGTAATTATGGTCATTCCGTCTGGCCTCTTCCCATCGTCGCGTGCCAAGCCATTGGGCTCTAAAATAGCTGGTGACAAGAGCTCGTCAGATGATGTCATTATTCAATCAATCTGCTTAGCCTTCTCCCAACTATGTTGGGGTTGGCTTCCAGTCTAACCGGATGCAGCTGAATACTAGCATTTTACATGGAGCGACTGCCTATCTGACCTCCACAACCCAAGGGATATCGTATTACTGGGTAATACGATACCCCTTGGTATGACAGGTTGTCAGACTTTTGGGCTTCTGACGACCCGTAACGACTGTCAAAGATCCACGAATGACAACCGTAACCAACGGCTTAACGTGCTTTCCGAGGCACGGAGGAGTCTCGGTATGTAAAAATCACCCATCCACGGACAACCCCGGCAAGCGTAGCTTAATCTGATGGATCGACCTGTGCGGCTGTTATTACTTAGCCACGAGCTCCAGATGATGTCATACATAATATACTTATCTTGTGTTATCATTGCGTTATTGATACTTGACGTATCTTGACATATCACTGCGCACGCACACGTCATCGGCTCCTTGTAGTTTTATCCTAACAGGCAGGCAAGATTTTAGAAGAAAGTTGGGGAATCGGGGTGGTAAAATGTTGGGAACCACTGCTTTAAGCTGTCATGACCTATGATAGGTAGCCACTAAATTTGAGCTGGTTTGAACATGTTAGCACGATAAATTAGCTAAATAGACGTATTAAAGGTTCGTGTTACAGATCAACGCATATCTGGGCGTGACATGTTGGTACGGAAACTGACGGCCGCAAATCAAATGGCGTAATTGGTTTCGGCTTTAACTGAGTGCATGGTAGTTATCTTTTGTATACATTATACTATGGTTTTCTCATTTCACGAAGTCTTGTTAGTTATTGCAATTTGAACTTTATGTTTAACGTCATAAAGGGAACAAGACAGTTCGATTTCGTGAAATAGTTTAATTAAAGCATTATGCATGTGATGCGGAAAAAAAGGGACATGTCGATATCGTGAGGTTTTTTGTATGAATGTACCCATTATACATTCATACAAAAATCCTCGCGATATCGACCATCCATAAGAGTAGGAGAAGACCAAAGAAAGAATAGATGGTTAGTGTAAAAGACGATATGGCCGACAAATGGATGACTAAGATGATGGCTGACAGATTTGTGTGACATCTGTGCCGGCCCCCTAAAATAAACTGGGATAAGGACAGAGAAATGATGATTACAGTCATCATCACCTGCCTGGACTTTTTCCAACTACATATATTGGGGTGAGCTTCCAGTTTAACTGGATGCAGTTTAATACCAGATGATTACTGCCATTGGTTTATTCGTAATTTTGAAATCATAGCTCTGGGTCTTATTCCTAGGTCAGATAAACCAAACAAATAAACATGATTGGCAAAGACTTTTTAGTAATCAAGTACATAATTACCAGATGCCATTAGTACCACATGTATGAACGTAGACTAAGCAAAAGGAGTAAGGATCGTATAGACGTTCTGTAGTAGCCTAGCCCTATACATAAACTAACGCATTCTTCCCAACAATAATAATCATCAAATTATTGGCAATGGCAACACTGATGCGTCAACAATGTAAATTTTTTTCTTAACTCGTATTTCCTATATTTATTATAAACGTGTAAAAACTCTTATAATTATGCCAGATAAAAGCAAAAATGAAAAACAATAAAAAACGAACCGTAAAAATATAATGAAAAATAAACTATATAACATATTATGCGAGTAAGTGAAGAATGCAGATCAGAGCCAGAACACGACAACAGGCACACCCACCGTCTCCGGACTTGTCGCTCAGCTCCGCCTCACAGCCGCCTGTACACATTTCAACCGTGAGCGCCGTGTCACCGGTCCTGCAGTTGCGTCGAGCTCGAGCGACGAGTTATTCTCCCCACCGTCATCACCAACACCACCACGGTGGCGAGGAAGAGGACGGCCACCAGCAGGCTTGGGACCTTGAGGCCAACAGGCCCCGAACAGGGTCCCCGCTGTCGGTGGAAATGTGTCGCGCATGCGATGGACTCAGTCCATTAATGAAAATGTGATGCGCGCATACTATGGGGCTACAGACGGACGAATTAACCTTACAGCGTACCGAGGATGGATGCTCTCTCTATTTTAGGTGCTTGAACCTGCCGTCAACGTCTCAGCCCAACGATTGTCGGGTCAGGTGCGCGTTATTTAACACAACCCTAGATTGGATAACGCTACACTTGATCGGCTGCGCTCGGAAATGCAGAGTAGCTCTACTAGTAACCCTCCCCCATCCCAGAATGTCATGCATGCGCCTGTGGAGGTTCCACTGCGGACAAACCAGCATGATAAGGAGGAGGACACCAGAGCTATATCTGCAGATAACCTGTGTAATGTGGAATTAAGGAGCACTCTGGAGGATACAATCCGTGAGTACCGATTCACATCACCTGACCTTAGACCACGGCTACCACGTTTGCCCATGAATAAAAAAAAAAACAGAGCACTGGTGTGTGCCCTGGATGCTCTGTTACCAATTTTTATTGAAGCAGTGCACACCTTTGCGATACAAACTCAATCTTGTTTTGCACGGCTGTTGCGGCATGTCGTATAGCTCGTGTCAAATTTCCAAACACTGACCGAGCTGTACGGCCGAAACCCGCCGCACCAGCCTGGCAGTGCAGGATTGAGCGTCGTATTAATGAGGTCAGGGTACTCATTGGGAAGCTCATCTGCTTCAGAGAGGGCAATACACGCCCAAGGGTGATGCGCTTTGTGAGGCGAGCGTTCTTGGGAACCAGTATTAGTCCTCGAGAATATGTATTTATTTATTTATTTAATCTTTTCACACTTAAAAAGTACAAAGGCGGACTTAATGCCTTAGGCATTCTCTACCAGTCAACCAAGGGTGGTGAAGAGATTAGATGGCAGGTGCTCTGTTAGGAATGGGACAATTTGTACATAAATAAGTTATAAACTTATAATACACATACATACATATTTACTACAATATATACCTATATTATATATATACATTATATACAAATTCAAGAGAGAGAGGTTTTGAGATGACTCTACGCTATTTATTTTGAAAATAACTCCGCAATCTCCGCTTAAATGCATACCGACTGGTGGCCGTCCTGATGTCAAGAGGTAGCGCATTCCAAAGAAGAATGGACTGAATATGAAAGGAAGAATGAACAAAGTCAGAAGTATGAGAAGGACAGAGTAGGAGAAGATTGTTAGAAGAACGAAGATTCTTAGCGTGTGAAGAACATAGATATTGGAAGTGAGACACTAGATAAGAAGGAGAAGTGGGAGAGTTAAGAAGGGAGAAAAGCGTGGTCAAATCACGCAAATTTCTTCTCTGGCGAATGGGCATCCATTTGAGCTCAGACCTGTAGCTCGACACATGGTCATATTTTCTGAGGTTGAATATGAACCGGATACAATTGTTAAGCAGTCTGTCAAGCTTATCCAGCAACACCGCATTCAAGTCAAAGTAGCACACGTCACCATAGTCAATGATAGGGAAAATCAAAGTCTGCACAAGCATAGTCTTCGTCTTAGCGGGCAAAAAGTTTCTCAGACGATACAGGGATCGTAGAGTACCGTTGACCCTTTGACTAACATTAGAGACCTGGCGCTGCCAGCTAAGCGTCGAGTCAAGATGCAAACCGAGATCTTTCACAGTAGGGGTAATGGGTATGACGGTACCATTGCAAATGAGAGGAGGAAGAGAGCTAAGCGTCACCCTACCCATCATGCGCGAGCTTCCAATTACAATGGCCTGATACTTTGAGGAGTTCACTGACACCCCAAAACTAGCAGACCACTTTTTGATTGCATCTAAGTCTCGGTTTACATCTGCTACAGCATCCAATAATCCTTCCACCCGCGCAGCTGTATTCAATTGAAGATCATCGGCATAAAGATGATACGAACACCGAAGACAGTGAGTTATAAAATTAATGAAGATGGAGAATAACAATGGAGAAAGAATACCGCCTTGTGGAACACCAGCATCCAGGTCACGCCAACTATCATGTATCCCGTATCACAGAGCGCATCGACTTCCTGAAGCAGAAAGTTTATGTATGGGCAAACCGTATTCGTCGGTACAGGCGAAAAGCTGATCGGTACACTCAGAACCGCATGTTCCAGAGTAATGAAAGGTGGGTAAACAGAGCATGGGAGCGGCCCATTCCCACTCAAGGTGTGACCGACGTGCATCCACCGGATAATGAGGCTATGAGTGCTTTTTGGCCAAGCATTTGGTCGGTGCCCGTCAGTTGAGCAGGCGTGTGATTCAATACCAGATATGGAGGCTGTTATCATTAGTCCTCTGGATCTAGCACATGCAGTCCGTCCGTTACCTAACTGTAAATATCCAGGACCGGACGGACTGCACAATTTCTGGATTAATTGGCTACTAAGGTCACACGCCTGTTTAGCGTCGCAATTCCAGTCATCTTTAGAGACTGGGTCGCTACCACTGTCCTTTACGACAGAAGTTACCCACCTGCTCCATAAATCGGGTAGTACTGCGGAACCTAAAAACAATAGACCAATTACATGTTTACCGACGGTCTATAAAGTTCTTACATCCATTCTTAGAGCAAAAATTGCACACCATATTGCTTTGTAACTCAATTATGTCTGTGTCTCAGAATGGGTATAAGAACAAGTCCCACGGTACTAAGGAGCTGCTCCTTATAGACATGACATGACATGATGATGATGAGGTACGTAGATTCCGGAAGGATCTGTCGACATGTTGGATAGATTATAAGAAGGCCTATGACTCGGTGCCACATACATGGCTCATTAAGGTGCTGGAGTTGTACAAAATAGACGCAACTCTACGCACCTCAGGATGTCATGTATGGGACAGTGGAGGACGGTCCTTCTCTATCCAGGATGTCGACAAATCCGGGGGATCAATGAACCGATCAGGATTAAGCGTGAAATAATTTAGGGCAATAGTTAGAGTCTGCTTTGGTTTTGCTTAGCCTTGGATTCTCTAAGCACACTGCTGGAGGATTCAGGTGTAGGCTACCGATTGAGAAGAGATGGTCAGGTGATATCTCACCTCCTTTACATGCATGACTTGAAACTCTTTGCCCCCAACAATTTGCGACTGATGGCGCTACTAAAGATAACAGAAACCTTCAGTTGAGCCATTAGGATGGAATTTGGTGTGGACAAATGTACAGTCATGCATGTAAAGCGAGGGGAGATTATGGAATCCGTAGGTACCTAACTCTCGGACTCCATACACCTTAGATCCCTCTCCTCAAACGAAACCTATAAGTATTTGGGTATGTCGGAAGCGTTGGACATTAATGTTGCTGGCATGAAGCAATCGTTGAACGAGCGCTTCTTTGGCCACCTGAAGAAAGTATTTGATAGTCTTCTATCAGGCGAAAACAAGGTGCGTGCCTACAACGGTTGGGTTATGCCGGTTTAGATGTACTCTTTCTGTATACTCAAATGGACTCAGACCGAATTCGATGCCCTGGATAGGAGAGTCCGTACGCTGCTGACTGCATATCGAATGCATCACCCACGGTCATCGATAATGAGACTGTATATCCCGTGAAAGTGTGCAGGTCGAGGCTTTTTAAATGCTAAGACCAACACAACCGAGCATAACCGCGAGATATGCAGTCTCAGGAAATATTTTCAAGAAGCTGACGTGGGGATGCATCGAGATGTGGTCATGGTGGACAAGGGCCTCACCCCGCTTTCCTTGGCGAAAGAGAACTGGCGCAATTCTGCAGTACTTGATACTAAAGATCGTAAGGAAGTATGGCAAGGCAAAGAGCTTCACGGATGCTTTTTCCGGACCCTCTAAGGGCTTGATGTATACTTTTTGACGTCTGTATCCTGGCTGCGTTCCGGCGGCCTCTTCGGGGAAACCGAAGGTTTTGTCTGTGTGATTATGGATGAAGTTATCATGACGAATAATTACCGGAAATGAATTGTGAAGGACGATACGGTTGACATCTGTTGGGCATACTACCATCACGGTGAATCAATCCGACATATTGTTTCTGGTTGTTCTCGTCTTACTAACGGCGAGTACTTGCACAGACACAATCTAGTGGCTAGGATTATCCACCAGCAACTTGCCTTACTGTACAACCTCGTGGAGTCCGAAGTACCATACTACAGGTACGATAATCGATCGACTCGTGAAAGCTGAGAAAGAGAAACAAATAAAATATCTCGACTTAGCACACGAGGTTGTTGACATGTGGAATGTGACCTCGGCTGTCATTGTGCCGATTGTCGTAACGGCCAATGGCCTGATGGCCGACAGCCTCGACCAACATCTCTCGAGGCTGTCGTTAGGCGGTTGGACCAAGAGCCTGATTCAGAAGGCAGTACTCCTCGATACGGCTCGTATTGTGAGGAGGTTCCTGTCTCTGCAGCCCTAACCACCGGTAGCTTGGACCCTGCTCCCGATACCGGTGGAATTCTATTTTTTATATTTTTAAATGTTTTTTTTATATTTTGTATTTTAAGAAATATTTAAAAATGTAATTATATAAGAAACAAAAATTAATAAACGAAATTATAATAATAAAAACAAATTTTAACATTACACACACAACACACAATACACATAATTTTTTAAGTTGATAGTAAAAGTAATAAGTGCGTTAAAAATAGCTGGACCTTACAAAATAAACTTTAAATGTTATTTTTAGGACTGGAATTTTCTGTATAAACTCTCGGAGATTTGGTACTTTCATAACTAAAGGGCCTACTAATGGCTATGGTAAATGTTATATTACTTACACATACATAAACCCATGCCTTCTTCTTTTCTTTTTCTTTCTTTCTTTCCATGGGAGTAGGCAGAAACTACATAACGCCACCTGCTACGATCCTTACATACTCCATTTGTTTCGTTTTGCTTTTTATTCGTCGTTTGTTTGGTTATACGAGTCAATCAATCTGCCTAGCCTTTTCCCAACTATGTTGGGGTCGGCTTTCAGTCTAACCGGATGCAGCTGAATACCAGTATTTTACATGGAGCGACTGCCTATCTGACCTCCACAACCCAGTAACTAGGTAATATGATACCCCTTGGTAAGACTGGTTGTCAAACTTTCGGGCTTCTGACGACCCGTAACGACTGTCAAAGATTTACGAATGACAGCCGGGACCAACGGCTTAACGTGCTTTCCGAGGCACGGAGGAGTCTCGGTATGTAAAGATGGTAACCCATCCACGGACAACCCCGGCAAGCGTAGCTTAACCTGATGGATCGACCCGTGCGGCTGTTATTACTTAGCCACGAGCTCCTGGTTATATTACATAACTGAAACAAATAAAAAAAACAATTATTATTTTAAGACACTAACTTAAATGTTTTTAGAACCGCTATAATTATTCATTTAGTTGTCAAAGCGTCTTACTACAATACCAAGGCGGTAATTATTGGAATTATTTTAATTGAACAATAATTGTTGTTATTAAGTTATTATCTGTTTCCCTGGATTTGTATTGTACATAATTATTCTATCAGTATTATAGTGCTGTGGTTTTATCTTTATTGAAGGTAATATTTCAGAACGAAACCTTTTCAATAGCATTGATAATCTTACCTTTGAAGTTTCAGATCTGATAATGTTAGGAAAAATATTATGGTTCTCATTCTCATTTACCTATTCTCCCAGTTTATCAATTTAACTTAAGCGGCAGTGGGCAGGGGCATTGCTTGCAGAACAGATGACCGATGGGGCCGAATGATTCTGGAGTGGCGACCACGTACTGGAGGACGAAGCGTTGAAAGGCCTCCCACAAGGTGGACCGATGATATTGTGAAGGCCACAGGAATCCGCTGGATGCCAGAAGCACAGAATCGTTTGAAGTGGCGGTGCTTGGGGAGGCCTTTGTCCAGCAGTGAACGTATTTCGGCCGAAACGAATGCATGAATGATGATCAATTTAGCAAGGTTATTATCGTAATGCCTACTACGGAAGTAAATGATTAATTTCAATCAATAAATTACCACATTATTATTGGACACAAAGTATAGTAATTGTTATACAATTTGCCGAAACATCAGCTGAAATACAATATGTGCCAAAATTTATAATCTCATGGGTACATTTTCGAATTAATCTTCTGAATTACACTGTAGTACCGAAAAAGAGCTATTCTATACCACCACTCGCCAATTATATTTGGCAAATAGCGTTAAATTGGCCATTTGTGGCACAATACCTTCCGTTTTATAGTTAAATGAGTTTTTTCGAAGCTGTATATTCTGATAAGAGTTTTAATGAGCTTTGAGCAAATACAATTAGCGGTATATTAATTACGTGATTGTGGTTTTTTTTTGTGTGAAACTTAACTAGTGTTGCAAAATTTTACATAGGTACTGTCGGTGTGTGTATCTGCCGGGATGCCACGGCAGGTCACTACGTGTAAAGTGTATGTTCACTCGTTAAGAGGTATGTAAAGGGACGTTCTGATTATTGAATGATACACCGGAGTCCCATGATATTACTTTAATGGCTTATGGCAAGGTCGTTACAAGTTCAACGTGAAGCTAGGAGCCAACCAATATAAAACAATTTTACTATATGTCATCTTTCGAACTTACTCTACTATAAAATCTCATGACGTGTCTTAATGGCCAGCTGTAATTCCGATGAAGGTTTTATGCTGAAACCAGGCTCGATTAAAGCCTCTACAGTACATACGCCTTGTTTCCCCGAAGGGTTGGGCAGAGGTGTACCTATAGTACACCCACATTTGAAGTTTTGTTTTAATTATAATCTTGACAACAAAACTGATGGGAATATAATTAAAAATACCTAATGTAACAGCTGTTGTTACGTAGACCCTTATTATAGTTGATTTGGTGTGATAAACAGTAGGTATGTAGTACCTACGCTGCTGTAACGATATCAGCGAATTTAGCAATTGGGGACTGCATTTGTGTGCTCTTTAATGTAACTATACCGATTAGAATACCACTCCATTCCCGATTCGCAGTCTAATTGCGTAACACACTGGTAATGACGTCATTGTAACGATATAGGAACATTGCGTTTATCCAGTTGTTAAGCAAACCAGTTCTATAAGAATTTGAACTTTTTGATTTTGTTGTACTGTCAACATCATCATGGGTCGGCTTCTAGTCTAACCGGATGCAGCTGAATACCAGTATTTTACATGGAACGACTGCCTATCTGACCTCCACAACCCAGTTCCTGGGTAATACGATACCCCTTAGTAAGACTGGTGTAGCGTTGTATTGCTTCTCCAGCAATTAGTCGAGTGAACTAATTAATTAACACTTAGTAAATCTCTAATATACCACTATAAACGTGCTACAACACTATTTGTCTAATGATGACTCCAATTCTATCGCTGACTGTCTCGCTAACAGGAGTTAATTCCTGACCCTCAGGATTCTTTGTGCCCCAATCTAGAGTGAGTTCTTATTAATTTAGATTTATACTAGACCCTCTGCGCTGGATAAGCTATGTTACTTTGATCATGTATGTAGCATAGTAATACTTGCTCGCGTGTCACATACTTAACCTCAAAGTGCATCTGTCATAGTACACGCGTTCTTTACATACTTTCTCTCTGCCTGTGAACCGCTGCGATGTGCTAAGCTTCCTGCCTACCCTGCTTCCTCACACCGTTTCCTTGGTTGCTGAATGGGGAATGGAGCTGAGTACATCGCATGCGGCTAGTTGCTTACGCACCGCCTGCGTAAGCAACATGCGCTTTCTAACGCGCCTTCCAGGGCTCTAGGTCCAGGCCGAGGGCTAGACCTCGCAACCTCGTGCTACCTATGAGCTGCCCCAGACTTCGCGCTGCACGTGCTGGTGCTGCTAGCTGGCGTGTGCTACAGTCTGCTCCCAACGCAGCGCCCGCTGCGCCGTCCGACGAAGGCCTTTTGCTGAGCCTGACCTGACATACTTCTGCCACCTCCAGCCAAGGACGGTACCCTTCTTACTATCCTAGTTTGAGAGTGCTCAGAACAGTCCCAGTGAACCTACCCACGACCTAGCCGTGTTACTACTTCTAACCTGGTCTATAATTATGTGTGTTAACCTATCCTATTGGTTTCAGTCATCTCTCTACACTACTACACTACCTATTTTGTTAGCGGCCTGCACACACTAGCTGCGCAGCCCTAGCCATTACACTGGTTGACAGACTTTCGGGCTTTTGACAATCCCTAACGACTGTCAAAAATCCACGAATGACAGCCGGGACTATACTGTCAATAATGAAATCAATTGTCATTAAGAGTGTTTTAAAAAAATATTTACGTTGCTTAATTGATATAAGTCGAGTCAATAAACCTTTGTTGCAACACGTGTAGGTTTTTTGTCAATAATTGTCAATAATATGGTTACATACGGAAGTAAATACCTAACTACGCAATCAAAACATGAATATTGTTGAGTATCAAACTCCAAGTGTGCTTTTGTGTGGTGGTCTTGAATAAATAAAACTAGGCTTGAATTTGACGATGACTGTAATTCTTGGACTGATTAGGTACAATATTTTGATTGA
Organism: Fissipunctia ypsillon; assembly: GCA_947568875.1. NCBI lineage: Eukaryota > Metazoa > Arthropoda > Insecta > Lepidoptera > Noctuidae > Fissipunctia > Fissipunctia ypsillon. Next base: position 5,791,552 of record OX387655.1, read on the forward strand.
GTTGACCAATAATGTGCGCACGCTCAAGGTGTCGACGAGTGAGTGAATGGCTGGGGGAAGCTCGCAACCGCGGTGTGGTGTGTGGCCCGATGTGACGTCAGGAACAAATACTGATACAAACCATTTTATCTATTGTAATATTTTCACACGAACTGCTCGCAAATGTCAAATTATATGTCATGCAAACCTAACCTAAAGCAAGTCATAAAAACCAAGGTTCTAACCGGGCATTCATACTGTAGTGGATTTCATTATGACCCGCTGGTGCATAATGTGATTTGAATTTGGAACCTCAACTAAAAAAATTGTATGAAAACTTTACCACAAAAAAAAACGTATTTTTCTGTTAAAGCTCCGTACAGCTCGACCAAAGAGTTCTCACTTCATAGGTTTTAGTTGCCGCCGACGAACAAAATAATGAAATTACGCTTATTTAATGAGCTATTATAGTGGAATAATAAGTAACATTTATGTATATTAATTAAATAGATAAAACAGAAAGGATTACAACAATAAAAAACATTGTTTTCTGTATATGGTAAAACCGAAATTATTGAATAATCTGCATATTAGACTCGGCCAACCGCTGTTTCTACATTATCTGTGGCGGTAATGGCGGCATGTCATCGCAACAGTTGATCGGTTGCTGTGGCGCGTTACAATGTTGGATTTGGGCGTCATAATGATACGATATTATATTTATTACGATAACGATGATATTTTTTGTGTTTTTAATTAAATTACATGAGTTTAGATAAAATTGTGTTTGGAACTGCACATAATTAGGTGTTCCCCGTTTATTCAACAGTTTTATAACCTACTAATTCGAAATTAAATTGGTTTTTATTACCTCGAAGTAGGTGCGAAAAGTAGAGTATCCTCCGCGTGGATGTCTTCGTCTTAGGCGAGCTTGAATCCCTCGCTGAACTCAGGATTCTAGTCTTAATTCCCTCGTTTTGTTCAGGAATTAACTCAGAGCTCCCTCGCTGCGCTCGAGAGTCCTAGAATCCTTCGTTATGTTCGGGATTCAATTTAGCGCCCGTAACTTAAGACACTGCTTTGACATTTTACTATTTGGTAGTCTACAATATAATTGGTAATTTCGAAATTATATCAGGCTCAATCAATTTCAATAATCACTAGCCTGCCACCTTGTCTGTGTGTGTTTTGTATTTATTTATTTTTAAATTATCCAAGATAGCTTCTGCCCGTGACTTCGTTCGCGTGAAGATTCTCGTTTTTACATAAAACATATTCAAATTTTCGGAATCGGATCAGTAGTTCCGAAGATTATCCCCTACATATAAACTTACAAATCTTAGGCGCTTACCTCTCTATAATATTATTAGTATAGACTATACCTACTTACCCATTCATTTAAAAAATAGACGAGACTAAGTATAATTTGGTTCACAATGTTTTTACGATGTAGGCTAAGTTTTTCTGAATAGAAAATGCATAGTTATTTTCTACTGATGACATTTTTAATGCGTAATCCAAGTTTATCTTAAAACATCAACCTGTATAATCTATTTACATTTTAATCAATTTAGACATTTGTAACAGAAAACAAAAGGAAAAGTTTGTTAATAACTCGAGGTTTTTAAATTACACATACATTTTTGAGTATAAAAATGCTGAATTAATAAAATCGTTCTACGCAGTTACGGCTACAGCCGAGATGATATAAGTACAAAGAGTAGATACCTGCGAACCGTAATTTTAAATACTTATTTTACATTTTTATTTAATTACGGAGCCTTGTTGCCGAAATTTTAAATGTGTAGGCCAGATGACCGAAAAGCGTCCTTCCTTAATGTAGGCTAAATGGGTATTTTATTTTTGTAAAATTTTAATCGCAAATCCATGGGAACGTAAACTGTGAAATATTTTTAAACAACAAAATGCGTAACAGAGTGGAGGATTTTTTCATTAAAATTTAATTAAAAAGGTATTGACGACTTAACCGTGATGTAGCCGCTGGAAAATGTGGCTTAATTAAGCCCAACCTCTACTTTTAAATCGGCTTTATAAGTTTTGATATTATACCGGACAGGCAAACACGTTGGGATCATTTTCATTATGATCATCAGCCAACTCTGCTCTCGTCTCTCTAATAACAATCTTCTTTGGTCTCCTTTTCTCTCTTCTTTGATCTACGCTAAATCCACCCACGTATACTGCAATCATTTCAATGACGTCAATCACTCTACATATTACAGAACCTATATCTTTATTAATTTAGCTTGAAATAGCAAAGGTTACGCCTACTCTGAGAATTCGGGTGTTTAATTGTTAATTCATGATAATTTGAAATGTTCGTTTAATGAGTGAAGCTGATTGATTGATTGGTCAAATAACCTATCGAGTAAAGACAGTGTGCTCAGAGTGTTAAAGTTTGCTAGTATTTGAACCCTAACCTTTGCCTTTCTGAGAATCTACTCCTAACTTACGCGTTTGAAACTTCGTGGGTTAATTGCAATAGGTACGTATTTACACTATGTGAATTACATTACGTTACATGATAATGTACTATGTTGTAATAGATAATTCGTGATAGTATACAGTACTCACTTTTTTAAGGAGTCACGTTTGGTTTATTTACTGTAATTGAATGTTGAATGAATGAGTTTAAGATGAGTTTTCTCTTCTAAACTAATATTTTAAAGAGGTGGTTTTCATGTCTGATAGAGATAATCCCCGAAAGTACTGATCCGCTTACAAAAACTCTTTCACTGATAAATTGCCGAGTGCCATAGAATATATATTATATTTTATGATATAGTTAACTTCCAAGCGGACAGAAGTGGTGGGCAGAGGCTAGAAAAAATATGTGGGTAAATAAACAAAGTGAACAAAATGGGTTGAATAAAATGAAGCGAAAATTTGAATAGTCACATTTAGCGCCTATAAATGTTTAAAATAAAGTCTCGAATTTGGGTGCAATGGTGCGTCTACTTCGCTCCACCGAATGTAGGTTAAATATTCCGCTATATTTGGAAAGGGAAATAATGTTGTTATATTATTTAAAATGTATTCTGAAAACAGATCAGAAACTTAGTCTTCATAATTTGATCCAGAAGATTTTTTATTTCGTTCATTTAAAAAGTTGTGATTTCTGAAACATCACTGAAGTCTCATTAAGTTCTCACTTTTCTTCAAATCTCAGCTTTATTGACTAGAAATAAAGATAATTTTCCTTAAGCCGGATACAGTCTAGGATTATTGAAAATATCGTTTTACTAACAAACTAGGAGATCGTGAAATTATTAGACACGACAGACATCGACAGTCCATTAATTAAATCGGAGCGGAAATTCCGCTGTAATTAATGAAAGCCCATTTGAGTACGGTTTCAACGACGCCTCTACAAAAGCGTCATCGAATGCTGTGAAAGGTGGGTTGGCAACAGCCTGAAGGATGACGAAAATACTTAGTCTGGCCATAAATACTGTTACAATTAAGAATCAACAAAATATTACATTTGAATTTGGAATCTGTCATTTTTATATGATTCTTCATTGAGTATTGAGTTTTCCATACGCTTGGTATTAGTAAAATGTTTGTGTACCGGGCTATTAATAGGTACAATGAGACCTTCTCTGTTTGTGACAGAAAAAGATCTGGCCGTCCACGTAGTGTTCGTACGAAAAATGCGGTCAAAGCAGTAAGGGAAAGAATTCGAAGAAATCCTGTCCGAAAGCAAAAGATTTTATCTCGGGTGATGAAGATAGCACCAAGAACCATGTCGCGTATTTTAAAAGATAACTTAGGACTTGCAGCCTATAAGAGACGTACTGGTCATTTCTTAACTGATAATTTAAAAAGAATAGGGTGGTAAAATCGAAACAACTACTGAAGCGGTACGCAAAGCGAGGTCACAGAAAAATTTTGTTTACGGATGAGAAATTTTTTACAATTGAGCAACATTTTAACAAATAAAATGATCGTATTCATGCTCAAAGCTCTAAGGAAGCTTCCCAATTAGTCGACAGAGTGCAACGTGGGCACTATCCGACTTCAGTGATGGTTTGGTGGGGTATTAGCTATGAAGGAGTGACTGAGCCATACTTTTGTGAAAAAGGTATCAAAACATCGGCACAAGTGTATCAAGATACCACTCTTGAGAAGTTAGTGAAGCCCCTTAACAACACCATGTTCAATAACCAAGAATGGTCCTTCCAGCAAGACTCGGCGCCGGGTCATAAAGCTCGGTCTATGCAGTCTTGGTTGGAAATTAACGTTTCGGACTTCATCAGAGCTGAAGACTGGCTGTCGCCTAGTCCCGATCTTAATCCGCTGAATTATGATTTATGGTCAGTTTTAGAGAGTACGGCTTGCTCTAAACGCCATGATAATTTGATTCCCTAAAACAATCCGTACGATAGGCAGTGAAGAATTTTCCCATGGAAAGAGTGCGTGCTTCTATTGATAACTGGCCTCAACGTTTAAAGGACTGTATAGCAACCAATGGATACCACTTCGAATAAGCTTTTTATATTTTAAATTGTTTTATATTTATGTACTAAACTAACACACTGTAAAGGTAATAAATGTTAATTGCAATAGAATTTTTTTTTTCTTTGTTTCAGTATTTATGGCAAGGCTAGGTATAGTGCGCTTTGTAAAGCGGTTACAGCGCTGCAGGTGTAGTGTTACAGCAGTCATGAGTTTTGTATACCTACGTACCTACCCAGGTTTGTTTATCCATTGCAGTTTAAAGGGCCTTGTCGATTAAGCTACGGTTTGCTAGAAGAGCGGTGGCCGCATAGATAGTATAATACATCTATGAGGAAAACACACCAACATAACGTTTCAGTGACGTCATTCGCCCGTAAATTGCGGACACTATGTGGAGGCCACTCCTCTTCTAGGAAACCGTAGCGTTACAGGCATAATTGATTTTTCAAATCGGTGCAACTCAAACACATACACATGCAACATCTTATTTAAGTGACGTAAGTGGCTAAGCCTAAGATGAGGGTACTATTTTTCCTTCTTTTATTACACCGGTATGAGCTACACAATCATAGTTTGTTATTGAACTCAAACTCAATGCATTTATTTCAATTAAACCAATTACAGGCACTTTTGAATTATTAAAGAGTCGGTCAGTTAGTCAGAAAGTTGACGCTAGTTGCCCATTCCAAAGCGTAGATCACTATGGAGAAGAACGGGCAAGAAACTCCAAGGACACTCTTTTAAATCAAAATTATTATAAGATCCTGGGTGCATGGTTCTTGTTGCTTCTATATGTGAGAACAATGTAAAAAATAAATAATTAAAAAACAATTCAAAATATAAGATTAAAAATAAGCCCTGGCAGTTAAGAGATGATCAGTCTCAACTGACGGAAAGACAAACAGGAACATGACGCGTGGATCAGCACCATCCAGCTCAACCATTTTGTAGAGAACCGAATGATCCAACTATTAAACAGGTATACAGGATAAATAAAAAATAAAATAAATAAAAAAATAAAATTCATTTATTTCAGGCAAGTTTTTACACATACACCCATAGTAATAGAAAAGGAAATAAGAAATATATATAGAAATAGAAACAAATTAAATTATTAATATAATAAGCAGAAATTACAGCTTTTTTTTTTTTTTTTTTTTTTTTTGTGGATGGGAAATCATCAAATGACTTCTCCCGCTCTGGGCGGAGCGGGAGGGCGTGTCAGACTTTTACTGACTAAAACCCACCCGTGTTCCTTCTGTTGCCTGTGCCGGGGCCACGGTAACTCTTTCGAACATCCCGCAACCCTAGCTGGCATCGGCCCTAGCGGACCCCGTCAATAGTGCTGACATCTCTTTGAGGCGCGCGTGGAACACGACGCGCCGTCGACTCGGGCCTGGTCCTTAGAAATTACAGCTTAACATTAGATCAGCCATTCCTACTCAAATAGTCGTGAAACCATCTATACCTACACGCTTTTGCAAAATGTTCCTATAATTAATTAAATCGATTAGGGGCTGTGCATACCTTCTATACGCTATATTTCGTACAGTGTAATCGTGGCTTCCGTTTGTGGTCAAATTTCATGTAAGCTGTATTAGATGGATCGCGGAGTTAGACCGCGCGGCACACCGAACGGGGTGCGGTGTTAAACTATTGGGCGTTGTATCACACCGTGCCGTACCACACTGAACCTGTCATCTGTAATTCATTATCACACAAAGGTATAGAGGAAAGGAGAAGGAAGAATTTCTTTGTGTGATAAAAACACATTCTGCAGTTGATGTGCGTCGTTCGGTGGTAACACTTTTAACTTGAGCTAGCCTAGCGTTGTGCAGACTTCCATTAGAATACAAGGTCAGCTATAAATAATATCTAATAAATAATGTATTTCCAAGAAGTTTGAACAAAGTACCTACTTTGTACATAACTTTTTTCTGCAATGTGAAAAAAAGTGCAGCATTTACAGCGTAGGACATAAGGGTCCAAGAAACTTTCATTTGCGTGGTTGATACACATTGGTGCGCAAAATCGTCTATAGCAGCTTACCTCTCTAACTCAAAAATGGCCGCTGTACCCAAATCTTAAAAATAAAACTTCCATTTAGAGGTATAATTAATCCAACTCAATCAGCCTAGTGATCGGGAGCAAAGGCCGTTTCGTTAGAGGCTTAGCGGGAGAGGATCAATGTGCCGTTTGTAAAGACGTATCAATTATGCGCTTAAAATACTTCGTCCTAAGCTTATTCGCTTTAGCAACCTTTTCCTGTTAAGGCTGGGAGATAAGGGTTCGTTATTGTCTTCGGTTGGTAACGGTTTCTTTTTTGAAATGTTGGTGAGCTAATTGTATTGAAGGGCTTACCCTTCCTGGAACCTGTATTTTTAGTCCTAAATTGCCTTAGCAATTTAATTGCCTCAGATTTCCATGTTCTTTTAACGAGATAGATAGCGGAGCAAGCATTAAATAGGCTGGTAAATATTTGCCTGAGTTTTTAGTTATAAATCAAAATGTGTACTTAATGGAATTTCATCCGGTTTCTGCTAGTCTATCAGTCTCTGATTACTAGATTTCCAGAAATGAAGACTACAGACGCGTTAAATGTCTAATTGATTACTTATAGTTATTAGCACTGATCGATGGTGGGCTAATAACAGCACACTAGTAGGTAGGTACTATAGAAGTTGTAACCTGGCTTTCTCATCCAAATATTTGAGAAGTTATTGGCATATTTTCATATTTCCAAGACTATTTTAGACACTATTTTAGCTATGGCCACCGGTTTCAATCATGATGAACCAAAATACCTACCTATCAAGCATAACAACCTCATTGAGAGCTATATGTTTGAGCCGTTTGGGGTTGAAACACTAAGGCCGTGGGGTCCGAGTGCTCATCGAGTATTTCGGGACATCGCCAAGCGGTTGGTCGACTCTTTACGGAACCAGAAGGCTGGCCTATTTTTAGCCTAAAGAATCAGCATTGCCATTCAGCGTGACAATGCTGCCAGCCTTTTGGGCACTTTTTCCATTGACAGCGATGCGGACGATTTTTTTGATGCCCAATGAGCTCTTCCTCCTTTTTATTTTTTATCGTATACTTGTACAGAATATAATATATATGAGTGTTATCTTGTACCTATCTAGTAATTAAGAATTAAAATAAATTATAATTTAACTCATATAAAATGAAATATTCATAGCAATGGATGGAATGGACTAGCTTTGTAGAATTGTTTTAATCAAATCAAAATATTTTATTTCACATAAACCTACATGGGCACTTATGAAACGTCACAACCTAGGTGCACGGTTCCAATTCGTCGTTTCCTATGGAGCAAAAAACTCCACTCTTTTACAAATAATTGGCTTTTGCAATATTCCCAAATTACAGTGTTAATTAAAGTATGGGAAGTGTAGGCCTGTCAACAAGTACCTGGGACTCGTCCTCGACAGCCGGTGGAATTTCATGGAGCATTTCCGACGTTTGGCTCCCAGACTGGAGCGGGCCGGGGCTGCCTTGAGGCGGCTCCTGCCCAATCTGGGGGGTCCAAACGCCTCCTGCCGGAGGCTCTACGCGAGGATCGTGCGGTCCATGGCCCTTTACGGAGCTCCGGTGTGGGCGCGTTCCGTGAGGTGGCGACCGGTCCGTCGGTTGAACGCGTCCCAGAGGGTCATGGCCATCCGGTTAGCACGGGGATACCGCACGGTCTCCGGTGAGGTGGCGAACCTCCTTGCCGGATTACCGCCATGGGATCTGGAGGCTCGCGCACATGTGGGAGTGGCGCGAGGAGGCAAAACGCCGGGGCGTAACTCCGCTGCCGTGAGAAATCGCGGCACGGCGGACAGAGCTCCGGCAGGATCTCATGGCGGCATGGAGAGTGCGATTGTCGCTACCCAGCGCTGGGCACGTAACAATTGCGGCGATAAGTCCCCTCTTTGAGGAGTGGCTGGAGAGGCGCCACGACGTCTTCACCTTCCGCCTGACGCAGGTCCTCACCGGACACGGGTGCTTCGGGAGGTACCTGTTCCGGATAAGATGGGAGGAAACGCCCGGGTGTCACCACTGTGTGGATCGCCCGGAGGACACGGTGGAGGTCTGCCCGGCTTGGGCGGAACACCGCCGTGGCCCTGGTCCAGGCCATGGTACGGAGCGAGAGTACATGGGAAGCCATTACCTCCTTCTGCGAAGCCGTAATGCTCGTGAAGGAGGAGGCGGGACGCGTGAGGGAGAGGCAAGCTTTGTGCCCTCACGCCCCTAGTCGCTGCAGGAGACGCCCTGGGCGTCGGGAATTGGCAACCGATTCCCGGCCATCGTAGGCGCGGGCTTGCGGATGGCGAGCAATGGGTAGCTCGCCGTCCGGTAAGATGTCAGCAGCATTGAAGGGGTCCGCTAGGACCGATGCCAGCCGGGGTTGCGGGATGTTCGAAAGAGTTACCGTGGCCCCGGCACAGGCAACAGAAGGAACACGGGTGGGTTTTAGTCAGTAAAAGTCTGACACGCCCTCCCACTCCGCCTAGAGCGGGAGAAGTCATTTGATGATTTCCCATCCACAAAAAAAAAGGCCTGTTAACAAGAACCAGGTATACTTAACAAAATAAATGATCAACCAATCTGCAGTCTATAAAGCAGTTTTTGAGTTCTTGGTATTAGTGGAAGAATATACATACCAATTTTCATTCAGAATCAAATCAATTAAAGCTCCGTGATTTGATTTCTCAGTAGTCGGTAAGCATATACTCTCATCGATATTTTATGAGAATTTACTAAGCAAAATTATTGAAAAATTTTGCTTATGAAAGCAATCAATCAAATTATTCACTTTTTCAATAGCTTTCAATCTTAGTATAAAAGTTGAAGGTGTCCTAAATACTGAGCAGCAGTAAAGGTGAGTTTACTTTTATAATCTTGGGAATTAAGGGATATTGATAAAATTCAATTTTTGGCTCAATCTTTAAATTTCAATTTTGTGCTTAACTTTCATTTAAATAAATCAATAAAATGATTTCAATTTTCTGAAATTTTGACATTTCGATCACTTTTACAATAGATAGTAGTTGAGGATATTGTTTTATCCATTGCTAGATTACGGAGATGTAAAAGCCATCATGACAAGGACACGCCCCATTGTTCCTAAAATAAAATAGAAACAAACTTCGCGACACACAACATGTCAGTTCAAAGCCGAATTGTGGGGAAGTTTTATTGGTTTTATTCCAACTACCATCCAACTTTTCTGTTTCACATATCTATTGGGGCAACCAACTATTGGCCGAGTTGAATTGTGTACAGTAAATAGCTTGTTTTACTGGAAAACATCGAATTTCCTTCAGTATTTTATTGCATTCCCCGTTATAACAAGTTTGTAAAGAAATTTCTCGATTTTGGGTAGGTACCGTTATTGTGTGGCGAACTGTTCCTAAAGGGTAGATGCGAAATGGTTTCTGTTTGCACAGAAAACTTGAAGATGGAGCAATGAATGTTTTCTATGAAATTGAAGGAAGTTATTTTGTAATAACATAGTGTGCTTTTGAAATACCCTGGGTAGGTACAAGTAGGAACAAACACACAGAATTCCGATATTGTGCAATTTTAATAAAAATTATGTTTGTTCCTGGGAACAAGACTCGCGTTATAAAATACATACATATTTATATTCATAAGTGAGTGTGAAACAGCAGAAAAGATAAAATATCTACATGCTTCTCGGAAGAATTGGTACAGATGATATTGTTATTCGACGGCTCTATTTATAACATAAACATAGCATCACGCTATTCCCCGAAGAATTAGGCAGAAGTAAACTAGATGACCCGATGAACTTCGTACTACGTTATAAGCTTAGTTTATTTTGTTATTTTTCGGCTGTTCCTTTGGGTTTATCCTTATTCACTTTTTTCCTAAATCACCCTAGTAAACAAAAAAAAAAAAAAAAATCGGTCGAGACTTTTTCGAGTTTTTGCGAGACTAACACACGGCAATTGATTTTATTATTTTTTATCTACCTATATACAGGGTGTAAGGGACAGCCCTCCGCAAACTAACAGGGTGCATTCAGCTCCTTATTTTGAATCATATTCCACCAAAAATATTCTCAGGAAAATTTTCATTTTTTTATCGTATGTCAGTTACTATTCCTTTATTTCAATGTAAAATTACATTATCTGTACGAAGCAGTCCATTTATGTAAATAAAACAGCTAAAATCAAAAAATCAGTAATGGATACTGAAATACTCGGCGGCCGAAGGCTCGCTGTGCTGCCGTTCGCTATGCGCGTTTTGCCACGGTAATGATACATTGCGTGTGAGGTAATAAAACAAATCAGATTTATAGGATTACCATAACGTTCCTGCAATAATTTCATGTACCGGTAATCTTAGTATGATAGGCAACGACGCAGCCGAAGAACTTGCCAGGAGAGGCTCGAGCATGGCACCAGTGGGACCTAAACCCATCGTGCCACTCCCCTTCGGGTACATACGCACTCTGGTAAGGAAACGCACCAGCGAGTAACACCACAAGCAATGGTTGGAGCAGGGTGAGTGTAGGCAGGCCAAGGAAGCAGTCCCTGCAATTGATGGCCGCCTCACGAAGTGGCTTCTCCGACTAAATAAACAGCAGCTGCGCATAGTTACAGCAGCCATAACTGGCCTCGGGTCATTTAATAAACACCTGTTTGTCATAGGAGTCACAGACAGTCCGCTGTGCAGGGCCTGCATGGAGGACGACGAGACAGCAGCTCATGTGCTACTAAACTGCCCAGTGCTCGCCACATACAGGGCAAAGTACTTCGATAACCCAGGTACCCTACGTGATTGTCAGTGACACCAAGGCGTTGCTGACCTTCCTTGAGGAGCTGGGGTGGATCGAATAATCGATTTTCCCACCCATTACGCAAAACACGCGCATTAAGTGGAGTTGCGAACACCAGGCCGTATTACCTATTACCTCACTTTGAAGAGATCGGGGTTGTATGGGTTCGGAAAAACAGATGCAGGTAGAGAGTTCCTCCTTTGCTGTGCGTATCACAAAAGACACGCTTTTTAAAGCTAAAACAAAGCGCCCGGAGTCTGGATTTGTGCCCGGATGATGGCAATAGGCTTACCCCATTAGGCTTGGCTTAGTAATAGTACATCGGACTTAAACATAACTGGCGAAATGTGGGTGTACTATAGGCACACCTCTGCATAACCCTTCGGGGAAACAAGGCGTGATGTTATGTTATGTTTGTGAAAAAGCCAAGTTGTCATATTTCATATAAGGGTGTTTTACATTTGTCGACTGCCTCGTTGGTCTAGTGGTCGCAAGCGCTACTGCTGAGCATGAGGTCCTGGGTTTGATTCCCAGGTCGGGCAAAGTGTTATTGGGTTTTTATATCTGGAATTTCTCAGTAGCAGCCCGGAGTCTGGATTTGTGCCCGGTAGATGGCAATAGATTCGCCCCCTATTACATGGGACTTAAACATAACTGGCGAAATGTGGGTGTACTATAGGTACACCTCTGCTTAACCCTTCGGAGAAACAAGGCGTGACGTTATGTTATGTATGTTTACATTTGTTGAATTATTTTGTAAGAAAAATAAAACATAAATATATTTTATGCGATTTATAATATATATGCAAGCCGTGCGCCCGATGGCGCCCCCCTCGCCTTCGTTATATTTGAAACTCTGTATTCTAGACCCAGCGATTTAGGCTGTGTCTAGTCTGTCAGTGAGTGAACGAATTTATGAATTTTATTAAGTAGATTTTAGACGGAAACGTTGCATCTTCTACAATGACATCAGAACCACAGATTTACCTCAGAACCCTTATCTCAAAACCATTTATTTTTAATAATTCATACTTGCAATTGTTGTGGCTGCTCATAAATCAATAAACAGCTTAACGACGTTCATCCAGCTTAACGTTCTCAAGACTGTCGCTAATCATTCGGACCATCAAAAAGATTTCCTTAAGATGATTTATGTTGCGCTGGTCCAGTCAGTACTTTCCTATTGTATACCTGTCTGGGGTGGTGCAGCCAAAACAAAATTTCTAGCGGTGGAAAGGTCACAACGCGCTCTTATTAAGTGCATATACATATTAAAAAAAAGAGATATCCTACTGAAGACCTGTTTCGACTTAGTAACTTGCTCTCAGTCAGCAAACTTTACATTACACAAATTATATTAAAAAAAACACAAGTCTCTTTCCTATGATGCTGGCATACTGACAAAAAGAAGGAAAGATATGATATTGGATATTCCTAGGACAAGGACCTTGTTTGCCAGTATGCAATTTACTAAATGATCTGCTGCCCTATATAATAAAATCAATAAATACATCTACTTTTATCCCAAAAACTACTACAACAGTAAACAAATTATAATGGAATGGATACAAACTCTTACCTACAATGATACCGAAACACTTTTGAAACCTTGACACATACACACCCTCACATTCATGCACTCTCAGTCACACCCACAGGCTACATTTTCACTCACATATACTCACATACATACTTACACCCACTCATACACACATTTGATCTAAGTTAATGTTAATTTATTTGGTTTTAGCATAAAAATTATACGTTTTGCTTTTTGTATAACACGTCTTGCTGTGGAAGAGCGGACTCTCCTAATACAGGCACTATCTGCTTAAAAGGAGGATCCAATCAACTATTTGGTTTATTCCTATACTTGTTTTTACCAATAAACTAATTTTATTTATTGTTTTTATATATTTATATAGTATTCGGTGACTTCCTACAGAAAGTGAAACTTGTGCTGGATGGTATGAAACTCGACCCTTTAATTCGAGTTGTATACCAAGCCATTGTAAATAGACGCAAAGGGATTTCCCTATTACGTAGATTTGAAGTTATTTGCTATTACTGACGGAGGGTTGAAATCTGCGGTTAATTGGTTGGTTTTGTTAAAAATCAATATACCCAGTACAAGCAAGCAGTACGGTTATGGATTGCGTTGTCCGTGTCGATAAGGCGTGCTCAATATGTGTCCACTTTTAAAATTCTGGTAAAAAAAAAACAGTTCCTATCTCCTTAAACATTATCATTACATATAGTTCCTTGCTGTTGTTTCATGTTTATATATTTATAGGTTTGTATGTATTTATTGTATACGTAAACTGTACACCATTGACTACCTACAGTATTGTATCTCCTTCTCGCTTTAATCCATGCAAAAGTTGTCTGTAAAAGATCGCTTTTAGCGGTGAGACCGCCCATTGTGTCACCCTATGTGTAAAAATTCTACATTTATGTCTGTAATTTTCATGGTGTATATAATAAAGAGTATTCTATCTGTCTATACAAGATGTAATTTTAATCACTGTTAACCTCTTAAGGGGTCATTGTACTCATAATTATGAACTACTTTTACTATGGGACCAAAACCAAAATCGCGATTAAAATCAGGTGTTCCCTACATTTCGACAAGTTATTTTTTATGCGAACGTAAATGTGGGGAAAAGCTGATTTTTTTTCATGATTTCAGGTTTGGTCCCATTGTAAAAGTTGCTCATAATGATGAGTACAAAAACCCCTTATGGGATTAACACTGTTTAAAATTACGCCTTGTATAAGTAAATATATTTAGTAGTGTTTTCAGTGTGTGAAGTTTAATAAGTCTAGATTTCAATTTTACCCTAGGGTCTTCAGAAGTCTATGTTACCGCTGACCACGGTCCTAATACCAATTTCTAATGACACTATCCTGAAGCCACGAATGAAAATATCAACTATCGCCCCTGTAGCGCAGATGATAGTGGTACTATTTTATAGACGAACTTTCACGAAGGAAGCTTTATTACTATGCTAGGAAGATATTCTTCTTTACGAGAAATTCTCCTTTGGCAAACATTTTATTAAATATGCAATTCCTGTAAGCCCTTGTTTACACCATCTGCAAGAAAAAATAAGACATCATATTTTATTCGGACTCTACAAAATATTGGAAACAATATCGGATATTTATTTCTGATTCCACTTTGATCTTGGTACACACGGAAACGGATCTGTTTGTCCAGCCGCCTATCCGCTCAAGTCGTAGAACTACTCAAGTTGAATTGGTATGATGTTTGTAGAAGGGCCGCCAACCTGTTGCACTTTGTGCACTTTTGTCTTGTTTAAAGAGAAAAAACAGTATTTTTTTTTAATACTTCTGACTCTTTCATTTTCAGTAAAAAGGAAAAGTAAGTAGGAAAATTCTTAAAAGTTGTTTTACTAGTTAAACCACCAAACTGTCCTACACAACATTTGAGAGAGCCAAAATAAGAAAAGAATAAAATGAAAACTTTTTTACTACACGCTATTGCAGGTTAAAATTTTACATAAATTAAATGATTAGTTTAATTCGCAACTCCTAACTTATCAAAATGACTCGTAGCCGTACCTACTTCAATAATATCACTCGAAAGAAAGATGCTTCGATCAACGATTATAACAAACTATTCTTAAAATTATGATGATCACTTCTCACAAACTATTGGCTACATTTCTTTTTCATTTCTCATTTCGTAGGTCTGCTGGAAGAAATTTCTTAACAAACAAGCAGTACCTTTGTACTCAATACTCATAGTGTCGTATCTGTATATATTTTATTATGTGTACATAAATAGTAAAATAAATAAACAAACACCTGCACTGAGGAACCCATGCCATCAAATATCCAGCTTTAATCAACTCAATACGAAATAAAAGGTAATACCGTAAAATGTCACTGAAAAGGAAACAATTAGCCAATTACGACACACCGACGCCTTTTTATAATCCCCTGTAATTGTCTCAAAATTAAAGCTTATATTTTCTAATTACCTTTTGTTACTTTATCCTGCCCTGACAGTCTCTGGGAAGTCAGCATTTTGCAGCAGTATTCTGATAAATAATAAAATGTATAGGAAAGTACTGAAAAACAAAGTGCACTATTTCTTACAATGCATAGTCAGCCTATCATGTTCCCACGGCTAGGACACAGGCCTCCTTTTTCTGTGACAGGGCCGTTGGTAACAAATATAGCTAAATGCAAACAAAAAAAAAATCTATAAAAAAACCAGCCAAGTGCGTGTCGGACCACGCACAATGAAGGGTTCCGTAGTCGGGATGAATTTATCTAAAGAACAAACTTAAACATTGTGGTTGAAAAACATGTTCTCTCATACATTCCAACTGCAAATGTAAAATAGTCGACTATTGTAAACTTGTAAAGCCTACTTAGCTGTGATAGCTTTCCTTTTAACTTCGGTGTTTATACTACTACTGTGAATTTTTTCACATGTTTAGTTGGTGTGGGGGGGCACTTGACTAACAAAAAATAGCACTTTAAAGATTAATATAAGAAACAGATCCCTTAATCCAAAATATATTTTGGCAAACCCGCAATATTTTTGAAACACCTATGTAACAAAACCTCACACCATGGGGTAGACGAGAAAAAAACATCCCCACTTTACGTGTTCAGGAGGTTTTATACGCCTCATGTGACGTCTACCAACCCACACTGGGCCTGCGTGGTAGATTATAACCCACTCCCTCTCATCGAGAGAAGGCCTGTGTCCCAGCGGTGGGAACATTCATCATCCATCATCATAATCGGCCAATAATGATCCCACTGCTGGGACACAGGCCTCCTCTCGATGAGAGGGAGTGGGCCGTAATCCACCACGCGGGCTCAGTGCGGGTTGGTGGATGTCACATATATTCGAATTTGTTGTTCTAGGACATGCCGGTTTCCTCACGATGGTTTTCTTCCCCGTTTTTGAGAGCAGTGGATAAGAAATAGTTTACACTGGGCCACCACTGCTCTTTTTCTTAAAATGATGTCGTTAAATTCGATTATTATTTAACAGTTTTTTTTAATATTCAGCAGTTTTGTAAGCGTTATTCAAAGTAACATTGCAACGGTTTCCTAAATGGAAAATTCTGAACAGAAAATTTAAAACTACAAATATACATACAAATAAACTCACAACATGCGGGTAGGCAGAAACTTCAGAACGCCATCTGCTGCGATCCTTACCTGCTGATACTTTTGCTTCGTTTACGTTCATAGATACATCTGGTCCTACAGGCACGCCACGCCCGCACCTGACCTTTCTGAAGAACAATCAAAAATTCAATTCAATTGCATGATTCAGAATGTACCTACATCAAACTAATCTTGAAAATGTTATTTGAATTATATCACCATATTATAATTTTCAATAACAGAATGTCCATAGCGCAATTTAGAATGAAAAATGGAATCTTTCGCCTTTGTTCTGACAATATCACAGACCTCAATATTGATGATTTATAGTTTACTGAGAGAAATATATAACAAGTCTCCACAATCTTTTGGACTTGAAGAGCTAGGATCAATGATTAATGGTCCGAGATGTCCGCGAGACACCAGATTGTCAGCCTCGCTTAAGCCCCAAGCAATTTGTCTTATAGGAAAAAGATCGGAACAATTATTTTTTAATTTATCCTCCAAAACGGAACGAAAGTGGTCCCAGAATAATAGGACAAGATATTCTGAGCTTAATTTTTCCTCCTTGAAATGAAGTCCAAACCATTTTTCATATTTTTACAGCGTATCAAGCAATGCCACTGCCCTAAAATGCTTTAACCTCATGAGGGAAAAAAGGAAAAGGAATCTGAAATTCGGAATTCCAAGTCTCACGAAATATTTTTTAAACTTTATTATTATTACAGGCACTTCCATTCCTTTCCTGCCAGCCCTTTGTGTCGGTTATTAAATGACCTTCTTTCAACACAAACTCTTCACAATCCTCGGCCAATTTCGTCCATTGTTCCCGAACCTCCCCATCCCTTCTAACGATGACACGATTAAAATTGTTTAAATGTTCCACATTCTTCTGCTTTACCTGTATCAGTTACACGTTACCCGACCTTCCCCTCGTACTTTATTTTTCGAATATTGATGGGATTTTAAGGACGGGGATATTTTACTTTTCGTATATTATATCCGCGTGGGTTTATTTAGATTGTAATTTGAGTTGAGATTCCGTAACATAGGCTTATTCCTTGTGTATATTAATATTTTGGTGACTATCAACATGATGTGGCTGAATGTATTTAAAGTGCATTAAGGTCCATTTTAAAACAGTCCGAGGACCATAAATCCTTTTCAGTAGTGCAAGTTTGGATATGGCCGTTGACAGCGGGGCTATGTCATATTGTGTTAATCTGCTATGGATAACGATGGTTATGTACCTAAGGTTCGTGGATGGGTGACCATCTATTACATAGCAAGACCCCTCCATGCCTCGGAAAGCACGTTAAGCCGTTGGTCTCGGCTGTCTTTCGTAGATCTTTCACAGTCCTTACGAGTAGTCAGAAGCCCAAAAGCCTGACAACCAGCCTTGCCAAAGGGTATCGTGTTACCCAGAAGCTGGGTTGTGGATGTCAGATAGGCAGTTCCATGCAAAATACTGGTATGCAGCTGCAAAAGCCTAGGCAGATTCATTGAGTCAATTTGCTTAACCATTTCCCTGACTTTATATTGACATTGGTACATTTTGAATAAAAAAAATACAAGAAAAAGAAAATTAAACATAATATAGAAAAAATACCCACTTGTGACTTATCGAGGTGGTTATAATTATGACTATTGTTGAACTTCCTAAGGACTCCTTTGCAATATTGAGTAGGTAAGTTCCAAGAAAAAGGTATTGTTAAAACTTTTAAATTGGACCCCTCGTATATTGTTGCCGTTCTTATTTACTCAGCGTAAGTTACTGAAAATAGTTACGTCACATTCTTCTCATTCGTTTTCTTTTACTCAAATTGGTTCTTTTGATAAGTTTTAAGGGTACTTTTGACAAGAGGATTTTCTCAGGGTGGGCCGCAAAGTACTTGGAAAAACGTTAAAATAAAAAGCGAAGAACAAGCAACGCCTACAAAGGTTTCTGAATGTAGGTTTTATAATTGTACCAAATATTAATTTATGTTTGTGCAAATGTTAATTTTTCTAGGAACTCTTTCCTGTTTAATGTTCGCAGTTTAGCTTTTGTTTTATGACTTGAAAGGAACAACTGGTTTCTTTTGTATATTGAAGCTACTTTGTTCAGTTTCTTTTCAAAAACAACAACAATACCTGAAAACCAGTCTGCTTTGAGAAAAAAAAAGTGTGTGTGTGTCAGCTCCGACGCACGACTGCAGTTTACTCCGTGAAAGTTGCGCAAGGTACGTTACGCAGAAAAATGTAACGATTTTGATTTAACGCTTGTATTAATTTTACTCCTCATAAAATTTGCATTATAAGAAAATCGATTATTAAGGAGTAAACTCCAAAAAGCGATGTCTACTGGAAATTGTCTGCGTATACCTACATCATCATCTGCCTAGCCTTTTCCCAACTATGTTGGGGTCGGCTTCCAGTCTAACGGGATGCAGCTAAATACCAGTATTTTACATGGAACGACTGCCAATCTGACCTCCACAACCCAGTAACTGGGTAATACGATACCCCTTGGTAAGACTGGTTGTCTGACTTTCTGGCTTCTAACAAACCGTAACGAGTGACAAAGATCCGCGAATAACAGCCGGAACCAACGGCCTCACGTGCTTTCTGAGGCACGGAAGGGTCTTGGTATGTAAAGATGGTCACCCATCCACAGACCAACCGCGGCAAACGTAGCTTAACCTAATCGATCGACCCGTGCGGCTGTTATTACTTAGCCACGAGCTCCGCTGCGTCTGTGTATACCTACATTTACACAGTCAGGCCTATTAGACCAGTTCTTAGGCTAAAAGCCGACCTTAACTAAAGGCTCCTGTAAACAGGCGCCACACGCGACGCGACACAAAGGCACCGCATGTCGCGCGACCAACGGTGCCTTTGCGTCGCGTCGCGTGTGGCACCTGTTTGCAGGAGCCTTTACTTGAGAAGCTCAAACTAAAGTTTTCGTTTTTATTAGGAAATAAGCACTTAAGTGAAGTTTCATTACTGTGTCTACTTATTTTCTAGTACTTATACGAGATATGCGAGAACTGTCACTGTGGATGCAGGTAAGAATTAGTCAGAAAAGTAACGGGTGGGGCTGATTGCTCAGGATGTCACACTTCCAACGAACCCTCAAAATGTCATAAAAATCCTTAATGTATTTATTTATTTAACTGTTTATGTACACAGATATAAACAGACAAGAAGAAAAGAACACAAAAATACGTACAAAAGTGATGCTTTGTTCTAAAGAAACTTCTTCCAGCATACCTGCGGTAGGTGAGTAGACAAAGAGATGTAGACAGTGTGTGTAAGAGTAGAAGAGAAACCATAATACAACAAATCAAAAAACTATTCAGCAATTTAAATATAAACATACAATATGAGAATATACATATATGTACATACATACTTCTAAAATAAATATTTCTAAAAATATATTCTTATGGACCGGGAGTGGTATATAAATTAAAAAAACAACTGTCAAGTCGGCCTAACTTATATTTAAATAACGAACTAAATAATTAACACAAATAATCACGCACTATTTAATAGGAAACAATCCACTTCAACAAAACACAATAATAAAGGCAATATTTGCACATAAAAAGGAAATGACCACCAAACAAAGACTTAGCTGTGATCCAAGACAAAATCGAACAACCTCTCTGCGCGAGCGCTGTCCGGAAAAAAGGGGCGCGGCTCGGTTGACAACTGCTTTTATAGGAATTGGAGTGACGTCTCAGATGAGAGCTGCACAGAAATCCATTCTTAACGTAATAATAATAGTATATAATACTCGTACTACTTACTTATCACTCATTAGTAAAAAATACTCCGACACAAGATTTAAAACATCAACGAGCATGA
The DNA here is from genome assembly GCA_947568875.1 of Fissipunctia ypsillon. NCBI lineage: Eukaryota > Metazoa > Arthropoda > Insecta > Lepidoptera > Noctuidae > Fissipunctia > Fissipunctia ypsillon. The sequence continues at coordinate 5,811,833 of OX387655.1, forward strand.
CATATTGCCGTCGCAATATTAATTAATTCCGAACGAGACGACTCCATTAATTATACTACGGACCAGTAAAATCTGTAATGAAATATTGTCTGTATACTGTACAGGGTGAGAACAATTTTGTTGAGATTAATTTGAATTTATACCCGTATTAAGATTACTATTAATCCTGCATAATCTAAGTTTAAAGATTAAAAGGAACGGTTTTAATTTGGGACGGTAAACGTTCGTTATTAGTGTCTATAGGTTAATTATCTTCTTTAAAAGGGTAAAGGGGTTGTTTAATAGGGTCAGTGAATGAGGAAGATAGATTTTACAGACAGGTTTACGACATTTTCATCATAATTCTTCTGCCCTTATCCCAACATGTTCTTTCGTACTTCTCTATTAGTCGTCATATCAGCACTATAGAAACGGGTTTTGTTGACGAAAGAATAGACAAAATGATAGATTGTAGTACAGAGTACAGTAATAAAGTAGGATTGTAGAAAGATATCTAACATCTAAGCAAGGCAATGTGTCATTTTGTCTATATCATCTTTCACACAGTCCATCCATCGTTTATTTGGTCTTCTCCTATTCTAATAGCCATCCACATTCATACTCAATACAAGGTTTTCGACTCTTTGTTTGATTAACCGCGATAGCCCCACCGGCGCCCGTTCGGCGCCGGTGACTCGCGCGTTTCACGCGCAGATAAAATTACTATAATTCAGTCTTATATCGGCTGTGGGTAGTTTTACTCTATGGTATGGAAGATATTCTCGTCAATAAATAATTCTAAACCAAAAATAATGGTATGGCAATTTTTGTGAGCGCAGTCACAAACGTACCGTGCCATCGGAATTCTCCCGGGGCTTGAGCGTCGTTGACGTCATCGCGTATTAGGCTTAGCCGGTTAAAAGTGAGATAGTTTAGAAAGTACGTACAATAGAGATAGAAAACTTCAAAGGTTTGTCTGCCTCGTTGCTTAGCATTAGCCCTGACTGCTTCATAGGTCTAGTGGTCGCAAGCGCTACTGCTAATCATAAGCTCCTGAGTTGATTCCCAATTCGGGCAGTGTCATTGGGTTTGTCCATCCGCAATTTTTCAGTAGCAGCCCGGAGTCTGGATTTGTGCCCAGTTGATGGCAGCGGGCTCGCCGCTTATTACATGGGACTTAAACATAACTGGCGTTCTGTGGATGTACTATAGGTATACCTCTGCCTAACCTTTTGGGGATTACAGGCGTGATGTTATGTACTCAAAGGTTTTTGCTCATTTCTAGCTTTTTCAGGGCGGTGCACGATCATCTGTAAAGTTATTTTTAATTTATTATAACAATAATAAACCAGCTCATGTTTATAACTGTAGACTGTAGCTCAGACTATTTCATGTTCAGATCGTGACCACTGACTTTAGAATTTAATATAAAATATTAAAAATATTTATTAATTATTGTTGTGATGTTGCAATACACTGCTTTGACCGGTCAACTACAACATCAACACGCAAACGGAGCCACGAGAAAAAAACGAGTAGATTGTAAATACTTCAAGCAGGAAAAAGAAATTGATATTCATAGCTTTAAAAAAATATAAGTAAGTTCATACGGGCCATGACAAAAAAATACATAATATCATCGCTGTCAGAATAGAACAGCACCCTAATTGCGTAACACACTATCAATCACAAACTGAACGATTTTGAAGCATACTGCTAATCCATTGCTTCATATGTTAGAAAAATGTATCTGCTAAACAATGTAAATAACGCAATGAATGTTGTTGAACTGTCAAAATGAAACCGATTCCTACTGTGTGTTACATAATTAGGGTGCAGATTTCAGCCGATTTATTCTGTTAGAATCTCACCATGAAAACTTCACGAGAATAGACGGGCAGGAAGGAATGTTCAAAAATACGATACCTATAAATACAATAATGTACAGATGACAAGATAAACACATGTTTGCAAACATATACATATTCATTGTTTATGTTTGTGTCCCCAAACATACAAGGTGTAACAGGAGGATTGTCATTCCTTTAAATCACGTTAAGAGAATCGTGTTCCTTACCCGTATACAAAAAATCAATCAAATCCAATGAATACTTTAGCCACAGGAAATTATTTTTCATTTTCTTATTTTTCAACATGATGTAGATCTGAGTCCGTAATAATAGGTAAACGTTGCCGGCGCCGCGCCCCGCACCCCGCACCGCACCGTTGATCAGTGACTTTTCGTAGATAAAGCGTGTTTACTTTTTATGCAGTTGATTCTGCTATTTATTTTGTTTGAAAACTGCAATTTTTAAATTTTCCATTAACTACTAATCTTCGTGTTTTAAAATGTTTCGATGGATTAGTACTGTGCTCGTTTTCATTTAATGTCATACATCCAGATACACGTTGTATGTTAAAATGAACTAAACACACACATTCTAAAACAGACATTTTCATAATGAGAACTGCACACTCAAAGGTTTACGTCACGAATAATCTTATCGTGACGTCATCCAGACCCTGCTACGATGTGCCCAAAAATCTGACCAAGCGTAAACCAGACCCGCTCACTTTGGGTTCTGTGGCGGAAATAAAACACAATAGTAAAAAAATGCATTATTGGGCGAGATTCCCTCTATGAGTAAAGTGACTTTATTATTTGCATTAATGAATGAATCCCCTCTAGCCACACAGTAAGTATCATAGTTCTGTGAAAACTTTGGCTATCTATAGGTAACTAAAAAAAGATAAATTCTACTCTTTTGACAGACAGACGGTGGTGGACGGTTAAGGTACGGAACCCTAATAAAAACGAGTTCATTTAACACAGCGCCATTTTTTTGGGTCTTTCTGCATAAACTCGTGTTTTTGGCACCGGCAGACTTTGAAGCTCACGGATAAAAAAGGGCAAAAATGAACAAAAATTATCAGAACGCTCTGAAACGGATTCGCGCTCGGAAACTATTGTTGACACTTATTTTGATTTCGACGTCTATATTTTGTACGTTTGTTCAAAAAATATTATTTCGTGTATTTTCCACTTAACGAACGAACGTAGGAATTGGTTTTAATTGGTTTGTTGTATCACAACATCTTATCTTTATTATTGTTGAACTTGAGTTTACTGCCACATGGAGAAAAAAATATTCTACTAAATTACTAGTACGAGTTGTAAATAATAATGTAGTAAAAGGAAACAATCTATGGTCATATCTATCAGAATACAATAATAGAATTATTATTACGGTTACCTATACAAGATTTAACATAAATAACGCACAACCTCTTAAGGGGTCATTGTACTCATCATTATGAACAACTTTTACTATGGGACCAGACCTGACATCGCGAAAAAAAAATCTGCTGTTAAAACATAAATAAATAACATAAATGAGTACAATGATCCCTTAAGAGGTTGTGCGTTATTATGTTACACCTTGTATATAATCGTATTTTAGCGAATACTAAAATAATCTGGTAAGGAAGTTTAGTGTACAAAACGTGCTAAAAGGTATCAATTATTAATCTACACAAATGAATAAAATCGAAGTTTTTGTTTGTAATGTAAAAATAACAAATTTTTACAAATGAATAAGAAAGTATATATGGTACTTATAACAAAAAAGCATTTTTTTTTAATTTTTGTCTGTCTGTCTGTTTGTTCCGGCAACGGCTGGACCGATTTTGACGGGAATTTCATGGGCTGATGTTACGGGGAGTAACTGAAGCCACTTTTATTTTCGAAAAATAATTAGGGTTCCGCCCAAAAAAAAATAAAACCCATCAAATTGTGAACAAAAAGTCGAATTTGAAAAATTCTTTCTGCATTTGGTAGCCCAATTCTCGAGGATAATTATAGGATATTTAACATCACGCTACGGCCCTTAGGAGCCAAGCAAAAAGAAAAAAGTCAGAAAGAACACTAAGCGAAAACAAAGTAATAGCGCGGGCAGAAGATGCAACGCGGCGGGTCGGGGGACGAGGGAGTTTTATTAAAATGTGGCTGTTATTTTAGTATATATTGTGTATCTTACGACTTCCACGCGAACAAAGTCACGGGGCACAGCTAGTTATTTAATAAAGATTTAAATTTAAACTTGGTATTGGACACGACTTTTTTATGGTTAGGTCAACCAGAATAATCGTTTTTTATTACAAGGCATATTTTTGCCTTTAAAAATTAAAAAAAAAAACATTTAGAACAAGAACAATGGTTTCTAGTAATATAATCGCATTATTATCGTATATTTTTTTTTGTGATATTTATTTTGGTAGTATAATGTATGTATTTGTATGTACTCATATTTTATGTTTATATATATATTTGTTTATATTCATATTAGTGTATCGTTTGTGATTTTATGTATTTTGTTTTCTCTTTTACTCTTACACACGTTGTCTACATCTCTTTATCTACTTTCCTATCGCAGGTATGCTGGAAGAGATTTCTTTAGAAATAAGCATCACCTTTGTACGTATTTTTCTGTTCCTTTCTTCTTGTTTGTTTATATGTGTGTACATAAACTGTTAAATAAATAAATAAATAATCTAATAGGTACGAATTACGTTACATTATTTTAGATATAACAGTAAAAATATTGTTCACATAAAAGATTTTTTGTAATGTCAACCGCAGTTATGTGATAATGTGACTTGGCAACACTTGTACACTGTCGCTCGCTCGAGCAACTAAGGTATTACATTCAGCCTGGGCCGCGGGATGTTTGAAAGAGTTACCGTGGCCCCGGCACAGGCAACTGAAGGAACACGGGTGGGTTTTAGTCAGTAAAAGTCTGACACGCCCTCCCGCTCCGCCGAGAGTGGGATAAGACATTTGATGATTTCCCATCCAAAAACAAAAGTCATTACATATGTGCCGCGTTGCTCTAAACTCAATCCTCTAGGTCAGTCGCACGTCAGAGTCGTCGGTACATAGATAGCAGAGTACTTTAGTAGTCTTTGCTTACAAGCTACGACGTGTTTCGACAAGTTGCGGGAGAGCGTGTGTCGTGTTCTTCCAGAGACTTGTGTGCCTTATCGTGACTGTTCTTTTCTTGTATGTTTTGTTCAAGTTATTAAACTACCTATTTGGTTTTATTGTGGCTATACGAATTTTGTGATGACCCATCTTTGCAACAAAGTGGACCAGGGTCCCAATTCTGTAAAATAGCCAACTTGTCAATAATGTGTCGGTAGTGTGTCAGTATTGTCTCAATAGAATAGTCATTGAAATTTGATATTCTACAAGATTTATAGAATACCAACTTACAGAATTACTTACAGACTTACTTACAGAATTGGGCCCCAGGGTGTGAACAATTTACTTGAATCGTGGGGGCTATCTGATTGTAAGGAAAAGTTTGCAGGTACATAAGATTGATTGATCTCAAATACTTACAGTGTAAAACGATCTATACAACTTCTCAATCCGATTTAACTTTTATACTAATATTATAAAGAGGTACCTAATATTTGTAACAGTGTGTATGTGACAGGGGTAATCTCTGGAACTACTGAACCGATTCAAAAAACTATATTGCATTATTATTCTGTTATATAGACACATACATACATAAACTCACGCCCTCTTCCCATGGGGGTAGGCAGAAACTACAGAACGCCACCTGCTACGATCCTTACATACTCCTTTTGCCTCGTTTACATTCATACATCTAGTCATACACGCACGCCGGTTGCGAGTACTACGCACCTGACCTTTCTGAAGAACATCACCAATTAGATCACTGTATGTCTTCCTAGGGCATCCTCTTGCGGCATTTCCACTTACATCTGCCGTGTAAACCCGTGTAAAACCTTATGTTAGTCGACTTTCATTCATCCTCTCAACATGACCAAACCATCTAAGCATACTCTTTTCAATTTTTGTCATTACATCTTCTTTTAAACCGCACGTTCCCTTATCACATCATTCCTCAGTCTATCATTTATAGTCACAGTTGTTGTATAGACCTATACTGTATAATGAAGATTCTAAGTGAAATTGGAACTGAAGAAGATGCTGAACATCTCCAACTTGATCTGGACAGATTCCAAGATTATTGTGTCGCCGACCGCTTGGATTAAATGTCTCGAAATGTTACATATTATGTACGTTCACTCGCAAACCAAAACCTATTTTTACGATTACAAGCTCGCCCACACTTCAATATCCAGAGTTAATATTATTAGAGATATATGCGTCACTTTTGACTCGAAACTTCTCTTTGACAAACACATTGATAATATTATTAAAAAAGCTTCTAAGGCACTAGGTTTCATCTTGAGAATATCAGCTGATTTTAAAAATGTAAATACACTCAAAACTCTTTATTGTGCTTTTGTACGCAGTCATCTCGAATATTGTTCACCAGTATGGAATCCTATTTATGTTACTTACGGTAATCGCATTGAAAGTATTCAAAGGATGTTTTTAAGGTACATTCATTATTGATTTTAAATCTATTTACCTAATTATAACAGTCGCTGCAGGAAGTTTCACATTCTTCCACTATTCGAGCGGGGAAAAATTGCTGACATGGCATTTTTGTTCAATATGGCCAATGGTTCAACCGATTGCTCTGAACTAAAAAATAATAATAAAAATAAAAATCTTTTATTTAAAGACTACATAGGCCCACTTGTGTTAGTGTCTACAATTAGCTTATAAACTATGTTAGTACTTATAATAATATACGTAGAAAACAAAAAAAAAGGTGATAGTATAATAATGACCACAGATAGTTTCATCAAGCCCCATGTAACATACATACACACATACATACATACACATACATACATGAAGCTTGATAAATCTACCCATGGTAGGCCCATCCAGCCTTTCAGCAAAGACCCTCAAGATACTGTTGGTGCTTCCCCCCACTCTGCGTGTCATCGACGCCACCTTCTTTCGCATTATTGCGAAATAATCGTCAGTGTGCGCATCAGCGAACATACCTGACGCACTACAATAGAGTGGAAGCCTCAACAGCACCTTAAAGGTATTATTATATTGTATTCGCAAGGCATTGTTTGCTTTTTGGGTATGATTAGCCCAAAGGCTGCTGGTGTAAAATGTTTGGCAGTAAGCCTTGAATAAAGTAATTTTTACTGGTACTGAGTAACCAGCAAACCTTCGAGCCACCATATTTCCCCTCACAGCCAATGCCCTGCGCTCCCTTTCCATATCTGTGTCGTCTTTCAGTTCTTCGGTCACAATATGGCCTAGATATTTAAACTGAGTTACTCTCTGTAACAGTGATCCGCACAGCGTTACCGGAGGGACACATGATGGACTTTTATTTTTACCCCTAAACACCAGCAGCTCACTTTTCTTAGGGTTGTACTTTAGCCCATATTGCTCGGCATACCCCTCACACATAGAAAGCAACTTTCTCATTCCACAGATAGATGGGCTCAACAACACCATGTCATCTGCGTAGCTCAAGTTGTTCAAACTAACTCCATCTATGTGGCATCCGACATGTGTGTTGCTGAGCTCAACCAGTAATTTATTAACATAAATGTTAAAAAGTCTTGGGGAGGTAAGACCTCCCTGTCTAACACCACATTCTTGTTTGTAGGGGTCAGACATCACATTTGACCATTTTACAAAGTTTCTCTGCTTATCATACCACATAGATAACGTGGACACCAACGAAGCAGGAACACCCGCCTCTCGAAGCTTTACCCACATGGCATTATAGGAAACCAGGTCGAATGCTTTTGACAGGTCCAGGAAACATGCATAAACTGGTGTTTTTCTATCTGTATAATACTGCTTGAAAAAATTGGGCTAATTGTTTCATCCTTTACCTTTAGGAATCATCGACCTCTGTATGTACCCTCTGTACGGTGAAACCCTTATAAGATAAGAGCTAGCAGGGCGTACAACTCAATGTGTCAGAGTGTTGATGATCTTGATTTATTCACCACCAGTGTCACTAAACTAAAAAAAACACTATGTAACCACTTCTTCGAAGATCACTGTCACTTCTCTTGTTCTATTATTATTCGCTCCGAGTTCTCTTACTTCTTACTTTCTCTTACCTGTCTACTGTCTATTGTTCTATCCTAATTTTGTCAGTGAAAACTTGTAATTGGCCTTCTTTCACTAATGTTAACCTATCTGTAACCTAGCTGTAAGTTTTCCTAAGATAATAAAATAAAATAAAAATAAATTAATAACAATAAGTTATTATTTTTCGTCGCTCAAAGATTTACTCAAGGAATCCTTAGAGGGAAGGGCCCTTACTCAGACTGGATTATTGTCAAACACGGGGCGAAGAAAGACTTGCAACTTATTTATTAAAGAATTGTTAGGACAAGATCCAGACAGAAGAATTCCAAGTTCTACACTTCTGGAATATGCCCAAGAAATCTGAACAATATTTACGAAGCAAAATATTTCAACATACTTTGTACCACACCTAAACAATTAAAAACTGAAGCTAGAACGAAGCGCAAAAAAAACCTACTGTCCATAATTTAATATAATGTAATAATATAATGTAATTTTTTATAATGTTTAACCCTTAGGTCACCAGTGTAAAAATAAAACATAATTAAGTATTTGACCGTGAGGAAACCGACATGTCCTAGAATAAAAAATTCGAAGATATATGACATCCGCCCACTGGGTCCGTGTCGTGGATTATGGCCCACTCCTCTTCACAGAGAGGAGGCTTAGGCCTATAACGTTACGTAATTCAAATAAACATAATCAGCCTGCGATACGTTCCCAACTTTATAGGCTGATTGTGTTTATTTGAATTGTAGCAGGTTTTCAATGTTATTTCGTCTTTAGCCTCTTCAGACTTTCCGTAAGCAGATCGCCACAGCTGCCACTCTATACAAATGGTTTTGAAGTAAACCAACGTTCAAAAACATTGCATGGGACGATGGCTCGGGCTATACGCTGCCGGAAAGCCTGAAGCAGCTAATAACGAGTGTAACGTCAGCAACCCATTATATACAGGTCATAACATTTTCTGGTTAAAAAAACCAAAAAATATAGTTGATATTATAACAGGTTTGTGTACCTAAAATTAAATAATACTTTTTTTGTAGGTGCAACTGTTCTGGTAGACAGTACACACAATAACGTTCAGTAGTTGATATAATATTCTAGGAGTCCTTACAAAACTTTCTGTTTGTGGTGATCTTAACCCTTTTAGATAATAATAAATGGCTGGTAAATCAAAACAACAGAACAATTCGTTCGGTTTATATTAAAACTTGCTGTGTTTTCTTAAATAAAGTGCGACAGTTAGCTCAACCGGTGTATTTTTATACGTACACTGTACACATTTGCTAATAACGTGTACTAAAAAAGAATAAAAAATGAAAAACCCGACTGCGTAAAAAGTGAACTTTAAAAAAGATGGAAATAAAATGATCTATTTTGTCTCCAAACAATCTCATGCAGTCGAAGGCAATAGGTATGCCTTTATTGTTAAATAAAAAAAATGATTGATGATGATTTTTGGTTTATCAAAATCAATACGCCGTCGGGTAATTAGGTTGAACACACCAAAGTCTTAGCGTTATCAGAAACTAGATAATATAAAGGGTGTAAGGGACAGCCCTCCGCAGACTGATGGGGTGAATTCAGTATACCTTACTAAGATGACCGGTACATGAAATTGTTGCAGGAATGTTATGGGAATCCAATCAATCTGATTTGTTTTATTACCTCACACTATCGTTACCGTGGCAAAACGCGCTTAGCGAACGGCAGCGCAGCGAGCCTTCGGCCGCCGAGTATTTCAACATCCATTGCTGATTTTTTTATTTTAGCTGTTTTATTTACATAAATGGAGTACTGAGTACAGATAATGTAATTTTACATTCAAATAAAGGAATAGTAACTGAAAATACGATAAAAAAATGAAAATTTTCCTGATAATATTTTCGGTGAAATATGATTCAGAATAAGGAGCTGAATGCACCCTATTAGTTTGCGGAGAGCTGTCCCTTACACCCTGTACATTTACTAACGTTTACAAAAAGAATATGTTTAGATGTGTGTATATATTCAACATAATGTAAATTGTTTATGAATAAATGAAATGAAATAGTTGTAATGCATACCAATATACATTCTAGTGAACTTCACAATATTCTGGTAAAGGTAACAAGACTTTTTTCTCTGTGCACGTTGGTCTAGAGTTCACAAGCGCCATTCCCGGTTCAGGCAAAGTGTAATTGGGTTTTCCATCTGGAATTTCTCAGTAGCGGTCTGGACTTGTGCCCGGTTGATGGCAATGGGCTCCTCCCTATTGCATGGGACTTAAACTTAACTGGCAAAATGTGGGTGTACTATATTAGGTCCGTACGCCTCTGCTTAACCCTTCGGGGAAAACAGGTTTGATGTTATGCAATCATACTTTATGGATGCATAAAAAGAGCTGCCACATAGAACGATACGTCAGGCTCACACCGGGCCCATACCATAATAATACCTATTACGTAAATTGATGGCAGTATCCACTTGATATTCCTTGTTGCCTAGTAAACGCTAATTGCTTTGGCAAGAAAGTATACAGTAGTAGTTTTACATAAACCAGGAACTATAATAACATCCGTGGAGTTTCTTGCCAATTCTTCTCCATAGGCAACGACCAATTGGTACCGAGCATCTAGCTCAGGGGTTCGCAAACTTATTTTATCTACTGCCCACTTTGAGAATAAATTATTTTTTAGCGCCCCCATTTTTTTAAATACTTTAAAACCTCTACCTAGATGAAATTACAAATCGCCTGCTAAGCCTCTACACAATGCCCCCATTTTTTTCTGGGTCTCTTACTGCCCCCCTTTAGGCCTGCAGCGCCTACAAGGGGGCGTTATCATCCACTTTGGGAAAGGCTGATCTAGCTTCTGACGTTTCATAAGTGCCCATGTAGGCTTATGTGAAATAAAATATTTTGAATTTGAAATTTGACTTAAATACTTGACTATTAATTACTTAGGGCGACTTGCAACTTTTAATTATTTTCGATTTAAACTCGTCTTAAGCTTAATGACTTGCATGTCTTCGACTTAGCTTAAATCTCGATTTAAATAAACGTCAAAGTTAAATCGGCATCTAGGTCGGTTTAGAGTTGTTAAATCTCGATTTTAGAGACATTTTGACATTTGAAATTTATCGAGAATTTTTCCACAGGACGTAATAAATGCAGTATTTCTACTGTTAAATTAGGTGCCCTAGATATCTTTATTGTAATTTATGTTATGTAGGTATTATCAGAAAACATCAACTGAGTGAAGCTAGTCGAACTATCAAAGTCAACTGACAGATCCTACAATCGGTCATCGTTCAGCGTTCGAAACAATCGTCAGATCTCTTTTGCTCGAGACAGCTTCGCGGAAGGACGCGTCAGTGCCGTATCGTAAATATTACTTATTACTTTATTGTTAAGCCAGAAATCAATAACAGTCGTACTGTAGTTTTAGTTCAATCATTAAATTTATTATTTTTTAAGAAAAATTGTTTAATTTGCTTTCAGTATATTATGACGGATGCTAAAGAAAACTAGAAAATAACACGAAAACACAACTACAACACAACCAACACTGACCTTATTCCATTGACTATTTGACATTGACATTTGACAAATCAAATTCTTCGAATGACTTATTTTATCTTTTCGTACTAACCTCACAAGATCCACATTAAGCCCAACAATATCGTCGTAAACTTTTGAATATATAATTTTTTTTTTTTTTTTTTTACAACAATGCACACTTGATTTCCATTTCACTCTAGACATTGGCAGAATGGTCGACATCGGCTTTGCTTGCCATAAGAAGAAATAGAATAGAATAGACTTCATTTACGACGTACGGCATTTCATACAAAATTTCAAGTCCTTGTTTTTCGAAATGAATGAACCGATTTTAATGAAACTTCTATGCATTAAGCAGGATACATAGGTCTAAAAAGTTAGTTAAGAACCTTTTCGAAATGTCTTATTAAAAAAAATAACAGGTTTTTACAGATAGACAAAAATTTTAAAAATAGTTTTTTTTTGTTATAAGTATACGTTCATTTAGTAAAAAAACTGTTATTTTGACATTATAAAAATTTAAAAGACATTACAAAAAAGACACTCCAATTTTATTTATTTGTACAGATATCAACTGTGTTATAACCTTTATGGCATACAAACTCCAATAATAACAATATCCAGTTGTTATAAATTTAATTTTGACAGTGGGGTTGTATAATACTTTGCGGACCCTTGTCGACATTCGGGGATATAAGGCCGAATAGAATAAGCGAAAGCGACAAGAGCATTCCTATGCTAAATTTCGAGAGATTTTTGGATTTGATATTTATTTTACCTTGAGTCCATAAGCGCAAAGCAAATATCTGTCTGTTTGTTCCGGCTAATCTCCGAAATGGCTGGACCGATTTTGACGTGACTTTCACTGGCAGATAGCTGATGTTACAAGGAGTAACTTAAGCTACTTTCATTTTAGAAAAATAATTAGGAAAAAATTCTTCTTGCATTTGGTAGCCCAATTCTCGAGGATGGTTATAGGCTATTTAACATCACGCTTCGACTCTTAGGAGCCGAGCAAAAGGAATAAATTCAGTAACAACGCTAAGCGAAAACGAAGTAATAGCGCTAGCGGGCGCTGCATCGCGGCGTATCGGGGACGAAGGAGTTTTATTATTGTAAAATGTGGCTGTTATTTTAGTATATTTGGTATCTTACGACTTCCACGCGAACGAAGTCGCGGGGCACAGCTAATAACTAATATAATAAGTTGTTCCAATTCTGTGTTCCGATTGTTTTGAAAACCAGAATTAGTTCTACATTAATTTGTGAAGTTCACGTTAAAATTATTCGTAAATCCATTCGGATTTTGACACTTGCGAACTAAATAATTATACAAAATTGTTTAGTCTTTGTAGTCGAATGTATTATTATATATTAAAGAAATTATCTCGTCTGAGTGTTAAATTGCATTTTTTAAAGCATGTTTGATGGTGCTGAGTTCAATTAAGGATTTTTGAAAACCAATTTGTCAAGCTTGTAGTAAGTGTCACTATTGACTGGCGAGGTAATTGCGTAACACTCTAAGGCCCTTTATACACGGCACGGTTTCCGGTATGGCGTAAAAACCGCGCCGTATGTAGAAAAAAAGTGTGAGCTTGAACACGATACGGCAAATAACCGGACTTGACAACGGTTAGGTACAGCTCAGTTGTGTTTTTTCTGTGCAAAAAGATCATCGCTTATTACGTGTTAGCAAACTCAAAAAAGGAAAAGAAGGTTTTGGATAGGTACATCCGATCATCTTATCAATTCTTATCCCATGTTACAGGGCTTTCATGAATCTATGTAATTAATAATTCTTGATTTATTTCCATTTTAAAACAAAATCAGCGTAGGTACGCCGTCACGAAACGTGAAAACATTCGGTGCTGTCGACAAACTCTTCTAGACCGCCATACAACACTGATGTGAATCACGCCGTGGACAGACACGGCGCATACCAGCGACGGCGCCGTGCCATGGTACCGCTGTGTCATCCACAAGCTTCCATAGCGATCTATTCAACACTGATGACCGTGCCTACACACGGCGAATACACCGTAGTTTTTCACGTCAAGAAAAACGTTTGTGTACAAAGGGCCTTACAATGGCAATTCTTTTAATTTTGACAGTTCAACAATATTCATTGCGTTATTTACGTTGTTTAGTAGACGAGCTTTTCAAACAAATGCTTCAATGGATTTAAAATTTCCTTAAAAATTTTCAAATTCTGACCGAAAGTAGGTTCCACAATTAGGGTGCTGCCCATGTTATTTTGGTTTACATCGCAGCCTATAGTGATTATCTCCAAATTTTCAAATAAAACCTTGTTAAAACCTACATAAAGTTATCTCGCCATTTCATAACCTAGTCCAAAATCTAGCTGGCAACTAAAAATACCTCAGACATTTTGTAGTTAAGGTGATTTAATGTGTAACTTAAGAGCAAAGTATCTAACAGTTTGATCACATTACATACTTTGGAACAAGTTTAATTGAGCCTCTGCTAGAAGAAATTTAATTATATCTAACTAAAACATCAAAGGTCTCTCGAATCTATTTCATAAAAAATTTGTTAACGAGATTATACGGTGTTGCGAGTGTGTATTTTAAAAATTGAAGAATGGAGAACAAGGTCCTTTCTCATCTCCTGTTTGATTATCTTTTATTGCAATAAGTTTTAAGTTAGTGTGAGGAGAAATTAAATCGTTCATATTTTTAGGCTTCCGTACCGCAAAAGGAAAAAACGGAACCCTTATAGGATCACTTTGTTGTCCGTCTGTCTGTCTGTATGTCATTCTATCAAGACCCTTTTTGACAGGAACGCGTGGAGGTATTAAGTTGAAATTAATGTTAAAAACGGAGGTCTATGGTCCCTTTGATCTCTAAAAATATCGAGCTCCTAAATCAACGCAATCAAAAAATGCGGCCATGTAAGCGATATATTGTGATTCTCGCAAATAAATCAAAACCTATAAGGTACTCCCGATGACCTAGAATCATGAAATTTGGCAAGAAGAAAAGTCTTACAGCACAAGTAAAGGAAAAAGTCCGAAAATCGTTAATTTGTAGTTTTATCGCGTCTTTCCATTCTGTACAAGGTCAGAACGCAAGGATGTGAAACTAATCGCATATTGATTGGAAATCACGTTTTTACTAAGGTCTTCAAATCTATAATAAAGTAAGTAGTACGCAAATACTCGCGTATACTTCGTAGTGACCTAATTAAATTAACTACCGTATTCCATAATATACAGTGCCAGTACTGCCAGTACGCATACTGACTAATGTATATAAATAAAAGGAGAAACTGACTGACTGACGACTGACATACCAACGCACAGCCGAAACTACTGGGACTAGGAACGTGAAATTTTGCATACGGCTTCCTTTTATAACGTAGAGGAGCACTAGGTGCTTCGGGAGGTACCTGTTCCGGATAAGGCGGGAGGAAACGCCCGGGTGTCACCACTGTGTGGATCACCCGGAGGACACGGTGGAGCATACGGTGGAGGTCTGCCCGGCTTGGGCGGAGCACCGCCGTGTCCTCGCGGTAGCGATCGGCGGCGGCGATCTCTCGCGTCCGGCCCTGGTCCAGGCCATGGTACGGAGCGAGAGTGCATGGGAAGCCATTACCTCCTTCTGCGAAGCAGTAATGCTCGTGAAGGAGGAGGCGGGACGCGTGAGGGAGAGGCAAGCTTTGCACCCTCACGCCCCTAGTCGCCGCAGGAGACGCCCTGGGCGTCGGGAATTGGCAGCCGATTCCCGGCCACCGTAGGCGCGGGCTTGCGGACGGCGAGCAATGAGTAGCTCGCCGTCCGGTAAGGACCAAGCCCGAGTCAACGGCGCGTCGTGTTCCACGCGCGCCTCAAAGAGATGTCAGCACTATTGACGGGGTCCGCTAGGGCCGATGCCAGCTAGGGTTGCGGGATGTTCGAAAGAGTCACCGTGGCCCCGGCACAGGCAACTGAAGGAACACGGGTGGGTTTTAGTCAGTAAAAGTCTGACACGCCCTCCCGCTCCGCCCAGAGCGGGAGAAGTCATTTGATGATTTCCCATCCACAAAAAAAAAAGAAAAAAAAAAGAAGAGCACTAAGAAGGGGTTTTTGGAAATTCGACTTTTAAGGGGGTGAAAAGGGGGGATTTCTTTTGTATGAAAAATCTTATTCCTTGAGTTAATAAACTTGAAACTTGACACGAATACTTATCTAAGTAAATTATGAACTTCGTATTTTTTTGTTTTTCTAAACTACCCCCTAAAGGGGGATTGGGGGGTGTCAAGGTTTGTATGAAAAACAACGATCTGTCGCCGTGTGGTTGTTATAGTAATTTGTTGGCGATGGCGTCCAAACCTGATAGAACTATGCTTTCTTGCAAAGTTTTTATTTGAAAGTGTATACTCCTGCGGTGGTTGCATATAAATTTGGTCAAATTCTGATGAGTGGTTTTTTAGCTTCAAAAAATAATATGTATTTTTTTTTCATTTAGTGTTGTGTTGGTTATGTTATAATAACTTCCTGTCACTTTTATGATTGTTGACGTCAATGTGATGATTGTTGAAGATGTCGGAAAAAATCATGTCGACTGGAAGCTTTCTGGCGTGCGCCGCGTAAACCAGTAGAGTATTACGGAACAAGGGTACTTTTACTTTTAATCCCAGCAGTATTGCTGGGATTAAAAGTACCCTTTGTCGGAAAATATCCCACGGGAACGTACGTTTCCTTGGGATATTTTCTGCGTGGGACATCCACGTGGGCAAAGCCGCGGGCAAAAGCTAGTCATGTATATGTCGCAACCGAATTGTATAATACGGCGTAATACATAACATCTAACCGAAATACATACATGTGTTTCTTGCTATTGCGGCTGATTGACGTTCAGCTGGAGATATGGCACTCTGACCTGGTTAGTTTTTCAGGACTGATTTTTATATTAAACTATATCTTTTAAACTCTTGTCAGGCTTAAGTGATCTAGTATAGTTTGGAACCAGGAAGCGCGCATCCACGTTACAAACTATACACGAGCAGTATGCAAATTTCGTGTATATGTCGTGGCCAGATCTTATTTCATTTCATGAAATGGTTGCGTTTCATGCTATGGCCAGCTAAAATTGACCATATCGTTTAAACGTCAACGTTTAATTATATGTCAGTCGACGTTTGGCCATATCATTAATGTAGGTTAACTGTCGTGATCCGATCGTAAAAATAGCCATATCGTGATCTGCCTGGCCATTTCACCAGGTAACCACTGGCATACCGCAGAGTAGTTGCATTTCACGTTGCTAGTGGCATCCCGACCAAATAGGTTAGGTTAGGTTAGAACTGTGTACAACCGCGTGCGAGCCGAGCGAGTGAAGCGAGCGGTGCCGAGGCAGCGGCCGGCGAGCGCTACATCCAAGTTGGTCACTGTTACTAATTACTATTTTTAGGACCGATGCACAACTAAACCAAATCGACATCAACGCCTCTACCGTTTCTACCTCAACGTCACTACCTAACTATTTTACGATATGATCACTAATGTTTGGCCACATCATGAAGTAGTCGTGCGTTTAACTGTTCATATCATCAAATGCTGTCAATGATTCGGCCAGACCACATCATGAAGTGACCAGCGGTCGATGTTCTATTTCATGAAATAGAACATTTCTTTCCTTCATTCAGATGTAATCACAGATTTATAAATAGTATTACAATGTACAAGTGAGCAGTTTCCTATGGCCGCCTTTTGGCCTTGTATAAATTGGAAAGACGCAATTTAATCCCATATTCTTTTTTTGCTATTACAAACTAAAATTTGCAGTTGGAGAATTGGCCGTGATGTATGTATATCGATGTATGGAAGAAATTTTTTTCAACTGAAATGTTAAGTTTGTTTTTGGGATAAATTCGTCCCAACCTCCGTGGTCCCAACTAAGGTACTCTTCATTGTGCGTGGTCCGACACGCGCTTGGCCGGTTTTTTTATCCTAAGATAATTTTTACAAGTGTTCTACAAACATCTAAGTCAAAATGGGTTACACAACCAATTTGATTATTAATCACTGAATTTGTGAATAAAGACTCACAATAATCAAAAGACTGGTGTTAAAATTAGCCTCAAAACCAAGCAAAGCGCTAGACTAAGTAGATATCTCCGATTTATTCTTTATTCAAAGAAGATATTTCCATTGTGATAAGTAAGCCTGGTTCGAAATGAAGGAATAAATCATTTTTCCACATCTTTTGAATCTCACTAACATGATAGTGACGGAAAGACGTCCTCTGCTATATGCTTCATATCCATTCTATTTTCAGTTCCTTTGTTAATAAAAATCCATCCATATTTTGTTACGAACGAAAAAATAGGTTATTCTAGGATATCTTTGTACCAGAAATATTTTAACACTGTACGAATAAACTTATTGAAAATTTCTGCATGCGGCACGCTGAAGGATTTTAATTGAATATTGCATACTGCTACAAACAATGGATTGGTTTGTTACACGGAGCATAACAATCAGGTTTGTTACCAATCTACCATTATTAAACAGTACCTACAGAAAATTAACAACTAGTAACTCTGTTTTGCTTCGTAGTATTTATAATGTTTGTTTAAGCAATGGTTACAACACTTGTAAGGATTAAATCACACAAGCCATTATGGAACTCTAAATGCTTTCCGCCGTGCCGTTCGGCACTATCTGTCCTAATCCCGCGCGATTTCTCGACAATAATCTTACCAATGCGTTCATTAGCTCAACGCCTACTCTAGAAAATGGCTTTTGTAAAAAGACTCCAAATTTATTTGCCAGTCTATCACCTGCCAGCACCTTCAAATGTTCTTCTTTCAAGTCTGCAATACTTTGGACGTAAAATATATTTTTCTTTCATCTTAACGTCAGTAAGGATACACATGAATGGTTTTCGAATATTCTGCTGGATGTAAAATTTTATTTTGCACTCTCTCAAATTCGATTGTTGTATGAACGCACCTGTACCCCTATTTTATACGACAACACTATTCATTGACATGCTTCTTCAATTTATTATTATGGAAAATTTGTTTGATATATCACAATGCCGGATTTCAGCTTTTGAAATCTACAGGCATTGCTTTTTTGGGTGGTATCGTGTTACCCAGTAACTGGGTTGTGGAGGTTAGATAGGCACTTGTTCCATGTAAAATATTAGCAAGTATTTATTTATTTATTTTATTCTACTCGGGAAACTTACAGCTAACTTATACAGTGTTCTTAAGCAATACGAAATTGGCTGCATCCGGTTAGACCGGAACCCGACCCCAACATAGTTGGAAAAATGTTAGGCAGAAGATGTTGATAATGATTGCTTTTTTGGTCGACTTCAAAGTATCAATACCTAAATGTCTCCTTGATGGACTTCGCCAGGTAAACTGTGTGCATCTAAACACTTTTAGCAAAGTATGGTGTGGTATTATTTACCTAACGCCTTGTTTCATCATATTTTTCAATATTCAGCATAAAGACTTTTGATTGGCTAGAAGATCTTGATTCGCCAACAACAAGTAAACTTATCAGCCAGTCTTTTCCCCAACCTTCATGCAACTCACATTCAAGACACCTCATAGTGAATATAAAATTTTATTCCGTGTCCCAGATACGTCTAACCAAATTCGATACCTGTTCACACCTGCACCCGTATAACAGATAACATACAAGGAACTATTGAGATGCTCCAAAGATATAGGGTTACCCGTTTTAGTTCCAAATATATATAGGGTTACCCGTTTAACTTTCTGAAAGAGGGTAGCCGGTATCTCCTCAAGTCGTTACAAGGGTGCTGCTACAAAAGGAGCGAAGCTGTGTAAAAATCAATCAATGACACTTAACTCCACACCCCTTTTAGAAGGATAGGCAGAGTACTGTGATGATGCGATTTAGAAGGCGTGTAAATGCGTTTTTTGCTAATCTCTCGCTCGCCATTGCTAAAATGTAATCTTATGCAGTGTCAATTTCAATACAAATATAGCAATAACAAAATTGTATAAAATAGAATAAGTTATTCCTCCTTCTCCACACTTTGAGTATACAAGTGTATGTTATGACGTTCAGTTCGTTTCATCGTCGTGACATTATATTATATAAGTAGATCTTGTTATTCTAGTGTTTGTTCAATGTGACCCCCCCCCCATTCAGACCCTGAGACCCCTTTTCAGAACCCCTTTGAACAATACAGGCAGAGCTCAGATGCATTGCAATTGAGTTGTAATGCATCAGAGCTCTGCCTGTATTGTTTTTTTAAACATTTATACTGAAGGTACTTAAATTATATTAGGGCCCTATCTGACGTGAAGGAATCTCGCTGGCGATCACTAAACCAAAGGGGTCTCATCATAAATGTTTTGAAAAATACAAAAATCGTCGTTTGTGTATCAAACGCCCCTAAATTTTATCCAATTATTTGATAAAGAAATAGCGAAGAAAGGGTTCTCAATATATTCTTCAAAAACAGATGATGTAGGGGTCTTGGCGCAGTAGATAGCAAATCTGATGGGTCAACTAAAGAGAATGGAACATAAAATTGAATCTCAGCAGTTTTGCGTGGACTTTGCAAACATTAGCTAAGGCCTGATCCAATAAGATTGTATGCTTTGAAGGGACTTGGCAAGGCCATAGAGAATGTCTAGAAGTGTTATTATTATGCCTGACTTTACTTTATTATTAGTTCGTTCATAAATGAATATTTTAAAACAATCTCTGCATTTGTCTGAATAACATTCTAGTGTTCATGTCTCTTTTTTTCAAGGTTTCGATTTGCATAAAGCTAACACGATTTTTTCACACGATCTCCCAATAATACCTGACGATAGTTAGGCACTCGTTTTTCTTTATGTTGGTTTTAGATTAAATCGTTCACAAGTTTTTTATTATAAACGATTCACCGTCGTGTGTTTTCCGGAATGGTATAAGATAAACAAAATCTAAAATGAAAACCTTGGCTCTTCCATAAATTCCATTATCTCACACAACTGCTTGTTTGGTTTAGACTAACTCATACGAAATTACCCTTACGGGCTTTATAATCTTCTCAGATAGCGGTTAATATGAATACTAAACCTGGTTTAAAGTCAGGTTTGTCAAACTCTTGTCCTAACTCTTGGTGTGTTTGTTTCGTGCGTACTCCGACTGTTGGCACAAAGTTTGTGAATTGAATCTTGATGAAGTTACGCTGAGTTTTGTAACCTTAATCTGTGTGCTGAGGTATTGTTTTATGCTTGTGTATCTTGGTAATGATTCTTGAGAATGTATTGAAATTGCTGTAGTGGATGAAGTTTTCACGGAAGAAATCATATTGTCCTATTTTTATATCGAGTGATTCAATTGCATCTGCAATGCTGCCTCTTTTGAAGTTTCAAAAGACGTTACACATAAGACCGTTTTATATTGTACTTGCATTCATTTTTACTGTAGAGCTCGGAACGGAAGTTCTAGGTTTGCTCTTGACTCTAGTCTAGGTCAGAGATGACAGAGACAAAGCCGACGATGGAGCGAGCTTACCCAGAAGAAGCCTGTTAACTCTCACTTTGAAGAGATCGGGGTTGTATGTGTTTGGAAACACAGACGCAGGCAGAGAGTTCCACTCTTTTGCTGTGCGCATCACAAAAGACATTTGGAAACGCTTAGTGCGAATTGGTGGTGATACTTCTACATTAATATTTAACTGATTTGCAAGAGTTAACAGAAATTCCAATAAAACGAAAGTCAAACCCAATACCTATGTGTAACCTGTAAAACCGCAAAGACAAAGAAGAAAAAACCGATGGCATAAATATGATTAAAACATCTGCTTCCATCCTTCTTTTACACCGCATTAGACTTCGACTCAAGACAGCCCCTAAAGTTCTCACAAAACGAAAACTATAGCAAGCAACAAGAAATCGCGTGCATCAGTGTTTGTAGCTCAAGATGCGGCCGTAACAAAGACATCAGTGGAGCCATTGAGGACATAAATCCATCAGACACCATGAATGCGACATATCACGTCCGAGCCGACGCGCATTGCGACTTGTGTCGACTTTACGACGAGCCTTGGTTCGTAAAACTTGGAAGGTACAAGTTGTGAAGAACAGCGATCCCAATGAAATACACTTGTAAAGGTTTGGAAACCGAAACTAGTTTTTCAAATGGATCTGAGCAAAGGTCGTAAATTCTAGTCCCATAATTATCAAATTTATATTCTGTACACTTTTTATAGTAATAACTGTTGTGAGGCTTGCCTTTCATCACGTTGAACTGAATACGGTCATCGGCAATGTGTGAGATGAAGTATTTTTAATACCCCTAATTATACTAGTCCCATTTTAATTAGCACGATGCTCTTAGAGCCTTAATCAAGAAATAAGTGTGGTGACATTACCATTGTTGTTTATTCAGTAGTCTTTGTTTTTTTTTTATGTAACTTAACTAGTAACTGGGTTGTGGAGATCAGAGAGGCTGTTGCTCTATGTAAAATACTGGTATTCAGCTGCATCCGGTTAGATTGGAAGCCGACCCCAACATTGTTGAGAAAACGCTAGGCATCAGATTGATTAGAACGCTACCTCTTCACATTTGCGCCAGCTGCTATAATTCCGTCAACGAGACTTGGCGACGTACCTCGGTCGGCCCGTATGTTCGTACGACCCTCGAAATTTCTTAGTTACGACCCCGTCGGCTCAGCCATTGTGTAGAGGAGTAGGCGCAGACATGGCCCAGCTTTGGTAATGTGTGTTAGTTGCCGAGGAGTTAGATAGGGGTAGAAAGTAAAAATGATGTGCTGGATTAGCTGTCTTTACTCCTACGGAGTACGGATATAGGTACTGATTATATATACATATAGGTATGTCACCTTATTATGCCTTATTATGGAATAGCTTTTCGCCTGCGTGGAGGTCGGGAATTATCCTACCAAAACGTACTACCGAGATAAAAAGTACCTATCTTACATCCTAACGCAGATCATAGACTACCTGTGTGCTAAATTTCATCCAAATCCGTTCAGCCGTTAAGCCGTGAAAAGGTTACAGACAGAACGACAGAGCTACTTTCGTATTTATAATAATATATTATATTATAACATAATTTAGTAATAAATATATTTTTACGTCTCTTGAAATTTCTCGGGATCCTGGCGTCCCGGACCTTTAGAAGGCTTACGAGGGGTCGAAGCCAACTCGCAGAGGCCCGTTGGACGTTTTATTTATAATAAGTATCAAGTATTATTATAAATAATAGTTTATTTAGTTTAATAATAGTTAGTTCGTTAGTAATTGTATAGAGTAAAAGATGATCGATAATGGAATCCAAATAAATAATTCTTCTAAGAAAAAAAAAAAAATACCTATAATGTATAATTAAAACGTTTCCCGTGTTTCCGTTGATTAATATACCTGTGATGTATTGCAGTAATTATACTTCAACATAAAATAAAAAATATATAATACATCAACCTACAATAATCATCGTTTCTGATTGATATGATGTTCTATAACCATCTTTAATTTCCGTCAATTTCCCGAACTTCGAGCATCAATTAATCATTTACACAGATTAGTACTGCAACCCTTATTCAAATATGAACGAACTAAACATAAATAAGTTCCAACAGCAAATAAAATGAATCAGTAACTACATTGAGGGGGACAGTACAAACATTTCCTGGCAAATTAACTGGGGATTGATCAGATTTCCGAAGCAAACGTGGCGCGAAGTCCATCGCAATGCCAATCAGAGGGGTTGCTCTCTTTACTCCCAACCCTCTTTGTAATTTGCTGTTTGGATGCACGCAATAATATCAGACATGTCAACTAGGTTTGGTAATTACAAAGCCCCAAAAGCTTGGTGATTTGCAAATGAAAGGCGTATTGGGAAATATAGTGAGAAGGCTTATTTGCAAAGTTCTGATTAGCTTCTTAGGGGTGGTTGTTGATGTGTAGTTTGGGCATATTAAGGGGTGGTTGGGGTTGAAGAGCAGTGGTGGCCCAGTGGTAACGACCGTGATTTACGAGTTGTAGGTTCAAACCCAGACAGGCGCTTTACTTTGTGTAAATTATTTCATCACCATTGCTCTCAAAACGGTGAAAGAAAACATCGTGAGGAAACTGGCATATCCTAGAACCAAAAATTCGAAGACATGTAACATCTACCAACCCGCACTTGGCCCGCGTGATGGATTACGGCCCACTCCCACTGACAGACAGGAGGCCTTCGTCCCAGCAGTGACCACATCGTAGGCTGATTATGCTTATGCTAAGGGGTTGTTATGCTTAAAACAGTTTCTTTATAATTACAGTCACCACACTAACTAGCTGATCAAAAAAAAATTATGATGAATTTGAAGTTTAACTATTAACATTTTTAATGCCGTTCTCCTGGGGTGCTGATACTTTAAACACGGGTCCGTTAGAGCGTAGGTGCGGAAATTTATTTGTGCGAACTACGGCACATTTATGACACGTTTAAAAGAACTTTAAATTAATACGACTGGGTGTTGTAATTTGCCAACAAAACTAGAGACACCTACTTGACACATAGCAGTTTTACCAACTTAAAGCCTAATGAAAAAGCACATAATTTTTGTTTACAGCATCAACATTAACAACAGGCAAGCAATAAACTTGTGCTCTCACAAGGCACGTTTGCGTCGTCAAATTGTACTTACATAGTTAATTGTACAACATTTCCTTCGCACACAAAAACTTCACCACAACATGAAACTAGGAATAGTACCCTTCGGGGAGACACCAACGTTTTACAACTTCGACCAACATAAAGTATACACTAGCCTACCCGAGGTGGTAGTCGGGACCTCGCTAAGCGGTTTTTGATGTCACTCGCCCGCAAAGGCGTCGTAAATGCGCGTGTTTGGGCCTCAGAATATGCCCTGTCGCGGACCAAAATGTTTTTGTGTTCTCATTCGAGCCCAAAGTTGATGTTTACTCCGAAACAAATGAAGGTGCAACGGTCTCCTAAGTGGAATGTAACGGATATACAACACGGAGAAGTTACAGTTCTCATGACAAGTTTAGAAGGAGAATTTGTATGCAAACTGTCATATTTACAACTTAAATGGAACACTAAATTATATTTCTGCTGTTCCGCAGTTGGAGACAGACTTCGCAAGTTTTCGGAGTAAGATTAATACGTCCATGGATAACCTACATAATTCTGAAAAGTTTTGTTAGCAAATTAATGTTGGAATTGCTACTTAATTTGGTTAAAACATTGTAATATCAAAGTTTATTTCAGTATTTTCTATATTATGTAGTGAGGGAATTTGTTTGTTTTTCACAGCTGTTTCCAATTTGAATTCAATTTATGTTCGTGCTGATAAATAAAATGCAATGATTTTAATATTGATCGAATTCAAATTCTATTAGATCGTTCAATGAAACGAACTCAATATAGAATATGGAAAATATGTATCCATTTATTAATATTTTCATCAAATAATCTGCTGGATAAAATAAATTAAAGTTAAATTAATGGTAAAGCGATACGCCTCGGCATTTAATAATTATCTTTGATTTTTTGTGATACTATAAAATTTGATGTATGAATGAAGTATGAACGAATGAATATAAAATTAATAATACCTAATAACCTACCAACATGAAAGAAAAACTGGGAAAAAATTGAATCATTCATTATCAGCCCGCGATCATTTATAATGTAAATAAATTACATCATCATGAATTGGCTTGCAAATAAATAATTATTTAAACATTTCATTGAGTGGAATTTTATTCGTGTTAAGGTGAAAGCGCCAGGGTAGCCCGCAGAATTCAAATGTTCTTACGTTTTTTGCAATTTGCAGGTCCGTATTTGGTTGTATGTTGATGAAAATATGACCCGCGACCGTAACAACTATGTATTTACAGAATTATAATCAATAAAGTCATTAATACAACTCTCTAAGACCAAGTAACTCTATTAAATGACTATTTCATGAAATCTTATCATTTTAGGAGTTATACTAAATTAAAGAATTTTATCACTGATTCTAATGATTATAATTCTGTAAATACATATTAGTTCGGCCGCGAATCATACTTTAATCAACATACACCCAGACAATGAGCTGCAAATTGCAAAAATCATAAGAACATTTGAATTTCGCGGGCTACCTTAGCGCTTCCCCCTTAAGCGTACATATTTACCATCGTCAACATTTGCGGTGAACCAATTTTCGACCTTATTATTAAGAATAATCATCACTTCTTCAATTTGGCTTCAATTTTTCATATTGAAATAAATATTTTCGTTTTCGCAGTTTTAATGGGCAAGATGAGTAAGTTTCGTCATTAACCGTAGTCGTTAAAATCTGGCTCGGCTTAGCTTTACTCAAAATTATTTCTTTAATCTATAAAAGGAGAAAAAAAGTTGGTTTACTGTTCAAGGCATCTTATATTAGATCTTACATCCAAAATTTTAAGTTAATTTGATACTTCAGTATATTTCATGAAAACAATGGACAGAGACACACATACTATTTGCAGTCTTAATCTCTAAACTGCAACCTACCCCAAGACTTTAAGCAAAAACAGTACCTTTCCATACAATTGGGTAAATATAGTATGACTCACAGCGTAAGCGAAAAATTCCAGTTCTAAATAAACACATTACTATTCATAATGACAAAAATATTACATTTTTGTTAACCAATATTTATTGCAAAGAAAGTAAACATACGTTTTTCATTCTCCAGATTAAACATGTCGTTTGAATATTGAAAGCAAATGTTTACTGTATACTTTTTTAGGCCGCCCGTGTACGAATATTTACGAGTCGAGACGAAGCGGGCGCAAAGCGAGGTGTCGATTAAGCGTGTTCGTCTAGTCGCGTGGCGTCATCAAACGCGAAATGCTAATACCAAATTTTACTAAAGCATTACAGCAGAAGTAATTTTAATAGGTTTTTTTACGCACCAACTGATGAATACTGACGCGCGTAATAAATTTGGATCAGACTGTAAATTGAATTTTTAGTTCGGTCATATTGTGTTTACAATACATTAGCAGGGTTGATGGCTTGTAAAAGTCAATAAAGACTATGTTTGGAAAATACGGGAGAGAGACATTTGTATTAGTGTAGATATAAACAGCATTACATGAGTATCCTGAAATTGTAGAAGTACTTAATTTACTCAGCTTGGAAAGTTTAACTTACTATGTATATAAAGTCAATATATCTATGTCTAAAAAGAGGAGCTCGTGGCTAAATAATAATAGCCGCAAGGGTCGATCCATCAGGTTAAGCTACGCTTGCCGGGGTTGTCCGTGGATGGGTGACCATCTTTACATACCGAGACTCCTCCGTGCCTCGGAAAGCACGTTAAGCCGTTGGTCCCGGCTGTCATTCGTAGATCTTTGACAGTCGTTACGGGTCGTCAGAAGCCCGAAAGTCTGACAACCAGTCTTACCAAGGGATATCGTATTACCCAGTTACTGGGTTGTGGAGGTCAGATAGGCAGTCGCTCCATGTAAAATACTGGTATTCAGCTGCATCCGGTTAGACTGGAAGCCGACCCCAACATATTTGGGAAAAGGCTTATATGTAGTATATATAGTCAATAAATCAATAGTCAATAAATCATTTAATTGTCAACAAACTTTGTTCTCTAATATTGTTTCAAACTGAAGGCAAAACACATATCACCCATTGGGTACACAATTGTAGCAACGCAATTATACAGTATTATGAAATACAAATTGTAGACAACTTTTTCACGCTGACTGTACGCTTTAACTTATTGATCTAAAATACAATATTCTGAGTAAGTAGGTACAGAACTGATAATTATCCACATAAAATTATTATTAGATACGAAGTTCTCGTCAAAGTAATGTTTTATGACAAGTCTCTTCATAAGGTTTCAAAATATAAGCACGCAGATGAAAGCAAGAAAATTCATACAATATTTCTTACGCAACATCAAAACCGTATACTGTTCTTCAACGAATCTCCTTACCGGTTTCTAGTAACAAATCCGGTTCCGTGAAGCGTACTAGTGATTTATGCCAGCATTTTACAAGGATCGTTACGGCTAATAAATCTTGGTTAACTTGTTGCGAATTAGGCTTCCCTTATAAACGCATGTTACGCGCGTTTTTTTCTATCGTGCGTAATTTATACTCTGTGGCGCGGGATTTGGGATCGTGTAATAGAGTAATATTTTGAGCAAAGTGACGTACTGAGTGGATTATGTTTGCGTTTTTTTTTTGAGATTATCCACTTTAGTTATAAACATTGCTTAAAGTTAAGAGACGTTTAATCGTCAAAAATGTACGTTGTATAGTGTCTGTATAGTTACACAACGCTTTGTCTTCATCTTTCGAAAGTCAAATTAATGACGACTGAAAGAGAGAAATCGGTGTGTAACTAACTATTCACCTGATATAATACGTTTATTAGTAAGGAGGAAAGTGTGCAATGTCGGAGTTCCGATTATTACGTCAGTGTGTAAAATAAAATGTGTGATCTTGCAGCTCACTTTAACTATAATTATGGGCAATTTTAAATTTTGGGCAATTTTTATAAATTGCCCAAAATAATAAAAAAAATATTTATAAAAAAAAATATAATTTCTTACAATTTAAAAAAGCATCTTACCTGCTGAAATCATTTCATGTTGTTTTCATATTAGATTTAGGTGCTATTTTGATATATTTTTTTTGTGAATTCAGTTAAGATAAGATAATTTATTTGCTTAAAACATGGTACCTATACATAGCTATTATTATAAAAATGAGATCATACATGTTTTGCTTAAAATTAAAGCATGCAGTTTCTTCTTCTTAATTCGTTTTATGATTTCCCTTATATTTTACATTTAGATACTATTCCTAATTTCACGAGAAAATATTATACATTCTTTTTAATCTGTACGTACCCATAACCAGCGCGAAATTTAAACATACAAACCTATTACTCCACCTCACTGCCCTTACAACGAAACGAGCTAGCAAAGCCCTTACACATCAGGTCAAAATTACCAGCACCGTACAAATAAGGATCGTAAAAACTTTCACCCTTTATACCAAGTAATGCCATGCCAATGCTAAAGTATGTTCGTCACGATAGTTGCCAAAGTTTGATAAGCGCGTTTACGGCGACAGTGAGCAGTTCTCATGTTGTTTTATTTACATTTGATGGGACAAATAAATCGAAATCGCTTCCGGGATGAGGAAATTATGTGTGTTTATGTTGCTGTATAAATACGGCTTTTTGTTTGGTGTGGTACTTAACTACTTACTAACTCCATTTGTATGCCTTTCGTCTTGTCCGTTATATTTAATCGTAAATTTGAAAGAGAGAGGGAGAGGGAGAATGAGAGAGATAAAGAGAGAGTTTCAGCTACAACCGTAGCTGAAACTGAAGATCCTAGACAGAAAATTCACATACATTAAAAGTGTCTAGGCATCAAGCATGTTTTTGCTAGTTATTAAAAATTAGGTTTTTTGATTGTATTTTTTGAAACACGTATGGATACTTTTCAGAAAATTTCGTCATTTGAAAGCGAATAGTTTTTGAATTTCAGTCAAAAGATGAAAACCTACTGTCAAGTCGTATTCCTATATAATCCTGCAACAGGTTTGAGGCCAAATCAGTAAAATTTTTGGCATACTTCTGAGTAGAATCAACACAAAAGAACGTTATTGTGGAAAGAAGACGTCATTTGAGCCGAGAAGAAATGATCAGAGTAACAATAAGTCGACTTTGGACACGTTACCGCATTACTGGCAGCGTGGCAGAGCGACATGGAGGACGAACTCGCATCACTGCACGCAGACAAGATCGTTACATACATTTATTGCTGCTCGACAAAATCGTACAATGTTCGCGATAGTGTTGGTTACGAGGCTTCATAGCTCTTCAGGGTTGTAAATAAGCGATCAAACCATAAAAAATCGCTTGCTTGAAGTCAATCTTCATTACCGAAGACGGCTACATGTACCAGCTATTGAGAAACAAACGCAGAGCCCGTTTACAATGGGCCCATGAACACAGAAATTGGGCAGAAGAAGAGCGGCGTTTTGTGTGTTTTTCTGTCAAATCTCGCTTTGGTGTGACGCCAGATACTAGACGTATACGGTATTGGAGGACCCCTGGACACCAAGAACGTTTAAAATCATGCCAGGAGGTCCATGTATACAGTGGTAGAACAATCATGATATGGGCGGGTATTTGGATTGGTAGAAGAACCGACACACAAACACCGAAACACTATCTCTCTTCTTAAAAGTAATTTTTTATGTTATTTGCACGTGTTTTATGATTTTTATTGCGTATATAATTTTTATATAGGTAAATAAATGTTTCATGTATGTATGTATGTATTGTATATATTAGTAAATGGTACACCACAGACTACCTGCAGTACTCTCTCCTTTCTCCCTCAATCCATCAAAAGGTACTCTTTAAAAGATCATTCTTAGCGATAAGACCGCCCATTGTGTCACCCCTTGTAAAATGACTACTTTAAATCTGTGATATTTATGGTGTACATAATAAAGAGTATTCTATCTATCTATCTAACTGCACTGATTTGGATTAGAGGAAATCTCAGTGCACAGATTTACGCTGAGGCGATTTCCGTGGATCTAAATAAGTCGAATGTCAAAAAATAGTGATCTGTTTACCGATCTTAAAAAGATTGATTCGCCACTGACTTGGCACTGACGCACATTTTGACTGTTTTATAATCATAAACTGTATCTATACTGCTCTAACTTGCACAAGGTGTAGGAACAACCACAAGGATGGCATACCGTCACATGTCAAGTCTCTAAAACAGACCAACGAAGTCTACTAGACATAGCAAAAGGCGCCCCGCAGTGTCGTGTTCGCGAATACCACGACCAGTTGTAGCAATATTTTGTGGGTGTGTTGTATGCAGTGAAATAGCCAGAAATCCTTATAAAACCGGCATTCCTCTCTCTCTCCCTGCCTGGACTCTCTGCCTGCGTCTGTGTTTCCGAACGTATACAACCCCGATCTCTTCAAAGTGAGAGTTAACAGGCTTCTTCTGGGTAGGCTCGCTCCATCGTCGACTTTGCCTCTGTCATCTCTGACCTAGACTAGAGTCAAGAGCAAACCTATCTTAAATTAAAAAAAAAATCCATCATGCATTGGTAAGTAGTAAACAGTTTTTAAAGCGTAGATTGTGTATTAGGTAAAGATTTTCATTACAAATAGTATTTTCAACAAACATCGTTAGCCATTTTGCGCGCCTTGCGCGTACTGTTCCACTTGTTACGTTATAAATACACTAATGATAGCAAAAAGTCGTTAATTACGTATGTTGTTACTAAGTTTTTAATTTAACATAACCGTAAGGAATTTGCGTAACATTGAAATTAAAACGCACCGCAACCCAAAATGATCTTAATAAGATCGATACACAGACAGGGAATTCGACACGGGCGGTAGACCAATTTTCAAACTTTATGCCCTTAGTAATAGGTGTAAAATTCCCTGTCTGTAAATCGATCTTACTGATTCGATCGATTTATATTGATGAGTTTGGGTACAATATTTTGGTTGTTTTGATTATTGATTTCTGGAATGTTTTAGTAAGGCAGTGTATTTTTTATTGTGTTTATCGATTTGTAAATATCATCTAGTTGTAAAATGTTAATTTAAATTTAAAATAAATGCAACAGAATTTACCGTGTGATCCATAGTTTGAGAGGATCTTTTTTGCGCTTATTTTCAAGTGCTTGGTTTGTTGTTTGGTATCTCGTAAAATAAAAACTTCTAACAATTAAAACTCTGTCTATAATAAGTATGTGGACCTAACTCTATTATAAGTTAATAACTTAAGCCATTTGACCTACAGTGTTCACGGAATTTAAGTATATACTTAACCAATTTTTGTGGGTCGCTCGAGTCGCCTAAATCAAGCATGTTTTTTTAAAGCTTGTGGGATGAAAAAAATGTATGGGAAGTTGTGTATGGGAAGGTGTGTGGTGTGTTAATTGATATTAAATAGTGTACCTTTATGTTAATACAATAAAAACTTTTTGTGCAGTAAAGTATGAAAAATTAGAAAAAAAATATATGTAAATATATATATTTATTACAAATATATTACAAAGCTAACTGGACTAATCCCTTTTTAATGTGTTAGCTTATTTTCATAGAGATTCCAAAGACATAAGGTCCATACAAAACTGTAGAGATATCGTCATTTTAATCAGACGCGCCGATTACTCGCCAATTACGCGCGCGTTAACGTCACGAAGGTGCCGAGTCGAAAAATGGCCGCAACGGCCGAGCGGATATCAGATTTTGTCATTCCTTAGCACGCAATTTGGTGCTTCATTTCTGATTATGCATGATAATGTACATCCACACACTGCCAGAGTAGCCGCAAACACACTTGCCGCAGCTAATATCAACGTCTTACCATGGCCTGCTCAATCGTTACACTTGAATCCTATTGAGCACGCATGGGATATGCTTCAAAGACGAACTCTGGCAAATATGGAGGCCGTACACACACCAGAAAGTCTTTTTCACCTGTTACAACGGACGTAAACGGCCATTCCGCAATGTAATTTGGATGAACTCATATTGAGTATGCTAAATCGCTGCGATTTGGAACACTTCCTGCTTAACTATAACTTAACTCTAGTTCTAAACCAGCCTACTGGGCCTCATAGTAAAACTTGCACATATTCTAAGAAAAAGATGGAAAACGGAAGTTATTGACCTCATGTTATCAGACCATACATCACAAATACTTAAAATACCGGTAAATAAAACGTGTCGCTTAAAATTTTGGAAAACGGTCAAAAAATTACTCCAAAGAAAACCTTGATCAATTTAAATCATGTATACAAAATGTATCTTTCAAAGAAGTCTACTAAAGTAATGATGTTAATATGGCCTAAAATACCTTTCTTGATATTTTCTCATTTACAATATCTGTATTCCAGAGAAAATAATAACTATAAACACCAATAAACAGGTTATATGGATTTCTCATGGCATAAACCCTATAGTAAAAAACAGAGACGGTTATTGTGGGCTTGCAGACTACACCAAACAAAAAAAGCTAAAAGTGACTTGGAAAAATACACTATGCAGTATAAAAAAATTGTTAGACTAACTCAGAAGGCACAAAATAACTAGGTACTTTATAAACAACTCGTAAAATAAATCCAAAACCACATGGCAGATAGTCAAAAGATCTAAAACTAACTTGCCTAAAGAACAGACACAGACAATAAAAACAGGGAATTTCACTTACACAAACCCGATTGACATAGCAAATGCATTTAATGGCTACTACATAGATAACATCGCGAATAATATAATAAATGACATTAAAATAAACAATAAGTTAGATAATTTGACAATGCAATCAATGTTTATGCAGCCTGTTCTTAAATCAGATATAATTTTAGCCACAAAGACGCTTAAAAATACAACGTACGGTAGGTATTGACGGTATATCTACAAAAGTAATTAAATATGTAATTGTGCTTATAGCACTTGCCCTAGCACATATTTTTATTATAAGTATTACTGATATCCCGTCTTATCTATCCCAAAGGCTTGAAAAAGTCATAATAAAACCACTCCACAAAAAGAAAGATAAGACGCATGTAAAAATTTCCGGCCAATAGCCAAAATTCCTGTTTTTTCCAAAATCTTTGAGAAAGTTATTTATATCTCGTTATACCAATATCTTTACAAATATAATATTTTGTGCAAAGAACAAAACGGTTTTCGGAGAAATAAAACAATTAACATTGTTATTATTATTTCCTTTATTAAAATAAATACATATAAATTATATTTTTAAATATTAGAATATAAAGATTATAAAAAAACATTTAAAAATATAAAAAATAGTAGCCCACCGGTATCGGGAACAGGGTCCAAGCTACCGGCGGTCAGGGCTCTAGAGAGAGGAACCTCCTAACAATGCGAGCCGTGTCCAGAAGTACCGCTTTCTGAATCAAGCCCTTAATCCAGCTGCCCAACGAGAGCCTCCTTAGGTGTTGGTCGAGGCTCTTGGCAATTAAGCCATTGGCTGATACAACTATCGGCACAATGATCGCTGAGTCCACATCCCACATGTCGACAACCTCGCGGGCCAAGTCAAGATACTTGATTTGTTTATCTTTCTCGGCTTTCACGAGGTTCCCGTCATGCGGGACAATTACGTCAATAATCATTGCACGCCGCTCTATTCGATCCACCACCACTATGTATATCAGGCTTATTGGCAACAATAGTCCTGTCAGTGATGATGGATCGATCCCAGTACAATGTTATGTGTCCATTTTCGAGAACTGGGTCGGGCACATACCTGTAGTACGGCACTTCCGATTCCACGAGACTGTATTTCAGAGCAAGTTGCTGATGGATAATCCTGGCTACAAGGTTGTGTCTATGCAAGTACTCTTCGTTAGCTAGACGAGAACACCCGGAGATGATGTGTCGGATTGATTCTCCCGGACGGTGGCATGCCCGACAGATGTCAACCGTGCCGTCCTTCACAATAAATCTCCGGTAATTGTTCGTCATGATAACTTCGTCCATAATTGCACAGACAAAACCTTCGGTTTCCCCAAAGAGGTCACCAAAACGCAGCCAGGCTACGGACGCTAGGAAATCTACATCGGGTTCATGTAGGGCCCGGAAAAAGCGTCCGTGAAGCTCCTTACTCTGCCATACCTCCAGGCGATCGTTAGTGTCAAGCACTACAGGCTTGCGCCAGTTCTCTTTAGCCAAGGAGAGCGGGGTGAGGCCCTTGTCCACTGCGACCACATCTCGATGCATCCCCACGTCGGCTTCAAGGAAATATTCCCTGAGACTGCATATCTCGCGATTGTGGAGGGTCTTGACATTTAAAAAGCCTCGACCTCCACACTTTCGCGGGATATACAGTCTCATTACCGATGATCGCGGGTGATGCATTCGATATGCAGTCAGTAGCGTACGGACCCTCCTATCCTGAGTTCATTCGTTCATCGTCTGAGTCCATTTGAGTATGCCGAAAGAGTACATCAAAACCGGCATGACCCAACCGTTGAAGGCGCGCACCTTGTTTCCGCCTGATAGAAGACTATTAAATACTTTCTTCAGGCGGCCAAAGAAGCGCTCCTTCAACGATTGCTTCATGTCAGCAGCATTAATGCCCAACGCTTCCGACATACCCAAATACTTATAGGTTTCGGTTGCGGAGAGGGCTCTAAGGTTTATGGAACCCGAGAGTTGGGTTCCCTCGGATTCCACAATCTCCTCTCGCTTTACATGCATGACCGCACATTTGTCCACACCAAATTCCATCCTGATGGCACTACTGAAAGTTTCAGTTACTTTATTAGTATCGTTTATTTCAGGTATTAACCCATAACAAAATTACTTATTAGATACCTTACAATGAATTAAATTATAATTAAAAATTAAAATTATTAACATTATCATTAAAGTTATCAAAAATTAAAATTAAATTATATTACATTATTAAAAATTAAAAATTAAATTACATTAAAATCACACATTTCAGCATTTTAGCGTCTTAGCATGTACACACAGCGCAATATTACAGACACTATTTGATTAGTACATGCACATATCCGAGTCAGGAAAGATGCCTTGAGTTTCCTCAAGAGCCCGTAAAAATCAGCAACTCTGTTCTCAACGAACATGCCAGTCGCACTACACCGCCAGGGCAGCTTTAATACAGCTCTAAAAGCGTTATTATACTGTACACGAAGAGTGTTATAAGCACTCCTCGTGTACCGGTACCAGAGTTGACTGTTGTAGAACGACTGACAGTAAGCCTTGAACAGAGTTATTTTAACCTGGTTGGAGCAGTGAGCGAAACGTCTAGCCAACATGTTGCTTCGACACGCGAGACTACGCCTCTGTCGTTCCAGATCAGCATCATCTGCTAAGTCATCCTTAATGATGTGACCAAGATATTTAAACTTAGTAACAATGTTTAGGGCAGTTTCACACAGATTGATCGGTAAAACATGATCAGGACCCTTACCATATTTAAATATCATGACCTCCGACTTCTTAACATTCGTTATTCGCGACCTTTTAAATAATATTATGTCTGATGTTGATAAAAAGACTCCCATCTACGCTATTTACACAGACATGATTACAACCTTTGATTATGTTGATCACAAAATCCTTCTTGACAAATTGCATTGCTATGGCATCAGAGGGAATATTTTAAAATTACTAGAATCATATCTAAGTAATAGATTGCAATGTACTGAAATCACAAGAGTGTGCGCAAAAACCAAAATGGAACGAACGTATGTGTCGAATTTCAGGAGTATAAAATATGGAGTGCCTCAAGGTAGCGTGCTTGGGCCACCTTTATTTCTCATTTACATAAATGATTTTAGTGACACAACCACAGATGATTTTGTTTGCAGATGATAACAATGTCGTGGTAAAATGTAAATGTAAGGACTTAAATACTTATCAATTTGACACTCATACTGACATAATTAATTGACTTAATATGAATAATTCCTTCTCCTACTCTGTCCTTCTCATACTTCTGACTTTGTTCATTCTTCCTTTCATATTCAGTCCATTCTTCTTTGGAATGCGCTACCTCTTGACATCAGGACGGCCACCAGTCGGTATGCATTTAAGCGGAGATTGTGGAATTATTTTCAAAATAAATAGCGTAGAGTCATCTCAAAACCTCTCTCTCTTGAATTTGTATATAATGTATATATATAATATAGGTATATATTGTAGTAAATATGTATGTATGTGTATTATAAGTTTATAACTTATTTATGTACAAATTGTCCCATTCCTAACAGAGCACCTGCCATGTAATCTCTGCACCACCCTTGGTTGACTGGTAGAGAATGCCTAAGGCATTAAGTCCGCCTTTGTACTTTTTTAAGTGTGAAAAGATTAAATAAATAAATAAATAATTTAATAATCAACCTCAAGAAAACCAAAGTAATCCATTTTCACCAAAGAATTGAAGCTCCAAAAACTTGTGTCAATTACAATGGTAACGAAATAGAAGAAGTAAAAGTAAGTGTGTTTTTAGGTATCCATATTGACAAAAACCTTAATTGGAAAGCTCATATAGAACAGCTGTGTAAAAAACAAATAAGTCTGCCTATGCACTTTTTCAATTGGCTAGAAAAGTAAATATAGACGCGTTACTTGTTGCCTATCATGGAATAGTAGCCTCACTTCTACGATACGGAATTATATTTTGCGGTAATTCCCCGGATAAGGGATTACTATTCAAGGCACAAAAAAGGTGCATTAGAGCCATGTGTGGTCTGAAAACAGATGACAGTTGTGCACCGTATTTTAAATCATTAAAAATAATTTCACTACTGGCGATATACATATTAGAAATTAGTATCTTCGTCAAAAAAATTCCAACCTTTTTGAAAAAATTACAATAGTACGAAATGTTAGTACAAAAATTCTTTGAGTAATTAAGTGTAAAACTGCATTAGTTAAAAAAAGTGTTCTGGGTATGGCTACACGCATTTATAATAAAATTCCAGACGCCATAAAATAATTAAATTTTACACAATTTAAGAAAAAAATTAAATTGTACTTGATAAATGACACTTGATACTTTTGACGAATCAAATTAGAATTACAATTATTAATATTTAAATATTAATATTGACATTAAATAATTTTGACATAGATTTTTTGACATTTCAATAATTCCTCATTTAGGTCTGACATAATTGAATTATTAATTATTATGTAATTGTTCAATTTATTTTCGAATTTAATACCATAATCATCATCTGCCTAGCCTTTTCCCAACTATATTGGGGTCGGCTTCCAGTCTAACCGGATGCAGCTGAATACCAGTATTTTACATGGAGCGACTGCCTATCTGACCTCCACAACCCAGTTACTGGGTAATACGATACCCCTTGGTAAGACTGATTGTCAGACTTTCGGGCTTCTGACGACCCGTAACGACTGTCAAAGATCCACGAATGACAGCCGGGACCAACGGCTTAACGTGCTTTCCGAGGCACGGAGGAGTCTCGGTATGTAAAGATGGTCACCCATCCACGGACCAACCCCGGCAAGCGCAGCTTAACCTGATGCCACGAGCTCCTCGAATTTGATACCATAATAATGCATGATTTTCGAATCTTTTTAATAAATTTTAATTTGTAATCCTTAGCTCGTTTTTGCACACCACATTTGTACGCCCCTGGCTTATAGCATAGCGCTCTGTTCGTCAAACATAAAATCTGTATTTCTTTACCTATGTTAACAAATAAATAAATGTGCTATACGCGTTAACGGCGCAAATACAGACTACTAATTGTTTATTTTACGCAATAAAAACCGTTAAAAACTTTTATTTTTATCACATTAATGTCAAGATTAACTAAGGTGATAGATGGGTGAAGGTGAAAAATCGCGAAAAGTGTTTATTAATGCAAAAGCAGAGAGTACTTCGTCGATCTACACATACGAAAATATTTTATTTTATTTTATTAGGGTAATAATTTTTTTTTAAAATACATACTTGATCTCTAGACACTTTTGATGCGTATAAGTAAACTGCTGCAGACCTACTGTCAAAACTGACAGCGAGTATTAAATACCTGCATATACTTCAAACTTTGTGCAATGTTAATAGGTTAAAATACTGTATGGGCCAAGGTTTTTTTTATAGAATTTCGAAGATAAACATTAATAATAAATCATCTGCCTAGCCTAGTAATACTATACGCCCTAATAAAACTAGATGTCAGACTTTCGGGCTTCTGACTACCCGTAAAGACAGTCAAAAATCTACAAATGACAGCCGAGACCAACGGTTTAACGTGCTTTCCGAGACACGGAGGGGTCTCGATATGTGATGGTCACCCATCCACGGACCGACCTTGGCAAGCGTAGCTTTACCTTCGATCGACCTGTGCGGCTGTTATTATTCAGTCACGAGCCCCTCATCTCCACATAGTATAAAATAAAGTCACTTTCCGTGTCTGTCTGTATATCCGCTAACTCCTGCTACACCACGCAACGGATTGTGATGCGGTTTTCACCATTATTTAGAGAATTTATTCCGGAAGGTTTATGTGTATAAAACATTAATATTTAACTTTGATATAGCTCAGAAATCTCTATGTTTTGACATGTCGCCACATCAGTACATTGCATGCACCCGTGCGAAGCAACACGCGGGTCGCCAGTTTATAATAAATAAAGGTCATAAGTACATATATACTGAAGAAATTCGATATTTAGGTAATCTAAAATTCTCATTATTCAGTCTACCCCGAGATATCAGATTGACAGCTCTTTTCATCAGCTTAGAGTTTAATATTAAAATATGACTACAACCACTTTTGTATTGGGTTTAATTTTATTATTGCGTTATGAAAAATGTATTTTTCGATCAAGTTTCGAGCATAATTTACGCGTCAAGCTCAATCATACTTCTTGAAAATGTTGTTTTTTTAAGGTAAAGAAAGAAAAAAGGATACTGATGTGAATAAATAAAGTCTTCGGATCGCACCTCAGCATATTTGGTGATTGTAACATAAATAGTATGTACAGTCGACGGACGACGTCACTGGTATCACTGCGACCTTCAGCTGGCCTATAACTCCATTGAAAATAATATTAGAAATTTAAATAAACCTCTTTTACAGTCCGTTCAATCGATATTGACTTCTATTCCGTAGACATAAGAACGGCATTAAAAACAGACACGTGATTACAATACCAACTGTTTGCTTCAGCTGCCATTTGTCATGCCACCAACGCAATAGAAATTAAAATCGGTGGAACGGACTGTAAAAAAGGTTTATTTAAAGGAGAATGGGCGTTTCTGCCCTGAAGCCCAATAGCGTTAAGATATATACCAATGGAAATATCTCATCAATGAGAATATTACTTATTATGAAATCTCTTGATTGTTAGTACGAAAGGAGCTACAGAGCTCTAAATGTGAGTAATTAAGTATTATTGAAATTCAGGTACTTCGTCAATTGATTAAGTTCCATTAATTCAATGCCTTGCAAACATCATATTTTAAGCCTGTAAAAGGACATTTTGAAACATTGGTATGCTAGCTGCCGTTTTAGGAACAATGATTTTAAGAGTCGGTTGGCCGGACAGAACTTTAAGCCTGCCGCATCTCCCAATAGCGTTAATATCACTTCAAGGGGAATATTTCTTACTAGCTTCCGCCCGCGACTTCTTCCGCGTAAAATTTCTTGTTCCCCTGACCCACCCCGTCGCATCGCATCGCCTGTTCGCGCTGTTACTTTGTTTTCGCTTAGCGCTCGTTCTTCTTTTTTTTTTGTTTTGCTCGGCTTCTAAGGGTCCTAGCGTAATGTTACAAACCCTATAACCTTCCTCAAGAATTGGACTTTATAATGCAAAAAGAATTTTTGAAATCCAACGGGTAGTGATTAGCACGTTCAAACAGTCAATAAAAAACAAAATGTGTCGGTAACTAATACACTAAGCGCATTTTTCTTACTTTAAGCATTTTTATACCCGTCGTAATTTCTAAATGAAAGGTTCGAATTGAATAGTTCAAAAAGGAATTTACACGTACTTTAAACAACCTTGATGATGAAACTATTTATTTGGATAAGGATTAATACCTTGTTTATGAAAACATCTTCGCAAGTAATGGATTATTTTATAACAAATTTGATTACCATTAAAAATATTATAGTGAGCCAACCTTAAAAGATAGACATATGCTATCATGGACTTTTAAAAACTTTTTAAGAGGAACAATCCCGTCATATATAATTTTTGCGTAACTAACCGTTTACGCAGCGCACGCAACGGAAGCTCGCAAAAGGAATAAATTTTCCTCGTTTTTGCAACATTTTTCATTGATGCTCTGCTCCTATTGGTGGTAGCGTGATGTTATTGCAGGCCCCGTTGTATTTCGGCTCGTTGGATTAGTCTTGAAAAGTACCTTATATACAAGTAAAGGCGATAAGATAGTTCTTTAAAAAATTGTAATGTTAAAAGTAAGTACAAAATAAAATATGCTTAAGTAAAAATAGTTTTAAAACAAGCTTTATATTAACTAAAAGCTTGTTTTAAAAAGTATTTTACTCACGACTTACTATCATTACAGATTATCATCAACGATGACAGTATTAAGGCAAAAAGCTGGAGCATAAAAAGGTTGATGCCTTCCATATTTAAGATACCATATCACTGAAATAATGTAAGCTCAACTTCCTATTGTACACCTTTCAGTCAAGCACGAGCAATAATGCTCTATTAAACTTGCGGGTCCATTTTGGGTGCTATCTATTAAAACATAACTGTAGCAGTTCTTGCTTTAACGTGACGAGACTGAACACGCCCTCTCAAAAGTCAGAAATTGTAATTGTTTGCAGGTATATTGGGAAAATGTAGAAGTTTGTTTTCCTTATACCTACACTTTTATTACGTATAAATGTCAATCCATAAATAATTTTAAATATTATTTATCCCAAAACTACACACACTACGTTCCAAAGAGTACAAGTCGTAATACAACATTGACTACACCATTTGAAAAAAGTTAAATCGATTGATTTGTAATAAAAAATAACCTTTCCATTTTGCTCCAACCCATTAGATGCCAGCAATATAATTCATAATTTTCAATGGATACAAGTTTTTTGCATTTATGAAGAAGAATATAAATGCTCGAATTTTTCGCAACGCAGTGTATTTGTGTTATATTTTATTTTTCCTGATTCCCAAGTCTTGTCGGATTGCTGTCCCAACCAAAGTCGTGTTAGTAACTTTTTTAGTAAAGGTTTTCCTTTAAAAAGTTCTTTCTATGGGTGTATATCTTATGGCTATTTGGTGAAAAGAATTCCTTAACTACGGTGCACAAGTTGTCACCAATTTAAGTCATTAACTCCAAACTGATTAACAATAGTCCAAAGTCGTGTTAGTAAGAAAGGTTCCCCTTGAAAAGCTCTTTCCATTGGTACATATATTATGGCTATTGTGTTTCAGGGTATAAATCCATAGTTCGGTGCCCATTCTCCTTTCTAATCTTATTTCAAACTAGCTGTGCCCCGCGACTTCGTTAGCGTGGAAGTCGTAAGATACACAATTATACTAAAATAACAGCCACATTTTAATAAAACTCCCCAGACCCCGCGCTATTTGTTCAATTTCAACCCTAATTCTTTTTCTAAAATAAAAATAGCCTCAGTTACTCCCTCTGACATCAGCTATCTGCCAGTGAAAGTCCTGTCAAAATAGGTCCTCGCTGGTCTAGTGGTCGCAAGCGCTACTGTTGAGCATGAGGCTCTGGGTTCGATTCCCGGGTCGGGCAAAGTGGTATTGGATTTTTCCATCTCGAATTTCTCAGTAGCAGCCCGGAGTCTGTATTTGTGTGCCCGGTTG
The DNA here is from genome assembly GCA_947568875.1 of Fissipunctia ypsillon. Classification (NCBI taxonomy): domain Eukaryota; kingdom Metazoa; phylum Arthropoda; class Insecta; order Lepidoptera; family Noctuidae; genus Fissipunctia; species Fissipunctia ypsillon. The sequence goes on from OX387655.1 coordinate 5,853,752, forward strand.
ATGGCAATAGGCACGCCCGCTATTACATGGGACTTAAACATAACGGGCGAAATGTGGGTGTACCTCTACCTAACCTTTTGGCGAAAACAGGCGTGATGTTATGTTATGTATTTATAATTTATTGTAAAGTAAGCCGCCCATCGGTGGTAAGCTTACCTAAAAATAAAGGTCAAATAAATAGCATTGGATGACAAATCAACCAACCAATTAACCATGTTAAATTGGTCTTTTGAGACGCAACAACCTCTCTTACACACTTATATACAGCAACGTACACACAAATAATTACATGCCCGCTAGCATCCATATTTAACACACAACGTCATTACCACGGGCGCTATTGCGTCATCAAACTCAATTATACAGTATACAGTAAAGCCCAAAAAACAACAAAATAGGAGCATGACGTCACCAAAACAAATGCCTGCCATATATTATAAGTCCGCCCTACATAGCCGGGTCATCTAAGTGTTTTTGTCTCGACTACATACCTAGTGTTAATTTCCCTGGAGCAGTCAGTTCTGTTGAGCCATCAATCTACGTCAGTGTCGCAGTAACTAAAGCTTTTTAGACGTGCGTATATCTATATTGTGTTATGTTTGTAGCTTCTTCCGTGTAGGAAAAAATGTAAGCAGTCTTTTAGATATAGGTACCACCGATTTCTGATTAATCTATGCAATTCATATTTGCACCACTTTTATATTTTTTAGGGTTCCGTTCCTCAAAAGAAAAAAACGGAAGTCCTTATAGGATCACTTCGTTATCCGTCTGTCTGTCTGTCCGTCTGTCTGTCAGTCTGTCACTCAAGACCCTTTTTCTCCAGAACGCGTGGAGGCATCAAGTTGAAATTAATATTAAATATGTAGGTCGGCAAGCGTAGTGTAGGACGCCCCTCAGCTAGATTGACCGACGACCTTAAGAAGGGGGCTGGGACAGACTAGATGTGGAAGGCGGAGGACAGGGTGTTGTGGTGCAGCTTGGGAGAGGCCTATGTTCGGGAGTGAACTGCAATAGGCTGAGTTGATTAATTGATTGACGTAGGTCCCTTGGAGCTCTAAAAAAATCAAGCTTCTAAGTCAACACAATAAAAAAATACGGTCATTTATGCGACATATTTTGATACTCGCAAATAAATCAAAACCTGTAGGGTACTTCCAGTTGACTTAGAATGATGAAATTTGGCAAAAAGCAAGGTCTCATAGCACAAGTAAGGGAAAAAGTGCGAATATCAATAATTTGTAGTTTTATCATTATAAAAAAAAAAAACATTTTTTTGCGATTACAAACTTACATTTGCAGTTGGAGAATTGACCGTGAAGTATCGATGTATAGGAGAACATGTTTTTCAACTAGAATGTTAAGTTTGTTTTAGGGTTATATCTATCGCAACTGCGAAACTCTTCATTGTACGTGCTCCGACACGCACTTGGCCGTTTTTTTCATTTGTGAAAAGTATTTTGTTAGGCCGGCTACATACAGTCGGAATTCCGTTTCGAAAGCAGCAAATCCATTCAAAACTCAATTGGAATTCCGACTGTATGTAGCCGGCTTTAAGAGCGTTCATCCCGAGCGGGCTGGCAACATCGCATTTCTACAGTGATTATTTTATTAAATTTAAATTCAAAGGACAATTTCCTCAGATAAATACTTAGATCGTTGGTATTTTTATATATGTATGCTAAACTTTTGACAGTTATTATGGTATTTATTCTTAGAAAATGACATATTGTCAATTGTTTCTATTTTTCTAGCCCGCGCGCGATGAACACTCTTAAGGACTATAATAAATACTAAAGCCTGGTATACACATGCTACGTAGTAGCATATGCTAGTTTCGAGCAGATGCTACTCAGTAGCATACAATTAGCACGTGTATACGAAAAGAGTATGCATATGAATAAGCACGCTACCTAATCGCAAGTCGGTCTATTTTTCGTGCTAACTAGCACATGGTGTGAGGCGCGGGGGAGAGAAGGGTTGCTACAAAGCAAGTCTGAACGCGTTCTCTGCGAGCATGCTGCTTGCTTTGTTGTAAAAATGTATTATTGCCGTATGACGTTAATAATAAGGTTAAAATTGCAATAATAGGACTTTGAGAAATTGTTTGACTTTAGTACGCGATGGCTCAGTGGGGCAATGAAAAAACTTTAAATTTTATATTTCTTCACCGAAATTATGAGTGTTTCTGAAATGTACGGTCGCCACTATACAAACACAAAATTTCGAGTAGCATGCTCTTAATGAGCATGTTTTGTGGTCTGTGCTTTCAAGAGCAAATGAACACGCTCGGAGAGCATGCTATAAATGAGCATGCTACCTAGTAGCAAACAAGTATGCTTTTTAGTAGCATGTGTATTCCAGGCTTAAAGTGGGGTTTACATTATAAAACTATTGTCGTGAAACAGTAGCTTGACTGTTCTGCTTCGGGCTACATCCACCTCACACCTGAAGCCCAATTCCTGTAAGTAAATACGTTCAAAGTCTAGGTTGCAATCTCATCTCAGCGACAAACAAATGTCAAAAATGTAGGGAAGTTATAGGTATTTTTGACATATTGAAACTGAGATCAGACTGTGAATGTTCTTAAAATTACGGGATTGCCCCTCTGGCTTTTGAAAAGCTGATAAATTCAATTAACACGCTGTCTTATCTCATGTTAACTGCTCAGACACAAATGAGACAAAATATATCTGTAATTTTTATGGTGTACAAAAAAGAGTATACTATTCTATATTTCATAAAAAAAAAAACATAAAAAAACTGTTGGTGCTTTACTCCCGTACCTATTTATTTCGGGTTTGCCCGATTATTTTTGAGCTGGAACGGAGACTTAATTTTTTTTTTATTTTTTTTTTTTTATTTATTTAAACCACAATTATAACACCTTCACAGATTGACCCAAGGCGATGTTATAACAATCTAAAAATATAAAAATAAATCACCTGTAAGCAAACTTACAAAGAATAATCTACTTACTACTATAACAATTACAATCATAGCAACGTTTATAATATCAAACCTGTTTCAATTATTATTTGTGCCATTTGAATGAATTTCGGCAGGTTTTGCCCAAATATATCCTCCGATACTGTAATAATGTTAATAATACGCGCGGCTCGTGACATAGGGGCAAACTTGAGTAGGTTAGTCCTAGCCGCTGGCACGTCTAACAGAGCGGGGCGGCGGCGCGCACTCAAGCACCCGTCCGGCGCGCGCAGGCGCAGCGCCGCCAGCACCTCGGGGTGGTGCAGCAACCCTAGCAGTATGCGAGCTATGTACTTAACCAGCGCGACGTCCCTTCTAACTGCCAGCCTGGTGTATCCGACCATGCCCAGGACGAACAGACTCGGGTACATCAGGGGATAAAAGGGATACACCCCGTACTGCTTACGGTAAAGAAATCTTGTAAACTTGTTTTGAATTTTTTCCAACATGAGGCTGTATTTCCCTTCATGCGGATTCCAAATAATTGCATTTGTTTCTAGGTGGCTCCTCACAAGTGCATTATACAAAGCTTTAACAGCAGCAGTATCGGTAAAATCCTTACACTGTCTCAAGATGAAACCAAGATTTCTGAAAGCCCTGCCGCACATCTCAACTATGTGTTTGCGGAACGTTAGCTCCGATACCATCTGTACCCCCAGGTCTCGTACATGTGAGACGCGCGGTATAACTTCACTGTCCATCTCGTAAGGATGCTGTAATGGAGCACGCGCGCGGCTGTAGCTCATCACACAACACTTTTTAATATTAAAATGCAACTTGTTGGATTTACTCCACTGGACTACATTATCAAAATTGTGAGCTCATCACGTGACGAAGTCATATTAACCGTAAAAAAATCATGCTAACTATGAATATGTGTTACGAAAGTTAGAATATAAATAACAACGGTAGGTTTTCGCCTACGGATTTTATTAAAAACAAAGTTTTCAAACAAGATCTCATGATAAAATAGATTCAAAGTGAAGCTGTCTTTGTGAACATAAAGATATCCTATGGCACTTATTTCACCCTTTGCAGGTATCAACTTTTCCCCTCAGAGGGTAGAAAGTGCAGTGTGTCGCACGAAGCCGTTTGAAGTCAAAGCTATACGGCACAATATACCTACATTGTGAAAGATTTCATTATGGCACTGCAGAGCTTTAATAACACACTTCATATAATATTTAGTTATACTCGTAAATTTGCGATTGGAAAAACAAGTACTTTGTTTTGTTACATTATTAAGAATTTCATACCTATGCAACATTCAGGGAAATTCATTGTTAAGTAAATTGACACCCTACGTCAATTTGCCGTGTCTTCACCGTCACCGTCGTTCGTCGTGCCGTGTTTGACATGTCGTACAACTGTTAAAAAATGACAGTAGTGCTTGGAATATACGGACAATTTAAGCTGGTAGTTGATTAACTATTAATTTCTCAGACTTTACACTAGATATCAAGACACACCTTTCTTATCATCACAAATTATCGCCTGGCATTCGAAAAAAAGATTTGAGCCTACTTCATCTGCCAAGTTGTCACGAGTAGAGCGATCTGCCATCATGTGTCACTTTTCTTGTGTCTTATATTGGAGTCGACTTCCAGTTGACTTGACTAAATCTGACTTTATCTCCCATAGTGAAGAGTAGAAAGGCAAGGCAAGGTACCTCCTGCCAATTACTTGCCTATAATCTTTGTATTCTTATTAATTGCATGTTAGACTACCGACATAAAAAAATAATAGTTAAAAAGTGTTTAGCGTTTTTACCATGCTACTGGAACATGTCTGAAACTAAAATAATGCAGGATAATTGATCTTAAGAGGGCTGTTGCATTTTGTCTCCTCTCTCGCTCACACGGAATTTAATTTTTAAGAATGTTAAATGAAAAGATGCTTTTTTGAAAATTGTTATCAATTGGCGAACTACTAAATATTATTAATTTAATAGGTAATGATAAAAAACACATTTCTATTGTGTTATATCATAAACTCGGCTCAATAATTATTATGATCTGTTTTTGAGATGAGTTAAATAAATGCCACAATAAAAATATGTTTTTAATAAGTACCTATTCAATTATTATTATTTATCAATTCAAGTCTATTAAGTCTATTTCCACTGTTCCTATTCAACGAATTGTTTAGAAATTCTACAGTCAGAGTTGTTCTAAGGGTAGACAAATTAAATCAATGTATTAATTTGACGACTCTAACGGGCCAATCTGAATAATTCGATTACTTCGCTCTTTCGTCCATAACTGAGTTAAAAGCGGTGCGATTTATTAAAAAAAATCAAATATTCATTATTCTAAAGTCGGACTGGAGTTAAAATTCCAATTTTATTTGAGTTTTAAAGTTAACTTATGTTTAATTTAAAAATAAATTGAAGTCAATTTGTTTGTTTAGATTTTTTCGCCAAAAGACCGTCTGTAAGAATTAGTTGTGGTTGAGAGAGTTAACAATAGATTTTATTTAACTAAGTGCTCTTGTATTTGATGTCTGGGCTATTTAAAAATGAGAAAGAAAAATAATAAAAGAAAACAAGATGATTCTCATTATATTTATAATAACGAGCAACATCTTAGGTTACTGGCTCTATTGTGGTTAAAGGCTTTTAGGGACTTTAAAAAAAGGAGGATAGCAGTTCGACACGTATGTATGTAATATTATTGGAACTGCAATATATTGACATATTAGGAACTATTAGGGCTTCTTTAATAAAAAAGTAATTTAAAAAAAATTAAATCGACTTCAAAAAAATTTACTCAAAATTATGAAATACTTAACTTTAATTTCAGTAGTCGGTGGCAAAAAACTAAAATACGGATCCCAAGACACGGAGTTCCTAAATTAAAGTTATTTCATAATTTTGTGTTAATTTCTATTTGAAGTCGATTTAATTTTTTTAAATTACTTGTTTATTAACGGTCAATTTATGGAGATCAGATCGGGTGAAGTCATCTTATACAAGAAGTAGTAGGTACAAGGTGACTTTTACCTTGTCTGGAGCTGAAATGTGGTACTGATGGCAAGTATCTAAGTAGTTACAATTGGCATAAAACTGTTCATCGCGGCTAAATAGGCGGGGTTTTCATATTTCAGTGCATTTACTGGTAAATATTGTGTTTGTGCCTCAGACTAAAAACTATAGATTGTACATACCAAGAATTTATCTTGAAAATTTTTCATTTTCTTAGAATTAACTTTTTAGAACCTGAAAACCTGAAACGGATAGCAGCGAGACCTCAGACGAAGACTTTGGAAACAGCAACACGTAAAACAGCATAGTAGTAACCCCACCAAAAGACTCACCAGTGAAGCCGGACTTGAAACGACTTAGCGGCGACGTCGTTAAAAGATGCCCATCCATAGATAAATATTACCCGTCTCTCCAATATTCCAATGTTTACTCTAGGGTGCATACTCGGTAGACTCTAATAATCCTTCCATATCCTAAGGGCACGTCTTCCCTGCCATTACCGCGCCCCCCGGTCTACTCCTTGATATGCAATGGCCTATGTAGCCCCATGAAACATGAGGCTACAGGGGCTAGTGTGAATCTTCGGGTTCATTCAAGCAATCGAGTCTGGTCAAACCACGCTGGGGTCGGTGCATTTCATTCATTCATTCAATACTTAAAATTAACTTTTTAAAAGCATTTTCATAATTTATTGAAATAGTGTCGATTTTAATGGCTTTTGTTCCAAAAGTCATAAAAAGTCATACAAAAGAATCTCCACAACACTTCCTTAACTACACACGAAACATCCTCAAACAAATCAAACTGACCCAACCCGTCAGTTCCACCAACTTAAAAACGCGAAAAACTGTTAAATGCGGGTACATTTTAAAAGGCCTGGATGACGTCAAAGTGGGTATCTGATAAGCGCAGACTGCGCAATCTATCTTCCTCGGCGAGACGTGTGTGATACGGGCACCCACATGATATAATCGAAAATCGCTTACCGCGATCCATCTACATATTCCTTCCGACATGACTAAAATTGGCTTGAGGCTTTGTTGGAGTTTCATCAAGCATGATCTGATTTTTGTGGTTAAATATTACAGGGCACTTTTTTGACATAGTTAATTTATCTGTCATTGCTTCATTTTTACCAATTGTGGTATAGTAATTTTATTCGAGGTGCATCGTATTCACATAATATTTACCAAATATTGTAAAACATTTTATTAAAGTAACAGTAGAATTTCTTGCCCATTTTTCTCTAGATGAAACTACCTTTTGAAAGGGACGACTAGAATCAATTCTGTTTTGTTTTCGTAAATTTTGACCTTCAAAAGTGACTTTGAAAGTTTCCAAGGAAATGGCATGTTGGCAAATAGCAAAACATTTTCAGGATTCCGTAACTGAACGGTGCCAAACGGAACCCGAGCTCTATAGTCTATCTATATCTTTTTTCAATAATATTTTTTGCCTGGATGAAAACTGAGATCACTCAAAATTATATTAATCAATTATTTCAGTCATATTTTGTTTTCTCGAATCATTTTGAGCGACGCAGATGGCTTCGACTTCGTTTCGATTTATAAAAATATACGCAGACAGCAAGCGTACCTAATTCTTTAAAATAAATTTCTTGAATGGAGCAATAACTTTTTGGTATCCATTAAAAATGTAAATCACATTTATAAACACAAGTACAATATTTACTCAGCACCCATTGAAGCGTAAATTGAAAAATGTTTAAAAATCATAGTACTGCATGTTTGTGAAAAAAATATTTCAATAAAATTTATTTGAATATCGCCGACTGGATAGTGGATACCAATTAGCTAGGTTCCAATTAAACCAAGGCATGGATCTGACGAACTGACAGTCGCTAATAAAAAGTACGATTGGATTTTGGAAGGGAAGGGAGGAATGGGCGCAAGCGAATTGAGATACGTCAAGTTGTCCACGATTCGCGAATTACTAATTTTGGTCGAGATATAGCGGTAAACGACAACAAGGCAACAATAAATTAATGAAAAATGTTTGCGGTGGTTTAGAACGTTATTAATGAAGAGGCAATGAGTTCGACAGTTCTGATGAAACCCCCTAAACGATAATACTGTACAGCATGGAAACAGAAACTGGTTCAATGGCTGTTATACTTCTCCGGAGGTACTCTTAACAAGTCTTATAAAACAGCTCTTAAATAATTTATTCGAAGCTAAAAAATATATATTTGTAGGCAAGAATATCTATAACCTCGTTGTATAGTCCGTTGGTCTAGTGGTCGCAAGCGCTTCTTGCTGAACCTGAGGTCCTGGGTACAATTTCTAGGTTGGGCAGTGATAATTTGTTTTTCTAACCCTGAGTCTGGATTTGTGCCTGGTTGATGGCAATAGGCTTACCCACAGTTACGGCCGAAATGTGGGTGTAAACTCCTCGAAGGGTTAGTTAGGCAAAGATACACCTTTAGGTTTAGGCGTGATGTTATGTTATGTTATGTGACATCTATAACAACAATTTTCCATTTTAGATAAGCTTAATCCTATACCAAAACCCAACTCCAGCCGGATCTGTATCGCGTTCTACCAGGAGATCAAAAATGCATGTCCGTATCCAAAAACCAAAAACCTAAAACCAAAAACCTGCAAATACCAGGCACATGGTATCTATGCGTTCCTGTAAAGGATTGAAAATAGAAATCTGTGAATAAAGCAGATAGATACTGCGGTGTTAGTACGAAAGCACTGTGCACTTTAGGTATAGCACAGGATGTAGGGATTTTAGAGGGAAAAAACTTCGTGTAGGTAATATTTTTGGTTCTATAAAATAGACTACAGGAAGGACTTATAAGGTCTATACTCGTATTTTGTAGCTCCAATCGGCCCCGCAACCTAAAAAGAACACGCGTTGTCTTTTGTTACAAATAAAATATATATTCTAAGGGAATTACAGACACAGCCAAAATATGTTCGTCACCTGAAAGGCTATCATATCTAATAAGTAGTATTAATGTTGTAAACTATTTATAATTAAATATTTAAAAAAAAATTGATTTAGTTCAAAAGACTGTTATGCTAAGTTTCCAAAGCTTCTTCTCTCCTACTATTTTCGTGTGCCCGACAGGGTCCACAATGATCACATACATATGTATAACTTTAAGTTACCTCCTAAATACACATTGTGAAATGCAAATAAACTATTGAGTATTCAGGCCATTTTTGATGACTCGTCATTTTAAATTGCGTCGTATTTTCAGTGCCACAGAATAGCATTCAGCCATCTCCTTTTCATGCCAGACCGACTTAGCGACACTGTCAGACTCCGACTTAAATAAGACAAACAGGATTTATACCTAATTCATGAAACGGCCAGGCCATGAGTATGTTTTAGGTTGATCTCAACTTGACACTGGTCAAAGGTGTATTTAAATGCTATTTCTATCGTTCTTAGCAAGTAATTAAACATAGTTTTATATGCAGTAGTCTGCCCAGTGCCGTAGTTTAAAAGGTATTATGTGTCCTGACTTGACAATAGGAAAGAATTTGAAAACTAACGTAGATAATGATATAAGATTTGACTGCACAAACATGAAGTAAAAAATCTTGAGACATTTTTGTTTATCCACGTGCTTGTTCGGTATTTTCCCTGTAGGTTGTTCCGAACGCATACTGCGTTGTCGATCAGCAGGAAGGTTGCAATCAAACGAATGTAAGAATAACTATATTTTAAAATATTTTTTTAAGGAATAAAATACACGAACTAATCTTTTAAAACTGTAAAGAGAGTGCATGTCAAAATGTTGTTACATTTACTACGATAATTACCTACACTGTTTGTCTCTGTATCACTCTTTTTTTTTGGATGGGAAATCATCAAATGACTTCTCCCGCACTTGTCGGAGGGGGGACTTTTACTAACTAAAACCCACCCGTGTTCCTTCAGTTGCCTGTGCCGGGTCCACGGTAACTCTTTCGAACATCCACGACCCTGGCAGCTCTGTATCAACCTAAGTTACTCGTAGACTGACAGAAAATGTCCAAGGCATTAACTCCGCCACTGTACAAATAAAGTGTTTATAGGTAGAATTAATAATATTGTCTAGCTGTCAACACAAATAGCACTGTTAATAAAAAGTTTGTACACACAAATATTAGTTACGCATATTACAAGTGACATTTCCATTAAAAAAGCCTGTTTAATCCATACCGTCCACAGGCTACTAAAATTAAATTGGACAGAAAAAGCCGCGTTCAGCCGTCAAAGATATGATATACGAATACATTGCTGTCCACCAGAGTCATGGGGTAATTGGATTTTTCACTTCAATGTTCGTACAACGAACGTTACTCTAATTAATTATATCTGGCGTTTGTGTTATTAGTGTTTCAAAATTAAATTTTAAAGTTTTTATGTTTCTTTTTTGCGGAAATTGTATGGTGGACTGCCTCGTTGGTCTAGTGGTCGCAAGTGTTACTGCCGAGCATGAGGTCCTGGGTTTCATTCCAGGTTTAGAAAAGTGTTTTTGAGTTTTTCCATCTGGAATTTCTCAGTAGAAGTCCGGAGACTAGATTTGTGCCCAGTTGATGGCAATAGGCTCGCTCAGTATTACATGGGACTAGAGCGTTTACGACGTACGGCATTTCATACAAACTTTCAAGTCCTTGTTTTTCTAAATTAATGAACCGATTTTAATGAAACTTCATACGTATAAGCAGGTTACATAGGTCTAAAAAGTTAATTGAGAAAATTTTCGAAAAATAGTGTAACAGCTAAATTCGATCGATTTTAAATTTTCCATGGAAACAGAGATTTCCAATTATATTTTTTTAAATAAGACATTTTGAAAATATTCTTAACTAACTTTTTGGACCTACGAGTATGTATCCTGCTTATGCGTATGAAGTTTCATTAAAATCGGCTCATTAATTTCGAAAAACAAGGACTGAAAGTTTGAAATTATGAAATACCGTACGTCGTAAACGCTCTTAAACATAACAGGTGAAATGTGGGTAAACTATAGGTACACCTCTGCCTAACCCTTCGCGACCCTGCGTGAATGATGTATGGACATGATATACAGTTGAATGAGAGTCGACGTAAATCTACGTCAGTGTGCTGTAGGTACCTATTGGAGAGGCTTTTTCTCATCAGTGGATTGCTACAGGCTGATGATAATCGATATGATACTTGGACAAGTAACTAAGGCCTATTTTTAAATAGTTTTCTTTTTTGAATTACTGATGCTAACCACCTTTACCTTTACTTCGCCCGCGTGGATGTCAATACTTCCCTATTTTAATCGGATTTTGTTCACAATTTCATGTTTTTTTTTTTTTTTTTGAGCGGAACCTTAATTATTTTTCTGAAATGAAAGTAACCTAAGTCACTCATTATAATATCAGCTATCTGCCAATGAAAATCTAGTCAAAATTGGTCTAGCCGTTTCGAATTACATGGTTTTTTTTTGCGGAACCCTAATTATTTTTCTAAAATAAAAGTAGCCTACGTTACTCCCTGTAACTTCAGCTATCTGCCAGTGGAAGTCCCGTCAAAATCGGTTCATCCGTTTTGGAGATTAGCCGGAACAAACAGACAGACAAAAACTTTTGAAATTGCTTTTTGTTCTACGTATGTATACTGTCATATGCATTTACTAAAAAGCTGTTATTTTGACATTACAATCAGACACTTCAGTTTTATTTATTTGTATAGATCATGACATGTCTACATTTAAATATGATTTTAGACTTGACTCTAAATAAAATGATCCTTGAATTAGTTCTAATAACGTTTCAACCCAGAAAAGTAGTAAATGACATGTAGCGCCGACACCAACTAATTGGGATAAGGGCAGGAGAATTATTGATAGAATAGAATAGAATAGAATAGAATATATTTTATTGTAAAACATGAGTATACATCATAACATGTGCAAGGTCTTATAATAATGGTTCGATCTGCATGTTTTGCCATTAATGGCGTACAAAAACAACATATTTGGTTTAAAATAACCACAAAAGATTTGAGTATAAACAACAAAACAATTTTTTTTCCATCGTAATACTACTTAAAAAAGAAGAAAATGTACAGATTAGGTTTTATAGATTTGAGATTCAAATTGTAAAAATGTCGTAATTGCAGAAAAATACAATTAATTAATTGCGTTCATTTAAGAAATCCGATATGGTATAATAGCATTTATTTACAAGAAATTTTTTAAATGTATTTTAAATAGAGCAGTAGGCATTTGTCTAATAGCCTTTGGGATTTTATTATATGTATATGATTGGCGCTAAACAAAAAATACTTTTTCGCATCAATGCCGTGGTTGACCTTGGTACACATAATTTATTATTATCCCGTCGATTACGAATAGATACGTCTGATAGTTTCCTGAATAGGTTGGGATTGGTTCGTACAAAATTTGCTATTTCATAAATAAATAAGGACGGCAGGCTTAAAATTTTATACTTTATAAAATACTGTTTGCAACTATCAATTATTTTCAAACCAAACATAGCCCTAATTCATCTCTTTTGTGACCTAAAATGATGACGAATGTTTCAGCCAACTCTAAGCTCACGTTCGCACGATCACGTTTTAGCTCATTCCTAGCGCGTTAAATAAGCGGACCGTTGGATTTTCTACTCTCAGCACTAAGCAGAGCCTTGAAAATTCAGAGCGCGCCTCTTTGTCTCTGCATCACCCAAAGGTTGACTGGTAGGAAATTCCTATGTTAAGTCCGCCTCTGTACATTTGTGTGCTTGAAGTATTAAATAAATGAATAAAAACGTCGCGTTTTAAAAAAGCGCCCGTTTGTACAACCCCTAAGCATAATAACACTCGGCCTTCCACAACAGGCTGAAACCCGAATGAATAGTTAATGCTCCAAAGGTTAAAATTGAATGAACACACACAATTCTGTATTCAGTATTCGTTAATACAAATCTATTATTTAGAACAATGTACGTACAACATGGCTTAAAACCTATTTATTGTACACAAAAAATAAAATTAGTCAAAACAAAATAGAATCTACTGTGATTTTTGTAACTGAGCATAGACTGAATGGTTTGTAACTTTTAATAACAGAGCACTGACAAAGGGACTGAAATACGCAAGTTCTAAGACACTAATGTATTTAATACACATAAATTCGTAGTTCGTTACTTGTTCTTTCAAGTATTTCAATAGAGGTACTTACTCGTTGGAGTGGAAATCACGTATCGGCAAGCGTAGTGTGGGACGCCCCCCAGCTAAATAGACCGACGACCTTAAAAAGGTGGCTGGGACAGACTGGATGCGGAAGCCGGAGGACAGGGTGTTATGGCGCAGCTTGGAAGAGGCCTATGCCCAATTGTCCAGCAGTGGACTGCGATAGGCTGAATTGATTGATCGATTGACTTAGTGCGGATTTCACAAATGAAACTGAACTCGCTCAGCACTTCTAAACCGCGCTCAAGAGCTGTCAATGTCATTATTCCATAACAATTTTGATACTGACAGCTCATGAACGCGGTTTAGATGTGCTGAACGCGTTTAGTTTCATTGGTGAAATTCGCTCTTACTAGTAATGTTAACCCGTCGGTGTGTGAGTCATTTATAAAACCCATACAATGATGAACTGTTGTACCTACTTAGTCGCCTTTAAACAAAACATTAAGAACACCTTTTCATAATGACAACACTTTCATCAGCGTCAGGTTTTCTTGAAAGAACCGTCTTGTAATTTTATTCTCAGTTTTAGTATTAAATAATTGCAATTAAGCACATTTTGATTGTAATCCGATCTACTATTTTACAACGTTGAATAGTGCTCTTTTATGAGGGGCTTGTGGCTAAGTAATAACAGCCGCACGGGTCGATCGATCAGGTTAAGCTACGCTTGCTGCGGTTGGTCCGTGGATGGGTGACCATATTTACATATCAAGACTCCTCCGAGCCTCGGATAACACGTTAAGCCGTTGGTCCCGGCCGTCATTCGCGGATCTTTGACAGTCGTTACGGGTCGTCAGAAGCCCGAAAGTCTGACAACCAGTCTTACCAAGGGGTATCGTATTACCCAGTTACGGGTTGTGGAGGTCAGATAGGCAGTCGCTCCATGTTAAATACTGGAATTTAGCTGCATCCGGTTAGACTGGAAGCCGACCCCAATATCGTTGGGAAAAGGCTAGGCAGATGATGATGAATAGTGCTCTTTTCGATGTAAAAGGATTCTTTTTAAGAAATAAAACTTACAACTCTACGTTGAGGCATTGTATGAAATGAAGTAAAAGTAATCAACATCTTTAATTTACTCGTATGAAATTTATTTTAGGATATTGATTTCTACGTCAACCAGACATTAAAATAGATAATTATTAAGAATAAGACAACGATTGGATACAGATTCTTATTTCGATAAAGAACAATTCTGATACTCATTATACATTGCTAGTATGCAAAAAGCGATTCTAATAAATCGACAAAATTATAAGTAACGCCAGCTACCATCCCACGAGCCATGGGAGCCATTCGATTATTTATGTAAAATCTACGTGGCGAACAATAATTTATGATTTTCGAACGCGACATGAATAATAATATGATATAACGAAATATCCCTAATTGTTATGTTATTGGTAATTTGAATGATAGACTGATGAAATACGCGGTTCAACGGGTCGGAAATTTTGATTAGTTTTACGTAAATATATTTAATGACAGCTAGGGATGTAAGAGTCGTGCTATATCGATCGTAAGCATGGGTCGATGGAATAAAGAGGATTTATATTTTCGCTTCAATGTTGCCTTCTTTGGCATGCAAGTGGATAATTTTCCGTTCCGTTAGTATTGTTACAGTTTAGGATTTTTTATCCTCCAGCAATCATAACTATAATTATCAATGCGCGCGCCACTCCTCGAATACGAGGAGACATTGCTTACCTGGATTAACAACACATAGGCCACTTTTAATCCCAGTAGTACGTTCCCGTGGGATATTTTCCGACATCCACGCGAGCGAAGCCACGTGCAAAAGCTAGTTAGGTACATGGCTTGTTATGTGTTGCATGACCCATAGTCTCAAAATGTTTACTGGGACATAAGAGACAATAACAGCTGCGTAAACA
The DNA here is from genome assembly GCA_947568875.1 of Fissipunctia ypsillon. NCBI lineage: Eukaryota > Metazoa > Arthropoda > Insecta > Lepidoptera > Noctuidae > Fissipunctia > Fissipunctia ypsillon. The sequence continues at coordinate 5,868,806 of OX387655.1, forward strand.
GAACCAGGCTGTGTCTGTAACTTTTGCAATTCTAAAAACATTATAATATCCCTCTCCTCGTTGGTCTAGTGGTCGCAAGCCCTGAGCATGAGGTCGTGGGTTCGATTTATAGGTCGGGCAAATGTTGTTGGGTTTTCCAACGAGAATTTCACAGTAGCACGTCGGGCTGCTACTGCCTGACTTGTGTGCTTAATAGTGTTTTTAAATTAAATTTTAAAGAATTTATGTTTTTTTTTTTGGAATTTGAATGGTTGACTGCCTCGTTCGTCTAGTGGTCGCAAGCGCTACTGGTGAGCATGAGATTCTGGGTTCTATTCCCGGGTTGGAAAAGTGTTTTTGGGTTTTTCCATCTGATTTTCTTAGTAGCTTGATGGCAATAGGCTCGCCCCGTATAACATGGAACTTAAACATAACTGGCGAAACGTGGGTAATACTATAGGTACACCTCTGCCTAACCCTTGGGGAGTACAGGCGTGATGTTATGTTATGTTATTATATCCCTTATAAAATGCTTCATTAAATAATTTTCAGCTGGTACTTTCATGTTTAAAACTGCAGGTAATGCAGTCAGTAAACAAAAACAAAAAGAATTTAATCAAATAACCCCAGGTTTAAATATTAGCCTTGGTACTCAATTATTTGCCTCTGACGGACGTTTCACAATCTCAATTGAGATTGTGGAACGTCCGAGGTAAAAATAACGAGGTAAGAAAGATTTGTAAGCTCGATAATGTACTAAGCACGTCTGCTTAGTACAATAGCGAGCTTACAAATCTTTCTTCCATTCAGCATAAAATTAAATGCGCATCAAACGCTAACCAGCTTAACCTCAATCTCGATTTCCTTTGTGAACTCAAGAGCAAATTCATTCAGAGAAAACTCGCAGTTTTCTAAGATTTTAAACACAGATAGACGAATAAAAAATACATCCCAATTACGGGAGTGAGCGACCCGATAAAGGAGCAAAAAACACGTCCGCTTCAGAGCGCTCATTATGCTAAACCCAGATATGACTTGACTGATGTCAGCTAGCGCCGCAATTTGTCGACTACCCTCCACTTAACGAGACTTTAGGATTAAGCAAATTGCTTGATATTGTAGCACTTGTGATCCACGTTTTCATTTCGTTTGCGTGAGTGGATCGCATTTGTTTAAAGCTATGATAAGCACTTTCTTTTTCAAGGACAGGAAACCTTGTTTTCAATTTTCATCTTTTTGTACGCTCGGCCGTTCTTTGTTCGATGCTTAAAAATGTATTGTGGTTTTCTAGACGCGTACGCCGTAGACTTCAGAGATCGAGTTACGTGTCTTAGGCCCACTTACACCACAAATCATTAAATGCATTTAGCGCTAAATATAATTAAAATATCGTGCCATTTCTGTCAATCGTTAGACAGAAATGGAACGAGACAGAATGATGTTTTAAATACGTTTAGCGCCATATGCATTAAGGGTTTCCGAAACTATCAATTGCAATTGTCAATTTGATTGATACACATTGATGAGAAAATTGATCGTCTACCAAATGCAATTGAAGCGATTGACAATATTACTACAGTTAAAATTGACTGCAATTGATCAATTCGTTTCGGGGACCCTTTAAGTGATGAGTGGTGCAAGCGGGTCTTAAATTGTGTGTTACTAATAAAAGCAATAAATTATTTTATGAAAACATGTAAGTAGGTAAGGAAATAATACAGTCTCAAAAGCTTTTTTTTGGTTTAAATTAATATTGAAGTCTAATAAGTACTTATAACTATTCGTTTTAAATGTTCTAAATACTAGTAAAACTTTGGAATGTTTAGTCTTTCAACTCTTTTGCCAGTGCTCTTACAAATACTGTAGAATATTACGAAGACTAATACATTACTTCATTTATAACTAACTCAGTTTACACTAGCATTATGTAAACGTGTACTTACTAAGTTCATTGACTGCGTCTGACCGCGGTACATGACTTGTGTGCTCAACATGAAAAATTCACTTTATCTTACGAACTAAATCTTGTACGCAGTTTCATGTTTCTTATTTATGCTTTGTTTTATTAAACGTGTTCATTATTTTTGTACAACAATACCTCATTAAAATTCAGCTTAGTTTAGGTACATCAATTATAATTAATGACTAATATAAACACTAAACTACAGGCGTCAGACATTTTGTGAATCTATACTTACTAATATTATAAAGCTGAAGAGTTTCTTTTCTTTTTATTTTTTATTTGAGATAGGTTTGACTAGCAAACCTATCTCAAATATCTTTGTCTCTGTCATCTCTGACCTAGGTCGACGATGGAGCGAGCTTACCCAGAAGAAGCCTGTTCACTCTCACTTTGAAGAGATCGGGGTTTTATGCGTTCGGAAACACAGACGCAGGCTGAGAGTTCCACTCCTTTGCTGTGCGCATCACAAAAGACATTTGGAAACGCTTAGTGCGAATTGGTGGAATAGCAACTAGGTAAGGATGGTAACCTGCAGTGCATCTAGAAGTCCGATGGTAGAAGGGGTCCGGCGGAATGAGGTCGTGGAGTTCTTGAGAACACTCACCGAAATATAATCTGTCTTTGTGTTTGTTTGTTTGGTTGAACACGCTAATCTCAGGAACTACTGATTAGAATTGAAAAGTTCTTTCAGTGTTGGATAGTCCATTTATCTCGATGAATGCTATGACCAATAGAAGCGGAGTATCAATTAAAAATGTTGCAAAAACGGGGAAAATTTATTCCTTTTGGGAGCTTCTGTTGCGTGCGCTGCGTAAACGGTTAAAGCTACGCAAAAATCATGTATGACGGCAATGTTCCTCTTAAAAAGTTCTAAAAAAAAGTGCGGGATAGCAATCTTTTAAGATTACCTCACTATAACTTTTCTAATTGTAATCAAATTTGTTAAAAATAATGCATTATTTGCGAAGGTGTTTTCATAAACATGGCATTAATCCTTATCCAAATAAATAGTTTTATAATCAAGGTTGATTAAGTACATGTAAAGTCCTTTTTAAATTATTCGAATCGGACGTTTCGTTTAGAAATTACGACGGGTATAAAAATGCTCAAAGTAAGAAAAATGCGCTTAGTCTATTAGTTACCAATACATTTTATTTTTTATTGACTGTTTGAACGCGCTAATCTCTGTCACTTCTAGTCAGATTTGAAAAATTCTTTTTGCATTTTGTAGCCCAATTCTTGAGGAAGGTTATAGGGTTTGTAACATTACTCTAGGACCCTTCGAGGCCAAGCAAAAAGAAAAAAAGTAAGAACAAGCGCTAAGCAAAAACGAAGTAATACGCGGGCAGGCGATGCGATGCGACGGGGTGGGTCGGGGGAACAAGAAATTTCACGCGGACGAAGTCGCGGGTGGAAGCTAGTCTACTATAATTATAACATCGGGTAAGCAAAATACGAAGAAAATTATTTAAATTTAATCAAAGCATTTGATTGTTCATTTCATTTGTTTTATACAACGTGCCGCTACAATGGCGACATTAATTTAACACACAGATAGGGCTAGTAGCCAGTAATCATAAAAATTATAATAACATTAAATAATTGATAAATTGAAAAATGAAAATATTCAAACAAACTAAATAATAAAGCTCTCTTTTTCCTTCAATTCGCCTACTATTTCACTATTTCATTGATGCGATGTTATGATCCGTGATCCCGGCAAAAGGCCTCTGTGCTACAGTTCTTAAGTACAGGTTGCTCCAAGATGCTATTTTAGAAAATTGAAAATAAATCAATAAATAATAACGTTTTATGAAATTAAAATATCTTCTTAAAATGAAAACGCGAAACCGTGTGCTACATTAATAGCATCATTAAAGCGGCACGCTGTATGTCTCTATACTCCATTTACAATAAGATTAGAAATTTAAACAATACAGTCCGTTCAAACGATTTTGACTTCTATTCTAATCCGTAGGCAAAAGGATGGCAATAAAAGCAAAGACATGATTATAATACCAACTGTTTACTGCAGCCACCATTCGTCATGCCACCAACGCAACAGAAGTCAAAATCAGTTGAACGGACTGTAAAAAAGGTTTATTTTTATGTCTAATCTTATTGTAAATGGAGTATAGTTGCCTCGAACTTTAAATATTTTACTCTTTAAAAAATGTTGTTATTATAGCCAGCCAGCATTCAAATGAATTCAGGAAATTGGACCTTATTTTGATCCAAGGAGCGGATTTTATAAATACCTACTCAACAATTAGAGGTGTAAGTCTAAGAGGCAAGATAAAAAACTTTAAAAAAAAGTATTTTGTTCTTGAGACTAAAAAGTAAGTAGTTTGTCTCTGTATGAGAATAGGCCTTTGGCAAGAGGCAGTGGAGCAATAATAGGCTGCTAATATTATAAAGTATTGTGCTTTTCTTTTCTTTTATATGTATACTTCAATTTAATACTACCAATGTTGGTGCAAAGTTTGAAAAGCAGCTTTATGAATAACTAAAATTTCAAGCTCCGTGAATTATTTTATATTAGATTTATGTTCGTTACGGAATTCTGATTTCATTTAGCGAATTAATAGCCTAATGAAAGGGCAAAATACAGTAATAAAATTATAAAGCTTTTACTAAATTAGATTTCATTCCAGCTTGCTTTTCAGTAATTTCGTTGATTAGCAGTAAAATTAATAATAGATGTGTTATTAAAATTTGTAGCACTTATGACTATACTTTCTATTCCATAATATTAGAAAGAGGTAAAATTAGTTAGTTTGTAACATGTAAAAGGTGTCTCAGTAAGAGTGCACTTTTTCATTTAAGTATTTTATGACAGAGTTGTGATATTTTTATTGTATTGTAAAAAAGACATGTTTCGATTAAGTATGGAATAAAATATCCGGCAAATGACCCCCACGGCTCCGATGACAGGCCATTACTCTTTTCATGAAATTTTCCATGACTTTTGCACAGAGATGTGGCTGTATCTCACCGATGACGCTTTGGATTTCCGATTTGAGCTCAGGAATTGTTTCGGGTTTATTCGCATAAACCCAAGATTTCACAAAACCCCAAAGAAAAAAATCGCACGGCGTTAAATTGCACGATCTTGGTGGCCAGTTGACATCAGAATTTCGTGAGATAATGTGTTCTGGAAATCGTTGCTGCAATAAATAGATTGTTTCATGCGCGGTGTGGAAGGTTGCGCCGTCCTGCTGAAACCACATGTTGTCCAGATTCATGCCGTCCAGTTGAGGCCACAAGAAGTCCGTTATCATATTCCTGTAATGAATGCCGTTCATTTTTGTAATGAGTTTTCACAATTATAACGCGTTGTTCTTTCGAAAAGCGCTCCATGTTTAATAATCGGAATAAGCCGAGGTGACAGCTGTCAAATTTCAGAGTTGTCACTTGCATGAAAAAAAAAAATATTTCAATTTCAAAAAGTACACTCTTACTGAGACACCCTTTATATAGGCGGCAATTTTCGGAACTACTGATCCGATTCCGAAAATTCATTGACTAGTTTATGGTATTGCCAAGAGTCATGGAATATATTTTATGTAAAAACAACAAATTGCACAAGGACGAAGTCGCGGACAGAAGCTAGTATTAAATACAATACTAAGTTTTAGTACTACTATTTTGCCGTAAAAAACGTTGGTAGATGAGGTTCAGGGTACTTCAAATGTTTAGGGTAAATACCCCAATCAGAGGAATATAAATGGCATCAAAGCTCAACTTCAACCAAACATAGTTTACTAAGCAAACTATGAGAAAATACCAATATTTTACCGAGCAAAACCAGACTAACCTGACTACTAGACCGTATAATAAACTCAAACTTTAGTCCAAAATTTATCTCATAATTTAGTATTTCTAGCAACAAACAGTGTTGATGATCATTAATTATAGCATATGTCGCGTCGCGTCAGGGGCTAGGTTTCCCTAGGTTTTACTGGACACCGAGTGTTCCTGAAACACTATTAATTTAATTATGTCTACGAGGTAAATAGTTTATATGAAATTATGAGACTTTTTCGGGTGAAAAATTACGAAGTGGTTTATTCGTCCAATGTTAAATATGTCACAGTTTTAGACCAGTTTTAGGTCTAGTGACTATGCAGATGTAGGTTAATACTTTAATAGATTAAGCTAGAGTTTTCTAAAGACTATGTGGCGGCCACCGCTGTCTTAAAGGTACCCGAAACGATCAATAAATTGCAATCGATCAATTGCCATCAATTTAGATTGGAGTAATATTGTTGATCACTTCAATTGCATTTGGTAGACGATCAATTTGCGCATCAATATGTATCGATCACGTAAAAATTGCAATTGATCATTTGAGGGACACTTAAGACAGCGGTGGCCGCCACATATTCTTCGAATTTACCGTCGGATAACGTCACTAAAACGTTATTTATAAAAAAATAGGTTGGCGTCTATTCCTGAAAGAAAGCAAAGAAAGAACAATATGTTAGCGTTTTTTGAGACCGTAAAGTCAAACCTCGGTGCCATCACTTTCATGACGGCCGTTACTGCGGCCGTTATGTGACGGCCACCGCTCTTCTAGGAAACTGGCTTTAGTCTTGTGCTTTCGGCCGTCATTTATGAATGACGGCGGACGCTGACTGTATCGTATGCATCAATACAGTCAGCATTGAAGATATGTTTTAATTTTCTATTTAACGTAAAACACATCTACTACAAAATAAAACACAACAAGAAAAACTTGCACCTAACAAGCAGAGTAAGTTCTGAATGAAAACGATTTGAATATAAAAGTGTTATGAAAAAACTCCGTTTTCCTTCCGTTAGTCCGAACGAGACGTAACAACTAACACATGTCAGAACTTAAGAAGTGTTTCCTTGATACGAGTCCGGGAAAGTTAAAAAAAAAATATTAAAAAGCAAAAGTTGTTCTCACTTTTTCTCAGTTACACAACTTTCTTAGACTCATTATACTTATGAATGTAGTGGTGACAAAAAAAATTGCTGTATCAAAATGTTATTTTTCTATCACACTAGGTATTATTAAAACCAGTTTTGTAATAAAGAAACTCTCAAGAATAGGCTGTTGATAAATTATTCTAACAATCACAGCAGTTTTCGCGCGCTTAACAATTTGTCACATTAATTTTGCGATAATTTTCGTTCCGAGAAACTGGCCCTAGGTCTGTTGAAAGCCGTTGCTGAGACTGAGTCAGAATATTATTTTCATTATCAAGTGTTAAATAAAACATGAAAAAAGAACTTAATTTAAACTTGTTCGCCTTAATAATTTCCCGAATTAATTAATAACTTAAATGTTTCCTAGAATAATAAATTTTCACCTGAAATTATTAACGAATGCATTAGTATTTTTAATTCCCAGAAATATATTGTATTGAATTCATTCCAAATGAGTGATTTTTGGTAGTAAGCGTAAAACTGACACTTAAATTCTTTAAGCCGGACATTTTCATACCGAGCTTTAATTGAATGAAACGGAAAAATTATAAAATGAAATATTGAAAAATAAAATAAAAATCTTTTTTGTAAATTATAAAACTATAAGTACATTGTGTTTAAGAATTTATTTTATTTATTAATGTAAAAGTAAGGTTTATATAATATGTATTGTTTTTATAAAGTATGATCAATACGATTAAATAAAATTTAAGTGTCTGTTTGTAATGTCAAATTAACAACTTTTTACTAAATGCATAAGAAAGTATAAGCGGTCCTTATAACAAAAAAGCAATTTTTTACATTTTTGTCTGTCTGTCTGTTTGTTCCGGCTAATCTCTGAAATGGTTGGACCGGTATTAACTGGACTTTCACTGGCAGATATTGATGTTACGGCGGGTAACTTAGGCTACTTTAATTTCAGAAAAATAATTAGGGTTCAGCGTAAAAAAAAATAAAACCCATGAAATTATAAAACAAAAAGTCGGATTTGAAAGATTCTTTTTGCATTTGGTAGCCCAATTCTCTAGCGCCGACGAGCGGCGCGCGATTACGTACGCGCCTCGTGGCTGTCGGCAACCCACTGAGAAATGGGTCGCGTGCGGCCGGTAGTTAGCGTGTGTAAGTACATAGAGTGATTTATCTGGTAATCTGTGGTGACGGGTCGGGGAACGAGGGAGTTTTATTAAAATGTGGCTAATATTTTAGTATATTGTGTATCTTACGACATCTATGCCAACGAAGTCGCGGGGTATAGCTAGTTTTACATATTTTCTTCATCCTTATCATTATCCTTATAGGGGCTTGTGGCTAAATAATAACAGCTGCACGAGTCGATCTTCAAGGTTAAGCAACGCTTGTCGAGGTCAGTCCTTGGATGAGTGACTATTCATTAGATACCGAGACTCCTCCATGCCACAGAAAGCACGTTAAGTAGTTGGTCCTGGCTGTCACTCATAGATCTTCGACAGTCATTACGGGTCGGCAGAAGTCTGAAAGCCTGAGAACCAGCCTTGCCCAGAGGTATCGTTTTACCCAGTAACTGGGTTGTAGAGGTCAGATAAGTAGTCACTCCGTATAAAATACTGGTATTCAGCAGCATCCGGTTAGACTAGAAGCCGACCCCAACATAGTTAGGAAAAGGCTAACCAGACGGTGATATTATCTTCATCCTAATTTTCGAAAAATCCTATAGTTAATCATTATTTTCTTAACGACTGTTTACAGTCAGTACTTTTGACTCAAGAGCCCGCTGTCTCGACCATCACATAATAATAATATGGAACAACTAGTATCGTGCAGAACGGGACTTAAGTGGCACTTCGCACGGTCGCGGCGTGCGCACGAATACCAATATTCTAAAAGCATGCTCACACATTCCAAACATGTTTTGTATGATGCGTTTTATTCAAAAGGCTTTTTTCGTAAAATTCAGGGCAAAGCTCGCTGGCTCGAAATTGAAGGATATTATGAGTTTACTGGGAAAATATTTTACTTAATTCATGTGGCGGGTTTGGATTTTGGTGTAAAATAGGTTCGATTTCTTTATGATTTTGGTAAAGCTTTTAAAGATTGCTATGTTATGTAAAGACGGAAATGGTTCTTAACATTCATTTTGTTCTATTTAGCTTAATATAAAACAACCTTTGACTTTTTTCTGTCAATTTCAATGATTGGTACAATTGGAAAAATGATTCTGTTACTAACCCCAACAGTTCTTCAAAAATTAACATTTCCAAATGTTGAGCCACAGATTACCAGATAAATCACTCCATACAAAAATTTCAATACCAAGTTTATATTAATTCTCTTGCTGGATCTATGTACATCCATCACCTGCACATAATACACCAGAACCTGCCATATCATAAGAATTTGAAACTAGTACGTCAGGTTGACCGAAAAATATGCGTACGGTCGCGCCTCGCGCCTGTCGGCAACCCCACTGTGGTTGAGCGGTAGGTGCTGTGCTGAGTAGATCTTGCTACACTTCGCTACGCGCTTTGCTACGCACTTTGCTACGCGCTTTGCTACGCCGTAGCTTGTACTATGTGTTACGATCGCATGCTACAAATGATGCATTTAGAACTTTTTCGGAACATTTGCGCAAAATATTCAAAATGTACATAATTATTTCAGTTTTCAGTAAAATTGCTTTTGAGAAATATATTATATGAAACTGCCTTTTTGACCAGAAACACCATTATGTATTGTATCTGCTAAACTGAACATAAGAATTCCATTACATTCCATGAATAATATAGATAGCTATTTTACTTTCGGAATATAGCAACCTCCCGAATTCGGATATCGGAATCATTCGGATAACCTAATTGTATGGTTTCTCATTACTAATAGAAATCTTTTTATTTTCACGATACAATTATTGAGGTACTTTGATAATTATGATATTATGAAAAATGAGGTCTTGGTTTGTTTGTCTTTTAAATATTAATTGTATATTTTAGTATTTCTGATCTTTTTACCTTAGTGTTTCGAAGGCCAAAGATTTTTTTTTTTGCTTTACCAATATGTTGTGTCTAAGATTCAATAATATTATGATACTTTAGGAATTAAATCCGATGTAAGATTAAGGTTGGATGAGAAAACATCATTAATTTGATCTAATCTGCTACCGTGGGTCTTGATGATGATAATCTGCGGCATTGAAAATAAACTTGTTTGACAGTTTTTATTTATTTATTCATGCACACACAAACTACTCGACCTTTAAAGAAAAACTATTTTGCAAAAAAAGAAAACAACCGACTTCCAAAAAAACACTACTAAGTGAAAATTAACTTTAATTTCGGAAGTCGGTGTCTTTGTATGTTTAATTTAGGTTTTTGCCACCGACTTCCGAAATGAAAGTTATTTTTCACTTTGCGGTTTTTTTTTGGAAGTCGAAGAAGATTTTTTTGGCAAAAAAAGTTGTTTATCACGTCAAAAAAGTTGTTTGTCACTTTCTAGTGGGTCGGTTTGTATATCTAAATTACAATAGCCTAATGACAACTGCTCATCACCTTTTACAAAACATTGCTTTTCCCGATGCAGGACGTTAATTGTTAAGGAGTTCTCCTGGTACTTCACCATCAGCTCCACTTCACCATTGTGACGAGCCTAAATTGCTTAGCAATAATTTTAAAGTAATCGAATAGCAACCCGTGAAATACTTGTTATTAAGTTGTTCCGGTGGCCATCTGTGGTCTTCATCATCAGTTCCACTTCGCCAAATAGTGCTTTCCGAGAGCAAATGCACAAGGTATTGTAAAAAATACCCAAATCGCTATAGGTGTGCCTATAATATTTCAAGAGTTCCCTCGATTTCTCGAGGAGCCCATCATCAGATCCGGACTTAATGACAATGGGACCACCTATGAAGCCTTTCAAGCCTGTGACCCCTTTCAAACAAAAAAAGAATTTTCCAAATCGGTCCAGCCGTCTTCGAGTAATCGGGGAACACGCATAAAAAAAAGATTCCGACGAACTGAGAACCTCCTCCTTTTTTGAAGTCGGTTAAAAATACATGAATTATAAAGAATAATACATTTGAATTAATTTCAGGGTTTCATTTTTGTTAACTTTAAAACAATTTAGTTAAACATTTCAATTTTGCACGAGCTGACCAAAAAGTTTGGTTCACCAATAGATTTAATTAAAGAGGTGTACTTTTGCATTGAAATTGAAGAGAGGTTAACGTGGACTGAAAGTAAATGATTATTTTAACATAATTATACTACTTATTACATTGTACTCATCATTTTGAACAACTTTTACTATGACAACAACCTGAAATCGCGAAAAAAAATCAGCTGCTCCCTACACTTATTTTCGCATAACTCGTTAAAACGTAGGGAAAAGCTGATTTTTTGGACCTTCCGTTTAGAAATTACGACGGGTATAAAAATGCTCAAAGAAAGAAAAATACGCTTAGTCTAGTAGTTACCGACACATTTTATTTTTTATTGACTCTTTGAACGCGCTAATCTCTGTCACTACCAGTCGGATTTGAAAAATTATTTTTGCATTTTATAGCGCAATTCTTGAGGAAGGCTGTGAAGGGTGTGTAACATTACACTAAGACCCTTAGAAGCCGAGCAAAAATAAAAAAAAATAAGAACGAGCGCTAAGTGAAAACGAAGTAATAGCGCGGGCAGGCGATGCGATGCGACGGGGTGGGTCGGGGGTAGGTACCAGAAATTTCACGCGGACGAAGTCGCGAGGGGAAGCTAGTACATAATAAAATGTATCGATAATGTATATGATTGACTGTGTTGTGATGCGGGTCGGAGGCAAAAGGATTTAATCACCGGAGGATATAATTACGTAACTATATCCTCTTTTTATACACATATTGCCGTTAACGGTAACAGAAACTATTCTCATATATCAACGGTACGGAACTTATTATCTCGTGACGTCATCGCAACAATGTCGCCGGGGGCCCCCATTATAACTCCCGTATCGAATACGCCTATCCATTTCATCAGTACGTTGTTTTAGTAGGATTCCGTACGTTAAAAAGTTTGTAATGGCCCATTCTGCTGTGTATCGAATAGACAACACTATTTTATTTCTATCTTTTTCTTGCTGGTGAAACAAGAAAGAGATGAAAGACAATATGAGCTGAGACGATAAAAATAGGTTATGAGAAGATTTGTTTAAAATCAAAAATACGAGTATTTTGTCAGCTCTTTACTATTATCATGTCTAAACTTTTATTTTAATTTTTCCAGTATGAGAGAACGTAAACGTCATATTTAAAAGAAAAATAAAAACATGTAAAAGTTTTCTACCCAAAAAGGCCAGTCTATTTTCCAAACCCAAAAGACGAACTACAGATATAATTTAACTTTAAGGCGCTCCTAAACGGGCTATACTTTCCCGGCAATGTGTGGCTGTACTATTGGCAACTACTGCACGGCCACTTCAAAAATATTTTATTACAGCTTATAGCTGAGCATTCTATGCCTGGGCCATGTATTGCAATATGTCTGCAACTATATGGCCCATGGTTTACACTCGTAAACGGGCTACACAATCAGGCAACCATGGCTGACGAAATCACGCTTGTCGCAGCGGCTTATATTGTTGTTAAAGAAAACAAAAAAATACAAGATTGTGGATCCGACTTTACTTCAATAGGCGTGAAACTTTAGATGATTTATCTCAAGAAGTAAGCCAGAAAGGGATGCGCTTATACCGGAAAACGAAACAACAATATAACTGGACCAGCAATACTTCCGTATTTTCGAATGTGAAGCGATCGTTCGGCAATATTGCTGGCTACACGTGAAAATGTAATTGGCTATACAAAACATGTGTAGCTATATGACCGGGACATTACTGCAATACTGCGTAGTCTGGCTGGTATTGCTGGCAATGTTGCCGGCCACTGTATTGCAGCCACATATTGCAGTAAAATATTGCCCGTTTAGAAGCACCTTTAGGAAAATATTCTCCGTTTCAGTGTTCAGCGTAGGACTGAAACAAAGTAAAGTAGATATTATTTTAAGATTCCCAGTACTCCCGAAATTTGAAGATTCTTGAATAGTTTTATAAAGCTTTGTTAAGTGTGCCTTTTGTTTGGATGGTAAAACAAAAGGCTATTTAGCTCAAGACCCTCGCCCCTATTTGTTCTTTTGATTTCCAGGTTTTAACCTACTTTCTTACATTTTCTCGCATTAAAAACGGAGACTATAAATTCGTAATCTTCGCCCGAGGTAGTTGACTAGAGATAACATTACCACTAAGTTACCATTGGCACAAAGTAACAGGCACGTGTCTGTCCAAGGCATTGAAAATCCTCTTGTCTAGGTATCCATAGACACCGGTATCTAGTTCCTATCAAATGATCCATCAGAATGCTATCCTAAATGAGTTTAAGTTACATACATACATAAACCAACTCACGCCTTCTTTCCATGGGGTAGACAGAAATTACAGAACGCCAGAGTTTTAACTTGTTACAGGAAATATGCCTATTTCAACAGAACTATCAGTTTTCTTGTGACCTGTGATACAAACTTGACCTAATTAGAACAATCCAGTGGGACACAAGTCCTTTTAACCTTCTTATAATTATTTTATAGGTTCCCAAAATACATGCACAATAAAAATCTGGCATGTCCACGCCCTATAATTCCATTTCGCGCTTGACAATATTCCTTTTATTATATAATAATTTTGTAGATAACAGGCGTTGGTCTCTTCAGGGAGTCGATGTCAGGCCTCATGATGTTTTCCATTAGACCGGTGACGTGTTTCTGTAGTGCGTCTTCAAATCCCGGAGGTGACGTGGCGTGATTTGAAAGAGGGCAGCGGGAGCCCAGAATACAGGTTATATTCTAGAAATATATGTGGAATTTAATCAATGCGTGCAAGTTGTATGAATCTTGTATTAAAACTAAGAAGTAAACTGCGTTTTTTTTTTGTGTTTTATGTTAAATAAATAATTTAAAAAAAAACTGGTCAACTGCGTGTTGGACCACGCACAATGAACGGTGCCGTAATTGAAATAAAAACAACTTTAATTTCGGAAGTCGGTGTCTTTGCATCTGTATTTTAGGTTTTTGCTACAGACTTCCGAAATTTAAGTTATTTTTCACTTTGTAGTGGTTTCTATGGAAGTCGGTTGTATTTTTTTTTTTTTGGAAAAAAGATTTTTGTTTTTCACTTTTTAGTGGGTCGGTTTGTAATTTATCTAAGTTACAATAGCCTAATGACAACTGCTCATCACCTTTTACAAAATATTGCTTTTCCCGATGCAGGCACTTTAAGTGTTGAGGAGTTTTCCCGGTACTTCACCATCAGCTCCACTTAACCATATGCATTGTGACGAGCTTATAATGCTTAGCAATAATTTTAAAGTAATCGAATCACAACGCGTGAAATACTTAATATGAGTTATTCCGGTGGTCATCTGTGGTCTTCATCATCAGATCACTTCACCAAATGGTGCTTTCCGAGAGTAAATGCATATGTTACTAAAAAAATACGCAAATAGCTATAGGTGTGCCTATAATATTTGAAGAGTTCCCTCGATTTCTCGAGGATCCCATCATAAAATTCTGACCTAATAACAATGGGACCACCTGGAAAGTACACCCTTTCAGACAAAAAAATAATTTTCTAAATCTCGGTCCAGCCGTCTTCGAGTAATTGAGGGACACACATAAAAAAAGATTCCGACGAACTAAGAACCGCTTTCATTTTTTGAAGTCGGTTAAAAATCATTTATAGCCAGAGTGCACCTCATGACAATTACAATAAGCCAAAACACGGCTAGGATACATTGTTTTATTACGGAGTTCCGGTACCTACCTTCCGGCTTCATCATCAGATCAGTTCGATGTTACCATTTTCATCAGAACCATTTATTTATATTTGCTTCGTCATAGTCGCTTAACTATTTTAATCGAGATATCTTATCGCTACCGGTGAAATATTTATCTTTGAGGAGTTCCCATGGCCATCTGTCGTCTTCTACGTCAGTTCCACTTCACCAAATTATACTTTCTGAATGCAAATGCTTGACTTGTTGATGAAAATACCAAAATCGCCATGTGTTTGCCTATAATATTTGAGGCAATTCCTCATGGATCCTATCCTCAGAACTAGATTTTGATAAAAGTGAGACCAATCTGGAAGTATATCCTTTCAAATATAAAAAAAAATCCAAATCGGTTTACGAATGACGGAGTACTGAGGTAACAACCATTTAAAAAAAAACAACCGAATTGATAACCTCATCTTTTTTGAAGTCGGTTAAAGTGAACATGTCCGCCTATACATTGATATACGTCACGCTGCATTTTTTTATAGCGTTGACTTTATTTTTCTAGAGCTCCAAGGGACCTACGTTTTTAGTAGTAATTTCAGCTTGATACCTCCACGCGTTCCTGAAAAAAAGGGACTTGACAGGTTGACAGACAGACCGACAGACGGACAATGAAGTGATCTTTTATGGGCTCTGTTTTTTACTTTTGAGCAAAAACACTACAAAGTGAAAATAACTTTAATTTCGGAAGTCGGTGGCAAAAAACGAAAATACTAAAGCAAATACACCGACTTCCGAAATTAAAGTTATTTTCACTTTGTAGTGTTTGTTTTGGAAGTAGGTTGTTTATTTTTACATAACTTTTTATTTTCAATTCGACACGACTGTATGTAATATTACACTAAAAATAAAAATGAATTTATCAATATTCTATACAATTATAATTCGACACTCCATATAAATGAACCAACTAGAAAAAAAACATGTATTGAAACTAGTGATATAAAAGATGCGAAGAAAAACAAAAGAAAAAAAAAAACAAAAGAAAAAAACCTTGTTAAACAACATTGGTTTGTATATTAAAGAGACCTATATAGCGATAATCTGAACAAGTTTAATTATTACCTAAGTTATATGTCTTTCTCAGAGATCCTTGCTGAAACAGACGTAAATAAAGCGTTTTCTTTGTTCCATAATGATATTTGTCTCTTTTTTAATCTTGGTTTCCCACTGATAAAAGTTAAAATGAACCAAAACTCCACAAACCCAAAATGGATTAGAAAGGGCTTGAAAAATTATTTTGTAAATAAGTGAAAATTACAAAATGAATATTACAAAAACAACGTAGACAAAACAAGCTAAAATACACTACATATACAAAATATTAAGAAAATGTTTTGCCAATATTCAAAGCAGCAAAATAAACATATTAAAGAAAAAGCTAATAACAAGTGTAACACATGGAAAATAGTAAATGAACGACTAAAACAAAACAATGCAACTAACAAAATCAAGGAAATTTCGGATGGAAAATGCATATTGGACAAAGGAAATCACATTGCAACATATTTGAACGACTTCTTCATAAACATCGCTAAACCAAAATCTATCGAGCACCCAAAAAACAAACCAATAATGGGAAGAAGGTTAGCTAACTCCATCTATCTTGAATCAGTTGATAATGTTGACATTTATGAAATAACAATGGAGTTACGATATACGAATTCAGCAGGGTATGATGATATTAAAACTCGAATATTAAAAGATAATATATCTGCTATACTAAAGCCATTGACCTATTTAATATATTTGTCCTTAGAAAACGTAACCTTTCCTGATGCTCTAAAATTCTCCGTCGTAAAACCACTCCATAAAAAGGGTTCGAAAACAGAAGCAGGGAATTACAAACCAATTACTTTGGTACCGATTCTCTCCAAGATATGTGTGAAAGTAATGTGTGCTAAGTTTATGAAATTCTTTGAAAAAAATTAGGTAATAAGTAAACAGCAAAATGGTCTTATTAAAAATAAATCCACTTCATTGGCATAATTTAAATTAATAATGTAATTAATTCTCAGTTCGGTAGACAAAACAGAAATTCCTATGTATAGCTGTATTTCTAGATATGATCAAAGCATTCGATATGGTATGCCATGATAAATTATTAAATAAATTAGAATAGTATGGTATAAGAGGCCCTGCCAACAATTGGTTTGAAAGTTATTTAAGGGGTCTAAAACAGTGCACAGAGATTGTAAAAATGCATCCAGAGACGAACACTCAGATAATCTATAGGTCCCCATACTTAAATAATCACTATGTCGTACAACAAAGGACTGTGCTAGCCCCATATCGTTTTTAGCATATATAAACGAATTGCCAGAATCAACGGATCAGTACATCTTATCTTTCGCAGATGATACCACTGTTTTAACTAAAGAAGCTTGATTAGGCGATAAACGTTACCAATGAAGCTCTAAAGTGTATATATGACTGGTTAATTGTAAATACATAGTTTAGAAGTAAATATCGATAAAATTAAATTCATGAGATACCTGACTTATAATAACAAAAGACATAAAAAAGACAGAATAGACTTGCCAATAAAATATAATAACAACATCTTGAAGAAGTAAATTACATAAATAAAATTTCTAGGAATAAATATTGATAATTATTGTAACTGGAAATCTCATGTAGATCTCGTTTGTAAAAAAAAATCACAAATTCGTTTACGCACTTCGTAAAATAAAACAAATAACTAATAAATAAACAGCATTAATAGTATACTACAGTTATGTATATTCAGTATTGAGGTATGGGATAATTATATGGGGAAACTCTATAGACGGTCAAAGACCTTTTATAGCCCAGCAAAAATGCATAAGATCAAGTCTCAAGTGGACTGATTCGTGCCGACCAGTATTCGCTGATAAACGTTTACTTACAGTGCCATCCCTATACGTTTTTGAAATGTGTTTTGTTAGAAACCACCTATCACTTTTTGAGCAGGATGATAAGGCCCAATTTAAAAGGAAAATAGTACAAAATCCTTTGGTACCTCGAAGCAGATTTAAGTTATGTAACAGAAACTGCTACACCATGGCGGTGAAAATTTATAATAAACTACCAGAGTAAATAAGAAAAATGAATAACTTAGAATTTATTAGAACTTTAAACAATTGGCTTTGTGGCAGATGTTTTATTCAATAGATGATTATTTAAATTTTAAACAGATAGGATGTGTAACTATCTTATGAATGCTTATTTAAATTATAATTATTGACATTATTTATAAATCTAACGCAACAGCAACGGTCTAGGCAACGGTGCGGTTTAAATGAAGATGTAGTGACAAAAATTGAAAATAATAATTGAAAATAAAGTCGACTAACAAAAGGTATTTACACGGCAGATGTGAGTGGAAACGCCGAAGGGGACGCCCTAGGAAGACATATAGTGATCTTATTGGTGATGTTCTTCAGAAAGGTCAGGTGCGTAGTACTCGCAACCGGCGTGCGTGTATGACGATATATGAAAGTAAACGAGGCAAAAGGAGTATCTAAGGATCGTAGCAGGTGGCGTTCTGTAGTTTCTGCCTACCCCCATGAGAAGAAAGCGTGAATCTATGTTTGTAAAGGGTGTCTCAGTAAGAGTGCACTTTTTCATTTTAAAATAAAAACAAGTATTTTATGACAGAGTTGGTATATTTTTATTGTATTGTAAAGAAGACATGTTCCGATTAAGTATGGAATAAAATATCCGGAAAATGACCCCCACGGCTCTGATGACAGGCCATTACTCTTTTCATGAAATCTTCCATGACTTTTGCACAGAGATGTGGCTGTATCTCACCGATGACGCATTGGATATCCGATTTGAGCTCAGGAATTGTTTCGGGTTTATTCGCATAAACCCAAGATTTCACAAAACCCCAAAGAAAAAAATCGCACGGCGTTAAATTGCACGATCTTGGTGGCCAGTTGACATCAGAATTTCGTGAGATAATGTGTTCTGGAAATCGTTGCTGCAATAAATAGATTGTTTCATGCGCGGTGTGGCAGGTTGCGCCGTCCTGCTGAAACCACATGTTGTCCAGATTCATGCCGTCCAGTTGAGGCCACAAGAAGTCCGTTATCATATTCCTGTAACGAATGCCGTTCACCGTTGTAATGAGTTTTCACAATTATAACGCGTTGTTCTTTCGAAAAGCGCTCCATTTTTAATAATCGGAATAAACAGAGGTGACAGCTGTCAAATTTCAGAGTTGCCACTTGCATGAAAAAAAAAATTCCAATTTTAAAAAGTGCACTCTTACTGAGACACCCTTTATGTTTGTTATAAATCTAATCAATAAATTGATGAACTGTCTTAACCGTGAGATATAATCTAATAAACTTATTTTAATATATTTTATAATATAATGTGCCTAATTAATAGTAACAAAGCAAGACTCTAAATTTTATTATGATTATGATGTGTATGACTAATGACATTGATGTAATTTCATGATACTATTATGCATGTACTAGAAATATTTGCACGACTGATATTCGAATATAGTGAGACTAAAATTATTTTACCTTGTTATTATATAAGTACCTATATCCTGACAAATAAATTAATTTAATTTAATTTCATTATCCACTTTTTAGTTGTGGCACCTACCCCACCGAAATGTGTATACCTACAACTACGTGCTAAGTAAATAACAGTGACAGGAAGTTATTATAACATCATCAACATACACTAAATAGAACAAAATATGTATTATTGAAGCTAACTAAAAAACCACTCATCAGAATTTTTTATATGCGACCACAGGAGTATACCCTTTCAAATAAAAACTTAGCAAAAAGGCAAATATTTGACACGCTAAGTCGTGTCAGAAGTTTGGCAGGCATAGTTTTATCAGGTTTGTCGTTGTTGGCGTCGTCGCCAACAAATTATTAAATAAATTACACGACAACAGATCGTTGAGAAATCTGTCTTCTGACAATCAACGCCACACATAACATACAACTCAAGTAGTGCAATTTGAATCATATTAACATTAAAATCATTTATAGCTAGAGGATAGGCTAAGATACATTGTTTTATTACGGAGTTCCGGTGCCTACCTACCGGTTTCATCATCAGATCAGTTCGATGTTACCATTTTCATGAGAACCATTTATTTTTTGCTTCGTCATAGTCGCTGAACTATCTTAATCGAGATATCTTATAGCCACCCGTGAAATACTTATCACTACTGAGGAGTTCCCGTGGCCATCTGTGGTCTTCTACGTCAGTTTCACTTCACCAAATGACAATTTCTGAATGCAAGTGCAAATATTAGAGGAGTTCCCTCAATTCTGTATAGACCCTATCTTCAGAACTGCATTTTGATAAAAATGAGACCAATCTGGAAGTATGCCCTTTCAAATAAAAAAAGAATTGTCCAAAGCGATTTATAAATGAAGAAGTACTGAGGTAACAAACATTTTAAAAAATACAACCGAATTGAGAATCCCTCTTTTTTGAAGTCGGTTAAAAAAGAAAGAGAATTTGTTTATAGGGTCTTACACAGGAATATACAAAGATAGAAAGGCCTACTGTTCGAGGCCAAAAGGATCTCAGCATGGTGAATTGCGACATTTACTCGTAATTTTGTAGATAGCTGACTCATCACTGTATCAATCGGTATTTAAATGTCTAGTAAACAAATCATTTTTTTCTAGCAATATCTAAGTTTTGGTTTTCCATTACACTGGTGTCATGTTTCTGTTGCGTCTTCGGATCCCGGAAGTAACATAGCGTTAATTTGAGAGTGGGCAGCGGTCATGAAAATTACAGATGGGTGACATGTGTGCCTAGCCTAGGGCCTCACATTACAAGCAAGCCGCGAATTGTGATTCGGTATTTTGATGATAAAAGTATCGAGTGGTTATGTTTAGCGTAGCTTATGTCTCATCCATACGATGTGATTCTACTATTATAAGGATTTCAAACTCTTAGGCATTAGAGTGACAACATGAAAAAAGTGTAAGCTTATAGCATTTCCACACATAACCGGCTTAATCTTAAAATAATCCTAGGTTCATAATAATAGGTTCTTTAAGATTTTTAGTATTTAATTTGATTTTAAAGTTTATTATTATGGCAACATTTGAATGAATACGCGTGCTAGTCCGGAAGTATCTATAAATAACGCTTTGAAATAATAAGGGTAGGGTATTGTTGGTGGCGACGGCGAATGGCATTCTCACTTGAGCACTTGTCGAGTTCGGATGTAAGCCTTCGAGTGTTACTTACGTGTGCTTGAACTGAATAGTGGTCTGCGGTTAGCGACTAAGTGACAATTGTTAAGAAATAAGCAATAATAAACAAAACGTGATTATTTGGAGAAATAAACGAGTGTGTGATTTTAAACGTATTTATTGTTCCTTTAGTAGTTTTCTCACAATGGGCTGTCTATGAATTTATTTGCCTACTTTTACATTATTTGTTCTAGCCCTTTAGTATTCTGGTATATTCCTACACTTAGATAGGTAACTCTAGTTTACTTTTAATCGTGGCAGCTTATAAAAGTCTCGAATGCAATACTGCTTTCCAATCGCTGTCGCGTCTTACTTAAACCCCTACTCAAACACACCACATAACGAACTTTGATCTAATAAATTGTGTTATTTTTCATTCATAATAGAACTCTGGTTAGGCAGCACGTGTATGTGTAACCTTGCCTTAAGATTTGGTTGTGATGACAGTTTCTGACACGTATGAAGTTTAACAGCTATAGCAAAAAGCGGCCAAGTGTGAGTCAGACTAGCACATGAAGTGTTCCGTACCACCGTAAAATTTTTAATACTACGTATATCTATATATTTATACAAATAAATAAAATTGAAGTGTCTGTTTGCAACGTCAGAATAATAGCTAATAACAAAAATACTATTTTTACAATTTTTGTCTGTCTCTGTCTGTTTGTTCCGGCTAATCTCCGAAACGACTGGACCGATTTTGACGGGACTTTCACAGACAGATAGTTGATGTTGTAAGGAGTAACTTAGGCTACTTTTATTTTAGAAAACTAATCAGTGTTATGCGCAAATAATTAAAACCCATGAAATTGTGAACAAAAATAATAACTCTGGAACTAGCCGTCGGATTTGAAAAATTATTTGGTAGCCCAATTCTCGAGGACGGTTATTTAACATCACGCTACGACCCTTTGGAGCCGCGCAAAAAAAAAGTCAAAAAGAACGCTAAGCAAAAACGAAGTAATAGCGCGGGTGGGCGAAGCATCGCGGCAAGTGGAGGGACGAAGGAGTTTTATTAATGAGTTTAACGTAACAAAAATGTAACAAAATTCTAACGTTTTCCCCGAAAAAAAAAAAAAAACCTTCGTTAACTTACGCTTAGGCTGCATTAACATTAATGGCGTGTATCAAATGATTTAAAAGTAATCTGTTAACTGATACTAAACATCTGGGACGCTAACCCTTCGACGATTATCATAATGTCTTGAGCCTGCTCTGTAGGACGAATACACATTGTACCTACATAAATACAGTGTAATATAATACAGTCATATTTTATGGTTCCCGACAAAAAAAAGAGTGCAAACAGAAGTGCATAGTGGTCATATAACATAGCAAGATCATGATTTTAATTGCTTTTTCTTAACATTGAACATTTAGTATACTTTGGATAAGGATTGCTTTCGGAAGAGTTACTTCTGTGCCTGCTAATGGGCACCGAAATAATCCTTTTTAACAAATTCATAATTATCTTAACAGCGTTTACAACGTACGGGCATTTCATACAAACTTTCAAGTCCTTGTTTTTCGAAATTAATAAGCCGATTTTAAGGAACTTTCATATACATAAGCAGGTCTAAAAAGTTAGTTAAGAACATTTTGGAGATGGCTTATTTAAAAAAAAGTTAATAGAAAATCTATGTTTCTATGTAAAATTTAAAATCGATCGAATTTAGCTGTAACACTATTTTTCAAAAATGTTCTTAACTAACTTTTTAGACCTATGTATCCTGCTTATGCGTAAGAAGTTTCATTAAAATCGGTTTATTCATTTCGAAAAATAAGGACTTGAAAGTTTTTATGAAATGCTGTATGTCAGAAACGCTCTTAATTAACATAAAATAACATCACGCCTTGTTTCCCCGAAGGATTAGGTTAGTGTAGTAGGTACCTATAGTAGTACACCCACATTTCGCCAGTTATGTTTAAGTCCCATGTAATAGGGGCTCTTAATTAGAATAATAATAAACGTTTAATTCAGAATATCACTTCCATATTTGTTAGTAACAATGTTAACTTATAAACTAATGTTAGTGACATTAAATCTAAGCTGCGTGAGGCACGCCGATCTCGGCGAATGCCTTTTTTACTGCGTGCAGACGTATCCACAGCCCCAAAATCAGAGAGTCCCACCTATCAGCCAACGTTCTAAGAATGTTGTTGGGGTTGTGGCGAACACGGGGTAGCACAGATGCGCATCTCTTGCGCATGATGGCCGAAAAACTATCAACGTCCGCGTCCGTAAACATGCCGGACGCGCTACAAAAACGCGGCAGCCCCATTAACACCCAGAACGCGTTGTTATATTGTGTGCGCAGGCCACTATATGCCCTTTGCGTAAAGTTCACCCACAGGCTGCACGTGTAAAAGGATTGGCTTGGAAAAGCGTCGCCTTAACCTGTGCCGTACAACGTGCAAACCTGTGGCCCAACATCCGACATCGAACAACCAGCGACCTGCGCTCCCGCTCAACATCAGCGTTATCTTCTGAAACCCAATGACCCAGATATTTAAAATTTTAAACTCTTTTAAGAGGTCTGCCACACAGCACAATTGGTGGAATTGTACTATAGCATTTACTGCCTGCTTTAAATAACATGAATTCGCTCTTTTGTGCATTATATTTGAGCCTATGGGTCTCAGCGTACGATTCACACACGTTAATCAATTTCCTTAATGCCCTGATCGATGGGCTCAGCAGAACCATATCGTCTGCATAACTTATATTATTAAAACATACACCATCAATATGACAGCCGATTCCGGTTCCGCTAAGCTCATCGATCAAATTATTCATGTAGGTACAGATTAAACAATGTAGGCGAGGACTGCTCCCTCTGCCTTACCCCGCACTCAAGCCTATACTTAGCTGAAAAGGAGTTTGCCCATCTGACACGGTTCTGTTGATTAGCGTACCAAAACTTAAATAAATTTATTACTTCCCGGGGCACATCTGTCTCATGCTCCAGTTTACCCCAAAGCACATTATATGATACAAGGTCAAATGCTTTTGCTTTTCTAGGTAACACGCAAAAACTGGCGTCTTCCTTGCTGTATATTATGGAATAAGACACAACATAATCTCTTAAATATAACTGGCGAAATGTGGGCGTATTATAGGTACACTTCTGCCCAACCCTTCAGGGAAACAAGGCGTGATGTTATGTTATAATCTCTTGAATAAAAAATCCTAATCCGTGACAACTTTTCTTCCACAAAAGAGATAACCACCAAATTTTCACTGTTACAAAAAGTTCTTTACTAATATTACGCCTACCAGACGAGCTATTCAAAGTAAAAAGTATTATCGATATTAATAGCACTTTCGCTTGCTTTTATCTAGTTTTCTTCGGTCGTCAACACAACGAAACTATTTTAAAGTTAGATTGAGTTAGAAAATGTTGTCTCCGAAGTATTTTGTATGGTTTTTGTGTTGCTTGTCCCCCAACATATTATTATATGGCCCATATAAAGTTAAGGCAACTTTGGATAGGCCCAAACTTCGATTTTATGTAAAAGGTCATTCTTGTTTTATGAAAAACCGTTATGTGGAGGATACAATGTCTACGTCAAATATTATGTGTGTTTTTTATGCTTCTATTTCTTGAAGATAGGGACGATCATATAATGTCTATGATGATTTAAGATAAATCATAGGAGTGGTTATAAAACGTTTTGAGGGCAAGGGTGACTAAATGGCTGAGTGAGTGACTTCTACCCTGCGGGTCGCGGGTTCCATTTCTGCTTTTGAGGTATTGCCTACAGAAATGATGTGGTTATTCCGGAGTTATGTAAACAGCCTGACATAAAAGAAATTCTTGGCACTGGCTTTCAAGTTAAAAAAATACTGTTTGGTCTACCACAATACTTGCATTATGGGGCCTACAGAACGACTATGACGGTGCATGTCGATCGTCAAAACTTGAGCACATCTACAAGCGTCTTTACTAATTCTTTTGACCGTATTATATTTTCGTTTTCACATTTAGAAACAAAATAATTCTCATACATAGAACAAGACTAGACTTCTTGAATTCCAAATACTAACCGACAACTTAACCAAAAAGTATATAATATGTTTATGCAAAGATGTCTTTGGTCTAGATAAAGACACGAGTGAGTGCCACGTCGTAAATGTCGTTGGCACGATTCCGAATGCGAGATAGTAAGCTAAAATGTTAAGGAGTCACAAAAGGTGGCTTGGAATTTGGAATTATAATGGTGTACAATTTTTATATTAACTTTCAAAGGCCAATCAATCTGCCTAGCCTTTTCCCAACTATGTTGGGGTCGGCTTCCAGTCTAACCGGATGCAGCTGAATACCAGTATTTTACATGGAGCGACTGCCTATCGGACCTCCACAACCCAGTAACTGGGTAATGCGATACCCCTTGCTAAGACTGGTTGTCAGACTTTCGGGCTTCTGACGACGCGTAACGACTGTCAAAGATCTACGAATGACAGCCGGGACCAACGGCTTAACGTGCTTTCCGAGGCACGGAGGAGTCTCGGTATGTAAAGATGGTCACCCATCCACGGACAACCCCGGCAAGCGTAGCTTAACCTGATGGATCGACCCGTGCGGCTGTTATTACTTAGCCACGTTTCAAAGGCCAAAAGGTATAAAATACTTGATTAAAAGTAAATTGGCATAATAGATATATTACTTTTAATTTATACAAACAAATAAAATTGTAGTGTCTTTTTGTAATGTCAAAATAACAGTTTTTTACTAAATGCATATGAAAGTATATACGGTACTTATAACAAAAAATCAATTTTTAACATTTTTGTCTATTTGTCTGTTTGTTCCGGCTAATCTCCGAAATATCTGGGCCAATTTTGACGGGACTTTCACTGGCTGATAGCTGATGTTATAGGGAGTAACTTAGGTTTCTTTTATTTTAGAGAAATAAATAGGGTTTTGCGCAAAAAAAAATAAAACCCATGAAATTGTCAACAAAAAGTCTGATTTGAAAAATTCTTTCTGCATTTGGTAGCGCAATTCTCGAGAATGGTTATAGGCTATTTAACATCACGCTACGATCCTTAGGAGTCGAGAAAAAGGCAGTAAGAACGCTAAGCGAAAACGAAATACTAGCGCGGGCGGGCGATGCAACGCGATGGGTCGGGGGATGAGGGAGTTTTATTAAAATGTAACTGTTATTTTAGTATATTATGTATCTTGCAACTTCCACGCGCACGAAGTTGCGGGGCACAGCTAGATTAAAATAAATTTAAAGTCAGTCCTATATATCCAGTCAGGGAAATTAATTGTTAAGCAATTTGACACCCTTCGTCCATTTGCCGTGTCATAGCCATTTCAAAGAACTGTCAAAGAATGACACATGTGATTTGCTTATACGGGCAATTGAAATAATTATTTTTGACTTGTTTTATTGTACCAGCATGATCTTTGCCATTATTGTTAGGTACCTATAGTTAATCAGGGCACTTTGTCGTCAAACAGATTAATTTTCACCAGCGTTGATTACTGTAGAAGTTTCCACAAGAAGTGTTTGTGACTACAGCCATCGAGTAGTATTTAAACCATATTCACTTTAACCTTTAGGGCTGTTCCATAAATTCATCAAGATAGCCAATCAATGTCTGAGCAAAGATATCTCTGAAGTAATGGATGTCCGTTGGTGGTATTGTTAGCTATGTGAAAGGTTCAATCAATCTATCAAACTTCACTGCAGAATATGCATGCTTTTGACAGACGAACCATTGTACAGTCGAATCAGTTTCTTATGACATCTTTCTATCATTCTTATGACCATAGAAATATAAAATTCTTGTATTTATTTATTTATTTAAGCTTTTCACACTTAAAAAAGTACAAAGGCGGACTTAATGCCTTAGGCATTCTCAACCAGTCAACCAAGAAGAGATTGGATGGCAGGTGCTCTGTTAGAAAGGAACAATTTGTAAAGAGAGAGGTTTGAGATTGAGATGACTACGCTATTTATTTTGAAAATAACTCCGCAATCTCCGCTTAAATGTAAACCGACTGGTGGCCATCCTGATGTCAAGAGGTAGCACATTCCAAAGAAGAATGGACTGAATATGAAAGAAATAATGAACAAAGTCAGAAGTATGAGAAGGACAGAGTAGGAGAAGATTGTTAGAAGAACGAAGATTCTTAGCGTGTGAAGAACATAGATATTGGAAGTGAGACACAAGATAAGAAGGAGGAGTGGGAGAGTTAAGAAGGGAGAAAAGCGTGGTCAAAGCACGCAAACTTCTTCTCTGGCAAATAGGCATCCAATTGAGCTCAGACCTGTAGCTCGACACATGATCATATTTCCTGAGGTGAGGTGCGGTGGGTGGTGAGGTGAGGAATATGAACCGGATACAATTGTTAAGCAGTTTGTCAAGCTTATCCAGCAACACCGCATTCAAGTCAAAGTAGCACACGTCACCATAGTCGATGATAGGGAAAATCAAAGTCTGCACAAGCATAGTTTTCGTCTTACGTATATTATTTAACTCATTTAACTTTGTTGTTGTTCCTTTTTAATTTTTAGTATGCTTTTATTACAACCGTTCATGTATTTAATTAGGTTTACTACGAACAAGGTACGATGAAAAGGACTATTTGTGCACGAAGTAACAGTAGAACACTGTCTCCTAAGGCACAGGTTTCCCCTAGTTTAGGAGGCAGAGTCTCATCATCCTAGACACCTTTATACTACCAACTGTTTTTTTTTGTAACCTATATTTACTACATAATGTAACAAAGGTTTTTAGCATCAATAAAGTTTTTATTATTTATTTATTTATCTATGGTTCTGACTTATGAGTAACCAGGACCTGCAGTCTCGACATAGATAGCGATGCTTTAAGACCGTATTCGGTCGCAAAGTCCTAATGGGGTCCCTAGACGGTCAAAATTGCTTTACAAGACATGAATTTTTCGTGCTAGTGAGCTTGTGAAGCAATTTTGATTTCAGTCTGTGACCGAATTAAGTCGTAAAGCGATCGCTATCTATCTCGAGACTGCAGCCCCTGGTAGATATTCGAAATTGCTGTCAGTAGCCACTACAACCTACGACTTATAATTTTTTATTTTATTTTAATCACCAATGTCAGCTAGTTATGTAACTAGTCTTAAAGGTACATAAAAATATGCCCCATGAAACCGTTTTCTCGGTTTATGTGTGTTTATAAACAGAAATGAGGATATTGTCCACGTTCCTTTAATTTTCTCATACTCGTTAGCACAACTATGAAAAGAAGCCCAATTCCCGTAACTAAAGCCGGCCAAGTGCGTGTCGGACTACGCACAATGAAGGGTTCCGTAGTTGGGATGAATTTATCCCAAGAACAAACTTAACATTGTTGTTGAAAAACATATTCTCTCATACATTCCAACTGCAAATGTAAGTTTGTCGACTATTACTCGTAAACTTGTAAAGCCTACTTAGCTGGGATAGTTTTCCTTTTAACTTCGTTGTATATACTACTACCGTAAATTTTTTCACATATCCAGAACTAACCGTTTAGCTGGCAGGGGTGGGACCACTTGACGGACGGATCCCTTAATCGAAAAATTGTTTTCACAAACCCGCAATATTTTTGAAACACCTATCCAACAACATCCCACACCATGGGGGAGACGAGAATAAAAAAACATCCCCACTTTACGTGTACTGGAGGTACCCTAAATTTTTTTAAAAATTATTTTATTCTACCACTTTATCGGCGTGATTAATATGTATATCCATGCAAAATTTTATTATAGCTTTCTAGTACTAAGAGTCTCTGAGCTAAGCTACGGACGGACGGACGGACGGACATGGCGAACCTGTAAGGGTTCCTTGTTGACTACGACACCCTAAAAACATTCAAAATCTAGTCGCAATCTTATCTCAGCGACAATCAAATATTATCAAGTGGTCAAAAATATAGGGAAGGTATTTCTGACATATTGAAACTGAGATCAGACTGTGAACGTTCTTAAAATTACGGGAATTGCCCCTAAAGTTAATTTCGGTGAAAAAATGTGTTTGGCTTGAGTATCCTAGTACAAAACTTAATTTTAATTTCACTTACCATTCAGATTCATTTAAAAAAAAAGCAGGAGCATCTTACAAAATTGCATAAAACAGCAACTTTTCAGAACCAGGCAAGATTAAACCATCTTTGCGAACTAACAATTTTCTTGAAGTTACACTTTTAAGACCACAAATATTTAGCTCGCGCTGGTTCGATCGTTCCCTAGGTACAGTCGGTTTCATGCATTATGCAAAGTTTCAATTGTCTAGGACGGTACAGTGGCGCTCATGTTTAAAATTCATTCTGTACGCTACCAAACTGGGCTGATACTCTGAGGGGCCAGTCTTTATCGTTTCTTATGTATTCTTGGAGGGTTTTAAGTTGATTTTGGGAATTGGAGTTATTATTTTTCTGGTTTAAGAGTATAAAAGAGTGTTTTCTTAAAGCTTTTTGAGCTCTAATCCAAACCAATACCTTTTTTTTTGCAGAAGATTGCGATGATTGCGATGTTTCAAGAAATGATTTTATGCCTAAAATGTAGACAAGATTTGATGACTAAAATGGAGAAGAGATTTGATGCTTATAATGTAAACAAGATTTGATGCCCAAAATGGAGAAAAGTTTTGATGCCTAAAACGGAGAAAAGATTTGATGCCTAAAATGGAGAAAAGATTTGATGCCTAAAATGTAGACAAGATTTGATGCCTAAAATGGAAAAAATATTTGATGCCTAAAACCCGTTACTGAAAGTTTTGTTTTCGAATTTTATGTCACAGACTGGTATGTTGCACTTTTTTTGTATCCCGGACACTAAGCACAAAAAAGTCACTTGTACAAACCTTCATACGAGTGATTTTTTTTTGTGTGCGCATTGGATTTTCAACGCTCTGCTTAGCACTGAGAGTTGAAAATACGAGAGTATGTTTTTTCTACGCGCTGAGACGCACTCTGTTGGATTCTCAATGGTCGGCTCAACACCAAGAATCAAAAATCCAGTGCGCAATAAAATCCCGCCGCGATATTTTTACGTCCGTGTGAACGTGGGCTTATTCAAAAGTTCTAATAACTTTTCTTAAAGCAGTTAACTACTTCTTAAATAAAACAACATTTTACAAATAATTTCAGATGCAATTTCCCGAAGTGCCACCGAAGCGCGTCTAACGAAAAAAAATATTTAAAAAAAGACATAAAAACGCAGCGCGCTTCGAAGCGGGGAGTTCAAAAGCTATTTGTTTCACGGCTCTAACCGAAGTTTTGAGGGTTTCGCAAATAAACCGGGCAATGCGCGCCCTCGCCACTGGAAACAAACTTGGATTATTAAATGGAAGATAGCGGAGGAGAACGTTTAAAAGATATTGTTTTATTTAAATAGTGGCTTCTGTTTGGTGTGGATAAAAATGTGGTTAAAGCTGTTAAAGTGTTTTTTAAGGGAGAAAAAGAAGAAATGTTTTATGTTGAGGATTGTTTCTTTTGTTTGAGCTCAACAACCAATGTTTGTAGGTACACAACTGGATAATGAGTAAATTAACATGTTCAAAACCCGTACCTACTACAAAATAAAAAGGCTAGGAACATTTAAAGCAAATATTACATGCATCGTGCATGAGATTTTTTTCCGACTATTAATATTAATATTTTTTGCGTCTTTGAGGAGTGGCTGGAGAGGCGCCACGGCGTCCTTACCTTCCGCCTGACGCAGGTCCTCACCGGACACGCGTGCTTCGGGAGGTACCTATTCCGGATAAGGCGGGAGGAAACGCCCGAGTGTCACCACTGTGTGGATCGCCTGGAGGACACGGTGGAGCATACGGTGGAGGTCTGTCCGGCTTGGGCGGAGCACCGCCGTGGTCCAGGCCATGGTATGCAGCGAGAGTACATGGGCAGCCATTACCTCCTTCTGCGAAGCAGTAATGCTCGCGAAGGAGGAGGCGGGATGCGTGAGGGAGAGGCAAGCTTTGCGCCCTCACGCCCCTAGTCGCCGCAGGAGACGCCCTGGGCGTCGGGAATTGGCAGCCGATTCCCGGCCACCGTAGGCGCGGGCTTCCGGACGGCGAGCAATGGGTAGCTCGCCGTCCGGAAGCGTTGAGTTCCACGCGCGCCTCAAAGATATGTCAGCACTATTGACGGGGTCCGCTAGGGCCGATGCCAGCTAGGGTTGCAGGATGTTCGAAAGATTTACCGTGGCCCCGGCACAGGCAACAGAAGGAACACGGGTGGGTTAAAACCCACCCGTGTTGGGAGGGCGTGTCAGACTTTTACTGACTTTAGTCAGTAAAAGTCGCCGCTGCGCCCAGAGCGGGAGAAGTCATTTGATGATTTCCCATCCACAAAAAAAAGTACCAATATTTTGAATGAACGAAACAAAACATTTCAGTTCAGTATTTTTAAAATCGATTGAATTTCTGTCGTAGTACCTAGACGTAAACAATAAAAAACGTATTTTGACTGTATATTTTAAGACTGACCTTTATTTTTATCCGAATAACTGAACCATGCTTCCATTGGAAAATATTGAAAACCGACTGAAGTTTTTTCCAAAAACTCGCGCTCACACCAACACTCATATCGAGAGAGTAAAATCAGTCGAGTTTTCAATTAACTCGATTGCAATTAATTACCCACGAGTATAATATATTATTAGGTATGACCGTTTTAGCGGTAAAATGTGATAATTCATTAAATGGTGCTATTTTTGACAAACTGTGTCAAGTTCCTGGAAATCAATTGAAGTTTTTACCAGACATTTTGTAGTAAGAATTTTAAACAAGTTAAAAAAAAATTGTTGTACCTTGCACGTGGACTTTATCCAATCGAAGGTGCATTATTGACGTTTATTGTAATAGTAGTTAAATAAGTAGGTACTAGTAGGTCCGTACGTCTTTAACTAATATGAAGGCACACAGGATACGCTTTAACTACGTAAGTTATTGTTACAGTTAGAGCTTTGGGGTCCGAGTACTCATCGAGCCTCTTTACGGGACCAGAGGGCTGGCTTATTTTTAGCCCAAAGAATCAGCATTGCCATCCAACGTGGCAATGCTGCCAGCCATTTGGGCACTTTTCCCATTGACAGCGATGCAGACGAATTGTTTGATGCCAAATGAGCTCTTCCCCCTCTTTTTATTTTTTATTGCATACTTGCGCCTCGGAAAGCACGTCAAGCCGTTGGTCCCGGCTGTCATTCGTGTATCTTTGACAGTCGTTACGGGTCGTCAGAAGCCCGAAAGTCTGACAACCAGTATTACCAAGGGGTATCGTATTACCCAGAAACTGATTTGTGGAGGTCAGATAGGCAGTCGCTCCATGTAAAATACTGGTATTCAGCTGCATCCGATATGACTGGAAGCCGACCCCAATATAATGGGAAAAGACCAGGCATATGAGAACTTGTACTTAATATATATAGGAGTGTTTTCTTGTACCTATGTTGTAATTCCTAGAGTTAATAAAATTAAATCAGCTCTTGTAGAAGTTGCATATTTAAATCATATACCAAGAACTACTTAGTTCCATAATGGTTTTCTTTGAAAATGCGATCTTTAGAGAGAAAAATATGTAAAAGCCTAAAGGTGTCTTCCAAAAGCTGGTCTTTTACAGTTATTGACCTGCGGGGCGAGCACGGACGTACCCAAGAAGTTTGTGACATGACATAATAAATTATGTCTTAAATGCTAGCACGGGTCAACCGTGTGATAAATTCAGAGGCGCGACATGCCTTTCTTGTTACTGGCTGCATAGTGTGACAAAGTAAATTAATTAAAAAAAAATATCTATGACCATCTGAATATGCGGCCAAATAAAATAATAGGTACGAATAAAAGAGTGCAGCTTATACAGCTAAACAACTTTTTAATTTTGTTGGAAGCTTATTAATTTTTGACACACGCACGGCTTTCATTTTGTTTGTTTGGTTTGTAGACTTATTAATATACTAGCTGCGCCCCGCGACTTCGTTCGCGTGGAAGTCGTAAGATATACAATATA
The DNA here is from genome assembly GCA_947568875.1 of Fissipunctia ypsillon. NCBI lineage: Eukaryota > Metazoa > Arthropoda > Insecta > Lepidoptera > Noctuidae > Fissipunctia > Fissipunctia ypsillon. Next base: position 5,901,766 of record OX387655.1, read on the forward strand.
CTAAAATAACAGCTACATTTTAATAAATCTCCCTCGACCCCCGACCCGCCGCGTGGCATCGCCCGCTTGCGCTATTCCTTACTACGAAGTACGTAATCGAAAACGATTACTTACTTCATAAACCGCGAAAACGATTTCGCTTCGCATTCTTTCTGACTTTTTTCTTTTTGCTCGGTTCCTAAGGGTCGTAGCGTGATGTTAAATAGCTTATAATTATCCGCGAGAATTGGGCTACCAAACACAAAAAGAATTTTTCAAATACGACTTTTTTTCACAATTTCATGGGTTTTATTTTTTTTTTGCGTGGAACCCTAATTATAAAATAAAAGTAGCCTAAGTTACTCCCCGTAACATCAGCTATCTGTCAGTGAAAGTCACGTAAAAATCAGTCTAGCCGTTTCGGAGATTAGCAGGAACAAACAGATAGACAGACACAAAAAACTTAAAAATTGCATTTTTGTTATAAGGACCGTATACATTATGTTCATATGCATAAGTTCATATCATAGTAAAAGATGTTATTTTGATATTACAAACAGACACTTAAATTTTATTTATTTGTAGTATGTAGTGTAGATTATTATTATTTATTACTTTTGATATTTCTCGGGACCCTAGGGTCCCGGACCTTTGGAAGGCATATGAGGGGCCGAAGCCAACTCGCAGAGGCCCGTTAGACGCTTTCAATGGAAATGAGGCACAATTATTTATTACTTATTATTAATTTCCTTTATATATCACTATACATACATGTACATATAAATTATGTTTTGAAATATTAGAATATAAAAACATTTCAAAATATAAAAAATTGTAGCACACCGGTATCGGGAATAGGGTCTAAGCTATCGGCGGTCAGGGCTCCAGAGAGGAACCTCTTAACAATGCGAGCCAGGTCCAGAAGTACCGCTTTCTGAATCAAGCCCTTAATCCAGCTGCCCAACGAGAGCCTCCTTAGGTGTTGGTCGAGGCTCTTGGCTATTAACCCATTGGCTGTTACGACTATCGGCACAATGATATCGCTGAGTCCACATCCCACATGTCGACAACCTCGCGAGCCAAGTCAAGATACTTGATTTGTTATCTTTCTCGTCTTTCACGAGGTTCCCGTTATGCTGGACCATTATGTCTATTTGATCCAGCACCACTATAACAGGCATATTGGAAACAATAGTCTTGTCAGTGATAAAGGATCGATCCCAGTACAATGTGATATGTCCATTTTCGAGAACTGGGTCGAGCACATTACCTGTAGTATGGCACTTCCGATTCCACAAGTTTGTATTTCAGAGCAAGTTGCTGATGTATAATACTGGCTACAAGGTTGTGTACATGCAAGTACTCTTCGTTAGCTAGACGAGAAAATCCGGAGATAATGTGTCGGATTGATTTTCCCGGACGGTAGCATGCCCGACAGGTGTCAACCGTGCTGTCTTTCACAATAAATCTCCGGTAGTTGTTCGTCATAATAACTTCGTTCATAATTGCACAGGCAAAACCTTTTATTAATTAATTAATTAATTCATAAATATTCATTTATTATTATTTATTTATTTATTGTTATTTATTTTCTTTATTTCAGTTTCAATACACACACAGCTTTTTTTTTATTTACATTTCTAAATATTTTTATAAAACTGATAACTAAGATAAATTTATCACATTCGTTTCGAGGTGGTGATAAGATTTGAAGAAGAAGAATAAAATACGTTTATTTGCGGTAAAAATGACGCAAAGAAAGAACACAAACACATTATTTTTCAATTTGATAATTGAAAAAAAAAATCCTGTTAATAACATCATATCACGCCTGTATTTCCCGAAGGGTTGGGCAGAGGTGTACCTTTAGACTATAGGTACACCCACATTTTGCCAGTTATGTTAAGTCCCACGCAATAGAGGGCGAGACTATTGCCATCCACCGGGCACAAATCCAGACTCCGGGCTATTACTGAGAAATTCTAGATAGAAAAACCCAATAACACTGCTCGATCTGGAAATCGAAGCCAGGACCTCATGTCATGCTCAGCAGTAGCGCTTACGACCAGTAGATCGCTAAGGCGAAATTATAATCCTATTATAAATATGTAAGGAAATGACCACACGATGATAGACGACCGCCTGTACCCTATTAGAAAGTGTTAAAGTTTGTATATGATACATGCTTGTCACTTAATCACGCATAAATCGCTAAACAGATTTGAACGAAATTTTGCACGCAGATAAACTGTGTTGTGGCTAAAGACATAAGATACTTTTTACTTTTTATAAGAATCTATGAAATTATTATTTCGCTCGATTACAATTAAAATAGATATCTAGAAATTACGGCAGATCACTTTCACCACTTCCACGAAATACCTCTACTATCTAATCCAGTTTCTGTTTAGTCCAATTCTACGTCTGGCGGTAAGCCGCAGACATAGTTCCCTTAACTGGCAGTAATAAAATATTTAAAGACAGGGACGTGACAAGTATCACTAATGTAACGTTATACAGAACACTAAAATGTATGGGACGTTTTGCATTTAAATAGTTTTGTGGTGAAATGAGGTTAGTAGCACTGAGAGGCTTGTTTCACATCAAAATCGTGTTTTATTAGAAAAACAGTCAACTGACCAACTACAGCACGTAACTCTAATACTTACCAAGGTACTTTCTTACTTACAGTATTTCTATCTTACGACGCAACACGCGCCATGCTTGTGTTTACCAAGTGCACAAACACGCTGCGAATGTGTGAAGCGCAAGAGCTCTCGGTACCGTCCGAGACAATGGCGAAGTCCGAAGAGTGTGTGTGTTATGTGCTGACGCTTCTCGTCTGCACGCATTCATTCAAAGCGTGATTGTACACTTGGTTACCACAAGTAAAGCGCGTGTCGTTTCGTCAGGTAAAAATACTATACTTAAGTTTGCCCAAGGTCATAGAGACGTGCTTGCACCGCGCTTACTCAGCTTGTTAACAGCCCGGAATTTTAATCTAGAAAAGCCAGTGCTTTCTACTAGTTACGGTTTGTTGTAACTTATAGCTTATTTTTACGGTTTAAATATCATTTATTTCTCAAATATTATAATAATAAATATTATAATAATAATAAAAATATCTCGACTTAGCGCACGAGGTTGTTGACATGTGGAATGTGAGCTCGGCTGCCATTGTGCCGATTGTCGTAACGGCCAATGGCCTGATGGCTGACAGCCTCGACCAACATCTCTCGAGGCTGTCGTTAGGCGGCTGGATCAAGGGCCAGATTCAGAAGGCAGTTCTTCTTGATACGGCTCGCATTGTGAGGAGGTTCCTGTCTCTGCAGCCCTAACCACCGGTAGCTTGGACCCTGCTCCCGATACCAGTGGAACTCTATTTTTTATATTTTTAAATGTTTTTTATATCTTTTTATTTTAAGAAATATTTAAAAATGTAAATAATAAGATAGAAAAATTAATAAACGGATAATAATATTATAATATTATTATTATTATATTTACGTAATCACTTAATGAGAAACAAAGTTTTAATAATAACATGCAGGTAATTGTTAAAAATAGAGTGCTCGGCGTGCAGTTAGGTCGTACATAATTAGTTATTTTAATAAATTTCCTGAGTGGGTACATCATAATAAATTACTCGAACGCGCGCGTCGTTGTAAACATCGAGCGCGCTTTTCTTATCAGCACTGTTATAAAGCACCGTGCACACTATCTAATACCACGTAATATAATACATTATTTATTTATGTTGGAGCTGTCGAAGACGAGTTTCTTAAACATTAAAAAAAAGGAAATTTGTTTTAGCTTCTTTAATGATTTTTGGTATTGTACTCCTTCGTATTTAATATTTTTCTTTCTGTGATTTGTTCTAGGTTTGTGTAATAGTACTAGGTCATTTGCCCGACGCGATGATCGTGTTTGCACTTCATTGTTCCTTTTGTTAGGATTTTTCTTATTAGTATGCAGGTTATTTTTTTATCCTTTTTGACATTAATAATTTGCAGTATCTAATTTCGTCCATGTTATTGTGTTGCGCGATCATTCGAGACTGCACTATTTAATGTTCTTTTTTCAAAAGCCGCTTTAACCGAATAACTTCAGTACAGACCTACCTAAGATCATCGAGTCCGTTCCTCGAAAAAAAAAAAACAACAAACTACCATAAGCATTATCTTTAAAAGAATATGTCAAACCTATTTCTATGTTATCTAAGTAAGCTTCGCCTCGTTTCGTTGCGATCCATTACTCTCGCACTTTGTATTCGACAGCACAACGTCACATTTAGAGCTGTTGATAACAGGCTACACTTGATGCGTAGATGTAATGGAGGTATTTTTGGAAATACACTGCGCTTTATGTTACAATCTACGTTCGGAGAAAGTGAAAGTTTTAGTTTTGTTTATAAGATAACTTAATTACCACAAACTCCTCTGAATCCGACTCCGTTAACCTAGGCCTCCGGCGAGGTCAAGCTCTGCACCTCTGTCTACGGAGTGTACGACTAAATGCCGACAGACACTACGCTGACAGACTGAACACCGACAAGACTTTACTTCGACGAGACCTCTTCACCGACAGAACACTTCGCCGACAGGACATAATATATTATACTTATGTACATAATCTAGGTACATTAATACCTTACGTCTGATAGCAGGTCGACGGAGCCCCGCTGCGCGGGGCTCCTATTAATGTGTACAGGGTTTAAAGGAACCTAACGGAACCGAACCTCGGGGTGCCCTCGGGGTCCCTGTTCGAATGTATTTTATTAAGCCATAGGGTGACCGGTTGTTATTTGAGGCCCACGCTGCAGGCGGCACGGGTCATCATCATCAACATGATATTCCTAATGCTACATTTTGATTATTATTATCATCATCATTATCACTATTTCAGCCGAAAGACGTCCACTGCTGGACATAGAAAATGAAATGAAATGAGATGAAATTGTTCATTTTGTAAATAGGATATCGAAATCACTTTTACACGTCTTATTTTTTTCTTTAAGCTAGGTGGAATCGACATTTCCTATCTGACTACCCGTGAGAAGAAATGGCGAAACAAACTTAAAGGGTCGAAGTCTCCTTTAAAGTCCAGATATAATCTTGGTCAAATCATGTGAGGACTATGTAGATCCGTGTCTGAAATGGTCTTTTGAGGAAAGAACCACACAAGTTTGAGTGGACCTGTCCAGTCAGTGCAAGCATTCGTCAGTAAACGTGTAGCTCAACTCAGGACTTAACGAGCTCAACGACTCGACGAACAATACCACAGAAAGGACATTTGAGTAGGTCGCATAAAGTACTCAAAATGCCAGACCATCATTAAAACTAACTGAGAAAGAAAAAAAAAATAGGTGACCCACATAGTGCTCACATTCACAATAATTAAAGTAATATAATACTTTTCAAAGTGAGGCTTCCCCAAGTACCGCCACTTCGACCGGTTCTATTATGATTATTATCAGTTCGGTATACTTAAATGATGTAAAACTTTAAAGCGCGCAAGTAAACCTTAATATTTTGCCACCGCGTAGCCTGTGAAAAAACTCCCATTGATCATACATACTTACGATGCTCGATAAGCTGTCAAAACACCCTTTAAAAACATCCACCCCGAAGTTATGTCGTCATTTTACTGCCAGTAAACCAAAATATCAGCTTCATACCCAACGAAAACGGTTTTTTTTTCGTTTTGAATACACCATAAAATCGCCTTAGAGACCATTTTGTCCATGCCCGTAAGTGTGTTAAGCCACTTTACAAATTGATGCGCCTATTTTGGCCCTTAAGCCGTTGTAATAAGACCTGTAACTGGGCGTATGAATGTCTAAACTGATACAGTTTAGGGCGAAACAGCGAATCAATAATATAAAGTGTGAGTTTTATGAAAACTTCCTGGACACTATTTTAAAGTTATGATGCGCTATTGATTATTAAATAGAAGTTCTGAGTTTGTTTACTTTTATTTTTACTGGTCTTGTTACTTTCATTTTACCTGTAAGCCGACTGACAGGACAATACAGTTATTATTATCTAGCGATTCGCCAAGATTTTAAATTGCTATAATTATGAGACTTATCTTTTACTGAAAAATTAGAGAATGCTAAAGATTCACAAACATAAAATAATCAAGATTTCATATAATTTTTTATTTTTTTATATGAAATCTAAAAGATTAAAAGATTCAATAAAAGATGTTCTTTCTTCAATAGATAATTCTCGTCTGAAGAGCTCAGTTTCCGTCTTATTTCGATTCAGTCTCAAGTAGAACACCGGTTAGTACCTAATCCTCATAAAAACTACAAGTACTAGTCTTCGAAGCTGTAAAGCCGTTTAAAAAAAGGTGAAACAAACTGTAGTATTCATGAGCTGCTTTATATTTCCGTTTCATTTCGTTTCTATACACCCAAGTGGTTTTGAATCGAATGGCTATCTTTTTGTGGTTGGACGAAGCATTTGTGCGATAAGTAAATGGGTAGCAAACTAGATTATTTTATGACTAAAGGCTTTTAAATTATGTAAATACTTTCTTTCGGAATACTAGATGTCGAAAAATATCCCACAGGAACTTACTACCGGGACAATAGTACCCTATATGTTAATCCAGGTAATAAACTATATGTTTGCCAAATTTTGCACGAATCCGTACAGCAGTTTTTTTTTATATCCTAACAAACAGAAAAACTCGGCATCAGACTCGTAAATTACTTTTTTTTTTCAAAAAGGTTCAATGTATGGTTTTGACTTCGTTACTATTTTATTATGATAAGTATAAGTTATCTTGTAAATTGAAATAAAAACTTGGTCTGAAGAATTAAAAAAGAAAGTAATTTGAAGCCTACTCAATTACTTTATAAACTCCAATGATTTATATGTTGTTCAAGCAGTGTCGTGTAATGACCAATAGAAAATATTTTAAACCACAAACAGGTCATTTACGGGTATGATTTTTTTTAAATTATATTGAGTAGAGTGTTTCTTAACAAAAAATATAATTTAAATATTACTCGTGACTGCCTCGTTGGTCTAGTGGTCGCAAGCGCTACTGCTGAGCATGAGGTCCTGAGTTCGATTCCCAGGTCGGGCAGTGTTATTGGGTTTATCTATCTGGAATTTCTCAGTAGCAGCCCGGAGTCTGGATTTGTGCCCGGTAGATGGCAATAGGCTCGCCCTCTATTACATGGGACTTAAACATAACTGGCAAAATGTGGGTGTTACTATAAGTACACCTCTGGCTAACCCTTCGTGGAAACCAGGCGTGATGTTATGTGTTATGTTAAATATTATATTTTTTTGTTATGAAACACTACTCTGTCCCAGAAACACCAATTGTAATTTTATGCGATAAAAAAATGTATCACTGACTTGACTCTCTGTTCCAACTGCACTACACTGTATTTTACTTCATGTATGTAAATTTTAGTCTTTCAAGAACAGACAGACGATTCGATATTCTGTTGAATAGCAATTTTTGCGGTAATAACAATCGGGTAACATAAGTGGGACGCGGCCCGACCCTTTTCATATCTTTATTGATATCTGTCACATTCCAAAGCTATGAAGATATTGTAAATGTGATATAGATTATGTTTCGGATATGATATGAGTGCGATGTTTCATTTCCTTGATAATGTTACTATGTTGTATTAATGATATAGCTGTAAATGCCGTGGTGTTGTTGGTTGTTTATATTGAATTGTTTTTGTCGTAATATGTGTAGTATATAATATAGATAAGCAAAATAAGTAGAAATGTAAAAGAAACCTTACTTCAAATAATTAAAGGCTGCATTAGACTGTCTCGTTGGTCTAGTAGTCACAAGCGCAACTGCTGATTATAAGGCCCTGGTTTCGATTCGAAGGTCGGGCAAAGTGTTATTGGGTTTATCTATCTGGAATTTCTCAGTAGCAGCCTGGAGCCTGGATTTGTGTCCGGTTGATGGCAATAGGCTCGCCCCTATGACATGGGACTTAAACACAACTGGCGAAATGTGGGTGTACTATAGGTACACCTCTGCCGAACCCTTCGGGGATGCAAGGCGTGATGTTATGTTATGTGCTTTTAAAAATACGACGTACGACTAATCACGCCTATGCAACTACGGTAGCTACGAAGTCGTAGACATGTTAGCTACGCGACCATATTTGTAAAGCGCCTGCTACACGGTCGCCAACCGTGTCCCCGACAGAGGTGACCTTGGTTGGCAACCGGCAGAGCTGTTTCAATGTTTGGTCGTAAACCACCATCTACACGGTTATAAACAATCAAGGTCTCCTTTGTCGGGACGTGGTTCGCAACCGTGTAGCAGTCGCTTTAGCTTTTAACTCAAATATGGAATGTGATTTTAAGATTTACGTTCAGAGCCTGGCATTTAACTTTGCAGAGTAGAATAACAGTCTATTGAATTTCTAAGACATTACAGGAGTACGTCTGACGGTCCGTGGGCCGTTTATTTTGTCACATCAGCATACCCTAATTTGGTATCAACAACCAATCAACTCAGCCTATCGCAGTCCACTGGACATAGGCCCCTCCCAGGCTGCATCACAACACCCTGTCCTCCACCTTCCGCATCCTGTCTATCACCTTTTTAAGGTCGTTGGTCTATTTAGCTTGGAGGCGTCCCACTCTACGCTTGCTGATACGCGGTCTCCACTCCAAGACTCTTATCCTCCATCGGCTATCGGTCCATCGACAAACATGGCCAGCCCAGCATCCACCACCGTCCACCATCTGGTATGACACAATCTCTACTTCTCTTCTTCGTCGTATCGATGATTCTCCTTTATTAATTTTATATAAGCTTCGACCTGCCTAACCCTTCGGGGAACACAGGCGTGAAGTTTTGTTATGTTATAAGCTTCGACCAGAATTCGACACAATAAAAGGCAGATTCAAACTTATTTTATGAGTATATTTCCTTTACTCAGTTTAACAACAATGTTTTTCCCATAATTACATCCACATTCCGCATCAGCATTCAATTCAGATCCGTCACTTCAATTACGTGTCTCAGTTGAGTGTCTATCCAGGAAAGTTTACAATCTTATGAGTATTATGCTAAGTAAATTTGCGTTGTACGTCTCTCAATGTTTTTCCCCATTTTCTCGTGTGATACGTAAATGCGATGTTTTAGCGTCCCCAAAAGATAACCGAGTTACCCCCGTACAGTTACCGTCGAGATGAATTTACAAGGACCGGATAAACAAAGCAGGGCATCCGATACTTTGTGAGTTTCTCATTATAATTTATTCTTTGAAAATCTGGGAGACGTGTTTTTAGCGTAAAATACGAGCGAAAAAATGTTTGGGAAAAAATTGCTTTTTAAAATTAAGGCTTTAAGTTTAATATTTTGAACGGTACGTGATTTATTTTTGAGAACACAATACAAGTTTTTGTCTGCGAACTTGCTTTTGAAAATAAAAAGGTGATCTTATAGAGGTTCCGATTTCCTTTAAAGGTCGGAACCCTAAATGATGGAGTGCTCTATGCCCACACTGTTTTCAGAGAGACTTGTTGAAGACAGTCATCAACAGTTTTAATAGGTATAGTAGGTACTTCAAATAAAGAACAAAAACATGAGTTACTTATTCCAGCAAACGCAATGCAATTCATATTTTAGTTTACAAATTGCTACACTTCTAGAACTCTTCAAATTTTAAATCCACTTAGCTTTTACAGAAAATTTCGACGTCAACTTTAAAAATCTAAATCGCTATTTACATTAACGCAGATCTTGGGTAAAGACCAAATGTATTTTATTTAGATATCTAAATACTTGCATCAAATCTGACCTTACCCTGTGACAGAGGTGAATGCAGCTTCATCTTAGCGCCTCTCCTCGTATTTTTTAACATGCGTGTGTGATTAGTGTGTTTGTCTGATTTTGTTATTAATTGTTTTAATGTGTTTTTATATTAATTTATTTCATTTCATTTAATTTAATTTCATATCGTTTAATTGTATTGCCAATGTAATTCTAATGACATGTGTATGTGTAATTTTATTTGTTGTCGATTATTTTAATGTAATGTGTTGTATATGATTTTATTTTATTTTTATGGACTATGTCTGAAATAAATGAATTTATTATTTATTATAAATCTCGTTTAATTTTGGAAGAGTTCTGTGTACGGTGATGTAGGTCACTCTTTGGTTTATAGATTAGCGGTCAAAATAAGAACTCTTGAAAGGCATGTGCAGTCAGAGACATTTGTTCTTAACGCCTTGAAGGATACACGACTATAGCAGTATTAAGAATAAAACTTCTGTTGTGTCTCGTTTGCGTCCCGCGAAGTGTTAAGCAAATTGCAACCTTGGGTCAAATTGCGGTGCTATAGGTATTTCATACCACTGGCAAAGAATAGCCGTTATGATTTGAAAATATGGTAGGTAATAAACAGAGATTGTTTTAGACTGCCTCATTGGTTCTAGTCGTCGCAAGCGCTACTGCTGAGAATGACGTCCTGGGTTCGATTCCCGAGTTGGGCTGTGTTATTGGGTTTTTCAATCTGGAATTTCTCAGTGGCAGCCCAGAGTCTGGATTTGTGTCCGGATGATGGCAATAGGCACGCTCCCGGTTACATGGGACTTAAACACAACTGGCGAAATGTGGGTGTAATATAGGTACACCTCTACCTAACCCTTTGGGGAATACAGGCGTGATGTTATGGGATGTATGTTTCAGACTATTAAAGAGTTGTTATTTATGGTTCATCGTGACTTAACTTAAACTAAACAATAATCTAATTAACACATCACAACGACAAAAATGAAAACTGTAATAAAATTCTTAACCGTGTTCTTAACTTTAAAAATATTTACAAAACAGGTTCAGAATACTTTAATGTCACACAAAACCAACAGTAGATTTAATTCAAAACCGGAAAAAAATATAGCTGGCTTTTAAACAAAACTAACGTACAAAAAATATTTGTGTTTTACATGCGTTTTCTGAACGTTCAGTACGTCCACAATAGAATATGAAACACATATTGTGGCTTCCCACAATGTGTTTTGTGATTTGCTTTGTAGTGAGATTAAAATAGAAACTACAGATTTAGCGCGAAGATTTTTTTGGGAACTGTTATCTAATTACCATGATGCTCCGTGGATTGATACATAACAAGTTTGATTGCCCTGAACTTGTCAATAATATATTTTATATCGTGCCCAGAACTGTAATAAGACGAGAGGCGTGCGCTTACCCACTCTTTGCTGCGACCACTAGTCGTACAAATGCGGGTGAGCGGGCGCCTCTCCACAGATTAGTCAAAATTTACAACCAACATTTTGTTAAGGTGGACATATTTGCTCTGTCACAATGTATTTAAAAAAGAACTGGTTGCTGCACTCAAAACCAATTAATAGTTCTGTACGATGTTATGATTAGCCCTACCTCCCATCCATACTGTATGTAAGTAAATTTTACTAGTAATACGTGGAAACGTTGTTGATTGTACGTTAACCTACTTAATTGTATACTTAGACGTAAGAAAAAATGTACAATTGTTTGTTTTCCCTAATATAATAAAATAAAATAAAATTAAGCCAGTTAAACTATCGAATTGACTATTTAATATTAATTTGCTGTATCAAATAAATTTAATGTTTAGCATATTTCTTTTTCCTAGTGCAATATATTATGTAGCTGATAAGTATAATTTTAGATAATACGTACACGACACTCAATTATGCTACTAAAAGCTAAATGAAAATTTACCGACAAAGAATTCGACGAACGATGCAAGACAGCTGCCTCATGTTTGTTAGCTCGTGAAAGTTCTCCACTTTCCTAGACAAATAAGAGCGAAGATTATTATTTTTTCGTTAAAAATTACAATGTTTTCGCTAAAAACCAAGTGCACTTGCTTTTATTCGTCTCTCGCAAGCGGCTAATTGTCCATTTGCGGGCATTCGGGCGTGCTTTGCGAAAAACAGAGAAATTCCCAGTCGCCATTTTAATTCAATTCTTTCGAACAAAGCTGCTGTTGCATTTTTCGCTGTTCACTCCACGTTTTGTTGTTGAAAAGTGCAAACGTCTATGAAACGAAAATGGGGCAAAAAGCGTCTTAATTTCCTATCCTTCCCGTCAGATGGCTCGCAGATAACTCCATAAGCATTGTGAAAATTTAGGAGAAAAATATTTGAGGAAATGAACCCTTCCCCAAATGCTGAATATTTTAAAGAAATATTACGGCCTTGAAGTGAGGTAAAGCCTTCTCAAGTACCAAAAGAAATGTTTGCGAGAAATTAGAATTTTAACAAGATTTTTTAGCTGAGAGAAAGTTTCTAAAAGGTTTAGATAATCTTGGTAAATATATTTGTTTGCCAAAATGTATCACCTAAGTACAATTGCAAAGGCTTACAGTAAAGTTATCAAAGATAAGCTTCTTACTTTTGATTATAGAATTGTAACTGGAACACAATTTACTCGTAAAGAATTTGCTCAGACGGAATCTCCAAATTGCTCATAGCCATCTAATCAACGGCTACTACCTTTAATTAATAATCGAGTAACAATATCGCACGGATACTTTGACGTCCATAAACTCCTGTCAATTTCCAAACAAAACTTGTTGAGATTCTTTCGCCAAGTCCATCGGAACTCGCAATCTGGTCGGCTACTGTCGTTTAGAATTCAACCCGAGTCCAATACCATTCCGTTATTAATTAAAGATGGTACAAAGTTCAGGGATTCCTCACACAATTCGGCCACCCCGGTTTGTGCTCGGCAGGAATGTAATTGGAATTGTTCCGGTGGGAAGGTTAGAATGTGGCCAATTTAAGATTGGGATAAGGACAGCTTTTGGACAGTTGGTTGAACTGTTTGAGTAAGTTCAAACATGTTAGAGTTGAAAAATTAATTTGTTTCGGGTCGTGGCCATTTGGATTTGTTTTGTAATAGACAAAATTGTTTAGGACAGGTCTTTGTGATAAATAGATAGATAAATTGTTTTAAAAATGTAGTGTAGGGGTGAATCTAGATCTCTTAATGCAAGATTTTTATTGTACTTATTTGATACAGTATCTAGATCACTCGTGGTCTCCATATTAACAAAACCTTGAAAATATGTAATTACGGAAAGAAGTTTAAATCATCAAATGACTTCTCCCGCTCGGGGCTGAACGGGACGGCGTGTCAGACTTTTACTGACTAAACCCACCCGTGTCCCTTCAGTTGTCTGTGCCGGGGCCACGGTAACTCTTTCAAACATCGAAACTTCAACAACTTTATGTATACAACGAAGCTTAGTAAACCTTAAACCGTTTTAGTTCAGTTCAGTTTTTATTTATTTGCAAAAACATGTGTAGACAATATACATGGTATGTTGCTTATGTGTATGGTGTACAAATTAAGTCGAAATACAATAAGATTTCCAAAATTAAAATACTTACAAAAAATAATAATATAAATAAATCAACAATTAACATTAATATTAATTTTAAAATAATAGGTCAATAGTCATGCGATTCAAAATAAATAGAATAGATTCAGTCAGTATCTTCAGAGCGATTTATCATTTAAAAATTCATTAACATTATAATAGACCTTTTCTGTCAGTATTTTTTTAAATGTTTTCTTAAACTGGTCTGTATTTAATTTCTTAACGCAGTTAAGGATATTATTATAAATTATTGGCGCTCTGCATACAACGCTTTTATACAGTAGCGCTGTCTTAGCTGGCTGAACACGAATTTTACTATTATCCCGGCGATTACGTATTATAATGTCGAGGAAACAAATGGGGGTTATTTCTGACAAACAGGGCTATTTCGAAAATATAAAGTGACAGAAGTGTGAGTATTTTATGCTTTGTAAAAAGCGGCGTACAGCTCTGTGTACTTTGGATACCGAACATGGCACGTAGGTGCGCACGTTTTAATCACACCATTCATCATTAAATATTATCATATAGCCGAAAGACGTCCACAGCTGGACAAAGGCCTGCCGCAAGCATCACCAAAGCCACAGGTCCAGTGTCTCCCACATCCAGCGGCTGCCCGTGACCTTCACTAAGTATTTGGTCTACCTTACCTTATCCACGCTGCAATCAACTAGAAACTAGAATATTATTATACTTAGTTAGGTATTTACATGCTAGATGTGAATAAAAACGCCAGGAGGGGACGCCCTTGACGGACATAATTATTGTGACCTTATTGGTGATGTTCTTCAGAAAGGTCAGGTGCGTATTACTCGCAGACGGCGTGCCTGTATGACCAGATTTATGAACATAAACTAAGCAAAGGGTATGTAATCCGATCGTAGGAGGATCGTAGCAGACGGCGTTCTGTAGTGTCTGCCTACCCGCATGGGAAAAAGGCGTGACATTATGTATGTACTAGCTGTGCCCCGCGACTTCGTTCGCGTGGATGTCGTAAGATACACAATATACTAAAATAACATCGATCCGTCGCCAACCATCGCGTTGAATCGCCCTCCCGCGCTATTCTGTCGTTTTCGCTTAGTGTACTTTCTGACTTTTTTCTTTTTCCTCGGCTCCTGCGTGATGGGTGATCGGCGTGATGTTAAATAGCCGATAACTATCCTCGAGAATTGGGCTACCAAATGCAAAATGAATTTTTCAAATCCGATTTTTGTTCATAATTTAATGGGTTTTAATTTTTTTGCGCGGAACCCTAATTATTTTTCTAAAATAAAAGTACCCTAAGTTACCCGCCGTAACATCAGCTATCTGCCAGTGAAAGTTCCGTCATAATCGGTCCAGCCGTTTCGGAGATTAGGCGGAACAAACGGACAGACAGACAGACAAAAATGTTAATTTTTTTTGTTGTTATAAGTACCATTAATACTTTCTTATGCATTAAGTAAAAAGTTGTTATTTTGACATTACAAACAGACACTTCAATTTTATTTATTTGTTTAAATTTAAATGTGAGATTAGATAGGTAATATATTATTATGTAGTGCCAATTTATTAATCACTTGCACTCAATAAAGCATTATCCGCCTAATTAAGCTGCAAACTACTATTTACACGTAATAGTAGGTAACATTAAGATTTATAGTTAGTGAAACTAAGTTAATTAATTTGTGCTCTCAGCCACGTCCGGCTAATACATATTAGTTCCTCATTAGGTCAATTTGGTTCGGTTGCCTAGCAACGGGTTGAGTTATAAATCTTCGGTTGTATAGCAACGGGTTAGGTTATAAATCTAGGCTTGTGGGTAATGGAGATGTATTATTATGATTGGAAGTGAGTCATGCTGTGTTTGGTTTAGTATGACGATGATTTTCGTGTTGCAGCCAATGATATTATATAAATAAAGAGGTAGATATTGCACTAGCGCGCGCAAATTGTTGCAGACAAATTTCAGACAATTGTTGTAATTTGATTTAGTCGGCTAATAGCAGCGAGCAAAACGAAGCGTGTCAAGCGCAACACACTACGGATAGCTATCTCTTTCTGTATCATACGTTCCGTATTATCTATCGCAGTCGTAGTTGAAAACTATTATACACCTTTATGTAAGTACAATTTAATCTTATCAAATAATAATTTTGTTATGACTGATCTCAATAAAAATAAATGTTATAATTTAGTTAATTAATATTAAAGACATGTTTGAAATTGTTAATTGATTAAGTATTAATTTTATTTCAACATTAATCTTATACTTTTGCTGTCCCCTACAGGGTCCGTAATTGTACCTTAGCTTTAAGCCCTTTGTAAGATCTTGACACATTATGGAATGCAAACAAAGATATGAATATGAATACATTTGTAATAACAACGCAATAATATCCGAAGGCCAATTCCTGTAATTGAAAACGTTCAAAATCTAGTCGCAATCTCATCTCATCAATCAAATGTCAAAAATGTAGGTAAACGCTATACAATTTTTGACAGCTGGTGACTGAGATTTCAGTGCGAACATTCTTAAAATGACCGGTATTGCCCTCTGAACGCCGCTCAGTATGAACGCAGCGTATCTTTCCTTTATAATACAACTGGTTGTACGTGCATTTGGGTAGCCTCCACAAGTGGTGGCAACACTTACATGAAAGTACGGGGAACCCTGGACAGTCAGCCTTGCTGAGCAGGCTAGTAAAACTACATATTTATCCGGCATGAACTAAAATATTATAAATGCGAAAACTTAACTCTGTCTGTCTGTCTGTTTCACGCCTAAGCAGCTAAGCGGATTTGTATGAAAGTGACACACGCATAGACCATGACCTGGGCTAGGACATAGGATACTTATTATCCCGGTAGTACGTACCCGCGAGATAATTTGCAGCCTCATGCGGGCGAAGCGGAAAGTTAGTAGTAAAATAATACTCAATAGTGATCACCAATCTGTTCCAAAAGCGAGGTATTTTAAGCTTAAAAAGGTTTGTGATTTAGGTCTACAAGACAGTATACAAATAAGTTGTGTATACCTACTTAATTTGATGATAGTAAACAGGCCTTCCAGTGCGCAGCAGAGAGACACAAGACAGGGTGATGAATTTGCCACAAAAACAAACTTAACATTTTAGTTGAAAAATATGTTCTCCTATACGTCGATATACGTCATAGTCAAATCTCCAACTGCACATGTATGTTTGAAATCGTAAAAAAAAATGTGATAAAACTGCAAATTAACGATTTTCAGACTTTTTACTTTATTCGTATCGTGAGAAGTTGCTTCTTGCCCAATTGCGAGTATCAAAATATGTCGCATAAATGGCCGTATTTTTTATTGCGTTGACTGAGAAGCTTAATTTTTTTAGAGCTCCAAGGGACCGTAGACCTACGTATTTGATATTAATTTAAACTGGATACCTCCACGCTTTCCTGAGAAATAGGGCATAGACTGACAGACAGATGGACAACGAAGTGATGCTATAAGGATTCCGTTTATTCCTTTTGAGGTACGGAACCCTAAAAACAGTCCTTGTAAGCAAAATCTGGAAAACCTTTTATTATGCTAAGTCCATTATCATTATACAGTCATATAACATTCACCGACACTCTTCATTCGTTTAGCACTCACTACATATTTAATTCTTACTTCGAATGGAGCACACCACACGTTCAAAATAACCTACTGAACCTCGTAATGGCATTTCTTAAAAACATGTAACTCATGAATAAATTGAGGTGTAATATGTAGCAAAAGCCGAGAAAGAGGTGAGTAAATAAATAATTCCCCCAATGCCACTGGCATAAGCTATTTATTTGGGAAATTGAATGAAGTGGGTGTGCCCCCAGAAATAATTTATCAACAAAATGTGTTACATTACATTGGTTTGGTAAAAAAATCGCGTCGTTTGTTCACGCTGCGTTGTTTTCTTTTTCTAAATTGTGTTGACTGTGGGTTACTTGGCACGAACTGTATAGCTTATGTTGTGGTTAAAGATTAGTCAAAAGCAATTTATAGCTGACTACTCAGGAAGTACGGATATACTTACTGAAAGTATCTTCTCTAGTAACGTAATTAGTACGAGTCATAACGAAATCAGAAGCCCAATTCTCGTAACTAAAAACGTTCAAACTCTAGTCGCAATCTCATCTCAGCCACAATCAAATGTCAAAAATGTAGAGAAATTATTGGTATTTTTGACATATTGAGACTGAGATCAGACGGTGTATGTTCTTAAAATTATGAGAATTGCCCCTCTGGTGAGAAGAAATTATATTGTCACATCTGAAGGTAAATTATCGTACGTAATAACGTTCATATTCAAGTCGCCATCTTATCTCAGCATAATCAATGTCAAAAACTTGAAAACTGGAAAAAAAATTAGGTAAATTGTTATTATTTTTGACAGATTGAGACTTTTTTTTTTTAGATAGACAATCATCAAATGACTTGTCCCGCGCTGTGTTTTACTGACTAAAACCCACACGTGTTCCTTCAGTTGCCTTTGCCGGCGCCACGGTAACTCTTTGTAACATCCGCAACCCTGGCTGGCATCGGCCCTAGCGGACCCCTTCAATGTTGCTGACATCGCTTTGAGGCGCGCGTGGAACACAACGCGCCGTCGACTTGGGCCTGGTCCTTACCGGACGGCGAGCTACCCATTGCTCGCCGTGCGCAAGCCCGCGCCTACGGTGGCCGGGAATCGGCTGACGGATTGAGACTAAGATAAAAACACGAACATTCTTAAAAATAAAGGAATTGCTGTTTTGTTACAACGATTGGTCAAATCACAAAACGGACATCTGTCAGGATCGTCACGCTTTAGCTAGATTATTGATCACAGTTTGTTGTGATTTTCCAACTCTGTAATATATTATAAGAAATTGAAAAACTACTCAAGCCACCTTGAGTATTGAACACTCACATACACATTCCAAATCACAGACTCTCACGCATATTCATATAAACAAAACGCCTCACATGACACACCCCACGAAACTACCGCATGCAGAACATACTTAACACTTATTAACTAGGGCAAAACTTGGGTAATCGGTGATAGTTTTGTTTTTTACTTGTAAAATTCGATTCATTGATCAGACTATTTTTTAAATTTACTGTGATATAGTAGACAAAATAAGTTTTGCTAACTTATATCTAAAAATGTGGCAAATACTATAATGATTGAAAAATGTACATTTATCAAGTCAGTAGTAACTTGATAATAAAACACAATTATCTATCACCGAATAGCTGCATATCACGAATTAGCCAAGTTTTGCCCTACATAACACACACAGCACACGTTACACACCACTCATAACACAACATAACACTAATCTCACTATTCATTCAATACACTCTCACATTAGGCCAATACTTCACAGGTAGTCGTAGAACATAATATTATACCTACTTTTTATTTTTTGTTAACTTTTCTTTTCTTATTATTTTATTTTTCATTTTTGCCTGCTGCATGCATCCCTTATTTTTATTGTACTCAATTATGCATATACTAAATGATTTTTTTTACCGTCTCGAAATTTTTACAGGGTGTTCTACCCATGAATATGAACAACTTTCACTACGGGACCAACTCGGAAATCACGAAAAAAAAATCTACTGTTTAATAGAAAAGTTCAAACCTACTCGACCAAAATGTATGAAACAGCTGATTTTTTTTTTCGTGATCTAATAGTTGGTCCCATAGTGAAAGTTGTTCAATGTCAAGGGTAGAACACCCTGTAAAAATTTCGAGACGGTAAAAAAAATCATCCAGTAGAATGAAAGAGCGCCTTGACTTCCATAATACAAGTCTTACTTAGTTTGGAAGTCAAGAGTTCCTTTCCATGTACGTCATTTTAATAAGCAATTAACTTTTATTATTTTATTTATTTTATATAAATTAAAAAAAATTAAAAAAACCCCGACACACATCTATATAGATGGATGTGTGTCGGGGTTTTTTTTTTAATTTTTTTTAGCCCAAACACGATACCTCTGTTGTAAGATGATGAGGTAGTTAGGCATCCTGCAAATTGTAGGTAATGCTGCAGCATCAGTTCAAAGTTATATTCTTCTTCTTAGATAAAAATCTAAATCGGTTCAGTCGTTGGGGAGCTACGATGCCACAGACAGATACACATATTCACACATTAAACACAAATAAAACATTCTAAGTAGCAATACAACAATGCAATTCACAAGAACTTTAAAAAAATACCACTAAAAACTAGAATTAAATACAAACAGCGTTCTGTGAAGACGTCTAGACGCGCTGACATTCATCCTAGCCGTCACTTGTTTGTTCATCCGGTTCAACTACTATTCATTTAGTTTTTGCTCCGTTTGTTGCACGACAATGTACTGTCAACGTAACAGTGTGAAATGCACAAATCTTGGAGTGAAATATATTGCTTTCAAGGCGGAACGAATGGGGCCCAACTATCGGATGTAGTATGTTTTTGTACACGTCAAGGAGGTTGTGTTTTTCTTGCATGTATTCTTTAGCAAGAAAGTAGAGGAATCTACTGTTTTTTTACTGTCAAATTGTGCTTAGCAGCAAAGATCTAATCAATTTAGTTTATCGTAGTCCATAGCTGATTCTTGAATTTGATTTTTTTCTAAAATATCACCGCTCTAGCGCTCTCATACCGGTGACTCAGCTCAGTTCTGGTTATAATTCTGGTGAATTTTATTTTTCATGTTAACTTCTTTAAATAATCTATAACAAAGACTGATTAGTGTCCCTTAGGTAAAGATTACAAAATCAGATTATTCCTTCTCTACTCTTTTAAGTTGAGTTGAAGCGCCATTCCAGATTTTCTAAATTCCAGTCGCAAATATTTTTACTCAATACTGTGAAATTACAGTTTCATATAACGCCATTAGAGGATCTTTTGTCCTATCCAGACATCGTAATCACGTAAGATCGATTGTAATCGACAAAAAGTCTCGCTCTGGCATTTTTCATTACGATCAAAGGAAACCAATTCCGATTACAAGAATAGAAAAAAAATATCCGATTACAAAAATGGGTATGTCAGCTTTACTTAGAGCTCAGAATTTTCCTTACTTTTGTCTGATTTGACTTTATATTTTTGTTTTGTCTATAGCTGGATGGTAACAATTACGGTCCTCTAGCTTAACTGAAGTAATCGAAAGGAATGAAGTATCAGGATAACTGATAAAGGTTCTCTATGTGTGTTGCAATTACCCATTACATAATTACGTTATTATGTAACTAGCGACCCACCCCGGCTTTGCACGGGTGTAATTTAGAAAAAAAGAGGTGATAAATGTGAAGTTACTGCCTTTGATTATAGAATTTATTTATAAAAAATGTTTGCAGCTGACTTTTCATTACACAATACGAACAGATTTTGTTTGGAAGTGACGCGCGAAAGGGCTACGTATTTATTATAGCTGTCAATGGGAAAATCACTCAACGCTCCTGGTCTAAGCCCGCAACGTTGAATATCTGACCTTGTGATTTCTTCGGTTTCTTTAACCTTTGATATCTTCTAAAGTATTCATTAGAATTATATACTGTAAAAGACAATTATTATAATCTACATTTAATGCCCAAGAATACTATCATATTTATTTGGATAAGGATTAATACAGAATAAGAGTAAATAGTGATATTTTTAATAACATTTTAATGAAAGAAATGGTTACTGTCAGTCAACCGTAACAGATAGAGATATGCCATCGCGGAGTTTTCTTTATAATTTTAGAAGAACTACAATTCTCTAGAACATCATTTTTAGGTTTAGCCTACATAAGCCAAGTAAATGCAGTAGTTTAATAATAATAATAATAATATCCCCCGTACGTCGGCAGGGGAGAGGCCGGCCACCGAGGAGCTTGGGACTTAGGGGCCATCCGGCCCCGAGCCGGGTCCCCGCTGCCGGTGGTTGTGTGCAGCGCATGAGATGGACTCAGTCTATGAACGAGAACGTCATGCGCGCATATTACAGGTCTACAGAGGGGGGAACTAACCTCACTGCGTACCGCGATAGGATGCTGTCTCTGTTCCAGGAACTGGAACCAACCGTCAACGCCTCGGCCCAACGACTGTCGGATCAGGTGCGGGTCATCCAGCGCAATCACAGGTTGGACGATACCGCACTTGATAGGCTGCGCTCAGAGGTACTGAGCAACTATATTGCCTCGACTTCGGCACAGACCGCGGCACAAGCGTCAATTATTGATGCAATCCCGCCGCGGCCCAATTATGTTGAAGAAGAGGATGATAGGGTTGCCACAGTAAGTAGCCAGTGCAACGTACGACTGAGGAGCGCACTGGAGGATGCGTTTCGCGAATATAGGTCCACTCCGATCGAACTTAGGCCCCGATTACCACGCTTACCTATGCACAAGAAAAATAGGGCGCTGGTGTGTGCCTTGGACTCGCAGCTTAAAATTTTTTTCGAACGCAGCGAGGATCTCATTGATACACACTCGATCCTGTATTGCGCGGCTGTTGCGGCATGTCGTTTAGCTAACGTCAAGTTTCCAAGCTGTGACGCAGCTACTCGACCAAAACCGGCCGTACCAGCCTGGCAATGCAGGATCGAGCGTCGTATCGATGGGGCCAGGGTACTCATCGGCAAACTGTACTGCTTTAGGGAGGGCAATACAAGACCACGAGTGATGCGCTTTGTACGGCGGGCATTCTCGGGGACTGGAATAAGTCCACCAGAATACATGTCTCGCGTCACAGAGCGCATCGACTTCCTGAAGCAGAAAGTTTGTGCATGGGCGAGCCGTATTCGGCGGTATAAGCGGCGGGTTGATCGATACACGCAGAATCGCATGTTCCAGAGCGATGAGAGGTGGGTATATAGAGCTTGGGAGCGGCCTGAACAAAATGTAGCGAACGTGCGCCGCCCGGATGATGCCACCACGAATACATTCTGGCGCAACATCTGGTCGGAGCCCGTCTGTCACGCTGAGGCTGGCTGGATGCAGGACGTCGAGCGAGTGTGTGGAACTATACCAGAGATGGATGCAGTACAGATAACGCCATTTGACGTAGCCAGAGCAGTCCGTTCGTTACCGAATTGGAAATCTCCAGGACCGGACGGACTGCACAACTTTTGGTTGAAATGGCTAACTAGTTCACACACTTGCCTGGCATCTCAGTTCCAGTCAGCCTTAGAGTCTGGGTCGCTACCGCAGTTTCTAACAACAGGCGTTACCCACCTGCTCCATAAGTCAGGTAGTCCCGCGGAACCCAAGAATTATAGACCGATCACGTGTTTGTCGACGGTCTATAAACTTCTTACATCCATTTTGAGAGCGAAAATTAATATACACATTGAGAGTAATCTGATTATGTCTGCCTCTCAAAATGGATGCAGGAACGGGTCCCGCGGTACTAAGGAGCTACTCCTCATTGACATGGCCATTAGCCAACAGGTTCGTCGATCCCGCAAGGATCTGTCGACATGCTGGATAGATTATAAGAAGGCCTACGACTCGGTGCCACATACATGGCTCATGAGGGTGCTGGAGTTGTACAAGATTGATGCAACTCTACGCACCTTCCTTGAGTCGTGTATGGGGCAATGGAGGACGGTCCTTCGCTACCCAGGGTGTGGACAGATCCAGAGGAATGATGAACCTGTATGGATTAAACGAGGAATATTTCAGGGCGACAGTTTGAGTCCACTTTGATTCTGCTTAGCCCTGAATCCTCTAAGCACATTGCTGGAGGATTCAGGTCTAGGCTATCGGTTGAGGAGAGGTGGTCGGGTCATATCTCACCTCCTTTACATGGATGACTTGAAACTCTTTGCCCCCAACAAATTGCGATTGATGGAGCTACTGAAGGTAACTGAAACTTTCAGTAACGCCATCAGGATGGAATTTGGTGTGGACAAATGTGCAGTCATGCATGTAAAGCGAGGCGAGATTATGGAATCCGCGGGAATTCAACTCTCGGATTCCACACACCTTAGATCCCTCTCCTCATCCGAAAGCTATAAGTATTTGGGTATGTCGGAAGCGTTAGGCATCAATGTTGCTGACATGAAGCAATCGTTGAAGGAGCGCTTCTTTGGTCGCCTGAAGAAGGTATTAATTAGTCTTCTTTCGGGCGGAAACAAGGTGCGCGCCTTCAACGGTTGGGTCATGCCGGTTTTGATGTACTCTTTCGGCATACTCAAATGGACTCAGACCGAACTAGACGCCCTGGATAGGAGGGTCCGTACACTGCTGACCGCAAACCGGATGCATCACCCACGATCATCGGTGATGAGACTGTACATCCCGCGGAAGTGCGGGGGCCGAGGTTTTTTAAATGCGAAGACCCTCCACAACCGCGAGGTGTGCAACATCAGGGAATATTTTTTAAACGCCGACGTGGGTATGCACCGTGATGTGGTCGCAGTGGACAACGGGCTCACCCCGCTCTCCATGGCTAAAGAGAACTGGCGCAAACCTGTAGTACTTACTACAGATGACCGCAAGCAGGTATGGCAAAGCAAGGAGCTTCACGGACGCTTCTATCGGGCTCTACACGAGCCCGGTGTAGATTTCTTAGCGTCCGTATCCTGGCTACGTTTCGGTGACCTCTTTGGGGAAACTGAAGGTTTTGTTTGTGCAATTATGGACGAAGTTATTTTGACGAATAACTACCGGAGACATATTATGAAGGACGGGACGGTTGACGTGTGTCGGGCATGCCACCGTCCGGGTGAGTCCATCAGACATATTATCTCTGGTTGTTCTCGTCTGGCTAACGGCGAGTACTTGCACAGGCATAACCAAGTGGCCAGGATTATTCACCAGCAACTTGCTTTGAAATACAAACTTGTAGACTCTGAGGTACCGTATTACAAGTATGTGCCCGACCCAGTTCTTGAAAATGACCATGTCACGTTGTACTGGGATCGGTCTATCATCACTGACAGGACTATTGTCGCCAATAAGCCTGATATAGTGGTGATAGATCGATTAGCGCGCCGCGCAATGATTATCGATGTTACCATTCCACATGACGAGAACCTCGTGAAAGCTGAGAAAGAGAAACAAATAAAATATCTCGACTTAGCACACGAGGTTGTTGACATGTGGAATGTGACCTCGGCTGTCATTGTGCCGATTGTTGTAACGGCCAATGGCCTGATAGCCGAAAGCCTCGACCAACATCTCTCGAGGCTGTCGTTAGGCGGTTGGATCAAGAGCCTGATCCAGAAGGCAGTACTCCTCGATACGGCTCGTATTGTGAGGAGGTTCCTGTCTCTGCAGCCCTAACCACCGGTAGCTTGGACCCTGCTCCCGATACCGGCGGACCTCTATTTTTTTATATTTTTAAATGTTTTTTTGTATATATTTTTATTAGAAATATTTAAAAATGTAAATAGATAAGAAAGAAAATAAATAAACGAATAATAATAATGCATGGTAGTAATGCATGTAGTTTTTCGGCGACTTGGTTGCAAAATATGTTTTTTTCTACTTACATAAAAAATTAATTAGATTTTATCTCTACATAGTATAAAAAAGTCGCTTTCCGTGTCTGTCTGTTTATCCGCTAACTCCTCTTAAACCACGCAACGGATTTTGATGCAGTTTTCACCATCAGTTAGATAATTTTTCACGGAAGTTTTATATACGAAATATTATATATATCTACCTACAGCAAGCAAGGTTGTTAAGCAGCGAACTTACATTTTAAATTTTGACCCTAACAGTTTAAAAGCAGGGAAAATGTGATTTATTATTCACCATCCAGACTTCACTTTGGTTGATCCCAAATCTTTATATAGCCAAAATGTTCAGACATTACCTACACAATTCGGATTTGGATGACCGGATTCGGATAAATATTTGTATTGCTTACGGATAATTGTTTCAATTCTGAGTATTCTTGTAGGTAAACAAGATTTGTATCAGCAAACTAACCTATGGTACACTAGAAATGGTTAGAGTGACATATTTTTACTTTATATTAGATACAATAAATAAGACTCAGGCTCAGATTCTCGAACGAAAATGATCGAAAAAGGATATAGTTTTTTTTTGGCCCATTGTAACAATAACGTATATTAATCGTATTGTACCTAAAAAAAGAAAATTATTTATCATCTAAAATGGTAGATTTCTTTAATAAAGTCTAACCAGAATCACAAAATCAGAATAAAAAGATAACGTTTTGATAATGCACTGAATCGATTCAATTACAGTTAAGGTCGCTTATCCTCGCGTAAAATGGTTAAAAAAAAACGAGAAACGGAATTCATTTTTTTGGTTAGTTGTCAGTTTGACTCCAGTGATGTTACCCAGTCACTAACGGTCAGGCACTCGATTGTCTCGATAACTCAATTCTACAAACAAATTCAAATTCATTTTTTTTATTCAATTGACTAAAAACTCGAAAGCACTAGAAAACAACCAAAATACAGGAACCGTACGTTCAATATTGGTACATTCGACCAAGATCTGATTTATTCGACTTTGCAAAGAGCGTTTTCTCCTACTCACATTCCACTATCAACCTGAGGGGCAATTCTCGTAATTTTAAGAACATTTACAGTCTGATCTATCTCAATATGTCAAAATACCTATAATTTCCCTACATTTTTGACATTTGATTGTCGCTGAGATGAGATTGCGACTACATTTTGATCTTTTTTACTTACGGGAATTGGGCTTCTGATAATCTATGACGATGCGATGACGATTTTTATAACAAATGATAATTTAGCATCGAACAGCACTAGACATTTGTTTACATTCTTATTCCATATGTATTGTCAATTAAAATGCCGGACTCACAATATTTTGACGGATTATTATATGGAATAGATCTATTGCACGGTTATTACCTAGACCTACCTATTGACATAAAGAATAACCCCTTTATTCATAAACGTTGGTTAAAGTTAAGTAATGATTAGCGTGCTTATCCATACATTTTTTGACGTTTAAACGTCTCTTAACTTTTAGCTACGTTTATAAATAAGGGGGTCTGTGTTTACTAATGTACAAAATTGCAATGGTCTCACCAATGCAAGCAAAGTACTACCTTTGCGTCTTATTTAAAGAAATGTAAACCCAGCAATT
Organism: Fissipunctia ypsillon; assembly: GCA_947568875.1. Taxonomy (NCBI): domain Eukaryota; kingdom Metazoa; phylum Arthropoda; class Insecta; order Lepidoptera; family Noctuidae; genus Fissipunctia; species Fissipunctia ypsillon. The sequence goes on from OX387655.1 coordinate 5,928,207, forward strand.
AACTGTAGAGTATAAGGAAATGTAAAGCACTCTTTATAACAAAAATAAACATTATTATTATTATTTTTATATGTTTACATTATCTCGGGAGCCTGGGGTCCCTGACCTTTAGAAGGCGTACGAGGAGCCGAGGCCCCTTAGATAATTTTAAATGATAAGGAGGCACCAACCGACGATTATCCCTATAAGCACTATGCAAATGCACCTAAGGACAAACCCCGGTTATTGCGGGACTATTGTATTTAGAACATGGAAACGAAACATATTAGACTATGGGTTTGGGTGGCTATAGTGGATTGGTTATTTAAAACTTAGAAAAGACTATGTCCCCTGCCTGATCAATGTTATGTAATACACGGATAAAATGGCAGGGGGTGACTTGCACACTCAATAATGGGCCCCCGAAAACGGTTGCTAGCACGTAGTGTCGTAGTGACAAGACGGCAATATGTTCTGAGGTTCTTATGAGGAGTGGAGAGGTATTCCATGACCTATAGGACAATCCCAGAGTTTAGGAGATGGTCAAGATCCCACCAGGACTTACTGGAATACTCCCTTCCTCCGAGCGCGTTTACTCTTGCGAATCTCCACTCAAGCCGGCCAATAAAGGCAAGAATGAGGTAGGAGCTCTGTTCCTTATCAGTGTTCACTCCATCCGGTCAATAAAGGCAAGCCAGAAATGAGGAACAAGAATTCTCCCGGGAGATAGGGTCCGTGGGGTCTCTGCTGCCCAACAGCTGCCCTGCTGGTTTTTGTATCTCTCTTGGTCTGGCTCTTCACCCTAGACCTGTTCCGGCAAAGTAACCTCTACCGGCACAGACCTAAAGTTCGGAGCGCGCATGCCCCACCACGACGTCAACGTAGAGATACGGCAGTGGGGTTATTATTATTATTATTGTGAGGTAAAACTCATAATGTAGGTTGCAACGTTTGCCAGTTAGTAGACCCCCTGATTTTTTTAAAGGACATCAAAAAGTTCAGTGTATGTCGTCGCAAGATATTTTAAGAAATAAATCTGGCAGCTACGCGACATATTGAAGAGATTGTCTGACCTAATATTATTAAAGCGTTACAAGGCAATACCTCTTACCCTTGCGTCACATATTGGTCGTCCTAAGTGCTTTCATCCTGACCTGACTGCTAAATAAATAATTCTTTACTTAATCTGTCTCCCTCGCTCGGAAATTGCTTTTAGGGACCCTTTTTGTGCCTGTACTAATTACTTTGGAGACAGCCTGTTAAGGTTGTGGGTGACTGAGGTGTAATGTTAGTAAAGATACATGTTTTTCCAAAGGAGTGACAGCCAAAGTAGCTTTTTGTGTTCTAAATTAATTTCCCCCCAGGAATTTTCGCCCTAGGAAGACATATAGTGATCTTATTTGTGATGCTCTTCAGATAAGTCAGGTGCGTAGTACTCGCAACCGGCGTGCGTGTATGACCAGATGTATGAACATAAACGAGGCAAAAGGAGTATGTAAGGATTGTAGCAGGTGGCGTTCTGTAGTTTCTGCCTTCCCCCATGGGAAGAAGGCGTGAATTTATGTATGTTTGTATGTATTAAGACAAATTATTAAAAAAAAACTTGGTAGGATTTTTTTTGCCTATTAATATCTAGCAAGAAATAAATACCTATTCATAGCAATTTGATTCATGACTCACTAAGCAAGAAGGTTTCGCAGATAACTTCATTATTACTGCATTAACCAATCCGATCGATGGAACCAAACTTCATTAGCCGATCAAACAACCCTACGCACTTTGTCAAAGTACCACAATCTGCCTATGACAGTCCACTCTATCTAGTGTGTACTAAAGCCTTACCCAATAATGACATTGTCAGTCAATACCTTTACATTACTGTATAATCAGTAAGCTCTGCAAACCTCTAGGGATTGGTAGTCCTCCAATCAATTGATGTTCGGTAATAATAAAATGAGCTTCCCTAGTGGCTGTTAGGAACTATCAGTTATTAAACCCCTTTGCGTAGCTTTGTCTGAAATAGTGCTTGTATTGGTGGATTCGAAATATCTAGAATATGGCTAGTTGAAATGATTTTGTAGTTTATTTGTTTGTGAAACAAATGAGTGAGCTTTTCAACAAACATAGTACGATAATACACTTTTTAACTAGAAGATTTTGTTCTAAACACAAAAAAAAAAATAAAGAAAAAGAAATGCACAGTACGTAAAACATAAAACCTTTTTTCTTTAGCCACCAATGTATATGTAGGTATATTCATGTGTAGGCAAAAATACCCCAATATAATTTAAGCACACATTCAAGGACACGCAAAACAATTAACCCATGACGTCACCACACACAAGGCTGCCAACCGAATCGCACTAAATCTCACTTAGTAGCCATAATAATGGTAACCATCCCCATCTATCCCAATCACAATGACATCCAATTTTGTCAAACATACTGTCATTCACAAAACATAATTGAATAGAGATTTGACATGTATTCTGTAAGCCATTCTCTAGAGTACGTTTTGGGTCAAATAGGTAATTAAATTAAGGGCAGGCCCGGGGGAATGCCGAGTTTGATAATATGCATCTACAGACCGCCTTAATCTGTGCAGGGTCTATTTTGGCTTTGTAAGGGGGCTGTTTATAATTACAGAATTAGAAACTGAATGAGAAGACTGTTGAGCTTTTTAAATCCATTATGTCACAAACAATGGCCAGTAAACGCGTGGGGTTGTGTGCCCACAATTATGTGGGCAGACAACATCCACGCGTTTATATTAGATGCCCATGTAAAATGCTAGATAATAAGTTTAAGGTAACCCTTAGAAAACTAATGTCAATGTCGTGGCCAGACCTTAGAGTTGATCATTTCATGAAGTGTTCGACCAGCTAAAATTGACCATATCGTTTAAACGTCAACGTTTAATGATAATTATGTCAGTCGATGTTTGGCCGAAACTTGACCACAATAAGCAATTTATGAACATAACCTCGACAAATAAGAAGCTACTTTCAATGATTTAATACAATCAACCCTCAACACAAAAATTGCAAGAAATAGAAATAACCTCAAATATTAGCCACGATTCCTAGGCGTTTACATCAGTACCCACCCTAGGGGCAGCCACGAATTTCAGCGTTCGTTACACACAAGACAAGAAAGGTACAACAAGGGTGACACAAAAATAACGTCGGCGGTACTAATTGTTCGGAGACCAAGGGACTGGACGTCGGTGGAGCGGCAAATTGCATTAGGCTCGCAATAATGGCTACTAGTGCGATATTATATGTAGCTTATGGAAACTGGTTTGTGGATATTCATTTTAGTGGCTTTTGAGTAGCAGGTTTCTTTTTTCAGTCAATAAATGGTCAGGGCCTTTTTTCCATCAGTTTAGACTCCTCGAAATGAAATGAAATGAAATTCTTTATTCTGTAAATAAGATATTGGAATTATTTTTACGCATCTTATTAAAAAAAACCGGCCCATTGCGTGTCGAACCAAGCACAATGAAGGATTCCGTAGTTGGGATGAATTTTATCCCAAAAATTAACTAAACATTGTAGTTGAAAAACATGTTCTCCCATACATCGTTATACGTCATGGTCAATTCTCCAGCAGCAAATGTAAGTTTGTAATCGCAAAAAAATGTTTTTTTTTTTAGGTGATAAAACTACAATACAAATTATTGATTTTCGGGCTTTTTCCTTTACTTGTGCTGTGAGACCATGCTTCTTCCCAAACATGATTCTAGGTCAACGGGAAGTACCCAGTTTTTGATTTATTTGCGAGTACCAAAATATATTGCATAAATGTCCGTATTCTTTTTGCGTTGACTTAGAAGCTTGATTTTTTTAGAGGTCCAAAGGATCGTAGACCTACGTATTTGATATTAATTTCAACTTGATACCTCCACGTGTTCTTGAAAAAAAAATGTTTTGATAGACTGACAGACAGACAGATGGAAAACGATGTGATCCTATACGGGTTCCGTTTTTCCTTTTTAGGTAAGGAACCCTAAAAATAAGCTAGATGGAGCCAATGTTTCCTATCTGACTTCCCCTGAGAAGAAATGGTGAAACAAACTCGGTGATCAAAGTTTTTTTAAAGGCAGACATAATCTAGGTCAGATCATGTGAGGACTAATGTAGGTATGTCTGAAATGGTCTTTTGGGCCATCCTCCCTACAGGTATTGACTTGAATAAATGTGTTGGTTGTGTGACGACACACTTCTGTGACTACATCAAGGGTGCAAACAACAGTTGTATCAGATTAGCCAATGTTTTTAAACCACATAATGATAATAATGAAGATATTGTCCCTACCTATGTAGTTAGTAACTTTCTCATACTTCTTGCACAAGTTAGCCTTTGCAAGCAATCTCACATAAAAAAGCTAGAAAAATGCTTTTGCGTTTACTTATTTAGGTACACCTATGTATGACATAAGTTATCATAATTCTGAAAAGAGACAAGTTATCAACCTGATAACCAAAATTCTATTGTGGAAAAGCAAAAAGTAATTATGAAGAAAACAAGCTTTAGAAACAAGTTCAGTCAATTGAGAAAAGGTTAAGTAAGAGTGGGCAGATTAAAGTTTAAATATAATCAATGTTTTGTGTCACACAAATATATCTGAAATAAACAATTCCATTATTTTTCAACCTTTTCAAATACAACACATAATGTGAGAATCAATTACCTAAAATAACATAAGGATAAAGAAATAATAGAAAACATTCAGACTCTTTACAATGTTTTCTGTGTAGGACGTTTTCCAAATGAATGTTCAATAGTTTTATTTTCCAAGTCCTTTTGTTTTTGTTCGGAGACGTGCCAAATGGGCTCTCTACTCCTGTGAGGATTGATGTCTTGATGCTGGGCACAAACTTGAGTGAATTATGTTTATTTTCTTACGATTGTGGAAATATTAAGAGGATTTAGATAGACGATCTTAAGATAAGTCCAGTGTATTATGTAATCGTTTTGCTGAAAACTTGTAAGATAATTTTATTCTGCCTATAAATACTAGCGACAGATAAGATGATCGGTCTAGCCATGCTGTACTGTTATTCAGAACAACATAATAAGTATAATTGTGTTCTTTATTTTTAACAGAATGGTATAATAGTTTGTTAAAGAATATTAGTATAGTTGATTAAACTGTGTAGTTTTTTTTTTATTTGAGATAGGTTTGCTCTTGACTCTAGTCTAGGTCAGAGATGACAGAGACAAAGTTGACGATGGAGCAAGCTTACCCAGAAGAAGCCGGTTAACTTTCGCCTTGAAGAAATCGGGCTTGTATGCGTTCGGAAACACAGACGCAGGTAGAGAGTTCCACCAGGGCAGGGCAGGCGCAGGGAGAGACTCCTTTGCTGTGCGCATCACAAAAGACATTTGGAAACGCTTAGTGCGAATTGGTAGAATAGCAAATAGGTAGGGATGGTAACATGCAGTGCGTCTAGATGTCCGATGATAGAAGGTGGCCGGCGAAATGAGGCCGTGGAGTTCTCAAGCACACTCACCGAAGTACAATCTGTAGAAGAACGACAAGCAGGGTACCTTACGGCCTTGAGCCAAGCTGTGAAGCTTGGCATCCACCAGTCTTACGTCGCCAATGAGACTCTTAGCTCTGCGTTCCACCGAGTCAAACGCGGCACATTGGTATTCAGCTGAGCCATCCCAAAGGTGGCTGCAATACTCCATGCAAGATCGGACTTGCGCTTTGTAGAGAGTTAAAAGCTGTCCAGGCGTAAAGTATCGCTTCACCCTACTTAGGATGCCCAGTTTCTTGGCCACAGTTTGGGCTTTGTACTCGATGGTGGTCCGAAGTTTTATCTTAAGCCTCGGCCACACAGAGTGAAATTAAACACTCGCAGCGAGTGCTCGCTGTGTGTGACAGGCTATTCGCTGCGAATAGATTCATTCGCCGCGAGTTGAATTTGCCGCGATTTGAATTGAGCATGTTCAATTTTACTCTCTGCGAATGCGCACTCGCCGTGGGAATTCGCTGTGTGGGACAGGTTACTCGCTGTAAGTAGCCATTTCGCTCAGCGCTCCGCTCCAGAATACATGCCCGTATTACAGGTCGTTTCGTCGCTGCGTAGATACGTGTGTATATACAATGAGTCAACCAAAAAAGATTCTCTAAAGTGGGGAAATTACTATAAAATTCATTTCTTGGATGTGTATAGAAAATATGAGGAGCTGTGGGACACAAATGTGTGGGAAACAAAGACGCCTACATAAAGTTGTTTAACGAATTAATTGAGTTGGGATTCAAAATAGCAATCCGAGAGCAATTGAAAATAAAAAGAATATACGACATATTTGTATTTGGGACTCCAACAGACTGTCGAAATTCTCGTGTAGAACTCGCTGTCATGTGTGTGACAGGCAGGCAGCGAATTGTCGCTGCGAGTATTATTCGCAGGGAATACACTCGCAGCGAGTATTCGCTGTGTGTGACCGAGGCTTTAGGTACTGAACTTCCATAATCTAATCTACCGAATATTAATCAAAATATCAAATTGCCAGCAGATCTATAATATCGTCAGAGAACATAAATATTCTGCAGCTGATAACAGAATAATCCATTTTTGAAGTTAAAGGGCCCATGTTTAGCCAAGGATTTTGGCAAACTAATATTATTTCTTTTTAATATAGTATGTAATAAGTACGTATTACCGTTACTAAGGAAAATGTCGTATAATATTGAAAAGGATTATTTTAAACGACGGACGAGTTGTATTGGTGACTTTAATTATTATATGATAATACAGTAAATACATATTTGTTACGGTCGCGAATCATACTTTAGTCAACAAACACCCAGACAGTGAGCTGCATATTGCAAAAATTGTAAGAAAATTTGAATTTCGCGGGCTACCTTAGCGCTTCCCCCTTAAGAGGGGGACAGTCTATACTTTCTCCTAAATTCGACTCGAGTAGTACTCTTGCCTGTACAGGCATGAATACTACTTACATAAGTACGTCATTACTTAACATTATGGTAACAAACTAGTTTTATGAAATCTTATTTATTTTGAATGAAAACAGACCTCGGGAGAGGATGCCCTAGAAAGGTCAAGTATGTACTACTCGCAACCGGCCTGCGAAGGTAAACGAACCAAAAGGAGTATGTAAGGTTCGTGGCAGGTGGCGTTCTGTATTTTCTGCCTACCTCTATGGGAAAAAGGCGCGAGTTTATAGATGTGTACGTGCTTGAAAGAAAAACCTTTACACGAAGATGTCAAAGCCACAGCAAGCAACAAAAGATAATTATATAATTAATATTAAAGAACATGCAAATCACATTCTCAATGAAAAACAAAAATAAAAACCCTAATTTACCAATGCATGAAATATAAACTCTTAAAACAAAATAGTTGTCTTCAGACCAGCGGAGCAGAATAATCGTAGGACTTAAAATAAATTACATGCTTGTTAGGTTAAAGGGTTTTCGAGACTACAGGCGTAGGCGGCTGAAACCGAAAGTTTCAGAATTACCAAGTTTATTTCCCTTGCAAATTCGTTTGTCTGTTGTTGAAAAATGACTGGAATTACCAGAAATGAGATTAAAGTAAGTTAACAATTATCATCCTGGGTTCAGCTAAATATTACGGAAAAGGAAATGGGGGGGGGGGGGGACGGTTTTGTGATGCTTTTATTATTTGCTTCTCGTTTGGGTTGAACACCTACATAGTTATATTGAATGGTCGTGAATATACTACAGTTTCGTAAAAAAACGATGATAATTCAGCTCTTCACAATATGTAATTTTCTTAGTACCTGGTGATTCTTCATATAGGTCTGCGTTTAGAAAAACTGACCCCTGGTTTTATTGACAGATTGATCTTGTGATTAATGTGTCAAAAAACCAGAGATCAGTTCTTCGGGTCGCTGAGCCAATATACCAACAAGAACGAGTCATGGAGTTGTAACATTTGACAAGAAATTAACATCCAATGCAGTCGGTTCATGCTTGCAATCGATTCTGTAGGTGACCTACATTAAACTAACCTTCTTAAGTACTTAGAAACTTCTTCTCCTTAAGTAAAAAGCCGTTCTCTCATTCAAATTTAACCAAATTGGCAAGCGTAACCATAAGCATAATCAGCCCATAGCGTTCTTACTGCTGAGACACAGGCTTCTTCTCTGTGAGAGGAAAAAAAAATGTGCAAGTATACAAGTAATATTAATATTACAGTACTACGGGAGGCAATGCAATGCAATGCAATACAATGGCGGGATTGCAGGTGTCTAAAGACAGCGATGACCACTTACTTTTACCAAAAAAAATTACTATCTAAATATAAACATAGGATTAATTAGGTTAAAAATAAAAATAAATAAAAACATATTTATTTTCATTTCAATAACGGGGGGGGGGGGGGGGGCAATATTAAAAAACTAGTAACTGATTACATAGGAGCCTTAGGTGCTAGGTTTTTACAGGAGGAATAAGGCCTAAGGCCTATTATCCACGACGCTACTCTCAAAATATTTTAGTTACAAATGCAAATCACCAAAGAGAAGCCAGAATGTACTAATATTTTTATGACAGTCCATTCACGGCCTAAATATTTACAAGAAAATAAAATATTATCTAATTAGGTATGTTCGTCTTTAAAAATAATGTACAATTTAGCATACCTTTCTACACGACTAATAACCCTCCCCCGTTCACGTGTACTCTGCATAAGATTACACAGTTCGCTCGAAGGTAACTTACTGGACTAATAGCAAGCAAGCATCGCGGGGTTGGAATGTGTTTGCACAGTATTTCAGGCAAATGTTCAACATTCTGGGATATGCGAGATGCGGCAATTAAATAACGAAGAGATTATGAGATGAGTTTATAAAGTGAAAAAGAAGAAAGAAAGTGAAGTGCAGTGGAGTGAAGTGAAATGCATTTGCATTTACTTTGTCATAGTTTGGATTGATTTATGACCGGAAAAATTTCACAATTTAAATTAATCAATAGAATTGTAATATTTCAATGATGTAGTTAAATAATAATACTGAGCAGGATTCGTAACTACTTAAATTATAATTTGGTAAAAAAACGGACTTCTTTCCAATTTTTGAGTTTCGTGGCTAAATAACGCTAGCAGAACTTTAAAACGAATCCTACGATTGTTGCTTTTGTGTTTGACCGTCTGTCATACGGCTTTATTTTTACGTATGCCACTTTATTTATTTATTTATTTATATATATTTTATTGTACACCAGATTATACATTACATAAAAATACATATTAAACTACAAAATATACAATTGGCGGCCTTATCGCATACTGCGATCTCTTCCAGGCAACTTTGGAATGGACAGTGATCACACACACACACACACCCACACCAACGACACGAACGAACTAACACGAACGAACGAACGTGTTGGTTTGGACACTTTCGTCCTTTCTCCCTAATAAAAATAAAGTTGCATATATTATTCAATATCCTATACATGTTTATTCAATCGTCGCATCTCGTAGACGTTTCGTAGCACGTACTACGTACGTAGCGTTCCGCGTAGCTGTGTAGCCTTGTCGTCACGTCAGCGTAGCGTGCAGTGCAAGTAAATATATTGCATAATCAATATGCGTACTTCACTTCAAATGCAATAAGGTCGATATAACGTAGGAGAAAGCCGCAATATTATGAGGTATTATTTGTTTTAAAGCATCTTGGCCTACTTCCATTAACCGCATTTGGCAATTTACAAAAAAAAAACGATAAAGTTGCATTTTTTTAACCCATTTTGTTCCACTGCTAGGCAAATGTCTCCCCCATAATTTTATTATTAACACCGTTTTATCTATGAAAGCTACTTTAATTACTTATAATCAAAATACAACATATTCTAGTTGACCAAAAACCATTTACATTTCAGAGAGAAAATACAAAACTTACCTATTTTAAGCTCACCTTTACCTATTTAGCTAAAAACCATCGTCTCTAATGGCACAAAAGCACAGTTAAAGTTCTACACCAACGACAATTTATTATAAGGAAACAAAAATCTCAAGGCGACCGTCCGCAGTGTTGGTTTACTAAAATTAAGTAGGACCTAAGTAACTAGCAAAAACTGGTTTAATCCGCTCCTGACCAAACAATACCGGAATGGAAGGAAATGGCCGTTTGTGGAATTATAAAGCGAATACACACAGCTCGGAACCAAATAGACCCAAAAGATACCAATAAATGTTGCTTTAATAAAAGTTTGGTTCTTTTTAGCGTGCCGTAACGAGGAATCGTAAACGTTTGTCTGTTTGGGTTGTTTTTGATGTTTTTTTTTTCTTTTTAGAGCTGAATTGTTGATCAGTTTGCCAGTTTTAGAACTAATAGAGAACTTATTGAAATAACAATGGAAACGCCTAATAATTAACGTCATGTTATGTTAAAAATGCCTCATTCTCGGTTCGGTTCTCAGATCGGGCAAATTGTTATTGTGTTTTTCCATAACAAATTCTCAGTCGCAACACAGAGCCTAGGTTTGAGCCCGGTTGATGACAGAAGGCTCGCCACCTATTACATGGGACATTTTTTCATTCATCATCAGCCTATAGCAGTCCACTGGTGGACATAGGCCTCTCCAATTGCACGCCATTCAGCTCGATTCTTGGCAACTCTAATCCAGCTGCTACCAGCCACCCTGCGAAGATCGTCGCTCCACCCAGCCTGTCCTACATTACAAGGGACTTAAAACTGGTTATATGTGGGTGTACTATAGGTGCACCTCTGTCTAACCTTTTGGGGGATTACAGGCGTGGCTAAAAATAGAATAGAAACGAAAAGTATAATTATAGACCAGCCCGTATTGTAACTATTTATTTATAGAAGGCCTTGCACCAAAAGTACTGTAATTATAGAGCTAATTTATCATTCCATAAGTGTCTTATAATACTCACGGAATAGAGATGATGCCTGGGTAAAAATAAATCTATTTAGTCTATCAGTCAGATAATAAAAAAATCTTAGACACTTATTGAAAATTGAAAAGAGTATGCTTAGATGGTTTGGTAATGTTGAGAGGATGAATGAAAGTCGACTAACAAAAGGTATTAACACGGCAGATGTGAGTGGAAACGCTGGAAGGGGACGCTCTAGGAAGACATATAATGATCTTATTGGTGATGTTCTTCAGAAAGGTCAGGTGCGTAGTACTCGCAACCGGCGTGCGTGTATGACCAGATGTATGTAAACGAGGCAAAAGGAGTATGTAAGGATCGTAGCAGGTGGCGTTCTGTAGTTTTTGCCTACCCCCGTGGGAAGAAGGCGTGAGTTTATGTATGTATGTATGTAGACACTTATTTTTGCTTTATCAATTCATCTGCCTAGCCTTTTCCCAACTATGTTGGGGTCGGCTTCCAGTCTAACCGGACGCAGCTGAATACCAGTATTTTACATGGAGCGACTGCCTATCTGACCTCCACAACCCAGTAACTGGGTAATACGATACCCCTTGGTAAGACTGGTTGTCAGACTTTCGGGCTTCTGACGACCCGTAACGACTGTCAAAGATCCACGAATGACAGCCGGGACCAACGGCTTAACGTGCTTTCCGAGGCAATTATATAATACTAGCTTCTGCCCGCGACTTCGTCCGCGTGTTTCTTGTCTCCCCGACCCACCCTGTCACATCGCATCGCCCGCCCGTGCTATTACTTCGTTTTCGCTTAACATTCTTACTGATTTTTTTCATTTCGCTCGGCTCCTTAGGGACGTAGCGTGATGTTAAATAGCCTATAACCTTCCTCAAGAATTAGGCTATCAAGTGCTAAAAGAATTTTTCAAATCCGACTGGTAGTTCCAGAGATTACCCCCTACATACAAACAAACAAATTTTATCTCTTTATAATATTAGTATAGATATATTATCAATTATATAATAATTGATAATTATTGTATTTTTTTATAATAATATAAAAAAATACTTAGATAAAACGAATTAAAGTTGGGGAGCGGGGGATCGTTACGTCACAACTCGGTATTAAATCTAGCAAGGTGTGACGTCATGCCACATTTAAACTCGATGTATCTTTTGATTACGTAAATTAAGAAAAAAAATACCAGTCCAATATTTTTTTTAAATTTACCATACACAAAACAAAATGTTTAGTCATCATCCCTGTTAAACACAATTTTTGTATTGCCTTCTGAAGAGAAAAGTTTTTCGTTTTTCCTTTTCAACAAAAAGGAAGCGATAAGACCAACAATAATTTTTGGCATTTCAAACATTTTTATAAAATCCTTATCACTTATTTGTACAATACAGTCGCTGAAGCAGAGAGCTCGGAGTAAATACTTTTCTTAACGTACTAAAGAGTACAAGTTGTAATGAATAGAATAACTTTCTTCCAAACACATCGCAATCTTAGCGGGCGGAACGGGTGGCGATACAAGGAACGTTACAGTTCCTTCTACAGATTATTTTTGTAACTTTGTAAGAGATGTAAGTATCTTGAAACAACGTAGTATTACGTGTTCGTTGTGAAAGGGCTCCATTTACACGGTGCAAGTTTCTGGAACGTTCAAGAGCAAAAATCGCATGCCATAAAGCACGTTCAATATTATTGCCGTTCAAGAATTGTATGCAAGTGTTTACACGAGTGCGATTTCCATAATGGCATACAATAATTGAATGCAAGTTTCGCCATTCAATGAAATTGTTTGCGACTTACAGCAAGGCAACAAATTGCAAGGGGATTATTGCATGCAAGTTTTGCCTTGTCTAAACACAGAGTTGCACGTCCTTGTACAATTGATTGCCCGTATTTGTGCTGTCAAATATATAGAGGCATGAGGAACAGGGTGTAAAGTTCACTCATCCTCCATAGAAAAGGGAGGATCCTCCGACCAGACGGGTGTTGTGTCTGATGGGATACTGCCCGACGGTTGTGTTGGGACAATGTATACAGGGTGTGGCGTAAATAATGGATAATCCTGTATCTGGGAATGGAGGACCCCAAGCCCTATAATATAAAAAATTCTCAAACCCGAGAGTAATTTATTTGCAGAAATCAGATAGTGAAAATTCCTTCATTTGTGAATACGGTGGCCGAGGAAGTGACTAAAGGTGGCAATGAAAAATAAATTACTCTCGGGTTTGAGAATTTTTTATATTATAGGGCTTGGGGTCCTCCATTCCCAGATACAGGATTATCCATTATTTACGCCACACCCTGTATATGCTAGTCGCGCGGTAAACTCTGATTCCGCGATGCAGGATTTTTGCGTGACGTCAGTGTGATGCGTTCCATTGTGGCGATGTAGATATGCCGCCACAAATATGTTATTAAAATTTTATTTAACGTCTTCTCAAGATTTTTTTTTACTTGATTATTTCGTTCGTACTTATAGACTTGAATGCGATTTTATTGCACGCATAATTTTATTGGACGTGCTGTTTACATCTATACCAGTTTTGAACGGCAACTAATTTGCACGTAACGTGCAACAATTATACTCGTTGTTTAAACGGTGCCAGTTAATTGACCTTCAATTTTACAGTATGCCACGAGCAATAAACTTGCACCGTGTCAATAGACCTTACAACTCTGTTTCTCCGTTGCTGTAGAATTGAATATAATACTCTTTATTATGTACACCATACGAAATAGGTATCTACATACCTGCCTGGAGCATAGACCTGAAGTGCTGAAATATTTTTATCATCATCCGAAAGATGTACCTTGTCCACTGATAGACATAAGCCTGGGAACCAAGCATCGCAACAAAATGTTAGATTGTTTGCTGATATTTCATGACACTAAGACGAACATGATTTTTTTTTCATCCTTGAGTGAAGACCAAAACTGTTAGTAAAATTTAGTTTAAGATAATTATATCCCCATAACAACTAGACCGGTTGAACACAATAGGCTCGGCCCCTATTACATGGGACTTAAACATAACTGGCGAAATGTGGGTATACTTTAGGTACACCTCTGCCCAACCCTTCGAGGAAACAAGGCGTGATGTTATGTTATGTGTAACTAGACATATTTTAGCAACAGTGGCATTGACCATGACTTGCATGCATAATTCACACTCAATTCAAAATCAAAACCTTACCCAATTTCAATTACCAAAATACCCATTAACCTGATAGTGTCCATATTTCACTCCAAGTGACGCTTAGTCAAAAAGCTGAATCTAATACGCGATTAACCCTTCAACTGCTCGCGTGGGTCGCAACGATTTCACATGAATGGTGGAGGGTTAGGCCGGGATAGTGGGCTGGCGTTAATCGGAACGTTATCGCCGAAGAGCTACAAAAGACGGGATGACTTTATTTTCTAATAAATTTAACACACATTTTGGATATTTTCTGGTGCGATTGGTCTGTGTTGTATTGTTGTGTGGGGGAGGCTTATTGAGCTCAAGGAAAAAGTGCCGCCGGTTAAGTAAATATTGGTAGATTGAAGGAGGGATTGGGGTAATCAGTCCGCTAGATAAAATAAATTGTTTTATTGTTAGCAACAAATGCGTAGTCTGCAAATCCTCTTTGATGCCTGTCCAGTACCTACATATACAAGATGTAACATAAATAACGCACAACCTCTTAAGGGGTCATTGTATTCATCATTATGAACAACTTTTACTAAGCGACCAAACCTGAAATCGCGAAAAAAAAGACAGCTGTTCCCAACATTTTGACGAGTTATGCGAACGTAAATGTAGGGAGCAGCTGATTTTTTTTCGCGATTTCAGGTTTGGTCCCATAGAAAAAGTTGTTCATAATGATGAGTACAATGACCCAAATGAGGTTGTGCGTTAATTATGTTACACTTTGTATACAGGGCATTTTTTTAATCACTATCCAAATTTTCGCAGGGTGTTCTATCTATGAATATGAACAACTTTTACTATGGGACCAACTCTGAGATCACGAAGAAGAAATCAGCTGATTCATACAAAAGTTCAATACCTACTCGACCAAAATGTATGAAACAGCTGATTTTTTTCGTGATTTCAGAGTTGATCCCATAGTGATAACTGTTCGTATTCATGGGTAGAACACCCTGCGAAAATTTGGATAGTGATTTAAAAAATGCCCTGTATAAACTCTAATGAAATAATTTTTCAAATTCGATATTTAATTCAATTTCCAAGATAATATTTACATATTAATATTATGTTTATTTCTCATAACTAACTATTAACTATTTACATAATTTAAAAACTATCAGTCTTAAAATAATAATAATAATATGCACAAGTATATAAAAAGGAGGGGAAATAATCAGAGGGCATCAAAAAATTTATCCGCATCGCTGTCAACACTAAAAGTGCCCAAAAGGCTGGCAGCATTGCCACGTTGTATGGTAATTCGATATTGATTGTGCTCGTCTTCAACATCGATTTATCAAATATCAGTAAACAGATTAAGATCATATTCATAGAATAATAAGGTTATGTTAATAATAAACTGCATTAATCCATCTTAATGAGTGCCTCGTGAATTTCTCATTTACAACAGGTACACTACTAAAACAACCAAGAGTTTAAATCTCACATCGATAATCTGCTGCGGTGAAAACACTTTTAACACAAACATGTTTATGGGGGAAACACTACTGAAATTGGCACAAACTTCAGCTGAAAGGTAGTAAAATATGGACCGAGTGATTCCCAATAGCCAGGCAGACAGCCAGAAAGATCACCGTATTTATTTTGGGTTTTATACTTATGAAACCCAACAGAAATAGCCAACTTTAGGCCGTTTCAGTGGCCAGATTGCCAGTAGTCACAAAAATAAATAAAAAATTGAATAGAATTTGTTTGAAATAACGTGGCAAACAATTTAACGAGAGCTTATCCGTAGGCGGTGAAACAGGCCTTAATTAACAAAAGACATTCAGCCTTCACTATGACCCTTGCAGACTTCCTTATCATGATACGAGGGAAGAAAACCCCAGTATATTAAAAAAAGGCATAATTGCATAGAATCTTCATAACCCCCTTTTTGAATACCTACTCACGTTCCACCAGAAGATCAACTATCACAATTGCTATACCAACTTAGAAAAAGCCACAAGGTAATTTAGTACATACACATGAATACCTACCTGACTTTCAGTCTGAATCTCAGACAGGGCTGAGTTCGTGTTGTCTCCAGCAATTAGTGTAAACATAAGCGACCTACAACCGTGAGGGCACTTCACTCCGGCCCGCTTCACCGGAGGGTGAGGCTTGGTGATAAGCGGTAGCGGGGTAGTACTTCACCAGGGTCAATTTACATTGCCGTGGATCGGAATTGAAGCGAGTTTTGGTATCAAAATTGTACGAGTGAATTTTATGTCAGTTGTGTAACGTAAAATTAGATACCTATCTAGTGCCTACGAGCCGATTCCCAAGAATGCGCGAACATTCTCCGGAAAACGCGTGACCTATTTTTTGGCTTGTGTCTAGTTTTATTTATAATTTATTTCATGGTTTGTACAACGAAATCTCCAAACGGCTGGTTGACACTTCCCGTGACCCAAGGGCTGGCTTTTATCTTGGCCAGAGGCTAAGCATTGCCATACAATGTTATCAGTCGGCAGCGATGCGGAGTAATTTTTCTATGCCATATTTTAGTTTTTTAATAGTTTCTAGTAATAGTAGTTTAGGATTTTATATTTGTATGTTAACATACTATAAATTAAAGTCGTGTCTCCAATTGACATTAAGTTCATTATGCTTTGTACAATGGCGTTACAAAAAATCGTTTATATTCTGTTATACATGCATCAGAAACTTAAATAAACAAAATAAATGTTAACATTTAGAAGCCAAGTGTTCAGCAGTGTACAATAGGCTAGTTAACAGTTTTTAAGAAACCTATTAAAAATGTTTCTTGTGGTCTATTTTGCATAAAATATGAATATTTCTTCTAAACATTACTGTTTCATAAATAAACATCCGAAAGTAATTTTTTTTTAAAAAATCACCTAAATTTAGGGGAATATACCCGGAGGTGGGAACCCTGAAACAGTGTTATTTTGTAATGTGATAAGAAAAAGTCGAAATATCCACAAATTAAGTGTACCTCAACAAAGAATTAAACTATTTTCCAATGTTTACTGTATGGCAATTCGTGTATATAATAAACTAGCTGTGCTCAGCGACTTCGTTCGCGTGGATGTCGTTAGATACACATTATACTAAAACAACAGCCACATTTTAATAAAACTGCCTTTTCCCCCGACCCGTCGCCAACCGTCGCGTTGAATCGCCTGCTTACTTCGCTTTCGCTTAGTGTTCTTTCTGACTTTTTTCTTTTTGCTCGGCTCCTAAGGGTCGTAGCGTGATGTTACATACCCGCCTTCCTCAATAATTTTTCAAATCCGACTTTTTGTTCACAATTTCATTGGTTTTAAATTTTTTGCACGGAGCCCTATTATTTTTCTAAAATAAAAGTAGCCAAGTTACCCGCCGTAACATCAGCTATCTGCCAGTTAAATCGGTCCAGCCATTTCGAAGATTAGCCGAAACAAACAGACAGACAGACACGAATGTTAAAAATTGCTTTTTTGTTATAAGTATCGTTTATACTTTCATATGCATTGAGTAAAAACTTACTATTTTGACATTACAAACAGACACTTCAATTTTATTTATTTGTATAGACGTATAGATTACTTACCTAATGTTTTTAAAAATCTTAACTTTATGAAATTTAAAAAGAAATTACTTAACTTCCTATTGCTTAAGTGTTACTATTCAACCAATGAGTTTTTAAATGAAAAATTTGATTCAAAATTTAAATTAGATGACGACTTGTTTTTGTGTTCAATTGAATAGAAATAATTTAATTCATTATTATAAGTAGAAGTAACAAACAAACCAAAACCTTCAAAATGTTTTTGTACGCCGGAAACAGCAGAACATTATGAACTTTTGTAACTATGTAACAACTCTGTAACAATATTCTGACAAATAAATAAAATTGAATTGATTTGTAAAAATGACATTATGACTAAGACTGAAGATCGTGACGTGTCGCACTCTCATTCGCGTTCAATGTGACGTGACCAATGGCTATATTTTACGTAACTATTTCTCAAAAATATTAATTAATCTAAATCATTTACAAAACTAGTTTGAATTTTGATACTTTTAGCTCACAAGCATTCTAAGTAGATAATAAAATTCTTAGGGTAGGTATTTTTCTTACTGTCAACTAGCTTATTATCTAATAATAATGTGTAACAAGTAACAATACATCCCGGGTGTCACCACTGTGTGAACTGCCCGGAGGACACGGTGGAGCAAGCAGTGGAGGTCTGCCCGGCTTGGGCGTAGCACCGCCGTGTCCTTGCGGAAGCGATCAGCGGCGGCGATCTCTCGCATCCGGCCCTGGTCTAGGCCATGGTACGGAGCGAGAGTACATGGGAAGCCATTACCTCCTTCTGCGAAGCAGTGATGCTCGCGAAGGAGGAGGCGGAACGCGTGAGGGAGAGGCAAGCTTTGCGCCCTCACGCCCCTAGTCGCCGCAGGAGACGCCCTGGGTGTCGGGAATTGGCAGCCGATTCCCAGCCACCGTAGGCGCGGGCTTGCGGACGGCGAGCAATGGGTAGCTCGCCGTCCGGTAAGGACCAAGCCCGAGTCGACGGCGCGTTGTGTTCCACGCGCGCCTCAAAGAGATGTCAGCAGCATTGAAGGGGTCCGCTAGGACCGATGCCAGCCGGGGTTGCGGGATGTTCGAAAGAGTTACCGTGGCCCCGGCACAGGCAACAGAAAGAACACGGGTGGGTTTTTGTCAGTAAAAGTCTGACACGCCCTCCCGCTCCGCCCAGAGCGGGAGAAGTCATTTGATGATTTCACATCCAAAAAAAAAAAGTAACAATACATATAGAAAGACTATTCTGGAAATTGGAGTTACTCGTTATGCCAATGGAAGTCATTTTATATTTAAAAAAAAATGTCTGTCAAAATTAATCAAAAGTGTTGAAAATTCTGCATATCGGAATTTAATTTCTGAAACCTCATAATGAAGTGGAGTACCCACTCGATTCACATATATTATGTAATATTTTAATTTAGATCGATTTCAATAGGTTACCGAGTTTCCATTTGAAAACTTTCGTTCAGAAAATTTGAAAGTCATAAATTTGCGTCACAACTGTGTACTCGAAAAACTTTTACACTAATATAACAAAGTTGTGTTTAGATGGAATAACGAATTCTAGGTAGTATGTTTTCTATTGAATCTTCTCGTAAGCGAACAAAAATATTTATTGAAAAGGCTACAACATATTACTTTTAGCTTTACAGAGGAATGAAGGAGAAAGTAACGATTATCAATATCTGTTTTATGTTGTTTCGATTAAACCATACATATGACTTATCTAGACAAATAAATAAAATTTAAGTGTCGGTTTGTAATGTCAAAATAATAACTTTTTACTAAATGCATATGAATGTATCATATATACGGCACTTATAACAAAAAAAAGCAATTTAAACTCAAACTCAAAGCATTTATTTCAATTAAGCCAATTACAGGCACTTTTGAATTGTTAAAGAGTCAGTCAGTTAGTCAGAAAATTGAAGCTAGTCGCCCATTCCAAAACGTAGATCTCTATGGAGAAGAATGGGCAAGAAACTCCATGGACACTCTTTTAAATCAAAATTGTTACAAAATCCTGGGTAGGTACATTGTTATTGTTCTTGTTGCTTCTATATGTGAGAACAATGTAAAAAATAGATAATTAAAACAATTTAAAATATAAGATTAAAAATAAGCCCTGGCAGCTAAGAGATGACCAGTCTCCACTGACGGCGCCCGTTCACGAACATGACGCGTGGATCAGCACCATCCAGCTCAACCATTTTGTAGGGAATGAATGATCCAACACACGCGCCACCATCAGCGAGACATTTAAGTGAGCATGACATACTCTCAACTGCCATACTCTTTCAAGTCAACATACCTACATCATAACATAAAACCGCTCCATGGTACTCACATTTACAAAATTGAAAAGATGCTTCTAATTTATACAAAACTATAGTTTGCAATGATTGTATTAAAAGATTAGTAAACACTAAATCTTTAGTCTATATATAGTCAATATCATATGTCAGAAAAAAAAGGGACGCATTTCTTCCAAACAAAAAAAAAAAAATTTAACAAAGCCCAAGTGGCTGTGGAGCAGGACCAGCATTTAGCCAAGCATTTTTATCTATGATATAATCATTCAACCTATAATATGCTTGTCTACATAGTGTGCGTTTAATGCATGTTTTAAATTGCTTCTCATTTAGTTGAAGAACATCGAGAGGTAATTTATTATAACATTTTACACAGTACCCCATAAAAGAAGTGTGTACCTTAGATAATCTGAAACGTGGTTGATCTAATTTGTTCCTATTTCTAGTGTTAAAATTATGCCGATCACTTATCAATTATTAACATTCTTGTCTGTCAGTATGTCTGTTTGTTCCGGCTAATCTCCAACACGGCTGGAACGATTTTGAAGGGACTTCCACTGGCAGATTGCTGATGTTACAGGGAGTATCTTAGGCTACTTTTATTTTAGAAAAATAATTAAGGTTCCGCGCAAAAAAATTAAAATCCATGAAATTGTGAACAGATTTGTGTCGGTTTTTTTTTGCATTTGGTAGCACAATTCTCGAGGTTAGTTATGGGCTATTAAACATCACGCTACGAACCTTAGGAGCCGAGTAAAAAGAAAAAAGTCAGAAAGAACACTAAGCGAATACGAAGTAATAGCGCGGGCGGGCGGTGCAACGCGGCGGGTTGGGGGGGACGAGGGAGTTATTATAATGTGGCTGTTATTTTAGTATATTGTGTATCTTACGACTTCCACGCGAACAAAGTTGCGGGGCACAGCTAGTAAAAATTAAAAAGTTTTTTTCATGATTTAATTTTACCACTTTGTCGGCGTGACTAATATGTATATCCATGCCAAACTATAGCTTTCTAGGACTAAGAGTATCTGAGCTAAGCTGCGGACGGACGGATGGACGGACATGGCGAAACTATAAGAGTTCCTTGTTGATTACGGAACCCTAAAAACTATCTCCTTTGCGATCAATGACGTAAACTATTATCATCTATACAAATAAATAAAATTTAAGTGTCTGTTTGCTATGTCAAATAACAGCTTTTTACTAATTACATATGAAGGTATATACCGTACTTTAAACAAAAAAAAAATAATTTTTGTCTGTCTGTCTTTTTGTTCTAGCTAATCTCTGAAACGATGAGACTTTAATTGGCAGATAGCTGATGTTATAAGGAGTAACTTAGCCTACTTTTATTTTAGAAAACTTACTTACTATACTATACTTGTCCAGCGCAAAAACCAGCGGGGCCGAAGTTCGTTCCTTGAGAGAGGCCATGGTAGAGCGGACAGATCTGACCTTAAGCCTTGTCTCCCAGTGGGGTGATGATAATCTGGTCTCTTTTAATGCCACCAAAACACAGGCGTGTCTTTTTACCGCTAAAAGGAGTCGTTTCGATCAAACTCCTACATTTCGGGGTATATCTGTTCCTGTAACTGATCGGCTCGAGCTCCTAGGCATGGAGTTGACATCATGTCTCAACTTCGGTGCCACCATCGAGTACAAAGCCCAAACTGCGGCCAAGAAGCTGGGCATCCTGAATAGGGTGAAGCGATACTTTACGCCTGGACAGCTTTTAATTCTCTACAAAGCGCAAGTCAGATCCTGCATGGAGTATTGCAGCCACCTTTGGGATTGCTCGGCCAAATACCAACTTGCCGCGCTTGACTCGGTGGAACGCAGAACTAAGAGGCTCATTGGCGACGTAAGACTGGTGGATGCCAAGCTTCACAGCTTGGCTCATCGCCGCAAGGTTGCCTGCTTGACGGTCTTCTACAGATTATACTTCGGGGAGTGTGCTCAAGAACTCCACGACCTCATTCCGCCGGCCCCCTGCTATCAGCAGACATCTAGACGCACTGCAGGTTACCATCCTTACCTAGTTGCTATCCCACCAATTCGCACTAAGCGTTTCCAAATGTCTTTTGTGATGCGCACAGCAAAGGAGTGGAACTCTCTGCCTGCGTCTGTGTTTCCGAATGCATTAAACCCCGATCTCTTCAAAGTGAGAGTGAACAGTCTTCTTCTGGGTAAGCTCGCTCCATCGTCGACTTTGTCTCTGTCATCTCTGACCTAGACTAGAGTCAAGAGCAAACCTATCTCAAATAAAAAAAAATAAAAAAAGAATTAGAGTTCCGCACAAAAAATTAAAACCATGAAATGTAAGCTATTTTGCACTAATCCCTGGAACAACCTGTCAAATTTGAATTTTTTTTTTTCATTTGGTAGCCCAAGAATGGTTATAGGCTACTTAACAATACGCTACGACCCTTAGGAGCCGAGCAATAAAGAAAACGAAGTAATAGCGCGGGTGGGCAACGCAACGCAGTGGGTCAGGGGACAATGGAGTTTTAGTAAAATGTGGCTGTTATTTTAGTATATTGTGTATTTTACGACTTCCACGCGAACGAAGTCGCAGGGCACAGCTAGTTTTGCGGGATGTTTTAAAGAGTTACCGTGGCCCCGGCACAGGCAACTGAAGGAACACGGGTGGGTTTTAGTCAATAAAAGCCACGCCCACGCCCTCTAGCTCCGCCCAGAGCAGGAGAAGTCATTTGATGATTTCCCATCCAGAAAAAAAAGGGAACAGCTAGTTGAAAAATAACATTAATTAAATTGACTCCGTTATATACTTAGCTGTAAAAGTAGGTACTATTTTTTCAGTTTAAGTACTAGGTTGAAAAATCCTGCTTTCGTTTCGATCCCGTCCCTAAAAATTCGACCCGTTCATAGCGTTTAACAATTTGATTGTTATTTTGCTTTTCGTTAAAACCGCTGTAATTACTATGACCTCTCCCTAAGTCCTCGTCAGTAAATGCAGGGAACTTGCACCGCACGCTTGTTTGCTCCACAAATATGTCTACAAGAATAAGGGGTATATTTCAAATAAAAATAATCGTATCACGGTTATAAATATTTCTAAAGAGTAAGGTAGTAATGTAGAATATTTACCGGTACTAGCATTTACTTTTATGGACTGGAGTTCGTATTTTTACAAACTACTTAAACAAGTTGGAGACGACAACACGACAATAAATGAAACTTTGTGTATCTAATGACGTTTCCAGTTGGCATACAAAAATTTAACCAACTGTTTAGTCCCATATTCAAACATTGGCAAAACTTATTATCGGCTCAACACTATTAATTTATGCGACTAAACGCCGGCAGACACTACGCCGACAGACTGAACACCGACAAGACTTTCGTCGTCAGTCGTCTTGTCGGTACGCCGACAAGACGACTGACGAAAATACTGACTGAAATAGTGAGTGTGACGACTAAACGCCGGCAGACACTACGGTGTCTGCCGGCGTTTAGTCGTCACACTCACTATTTATAGTTTGTTTGAAAAAATAACGTTTTCAATTTCGATGTTAGGATTTATTTGATAGTTTTAAAATACCTGTAACATACATTATTATTGCCAGTGTTTTCATTGTCGTCTCCATATTGTAAAAACAGTTTTAAGTTTACAATGTTATCTATGAATTTCCTAGCAGTAGATTCATACCTCTAGATTTGATTTTCAAGTTAGGCAGGTAACTTGAAAATCAAATCTAGAGCTGACAACTCAGCAGCCACGTAGAGCAGTAATGATGCTGTTATGTTTTAAAATACGTAGCTCAAATAAATATTCATCATGTCATGTGGGTTTTAGAGAAAAATTTGAAAATGGTTATTGGTTTTCCCATTCAAATTGAAAATGTAAAGAGCTCGTTGCAAAAACCAACTGATATTTGAATATTTCATTCAGTAAAAAAGTAATTATTTTTAAATAAAACGCATTTAAATATGTTTTTGTTAACACCTTACTTCACAAAAAGTAAAACCATTTTTAATAATGGAAGGCGGTCTTATTGCTGGTTTTTATTCTACATATAGATAAAAGATAATATGATGGAAGCAGTTGCGATAAAGAAAAAGAAATTCATGAAAGATAAGCTTGAGAGGAGTTGTCAGGTGACAGCCATAAGCTTACTGGAGCTTGTTCTCGGCTGAACAAAGGTTAGATAAAGATTGTGTGCGTTACTGTGGCGTCTCTTAAATCTCTTGAAAGGTTTTGTATGAGAATTTTGAGAGGTTACTAACCATTTTATTACGTTTTAGTAGGTTGATTAGAGAAACTGCTTTGTTTTGTTTTTGAGAAATGGCATCTCGCAGGTCAACCTAGGAAGTTATCTGTTGCTTAACCGGACTTTCCGGCGGGTGCTTCAACAAATTAAGGCTTCCAGCCAGAGCATAAAACTTAAAAACTAAGCGATTACTTGCTAAGGGCATACCCTGTGGGGTACGGACCTCGGCTTAGGGCGTCACTGGGGGAGGACAGCAAGGCTGGATCGGATTGAGTTAAAGAAACTGCAATTCAAAATAGCCTTTTATGTTTTTGAAGCAATCACACTTAATATGAAAGAAAAAGTATTTTAAGGCTCGTGGTTTAAAGAGACTTATGCCGAAAAACTATGTGACTCTAGGTAGGTAGGTATTACAACGTTACAGCTCGCCCGTCATGAAAATGTCACGGAGAACCGTAGGCCACAAGTTAATAAAAGACTTCTTGCTTTAGTGTGGTGTACAGGTAAGAAAGAGCGGCGTCCTCATGCCGTGCATCAGAAGCAGCCCCGAGTAGCCTGGAGTCAGGGCCGTGGCTCCGTGTAGCAGGGGTGGCCTGGAGTGGAAGGCACCCACGCTCAGCAGAGGACCGACAGTTCTGAAGCCAGGGCCAAATATAGCATAAATAACTATAAGATGCGCTTTCCAAAGTTGTCAGTATTCATGAAAGTGTAAAACATCTAGCATATATGAATACCATACAGTTTTATGACCTAGAAACATGGATTTTGGTATGATATTCTAACCGGAGGATAATAAAAATACTGGAAAACACCAGATCCTTCCATGCCACGTAAGTAACTAATCTAATAAACGTGATAACGTAGAGATAATACCTCGTATAAGCAGTCTTAAGTTTCGACAAAAAAGGCATTACTATATTTTACTAACAGACATTCCTAATTCTCTTATTGATTACAATGTTAAAATTCAGTGAATTGTCTAAACTTGTGAGTTTTAGTACAACTTCTACGTCTACGAATTGAATTGAAATACAACAGGATTGGGACCATTCTCATAAAATAATTTATTACAAAAAAAGTGTTTTTGAACCTCGGCTCAACAATTAGAATCAACTCAGGCTGAGTTGATCGCAGGCCACTGCTGGACATCGGCCTCTCCCAGGCTGAGCCAAAACACCCTGTCCTCCGCCTGCCGCATCCAGTCTGTCCCAGCCACCTTCTTAAGGTCGTCGGTCCATCTAGTTGGGGGGCGGCTCACACCACGCTTGCCGATACGTGGTCCTCACTCCAGGACTCGTCTGCTCCACCGACCATCGGTCCTTCGACAAACATGGCCAGCCCATTGCCACTTCAGTTTGCTTACTCTGCAGGTTATGTTGGTTTCTCCGGTTCTTTTCCGGATAACTTCATTCCTGATTTTATCCATCAAAGAGACTCATAGCATGGCCCGCTCCATAGTGCGCTGAGCGATCTTGAATTTGTGGACAGGCCCAACTATCAGTGTCCACGTTTCGGCCCCGTATGTCATAACGGGCAGGACGCACTGGTTGGAGACCTTAGTCTTCAAACATTGTGGAATAGGTGACGAGAAGACTTGACGATGTTTTCCAAACGCTGACCAACCCAACTGGATCTTTCTGAACAATTAGAATAATAAGTAAGAAAATATTGAGTCTCCCACGTGTCCCCGCTCCCATATCACACACCGATCTCTTCCACGACATCAGGTGACTGTCCGCCTGCATATTGCTTGTTAAACAAGATAATAAGTACTCGCTAATTCTGCAGATAACTGGTACACTTTCATTAAAAATAAAATACAAACGCTCTTTATACTCTGTTTATTTAATTCAATATAAAATGCAATGAATATCATCTGGATAAGACACTGTCTGGTTCAGAATTGTTAGTTTTATTAACGCTTTATTTCAAGACGTTTGTTCGTGCTGTAGATGATATAATTTAATAGCCGACTGGTAAATTGTGCTTCGGGGAAAACTGTTAATGTAATGGCCGACTGATTGACATGTACAGTAATAAAATTGTGTCATGAAGTTTAGTTAGAGGTACCTACTCAGAAATAGATTAGTGAAGAATTAATACGATTTTGGGTGCCTACTTGATTACTGTGAGTTATTTTCTGTTTTGTATCCAGTTTTGCTTCCGTTTCGTTTGTTTGTTGATGTCTCATCTTACATGTGTCCTTAATTTGAATCTGTTTTAAAAATATTAGAGTAGTTTAATCCAAAATAAATTGTAATTTAGTTCGTCTTGCTATTTTTATATGAGGTCAAATCTCAAGCGTATTTATTTTAACAGCGACACAAAGACGACACTTTCAAATTATAGTTAACTAATAAATCAAAACCATGAACATTAACTTGCAAGACCCATTGCATAAACACACTATTGTTACACTATACAAACTCTATCGCACCTCTGTTTGGTTAGGCGGCGACCAGCATTTGTAGTATTCTTCATACAATTCGAAGAACCCAGGTGCGTTTGGGTTCTTGCACAAACACTTGGAACAAAACCAAACCCAGCCTTACAAAGGAACAGAACTGTTTTGATGGCAAATAAGGGTGCTTATGACCGTCCTAATAAGTTTTCGTTTCATGCGGTATTTGTTTAGGTTCTTTAATACGGTATTTTATTTGGGAAAGTGAGTAACAAGTTGAGCTGCTTATGTTGATTACAGGGGTTCGGTTAACATTTATGGGGCTATTTTGAAAGTACCTATAGAGTATTACTTGTACTGGCACTCGACCCACATGGCTATGAAGATCTTCGTCTACAGCCCCATCCCCAAGTCTCTAAGCGAAGAGAACCAGAAGGCGCAGCTGAAGCGCATGCTGGACCTCAAGATGAACCCCATCGACGGGCTCACCAGCAAGTGAGACTACGAGAACAATCGCTGGAAGTAAACTGGCTAACGGTAACAGGAGGGTGCTATGCCTTTTTTATTTTTTGATGGGAAATCATCAAATGACTTCTCCCGCTCTGGGCGGAGCGTGTCAGACTTTTACTGACTAAAACCCACCCGTGTTTCTTCAGTTGCTTGTGCTGGGGCCACGGTAACTCTTTCGAACATCAGGGTGCTATGCCTGCAGGGCGCTGTTACTCCTGGCCTAGAATAGACAAAATTACTTGTTAAACGACGTGGTTCATGCAAGCATGTGTTTTTTTTTTAAATCAAGTTCTTCTAACTGAATAGACAGCTGTGCTGATGGGGAGTTTATTGTGCCACTTCTTCTTCCCAGCTAAAGCACTAGGGATTTGTGAAGGGCAGACGTTTCGGGGACTGTCTTATATAATTTTGACGTTCAAAAAGTGCTGTTTCTCATCCTAGTTTGACTTTTGATTTTTTTTTATTCATTAATGTCCTATTTATTTTCACATAAAAACGGGAGTAAAAAGACGCTTAAAATGTTATAACTTAACTTTAAATACCTCCACAGCTCCTGTACCGTTGCATGCATCCATAGATAAGCGTAATGCGTATTGAGTGCGTTACTTTACGCGCTTCTGTAAACAAGGATTTTTCACAGTAAAAATAAAAGCCGTTTTTTGCTCAATGTTACTCAGTTTGATGTACAGAATGCGAAGACAGTGGCTATGTGATGGGTCTTCTAGCACCCTGTATATTGGGAACAATAATTTTTACATATCATGTTGCTATTCACTCATATAATCACAGTGCCATTAAAATTAAACCTATGGCGCTGTGACTAAAAGAGTGAAGAATATAAATATATTTATATTCTTATTCTGAATGGAGAGGGAGAGTGAGGCCACAGAAAAGATGGATGGATTGTGTGAGGAATGATATGAAAGAAGAGAGAGTGAATGATAGGATGACGGTTGACAGGGGAGGATGGAATGAAAAGGTGGTAATATAGGTATATATTATAGTAAATAATTATGTATGTATGTGTATTATAAGTTTATAACTTATTTATGTACAAATTGTTCCATTTCTAACAGAGCACCTGCCATCTAATCTCTTCACCACCCTTGGTTGACTGGTAGAGAATGCCTAAGGCATTAAGTCCGCCTTTGTACTTTTTTAAGTGTGAAAAGTTTAAGAGCGTTGTCACATTTTGCACCTCTCTCGCTCACACGGGACCAAATTTTTAATAACGTTAAATGAAAAGATGCATTTTTGAAAAATGTATTCAATGGGCCGTCTACAAAATGATATTAATTTAATAGGTAATTATTAAAAACACATTTTTATCGTGGCATTTATTTACATCATCTCAAAAACAGATCATAATACTTAATTAAATAAGTTTATTAGATAACACAATAGAAATGTGTTTTTGATAACTACCTATTAAATTAATATTGTTTTATAGACCGCCCATTGATTACATTTTTCAAAAAAGCATTTTTTCATTTAACATTTTTAAACATTTGGTTCTGTGTGAGCGAGAGAGATGCAAAATGTGACAACGCTCTTAAATAAATAAATGGAAGAAGAAAACGTGTTGTGTCTACGCCAATTAACACGGGACAAGGGCAGAAATATGATGATGATATTAAGAACAATATTAGGGATGATGACTAAAAATTTTGTTTGTCCATCTGGTAAAGTATTAAAAAATATTGGACACGTATTTTCTTTTTTTACGTAATCAAAATGTTACGGCGATACATCGAGTGTGGTATGACGTCACGCCTTGCTAGATTTTATACTGAGTTGTGACGTAGCGAGCCGTTACTCCCCAACTTTAATGCGTTTTATCTAAGTCATTTTTTAATTAATATGATAAATCAAAAAATACGTGTCCAATATTTTTTTATTATCTGACTGACGGACTGAATAGATTTTCTTTTTTTTACCCAGCCATCATCCCTATTTAATGTTTCTTCAAAATGCCTCTCGTTTAACCAGTCACCTTATATTTCGGATATGCCACACTAGTTTCACACCAAACCTCATTTATTCATGAGCTTCTCACGCGAATTGCGAACCAATTCTAGTCAGCCATAACTGAAACATGCATAAATCACACATAATTATTATCATAGATACAAATTAGATCTCTGCTTACCATTGACTGCTAATCTAACTAGCTATGGATCGTGGGTTCACTCGCGTCCTAGCGGAACTAGGTACAGTCAAATTGCTAATACCTTCGTCAGTTTTCAAATTTTTCATTTATCAAATCAGGACACAAAACACCTTTTGAAGCTAATGGCATTGACCAGATTGCTGGATTTAAAATTATATCTGAAACTTGAAAACAAATTTCAAAAAACATTACCATTTTATGAAATTTTTAAGGGGCTCGTGGCTAAGTAATAACAGCCGCACGGGTCGATCGATATGGTTAAGCTATGCTTGCCACGGTCGGTCCGTGGATGGGTGGCCATCTTTACATACCGAGACTCCTCCGTGCCTCGGAAAGCACGTAGGTAAGCCGTTAGTCCCAGCTGTCATTCTTTGATCTTTGACAGTCGTTACGAGTCGTCAGAAGCCCGAAATTCTGACAACCAGTCTTACCAAGGGGTATCGTGTTACCCAGTAACTGGGTTGTGGAGGTAAGATAGGCAGTCGCTCCATGTAAAATACTGGTGTTCAGCTGTATCCGATTAGACTGGAAGCCGACCCCAACCTAGTTGGAAAAAGGCCAGGCAGATTGAAATCAAAATAATTTGCTTTATTTTCAGTGTCACATTGTAACTATCAAATGAGTATCATTCTGTGGCATTAACTTTATGACAATACTGAATCGGTAAAGCAAATTCTATCGTACACGGAGCAAAAGAAAATAGGCCTTAAAGTGACGACCGTATTTTTAATGTGACTGTACTTTCTGTGGCGGGGTCTTTATGTCCTGTCCCAATGGCATTGCTTTTTTGCATAAAATTCGTATGTCTTAAGGCTCCTGCAGACTAGCCCGACACACAACGCGACACAAAGGCACCGCTCGTCGCGCGACACGCGGTGCCTTTGTGTCGCGTCGTGTGTCGCGCCAGTTTGCAGGAGCCTTTACTAATGACGTTCCCAGTCTACAAACAAAAATTCAATCAAATACCTATATATCCAATCATTACTATTGCTAGTCAGGTGATTGAAAGCAAAGCCCACGGTCGGCCCCTCACAACTGTTTATCAATAAAAACAGTAAAAATAGAAATTAAAAATAAAATTAAACATTTTTTAATTTAATTTCTATTTTTGGATTTATAGTCCGTTTCAAAAGCATGTTATGAAAATGTAAACAAATTGATCAGAAAACGTGCCTGTGTATGCCAATTTGTAGTGTCACTTACAAATTGAGTGCTTTAATTTGATTATTTATATAAATAAACTCGAAATTCTAATTTTAAATCACTTTAAGCTGTTTTTCAATTGAGAATTGAGGTTAACTTTATAACCTCAATTTTTCAATTACGATTTAATTGTAATAAATGATTTAATAGTAATTTTTTATTTGCCAATTTAATTAAATAAAAAAAGTAGTGAGATATAAAATTTAAACTTTCTAAATACAGGTGAATGTATTACTAATTTAAGTTAGTAAATGATTGCCAAAGAATTTAACTTGTACAGAGTTTGTTTACCGTTTCATCAGACACTTTTTGAACATACCAATTGATGATTGTTTAATTTGATGGTTTCAAAATACTCCTATGGACTAGTATTGCCAGTGTTTTCATTAATAGTAGTATTGTCATCCTCACATAGGGTAAATATCTTCTCAAACTTCAACATTAAAATAAACGCGCAGATTATATCTAACTCACTGTTTATTTTCCCTATGTTCTACAACAGTATATACCTACACGTTAATAAACAAGGCATATACTAACGAATTTAAATCGGCACACAGAGTGGATTGCAAATATTCGTATTTCCAACTCTCAACGTATGCACTCAACACAGGGCTGACAGTTTTACTGTTGAACTTTTTTAGAAATAAAAGTTTTACAATCATGTAACATATTTTTTTACTGAGATTTTATTTTGATTTATAGTATTGTTGTAAAATTGTACAATTTTATTTAGATCTCTGTGTGCAATTCGATACCCAGTTTACCTACGTTTCCGTCTGATTAAAGACATCTATCTGTTCTTCAGCTTTTATATTTTTCATTAATTATTTTTTTATGAACTGCAAAACAGTGCTGCTTGAACTTGTACACACTGAAACTGTAGAATTCGTGATTCAACAACAAATCCAAGCAATATGGTTAGCGTTAATAGTTTCAAAACAAGAGCAGCTCTGTTCAATCAAAAATGCTTTTTAATTCACTACAATGGCAGAAGTTAACCCTGAACCGCAAAACTACCCCGCCGAGAACAGACCATAATTTCCAAAAGCAGTAAATCCAAATCTTGTCACCCGCTAACCCTTACTAACATAATTCCCGGCGTTCTTAACTTGGAAGCTTAAAATGGTATCGTAAAGTGACTCGCACGAACCAGCCCCTGCCTTAAGGGGTCATGACACAGTCGAGAAATAAAAAGTGAGGGCAAAATTATAACTGGAACGAGCTTTTTGCTTAAGTGGAACGAAACTCTGCATTATGAACAGACTCAAAGTATAAGTATAGTGTACTAAATAGGGAAAAAGCATTGTGCCTTTGTTGTGTAGACTGTAATATATTATCAGTTCAAGAAGTGCTCGTACTTGTAACAAAAGGGCTGTATTGTAGTCGAATAGACGATTGTGCGCTACGTGATATAGTCCAGTCATTTGGTAGTTTTACCTGGAAAGCGCCGCCATATTGGAAAAATGACGCCCAAAAACAAGTTTTTGACAATATCTCCTTTCAGACCCAATTGACATGGTGGCGCGAGCGGCAAAGATACGAGCTGGCAAAGTGCAAATTCAGAAAGAGCACGTCGAAATTAATAAAAACACTCATTTTCATAACTCCCGGAAAATTTTCCAGGTAACCTCCTTTTTGAGCACCAAATGACTGTAATAAGCAAAGTGACGTATGCACTGTAATGTCTCAATCTGGTCTTAATTACATATTGCTTGGAGTGGTGCAGTGGTGCGGCTGCATGCAGAGACGTAGGTCACAGTGACTTTTTGCGGCGATGTAGTATAACGTTTTGGGATCGCTCGAATAAAAGTTTAAGTACTATACAGGTTGTTTGGAAGCTGGGTGCAAAGCCTTAAGGGGTGATAATTGACACCATTTGAACATTTTGATCCATACATGTCTTAGACGAAGTAGGTGTTTTTTTTATTTTTTCCCCAGTTAAAGTTGGTATGTTATTTTTTACTAAAAGCTTGCAGCAAAAAATAAAAAAAAACATACGTCGTTTAAGACATGTATGGCTCAAAATGCTGTAAATGATGACAGCCTTAAGGTTTTGCACCCAGCATCCAAACACCCAGTATAGCTAGTACGCTGCCATCGACAGTATTACGTTAGTATTGTGACGTTTTTACGGCAAGATGTAAATGTAGATGTGATATCTACTAGTTCGTGCTTGACCCGCGTGATGGATTACAGCCCACTCTCTCTCGGAGCGAGGAGGTCTGTGTCCCAGCAGTAGGAACAATATAGGCTGATTATGATCATAATGCACAACAACACATGCAAAGGTAACATGCGACTTTTTGCAACTGCAAAAAGTCGCACAGTATACCGCGGTGCTAAGGTAATTGTGTAAAATCTATGTTACAATAATTGTATAAAAAAATGTATAAACAAAATTGGTGGTAAAATTATTTTGCCACTAATTTTGTTTATACATTTTTTTTTGGGCGTAAATTGTCAACAACCTGAAACTATTGATTAAAAAAAAAACTGAAAACACCAATAGCATTACGAGGCGCGTTCTTATGCAAAGTCCGGTTGGAAATATTCTAACAAATGTACGAACAGTGGCAATAGCCAAAATAAATGTAATCGTGTGGTCGGCACAATAATCATTTGAATACGAATGTACTGATTTTCTAGAGGAAAACGTTTACATTACCGACCAAGTTGTTGGGGACAGGCGACAGAAACGAAATACTTTACATTTCGGGTGTCTTTTTTTTTCAAGGTGAAGTTTGGGGTGTTGCGCGCCTAAAGTGTAATGCGACTGTTATTGTTTTATTTGTCTAACTTTTTAGTTTATGAAGACAGATATTTTGTGTATACTTTACGAAGTCTTTGATTGTCAATTTTATACCCCAGATGTCCATTTTTCGAAGTCCTTAAATAGGTTGGATTTAAATTTGAAAAATTAAACATTGATGAGGACTTAGGTTTTTTTAGGAAACATTATTTATTTATATATACTTTATTGTACACCAGATTATATATTACATAAAAATACGTTTTAATCTGCAAAATATACAATTGGCGGCCTTATCGCATACTGCGATCTCTTTCAGGCAACCTTGGAATGGACAGTGATTTTCTGGACATTAAATGGGGTTGTTCTTTGTGCAAATAAAAAGTATATATGTACAATATACTATAATAGATACACAGATAACCAGAAATAGTAGATTAATATGCTATATAATATATACATAGACACATACATGCTAAATATGTAAGCAACGAAAACAAAAGACGACTGTCAGCCAGCAACGAAAACAGAATCACAACAACAAGTAATGTTCCTTCACGAGTCGTTTAAACACAGGCAGCGATTGCGCGCGCTTTATTGGAACTAGTAATGCAATCCACAAACGAGCGGCCTGGACGGTAAAGGATTTGTCAAGGAAAGTTGTGGAATGCATTGGCATTTTAAACTTCAAGTTATCTGATGACCTTAAAAATTTCGTGTGGGAGTCGCAAAGAAACTGGAAGCGTTTCTTGAGATAGAGAGGGGTGGAAGGGGAAAATAGCACATTATACAAAAGGGAAAGAATATGAGCATTCCGGCGAAGGCGATACTTGTACTTCGATATCTGACAATACTAAAATGGACAATGGCCACATTCCTGATACTTTTGGTCTGGAAACTCGAGCATTTTTAAAAGCTGACTGACGTGGAGTTATTTTTGTAATTAGCCAATAAGATAAGCTTTTATAAAATAAACAACATTAAATTTGCTCTGTACCATTGATCCGATCCAGCCTGTTCCGTGCTGTCCTCCCCCAGCGATGCCCTAAACCGATGTCCGTACCCCACAGGGGTGTCCTTAGCACGTAGTCACTTAGCTTATAAGATTTATGCCCTGGCTGGAGGCCTTAATTTATTAAGGCATTAATTAATTAAGTCCGGTTAAGCAGCCAACAACCTCCCAGGTTGACCTGCGAGATGCCATACACAAAAAAAAATAATGATCTGTGCCATTTTCCTGTCCGCCAGTGTACAGTCACCTACCTCTCAATACCGGTTGTATTGCTTTTCCACGCTTCGCCAATAATAACCGACTTTTACGACTATCTCACCTATTTCCACTTCACATTCGCTTTTTCTTTGTTTACAAATGGCTATGAGTTACAATGAGGGTGTCATATAATTTTATTATTTTTATTCAGCTGTGCTTATTGCTGCTCTTCGAGAGATGTTAAGTTTAGTGCCGAGTACCTACTTTCTGCGATGTCGTTTCGTGTATGACCTCTTTGGTAAGATTACACTCGTTGAATAAAAACGTTACGCAATTTTCAAATACATTCCTTACACTTAACAGGCACATGTCACTGTTAGCTTTTCAAACGGTCATTTTCATTAGGTAGTGCACGATCAAGAATTTCCTCTGGCTGCTCAGTCTTTTCATTCCATAACTGTTTCTTACATTTATGATTGAGGTTCCATAAAGCAACAAAACTATAAGGTAGAACGCGAGCTAGGCAAGCGGTTCTATTGAAACCCGACCTCCTTAAGCTGCAGCCCCGTAACATGGTGTTAAAGAGGATAAATCCAGTAGGTACAGACCAAAATTCTTGGAAATCTGACCCTTTGTTCTAAACCTTCAGGACCAAATACGGTTACTGCCTGCTCAAAATAAATACAAACATACATAAACTCACGCCTTCTTCCCATGGGGGTAGGCAGAAACTACAGAACGCCACCTGCTACGACCCTTATATACCTATTGCCTCGTTTACGTTCATACATCTGGTCATACACGCACGGCGGTTGCGAGTACCTGAACCTGACCTTTCTGAAGAACATTACCAATAAGATCACTATGTCTTCCTAGGCGTCCCCTCTCGGCGTTTCCACTCACATCTCCCGTGTAAATAAATACCTTTTGTTAGTCGACTTTCGTTCATCCTCTCAACATGACCAAACCATCTAAGCATACTCTTTTCAATTTTTGTCACTACATCTTCTTTTAAACCGCACCGTTGCCTTATCACATCATTCCTCAAAAAAAAAAATGTATTCCTGAAATATTGTATTCTGTTCATGATGTAGGTATTCTGAATGTATTTCATTCGCAACAGAAATATTCTTGGCCAATGAATATCATAAATGCTTGTCGTCCATCATTCGATGTGAGGTACCTACAGTATAGTGCGTGCCTAACTGCTCACATATTATAGGTTTACTTACATAAGTAACCTTCAGTCGTTATCACGGCATAACACGTTTCTAATATATTATTAAAAGCATGGGTATGTGATGTTTTCCATATAATCGTACTCGAGGGGAATCGAAAATCAACTACATTTTCATGCCTGGTAACATTTAGGAGCTACATGAAAACCACTACACTCTAATCTACTATAACTTAAACATTCACTTCAATTGAAATAATAAGTGTTTGAGTGCTAAGGTGAATCCGTAATGATAGTCTACCCGTAATAATAATAATGAATCCGTAAAATATGATTCGCTACTGTAACGAATATGTATTTACATAATTATTACCATAAGAATCATCAATAACTACATCTCTCTAAGTTATATTTGTTCCGAAATTCGGAAAATTCGGAAATCACACACACATTTTGGAACAAATCTAATTAGAGAGATGTATTGATGATTATTATGGTTATAGTTATGTAAATACATCATTATTTGTTATAGTCGCGAATCATATTTTGATCAACATACAGCCTGACAGGGATCTGCAAATTGCAAAAACGTAAGAAAATTAGAATTTCGCGGGCAACCACTGCGGATTAGGTAATCTTAAGTTGTAATACTTAAAGTTGATAAACATTTTGCTTGAGTGGAATCTGGTATAGAAATAAACGATTGAAGAATGACGATTAGCGGTATACTTCTGTGCGTTGATACAACCAGCTGAGGTGACCAGTGCACACGCTTTCTGCCAATTGGACCCATTTTTGCGAACAAGAACCAACCCACAGCAGGTTGGTTTCGAGAAAACGAGACTTTTGTAAACAGAGTGAGGTGGCCAAAGCGGGTTGGTTCCGCAAGTGACAGTGTTGTATCTCTGTTGTTAGTCGGTAAAAAGGAACCATTTTTTTGGGAAGATAGAATGCGTGATTTTAGTGCCAACTATGTACTAAACACAATTTCACTCAAACTGTGGGTCGGTTCTTATTTGCAAAAATGGGTCCAATTATGATTTAAAGTCCACGTAGGACTTTAAGGGCTCCCACACAAAACGCTGAATTCGCATTACATCGCAGTTTTGTGTAGGAGCCCTAAATAGGGGGTGACTGTCAATGACCGGGGTTTTTTTTTTTAGAAAAATCCAACAAATCTATATAAATAAAAATGAAAGCTGTTCGTTGGTAAGTGTAGCACTTGAGAACGGCTAGACCGATTTGGCTATATTTTGTTTTTTTTTTCAGCTTTATTAGGTATTTCAATTTTATTCACTATAACTGAACAAAATATTTACATTTTAAAACAAACAAATTTTTTGTTTGTTTTAAAATGTTCGTAATAGTCCTAGGTTTTTACGTAAAGAAAAAGCTGGAACAGTTACCCGAAAAAATTTCAAATTCGAGAAAATCTGAACGTCCTTTTCTATTGGATTTTTGTATGAATTTTGTAATTTTGAATTTTTTGTGATTTTGACAGGATAAAGTCTGTCGGGTCTGCTAATTAATAATAATAATTATACCCTGAAATACGTAGTCTCTAATCTTATTATATGTATATATTCCTTTCAATATAGATTATAGAAATAACAGCCGCACGGGTCGATCGATTAGGTTAAGCTACGCTTGCTGCGGTTGTTCCGTGGATGGCCGACCAGTTTTACATACCAAGACCCCTCCGTGTCTTGAAAAGCACGTTAAGCCGCCGTTCGTGGATTTTTGGCAGTCGTAACGGGTCGTCAGAAGCCCAAATGTCTGACAACTAGTCTTATCAAGAGGTATCGTGTTACCAAGTAACTGGGTTTTGGAGGTCAGATAGGGAGTCGCTCCATGTAAAATACTGGTATTCAGCTGTATCCGGTTTGACTGGAAGCTGACCCTAACATAGTTGGGAAAAGGCTAGTAGATGGTGAGAATTATGTAGGTAACCTATTAGCAATATCCAACCAAACTGGGCCCGCGTGGTGGATACGGCCCACTCCCTGTCTCAGGGAGGAGGCCTGTGTCCCAGCAGTGGCAACGTCATAGGCTGATTTTACTACGCTGCCATTCTGAAGTATAATTATTAAACGGAGTAACTATTAGTAATCCAAACACACTGACACACACACACACACACACACACACACACACACACACACACATAGAGATCTACGTTTTGGAATGGGCAACTAGCTTCAATTTTCTGACTAACTGACTGACTCTTTAACAATTCAAAAGTGCCTGTAATTGGTTTAATTGAAATAAATGCTTTGAGTTTGAGTTTGACTGAAGATAATCAGGTTAATTAAGAGATTAATACCAAAAAGATTTCTATGTTATATATAACCTACTTTTTTTTTCCTCTAGTGTAATTTATTTATGTCCGTATGTGTGTCCATGTCATCACAACGGGCCTTATCAGAACACCAGTGCCCCGGTATTTATTTTTTAAATATCGCAGCTTTTGCTGAGATAGGATCCTTTTTGGCCTTTTTGTATGGGAGAACATGTTCTCCCATACATTCCAACTGTTGTTGTTACAACGTTAAGTTTGTTCTTGGGATAATTCTGTATCTTCTTGCTTCATCCCAACTACGGAACCCTTCATTGTGCGTGGTCCGTCATGCACTTGGCCAGTTTTATTGTTTGAATTTCCTATACGTGTCCTTAATAAAATATTTTTCTTTCTTTCTTTACTTCCATTGATGAAATGAAAGCTTTCACAAAATAATCAGTAAGATAATAATACTAAATGTACAATATTTCATTCGGTAATCTTAGTTCCTGTAACTACAGTTGGTATCGCGTGTTTTCAGAGAAGTAGAATTACGTTTAATTGGATAAAGCAATGGAAAATGCAACCTTCCCAAACCATTGTACCTTATCTTTCATTACTACATTCTATGCCACAAGTAATTTAGCAGTCTAGCTCAGCGACAGACATGCAACTCACCTAACAATGTAACCTCGTTTCTCTGTCCTCAATAACAAAGTTTTTGACTTATTATTATATCAACCTTCAAAAAGTTCTCCTCGTCTTACCTTCCTATATAATAAGGAGCAATAACAACTGCCTATTTTCTTTCCAAAATTAACATACAACCCCGTTTAAGTATAAACGAATTTGATTCTTGCTGACTAAGGGTTATATTAACCGTAAGAACGAATTTGGCAAGCACATACGAGTAGATCAGTGAATTTTTCCTTCGCAATATGTTTTTCGTAAACTAGTATAAAATTATACGCTGCAGTCAAAGCGTGCCGGTGACGTTGTAATGTAGTAGGTATTCAGTTTCACAGATATTTGAGCTCATATTTTTTCTTGTTTTATGATTGCGTCGTGTTTAGAATAAATGAAGTTTTTCACAGATTTAGCTGTCA
Source organism: Fissipunctia ypsillon (assembly GCA_947568875.1). Classification (NCBI taxonomy): domain Eukaryota; kingdom Metazoa; phylum Arthropoda; class Insecta; order Lepidoptera; family Noctuidae; genus Fissipunctia; species Fissipunctia ypsillon. Next base: position 5,967,142 of record OX387655.1, read on the forward strand.
GCAAAAATGCTAGTATTTTTCTTTAACACTCCTATTTATTTTCTGTTGCAATTTGTAGGAATCAAAGGCCTTCGCACTGCAAATATATCGCGTAGTGTAGAATTTCGAGTTGGGAATTTTCGTAAAATACGCTTCTACGAAATAACGCTTTTATAAAAATCTTTCTACAAAGCTAATTTGTTACATTTTGTGAATAAGGTGTGAGATACAATATGCCAAGCTTCTAAATTAAAGTAGAGAGTGTTCAGTATAAAGAGTTGTACTTTTACAAATATCTAGATATGATTCTTGCTTCTAGATATTTCGGAAGTCTTCCCGGAGTCACAAAAGACTCAGGCAGCAAGAAAATCCCTTGTGAATAATAATAACATATTTTTAATTTTTGACTATGAGGAAAGTCCACTTATATCTAACGTCAATAGCATGTGGGCGGGCCAGTATTCATGAGACACAGGTAGCCCCAGTTTTTAAAGTTAAGTAGTTTTCGTTCTGGCTCGATTCCAGCGCAGTAATAACCGCATTACAAATAAGTGTCTCTCTGGATCGCGTCGCATACATTGTAATTCTAGAGAATTCGGTTTTGGCAACGAGAATGAATAATGTCCCGAAGATCTATGCCGCTAATGTTGGCCGGTTTATGTGCAACGTTGCTATAGATTGCGATAACTAAGTAAGTGGGTTTTGTTTTTATGTCAACAGTACTTATAGTTAATATAAGTCTGAAATCGCAAACCCATCTTGAACAAGCGTGGTGACCAATGCTTGTGTGTCTGTATGAGAAGAGGCCTTTTCTTTGCAGTGGGACAAATAATATTTCTTTTTCATCAAATTTAATTTATTATTTAACATTATTTCCATGGCAATAAAGAAATTTGATATACTAGCAACATTAGTTTACTAGCTGTCATACTACATGACGCAACAATAAATGCTCGGCCATTTTCTTCAATAAAGTTTTTCGGAACGTTTCGTTGCGTAAAGAAAATTAGACTTTTAAAAGTTATATTCACTGTGAGAGTAGAGAACATGTTCTTTTTTCAAAACTTGTCTTTATTGTGCGAGGTCGTTCTTTGCCAGTATTACTAGTAAGTGCAATGAGCATTGCCGACAGCATTTTGTTTTTATCGTGAAGTCTTTCGATATTTCTGTGAAACATTTGAAGAAGAATCTCTTGTCTTTTTATGGCCATGCCTTTAGCTGACAACCGGTCTATTTCTTGAGAAATTACCGACATTTAACAAGAATGTCTTGTTAGGTCCAATGGACTTTTCTTTCTGTAAAAATCGGTCACGGATAATTTGTTATTATATCTGTAATACCTTTAACAAGAACGTTTCTTAATGAAATGCGGTATAAATAACTTCTTGTGTTAAGACAGATTGCTGGGCCATTTATAGCAGCTGACGAAAGCACCCTTCTTCATCATTAAAGCGCTTTACTGGCCTACTGCCAGTCGGGGCTGCTTAACGGGCGCTCATTAGCACCAATTCCTTAATCCATTATCTATACAAATAAATAAAATTTAAATGTCTGTTTGTAATGTCAAAATAACAGCTTTTTACTAAATGCTGAAAGTATATACGGTACTTATAATAAAAAAATCAATTTTTAGAATTTTTGTCTGTCTGTCTGTTTGTTTGTTCCGGCTAATCTCCAAAACGGCTAAACCGATTTTGACGGGACTTTCGCAGGCAGATATTTGACGTTATAAGGAGTAACTTAGGATACTTTTATTTAAGAAAGATAATTAGAGTTCCGCGCAGAAAAATTAAAACCTATGAATTGTAAACAAAATCCAATTCAAATAGGGAAGTATTGACATCCACGCGGGCGAAGCCGCGGGCAACAGCTAGTATGTACATACCTAGGAGAGACAGGAAGTTTTTTGAACTTTGATCTTGATTCTTGCACAAACAAACTCTCTGACACAAGTCATTGCAAGAGCGTGGGATGATAGGGACAGAGGCAAGACGTTTCTCACTCGTTTCTCGCTTGTCACCTCGCTTCGTTTGTTTTCGAGTAAATATACATGGTGGAGATGACAATACGATTAGAAATTAAACTTTGTATATCCAATGTCGTTCTCAGTCTGCATACAAAAATTCAACCGAATATATTCAATAGTTTAGTCACAATAGCTAGTCAAAGATTGGCAAAACCCATAGTCGACCCATCACTGCAATTTAGTTTGTTTGAAAAATCACTTTTTCAAATTCTATGTTAGGATTTGTTTGATAGTTTCAAAAGTCTCTTTTGCATTAGTTATTGTTAGTGTTTTCATTTATTGCCGTATTGTCTTCTCCACATTATGTATAATACACTAATGGGAATATTGGAATAAAAAGTATTCTTTGTCCTAACCTAGGTCATGGTCTATCCATGTGCCAAAGTTTATCCAGATCCGTTCAGCCGTTTTAGCGTGAAAGCGTAACAAACTCACTCACTTTCGAATTAATAATATTATTTAGAGTGAGTGAGTAGGTATATAATTATTCGGCAACGGATTTTATCTTCATAACTAAGCCCCGTCGTCCACGACGCTACTCCGAAGTATCATGTTACAAACTAAAAACACCAATGAGTAATAGCCAGATTGGCACAGCACTAATATTTCAATAGTGATCCGTACACGACGTGACTTACTAACGCGTTATTAACCATAGTTTGTGATGTTTAGCGTCGTGGACGATAGGTCTAGCACTTAGCCCGACCTTGGGAATTACTCCAGAAGCTCAGCTCAGCAGCCACGCTTGCCACCATAAAACACACAACAATAACATGGAACATGCCGCAGAGCCGGCCTCGATATATCGTCGTCGAATTCCGCGTCAGCAGTTTCGTCGGCAACGCATCCGCCGATTGCTGAGCTTTCAGAGCGCTCCGCAGCCTCGTACCCGTCACCGCGGCTCCTCCACCTAGCACCGCCCGCCCTCGTCCCTCGCCCCATTCCGCTGCCAGAGGGCCTGCGTGCCGTAAAGCCAAACACACCAGTGTACATCCCACCCCTGCACTACACCACTAAGGCGGAGGACATCGTGGAGTACTTGCGCCAGAAGATGAGAGACACGCCGAGGGTGCAGTTACTGGAATCGCACAGGAACGTCAACTTCAAGGCGTCCGTCGTGCGTGTACCAAATTGTTATCTGCCCCTCGTCTTGGAAGAAGACTTTTGGCCACAGGACGTGGTGTTCCGTCGCTTCCGCGGACAAGTTCCACAGGACAGCACAAAGTCAACCAGTGCAAAGTGAAGTGCTACTAACATAGTCTTAGCCTTATTTATTAACACAAGTTTTTAATCCTAAAATAAATGTATGTTTAGGTTAAGGTATTTTTCTATAGGCCTGTGTCGCCTGAAATAGATGGTATTATTATTATTAAAACCAGTTCGAAGGTAACTATTTTTCTTCAAAATACTTACACAGTGATAGCATTAAAATAACCATATAAAAAGCTTTACCCAAACAGTATTAATTACATTTCCGTGCTTGCTTCTAAAATGCACGTTTCGTAACTAAACAAAACGATTGTATCGTGAATATCGTATGTGGTTTCGAATCGATTCGCTCGCGATCGCGTATGTGTACGATAATTGTAGGTCTCGTACTACCAACACGCTTGCACAGGAATAACTAAGTTATGTAGTTACTGTAGCTCTGCAATTACAGTGCACTTGTATGGCTGCTAATTACTCTTTCTGTTATGACTTACTTATTGATCTGCTTGTCGTTTTCTGCCTTAGAGCGATGCTTTGGAATTAGTGTTGACCCTTTCGAAATTATTTCAAATTCAAATTCAAAATATTTTAATGTGGATCATAGGTAGGTACCTACAGTTCTTAAATAGTTGAAAATTATGATCAGCTATGTCCCACCCGTAGGGCATACAATAATCACATATAAATTAGCTGTTCAATATAATTAACATTATTACTAATTTTATTATTACTTTCCCTCTAGCGCAATAAATAAAAAATAAGAAAAACCAAAAGGGCACACATTAAGAGAAATGTCAAATTTAATTTTTATAGAAAATAAAAGCTTTGTAGATGGATAAGTGCAGCTTGATGTTCGCTGTTAATAGAGAAAGTTAGGCTGTTTTATCTGCTCATTACACGACAGAATCTGATTTATCGACTCAGCATTATTGATTGAGTAGTACCTAATGTCAATACTGCAGAATGACATTCAGCCATCTTCTTTACATGTCAGACCGAATTAAAAAGTGTCACATTTTTTGACAGTAAAAATAACAAAAAAAAAATTGGTTTCACAAAATGGCCAGGACATTAAAAAGGTTTTAGGTAGGTCAACTCGACATTGATCAAAAGTAAATGCTATTTTGATCTTTGTTATCAAGCAATTAAATATAGTTTTCTATGCGATACTCTGCTCAGTTCCGCAGCTTCAAAAGGTATTATATGTATGTGTCCTGGCTTGATAAAGGAAAGAATTTGATAAATGACCAACATTTAAAACGTTCGACGGCCTACGGGTTCGACGGTTTCACAATGTTTTTTCTATTTTGAAGAACGATGGCCGAAAATCGAAATTCGAACAACATTTATTTTCAAAACAAATGAGTTCTCCTTCTGTGTGTTCTATATCGAATTGTATTTATCTCTTGAATGGGCTGGTTCGAAATGAACCATACAGAATAGGTAGCAACAAAATAATGGATTCGTGACAAAACAGTCCGCTCTCTACAAATAATAACATTAACCTATATCTGTCGACCTTGAGGACCGTCGGTCAAACAATAGGTCACCTCCACCTCCCGTGGGCGTCATAAAAGTTGACATTAACGTTTTACGTCCAACATGTGTGCTATGTATGTATAGTCCACCAATCGAATGTGAGAAATAATGATATAATAATAATAATAATAAGCCCTCTAAACAACCACACGTCCTGATTGACCATCTAATCACGTGGGGGGCGGACACACGAATGAAAAATTACTGGCGTGGCTAACATGGCTCTGGAAACCCATTTAACATGGAGACTAGATCGAAGAAAATACGTATAGGACCGCTACCCGAGGGCAATCGTCGGGGCGCACCCGGGGCCGATGCTGGGTGTCTCAGCATGCGACCCATCGGCGGTGGGGGACTGAGCAGGCGGGTTCTCCCCGACAAAAATACTACAGCCGAACCGACAGACAGACTAGACAATAGTGATGACAGAAGAGCAGTTACATCCGCCTTGGATGTTTCGCAGGTGGCGTCAGCTACTCAGCCTGCGACCACCAAAGCGGGAAAACCCAGAGTGCGCATGAAATGGACTGAAGATATGAACATATTCATCATGCGCACTTACTATCATATTACGAAACTAGAAGAGGACGGAACCATGTACTGCACACAATTATTCGAAAAATTTAAAATACAATACCCAGAAATTAATGTTACAGAACAAAGAATAGCAGACCAAAGACGGGTTATTATCAGGAACAAGCTGTTATCAGACGACACTTTAAATATAATTAGATTTGAAATAGCAGAACAGCTAAAAAATGAAGAAGAAGAAAGTATGAATCTCACACAACTAACAAACACCCTACAGATAACCCAATCGATTACAACATATAATCCTTCCGTAGAACATGATACTAGGATAGGGACTGAATATTTTGCCACAGAAATAGCTGCTGACACACAGCACAGCTATCAATCTACTACAGATAATCTCACATTAGAACAAACAGAATAATATTGAGTTTGACCCTTCCTTAGCAGAATCATTAAGTAACGAATTAGAATCAAATATGTTAAAATACAACGGATTGGATCCTGCGTGTAGGCCATTATTACCAAAAATCAGACCATCTCGTGAATTGTCGGATATCATTAGTATCTTTAATCAGAAAATTATACCTCTTAAACTATCATCCCTAGAAAACTTAAGCGACACGCATTCTTTAATCTATTCTGTAGCTATTACGGTTGCAATTCATTTTAAACTAAAAATAAATATAGATAGAACCAGTAATAATAACAGAGTAATAAACGATCCACCATGGCAAAAAAGATTAGAAACAGACATAGATCAGTTAAGAAAAGACATAAATAGACTAACACAATATAAAAACGGCAACACTTCAAAAAAACTTGAAAAGAAAGTCAAACTGATCATTAAAAATACGAAACAACACAGTTCACATGAAAACTTTAATAAGAGAATAGAAGATCACTTAGATACATTAAAACAAAAACTTCTAGTGAAAAGTCATAGACTAGCACGATACAAAAAAGCTAAAGAAAGAAAGGATAACAATAGATTATTTAAAACAAGTGAGAAACAATTTTATAGAAAGCTTAAAGGCAACAATACGACAATCCTTAACTCTCCATCTCAAGAGTCTTTAAAAGAATTCTGGCAAGGAGTCTGGTCAGACAGTACTGAACACAACAAAGAAGCTGGATGGATACAAGAAGAAATAGTCCGATCAGAAACAATAGACAAAATGCCGTTTGAAGATATAGATGCTCAGGAAATAAATACAATTATAAATAAAACACATAACTGGAAAGCGGCAGGAATAGATGGTATACACAATTTTTGGATTAAAAGGCTTCATTCACTTCATAGAACTTTAGCAGAACAAATAAATGATATTTTAAAAGGCAATCAAAATATCCCAGAATTTTTGACTAAAGGAATCACTTATATGATCCCAAAATTAAGTAGAACCCAGGATGCTTCACAATATAGACCAATCACTTGCCTGCCAACCTTATATAAAATCATAACGTCATGTATAACTAACAAAATAATTAAACACACTGAACAATACAATATCCTAACTGAAGAACAGAAAGGATGTAGGCGCGGTCATATGGGTTGTAAAGAGCAGTTGATTATCGATTCCACTATTTTAAAATACGTCCAAAGATCTAGAAAGAACTTATACATAGCCTACATAGATTACAAGAAGGCATTCGACAGCGTTCCACACTCATGGCTGATCGAAGTATTAAACATTTATAAAATCAATCCATTGATTATAAATTTTCTTAAAAATACAATGGTATCCTGGAGAACTACACTAAAATTACAAACTAAAACCACAAACGTATCCGTAGAAGAAATAGCAATTAAAAAAGGTATTTTCCAAGGAGACTCTTTAAGCCCCCTATGGTTTTGTCTAGCCCTGAATCCACTCTCCCAAGCTTTAATTGAATCGAAATTAGGCTTTGATATTAAGAACGGTAGGTCGATATTGCACCAAATTACACATTTACTTTATATGGATAATTTAAAACTATATGCTAATAAAAATACAGATTTACAAGATTTACTAAACATTACAACAACATTTTCGAAAGATATAAGAATGGATTTTGGACTAGATAAATGCCGGAAACTAAATATAGAGAAAGGTAAGATTATAGCAGGAAACTACTCAACAGACACCGAAGAAGTAATAGAAGCGATGAAAGATGAAGAACTGTATAAATATTTAGGTTACAATCAAGCACGATTATTAGAACATAGGACTATTAAGGATAAACTAAGAAAAGAATACAATAGTAGAATACATTCATTATGCAAAATGCACCTATCTAGTAAAAATTTATTCAAATCCATAAACACATACGCGATTTCTATACTTACTTATTCTTTTGGTGTAATAAAATGGTCTAATACAGAGGAAGAAGAAGAAGAAGAAGAAGAAGAATGCATTTATTTGTCAGAATATTGTACAAAGCTGTTATGTGCATTATAATATATTACGTCCATAATATTCTGCCGTTTCCGGCGTACAAATATTGTTGGTAAAATTATGGGTCATCATTACGTTATCAGGTACATACAATTATTAATAATAAGAATTACAAAATAAATTGAATAATAATTTAGAAAGAGCTTATATAAGTCAAAATTCAATGAAGTCAAGGAGATAAAATATGATTTATGGGCAATGTCAATTATTATTTAGGTAATTTTTCGTTCATAAAACCTTCAGTCGAATAATAACATTTGCTTAAAAGGAAGTCAAATAATTTACGTTTAAATATTCTGAGGCTGAGAGTTTTGAAGATGTCAGGTAATTTGTTGTAGACAGTAATGGACATGCAGTATACATTCTTTGAAAACAATTTAATTCTACGCCTAGGAACATTAAGCATATGCACTTTCCGGCTGGGTCTGGATACAACATCATTATACAATTCAAATTCATGTCTGTTTTGGTGAACAAAAATACAAATTTCAAAAATGTATAGTGCTGAAAGTGGTAGTATTTTAAGTTTCTTGAATAAAGGAACACAACTGTCTAGTGGGTGCGCTCCACATTTTTTCTGAGCTCGAAACACTCTTTGAAGCTCAACCGAATTACCCCATATTATAACACCATAGCGCAAGATTGATGCGACATAGCCATGATATGCACATAGTGCTGCCTCAACATTAGCCACATGTGTTAGTCTATATAAAACAAAAACAAATCTATCTATCTTTTTACATAGATCATCAATATGAGATTTCCAGTTACAGTTTTTATCAATTATTATCCCCAAGAATTTTGCGTAATCAACCTCTTCTATTGTCTCATTTCCATATCGTATTCTAAGCCGTGGACGCGTACATGAATATGTACAGAATTACATGCTCTCGAAATTAAGACAAGAACTACACTGATACAACATAGATATCACCATCCCAAATCAGCAATAGAAAGAGTTATAATGTCCAGAAAAGAGGGTGGCAGGGGTCTAATCGAAATATCACATCTTCATAAAAGACAAGTCATAAACCTAAAACAATTTTTCAGGCGGAAGAAAAATAGCAGTCAATTACACAAAACAATTATAGAGATAGACAAACAGTATACACCACTGAACCTTAGCGATGATAGCAATATTGAGACAGTAGATAAAGCGAGACATATAGAAGAGATACATAGGAAGTGGAGGCAAAAAGAACTACATGGAAGGCATCCCAACGATTTACACCAAACGTACATAGATAAAGAGGCTTCTAACAAATGGCTAGAGTTAAGTGAGCTGTTTCCTGAAACAGAAGGGTTTATGTTAGCCATACAAGATCAAGTCATAAATACAAAAAAATATAGAAAATACATAATAAAAGATAGTACAATAAGAAATGATTTATGTAGAAAATGTCACAGCAAACCTGAAACAATACAACATATCACAGGAGCTTGTATCACACTAACCCAAAACGACTATACGCATAGACATAATCAACTTGTTAATATCATACACCAAAAACTCGCAACTAAACTTAAACTCATGCAGGATCCCTACACACCATATTACAAGTACACGCCTAGAGCTGTTTTAGAAAACAAATTCTACAAATTATATTATGACCGCACTATAATAACAGACCACACCATATACAACAACAGACCTGATATAACACTAGTTGATAAAGTAAGCAAACACACATTTATAATAGATATAGCAGTCCCAAATACTAATAACGTACAAAAAACTATCACGGAAAAAATCAGCAAGTATACAGAATTACAAGAGGAAATTACCAGAGTCTGGAAAATGAATAGAGTCACTATAGTCCCAATAGTAATATCAACAACAGGTGTTATCCCGAAACAAATATTCAATAGTTTTAATGCACTCAATATATCCAAATACACATATATAGCACTACAACAAGCTGCAATATTAAACACTTGCCGCATAGTAAGAAAATTTTTACAACTAGACTTGGATAATAATTTCACTGCAGTACAGAGCAATTTATCTTCTCAGAATAATAACTAGAATCTCACCTTGGTTCACACCCGTGAGATTGTGAAAATACCAGGTACTAACCTGAGAAAATTAAATTTAAAAACCATAATAATAATAATAACCCCATCGCCGTATCTCTACGTTGACGTCGTGATGGGGCTTACGCGCTACGAACTCTAGGTCTGTGCCGGTAGAGGTTACTTTGCCGGAACAGGTCTAGGATGAGGAGCCAGACCAAGAGAGATACAGAAACCCGCAGGGCAGCATGTGGTGAGCTGCTGGGCAGTAGCGACCCCACGTACCCTATCTCCCGGGAGAAGTCATGTTCCTCATCTCTGGCTTGCCTTTATTGGCCGGCTGGAGTGAACACTGACGAGAACTGACCTCCCACCTCATTCTTGCCTTTATTGGCTGGCTTGAGTAGAGATTCGCAAGAGCTAACGTGCTCGGAGGAAGGAAGTAGTCCAGTAAGATGCTGGTAGGGATCTTGACCGTACTTCCGGGATTGTCCTGATAGCCGTGGAATACCTCTCCACTCCTCTTAAGCACCTCAAGACATGTTGCCCCCTTGTCGCTACGACACTATGTGCTAGCGACCGTTTCCGGGGGCCCATTGTTGAGTGTGCAAGTCACCCCCTGCCATTTTATCCGTGTATTGTATTTATCAAAAATTGGTCAGGCAGGGGCCATAGTCCTTCCATAGTTTTAGGTAACCAGTCCACTTTAGCCATCCAAACCCATAGCCCAATATTTTTTTTGTCTCCATATCCTGCAATAGTTCTACACCAACCGGGGGTTGTCCTTGGGTGCACTTGCATAGTACACACAAGGATAATCGTCGGTTGGTGCTTCATTTCCATTAAAAGCGTCTAACGGGCCTCTGCGAGTTGGCTTCGGCCCCTCATATGCCTTCCAAAGGTCCGGGACCTTAGGGTCCCGAGAAATATATAAAAATAATAATAATAATCCGCATGACGAGAACCTCGTGAAAGCTGAATAAGATAAGCAGATTAAGTATCTTGACCTGGCTCGCGAGGTTGTCGACATGTGGGATGTGGATACAGCAGTCATTGTGCCGATAGCCGTATCAGCCAATGGCTTAATTGCCAAGAGTCTCGACCAACATCTGAGGAGGCTCTCGTTAGGCAGCTGGATCAAGGGCTTGATCCAGAAAGCGGTACTTCTCGATACGGCACGTATCGTCAGGAGGTTCCTCTCTCGGGAGCCCTGACCACCGGTAGCTTGGATCCTATTCCCGATATCGGTGGGCTACTATTTTTTATATTTTTAAATGTTTTTTTTTTATGTTTTTATAAAAATATTTAAAAATGTAAGATATATGTATAAAAATGGAATAAAGGAAATAATAATAATCGTTTATTTCGAAAATCAAGTTCCATTTTGTTAGTGTTACAGTCTTAAAAATAATGTTAGTACGTAAAAATATTAAACTAATCGGGCATGAAAGGAGAACCACTCATCTCCTGTTGCAAAGAGAGTGCCACCCCATCCACGCCTGCAACATTGGTGAATCCCACCGTTCAGACAAGGTCTTCAGGAGAACGTTAGAGGTGATCCGCATCCGACTCAACAATGAAGCGCAGCGCGTGCGCATCACAGCGAAGAAATCCTGTGTGCGCGCTTCTGCGAACATGGCAGATGCGCTGCACCACCGCGGCAGCCCCAACATTCCCCTGAAGGTGTTGTTATATTGGACGCGAAGGGCACTGTACGCGCGATGCGTATAATTCACCCATAGCCCGCACGTGTACAGTGTCTGGCAGTACGACTTGAATAAAGTAATTTTTACGTCTCTTGTACAACGTGCGAACCTACGAGCGAGCATATTACACCGCACGGACAGCGCCCTTCGTTCCCTCTCAATGTCCATATCATCCGATAAGTCATCGGTGACCCAGTGACCTAGATATTTAATCTTACTCACCTGTGAAAGTGGTGTGCCGCAAAGAGTGATCACGGGCGCACGATATTGTTTTTTTCCCGCCTTAAATATCATAAATTCACTTTTTTTGGCGTTATATTTCAGCCCATGAGCCTCCGAATACGCCTCACAAATATTCAAAAGACACCTTAAAGCTCTGACTGAGGGACTCAACGGCACCATATCGTCGTATCGATATGCTGTTCAGGTTTTAAAATACAAAAAGAGAATTTAAAATTATTCAAGTTATTTCTTCGCAGTGAATCCGGATAGGTCACATTTGATATATCTCCGAAACTTAGAATACCAGCTTTTTGGAATAAAAAGTAATGCTTGTAAACAATTTTAATAATAAAACAGTTTTCTTTAGTAGCATCTGAAAACATGTCTTTCCACTCACAAATCTCCCACCTGGACACGAGTTGCCTTGGGTAACCGGGATGTACTTAAATAGATTTCGGACCCAGGTCGGTTGAAGCAAGGAAAAACGGTTCAGGTGGAGATTCATAGAAGACTCCACCCAGGAATGTAAATTTGACACTTAATACCGAGCCCTGTGTGTCCTGTCATCTACACGTTACAGAAACTGATGGACACTACTGATGGCGCCAAACTCGTAGGTTGTATTGTGAGCCGACTCCATACATTTAGATGCCATGGATTTTTTTTTTTTTTTTGTGGATGGGAAATCATCAAATGACTTCTCCCGCTCTGGGCGGAGCGGGAGGGCGTGTCAGACTTTTACTGACTAAAACCCACCCGTGTTCCTTCTGTTGCCTGTGCCGGGGCCACGGTAACTCTTTCGAACATCCCGCAACCCTAGCTGGCATCGGCCCTAGCGGACCCCGTCAATAGTGCTGACATCTCTTTGAGGCGCGCGTGGAACACGACGCGCCGTCGACTCGGGCCTGGTCCTTACCAGACGGCGAGCTACCCATTGCTCGCCGTCCGCAAGCCCGCGCCTACGGTGGCCGGGAATCGGCTGCCAATTCCCGACGCCCAGGGCGTCTCCTGCGGCGACTAGGGGCGTGAGGGTGCAAAGCTTGCCTCTCCCTCACGCGTCCCGCCTCCTCCTTCACGAGCATTACTGCTTCGCAGAAGGAGGTAATGGCTTCCCATGCACTCTCGCTCCGTACCATGGCCTGGACCAGGGCCGGACGCGAGAGATCGCCGCCGCCGATCGCTTCCGCGAGGACACGGCGGTGCTCCGCCCAAGCCGGGCAGACCTCCACCGTATGCTCCACCGTGTCCTCCGGGCGATCCACACAGTGGTGACACCCGGGCGTTTCCTCCCGCCTTATCCGGAACAGGTACCTCCCGAAGCACCCGTGTCCGGTGAGGACCTGCGTCAGGCGGAAGGTGAGGACGCTGTGGCGCCTCTCCAGCCACTCCTCAAAGAGGGGACTTATCGCCGCAATTGTGGCGTGCCCAGCGCTGGGTTGCGACAATCGCACTCTCCATGCCGCCATGAGATCCTGCCGGAGCTCTGTCCGCCGTGCCACGATTTCTCGCGGCAACAGAGTTACGCCCCGGCGTCCTGCCTCCTCGCGCCACTCCCACATGTGCGCGAGGACTTTTGCCTCCAGATCCCATGGCGGTAATCCGGCAAGGAGGTTCGCCGCCTCCCCGGAGACCGTGCGGTATCCCCGGGCTAACCGGATGGCCATGACCCTCTGGGACGCGTTCAATCGACGTACCGGTCGTCGCCTCACGGAACGCGCCCACACCGGAGCTCCGTAAAGGGCCATGGACCGCACGACCCCCGCGTAGAGCCTCCGGCAGGAGGCGTTTGGACCCCCCAGATTGGGCAGGAGCCGCCCCAAGGCAGCCCCGGCCCGCTCCAGTCTGGGAGCCAAACGTCGGAAATGCTCCACGAAATTCCACCGGCTGTCGAGGACGAGTCCCAGGTACTTCATCGTCGACTCGACACCGATGAGAACCCCTCCTACCGTTATTTGGGAACCCGATGGTGGCGCGTTCCGAGGACCATGAAAACACATGGCCTCGGACTTGTGCAAGGCCACCTCGAGTCCCAATTGCCGGATCCTCTCTACGATTGTCGCAACCCCGCGTGCCGCTAATTCGGCCGCCGCCTGGTGCGACCTCCCCTGCGCCAGGACCAGCGTGTCGTCAGCGTAGCAAACTACGCTGACGCCACCAGGGAGGTCGGCGCGCAGCACCCAGTCGTACCCGATGTCCCACAGATGCGGTCCCAGAACCGATCCCTGCGGGACACCGCACGACATCTCTCGCCAGATGCCATGGATACGCTTTGAAGATCAGCATTCACAACCATACAACAAGTTGTCGTATCGAAAATAACACATTTTTAATTACTAATTTGCCACAGCAAATAGCTATCGGAAGAATGGCGGTCGCTTACTTGATTAAAACTGGCAAAATTAGAGGACCTTTGAACGTCACTGTTGCCGCAATCAACGTAACCACGTACTGGGCTAAAAAAAAACCACCGATACGTAAAGAAGAAGAGGACTCTTTTGATAACATTGATTGATGTTCAATTCGGCATGGAAGCGTATCGAACGGTTGTGAATAGCTATGCAGCATTAAAAAGTAAATACAAAATCACCGTTTATCATAAATTCATATTTCATTTACCAAGATCCTTTAAAATATAAAAACTCTTCAACCTAACTCACGTACAAAATCTAGCTCAAAATAAAAAGGGCACATCAAAAGAATCGTTCCCATAATTCTACAAGCGTCCTATCAATGACGTCAGGTAGGTACATGACGCAGGTGTGACGTCATAAAGGTAACTAAATGAACGAACATGTCAGAGCAATCCATCAAAGGATTTTAGAGAACCACGGATTAATTTGTGAAAAATTGGATTGAGCCATGAAAAAGTTATAGGCAGAGCTGTTGAAGCCACAAAATGCGAGGGTTTGAGTGCTTTTGAGTAGAACATTTTAATTGTTTTTATTTTTCGTACCTGATCTGTTTCTTAATAGCAAAAGGCTCGCCCCCTATTACAAGGGGCTTAAACATAACTGGCGAAATGTGGGTGTACTATAGGTACACCTCTGCCGAACCCTTCGGGGAAACAAGGCGTGATGTTATGTGTTACTCTGTTTCTTCGTGTCATTCCGCTGTTAGGCGAAGCTCTAGTTGGTAAAAAGTAGATACATAACTATAGTTACCAGCTCGAGTAACGCTAACGTATAACGAAGTAGTACTAATATTATAAAGTGGTAGGGGGGCCCGCAGACCCAGCTGGATGGGCTGATAGCAGGGGCGTCCTGTAGTTAAGGCTGCGGCATCCCTATGGCCAGTGTGGGTGCCTCCTACTTCAGGGAACCCCTTTTTTTGGATGAGTAATCATCAAATGACTTCTCCCGCTCTGGGCGGAGCGGGAGGGCATGTCAGACTTTTACTGACTAAAACTCACCCGTGTTCCTTCAGTTGCCTGTGCCGGGGCCACGGTAACACTTTCGAACCTCTCGCGACCCTAGCTGGCATCGGCCCTAGCGGACCCCGTCAATAGTACTGACATCTCATTGAGGCGCGCGTGGAACACAACGCACCGTCGCCCCGGGCCTGGTCCTTACCGGACGGTGAGCTACGCATTGCTCGCCGTTCGCAAGCCCGCGCTTACGGTGGTCGGAAATCGGCTATCAAATCCCGACGCCCAGGGCGTCTCCTGTGGTGACTAGGGGCGTGAGGGCGCAAAACTTGCTTCTCCCTCACGCGTTCCACCTCCTCCTTCGCGAGCTGCTGCTTCGCAGAAGAAGGTGATGGCATCCTATGTACTCTCGCTCCGTACTATGGCCTAGACCAGGGCCGGACGCGAGAGATCGCCGCCGCCAATCGCTTCCGCGAGGACACGGCGGTGCTCCACCCAAGCCGGGCAGACCTCCACTCTTCAGGGGACCCCTGCTGCACAGCTTAGGGATGCCGCAGCCCTACCCTAATTCCTGGAGGCCCCTGCTATCAGCCCATCCAGCTGCGTCTACGGGCCCTGAGGACACCCTGCTACATGACGTAGGGACGCCGTAGCCCTGACTCCAAACCATTCCTGCTTCACGGCACTGTGGTGCAGACTCCGGGCTATCCTTGCTACTTGGTGTAGGACCAGCCGCGGCCCAGACTCCAGGCTACTTCAGGGCGGCTACTGCCGCTATTTTTTTTACTCTTCCTAACCTGTACACCTAATTAGAGTTATTTTATTAACTTGTGGCGTACAGTTTGCCTGACAGGCGAGCTGTAACGCTACAGTTTGGCGCATCTTTGTATGTAGGGGCTAATCTTCGGAACTACTGATCCGATTCCGTAAATTCTTTCACTAATGAGGAGCTACAGTATTGCGGAGTGTCATTGGGTATATTTTATGTTCAAACAAGAAATTACACGCAGAAAAAGTCGCGAGCAGAAGTTATAAGTAATAAAAAAAATAATGTAGGTAAGGCTGTATCCGAAAATAAGATAAGGAAATCAATGAAGTAATAATATCCGACGTTACATCACGCGTCCGCCATGTTCATGAAGGCACGTGCAGATGGTTTCGCAGAAAATTTTACGCAAGAAAGTGGCGTCCCTGCTGCACAGAGTGCGTGGGAGTAGCAACAGCATCCTGAGTATAAGAGTGGACAGGTATGACTGTCCGTTTTTCAAACATTGTATGCGTTTATGTGTGAACTAACATAGTTTTAAGCACAATTTTACGAACAAAATAGATCATGTTGTCTGAAAATCAATAAATAATAATATATTGTACGTCAAATAGAGAGAGGGCTTTCTTAGGTAACTAGAACTTCAGGTAATCAATACTTTCTCACCAGGAACCTCTCCAATTCTTAGATAAATAAATTCAAATCACAGACAACAAACGCAATAACATCACATTTCTCTGCCCCGCTAATTTAGCGGCTCCATTTTCAAAGTAGGATAATCTGATCAAGTTACAGCGTCCCAGGAAAGGTGACTTCTTTCATCATCGTAACCACGTCACTTGATTACTGAGCATAAAAATATAGCCTGAATTCTGTACGTATTTGAATTTAATATGGCAGGAGCACTGCAAAGGAAATTCTTTTTTTTTTTTTCAAGTAACTCGTATGTCGTACGATGTTGGTAGAGAAAATAGTATTTCTTCTTCCGGTGGAGTTTATTTTTAAATAAGTTGGATATATTTAAAGCAGATATTTTTTCATTACTTTATTTTAAGTGAGTAAGTTAAAATGGAAACTAATTCAACATAATTAGTGGTTTTAAAAGGGATTATGTTTATTTCGTTTGTTAGTAAAAGTGAATCCATTTAGTAATTTTAATTTATTACGTAAACGGGATACGTTTTACCATATTTTAAACATTAATCCCTTGATAAATCAATGACATCAATGACCTACTTCAACCTGGTATTGTTGGGTACGCAGATGACAGTACAGTTTCAAAGAGATCCAGCGCAAAAACCAGTGGGGCCGAAGTTCGTTCCTTAAGAGAGGCCATGGTAGAGCGGACAGATTTGACTTTAAGTCTTGTCTCCCAGAGGGGTGTTTATAATCTGGTCTCTTTTAACGCCACCAAAACACAGGCGTGTCTTTTTTCCGCTAAAAGGAGTCGTTTCGATCAAAGTCCTACTTTTCGGGGTGCATCTGTTCCTGTAACTGATCGGCTCGAGCTCCTAGACATGGAGTCGACATCATGTCTCAACTTCGGAGCCACCATCGAGTACAAAGCCCAAACTGCGGCCAAGAAACTGAGCATCCTAAATAGGGTGAAGCGATACTTTACGCCTGGACAGCTTTTAACTCCCTACAAAGCGCAAGTCCGATCCTGCATGGAGTATTGCAGCCACCTTTGGGATGGCTCAGCCAAATACCAACTTGCCGCGCTTGAATCGGTGGAACGCAGAGCTAAGAGGCTCATTGGCGACGTAAGACTGGTGGATGCCAAGCTTCACAGCTTGGCTCATCGCCGCAAGGTTGCCTGCTTGTCGGTCTTCTACAGATTGTACTTCGGTGAGTGTACTCGAGAACTCCACGACCTCATTCGGCCTGCCCCCTTCTACCATCGGACATCTAGACGCACTGCAGGTTACCATCCCTACCTAGTTGCTATTCTACCAATTTGCACTAAGCGTTTCCAAATTTCTTTTGTGATGCGCACAGCAAAGGAGTGGAACTCTCTGCCTGCGTCTGTGTTTCCGAACGTATACAACCCCGATCTCTTCAAAGTGAGAGTTAAAAGGCTTTTTCTGGGTAAGCTCGCTCCATCGTCGACTTTTTCTCTGTCATCTCTGACCTAGACTAAAAGTCAAGAGCAAACCTATCTCAAATAAAAAAATTAAAAAAACTTTAATATTTACCCCGTAGTAAAACAGGATAATTTGCAGTCATTATAACAAAAAGGTGGAGTAAGGCTTGAGTTTATTATGTACCTCCCTATGTATACCAAAGAAAAAAAAATTGTAAAGTCGTAAGTAAGTGACAATGACAAAAGGCTATGAAAATATCTGTTACTAAGTAAGACATTTTATAATGTAAGTTGAAAAAGCTCTTCACTAAACTAGGAAAAGCTAGTAACTTAGTAAAGTGTTTTGTGCACATTCGAAAACAGTATTACCACTTTTCAGATCACGTCGTCAAAAATTCACACCTGGTCTATGTATTCTTTGAGAATCTCATTGTGAAACTTAAGTGAAGTGAGCTGTCATTCAACTTATTTATTTATTTAATGCTAGGGATTGGCACTACTGACAGCTCAGCTTAAAAAGTAAACTAGAAATACTCAGACGCATCTTAAAAAGTAATTACTTACTTGGAAATACAAACTTACGAGTATTAATACTACCGGTCTTGTGCCCGATGGGTTTTCCCATCGACAAAAATGACGAACTTCAATGTTAACTTGCATCCCCTATTAACCCTTTTAGGGCGAATTCGACTAAACTTTTATTCCTAGTAAAAGTCTAATTCAGCGAATATTTTTTTTTAATTTTTGACAGATTTTCCATACAAAAATTGTCAGACGTCAATTTTATTCTTCTTTTCTTTTTCAATTTTATTCGTCTTAACCTGAAATCGCCAAAAAAAAATGAGCTGGTCCCTACATTTTGACGAGTTATGCGAACATACTTAAATGTAGGGAACAGCAAATTTTTTTTTTTCGGGATTTCAGGTTTGGTCCCAAAGTAAAAGTTGTTCATAATGATGAGTACAATGACACCTTGAGAGGTTGTGCGTATAAGGAACTCTTTTGCAAAAGAATTTAAGATTTCACATTACGTAATTACAGTTTTAACTAAAATTATGTTAGTTCATTTTTTTATCAGTGATTCAGGAAGACATAAGACACAGACGTGTGAAGGAACGAGACTTTATCACGTATAAAACTGCTGCAACTTACATCACTTTCAAAATAGCATCCTAATTCAAAACGCTTAAACTAAATGTTGATCATGACTGTACCGACAAGGCCATTGTACACTGTTGCCATTTCGTATTTAATTTTATCCCAAGGCACAGGACAATGGGTCCTCGCCTAATTAATTTACCTACCGAGTCACGGTAGGAACACTCTACTGATGAGATTCTGCAGGGGTGCTACTGCGCTCAGCTGTTTTAGTTGTGACTAAAATGTGAATTTGATGCTACACTAATATAACTTACTACTTAATACTTTAAAGTCAATCAATCAAACATTTATGACCAAGGATGATGCTTAACGTATTTAAGCAAATCGGTATGTAACACAAATATGATGAGAGCAATGGTGGCCCAGTGGTAACGGCCGCGACTTACGAGTTGTAAGTCGTGGGTTCGAACCCAAGCAGGCACTTTACTTTGTGTAAATTATTTCATCACCGCTGCTCTCAAAACGGTGAAGTAAAACATCGTGTAGAAACCGGCATGTCCTAGTGCCAAAAATTTGAAGACATGTGACATTTACAAACTCGCACTGCTTAGTCCCTCTCACAGAAAGAGGAGGCCTGTGTCTCAGCAGTGGGAACATTATAGGCTAATTATGATGATAGATTTATGATGCTCAATGAGCTCTTCCGTTTTTGTTTTTCTTTTTACACTTGTACAAATATATATTTAAATGTTAGAATGTATATTATATATAGGCTATAAAATTCCTTATTAATTACATACATATATATAAGAAGGAATACGGAAGTCATTGTGAAAATTATATGTATAGTTTTCTGTGTTAGCTTTACAAATATAGGTACTGTAGAGGTTTTAACCGAGCGTGCCATAATCATGCAACCTTCACAAGTATAAACGTTGATTGGTTTATGAAGACAAGCTTTGATTTAAAAAGAGAATTGGACAAAACTAGATAGGCGGACAGGTCAGCCTGCGGGCTCTAATATGGTGTGATATATTATGTAGGTAATTATATTCCTTCGTGAATAGAAGCTTACTGAATAGTCTTACAGTGTATCATTTCATACACACAAATCCCCTACTAATTAACGGTTCGTCCAACACACCGGGCGAATCGTTATAGTACCTGCATACAAATCTCGCGGTATTCCACCAAATAAATTACAAAACAAAAATGTTAATCTATACAAATAAATAAAATTAAAGTGTCTGTTAGTAATATCAAAATAAAAACTTTTTACTAAATGCATATGAACGTATACCCGGTACTTATAACAAAAAAGGAATTTTTAAAATTTTTCTCCTTCATTTTTCTTTTTTTGGACTTTGACTGGCAGATAGCTGATGTTACGGGAAGTAACTTAGAGTAACTAGAAAAAGTCAGAAAGAACGCTAAGCGAAAACGAAGTAATAGCGCGGGCGGGTGGTGCCACGCGGCGGGTCGGGGGACGAGGCAGTTTTCTTAAAATGTGGCTGTTGTTTTAGTATATTGTGTATCTTACTACTTCCACGCGAACAAAGTCGCGGGGCACCGTTAGTAATTAATAAAATTTTAATAATTATGTATAAACTTTAAAATGTTATCCAATTTAACTCGATTGAAATTTATGTATTACAAATTGCGCAAAACAATTTGTTTGCAATGTAAAAAAATTAAAAACTTTTTTAATCAAAACTTATCCATTGGAAACTGAATATAAATTAAATCAAATAGATTAAAAAATATGCAACGATAAGTAAATACTAGTTTATGAAAAAAGATGCGGGTTCAAACAAACCGCATATTGAATATTTGTAGACTGTATGAAACTGTAAACAAAATGGGAATTAGTTGTCTGGTTGGTTGACTGTACTACGAAATAGTAGTTTATGAAACTGTTGCATAATGAGGGGTATTAAAACACGAGTGTGTTTTTAAAAACCGGGTCGTAGGCGAAGCTTTTAATAGTATCACACGAGTGTTTTGATACCTAGTTATATGCAGTTTCATACACTATTTTATCTACTCTCATACATTGGGATTGAACCTATTAAATATTTTTTTTTTGCATTATCCATGCCATATAGTCGTGATAGCATTTATCATATGTATGATATAATTTTCTCGACTTTTCTTTGGTTTTGATAATGAGTCCGTTGCCGCATCTAAAATATCGGGCGGAGTCAAATTTTCTTCACATTCACTGTGAACAGACAATTTTAAGCAAGAATAAAAACTTACCCACGAAATTCAGTACAACAAAACGTATGAATAGCGCTAAAAAACAGCACATCACCACGCATGCACTAATGCGGCGCTGCGACAGACAAGTAAAAATTGGAATCAAAACTGTTTTGTAATGCTATAAAAATGGTGCGCCTCGCATACGCGTTCCAGAAAAAAATAATTGGTGGAAACTCCTTGGTGATATTAACTTCTTGGTTTTGCTCTTTATCGTAATGGTAAAAAAAAAGTATTTCATAGCATTACTTTGTTACAGAAAAATTATTAAACTATGATTCTATTTTTAAATTTCAGTATTGTGTTTATAAAGTATGTCAACATAAACTCGTTTTGAAGTTTATAATTCGAATTTTACGATATGAGAGTAGATAAAGTTTTTTATATTCCAATTTTCCAATGACGTAACATAATTTCGATTGCGATGAATTATAAAGATAATGATAGTACTTACATATTGCTTTTTTTTGAGATACATAGTTTCTATTTTAGCTTTTATATTCTTCCCAGCAAGACAGTTACACATTCTGACAAAATAAATAATTGCACACGTCATCCCCTTTAAAAATTAAATATAAACTATCCTGCATTCCCTTTTACATCATCCTGCATTTTAAAGTCCATCTAGACGTTCTACGTGACCCAACATATCCACAAATGTATTAAAATTTCACCAAATATTTTGTTAAGAAGGAAAAAAGGTTTTTTCCTTAACATTTATCCCCAAGACGTTAAGACTGACCCACAAACCAAGTTGTAACTTAACTATGAGAAGGGTAATAACTTATAGAGGGTGAGTGAGAGGCAGGGTATTGTGTGGCCACGGTTTTGGTGCAAGTTAAAGGGTATTTGTATTGTTTTCTGTATTGCTACGGCTACACTGTCGCGATAACGCGAACTATACTTCGCGCGCTCTCTGTTGTATGTACAGCGAGACGTCGAGCGGTGTGTTAAAGAGATAGCGCGAAGTATAGTTCGCGTTATCGCGACAGTGTTGCCGTAGCATGACAGTAAGTTTCAGACTGCATTAACTAATGCTAGAAACTAATATAACATCTGTCAGTAAGTATACCTACTTCAAAAAGTATATAATCAAAAATTACTGCTCGAATTTAGAGGTTACTTTTTTCCATGGGACTAGTTAAGGCGGGTGAAGTAGCCCGTGAATTTTTAAAATCTAATTATCAGCATAATGCAGTACCATATTTCTAGCTCCTTCCTTACTCCGAGGACAGTTGAGGGGATATACTTCTTTATTAAAGTAATCCTACTAATAAACGCGAAAGTTTGTGAGGATAGATGGATGGATGTTTGTTACTCTTTCACGCAAAAACCCCTAAACGAATTTGAATGAAATTTGGCACAAAGGTAGTTTATAACCTAGATTAATATATAGGATACTTTTTATCCCGACATCTTTACGAGGTCGAGACGACTTATGCGGGTGAAACCGCAGGGTACTGCTAGTCGGAATATATTCGCAAGTAACAATTCAATTTATATGGTTTCTTTTGTCAAATCGCTCTGCTACCTCCTATGACTCTCACCGTTGATCGTCCACGTCCCAACAGACAGCTCCGTGCGGCAGGCTACCAACTGCACAGTGGTTAATTAAATTCTATCCACTGCCCGCCCACTGTATAAAACCGTGCCGAATACACTGCCTTAATAATATTAACGTAACTTGTAATAAGTTGCTGTTTCTACCAGTTTATGGCTGGCTTTTATTTCAGTTCTGTTTTTAATAGCAGATTTTTGTTTTTAATTAGGTTTTTGTAAGAAATATTGTTGCGTTGGCACTTTGTATTCATTTGTCCACTTTGAAATGTGAGGTCGAGTTCTAGATCACTTGTTTCTGTAGGTAGCAATTAGTTTATACCTATAATACGTCAAGAAAATGATAATTGGACAAGTTTAATATCTTTTCTAACTTCAAGTCGATTATATCTAGGAAACCGACTTTCGCTGGAAGTGGCAAGCTTAATAAAAAAAAAATATTTTTGTGAGATAGTTTCGTACGCGAAAAACAAAAAGCATTCAGTTTTTACGTTGACTTACATAACTAAGGTATATAACATTCCTGTAACTTTGAGATCATTTCACGAGTGTCCCTGACATTGGCCTTGTTTATATTATGTACTTAGAGAAATAATATTATAAATTCAATCGATTTTCGTCTCTATCGTAAATTTTGATGTGGTTTTCACCATCATTCAGAGAATATATTCCGGAAGGTTTATGTGTATAATATTTATTTTATTTATTTTTATTTCTAAAACACTACGTTACCTTTTCACGCCTAAACCACTGAACGGATTTCAATAAAATTTGACAAGGCGATAGATGGCATCCTGAGGAAGGATATAGTTTCTTTGTCTCAAAAATAATCCTACAGCAGGTGATATAGGGGATGAAAGTTTGTATGAGAAAACCAGCATTTCTTAAGTGTGGGATATGAAAATTCAAATTTATGTTGTTGGTAGGAAATAAAGAATTATGTTATAGTTATTAGGAAATAAAAATGGGGGTAGAAAAAAATGTGATTTTTTAAAACAACCTCTATTTTACCCCCTTAGAGCATGATTTTTCAAAAACGCTTAATCTCATAAATCTTTATTTCCAACCAAAAACATAAATTTGAATTTTCATATTCCTAACTTAAGAAATGCTGGCTTTCCTATTTTTAAGAGAAATGTAATTGGAAATGTAGTTATAACGCTTGTGTCTGTCTGAACGCGATAAACTCAAAAACTATCAGACGGATTTTCATACGATTTTCACCAATGGACGGAATGATTCATGAGGAAGGTTTAGGTGTATAATTCGTTAAGGTTTTGTGTAAATTGGCTGAAATATGACGATGATTGTTGAAGATGTCGGAAAAGTCATGCAAACTGGGAGCTTAACTGGCGTGCGCCGCGTTAACCAATATAGTTATATGAAAATGTGTTATGGAATTAATACATTATTTACCTGGATTAACACAGAGGGTACTTTTAATCCTGGTACTACGTTCCCGTGGGATATTTTCCGACATCCATGCTGGCGATGCCGCGGGCAAAAGCTAGTTATTTATAAAACAAACAAAAACAGACTATCTTGTCTATGATTCAAGTCAACCCGCGTTCGGTCACGTGGTTCTAACAACAATACAGCTAGTTGTAGTCACGTTGTTACAATACAGCCATCACGTCGAGGGTAAACCGATGGCGTAACCTGACTCACGGGTATAGATGTAGTCCTTTATAAGTAGGTAGGTAGTGTAGGGTATCTATGCTGATGGGTTTTAATGACTGTTTATGGTAACACAATAGTAATATCAACAATTTTCAATCTTTTATCGTGTTAGATTTTTGGAATCGTCTCCTCAATGCCTTAATTTTGATACCCCACATGGTCAAGCTACTATTTTTTATTTTCTTCAAAAATTTATTTTTTGGCATCTAAAATCCACCGTTTTGTTTTTTATAAAAACAAAACCGACCGAAACGACCTACACGAGTCGATGAACACCTCACCTATTAAAATCCATCCATCTCATACGATGCTTCGAGGTTATGAAGTATTACACTTACGAGGACGCGTAAGCGTGAAAAAAATCACCCTGTTTTTGCTGTTGTGCAGACAGGTAAAAAATTATTTAAAAAAAAAAAACAAAAACCAACTTCAAAAACATAATAAACACTAAAAACTTAAAAATAATATTAAATTGATATTAAATTACATATAATCAAGAATTATTAACCTAAATAACCTTACCTAACTTTAATCTACACTATATTACAATTTAACAGTTTTTGGAGTCGGTGCCAAGCCAAGTGTATCTATCTAATAGGGCCATAAAATATTTTCCCTTAATTTTTATTATTACAATAGTTTACAAGACTTAGAGTAAATTAATATCATATTATTAGGTACTTACTGATATTTTTACAAAGCTGTTAAAAGTTTTAGTCAGCGCTCGATAGTTGGCGTTGTACCGTATTCTGTTACCGTGAAACCTATGAAGATCAAATTGTATTACTATCGAGCGATCCAGCATTATCCATTTGCTGTCCTCTCCCAGCGACGCCCTAAGCCGAGGTCCGTACCCCACAAGGGGTGCCCTTAGCGTGTAGTCGCTTAGTTTTTAGTTTTATACAAAAGTACAAAATACAAAATGTTTATTTTCTGTACCAACTAGTTTACATTAGTTTATGATTGGAGCCTCCATTTAAGCATGATGACGCCTGTGTTAGGAGACTCCGCACTTCCATATTCCATTATAGTTTTATGCCTGGCTGGAGGCCTTAATTTATTGAGGCATCCACAGGAAAGCCCGGTTAAGCAGTCGACAACCTCCTATAGGTTGAACTGCGAGATGCCATTCCCCAAAAACAACTATCGAGTTTCACATTTCGTCCGCAAGAGCGCGCCACTATCTGAACAAAAACAACTCCATCTTCTTCTGTTGATATTCTGTTTTGTGTTGTAATTTTTTTTCAGTTTGTTTTGTTGAGTCTGTTAATTTTTTTTGCTGCTATAGTACCTTTTTGTAGGTTAATATTTTGTGAGTGCGGGCTTGGCACCGACTCCAAAAACTGTTAAATTGTAAAATATAGTGTAGATTAAAGTTAGGTAAGGTTATTTAGGTTAATAATTCTTGATTATATGTAGTTATTCAATTTAATATTATTTTTAAGTTTTTAGTGTTTATTAGGTTTTTGAAGTCGGTTTTTGTTTTTTTTTTTTTTAATAATTTTATTTTCTAGTTTTTAGTTTAAGTTTGTACATAATTCATAGTTTTAAAGTTTCTTTTTCAATTTTTAATAGAAAGAAAATTCATTTTGTTTAATATGGGTAGGCCTACTAAACGCGCTGCTCAAATGAGACAGCGCCGTTTGGAAGAAAGTACCGACAAAAGGGAAGAACGTTTAAAGAAAAGTAGGGAAAGAAATACTAGAAACATTTCAAATGGGAGTGATGAGCAGCGAGCGTATAGACTTTCTCAGAAGAGAGCAAACACGAAATTATCAAGGAAAGTCCAGAAAGTCATGCTCAGCGGCTCAGTTTGATTCGTAAACGATTATCAAACGAGGCTCAAGAGCAACGTGCTCATCGTCTCGGTTTAATTCATGAACGCTTATCAAACGAAACCGAGGAGCAAAGTTCCCGCCGTCTTCACGTGCAATACGAGCGTCTATCCAATGAATCTGCCGAATCCAGAGCAACTCGATTTGATATTATGCGACAAGCTAGTCGTAATCGTAGGGAGGTATCATCAGTAAATGGTTTTGAACAGGCTATTAACATTTTCGCTGACTTGCCATGTGCTATTTGTTATAAAGCTTTGTATCCACCACAACGCTGTAATTTACGTACTGCTATGTACAGTACGTTAATACCCGAAGAATTGGTGCGTCTGGGTAAAATCGTAACATGCTCTCGCTGTCAAAATAATATAAGGAAACGAAAAATTCCACCAGCAGCTTTCTGGAATAAAATGACAGTCGCGACTATACCTCAGGAGCTAGCTAATTTGACAAAATTGGAAGAATGATTTTTATGCCGTGTTGTGCCGTTTCTTAAAATAATGAAGCTACAAAACCGTTTCTCTCAAGATTCGTGCAAGGGACAAGTTACTTTATTTGCAAAAGACGTTGTCGAAATCGCTGAACAACTGCCACTTGTGCCAAACCAAATAGGACTAGTTTTGATTGTGGAAAGTCTCGAGAACCTGCAACGATCCCAAGAGTTTATTGTGGATATGAACAGATTGTATCAAGCTCTAACCTGGTTAATGTCACACAATGTACTCTATAGAGATATTAGACCCCATTTCGAGAATGTTATTGACTTCTCTGAAATTGTACAAATTTGTGAAGAGCCTACAAGTTATGGTGAGTCTATGGAGTTACAATCTACTCCTCAAAACAACTACGTGAATATAAATGAAGACATTTCCATACTACACGGATCGTTTCATCAAGCCGATTTAAGATTTGATTTGCAATCTCGGGGTAAACAATGCACTGCTGTAGCACCTGTAGCATGTGCAGCGTTTTGTACAGACGAGGCAAGTCAATGGTCAAATTGATTTTATAGTAATCCTCGGAGACAAACTCTACCGTGAGTCCATTGCTTCCAGACTGGACCCCGCAATAGAAGTTAACCCTGAATATCTTGCCGCGAGTGATCTTGCTCGTTAAATATTATACAACAGAAAGAAAATTAATATCTCAGTTTCTGACACCAATTATAATGGTCATTTAGACACAGATCAGAGTCTTGAAGGGTTCCCTAACCTAAAAATGCTTTGACATTGTTTTCAGAGAAAATTGTTGCGGACTGCTTACTGCAAATTCTATGACTGTGGCTGTATATCATAACGCTGAAACGGATGCTTATAGATATTGGCTGTTTGATTCACATGCACGTGGGCCTAAGGGAGCTAAAGCTCCAAGACGTGGTGCCGCCTGTTGCATTAAATTTAAAAATGTAGATGAATTACATGGCATACTACGACAAAATTTGTTTACACCGACGACTAAAGTGACGGCCCAGGTTAATATCTTTCTCAATGTGTACTCATTAACTGCTTTGGTTATAACACCAGAGAATGAGGCCGCAAATAAGCTTTTAAATCGACCCCACGATGCAACACAGCTTTAACAGAAATGGCCCGGTTGCGTAATCTTTCCAACAACTAGGTTGGTTTTAAGAATATTTTATGACTAGCTTTCCGCCCCGCAGTCACCCGCGGAAACTTCGTTTTCCCGTTATTTCCTTTCCCGTTGGTATTTCGTTAAATCCTGACTTAGTGTGTTCTATATGGAATGCCCATGCCAAGTCGATTTCACTTTTTTGTTGCCGTCGACATTCAGACTATCTTTGTTTTGCAGAAAAGAGCTGTTCGATCAATTTATAAGTTAAGTCCAAGACACTCTCTCAGAGAGAAATTTAAGGAGATTAATATAATGACTCTGCCTTCTCAGTATATTTTTGAAAATCTTTTATATGCCCATAAAAATATAAAATTGTTTAAAAAATACAGTGATATCCATAATATGAACACTAGGAACAAACACAAAGGAGATGGAAAATGGTGGGCCCAAAGGTAATAAGTTGAGATATGATCTAAAAAATTTGTCATATTTTTTTATCTTAGAATAACAAAAATCAGCTCAATTCTCAATCTGGAAGCGGAGAATTAAGAGAAATATAATAGTAGTAATCGATTACAAAATTACAAAAAGAAAACCTTCGCACTAGGTAATTAAACCGAGTAATTAAATGCACTAAATATACTTATAAACAATAAAGTGCATTTAATTATATGCTATATTAATAAATTAAATATCAATTAATTACTAAAAAACCAATATAATGAATATCGATTTCATATCGATTAAAATCAGTCTTATATTTTTAGTCTATGTCACTGGCATGACAGCTGTGAGTCAGCTCAACATTGACAGTAGACAGTTGCCGACTGCTCTTGCTTGTTCGCTCGTTTCGTGTTTTCCGATGCGTTTTAAATGCTTTCCAGATTATTTATTTTTAAAGAAAAACAATGCAGTGGATGTTGTTTTTCACGGATTCTGACCCTGCCTACCTTGTACGACCCTTGCTTTCACACTGGACATCGAAGATCGCTCACACGTTTGACTTGGAATTGTTATTTTGGATTTTACCTCCGCCTTGTGGATTGGATATTGTTGAAACTATGGATCGCTGTGTGAATTGAAGGATAGTAACTAGTCACTGCAATACACTAGGCGAAATATAATAAACATTAGTGTTTAAAGAACATCTTTTGGACTTCAGGAATCAGTTGTTAGTTAAAGGTTGTGACATAGCCTTACTTTTACTAAACCTCTAATAACTCGGCTCTCAGATTGTCAAACCTTACAGAATTTTCAGCGAGGGTCTGATAAGTTTAAATCTATTAATTCACACCAATTTCAACTCGTTACATTTAGGGCCAAGATTGTATATAATCGTTTCAGTCTCCTTTGTTGTACCTACAACAAGGCTCAAGAAAATAGGTGGCTCGTTCAGATGTCAATGTATACGTTTTTATAATAAACTTCCAAGCCCCGTTCAAGATCTGAGCCTTAATAAATTCAAATCATTTATTAAATGTAAGTTGTGCCAGAAAGCCTTCTATACCGTTAAAGATTACATTGATGACAAAAAGGCGTGGGATTGAGCTGCTCCAACTAATTTTAATTTTTTAATTTTTTTTTTATACACATACTGATTTTTTTTTTGTTCTTTTCTTTTTGCTATTTTTTTTTTCTTATATACACATTGTCATTGATGAATTTTATATACACATTGACATGAATATTTACTTTGTAAAATGTAATATTATTTTAATTACTATGAATGTGAAGACTATGTGGGTCCTTGTTTTTTTCTTTTTCTTTTCTCTCAGCTTTAATTTAATCAGAGTTTGCCAGTTTGAGTAAATTATGCGGCCTACCCAAATGTCCTTTCTTTGGTATTGTTCGTCGAATCGTTGAGCTCCTTAACTTTTATGTTGAGCTGTACGATTACTGACAGATGCTTGCACTGACTGGACAGGTCCACTCAATCTGTGTGGTTCTTTCCTCAAAAGACCATTTCAGACACCAACCTACATGGTCTTCACATGATCTGACCAAGATTATGTCTGGACTTTAAAAGAGACTGTGACCTCTGAGTTTGTTTCGGCCTTTCTTCTCAGAGTAGTCAGATAGGAAACGCCGGCCTCATCTAGTTTAAAAAAAAAAAATGTTTGACATGTAAAAGTGTTTGTATAAACCTACTTACAGAAATAAAAACAATTCATCATTTGTTATTATTAATTTTATTATTCTTAATTTTTAATGTCGTAGATGGACAAGGATTACAATTATATACATACACAACACATCTACAACTGTAAAAAAAATGTAGATGTAACAATGATAAAGTACACCTTTACTGTATTATTGTTACAATATAAAAGCGCCCTTAAAAGCGAACTGGCGTAATGTTATGGTATGGCGTAAACTATGCATACACAAACAATCGCAGCAATCGCGAGACATGTGCTGTCGTTTTTTGAAGATTTCTATTGTCTGTGGTTAGTCCATCACCTCCTGACCTGATCATCACGAGACCAAAATGGCAAACGCCCTTTCAAACATCAAAAAAATAATTTACTAAATCAGTCGATGCCTACTCCTTACCGTTAAGGAGTTGTACCTTCCATCATCAGCTCAGCTACATGAGATGATGATTACCATACGCAAGTACTTAAATTACTTCATAAGATTTGCGAAAAACGATGTGTGGGCCCATAAAATTTGAGGGTTGCCCTCGATTTCTCCAGGATTCAATCATCAGATCCTGTCTTGGTGACTATGGGACCACTTCAGAAGTATCTCCTTTCGAACAAAAAAAAAATTTTTGAAAATCGGTCCACAATTGGCGGAGTAATCGCGTAACAAACACACAAAAAAAAAACATACCGTCGAATTGATAACCTCCTCCTTTTTTTGAAGTCGGTTAAAAAAAGAGCAGTCATTACCACCGTGTTCAAAAATCACATACATACATACATTCACTCACATCATTTTCCCATGGTAGACAGAAACCACAGAGCGCCACCTGCTACGATTCTTATATGCTCCCTTTGCCTCGATTACGTTCATACATCTCACGCACGCCGCACGCCGGTTGCGAGTACTACGCACCTGACCTTTCTGAAGAACATCACCAATAAGATCACTATATGTCTTCCTAGGGCGTCCCCTCCCAGCGTTTCCACTCACATCTGCCGTGTAAATAATACCTTTTATTAGTCGCTTTTCATTCAGCAAAATAAAATAAAAAAGCCAAAAATCAGTCAAATAAAAATACTTTTAGGTCTGCAAGAATCACAATTTTTTTTTAAAACTTATTATAATAATATAGTTAATTCATTAAAGAATGGTACAATAGGTATAATGGTACAAGAATCAAAATAGGTACAATTTAGATACTACACTAAAATTTAACAAAGATGCTGTCGAAGTCTAACAAAACTACTCATTTCGAAAAGCATTCGTTTTACAAACCTCGGTAGAAAATCAAAACTAAGCCAGTATACCGTTCAAATTACTACTGACGGGATTTCCGGCATTGCTAATTTTGTAGCCAAACCATCGACCGACATTTTGGTACTGCAAAATTCTTACCAAAATTCTACGTTGTATTAATTTTATAGACGAAAATTGGGCTCATAACATTTAATAATGTATGTTATGGGCGTTCTGTAATGAAGTAGAATATTTGGGACCATAAAATCTAAATATCAGCCATAAAAGGAAATTAACTAAAATGTTAGGTAGGTAAGCTACAGCAATGTAATGGTCGCTGCTATAAAAAGAAACGTGTGTGGTAGGGGGACCCCGTTAGGAACAAAGTTCCTTCGCCACGGCATCTTGTATTTACATTTTGACCTCACTATCGGCTTTAGCACCCTCGAAAACTGTGAAAACGACACCCATGACGAAAATGTTTAAATTTTCGCAGCCACCATCTTAACCTTTTGACCTCACTATCGGCTTTAGCACCCTCGAAAATTATGAAAACGACACTCATAACGAAAGAATTTAAAATTTTCAAATTTTTTCGTCATGAGTGTTTTCACATTTTCTCTCCTTCTCCATCGAAATAGAGAGAGAGTGTAAATACGAAAGAAGAAAGTCGTATGGAGGGGGCATATAAGTATGAACGCTTTTTCGCGTGACGATTTCTGCCTACTTCTACCGCAAGCCGCATTAAAGAACTTCGTTCCATAAGTTTAAGCTGGATTTTCTCTTAGGATTAGAGCCTAGGGACCTTAGGATAAATGTACAGAAGCGTCCATTTTTTGGCTCATACACATTTAAAAAATAATGAGGAGCTCATGGCTAAGTAATAACAGCCGCTCGGGTCGATTCACCAGGTTAAGCTACGCTTGCCGGGGTTGGTTCGTGGATGAGTGACCATCTTTACATACCGAGACTCCTCCGTGCCTCGGAAAGCACGTTAAGCCGTTGGTCCCGGCTGTCATTCGTGGATCTTTGGCAGTCGTTACGAGTCGTCAGAAGCCCGAAAGTCTGACAACCAGTCTTACCAAGGGGTATCGTATTACCCAGTTACTGGGTTGTGGAGATCAGATAGGCAGTCGCTCCATGTAAAATACTGGTATTCAGCTGCGTCCGGTTAGACTGGAAGCTGACCCCAACATAGTTGGGAAAAGGCTAGGCAGATGATGATGACATATTAAAAAATAAGCTTGGAAACATACTACTGCAGCTGTTAATTTGTTCGTAAATTTTGCATTCGCCTTTTCCAAAACTCGGGGGATGGCGAAATCATGTAGATTGTTGTTACATTACCGTTACAAAAACTATCCAGCCAGTGCCTGTCACAATTTTCCATTACCACCATCGTAAACTAATATTCAAATATAATTATCGATTGTCAGGTTTCGGGGCTCTGACCCGTAACTACTGTCAAAGATCAACAAATGACTCTTGGGATCAACGTCTGCCCCAGGCATGAAGGCGTCTCGATATGTAATAGATGGTCACCCATCCACGTTCCGGCCTCAGCAACCATAGATTAACCTTCGATCGACCCGTGTGGCGGTTATTAGTTAGCCACGCGCAAACATTTAAAATAACACTAACAAACCGAACATTAATTATTCGAATCATGAAATTCAGTATTTGAAGCGCGTTCGCTGTCATGTCAAAAACCTTACAATTCAAAACCAACCGTACGTATCGTGGATATGTCTAACGTTAACAAAAGCTGACTTAATTGGATTCGACTGCTGTGAGTGTTGGGAATCAAATCAACATTGTGTGTATGTATGTAAAGCGAGGTGTTATGTAATTTTTAGACGAGAAAAACTAGATGTTACTCCAGTGCTATAAAGTTGAATTTTGATTACAGAAAAAAACGAGCGCGTTTTGTTTTAATCGTCTTGGCTTCATCAATTTCTCTTCAGAAATTATCGGTTCATGGCTTCATCAATTTGGTTGTAACTAGGGCAGTGAATTTATATGTACGTGTTACTCAAGCGTTTTATTCTTAAAGTGGATTGGCAATGGATTGGATTGCCTCTTGAGGACGTTATTTAATCACTATACCTACTTGTCAATTTCTGATTAATTTGTTGTTATTTTTCCGCTCTGTTCTTATGAACAACTAGTATTAGTATTTATAAGCGCTTGGATCTTCTAAGTCTTGTAATTCATTAACAATCAAATCATGAGTCCGATACAAACTTCAAAGTATCACAAAGCCATCCAAAGCACAAAATGCGTTTCTAAGTTGACTAATTAGAAATTGATGTTCGCTAAGGTAGCCCGCGAAATTCATGTTTTCTTACGATTTTTGTAATTTGCAGCTCAGTGTCTGGGTGTATGCTGATTAAAGTATGATTCGCGATCGTAACAAATGTGTATTTACAGAATTATAATCATTAGAATAATAAAGTTTATTAATCAAAAAGTAAAAAATCAATTATTAGTAAGAATACATATTCGGTGAGCCACAAACTAAGCGTCGCTTGTATCTTGTGGCTCAGGAGTGCGAATTTAACAAGTTTATAATGATTACCTTATAGTTTAAGGATGTAAGATTTATCATAAGTTACAAGAGATAAGAGTTCAAATAAAATAAAACATTCGTGAGATTCTGAACACAAAATAAAAATTAAAAACAGTGGTTTACGTTGGGCTTGTGTTATGGTGTGTGAGTGGGTGTGATGGTGTGTGTCAGAGTGAGGGGGTGGGGGGGTGTGTGTGTGTGGGTGTAAAAGAATCAGTAATACAATTCTTAAGTTAGTTTAATCTTGAAATGTTAAGATTTCATGAAATAGTCATTCAATAGAGTTACTTGGTCTTAGAGAGTTGTATTGATGACTTTGATGATTATAATTTTTACGGTCTCGAATTATATTTCCATCAACATACAACCTAATGCTGACCTGCAAATTGCAAAAAACGTAAGAAAATTTGAATTTCGCGGGCTACCCTGGCGCTTTCACCTTAAAGTTTCAGAACACCTCTTTTAGTTAGGTAAATAGTGAAAAGTACTTTGCATGGAATTGTGAAACGTAAGTAAGTGGGCGTTTTTATATTTTCTAGCGTGATGATATCATCGTGGACGTCCACAGCATCACGACAACAAAGGGAAGTAAAATGTATGGAAATATATGAAGAAGCTTTAAAATTTCCATCCACGATAATTTTACAACATGAACGTATTTCCATACATTTTATAGACATGGACGTGGACGTCCACGATAATTTCTAGACCTAAACCGTTTCGATTTTATTTGTGCGCTAAAGCGCAAAAAGTCTGCAAAAAGAAAATACTTTCAGAATAAATAGGCTGAAGATATACAAAACCAGGTACACCAAATCACCGTTTTAAATCTAAAGCTAGAAGCAGGAGTAATTAAATCGTGCAACGAAGGGTGACTATGACGTCTGTAGTTGTGAGGATTCCAAGATTTTATTTTTATAAACTGAAATAATCTAGTTTAATTGAGTGTCACTTTTTATTTGTGTATCAATGATATTTAGTATCTACATACTAGATATCTGAGGTCATCGGAAAATTTGAGACTGGAGATGCCGATGCATTCCGCCAGTTCTTATGACAAGTCTTTTACAGTTTAAGCAGTGCGGTTATGGAATGCCTTGCCCGTGTCGATAAGGCGTGCTCAATCTTAGTCCACTTTTTTAAATTCTGATAAAAAAACACTTCCTCTCTCCTTAAAACTCATCATTACATAAAGTTCCCTGCCCCTGTTATTGTATATACAAGGTGTAACATAATTAACGCACAACCAGGGGGTCATTGTACTCATCATTATGAACAACTTTTACTGTGGGACCAAACCTGAAATCGCGAAAAAAATCAGCTGCTCCCTACATTTATGTACGCATAACTTGTCAAAATGTATGGAACAGCTGATTTTTTTTCGCAATTTCAGGTTTGGTCCCATAGTAAAAGTTGTTAATAATGATGAGTAGAGTGATCCCTTAAGAAATGATTTTATTTCTGTGAGTAGGTTTGTACAAACACTTTTACACGTCAATCATATTTTTTTTAAACTAGGTGAGGCCGTTTCCTATCTGACTACTCTGAGAAGAAAGACCGAAACAAACTCAGAGGTCACAATCTCTTTTAAAGTCCAGACATAATCTTGGTCAGATCACGTGAAAACCATGTAGATTGGTGTCTGAAAAGGTCTTTTGAGGAATGAGCGACACTGATTGAGTGGACCTGTCCAGTTAATGCACGCATCTGTCAGTAGTCGTACAGCTCAAATCAGAACTTAAGGAACTCAACGATACGACGAACAATACCAAAGAAAGGACATTTGGGTAGGCCGCATAAATTACTCAAACTGCCAGTTTATTTATGTTACATCTTGTATATGTATACATATATATACGTATGGTATGATGTATTTATTGTATATATAACTGGTGCACCACTGACTACCTACAGTACTGTCTCTCCTTCTCCCTTTAATCCATCCAAAGGATGTCTGTAAAAGATCGCTTTTAGTGATAAGACCGCCCATTGTGTCACCCTATGTGTAAAATTTCTAAATTTATATCTGTAATTTTTATGGTGTACATAATAAAGAGTAATCTATCTATCTACCTTTGCACTATAGTTTTTTAAATTCACTTTTGTTTAAAGCCAGTGTACAATTAATACATTACCTACTTTATCAATGTTTTTAAAGAATACGCCTCGACTTTGAAAAAGACGTAAAATGTAATGTTATCTACATCACTTAACATTTTAAGTTTCCTCAAAAAAATACTCTACCAACAATTATTAAAATAATAAGCCGTTTAAAAACAAATGTTTAATAAGTTCGTTGGGGCCATGACGAAAATAAATAATAATGAAGCATGTGTCACTAAATTTTGTCGTTAAAAGGTCAAATTTTATGGCTCTAGCTGACAATGGTGCGCCATGTTGGCACATGTTCAAGGCCTTTTAAATCTTTGATGAATCAATGGACGTTGAAAATGCTTTGGCTCTTGTATGTGGGCACTGGGTACCATTATAAATGTAGTGACAGTTAGATATTTTACGCGCAAGGTTATTTCGTCAACTACTATATCAAATGCACGCGTAGCATTACCATCATATATACGGGTTTTGTCGACGTAAGAATAGACAAAATGGCTGATTGTAGAACGATTTCTTATGTCTAAGCATGGCGATGCTTCATATGGTCTATTATTCCGTAAACAAAACCCGTTTCTATGGTAGTCATGCTACGCGTGCTGAACACTAAGGATTAGTCAAAATACAGATACGAAGATGGTTTAAATAGGTCGTCTTTTGTTTCGGTTTTCGAAAATTAACTTTGTTTAATATGTATGTAGAATAATTTATTCTTGCTCAATCACCTATACACAGGTTGCCTTTTATTAAAACCCAGTTTTTATTTATCTACTATTGGCTATAGTCTACCTATCGTTTATAAAAATACCAGTGGTTTTATGTACCATAGGAAAATATTGCGGTGGATTTTTAATAAAGCCTCTATTTTTTGACGGCAGGCATTACTTTATATTCATTTAAATAAATATTTGGACTCCAGTAAAAATATGCCATGCACACAATACTGGTCAGATTGCATGAGGATTCCGTAAAGTTTGACTGGAAAAGCTCTGCATAAAGAGAACCGAAAACGTAGATTATTCTATGATTGTTTTAACGTTTATTTTGTTTGTTATTTTTTAACACAAAAAAACCTGCGTGGTTTGAACAAGGCTGACGATTCAGTCATGTTTCATAATTTAGCAATGGTAAAAAAAAACATATTTTTTAGTTTATTCTGTGAATGTATTTCCAAAAAAAAAAACAACAAGAGCACAAGTATTTTTGACACCATTTCACCAGATATCTTGATAATAAAACAGTCCTAAGTACAATTAAAATCTTGGTGCACCTAGCCTCGATCCGCAGACGGTAGGTAAGCAAATTACCTTCATTTGTATAATTGAACATCTAATGTTTTTCATCATTTAGTACTGCTGACACTACTCAAATTAAATCACGAACATTTCTATTTAAATAGTGAGTTAAAAATATACTGAATTACGTAAGTTCCAGACCGATTAAAAACACGAATCTTAATTTCAATTTCACTAACACAAGACTGGTTTTTGGTGGAAGGAATAATTATAAAGTCGACAACAGATTATTTCACAAGGACCTTTGCTAAACTTGTTGTATTTAATAACTAATATAGCGTGCAAAGAGTTTGATTTTGTGACGATCAATTTGTTTAAACACATTTTTGGAGTTAACGACATGCTCGCTCATAGGTACTTACTTATCTTAAGTCGACGATAATAGTTTTAATGATTTTAAACTGAATATCACCTCTAAACGAGTAGTGTTAGTGATTTGGAATAAAATGTATGTTAAACTAGTTTTTGCCCGAGGCTTCGCCCTCGTGGATATCGGAAAATATCCCACCGGA
Source organism: Fissipunctia ypsillon (assembly GCA_947568875.1). Taxonomy (NCBI): domain Eukaryota; kingdom Metazoa; phylum Arthropoda; class Insecta; order Lepidoptera; family Noctuidae; genus Fissipunctia; species Fissipunctia ypsillon. Next base: position 6,004,894 of record OX387655.1, read on the forward strand.
ACGTACTATACCGGGATTAAAAGTACCCTATGTGTTAATCCAGGTAAACAATGTCTTCTCGCACTGTATATTATCCGAGGAGCGGCGCGCGGATTTATATGATTGCTGGAGGATAAAAAACGTGTGCGATCGCGAGGCCCCCGTCAGGAGCGAAGTTTCTTCTCACTGATTTAAAATTTAAATAAAAACAAAATTTTCGCTGCCGCCATCTTGGATTTACATTTTGACCTCACTATCGACTTAAGCACCCTCGAAAACTATGAAAACGACACCCATGATGAAAAATTTGAAAATTTTCGCAGCCGCCATCTTGAATTTTCATTCTGACTTTACTATCGGCTTCAACATCCTTAAAAACCACGATAGCGACCCCCATGACGAAAAAATTTTAAAATATTCGCAGCCGCCATCTTGGATTTTCATTTTGACCAATTCGAAAGAAATTCGAAAAAAATTCTAAGAATTCCAAAAATCGATCCTATTGAAGAATTCGAAAGAAGAAAGCCACATGGAGGGTGTACAAATATGAACGCTTTTTCGTTTGTAACTATGTCTGCCAGTTTACTCCTACTGCAAGCTGCGTAAAAGAACTACGTTCCAAACATCCTAAAACCTAACAATAGTAATGCAATATATAACGGAACGGAAAATTACCTACTTGCATGCCAAAGATGGCAAATTTAAAGCGAAAATATAAAACCTCTTTCAAATTCCCACGGGATAGGGATATCCCGTGGGAATTTCGAAAAAAGTTGTTACCTAAATAATTTCAGATACGGAACTTAGTAAAGTTATTATTGTTCTCTGAATTACTAAAGTGTCTTTGGCGATGGCGAAAGTCGGGCTGACCGATGATGAGTTAGAATAAGGGTTTTTAACCCCTTTTTTTTTGTTTTTTTTTTTGTGGATGGGAAATCATCAAATGACTTCTCCCGCTCTGGGCGGAGCGGGAGGGCGTGTCAGACTTTTACTGACTAAAACCCACCCGTGTTCCTTCTGTTGCCTGTGCCGGGGCCACAGGGAATGATTTTCCAAAAACGCCAAAACGTTCGTAATTTCTAAACAAAAATCTCAATACCAATTTCTTCCGTACAAACTTTCATCCCCTATTTTTACCCCTTAGGGGATGATTTTCCAAAAAACGCCGAATCACGTGGTTTGAAATATCTAACCAGAATGCTAAATAACAATTTTCATGATTTAAACTACAAAATGACGATTTTCCATACAAAATGTCAATCCCTATTTTACTCCCTTAGGGAATGAATTTCAAAAAATCCTTCCTTATTCCTTGTCTACATTATAAGGGGAACCTCTGTGCAAAACTTCAGCTTTCTAGGTCCAAGAGTTTCGGCTGGGCGTTGATGAGTCAATCAGTCAGTCAGAACTTTTTATTTATATAGATATAGTGTAATTAATTTGTAAAGTTATGTCTAACGTAAATAAAAAAAACTGAGAATAACGCAAAAACTATCAAGCGTATTTTCAAGTAACCTTCATCATTTTAAAGATAATTTAATTATTTATCTTTTAGTATACGTGTATTATTAAAATATCTTTTGTTTTTTGTATAATAAATTAATAATGCGTCTCATTTGGGGCAGCGCTCCATGATGGGCGAGTCCTTTTACTGGGTGGACGTACGACGCGTTGCGTGAGCTCAGCACAGAACACGCAAGCTATGCACAAGGCCGCTGGGATTTATCTGCGTCTTAATTAACTTACCATACCGTATACAGGGATCAAGACATTCGAAACTAACATGTAGCATGTGATAGGTGCGAAAACTCGTGATTTTCATACCCTGTTTACCATTTATGACATGAAACGACAAATACTCTGAGACATATTGATGATTTATTCCTGCCCAGCTATTTATTATTAGTACATCAGTTCTAAACTCGCGTCCACTGCCCGCATGCATTCACGTTTCAATTATAATTTGATTTACACAGCTGAGATAACACGGCTCAGTTTGTCATTAGTATGATTGCAATTACCAATGGTCGCCAAATTAAGTCAATTGAACGTGTCATATGATCGATGCGGTGGACGATAAAGCGTGTTGTTTTTGTTTGTTATTTTATTTGGGTATCCAGTTTGTGTTTAGTGGATACTGTGGACAGTAGACTGTTTGGTTGCAGTGCGCTCGAAACAGGATCGATTTGTGACGTCACTTGTTTTATGTTATTTACGGCCGAACCCAATAAGCTATTTTCAGTAAAAGACAGATCGCTATTGATGGTAGACAGTCTAATTCTATCTGTCCTTATGTCAGGCTAGTAATATTCCATAATTTCTTATAGATTATTGGAACGTTAAAACCATAGATAGATAGGTTTTTCTATCTCCAGTATGCCAAAACTGGATGATAGATAGGTTATTGCCGCCTATGTAATGGACCTTTCAACATTTGCAATATCACAGCCATCGCAAATGCATTGCCATCCCAGAAATGAATCTGGAATATTTCATATGTCTCCCATTAAACATATATACATACATAAACTCACGTCTTCTTCCCATAGGGGTAGGCAGAACACCCGCCAAACCCAGGGGCAGCAAGCCCTCTGCCACCATCGTCACCGCCGCAGCCGCCACCACTGCCGCCGCCGCCGCTGCCGTCTCCGCTGCTGCCGCCTCCACTGTCGCCGCCGCCGCAACCACCGCAGCAGAGCCCTCACAGGGGGTTCGGGAGGGGGCTGATATGGAGTGCCAATAATGGCCCCATTACGCCTCCTCCAGGCGAACATCAACCACTGCGCCTCCGCTCAGGATCTGTTGCTCCAGAGCATGGCGCAGTGGTCGATTAACATCGCCGTGGTCGCTGAGCCGTACTTTGTCCCGCCCAGGGATGACTGGGTGGAGGACCTGAGCGGCTCAGTGACTCTAATTTCGTCGGCCGCCGCCGGTACCCTGTCCCTCGAGGCTGTCAATAGGGGACGGGGTTGCGTGGCAGCACGGTTCGGGGAGATTGTCGTGGTAGGGGTATACTTCTCCCCGAACCGAACTCTCGCCGAGTTCCACAACTCCCTTGCGGAGTTGAGAGTCGTCGTCGTCGGATTCCGTTCCCTCCCTGTGCTCGTCCTCGGGGACTTCAATGCCAAGAATGTGGCTTGGGGTTCCCGGCATACGGACACACGGGGTAGGATGGTGGAGGACTGGGCTCTGGAGACGGGCCTGGTCGTCCTAAACCGGGGTTCTGTCCCCACGTGTGTGCGGATGCGGGGTGAGTCAGTGGTGGACATTTCGTTCGCCAGCCCCGCTCTGTCGCCGCGTGTCCTCGACTGGCACGTCATGGAGGGGGTGGAGACCTACTCCGATCACCGGTACATCCGGTTTGACGTCTCCGCCCAGACCTCGAGCGCGCCGGTCCGACAGGCCCCGAGTGGTCCGCGGTGGGCGTTGAAGCAGCTGGACCGGGAGCTCCTCCTGGAAGCCTCGATCGTGCAGGCCTGGGTGTCACCACCGGACAGGCCTGCTGACATCAATGACGAGGCGGGGTGGTTCCGGGAGGCCATGTCCGAATTAAGCGACGTGGCAATGCCCCGGGTCCGGCCCGGACGCGCCCGGCGCCAGGTGTGCTGGTGGTCGCCGGAGTTGACGTCTCTGCGCGACGCGTGCGTTGCTGCGCGACGCCGGTACACCAGGCACCGCAGGCTCCGTATCCGCCCTCCGGATACGGAAGCCATTCAGGCGGAGCTGTACGAGGGGTACAGAGCGGCGAAGACCGCCCTCCGAGCGGAGATCCTGCGGGCCAAGGGACTGGCCCGTGAGGAGTCGCTGGAGACTCTGAACAGGGACCCGTGGGGGCGCCCCTATAAAATGGTGCGGAACAAGCTCCGCCCATGGGCTCCCCCGCTGACGCAGAGTCTCCGGTCCCAGCTCGTGGAGGACGTGGTGAACGCTCTGTTCCCTTCGCGAGGGGAACATACTCCCCCGCCCATGGCTCCGCCTCCTGTGGTGTCGGATGCGGACCACGCAGCCGACGATGACGACGATGCTCCGGAGGTGACCGAGGTAGAGCTGAGAGTGGCGGTGCGCAGGCTGAATGCCAGGAATACCGCCCCAGGACCCGACGGCTTACCTGGAAAAGCCTGGGTCCTGGCCTTGGAGGCTCTCGGGCCTCGACTAAGGGGGCTCCTAAGCGCATGCTTGGAGAGGGGCCAGTTCCCGCTTCAATGGAGGACAGGGAAACTGGTCCTCATTAAGAAACCGGGGCGCCCTGCGGACTCGCCGTCCGCTTACCGGCCCATCGTGCTGCTTGACGAGGTGGGCAAGCTCTTTGAAAGAGTCATTGCAGACCGCCTTGTCGGGCGGCTGGTGAGGGTGGGGCCGGATTTGGCGGAGAGCCAGTTTGGTTTCCGCAACGGGCGCTCTACGGTGGACGCCATCATGCGCGTACGAGCCCTCACGACGGGGGATGCTGTGGCCCGGGGTGGGGTCGTCTTGGCGGTGTCTCTAGACATCGCCAATGCCTTCAACACCCTGCCCTGGAGTTGCATCAGGGAGGCACTCCGGTACCACCGAGTGCCAACCTACCTCTGTCGCGTGGTCGAGGCCTATCTGACGGACAGGGCTGTCATCTACCCTGGTCACCGAGGAGAGTGGAACTGGCGAGAGATGTCGTGCGGTGTCCCACAGGGATCAGTCCTGGGGCCGCATCTGTGGGACATCGGGTACGACTGGGTGCTGCGCGCCGACCTCCCTAATGGCGTCAGCGTAGTTTGCTACGCTGACGACACGCTGGTCCTGGCGCAGGGGAGGTCGCACCAGGCGGCGGCCGAATTGGCGACATGCGGGGTTGCGACAATTATAGAGAGGATCCGGCAATTGGGACTCGAGGTGGCCTTGCACAAGTCCGAGGCCATGTGTTTTCATGGTCCTCGGAACGCGCCACCGTCGGGTTCCCAAATAACGGTAGGAGGGGTTCCCATCGGTGTCGAGTCGACGATGAAGTACCTGGGACTCGTCCTCGACAGCCGGTGGAATTTCGTGGAGCATTTCCGACGTTTGGCTCCCAGACTGGAGCGGGCCGGGGCTGCCTTGAGGCGGCTCCTGCCCAATCTGGGGGGTCCAAACGCCTCCTGCCGGAAGCTCTACGCGGGGGTCGTGCGGTCCATGGCCCTTTACGGAGCTCCGGTGTGGGCGCGTTCCGTGAGGCGGCGACCGGTCCGTCGGTTGAACGCGTCCCAGAGGGTCATGGCCATCCGGTTAGCCCGGGGATACCGCACGGTCTCCGGGGAGGCGGCGAACCTCCTTGCCGGATTACCGCCATGGGATCTGGAGGCAAAAGTCCTCGCGCACATGTGGGAGTGGCGCGAGGAGGCAGGACGCCGGGGCGTAACTCCGTTGCCGCGAGAAATCGCGGCACGGCGGACAGAGCTCCGGCAGGATCTCATGGCGGCATGGAGAGTGCGATTGTCGCAACCCAGCGCTGGGCACGCCACAATTGCGGTGATAAGTCCCCTCTTTGAGGAGTGGCTGGAGAGGCGCCACGGCGTCCTCACCTTCCGCCTGACGCAGGTCCTCACCGGACACGGGTGCTTCGGGAGGTACCTGTTCCGGATAAGGCGGGAGGAAACGCCCGGGTGTCACCACTGTGTGGATCGCCCGGAGGACACGGTGGAGCATACGGTGGAGGTCTGCCCGGCTTGGGCGGAGCACCGCCGTGTCCTCGCGGAAGCGATCGGCGGCGGCGATCTCTCGCGTCCGGCCCTGGTCCAGGCCATGGTACGGGGCGAGAGTACATGGGAAGCCATTACCTCCTTCTGCGAAGCAGTAATGCTCGCGAAGGAGGAGGCGGAACGCGTGAGGGAGAGGCAAGCTTTGCGCCCTCACGCCCCTAGTCGCCGCAGGAGACGCCCTGGGCGTCGGGAATTGACAGCCGATTCCCGGCCACCGTAGGCGCGGGCTTGCGGACGGCGAGCAATGGGTAGCTCGCCGTCCGGTAAGGACAAAGCCCGAGTCGACGGCGCGTTGTGTTCCACGCGCGCCTCAAAGAGATGTCAGCACTATTGACGGGGTCCGCTAGGGCCGATGCCAGCTAGGGTTGCGGGATGTTCGAAAGAGTTACCGTGGCCCCGGCACAGGCAACAGAAGGAACACGGGTGGGTTTTAGTCAGTAAAAGTCTGACACGCCCTCCCGCTCCGCCCAGAGCGGGAGAAGTCATTTGATGATTTCCCATCCACAAAAAAAAAAAAAAAAAAAAAAAAAGGGGTAGGCAGAAACTACAGAACACCACCTGCTACGATCTTTACACGTCCTCCTTTTGCTTCGTTTACGTTCATACATCTGGTCATACACGCACGCCCGGCGAGTACTACGTATGTACTTGACCTTTGTGAAGAACATCACCAATAAAGTCACTATATGTCCTCCTAGGGTGTCTCCACCTGTTATTATATTACCCTTCTGATTGATATTTATATTTTGTGGTCGTGATTATTATATAAATCTTTTTTTTTTCATTTTTCTGATTACTCTTATCTTTCGTGTGCACGTGTTTCTGTGAAAAATTAAGCTATTTTTCTTTCTTCTTTTATTTCTTTAACCGGCATAAACCTCAGATAATGGTTGATAGTCTGAAAATACGTTTTCTTAAGCAAACCGCTTCGGATATTATGAAAGAGGTTGTTATTCAACAACTGGGAACGTTGAGATACTGAATGTTGTCAAAACTAAGAAGTCACATAACGTAAGTTTCAACAACCCTGCTTGTCGTTTTATTAAGTGTTTTTATTCCTTCATGGTTCCTTTATTTTCGATGGGAAACTTCTTTCAACTGTAGTGGTAAAATCTTGAAGTCTGGTAAACAGTACTAAACGGTGGTCTCGATATTATGGAAGTTCGAAAATATTGTTAAATAAGTTGAAGTTCCTTGTACCAGTTACTCTTCTGAATTTAATCGTATTTATTTTTTATATTCTTACGGCGGTGAGTGTGTTACAGAACTTTGCTTTCATCCCCAGATGAAATGAGTTCAATAATTTACCCGTAGAAATGTACAAAACTGACATTAGTCACCCACTTTGGCACAATTTTTTTTATTTTTTTATTTAGTCACTCGAAAAAGAATTGACTAAGTTAAACCATCAAACTAGCTTCACTTCTTCATAAAACGAGTTTCAATACAGCTTCAAAAAAATAAAAATAAAAAATTCCAAAAACATTTTCAAACATTCGTTTTACCCAGTTCTAAAAGTTTTCACTCTGTCGAAAATTAAAAATAAAGTTATTTCATCCACACACTGACCGCAAAAAGAAAGATTCCGTTTGTGGCACACCTGAAAAACTAAAACCTTTGAGCACCTGTTGAGTTTACTTTTTACTTTTAGTGTGCGGCGAGTCTAAGCCGAGCCTGACCTGTGCAGTTTTCTTTGTACATTACCTTTTAAAAATATAGTTTCATGTCGATGTGACTTTATTTTATCTTTTTCAAGAACGATTTGTATGGATTAAACTCAGTTGAAATTACTGTCTGCGCTTTTAAGTTCATGAAATTTTACAGTCTTTCAGTACTGCGTGTTTACTGCTAAACTATACAAACTTTTTTGAAAAAAAAAATAACCATCTTCCAAAAAAAAAAACTACAAAATGAAAAATAATTTTAGTTTTGGAAGTCGGTGTATTTTAGGTTTTTGTCACCGACTTCCGAAATTAAAGTTATTTTACACTTTGTAGTTTTTTTTTTTTTGGAAGTCGGTTGCTTTTTATTTACAAAAAAGTGTTTTATTTTTCACTTTTTAGTGGATCGGTTTGTATTTTATCTAAGTTACAATAGCCTAATAACAACTGCTCATCACCTTTTACAAAACATTGCTTTTCCCGATACAGGTACTTTAATTGTTGAGGAGTTCTCCTGGTACTTCACCATCAGCTCCACTTCACCATATGGATTGTGACGAGCTTCTATTGCTAAGCAATCATTTTAAAATAATCGAATCGCAACCCGTGAATTATTTATTATTGAGTTGTTCCGGTGGCTATCTGTGGTCTTCATCACCAGATCCACTTCACCAAATAGTGCTTTCCGAGAGAAAATGCACAACAATAAAATATACCCAAATCGTTACAGTTGTGAATATAGTATTTTAAGAGTTCCCTCGATTTCTCCAGGATCCCATCATCAGATTCTGACCTGATGACAATGTGACCACCTGAAAAGTATACCCTTTCAAACAAAAAAAAATATTTTTCAAATCGTTCAAGCCGTCTTCGAGTAATCGGGGAACATACATAAAAAAAATAAAATAAAAAATCCGACGAACTGAGAACCTCCTCCTTTTTTTGAAGTCGGTTATTGAATTTTCTCTCAAATAAAGGTGAATTCAAGATACTAATGTTTATCTTTAAAATTTACACCCACACGTCATGCTTGAAAGTGAGTAAATTCTCATAGGTACATAAGTACATAAGTAAGTGCTTCCGAATAATTTTACCGTGTATGCGCCTGCGTGTTTTATGTTTATTTCCGGGATTAAAACTACGCTGCATCCATTCTTCAAGTGTAAGCTAACTCTTAATACCTAAAATTTAATAAAATTAGTACCAATAACTACATGTTTCATAATGATAATTTTCTATTATGTTTCCTGCTGGGGGGCTGCCCCCCCCCTCCCCCTTCCGTATTCGCCCTTGCTCTCACTGTAAAAATTAAGAAAGATATAATAATTACCTAACTACTTTTTTAACCCGCTCGTGTTCTCTTCAGGTAACACAACCTTTAACCTCACTTACGTTAAGAGATACACGTGTATTTGATAGTGGTCTATTGTTAAACATAAACTTAGACGTCTGGCGGCCACTTAGACCGGGTCCAACACATTAAGAGAGCTCGTAAAGTCGTTAAGAGATGTTTATTGGCCGGACGTGCCTGTCTTTGTCCTAGTTTTGCGAATAATGTACTTGTGATACGTGAGAGAACAATGAGTTATGTTGTAGGTATGGTCTGTGGTCTGTGGTATATTTTGTACTACTGACCCGTCCCTGCTTCGCACGGTTTTGACGACCAGAGGGGCAATTCTACAGCCAGGGCCGCGTGATGTTCGAAAGAGTTACCGTGGCCCCCGGCACTGGCAACTGAAGGAACACGGGTGGATTTTAGTCAGTAAAAGTCTGACACGCCCTCCAGCTCCACCCAGAGCGGGAGACGTCATTTAAGGCGAGGTAGACCCTGCGAAGTAGGTATTTAACGCTACCAACCTACCCACGGAGCGAGCCGTGCGCTTACCTCGCCAGCGTGAACTTGCATGAACCCAAAATGTGTCACAATATAGGTAAGCGTGTCGTGTAGTAGGTCAACTCATTGGAACGAAGTTCATTGACGCGGCTTGGCAGAAATCGTCACTAACGACAAAGCGCGTTCATACTTTCTTCTTTGAAATTCACACTTTCACTCTCTCTCTCTCTCTCTATCAAGAGAGAAAAAATTCAAATTTTCCTTCATGGGTGTCATTTTCAAGGTTTTCGAGGGTGCTGAAACCGATAGTAAAGTCAAAATGAAAATCCAAGATGGCGGCCGTGAAAATTTTCAAATTTTCCTTCATGGGTGTCGTTTTCAAGGTTTTCGAGGGTGCTGAAACCGATAGTAAATTCAAAATGAAAATCCAAGATGGCGGCCGTGAAAATTTTCAAATTTTCCTTCATGGGTGTCGTTTTCAAGGTTTTCGAGGGTGCTAAAGACGATAGTAAAGTCAAAATGAAAATCCAAGATGGCGGCCGTGAACATTTTCAAATTTTTCATCATGGGTGTCATTTTCGTGGTTATCGAGGGTGCTGAAACCGATAGTAAAGTCAGAATGAAAATTCAAGATGGCGGCTGTGAAAATTTTAAAGTTTTTCATCATGGGTGTCGTTTTCATGGTTTTCACGGGTGCTAAAGTTGACAGTAAAGTCGAAATGAATATTCAAGATGGCGGCTGTGAAAATTTTCAAGTTTTTCATCATGGATGTCGTTTCCATGATTTTCGAGGGTGCTATAGCCGATAGTAAAGTCAAAATGAAAATCCAGATGGCGGCTGCGGAAATTTTCAAATTTTTCGTCATGGGTGTTGTTTTTCTAGTTTTCGAGGATACTAAAGTCGACGGTGAGGTCAAAATGTAAAATGAAAATTATGTTTTTGTATTAAATCATATGTGAGATGAACTTTGTTACTGACGATGTCTCCCGACTGCACATGATTTTTATTTATTTATTTAACAGTTTACGTACACACATGTAAACAGACCAGAAGAAAGGAACAGAAAAATACGAACAAAGGTGATGCTGATGGTGGGGTTTTATTTTAAATTAGGTACCTATATAAAGGGTGTCTCAGTAAGAGTGCACTTTTTAAAATTGGAATATTTTTTTTTTCATGCAAGTGGCAACTCTAAAATTTGACAGCTGTCACCTCTGTTTATTCCGATTATTAAAAATGGAGCGCTTTTCGAAAGAACAACGCGTTATAATTGTGAAAACTCATTACAACGGTGAACGGCATTCGTTACAGGAATATGGTAACGGACTTCTTGTGGCCTCAACTGGACGGCATGAATCTGGACAACATTTGGTTTCAGCAGGACGGCGCAACCTGCAACACCGCGCATGAAACAATCGACTTATTGCAGCAACTATTTCCAGAACACATTATCTCACGAAATTCTGATGTCAACTGGCCACCACGATCATGCGATTTAACGCCGTGAGATTTTTTTCTTTGGGGTCTTGTGAAATCTCGGGTTTATGCGAATAAACCCGAAACAATTCCTGAGCTCAAATCGGAAATCCAACGCGTCATCGGTGAGATACAGCCACATCTTAGTGCAAAAGTCATGGAAAATTTCATGAAAAGAGTAATGGCCTGTCATCGGAGCCTTGGGGTCATTTGCCGGATATTTTATTCCATACTTAATCGGAACATGTCTTCTTTACCATACAATACAAATATCACAACTCATATAAAAAAACACTTGTTTTTATTTTAAAATGAAAAAGTGCACTCTTACTGAGACAGCCTTTACAAATTAGTTTTGGATATTTATTATTTATTTAGGATTATTTATTGACGAAGCCCAGTGTTATATTGGGGCCATGCCTAATAGGTTGATTGAAAATGATACGATTGTCGAAATTAAGTGTCCCATAATAGCATCAAAACAAGGATTGGCGAAAGCTATAGAAGAAAATAAAATTCAAATAGTAATACATTATAAAACCGAGTGCCTCCGGGGACTTTCGACAGGACCAAAGATCCTTGTTACGTGATGACTCTTACATGATTTTAAATAAAAACAAAAGTTTTACAGCCGCCATCTTGGATTTTCATTTTAACTTTACTATCGGTTTCAACACCCTGGAAAACCATGAAAATGACACCCATGATGAAAAACATGAAAATTTTCCCAGCCGCCATCTTGAATTTTCATTTCGACTTTACTGTCGGCTTTAGCACCCGTGAAAACCATGAAAACGACACCCATGATAAAAAACTAGAAATTTTTCACCGCCGCCATCTTGAATTTTCATTATGACTTTACTATCGGTTTCAGCACCCTCGAAAACCATGAAAATGACACCCATGATGAAAAACTTGAAAATTTTCACAGCCGCCATCTTGAATTTTCATTTTGACTTTACTATCGGCTTTAGCACCCGCCAAAACCATGAAAACGACACCCATGATGAAAATTTTGAAAATGTTCACGGCCGCCATCTTGGATTTTTATTTTGACTTTACTATCGGCTTTAGCACCCGCGAAAACCATGAAAACGACACCCATGATGAAAAATTTGTAAATTTTCACGGCCGCCATCTTGGATTTTCATTTTGACTTTACTATCGGTTTCAGCACCCTCGAAAACCTTGAAAACGACACCCATGAAGGAAAATTTGAAAATTTTCACGGCCGCCATCTTGGATTTTCATTTTGACTTTACTATCGGTTTCAGCACCCTCGAAAACCTTGAAAACGACACCATGAAGGAGTTTGAAAATTTTCGCGGCCGCCATCTTAGATTTTCATTTTGACTTTACTATCGGTTTCAACACCCTCGATATCCACGAAAACGACACCCATGATGAAAACTTTGAAAATGTTCAAAGCCGCCATCTTGGATTTTTATTTTGACTTTACTATCGGCTTTAGCACCCGAGAAAACCATGAAAACGACACCCATGTTGAAAAATTTGAAAATTTTCACGGCCGCCATCTTGGATTTTCATTTTGACTTTACTATCGGTTTCAGCACCCCCGAAAACCATGAAAACGACACCCATGATGAAAAACTTAAAAAAATTTCACAGCTGCCATCTTGGATTTTCATTTTGACTTTACTATCGGTTTCAGCACCCTCGATAACCACGAAAACGACACCCATGATGAAAAATTTGAAAATGTTCACGGCCGCCATCTTGGATTTTCATTTTGACTTAACTATCGGTTTCAGCACCCTCGATATCCACGAAAACGACACCCATGATGAAAATTTTGAAAATGTTCACGGCCGCCATCTTGGATTTTTATTTTGACTTTACTATCGGCTTTAGCACCCGCGAAAACCATGAAAACGACACCCATGATGAAAAATTTGAAAATTTTCACGGCCGCCATCTTGGATTTTCATTTTGACTACTATCGGTTTCGGCACCCGCGAAAACCATGAAAACGACACCCATGATGAAAAACTTAAAAAATTTTCGCAGCCGCCATCTTGGATTTTCATTTTGACTTTACTATCGGTTTCAACACCCTCGATAACCACGAAAACGACACCCATGATGAAAATTTTGAAAGTGTTCACGGCCGCCATCTTGGATTTTTATTTTGACTTTACTATCGGCTTTAGCACCCGCGAAAACCATGAAAACGACACCCATGATGAAAAATTTGTAAATTTTCACGGCCGCCATCTTGAATTTTCAATTCGACTTTACTGTCGGCTTTAGCACCCGCGAAAACCATGAAAACGACACCCATGATGAAAAACTAGAAATTTTTCACCGCCGCCATCTTGAATTTTCATTTTGACTACTATCGGTTTCAGCACCCTCGAAAACCACGAAAACGACACCCATGATGAAAATTTTGAAAATGTTCACGGCCGCCATCTTGGATTTTTATTTTGACTACTATCGGCTTTAGCACCCGCGAAAACCATGAAAACGAACCCATGATGAAAAATTTGCAAATTTTCACGGCCGCCATCTTGAATTTTCATTTCGACTTTACTGTCGGCTTTAGCACCCGCGAAAACCATGAAAACGACACCCATGAAGGAAAATTTGAAAATTTTCACGCCCGCCATCTTGGATTTTCATTTACTTTACTATCAGTTTCAGCACCCTTGAAAACCTTGAAAACGACACCCATTAAGGAAAATTTGAAAATTTTTATCGGCCGCCATCTTGGATTTTCATTTTAACTTTACCTTCGGCTTTAGCACCCGCGAAAACCATGAAAACGACACCCATGAAGGAAAATTTGAAAATTTTCACGGCCGCCATCTTGGATTTTCATTTTGACTTTACTATCGTCTTTAGCACCCTCGAAAACCTTGAAAACGACACCCATGAAGGAAAATTTGAAAATTTTCACGGCCGCCATCTTGGATTTTCATTTTGACCAAATTTACAATTTGAAAGTCGACTCGTGACGATTTCTACCATTTAACTCCTACCGCAAGCCGCGTTACAGAACTTCGTTCCTAAATAAGGGTTCCGTTTTTCATTCGAACTTACGAAAGCCAAAAAAAACATACTGACTTATTTACACTATGTCCTGCGAATGAATTGTTCGATAAATTAGCGGAACAGCCGTGCGCTAGCAAAACGGACGTCCAACCTCGTCAAGGCCCGGCGGGCGACTGAATCGCCGTGCGCAAGGCGCTGTATTATATAATATTTTATTATTAAATGAATTTAACTATTTTGCAAAATGTAACCACAAATTGTTCTTCTATTTGTTATGAACTTTTTATAGATATATTTTTTGGAAGTATTGCTTTCATAAGCTTCAAGCAAAATTAGAAAAACATCAAAAAAATCATCGATTAGACTCCTCTTCCGATTTTTTTTTTGATCGAGCGAAGTTTTCGATATCATGTTTTGAACCACAAAAAGTCCAAGTACATATAGTCAACTACAATATATATTTTTTTTGGCTTTAAACAATCACTATTTGTTTGCTTATTATTGAATCAAAGTGATGCAATATTAGGTATAGGTCGCCTTAATGATTTCCCACCAAAAAGGGGCAATTCTCGTAATTTTAATTCACAGTCTGATCTCAGTCTCAATATTTCAAAAATACCTATAATTTTCCTACATTTTTGACATTTGATTGCCGCTGAGATGAGATTGCGACTAGACTTTGAACGCTTTAGTTACGGGAATTGGGCTTCTGGAAAAGTATTGAGATTTCTTTAATTTAATATGTAAGTTTAATACAATTTATTACAACGTAAACATTCCGAAGTAAACTCTCTAAATTAATTATGGTGAAAACTGCATCAAAACCGTTGCGTGGCGAAGAATAACGCGGTGACACGGACAAACACGAAAAGTGACTTTAATTAATAATTATGTATAGGTGTGAAAAAATAAAAGACGATCTATTTTGAATAGACAGTCCAGACCACGAAGTATGATACCTACCTATTACTTCGTGGACGATTTCTATTATTACTATTTATTTAGAAATTTCCATGAGGTTTCCTAAAACAGACCGTGCGAAAGAATCGTCCGGTGTGGACCCAGCTATTTGAGTTTAAGAAAGAGACAGTCTCATAGGTATAGTGGCAGAGACGACGCTCTACAAAGATGATCATTATCTATAGCTAGTATCACGCACACCGTCTACCTGCTGTATGTCTGTCTGCTGTGTCTGTGTGTTTGTCTATCTGTCTGTACTGTGTTGTGTGTACTGTTTTACTACGCCCTTGACCTAATAGGGGATACAGTTTTGCTTACATAAGAACCAAACGTCAATTACCCCTAATTATAAATTGAATTTGAGAACGAAGGAACAAAGATCATAAAGCAACATTCTATGAAGCGTTATTGCGAGGTACAAATTCACCAATTATCGTTTTCCGCCTAACAAAATGATACATCTTTACTCTAAAATCATCAACAGCGACATAAAATCACATTACAGTAATGCCCGGGTTACACGAGACTAATTTTTGAAGCTAGGATATCAAGCAAGTAATATCACATGCACATGCTAGAGCTGTTTACACGATGCTAGGAAATTTAAAGCCAGAAGCATTGCAGTATCTTAGTCTGTAGAGTTAAATAATCCGATTGGAGCTTCGCCACACAAGCTAGCACCCTAATTGCGTAACACACTACCAATCACAATCTGAATGATGTTGAAGCAAATTTCTAATCCATTGCTTCAAATGTTCGAAAAAATTGTCTGCTCAACAACGTAAATAACGCAATGAATGTTGTTGAACTGCCTAAATAAAACCGATTCCTACTGTAAGTGTGTTAAGCAATTGTCCCGCAGGATAGTAAAATCGGTGGGGGGGGGGCGCTTCTAGCTTAAAAATAGAACTCTATCCTATTAAACTATTAAGTATCTTTCTCACTAGTTCTCTAGCCTAAAAATGAGGATAGTTTTGAGATGGGCTTGCTAGCTTACTAGCATAATCTAACTGTACTAGCTTCAAAAACTAGCCTCGTGTAACCCGGGCATTACCCAGTGTATTCCCGGAACATAACCATGATACATAATTGACAGGAATTTTGATCAATCATATGTACTATGCTGATATTGAAATTGCGTAATGCGATTCCCTGATGAGTGTGACGTCATCACTGACAATCATCAATCACTGTCCCCAATTAATTACCTATCTAATGTGGAACGATCCGTTTTGTTTTGATAGATGTGTTGGGGATTTTGGGGCCTTTGGATAGGAGAAAATAAGCCTGTTTTGTGACAATGTAGTGTTAAGGCGAAAGCGCCAGGGTAGCCCGCGAAAACGTTTTTTGCCATTTGCAGGTCAGTATTAGGTTGTACGTTGATTAAATTACCTTAAATTAATAATTAATTATTATGATTCGCGACCGTAACAAATATGTATTTACAGAATTATAATCATTAAAGTCATTAATACAACTCCCTAAGACCAAGTCACTTTATTGAATGACTATTTCATGAAATCATGACATTTGAGGATTATACTAACTTGTGAAGTTGTATTACTGATTCTAATGATTATAATTCTGTAAATACATATTTGTTGTGGTCGAGAATCATAACTCTAATCAACTAAGCTGCAAATTGCCAAAATCGTAAGACAATTAGAATTTCGCGGGCTATCTTAGCGCTTCCCCCTTAAGGTGGATATTTGTGATTATTTAAAAAACTGTGATGACTACATCACAAAATCTCAAGCGCTACTGCTGAACATGAGGTACTGGGTTCGATTCCCGGGTCAGGCAAAGTGCAATTGGGTTTTTCCACCAGGAATTTTTCGGTAGCAGCCCGAAGTCTGGATTTGTGCCCGGTTTTTAACAATAGGCTCGCCCCGGTTACATGGGACTTAAACATAAGTAGCGAAATGTGGGAGTAACTACAGGTCACTTCTGCCTTACCCTTCGGGGAAAAGCAGGCGTGATGTTATTTAAAAAAAAAGCTTGCAAGATAATCAGAATCTCTTCTTCCATTCAAGAATAGACTGCCATTTTCTACTCGTAGGTGATGTTAAAGGCGGCAAAGGCCATGTTAATACTTATAAAGGGCATTCACGGTCAGTCCATCGCGCCAAATAGCGTGATCTACATCTAAAATGTGATCGTGAACGTTAAAATCCGTTGGCATGATGTGAAACTCTGGATGTCCAATCGCTCCGTTTGACTTTAGTCGTTTGGAGCCACGCCAAATAGCGTTATCGTGAATGTCCACCCACTTTAATTATTTTGTAGGTATAAGCATTTGGATAAATGGACACTTGAGTTGTGATAAGCATTATTTTGAGTCAATTCTAAGTTTAACAAACGATGACACTTTTTAAATCCATTCTTTTACATATATCCCGATTAAGAATAGTCGAAGACATTACGTTTTCCGAATTTAGGTGAAATCGCATTTCATACGTTCACTGTTCTTTTTAAGAATATATTCAGATAAGAGAATTCTGGTTTCAGGAAATCGCATATCTTCAACTGTCTTTCCACATGGCCATTGTTGAATTTCGAATTTCATTTTCTTTCTGCAGATCAAACACAAGAAAAAGAAGAAGGCAAACACAGTATTTCACGTCATCACGCTCATGGACGCATTAGGAAAATGCAACTGTACTTTATCTCTACATAGTATAAAATAAAGTCACTTTTTTGCGTCTGTCTCTATATCCGCTAACTCCTCCTAAAGCACGCAACGGATTGTGATGCGGTTTTCACCATCATTTAGAGAATTTATTTCGGAAGATTTGTGTGTATAAAACATTAATATTTAACTTTGATATAACTCAGAAATCTCGATGTTTTGACATGTCGCCACATCAGTACATTGCTTGCACCCTTATGAAGTAGCGGGCGGGTCGCTTTTTCGCGGGTCGATTTTTCTTTCTTTCTTTCTATTAAAATTTTGAATCAAATTAAGCTATACAGGGTGATGCTGATGGCACAATATACTTACATACACGATGTGTAAAAAATGTTTACCTTTTTCAAAAGAGAGGCAAATTATGTGAAAAATGTGGCAGTAAAAATATAAAGAGGTTTTTTCTACCGAATTAACTTTGACGTCAATGGAACTCAATCAATCGTGTACCTATCCGGTTTGAATCGCCAGTCAATATCAGAGATAACGTTAACAAAACACATACAAATCTTTCAAAATATTGTAATTTTCGCACGAAGTTTCTCACCTCGGCGAATCGACACTTGAAATATTATTTTTTCTATAGGCGATTCGCACGAAATTAATTTATTTGTGGGCGAATCGACAACTCTAGAAGTACGTATTAGTAGAGAAGAAATACGTAACAGACAATTGACACATTGGCACAAATAAATCTGTATGTGAGTGTATTTGTGTCTTTTTGTAATATTAAAATAACAGCTTTTTACTAAATGCATATTGTACAGTCTTAAACTGTACATGTTTTGCTGACGCGGTGGCTTGCACCAGACGTGCGTCATTTCATTACTATAAATATACATACCTTACAATAAATCAACGAGTGCGATTACTGCTACGCGGTGACTAACATTAGAGAAAGGAATCGTCGACAATTTTACTTGTAAACACTATTTATACGTAATAAACCTAACGGGAACTAAGTGATCTTTTCTCTACGTACTTCAACCTGAACCACAACAACCTCTGCAAGTGTACGAACCGTACACATATGAAAGTATATACGGAACTTACAAAAAAAAAAAATGTTTATCTGTCTGTCTGTCGGTCTGTCTGTTTGTTCCAGCTAATCTACGAAACAGCTAGACCGATTTTGACGAGACTTTCACTGGCAGATAGCTGATGTTATAAGGAATAGTTTAGGCTACTTTTACTTAAAAAAAAAACAATTATGGTTCCGCGCAAATAAAAATGAAAACCCATGAAATTGCGAAAAAATCCGATTCAAATAGGGAAGTTTTGACATCCACGCGGGCGAAGGTGCGGGAAACACAGCTAGTAGGTAATAAAGTGCGAAAAGTGATAAGTATTGGATATACAAACTCTATGTGTATATTAAGTACATTTTGAATTTAAAATGAACATGTTTTGATGTACTTTTGTCAAGTATGATAGTCTGTCACTCACTAAATTTTACGAATATATTTTGATATTTCTCTACTGAGCATGAGGTCCTGGGTTCGTTTCCCAGGTCGGGCAAAGTGATATTGGGTTTTTCTATCTGAAATTTCTCAGTAGCAGCCCGGAGTCTGGATTTGTGCCCGGTTGATGGCAATAGGCTCGCCCCCTATTACATGGGACTTATAAATAACTGGCGAAATATGGGTGTACTGTAGGTACACCTCTGCCCTACCCTTCGGGAAAAAAAGGCGTGAAAATGTGAAAATGTTATGTTATCTATTTATCCCAAATTTTTTATGACTCAGACACCCACCAACCAAAGTACAACCAAAGTACAACCAAAGTACAACCAAACACAACCAAAGTACGAGACCCAGGATGGATAGGAGTAGCTTGGATCCAATAAGAAGTCTGGAGAGTTAAGTAAGGAATTACATTTATTTTTCATGCAGCGAAAAAATTATTTATGCAAAGGGGCGACGATGAGCAATATGTTTTGGATCAAGCGATCCTAATAAAAAATAATGGATGGAAGGTTACATGTGGATAGGTACCAAAACCATCTGAAATAGGAGAAGCTACAAATTGGGAAGCAGAGGATAAAAAAGCCAAAGCGGATCTAATGTTGTCGATGTGTGGTAGTGAACTTTGACATATTAGGGGCTGTAACACTTTCAAAGAGGTTTGGCTGAAATTTTGAGTCTATCATATATGCTTCGAAAGGACCTGTTAAGAAGGCTACACTTCTAAAGCAAATGATATTGCAAACATGTCAGAAACAGGTGATGTACGAGATCATTTGAATATTTTTATCGACGCTGTTGATAGCAGAAATGAGTATACATATAAACGTTGATTTACTGTCTACATAATTTACCTGAAATATTTGAAAGCTTTAGATGTACCATTGAGTCGAAGAGACGAGTTGCCGAAGCCAGAGGCATCGAAGATTAAAATAATATAAAGGCAAGAATCTAGAGATATGAATATATCTCAAAATGAAGGCGTAATGCATTCATTTGTGAAAAAAGGTTTAAAGAAATAGAACAAAAGCGCGAAAACTTAAAATAAAACTAACCCAATGATCAGCGGAGAAGAATTTAAATATAAATACTTTAAATGTTACGAGGAAGGACATAACGCATCAGAATGACCGAATAAAAATGAAGGTTCAAAAACATGTGCTAGCACGTCATGTGGACGTGGACGAAGCACTAATTACTTTTAATTTTTCAGATTTAGAAGTTTGTAATGTTGTAAATGTACAAAAATACGACTGGATTTTTCCTACCTATAATCTAAAGAATAATAAAATTTAT
The DNA here is from genome assembly GCA_947568875.1 of Fissipunctia ypsillon. NCBI lineage: Eukaryota > Metazoa > Arthropoda > Insecta > Lepidoptera > Noctuidae > Fissipunctia > Fissipunctia ypsillon. The sequence goes on from OX387655.1 coordinate 6,024,973, forward strand.
TATTTTTTCGTACTCATTATTTCAAAATATTTTACTCTTATCACTTCTGTGCGTTCATAGCATAAAATTCAAAATGTGCCGATTGCCTAATACGTATTTCTGGAGACGTGTGTGTGTATTTGTTGTGTGTGTGCCTTCGTGCGGATCACCTACAGAGAAAATCATATTATTTAAAAGTGTCGATTCGCCCGTGCCGGGCGGGTAAATTCGTGCGAATCAACCAATAAGCCATAAAAGAGTCTTAGGAAAGACATGCACGGACATAAAGCATAAAAAAATTGCTTGCCCAAAATGCTACAGAGTTTGTTGCGCCACTTCTTCTTCTCAGCCACTAGGAACTGGTGAAGGTGGTAGTGGTGAAGGGCGAGCGTGCCGGGGGACTTTCTTATATAATAATTTTGACGTTTATGAGGTAGGTACTATTGAAGACAAAAGTGCATGGAGAGCCTAAGGTCGACTTTTGACTGAGGTTTTGCATTACGTTTCATGACTTTCATGAGACGACTAGATGGCGCTGTTCAAACATGAAAATAACACCGCAAAGCTTAAAAACCTTATTATGCAGAGGCACATAATAAGGTTTTTAATACCTAAAATAATTACTAAGAAATAATAATATATTTATATTCAAATAAACATAAATTATTTTATTTTCTTATTTCCGAGTACTTAATACAGCGCCATCTAAACCAAACCAAATAAACCAATTGATTAGTTAATTCGACTACAGATGGCGTAGATCATAAATAATAAAAATCCCTACATTCACAAACTAGCTCTCATTTTCGCATTTTACAATAAGTAGATCGTAGCTCAGGTGGATAAGCATGACAGAATAACAAAGCTCGTTTCGCAGGGCACTAGTTCGAAACCCAGTTCACAGTGGGTTTTTTTAAATTTTATTATTATATAATGTAATTTATATTCAATTTTTTATATTTTTAAACGTTTTTTATTTTATTTTTTGTTATAAATAATATAAGGTATAAGATGTATAAATGAATAAAGGCATAATATACAAGTATACATATACTACTCTACTATATATGTATAACATTATATAAATAAATAAATATAAATTACTTTCGTAATTGGTGGTAAGTATTAGTATTATTAGTAAGAAACATTTATGTAAGAAGATTTAGATATACAGTGGATTTCATTTATTACGACCTTGGTTGTAGCGACCATTTACCTATAGCGACGTTAAATCTAAGTCCCTTGAATTTAAAGCATACTTTAGTACAAAATTCATGTGGCTATAGCGACTTTGGATGTAACGCCGAGTTCGGGTGTAGCGACTGTTTTTAATGAATCATTTGTAACAAATTCCTAGAAATCCCATGCAGATATTGCGACCGGAGTCGGCCGCCAAAGACACAAAGATTTTTTTCTTTCACAAACATTTCTTATCTTTTGTTTACATCCATTGCACACAGATGGTCAGCAAGTGTGGAGACCTTTACCTTTTGTTTATAGGTATCAACTAAGTAGGTAGGGGAAGCGTGTACGTTTCGGAGCTTTTATGGTTCAGTTACAAAGTGATATTCTGAGTAGCAACTGGGTTTAGTAAACTTTTGAATAAGTATGGCTGCTAGACGCACATTCACTGTTAAAGAAAAGGCGGAAATCATTTCAAAATTGAAAAACGGTGAAAACAATGCTGATTTGTGCAAAGAGTACAAAGTTTCCCATTCAACAGTATCTACGATGTGGAAAAACCGTGATAAAATATTAGAATGCTTTGAATCCAAATCCTTAAAAATTAAGAAAAACCGCAAACCGACGCATCAAGATATCGAAAATGCCCTTCTAATGTGGTTCAAAGCCCAAAGAAGCCAAAACGTACCTTTGAGCGGTCGTCTGCTGCAAGAAAAGGCTAATCAATTTGGCAGACTGTTTGGAAAAATGGATTTTGAGTGTTCGGAAAGCTGGATATACCGATTTCGTCAACGACACGATATTGTAGTAGGCAAAGTTTGTGGAGAAGCCGCTAGTGTATCGCAAAGTGACTGTGACAACTGGCTAAAAACAGTTTTCCCAAAATTGACTGAAGGTTATACTGATAGCCAAATATGGAACGCTGACGAGACAGGTTTGTTTTTTAAGTTAACTCCTGACAAAACCTTGAAATTTAAAGGGGAAAAGTGCGTTGGTGGAAAATTATCAAAAGATAGAATCACCGTGCTTGTTGCATCAAGTATGGCAGGGGAAAAAAGAAAATTATTGGTCATAGGCAAGGCAAAAAAACCCAGATGTTTCAAAAATGTTAAATCTTTGCCAGTTGATTACGAAGCAAACAAAAAGGCCTGGATGACTTCAGAGATTTTCGAAAAAGTTCTACGCAAATGGGACTCCCAGTTAAGAAATAACAAAAAGAAGATCATTTTATTTATTGACAATTGCCCAGCTCATCCTAAAATAGAGAATTTGACCAACATAAAACTGGCATTTTTACCACCAAACACTACATCAGTGATTCAACCGATTGATCAAGGGATAATTAAAACCCTCAAAAGTCATTATAGGAAGATTTTAGTACAGAAAATGATGAACGACATTGAAAACTCGGCAGGCCCGTTTTCCGTTAATATTTTAGATGCCATTGAAATGGTAACTACGGCATGGGCTCGGGTGACTCCAGATACGATCAAAAAGTGTTTTCTACACGCTGGGTTCCGTAAATCTTCGGCTATCACAACAATTGACGACGACTCCGATGATGAATTGGACATACCATTGGCACAACTGACTACAGTATCATCAAGCGGAACAAATGTTGCGGACTGGGCAACATATGTTGATATTGACAGTCAACTTATCACTACTAGCGATTTGTCCGATAGTGAAATTGTTGAAACTGTTGTTCCATCACATACGACGCAAGATGAGGAAAATGAGGAGGAAGAAGAAGATTGCAAGGAAGGTGAGATTCCTACAACTAAGGATGTGTTAGGTGTTGTAACAAAGCTTAAAAGATACTGTTTATTTGGTGATGGAAAGGATATTATAGATATTGAAGAAGTAATGAAAATAGAATACACCCTACAGCGTACACTAGCACAAAAAAATAAATTGAAGCAAACTAATATTACACATTTTTTTAAATGTACCGGTGAATAATTATGTGTGCAAATATTTTCAATAATAAATGAATATAAACTACACATGTGTACGTGTCTGTATCTCTTTACCTTTGCCTGTAACGACTTCCGGATATAACGACGAAAATAGAGTGGTCCCTTCATTGTCGTTATACCCGAAATCCACTGTATTTTTCTTACAGATTAAGATTTACTAAGTTTAGTTCTCGTAAAGGATAAGAAATGAAACTATTTTAGTGATATTATAGTTTAAGACATTTAATTCTCAAAGAAGAATACAATTTATTTCTTTCTTTCTTATACAGTGTATAACCTAACCTAACAGTTTTACACCCAATTGACAATTATTTAATTCACTTGTTATGAGAAATACAAGTAAAATTTATAACTGAATAACTCTATTACAAAATGGAAGACATTAACAAAGTAAAATGTATAATAGATGTTATAAGTATTCTAAGTCAAAACTGTGTTGTGCTATTCTTATATAGTATTTAGTTTTATTTACATAATGTTATAATACCTTACACTATATATATGCAACCTTAGTTCTGTAAATATTTTACCTACTCACAAATTATAAAAATACATATTACGTTTTGCATAATTATGGTTAGTGGTATTGACTATAATGATTGATTTGTGCATTATGTTATGACTAAGGTTCACAGCTTAAGTATTCGTTCCAGAACGAGGAAGAAATTGAAGCTAAACCTCAAATCAATAACAATTGTAAGACCGGGTTATAGCTGTCATTTTGGGACCAAGTTGTTTATAATAATAAATAAATAATTAATTATATTAGAAAGGAATCTATATTTATATTGTTTTTATTTTAATTTCTTATATTATATAAGAAATCAAAATCATTAGTGTAAAAACATTTTGTTGTTATAAAGTAGTGAATAAATTTATCCCACTTACACTAAGTTTGATCACTGTAATTTATCAAATAAATTATAGCTACCCCGGTCTTTGTTATTACTCAATCCAATAGTCAACACTTTATATTATTTTTTTAATATTTCATGTGTCCGCCATTTTGATCGATTACAGCTTGCAACCGCGAACCCATGGAGTTTATTAATTTTTTACATAAATTTAGACCCCGTATAGAATCCTATACCTGCATGCAGTGAGTACTCAGTACTTCCTTAGTCCTTTCGTTCCTATTGTCCCACCTTTGAACCATAACGCCCCATAAATTTTCAATGGGGTTTAAATCTGGCGATCTCGCAAGCCAAGGAATAATGTGTATATCCGATTGCTGGCTAAACCACTCTTGCACAATTATGGAACGGTGTATAGGACAATTGTCCTGCACGAACGTTATCACTGGCATGTCTTCTACAGGAAAAACATTCCGCACGGTGGGCAACATGACGTCATTCAGCACATCTATGTAGTTTACACTGTTTGCACGACTGGGTATTACAGTAAGTTCTCCTGGTCCTGCAGCACTCATCCATCCACAAATGTTCACTGTTATACGACCGGATTCAGAGTTAGGCACAACGTGATCACTATCATAACGCGTATTATTCCTACGCCACAACCTAACTCGCCCATGCTGGCTAGACTTGAAAGTCTTTTCATCACTGAAGATGACTCCGTTGCTCCAGTCGAAATTTCTGTATTTCTAAGCGAACTCCAATCGTGCTCTTTTATTAGCTTCGGTTAGCAATGGCATAGTAGCATGAGGACGATAATGCAGACCTTCACTATGAAGAGCACGATACACCGTCCGCAAAGATGTATCAAACAACTCTGCGTAATATTTTGTTGGTGTAAAGCCATTTTCCTCATAACCTTGCACCATAAGTTGACGCTGGTCTGAGTCAATATGGCGTCTTCTGCCAGATCTACTACGGTGTTCCAACGAACCCTCTTCTTGAAACCGCTTTATCCATAAAGTGACAGTCTTTACCTATAAGGGAAATAATTATATTATTTATTATTTTCGTGTATCGATAACCATGGATAATAAAATAAATAACGAACAGTGATTTTAAAACATTACTTACGTTTAAGCCAGTTTCTCTCGAAATTTCAGAATAATTTAAGCCTTGATTATGCAATGCTATTATTTGGGCCCTCGTAGCCATATCAATATTTGAACGCGAACTCATGATAAAAATAAATATTAAAAACTTGTAAACGCAATCGTAACTGAACTCACTCAAAGATAGTAAAGAACATTATGATTGAACAAAAAGATTTAATTTTTACACAGTCAATATTAAACTACCCTCAATTCTTTTGAGATTTATGATACGGGAGTCACTTAACAACTTCAATATAATAAACAGAAGGATAATTTCAACTCAATGCGTAATGACGCAATGGTCTAGTGGCTAATGGTATCGGTAAATTTTATGCCACCGAGTTCGAATCCTAGTTATTACGTGCTTTGCTTTATAAGGTTTGTAATATCGTAGGAGAATTTGTGTTAAAATTGAGTAATATTGTAACTAGCAAAAAACAAGATATTAATGTTCTTGTATATTTTCCAATCCAACTACTATACTAGCGCCATCTATGTCATCTAAGACATATTATTAAGGCGATGAAACCCTGTACAAACGATTTTGGTTTGGAACTCTCCATGCACTTCTGTCTTCATTAGTACCTAGTTTGAATAAATGACTTTTGCAAAAACTATACTCTAGGAACTAACATCTGAATAAAGTATTTTGTTTTAGCGGTTAAAGCCAATATATGCATTTTACAAGAACATAGCTTGTCAATGACAATAATGTGCTATGATTTTAGGTTTTCAAACCACAAAACAATTATTTATTCAACATCGGTAGTAGGTAGGTAATACTTTATATTTACAAAAGCAATCAAACATAATCTTTTCAACACAACATCAAAACACAAACATACTCGTAACATATTTTTTCGATATCTATAACCACAGTTTAGAAGTTTAAACCACTTAAAAATACAGCGTGTTTTATTTTTTAAAGAATGAACGAAAATTGTATATAAACCGTATTATGGCTAAAAGCGTTCACTTGTTCAACATTGATTGGCTGGCGTTGAACGACGTACCACTATCCTGGATAGGTTCGATTCCAAACCGCTGACACTTCTATAAAATCTCCTTGGATTTTACTCGTGATGTCTGGCATTTTTCTAGTAGTTACTTCTTTTTAAAACAAAGATGTATTGTGAATCAGACAGGGTTTTTTGTAGCTTGGCGTTTCATTTTGTTAAGTTAAATGATAAAAGCCTTATAGACTGGGGAGCAAAAGCTTGTAAATTCAAACCATTCGATGCATATAATCACATAGAATAGAATAGTGTGGTACTATTTTTTATGTATAATATGTATACCATATGGATTACAGATATAAATGAAGCAATTTTACATAGGGTGACACAATGGGCGGACTATAACTAAAAGTATTTTTAAAGACAACCTTTGAATTGATTATAGGGAGAAGGAGAGACACATAATCATTTAACTTAATGCAAAATAATACCTATGTTAATGGTTTATGGACCTGTAGGCGCCGCGATGGCTGGCCTTTGCTCAACAGTGGAATATTATAGAATAGCAAAATAAAAGATTTGTGGTGCTAATTAAGAGGCAGTCAGAAGTCCCAATCGCAGATCACATCTCAACTGCAGTAATCGCACTAACTACTGAATGAGTTAAACAAAGGAGCAACAGCTCAAGTAAAGCACCTGACAAACAAATATTAATATCACTCCTTCTGGAACTTTCCAGAGCATCTGTCGCCCGGGATGGTTTCATGCATAATGCAAACGGCTGATTGTGCCACATAAGGCCCTAGAGTTCTTTGCGAAAACATTCATCCTGTATGTGCTCGGTAGCATCGCGCCGCGTTTATTTTCTTGAGCGCATGTTACATAATGCCGTTGTTGTCTATTATTTTGACGTTTTGTTTTTCTAGTGTACAATTTTAAAATGCCGATATAGGTATTGTAAAATAATGTGTCTTATAGTTAGATGTATCCACCCATTCTTCTACATGTTCTGCTAACGCAATGCTTGAAATAGGGATCCAGTTACCGTCTCCAAACAAAATGAACCACAATGAAGTAAACGAGGTATTTTGTACAACATTACATTGTAATTAAAAAGGGTCAATCACATTCTTGTAGTTTTTTTGATGGATCTTTACAATGTTAATTATGGCTATAACTTTTGAAACTTATAAACTTTTCTTACTTGCACGAAGCTTTCAAAAATACATGTTTTTCGTCGCCATTTTTCAGGAATAACCACCGAACTAAAATTAAGACTTTCGTCGAACTCATGACAAAAAAAGGTTTCCCGAACCCTTGTGAAGAATCCTCAAAATATAAAGTCCCAAAAGCTAGAAACGTCACAACACTACCTCAAGCAAGAAAAACCTTGAACCTTTCATTGGGTTAATGGCACAAAGAGAACAATTGCCACAAAGAGACACAATTAAACAAAAAAATCACTGCTGCACCGTACATTGAAAGCATACCACACGAATACCAAATAAGACAATCTCTCATTTTGTTGTTACAAATCGTTCCCACAGCTGGGATAAATCACGGGATAAGGCAAAAACTGGGATCAACGAAACGTGACTAATTCACTAACATGGAAAAGCTTTCACTAAACAACTATTGGTTGTGCATAAGTGTATCGGATGTATTTTACGTTCCCACTGGGGGGTTAACAGACCCTGTGGTATATATATTTTTCATATTTATATTTTACTGGGCTCAGAGGTCAGGAGAAAGTTACGATTTTGAAGGTATTTTAGGTACCTATGCGCACCTGGGTTTTTGGGATAATACCTGTCTTTTATTTATGAATTTTCGTAAGCAGAATTAAGGCAGGTAAATACTACTTAGTATTACCAGATAGATAGAAAAATTACTCTTTATTATGTACACCATAAAAATTACAGATATACCTAGATAAATGTAGAGATTTTACTTAGGGTGACACAATGGGCGGTCTTAACGCTAAAAGCGATCTTTTACAGACAACTTTTGGATGGATTAAAGCGAGGTGGAGAGACAATAGTGTAAGTAGTCAGTGGTGTACCATTTAAATATACAATAAATACCTACATATTTATATATGTATATGCAATAATAAACAGGAGGAGGCAAGGAGGCAGGGTGCATGATGTAAGTAAATTTTTTGCATCTGCCAAGTCCCTGAGACGATTGCGGAACTTTCTTCCGACTGCCCTTAAGACTGCGCTTGCACAATCCCTTTTACTTCTCATCCTTGACTACGCTAATGTCAGTTATCACGATCTCACTGAGGCATAGCTAGATGAACTTGAGCGACTTCAAAACTTTTGAAGTCGCTGAACTTTTGAATTTCGTACAAAGCTTAAGTGGCTTCCCATACGTCTTCGCCGGAATTCTCATATCTTATTTCAGCTCCACAGTATTCTGTTAAATCGTAAAACGCCCTCTTAAAGTACGTTTCAAGTTCCTTCATGACACACGTAATAGATATCTAATGTTATCGGAAAACTTGAGACTAGAGATGCTGATGCATTCCACCAGTATCTATGATAAATCTTTTACAGTTCAAGCAGTGCGGTTATGGAATGTCTTACTCGTGTCGATAAGGCGTGCTCAATCTTTGTCCATTTTTTAAATTATGTTTAAAAAAAACACTATCTTGCACGTGTTTTATGATTATTATTGTATAATCGGTCCCGGAGAAAGAATAGACCACCCCATCTCATCCCGTGGGTGTCGTAGGAGGCGACTAAGGGAGCTCAAGACCCAGTGCATACCATAAAGCACTTTGGGTCACCCGCGCGATGGCGGGTAATCCATCAACAATCGCATTCCCAAGGAGGGTTGGTGTCAGGCTGGCGGCCGACTGTAAAACTGTGCCAAAACCCTAAGCAACATGTGTGGAAATAATATGATGCGCGATAGGACTAGGGCGTATCCCACAGGTAACGCGCAGGGGTAGCACCCGGCTCCTGCGGGAAGTGGACAAGGGTTGTTGCACCACCTCGGGCGGGGGCAACGTAAGAAGCGAGCCCGGGAAGTGAGACTGAGGTATGCAAGTTGGAATGTTGGGACGATGACTGGAAGAGCCAGAGAATTATCGGATGTATTAAAAAGAAGACGAATAAATGTGGCGTGTCTGCAAGAAACAAAATGGAAAGGAACGAAAGCGAGGGAAATTGGTGAAGGATACAAGTTTTTCTACTGTGGAAGTGACGGGAAAAGAAATGGCGTGGGAATAGTATTAGATAGTAATTTGAAAGGAGGCGTGATGGAGGTAAAAAGAATTAATGATAGATTGATAGTTGTAAAAGTGATGTTAGAAAACGTAATACTAAATGTAATTAGCGTATATGCACCGCAGGTAGGATGTGATGAAAGCGTGAAAGAGAAGTTTTGGGAGGACTTTGACACAGTTTTGATGAACATCCCGGTGCATGAGGAATTGATAGTTGGAGGTGATTTTAATGGACATGTGGGAAGAATGAAAGGGGTTTATGGAAGAGTGCATGGAGGGTGGGGATTTGGTAACCAAAATAATGAGGGAGAGACACTGCTGCAATCCGCTTCCGCACTTGACCTGGCAGTAGCCAACACCTGGTTTCAGAAGAACGACGGACACCTAATTACGTACAAAAGTGGCAATCACAAGACGCAAATTGATTATTTTCTAGTACGACGCAACAACTTAAAGTACATCAAAGACTGCAAAGTACTACCGGGAGAAGATTTAGTCTCACAGCATAGACTCCTAATTATGGAAATGGTTTTAAAAATAAAGCTCAATCAAAACAAAGAGCGACCTCCCCCTAAAATAAAATGGCATATGCTGGAGAAGAATGATTGTGCGAAGAAATTTAAAGAGCGAGTAGTGGATAAAATGATAGATATGGGGGACATGAATGATCGAAGTGTAAATGAATGTTGGAGTGAAATGGCGGAGTATATTAGGAGTGAAGCGAAAGATGTTTTGGGAGAGACTAAAGGAAAGGGTACGATAGATAGGGATACATGGTGGTGGTCGACAGAAATACAGAATGTGTTGCAGGATAAGAAGAGAAAGTTCAAGGAATGGCAGAGTGTTGAAGATGAGAATGTTAGTTTGAAAACAGAAAAAAAGTGTCAGTATGATGCTCTAAAGAAAAAAGCCAAAAAAGCTGTGGCGGTAGCGAGAGCAAAAGCCCAGGACAAGCTTTATGACACACTGGATAGTCCAGCAGGCCAAAAAAACCTATACCGGCTTGCTAGAGCTAGAGCGAGAAAGATGAGGGATGTTTGTCAGATAAAATGTATAAGGAATGAAATTGGAGTAGTGCTTTCGGATGATCAGAAAATTAAGGATAGGTGGAAGGGATATTTTGAAAGACTGATGAATGAGGAGAATGACTGGAGTGGTGTGCTTGAGAATAAACAAGTAAATGAGGGGTTAGTGAGAATGATTAGTATGGATGAAGTGAGAATAGCAGTAAATGAAATGAAGAATGGTAAAGCAGTAGGTCCGGACGGAATACCAGTTGAAGTATGGAAGTTATTACGGGTACATGGATGGACGTGGTTAGCTTTATTCTTCAATAAATTGTTGCTGGAAGAAGCCATACCTGACGAATGGTGTAACAGTTCACTGGTGCCCATCTTTAAAAACAAAGGTGATGTGCTGGAGTGCAACAACTATAGAGGAATAAAACTAATATCACATAGTATGAAGGTTTGGGAAAAAGTTATTGAAAGGCGACTGAGAGAAGAGAGTGAAATTTCGCAAAACCAATTCGGTTTTATGCCTGGTCGGGGAACAACAGATGCCATCTTTGCTATCCGCCAGTTGTGCGAGAAATACAGAGGTGCGCATAAAAACCTGCACATGGTATTCATTGACCTCGAAAAGGCATACGACCGAGTGCCTCGTGAAGTTCTGTGGTGAGCCCTTAAGGAGAAATGTGTGCCAGGGAAGTATGTGCAGTTGATTCGAGCGATGTACAGTCGATGCAGTACTCAAGTCCGGTCTACAGTGGGCACTACCAGCAGCTTCAATGTGGCTGTCGGCTTGCACCAAGGGTCAGCACTCAGCCCTTACCTCTTCGTGATGATAATGGACGCTCTTACGTCGGATATCCACGAAGAGGCGCCCTGGTGTATGCTGTTCGCTGATGACATTGTGCTGGTTGCTGAGAGCGGCTTAGAGATCCAGAGCAGATTGGAGGTGTGGTGGGCAAAACTGGAGACCGCTGGCCTGAGATTAAGTCGGACCAAAACAGAATATTTGTTTTGTGATTTTGGCGGTCTCTCCAGTCCTGTGCCCATATCTCTCGCCGGAACGCCCGTACCGAGCTGCTCCGACTTCCGGTACCTCGGGTCGTTTGTCCAAGGGGATGGCGAAGTAGACCGAGACGTAGCGCACCGGAGCAACTCAGGATGGATGAAATGGCGACAGGTCACAGGAACAACTTGCGACCCACGGATGCCCCTCAAATTAAAGGGAAAAATTTATAAGTCCGTGATAAGGCCTGTCGTACTGTATGGATCGGAATGCTGGGCCGTGAAGAAGACGGATGAAAAAAGATTGCATGCAGCGGAGATGAGAATGTTGAGATGGATGTGTGGAGTGACGAAATTGGATAAAGTAAAAAATGAGTATATAAGGGGAAGTTTGAAAGTGGCGCCAGTGACAGAAAAGTTGAAAGGAAATCGTTTGGCTTGGTATGGACATGTGAAGAGGAGGGAAGAAACGCATGTGACTAAAAGAGTGATGAATATAAATGTTGATGGATGGAGAGGGAGAGGAAGGCCAAAGAAAAGATGGATGGATTGTGTGAGGAATGATATGAAAGAGAAGGGAGTGAATGATAGCGTGACTTTTGACAGGGGAAAATGGAAAGAGAAAACGTGTTGCGCCGACCCCAAGTAACATGGGACAAGGGCAGGAAGATGATGATGATATTTATATGGATAAGTAAATGTGTTCTGTATGTATTTATTTATGGTATATAAATATAAATGGCACACCACAGACTACCTGCAGTAACTCTCTCCTTTCTCTTTTAATCCATCCAAAGATTGCCTTTAAAAGATCGCTCTTAGCGATAAGACCGCCCGTTGTGTCACCCCTCTCGTAAAATTTCTACATTTTTATCTGTAATATTTATAGTGTACATAATAAAGAGTATTCTATCTGTCTATCTAACAACAGCAAGGAAATAAATGTATTGATGATGTTTAAGGAAAGAGGATGTGTTTTTTTTTACCAGAATTTTAAAAGTGGACAAAGATTGCCTTATCGACACGGGCGAGGCATTCCATAACCGTACAGTACAGCTTGAACTGTAGAAGACTTTTAGACTTACTACAGGTACTAACTACAACTTAGTTACTACTTTGGTATTCAGACATTCCAAAAGGACTTTTTTTTTTTTTTTAATAATAATAATAATACGGAATATTTCCTTGAAGCCGACGTGGGGATGCATCGAGATGTGGTCGCAGTGGACAAGGGCCTCACCCCGCTCTCCTTGGCTAAAGAGAACTGGCGCAAGCCTGTAGTGCTTGACACTAACGATCGCCTGGAGGTATGGCAGAGTAAGGAGCTTCACGGACGCTTTTTCCGGGCCCTACATGAACCCGATGTAGATTTACCAGCGTCCGTAGCCTGGCTGCGTTTTGGTGACCTCTTTGGGGAAACCGAAGGTTTTGTCTGTGCAATTATGGACGAAGTTATCATGACGAACAATTACCGGAGATTTATTGTGAAGGACGGCACGGTTGACATCTGTCGGGCATGCCACCGTCCGGGAGAATCAATCCGACACATCATCTCCGGGTGTTCTCGTCTAGCTAACGAAGAGTACTTGCATAGACACAACCTTGTAGCCAGGATTATCCATCAGCAACTTGCTCTGAAATACAGTCTCGTGGAATCGGAAGTGCCGTACTACAGGTATGTGCCCGACCCAGTTCTCGAAAATGGACATATCACATTGTACTGGGATCGATCCATCATCACTGACAGGACTATTGTTGCCAATAAGCCTGATATAGTGGTGGTGGATCAAATAGAGCGGCGCGCAATGATTATTGACGTAACTGTCCCGCATGACGGGAACCTCGTGAAAGCCGAGAAAGATAAACAAATCAAGTATCTTGACTTGGCCCGTGAGGTTGTCGACATGTGGGATGTGGACTCAGCGATCATTGTGCCGATAGTTGTATCAGCCAATGGCTTAATTGCCAAGAGCCTCGACCAACACCTAAGGAGGCTCTCGTTGGGCAGCTGGATTAAGGGCTTGATTCAGAGAGCGGTACTTCTGGACACGGCTCGCATTGTTAGGAGGTTCCTCTCTCTGGAGCCCTGACCGCCGGTAGCTTGGACCCTGTTCCCGATACCGGTGGGCTACTATTTTTTATATTTTTAAATGTTTTTTTATAATCTTTATATTCTAATATTTAAAAATATAATTTATATGTATTTAGTTTAATAAAGGAAATAATAATAAAAAGTTTATTTCGGAAACTTGCTCCATAGTTTGTTAGTGATATAACTTATGTAACTATGTTAGTACTTACTTCTAATTAAAAAACAAACATTTGATTCATGTATTTTCCTGCAGTATCGGACCCGTAGCTATGCATACGGGTCCAATACTCCAGGAAAACGCTATCCAGCCTATCCCCAATCACCTTCAGGTTGCCATTGGCACTCCCACGGATCCTGCGTACCAATGATGCCGTTCTTTTCCTCATGATTGCTGAAAAACTATCGGTAGTAGATTCAGCAAACATGGCTGACGCGCTACAGAATCGCGGTAGCCCCAACAACACCCGGAAGGCGTTGTTGTACTGGACACGAAGAGCGTTGTAGGCCCTCTGCGTATGCTTGACCCATAGGCTGCATGTGTAAAATGACTGACAATAAGCCTTGAAAAGGGTGATCTTGACCGGTCTCGTACATCTTGCAAACCTACGGGCCAACATATTGCATCGGACCGACAACGCTCTCCGTTCCCGTTCTATGTCCTGGTCATCATTAAGATCCTCGACTAGTATGTGTCCAAGGTATTTAAAACAAGGCACTCTGTTTAGAGTAACACCATATAGGTACACCGGCGGCACTGCCCTGTGACCCTTAGCAGTAACCCCAAACACCATGAACACACTCTTCTTCACGTTGTACAGGAGGCCGTGAGTCAAGGCGTATCTCTCACAAACCTCAAGCAATCGTCTGAGTGCCTCAATCGAGGGACTCAGCAGCACCATGTCGTCCGCGTAAGATATGCTATTTATAATTTTACCATCTACCGAACATCCAACCCCTGTGCTGCTGAGTTCCCCGATCAACTAATCGACATACAAGCTGAACAGCGCTGGGGAGGTCAGACCACCCTGCCTTACACCACATTCCAGACCATACGTCTCCGACAAAGCACCCGACCATCTGACCTGGTTAATCTGGTGATTATACCAATACCTGAGAAGCTCAACTATCTCCTCAGGTTGTTTCCGGTCACGCAACTTAGTCCATAGGACGTTATAATTAACCAGGTCAAATGCCTTCGAAAGGTCTAAAAATACAGCATACACAGGAGTATTCCTTCTGGTGTAGTAACTGACCGTGTGCTTGAGCGTTAAAATAGCTGTTTCTGTAGACAGCCCAGCTCTAAAACCGAACTGTGCGTCATGTAAATTGAGCTGTCCAGACATCCTACGCTCGAGCACACTGTCAAGCACCTTTGCAGTAATAGTAGCCAATGAGATTGGCCGATAGTTCTCCTTGTCTGAGACGTCGCCTGTCTTATTTTTCACTATAGGTACAATAATCGTCCTCATCATCTCAGCAGGCATGTATGAGTGCCTAATACAAAAATTATATAACATAGATAAGACCCTAGGAAGATGCGGACCGACATGTTGGAAATGTTCTATACTTAGGTTATCATGACCAGGAGACTTACCCCTAGTCATGGTTTTTATAACCTTCCCTATCTCCTTTGACGAGATGTAAATCGGGCTAGACGACCCAAGTCTCTCCCCGCCGCACCCCTCCTGCTTATTGACTTGCAATCGTGGTGTCACAGAGAAATGCCCTCTAAACATGTCCGCTATCCCCACTGGTTCAGACACGCCATTAACGCTCAAAGGTACAGCAGGTCTGGTGTTTAACTTCTGAGTTGACCTCCAAAATTTATTGAACTGCTTTTTCTTATGTTCTGAAGCTATAATGTCCAACTTAATTTGTTCTTCGTTGTCCTGGCAATATTTAAGTTTTTGTTTAAAGACTTTTCTCGTTTCTCGCATATCTATAAACAACTGACCAAATTGGGGTTTCCCGTGCCAAACCCAGTTTTTAAAAGCCACCCTAGCGCACCCATGAGCGTCCCTAACGTGTCTATTCCACCCTATCACAGTATGTTTATTACTACTTTTTCTCACATAACCAGCACTGCCCTCAGCCGACTCTCGCAGTGACGTAACAATATTCTTGTACAGGTTATCAATTATTACAGTGTGCTCTTTATTCAAGCAGAACTTATCGCAGCAGTTGCTTAACTCTGCTGGGAAATCGACAGTACATCTTTCCCCCCACCCCACGTTGTCTACTACCTTGCCCTCAAGATTTGCTGAGGCATCCGTTCGCCTCACCATCCCCAGGTTGACCTGAATGCAGAGTGGGAAGTGGTCTGACCAGTAGGCGTTATGGTACACTTCCACCTTCTCCACTGATTTCCACGCTGCTTCAGAAACCAGGCAATGGTCAAGCCAACGTCTACTGCCACATGCATCACTCACAAAGGTAAAAGTGTCCGAGTCTATACCTAGGTTCTTATAGTCAGCACAACACCAACTCTGCTCATCACAAAAAGAATTATTTAATGGTTTTGATCATAGTTGTAGAGCTCAAGCGCGAGCACAAGCTCATTTTGAAGGAGTTCGTACCGGAATGAATCCCTTCCGTTCACTGTGTACCGTGCCTATTTCTGCAGTCAAGCAGCGTTGCTAATTGAGAGACATTTTTTAACTTTTTCTTTGGGATGGTGATGTCAGATGTCAATTTGAAACGGTGACTCTTACCAACATGGAAGGCACCTGAAGATTTGACACACAGTACCTTAAAAATAAACTCACACAAAATTTATACCTATCACGAAGAATTCAAACAATCATGAAAAGATTTTAACAAAATATAGCGAATGAAAAGTGTAACCGCTTACTGAATATTTGATACTGTGGTAATACTGTTGATTGAATAAGCTGTGGTAAGTCCTGGTCATTTTATTATTCACCCAATTTTGTTATCAATATGTCCATACCTATAATATTTTGGACAAAAACTGTCCGATGATCACAGTCTATAAAAAGTAATTGGCAAAATCACCGGCAATTCAAAGAGAATCCATCTCTAATAATATTTCTAATTAAAGTAATTAGTTAGCATTGTTTAGCATGTGAATATAAATAGGTGTCCTAGTTAGCCTGTTCAACATTCTAATAGATTTGTTCTCTTTATACGAATAAGATCTTTACTATAGCAAGTTTTCTACAAACATTAAGAGCAGTCTCCTCAAAACGTTCGGCAAAAAAAAGCGTTCGGTCATGTCTGTTTATATGTGTGTACATAAACATATAAATAAATAAATAAACGTTTTCCTGTAGTACAACTATTAAGAACGTTCATCGCGCGCGAGCTGGCAACGTCGCATTTCTAGAGGTATTCGTGATTATTTTATAAAATTTAAATCAAAGGACAATTTCCTCTGATAAATACCTAGAACGTTGGCATGTATGCTATTTGAAAGTTATTTTGGTATTTACTCTTGGAAAATCTACTTTTATTTTACTAAAATTTACTTTTATTAAATTTAATAAAATAACCTAGACTAGAGTCAAGAACAAACCTATCTTAAATAAAAAAAAATAAAAATAAAAAATAACCACGAAAAATCTCTAGAAATGCGACATTGCCAGCCCGCGCGCGACGAACGCTCTTACGAAACCTGGGGGCCAACCACCACCTCTCAAAGCAGTATTAATTTAATGTTACTTCAGTGCGAGAAAGAGATGAAGCTATACAGGACGTCAAGCTCCATCTCTTTCCCGCACTCAAGTAAGATTAAAATAATACTGCTTTAAGAGGTGGTGGTCTAGCTCCTGGCCTTTTAAACCCTACAAAATTCTCATACCTAGTACATTTTTTTCAAATTCCCAGGTCAGAATTTGAAAAGCCCTTTGCTTATCGGTATAGATGAGATATCTTTACACAAATATAAATTTACCCAGTCTCCTTTATTCCGGATCAACCAACATCAAAAATTCCTGAAAAGATTAATCGCTATCACCATCACCATTCCGAACTCCTGGACCTCCGTTTCACACAAACATAATAATAGCCTTTAAATACTAAAAGTACGAGTCAAAGAATACTCGAGTGAATTCAATAGTTCTTAAGTTGGGACAAAGGCACTAACAAACTTCTCAGTCGAACAGTCGGGTGCAAAAGTGAGAAGACTAACTTGAGGTGAACTGAGTTCATGTCAGGAGACGTTATAAATAATAAGACCTTTTCATAACTATGAAGAAGATATGATTATCTTTTTCATCTAACTTTTGTTTTGATACTGAAGGCACTTCTGAAAACCAAGAACGTCATTATCTGCTTAGCTGACATTCATTGATCATGACAACATTCATTACACAATGCGCCATGCTAATTAAGAGGGTTGTCACATTTTGCACCTCTCTCGCTCACACGGGACCAAATGTTTAATAATGTTAAATGAAAAGATGCATTTTTGATAAATGTAATCAATGGGCGGTCTACAAAATAATATTAATTAAATAGGTAATTATAAATAACACATTTTTACTGTGGCATTTATTTACATCATCTCAAAAACAGATCATAATACTTAATTACCTAAGTTTATAATTAATATTATTTTGTAGACTGCCCCCATTGATTACATTTTTCAAAAAAGCATTTTTTCATTTAACATTCTTAAAAATTTGATCCTGTGTGAGCGAGAGGGTGCAAAATGTGACAACGCTCTTAATGTATTGCAGCATAACTCTGCATGTCAAAACTTTTTGGTTCTTTATAATCAACCCTTTTTCCGTTTGTATTTGAGCCTGGTCGATTTTTATCTTTTTATTTCGTGATTCGAATTATTTTTCTTCTGACAGATGGGTCCCCATTTTTTTCTTAGTTGCAAAAGTTGAATCAATTGATACGGACCCAGTTTGTGGAAAATTAAGGAGTTTTTTTCAAGTGAACCACACTATCCGTGCCGTCCTATTAATACCTTATGGCAAAACTATATTGAGAATGGTATATTAAGTACGAGTCTCACCATTCATCTTTATTTTTTCTGGTACGTATCTTATAACAGTTTTCCTCAATCGGAAGTTCAGTCTGATCACGCTGGTCTAACCCTAATTCATTTTGTCTTAGGATTGAACAGCTTTGAACAGGCCGCCTTTCGGCCTCCAGGTTTTGGCCTAAAATTACGCTGGACGTCCTTGGCCAACGTCGAGAGTTGGGCCGCATTTTGACCGCTGAAGGTTTCGCAAACAACGCCAGTTCCTGAACCTGCGACTCCCTACAGTCTACGTCACCTCGCCGGACGCAATTACTTATGCCACGGTTTATTTTATGATATTTTATGTTCTAATTTAATACTGTAGATAGTAATCCTCTGCAGATTTTTTTAAATTCATTAACTACTTAATTTTATTTTCTAATTTGTAAAAAAGCGAGGTACCTTGGTTCTCTAATTTTTTTATAACGATATGTTTTGGTAGCGTTACTTATTAGTGATTGCAATCGACTAGATAGTACGTTTATTTTCTCGTTCGTTATTCGCGTACCTATCGGACCAAAGTTCTCTATTTTATTCCCTTCACACAACTCAACCTTCAATTTTTTTATACTATAATATTCATTTTTTTACCTTTTAATGTTTTTTTCTATATTTATTTAAAAAAAACAAAATTAAACGTGTCGTAGCAGAAAAGTGAATCTTCCGTCTTTTTATTTTTTTTTTCGCTACAGTATGTAACCAGTATGTCAAAAGATAGTCAAACAAATAGTTTTTTGACAGCTGCGCGCACATATAACACAAATCCTGCGGCGCGCAGCGTGTGAGTCGATGCCGATGGAACGTAGTGTTGCCATTCTTAATATTGTACTTATATAAACATTTTAGATTTAGATATTGTTTTTATTTTGTTTCTTTTTTAAATTACATTGCATGCTGCACCGGCTGACGTCATTACGTCAACGCCGGCTGTCGCTGAAAACCAGCGCTGGGGCTCTGTCTCACATAGGGTTGCAGCATTATGCTGAGCGATGGCCGTTTTGCGTGGATGTGACGCATATTTTCCCCCAACTTGTTTCTTTTCGTGTTTGTGTTCTTTTTTTTGCATCATATTTACCGCAAATAAGCGTATTTTCTTTCTTTCTTTAGCTTTTCCCGACGATGTTGGAAGCCGACCCCAATGGTCGACAACTGTAATTCAAATAAAATTCAAGCTGTAAAAATCATTTACAGTTGGTGTCATAAGTACCTAAACCCCCCTCACGCTGTAGAAGTCTGCTCACCCTCATAAATGCAGATAAAACGTGAGTATAACATTCGTCTTGCTAAGAATACGTCGTATTTGATCGTGATAGGTTAATCTTGGTTCGCCTCGGGCCGTCGATCGTACGCCTTGGTATTCTATATCTGTTTCATCATTCTTCCCGCATTTTTTATACATAAGTATAGGAGAATGTCGATTGGTCGATTGCTTTTCTCAGAGTAAACGGAATGTATAGTAAATAGATGGGGAGAGCGCATTCACTATACGTAACAATCATTTAGAAATTTTTTCTCTATATAGTTGTCGAGATTCGAATGGAGATGACGAATGGGCGCGAACAATTTCTCACTAGTCACCGATATTAATATGAAAGTTCGTTATTCATTACTCGTGAATCACAAAATACAGGTCTTACAAAAATCAGCCCACTGCCTGCGTTACAATAGGCGATGGCAAATTAATATTAACAGGTGAGTTTGTTGCACCACTTCTTATTCCCAGTTAAAACACAAGGAAGTGGTGAAGCGCGGGCATTTTGCGGGACTGACTTATTTAATTTTGACGTTTAAAAAATTCTGATTCTCAGCCTAATTTGAATAATGTTTTTGGATGTTAATTCTTGCGGAAACTTACATAGTATTATGTCTAGCAAAAGACCTTTTTCCGTTGAGATGATGTTGGTAGAGATGCTGCAAGAGTTTATTCTACAGCAGTTCAAGAACGGGATAGATACAACTAAACCTATAATATAAACATGAAAAAACAACGTAAGTGTTCTTTTCACTTTATTAACTTTTCTGGAAAAATCTTCATTTCGGTTATTTGTTTTTTGAAAACCTTTCATTTTATCACGAATCCTCTCATACGGTTCTAGGATACACATAAATGAACAAATCTAATGGAACTTTGAAAAAGAATCCCAAAAAAGAAACTTATTTGTACCATTCTTTTCAAATATCAGAGGATACGTTTCAACGATTTTATCTCTGAAACATATCCTCTGATATTTTGTTGGTAAAATGGAAAATTTCCTCTTTTCTAGGTCTGTTATAAATACTTCTGTACAGACCAGTACCTACCACCTACCACAGAGTCATGTTTAACTAGGCTTGTGTTTTTTAAGCTAGGATAGTAAACTAGCGTGCTAGTAACTCTGGCTCTGTGTATACAGAACTAGCTTCGTTTCTAGGCTAGTACGAGTAAGCTAGTGAGAAAGCTAGTAAGCTACCGTCTCAAGCCAGGATAGTTTAAAGGGATGGGGTTCTATTTTTGAGCTAGTAGCACACGCCACCACCGATTTTACTATACTGGCTTGTGTACTAGCCTCGTGTGGCCGGCTAAGATTGGGTACAATCGGATCATTTTACTCTACGGACTAAGTCACCGCAATTCTTGACTTAAAATTGACTAGCATCCTGTAAACAGCACGATCTTGTGCCAGCTAGGACAGCAAGCCAGGATAGAATACAGAGGTTCTAGCTTGCTATTCCCTAGCTTTAAAACTAGCCTTGTGTATCTCGGACCTAAGAGCCCATTTTTCATTCGTCAGATAACTTTTATCTGAACAACAAATACAGCGGTCTGACAGCTTTTGTATAGAAAATACGTCACATTTACGCGTCAGACACAAGTTATCTGACTATTGAAAAACCAGCCCTAAAAATAGGCCTTATTTACAGATGCGTTACAAGAAAAGCCGACTATGCAATTTTCAAAATATGAACATCTCTTCTGCAGTGGAAATGTTCTACGGTGAAAATGTGACAGTACTGAATATAACCCATGTTACATTCAGTATTCTTAAATTTTCCAATTTTTGTACACAAGTACCTATTTATAATAAAATATCAATGGCTAGAGGAACAGAGTGAGGATCTTCGTCGCATACCGTGTTCTGTATCTGACTAACAGACAAATGCGTAACAGTCAATTGCAATCAGTGTTGCCGAAAAACGCAAAGATTTAATCCATACAAATAAATAAAATTGAAGTGTCTGTTTGTAATGACAAATAACAGCTTTTTACTAAATGCATACGAAAGTATATACGGTACGTACAACAAAAAAGCCATTTATAAATTAGTTGTCTGTCTGTCTGTTGGTCTGTCTGTCTGCATGTCTGTCCGTCTGGTTGTTCCGGCTAATCTCCGAAATGGCTGGACCGATTTTGACGGGACTTTCACTGACATAATTTATAAGGTACTCCTTAAATTTTAATTAAAGTACCCTAAGTTACTACTTGGGCTACTTTAATTTTAGAAAAATAACTAGGTTTCCGCGCAAAAAAAAACCATGAAGTTGTGAAAAAAATCCGATTCAATTAGGGAAGTATGATATCCACGCGGGTGAAGCCGCGGGCAACAGGTAATAACAAAGAATTATTAATTTATACATACATACATACATAAACTAACGCCTTCTTCCCATGGGGGTAGGCAGAAACTACAGAACGCCACCTGCTACGATCCTTACATACTCCTTTTGCCTCGTTTACATTCATACATCTGGTCATACACGCACGCCGGTTGCGAGTACTACGCACTTGACCTTTCTGAAGAACATCACCAACAAGATCACTATATGTCTTCCTAGGGCGTCCCCTTCCGGCGTTTCCACTCACATCTGCCGTGTAAATACCTTTTGTTAGTCGACTTTCATTCATCCTCTCAACATGACCAAACCATCTAAGCTTACTCTTTTCAATTTTTGTCAGTACATCTTCTTTTAAACCGCACCGTTGCCTTATCACATCATTTCTCAGTCTATCATTTATAGTCACACCACACATGCTTCGCAAGGAACGCATTTCCACAGCATTTATTCTACTTTCATGCTTCTTTTGCCATACCCAACATTCACTTCCATACATAAGCGTAGGCACCAGCACACCATTGTGAACAGCCAGTCGGGCCTTTTTGGACATTAACTGGTTGGTCACAACTGCATGTATAGCACCATTCACTTTATTTCCCGCATTTACTCTCCTTTCCACATCTTCATCTATATTTCCGTCCCTTGTAAACAGACTCCCCAAATATACAAACTCACTTACTTGCTCCACACTTTTATCATTTATTTTCACATCACACATCGATACGTCCTCTTCTCTTTCAAACACCATGACCTTCGTCTTATTCACATTTATATTCATCCCTTTCATCTTGTATGCTTCATCCATGACAGTCACCATGTCTTGCAACTGTTCTGCTGACGATGCAAGTAGAACTTGATCATCTGCGTAGAGAAGGCATTTGACAAGCAAATCATTCAACCTCATTCCGCACTCATCCTCTTTCAAATTTGTCAGACAACTATCCATGTACAAGTTGAACAGCCATGGTGACGCTACACAACCCTGTCTAACACCCCTCGAGATGCAGAACCAGTCCGTGTATGCCCCATTTATACTAACACAAGCACTGGAATCCTTATAAAGATTTCAGTGCCCGTACCAAGCGCCAGTCCACACCGTACACCGACAGTGTCGACCACAGTTCCTCCCTCCACACACTGTCATATGCCTTCTCCAAATCAACGAAAGCACAATAGAATTTCTTGTGCTTTGCCAGATGTTTTTCGGCTATGCATCTTAGGGAGAAGATCTGATCCGTACCGCCCATTCCCTCTCTAAATCCTGCCTGCACATCCCATATTTTCTCCTCTGTCACTCTTATCACTCTATTTATTAAAACCTTTGCATACAGTTTGCCAACAACACTCAAAAGACTAATGCCGCGGTAGTTTTAACACTCCTGCTGAGAGCCTTTTCCCTTATATAGTGGTATGATTACAGCCTTGCACCAATCATCCGGCACACGGCCATATCTCCAACACATATTAAAGATCCGGCACAACAAACTTGCTACCACCCCGTCACCACCCTTCAGCATTTCAGCAGACACTCTGTCGTACCCCGCCGCTTTCCCAACTTTCATCCCTTTCAGCGCTCTTACAGTCTCATCTATTTCTATTTCATTCTCTTCATCTACATCTGAGCTTGGGTCTTCAAAACTGGCGTCTGTCCAATAACCCACTCCTTGCACACTATCCTGACAGCTAAATAAACTTTCAAAGTATCCCTTCCATCGTTCCAAGACCTTACCTTCTTCGCTTAGTAAGCATCCATCTTCTGCTCTTATAACATTCATACTCGATGTTATTGTCACTCCGCGAGCCAATCTTACCTGTTTCCAGAATAGCTTAACATTGGTCCTGAAGTTTTCAGAGAACTTCCTGTTGTACTTTTCTTCCTGTTCATCCTTCTTCATTTTTACCATCTCTTTCACTTTCATTTCTGAGTATTTTTTCTTCACTCTTTCTAAGTCATCTGTCACATTCGTTACCTGATTCATCCTATTTTGGGCCTTATAGGCTAACAAATTGAGCCAGGCCTCTTTCTTCTTCCTCACTACCTCTTTTACTTCACCATCTACCCAAGAATCATTCGTTCTACTACCACATTTCCTCTGCGCCAAACCACATACTTTTGTAGCCACTTGCACCATACTATTTCTCGCTATATCCCATACTTCTTCCAGACTGTAATCGTTCGCATCATCAAATATTTTATCCGTCTTTACTTTTACTTCTCTCTTATATTCCTCTTTTACTTTCAAATCTTGCAGTCTTTCTACTTTTATTCTCTCTAGAGCAGTCACAGGAACTCGAACTCGGTGACGCCAATGTCTGAACAAACCATCCACCCGACACATAACCAGATAATGATCAGTCCCTACATTAACACCCCGATATGCTCTAGTATCTGTCACTTTACTCTTTAATCTTTCATCCACAATCACAAAGTCGATCATACTTCTACTGTTTTGCCTTTCCCACGTATACTTGTGAACCTTTCTATGATTAAACATAGTGTTCATAACAGACAAATTCTTTTCTACACATATCTCTAGTAAATTCATCCTATTCTCATTCACCCTATCATCCCCAAATGCACCTAATACTTTTTCATAGTCTTTTCTCTTCACACCAACCCAGCCAGTAAAGTCTCCAATCATAACAATCTTCTCGTTCAACCTACATCCATTTAATAAATTCCTGATACTGTCCCAAAATTCGTCCTTCTCCGAAGGTGAGCTTCCCATATCGGGTGCATAAACGCATAAAATAAATATAGATTTCAGGCCCACCTTGGATCTTATCCATAGAATCCTGGGACTCACACAAACATAATCTTTCACACATTTCGTCATCTGCTCGGAGAGGACAACCCCCACCCCCTGACAGGCCCTATGTGTCTCTTGAACACCGGACCAAATAGCGGTCAGAGAACCGTGTTTGGATATACCCACTCCCTTTCTTTTCGTCTCATTCACACATAACACATCTATCCTTTTATCCTTCACCATCTCACACACCTCATCCATCTTATCTTTTTTACCTCCCTGCACATTCAGCGTAGCTAAGCGACATTCCGCAGCTCGCTTTTCGCCCCGTGGAAACAACTGACGTGGTATGTGGCGAGCATCACCGCCGCCTCCGAGTTGATTAGAATTTGAAAAACTCATTTAGTTCCCACGAAAAGCAGAGGAAAAAAAATCTGTCAACACTCTACAGAGCCCCGCATGTAGAGGTAAGGCTTGTTAGTGCCTGGGGACGCCCGATCCCAGACAACAGGCACGCTCGCGACTAGGCTCCCCCCTAGCCATGCAGCTCTCGGCACGGCAACCTTAGCTTGGGTGTGTGCTGTTCATACCACACAGAGGAGACCAAAAGAATCCCCCAGCTGTTCCCTTCGTCGCCTTCTACGACGCCCGTCAAATTAAATCAAATCATTTATTTTTTTGCCAACATGGGTAAGAGTATAGATGTTATATTTGTTTTGATAATGTTCTCCATGCTCTGCCGTCACATGGGCATGCAAAATTTACACATAAATTACAATCTACTATCCTACCAACATGGCAATACTGCCAGCCTTTTGGGCACTTTTTGTGTTGACAGCGATGTGGACGATTTTTTTGATGCCCTATGATTATATGTTTTTTTTTACATGTGTACATATTATAATTATTATTTTAAGTCTATCTACTATCAAAATACAATGCCGAATAACACTAAATATTACAAAATTATTAAATTGGAACACCATTTTAACCATTTTATTTATTTTTTAATTATACTATATACTCCTTGGCGTTAATGTCACGGAGTGTGTATTAGTCAATAATTAAATAAATGTCAGAGTAAATAGAGAATACATGTATTAATCCAATTATTTTTAAAAGAGTAACCGTGGAGTTTCTTGCCGGTTCTTCTCCATAGGAAACGACCAATTGGAACCGTGCACCTAGCTTCTGACGTTTCATAAGTGCCCATGTTGGCTTATGTGAGATAAAATATTTTGAATTTGAATAAATAAATAAAAGTCCTAGATAAATAAAAATAATAATTGCAAATTTCACATGTCGTTTGTATTATTGAAAATCTGATTAATACTATTAGCCATAAGGATTCCCTTTTAGATATTCCTTCACACTGTAATATACTTTACAATGCATGTGCTCGAAAAGAGCGTTTTCCAAGCAGCCAAACTGTGCGGAAAGTGCCACTTTTTTACACTAGTGCTTTTTACTTTGCAGTTTTTTTTTTTAATTTTTAACTCCGTCGTCAGCCCGACGCAGTTTTTATTATTTGAAAAAAAAATTACAAATTAGTCAAGTACATATTATCATTCATATAAAATATACAATAAAACTAAAACTTCATTAAACGCGTTATTTATTACTCTAGATTTAGATTTTGATATTAATTTTAAATATTCTTTAGATATGTTTGGCTGAACGTATAATATTTTGCTCGTGCCTTTTATGCAATACAACGTGGCAACTATTTGCACATGCGCAGTAGTAGATATGCTAAGCGTGCATGTATTTCAAATAAGCCCGCCATTTTACTAATTTCTTGCTTAGTTCGGATTCGATCTGTATTTTTATATTTATTAATTCCTCGCACAATGCATAGTAAAATGTTGTATGATACCTTCGTGTCCACTTATACACTCGCCGAAAATCACCTACTTTCCGCACTTGTAGCATAAATAACTAATATCAGTTAGAAATTCCTTTAGCTTCCGCTTAAATATGTGCGAGTTGTCAATGTCTATAATACAAAATTAAAACTATGACACAAAAATGATTAGTAAGACATAATAATGTATTTATTTATCCTCCCACTGGAACGCCATACAGCAATTACTCTAACGGAACATAAATACTTCATGTTCTGCTTTCCATCCATCCTGTGCGCGGTTGACGTCGAACGGGCGGCGATGGATCACGCACGCTCACGCTGTCACGCAGCGTCAAGACACTTTTCCATATTTCCATAACTACATATTGCGCACGTTCTTTGCGATTTTTTTGAGACCCAATGAATTTTTCAAAAATTAAAATTGAAAAAACGGAAAACTTTGATGTGTCATCCTGCCAGACAGATGACAAGAAGACAACTAACGAAATAAAACAGTGTTTACCAATTAACGTCGATCTCCTCGCAAAACGTCTTACTAAATCAAACTCCAATGATGACTATGAAAAGTCACCTTCTTAAAATTTAATTTTATCAAATAAAATATCTAAGTATATCTATTTCTTACTTACACAATCTCAACCGCAACAAGCCAACCGTCTTCCAATAATTTTAATAATAGTTTTCAGACACAGTGGTGGTTATTTCGAAAGCAATTTCAAGAACCACTTACAGGCCGGCTCGATACTCATTGATAATTCGTATTTCATCAATCACTACTTGCTATCGATCGGGTAACCTCACCTTCGAACAATGAGTATCTGCCAAGTTATTTGTCTGCCGTTCTATAAGGTCGATGGTACTAAAATTGTTTTATATTTTGAGCTTGATTGAAATATGGTGGCTTTTGTTTGAATGGTTTTGTGGTCTATGAGGCTATATCGGTCATCCTGTGGTGTGTATTTAGAACGAAGTTTCATACCGCACATTATAATCTACATGCTTGAAGAACGAGAGCCAGACAGAAAAAAAAGTGTAACATTATGACCGTCACGACACTTTTGCAATTTTTTTTTTCATTTAGCTACTCTCAAACTTCGGTAATTTCTTTTATTGTGCCTGTTATTTAGTACATAATATACAGCGAATAGAAATTCGTCCCAACTGGGTGTCCCACGAGACCCCTCGACTTTTTTTTGTTTCAGGCATGCTAAATGGTGAAGCAGATTTAGGTGGGCCGCACCGCATTGCAAAAATCCTCGTACATCTCGTACATTTTGTATGAACATGGCGGGCCCTACCGCACTTTTTTGTATCGAAATGCAATGCGCTGTGACCCGACGCGGCTGCAGCTGCATACATAGACACGTCGCTGCCGACGGAACGGAATGTTGCCATTTTAAATATTATATTTATATATTATGTGTGTATGTGTGTGTGTAATGTGTGTGTATTGTGTGTGTATTCATTTAATTATTGTGTATTTATTTTATTTCTTATTTATATCTCATTGTACGCTATACCGGTCGATGTCAACGACGGCTGTTACTGAAAACCAGCGCTGGGACTCTGTCTCTCATAGGGTCACGGCATTATGCTGAGCGAAGGCCGTTTTGCGTGGATGTGACGCATATTCTCCCAAAACTTGTACTTTTTTGTGTTTGTGTTCTTTCTTTGCGTCATGTTTACCGCAAATAAACGTATTTTCTTTCTTTTCTTGTTTTCTTTCCTTCTTTCTGTAATGTGCGTTTAGCTTAAAATTAAAAATAAAATGTTACTAGATATCTCTATGTAAAATATCTGGTATTTAGCCTGAATTTCTGTCCCGCCCTTGGCCAAAAGCCTTTCCCCATTGGAATGAATCCTCTTCTCTCGATTTTGTTGACATTTGACAGTTGACAAACATTGATTGGTAATAAGTATACTTCAAACAATCAGTAGCCAAGTCGTCACAGTAAAAAAAAAGAATTTTTCTAACAATATATTTATTTTTATCCGTAACATGAAATTGTTATTAATATTCAAGAAGTAATAAAACCTTTCTGGAATCATCTGGGATATAAGCGAAATATTGTACGATATTTTTATTTATATTATTCCGAAAAATCCTGGATACCGGTAAATCC
The DNA here is from genome assembly GCA_947568875.1 of Fissipunctia ypsillon. NCBI lineage: Eukaryota > Metazoa > Arthropoda > Insecta > Lepidoptera > Noctuidae > Fissipunctia > Fissipunctia ypsillon. The sequence continues at coordinate 6,053,749 of OX387655.1, forward strand.
TAAGATTTACCGTCGTATCTCATGATTTACTGATAGCTAACGGTAAACATTATTTACTTACTAGGTACATAGTCTGATATAATAATAGGTTTTCATTTTCTCCGCTAGGATCGAAACGAAGAAGGATAGAATCGTAATGAAGTTTCAAATTATGGTTCTAGAGTATTTTTTTCTTTCTATATTTTTTTTCCAAAGAGGTTACTGAAATTACAATTAGACATTATTCTACTGTCATTGAAGCTAAGCATCCGCTACGGATCTGCTACGCCCTTGCTACGAATCTGCTACGACCTTGCTGTGAATCTGCTACACGCTCGCTGTGTTAGAGTCGCCCATGCTGCCTACGCATTAAAGTAAAGGATTGTGGGCAAAGTACCGCCAGCCACTTAGTGTGAATTACTTAAAAAAGCAAACATTATTGAATCTTTTTTATTATGAACCGATCTACGTGTATCTAAACTATGTATTTTTCTTTAAATTAATTATTGATCGGTTTTGAGTGCATTATTTATAAGAAAGAATTAATATTAATAAGAAGTTACCAAGACAGTGTAAAATTACGAAATGAAACATTGAAAAATACACGGACACGAGTTTCGCGTTGATTGCTGCGCCTCGATATCCCTTTCCCTCTCAACATGCGCTGGCGTTGGTCTAGTTCGTCGTCAGCTCGGCGCAGTCCTTCACTTTGTTGTGTAGGGTACTGAGCGCTCGCTTCTGTTAAGGTGTTGAGATTTTTTTTATTTTGTTTTTATTTCAACCGGCATTGTGTTTGGACTCCATAATTATCGACCCAGAAGCTTGAATAAATCAAAATGTTAATTTTTTTGTCTTTTTTTATCTTGGCAAATAAAGTATGCTTGTTCATTATTTCGTTTTTATTTTGTCTATCTATACATGAATATATCTAATTGCTAATCTAACTTAAACTGACACCTAATCTAAACCAAACTGTTTTATATGTGTCACAACCATAAAACCCTACTTGAATTAACTTAACATTATCAGAACTGAATAATCCGGGGACAGATTTTGATGCGCCTTGGCCTGAGTAAGGAGAGAAGAGAGTAGTTTTCACAACTATAGTGGTTTTAACTGTGGCGGTAGTGGGACCAGCTCCCATTCATTTTTGCTCACCATCCTTTAGGTTTTTTTTCGTAAGCTAGGCTATAATTAACATTTAGCCAAAATCGTTAATAACTTATTTTTAACACAAAATCTTCTTGAATGTTTTATGTGTATATTTAAAAAAATCTACTATTCGTGAAAATGAAGACAGCCCGAACACATACATTTTAATTTCCTATACCCTCCATTTCCGTACTCAAACTTCCTGTACCATAATAAAACAAAATGGATAGTTAAACGTCCCAACTACATATTGTAACTGTTTGGAACACACCTCCTTTGTTTGCATTCGACCAGACGAACGGGCCCATCTATCAAAGTAGGTGAGCAGAATACCGGCCCCTGTCATTAATAACCGAAGTAGGTAATGGAGCGAGAACTTTCTACGCACGTTTTTCATTAAATTCTCAATGGGGAAAGCGAATTTATAAAATCAATGGGGGCCAGCAATAGAAATTAAGCCGTGAAATATTGCCGCGGTGGCAGATTTGTTGTGATACCGTTCGCAACGTTATGGTTTGCTCCGAATTTAGTATTGGAACACTTTTTGAATGTTTATTACTTGCAATTTTTTGAGAGATGATCTTTTGTTTTTGGTGTTATGAACACGTTTCGGTTTTTGTTTTATTGGTTTTGCGATGAGAACCTTCCTCAAATGTTTTGTCATAATGTCTATTTACTTTGCAGGCTTAATTAAGTCTCTTTGCTTCATATCTTGAACTTCTTCATAGCCAATCGATAGAATTTAATTAGCCCAGCTTCTCAAAGGCATCAACTACTCCCGTGTGTAGCAGGTATTCTATGCCATCGTATTAAGTCCAGGTTTTAGATAAACCCAGAGTTTTCTTTGCTTTTATGAACCTGACTCCAAAGTCTGATTGAAGACGTTTAGATGTAAGTACCTTAATTAATGATATTTAAGATAGTAGATATATAAGACACTTTTACACGTCACGTCCAGAAGACTAAGAAATCTTGCACAATTCTCGCAAAAAGAACAACACCAATATTACAAATGAGATAAATAATCGGTTCCGGCTCCCGATAACCAAACTAGTACAACCCGGTTCGGTGTTGAAGTGTCCAACATTGCTCAGATAACTGACTACTTGATATCTCTGCTGGCCTAGTAACTTTCAATATACAAATACTCTTGTAGTTGTTTGTACATGAGTAGGTATTGTAGAAGACAGAAATGCGATATTGTGACAATTTTATCTCGAATGGTTATCCATTGTTCTTGTTCATCCAATGTTTTTAAAACATTAACATAATTGTCTACTTAATAAAAAGTCTTAGGAAGTCTGCCTACTACACCGCACCAGACCATGACCGTGCTAGGAATATAGGAGACAGAAAAAAAGAAAGAAGCATAACACGGATTACTATAAGGGGGAATACAGGACCTAAACGCAAGTTTTAAGTCCACCACATCACCACACGTCCAATAAAGTAAACAAAATCAGAGAAATATATGATATTTTTCAGAATTTATGCTAGTTAGATAGTGTGCTGAAAACATAATTCAACTAATTTAATACGATAAAAAAAATCAGAAAGATACCACTAAACATTTATTTTAACGATCATTTAGATTTTTTGTCAGATTATTCTACAAGCAACATATTAACGTAATAGTGTTTTAATTTTTTAGTCTTAGTTATATTTTTTGTAAATACATAATTGCTTCATATTTTGCAATCAATTACTAGATTCGTGTCATCGCGCTTCTCTTTCTTTTCTGTGCAGTCCGACAGTGACCACACTTAAGCTGTTGTCAGCCACTTAAATTCATCCACTGACAGACAACGACCGCCTGAACCTGCTGCTGGGTCTAGAACTAGCGAAAAAGTGCATAAAAGAAGAATATTCGAAAATTGAAATTTGAAAGTTTGTATGGAATATTGTCATTTTGGCCTATGTAAATCCCATCGGCCTTAGGTCCACGGCTTGTAACGCATGAATCTTTAATAAATTCTACTTACTAGTAATTGTAATTTTAATGTCTACAATTTTATGGAACTTTCAATTGTTGATATGATCATGTCTCTGCGCATCGGTCGCTTCTAAAGTGGTTGCCCGTACGCCAGCGGAGAGAGCAAAGGACGCTGACCACCTTGTTTTCATTTCTGGACTCTCCCACTTCTCTTAGTTATCCAGCCCCCCACATTCAGTACATTAGTGCCAACCACTTACGCAAAATACGCGCACTGACGTGGAGTTGCGGACACCAGCCCGTATTACCTATTACCTAGTGCCAACCACAATAAAAAATATACGTTCATCAAATAATCGCCTTCTTCAATGTCCCACTCCCCGCACAGACTTTATTCACTCTTCCTTCTTCGTTCAGTCTATCTCTCTGTGGAATGCGCTCCCCCTGGAAATCAAGATGGCAACCAACCGATTATATATCCTTTAAAATAAGCACATTCGTAAGAAGCTGGCAATTTATCATTAAAACGTTAACGTTTTCCCATTGTTTGTCTTATTTTTTTTAGTATATTCGTGTACTTATGTATACATATATTTATTTGCCCTTATATACTAGATGTGCCTCGCGACTTCGTTCGCGTGGAAGTCGTAAGATACACAATATACTAAAATAACAGCCACATTTTAATAAAACTCTCGCGTCCCCCGACCCGTCGTGTTGCACTGCCCGCCCGCGCTATTAGTTCGTTTTTGCTTAGTGTTCTTTTAAACTTTTTTCTTTTTGCTCAGCTCCTAAGGGTCGAGGCGTGATCTTAAATAGCTTTTAACTATCCTCGAGAATTGGGCTACCAAACGCAAAAAAAAATTTTCAAATCCGACTTTTTGATCACAGTTTCATGGGTTTTAATTTTTTTGTGCGAAACACTGGTTATTTTTCTAATATAAAAGTAGTCTAAATTATTATCCGAAACATCAGCTATCTGCCAGTAAAAGTCGAATCAAAATTGGTCCAGACCTTTCGGAGATTACCCAGCACAAACAAATTGACAAAAATTTTAAAAATGGCTTTTTTGTTATAAGTACCGTACATACTTCCATGCATTTAGTAAAAAGTTTTTAGTTTGACATTACAAACAGACACTCCAATTTCATTTATTTGTATAGATAACTAGGTATATATATTATGTTACGGTTTAAGAAATTTATTTCGCTCAAAAGAATACAATGATTCACTCGTATGAGGAAAAACATAATAATTAAGATAAGCTACGGTTTCGCTTGGTAATACACTAAAATTAAGTTATAAAAACGGTAAAAACGGCGGACGGCGGTTTATTTATAGTTTATAACATGTATATGTGTATCTTAATATTTAAATAAAGATGTATTCCTCAATTTTTCGTAATTGCACCTACCACTGTTTGTCTTTGCATCTCTCAAAGGTTGACAGGTAGAAACTGCCCATGACATTAAGTCCGCCTCTGTACATTTCTGTGCTTGAGGAATTATATAAATTGTTTATTACAAACAACAAAAAAAAAAACACAGTCAGGAATTTCTAGAAAAAAACAGTTAATCTAATAAAATATCTATATAAAATCTTAGGGTTATTCCGCTAGTGACATTAGTCCACTGTTCCTTACCTTGCTGACTGGCTCGTCTCGTCCCGCATAAGAAAAGATTAACTATGAATAGAGGCCTTACAAAGGTTGATTCTGTAATAAGCAACCTCCACCCGTAGCTTTCGTAAATTCCATAAAACGTTAGCTCGAGGGCAGACAGCAGTCCAACAATATAGATACTACGCGCACAGTTTCGGTCCACATGTGGTGATTTGAAGAATATCATTTATGACTATTCTACAGTGCAAGCACAGCACAGTTTTCATATCAATGTGTCCGCATTTAACCTGCGCCGGGCCGGCCAACTTAGTACACGAATAGCATTCATACCGCTTGCACTCATCTGTCATGCAATCATACTTTTATCAATAAATCAGTAATCAGGTTATCAGTCAGCATCAACTCAAGGTGTAAGGCCCCTAACTAAACATCCAATGGTCCTTCGAGCCGGATTAGCGGGATCCAATCACGTTGCGAACATAATAGTAGTTGTTCCTGTAAACACGACCTATGGACGACGGTCAACGGTCTACCAACATCATAAAGCCATCGACTGCTGGTTCTCTCATCACAGAATTCTAGTTGTGGTTAATTAGAGTCCAATGATGCGTAGATACGACACATATTCATGAAAAGAATCAAATATACAGCTACCAACTAAACGAAAATTATTTTTCTGAACTTTTTTTCTTACAAATTAATTTTCATTTATACTAAAATAAAACGTTTATTTGCAAAAATGTTGGAATACTTAACAAGGTATTATTATTAAACTTCCTTGTTGGTCTAGTGGTCGCAAGCTCTATTGCTGAGCATGAAGTCCTGGGTTCGTTTCGCGGGTCGGACGAAATGTTAATGGGTTTTTCCATCTGGAATCTCTCAAAAGCAGTCTGGATATGTGCGCGGTTGATGGCAATAGGCTCGCTCTCTATTACATGGGACATAAATATAACTGACGAAATGTGGGTGTACTATAGGGAAGTGCACCTCTGCGCAACCAGTCGGGGATTACAGGAGTGATGTTATGTCTTATTAAGGTTTAGGAGGTTTTAACTCTGTATAAACCTACAATTTATAGGATACATGTGGAATGTATACTAAATGGTACATGTAAATTGTAAAACTGGAAATAAAGATTTTTATTATTATTATTTTTCTTTATATTTCTCGGGACCCTAGGGTCCCGGACCTTTGGAAGGCATATGAGGGGCCGAAGCCAACTCGCAGAGGCCCGTTAGACGCTTTCAATGGAAATATTATTATTATTTATTTTTATCATTATAAAAAGAACACAATACACTGTCATTACAACAAACTGAATTTAACCAGTTATTTCTTTACAATATTTATCATATTGACAGCAAGTCGACCTTTCTCGGCTTAGATAACTTTTTAAACAAATGATAAGTGCCTTCGGATCCAGTTTGAACTGTTTTATGTCATACGTGACTAACAAACAAGTCCATCTCAAACCGGTGAGTACTGCAATCACTGTTTATACCACGTGTCAAAAATATTATGACAATTTTTAAAAATATTATGAAACATTATTCCACACGTATGATAAATAATAAAAAAAATAATAGCACAACTATATTAACAAATGGGTACCTAAGCCTAAAATCAAGCGAAGGTTGCAGGCAGAAAATTCTTTATTTATTTGAAAATCTTCGTAGAATATATAAACACACATAACATCACGCCTTGTTTCCCCGAAGGGTTAGGCAGAGGTGTACTTATAGTAACATCCACATTAAAAAAATATATATATTTATTCGTAGAATATATCTCGTTAATAAACGTAATTAATACGTTTTTACGAGTCCTGGAGTGGAGACTGCATATCGGCAAGGGTAGAGGACGCCCCCCAGCTACATGAAATGATGACCTTAAAAAGGTGGCTGGGACAGACTGGATGCGGAAGGTGGAGGACAGGATGTTGTAGCGCAGCCTGGGAGAGACCTGTCCAGAAATAGACTGCGATAGGCCGAGTTGATTGAATACGTTTTTAAGGTGAATCCTGTGTTTAATTACAAACCCTATTCCTTTATTTCCAAGAACCCATCTGTACAAATAAAATGTAATCCAAATCATTGTAATTAATTATATTAATAATATAAAATATGTAAACATTCTAACCCGATACTAAACCAGTCAGCTGAGCGTACAATTTAAAGGATATGTAAATTTTATCGTTGTATTGTACGACCTACATAAAACATTGGTCAGGCAGGGGCCATAGTCTTTCCATAGTTCTAGATAACCAGTCCACAGCCACCCTAACCCATAGCCCAATATGTTTTGTTTCCACGTTCTCCAGTAGTCCTGCACCAACCGGGGGTTGTCCTTGGGTGCACTTGCATAGTGCATACAGGGATAATCGTCGGTTGGTGCCTCTTCATCATTTAAAATTGTCTAGGGGACCTCTGCGAGTTGGCAACGGCCCCTCGTATGCCTTCCAAAGGTCCGGGACTCCAGGGTCCCGAGATATGTAAAAAAATGTATATAAATATTTCTATTTAAATGCTCCCAATCCGGTCTAGACCCAAACGAGACATTTCAACAAAACTCATTTGACATAAGCACCCGCTAAATGGACATACGCTATTTGTTGCCGCATTTGAATTTAGAATTCCCAGTATACGAGCTGTGTCAGTGGCCAGCACCGAATACATTTATGGTTAGAGCCAATCAGTGGTCAGTCACCCAATAATAATCTTTAACGTCTCGGTTGATATTTTTCGTAGCCGCAAAAGTCTATTATTATAATAATCAAGATCAACTCGACCTTTTTCGGTTTATATTATGTTGTTGTTAACCAATGCTGGTGATAAGTAATGTTTCAGTTTGAACTGCTTTAATTTCATTCGTGACAAACAAATTATAATGCTGGAGCAGAGCTAGCGCAGTGGTAACGGCCGTGACTTACTAATCATAGGTCGTAGGTTCGAACCCAAACAGGCGCTTTACTTTGTGTAAATTATTTCATCACCACTGCTCTCAAAACCGTGAAGGAAAATATCGTGAGGAAACCGGCATGTCTGAGAACAAAAAATTCGAACACATGTGACATCTACCATCACGCACTGGGCCCGCGTGGTGGATTACGGCCCACTGCCTCTCACAGAGAGGAGGCCTGTGACCCAACAGTGGGAACATTATAGCCTGATTTTGCTAAATAATGCTAATTACTCGAGTAAGTACCTACTAAGGAAAACATCCGTCTATCAACTGTTATTATAATTAGGGTTATAATTGCTGTATAACGTCAGAATAATCTTCACCATAATCTTTGATTATATTACCTTTTTATCAATTCATAACTGCCATCAGATTGACCATGGATATGAATATCACCCTTATAACCAGGGGCCGAAAAACTTTAAAAATTTCAGTACAGGTTGCGAAGGATTTTGGTTATATCAACGACTAAGGTTAGCGCTATCTGGGTAACCAAGAAGAAACATGTTACCTCTATTTAGGTTACCGTTTTAAATACCGGTTACCTAAAATGACCTTGTTTACGAGGACAAAACAGAATATCGCCAGCCAGCCAGGGTCGTGATTGGTCGGCATTCGCAGGCGCGCGAATTGACTCGGCTCTGACACACATACAGCGATGCGCGCCCATTGACTAATGCCGGCGGCAATTTTTATTTCGGTTACCGGTATTAATACTGGATGTATGCAATTTAAGAATTAAAGTAACTATTAAAAATACTTACCTTAAAAAAATGTTGTAATCTAAAAAATACCCGTATTGATCATATTGGTTTGGGTTATAACAAATGCTAAGCGAATAAAGGTACAGCGCTAACTACATGCTTATTTTGACGCATGGCAAAAATCGGAACTAAGATAGATAGATAGAATACTCTTTATTACACTACTTCACAAATATTTACCATCAGCGCCCACTGTCAGTATCATCCAGGCGCCAAAATATAGTAGCACTCTATTGCTCCTCTTCCTATCACACGATTTGCTTTTTCTCGTTATGTAACTTTCGAATCTCTTTTTAAAATTAAATTAAATAAACGTTTATTTCAGACTTTCTGTCCATAGGTACACTTACGAAACATAGAACGAAACAGACAATAAAAATACACATAATAACAAAAAATTCTCAAAATACACAACACAAAAATACAACACATAAAAAGGTACAAGCAATGATATACCAGTGACAACACAGAAGAAGTAACACATTAAAGACGAGGAGGAAATGTCCACTGCTCACAAGGCAGTGCGCAAGCGCATCTAGTGGCGCAGCAGTGAAGAGTCCCATCTGTCCGAGAACACGCTTAATAAGCTATTGCTGCTGGACCTAACACAAGACAAGAAAGACAAGAAGAGAAACAAAGCTAATTCTTTGTAATAAACGTTTAATTAGATGTCAGTCGCGAAGGTCTAAACTTGAAAGTATTTATGTTTCATACCGGTAATGCAGACCAACTTCTTGCGGCATTTTCACACATACTCACACTCGTTTACAATTTATTATTAATGTCAGGGTCTTCTTACGATGTTTTCCTTCCCTTAAAGGTTGGTAATAAATTTATATGGAGTGCATATAGCTCGATGGCACGATGGAACGGCGTGCACGACCTTTTTTAAGTGAATTGGTGTCGTTTGTTTATTACCAGGGTATGAATAAAAAATAGATAAATAAAATGATGGTGCAATTCAGCGACACGTCGGGAAGACGTGATCAGGGGGCCAACCACCACTTCTTAAAGCAGTATTATGTTAATGTTACTTCAGTGTGAGAAAGAGTTGGAGCTATACAGGACGTTTAGCTCCATCTCTATCCCACACTGAAGTAAGATTACAATAATACTGCTTTAAGAGGTGGTGGTCTAGCTCCTGCAAGGTTTTTCAGATACCACTTAACATGAGGTGGTATTTGATAGGATAGTCTCATTTATCCAACTATAATGTTATTTTCCCACTGCAAAGCAAAGGCTTCCGCGCAAAAGGAGAAGGATTGAGAAATTAACACCTATGCATGCTCGGGTGTTAACGGTTTTAAGAGAAGTCCTGGTTTGTTCTCTATATTTTACTCATAGGTACCAGTAATTCCAAGATTATTAATATTATAAATTATGAAATAAAAAAAAAATGTTACTGGAACTTGCCAAGTGTTGTGTTTTAACACAACAAGGCCCATCGTTCATGATGCTATTCAAAAGTAACGTGTTACAATCTCAAACCAACAACGAGTAGTCAGAATGTCACGCATTTCAATGGAAGTTCGTACACAACGCAATCTGTCATGAACTATTTAATAACGCGTTAGTAAGTTGTGCAAGTATGTGTTTAAGAGCACTGTCGCATTTCTCAACTATCATGCTCACACGGAACCAATTTTTAAGGATATTAAATGAAAAGATTATTTTTAGAAAATTGTGATCAATTGGCGAACTAATAAATAACATTAATATCCCTATCTCCCGGGAGAAGTCGTGTTCCTCACCTCTGGCTTGCCTTTATTGGCCGTCTGGAGTGACCACTGACGAGGAACAGAGTTCGCACCTCATTCTTGCCTTTATTGGCCGGCTTGAGTGGAGATTCGCTAGAGCAAACCTGCTCGAAGGAAGGAAGTATTCTAGTAAGTGTGGTAGGGATCTTGACCATCTTCCGGGCTCTGGGATTGTCCTGATAGTCGTGGAATACCTCTCCACTCCTCATAAGCACCTCAGGACATGTTGCCCCCTTGTCACTATGACACTATGTGCTAGCGACCGTTTCCGGGGGCCCATTATTAAGTGTTCAAGTCACCCCCTGCCATTTTCTCCGTGTATTACCTAACATTGATCAGGCAGGGCACATAGTTTTTCCATAGTTCTTGGTAACCAATCCACTATAGCCACCCAAACCCATAGCCTAATATGTTTCGTTTCCATGTCCTACAATAGTCCTGCACCAACCGGGGGCTGTCTTTGGGTGCATTTGCATAATGCATACAGGGATAATCGTCGGTTGGTGCCTCCTCATCGTTTAAAATTGTCTAAGGGGCCTCTGCGAGTTCGCTTCGGCCCCTCGTACGCCTTCCAAAAGCCCGGGACCCCAGGGTCCCGAGAGATATAAAAACATTAATATAATAGGTAATTATTAAAAACACATTTCTATTGTGTTATCTAATAAACTCAGCTCATTAAGTATTATATTATGATCTGTTTTCGTGATGACTGCCACAATAAAAATGTATTTTTAATAATTACCTGTTATACTAATATTATTTAGTAGTTCGCCAATTGACTTCATTTATCAAAAAAGCAACTTTTTATTTAACATTCTTAAAAATTTGGTCCCGTGTTAGGGAGAAAGGTAGTAAAATGCGACAGCCCTCTTAAAAGAGGATCAATACAGCTCCCAAGAAGAGTTTCCATAGTCTTCGAAAAACACTACAACGTTTACTTAAAAAAAACAGGAAATAAAGAAGCTCTAATATAATCACTTAATCATCGTACAACACCCAAAAATTGTCCTGTTCTATTTTCAACCGAAACAGAACAATTTCTCTCCAAATATAGCAGTAAATTAAAGTGTATTTGCGAGGCAATATTTCACACAAAACAATTGCCAAGGTAATATTTAGCTTGCAAATATAACGTCGGTCGCTACTTAAAATTAATATTACAGTCCACGGATAGTCGACAACAGACTTCTCATAATAATTATTGTGGAGTACAAACCGGCGGTTGGTCTTCGCGATTTATGTTCGAATACCGGCTGGTGTTATATTTATGTACTAACTGTGCCCCGCGACTTCGTTCCCGTGGAAGTCGTATGATACGCAATAGGTATACTAAAACAACAGCCAAATTTTAATAAAACTCCCTCGTCCCCCGACCCGTCGCGTTGCATCACCCGCCCGCGCTATTACTTCGTTTTCGCTTAGTGTTCTTTCAGACTTTTTCGCTTGCTCGGCTCCTAAGAGTCGTAGCGTGATGTTAAATAGCCTCTAACTATCCTCGAGACTTGGGCTACCAAATGCATAAAGAATTTTTCAAATCCGACTTTTTGATCACAATTTCATGGGTTTTAATTTTTTTGCGCGGAACCCTAATTGATTTTCTAAAATAAAAGTAGCCTAAGTTACTCCCCGTAATATCAGCTATCTGTCAATGAAAGTCCAGTCAAAATCGGCCCAGCCGTTTTGGAGATTAGCCGGAACAAACAGACAGACAGACTGACAAAATTTTAAAAAATTGATTTTTATTTATAAGTACCGTATATACTTTCATATGCATTAAGTAAAAAGTTGTTATTTTGACATTACAAACAGACACTTCAATTTTATTTATTTGTATAGATATAGATAGGACTATCTTTTGTTTCTCGTTATGCATGGTTAATTTCTTCTATATTTAAAATATCTCAATCAGCCAGCAATGTCCATATGGAGTTACTGTCACAGTACGCTGTATGTATAAAGTACTTGCTTTTGCCCATGGCTTGGTAGTCGGAAATTATCCCACGATAAAAGTTATTCTTTGTCCTAACCTTGATCTTGGTCTACCCATGTGCTTTTTGCCCAGTCTCCTTTCATCCAAATCAGTTCAGCCGTTAAATCGTGAGCAGACAGATAGTGTCCTTTTCGCATTTATAATATTACTATGGTTTGACATTTATGTTGATTTTTTAGAAGTCCACTCGAACCCCAATGGCAATATTCATCATCTGCCTAGCCTTTTCCCAACTGTATTGGGGTCGGCTTCCAGTCTAACCAGATGCAGCTGAATACCAGTATTTTACATGGAGCGACTGCCTATCAGACCTCCACAACCCAGTTACTGGGTAATACGATACTCCTTGGTAAGACAATGGCAATATTATGACTTCTAAATGAGCATCAGCTATAATGGCGATGAGTTCTTTGAAAATAAATGAGCTACGGCTGGTGCCATCTAGTATTAAATTAAGTTTTGACCAAAACATTAACGCGTAAGATTATTTCAAAAGAACTTCTTATAAAAATAAATATCATATTCTATCATCATTTAATGTCATTTCATCATGCCTTGTAGGTATAATATTATTAGCAATTAATTATGTTCTGTTGTAATTCCGCAGACTTGGGAGAAAAATGGAATTGAAAAAAATGTGTTGTAAGAATCATGATTCATAGAAAACATTTTTAATATATTTTACAGGCTATGTGAGTGATGTCGAAACTAATAAAAAACCTTTTAATCAACTTAGTTGCTGGAATTAAAAAAGTACCTATGCAAAAAACGTTAACGAATCTAATTTTCAGAATGCTAAAAAGGTTTCTAAGTAAAACCTTTTAGACTATATTGGGTAATTGTAATATACTCAGATTTTTACGAATGCTCAATGTTACTAAAGGCTACCCCTTTCCAATCCAATTCTGATACTTAACCTCAAGTCCAATAAAATTTACATAAAAAATCGAAGGGTGAGTGTGCGAGCTTCACTTATCTTGATGGTGCCGTACTATTAATAATGTTTACTTTCCTTCAATAGAACTGATGTATATTTTAACAAAATTGCACAGGGTTTGGGAGAGCAGTGACGGCCCAGTGATAACGGCCTCGACTTTTGAGTTGTAGGTCGTGGGTTCTAACCCAGCCAGGCGCTTTACTTTGTGTAAATAATTTTCATCACCACTGCTCTCAAAACGGTGAGGGAAAACATCGTGAGCAAACCGGCATGTCCTACAATAAAAAAATCGAAGACATGTGACATCCACCAACCCGCACTGTGCCCGCGTGGTAGATTACAGCCCACTCCCTCTCGAAGAGAGGAGGCCTGTGTCCCAGGAGTGGGAACATTATAAGCTGATTATGCTTTAAAGGATATAAAAAGACCCTACACGAAACCGTCATCTACGCATTCTGTACATCAAAACTAAGTTATTTTTGGTGTGAAAATTCGCTGCTTGCGGTAGTGCGCAATGTAATGCACTGTGCTTATGGGCGCATGCAATACGGCACAGGGATCGTGGGAGTATTTAAAGTTAAAACATTTAAAACTTGTTTTCGTAAAAAAAAATCGTCAAAAAAAGTTCAAACTTTGACCTTCAATATCTCCCTAACCAGAAGGTTCCCAGCTAGGGTTGCGGGATGTTCGAAACTGAAGGAATACGGGTGGGTTTTAGTCAGTAAAAGTCTGACACGCCCTCCCGCTCCGCACAGAGCGGGAGAAGTCATTTGATGATTTCCCTTCCACACAAAACAGGTATGTTCCATTACGAAAAAAAATGATCACAATAATAGGAAAAACAAGTGACTCTCGGCTTCGTTAAGAGTATTTTTTACCCGTTATGTAGATATTTGGGTACATAAGCGCCTGAAAAGTTTTAGCTACCACAGAGCTTGAATATCATTATTTTTTTTACCTCTGAAAGTTTCTTGTGTACAAGATTTCCACGAAGAAGTGAAATCACGGCAAACGAATTGGTAGATACTGAATCGAGTAGGAATAGAATAAAACGGCAGGTCGATTTGCTTTACATCTGTCTATCCTACTAATAAATTCGTCCGCATCGCTGTCAACAGGAAATGTGCCCAAAAGGCTGGCAGCATTGCCACGTTGTATGGCGATGCTAATTCTTTGGCCAAAGAATAGGCCAGCCACGGTCACGTGAAGAGTCGACAATTACCAGTATTAGCTTACCGGCGTTCCTGTCCTCTGTCCACAGCACTGAAAAGTTGACCGGGAAAATTTTAGCTCCCTCCCTGGTTGACTCTGAAGTGCCGTGCTTGAGTGATGCGGTGAACGCCTGGATAGCGGCTTGCCCGGATACAGATCGGCCCTTGAACCCATCTTCCCAGAGACAGTGGGATGAGCCGCTTTGCAGGTTGGTACGGAATAATCTTATCAATACGTCCACCAATACTGCTGAGCGTGCCCGCCTGCTGGCTGTGGGTGAATGGGAGTCGGGCCTCTGGCTTCAAGCACTACCGTCACCCAACATAGGCACTTTGCTGGGTGACTCCACCTTCCGGCTCGCTACTTGTCTGCGTCTGGGCGCTCCTTGTGGGGCTCCACACCGCTGCCAGTGCGGTGAAGCCGTCGACTACCTCGGACATCATGGCCTGTCTTGTAGCAAGAGCGCAGGCCGGATAACACGGCACGCTAGCATTAATGACATTATCCGTCGTGCTCTTGTCACCGCCGGGGTGCCAGCTGTTTTAGAACCCAACGGCTTGGCACGCGACGATGGCAAGAGACCAGGCGGAATGACCATAATGCCTTGGAAGTTAGGCAGGCCTTTGGTGTGGGATGCAACATGTGTCGACACCCTTGCGCCATCCCATCTTCTTAGTACGGCGGGCTATGCTGGGGCGGCTGCTGCAGGTGCGGAAAACCTCAAACGGCGAAAATATTCCGAACTTTTTGGGAGTTATATGTTCGAGCCGTTTGGGGTTGAAACACTAGGGCCATGGGGTCCGAGTGCCCACTTGGTTTTCTGAGACATCGCCAAGCGGTTGGTCGACTCTTCACGTGACCAAAGGGCTGGCCTATTCTTTGGTCAAAGAATCAGCATCGCCATACAACGTGGCAATGCTGCCAGCCTTTTGGGCACATTTCCTGTTGACAGCGATGCGGACGAATTTTTTGATGCCCTATGATTATATTTTTTTTTTCTTTTTACATTTGTACATATTATAATTATTATTTTAAGTCTGTTAGCTTATTTATTATGTAAATATTATGTTCCGAAATAAAAATGTCCTACTAATATTATAAACGCGAAAGTTTAGTGAGGATGGATGGATGGATGGATCTTTGTTCCCTTTTCACGGAAAAACTCCTAAACGGATTGGGATGAAATTTTGCACACATATAGTTTATAACCTGTATTAACATATAGAATACTATGTATTCCCATATCTCTACGGAATTGAAACTTATACGGGTGAAACCGCGGGGCGCTGCTAGTGGTAAATAATGAAACACAAACTATTTTTTTCTGGAGAAATCCTCATCGATACCTACCCATTTTTAAGCCAAGCTCTATAAACGTTACTTAGCTCATACTTTCACTTAGACATGTGCCCGTCTCTGTCTTGCAGTATGTCTGTTTTGTTGTTTGACAGTAAAGTTATGCGTGATGGGAATAACGCTTCGTCTAAGAACGAGCTAAGTACCAGTGCGTGATATTATGGACGCGGACCAGCCCGCACCGACGCACCATGGGAAGAGTATCGTCCGTGGTAGCGCATACACGTCCATTACGGTGCGTACGATCCCTCACTTTACATTTTGGAATGACAAAATGACTTCGAATCTTAAGACCCACATACACTGACACGCACCGTTGGAAGAGTCTTGTGTGCGGTACGTGGCTGTCCGTGGTCGTCGGCCGTACGTGATAATCCGCAAAATTACGCACCGTGAGAAGCCAGCTTTACAGTGTCTATCCTAAACACGTGCGAGGGGCTCCGTGATCCGGGGTTCTAGTGGAACGTACCGATGCCCTTTCTGTGCTAAGTCAATTGAAAGGAAAAGCATTGAAGCAAAGCGCGCCTTGCCGGTCGCAACACAATCAAAACCAACTCAGACATCATCCAGTTTTTTAATTCAGAATTTTAAGTTGAGAACATGTCAAACTCTAGCATTACTTAAGGCGCTATGATCCAGCTCTCGAGCCGCGTACTGAACTGAAGTAGGCTCGCGTGGTTGCATCTTTAATCATTTTATCTCGACAAACTCAAAAAACTAGTAAGCGCGGTCTCTATTGGATCATGGCGACTCAAAGAGAAATTCCTCGAAATACAAAATTTCTCTGCAAAAAACTTACGAAATTTTAGATTTCAAAGGTTACAATGAAGGAATCTCCTGCCTCGTTTGTCTAGTAGTCGCAAGCGCTACTGCTGAGCATGAGGTCCTGGATTCAATTTCCGGGTTGGTCAAAGTATTATTGCCAGGAATTTCTCAGTACCAGCCCGGATTTGAGCCCTGTTGATGGCAATAGGCTCGCCCTCTTTTACATGGAGCCTTAACATAACTGGCGAATGTGGGTGTCGCGGATTACAGGCGCGATGTTATGTTAAGTAAAGTAAAGTAGAGCTTTATAAATTCTCAATTTCAAATTCTCAATTTATAAAACAGAAAGTCACACCCAGCTTTCAAATATAAACTACGAATCCGCAAAAACAAAACACAAACGCCGGTCTACAACACTCAGTAAATAGCAGCTTCGCTAATAAACATACCACTTCAGAGCACTTGCTTGATTAGACCGAGGGAAATCATCCGAATTAGCAATAATGTTGGACCAGCATCCGTCTTACATACACTGATTTAATCAAGGAAATAGGTCACGGCTGAAACCGCGCGTTTTTGTAATTATGCTTCGGGCTAAGTAGTGCGGTTTAAGATCTTGAAAAGCATCTTTAATTAGTCTTTGGGATTTGCTTTTAGAGAATTAAGTGAAGTGCACATGGAGCTAAAATCTGCGGCTTCTCCATGCTTTACATAGGTCAATTTTCATCGTGTCGTATGCGGTACAATAACTAGATACCTAGTCGCATATAGGTAGGCCACTCGCATGAGCCACTTTTAGTCAACGGCAGCCAGTTTGCAAAAACATTTTAGGTGTTCAGACAACAAGTGTTGCTATGTGTAGCTCAAGTGTAGGTACCTTAACTTATATAATCAATATGATAAGTAAGGTCCTTATTAATAGACAGCTATTCATTATTAACACCCCATGAATGAGGTTTTAGTTTTACAATTTTTTTAAATCGTTTTTATTGGTGTGTCCGAAGATATTCCCATCGGCAAGTGACGAACTTCCAAACAACCAAACATTCCTCCCCTAGGATACCGGGTATAATTTTTCAAAAATGCTTTCACAGTGCTCACCATGGTTATTGAAACTCTTGTGAAAATTTTCGGTATGTTCCCGTTGTCCCCGTTAACCGTGTCCCCGTCACGATATGTTTAGCCATTTTATTAAATTATCGCCGACTAATAATGTCTTTACTTTTTACTTGTTAACATTCAAAAATAATTAAATAATATTAAATAATTAATAAAATGGAATCTAACCAGGTAGATGTTACGACTTTCTATTATTGCCAGCGTCCTTTCACCGACTATTCGTCACCAGTTCTTGTAGGCAGTGATGAAATAGCGCCTATGTTCTGCATAAAAACCCCTCGCAGGCGGCGGGCGTGTATGACCAGACGTATGAACGTAAACGAAGCAAAAGGAGTAAGTATGTAAGGATCGTAGAAGGTGGCGTTCTGTAGCTTCTGCCTACTCCCATGGGAAGAAGGCGTGAGTTTATGTATGTACATAAATGTAAAAATCCCTTCGTTAACTTAAATCTATACTAATATTATAAAGCTGAAGAGTTTGTTTGGTTGAACGCGCTAATCTCAGGAACTACTGGTTCGAATTGAATTTTTTTTTTGTGTTAGATAGCCCATTTATCGAGGAAGACTATAGGCTATATGAAATCACGCTATAACCAATAGGAGCGGAGCAGCAATGAAAAATGTTGAAAAAACGGGGAAAATTTATTCCTTTTGAGAGCTTCCGTTGCGTGTGCTGCGTAAACGGTTAAAGTTACGCATAAAAAGTTCTAAAAAAAGACTGCAATAGCATAGGTCTATTTTTTAAAGTTGGCTCACTATAACTTTTTTATTGGTAATCAAATTTGTTATAAAATAATGCATTTGCTTGTTTGCGAAGGTGTTTTCATAAACAGGGTATAATCCTTATCCAAATAAATAGTTTCATAATCAAGGTTGATTAAGTACACGTAAATTCCTTTTTTAATTATTCGAATCGGACTTTCCGTTTAGAAATTACGACGGGTAAAAAAATGCTTAAAGTAAGAAAAATGGGCTTAGTTTATTTGTTACCTACACATTTTATTTTTTATTGACTGTTTATACGCGCTAATCTCTGTCACTACCAGTCGGATTTGAAAAATTCTTTTTGCATTTTATAGCCCAATTCTTGAGGAAGGCTATAGCGTATTTAACATTACGCTAGGACCCTTAGAAGTCGACCAAAAAGAAAAAAATAAGAACGAGCGCTAAGCAAAAACGAAGTATCAGCGCGGGCAGGCGATGTGATGCGACGGGGTGCGTCGGGGGAACAAGAAATTTCGCAATCGAAGTAATAGCGCGGGCGGGCGATGCAACGCGGCGGGTAGTTTTATTAAAATGTGGCTGTTATTTTTGTATATTGTGTATATTATGACTTCCACGCGACCGAAGTCGCGGGGCACAGCTATTATGTTATATACTCAAATGTGAAAGTTATATGCATTAAGTAAATTATAATGCAAATCAGTTCGAGACGCATAATAATTGATGCATGTACTCGTAGATAGGGAGATGCGAGAGTAACGCTCGCGAATGTTGGCTTTTCTTGCTTTAGTATCTTGCATAGTATTCCAAAATAAGCACGTGTAAGTTATTACATCGTATACTCTCACTTTAAATTAATTAAACCATCTACTAGAACCATCCCGTTCAAAATCAAACTATCAAGTAGCAAGGCAAGTTTCTTCCCAGAATCACTGGAAGTTTTAGCAACAAGCTCCTGTATAATCAAGATATTTCTTTATGGTCTCGGCGCATTCCAAATTCGAATACTGGGTACAACAAACTTGGCCGCCAGTGTACAGAACTAGTTTTAATTAATACAGTAGCATTAGTGAGCTTTTCGGGCGATTGCATTACACTGGATGCCCACTTAATGATCCATGCAGTTGTGGACCAATTATGGAGTCAACTATGTGGTTACAGTGCAGTGAACCGGATCAGGTGTTGGACTGTCAGTATTCTTGCTATGCAGGTGTTTTAAATATATTTTAGGAGTAAGCATTATAATCTTGAATGGGTTTTGAAGGTTTAGTTTAAAAATATAGAAAAACATACACTATGAAAACTACAAACGCCGCATACCAACTTAGGTTTTGATTTTTCTTTTTCATTCTCTTTCTAAAATACCTTTATAGTGATCATTTTAGACTAAAAACTTCAAAATTGTGCTTTCGATTTACCGTCCCCTGAGTCAAACAACTTACGGTCTTTAAAAAAAAAATTCGCCAACATAGTCGATACCAGATGCTAGCAGAAACGATACTGATATTTCCAAACTATAACCCAATATATACATGCCCCAATCAAAAACTGTGGATAAAAATATTTTTCATATTTTTATTAAGCAAAATTCTTTTTATGAAAAGCACGTCCAATTTGTCTATTGGATAGCAAATTGACGGATCAAAGGATAAATTTGCTCCAGTTAAAGATTTTGTCATCAATCAAAAAGTTGAATCAATTTCTAATTCGATATTTTATGTTTTGGGACGTATCACTTTCATTGTGATAATAATTTTAAATCGTTTATATTTTCTTACTTTTCATTGTTATCTGGTTGAGGTGGCTGTTTTGTTCGATTATAATAATGCTTTCACAAAACAAAGGGGTAGGTATTATTAAAATAATTTAAAAATAACTTAGCTGCTGCAACTGGCTCTTTATAGAGAAAGATTGAATGTGGCAACGAAAGTGTCACCCCTAAGCTAAACAAGAAGAAAGTTATGGATAAATACAACAATAGTAGTTTGAGAACAATTGTATACTTGAGATCCAATTTAAATAGCAGCGATTATCATTTTTCTTACCTAGTTAAAGGTGCCTACATAGTTTACCAGTTCAATTGTATTACTTACTGTGACGCCGAATAAAAAGAAACTAAAAGCGAATTAAAATAGGTATTTATTATTCTCTAGTTAACGTTATACGATATTAAAATCCTCTTACAGACTCTTTTAAATTTTAAAAACGCTTTTCATTCCAATTCGATTTTCAATTCAAAAAAGCAAATGGCCTGTTTCGAAAACATTCCACGAAAGTTCTGTATTTTAAATGTGACTATTCTTTTTTTTTATTTTAATTGCTGGCTGTAAACATAAGGTAATGAACCGTAACAGAAAGAATATTTCGGTTCGTAGGTACAAACCAGGCGTAACATTTTTTTTATCTTGTATTTTCATTGACGTGACCGTATTTATTGAAGAATCATTTTCGGTATTTCAATCGTTCATTTTATTGTAAAGTCCAAAAAATTCAATAGCTGCTCATTTTATGTTGTTACTGTATGTATAATGAAGCTTGTAAAATCTTAATAGTTAATGTTCATTTTTATTATTACATATTTTCGTTTAGGTTCCCTACATTCTATGAAACACGTGTAACAAGAAATTAGGATTTTGTGAGTCAGTTTTATACTGTTTTGAGGTATATGAGATAGTTAGCTCAGCGGAACTACAGTCTGGCCGTCGAGAAAATGCGTTCTTGACACCTTTCAATTTCGTACTAACGAATATGTGTTTTGCGTATTTGATCTTTATTACAACTACAAATTGTCCAACTGACAGGATTCAGGAACGCCTTCTCTCAACGGCTGGACGCTAAGAATTAGTCGAGAGACAAACTTGCCACTGCATTAAGGCTTCTGCAAACAGACGCGATACGCGACGCGACACAAAGGCATCGCTCGTCGCGCGACAAGTGGCGCCTTTGTGTCGCGTCGCGTGTTGCGCCTGTTTGCAGTAACCTTTAATAAAATTAGTAGCTGGTAGCTATTATCATCAGTCTTATAATAATCGTTTGTACAATCAGCAACAAAATACTATTAAAACTTCAGTTTTAAAATCCTAAGTAGACAAAATACCAGAACAGAAAGTAAATGACTACAAAATTAACCTAACTCTTGAAAAGCGTGTATCAAATAATTTTGTAGCTTCCGTTGATGACCGTACTAAACTGTCTGTGTAACTTGTATGAACAAAAGTGACTGTACTATAAATAGAGCCACCGCGAAGCCACACAATTTAGGGTAATCGTTTGAATAATAAATACACTGCACACTACTGGGGTGCCGTATCAAGGGTTCCGCAGCACACACAAATCATATTATGCAACACCCTCCGAACGAATGGACGAAATTGGCGAGAATTAAGTTCCCTTGTCGGAACTGAATGTGTCTGGTGGTTTTTGACAAATGATTATTACTACCTACCGTGTTTTTGACATATTTAATAGGCTATATCGATCACTATATTCTACGCAAAACATGTGTGTTCTAAATTATACTTAGCACTGAATGTGCGCTTTTATAAATTTTAAAGTGACGATATTATCATGGTCATTATCGTCGTCGTTTTATCGTATCGTCATCATCTTTCTTATTGCAAAGATGGCGACATGGCTTGTTAACAAGAAAATACAGATTCATCAAAATTATAATTTTAATATAATCATATAATACTACAGATAATGTTGTAGGCACCTCGGCACTAACCCATGAAAGAAAACTCCATTAAAAGATTTTGATTTTAAATTCGAAGTACACTTCAGAATTGTCTGGAGTCGCGTTCAACGAGTACCTGTGACAAAGTTTTCAACGCCAACCGAACTTTTGATACATGAGAATCCTTTCACACTGTCCCTACTTGCCTACTCAATAATATAACAATTAATGGGTAGAATCCTCAACTTGTTTAAAAGAGTGCAAACCCAAGTTTGTAACTTATAAATAGTTGGGAAAAGATTTCTAAGTCGCAAGTTGCTAAGTTACTAAGATGCTGTCTCTAAAGTTCGGAGTTGGAAGAATCTTAGGAAATAAGTTAGGATGTAAGTGGTCGATGACTGGTTTTATTCGTGGTTTTAGATGCTTGTTGGATTGGTTTGATGGTCGGTTTTGCACCATTTCACAGTTTGTATTAAAGCGTTTTATGAATTTTGATTGCAGGAATTAGCATGTTTTATTTTTGTAAAAAAACAGTAAGTTTAAAACGAGGCTTTACATTGTTTTGCTACTAAAACTGGTTTTCATCCACATTTCTACAGTCAAGAGATATCGATAGTTATTTTCAGGCGTTGTCACCTCTGGCGTGGTTGGGTCAGGCGGTGTCACGTCTGGCGCGGTTGGGTCAGGTGTTGTCACCTCTGGCGTGGTTGGGTCAGGCGTTATCACCTCTGGCGTTGTTGGGTCAGGCGGTGTCACGTCTGGCGCGGTTGGGTCAGGCGTTGTCGCTTCTGGTGCGATTGGGTCAGGCGGTGTCTCCTCTGGCTGGGATGGGTCAGGCGTTGTCACCTCTGGCGTGGTTTGGTCAGGCGGTGTCACCTCCGACGCGGTTGGGTCAGGCGGTGTCACGTCTGGTGCGGTTGGGTCAGGCGTTGTCACGTCTGGCGCGGTTGGGTCAGGCGTTGTCTCTTCTGGCGTGGTTGGGTCAGGCGGTGTCACGTCTGGCGCGGTTGGGTCAGGCGTTGTCTCTTCTGGCGTGGTTGGGTCAGGCGGTGTCACGTCTGGTGCGGTTGGGTCAGGCGTTGTCACCTCTGGCGTAATTGGGTCAGGCGTTGTCACCTCTGGCGTGGTTGGATCAGGCGGTGTCACGTCTGGTGCGGTTGGGTCAGGCGTTGTCGCTTCTGGTGTGATTGGGTCAGGCAGTGTCACCTCTGGCGCGGATGGGTCTGGCGTTGTCTCTTCTGGTGCGATTGGGTCAGGCGGTGTCACCTCTGGCGCGGTTGGGTCAGGTGGTGTCACTTCTGGCGCGGTTGGGTCTGGCGTTGTCTCTTCTGGTGCGATTGGGTCAGGCGGTGTCACCTCTGGCGCGGTTGGGTCAGGCGGCGTCACTTCTGGCGCGGTTGGGTCAGGCGGCGTCACCTCTGGCGCGGATGGGTCTGGCGTTGTCTCTTCTGGTGCGATTGGGTCAGGCGGTGTCACCTCTGGCGAGGTTGGGTCAGGCGGCGTCACCTCTGGCGTGGTTGGTTCCGGTTCGTCTTCGTAGAGTCGGCAAGCGCTTTCTTCTATACCCGGCGGTATGTAACGGAATGAATCGACTAAAACAATAGAATTTGGAGACGCCATGCCCATGATGGTTATCTGAAACAAAGAAAGTAAGGTTTTTGGTAGTTGTGTGACCTAAATCGAGGTTTAAGGAAGTATTAGGCAAAGGAGGCGACGGACATACAGCGTTCGATAACCTCCCGCTGCGACTAGTATTTAGCAATGCCGTGCTGCAATGCAAAATGCGTGCCTATTTTAGGCACACTGCATTTACAATTCAAACAACTAATTATTTTAGTACTCTCCTTACATTAATTATGTAAACGTTATACATACTACTAAAACATACACAACAACATAATAGAAAAAACAATGAAAATAATAAGATATCGTATTATTATGTTGTGTATCGTATTATTTTTGTATGGAGCACTGCAGGGTAAGATAAAGTACTGTTATTTTTAATTGAATAAGTCAAACCCAACCCTATGCCTACCCTATAAGTCAACCCTATGAGTAAAATTTCTACAATAGAGAGTATTCTATTCTATTCTATTCTATTCTATTCTATTCTATTCTATTCTATTCTATTCTATTCTATTCTATTCTATTATATTCTATTCTATTCTATTCTATTCTATTCTATTCTATTCTATTCTATTCTATTCTATTCTATTCTATTCTATTCTATTCTATTCTATTCTATTCTATTCTATTCTATTCTATTCTATTCTATTCTATTCTATTCTATTCTATTCTATTCTATTCTATTCTATTCTATTCTATTCTATTCTATTCTATTCTATTCTATTCTATTCTATTCTATTCTATTCTATTCTATTCTATTCTATTCTATTCTATTCTATTCTATTCTATTCTATTCTATTCTATTCTATTCTATTCTATTCTATTCTATTCTATTCTATTCTATTCTATTCTATTCTATTCTATTCTATTCTATTCTATTCTATTCTATTCTATTCTATTCTATTCTATTCTATTCTATTCTATTCTATTCTATTCTATTCTATTCTATTCTATTCTATTCTATTCTATTCTATTCTATTCTATTCTATTCTATTCTATTCTATTCTATTCTATTCTATTCTATTCTATTCTATTCTATTCTATTCTATTCTATTCTATTCTATTCTATTCTATTCTATTCTATTCTATTCTATTCTATTCTATTCTATTCTATTCTATTCTATTCTATTCTATTCTATTCTATTCTATTCTATTCTATTCTATTCTATTCTATTCTATTCTATTCTATTCTATTCTATTCTATTCTATTCTATTCTATTCTATTCTATTCTATTCTATTCTATTCTATTCTATTCTATTCTATTCTATTCTATTCTATTCTATTCTATTCTCATCATCTGCCTAGCCTTTTCCCAACTATGTTGGGGTCGGCTTCCAGTCTAACCGGATGCAGCTGAATACCAGTATTTTACATAGAGCGACTGCCTATCTGACCTCCACAACCCAGTAACTGGGTAATACGATACCCCTTGGTAAGACTGGTTGTCAGACTCGGGCTTCTGACGACCCGTAACGACTGTCAAAGATACACGAATGACAGCCGGGACCAACGGCTTAACGTGCTTTCCGAGGCACGGAGGGGTCTTGATATGTAAAGATGGTCACCCATCCACGGGCCAACCGCGGCAAGCGTAGCTTAACCTGATCGATTGACCCGTGCGGCTGTTATTTCTTAGCCACAAGCCCCTATTCTATTCTATTCTATTCTATTCTATTCTATTCTATTCTATTCTAATACTACATATGCTTTACTAACAGCCTTTATTTAGTATATCGATTTGCAATTTTGTAAAAGGTAGTTTGGGACGAGGCGATAGCTTCTCACCGGTTTAATTTTGAAAAATAAGAGTCGTTTTATCGTTTTATGGGGTTTCGTAGGGTTACGTAGTTTACTGTCTCAAATTTGCAAATAAACCGCATAGAATGGATTTTAGGCGGTTCTATCATATTCTCAACTTGCCTAATAATGCACCAAGGTATCGCCGAAATAAAATGACGTAAAGAGTTCGATCATAAATAAAGGTTTCTATTTTATACGGTAACTATTTTGGTTTCTGGTTGACAGAAACCCGGATTGATCCATTTTATAAAACCCAATACTGTGCAGACTTAACAGCATAGAGCTGGCCGGGGATTTTTAGGCAAAAATTTGCATACGCATTCAGAATAGTGTCTTAAATAAACTCCCTGCACCTTAGCCCCTTGCGTCTCGAGATATAGACTCCCTCGCTGTTGATGGTTGGAGGTGAGACTAACCTCTTGTTTGCAGTGAGCGCAATCCCGTACGTCTGAGCTCCTAAAAGCGGGAGGAAGTCCAGATATTCGGGAGCTCTTTAACTCTGTCCTGTTCTCTGAGAGAACTCCAGAATCATGGCAAAGGAGCGTGGTCGTTATTTTCTTTAAAAAGGGAGGATGATAAGACCCATTTAATGAATAACAGACCCATTTCACTCTTTAGCCATGTATATAAGTTGTTTTAAAGAGTCGTCACGAATCGTCTAGCGCGAAGACTTTTAGCCACCGGAGCCGGCCGGGTTTCGAGGAGGATTGAGCACTATAGACCACATCCACACAGTGTGGTAAATTCCGTACAGAAGTCCGAAGAGTATAATCGGCCCCTATGTCTTGCGTTTGTGGACTATGAGAAAGCTTTTGATTTATCGAGACTGTCTGTTTTGGAGTCTCTGCAGCGATGCCAATTCAACTGGCGATAAATCCAAGTGCTGAGCATCGATGTCTTTATGAAAACGCAACAATGACCGTCCAAACTCAGGACCAGTGAACTGAACATATCCCACTACATCGAGGGGTGAGACACGGGGTCGTGATTTCCCCGAAATTGTTCTCTGAAGCATTGGAGGATGCGTTTAAGACGCTGAACTGGGAAGGACGCGGCATTAACATCAACGGCGAGTACATCTCACACTTGAGATTTACAGATGATATTGTCATACTGGTTGAATCGCTGCAGGACTTGCAGCAGATGCTGGACAGCCTAGCTGATTCTTTTATACGCATTGGTCTCTAGATAAACTTGGACAAAACCCAGGTTATGTTCAACGAACACGTCACCCCGGGGCCGATTGCTGTCAATGCCGATATTGTTCGAGAAAACGTATACCTCGGGCAAACTCTTCGGTTTGGTAAGAACAACATTGAAAGGAAGGCTAACAGAAGAATTCAGCTGGGCTGGGCAGCGTTTGAAAAGTTTTGACCCACAGTTTTCTTCTTTATTATTACAGGCATTAAATTGAATGATAAACTTTTCATAAAAATGTATGGTGTTTGACAGGTAAACAACGCCAGTGACGACGCGACACCTAGCGGGATAAATTGGTATGTAGTGTCTTTCCCGTTCCAATCACCTTATCTGCGATTATGACAAAACTCGGATAAAATGTTCATTTTTTTCGATGTGTTTATAATCTATCCTCAGATAGATAGTTCCTGATATTATTTTGGTATCCAAACCAAAATAAACGAAAACGACGCGTGGTTAGGATAAGGGGGTAAGCGTGCTCTTGTTCTGTGTTCTGTTATATGGCGTTGTCACAATAATCAGCCTATAATGTTCCCACTTCTGAGGCCTCCTCAGAGGTAGTGGGCCGTAATCCACCACGCGGGCCCAGTGCGGGTTGGTTCGTTTCAAAAATTCAAAGACATCCGTGACATCTGTCACATGTCTTTGAATTTTCGGTTCTAAGACATGCCGGTTTCCTCACAATGTTTTACTTCACCGTATTGAGAACAGTGGTGATGAAATTATTTACACACAGTAAAGTGCCTGCTTGGGTTCGAACCCGCGACCTACAACTCGTTAGCCGCGGCCCGGCCGTTACCACTGGGCCATCACTGCTCACGGTGTCACAATGTCTGACTTCGATTTCAAACCTTGTCAAAATTTATTATAGTTGCTAGGCAACAAATCCATACTTATTGTTTTTAATGCGAAAGTAAACTCTGTCTGGTGTAACCTTTGCAAGGATGCAACGGATTTAGATGAAAGGCACACGGATAGACCTCGACCTGGGTTAAGACACAGGATGATATTTTTTGATCCCGATAGTACGTTCCAGCAAGATTAAAACAAATACAGGCTGGCAGGAACATCGACGCAAATCCGGTTACCCCGGTTACCGGTACCGGACCGGTACCGGACCCGGTTACCGCGTCAACGTAAGGGGTCCAGAGTCATGCACTGAATCCATATTCAGTGCATGACTCTGGACCCCTTACGTTGAAACTTTTCGTCGATTATTTTAAAAAAAATTGCTGTTCCATACATTTTGACCGCGGAAGTGTTGCACTGTTGTAGGAAACAGCAGATTTTTCAGTATTTTTTTTTTAATTTTTTTTTTATTTAAGATAGGTTTGCTCTAGTCTAGGTCAGAGATGACAGAGACAAAGTCGACGATGAAGCGAGCTTACCCAGAAGAAGCCTGTTAACTCTCACTTTGAAGAGATCGGGGTTGTATACGTTCGGAAACACAGACGCAGGCAGAGAGTTCCACTCCTTTGCTGTGCGCATCACAAAAGACATTTGGAAAAGCTTAGTGCGAATTGGTGGAATAGCAACCAGGTAGGGATGGTAACCTGCAGTGCGTCTAGATGTCCGATGGTAGAAGGGGGCCGGCGGAATGAGGTCGTGGAGTTCTCGTGCACACTCACCGAAGTACAATCTGTAGTATTCTTGACTTTGACCAATCATACCTGGGGGGTTAAGTAACAGGCGTGCTACACCCTTGTTCGGGTCGATATTAATCAGCACAGTAAGGCGGCAAAATCGAACCGTACCTAGTAGTAATTACCTACTAATAGTAGGTAATTGTTCGGGCCGGCTTTGTTGTTCAACGAATCCTGCCGAATCGAATGTTCCACAAGCACGCCTCACCCTAACCTCTTGCCATGCAATTCACCATTAAAATAACGTTATTAATACTCACGTAGCCATCATAAGTATCTGAGCCGGTTAAGATGATCTTCAGAGTGTGCCATCCTCCCACGAAATTTGGATCCAAGGCCGAATGCGCTCCCATTCCTACTACTCTGTCACCACCAGTGATGTCTAACAGGTCGGCCAGTACAATGACTTGGTCAGAAGGATCCATTGCCTCCATATAAAGGTTCACTTCTATCAAACCACCGATGTTCATAGAAAAAATGAATGATGACACACAACTTAATTGCCGAGATGCATGGGATGGTTGAGGCGTTATAAATGTGGCACTGCGTTCATTTTGATTAGTTAAGTCCAAATTGCTGTACTTGCCAACAACCCAAAATGGCATGAAGACACAAGCTCCTCCCCACTCATTTGTCAACCATTCATCGAAATTCTCCTCAAACGTGTACCTCACACAATAATCACTGACTACGTAAGACACTAACATAAATAATATTAACACTTCGCGAAGCATTTCGTTTCGCGTGTGGCGACAAATCACTGCTTAATAAGCCCAAAATCTCCTAACTGTTAGTTTTATAATTTAATCGAACACCTATCTTCATCTATACATCTATACAAATAAATAAAATTGAAGTGTCTGTTTGTAATGTCAAATTAACAACTTTTCACTAAATGCATAAGAAAGTATACACGGTACTTATAACAAAAAATCAATTAAAAAATTTTAAAATTGTTGTCTGTCTGTCTGTTTGTTTCGGCTAATCTCAGAAACGGCTGGACTGATTTTGACGGGACTTTCACTGGCAGATAGCTGATGTTACGGGGAGTAAATTAGGCTTTGTTTATTTTAGGAAAATAATTAGGGTTCCGCGCAAAAAATTAAAACCTATAAAATTGTGAACAAAAAGTTAGGAGCCGAGCAAAAAGAAAAAAGTCAGAGACAACACTAAGCGAAAACGAAGTAATAGCGCGGGCGGGCGATGCAACGCGACGGGTCGGGGGAAGAGGGAGTTTCATTAAAATGTGACTGTTATTTTAGTATATTGTGTATCTTACGACTTCCACACGAACGAAGTCGCGAGGCACAGCTAGTTATAATATATAGGTACTGGATACGGATAAGATAGCATCTCTTAATGGATTAATATTCTGTCTGTGTATCAAATAAGGCATTGAAACTTTGATACTTGATGGGTATAAAATATGCACTATCAATATATGTTAATTATCCGCCTACTTATGGTGACCAGAGATTACCAACTGTTGGTTTCCGGCTGCCCTCCTGATGCGGGTGGGGTGGGTATAATAATGCTCTATCTCTGAGGCGATAATATCCCATCGCCTTCTTATCACTCATCGTCACCATTTTAGCTACTGTAATGTCCACAGCTGTACATATCCGCACATCCATAAGCGTCGCCATATCATTAGGTCAATCGTCATTGTTATGAGCAACGAGCATGAGTTATTGTTGTTGTGTTGTTATGTCGTTGTTGTTGCTATTGCAACGAGCATGAGTTATTATTGTTATGTTGTTGTTGTTGCTGTTGCAACGAGCATGAGTTATTATTGTTGTGTTGTTATGTCGTTGTTGTTGCAACTAGCATGAGTTATTATTGTTATGTTGTTGTTGTTGCTGTTGCAACGAGCATGAGTTATTATTGTTGTGTTGTTATGTCGTTGTTGTTGCTATTGCAACGAGCATGAGTTATTATTGTTATGTTGTTGTTGTTGCTGTTGCAACGAGCATGAGTTATTGTTGTTGTGTTGTTATGTCGTTGTTGTTGCAACGAGCATGAGTTATTATTGTTATGTTGTTGTTGTTGCTATTGCAACGAGCATGAGTTGTTATTGTTATGTCGTTGTTGTTGCTATTGCAACGAGCATGAGTTATTATTGTTATGTTGTTGTTGTTGCTGTTGCAACGAGCATGAGTTATTGTTGTTGTGTTGTTATGTCGTTGTTGTTGCTATTGCAACGAGCATGAGTTATTATTGTTATGTTGTTGTTGTTGCTGTTGCAACGAGCATGAGTTATTATTGTTGTGTTGTTATGTCGTTGTTGTTGCAACGAGCATGAGTTATTATTGTTATGTTGTTGTTATGTCGTTGTTGTTGCTGTTGCAACGAGCATGAGTTATTATTGTTATGTCGTTGTTGTTGCTGTTGCAACGAGCATGAGTTATTATTGTTATGTCGTTGTTGTTGTTGTTGCAACGAGCATGAGTTATTATTGTTATGTCGTTGTTGTTGCTATTGCAACGAGCATGAGTTATTATTGTTATGTTGTTGTTGTTGCTGTTGCAACGAGCATGAGTTATTGTTGTTGTGTTGTTATGTCGTTGTTGTTGCTATTGCAACGAGCATGAGTTATTATTGTTGTGTTGTTATGTCGTTGTTGTTGCTATTGCAACGAGCATGAGTTATTATTGTTATGTTGTTGTTGTTGCTGTTGCAACTAGCATGAGTTATTATTGTTATGTTGTTGTTGTTGCTATTGCAACGAGCATGAGTTATTATTGTTGTGTTGTTATGTCGTTGTTGTTGCAACGAGCATGAGTTATTATTGTTATGTTGTTGTTATGTTGTTGTTGTTGCTGTTGCAACGAGCATGAGTTATTATTGTTATGTCGTTGTTGTTGCTATTGCAACGAGCATGAGTTATTATTGTTATGTCGTTGTTGTTGCTATTGCAACGAGCATGAGTTATTATTGTTATGTTGTTGTTGTTGCTGTTGCAACGAGCATGAGTTATTATTGTTGTGTTGTTATGTCGTTGTTGTTGCTATTGCAACGAGCATGAGTTATTATTGTTATGTTGTTGTTGTTGCTGTTGCAACGAGCATGAGTTATTGTTGTTGTGTTGTTATGTCGTTGTTGTTGCTATTGCAACGAGCATGAGTTATTATTGTTATGTCGTTGTTGTTGCTGTTGCAACGAGCATGAGTTATTGTTGTTGTGTTGTTATGTCGTTGTTGTTGCTATTGCAACGAGCATGAGTTATTATTGTTATGTTGTTGTTGTTGCTGTTGCAACGAGCATGAGTTATTATTGTTGTGTTGTTATGTTGTTGTTGTTGCTGTTGCAACTAGCATGAGTTATTATTGTTATGTCGTTGTTGTTGCTGTTGCAACGAGCATGAGTTATTATTGTTATGTTGTTGTTGTTGCTGTTGCAACGAGCATGAGTTATTATTGTTGTGTTGTTATGTCGTTGTTGTTGCTATTGCAACGAGCATGAGTTATTATTGTTATGTCGTTGTGTTGCTGTTGCAACGAGCATGAGTTATTATTGTTGTGTTGTTATGTCGTTGTTGTTGCTATTGCAACGAGCATGAGTTATTATTGTTATGTCGTTGTTGTTGCTGTTGCAACGAGCATGAGTTATTATTGTTATGTTGTTGTTGTTGCTGTTGCAACGAGCATGAGTTATTATTGTTGTGTTGTTATGTCGTTGTTGTTGCTATTGCAACGAGCATGAGTTATTATTGTTATGTTGTTGTTGTTGCTGTTGCAACGAGCATGAGTTATTGTTGTTGTGTTGTTATGTCGTTGTTGTTGCTATTGCAACGAGCATGAGTTATTATTGTTATGTTGTTGTTGTTGCTGTTGCAACGAGCATGAGTTATTATTGTTGTGTTGTTATGTCGTTGTTGTTGCAACGAGCATGAGTTATTATTGTTGTGTTGTTATGTCGTTGTTGTTGCAACGAGCATGAGTTATTATTGTTATGTTGTTGTTATGTCGTTGTTGTTGCTGTTGCAACGAGCATGAGTTATTATTGTTATGTTGTTGTTGTTGCTGTTGCAACGAGCATGAGTTATTATTGTTATGTTGTTGTTGTTGCTGTTGCAACGAGCATGAGTTGTTATTGTTATGTCGTTGTTGTTGCTGTTGCAACGAGCATGAGTTATTGTTGTTATGTTGTTGTTGTTGCTGTTGCAACGAGCATGAGTTATTATTGTTGTGTTGTTATGTCGTTGTTGTTGCAACGAGCATGAGTTGTTATTGTTATGTCGTTGTTGTTGCTGTTGCAACGAGCATGAGTTATTATTGTTATGTTGTTGTTGTTGCTGTTGCAACGAGCATGAGTTATTGTTGTTGTGTTGTTATGTCGTTGTTGTTGCTATTGCAACGAGCATGAGTTATTATTGTTGTGTTGTTATGTCGTTGTTGTTGCAACGAGCATGAGTTGTTATTGTTATGTCGTTGTTGTTGCTGTTGCAACGAGCATGAGTTATTATTGTTATGTTGTTGTTGTTGCTGTTGCAACGAGCATGAGTTATTATTGTTATGTTGTTGTTGTTGCTGTTGCAACGAGCATGAGTTATTATTGTTGTGTTGTTATGTCGTTGTTGTTGCAACGAGCATGAGTTGTTATTGTTATGTCGTTGTTGTTGCTGTTGCAACGAGCATGAGTTATTATTGTTATGTTGTTGTTGTTGCTGTTGCAACGAGCATGAGTTGTTATTGTTATGTCGTTGTTGTTGCTGTTGCAACGAGCATGAGTTATTATTGTTATGTTGTTGTTGTTGCTGTTGCAACGAGCATGAGTTATTATTGTTGTGTTGTTATGTCGTTGTTGTTGCTATTGCAACGAGCATGAGTTATTATTGTTGTGTTGTTATGTCGTTGTTGTTGCAACGAGCATGAGTTGTTATTGTTATGTCGTTGTTGTTGCTGTTGCAACGAGCATGAGTTATTATTGTTATGTTGTTGTTGTTGCTGTTGCAACGAGCATGAGTTATTATTGTTATGTTGTTGTTGTTGCTGTTGCAACGAGCATGAGTTATTATTGTTATGTTGTTGTTGTTGCTGTTGCAACGAGCATGAGTTATTATTGTTGTGTTGTTATGTCGTTGTTGTTGCAACGAGCATGAGTTGTTATTGTTATGTCGTTGTTGTTGCTGTTGCAACGAGCATGAGTTATTATTGTTATGTTGTTGTTGTTGCTGTTGCAACGAGCATGAGTTATTATTGTTGTGTTGTTATGTCGTTGTTGTTGCTATTGCAACGAGCATGAGTTATTATTGTTATGTTGTTGTTGTTGCTGTTGCAACGAGCATGAGTTATTATTGTTATGTTGTTGTTGTTGCTGTTGCAACGAGCATGAGTTATTATTGTTATGTTGTTGTTGTTGCTGTTGCAACGAGCATGAGTTATTATTGTTGTGTTGTTATGTCGTTGTTGTTGCAACGAGCATGAGTTGTTATTGTTATGTCGTTGTTGTTGCTGTTGCAACGAGCATGAGTTGTTATTGTTATGTCGTTGTTGTTGCTGTTGCAACGAGCATGAGTTATTATTGTTATGTTGTTGTTGTTGCTGTTGCAACGAGCATGAGTTGTTATTGTTATGTCGTTGTTGTTGCTGTTGCAACGAGCATGAGTTATTGTTGTTATGTTGTTGTTGTTGCTGTTGCAACGAGCATGAGTTATTATTGTTGTGTTGTTATGTCGTTGTTGTTGCAACGAGCATGAGTTGTTATTGTTATGTCGTTGTTGTTGCTGTTGCAACGAGCATGAGTTATTATTGTTATGTTGTTGTTGTTGCTGTTGCAACGAGCATGAGTTATTATTGTTGTGTTGTTATGTCGTTGTTGTTGCTGTTGCAACGAGCATGAGTTATTGTTGTTGTGTTGTTATGTCGTTGTTGTTGCAACGAGCATGAGTTATTATTGTTATGTTGTTGTTGTTGCTATTGCAACGAGCATGATTTATTATTGTTATGTTGTTGTTGTTGCTGTTGCAACGAGCATGAGTTGTTATTGTTATGTCGTTGTTGTTGCTATTGCAACGAGCATGAGTTATTATTGTTATGTTGTTGTTGTTGCTGTTGCAACGAGCATGAGTTGTTATTGTTATGTCGTTGTTGTTGCTATTGCAACGAGCATGAGTTATTATTGTTATGTTGTTGTTGTTGCTGTTGCAACGAGCATGAGTTATTATTGTTATGTTGTTGTTGTTGCTATTGCAACGAGCATGAGTTATTATTGTTATGTTGTTGTTGTTGCTGTTGCAACGAGCATGAGTTATTATTGTTGTGTTGTTATGTCGTTGTTGTTGCAACGAGCATGAGTTGTTATTGTTATGTCGTTGTTGTTGCTGTTGCAACGAGCATGAGTTATTATTGTTATGTTGTTGTTGTTGCTGTTGCAACGAGCATGAGTTATTGTTGTTGTGTTGTTATGTCGTTGTTGTTGCTATTGCAACGAGCATGAGTTATTGTTGTTGTGTTGTTATGTCGTTGTTGTTGCAACGAGCATGAGTTGTTATTGTTATGTCGTTGTTGTTGCTGTTGCAACGAGCATGAGTTATTATTGTTATGTTGTTGTTGTTGCTATTGCAACGAGCATGAGTTATTATTGTTATGTTGTTGTTGTTGCTGTTGCAACGAGCATGAGTTGTTATTGTTATGTCGTTGTTGTTGCTATTGCAACGAGCATGAGTTATTATTGTTATGTTGTTGTTGTTGCTGTTGCAACGAGCATGAGTTATTATTGTTATGTTGTTGTTGTTGCTATTGCAACGAGCATGAGTTATTATTGTTATGTTGTTGTTGTTGCTGTTGCAACGAGCATGAGTTATTATTGTTGTGTTGTTATGTCGTTGTTGTTGCAACGAGCATGAGTTGTTATTGTTATGTCGTTGTTGTTGCTGTTGCAACGAGCATGAGTTATTATTGTTATGTTGTTGTTGTTGCTGTTGCAACGAGCATGAGTTATTGTTGTTGTGTTGTTATGTCGTTGTTGTTGCAACGAGCATGAGTTATTATTGTTATGTTGTTGTTGTTGCTATTGCAACGAGCATGAGTTATTGTTGTTGTGTTGTTATGTCGTTGTTGTTGCAACGAGCATGAGTTATTATTGTTATGTTGTTGTTGTTGCTATTGCAACGAGCATGAGTTATTGTTGTTGTGTTGTTATGTCGTTGTTGTTGCTATTGCAACGAGCATGAGTTATTGTTGTTGTGTTGTTATGTCGTTGTTGTTGCTATTGCAACGAGCATGAGTTATTATTGTTGTGTTGTTATGTCGTTGCTATTGCAACGAGCATGAGTTATTGTTGTTGTGTTGTTATGTCGTTGTTGTTGCAACGAGCATGAGTTATTATTGTTATGTTGTTGTTGTTGCTATTGCAACGAGCATGAGTTATTATTGTTATGTTGTAGTTGTTGCTGTTGCAACGAGCATGAGTTATTATTGTTATGTTGTTGTTGTTGCTATTGCAACGAGCATGAGTTATTATTGTTATGTTGTTGTTGTTGCTGTTGCAACGAGCATGAGTTATTATTGTTGTGTTGTTATGTCGTTGTTGTTGCAACGAGCATGAGTTGTTATTGTTATGTCGTTGTTGTTGCTATTGCAACGAGCATGAGTTATTATTGTTATGTTGTTGTTGTTGCTGTTGCAACGAGCATGAGTTATTATTGTTATGTTGTTGTTGTTGCTGTTGCAACGAGCATGAGTTATTATTGTTGTGTTGTTATGTCGTTGTTGTTGCAACGAGCATGAGTTATTATTGTTGTGTTGTTATGTCGTTGTTGTTGCAACGAGCATGAGTTGTTATTGTTATGTCGTTGTTGTTGCTGTTGCAACGAGCATGAGTTGTTATTGTTATGTCGTTGTTGTTGCTGTTGCAACGAGCATGAGTTATTATTGTTGTGTTGTTGTTGTTGCTGTTGCAACGAGCATGAGTTATTGTTGTTGTGTTGTTATGTCGTTGTTGTTGTTGTTGCAACTAGCATGAGTTCTTATTGTTATGTTGTTGTTATGTCGTTGTTGTTGCTATTGCAACGAGCATGAGTTATTATTGTTATGTTGTTGTTGTTGCTGTTGCAACGAGCATGAGTTATTGTTGTTGTGTTGTTATGTCGTTGTTGTTGCAACGAGCATGAGTTATTATTGTTGTGTTGTTATGTCGTTGTTGTTGCAACTAGCATGAGTTATTATTGTTATGTTGTTGTTGTTGCTGTTGCAACGAGCATGAGTTATTCTTGTTGTGTTGTTATGTCGTTGTTGTTGCTATTGCAACGAGCATGAGTTATTATTGTTATGTTGTTGTTATGTCGTTGTTGTTGCTATTGCAACGAGCATGAGTTATTATTGTTATGTTGTTGTTGTTGCTGTTGCAACGAGCATGAGTTATTGTTGTTGTGTTGTTATGTCGTTGTTGTTGCAACGAGCATGAGTTATTA
Organism: Fissipunctia ypsillon; assembly: GCA_947568875.1. Classification (NCBI taxonomy): domain Eukaryota; kingdom Metazoa; phylum Arthropoda; class Insecta; order Lepidoptera; family Noctuidae; genus Fissipunctia; species Fissipunctia ypsillon. The sequence goes on from OX387655.1 coordinate 6,090,376, forward strand.
TTGTTGTGTTGTTATGTCGTTGTTGTTGCTGTTGCAACGAGCATGAGTTATTATTGTTATGTTGTTGTTATGTCGTTGTTGTTGCTATTGCAACGAGCATGAGTTATTATTGTTATGTTGTTGTTGTTGCTGTTGCAACGAGCATGAGTTATTGTTGTTGTGTTGTTATGTCGTTGTTGTTGCAACGAGCATGAGTTATTATTGTTGTGTTGTTATGTCGTTGTTGTTGCAACTAGCATGAGTTATTATTGTTGTGTTGTTATGTCGTTGTTGTTGCTGTTGCAACGAGCATGAGTTATTGTTGTTGTGTTGTTATGTCGTTGTTGTTGCAACGAGCATGAGTTATTATTGTTGTGTTGTTATGTCGTTGTTGTTGCAACGAGCATGAGTTATTATTGTTGTGTTGTTATGTCGTTGTTGTTGCTGTTGCAACGAGCATGAGTTATTGTTGTTGTGTTGTTATGTCGTTGTTGTTGCAACGAGCATGAGTTATTATTGTTGTGTTGTTATGTCGTTGTTGTTGCTGTTGCAACGAGCATGAGTTATTATTGTTATGTTGTTGTTATGTCGTTGTTGTTGCTATTGCAACGAGCATGAGTTATTATTGTTATGTTGTTGTTGTTGCTGTTGCAACGAGCATGAGTTATTGTTGTTGTGTTGTTATGTCGTTGTTGTTGCAACGAGCATGAGTTATTATTGTTGTGTTGTTATGTCGTTGTTGTTGCAACTAGCATGAGTTATTATTGTTATGTTGTTGTTGTTGCTGTTGCAACGAGCATGAGTTATTCTTGTTGTGTTGTTATGTCGTTGTTGTTGCTATTGCAACGAGCATGAGTTATTATTGTTATGTTGTTGTTGTTGCTGTTGCAACGAGCATGAGTTATTGTTGTTGTGTTGTTATGTCGTTGTTGTTGCAACGAGCATGAGTTATTATTGTTGTGTTGTTATGTCGTTGTTGTTGCAACTAGCATGAGTTATTATTGTTATGTTGTTGTTGTTGCTGTTGCAACGAGCATGAGTTATTATTGTTGTGTTGTTATGTCGTTGTTGTTGCTATTGCAACGAGCATGAGTTATTATTGTTATGTTGTTGTTGTTGCTGTTGCAACGAGCATGAGTTATTATTGTTATGTTGTTGTTGTTGCTGTTGCAACGAGCATGAGTTATTATTGTTATGTTGTTGTTGTTGCTATTGCAACGAGCATGAGTTATTATTGTTGTGTTGTTATGTCGTTGTTGTTACTATTGCAACGAGCATGAGTTATTATTGTTATGTTGTTGTTGTTGCTATTGCAACGAGCATGAGTTATTATTGTTATGTTGTTGTTGTTGCTGTTGCAACTAGCATGAGTTATTATTGTTATGTTGTTGTTGTTGCTGTTGCAACGAGCATGAGTTATTATTGTTGTGTTGTTATGTCGTTGTTGTTGCTATTGCAACGAGCATGAGTTATTATTGTTATGTTGTTGTTGTTGCTGTTGCAACGAGCATGAGTTATTATTGTTATGTTGTTGTTGTTACTATTGCAACGAGCATGAGTTATTATTGTTATGTTGTTGTTGTTGCTGTTGCAACTAGCATGAGTTATTATTGTTATGTTGTTGTTGTTGCTGTTGCAACGAGCATGAGTTATTATTGTTATGTTGTTGTTGTTGCTGTTGCAACGAGCATGAGTTATTATTGTTGTGTTGTTATGTCGTTGTTGTTGCTATTGCAACGAGCATGAGTTATTATTGTTATGTTGTTGTTGTTGCTGTTGCAACGAGCATGAGTTATTATTGTTATGTTGTTGTTGTTGCTGTTGCAACGAGCATGAGTTATTATTGTTATGTTGTTGTTGTTGCTGTTGCAACGAGCATGAGTTATTGTTGTTGTGTTGTTATGTCGTTGTTGTTGTTGTTGCAACTAGCATGAGTTATTATTGTTATGTTGTTGTTGTTGCTATTGCAACGAGCATGAGTTATTATTGTTGTGTTGTTATGTCGTTGTTGTTGCAACTAGCATGAGTTATTATTGTTATGTTGTTGTTGTTGCTGTTGCAACGAGCATGAGTTATTATTGTTGTGTTGTTATGTCGTTGTTGTTGCAACTAGCATGAGTTATTATTGTTATGTTGTTGTTGTTGCTGTTGCAACGAGCATGAGTTATTATTGTTGTGTTGTTATGTCGTTGTTGTTGTTGTTGCAACTAGCATGAGTTGTTATTGTTATGTCGTTGTTGTTGCTATTGCAACGAGCATGAGTTATTATTGTTATGTTGTTGTTGTTGCTGTTGCAACGAGCATGAGTTATTATTGTTGTGTTGTTATGTCGTTGTTGTTGCAACTAGCATGAGTTATTATTGTTATGTTGTTGTTGTTGCTGTTGCAACGAGCATGAGTTATTATTGTTGTGTTGTTATGTCGTTGTTGTTGCAACTAGCATGAGTTATTATTGTTATGTTGTTGTTGTTGCTGTTGCAACGAGCATGAGTTATTATTGTTATGTTGTTGTTGTTGCTGTTGCAACGAGCATGAGTTATTATTGTTATGTTGTTGTTGTTGCTATTGCAACGAGCATGAGTTATTATTGTTGTGTTGTTATGTCGTTGTTGTTACTATTGCAACGAGCATGAGTTATTATTGTTATGTTGTTGTTGTTGCTATTGCAACGAGCATGAGTTATTATTGTTGTGTTGTTATGTCGTTGTTGTTACTATTGCAACGAGCATGAGTTATTATTGTTATGTCGTTGTTGTTGCTGTTGCAACTAGCATGAGTTATTATTGTTATGTTGTTGTTGTTGCTGTTGCAACGAGCATGAGTTATTATTGTTGTGTTGTTATGTCGTTGTTGTTGCTATTGCAACGAGCATGAGTTATTATTGTTATGTTGTTGTTGTTGCTGTTGCAACGAGCATGAGTTATTATTGTTATGTTGTTGTTGTTGCTATTGCAACGAGCATGAGTTATTCTGGTTGTGTTGTTATGTCGTTGTTGTTGCTGTTGCAACGAGCATGAGTTATTGTTGTTGTGTTGTTATGTCGTTGTTGTTGTTGTTGCAACTAGCATGAGTTATTATTGTTATGTTGTTGTTGTTGCTGTTGCAACGAGCATGAGTTATTATTGTTGTGTTGTTATGTCGTTGTTGTTGTTGTTGCAACTAGCATGAGTTGTTATTGTTATGTCGTTGTTGTTGCTATTGCAACGAGCATGAGTTATTATTGTTATGTTGTTGTTGTTGCTGTTGCAACGAGCATGAGTTATTATTGTTGTGTTGTTATGTCGTTGTTGTTGCAACTAGCATGAGTTATTATTGTTATGTTGTTGTTGTTGCTGTTGCAACGAGCATGAGTTATTATTGTTGTGTTGTTATGTCGTTGTTGTTGCAACTAGCATGAGTTATTATTGTTATGTTGTTGTTGTTGCTGTTGCAACGAGCATGAGTTATTATTGTTATGTTGTTGTTGTTGCTGTTGCAACGAGCATGAGTTATTATTGTTGTGTTGTTATGTCGTTGTTGTTGCAACTAGCATGAGTTGTTATTGTTATGTCGTTGTTGTTGCTATTGCAACGAGCATGAGTTATTATTGTTATGTTGTTGTTGTTGCTGTTGCAACGAGCATGAGTTATTATTGTTATGTTGTTGTTGTTGCTGTTGCAACGAGCATGAGTTATTATTGTTGTGTTGTTATGTCGTTGTTGTTGCAACTAGCATGAGTTATTATTGTTATGTTGTTGTTGTTGCTGTTGCAACGAGCATGAGTTATTATTGTTGTGTTGTTATGTCGTTGTTGTTGCAACTAGCATGAGTTATTATTGTTATGTTGTTGTTGTTGCTGTTGCAACGAGCATGAGTTATTATTGTTGTGTTGTTATGTCGTTGTTGTTGCAACTAGCATGAGTTATTATTGTTATGTTGTTGTTGTTGCTGTTGCAACGAGCATGAGTTATTATTGTTGTGTTGTTATGTTGTTGTTGTTGCTGTTGCAACGAGCATGAGTTATTATTGTTATGTTGTTGTTGTTGCTGTTGCAACGAGCATGAGTTATTATTGTTGTGTTGTTATGTCGTTGTTGTTGCAACTAGCATGAGTTATTATTGTTATGTTGTTGTTGTTGCTGTTGCAACGAGCATGAGTTATTATTGTTGTGTTGTTATGTCGTTGTTGTTGCTGTTGCAACGAGCATGAGTTATTGTTGTTGTGTTGTTATGTCGTTGTTGTTGCTGTTGCAACGAGCATGAGTTATTATTGTTGTGTTGTTATGTCGTTGTTGTTGCAACTAGCATGAGTTATTATTGTTATGTTGTTGTTGTTGCTGTTGCAACGAGCATGAGTTATTCTTGTTGTGTTGTTATGTCGTTGTTGTTGTTGTTGTTGTTGTTGTTGTTGCTGTTGCAACGAGTATGATCTATTATTGTTGTGTTGTTATGTCGTCGTTGATGTTGTTGTTGTAACTAGCATGAGTTATTATTGTTGTGTTGTTGTTGCAACGCGCATGAATTATTATTGTTGTGTTGTTATGTCGTTGTTTTTATTGTTGCAACGAGCATGAGCTTTTGTTGTTGTGTCGTTATGTCGTTGTTGTTTTTGTTTGTTGTGTTGTGTTTTGTTGTTGTTGTATTGTTTTCATTGTTGTGTTCTTAGAAATCTTACTCATAATTTTTTTTTTATTAAGATGATAATGGATGAGCTGTTGGTTGACATCGTGATGCCCTGATTAGATTTACAGCTTCGTATATAGTTCCATGTTTTGTGGCCCTTGAACGGAATTCCTTGGGTCCGGATGATTCATAGCCACATCCTTCAGAATTACTGATTTTTCAATAGCGCTGAGTTTTGAAAGTAAAAAAGTAGTTTGTTATCTGCATTGTCTGCATGGTTAAAATATTCTTTGCTTGGAATTCACAAATCTAGCAGAATGAGACATAATGTTTAAACATCATGTAAAAATTCTGAAAGCAATGAAAAAATCCCTTCATTATCTTAGTAACAGGCCATACAAGACTCTACTTTTTGGTTATGATAGGAATGTAGGTAGGTACTACGTCATTGTCTACACAAAACTAGGTATTTAGTTCTTTTTATTTCGTGGTAATCATTATCATGATATATAAGTAAAGAACACGTTAAAAACATAAATTTTAATACAGATAATAATATAATAAATTAAATACAATCACTATCAAATCAAAATCAGACAAGCAATTTCATTCAAAATAACATTTTGAGTTGCATGTAAGGAAGTTTTGTTTGTTATATTATGAGGATCTTTATTTATTACCTACCAAATTAACATTGAAAAGATCTTAGTGTACCACTTCTCACATAACGAAAAAAAAAGGCACAAACGAAAAATAGGCACTTTAGAACAAGAAAGCATATGTTATTTGTATAACAAACTAATTTATCAATTAAGATCATCGCACAGCTCGACCCCGGCGGGGTAATTCGGTAACTCAGTTACAATGGCAATACCATTTATTTTGACAGTTCAACAACATTCATTACGTTAAGTACGTTGTTGAGCAGAAGAACTTGGCAAACATATGAAGCAATGGATTAGCAATTTTCATCAAAATCTTCCGGAAAGTGTGTTACGCAATTAGAGTACAGATCGGTATCGCCTCGCTTTATCGGCTCGTCGTCCACTAGGCATCAACGCAACGTAGGAACGCTAAACTAGGGTTTCCCAAAACGGCTAGTACAAATCTATCGGGTGCTGGTACAATTAGCCCTTTTTTTATTGTTAATGAACATATATACTAATTAAAAAAAAGGATTTTACACTAAAACTAAATTAAATCATCTATCTAGTCACGAAAATTTTTTTTTGTAAGTGTACTAGTTTTAGCATTGCAGACCTGCAAAGCCAGTGAAGTTCAAAACTTTACGGTTATCGGTGGCCGCCACATAGCGTTCGGAATTTGCTGTCGAATAACGGCACTGAAACGTTATTTATGCAAGTTGTTTTGTATCCCTAGAAAGCGTTTTTTGATACCGTAAAGTCGGTTTGACTCAAAAAGTCAAAAAACGGGCCCATGGTTTTCATGACGGCCGTCACTGCGGCCGTTATGTGACGGCCACCATGTCGTAGGAAACCTAAGCTGAACCGCCGTTGCATAATAGGCGTAATGATAGCCGTCCTCATAGCAAACTATGTATGTTCTTATTGAGAGCATACTTTGTCCGTAAAGTCAAACATCATACGGTGCAGTCATTTTCACGACGATTGGCATTGTGTCCTTTGCTTAACTTCCACCGCTGTCTTAAAAACCCAAAGGGTTGTAGGTATATAATCCGTTTTTTGTTCTTCTATGTTATTGATAAAAATAACGTGTATTTTCATTTCCTGAAGTGGACGTCGCGCGTCTTTTGAATACCAAAAGTGTTCATTTTAAATCTTTATCTGAGTATCGTTTCAAAAGTATGTTAAAATTAATTAATAGATAATTATCGCTTGATTAATTTACCTAATCTCGATCACTGCACTAAACTTGTATCATGTTCATCTAAAGTATAAATCTAATAAAATTACAATTACGACAACAAGATAGTATCGTATTCTCAGTAAATAACTGTCAAAGTAGTCCTACTAATAATGTGCATTAATTTTATTAATGTGCTTTCGTCATGAGGAAAAGTAGTGTGCTTCAAGCAGATTGTTTTCGACAAGCATGAAGAGAAAGAAAAAACATGTTGCTGGCAGCTCTTCTTTCATAAACATTATTTCTTTCAATTATGATACATTCTTACTCTGATTCTGGGTTTCATGCCATCATGACTCCAGTATGAAAACGGGATGGTGTTATCGGTCATATATAGCTAGGTCTCTCTCGCGCACTGGAACCATGATGGCATTAGAACGTCATAATTATGGCACCTAAGGTCGGTCTTTCGATAAAGAATTACAGACAGTCCTGACCCTAGCTTGGACGCGGTTCCTTGGGCCGTAATGAATACAATATACATTATTTTTTAGATGGGAATAAACTCAATTATTAAGAAAATGTGCTTGTGTTTTTCTTTTGTAAAAACTTGCATGAATAATAACCGCTGCGCCTTGTTCAAGCAGCGCTACAATTTTGTTAGCTTTTCTTTTGTAATTTTGTTACAATTTTGTTAGCATTTTCTTTTAGCCTCTAATCCGTAAGTATTAAAGTCAGCGACAAAAGCCGACTGCTACTTTTTATAATTTAAATTGACACAAAATTATTCGATAATCTGCTTTTTGGCATTTCATACCTATAATGTACGAGTAATAGCTAAGAGTTAGTATTTTATTACTTCTGTTCCGATTTTAATTAAATATTGAGCGAAATATTTAAGATTTAGTAAACTGAAGTGTAGTAGTTTTAGTTATGAAAACTAAACAAATAAATAATATCAGCCAGAAATAAAACGGAAACAATAAAAAGTCACACGCCTCGAAACTAAGTATAAACATTTGTTTTCTAAGAACGGTTTAATTATTAGCGTGAACTGTTATTATGATAATACACTTTCCAGAAAAGTTATTGTGATTATTATTGTATAAACGGTGAAAATATAAGCCTTTTTACGTTTACTAATATACGTACAATTCTTTTCTCTGAATAATTATATATGTAACAGCACAGGATAGCCTTACCAGAAGTAGTCATCGTTCAATATCATCAGGATTGTGATGGATCATAGCAGTTTATCGTGGACGTGGTACGACATCATCTGTCATCAGAAGACAGCCGCCACGCAACCATCGATGCGACGCTCTACTAGAGTGACAGTCATCAGCCAGTGTCACTCTTATCCGACCACTTCGGTCATTCCTGGTAACTTCGTAACTAGATGGCGCCACTTACTGCACCGGTTTATAGATATACAGGGTGTAAGGGACAGCCCTCCGCAAACTAACAGGGTGCATTCAGCTCCTTATTTTGAATCATATCCCACCTGAAACATTCTCAGGAAAATTTAATTTTTTTTTATCGTATTTTCAGTTATTATTCCTTTATTTAAATGTAAAATTACATTCTCTGTACGCAGCATTCCGTTTATGTAAATAACATAGCTAAAATCGAAAAAATCAGCAATGGATGTTGCAATACTCGGCGGCCGAAGGCTCGCTGCTCTGCCGTTCGCTGTGCGCGTTTTGCCACGGTAACTATACATTGCGTGTGAGCTACTAAAACAAATCAGGATTATTGGATTCCCATAACGTTTCTGAAATAATTTCATGCACCGGTCATCTTAAGGGACAGCCCTCCGCAGACTGATGGCGTGAATTCAATATATCATACTAAGATGACCATCATCTGCCTAGCCTTTTCCCAACTATGTTGGGGTCGGCTTCCAGTCTAACCGGATGCAGCTGAATACCAGTATTTTACATGGAGCGACTGCCTATCTGACCTCCACAACCCAGTTACTGGGTAATACGATACCCCTTGGTAAGACTGTTTGTCAGACTTTCGGGCTTCTGACGACCCGTAACGACTGTCAAAGATACACGAATGACAGCCAGGACCAACGGCTTAACGTGCTTTCCGAGGCACGAAGGGGTCTTGATATGTAAAGATGGTCACCCATCCACGGACCAACCGCGGCAAGCGTAGCTTAACCTGACCGATCGACCCGTGCGGCTGTTATTTCTTAGCCACAAGCCCCCTAGTTCGATGGGCAGTATGCGTAGTTAAAGGGTATGTGATGTGTCTTTTTACATCCTGTATTATGCTGAATTCATATATTTTATGATAGTGTAGTAGGTATTCGGTTAGATAGGAGGTATTAGACACATTGGTTTAGTTGGCAGGTATTTCCAAATTTTAATTAATGCTGTTGCAACTAATAATACACCTAAGAGATTTCACAAAGACATGCCAATAACGCCTTTAAAGTCAAAACGATAAAAAAGTGAATTTCTCGAAAAATGTCAGTCAGGGGGTATTGGCACTTCGCCGTCGTGCAGGCGTGAGCATATTAAAAATAACGTAAATGTTAGTTTTATGCTGCAGTGGATATTTGAATTAGATCACAACTTGCGTGGCTCCGCATCGCTGCCAATGCGGTGTCATTGTCGACTGCCTCGGACAACATGGCCTATCCTGCAGTAAGAGCGCAGGCCGGATAGCACGGCACGCCAGCATCAATGACATCATCCGTCGTGCTCTTGTCACCGCCGGGGTGCCAGCTGTTTTAGAACCCAATGGCTTAGCACGCGACGATGGAAAGAGACCAGACGGAATGACCATAATGCCTTGGAAGGTAGGTAGGCCTTTGGTGTGGGATGCAACGTGTGTCGACACCCTTGTGCCATCCCATCTTCCTAGCACGGCAGGCTGTGCTGGAGCGGCTGCTGCGGGTGCGGAAAACCTCAAACGGCGCAAATACTCCAGTCTTAATGGGACTTATATGTTCGAGCCGTTTGGGGTTGAAACACTTGGGCCATGGGGTCCGAGTGCCCACTTAATTTTTCGAGACATCGCCAGGCGGTTGGTCGACTCCACACGTGACCAGAGGGCTGGCCTATTTTTTGGCCAAAGAATCAGCATTGCTATACAACGTGGCAATGCTGCCAGCCTTCTGGGCACTTTTCCTGTTGACAGCGATGCGGATGAATTTTCTGATGCCCTCTGATTATTTACCCCCTCCCTTTTTTATATACCTGTACATATTATTATTATTATTTTAAGATTGTTAGGTTTTAAATTATGTCAATAGTAGAATATATTAGATAATTTTATGTTGAATAAAAAGGGATCACAACTAATATTGTTACTATGACAACAACTGTGACGACATTGTACTGTGATGTATTTTGTGCCTTCTGACCATGGCATGAGAGTCTTATAACGCATGAATCACCTGAGTGTTTGATAACAAACTTAGATGTGCCCCAGGACAATTTTTTGGTCATTCAATTTGGTTTATTTTCCGCAAGGTCTCTTGTCTTGTACGATAAGTTTCTCCATACATAATACATTGACACGAAGTTTTATTTGTCGCCTCACATTCCCAGCATTCCTCCAGCACGCCTCGTCTCTTAGAATTTCAAATTTTTACGGTACCTCGCAATTCTTTACCACGGCTAAGCAAATTCTTGAAATTTTAAAAATGTCACCGTAAGCTGTCTAGACTGCAAACGATCTCCTTGTAAATAACTGATAGTGAATTTAAAATATTCTCGAAAAAATGCAAATATTTACGAATATGCCGAGAAAAACCTTTTTAGAATATTTAAAGATCGAAATTCTACAAATAATAGCGCATGCTTAAGCACAGACCGCTAAGCCGCAGATAATGGTGAGTTTTTTAAACAAACCTCCTTTGATACTAGACGATCTAAAAGCCATTTGAATAAAAATATTTTGAACAAAATAAAAGACGAAATAAGGACAATTACAGATATGGTTTACTAAAGCTATGATTTGAAAGAATAATTTTTAATATATAAGGTGTATCTATTCATACACGAAATCTCTTAAGAGGGCTATCACATTTTGTCACCTCTCTCGCTCACACGGGACCAAATTTTTAAGAATGTTAAAATAATGAAAATATACTTTTTTGAAAAATGTGATCAATGGGCTCCCTACTAAATAATATTAATTTAATAGGTAATTATTAAAAACACATTTTTATTGTAGCATTTATTTAAATCATCTCAAAAACAGATCATAATACTTATTGAGCTAAGTTTATTAGACAACACAATAGAAATGTGTTTTTAATAATTACCTATTAAATTAATATTATTTAGTAGGGAGCCCATTGATCACATTTTTCAAAAAATCATCTTTTCATTTAACATTCTTAAAAAATTGATCCTGTGTGAGCGAGAGGGGTGATAAAATGTGACAACGCTCTTAAGGGGTCATTGTACTCATCAATATAAACAACTTTTAATATGGGATCAAACCTGAAATCGCGAAAAAAAATCTGTTTCGTACATTTATGTTCGCATAACTCGTCAAAATGTAGGGACCAGTAGATTTTTATTTCGCGATTTCAGGGTTGGTCTTATAGTAAAAGTTGTTCATATTGATGAGTATAACGACCCTTTAAGAGATTTCGTGTATGAATAGATACACCTTATATAGTTGACCAATTGGGAAGCACCAATTTAATTAAAATAGCGGACATTGAGCCTAGGAATAATATTTAACCGATAGCCATACAGTTGCTGTCTTAATAATATACTAACTATTGCCCGCGACTTCGAGTGGAGGTTGGAAAATGTCCTAACCCAGACGATGGTCTATCTCTGTACCAAATTCCATCCAAAGTTCAATCGTTAAGCCGTGAAAAGGTTGACAGACAGATAAACAGTTACTTTCGCATATATTTACACATAATATTAGCATTAGTATAGAGTCTATACTAATGCTAATATTATAGTCTATACTATAGACTAACAATTTAGCCCGAGTCTTGATATGTATCTATCCAAGTTTGTCCACACATACAGCAAAACGCAGCACACAGCTTTGAATATTCCGTTTTATTACACAGTTCTTTTAAAAGCACACATCTTACACAACAAACATCCGATCTCAATTTTTAGTAAAATACAAAATGATATCAACTATAAAATCAAAGTTCGTCGATCTTTCTATCGGATATCGACGATGAGTGTTCAAATAAAATCGGAGTGTAAGCAAGGAACGTCGCATCGGTAGCCTGGGGCTGAACCCTTGTTTCGGTCACGTAGGGAATGTATTGAGATAAACAAAGTGCATTAGATCGACTGCACGATAAATATGGCACTGTGTTACGGGTAATATTTGAAGATTAAGCAAGACATTATTAAAGAAATAGATTTAGTTTAATTAAACTCGGGGTAGATATTATAATTATAACATCACCCAGCAACTGTGCAATTTTTTTTTCTCGACAAACTGTCACGCAGTTTGGCAGGTTTATAAAATGTGTACAAGATTTTGGTCCAAAATAAAGGTTTTTTTTTATTTTTTTATTTGTTCATCCACAGATGCCACAAACAAAATACAATGTGTGTACTATAGGTACAACTCTATCTAACCCTTCGGCGATTACAGGCTGTGATGTTGTGTTATGCAAATATAATTATACTCTCCACTGAAAATGTACGTATGTATGTGATAACCATATTTGACGATATTGCGAAACCCTAGCCATAGTACCCATCTTTTAACCATCATAAAAGATGAGCCTGCTTTGCTATTGCTTCCAAAGTTGACTAAAGTATTATGTCCAATGAACATACAGTCTTTCTGTGTATCACTTCTGACCGTTTACGACGTACGGCATTTCATACAAATTTTCAAGTCCTTATTTTTTTAAATGAATGAACCGGTTTTAATGAAACTACATACGCTTAAGCAGGATATTTAGGTCTTAAAAATTAGTTAAGAACATTTTCGAAAATAGTGTTACAGCTCAATTCGACCGATTTTAAATTTTCCATAAAAATAGAGATTGTCAATTATATTTTTTTTAAATAAGACATTTCGAAAATGTTCTTAACTAACTTTTTAGACCTATGTATTCTGCTAGTGCGTATGAAGTTTCATTAAAATCGGTTCATTCTTTTCGAAAAACAAAGATTTGAAAGTTTTTATGAAATGCCGTACGTCGTAAACGCTCTTAAATATACTGCTATTACCAATCCGTCTCTCAAACGCGGTAAATGTAAAAATAATATTATTTAAGACAGTCTAAAGCAGTCCACTGCTGGACAAAAAAAAATCACTACATATGTTTAAATAAACTAAAACCAAAAAAATAAATAAAGCCAAAAAAAAAACAAATGAATCTAGATAAATGTATGTATGTCTCACCCTTCCCACATTTCCTACAACATGTATCTGCATAAGATCGAAGAAATGCTAATCCGCGCTCGTGAAGGCAATGAACTGCAGTGGGAAATATTATGCCTGGATGAATACCACCCCACTTTGATGTTATGTGAATTATGTAGATACAGCCTTTGCGCTAAAGAGATGGAGCTAAACTCTATGAAATAATGTTATGTGAGAATCATGTTACGTTTTCTGGCTTCTTGCCGAGGTGCTATTTGCTTAAGAAAGTAATTTTTCTTTAGTGTAAAGACCAGCTCTTCTTCTGACCACTGAATTTCTATTGGTTAGGCAATAATTGACTTCAGACCCCTCTTTTCAATAAAAACAAACAAAGCTGTCCGTCGTAGTACAGTGCGTGCTACGCGTGCTACGCGTGCTACGCCGTAGCTCGTAGGGTAGCGAAACAGTGCTAGGCGCCCGCGCCTGATAAACTGGCTATTGTGAACTAGAGTTGTAACGGAACTTCGCCTCCGACTCCGCAAATGGGGAACTTCCACAAGAAATCGTACGTGTTTCCACAAGTTTTTAACGGAGTTGTAACAGAGGTCTAATAAAGATTATCGGCTCCAAAATCAAGTGAAGGCCTTCAATATGGTGGAGATACAACTCGAAGTATCAAGTTTCAGTTCCGATGTCATCGCCACCGCTAGGTTCATGACCAAGTAACAACAGATTAGTAAAGGTGGCTTAAATTATGAAGCACTAAGAAATCGCCTATAAGGTGACAAAGCAGCAAAACTGTCTTTTGTTTTTTAATGAGTAATATCCAGGGTTAGTTTTCAATAAGCGGCCAAATTTTCACACGGTGTTCTACCCATGAATACTAACAACTTTCACTCTGGCGCCAACTCTAAAACCACGAAAAAAAAATCTGCTGTTTCATACAAAAGTTCAATACTTACTCGGCCAAAATGTATGAAATAGCTGATTTTTTTCTCGAAATTTCAGAGTTGGTCCCATAGTCTAAGTTGTTCATATTCATGGGTAGATCACCCTGTGAAAATTTGGCTAGTGATTAAAAAATTGCCCTGTATAGGGTGTAATTTAAATTACTGCCAATCTCTTGAGGAGTCATTGTACACATCATTATGAACAACTTTTACTATGGACCCAAACATAAATTCGCGAAAAAAAAATTCTGCTGGTCCCTACATTTATGTTCGCATAACTCGTCAAAATGTAGGGAACAGATGATTTATTTTCGCGATTTCTGGTTTGGTTCCATAATAAAAGTTAGTAGTGTAATATCACTCCAATTATTTTATTCCAATGTTTTTTTTTTATTAGCTTAATTAACTGTTTGATTTTTTGCGAGCATTACAAAAATACCTATTTATTAATTTAACTTTATTTTGTCTCACGAGAAACCTGCATCCGGTAATGAATTGCCATGGTCCGAGATTAAACCTTATTTAATTGAAAAATGATGTCGTTCCGGTGTTGAGTTCTAAAACTTTACATTGTACTATATTATATAACCAATTTACACAGGGTGTAAGGGACAGCCCTTCGCAAACTAACAGGGTGCAATCAGCTAGGTACTTATTTTGAATCATATTCCACCGGAAATATTCTCAGGAAAATTTTCTTTTTTTTTATCATTTTTTCAGCTACTATCCCTTTATTTCAATGTAAAATTACATTCTCTGTACGCAGCACTCCATTTATGTAAATACTAGCTTCTGCTCGCGGCTCTGCCCGCGTGGATGTCGGAAATTATCCCACGGGAACATGCTACTCGGATAAAAAGTATCCTATGTAGGCACCCAGGTCATGGCCTACGGGTATAGCTATCATCCAAATCCATTCAGCCGTTAACGCGTGAAAAGGTAACAGACAGACAGATAATAAATGCAAATAATGTTTTTTTTTATTAAATTGGTTTTTATGATTCTAAGGCCCACTTGCACGTTTAGTCGGGTTAAATAAATAAAAATAGAGTTTGTTAACTCGGAGTTAAGTAATTAACATTTTAACTCTTATTACGCGTTGCGCCACTATAAAGTAACACCGAGTTAGATAACCTGACAATAGTGATTTAAAGTTTATATGAAAATAATCTTATTCATTTGGTTAATAAACTTGGCACGAATATTTGCCTAAGTAAGCAATAAAGTTTCTCACTATTTGTTTTTCAAATAAACTTTATCGCCCCTTTCCACCCCCCAAGGAGTTAATTATTGAAACATCGCTTATGACGTTTCCATTATTTGACTTATAGGTATTTATACTAATTTTCGAGTTAGTCAAACCACGCAATAAAACCATACCCTCTAAAATTGATTACCGCTTTCCACCCCGTTAGGGGTAGTTTTTTTTGGAAACCTTTACTTTATTTCCGAGCTTAAGTAAAAACACCGAGTTTCAAGTTTATCGAACCGCACGTTACTATTTTTCCATACAAACTTTGATACCCCTCAATCCCCCTAAAGGGAGATTGGGTTGAAAAAAAAAAGAAAATTACAAACTTTATTCTTTACTTAGATAGCATCCCTCCTTAGTGAATACCTACACTGTGTAAGGTATATATGTGCAAAATTTCAACTCTAGGTCCAACAGTTTGGGCTGTGTGTTGATATATCACCCAGTAGGATTTTCGAAGCCTTATTTGATTCTGTTGGGGGATGATTTTGGAAAAACCGTGATACACGTGTCTCATAATTTTCATTGAAGAGTATGAATACCAATTTTCGAGTCAATTGAACCAGAGAATAAAAGTTTCAAAGAAAATTCAACCCCCCATTTCATCCTCATAAGGGTGGAATTTCGAAAAACCCTTTCTTAGTGGATACCTCCTCTTTACAAAGAACATACCTTCCAAATTGCATGTCTCTAGGATCAGTGGTTTAGGCTGTGCGTTGATATATCAGTCAGTCAGTCAGGACTTTGAATTTTATATCTATAAATACAGAAAACAACCAAAATCAAAAAATCTGCAATGGATGTTGAAATACTCGGCGGCCGAAGGCTCGCTGCGCTGCCGTTCACTACACGCGTTTTGCCACGGCAACGATACATTGCGTGTGAGGTAATAAAACAAATCAGGTTTACTGGATTCCAACCCATCAGTCTGCGGAGGGCTGTCCCTTACACCCTGTATAACCTTAGTGTCTACAAGATGAACATTTAACAGCTATTAGAGTATAGCTAGTGCATTGTTTACTATCTGCTTGTCAGCAAGATGGTATCAATTCAGGATTAGTGGCTACTTTTTGTTGGAGGTTAAGCAGTAAAAGTATCGTTAATCGTCAATACCCAAATCATCACCATTCCTAAAAAAACAATGATGACCTTGGCTTAACTCAGCACAAAGTACCTAAATAAAATAAATCTTATTTGTTGGGTTCCGGACCTCATAAGGAAAAAAACGAAACTCTAAATAGGATCACTTCGTTGTCCGTCTATTACTCAGTCTGTCAGTCTGTAAAGACCCTTTTTCTCATTAACGCGTGGAGGTCATCATCATCTGCCTAGCCTTTTCCCAACTATGTTGGGGTCGGCTTCCAGTCTAACCGGATGCAGCTGAATACCAGTATTTTACATGGAGCGACTGCCTATCTGACCTCCACAACCCAGTAACTGGGTAATACGATACCCCTTGGTAAGACTGGTTGTCAGACTTTCGGGCTTCTGACGACCCGTAACGACTGTCAAAGATCCACGAATGACAGCCGGGACCAACGGCTTAACGTTCTTTCCGAGGCACGGAGGAGTCTCGGTATGTAAAGATGGTCACCCATCCACGAACCAACCCCGGCAAGCGTAGCTTAACCTGATGGATCGACCCGTGCGGCTGTTATTACTTAGCCACGAGCTCCTCCTCATTAACGCGTGGAGGTATCAAGATGAAATTAATATTAAATACATAGGTCTACAGTTCCTTGGAGCTCTAAAAAAATGCAGCTTTTAAGTCAACGGAATAAAAAAATAGCCATTCATGTGACATATGTTGATACTCGTTAATGAATCAAAACCTATTTAAAGGGTACTTCCCGTTGACCTAGAATCATGAAATTTGGCAAGAAGCAAGATCTCACAGGAAAACGTCCGAAAATCAATAATTTGTAGTTTTATCATAAAACATTTTTTGAGATTACGTACTTAAATTTTCAGTTGGAGAATTGAACGTGACGTATATCGATGCATGGGAGAACATGTTTTTCAACCACAATGTTAAGTTTGTTTTTGGGATAACTTCATTGTGCGTGGTCCGACACACACTTGGCCGGTTTTTTTAATAAGGGTAAATAGACTTGATTCACTCAGGGAAAATCCCAAACAAGCACGTGCCGTGGTTGTTGCAGGGACGTGGCTGGGAAGCCACTTATATAAGTAGATTGTTAAAATTAACATAATCAAATTGTGTAGGTAATTGTAATACCTATAAACATAATTATGTTGGTACATAAAACTGGAAAAAAAAGATGAATGTTATTATTATTGTTTGCTGTAGTTGAGTCTGACTGTTTATTAAATAACCGTAAAGAATAGACTGCCTTTGTTTGAAAACCTTGAAGACTGACAATGATGAATACATATTCAAGTAACTTCTCAATTAAGAAGGAATAAATCCGTAACAAAAAACCTGGCTCCCATTACAAATCTCCCAATACCAAGTCCTGTAGTGGACAATAAAAACAGTTTATCTGTGTAAAGTGTAATTAGTTTATACTTTAATTACGGCCGGCGCACGGCCGGTGATTCGGTGGAAATCTTGGCTGGCTCCGTGCAATTAATGCTGGCTTTAACTGTGGCTGGTGGCACGATCCAATTACTAGGAGTTTGGCTTAAATAATGAGATGCAGTGCGGTTTGAATTGTGTCAATCAATTGGGGACTGCTGTGCGAAGTAAGGCCTTTAGTAAGGAGTGTCTTGAGAAGCTATGAGTATTCAAATGATGATCGAAAACATATGGTTTTTGTAGGTATTTCGGTCTTGGATTAGTAAGTTATGCATTCATTATGGGTTTTTTTTATGTCTAAGCAGATATCACACGCTTCACTTTTTGTTTATTTTTGTCCTTAATTCGGCCATCTTTCACGTGAATCAAAATTAAAAGATGAATTCATTGGTCACCGATCCAACGATATTGGATTTCGGCACTCGGCTTTCACTCGCATACCGAATAATCGAAGTATGAAATAAAATGAGCTGATGAACGTTCATTCCTGCGTAATTTTGTGTGGAATGAAACAAAAATGAACCTTCACTTAAGTGATGCGTCTGATATCAGCTTACTTTTCAGAATTCATTAGTACTTTTGAGCATTGAAATTTGGATTTAAATAATGCCTCAACATCATGTACTGAGTGCACTGAGTGAACTTATGTACGCTACTAATAATGCTAAATTTGTTGCTCATTTAACCATCGAAACGCTAAGAAGAATGGCACTAGCTAGAAACTTGGAAGGCTTTATGTGAACATTTTTTAAGAAGTGTGCACTTGTTGGGGTCGGCATGATTCGACACGATTCGGCACAGCCAGGCAGCAAAATATACATTCGGTGCCACCCGGCCTGTGCCAAATCATGCCGAGCCGAACATGTGTATAGCACCCCTTACCTGCAAACTCCGTCAACAAAATTGTACCTCTGACGTAACCTTTTACAAAGGAGAATGTCCACTTCAATCATCGCTTCAGCTTATAACTTGGCTCCAAACAAAAACTGGAGCTACGTGCTATTTGTGCAGCTTCATTGTGCAGGTACGTATACAGATTGCATTCAAAAATAGCATCTGATTGTTTCTGGTCGCTCTTTTCTATTCGGCCGATATTTCCCTACGGAGTGACGTCACGGCTGACCCATGGAATGATCGGGACGTGATTGTTATGTGGATCTGTGTCGAGGAATGAAAATTTGTTCGGGATTCTAGGATTTTAAGGTGATAGACCAATTCAAGGATTGCAACTGTCCCATTTTTCCTTATACTGTTTAAATTGTATTGACTTTTGCTTACATTCATCAACTTATTAGAAAAGTTTTTGTTTTATCAACCACCATTTTCCAAAGTGACTTAAAAATATTTTCACTGTGTATTCGCTTTTTCCGTTAACTTTTATGTTGTCACTTGTTTCTTGTTGTGTTTCTATTTTTATTTTTCGCTTTTTTGCGGAGGCACTCAGTCAAATTCGTGTACTAACTCCAATTTTTTTATTTTTCTACCTAATGGCCTTGACAAAGAAAAAGTTGCATTTTATCAGCCTTATCAATGATGGAAACGTCAAAAATGTATGGCAGTCCCATACATTTTTGACGTTCGACGTTTGACGTTGGCTTAAGCTAGCAAAAAGCTTATGTCAATCCTGTTGAAAGTCGATGTAGAAAAATTGTAACTTGTCTGGGCCCTCTAGTCGTAATAGATCTCCTATTTCTATATACCTACCTATATCTACATGACGTCTCAGTGTAGTGAAAACCTCGTGATTACAATAAGTGTACTTTACAGGGGAACACAAAAACTGTCTGAAAACTCGCCGTCATTGACGTTTTCCGAGGTTCTCATCGTCTTAATAGAAGACATAGAAGCATCTTGGGGATGGGTACGTTTGTTCTAAAAATGCATTATGAGGTTTCCTACACAACGAATTATTATAATAACAAACATCACCTTGGTACGTACGAGTATTTTTTGGCTTTTTTCTTCTTGTCTGTTTATATGCGTGTACATAAATCTTAAATATATATAACTCAAAGGTGACTGACTGACTGACGTAGTGATCTATCAATGCACAGCCCAAACCACTGGACGGATCGGGCCGAAATTTGGCATGCAGGTAGATGTTATGACGTAGGCATCCACTAAGAAAGGATTTTGATCAATTCTACCCCCAATGGGATAAAATAGGGGTTGAAAGTTTGTATGAAACTTTGTCAATTTTAAACCGATCGGGCTGAGACTTTGCATGCATAAAGCTACTATGACGTAGGCATCCCCTAAGAAAGGATATTTTGATCAATTCTACCCCCAAGGGGATAAAATAGGGGTTGAAAGTTTGTATGAAACTTTGTCAATTTTAAACCGATCGGGCTGAGACTTTGCATGCATAAAGCTACTATGACGTAGGTATCCCCTAAGAAAGGATTTTGATAAATTCCACCCCCATGGGGATAAAATAAGGGACGATGGAGGATGTAAATGTATTAGTTTGAACTCTCAAATTTGCGGGTATTGACTTGAGAGAACATTGCTTCTCTCATGGACAGTTTTATGCTGCTTGCTTACGAGTAAGTTCACCCAATAGCTTAATAGTTTTAGCGGCTAATGACAGATTAGTTAAGAATATTGTGTACAAAGAAGTTTTGTAGGCCCTAATTTTTACACACGCTAAACAAAAGTAAAGCCGCAAAAACTATACTTCTTAACGCGAGCGAAGCCGCGGGCAAAAGCTAGTGGGTAAATAAATGGAGAGAAAAAATATTAATAATTGTTCTTTGTGAGGTTTTTACTGCAGCGCGACGGTTCCTACTTATACAGATAGCTAGTCTCGTTAGATAGTACCAACGTACCGATGCAATGCCGGCGTCATGATGTGCCGCATACTGGCTGCCAACGAGATAACGTTTCGTCATAACACATTGTCGGGAAACGGCTGTGACAGGCGCCCGCTACAGTGGAGGCAGATATTTAAAGCTATATTTTTGATCTAAAGATATATTATTACATTCAGTGAAGGTTTTTATTTCTGGATAGTCAGAGAAAGAAATTAAATTAAAGGATGAAGCACGTTCTTCCGCAACCGAATTTTGCAGCAATGTTTATCAGTTTCCAGGGCCTATATAATAAAACCGACAGCTTAGGCGCCAGGTGACAAAACCGACAAGCTTCTTTTATACTGGTCGGGGACTGGTCATCTCTTAGCTGCCACGGATTATTTTAATTTTTGAATCGTTTTGGTTCTTATCTTTTTGTTGCGGATGCTTTTAACGTGCACGTCTTTCTACATTGTTCTCACATACTTAATTTTAACATGAATGATGTAACCAATATTTTGTAACAATATTTTGCCTTAAAAGAGTGTCCGTCGAGTTTCTTGCCCGTTCTCCTCCATAGAGATCTACGCTTTGGAATGGGCAACTAGCTTCAACTTTGACTGACCGACTCTTTAACAATTCAAAAGTGCCTGTAATTGGTTTATTTGAAAGAAACCAATGAGAGGAGTTTGAGTTATACATTTTCTCATTTCTTAAACAGTACCTGCCTTGCAAATGTGTAAATTTGGTCATGTTTTGACAAATATGTCGCATTATCAGTTATAATGATGAAATAGGGCTCAGGAGGCCAACCACCACCTCTTAAAGCAGTATTATTTTAATGTTACTTCAGTGTGAGAAAGAGATGAAGCTATACAGGACGTCTAGCTCAATCTCTTTTCCACACTCAAGTAAGATTACAATAATATTGCGTTAAGAGGTGGTGGTCTAGCTCCTGGACCGTAATTGCGTAACACGGTTTCAATCACAATCCTAGAGTCTGGAAAGGATATTTCTAATACATTGCTTCATCTTCTACACATACAGGTTGTATCAGAAAGTTGTAGTCAAATTTATGGGTGTGGTACATACCATCAAACTGAACAACTTTCTCCATGGAACCAACATCGTAATCGCGAAAAAAATATCAGCTGTCCCGTAGAAAGCTTCAATACCTTCTCGACGCTAATGTACTTAAGACGACTGATAATTTTTTCTCGATTACAATGTTAGTCCCATGGAGAAAGTGAAACGTGCGCGGTCGGGGGTTCTCACGTATAATTTAAAACAAAATTTTATGAAAACGACACCCATGACGCAAAATTTTAAAATTTTCGCAGCCGTCATCTAGGATTTATATTTTGAAGCAGCCTTGAAAACAATAAAAACGACACCCATGACGCAAAATTTTAAAATTTTCGCAGCCGTCATCTAGGATTTATATTTTGAAGCAGCCTTGAAAACAATAAAAACGACACCCATGACGCAAAATTTTAAAATTTTCGCAGCCGTCATCTAGGATTTATATTTTGAAGCAGCCTTGAAAACAATAAAAACGACACCCATGACGCAAAATTTTAAAATTTTCGCAGCCGTCATCTAGGATTTATATTTTGAAGCAGCCTTGAAAACAATAAAAACGACACCCATGACGCAAAATTTTAAAATTTTCGCAGCCGTCATCTAGGATTTATATTTTGAAGCAGCCTTGAAAACAATAAAAACGACACCCATGACGCAAAATTTTAAAATTTTCGCAGCCGTCATCTAGGATTTATATTTTGAAGCAGCCTTGAAAACAATAAAAACGACACCCATGACGCAAAATTGTCACAGCCGCCATCTTGGATTTATATTTTGACCAAATTCACATCTTCTCTCTGTCGAGAGAGATAATTCGAAAGAAGAAAGTCACATGGAGGGGGCATATAAATATGAACGCTTTTTAACGTGACGATTTCTGCCTGTTTACTCCGACCGCAAGCCACGTTATATAGAACTTCATTCCAATAAAAACATGGCAGCGTATGTAAAACCGTTCCGCAAGTTCCAAATCAACTAGATAAAAAAGCTTGTAAAAATAACTGGGTCCGTCCGTATTTACATATGCAATTTAATTTCGTGCATAACTGAGTTCACACAAATGCGGTATCGTTGCAGATTTAGATAGTTTTTATTAGTGTTTGAGCCACACCATTGACCTGGCTATTGTGCCTTTGAATCCTGGTGACAACAGGTAAAAGTCGGTAGCCGGACTAACTTCAGAGTACCTAAAAACGGCAACGTAAGCAGCTAGACTATCTGCCAAGCAAGTTTCCTGATAACAAAACTGAGAGCGTATTAGGTAATCCAGCATTTTTATGTGACATCCATTTCCTAAAACACAAGTTTGTTTATTTATTGGTAGTTCCCTTGATAATCAAAAGCTGTGACTTAACCTAACCTAATCTAAGAGGGTAGGTCAGGTGAAAAATCTCAACCACAAGATGTTTCAAGTTATTTAACTACATATTTCAAACAAGGTCAAGAGCAGGCATATTCAGTAATAAAAAATAAAATAAAAACCGGCGAAATGCGTGTCGGACCACGCACAATAAAGGATTCCGCATTTAGGATGGATTTATCCCAAAAACAAACTTAACATTGTATTTAGCTGAAAAACATGTACACCCATACATCGATATACGTTATAGTCAATTTTCCAACTGCAAATGTAAGTTTTTTTTATATGATAAAACTACAAATGATTGATTTTCGGACTTTTTCCTTTACTTGTGCTATGAGATCTTGCTTCTTGCCAAATTTCATGTTTCTAGGTCAACGGAAAGTACCCTTTAAGGAGGTTTTGATTTATTAACGAGTATCAAAATATGTCGCATAAATGACCGTATTTTTTAATTGCGTTGACTTAGAAGTTTGATTTACTTAGAGCTCAAAGGGACCGCGCACAATAAAGGATTCCGCATTTAGGATGGATTTATCCCAAAAACAAACTTAACATTGTATTTAGCTGAAAAACATGTACACCCATACATCGATATACGTTATAGTCAATTTTCCAACTGCAAATGTAAGTTTTTTTATATGATAAAACTACAAATGATTGATTTTCGGACTTTTTCCTTTACTTGTGCTGTGAGATCTTGCTTCTTGCCAAATTTCATGTTTTTAGGTCAACGGAAAGTACCCTTTAAGGAGGTTTTGATTTATTAACGAGTATCAAAATATGTCGCATAAATGGCCGTATTTTTTAATTGCGTTGACTTAGAAGTTTGATTTACTTAGAGCTCAAAGGGACCGTAAAACAACGAGAGTGAGATTGTCGCAAACCAGTGCTGGGCACGCCACAATTACGGCGATAAGTCCCCTCTTTAAGGAGTGTCCGACGCAGGTCCTCACCGGACACGGGTACTTCGGGAGGTACCTGTTCCGGTTAAGGCGGGAGGAAACACCCGGGTGTCACCACTGTGTGGATCGCCCGAAGGACGCGGTGGAGCATACGGTGGAGGTCTGCCCGGCTTGGGCGGAGCACCGCCGTGTCCTCGCGGAAGCGATCGGCGGCGGCGATCTCTCGCGTCCGGCCCTGGTCCAGGCCATGGTACGGAGTGAGAGTACATGGAATACTGAAGGAACACGGGTGTGTTTTAGTCAGTATAAGTCTGACACGCCCTCGCGCTCCGCCCACTGTGGGAGAAGTCATTTGATGATTTCCCATCCAGAAAAAAAGGCATATGCATAAGCTAATAGTTGTAAGTTGTTATTTCATCTTTCTTTGCACATTTTACATATATGTGTACGGTTTCAGTAAGCAAGAATGTGGGACGCCCTCCTGCTCCGCTCAGAGCGAGAACTTCTCCCGCTCTGGGTGCATTTGATGATTTCCCATCCAAAAAAAAGACCTACGTATTTGATATTAATTTCAACATGTTACCTCCACGCGTTCCTGAAAAATGGGTATTGACAGACTCACAGACAGACTGATGGACAACGAAGTGATCCTATAAGAGTTCCGTCTTTCCTTTCCTGGTACGGAACCCTAAACACACCAACTTTTTTCTCTAAACGAGTTATTGAATTGTTTTATTTTTAAATAAAAAATAAATCTTTGTACCGCACTACCACTATTTGAAAATCAGTTTATAGTTAAATTGTATTTTGCTCTAACTCAACTTTAAATGTTTATTTTAGCTTGATCAAAAACTTATGTGAAACTAGATCAGGTTGGAAACCGGATATAAATCACACTAAGTTGTCATGAAGTTTGACCACAAATTGAATTGAATTATGCTTATAAAATCCGGTGATTAGGTTCTGAACGGATAATTGTTTATTTTGTGGTATCCCAACCAAATTGGATTTGATTTCACCACAATAACTGTAAAACCAATAATTCGATACAATAATGATAATAAAGGATTAACGGATTGCTGTTGCTGATCAAATTACCGTGGGTACAAACACACGTTAAAACAAAGCAGTTTAAGTATATTATGTACCTAGGTATTTAAAAACTGAAACAGCTAAATAACTTTTTTTTTTATTTTGTGGGAGACACAACATACATACATGTCGAATTTTTTTGAGATCGATACTGCCGTGTGATGATGTTATGACAAAGACCTCCGCTCAAGATTGAATCTAGTCGAGTAAACCCGAAACAAAGACGTGAGTAAAACATCGCAAAAATTCCTAAATCTATTTATATATAAAAAATGGATGTGTGATGTTACCTATGAACTCCAAAACGGCTGGAGCGATTTTAATGAAATATTCAGGCAATCTTCAGATTAGCCCAGCAGGTGATCCTGTGAAGTTTGGTAGCGATCAGATCAACCGGTTTTATTCTTTGGATTTTAGGTAATTTTGTGTCGTATTTTTTCTAAAAATTTACATAACAAAAAGTACTAGGCTTGCATGAATTCAAGAAAGTATTCCAATCATCCACAACAAGTCATCTGGCTATAGATAATTAGTGCTACACGTGCGAAGTCTATCAAAACATAATATCACGCCTGTATTCCCCGAAGGCAGAATTGCACCACATTTCACCAGTTATGTTCAAGTCCCATGTAATAGGGGGCGAGCCTATTGCCACCAACCGGTCACAAATCCAGACTCCGGACTGCTACTGAGAAATTCCAGAAAGAAAAACCGAATAACAATTTTCCCGACCCAGGAATTGAACCTAGGATCTCGTGCTCAGCAGTAGCGCTTGCGATCACTAGACGGACGAGGCAGTTTTTGACTGCCTCGTCAGTCTTATCTCCTATTTAAAACAAAAAATAACTAAGCAATTCTCGTATTTCCTAAACAAAACAGCGCACATTGTAGATGTCACGTGATCGCTCGGAGCGACCGTGTCTGGTGTCATCTAGTGTGGCGCGCTTTTATCAAAAGTTTCGAGTTACACCCTAAAGGCCGCGGCCGTATACCAAGGATTATTATATTTTACACTTTCATACTGAGGTGAGAAAGAGACAACGATGTGAGAATTGGTTAGATTGTGAGCGGAAGCGAGTAAAGAATTTTGGAAAGCCTGGCAAACTTCTGAAATGGCTTGTCTAGAATAGGTAACTACTGTACCGTGTTGTGTAAAAGTCCTCCAGACCGAATTACGGCAATGGCGACGGGAGATATTATAGTGAACAAGTGTGTGCGCAGACGCAGGTGCACTCTCCCTCCCTCACTCTCATAGTCCTATGGGACGGCAACCCGACAAGACCGGATAGAGATCAGGCGCAGGGACAACGGCTTAACGTGCTTTACGAGACACGGGGGTAACACACCGCCAACTTCAAACTCCGGGCTGTTACTAAGTAATTCCTAATGGAATACCCAATAACATTGCCCGACCCGAGAATCGAACCCAGGACCTCACGCTCAGCAGTCGCGCTTGCAACCACGAAACCAACGAGACAGCAGTGAATACTAATGAAGCTAAGCGCAAATTACAGCCGCTTCGGGGCACAGTTCATCGCATCTCGCGCATTTCAATACCAAAAAAGCGCGTCGTGGCCCGTCTGTAATGATCGGTGGCATACAAAATGTACGAAAGCCGCCCAAATGATTGAATTGATTTATCATTCAATTTTAAACTATTATTTTGTATTCCTATATTTTTTAATATTTTTTTTTTTTCATATAAACCAAAACTAAACTAACTCTCGAAATTATATGTGTTTATTACATGACTATTTTGTCAAAATGTGACGATTATTATTTCCATTTTGTTCATTATGATTCTACTTATACTCACTTTTTTCCACTCACATCTGCATCCCCATGAGCTCTGCATTCGTTAATGCGGATACGGATGCGAATATCCGCAACATCACTGTATTACACCTTATTTATTGACTAAGTTTCTGTTTTTTTATAAAATCAGTGTATGTGTACACTGGTTTTAACATTAATGAGAAAAAGCTGTAACAAAAACACAGCTATTTACAACTTGTTAACACAGAACAGAACAGCCGCTCACACAACAACCTAATCTTTTAACCATGACAAATATAAGTAACTTGGCTAATAAAACGCATGCTTAGTTACGAAGTTTGGAACTAATCCGGAGTTGCGCACTTATTCGGGCATTAGCCGTATTTAGGTCACGGCATTAGTAACATTAAACATTCACTTAATGGCCACCTTTTTGTCTGCCTTGATTACATCGTGTTTGTTGGAACTTACAT
This sequence comes from Fissipunctia ypsillon, assembly GCA_947568875.1. Lineage (NCBI taxonomy): Eukaryota > Metazoa > Arthropoda > Insecta > Lepidoptera > Noctuidae > Fissipunctia > Fissipunctia ypsillon. The sequence goes on from OX387655.1 coordinate 6,117,332, forward strand.
TGTTGTTGATTACTTTCTTGGGATAATCTATGATCAGCCAGGGCCGCGGGATGTTCGGAAGAGTTACCGTGACCCCGGCACAGGCAACTGAAGGAACACGAGTGGGTTTTAGTCTGTAAAAGTCAGGAGTCAGGAGAAGTCATTTGATGATCTCCCATCCAAAAAAAAAAATGGTTATTCCATGATGATGTCGTGATGAACCGGAAGTTAGGGAGATCGTTTCTTGGGCATGAGTTTGAACCTGGCAAGTACCCATGCGTTGGGTTAGGTACAGCCCACTTCTTCCACCCACAGAGAGAAGACTTGAGTCACTGCGTTGGAAACATTACCAGGCTAATGTGTTATGCTATATGAGTACTTACTAATGTGACTTTACCAATATTATATGTAGGTACTTTCTTACATAATGAATAAAATTGCTAACATAGAAATATAATATCCTAACCTAACTAAAAGTATTAAAAACCTAAAATATGGCGTCGAAAAATTCCTCCGCATCGCTGTCGACTGGTAATGTACCCAAGAGACTGGCGGCATTGCCTCGTTGTATGGCAATGCTTAGCCTCTGGCCAAGGTCAAAGCCAGCCCTTGGGTACGGGAAGTGTCAACCAGCCATTTGGAGATTTAGTACTTTCTAATAATGTTAGATATCAATGACTAATGGCGAAGATAAAAAACAACTTATAAGTCTGAAAACGGCAACCCGCACTGATGAATTTTACTACATTCCGTACATTTCGATATCAATGCCAATATACATGGTATATAGTGTCATGGTATATAATCTCTTAAAGGTTCATTGTACTCATCATTATGAACAACTTTTACTATGTATGGGACCAAACCTGAAATTGCGAAAAAAAATCAGCTTTTACCTACATTTATGTTCGCATAACTCTAACTCGTCAAAATGTAGAGAATACTTAGCTGATTTTTTTGTTGTTGTTCATAATGATGAGTACAATGACCCCTTAAGAGGTTAACAGAGATTAAAGTAACACCTTGTATAGGCATTTTGTGATGAATATGGGTAATGCCTGATGATGCCATGAAAAGACTGAATTTTTTCATTTATTAAGAATTTGATCCATACCTTTCCAGTCGGAAAAAACCAAAGCAGCTTTGCGGCAGCCATAGTCATGTTGGTAGTAGGTAGGTAGCTTTATTTATTGTAGAAAACAGAGTAAAAACAAGTAAATAATATCCCTTAAATCAAAAACCTGGTTACTACACTGAACAATAATAGATTCAGTGAAGTGAACGTGATTCCAGCGTTACATTCACGAACGAATGAATTGCCATTCATCTGTTCATTAAATCAGTTTCATATCAAGCGGTTCTGCTTTATCAGTAGTGAAAAGCGTCGGATTTAAGGCGAAAAAGCGGAATATGGCTTGTTTTAAATATGGCTGAAATGATTATGATGGAGTGGTTAAAATGTTAGAATATGATGTTCATTTCCCTCGTGCATTCCAACTGCAAATGTAAGTTTGTACGCTCAATATTGAATGATTTACCATGTTATTTTAAGATCATAGTCTTTTTATCAATTTTTCTGTAATCTATAAGTATAGAACTGTCTCTCATAGGTATTTTTTCAACATTTTAGGCCCTGCAGTTTCAAAGATAAGGGGTATGGTCAATTTTCATCTATTTTCTTTGATAACCCTAAAACTATTTATTTTAAAACTTAAAAAAAAACTATTTGAGACCTTTACAGTAAGCCCTTTCATTTGATATATCACACGGTATAGTTTGCAAAACCTTTTTTTAAATTTTCGTATTTGCCCCCCAAAAGTGATCCCCAAATTTAAAATCCATTTATTTACGTTACACGTATTCGAGACACAGAAATTCATATGTGTACCAAATTTCAACGTAATCGGTCCAGTATATTCGGAGCAAATTGGCTGTGATAGACGAACAGACTGACACACAAGTGATCCTATAAGGGTTCCGTCTTTTTTCCTTTTGAGGTACGGAACCCTAAAAACTACGATCACGAATTCTTGTAACGTCGTATTCTTGCTATGATTGTTCACCAATACTAAAAATATTTTCTAGCCAATTATGCGAACAAGTCCATAATCATAACTACTAGAGATTACACGATCATCATTCAAAAAAGTAACAGCAACTACTTTCAGAAGCAAAGCTCACAAATCGACCAATTCACATTAACTACTCACGACTCTTCTAAATTTGAAACTGACATTTCCAATACTGCTAAAACTTGGCGTATCTATGGAACAGAGAGGAAATTAAATATGTAAGACTTGCGCGTCACGAGCTAAGAATTTCAATATTTTGCGCGATAAAAAACTATGAAGAAAGTTCTAGTATCGAACTACAGACTTTCAGTCTTTAATGAATAGTTTTGTTACACTTTCAAGCTTTCGAGATTCGGATCTCATCTGTTCCGTTTGAGAGATAGGAAAAAGGAAAAGTGAGAGTACTACACTGCGATAAAATGGAGTACTACGACAAAGAAAGAAAACTTGTGTAGTCTGCACAAATAAAACCTACATTATAAAATAAACATAATACAAAGTAGCCAGAATCCTTGTAATCGACAAATAAATTTAATAAACAAGCGATAAATTAAAAACATAACTAAATAAAAATAGTGTTTACTTTGTTACGAGAACTTATTTATAAAATTCCACAAAGTTTACTTCACCATAATAAATTGTGTTGCTTTTCTAGTGTTTATGTAAATAAGAGCTCGTTAATAATTTCAAAGCTTAATTTAGAACCAACATGTGCTTCTCATGTAAACGTACATACATACATCACAAAATGGCGTTCTGACAGATTAGGTGTCTTGAAGTACGCCGACGCTTCGCATTATGAAGCAATTTGGCAGTCGTAATTACGTTTATCTTGACTCTTATAATTTTTTTTTTGTTTTAAGTATGAAATTTTAATTTCTTATGAACTAACGGTTATCTATACATCTATACAAATAAATTAAATTGAAGTGTCTGTTTGTAATGTCCAAACAACAACTTTTTACTAAAGTAAAATTATTTAAAAAAGCAATTTTTAAAAATCTTGTCTGTCTGTCTGTTTGTTCTGGCTAATCTCCGAAATGGCTGGACCGATTTTGACGGAACTTTCACTACCAGATAGCTGATGTTACGGGGAGTAACGTAGGCAACCGTTATTTTAGAAAAATAATTATGGTTCCGCGCAAAAGAAATGAAAACCCATGAAATTGTGAACAAAAAGTCGGATTTGAAAAATTGTTTTTGGATTTGGTAGCTCAATGCTCGAGGATAGTTATAGGCTATTTAACATCACGCTACGACCCTTAGGAGCCGAGCAAAAAGAAAAAAGTAAGAATCTTTCTGATTGTTCTGTTTGTGAGTATTCTTACACTCAGCGAAAACGAAGTAATAGCACGGGCGGGCGATGCAACGCGACGGTTTGGGCGACGAGGGAATTTTATTACAATGTGGCTGTTATTTTAGTATGTTTTGTATCTTACGACTTCCACGCGAACAAAGTCGCAGGGCATATTTAGTTCTGGTATAAATTTTACGTAATAATATTAATATAGTAAGGAGAAAATAATTTACAGTTAATTCTGAGTGTTTTAGCAGTTTTATGGTTTTGAATGTTTTTTTTTTTTTTTATATATAGATATTCCATTTACATATTTCAAAATTCTGGGGCTGCTATGAACTAAACGACTATTGAAGAGATATTATTATATATTTTTCATTTCATTTGCTTATGACAATAGTTCAATCCACGAGCTCGAAAAAATGCCGTCGCGCATTTTATAAAAAAGGCCAAAATTAGGAAACAAGTTTTTTTCAGAAAGATTCTTACTGTTTATAATAGATAATACATAAACTCACGCCTTCTTCCCATGGGGGTAGGCAGAAACTACAGAACGCCACCTGCTACGATCCTTACATACTCCTTTTGCCTCGTTTACATTCATACATCTGGTCATACACGCACGCCGGTTGCGAGTACTACGCATCTGACCTTTCTGAAGAACATCACCAATAAGATCACTATATGTCTTCCTAGGGCGTCCCCTTCCGGCGTTTCCACTCAGATAATAAAAAATTGCGACAAGCGAGGCAATTATAAACCATACTTATAACTATCCTCAACCACTCAATAACTCAAAGTGGTCGAAATCTTTCAGTTTCTCAGAATTAGAACGCCAAAGTTGGCCATTTCACGCAAAAATCATGGTCGAAATTTAATAGGCCTCGTAGGGTGAGAAAATTATTATTGTTCTGTTGTGATTCAAAGATTATACGGTCACCTTCGGGGACCTTCACTATAATAATCATTATCATTTTCACATGTGCTCTTTTTTGCATTAAAAAAAAGAAATGGTTAAATTAACGTATTCAAAATCAAGTTTTTTTTTTTTAAGTTAATTAACTTTAGTGATATGCTCATCATAAAGTAGGAAATTATCCTACCAAACATTTAAAACCAACTAAAATTCTAAAAAGCACCTTCCACCAGAAAATCGTTCCAAAATCCAGGTTCAACCCGCAAAACAAAATTGAGCGTCGTCCCGACCCCAACTAATCATTCCCTCGCTTTCCCTGCAAACATTATTTACTTCCAACTAATAAACTCTATGGATATCCGAGCATAATACTCGTATTTCATCAAGAGGACTCGATGCTCGCATATGAAAGGATCCCAAGATATCGCTACGAAGATGCAACTCATTACTATGGTAAAATATTCGTATATCGTAGTCTGCATGGATTCTGTTGGTACTGCGAATAAGGTAACTTCTTAAGGACCTAACGATTCAGTAATGAGACTGGTGTATCATTTTGATGTATGTCCTAGTCGAGCTAATTTAGTTCCAGTTTCACTGGAATTGAATTATAATTATTGTTAGTTTTAAATTCAAATTAATCTTCTAAAAAGTGATCTTCTGATTAGCATGGCATTATCTTAAATTGTTTTAATATTGAAGGTTTACTCCTTTTTAGGGTTCCGTATCCAAAAAGTGATAAATGATTTTGTTACTGTCAGTAGGTTTGTACAAACACTTTTACACGTCAGTCATATTTTAATAACTAGATAAGGTCGGTGAGTGCCAACGGGTCGCTATTGATTGATTTAAATTTAAAGATAAGTCTTTATTTGCGTTAAACATGGTATAAAGGTTGTTACAGTCAGGTATTAATCTACAGTCCATATGTTTAGCTATACAGGTTATGTATCAATTGCATGCAACATAATTATTATTAAAAAGTTAATTGTTGTTCAATGTCACAGATATAAGGTCAATACAATAATATTATAATCGTTTTATCCGCAATGACAAAAGTCCAGAATTTATAGTTTATTGTAAAAAAAATCTTTAATGTCATAAAACATATGCTCTTTCAGCCATTTCAGTAATCTGTTTCTAAATGAGCTAATATTATATAAAAGTTTTATTTCTTTTGGAATTTTGTTATAAATGCGTATACACATGACTAGGAAACTTTCATCCTGCAATGCAAGTCTGCATGGATCTCTATTTCGAGAGTTCATTTGATCAGCTTTTTTGAACAATCCCTTATTATTATAAACATAATTACAGATTTTGTAAATGTAGAGTGACGGAAGTGTTAATATAATATACCTAGCTTTTTAAAGGTCTTTATTACGACAAAGGTAAAAGATATTATTCTAAATGAAAACTAACATATTCCGAGCGATATTTAATCACTTCTTGTAACATATAGGTACCTATGTATGTATGATCCTTAGTGTGACTACTAATTTAATAGATACATATAAGACTGTACTATTATGTAGGGTTTGCAGACCTACATTTTTAAATTTAAGTTACTCAGGCCCCCATTTGTAATTATTTTGAAATTACTAAATTGATACATTATTAAGTATTGTAGAATAATTGTAAAAAAACAAAACAAAGCATCATCATCTGCCTAGCCTCTTCCCAACTACTTATACATATATTGGGGTCGACTTCCAGCCATAGAATAGAATACCAGTATTTTACAAACTGGATGCAGCTGAATACCAGTATCTTACATGGAGCGACTGCCTATCTGAACTCCAGAACCCAGTTTCTGGGTAATACGATACCCCTTGGTAAGACTGATCGTCAGACTTTCGGGCTTCTGACGACCCGTAACGACTGTCGAAGATACGCGAATGACAGCCGGGTCCAACGGCTTAACGTGCTTTCCGAGGCACGGAGGGATCTTGATATGTAAAGATGGTCACCCATCCACAGACCAACCGCAAGCGTAGCTTAACCTGATCGATCGACCGTTATAAAATAAAAGCATATATTTCGAAATTTATACATAATATAATGTACATATTATTAGTGAGTTGGGTGACAGCAATCACGCTGGACAGGTGGTAAGTAAGTAACCGACGCTATTACTGAGGCTCCGCTGTCCGTTCGTCCGTCCGTCTGTCACAGGGCTGTATCTTTTGAACCGTAATAGGTAGACACTTGAGAGAGAGTACAGAGTCTGTACTACAATGGCAGCTATAACAACAACAAAAAAATTAAGAAAAGTGTTTTTTTAAATATGTTATTGTTAAATGTTTTACGGTGGTACGGGACTCTTTATGTGCGAGTCCGACTCCCACTTGGCCGAATTTATAAGTTGTAAGTAGATCATTCAAAATAATTATTATGGATCTTACAAGTCTGAAATGTAAACTGGTTTGTCTACTCAATTGTCCTACTTGTAAACGATAGCTTATTAATGCAGGATAGTCGGTGCCCAAGCAAAACTCCACTTCTGTACAATAGGACGGACCGTCTGACGGCTTTATTCTCGACCTAACAAATCCATCGCTAGGCCAACTCAGTCCAACAGGCCTACATGACGTCGACATGTGATATGCAATTTCAACTTTGATAAGCATCGAAGACCGACGGCTGATGGCAGAACGTCACTGCATAGACAACAGAATCTACGAAATGATGTGATGGTGAATGATGGTAGTTACCTAGATGTCGAGTCGTTCATTGATTGTGCATATCTGTGAAAACTAAGGTGAAGTCAGCGTGAAGTGAGCTGTCGATAGTGACAATCCCTAGAATCAGGTTGAATGACAGCTCACTTCATGTAAGTTTTCACTGTGAGATTTTTATAGAACGGACGGGCTGAATGACATGTTACATTGTGACGATATTGGTGAATTTAGGTGACTTCAAAGCTTTTGGAATCGATTAGCATAATCAGCCTATAACGGTCCCACTGCTGGGACACAGGCCACGGCTCAGTTCCTCTCTGTGAGAGGGAGTGGGCCGTAATCCACCACGCGGGCCCAGTGCGGGTTGGTAGAGGTCACATGTCTTCGAATTTTTGGTTCTAGGACATGTCGGTTTCCTCACGATGGTTTTCCTTCAACGTTTTATGAGCCGAGGTGATGAAATTAATAACAAAAAGTCTCGCCTGCCTGGGTTCGAACCCACGACCTACTCGGAAGTCGGGGCCGTTACCACTGGGTCACCACTGCTCCCACAGAATCGATTAATCAACGTGATAAATATGTGAAAGTGTTTGGAATGATTTCATTGGGCGATCGTGCGTACTTGATTCGACCTAACTTATTTTAATTTACAAAGAATGGTCAGTAATAAAGACAAGTAATAAACTGCAACTCTAATAAATTATCACACAAAAAACAAACAATTTTGTTCGGCTTATTTTAATAAACAAGGCTACGAAAACCCACAAACTTCTATACCCTGTACCCCAAATGTAATATTTTATCAAACAGCCAACTTAATAAAATTGGAATTATTTCATGCGAAAAGGAACCAGTCTTCAAGTTAGACGTTATCTCAGTCCTCAACGTCAATCAGAGAGAGCCAAGCCACAATTGTATTGAAATTCCTTTTTAATAAAATTCAAATTAACTGATAAGCTAAGCCAGGATCTTGACAAGCTAACCATCTAAATTAGGAAAAAATACGATTGTCTTAGGAAGAGGATTTTGTATTCTGTAAGAGCGATTTGAAACACCAGACGTTCTTCGTAAATTCAATAAGACAGATTGAAGCACTTTGGTTGGTTTTACTTACATCGTAACATATTTAACCTGTGGTTTTACTGATAATCAGTAACATTGTACTATTTTTCTTTGATTTTAGGCATTTATAGATATTATAACATACGTTATAAAGGAAGCGACACACATTATAATATTCTTTAAAAGGCAGAGGGGCAATTCCCGTATTTTTAAGAACGTCCGCATTCTAAAGTCAGTCTCAATCTGTCAAAAAAAAACTCTATTTTATCTACTTTCTTGACAAGTTTTTGACATTGATTGGCGTGGAGATGAGATTGTGACTTGAATTTAATTGTTTTTTAAGTATAGATAGAATACTCTTCATTACACACACTCTCTTATTCTCTTTATTTTTTCTCTCTGTTCTTTTTAAGTATCTAAAAGAATTGGCCTTCAGACCAGTGGGGTTGGGGTTGGTGGAGTGCGGTTATCTCTCTGGCATGAGCGCTTTTAAGTTCAATTATTTATATATTCTTAAGATATATATCTGCCTAGCCTTTTCCCAATTGTGTTGAGGGCCGGCTTCCAGTTTAACCATATGCAGCTGAATACCGGTATTTTAAATGCAGCATCTGCCTATCTGACTTCCACAACCCAGTTGCTGAGTACCCACTGGTAAGACTGGTTGTCTGACTTTCGGGCTTCTGACTACCTGTAACGACTACCAAAGATCTACGATTGACAGCCGGGACCACCGGGTTAACGTACTTTCCGAGGCACGGAAGGGTCTCGATATGTTATGAGTGGTCACCCATCAACAGACAGACCTCGGCAAGCGTAACTTAACCTTCGATTGACCCGTGCGGCTGTTATTATTTAGCCACGAGCCCTCCTATATTCTTACGGTAATGTTCCCTAAGCTATGAATTTTTGCTCATATCCGTTCTAAACCCTAGTTATTTTTTTTTTACTTACGGCGACATAATTATATGTAGGTATGTTATGTTTCTAGCTAGGGTCGCGGGATGTTCGAAAGAGTTACCGTGGCCCCGGCACAGGCAACTGAAGGAACACGGGTGGGTTTTAGTCAGTAAAAGTCTGACACGCCCTCCCGCTCCGCCCAGAGCGGGAGTAGTCATTTAATGATTTCCCATCCAAAAAAAAAGGTATGTTATATTTCCAGTAACAAAGCAATGGAGGTTACGAACGTGTTGTAATGAATAAAAATAGCTTTCCTACTTCCCATATAACTTTTATGGGTTTCAAGAAACTGTTGACCACTTCAAGCCTCGTTTGATGTTTGATTTAAGTTTTAGTTACTGTACTATTCCAGTTGAATATTTCACAAAATTACGAAAAAGACTATCATTGTAAGTAATTATAAAGCACTGTTTGAATAATTTTAAAGGTTTAAAAGTTTTTTCCGACTATTTTAAAACACATCACACAGCTCTGAATTTAAACTGTCCGAGGGAGTTCAAAACTAGTGGGAATACCCAAAAGCGCGGATAAAATATTTAATAATAAAAATAAAAAATATTTTTATTCTGTAGCGTTTTAGGCTATTTTAAATAATGTTTAATGCTAATTGTATTTAGAACAAGCAAGCGAGACTTTTTTTTTTCAGACTACGTTTGGTTGGCCTATTGCCAATAATTGTTTGCAAGTTGAACGATCATTAGTACAAACATAGAAAAGTATGTTCCTACTTTATCTATCTTTAACTCCCAAATTATTATCTTACAAACAAATTAGGTGTCATCGCCTTATTACTATGGTAATAAGGTTCAAAAGTGGTTCACCGCAAATGTCCGCGATGGTACTTAATAACAAAAAAAAACTTTGACTCTATAGTTCTCTCAAAGTTGCTCTCCCTTCCACGTCCATAGTTATCAGAGGCTTTTTCAAGATGACACCCTTTGATCCTTCGGCTAACGAGTGTCGTGATATTTTTACTGGTTCACGAGCTCAAGTACCTACCTATTCAACTGCCCCAACATTCATAACTAGTCCACTAAATCGCCTGCTACACGGTCGCCAACCGCGTCCCTGACAAGGTGACCTTGGTTGGCGACAGAGTTGTTTCTATGTTTGGTCGCAAACCACCATCTACACTAACTCTTCACAGCGCTAACACAACTCTCAAAATTCATTTAAATTCGCACCACAAACAGGTAGGTAGAACAAAATATTTCAATGACGGCACTAAAAATAAGTACCTACAGGCCCCCACTAAATGTACCTTTTAGAATTACAGTGCTCGTTGTTCCTTTATTTTATTTAAGTTTAGGTACTCGAAATGCGTTACGTTTGCAGAATAATAACGACCTATAAAACCAATCCTGTTTCAACGTTGAACGTTTTACTTAGTTATGTCTCTGTAGGCTTTCAAATACTTTCAATTACGATATAAGCTGATAGGAGTATGGTACAGTTTGTTTGTGCGCAGCCGGTCCTGGTTCTACATTTTATTCAGCAAATAAAACGGTATTTGTGTTTGACAAATACGATTAAAGGTTAAATCGGAATTCTATTTCAATGTTAAATCAAGTGTTTAAAATAATAAAATGTTTTTCTAATGTCATTCGTTTCAAATTTTTGAGACTATCTAGTTTTTCCATCATAATTTGAAGTTATGGGTAGGTACTATATAACAAAATGGTTCTGGATATTGTTTTCTGACCGAATTGTTTAATCAGAAGCTTTAGATTCTCTTATTTTTATATGTATATAGCGATAGTGTTCAATATTTGAAATAAGTAAAGCTAACAGTGCTGTTTTGAAACTGGTGTTTCTGCTATTTCCGATTCAAATTTACCAAACTGCCTTCACTATTACATATTATTACATCCATATCTCGATTTTTTTTTCACACAGGTCCCCAGCAACATCGAAAGTTTTATTAGAGTACTTTTTTATCTCACGAAGTGACACGCGCGTTAATTGTGTTAACCAAGTGTACAAACACGCTGTGAATGTGCGCGTAAAGACGAGTAGCGTCAGCACATAACACACACACGCACACACACACACTTTTGACTTAGATGTTGTCTCGGACGGTACCGAGAGGTCCTGCGCTTACACAGACATTCACAGCGTGTTTGTACTTGGTAACTACATGTAAAGCGCGTGTCGCATCGTGCTGTACCAGCTTGTAAACGAGCCTTCATGTAGTAACTAGTAAGACCTTTGCGTGTTCCATCGAAAGACTATCAGCCGTTCAATAATTCATAGCTCCATAGAACAACGCGACCTCTACGCCGATTCGCTTTTCCGACAGGCAACAGTATCGGTTCCGATAAAGTTTTCGTGGTAGGGCAAAACTTGGGTAATCGGTGATAGTTTTGTTTTTTACTTGTAAAATTCGATTCATTGATCAGACTATTTTTTAAATTTACTGTGATATAGTAGACAAAATAAGTTTTGCTAACTTATATCTAAAAATGTGGCAAATACTATAATGATTGAAAAATGTACATTTATCAAGTCAGTAGTAACTTGGTAATAAAACACATATTATCTATCACCGAATAGCTGCATATCACGAATTAGGCAAGTTTTGCCCTATTTATTTTACTATATTTTAACTGCAGTAAGGAGTTTTAAATCGATGCTACTGTGTCAGGCTATGTGAAAAGATTTTTTTTTTGAATTTTTGTTGTAAATGCATATTTCACTGCAAAAGTAACTTTATTTTTGGCATAAATTTAATCCAAGCTCAAATATAAATAATTCCCATCTGGCTTCCCTAAAATATTATTGAAATGAATGCACCTCTTTTTGTGAACCTCTAATAATTCCTATTTTGGGGTCCAAAAAATACTAAGTAACTTGGATAATAGCGGTCGCCGGAGCTTCGCTCGGCGAAGTGTCCTGTCGGCGAAGAGTCCCGTCGAAGTAAAGTCTTGCCGGCGTAGTGTCTGTCGGCGTTTAGTCGTAGGTACACTGGTTCACAGTTATCTTTCTTGTGATTTTGCATCATTGTCAAAATCTCAATGATCTTTATTGCAATAAGGTTGCTTTTGGGTTGCTACCATTGACGACGAAAATAAAACTGCTATTGGGTTGCGGCTGTCAGAGCTGTCACAGGTAAAATAACTGTGAATGCTCTGTAGATTTGTTTCTGGTATAGGATTCTGATGACGTTCATCATCTGTTTGTTTTAATTGGATAAATAGTCAACATCAACAAACGCTCCATCTGCCAACACAAATAGCACAGTCGAAGTCCCCGCTTAGAGAATACCTAAAGTAATTGACAAACAAACAGAAAACGTGAAAATGTCGTTAAAACTACAAAGTTTTTAATGTAAACATACAGTCACGCGCACAGCGAAATAAATAAAAAAAAGTTGCGTAACAAAATTGAAGCGCCCTGACTGGCTGAAAATTGTCTGTGTTGCTACATCGAATAATAGAATTTTGTACTGCCTGGCTGTATGGCCTGGGTTAGGTTAGCCTGTACTAATTCGGTCACGCCGCGGACGCGACAAAATGTTCGGAAATAAATGAATTAACGTTAGGGTGGATTTTTATGAAAATTATTTGTCGATTCGTGAATAGTAAAGTTTTTTGATTCTATCTTAAGTATATTGTTAGGGTTGTTTGTAAGAAACGTTGAAAATATTTATTGATGTTTTTACTGCCGCGCGATGAGAAGATAAGTTCAGGAAACTCAGAAACCTTTGAAGACTTTAAATTATAAGAATTAATAAAACTTAACTAAAATTAAATTAAATTCAAATTAATTTATAATACTTAAATTAAATTAATAAGGAACAACAGACTAATTAACTTCGTTTTTATTTATTTTTTTCGTTAAATCATAAATTTTATAACCCTAAGAAACATTACCAACAAAAAACATTATTCGATTATGATTATTATAGTTTATTCTCACACAACTTAATATCAACGTTATTCTTTTTTATCAAACGAGGCACAAATAAATAAAACTCAAGTAAAAACCAACAGACAAGATCAGCATGTCTTCCTAACACTGATTGATGGAAGATAAATTCGTATTAAAAAAAACACAAGGGTGGTATCAAAGCGAATCGGGAGCAGTGAGACGTACACTGGATGTTAGTAGGTATACGTATCGGGCTATCGGATCGAAAGATACATCAGTTACACTGGTTTACAGTGTACAGGGAATGCAGTAGGATAAGTGCAGTCGGACTGTCTGGGAATCGGAAAATACATAATGTAAGTGAAACTGGGCAGGACACCTGGCAAGGCACAGTGATGACAAGTGAAGTAAAGCAGTGACCGAGTGGTGTCCAAGGACTGGACGACGAAGTGTCAGACGTCCGGCTGCGAGATAGACGGACGACATTGTTGCCGTCGTGGGTAAAACCTGGATGAGGCGGACACGGGAGAGCGTGGGGATTGGCCTAGCCTGGCCTGATGATGATGACGATGGTGTGAATGATGGAAATGTGCTGGCTGTTGCTTTAATCAGTACTTTGGCGTGATTCTACGTTTCACTACCGTTGTTTGATGCATAAATTCAACAGGATTAAAGATTTATGCCGCTTTCTGTCTAAACCGAAATCAAGGTATTTACTTCTTAGCCACTTTGCTCTACGTTCCTTAAGTTCCATCTCAAAATTCAATATGTTCAGGCCATGTATAGGTGGAAGAACACTTATACAGATTGAATCTTCTTCTACCTATTGATGGCCTGTGTCGTGACTAGAGTAATGTTTCTTGATATACTGCTTCATGTGCTTCTAGTGAGGTCAAATTGTAGGAACCCAACCATAGGTTGAGATCGTCTAACTGCCGCCACTCCACTAAAATGTGGGGTGCCCTGGCTTAGTTATAAACTTGTTAGTCCTGAAATCGGGTTTGGCTGGTAACATATACAAACATTTTAAATGTTTACGCAACAAGCAGTGGAGAGGCGTGCAATTTTAAATTAAACGACCTCTATCTTAACTCACATCTTGTCATCAAATTCCTCTTAAATAAAAGTCGTAATGACGATTCTAAAACCAGCCTTTTTAAAGAATAAAACCCGTATAGCTGCAATAGTGCACAAACAAATAACTCATCGTTTATACGACGAAGTTATTCACTTCACAGAGCTAAGTTTTACAATTTATGCGACAAAAAAGCTACTGCAACTTTTTTATAGTCCGAGCTTCAAAACTGGAATGTTTTACTAAGAAACCAAATTCTTTGCGTCATCTTTATAAGGTTAAAGGCCTTTTTTTTGGATGGTAAATCTTCAAATAACTTCTCCCGCTCTGGGCGTAGCGGGAGGGCGTGTCAGACTTTTACTGACTAAAATCCACCCGTGTTCCTTCAGTTGCCTGTGCCGGGGCCACGGTAACTCTTTCGAACATCCCGCAAGCCTAGCTGGCATCGGCCCTAGCGGACCCCGTGAATAGTGCTGACATCTCTTTGAGGCGCGCGTGGAACACAACGCGCCGTCGACTCGGGCCTTGTCCTTACCGGACGGCGAGCTACCCATTGCTCGCCGTCCGCAAACCCGCGCCTACGGTGGTCGGGAATCAGCTATCAATTCCCGACGCCCAGGGCGTCTCCTGCGGTGACTATGGGCGTGAGGGCGCAAAGTTTGCCTCTCCCTCACGCGTTCCGCCTCCTCCTTCGCGAGCATTACTGCTTCGCAGAAGGAGGTAATGGCTTCCCATGTACTCTCGCTCCGTACCATGGCCTGGACCAGGGCCGGAGAGATCGCCGCCGCCGATCGCTTCCGCGAGGACACGGCGGTGCTCCGCCCAAGCCGGGCAGGCCTCCACCATTTGCTCCACTGTGTCCTCCGGGCGATCCACACAGTGGTGACACCCGGGCGTTTTCTCCCGCCTTATCCGGAACAGGTACCTCCCAAAGCATCCGTGTCCGGTGAGGACCTGCGTCAAGGTTAAAGGCCTAAAACAAGTGTTCAGATAGGAGGTATCCACAAGACGATTAAAAACTATCTGCTTGAAATCGGATTTCTTGATACAGCGAGTAAGCTCTGAATATTCAATGAGGACACTGGGGTTTAAAATGCGGGGTGATTGCGTAACACTCTTGCAATGGTAATGTTTTTTTTATTTTGACAGTTCGACAATATTATTTGCGTCTTTTAAGTTGCAGAAGCAGAAGAATTTTTCAAACGTGTGAAGCAAAGGATTAGAAATTTCCTTCGAAAGCCTTAGGGAAGGATTGGAAGTATGTTACGCAATTAGTCTGCTGGTCTTCATCGGTTTAATAGAGCAGGCGTGAGCTCTTTTCAGAGTTATTTTTTTCAATTGATGTATCATGGATTTATTCAGGACGTGTTGTTGTGTCATTTGAACAATTTTATTTGGACTTGAAAGTGTTTATCTGGTTTGTTTTTTGCTGTACCATACACACCTTATTTTATGGAAGACAAAGACGAATGGCATTTTTTTTTTATTGTTTTGCAGTTGGGGCTTATACCCAGGCGTTGTGACAGAGGCCTATTAACGTAGACAGATTTTATGTAAGTACCTAATACCTGCCTCGTTGGTTTAGTGGTCGCAAGCGCTACTGCTGAGTATGAGGTCCATGGTTCGATTCTCGGGTCGGGCAAAGTGTTACAGGGTTTTGTCATCTGGAATTTCTCAGTAGCAGCCCGGAGTCTGGATTTGAGCCCGGATGGTGGCAGGCTCGCCCCCTATTACATGGGACTTAAACATTACTGGCGAAATGTGGGTGATGTTATATTACCTATTACCTCTTTTGATTCATAATATTCTGCGCTAAACGAAACTTCTGCTCCCACTACTACACCACTACTAGCGGACCATCTCTTCTCAAAGTATATCAGTTACACAGCCCGGTTCATTGAACTTTACATAGACGGCCGAGGCTAATCTTTCAGTAATCACGCTCATACGATACGTTCATGCCACATTTATCTTGTTTTACGTATTTTTCATCCTCATCCCCCGTTTGTTTATATGACGCTGAAGGAAATCTTGTTACGATGAGCGCCTTTTACTAAAGAAGATATACTTCAAGTTTTATTTTGACGGGATGAGGAAATTCTTTGTAAATATTTTATGGGTATTTGTTATTGTCATTGTTCAACGCATTTTTGTAGGGTTAGATGAATCACTTATTAAATAAGTTAAAAATACAATATATACAATCCCGGAATTAACGCACAACCTCTTAAGGGGTCACTGTACTCATCATTATGAACTACTTTTACTATGGGACCATTGATTTAAAAAGTAAAGATACAGTCATAGTCATGCCAAACGTTTGCCTGACGCGTTCGCCATACAGAAACAGTAACGCCATCTATTAGAACTACTCTTAACTACGAAGTTGATTATCGTTAGCTGCTCATAGACGTAGCCTTGTAAAAGCGTGGTATTTTTCGAGGTACAAAGAAATAAAAAAAGTTTTATTTTCTAAAAGTTATATTTATTGCAGTTTGTTTAATAACACGACTTCAAGCTTCGTTTCGCACGGAATCAGTAGGAAATCGGCATATTAAATACGTATTTTCACAGTAGTTATAGATTTTTTACCAGTACATAAAAACAAATTGTAATAAACAATAAAAATTATTTTGAACATAATTCAATCTTATACATGTAACGTATAATTTAAATAACTGCCAACCTTTTGAGGGGTCATTGTACTCATCATTATGAACAACTTTTAATATGGGACCAAACATGAATCGCGAAAAAAAAATCATCTCTTCCCTACATTTTGACGAGTTATGCGAACATAAATGTAGGGGGATTCAGGTTTGGTCCCATAGTAAAAGTTGTTTATAATGATGAGTACAATGACCCCTCAATAGGTTGGGAGTTATTTAAATTACACCTTATATACATATTAGTAATAATTCAATGTTTTCATTTCATCGGCTACATCGCGCGCCGCTGCAAAATTATGTCGCACAACCGTACCGACGATAGGCGTGGCCTCGCGTCGTCTTTGCCAAGCATTGAGACAAGTAGGAAAGGAAATTGTTTTAAATAATGTTAGAAATTGATTTAATTACATATTTTTGATTTACTGGTGATACGAAATGTTATAATATTTTTTATTACGCTTTTTTCGTAGTTCACACAACCCTTTACGTCACAACTTGGCATGTTTGTGTATAAAATTTACGATCACTCCTAAAGACAGCCGATCGCGGATTAGTTCACTTCGGCTTAGGAAATACCGTTCTGGGACCAAGTTCGAGGCGTCATTGTAACATGTGGTCCGCCCAGTCCTTACGCAGTAATATATATGTATATAAGTTAATGTATGGAACCAAACCTAAAATCGCGAAAATAAATCTGTTATTCCCTACATTTATGTTCGTGTAACTAGTCAAAATGCAGATTCATTTTTCGCGCTTTCACGTTTGGTCCCATAGTAGAAGTAAAAAATAATCATAATGGTGAGTACAATGACCCCGAGGTTATGTAACGCTTATCCTTTATTCCGGGATATGTTGTATAAAATGAGAAATTTTCACAAATTAGTTAATTGCTCAGCAGCGGGACAACATATCGACGATAGCAAAGTAGACTGCACTTTTTACGAAATTCACTTTTTTAGATAATTCTACTCATAATTCTTTGTTTTATCATAGCATTTTTTTATTCTGTTTAATTTTCAATTTTTACTAATATTAAGTCACGTATATAAAGACAGCTACACCTATTTTACACAAAGTGAGGAAATAGACACGGACATAAACCATTAATCCTTGTACACGTCGGACAATCATCGCGTTCACCTGTTGTAAACAAAGATATCAGTCACAAATAGCCGTTTTAACGTCGGTTTTTTAAACTTGCGTTATTTTAGTGCAACAACAATGATAAGTCACGTCGATAACGGTTAAATAAGGAAAATTGTTACATAGGTACCTTTATTTATTATAGCAGTAAACAATATAAAATACAAAAGGCTATTATTAACTATCTTAATATTACAAATGCAATAAGCTCAAGCAATTAGGAAGTCCCGTAGAAGCGGATAGGTTAGTTTACTTTTTTGTACGAAGTATTTAAAGACATCTACCGTATTTCGAAAAAAAAAATATTACAGTAATTGGCCTTAACCATTTCTTAAGTAATGCACTATTAACTAAATGTTGTGTAATAGAAGAAGATAGCTTTGTTCTTCTATTAATTATAACAGTTTTGCGTTCAAAACACTTTCCTGTAAAATCATGATTTTGTAGATAACCGTATATACTTTGCGGCCGTCGATATTATAACAGTTTAAACATTAAACTCAATCCCGTATTAATAACAGTTTAAACATTAAACTCAATCCCGTATTAATAACAGTTTAAATATTAAACTCTATCCCGTATTAATAACAGTTTAAACATTAATCTCAATCCCGTATTAATAACAGTTTAAATATTAAACTCAATCTCATATTAATAACAGTTTAAACATTAAACTCAATCCCGTATTAATAACAGTTTAAATATTAAACTCAATCCCATATTAATAACAGTTTAAACATTAAACTCAATCCCGTGTTAATAACAGTTTAAATATTAAACTCAATCCCGTATTAATAACAGTTTAAATATTAAACTCAATCCCGTATTAATAACAGTTTAAATATTAAACTCAATCGCGTATTAATAACGAAGTAAAGTTATAGGTACCCATATTTTTATAGGTTTATGTTTGGCACAACTTCACTCCACGTTTTTAAAATCAATTTAAAAATAAAACGCTCTTTCGGTAATTATTATCACCCAACTTTCTGATTTTCTTTGAAACTCGCACAGCTTTTTCCTATTTGAAAATCAAATACCAACCACAATAGACCGCTGCCGCTGTAAGCAAGATAAAGTATTATTATCACAATAAAATTACACAAAACAGTGAAACAGTACAAGAAAACTAATTTATTAAACCAACAATGACGCCGTTGGGAAACCCTGAAACACCAATTAAAGTATCCGAAACCGTTCTATATTTAGGTATAACCAATAAATATTTGTCGCTCGATTGTTCATGTAACTTTTCTTAACGAACGGGCACGGAGCTTCTTAATTGATTTATTACTTGGATCCAGATGGAAGGACAATAAGACATCCCTGAATCTTGAAGAGTTTGTGTATTTGTACCCTTTTTGTAAAAATAGAAAAAATAATATCAGTCTATTATTGTTCCACTGCAAGCCAAATGCCTCTTCTCATACAGAGAAGGCACGGACATTGATTACCACGCTTGCTCAAGACACAAAACAAAACTGATAAGAATTATTAACAAGCAATATTTATGAACAGAATCTTCCACAATTACACATTAATTAAAAGTTATAAAACTCTTTACAAAAAAAAAGTGTCGAGGAAAAACACGCAGTTACAAGAAAAAGGTTCAATTTTTTAACTAAATTAATTCATGGAGTTCGGCAACTCGCTGTTTTCAGCTTTTTAATAACTTTTTTTTAATTAGTTGGCGCTCAAAGAGTTCCCTTTATGGAGTGGGACGAGGAGTCCGTTTTAAATTGTTCTTGTATTCGTTAAACGCCTTTGAAAGTGTTGTTGACCTTTAATTTGGTCTTCAGTCGACGTTAAAATAAGTAAAGTTAGCAACTGTATTTTTAAATATGTTCAGGCATACTCTTGACAGTTATTGTTTTTTTCATTTTTGATGGAATTAATATTGAGAAATTAATTCAGATATTAATAGATTTTCTTTTAATTCATTGATACCTTTTTAAAGTATTTTGTTTCACTCGACTACGGCGCATCATATAAATGGTAATGCATTTAATTAAGTACGATTCGCAATATCCAATGAATAAAAACCACAATATTAATATCTGCCTATTTGTGTTACAGGTAACCTATTGTAAAATTTTATTGATATTCAGTAAAAACAGAAGACACAATTTATACATTCTGTTTTAACCAATTGTATGTACCTACGAGAAATAAAATTTATTTTCACACCACCTGCTTTTTAATGTCAAACTATATGTCATGCAAACCTAACCTAGCTGCTAAAGCAAGCAACCTAACCCTAGTTCTTGCCTGATAACACACTGTTTTATCCCCTAGGTGAATAATAGGAAAATATAAGTACCTAATTCTGCATTGCCTTTTTCCAACTCCGGCGCTGACTGACTGTATAACATATACAATTAAATTCCTTTATCTCAAAAATCACTGTCACAACCTCCAAGAGCATAAAAGAAAAATTCCAGCTAAATTAACCACACAAATCTAAAATATATACGTACTAAAATGTCACAGACGGTATAATCCAATCTAGGGGACTCAGTAAGCACTAGCATTTTTCTTACTTGCACAATAAATTAGCGGTTCAAAGCATTAGACTAACGTATTGCATTTTTATCCAAGCTTTCTCCGCTTCACTTTAAAAGTAAACTTACGAAGAACTAAACTTTGCACTTCAAACTGAAATTAATGAATTATTTATTGTAAGCATTGTGTTTATTCAGTGCTACTGTTATTGTGAAAGATTTTCTACTTTCAAACACCTATTCTATTCTATTTTTCATCATCATCATCATCATTGACAGCCTTGTTCCACCCACTACTGAGTATAGGGCTCCTCTCACTTTTGTGTCATGCTTCCTGGTCTATGCGAGTCACATCTACCCCCTTACTTATTATAAACGTTGTTTAACAACTTCCCTGTCCCCATACAACGCATTTTTCACAGTTTTTTCTTCTGATGAGTTATATATAACATTCTTATATACCATAAAATATAATTTTCATAAATTATTACATGTAGATTTATCCTATTTTGGTTATTTTATGACTCATATGTGACTCATGGACGCAGGGCGAAAACTTCTCTCGTGAGTCATATATGACTCATTGGACAGGGAAGTTGTTAAAGTTAGTAAAAGCTTTAAGGCGAAAGCGCCAGGTAGCCCGGGAAATTAAAATTTTCTTACGTTTTTTGCAATTTGCAAGTCAGTATTGGGTTGTATGTTGATCTAAATATGTTTCGCGACCGTAAAAGTTATGTATTTACAGAATTATAATAATTAAGTCATTAATACAACTCTTTAAGACCATGTAATTCTATTGAATGACTATTTCATGAAATCTTGACAATTCGGATTATACAAACTTATGGAGTTGTACTACTGATTTTGATGATTATAATTCTGTAAATGCATATTTGTTTCGGTCGCGAATGATACTTTAATCAACATACAACTTAATACTGACTTGCAAATTGCAATAAACATAAGAAAGTTTGAATTCGGCGGGCTACCTGGCACTTCCCCCTTAAACGTCAAAAAGTAAGGTTAAGCAGACACTAATCATTACTTAATTTTAAGCTACGTTTATAAGTAAAAGGGGGCTCTTCTCTAATCAGGGTATTTATCGATATTCCCAAAGCTGTCTTGCCTGTCTCTGCAGCCTATCAATACTTTTATTGACAGAAACCCGAGTCTTCTTGCATTTCTTCTTCAAACTCAAACTCTTTTATTTTAATTAAGGGGAAGCGTTAAAGTAGCTCGCGAAATTAAAATTTTCTTACGATTTTTACAATTTGCAGCTCAGTGTCTGGTTGTATGATGATTAAAGTATGATTCGCGACCGTTACAAATATGTACTTATTTACATAATTATAATCATTAGAATTAGTAATACAACTCCTTAAGTCAGTATGATCCTCAAATACCAAGATTTCACGAAATAGTCATTCAATAGGATTACTTGGTCTTAAAGTATTGTATTGATGACTTTAATGATTATAATTCTGTAAATACATATT
Source organism: Fissipunctia ypsillon (assembly GCA_947568875.1). Lineage (NCBI taxonomy): Eukaryota > Metazoa > Arthropoda > Insecta > Lepidoptera > Noctuidae > Fissipunctia > Fissipunctia ypsillon. The sequence goes on from OX387655.1 coordinate 6,139,053, forward strand.
TTTTACGGTCGTGAATCATATTTTAATCAACATACATTCTAATACTGACCTGCAAATTGCTAAAATCGTAAGAAAATTTGAATTTCGCTGGCTACCCTGGCGCTTTTGCCTTAAACCACTTTTAGGCACTATTGAATTTCAGAAAGATGAAACTAGTTGCTCATTCCAAAGCGTAGTAGGTTCCTATTGAAAAGAACGGGCAAGAAACTCCATGGACACTGACGAGGGGACATTTTCCAGATTGACACAAAGCGGGTCCAGTTCGGATCGGCGCACTGCATAATGTCTTAGAATTTTTGGATGTACTCATAAGAAACTCGGTTTCCATTACAATTTGGAACCACGCCAACAAAACCTACATTACAAGGTTACATTCTTTCCTAATGCCCGGAAACAAAAAACCATAATCTATCCTCTGTTCTACCGATATTTCGTAACAGCAAACAATAATTATGGCGACGCACGTCCTCGTTAAAGTGTTCGTGAACACATTTAACACTATTATTAAGTGTTATTTGGACTAGTTATCAAGCCACGCAAGCAGCGCCGGCGGCGATCGCTAGCTCATAAAGGGGCAGTAAGGCTCTTATGTATTATTTTTGTTTTCCGCAACTAATAACACCTCCATGATAAGTGTTTGAAAAGAATTGTGAGTATTCTAGAAGCGCACCATATTTTTATTTTGCATTGAATTTAGAATGAACAGTGATCGTTATTTTGATGATGTAAAACAACAATGCGTGGTTTAGATTTACCAACATTTAATTTTATGGTTTTTAAGTTGATATTATTATAGGTGCTGCGGTGGGTCATACGGAACGGTTGAAGATGTTCACCATCTACTAATGGAATGTACTAAGACAAAGGAGGAAAGAGAGACACTGTTGAGAACGGTAAAAGTTAATAAATATGATATTGGTTCATATGTTAAAGTCTTCGTCTCAGCCTTCACCTGAGATAGCAAACCTACTTACTGGTTTGTTTAGACTTCAATAATTTTAATTGAATTTGTAGATTTAGTTAATAATAGTTCTGTTGAACCCCGGGACACCTTTTGACTTCAGTGAAATCAGCAGGTCAAAGGCTCCCACACAAAACTGCGAATTCGCGTTGCATCGCGGTTTTGTGTGAGAGCCCTAAGGGTTAAGTTACGATGAGGCTAACATGCCACTGTGGATAAAAGCCACTTATAAAATTAAAGAATAAAAAATAATGTTATGATTCCTATACAGGGTGTAAGGGACAGCCCCCACAGACTGATGGAGTGAATTCAGTATATCATACTAAGATAACCGGTACATGAAATTATTTCAGAAACGTTATGGGAATCCAATAAATCTGATTTGTTCTATTACTTCACACGCAATGTATCGTTACCGTGGCAAAACGCGCGTAGCGATCGGCAGCGCAGCGAGCCTTCGGCCGCCGAGTATTTCAACATCCATTGCTGATTTTTTGATTTTAACTGTTTTATTTACGTAAATGGAGTGCTACGCACAGAGAACGTAATTTTTCATTGAAATAAAGGAATATATATATATATATATATATTTTCCTGAGAATATTTTCGGTGGAATATGATTTAAAATAAGGAGCTGAATGCACCCTGTTAGTTTGCGGAGAGCTGTCCCTTATACACTGTGTAAACACTGCAATACCTCCTGTTGCTCTCTTTTCTCAATAGAACTCTCGATACCTAATAGATGGTAAAAGAGCTCTATAAGAAAGCACCGAAAACCTTTTTTTTTCTGTGGGGAATCCTCATGGAACCCTCCGTTTGAGCAGAATGGAGGATAATGTCGGACTTCTACTGGCTAAAACCCTACAGTTCCTTCCACTACCATGAACTGGGGGCCCGGGAGATTACTTGTTAAACGCCGCATGGGTAAAACCTGACTCCACAGCAATTGATTTTTAAAATTGGGACATTGCCTATGATTTATTTTATAGTGGACTTGAGATACAATTTGGGTATACAATATTGTAGAGGAAATCTAGATTCATGTATACAAGGCATCAAAGTGAAGGAAATAATAAAGTCTACTCTGCCTGACTTAGAAATCGTTAGTGTAGGTATCCAACTGAAAGTCCTTTGAAATAATTGGCTTGCGTTTGTTTCAAACTCAAAAAGACTGTAATTTATCGACAGCCTAGTAATAGATTCCTTCTCCTGCTAATAAAATTGAAAATTACTTAGTCAATATATGCTCGAAGAAAACTTTTTATGTAACTAGAAAAAGAACCTTAATAAATGATTTTTTATATAAATATGACGACGTTGCTAATTTAAAATATACTACGTCAGATATCTACTATTTTCTTTGAACTCTTTTTCTTTCTTTGAGAAAAAAAATCAAAGTAACTACGATAATCTTACGTTAAATGAAAAGATAAAGCGCTCGATATATCATCCTCTTTCTCTATGCTTCACTGCTAAGCTCTTGTCTCTTTAGATTATGGCACAAATATAATTGGTATCTAATGGAAAGTCTTGTTACGAGCCCCTAGCTTTGACTTTCTGTTAAAAAGGAATTCTGCTATGTATTTCTACACTGTCTTTCCATTTTTGCCGTTTGCTTATGGCTATCCACGAGACAAATGGCAGACTATAGTTATTACGACAGCTAAACAAAAAGTCATTAAATCAATCGCTCATTGGCGACATCGGCATTTGAATTGTATATCTACAAATATTTAGAATAAATGCAACATCTACAAAACACAGTATTGAAAGTTTGTTGCAAAATATCGACCAATAAGCAACAAAGATTACAATTAAAATTTCACCATTTAAAGAATAAATAACCCAGCATGTTTTCCATTCTGGTAGCAGTTCCGTACAGTGATATATATGAGCCGTTTCTTGCAACGTGAGCGGATGACATTAAAAACCGCTTAGTGGTGTGCGCAGCGAAATACCGGCAATTTTGGTGGCCACTTAAAAATATAGAAAGCATCCGTATGTAGGTTGCTGTAGCAATTTAGTAACGAATCGTTTGTTGCGAGTATTTTCCAGAATTCTCTTTTGTTTTCATTTTCAGGGTTCCGTAGTCTATAAGGAACCCTTATAGACTACGGGACTTTTTTATTTGGGATGGGTTTGCTCTTGATTCTAGTCTAGGTCAGAGGTGACAGAGACAAAGTCGACGATGGAGTGAGCTTACCCAAAAGAAGCCTGTTCACACTCAGTTTGCAAAGATCAGGGTTGTATACGTTCGGAAACACACCTGCAGGTAGAGTTCCACTCCTTTGCTATGCGCATCACAAAAGACATTTGGAAACGCTTAGTGCGAATTGGTGGAATAGCAATTAGGTAGGGATGGTAAACTTGCAGTGCGTCTAGATGTCTGATGGTGGAGGGGAGCAGGCGGAATGAGGTCATGGAGTTCTCGAGCACACTCACCGAAGTACAATCTGTAGAAGACCGACAAGCAGGCAACCTTGCGGCGATGAGCCAAGCTGTGAAGCTTGGCATCCACCAGTTTTACGTCGCCAATGATCCTCATAGCTCTGCGATCCACCGAGTCAAGCGCGGCAAGTTGGTATTTAGCTGAACCATCCCAAAGGTGGCTGCAATACTCCATGCAGGATCGGACTTGCGCTTTGTAGAGAGTTAAAAGCTGTCCAGGCGTAAAGTATCGCTCCACCTTATTTAGGATGTCCAGTTTCTTGGCCGCAGTTTGAGCTTTGTACTCGATAGTGGCACCGAAGTTGAGACATGATGTCAACTCCATGTCTAGGAGCTCGAGCCGATCAGTTATAGGAACAGATGTACCCCGAAAAGTAGGAGTTTGGTCGAAACGACTTCTTTTAGCGGTAAAAAGACACGCCTGTGTTTTGGTGGCGTTAAAAGAGACCAGATTATCATCATCCCATTGGGAGACAAGGCTTAAGGTCAAATCTATCCGCTCTACTACATATTATTTTTTTAAGTACATATAAATTAGGTATTAATCACGCCAACAAAGTGAGTTGACGAAATATTAAGCTTTGAAGTGCTAATTTTTGTTAGAATCAAGTGTGTGTGCCCCCTGCCAGCTAAATGGTTGTTTTTGGATGTGTGAAAAAATTCACGGCAGTAGAATAAAGTTAGAAGGAAAACTATCACAGCTAAGTAAGCTTTACAAGTTAACGAGTAATAGTCACCCAACTTACATTTGCAGTTGGAATGTATGAGAGAACATTTTTTTCAACTACAATTGTATGTTTGTTCTTGGGATAAATTCATCCCAACTACGGAACCCTTCATTGTGCGTGGTCCGACAGGCACTTGGCCGGTTTTAATGATCAATTTGTGTTGGTTATACAAGATTAACCTCAAATTGAAGATAGGATGGTACCTACCTAGATTATGCCTAGATATATATACCATTGCGCAATTTTAGGCTACAATTAACGAACCTGTTTTAGGAAGATGTCTATTTAGTTTTGTAGGATAATTTCATCATCATCATCATCATCATCATCAGCCTATAGCAGTCCACTGCTGGACATAGGCCTCTCCAATTGCACGCTATTCAGCTCGATTCTCTGCAACTCTCATGCATCTGCTACCAGCCACCCTGCGAAGATCGTCGCTCCACCTAGCCTGAGGGCATCCTATCTTACGTTTGCCGATTCGCGGACTTCGCTCTAGAATACGTCTACCTCAACGGACATCGGTTCTACGGCTAATATGGCCGGCCCATTGCCACTTCAGCTTACTTATTCTGTGAGCTTTGTCGACTACTTTGGTTCTCTGCCGGATCACCTCGTTCCGGGTTCTATCTCTCAAATTAAAATTCAAAATATTTTATTTTCACATTTTATTTTTATTTCCACATAAGCCTACATGGGCACTTATGAAACGTCAGAAGCTAGGTGCACGGTTCCAATTGGTCGTTTCCTATGGAGAAGAACCGGCAAGACACTCTACAGTTACTGTTTTAAAAATAATTGGGTTTCACAATGTTTTCAAATTACACCATTAATAAGTATGGGAGGACAGTGTAGGCCTGTCAACAAGTACCAGGTATTTAACAGAAAAGAAAATGGTCTACAAATCTACAGTCTATTAAGCCTACGACGTTTTCACATTCACAAAATATAAAAGAATCTGTTTAAAAGACAAGACTATATATAATGTAAAATAATGAAAAGATTATATCATGGAAGTATGTAAAAAAATAAAAATTAAACTAATTTGGGAGCAGTTAATAGAACATTTAGATAAATAGTTATGCTGTTAATAAGGTAAGTACCAGGGAAGCCACATGTGCAGAAGGAATTCGTGCCAAACTTCCTTGTCTTCAACTTATTCTATAGTCTTATGCTTTTTAATAAGGACACGTTTGATGTGATTTTTGAACTTTCCATCGCTAAGATCTGTAACCGACTTCGGCAACTTGTTATAAAAGCGGATACAATTTATAAGAAATGACTTGCTTGTTTTAGTTAATTTAAATTTGGGTATTACAATTTCATGTTTACTACGTATATGAAAATCGCTCCTTATTTTGAAAAGTCCTAAGTTTTTGCGAACATAAAAAATACTTTCCAAGATATAAAGAGAAGGCAGAGTTAGTATATCCATTTCTTTGAATTTGTTTCTATTGGACTCACGAGGACCCATTTTATAGATCGTTCGGATTGCCATCTTTTGTAAAATGATAATTGAATCTACGTCAGCTGCCGATCTCCACAGCAGAATACCATAAGACATAATACTGTGGAAATAAACAAAGAGAGATTCCAAGCATAGCCCGTTTTATAGCTCGCTGAGCGACCTTGAATTTATGGGCCAGCCGTACCGTGAGTGTCCACGTTTCGGCTCCGTAAGTCACAACAAGTAGGACGCACTGATTGAAGAATTTTGTCTTTAGGCTCTGTGGAATACGTGATGTGAAGACTCCACGAAGCTTCCCAAAGCTCCCAAACGCTACCCAGCCCGGCTGAATTCTTCTGTTAACCTCCCTCTCGAATTTATTCTTACCAAACCGCAAAGTGTACTAGGGAGCGAGCTTAATGCAATCAACCGGTCACAAATCCTAACTCCAGGCTGCTACTGACCAGCCAGGGCCGCGGGATGTTCGAAAGAGTTACCGTGGCCCTCAGCACAGGCAACTGAAGGAACACGGGTGGGTTTTAGTCAGTAATAGTCTGACAGGCCCTCCTGCTCCGCCCAGAGCGCGAGAAGTCATTTGATGAATTCCCACCCAAAAAAAAAGGCTGCGACTGACGAAAAAATCATAATAACAAACTTTGCCCGACCTGGGAATCGAACCCAGTTGTTCATGCTTATTATATTTTTATTAATAACCAGCTTAGTAGTAGCGCTTGTGAGACCAACGACGCAGGCCAGTTTCTATTGAATGGTCAATTATTTTATGTAGTACGTTGTAACCTCAAATCGTTACAACGAGAATTGTATTGTATTTATTTTAAAAATTGTATTTATTTTACTGGAATAGAGCAATTATTCAAGTCAAAAAGGCACAAAACATGAAAGCCCAGTTAGTTCGCCATTAATATTCTAAACAAATATTAAAGAGGTAAAATTATTTCTTTGTAAAAGTTAATCTTTGGAAATATTGATCCGATTAAGCAACTAACCAATAAATTCAAAAATCAGCCTTGTTTCGATACGAAGTCTTTCTATTTTACAATAGCTTTTACCCACGACTTCGTCCACGCGTACATAAAACTCTTGTACATGGTACTCGCCAATAGCGAAGCTTTCTAGTAATTAAAGAATTTTTGAAATCGTAGGAGCAGTTTTTGAGATTATCCCCTACATAGAAACTCACAAATTTTACCTCTTCACTCGTATAATGTTAGTATAGAAATAAAGAATCCAAACCCTAAACATGCATGTTCACTTTTCACTGCTCTTTCACTTTTTAATTTCACCCCCGTTTAATATATTTTACGTATAATAAAACAACGCAATAACCCTATATCATTTTCTCCCCTTTTTTACACGCCCGAAGAAAATGCACGCGATTCACTTGTTTACTGTTGCTAAAGAGTAGTTTACATTGTACGAGTTAGATGGATGACTAGTGATAATTTATGAATGAGGTCATGCTATGGAGAACTTTGACAGAAAATATTTGGATGCACGCAATCCGAAGTTGGTCAATAGGTATAGCCGAATAGGCATTTGAAAACTGGAATTGTGAATTTTGAATTCGAAATAATTCCATACGTTGGGATGTTGGCACCTATTCCAAAATAATGATAGCAAAAATATTTTACTTTTAATCTAAAGCCCAATTCCTGTAATTAAAAACGTTAAAAACCTAGTCGCAATCTCATCTCAGCGACAATCAATCTCAAAAACTTGTCAAAAATTTAGTAAAATTATCGGTATTTTTGACATATAGAGACTGAGATCAGACTGTGCACGTTCTGAAGATTACGGGAATTGCCCCTCTGTTATTTCATGTCATGTCAACTTGTATAATTGGTAGTTGAAATTTTGGTCAACCAATTGCAACGGTCACAGATTTGACAGCCGAATCACTTGTCAAAAACATGATTTGATTTTCGAAAACTTTGGCAAGTATAGGTAAGTACGTATTCCTTATATTATATTATGTACAAAATACAATTTGCATCTGAATATAAAATCTAACCAGTTTAAGTTTTTTACGTTTGAATGTATTTAAATAAAATGAAAGATATAAGTTGCTACATTGGTTCCTAAATTACAATAAGTCTGTATGAAACGGCAGTGAAACGATCAAACGGTCATAGTACACCCACGAACTTTCCCCGTCGCCCACTTTTCGCCCTCATTCCCTTGGTAATAAAGTTGAAAAGTGGTCGACCAGGAATGTTCACTTACGTACTTAAAATCAAAACTGCGGGATGGCTTTTCAAAGGGCTTTTAATACCTAACTTGCTAATGTAATACGATGTCCTGAAAGTTTGATCGTTTTTCAAAAAATAACTAGCACAGTCTGAACGCAGCCTTATAGGAAAATAAAGGAGACTGCTAACATCTGTGAGTCGCTTTTCTTTCTTTTTTATTAGCAATAATTTTATGTAACAGCTTCGGTGAAATTAAGTTAAAAATCGGTATGATACTGGTACTATTAAATAACAACCGCATGCCTAGGCTGCACATTCCACGGTCAGTTGGTGGATGGGTTACCGGTAAGCAGAAATGAAATGAAATGAAATTGTTTATTCTGTACATAGCATATCGGAGTCACTTTTACACGTCATATAAAAAATAAGCTAGATGTAGTCGACATTTCCTATCTGACTACCGCTGAAACAAAATGGCTAAATAACCTCAGGGGAAACCCTTAACAACGATATTCATGTAAAATAAACTGGGTTTATATGTATAACGCATTGGGGCTCTAACCGGCCTCTTCGTTTACCAATCTATCATGATGTAAAACTTGTGAGAATGTATGTTCTGAACCGATTTAGAAAATTCTTTCACTAACGGGAAGCTACAGTATTACCGAATGTCATAGGATATATTTTATGTTAAAATAAGAAATTTTACGCGGACGAAGTCGCGGGCAGAAGCTACACTATTTTTATCACGCGCTCTTTACTTGTGGTAACCAAGTGTACAAACATGCTGTGAATGTGTGCGTGAAGACGAGTAGCGTCAGCACATAACACACGCACGCACCCACACTCTCACACTTCTGACTTCGCCATTATCTCGGATGGTACCGAGAGCTCCAGCGCTTACTGTCACTGAGATTAAACCACATTTTTCCTGATGCGCTTGTTTCTGTTCCTGCCTGCATGTGGATTACCAAAACTTCCACAGAAATGTCAAAAAGCAAGAGTCATTAATATTTCTGACACAACTATACGGATGCCTCAAGCCCAAACAAGACATTTCTTAGGCAAATTGCCTCTCAGCCTCCCGCGAACAAATAAGAACATTACTTTAAAACGGTGAGATCATACGTGTCTGTCTCCTCTAAACACTGATTGGCAAAAAACGTCAAGAAATAGGATTTTTCATTAGAATTTGAAAGAGGTATTAAAGACAGTGATTTAGAAATTCTTGAACGCTGATATTATAATGTGTCTCAATTTCGTTTGGTATAATTATCTATTGAAGTTAGATACTCCAGCAAACCAGGGCTGTTTCACAGTCTCTGCGGATACTCATGAAACAAACAATGGAACAGAATTTGAATAAAAATTATTTGCCAGTTATATTGGACCTTATCCGGAGGTGTTGAATTAGACCATAAAGTTTCCTAGTCCTACTCGGGCTGCATAGCCGACAGTGGCGCCCCCATTTAAATCTTTTTTGCAAACCCATAACATTAAATCAATGGGGCATCCAAAAATATTGTTTCTAAAAGGAAGATAGCACCTATCTACTACTTCACTGGTTGTGATGTTGGCACCCTGTCCTGGCTCTAGAATCTCATAAATCTCGAAGTTGGTGATATATTTTTAGACTCGACACCAAAACCATATCGATATTAAAATCGAGTTCGCAAATGGTTTTATGAAATTAAAATTTAACAGCTTCAGCAACTGAAATCTATTTGCGGGGAAAGTTTTTATGTTTCGTCTCGTAATGTATGGAGTAAGTTGGACAAACCCATTCAATACATCAATACTTTTTAGGGTTCCGTAGCCTCCGCTGCGCTGTCCGTCCGTTTGTCTGTCAGCGGGCTGTATCTCATGAACCGTAATAGGTAAACCGTTGAAATTTTCACAGATTGTGTATTTCTATTGCCACTATAATAACAACTACTAAAAATAAAATCAAGTAAAAATTAAAGGGAACCCCCTTTACAAGAACAATACAAGAAACCCCATACAAGAAACTTTTTTTTTTACTAAAGTAAAAAACGTAGTGTTAAATATTGTACGGTGGTAAGGAACCCTTCGTGTGCGAGTCCGACTCGCAATTGGCCCATTTTTTTATGTCTTACTAGCTATGTCCCGCGACTTTCGTTCGCGTGGAAGTTGTAAGATACACAATATAGTAAAATAACAGCCACATTTTAATAACACACATTTTAATTCAATCATGATTCGAAAGACACGTGGCGAAAGAACGTTATTACCATAAGAAAGTTGTTGTTATTTCTTCGGGAACAGTACTATTTATCGGGATGAAAGGTACCCTATGTCCGTTTCTGTACACATGACAACGTATATGCAAAATTTCAGGATGATCGGTTCAGTGGTTTAGGCGTGAAAAGGTAACAAACAAACTTACTATCGCATTTATAATATTAGTTAGGAAGTTAGGATTACTAGTCTACTGTGTATCCTCCTAAAGATAATAATATGTTGTTGTACAATCAAATCCGTGGTAACAATTTGACATTGACAAAGCCTTTATCTCGTAGCAATAAAAGCGATTTTCGTAGTGCAAGGAGAACCACTGATGTGCGGTCGATTGTTTAACAGCGTATTGCTTAATTTGAATTTACGACGTTATATCAGCCTATTTATTTGTAGGTATATTAATTTAATCTAAGCAGGTACATCGTCTTCACATAAAAATGATTATCATTGCATTTACATTTTTTATATGACTAATGTATATGTGTATCATGAGTGTATTTTTTAATTATTATTTTTATTATGTAGAATTATTTCACACACAATGTAAATTGTTTAAGAATAAATTGAATTGAATTGAATTGAATTGAATTGTGAAACTATTTTGAAAAGATATTATAAAACCATTTTTTTTTAAGGGAAATAATAATGGTTCCGAAAAACAAATTAATCTCCAGCGACCTGTGGCCGACTATTATTCTAATTAACCAGCGTTATAATGAATTACCGACAAAAAACCCAAAACATAAACGAAAAAAAATATCCAATTTAACAACAAATAAGACCATGTTCAAATTACATTTTCTCCTAAAAAAAATGGATCTTCGAATAAGAAAACTAAACTTTCGAATAGAATACTGAACCTCCGACAAAATTACTAAGTTACCGACAACAGAGGTGTATAACCACTCAGAATTATATTTTCAGTATAATGTTACAGTTAAATAATAATAAAAAACCCGAAAAAAACGTCGTATATGATCTTTGCAGCAAAAAATAAGAAAATACCTAGTAATGTTAAACTATCCATAGATACCGAATCCCTGCAAAAGTCAACAAGCGAAAAGTATTTAGGCTTAACTCTAGACCCAAGACTATCATGGTGTAACCACATTGAAAACATGCGTAGCAAAATCTCTTCACTCACTGGGACATTACGTAGACTTTCTGGTTGTATCCCACACAGAATCAGAAACATGATATACAATGCACTCGTGAAACCTCATCTGGAGTATTTGGTAGAAATCTGGGGATGTGCTGCTAAAACCTACTTACATGACATTCAAGTTATACAAAACAAACTTATTAAAACACTGTACAATTATCACTACTTAACATCAACTAAACAAATATACAACGACACTAAGATATACAACATACAACAACTATACACATTCAAAACATGCATTTTAATAAGAAAAATTATATCACAGGAAACCCACTCTCAACTTACTTTCAAAAAAATAAATCATGGTTACCACACCCGAAATCGCAACAAGTTAGAACTCAGGCCACCCAGAACCAATTACGGGAGGAAAAACATTTTATATGAAGGAACAGTGCTTTATAATAAACTGCCTGATGATATAATTAATGTAAAAAGTACAAATATCTTTAAAAAAATGCTAAAAACTTATGTATCTAAAATTTTGTAATTAACCATCTGTATTTCACTTCTCTAGAACTCAATATATATATTTTTTTGTTATTGCTCTCAATCTATTTATTGTCGACTCACGGAGTCATGATATAATATATAAGTGCATGATCTATTTATAATCTCATATTTTAAGTGAACTATTTGTGTTTCTTTATGAGAATAAATATCTTTAAACCGAAAATAGCACTACAGTCTATGAAATATGAAAGGTAATTTATGAATTAATAGTAGGCAAGTAAAGATAAAAATTACAAAGCATAGTTTTCAGTAGAACGTAATTTATGCTGGTAGAAAAGTATTATAGCAATAAACAGTCATGTATATTTTTCGAAGATTTCAGTATCTCATTCGGTCGTTTCGTCATTTTTATTCGGACAAAAGTAGTCGGAAAGTTAGTATTTTAGGCAGTAGATTTAATATTTTGAGTAAGGACAATTCTTCTTTTTTTGTCGGAGCTTTTATTACTACCCTTTTTTTAAGAGTAACTATGGAGTTTCTTGTTTCTTGAACATTCATCTCCTTATGAAACTTACTTTTGGAAGGGGCAACTAGAATCAATTTTTCTTGCAATTTGTGACGTTCAAAAACGTACTTTCATGTCTTTGACTGTACTTACTAAGACATACCTGAGACAGTCCAGTCTCTCTCCAAACCCGATGTGCCATATAACCGCCCACATACCTAATACAAATAAATTTATATAAGGTGTTTCTAAATTAAACCAAAAAACTTTAAGGAGTGTTTTAGACTATCGAACTAAATAACTTTTACTATGCGACCAACTTTCAAATCGCGTAAAAAAATCTGCTGTTCCATACTAAAGTTTAATACCTACTGTTCTAAACTGTATGGGGCAGATGTTTTTCATCAAAGTTCTACAATTAATGACCGTTTAACTGACTAACTTCTGCCCGCGACTTCGTTCGCGAGGAAATTGTAAGACACCACAATATACTAAAATAACAAGCACATTTCCCACCCGCGCTATTACTTCGTTTTTGCTTAGCGTTCTTTCTGACTTGTTTTCTTTTGCTCGGCTCCTGAGGACCGTACCGTGATGTTAAACAGCCTATAATCTTTCTCACGAATTGGGCTAACAAATGCAAGAAGATTTTTCTAAATCCGACTGGTTGTTCCAGAGATTAGCGCGATCAAACAAAAAACAAAAATCTTTTCAGCTTTGTTATATTACTAGCTGCGCCCCGCAATTTCACCCGCATATGTCTCAATCCCGTGAGGATATCGGAATAAAAGTATTCTATGTCCTAAGCCAGATCATAGTCTACCCATAAACATCCAAATCCATTCAACCGTTTTAGCGTGAAAGCGTAACAAACAAACAAACTCACTTTCGCATTTATAATATTATTTAGTATTATAATATTTTTTTGTTTTTTTTTTCAATTTTATAATTATTTATTGTAATATATACAAATCTTAAATACAATCACTAACTAACTATACAAATAAATCATCCCCGTAGAGTGAAAAGTCATTAAATAATAAAACACTGTTTTGAGTTAATGAGAGTTAAAGTTGTTGAAAATATAAATCGTCATAATTTTGGCTTGCCATTACATACCTTTATTTTTTTAGCTTAATTTTGAAGGAAATAAAATAAAGTTTATATTATAAGAACACACTTAAGCAAAACTTCTAACTGTTCTTTTCAGACTTAGTGACTTTTCGCTCTACGGGGACGAAATACACAAAAACAAAAAGACACTTAGGCGTCGAAGTACTCGTCCGCATCGCTGTCATCCGGAAATGTGCCCAGAAGACTAGCATACAAGACCATTTGGATTATTATTTTAAACACATAGGTATAAATCAATAAACTATAGAAGAGGTTAGGTTGTAAATTAATATTAATGTCACAGCCGGTGCTATCTTGCTTACATTACAAAGTGGCCTGACCTTTAACCAGTGGTTAGGATAACGCGAGCTATGACTACTTGATACCATGTGGGGCTTTGAAACTTACGGATTAGAAACATTTTTTCATAAGTAGCTGTTGCCTGCGACTTCGCCCACGTCAATACTTCTCTAGTTGAATCGGATTTGGTTCACAATTTCAACAGTTCTAATTTTTTTGTGCAGAACCCATTTTTTTTTTCTAAAATAAAAGTAGCCTACGTTACTTCTTATAACATTAGCTACCTGCCAGTGAAAGTCCCGTGAAAATTAGTTCAGCCGTTTCAGAGATTAGCCGGATAAAAGAGACAGACAAACAAACCTACAGATAGACAAGAAAAAAATCTAATTGTTTTTTTGTTATATGCACCGTATACCGTATAATATACTTTCATATGCATTTAGTAAAAAGCTGTTACTTTGACATTACAAACAGACATTTCAATTTTAAATATTTGTATTTCAACTCAGCCTATCACAGTCCACTGCTGGACATAGGTCTCTCCCAGGCTGTGCCACAACACCCTGTCCTTCGCCTTCCGCATCCAGTCTGTCCTAGCCACCTCTGTAAGGTCGTCGGTCCATCTAGCGGGGGGAACGTCCCACACTACCAATTATTTGTATAGATCAATTAAATTAATGAACCATATTATTAATTCACTAATATAGTTATTAAGTCGTTGTTACTAATAATATATGGATTGTGTGTACTGTACTTATATGTGTGGTCTGAAATCAATAATATATTATTATTATAATACATACCCTCCATACTAATAAATAGTTTTGAGAGATACCATAACATAACAACACGCCTTGTTTCCCCGAAAAGTTCGGTAGAAGTGAACATAGAGTACACCCACATTTATTTCGCCAGTTATGTTTATTAAGGGGGAAGCGCTAAGGTAGCCGGGAAATTCAAATTTTCTTACGATTTTTGCAATTTGCAGCTCAGTGTCTGGGTGTATGTTGATCAAAGTATGATACGCGACCGTAACAAATATGTATTTACAGAATTATAATATTAGAATCAGTAACAAAATTCTTTAAGTAAGTATAATCCTGAAATGTTAAGATTTCATGAAATAGTCATTCAATAGAATTACTTAGTCTTAGAGAGTTGTATTTATGACTTTAATGATTATAATTCTGTAAATACATATTTGTTACGGTCGCGAATCATATTTTAATCAATATACAATCTAATACTGACCTGCAAATTGCAAAAAACGTAAGAAAATTAGAATTTCGCGGGCTACCCTGGCGCTTTCACCGTAAGTCCCATGTAATAGGGGGCGAGCCTATTGCCATCAACCGGGCACAAATCCAGACTCCGGGCAGCTACTGAGAACTCCCAGATAGAAAAACCCAATAACACTATTCCCAACCTGGGAATCTAACACAGGACTTCATGATCAGCAGTTGAGTAGCGCTTGCGACCACTAGGTCAACGAGGCAGTCCTCAGAGAGACCAGTCTTGAGAGATATCTATATTATAGAGTTAATTTGCTTTGTTAATTTTTTAGTAGATCAGTTTGTAATTTATCTAAGTCACAATAGCCTAATGACAACTGCTCATCACCTTTTACAAAATATTGCTTTTCCCGATGCAGGGACGTTAATTGTTGAGGAGTTCTCCGGTACTTCACCATCAGTTCCACTTCACCATATGCATTGTAACGAGCATATATTGCTTAGCAATCATTTTAAAGTAATAGAATCGCAGCCCGTGAATACTTATTATTGAGGTTCCACAGATTGAGACCAGAGATGGCCACTGGAACAATTCAGTGGCCGTCTGTGGTCTTCATCATGAGTTCCAACTCACCACATGGTGCTTTCCGAGAGCGAATGCACAAGTTACTATAAAAAATATCCAAATCACTATAGGTATGTCTATAATATTTGAAGAGTTCTCCGACGAACTGAGAACCTCCTCCTTTTTTTGAAGTCGGTTAAAAACCAAAAATCACAAAACCACACGCTCACTCCCGGTCTCCGCTAACTTCATTGCCCAAACATTGTGGTATTCACCCAACGCAGCCGAACGCTCCCGTGACAGAGGTCTTAAAATTACTACGCACTTAGCGTAAGTTAGACTAAATTGAGTTTAGGGCCTAACTTGGGGGCCGCCTTAAGCCGGTTATGGAACGAAGCCAACTTGATAAATAAAGATGTTTTATTGCTGGACTACGGTTTCAGGGTTATTGAAATATCTGGAGACTGCAAAATTTTGTTGTTTGTTCGAGTTTTGAGTGAGAAAATTAATTTAGATAAGTAAATTTAGATAACCAAAATGTAACGGATTTATATAGAATTAGACAAAGCTAGTAAGATCTTGTTTAGGAAAGATCTGTGTTTTTTAACTGACTTCAAAAAAGGAGGAGATTCTCAATTCGGTTGTATTTTTTTGTGTTTGTTACATCAGAGCATTTATTAACCGATTAGAATTTTTTTTTTAACACAAATCCAAAGACACCGACTTCCGAAAATAAAGCTATTTTCCACTTTGTAGTGTTTGTTTTTTGGAAGTCGGTTATTTTTTTTACAAAAAAGCGTTTTCTTTAACCAAGTAGTATTAATACGTTCCGTTTTACATAGGTAAGTGAAAAAGGGCACAAAAGAGAATTTCAGTGCCTACCTACTTACCTAACGCATCAAATTCTCCAATATTTTTTCCAATTCTAACCTACTTAGAACAACAAAAAACAAATAAATACTACAAAAAAATATTTGCACAAACTTCAATAACAACTTTAAGATCAAAGAAGTTCAATAAATAAAAACGGTCGCAACCAATATCTTAAATCTGAACAACATTCGACAAAATGGAAGTCAAAAACAATCCGACACAAATAATTCCTTTGCGAAAGTTGCCACAATATTTTATTATGAATTGTTTATTTTTCACCGAGGGCAACAGCGTACACAGAAAATATTGCCAAAGGTCTGAGAGAAATTAAAAAGTTTTAATTGAATATTAGCCAGCTGAGCGGTTATGGAAAGTTACTTTCTTCATTGGAGCTGTTCGCTCACTGTGTTAAAACTTGCTAGATTGAAGTTATACCGAAAAATACACGTTGGTAAAAAATTAACTGAATCTGAAGGATCAAAGTTCTGGCAAAGGAAAGTGGTCGGCAGGGTGGAAATGGTGTTGTTGTGGAGCTTTCATAGGCATATTATAATATTCAATCAATCTGCCTGGCCTTTTCCCGACTATTTCGGGGTCGGCTATTTGACATGGAGCGACTGCCTATCAGACCTTCACAACCCTGTTACTAGATAACACGATACCCCTTGGTAAGACTGGTTGTCAGACTTTTGGGCTTCTGTCTACCCGTAACGTTTGTCAAAGATCTACGAATGACAGCCGGCACCAACGGCTTAACGTGCTTTCAGAGGCATGGAGGGGTCTCGATATGTAATGGTGGTCACCCATCCACGAACCGACCGCGGCAAGCATAGCTTCGATCGACCCGTGTGGCTGTTATCATTTAGCCAAGAGCCCCTCCTAAATAAATATTATAAATTTCAACTGGGAAAAAAGCAAAGCAAAGCTGATAGCAAAGGAGTGGAACTCTCTGCCTGCGTCTGTGTTTCCGAACGCATAAAACCCCGATCTCTTCAAAGTGAGAGTGAACAGGCTTCTTCTGGGTAAGCTCGCTCCATCGTCGACTTTGTCTCTGTCATCTCTGACCTAGACTAGAGTCAAGAGCAAACCTATCTCAAATAAAATAAAAAAAATAGAAAACATTCATTATTGTTCAGTCAAGAAGATTTTTAATATTCAGCTAATTTGTTCTTCCTAGCGTGTCCATGACAATATAAAGGCTCCTGCAAACAGGCGCGACACGCAACGCGACACAAAGGCACCGCTTTATATAATTTGAGTCTTATGACACATCAATAGATCTCAAATTGCATTTATCGTCGTCCAACCGCACACGCCACGCGCCCGCCTCGGCCCCGCCTCATGCCAACGCCGTGGTCACCCCGCGGTGGATGGAATGGATGCGCCCATATTAGCAAATAAGAGTCCCGACTAAACGTCAAGAAGTTATGTCACATGCCAAGAAATTATCTCACGCCACCTAGCTAGCATTTAAGACAAAACCGTTTTATCGCCCAAATTATGATAAAATGTGTGACTCAAGCCATGTCACAGGAGGCCGTGCTCGCCGAACAGATTCAGTCTTTCTTTAGACCGTTTGCCAAAGGACACACTTTATGAAGCTGTTGCGGCTTTTCAGCCTTTGCAGCACAAGGATGTTATGGTGCAAAGGGAGAGCAGTTTCAAGCAATTTATGTGGTTAAATGTCAAATACTTATATGTCGTAGGTACTGAACGTTCTTACTTGCGAGCACACTCGTATTTTCGCAGATATCGAATCAAAGTCTACTGATATTAACTTTTTTATTTGTATAAAATATTTTCAGGTTACATTCCCATTATGAGTAGGTACATATTCGAAGTATCGTTTAGTTTCATAATGGTAGGTATATGATTCAGTAGTTCGATGACCTATTTTTTTTTAAATCGGGCCCACACGTAAATATTTATCATCAAATCTGACGTCATTGTCAGTACGCAACAAAAGGACCTTATCACTTACTTATCATAAAAGTGGTCAACCACAATGCAGTTTTCAAGTACACTTATCAACTAAATGCATTTCCTATAAATATGAGGCGCCAAAGTTTATGCAAACACTCCGTAAAAAAACCTGGTGCGCTTATCACTTCAAGGGAACACCGAAATATTACGGCAGGTCGGTTATTTTAATTATGCTTTTTTTTCTACCGCTGGAACATAATCTCTCTTACTGTTTTCTGGTTGATAATGGACAAATTAACCCATATAACCCTACGTAAATGTAAAGGTTAAAGCAAGTGTTTTAAAAAGTGTGCTATACTTTCTGGTCGAAGATTAGAAAAATATGATGGCTATTGACAATAGAACCCAGTCATAGTGAGCTGGTTATGTGGAAATTCTTATTATTATTTGGAATATTGATCTCACGAGTATACAGGGTTAGTTTTCAATAACCGGCCAAATTTTCACAGGGTGTTCTACCCATGAATATTAACAACTTTCACTCTGGGGCCAACTTTAAAATCACGAAAAAAAAATCTGCTGTTTCATACAAAAGTTCAATACCTACTCGGCCAAAATGTATGAAACAGCTGATTTTTTTCTCGCGATTTCAGAGTTGGTCCTATAGTGTAAGTACTTCATATTCATGGGTAGATCACCCTGTGAAAATTTGGCTAGTGATTAAAAAATTGCACTGTAGAAATAACGTCTATGACCACTGTATTTGTTTTATGGGAAAAAAATGCAATCAAAATCCCTACAATAAATTATGAATGGCATCCAATCACAGGATAATTATAACTCTGAACGGTATGAACAATCACGATCATAATGACTGGTGTCATATCCTTTCTAGGTAACTAACAATGCAATTGTGATAAATTGTAAATGTACTGAAGTAAGTTTAATTATAATTTGCAGCGGTCATTATTGTCATCGGCCTTTTCCTTAGTATGCATGTTGGGGTCGGCTTCAAGTCTAACCGGATGCAGCTCAACAGACATTTCCATTTACATTTCTATATTCGGAAAATAACTACTTTGAAGACGTACTTTTCATCACTATAAACAAATAAAAAGCACGCGGACATAGCCAGTTGCTCAGCTTGTAAGAAAATAACAAATGCATTATGGTACCATGACCTTGTGATATTGCAAGGTTGTCGAAGTGTGCCACAAAGATTATAATAATGATAAGATATCTGACAATATCGATTAAGGATTATCAAAACTCGGTTTCTATTCTGAATCTAAACTGTATAAAAATAAATCAAATTAAGGTGGCTATATACTATATCAGAATAACCAAAATAACAGCTTTTTACTTAATGCATAATTATGAAAGTGTATATGGAACTTATAAAAAAAAACTATTTTTTTAATTTTTGTCTGTCTGTTTTTTCCTCCGAAATGGCTGGACCGATTTCGACGGGTCTTTCACTGGCACATAGCTGATTTTTTAAGGAGTAACTTAGTACTTTTATTTGTTTTAGAAAAATAAATAAGGTTCCGCGCAAAAAAAAATTGAAACCCATGAAATTGTGAAGAAAATAGCACAGACGCACCAGCGCTGTTTGCAACTCAAAAAAAACTAATTCGTATTTTGGTTAATATTGAACAAACCGATAGCTGCAAACCTCATTTCAAAAAACTAAATATTCTAATGTTACTTTCTATTTACATACTGGAAATCTGTAAATTTGCACACGCACACCAAGACCTTTACACTAAACGAGAACACATACAAACAAGATTCACACTCCGACACAAAACACGTCTAAACCTACCAATACCTCGTTTACAAATGCATTCATCCGGCCCACTAGTAATGTCGATTAAAATTTATAATAAATTACCAGAGCTACTTAGAAATGAAAAAAGATTGTTAGTTTTACAAATAAATTAAAAAAAAAACTATTACTAAGTAAATGTTATTTTAGCATAAATGAATATTTAAATGACAAAATTGTACAGCTCGCATAATAATATAAAATAATAATAATAAAGAATATCTTGCCTTTATTGGCCGGCTTGAGTGGAGCAAATGTGCTCGGTGAAAGGAAGTATTCCAGTAAGATGCTGGTAGGGATCTTGACCGTACTTCCGGGATTGTCCTGATAGCCGTGGAATACCTCTCCACTCCTCTTAAGCACCTCAGGATGTGTTGCCCCCTGTCGCTACGACACCATGTGCTAGCGACCGTTTTCGGGGGCCCATTACTGTGTGTGCAAATCACCCCCTGGCAGGGGGCCCCTGCCATTTTATCTGTGTATTTTATATAAAACATTGATCAGATAGGGGCCATAGTCTTTCCATAGTCCTAGATAACCAGTCCACTTCAGCCACACCAATCCATAGTCCAAAGTTTTTGTTCCCATATCCTGCAATAGTCCTACACCAACCGGGGGTTGTCCTTGGGTGCACTTGCATAGTGCGTACAGGGATAATCACCGGTTGGTGCATCATTTTCATTGACAGCGTCTAACGGGCCTCTGCGAGTTGGCTTCGGCCCCTCGTATGCCTTCCAAAGGTTTGGGACCCCAGGGTCCCGAGATATGTCAAAGATATTAACATAAAAATATTGAATGTAATGAATGTTAAATAATATAAAATTGTACTTAGAATAAGTTAGATTGTAAATCCTTTTCACCCTTTCTATTGTCTTTGCTGTGCCCCACAGTCGTGGACCCTCCACGATTGTGTCTTATAAATATTTCACCTACCACCTAAGCATGAACATTGTGGAATGCAATAAATAATTGAATATATTTTTAGGATATATTCTATTTTAAGAATAATATACTTAATCCTAACTAATATTATAAATGCGAAAGTGAGTTTGTTTGCTTGTTACGCTTTCACACTAAAGCGGCCGAACAGATTTGGATGAAATTTGGCACATAGGTAGACCATGACCTTGGTTAGGACAGGATACTTTCTATCTCGATAGTACTTTCCCGTGGGATATTTTCCGACATACATGCGGGCGAAGCCGCGGGTAAAAGCTAGTAAGTAAATAAAGCGCGAATTCAGGTAATGAGTAATCCTAAAGAATGCCAATAGTGGTGATCTAATTGTATCATAACTAGCTATTCATTGATTAATATAGGAAATAGTTGAGTTGCTTTTAATCGATTAATATAGGAAACAGTATGTGAACATCAACTCAAAGATAAACTTTGTTATTATTCAAACAGCATAATGGCCCGAATCCTCGATGGCAAAACTTTAGCTACAACGGTGAGGAATGAAATAAAAGACAAAATTGAAAACTGGCTAAACCTTGGTAACAGAGCACCCTCTCTTCGATGTGTCTTAGTAGAAGGAGACCCGGCAAGCGAGACTTACGTAAACAACAATATCAGAGCAGCAAATAATATAGGCATTAATGCTGAAGTGATCAGATTTGATCGTACAATAACAGAGGAACAGCTTATCCAGGAGATACAAACTCTCAATGCTGATAGTACTGTCGATGGTATCCTGATTCAGTTACCAGTACCAGAGACAATGAGTGAGAGAAAAGTATGCAATGCGATCGCTCCTGAGAAGGATGTTGACGGATTCCATATTGTGAACATTGGACAGCTTTGTGTTGATATGCCATCATTCGTGCCTGCTACTGCTTTAGCTGTTATTGAAATTCTGAAAAGGTGAGTGATTTCCTACATAAACATATTAAAGGCTATATACCTACAGATTATTGACTCTGTGTACTGCTTACTCTCGAGTACTCTGTGTATTGATTAACAATTGTGTTAAAGCTGATTTTAACCTTAATACAGATGGTACAACTTCCCACATTTTCAGGTTCGAGATCGAAACTTTCGGACGCAGTGCAGTAGTAGTCAGCCGATCGAAGAATATTGGTCTGCCGATTGCTATGATACTGCATAGCGACAAGAGACATGAGAATGGACTTGGAATGGACGCCACTGTTACTATCTGCCATCGTTACACGCCAACAGAGCAGTTACAAGTCTTTTGTCAGAATGCTGACATTATTATCACTGCTACAGGTAACTCCAAGTAGGACACC
Source organism: Fissipunctia ypsillon (assembly GCA_947568875.1). Taxonomy (NCBI): domain Eukaryota; kingdom Metazoa; phylum Arthropoda; class Insecta; order Lepidoptera; family Noctuidae; genus Fissipunctia; species Fissipunctia ypsillon. The sequence continues at coordinate 6,161,309 of OX387655.1, forward strand.
TCAGGTTAGGTGGAGCGACGATATTTGACGGTTTTTTGTAAATAGATGGTTGAGAGAGGCCGAGAATCGAGCTCAGTGGCGTGCAATTAGGGGATGAGAGATGAAAAGAACCAGAAGTGTGAAGTCATTTAATTATGCCGATAATGATAGTACTAAGTCATGATTGTTTCTTTCTTTAAATATTGAGGAAGAAGCTAAAATACTAGGCAACAGAATTAGGGAGATTTCTGTAATAGCCTCCCAGATTCTGTTGGTCACTTGAAGTTCAAAATTTGTAATCAATATTTCTGTATAATCGTTTGTCTCAGGTATTCCAAAACTGATTAAAGCAAACATGATCAAGCCTGGCGCCACAGTCATTGATGTTGGCATGACCAGAGTTACTGATGATAATGGAAAGTCCAAATTCGTCGGCGATGTTGATTATGATGGTAAGTGATTTCTTTCATTAAGTTATCCACAGATCCTACTTTAAGCGCTGGTCACACTGAGGGGCATGGCGTACGGGTCGCAGGACACACCTGCGCGGGTTGATTGTTGTAATGATTAGGAATTCAGGAAGTCACGTGTCTATTCGTGCCAGTTTGAACACCTCCATACAAGTTTCGTACCGCATCCCACGCAGAACTGGCTTCAGTTTGGCCAGACCTTTATATAATTGGAGCCTTTTCAGCAAGAACATCGTAAGCGACAATTTGCACTTTTTATAGGAGTTTTTTTTTCTTTCCTAATTAACGATGTTTTCATTTACGATGATAATTTAAATAAAATTTAAGAGAAAAAATAGTCTTATGATTTTGGCGCTTAGGATGTTTTTCCTAAAAAGGCTCGAATGTCGTGGCCAGATCTTAGAATTGATAATTTCATGAAGTGTTCGGTCATTTCATGAAATGTACAACCATTTCATGAAGTTATCAATTCTAAGATCTGGCCACGACATATACGCTTTTATAACGCTTGTAACATTCGGATATTTTATGCACCCAATTTTTTAGATTAAAAAAAAATGTTTTTCTTGGAATATAATATTTTATTTGGATTAAAACATGACACAATAATGGTCTTAATATAGGGTTATTTATGATCTTTAGTATCACGAAAAATTAATGGATCTTTTTACAATAATTGCTTTTGTCTTACAGAGGTCGTCAAAGTCGCTGGTGCCGTGACCCCAGTCCCCGGTGGCGTGGGTCCGATGACGGTTGCCATGTTGATGCACAACACATTCCAAGCCGCTAAACATCTGCGAGAGAAGGCACAGCCTAAGGAGTTTGAAGACTTTTTCTAATTTTTATTTTTTATTTAAAACCATAAAATACTTAAGCTCTTGTTTTTTGTCTATTACCAATTCTTATTCTTTGGTCGTTTCTTGATAGTATTTAAAAATTTACTTTAATCTGAATAAAACTATAATATATTAAAATCTAATTTGGAAATTGATAATGTTGTAAAAGAATCTCTAAATAAGAATATTTTGTCACCTATCTCAAAATTTCAAGTTTTATTCAGTAGGTAATAATTATGTATTGGAGTATGTGTTGATAGGTACTAAATATTATGAATTAATTATAAAATTTACATAATACACATAACATCACGCCTTAATCCCCGAATAATAATATTATCTGCATATAAATAAATAAATACAACACATTTTTTTAATTTTCCGTAAACATTACCTTTTCTTAAGACGTAACTAATCTTGTCACATAACGTTTAATTCAGTTAACAAGATTAGATCGTCAAAATTTTGTTGTTAAAATTAGCCTAGTGACAAGTGATTTGACTGACAGTTCTTATTTTCATCAGCCAAAGGGGTTATAAACTGAAAGCTCGTCATAGGTGGCAGCACTTTTGTCCGTCTTCAAACCGCCATTGTTATTTAAGTGTTCACTGTTGTGTCAATTACAAAATATACGAAAACGGGACAAAAATGTCTACGAATCTGTCTTCAGCTGACGGGTTGACTGGTTTGACTTTCGTAAATGAAAAAATAGAGGGTACAGCAGTCTTTCTCAGCCTTTTATAGATATTTTCATCACCTATATCAGACAAAAAGATCTATCTATGTGCGAAACATTCTAAATAACTATGAGATTCAGTGCAGGATATGTGTTAATATTAGGCAGTAGGTAGTTTGGTATGAGGGTATTAAATAGAATGCAACATAGCAAATGCTACTAAGATGCTACTTAGATATTATTATATTTTGGTCGATTCAAAGATAATCTTATCACACACACCCTTAAATAATGCATCTATATAAATACCCACAAGTGCCTGTAACAAAAACACACTTTCTCTGTTTTATGACATAAAGCATCACCTATGTACGAATTTCTCTGATTAAAGACTTCAGGTTTAAAATGGATAGCACATAACCTCGACGTATTATTGAGATTCCAATTTTTTCTTCGGAGAGCTCAGTTCTCCTCTTTTAACATCTTTGGGGAATACATGGGTCCTCGAATTTTTGCAGTCAACAGCTGCGCAACGGGGCATATAAATTATTTATTAGTAAAAGAAGTTAATTGTTAACAAAAAATTTATGGATGTTGACAGCTAGCTGTCAAATTTTAAGACGGACAATGGTAGCGACATCTGAAATGAGCAAGTGGCAGTTTTTATACTCATTGTTGTACATTAGTTTGATCATCGCGCGTCTGATTTAAGCTCTGGCCACACTGAGGTTAATCCCACGCGGGAAGCGGGACATGACTGCAAACGTCGATTGTTTGAATGTTTAGATAGTCACGACGCCACTATTTGCGCCAGTTTGAACACCTCCAAACTGCTACGACTACATTGTCGCGAAGTATAGTTCGCGTTATCACGACATTGTAGCCGTAGCATTAAAGTTAGTTTGCACAATCAGTGCGAGCGAATTTCGTCGCACATTCCGCGCGGGACTCGCTTCAGTTTGACCTTCTATTAAACGTTTGACAAAATTTTACAAATAGCTTTCAGTTATCAATTGACTATTGAGCCCCGCGCTTCGTCTCGGTGCCGATTCCTACGCATAATAATAATCTATTTCCGTACCTATCATCATTTGAGTGTTAATTTCCTTGAGAGTAGATAAGTATGTACTTAACTAGTCCTACGATTGATAACAGCCCATTTCTTGAAATCAACCCACTCGTGCATTTCTGACATCATTGTCTGTGCTTACCTAATATAACAACACCTTATCACTAATTTATCATATTGTGATAAGCCCCAATGCACTTTTAAAGTACCTACCTACATCGTACCTAAATGCAGTTTATATAAATATAATGGTCGTGAAAGTTTGTGCAAACATTTTGCTATCTAATTAAAAGTGGTGTGTTTATCATTAAATCAAAGGAAACTGTACCTAATGGTAAGATTTTTTTTTAATTCATCATTTCTTTCTTGCCATATTATTCATTCTTATTCCTTCTCCCAATCCATTAAGGGTCGGTGCAGGATGTCTCTTACTTTCATATATCTTTATCAGCCAAAGACATTAAATTATTGAAAGTATCTTAAATCTCTTTGCTATCAGTAGTCATTACAGTATTCTCTTCCTTGAATCCACCTTTTTTTTTGGGTGGGAAATCATCTAATGACTTCTCGCGCTCTGGCCGGCGCGGGAGGGCGTGTCATACTTTTACTGACTAAAACCCACCCGTGTTCCTTCAGTTGCCTGCGCCAGGGGCCACGGTAACTCTTTCGAATATCCCGCGACCCTGGCTGCCTTGAATCCACCCTTCCATTTAAAATTAATTTATCGTTTCGTTAGTCTCTCGCTACGTACCTACTCTTATAGCCAACCAGATTTTCTTACGTCATTACCCTTATTCCTCTTTGTCATATACCTGCACCCATTATACCTGGATGACCGTTGCCGATGATCGAGTATAATAGCGTACAATTGAAAGGCATATGTCCAGCAGTGGACTGACTGCTGTCGGCTGATGATAACGATGCCCATACCGAGATAGCCGGCTAGAAAGCCAAAAAGGTTAGAGATGAAGCATTCCATGACCTTTAGATAACGCAAGGTCGCAATGTGTGCCACAATGTCAGATTAAGATATGATAAGATAGCTGTATGCAAATAGATTAGTAATCAATAGATAGATAGGTTTCAAGTATGATGCCAGCTAATATAACAAACAAGTGCCTAGATAACAGATGTTATAGATTTGTTTGAATGCACATTGTCTATTTTGTTTCTACTGTAAGGTTTTGTTAGTTCATTTTATTTTATATTGGATATTTGTATCTACTACGAGTCTATCTACATGAATTTATATGATTTTTTATGAGTACAAGGTATTTTTCGATTAGTTTATTTAATTGAGTGTGTCCTTCAGCATTTGCAGTAGTCCCGCAATGTTCACACAGATTTTTTTTGTAGGTAACTTACCTACTTGGTGAAACATTCGTTGACTAGTCACAGAAGTTAATCTAAAATAGAGGAATTTTAATCTAATTCTCGTTAACTCGATTTTCTTTCACATCCATCTGCTGATGCGTATATATCACGTTTCCTTGTCCCTACGCTGAATATTTTAGTAGCGTGATTTCGGCTGAGCCTTCCAGTCCTAATTTGAAACCATGATTCGAACGATGAACGATTTGAACGATTTCTTGACTCTATAAACTTGAATGTTCCCCACTTCTCAGTAAATTCGCTGAAAAAGGACTCCTAAAATATATGTACCAATAAGGAATAAATACCAAGTGAAGTGACTTAGTTTCATTATGAAATATCTACGGAATATTTTATTCCGTTAGTTTTAAACACAGTTAGGTATTATAGTAATGTTGCGATGTTTTAATATGCGTATAAAAGATATCGATGATAATATGCGGCGTATAGTAACAGACACGATAACGTAAGGCTTTAGCCACATAGCCACATAATACGTAGTAGGTAGAATTTTCCAAGATTTCATCTGAGACAGTACTGGAGAAAAAATGGCTGTTACCTTTTCTTATCTCAGCATTAAAGTAGAAGTAGTGATTGTTAATATGGACACCCAGATACCCTAGTCAACTAATGAGTTAAGAATGAAGCTCACCTAATCTACTTCTCCATCTTCGTTAGGTAAATATCCCTACGCACAAAAAGAGAGAAGACTCAGCACCCTTGCGTATCACGCTATCAATCACAATGTGGATGATTTTGAAGGCGATTGCTAATCCATTACTTCATATGGTCGAAAAAGTCTGCTCAACAACGTAATTAACGCAATGAATGTTGTTGAACTGTCAAAATGAAACCGATTCCTACTGTGCGTTACGCCCCGCATGTGTCTTTGCGTGTTTAAGCTTAACGTTCTGTTAGAAGCCTGCGAAACTAAAACCCTAAGCCCTGCTAAGACTTGTCGTTTATAAGACCCTTTTAAAAAATTACTGAAATATCTTCGGTACAATTTTTGTTTCTCGTCCCGTGCCAATACATTCACAGCCTAAACACACTCGAAACAAGATGTTGTTATTGCGTATAACTAATTACAGTAATTTAATTATCAGCAACGTCGAGACATTGACATGACGCGTTATCTTATGACCCGTGCGTCACGGAACACACCCACACACGTCATTTTATAATTCAATATTTTTAGGGTTTAGGTTAAGTAAAAGAAGTTTTATGGAATAATGACACATAATTTTCGCTCGTGACTAAATTATAACAGCCGCACGGGTCGATCGAAGGTTAAGCTACGCTTGCCACGGTCGGGTCTTGAATGGATGACCATCCATTACTTATCGAGACCCATCCGTGCCAAGAAAAGCACGTTAAGCCGATGGTCCCGGCTGTCATTCGTAGATCTTTAACAGTCGTTACCGGTAGTCAGAAACCCAAAAGTCTAACAACCAGTCTTACTAAGGTGTATCGTGTTACCTAGTAACGGGTTATTGAGGCAGTCGCTCCATGTAAAATCCTGGTATTCAGCTGCATCCGGTTAGACTGAAAGTCGACCCCAACATATGGACATAGTTGGGAAAAGGCTAGGCAGATTGATTGACACATCATTTTTGTGTAGTACTGTAGTTAAGTGTTAGTGTTTTTTTTTTATTGAAAGATGATATGGCTGCTAGGATGGAAACGATTCCAAATAAATTGGGATAAGAACTGGAAGATAAACCATAAAAAACTTTATTGGGTGTATCATGGTAATCCGGGATAAGTACGAATATTAGAGAATATATTTTCTCGCTTAATGTTCCTGAGGTCACGAGGTTTTTAGCGCTTGCAATAGTTAGCTAGATCTCATAATTTTGTAACATGTGAATTTTACCAAGCCACTATTTTATGCCTCTCTGTCTTACGCCACAATACAAAACCATTCCTGAATATGACGTAGGTACGTAAAGATATTATCATCTGGGTATTTCGTAGCTATTGAAAACATTTTTATGTTAGGTATTACGTTCAACAACAAAATATCGTCGCTGATATATCCTATAAACATCCACAAAAATATCTCACCACTTCATAGGAAAGTACACTTGACCATTAATAAAGATTACGCATACAGTGGGCCCAGGATTGACCCCTGTCGCACGCCGCCGTGACTAGCACGCGTACAGTGCCTGATCCATAAAGCTACTCAGTTGGCGTAGACCTATATTATCCTCTGACTTATAAGTAACGTCTACAAAATTATATTTTGATACAATAGTTTTCGGGGAAAATAATAGAATTATGTCGGGTTTATCCTTGTCGAAAGCTAGAACTAAATTAAGTAGGTACTGTGTTGCTAGACGTAAGCTTGGGAGACAAACACGATTTTTACTATATTGTAAACTAATACTGTTTCAATAAGATTATAATACTATCAATTATTAAATCTAATAAAAACAAAGAGTGATGATGAAATTTTATTACTGAAATTGAAATTGTATTAATTATTTGTCTCGTCTAATGAACATATATAATTATTTAATTAATTTAAGCTAATATGGTCTATTCTTTTCTTAGACAAAGTGATGAAACAGGTGATTAGGTAGTTGATAGTTCTAATAAAACAATCTTGTAACATGATATCTACTTAAATTATAACTCCATACAATTAACTAAGCAAAGGGTTATCGTCTCTCCTAAATGCGTTGTATTTATTGGTTGGAGCAGGGCAGCAATTCATTAAAATACGTTTATCTTCATTGTCCTCGCTCGTCATAGATTTGTGCCATTATCAATATCATCATCTTCCTGGTCGTAAGTATAGGTATCCCATATTATTTGGGGTCAACGCAGCATGCTCTCTTCTTCTACATTCATCAACAGGCGTGATCTTCGTAAGTATTTAGCCCCCTTTTTCTAGCTATATGTTAGATTTTCTAAGATTATTTTGTCTTCTCAATTCTCATGTTATCTAGAATTTGACAAATAATTTAATTTTCAACACCCTGGCTTGTAAAATGGCTCTTATTGAACCGTTTTTAGGTTCAAAATGCAGTGTATTTAATCACGCGTGCTTTTTACTTTAAATTACCGCTCTAGTGTGGTAATGTGCGCCACAGATGGCTATTTACTAGTCGAAGATGTGCGCTTTTTTATTCTCATCAAATAGACGTCATGCCTTTGTACTACTACTGTGTACGTAAAAAAATATGAATATGAATATGAATTCCCTAACATAGTATTTCATAAAATTATTTATTTTTGTCAAAAAAATAACATTCTTTCGGGTTCTACATCCATATAACATACAAAATATTCAGTTTTTATGCTTTTAATAACCTATTAGACTGTTCGACGGATTCGTGCCTTTGCCTCTCCTTCAATTTGCGAAGACACCGCGATAAAAGGAATCCGCGGGCCATATGTCACTTTTTTTTTTTACTTATGAAATTAGTATATGCAACTTTGTTTTTCCTCGCAAGTGTGTTGAAAAACGTCGTATTAAACGCAATGCAGACGCGATGATCAATATCATTACACACTTGTATCATAATGTACTAATAACATACTTACGTTTTGAATCCTACTTTTCCTACCTAGCTCCAACTACACACACACACACACCCATACACACCCACTTCCACAGTTAATTTACCTCTGACAGCAGCAACTCAAAAGCAACCTTATCGTGACGAGAACAAAGATCATTGTGATTTTGAGAGGATTAATTGTCAATGACCTTTGTGATGACATTAATTACTTCTCGGTTCTCTACAGATAATCTTCGAATCTTCTTTACGCGTTGTAACCTATTAAAGATGTTATAAAATGTATAGGTAATTAATTACTACAGTAAATAAATAATCCGTTTATAACAATGAAGCAGTACCTAGGCCGACGTTATACGGACGCGAAAATAACGCGGCGGGATTTTATCGCGTACTGGATTTTTTACGCTCTGCTTAGCGCCGAGAGTTTAAAATCCTACAGTGTTATACCACGCGTTGAAATGCACTCTGTTGGATTCTCAATGCTCGGCTCAACACCGAGAGTTGAAAATCCAGTGCGCGATAAAATCCCGCCGCGTTATATTCGCGTCCGTACGTACGTCGGCTAACTAACCACTTTTTTTTCTTATATGGAATATTTTTTTATTAATTACCTACCTACCAACTGTTAATTTTAAAACTAGCTGATAACATAGACGGGCAACTTCTGACGTCAGTAGTCACACTCGTGACTGTGCTGTGTCATCTCTACCATTTCCTTCTATGTGGAAGTCTGCTGTAAGGGTTGCTATACTACCTGGGACGCGGATGACGTCAACAACGCGCTCGCCTCGGGCGTATTCCGACGGCGGCATGTTTGTGACAAACAAAAAAATGCCTAAGGATATTTAGGGAAATTTTTGGTTTAGAATGATTTAGTTGACGAGATATACTTGCTTCCAGGCCATAGAGTGGAACTGAGGCACAGACGATATTAGCCTTTATTTAGGAGTAAAAATAGAGATCTGAACTGCGTGAGGCACTGTGACCGCTTCGGTTACAGCGAGGCTTGACGGTATGGCTACAATGGCGGCGACCATTCGTATCGGAGACGGTGGAGTTTTATCGGCGAACCGATAAACACAGCCGGGCGGTAAAATCGAATACAGGGTGGCGATTAGGTTATCACATTAATTGACCCCGCTCCGTTGAAAGTTTCCTTGGTTATTAAAAAAAATTTGCTACTCCATACATTTTGACCTCGTAGGTAGACAAAAATGTATGGAGCAGCAAATTTTTTTTTTTAATAACAGACGAAAAAATTTTCTTTTTGCTCGGCTCCTAAGGGTCGTAGCGTGATGTTAAATATCCTCGAGAATTAGGCTGCCAAATGCAAAAAGAATTTTTCAAATCCGACTTTCAATTTCATGGGTTTTAATTATTTTGCGCGGAACTCTAATTATTTTACTAAGGTAAAAGTAGCCTAAGTTACTCCCTGTAACATCAGCTATCTGCCAGTGAAAGTCCCGTCAAAATTAGTCCAGCTGCTTCGGAGATTAGCCGGAACAAACAGACAGATAGACAAAAATGTTAAAAATTGCTTTTTTGTTTTAAGTACCGTACATACTTACACTTTTACATATGCATTTAGTAAAAAGTTCATCGTCATCTGCCTAGCCTTTTCCCAATTATATTGGGGTCGGCTTCCAGTCTAACCGGATGCAGCTGAATACCAGTATTTTCGCTGCATCCGGTTTGACTGCAAGCCAACCCCATTTATTTTGATATTACAAACAGATAGGTACTTCAATTTTATTTATTTGTAACAATACCACAATAGCACTTCTTTTGTGTTTCGTTAGCCACAAGTGTTAAGTACCTACCTAACTTCACACCAAAATAATAGGTAGTTATTGTTATTCATATTATACTGTACCCCAAAAATAGATGCGCATCCTTATTGCGTAACACAATATCAATCAGAATCTGAATCATAATTTAAAAAAAAAAAATTAAAAAATGTTTTATTCAATTACAAACAAAGTTCGTTCAACAGTATTGAGGTTGAACTTTCCTTTTAAGTGTGAAAACACTAGTGCCAGGAAAGGCCGCTCTCCCTTAACTTGATTACATTTATATATATTTATAACTTAAATATTAAATCTATATGATAAGCAAAAGAAAACTAAGTAAATCTATGTGAGCACGCATGCAATGTGCGCACATGTGTGTAGAAGCGTGAGTTATGGTGCTTGTGCTTGTGTGTGCGACTGTGTCTGTGGGTGAGTTTGTCTGTGCGTGTGACTGTGACTGTGTAGTGTGTGTGAGTGTGTGAAAAAATATGTGTAGGTAACGGGATATTTATTTATTGATGTATTCATGTTTCATACATATACATACATATTCGTATTTATTTATTTAGGTTCTTTTTATTTATATATAAATACATACAAGTGTATACATGACTTAACATAACATATAATACATTATTACTTAATAATACGGATAATCATATTCTCAGTTTCTTCGTATCATTTTGAAACAAATTGCTAAACCTTCTTAAGTTCGAAAAATTTGTCTGCACAATAACGTAAATAGCGCAATGAATGTTGTTGAACTGTCAAGATGAAACCGAATCCTACTATAAGTATGTTACGCAATTACCCCGGCGGTCAACCGCACATCAGTAGAAACTAGATACCTATACTTGATCTAGGAAAATCGCCTTATCTGCTTCGAAATACAGACTTTGTCAATGGTGCCGATTCTGAGATTATGCGTCTAAACTACACTAAAATTCAAATTCAAAATATTTTATTTCAAATAAGCCTACATGGGCACTTATGAAACGTCAGAAGCTAGGTGCACGGTTCCAATTGGTCGTTTCCTATGGAGAAGAACCGGCAAGAAACTCCACGGTTAGTCGTTAAAAAATAATTGGCTTTTACAATGTTTTCAAATAACAGTGTTATCAAGCATGGGAGGACAGTGTAGGTCTGTCAACAAGTACCAGGTAGGTACTTAACAAAATATAAAATGGTCTACAAATCTACAGTCTATTAAGCCTACAACGTTCTCACATTCACAAAACATAAAAGAATCTATTAAAAAAACAAGACTATATAATGTAAAGTAATGATAAGATCATATCATGGAAGCATGTAAAAAACAATAAAATAAAAAGAATCAACAAAATTTTGTTAAAAAAAACACCAAAATTTAGTATAGTCCTGTCAAACGACGATTTCCCATTCTGAAATTGACTAAAGTGACATACCTTAATTTAGTTTGACAGCACTAAGTTATTAGTTTAGTGAAAATGGTTATTTTGTTATTCTGAATTTGACGTTTTTCACCTAAAATTTAGATTTTCTAACTAAATCTGACTATTTTTAATCTCGATTAAAAAGGTGTGAAGTAAAATTTACGGGGTAGGGCAAACATGTATGGACGGCAGCACATCAAGCTACTACAATCTGTCAAATTTCTTTAATAAGCATTAGGTTCAAGGTTGATTGGGAAAATTTGACAGTTTCGGGTAGCTTGACCTGCTGGCGTCTGTACCACGTAGAGTCGCGCGATTGTCAAATTCGATTTTAGTTCTGTCAAAATTATTTTTTAATTTAGTGATATTTTTTGCAGAATAGCTTTAAGATTCTCATAGCCAAAAGTAAGGAATTTTAGTGATAGTTTAGTTCGGTGTACAAGAGAATCGGCACCAATCTTAAATTAGTGTTGCCGTAGACGTCCAGCCCAATCCAGTCCAGTTTCACGCGCATAGAAGCAGCCTAGGGAGTAGGTAGATAATTATCTAAATTAATCTGAAATATCTACGTAGGTAGGTACCTACGTAAGTATTTTTCGTCGCTATTATATTTGCGTTGTTTAACTGCACATTTTTATAGATGCCTACGTCTTATTTAACGAATTACGTCGGTTGTCGTTATCATCCGTATTCAAATAGCAAATAAACTGAGATGATTTAATAAAAACAACAATTTATAAAAATACTGTAGTACAATTTAGGTACTTAGACGCATTTGTCAAATCAAACAATTTATTTGTGATACACAGGTTTAAACAACATAGGTCTTACAATATATGATACAATGAGTTCATGCTGTGATCAGCCCCATGGGCATACAAATTCCAATAAACAACAAACAACTATATTCATTTCAATAATTATCAACAAAGTTTATAAGCACTCAATCAGACATTAAAAATGAGCGTTCAATTTAAGAAATTTAAATAATTTATTTTTGAATTTAAAGCTAGTATAATAGTCTCTAAAGTCCTTGGGAAATGTTTTATAATGAGAAATTCTAAGTAGTAACCCGGAGTAACCACTTATTAAAATTCATTCATTAATTCACTGACTGACAATGCACAGCCTAAACTGCTGGGTTTTGCACAAGAGTTCGATAAATAATAAAAGTGAGCACTACGGAAGGTTTTTTGAAATTCACCCCCTAACGGGGTTATTATACGGGATCAAAGTTTGTATGGAAGTTATTGTATGGAAGTTATGTATCTTTGCCGATGGGATAACCCATCGGGTGCACGGCTTTCATACCAATGTTTTATGCCCAGTTAGCCACAGTAAGTTCCTACACACAATGAAGACATTGTGTGCTGCAGCTATCAAATGTTATTTTTTTATTTGGTAACATTTTACTTCATCGTAACACCACGACGAGTTCTCAATTATTTGTCTGCTGCGTCATAGCAATAACAAAACGAAACGAAAATGACGTCAAATGTCAATGTCTAATCCTTCTGTGATTTTAGCGCGTTCTAAAACCCTAAGCGGGATGTATTTTTGAAGACTAAAAGACAAAAAGATGCTTACAAAATTACGTCAAAGTTATGCTGATATAGACAAATGCAGAATAAATATTTTAAGTCTTGCATATCTCCTAGGATTTGTTGTCTGTGTCATTATTCTAGATTTAAGTCTGGGTTCGTTTAGAAACTCCGTATTTCCATAACCCTATTTCTGACACAACTGCCACACACGTTTATCGCACATGATACGTGAAACAAGTTTTAATTTGATTCGGTTTCGGTTCATGGAAAAGTAACCAATAAATAGGAGAAGATTCTATGACTGAATTCACTGAATAAAAACTTTCCTATCGACAGCAAGGTTTTGTGTACGTGGTTATCCCAGTGGTACTTGCAGTATTTTGAAAAAAGAAAACAACAGTTTGGTAAATAGGCTGATATAATCCTTTGAATTTTCACTGAAGGCTCCTTAAACTGTAATTCATTTGCCGTTGTATTGATTTGGATTAAGTGCCTAAGCACCATAGCAATAAATCAGTAAAACACGAAGCAATGTTTGATCTTCAGTGACTAAACATGAGGAAGTTTATAACCATTCTTCAGGATAGTTTATTCAACACGTTTCCCACGTCTTAAAATAAGCACTTTTAAAAGTATGCCATTATCAGTGTTACTATCGCTGAAGTCTGTCCAATAAACCTTGAAGGTAACCTAATTCTTAATCTATTTCATAGTTCATTAGTGACAAATTCAGCCAGTATGTATCTACATACACTTCAATCTAGTTTTGTTGACACAAACATAATAATGAGTGATTAAAAGCAGTTTACATGTGCCCTGGCATTAAGATATTGATTGAACTTTCCATTGATGTTCTCATTTTAAAACTAAAATTATCTGGTTTAATTTGGCTCAGTGTCTATACTTGGAATATGTGCGTTATCTGTTGTAAATTGTTTGGTCATGTTGAACTAATGACCTATGTACGTTGGCAGTAAGCAATGAGGCAAATCCTCCGCCTCCGAGTATTCAGTTCGCTACTGACATCCACAATGAGAAGTCACACGTACATTGATTCTCTGGGCTCGGCCAGGTAAAATATATTATAGAATTGTGTTGTGGCTTACATACTAATTTGTTTTGACTATTATTCCTTCTAATTGCAATTTTTTTCTACCTTGCACTTTTTTTTGTTTTTTTTTTTATCTTTTTGGTTTTTTTAAATTCTTCAGTTTTGTAGTTATTCTTATTTTGCTTCTAGTTTTCAATTAATGCTACATTGTATATATTGTAGTCCCCAGGTTCTAACTTGGGGATTTAAAGACTGATTGAAAACAATGTCTGGTTATTCATTATTTTAAAATAAGTAGGCCAACTAATGACTAAAAATTGGTTATACATAATTATGTTCTTGGCCTGCCAATTTATAGTACACTAGAGTTTTGTTACTATTCTTTCATTGATTAATAAAATTGTCTGCAATTTGTTACCATAATTTTGTTTATTGGATGGGAAGGTCACTGGACATACAAGCAGTATTTTTGTAAATTAACGCTTTGGAGGACACTATACGGCCATAGCAGTAATAACAATACAACTGCTATTGTGTCTCGATTTTGTCATTCAAAGCATTAAATCTTATTTATTTACTCAATATTTAATACTTTTGCTTTGAAACAACTTTACTTGGGAACAGTCCAATAAATCATTTTCACACAGCCAAGAAACGTTACATTTCCAATGTTTTATAGCTAAACCGGTTGTGTGAATATTCAATTCAGTGTTGCCATAGCACCATTATCAGTACTTTTACTAAAGAAGTTTATGTAGGTATCAATGTACCCAAACAAAATAATATTTTATATATTGGTTTTGTAGTGTGCTAAATTGTTAGTAGAACAGTTTATAGACATGTAATAGGACCAAAACATTTATTTAGTTTAGTACCTACTTATAATTTTATTTTGTTCAAACAGCATAATGGCCCGAATCCTCGACGGCAAAGCACTAGCAGGGACAGTGAAGGAAGAATTGAAAGAACAAATTGCAAACTGGGTAAACCTTGGTCACAGAGCACCCTCCATTCGGTGCATTCTAGTAGGAGCAGACCCAGCCAGCCACACTTACGTTAACAACAAGATTATTGCAGCAAGATATGTAGGCATCAACGCGGAAGTGATCAAACATGAAAGCACAATAACGGAGGACCAGCTTATCCAGGAGATAGAAACCCTTAATGCTGATAGTAGTGTTGATGGTATTCTAGTTCAGTTGCCAATACCTGAGACCATGAGTGAGAGGAAAGTGTGCAATGCTGTCTCACCTGAGAAGGATGTTGACGGGTTCCATATTGTGAACATTGGACAGCTCTGTGTTGATATGCCAACGTTAGTGCCTGCTACTGCCTTAGCTGTTATTGAAATGCTGAAAAGGTGAGTCAATTATTGTTAATTCTTAGACATTGATTGAGTGTGAGTGCTTAGATTAATTATAGTGTTTTTTTAAATAAGTGCCTATGTGTGAGATAAATAGCATTTGAAACTGCTAAAAACGGAAATAAGTTGTTAGTAAATTAATGCCAAAGATAACTACAACACCGGAAGTGACAATTTTCTAAATTTTTAGGTTCAACATCGAAACTTTTGGACGCAACGCGGTAGTCGTCGGTCGATCGAAGAATGTGGGTCTACCGATTGCTATGATGCTACATAGTGATGGGAAACACGACAATGGACTCGGAATGGATGGTACTGTTACTATTTGCCATCGCTTCACACCTAAAAAACAATTAGAAGTATTTTGCCAGAACGCCGATATCATTATTACTGCTACAGGTAATTAAATTTTTTATTAATGTAGCGTTAGTAGTTTATAGCCAGTTAGTAGCTTATGAAAGTCATTCTTGAACTTTTTAAGTTTTTTTTTTAAGAAACAAGATATTTAATTCAGTCTCGTTTGTTGGTTTCTTGTTTATTTTTATTTATTTTTGAATTATGAAAATAAATTTTGTATTTCAATTGTCATAGGTGTGCCAAAACTTATCACAGCAAATATGATCAAGCCTGGTGCTACTGTCATTGATGTGGGAATCACCAAAGTTACTGATGCAAATGGAAAATCTAGATTGGTTGGAGATGTAGATTATGATGGTAAGTGATAAAAAAAAATATTATTTAGTTTTCATTATAATTTGAAAGTTATTATTGAAACATGGTTCGAATAATAACTTTAAACACAGTTTTAATTACTTAACCAAAATAGAATGGATTGCATTCTAATTTTGAAGGTTTTCCAACCTATCACACTTTTTTTTTGTTTTCTGGTTTTTTATTATTATTTTTTCTTACGTTTATTTATTTAATTCTAACAGAGGTTGTCAAAGTCGCTGGTGCCGTGACCCCAGTCCCCGGTGGTGTGGGTCCGATGACGGTTGCCATGTTGATGCACAACACATTCCAAGCCGCTAAACATCTGCGAGAGAAGACTCTATTACAGTAAACTATTTTATTTTCAAGCTACATTATGAATTATGTGTGTGTTATCTCTCTGCAAAAACAGGAAATACTTAAGACTATTGACAGTATCACTAGATATTATAAAACAAAGTCCCCCGCCGTGTCTGTCTTTCTGTCTGAACGCGATAAACTCATGACTACCGAACGGATTTACATACGGTTTTCACCAATGGACGGAATGAGGTTTAACTGTTTAATCATTAAGAATTTGTGTAAATTGGCTGAAATATGACGATGATTGTTGAAGATGTCGAAAAAAAACATGCCGACTGGGAGCTTTGCTGGCATGTGCCGCGTAAACCAATTGAGTTATATGAAAACAATGTATTACGGAATTAATACATTGTTTACCTGGATTACATAGGGTATTTTTAATCCATATGTATTAGATAGATGTTTTCCGTTATCCACGTGGGCGAAGACGCGGGCAAAATTTAATACTTAAATAAAATCTACTTATTTATTTTATGACTAATGGACTAAGATGCTAGGTATATTGGACCTCGTAATTCGACGACTGACTCCTAATAAACATGCGAATAACGCCTTATAGTTTTGAATTTAAAGGCGTTATTTGCATGTTTGTTAGGAGTCAGTTAGGAGGTATTGGCACTTCGCCCTCGAATTGCTTTATCAACCTAATATTGAATGTCACTTGCACGTCATAAAAGGTGAAGGCGAAGTTTTAATGTGTATTTTTTTTTTGCTGTAATGCTAATAAACGCATTATTTTCTTTCTTTACAAGGTCTATTTCGCTTTCAAGATCAATGTGTCAGTTAGATAGGTTCACCCTTAATGCAAATTTCACAGAATATGATCAGCACATAAACCAAGTTTAAGGTCAGTGTCATTATTTTCTGTGGAATATTGACACACAGTTTTTGAACGCGGTTTAGATGTGCTGATCGCGTTCAGTTTCATTGGTGAAATTTGCACTTGTGAAGTTTCATTGTCATGTTTTCAAACGAGGTAAAGCATTTACGAGGTCGACTATACTAGTAACTTAACTACTACTTGCTCAGCTTTCTGAGCTCTACTTTTCACCCAGCCAGGAAGGGTCGTTTTCTGCCTATGAGGCCTATCTACAATTCTTAGTCTTTGGTTGTTTCTTGTTCGTATTAATATTAACTTTAAAACAGACATCCAGTTAAATAGAATTTAGAATTGTAACGCAAAAGAATCTCTTTATCAAAATATTTTGAATCGTTAACTCAAAATTGATAATTTATTCCAGTGTGCCTTTAAATGAATACATTAGGTACCCACAGGTACCTATACCTCTCTATAAGATAAATAAATATTAGTGTTAAGGATCATTGAGTATTATAAAGATAATTAATATTATTCTGGGATAGTTAATTGTAAGATTGTTGTATTTTCAATGTAAACATTGAGAATGCAGAATATATGTTTCTATACATTGATTTATAGATATTTTATATTTTCAATACATTCCATAAAAAAGGAATGGCTATGAATGACTGTACTGTTTTGAGACTTTCTTGACACTCAAATAATCCGTCGAAATAATATGATGAGCAATATTGAACCTTATTGAGAATGGACTAAAGTGTAATATCGTTTTAAATAGATAGTCTTCCAGTAATTGTGATTGACGTAGTTTACTAATGTAAAGCTTAGGTCAATGTGAATTAGGTTCAATATTCTGTAGCATGTCCAAATAAAGTACCTAAGCCATAGTGATGCACAAAACCAATCTACCTGTTTCGAATCAGGTGACGTCTTGAGGGTGTCAGCAGGATTCAACAGGTTAACTATGTTTTTGTGCATCACTATGACTGAATGGAATAAATTAAACTAAAAAAAGGCAAACGCCTTGTTTTAGTTTAATTTATTTTAGAGTTGTAAGGATAAATAAAAGACGCACATTTAAATGTATTTAAGTTATTGTTAATTGCGTATTAACTTGTTTAATTATTTTTATTGTTGAATGCAACTATTTAATTATACATTATATTATTCCTATATTATGAGATATTTTGTTTTATTTTTAAAATTTAACGCACTTACCTTTAGCGTATAAAACTTAAAACCTAAAATAAAAATAGACACTTAAAACAAACTAATTAATTGCATTTTTACTTGAAGGTAACACTTTTACTGTGTACCTACCTTAGAAATATTAATCCATATGACTACTCAGACAATTCTCATTTTTATTGTCAGCGTAATAACGTTTCAATCACAAAACACACAATCCATCAACGACAATGACGTGGCCACTTAGCCAACTATCTATTCCGTATTGAAATCCTTGTCTCTTTATTGATAGCAGTTCCACTTATATCAAATTACAATTTCACTGCAATAACACAAATTATATCAACTTTATATCGGTGTGAATTATGTTGATTTCAGAATGACTAGTATAAAAGGCATAAAAATGTTTGAAGTAGTAGCGCAAATCAGCTGAACACATGCATGTTTGGAAACTAAATTGCGAACGCAGGATACGTATACCAGTGGCGCAGCTACAATTATCGTTAGAGGGAAGCCGAAGAAAACATGGTTCAGTCCTCATAAACTCTAGATAACCTCAAAAATTAAAGCCCTGATAACTCGCTGTGTACCTAGTTCGGCTTCCTCGGTTACCTCCGAAGTGGTGCCACGGACTGCTGCGAGGGCTGGCTTATTTTGACACTGATGTTATATCGGAATTCTTTGTTTAGATAAAAAAGTAGGCATTTTTGTAATGTTATTAGTCATAAGGTGTATTACAACTAGTATTAAATATCTGTAATGTGATACACAGTTACACACGCAGGTGTACCAAATTATTTGGCAACAGTAGACATTAAGAAGAGTGGTTATTCCAAAGAGAAGCCGATAGTAATCGGGTTGCATGAAGGCTTCGCCCCTGACGTATACCCACCTTACTACATTGTATGCCCCATTTAACACCCATACAAAATTACCTAATATCACTCAATTTCCGGCCTGTCTTTGTAAAGACACCACATTTGAAGACAAGGCGACGCGTAAATAATTAATTAGCAGAATTAACCAACTATGTTACTAGCACGTAAGGCGATTAACACACGGCACCGCGCACCGCCACGGTAGGCGGTGAAGCGGATCTCATGTCGCATTGGCCTCTAATAAATCCGTAGATGCCTAACACACGTACACCGCCCGACCGCCCGGTCGAGCGGTGCTCTCACCGCCACCGCCCCTCCGCGCTGCCGTCCGCGCGGTGGTGCGGCGCCTCACACACGGGGCGCCGCATAGCCGCGCGGATCATCGTGGGTGCAGGACGTGTTGCAATTTAAAAATGGATTTCAATGTCGAAAAGTTTGTTAAATCCATCCGCGCGGACAGGCGCGTAAACCGCCTTACCGCGCGGGGCACCGCTAGGAAATCAGCTTTGCCGTTGCCGCCCTCCGCGGCGGTACGCGGTGCCGTGTGTTAATCGCCTTATACCTATATAACACGGGTTTGTGGCGCCTTGGATGAGACCGCACCTTCATATTGGTACCTACTGCTGGTAATATTAGACCAAGATGGAGGCTCTGATTAAATTTTGATCAGTCGGTAAAATTGTTTTTAATGTAGGTAAAGAGTAGTGTAATAAGATGGAGGTAAACTGTCTCTAACATCAATATTAAGCATAGATTTATGAATGATATTTATATTGCCACAAAATAGAGAATAGGAACCTCTTTCTTGTCTTAGACAGCTGAGCGATCCCAAAACGAAAAATTCTGATATGGAATCAGAATTTTTTATAATTTTTGTTTACAATGCTACAAAGATCTATTGCGCCTGGCCAAAATTGAAACTAAAGGCGCCATATTGTTTTTTCAAATTTCGCAAAACAATTTTACAAATGTTTACCACCAACGCAGTGGCGAAGTAAACCTGTCGGGGGCCCGGGGCGGCAAAACTAAATGGGGTCCCGCCCAGGAATTATTGATAAGTACAGAAATAGGAAATACTTTGTCGACAACAGAAAAGCTAGAGCATCAGACGAATAGAGGATGGTAGAGCAAGCATGAAAATTTTTGCACTCCTCTTACTTATTTTAAATTTTCTTTTGAACATTTTTACATAAATAGAAAATACTTTGTCAACCTATAAAGAAAATTTTGAAAGATGCAAGAACGAGCGAAGAGAGCTCGAAAATTTTTGCACCCCACCCCGGATAGGTAAGGCCTTCTTTTGACTATTCGTACATTAGTAAGAGTTACTTTGTCGACTTACGCAGAGAAGTCTGAGAAAAAAAAGAATGTAGTCGAAAATGTTAGCACCCTGCTCTTATTTTTGCAGAGGCCCTAACTACAAACTGCCTTTTACTTACTGAACATATTTCTGTCTTGTTTGGGTTTTGATTAAAAAGTATTTCTCATGTTTTGGGAGCCCCCCATGATCCCTGGGCCTGGGGCGGCCCCTTAGTCTGCCAGTGCACCAATGCCCGCTGTCAATGTCATTCAGGCGCCAAAAGATCCTTGTAGCCCTCTGTGTTTTTTTGATTTTTCTTGATTGGCAAAAGAAATTTTTTATTTAGGTGGGGTTAACATTGCTATAGAACTGATCAAAAATATTTATTTTGTAAAAATGTAGATGCGGTATTACCAGACTAGGTACCTACTCAATAAGTAGGTAGGTTCTTGCGTCAGGAGTTTTCTAAGTTCCCATCTAAAGATCAAGAAGCTAACAACATCTTAATTAATGTAATTTATTATAACTAGGCGCTTAATTAAAGCTTGTTATCACACTTATCACCTCTTATCGTCGAGTCACATGTGGCAAATATTATATAGAGTTCAACGGTTCAAGATTGTAAATAGATTGCGTGTCGTTTAATAAAGTAGTGGTGACGTCGCAAACCCGACGCCCGAGCATGATTATTATTAATGACCGTGGTTAGAGGTAATCGATTTCCTATTGTTAACCCTTGGTACTTAGGTATTATATTATACACATGCAACTCTGATAACTTAAGTAGGTACCTACTATCGAAGAAACTTACATCTGACCAATATGAAAACAAAATCCCGTGCACACGATGACCATATCTGTTAGAAAGCGTTACTATAGCGGCCGAGCGCTGCAAGCAAGAAAAGTCCTTACGGTGTATAGATGTTCGTTTCTCCCATGGTACATGTGTCAGGTGTTTAACAAGGTAGGTTAATATAACATAATGTCTGTTTTTCCCGAAGGGTTATAGGCAGAGGTGTAGGCATCCTCATTTCGCCAGTTATGTTTATTGCTTAGGTCCCATGTAATAGGGGGTGAGCCTATATTGCCATCAACAGGACACAGCAGTGCTATTCTCTAAAAGACAATTTCATAGCTGTAAGCTGCGACGAGCTCGTCGTCGAGACAGCCTTGAGTTCGATCTAGCGTGCAGCGTTGATTCAAACCGTATTCACTAGCGTGATTGTGGTCGTCGACGAACCCTAGGCTGTAGTCTCCCGTCGCTGTTTCGTAGACGAATTAAGGGCTTGAAACAAATTCTTTAGATCATAATCGATCAATCTCGACTGAGTGTTTTATGGCTTTAAAATATATAATAGAGGTCTATCTTTAAGTACTATAAGGAATAGAGTAAAACTATTAACAAATTTCATAATTGTAACAGTTTATTGCAATTTATTATTACATTTTAAGGCTGAATGAAGATTCCTTTGCCTATTTTGAGCAACGCGACACGGAGTTGAATGTAAACAAAACAAAACACTTCACTCGTAATCTGTGACTCTGTGCCTTCACTCGTAATAACCCGACCTAAAAGGTTCGAAAACCACTTGAATTCTAGTTTGAAAACTTTTAAAATGTGCATTACATCTAAATTATTTGTATCAGCGATTGCTGCATGTAAGTTCTGTGATTATCAGGATAAAATACCGATCGTAGTGAAATGTGAGTATTATATTATTATGTTATTTTCCTCTTGGTTAAACCACTGGAACGAACTCGCGGACTCATATACGGAGTTAAGTCATCTTCTAATATATTAATTAAATCCTCAGAAAGCCTGTAAATATGGATAAACTCTTTATCACGGGATATTGTTTTAAATTTACTTATTTGTTTCGCCTGTCGAGCTTTCTTCAAATCATCACTTTTTCAAGCTTCATCTAATAAATGTAGCTTTATAAATAACCAAGCTGCCATTTTTTTCAAATAAGTATTACAAATAATCGAAAAATTTCAATACAGTTTATTATTTTTGTCAAGAGTACGCCCGAATATTGTAGCTTTTGGATTTGACAGTTAGAAGCGAGGCTGTGGGCGAGGTCGTAAGCGTCTTCGTCGCTGTTTTTTCTTAAGGAATACCAAAATGTAAGAAGAACTGTCATTACTGTCAATTTGTCCGCTGTTGGGTAGTTTTAACTCACGGCCGTCACAGCCTTGAGCGCTAGTGTAGCTTTACGCACCTTAGTGAATACCAAACTGAGTTTCACCGCTGCGGCAGCGCTGCAACACAAGGCTGTATCCTTAGAGAATAGCATTGCAGGTCCAGACTCCGGGCTGCTACTGGGCAATTCCTGATGGAAAAACCCAATTACACTTTGCCCGACCTTTTTTATTTTTTAACTGACTAAAACTCACCCGTGATCCGTCAGTTGCCTGAGCCGGGGCCACGGTACAAACACCTCGCGACCCTAGTGGACCCCGTCAATAGTGCTGACATCTCTTTGACCCGCGCGTGGAACACAACGCACCCTGGACCCGGGCCTGGTCCTTACCGGACGGCGAGCTACCCATTGCCCGCCGTCCGCAAGCCCGCGCTTACGGTGGTCGGGAATCGGCTATCAATTCCCGACGCCCAGGGTGTCTCTTGCGGCGACTAGGGGCGTGAGGGCACAAAGCTTGCGTCTCCTTCACGCGTTCCGTCTCCTCCTTCGCGAGCATTACTGCTTCGCAGAAGGAGGTGATGGCTTCCCATGTACTCTCGCTCCATATCATGGCCTGGACCAGGCCCGGACGCGAGAGATCGCCGCCACTGATCGCTTCCGCGAGGACACGGCGGTGTTCCGCCCAAGCCGGGCAGACCTCCACCGTGTCCTCCGGGCGATCCACACAATGGTGACATCTGGGCGTTTCCTGCCGCCTGATCCGGAACAGGTACCTCCCGACCCGAAGCAGCCGAGTCCGGTGAGGACTTGCGTCAGGCGGAAGGTGAGGATGCCGTGGCGCCTCTCCAGCCACTCCTCAAAGAGGGGACTTATCGCTGCAATTGTGGCGTGCTCAGCATTGGGTTGCGACAATCGCACTCTCCATGCCGACATGAGATCCTGCCGGAGCTCTGTCCGCCGTGCCGCGATTTCTCGTGGCAGCGAAGTTACGCCCCGGCGTTTTCCCTCCTCGCGCCTCTCCCACATGTGCGCGAGGACTTTTGCCTCCAGATCCCATGGCGGCAATTCGACAAGGAGGCTCGCCGTCTCACCGGAGACCGTGCGGTATCCTCGGGCTAGCCGGATGGGCGTGACCCTTTGGGACGCGTTCAACCGGTGGGCCGATCGCTGCCTCAAGGAACGCGCCCATGCCGGAGCCCCGTAAAGGGCCATTGACCGTACGACCCCCGCGTAGAGCCTCCGGCAGGAGGCGTTTGGACCCCCTAGATTGGGTAGGAGCCGCCTCAAGGCAGCCCCGGCCCGCTCCAGTCTGGGAGCTAAACGTCGGAAATACTCCAAGAAGTTCCACTGGCTGTCGAGGACGAGTCCCAGGTACTTCATCGTCGACTCGACGCTGATGTGGACTTTGCCTGGCCTGCCCCCGGACCTTATACTCGGTAGCATTTGCGGCCACTAGACCAACGAGGCAGTCGTAGGTAGGTGACTACTTATTGCCTCAAAAGGCTGAAGTTTTTGAAGGCAATTTATTAGGTCAGATACATAATCAAACACAAGTAGGTATATTTCTTAAACCTTGTCTTAAGTCAATTTAGAAATTATGTGAAAGTTACAGTAGGTACGCGTCTAACTTAATGGCGGCTGTGAAGTGCGCTACTCGCTGCGCAGTACCGCACCCCTCACACGTGAATTTGTTACTGCGCAGCGACTCGCTTCATGTTCCGAGCCGCCATAAAGTTTCAATCGGGCTGTATTAACGGACTTTCGTTGCTAACCGTACCTAGGATACCAGCACCCTAATTACGTAACACACTATTAATCACAATCTGAATGATTTTAAAGCAAATTTCACGTTCCACATCAGTCGGTCTCGCTGTCTGGACATAGACAAAATAAAAATACATCAAATTCACTGTCATGACAACAATTTATTGTGACTGCAATGTCATTGACAGAGTAGTTTCAACCAACTACTTAGGTATTACAGTTGACCAGAACCTGTCCTTTAGAGAGCATGTCTCTACACTCTCCAAAAGAATCCGTAAATTCATTTACATAATGAAGTCCCTACGTGTTAGTGCCACGAAAGACTTATGCAGGCAGGTCTACCTAGCTTTATGTCAACCGCTGTTGCAGTACTGTGTGGGCGTCTGGGGTAGCGCGGCCAAGTCGTATTTGATTGAACTCGAACGTGCTCAGCGGGCTGTTTTAAAAGTTTTCCTGGGTAAACCGCGGCGTTTTTCAACAGACGAACTGTACAAAGAAGCAGGCGTCTTACGTGTCCGACAATTGTACATCCTGAGGTCCCTCCTACAACTGGTTGCCATGTTAGGGAGGCAGTTTACTTACACTCAAAGAGGAAGGGTGGGAGCTGACAGACTACCTATCCGCAGAGTCAGAACTACATTTGCCACCCGGTTTTCACTCTTTCTCCCGATTCGAGTCTTTAATACTATAAACAAATCATCGCTATGGGTTCCTGGAAATACATTTGAAGCCAAAAATGCATTAAAGAGATGGTTGCAGGGCCTGACGTATGACCAGACTGAAAATTTAATTTGCCCATTGAGATGACCAGCACCCAAACACAAACACTCTCATCTAGACAATATTCTACAGAGTCCAACGTTAACTCACTCACCACAACATTGAAACCTATCCAATTCTTAGATTTATTGACTCATCATAACTTGTTTCCTTTTTTTTTTTGGTTTTTTCAATTATATATATTTTTTTTTCTTTTTTTTTTGTGATTTTTGTAGGTAATTGTTTGTAATTATTGTAATCTTCTTCTGTTAATTTCTTGTTATTGTACTGTCACATAGAACACTGAATTTGCCTAATCTATCAGCCCTGGGCCACCAAGACACAGGCTATGCCTAATTTGGGGCCCATGGCCACTTCTTCTGTGTTTTCTACTTGCTTTATTCTCAATTGTATTTTTGTTTTCTTTTTAATTTCAACTTGTGTGTGTGTCAATAAAATTGAATTATTTATTTAAAAAAAAAATTGTTAATCCATTGCTTCATTTGTCCAAAAAATTTGTCTGCTCAACAACATAAATAACGCAACGAATGTTGTTGAACTGTCAAAATGATACCGATTCCTCCTGTAAGCGTGTTACGCAATTGCCCCTCGGGAAGCACGACCGCCTCATAGACTTCCCTTGAAAGACCGATAGGGGCGATAGGTGATCGTGGGTTTCAGCATGAGGAAAGATAAGACTTAATTATACCTAGATACTTCCTCTGTGTAGGTAGGTAACTAACTATGCGGAACCCGCAGCATCCGACACGTATTCTACTCGTACCTACTTGATCGAATTTCTTTTTTCTCGGTATAATAAAGCAGGATAAGTCTTCTCCCAAATTAATTACACAGTTAATTGAAAAAGTTGTCGTCACGTGTTTCAATTATAAGTAAGTAATTAATTAAACGTTTCCTTAGGCGTGAGATGACAAGGAAATCATTATTTTAATAGGTTGGTTGGTATACCAACATCGGTTAAGGAAAACATCGTGAGGAAACTTGTCTCTGATGGTAGTGTGCACTCATGTGTACGCTACCAGCACGGACACGTTTCACGTTTTTCGTGTAATTCACGGTTGTTATTATGCCCTATGAATAGAGCGTAAATAGAGCTTAATTAGTGCAAGAATTAAAAAAGTAGTGCCTCTTTAGTTTAAGAAGTAAAGACCATATTTACTGTGTAGGTACGGTGGCATAACAATCAAGCTAGCGTACACATCGGCGTACTTGAAAACGGTTTATATTAAAGCAACAGAATGTACACACAAAAATAGTTCCCAAATAGACCACGCGCTATGGAATATTTCAAAATGATTGCTCTTAAAGGAACGGAGATATTGAACAAGACTTTTGAATAACATTCCGATTGGAGCGTACACAAATTAGTTCTTTTATGTAGAAAGGGAAATTTTCTTTTTATAAATGCTATATGTATTAATAGTGCGTGAAATTTGGCCCCTGCCAGTGCAAACACTTTATGTGAATTCGCAGTGGAACAATATAAAAAATTGATGTTAGGTTCGAAGAGCAATAATAATTGTACCGTCGAACAGTGCGACTGTTCGGCGGTACAAAATTGTTCCTAGAACTTAACATCATTTGTTACAGACATTTCACAAAGCAAAATACATTTCACAACGCATTAAATATTTTTAAATCATTATTTGTATTAATACTACAAATAATAATTTTAATTTAAACTGTGATTATTGTTGTAACTAAACGGTAATGTGATTAAATAAAATCTTTTGGCAAAATAAATGCTAACTTATTTATTTTTATATTAAGGTATATTTAATTTGAATTTCAACAGTTATTTTCATTTTCACTCGAGCAATAATTAAATAACTTCGTACCTACCAAAATTAACGAACTTATTTTCCACCTAGTTCCATCTATGTAAAATCAGGATGTGCCCTAACCATACTTAGTCGCGCGAGAAGTGTCCCTCCTAAACTGAGCGACGTCGCACACCATTCGCACACTGATTTAGTCACTCATTCGTCACAGGTCGTAACACATTGGAGCAACTTTCTTGTTCTTAACACGAACAGCGGTATAAAAATGCCCTCTTGTGCCTTTAGGAAATGTACCAACAATTCAAAAAACTCAAATAAAGCTAACGGTATTACTTTTCATGTGTAAGTACATTTTTTTAAATTTATTTTGATGTCTATAATAAATATGACGGATAACCTCGGATGACGTAACAAAAACACGTTCATAGACAACGAACGATATTTTTGACCCCGATTAACTTTTGATTTTGAATTTTTCTTTTTTTTACCTTCGCATGTGGGGTGTCATTGGTGCCGATTCTCGTCACTGAACTAAACTATCACTAAAATTCCTTACTTTTGGCTATGAGAATCTTAAAGCTATTCTGCAAAAAATCTCTATATTTAAAAATAATTTTGACGTGGTACTTGTTTGCCCTACCCCGTGAATTTTTTTAGAGCCGGAAGCGCGCAGTGGGAGCAGCCTCGACGTGCTTTATGTGGAATTTTTTCACTTTTTGTATGGAAACTATGAAAAATTATTACCAACAAGTTAACTTTTAAGGGTTTATGATTTTATAAAGGGGGGCGAAATTTTCTTTATTTTTACAATAAGACACACCATTTACGAAATATAAGCAAAAGAAAAAAAAATATAACGTACTGTTTACTCCCACACACACTCACATATAATCTCACATACACTCTCGCATACAGATACACTACACGCAGGTATTCACACTCGAATCTTCAACTACCATACTTATTTTTAATTAATGTTTTCAGTACCGACGGTTTTGTTAATAGATTAAGAAATTATGCTGTAAGTTACTGTGCTGTTTGCTTAAAAGGAGGCTCCAAATATTAAACCCTTGTTTCTAAACTGAAGCATAAATAAAAAATTATATATTATATATTAAAAATATTATATATTACTGTTTTTGCACCTGAAGTCGAGGTGTGTTGGTGTGAATTTTAGTTCTCGACAACTAATTTTATTCCACACCTTTTTAATTGCGATTAAGAATAGTCAGATTTAAAAAAAACTCGGGTGAAAAACTCAGTGGTATCTTAGTGCTGTCAAACTAAAATATAGTTCAGTTGTGTCACTTTAGTCAATTTCAGAATGGGAAGTCGTCTTTTGACAGGAATAAACTAATTTTTGGGATTTTTAGTCTAGTTTAGAGGCATTTGTAACAAGAGAATCGGCACCATCGTCTAGAAATCATTGAGTAGAATGTAAATATATATGTTACGGCTAAAACCCGAAGTGCGGCTACAACTAGTTTTAGCCGGCTACAACTAGGTGTGGGCTGAAAGGTAGGTTAGGTTAGGTTAGTACTGTGACTACACAACACACCTAGTTGTAGCCGGCTAAAACTAGGTGTAGCCGCACTTCGGGTATTAGCCGTAACATATATATATTTTTATCTTCAAAAATGAAACATAGGAGGCCGCAAAAGTTGTCAGTTTTAGACCATTTTTGTACGAGCTCTGTCGCAACAACTAAACAAGTTAGGAATTTGATACGTCTGTGTATCATTTGTATCATGTGTATCTATTTAATCAACAAATACTAAAAACGCCGATTCATAAGTTATTTTGTTTAAATATGGCCGATTTCTGTAACTGCAAAAAATAACTTTCTGATTCACAGTAAGTATCATTATGAAATACAAAGTTATCTTTGCGATTGTTTTTAAAGTGAAAAATATTCTTCGTTTAGAATTTTTTTAATATGTAAGTAAGTAGTGTTAAATATTGTACAGCGGTACAGAACCCTTCGTGTGCAAGTCCAACTCGCACTTGGCCGGTTTTTTTTAAATTAATTATGTTTTCGATTTTTTTTTATTGTAGTCACATACTAAGTCCCTTTTAATATTATTATAATTTAGAATATTAAAAAAAAAACTATTTATTATTTCAAAAGTCCCCTTTTCGAAACGAGTATGCTGACGGTACAGTCGACAATTCATTAGGTCATTGTGTGATAGTCGTGACAGATGACAACCGCATGAATGTGATCATCTTTTGACGCGGTAAGGCGTATCCTGATTTTACATCGATGCCTAGTTTAGTATTTGATTAAAATTCAGCATTCGTTCAGTATATTAAAAATGAAAAAATAATTAAAAATGTTGAAAAAACAGTTCTGAACATGTCTGTACTTCTACTACGAATAGAAGTTTACATAATTTTTATATGTTGTTCAATTGCGAATTCACATAAAGTATTTGGACTGGCAGGGGCCAAAATTCATGCAATATTATTACATACGCTTTTATAAAAAGAAAAGTTCACTTTCTATACGAACTAATTTGAGCACGCTGCCATAAGTAATGCCAGTCAGAATGTTATTGTATTTTATTTTATTTTTACATAATATATAACATCACGCTTTGTTTACCCGAAGGGTTAGGCAGAGGTGTACCTATAGTATACCCACATTTCGCCAGTTATGTTTAAGTCCCATGTAATAGCGTATTGCCATCTACCGGGCACAAATCCAGACTGAGAAGTTCCAGATAGAAAAACCCAATAACACTTTGCCCGACCTGGGAATCGAACCCAGGACCTCATGCTCAGCAGGAGCGCTTGCAACCAGTAGACCCACGAGGCAGTCATTTATTTTATTTTAATTTTATTACATTATGTACAGAGACAGACTACAAACTAAGACAATTCAGCACAGATACCTACGCGACAACATATCATCTATATAATATAAAAATCTCGTGTCACGCTTGAATGAACTTCGAAACTACTGAACCGATCGTGATGAAATTTTGTCACTATGTCTAATTTGTTCCAAATTAAAAGATAGGATAGTTTTCATCTCGATTACTGACCTCAATAACTTTTATTGCAAATTAAATGTTTAATATACGACAATACTGTGTATTAGTGAGATCACCTCTTTTTTTTCTAAACTCCACCCGCGCGAAGCCGGGGTGGGTCGCTAGTATAGTATATATATCTGAAGTCCAATTATTACTGTACACAGCGTTCAACATTTAATATGCTTCTTTAGTGACAGTTAAGGTGGAATAATATGAGATAGTGATAATATTCAAGGCTTATTTATTATCTCCGTTACTTTATGAGCCATCATTATGAAATTTTGCATAGCGTACGCTCTATTTGGGAACAATTTCTATGTGTAAATTCCGATGCTTTATTATAAGCCGTTTTCAAGTACGGCTATGTGTACGCTAGCTTGAACGTTACGCCAGCATACACAGTAAAAATGGTCTTTATTTCGTAAACTAAAGAGGCACTATTTGTTTTATTGTTGTACTAATTAAGGTCCATTTACGCTTTATTTATAGGGCATAACAACGACCGTGACCAAGACGTGACATCATGTGTACGCTACCATCACGGACACTGAGGAAACCTGTTCCGAAAACTTATGTATATCGCGAACCCGTCATGAGCAAGTGGCTGCATGGTGACCAATGCTCGTGCCTTCTCTGTATGAGAAGAGCCCTTTGCCCAGCTGTGAGACAAGAATAGACTGGTCCTATTAGGTAGGTGGGTAGGTACTTGTTCTTTTTTAAGGGTTCCGTACCCGAAGGGTGCCAAACAGAACCCTATTACTAAGCCTCCGCTGTCCGTCCGTCTGTCTGTCAGCGGGCTGTATCTCATGAACTGTAGCAGGTAGACAGTTGAAATTTTCACATATTGTGCATTACTATTGCAGCTATAACAAAAAATACACATACATAAATTGCCGCCATTTTTCCATGGGGGTAGGCAGAAACTACAGAACGCCACCTGCTACGATCCTTATATACTTCTTTTGCCTCGTTTACGTTCATACATCTGGTCATACACGCACGCCGGTTACGAGTACTACTCACCTGACCTTTCTGAATAACATCAACAATAAGGTCACGAAAAACGTGGTGTTACTCTTATATTTTTTTGTTACTCTTATATATTTTTTTTACTTTTGTTAGTTTCTTTGTTGTTACTCTTATATATTTTTTTTTACTTTTGTTAGTTTCTTTGTTGTTACTCTTATATATTTTTTTTACTTTTGTTAGTTTCTTTGTTGTTATTCTTATATTTTTTTTTACTTTTGTTAGTTTCTTTGTTGTTACTCTTATATTTTTTTTTACTTTTGTTAGTTTCTTTGTTGTTACTCTTATATTTTTTTTTACTTTTGTTAGTTTCTTTGTTATTACTCTTATATATTTTTTTACTTTTGTTAGTTTCTTTGTTGTTACTCTTATATTTTTTTTTACTTTTGTTAGTTTCTTTGTTGTTACTCTTATATTTTTTTTTACTTTTGTTAGTTTCTTTGTTGTTACTCTTATATTTTTTTTTACTTTTGTTAGTTTCTTTGTTGTTACTCTTATATATTTTTTTTACTTTTGTTAGTTTCTTTGTTGTTATTCTTATATTTTTTTTTACTTTTGTTAGTTTCTTTGTTGTTACTCTTATATTTTTTTTTACTTTTGTTAGTTTCTTTGTTGTTACTCTTATATTTTTTTTTACTTTTGTTAGTTTCTTTGTTGTTACTCTTATATTTTTTTTACTTTTGTTAGTTTCTTTGTTGTTACTCTTATATTTTTTTTTACTTTTGTTAGTTTCTTTGTTGTTACTCTTATATTTTTTTTTACTTTTGTTAGTTTCTTTGTTGTTACTCTTATATTTTTTTTTACTTTTGTTAGTTTCTTTGTTGTT
This sequence comes from Fissipunctia ypsillon, assembly GCA_947568875.1. Taxonomy (NCBI): domain Eukaryota; kingdom Metazoa; phylum Arthropoda; class Insecta; order Lepidoptera; family Noctuidae; genus Fissipunctia; species Fissipunctia ypsillon. Next base: position 6,193,022 of record OX387655.1, read on the forward strand.
ACTCTTATATATTTTTTTTACTTTTGTTAGTTTCTTTGTTGTTATTCTTATATTTTTTTTTACTTTTGTTAGTTTCTTTGTTGTTACTCTTATATTTTTTTTTACTTTTGTTAGTTTCTTTGTTGTTACTCTTATATTTTTTTTTACTTTTGTTAGTTTCTTTGTTATTACTCTTATATATTTTTTTACTTTTGTTAGTTTCTTTGTTGTTACTCTTATATTTTTTTTTACTTTTGTTAGTTTCTTTGTTGTTACTCTTATATTTTTTTTTACTTTTGTTAGTTTCTTTGTTGTTACTCTTATATTTTTTTTTACTTTTGTTAGTTTCTTTGTTGTTACTCTTATATATTTTTTTTACTTTTGTTAGTTTCTTTGTTGTTATTCTTATATTTTTTTTTACTTTTGTTAGTTTCTTTGTTGTTACTCTTATATTTTTTTTTACTTTTGTTAGTTTCTTTGTTATTACTCTTATATATTTTTTTTTACTTTTGTTAGTTTCTTTGTTGTTACTCTTATATATTTTTTTTACTTTTGTTAGTTTCTTTGTTGTTATTCTTATAATTTTTTCGCCAGTTACGTACTTACCTAATAGTAGATAGGTATTTAGTTTACTCTCTTTTTGAGGACTCGTCCGGAGAAGTTCTAACATAAAGCTCCTCTACCACGGTGCAAGTTTATTGCCTGGGAAATACTATAAAATTGAACGTCAATTTTATTAACTGACACCGCCGTCTAAACAACACCTTACAATATTTAATTGTTGCACGATACGGGCAAGTTGGCTGCAGTTCAAAACTGGTATTAGGTGTAAACACCACGTACAATAAAATTGCATTCAATTCTGGCATGAAAATTTTCTATCATTCAAACATGAGCGAACGAAACAAGACGTTCAATGAAACTGAATGAAATATTTGGCAGCGCAAATACGGGTAATACTTAAATCAGTTGTACAAGGACGTGCAACTCTGTGTTTAGACGAGGCAAAACTTGCATGCAATAATCGCCTTGCAATTTTATTGCCTTGGTGGAAGTCGCATGCAATTTTATTAATACGTGCATTCAATTCTCGAATGGCAATAAAATTGAACGTGCTTTATGGCATGCGATTACCGGTCTTGAACGTTGCCGAAACTTGCACCCTGTGTGCTTGTATTTCTGTTGCCAAGCTGCAGCATTGCTAGTGTTCCAAATTTTAGGGGTATGACCACCGTTGCTGGGGTGGCCGCACATCAGTGGTAACTAAACCAGTATAAGCTGGCCTCACATTCTATCCTTCTTCGTGTCGCTGGCTCGACAGGATTCGCCACTTCTATGGCGTCGTCGGTGGCAGCGCAGTGGCAGAGGTCACTTTGGCTGCATGTTTTGGGATACAGGGGGCACGATAGGAGGTGGAACATAGTTTGCAGCACAGCTCCACATCCACACCTTGAATCTACATGCTACGCTACACCAGCTCAAGGTCAAAGCGTTCCCGCCGATGACGTGCGGTCTATTGTCATCATCTGCCTAGCCTATATAGCGTTTTCCAACTATGTTGGGGTCGGCTTCCAGACTAACCGGTTGCAGCTGAATACCAGTATTTTACATGGAGCGACTGCCTATCTGACCTCCACAACCCATTTAGGTTAGGATCGCTTAAGATTGCTTAAGATCACTCGTTAAGATCGCTTTTAGCGATAAGACCGCCCATTGTGTCACCTGTAAAATTTCTACATTTATATCTGTAATTTTTATGGTGTACATAATAAAGAGTATTCTATATATCTATCTATATACTGTGTAATACGATACCCCTTGGTAAGACTGGTTGTCAGACTTTTAGGCTTCCGACGACCTGTAACAACTGTCAAAGACCCACGAATGACAGCCGGGACCAATGGCTTAACGTGCTTTCCGAGGCACGGAGGGCTGTTGTTATGTAAAGTGGTCACCCATCCACGGACCAACCGCGGCAAGCGTAGCTTAACCTGATCGATCGACCCGTGTGGCTGTTATTACTTAGCCACAATTAAGCCCCTCGCGTGCGGTCTACTGTACCTACTTAATTAAAGTACCCAAATGAGACATAATCTAATATTATTAGATAAGTGTTGGAAATTACCAAGGGCGGTAATGAACACTTCTAGGTACTATCGAGGAAACTTACATCTGACCAATTTGAAAACAAAATCCCGTGGACACGATGACCACATCTGTTAGCAAGCGTTACTACAGCGGCCGAGCGCTTAAGTAAGAATAGTTCTTACGGTGTATAAATGTTCGTTCCTGCCATGGTACCGTACCTTCAGAATCTGAGGGGCCCATTGATTGATTTTCACAAACGGTCATTCAACTCAAGATTGTCATTTTGAACCATTTACAGGTCCTTTCGCGGAGTTTTTAAAAGACCAACTAAGCATCCGGCACTCACTCAGCACCGATTTTTCTTAGTACCCCCCCCCCCCCCCCCCTCCTAGCAAAATGGGTGTTGCGGTTTCATGTAGTACCTATTACTTCGACGGTCCATAAAGAGGCCCACATTGTTCAACAGAGAACGGTTGGGGGCAGATAAAGATGATGAAAAGTTATATTCCAATAACAATTTGCCCTATGTTTTCAATGATAACCTCAGAACAATGTTACGTCTTATCTTTTACTATTGACACTTACACAGTCCCCCGCAACGGGTCAAATAGATAAGTGTATCCTCAATCTTGTGATTGCTACGTTTTATGAACGTACATAGGTAGGTAGTTTTTTATTATTTCGTCATATTGCCAATAACAAATAATTCTTTAAAAAAAAACGCTAAAAACAAAAACATTTTTACCAAATAGGTCCTTAACTAAGGCGTCACCAGCAATTTGATTGGGCTTTTAAAATATTGTTTGTTGTAATATTAGCGACGAGCTAAGCAATGACAGCTGCACGAGTCGATCAATCAGCGGGGCAACTGCGTAACACACAGTAGGAATCGGTTTCGACAATTCAACAATATTCATTGCGTTATTTGCATTGTTGAGTAGACAAATTTTTCGAATGTATGCAGCAATGGATTAGCAATATGCTTCAAAATCACTCAGATTGTGATTGATAGTGTGTTACGCAATTAGGGTTCTGGTTGCCGGTCCGTGGATGGTAACCATCATAACATACCGAGACCCGTTCGTGCCTCGGAGAGCACGCTAAGCCGTTGGTCCCGGCTGTCATTCGTGGATCTTTGCAGTCGTTACGGGTCGTCAGAAGCCCGAAAGTCTGGTAACCAGTCTTACTAAGGGGTAACCAGTAACTGGATTCTGGAGGCCTTCTGACCTCCAGAACCTGTCTATGTAGACAGTCGCTCCATGTAAAATAGTACAGCATAGATATTCACAACCATTCGACAGGCTTCCGAATCGAAAATGACACACTTTCGTTTAGGTACCTGATTTTCCTGGTCCCCGGCAGCTGTCGGAAGAATAGCGGTCGTCTATTTGGTTGAAACTGTCAAAATTTTCGAGTTTTGGATCTGTGAACAGCGTTTATTAGAGGACTTCTTCGTTAACGATAATTGATCAGCACGGAAGCGTATCGAATGGTTGTGAATAGCTATGCTGGTAACCATTCAGCTGCAATTGGTTAGACTGGAATCCGACCCAACCCCAACATAGTTGGATAAAGGCTGTAGGCAGATCATGTTTTTATTATTATTTTAATACTTAATAACAACAATAATTGCGTTACATAGGTACTCGTGTACGATAAGAATTACTTGATATTTTTGTGTCCGTATTGCGTTAGACTGTGTGCGTCAAGATTTTTTCTAGAAAACATTCGTATTGTTTACCAAAACAATACGAATATTTTTTATAAAAAATATTGTCAATCTTACTTCGACCAATACAAATAACGAAGCGATTATGAGTCAACAGAAGGGAATTGGTTCTTGTTGATAATTTAGACATTACCTACTGAAGATATTCCCGTATGCTAAAGTCCTGTAAATTAATTTAATCACAAGTACTTGTGAGTGATTAAGTAGCTAGATACTTAATTTTGCCAAGTCGCCATTATTACATATAAGATCTTGTAAAAGTGTCAGAATGTTTTGTTAGTAATGACGTATTTTCTTCTTTTGTGAATTCGAGGAAAGTCACACAGAAAATCATATCACCTATTTACCTACGAAATAATTAATTACGCATAATTATTCTATACTAGCTGTGCCCGCGACTTCATTCGCGTGGAATTGTCGTAAAATACACAAAATACTAAAATAACAGCCACATTTTAATAAAATTTCCTCGTCGTCCGACCCGCCGCGTTGCATCGCCCGCCCGCGCTATTACTTCGTTTTCACCTAGCGTTCATTCTGACTTTTTTTCTTTTTGCTCAGCTCCTAGGGATTATAGCGTGATATTTAATAGCCTGTAACGATCCTCGAGAATTGGGCCATCAACTGCATAAAGAATTTTTCAAATCCGACCAGAGGTAGCTCCAGAGTTATTATTTTTGTTCACAGTTTCATAGGTTTTAATTTTTGCGCGGAATCCTAATTATTTTTCCAAAATAAATGTAGCCTTATTTACTCACTAGAATATCAGCTATCTGCACGTTAAAGTCCTGTCAAATTCGGTCCAGCCGTTTTGGATGTTAGCCGGAACAAACAGACAGATAAAAATTTTAAAAATGGATTTTTTTATATAAGTACCGTATACATACTTTCATAGGCATTTAGTAAAAAAAACTGTTATTTTGACATTACAAATGGACACTTCAACTTTATTTATCTGTATAGATGGATGATTCATGTATCTGCCCTCACCTACGTGTCTAAAAAGGCTCTTTCTTAGCCAGATCCCTTTTAATGAAGGGTCAGTGTGTACCGAGCAGCCATTTTACATAATATAATAATTACGACGTGGGACTGGCCCCCTAGGGCTACACGAAGGTCATTTATACGCCCATTTCATTAGTCGTTGGTACGGTCGTTAAAACAGTACCTAGTGTGAAGACAACTGGCTATACCGGGTGACTTTGAAAACATGCGACAAAATTTAAGGCGGAGTTCTACCCATCAATATGAACAACTTTCACTATGCGACCAACTTAGAATTCGCAAAAAAAAATTCGACCTTCTTATACCAAATGGTCCGATTGGGGTATGTAGTTTTATACCGGAAGGTCGATTTTTTTTTGCAAATTCAAATTGGGTCCAATATTAAAAGTTGTTCATATTGATGGGTAGAACACCCCCTTAAATTTTGTCACATGTTTTCAAAGTCAACCTGTAGAATGATAATAATACCAGCCTATTGTGGTTCCGCTGCAGAGCAAAGACCACTAAATAAATAGGCAGTTTAAAAAAGGCGCTTTGCCTAGGTTCCTACACCAAATTACCAATTAGGTAAGTCAGTATATACATACGTATAGTAAGACGAGTAGCGTCAGCACATTACACGCATACGCACATACGCATACTTCCGACTTCACCATTGTCTCTGACGGTACCGAGAGCTCCTGTGCTTACACAGATATTCACAACATGTTTGTACACTTGGTAACCACATGTAAAGCGCATGTCGCTTCGTGAGATAAAAATACTGTAGTGTAAATGGTTAGGCTTAGGCACCATTGCGGCAATAGAAAAACGGCCTTAGCCCAGGGGCTAAGGCCAGGGGTAAAGTCGCCCGTGCGTACCTGTATGCACGGGCGATTTTTAACGCGACTGTTGGAGCATTGAGAATCCGGCAGAGTACATTCTAGCGCGTCAAAAAACCCACTGTTGGATTTTCAATTCTCGGCGCTAAACAGTGCGTTGAAAATTCAGCGGGCGAAACAAAATCGCCCGAGCCAACTATTTTATAGAAACAATGTCAGCGTAACGTAAGAATCTGCGTAGTTCACAGAAGCGCATTGATTGCCTGCACAGAACAGATAAAAGAGGCCTCTTTTATCTGTTTTGTGATTGCCTGCATACCAAACAGTTTTGCTGTGTGTACAAGTGTTGACTAGAATAATCTTAGCAATTATTTCTATCGCCTAATTGGATATCTACTTAGTTTAGGGACCTATATTAAAGGTTAGTTAGTCTAGACACTATCTGGTTATGTGTTAGCACATACGAGTAGGTATTACTAAATAGTTATAATACATAACGGTTATTAGTATGTATTTAGCTGATGAAAAAAGTGCAAAGATATTTTTAACTTGTGGCATACCACCCTTAGATAAGATACATTTAAATTGTCTTTTATGCAAAGCGTTTGAGCATTTTTAGCATTTTTAGGGTTCCGTATGTCCTAATGCAAAAACGGAACCCAAACAGGATCATTCATGTGTCTGTCTGTCTGACGTCCGTCTGTCACAGCCAATTTGCTCCGAATCTACTGGACCGATTAAGTTGAAACTTTGTACACGTATGAATTTTTGTGACACAAACACGAAAATGTAAATAAATTTTGAATATGGGGTTCACTTTTGGGGGAAAAATTAGAACATTAACAAAAAAAAATTTCCAAACTATACCGTGTGAATTGTGATATATCAAATGAAAGGGCTTCTTATGAGGGTTTCAAATATATTTTCTTTATAATTTTAAAATAAAAAGTTTTAAAGTTATTAAAGAAAATTTATGAAAATAATTGACCACCCTTGATCTACGAAACTGTTGAGCCTAAAATTTTGAATAAAATAAACGAGTCATGGGCCAAATCTACCACCATGTGGGTCCCAAATGTCCGAGGCAGACCCAAGAGAAGATGGCGAGACGAGCTTGATGCCTACAGACAGGATTGGTCCACACTAGCTCAAGGAGAAAGGGAGGCCTTTGCCCTGCAGTGGGACAACTCAGGTTAAAAATAAAATATAAGCAGGTAATCACTATCTCATTCAAACACTCATCAGTAATCAACTAATCACACTCTCAAACTCTTCATTACACAACGTCAACTAATTATAAGGCTGGTTACAAACGAAGAGAGAATTACTCCTCAATATGTCTCTTGTCTCGGTCTTAATGAACTTAATGTAAGGATACTCAATTAGTATGCTTAGCAATCTACGTAATCTTATTGTCGGATTCGTCAGTGAATGAGGGAAGGGTTTGTTTTGTCTAATTACTCGTGTGTGTGCGTCTTAAGTACGAGTACCTTTGGGTACTTTTATTTTATGTGGTTTAAGTGTTATTTTTCTTTCATTATGATATTATGTTTTTGTTTGTTTGTTTATTATATCCCAAAAAATTACACAGTTCTCCGCGTGGAATTATCGTATGATAAACAATATACTAAAATAACAGCCACATTTTAATAAAACTCCCTGATCCCCCGACCCCCCGCGGTGCATCGCCCGCCCGCGCTATTACTTCGTTTTCGCTGAGAAAGAACACTTTCTAACTTTTTTTTCTTTTTTCTCGGCTTCTAATAGTCGTAGCGTGATGTTAAATTGCCTCCTGACTGAAAATTTGGTAGCTCAAATGCAAAAATAATTTTTCAAATCCGACTTTTTGTTCACAATTTTATGGGTTTTAATTTTTTTTGCGCGGGTCCCTAATTATCTTTCTAAAATAAAAGTAGCCTACGTTACTTCCCGTAATATCAGCTATCTGCCAGTGAAAATACCGTCAAAATCGGTCCAGCCGTTTCTGAGATTAGCCGGAACAAACAGACAGAAAAATTAAAATTGCTTTTTTTTGTAAGTACCAAGTTTAATAATAACTTATAATTACGACTATACACAGTGCTTAAGACCTTCTTGTACTGACATGTTTCTTACCCGTTGAATGTTCAACAAAGAGGTAGATACTCCTTTGTTATACACCCCTTTCCACTCATTATGTGTGCTCGACAAGCGACAATAAACTTATTAGTGAGTAAGAAAGCGGAAAACCAAGTGTGGGACATATAGCATAGACTTAAATACCTACCAACTTGAATTTAATAGTTGTTATTGAACCACTATTTTGTATTGCCAATGAGAGTCCCACTTAAACGTTTCATAATATCTATTTTCCAACAAGTTCAACTCTCGTGGAGCCTTCCACGAATTCCATGACAGAAGCGTAGGTATAGTCTGTTATAAAAGTATCTTATGACAGTGTAAACAAACCCTGTTCAGGTTAAATTCTTACGCCATCACTCACTATACGGATTTAGTAACACATGCATCTGTATTTATAAGGTTTCAGTTTTATTATATCACCACTTTTCCAACAATTATGGTTTGAATAACCATTACCACAACCATACAATTACCACTATGGTTTGGTTTAAATTGTAATTGAAGAATTATCGACAAAATTGAGGCTATAACATTAACCTCCATTGTCAAATGAAAAACCAATTAAGGTGATTTAAAATTAAAATTTCGGGTTTATGTACCTATCCAAATAATCAAATCAAAGGACTCAATTTGTATGTGGGACTACAAATTACAGCCACAGGTACACCTACGTCCAGGAGCGCGGGATGTTTGAAAGAGTTACCGTGGCCGCGGCACAGGCAACTGAAGGAACACGGGTTGGTTTTAGTCAGTGAAAGTCTGACACGCCCTCTTGCTCCGCCCAGAGCGGGAGAAGTCATTTGATGATTTCCCACCCAAAAAAAAGGTAGATACCTACGTTGTCTAATCCATTTGTTTACATTTTAATCAGATGTTTTTTGAACAGACCATAGGTACATCTACTTTTGTACCCGGGGGAGGCAGGTTCCTCGCTGACAATTATAAACACATATACATAAATTCGACAGACATTTTCTACCACAGCGTTAGCTACTTTTGTAGTAGGCAAATGTAGTTCATACCGATACCAAAATGAGGGTAATGTCTTTAGTTAAAAACTTTCCTGCAACGAATACGTAACCCCCTTTCTTCCAGAATGAGTTGTGATAAGGGATTAAGTTAGGATCACCCATATTTTTATCAATTTAATTAGGTAATAGCGTTTAACATATTTAGCAACTGCCTTTCTGCCTTCATGACTGCCTCGTTGGTCTATAGTGGTCGCAAGCGCTACTGCTGAGCATGAAGTCCTGGGTTCGATTCCCGGATCGGTCATAGTGTTATTGAGTTTTCCATTTGGAATTTCTCAGTAGCAACCCGGAGTTTGGATTTGTGTCCGGTTGATGGCAATAGGCTCGCCCCCTATCACATGGGACTTAAACAGAACTGGCGAAATGTGGGTGCTGGTACTATAGGTACACCTCTGCCCAACTCTTCTGGGAAAACAGTCGTGATGTTATGGTATTTAGCACATCTTTCAAACCTTCCAAAACATGACTGTTCTCTACTTTCTGAATCTAAAAATTCTCCGCGGAGCGAATGCCAAGTAACCCATAAAGTTCTTTAGTGAAATGATTACAACTTAAACCACTTAAGTACTAAACCTACTAAGGTATAAAACCTGGAAAGTGTGAAAGCTTCTTGATGTAAGGCAAGGTTCGTTTTGAAGACGTCAAAAATGAGATTTTAAAATAATTTCTTATGTTTCGCAGAATAAAAGAATGTAATATTTAAGCTGTTTGGTAGTACTTAAACTGAAAAAAATAATGTTAGGTGGCTAATAATAAATAATAGACCCGTCAATCTATACACATAAATAAAATTGAAGTGTTTGTTTGTCATATATATATATATATATATGTATATAAAAGGAGGAACTGACTGACTGCCTGATATATCAACGCACAACCCAAATTACTAGGACTAGCAACGTAAAATTTTGCACACGGCTTCGTCTTATAATGTAGGGGAGCACTATGAAGGGGTTTTTGGAAATTCGACCTTTAAGGGGGGATTTCGTTTGTACGAAAAATCTTATTCCTTGAGTTAATAAACTTGGTACGAATATTTATCTAAGTAAATTACGAACTTATAGTTTTTTGTTTTTCTAAACTACCTCCACGAGGGGGATTGGGGGTGTTAATGTTTGTATGGAAGAATTTTAACGCGCAGTCTGATTAACTTGAAACTTAGTATTTACACTTAAGACCAAAAATAAAAAATAACCTGTATCTGGGTTTTTCGAAAATCTACCCCTGCAGGGGTGGAAAGAGGGGATACAGTTTATATGAAAAATCTTATTCTTTGGATAACCCTAATAACGAAATAAAAATAACGGAATCGCCGGCATTGTATAGACACGGCAGTAAGTACTAATAAAATTCGTGGTGACGAAAGTGCATTTAGCGCGCAACTTCTGTCACGAACCGCCTTCATAGCCATCAGTTTCTATGCGTCATTTGTATCGCATAAAATGATACACCTTTTCAGTACGAATATTGCTGTATTATTCTCACACATAAATTTAAACTTCGTCCTACTTACTACTTAATAGTATACACTTTAGACTTCTCAAAGATAACCTTTAGGTTTCGAGGCTCAAAGAGAACTAATTTAGCAAAACAGGCGCCACGCTACAAACATCATGTTTCCTTCCCCTTTCGTTAAAAGAACAGTATTTTTACGGTAACTGTCAAATGAGATACTTTTAACCCATTCCATGCCAGTAACGCACTCGTGTGCGTTTGTTTTATCTGTGTGCCTACGGTGGCATCGAATGGGTTAAACTTCATGGTTTATTCAACGAAATCTCCAAATGGCTGGTTGACACTTCCCGTGACCCAAGGGCTAGCTTTTACCTTGGCCAGAGGCTAAGCATTGCCATACAACGTAGCAATGTCGCCAGTCTCTTGGGTACAGCCGACAGCAATGCGGAGGAATTTTTCGACGCCAAATTTTATTTTTTTAATAGTTTTACTTAGTTTATGATACTTATTATATTTTTATGTTAATACTCTGTTTTAAATAATTACCTGTTAAATTATTTTTACTTCTAATCTGAAATAACAGTATATTATATAAAGAAAAAACAAATCACTATACTGATATAAAAAGCATTTGAGGCAAATCACATACTTTCAATTTTATATTTTGTATTTAAAATCACTGCAAATCTTATTAATACTTGGAAATCATGACACGTGGTTCGAGTAAACGGAGACTCGTTTGGTTATTAAGACAAGTAGCGGTCGCCGTGCTCTGTGGGTTTGACAAAAACAAAGATTCCGGCAGTACCTAGATATAGAAGAAAAGAAAAGAAAGAAAAAATGTTTATTCTGCACAAACAAAACGCACATTACAAAAAAATGACATTAAACACACACATACAAAGTAGCCAAAAGCCTCATATTGAAGCCGTATAAAGTAGAAAAAATTTTGTCCATTGCTTGATATCCGCGCCAGGGACCAAAGACAATTTACATTGCCTCTGTATGCGTGTTGCGACACTGGCAAAAGTACTACTAACGGCTGAACCCAATAACCTATTTTCAATAAAAGAAAGATCACTATTGATTGTAGATAATAACAATCTATCTGTCCTTATGTCAGGCCGGTACGATTCCATTGTCTCTTATATATTTTTGAGACGTTAAAACCATAGATAGATAGGGTTTTCTACCTCTGGTATGCCAAAACTGGTGATAGATAGGTTATTGGGTTCGGCCGTAAGTATGTGCTGGCAAATGACATCAAACAAACAATCAAAACAAAAAGTCGAATTGCAGAGTGGAGAAATAACTACTTTTGTAACAAACAAACAACACTATCACGAACAACTATGCCGTGCATCGCATCTGCGCAAGAACAGGTCGTTGCTCAGGAAAATGCTGTGACTTCGGACGAATTTATCATCAACAGCGCTGATTTTCAGCAACTACCTCTGACGACGTAACGACGTCCCCCTGTGTGACCAAATAAATCGGTTAAGTATTTCCCATAAATTATAAATGAAATATCTAAGGTCGTAGGTATCAGCTATGACAAGGCACGCAGTTCCGGTGCTATGAAATTACCGATATGCAGACAGAAGATGTCATTCAAATGGTCAGAAGATGATCGATTAATCCGTCGCGAGTATCAATTTTAAGGAAGTGTTAAAATTCAAACGTCTGTCGGACCCAAACGGCGCCAGTAAAATGCAGAGATTTACGTTACGGCCCTGAAATAGGCGACTTATTGCCGATACAGATGATTTACTTGCCGAAAATAAGGATTTAAAATGAGGAAATTGTGATACCCAAATTTAAATTAACTTAAACAAGCAAGTCATTTGTTATAAACAGTATCCGCTTATAAAATAAGTTGCCAAAGTCGGTTACAGAACTTGGCGATGGAAAGTTCAAAACCCACATCAATATAAGATTAAAGACTACGTTGAAGGCAGGGAAGTTTGGCGCTAATTCCTTCTGCTCATGTGGCTTCCCTGGTACCTCATTAACAGTATAACTATTTAAGTAAATGTCTATTAACTGCTCCCAAACAACTTTAATTTAAATTATTTTATTGTTTTTTTACATGCAAACTCAAACTCAAAGCATTTATTTCAATTAAACCAATTACAGGCACTTTTGAATTATTAAAGAATCAGTCAGTTAGTCAGAAAATTGAAACTTGTCGCCCATTCCAAAACGTAGATCTCTATGGAGAAGAATGGGCAAGAAACTCCATGGACACTCTTTTAAATCAAAATTATTACAAAATCCTGGGTGCATTGTTCTTGTTGCTTCTATATGTGAGAACAATGTAAAAAATTCAAAACAATTCAAAATATAAGATTAAAAATAAGCCCTGGCAGTTAAGAGATGACCAGTCTCCACTGACGGCGCCCGTTCACGAACATGACGCGTGGATCAGCACCATCCAGCTCAACCATTTTGTAGGGAACCGAATGATCCAACACACGCGCCACCATCAGCGAGACATTTAAGTGAGCATGACGAGCATGATGCTTCCATGATATAATCTTTTCATTATTTTATATTATATAGTATTGTCTTTTAAATAGAATCTTGTATATTTTGTAAATGTGAGAACGTTGCAGGCTTAATAGACTAGATGTGTATACCATTTTCTATTTTCTTAAGTACCTGGTACTTGTTGACAGGCCTACACTGTCCTCCCATACTTACTAACACTGTAACTTGAAAACATTGTAAAAGCCAATTATTTTTAAAAGAGTAACCGTGGAGTTTCTTGCCGGTACTTCTCCATAGGAAACGAACAATTGGAACCGTGCACCTAGCTTCTGACGTTTCATTAGTGCCCATGTAGGCTTAAGTGAAATAAAATATTTTGAATTTGAAAATGTCCGTAAATATTTTTGAACGTAGTCAGGACTACAACTTCCTTAAAAATAATCTTCAATATCTTGTATGAGTACAAATTACATACATGGATACATCGGTATACTTTCCGTTTGCTCCAACAGCTAATGCCGTGGTAGATTAGCCGGTCAGCAAGATGGTATAGGAGCTGCCTAGGGAACACCGTTGGGCGATATTCAATTATGTTGGGTCACACCGTCCGAAAACACAACTTATCAAATATTCTAATGACCATTTAGTCTGCTCTAGAATTATCACTCACTCAATTAGCTTCACAGTCATTCATTTGTGGCATAAACATAACATCACGCCTTGTTTCCCCGAAGGGTTAGGCAGAGGTGTAGGTACCTATAGTACACCCACATTTCGCTAGTTATGTTTAAGTCCCATGTAATAAGGGGCGAGCCTATTGCCATCTACCGGGCACAAATCCAGACCCAGGCTGCTACTGAGAAATTCCAGATAGAAAAACCCAATAACACTTTGCCCGACCTGGAAATCGAACCCAGGACCTCATGCTCAGCTGTAGCGCTTACGACCATTAGCCCAACGAGGCAATCAAACGTTACGAGGTAGTCATTTGTGGCATGTCCATTCAAAGTAGGTATATCTGAACTATACTGTCCTACTCAACAATAGACGATATTAGAAGTAACATACAATATCACCCATCTCTAATAACCTCCAATCCGAACTACCACCTTTTTTAATAAAATCGGAGAGCACACTCGCCATAACTAACGAAAGCTTTAATTTCCTTAATAAAGATTTGCATTCACTACTGCTTAATTAGTAGATACTCGAATTAACAAGAAAGAATTCCAAGAATTCAAGCTCAAACGAGTCAAAGAGATAAAAAGTAGGGTAAGATTTAAGTTTCTCTCTCAGTCAGATCGCTTACTTAAGGGACGTACCACGCAGTACGTTCGCTGGCAAATCGCCGCGTTTGCAAAATGCTGAGGATTATGATTTCCGTCCGCTCGGATACTGGACAGTGTTAGAATCATCTGAAACTATTTTTCGCTTAGTTTCCGTGGATGTACGAAAATCCTGAAGGAAAATTAAAGAATAATCTTGCAGACACGTTGTGACATGCACTGTAGGCAATCATTTATGGTCATACAATTACTTAGATCTCGCGTTTTTTATGAAGAAAGGAACTCAATATTTTGCTTGAGATAAGTCTTTGTGGAAAAATATCAACATCAGTTTATAAATTCATAAAATTGTAATGTAATGCCTGACAGACTCAGTTTTCCATTTATAACGCAACTACAAATACAATATAAAGTTCCATGCCACACCGACACCATACATTTGCGAACTTTTCCTCTACTGAAACTAACAAAACTTCTACATTCCTCGCACACAAACACTTCGTATTACGTCAGAGCCTCATTTGTATCGTGAACTCCCCACGTTTAAAAGCTTAGTCGAGTGATGTAGCTCCACTGAGCTTAAGGAACGCAATTTGTCCATATATTAAAGAGCCGATCGATCGTCTAGTTCGCGCGGCGACAATTGCAGAAGCCAACGAATGCAGAAACTACGATGTGGACCGGTATTGTGTAGTATTGCTGCCTCGGGATGTGCTATGAGACGGTTGTAACGCATAAGAGGCAGCGGGAATTAAACTTGCGGGGTAATTGCGTAACACATTTAATGGCAATCGATCGCATGCCTTTCATTTCGGCAGTTCAGCCACGTACATTGCGTAATTTGCATTGTTGAGCAGACGAATTTTTCAAACCTGCAAGCAATGGATTTGGAATTTCCTTCAAAAGAGTGTTACGCAATTAGGGTGGTGGTTTGATTTCACTCAGCCAGCATATAGTCATTTCCAATCGTACACACATTCGCATTCACATTTCGCATTTTTAACAGATTTAAAAAAATGGAAGAGGTTCTCAGTTCGTCGGATTTTCCTCAAATTCTTTTTTCGTGTGAAAGGGTATACTTTTTAGGACCGGTATGGTTTTAGGTATATAAATTTTATTAACTTTGCTTGGGTAGATTTTGAGTTAGCTTCAATAATACGTATTTTTCCCACTTAGTCTATGTGGATGATGTTATAATAACTTCCTATTACTGTAATTTACATAGCAGGTAGTGGTATTCGAATTCGTGTGGGGTAGGTAGCAGAACTAAAAAGTGACAAAAACTTTCTTCCAAAAAAAACAGACTTCCAAAAAAGCACTTCAAAGTCAAAAATAATACGGCAAAAAACGAAAATACAAAACCAAAGTCATATTTTCAAGCATATAAATAAATCATTTATTCATTAATTCACGCCATTTGCAAATCTGACAAAAATAAGCAGTTTCTAGGTGCATTTTGCGGCAAAGTTTAGCTAAACCAAATGTTACTAATAATTACCAAAGACAGATTACTCCTTCAGCTTCAAATGGTAGTCATTTTTTATCCGAAAATTTTGGATTATAATATTGTCAAAAAGAATTTCCGTTGCCTCTTCACACAAAATTGACGATTGCGTGTTGAGCTTAAGAATATTTTCCTTCTATCTAATAACAGATTTATTTATTAAAAAATATTTTATGTCAGCAGACATGTTCAACGCAAAAATAACTATCAGTGTTATAAATATCTAAGAAAAAAATTAAAATCGAATCTATTTTCTCAATCTTCGGATACTCTGATCCACCTACTACCAGCCATCTTGCGAATATCGTCGCTCCACTGGGCCTGAACAGGCCTACCTTATATTTGCCGATTCGCGGTGTCCTGTCAAGCACGTTTACCCCAACGGTCATCGGTAACACGGCTGATATTGCCGGCCAATTGTCGCTTTAGCTTGCTTGTTCTCTGAGTTGTATCTATCTCCCTGGCTACAAATGGGGACCTTGCTTAGATCTTTTATTTGTAAATAATAGTAGATATTTTTATCTGGATTTATAGAGAGTAAATTTCTACTGTTATATTAACACTTCTAAATGATAACTATGATGAGGCACATCAAAATCGCTGGACTGGCTGTCTTTCGCCATTATTGAAAAACATTGGCAAATCGCTCCCTACTTGTACCAAACACAACATTCTACAGAAGAGCTGATACCTAACAAGCATTACGAACGCAATAAGCCACCGAACAGCACGTTGTAAATGTTACACCACACCACATCGCCGTGCACACTCCACGCCACATCGCCGTGCACATTCCACGCCACATCGCCGTGAACACTTGTCGCGGTGCGCGTTCCAACGTGCATCAATATTTTCATTGCGTTTTGCATGTTGAATAAATGGTAAGGGGAATGAAAAGTGCAAATCTTCTTTTAACATTTTTTCACTAGGGACCATAAAAGTTGATTTTGACACGATTGTTGTAATCTTGTGTGGGGTGCATAAGATTGAACGATGTCGAATACGTGATGTGGCGTAAATCTTTTTGGAAGAAGTAAGAGGTAGGTAGGTATTTAAATTAAATGAAAAGGCTTTTGAGCATTACTAGTTAGTGATTACTGGTTCAGTGGTTGATTTCAATCGTATAAACCTTGAACTATAGGATCGATTTCATGATCCATTGTTACTTCGTAATGATTATAATTCTGTAAATACATGTTTGTTACGGTCGCGAATCATATTTTAATCAACATACAACTTAATACTGACCTGCAAATTGCAAAAATCGAAAAACGTAAGGAAATGTGAATTTCCCGAGCTATCCTGGCGCTTTCGCCTTAATAAAAATCTTAAATTCATTCAGTGACAGACAACGCACAGCTACAGCCCGATTCAAACTTTATGGCGGCTCGGAACATGAGGCGAGTCGCTGCGCAGTAACAAATTCACGTGTCAGCGGGGGTGCGGGGTGTAGTACTGCGCAGCGAGTAGCGCACTTCACAGCCGTCATAAAGTTTGACGCGTACTATATATACTACTGGGTCTAAAAGCATTAGTACAAGACTTCCTTTTACAAGGTGTAATAGGAGGATTGACATTCCTTTAAACCACGTAAAGAGAATCATGTTCTTTACCCGTATACAAAAAATCAATCAAATGCAGTGAATATTTTAGCCTCAGGAAATTATTTTACATTTTCTTATTTTTCCACATGATGTAGATCTGAGTCCATAATAATAATAGGTAAACACGGTTAGGTCAAGAACCTGTGCAAAACATATGATTATATAGGATGACTGGTAATTAGTGACCGATACTTAAACACATGATTTTACACATGATAACGAGCAACTTTTATTAAGGCACCAATCCTGAAATCGCGAAAAAAAATCAGCTGGTCTGACATTTTGACGAGTTATGCAAACATAAATGTAAGGAAGAGCTGATTTTTTTTCGCGATTTCAGGATTGGTGCCATAGTAAAAGTTGCTTGTTATCATGTGTAAAATCATGTGTTTAAGTATCGGTCACTAATTACCAGTCACCCTATATTATCTGCGTCTCAATATGCTTGAAAGACAGAGAAAGGTATTATTCGATTCTACTCTGGCACGCCCCGCCCATTCCCACAAAATCTTACAATTTGAAAGAAAAAGAAATATTACTTATGCAAATTATGCATTAGTGGTGCATAGACAATTGTGAGTGTGTGTGTGAGCGGAATTTTTTCGGCAAAAAGTGTCGGACTCGATAATTAGGTCAGTCAGTGCACCGGCACCCTTTGAAGAGAGCACGCGCTATATATATATACATATATACAAAAAGAAAGTTCTTAATTTTTGCCGGTGGAAAATCCCATCGGGCACACGCCTTATTTTAAATAAAGACCTTGTTATATTTACATAAGTAAAGTTTAAATAACATAAAATACTATTTGAAAATAAAAGAACAATTAGAAAATAAAAGCGAAGCTAAATTGATTCAAACACGATTCCTATAGAGGTACAGTAAACCTAATCAATCCATCACTGTAGTACAGTCGACATCAGATATTTATG
Organism: Fissipunctia ypsillon; assembly: GCA_947568875.1. Lineage (NCBI taxonomy): Eukaryota > Metazoa > Arthropoda > Insecta > Lepidoptera > Noctuidae > Fissipunctia > Fissipunctia ypsillon. Next base: position 6,211,067 of record OX387655.1, read on the forward strand.
AACTACAGGCACACACACTAATTTGTGTCGTGTTGTTGCAATTGCAACTGACGCGATAAAATCACTGTGTTCGAATACAACGTCGATTAAAACCAGAAGCGAATTGATATAACTGAATTTAATTCCATATGTTTGATTTATGTAGGTAACATGACATCACGCCTTTATTGAACGAAGGATCAATCAGAGATGTACTCGTAGGAACGTATACCCATATTTCGCCAGACATGTTAAATCCCATATAAAGGCTCCTGCAAACAGCGACACGCGACGCGACACCAAGGCACCACGTGTCACACGACGAGCGGTGTCTTTGTGTCGCGTTGCGTGTCGCGGCTATTTGCAGGAGCATTTAGGGGCAAACCCACTGTCATCCGGGCGCAAATTCTAGTTGTGGACTGCTACTGACAAAATCTAATTTATTTATTTAAAATAAAATGGTCAAGGCCAATTACAATTACATTAGTTACATTAATAAAAGTATATAACTACACGATAGTCATGCAAACGCTTATCACATAATACTTCAGACATACCATGTCGACAAGATCTTCTCCCATTGGTCCGCGAGCACATTATCCAAGAGAGCGTTGAGCACAGAAAGTGTGCGAGGGACAGGAGACTGGGCTCCAGCGACGCGGTTCGGTTCGCAGGCACCGCGAGCAATCTGTCTCCTATTACAGCGATAGTTTATCGGAGCAAAAAGTTGGGACAGTTCGTCGTGTAGTTCAGGAGCAACCGTTTTTCCGTGCAGGATCTTACACATATTAATAATTTGGTACTGAAAAAACGGATCCCTTATAGGATTTCTCGTGTGTGTGTCTGTCCATCAGTAACTGCCAATTTGCTCTGAATCTAATAGACCGATTAAGTTGAAATTTGGTATTATATAGGTACGTATGAATTTCTGTGACCCAAACATGGACGTGTAACGAAAATAAATTAATTTTGAACATGGGGCTTACTTTTGGGAGACAAATTAGAAGATTTACAAAAACGTTTTGCAAACTGTATCGTGTGACTTATGAAATGAAAGGTCTATAAGGTATCAAATATATTTTTTTTAATAATTTTTAAATAAATAATTTTAAAGTTATTTAAGAAAATAGATGAAAATGGACCATTCCCGCCCCCTTATCTCCGAAACATCAGAGACAATTTTTTTTTAATTCAGAAAATAATAGATTACAGGAAAACCCATATGAAGTCGGTATTAAAATAACATGGTAAATATTGCATGCATTGTAATATTGTGCATACAAACTAACATTTGCAGCTTAAATTTATGGGAGAACCTGTTTTTCAACTATAATGTTAAGTTTGTTCTTGGGATAAATTCAATTCAATTTCCAACTACGGAATCATTCGTTGTGCGTGGTCCAACACGCAGTTAGCTGGTTTTTTCTTCGAACCTGAAGAGAATACTAATGAAAAACGACTTCGCCCGACCTGAGGATCGGACCCAGGCTTGGATACTGAGGTCCGGCCCGATTCTCAGCAATTTCATCTACTGAAATAATCAGTAGTATCAATTAGTGCAGTGACAGAAATGACACAGTTGCCAAAGGGTCATAGTTTTTAATGCTAGAAGGTACTATGGCAAACAAATTATTTTAAATTGAACACTATTGTCGCTGCAGTTCTCAGAAACGATGTCGTGTCGAACGATATTAAATAGACATGAATGTTCCGCGCGTTACTAACTGAGAACACTTTATATAACAAAGGGTAAATAAAAATAAAATCCAATAACGGTTTTATTTTCCAATAACACGATTCCCGTTTTTACTTTAGACTTTTTTGTGAAACTTCTAAGGGAACATTAATAAGGCGACGTAAAATAGCGCGGCGATTTTTTTTTCGCACACTGGATTTTCAACACTCTGCTTAGCGCCGAGAGTTGAAAATCCAACAGTATGTTTTTTCGACGCGCTGGAATATACTCTGTTGGATTCTCAATGCTCAGCTCAACTCTGAGAGTTGAAAATTCAGTGCGCGATAAAATCCCGCCGCGATATATAGTTTTACGTCCGTGCGAACATCGGCTAAAGATTTGGTTTCTTAAAAGAGCGGCGGCCGCCACATGACGGCCGCAGTGACGGCAGTCATGAAAATGATTAGCGGGGTTTGACTTAACCGTGTCAAAAAACAGACTTTATTTATAGATAGATAGAATACTCTTTACTATGTACACTATAAAAATTACAGATATAAATGTGTGTGTGTAACCCTAAAAAAAGTTATGATTTTTCAAATCAATAATTTGTAACTACAAATAAAGTCCAATAAATAATTCGTGGTTTCTAAGTCCCGAGATTTAAACGTCATTATAATTATTCCGGGCTTTTAGAGGAGGTATTATCCACTCTATGTTACTTCCTTCCTCGAAGCTTAGGCAAATTAGCACTACCTATTCCGATCACTGCTTATTAAGAACGTTTCTGTTCATTTGATGACTGTGTTTACTGTCAGTTCGGAGTTCTAGCCTGAACAGCACTAATAAACTCTTCTGTATTGAACGACATGATGAAAACGTGCTATCGTTTCTAGCGACAAGTTCAAACTGGTGAACTTAATGACGCCTCGAGTGAATCGTGCGCTCCGTCGCTAGTTCGACGTGAACACACACAAACATCTCAAGTGTGCGGAGGCGTGCGGTGGCCACAGTGACGTGCGAGCAGTGGTCTCGAACCTACCGATTTTTCGGTATTTCTATCGATATGGGCTCTGTTCTACCGAAATACCGAAATATAACGATCGATCGATCGATCGACGAAAAATCGTTATATTTCGGTAATTCGGTAGAACAGAGCCCATGTCAGTAGAAATACCGAAAAATCGGTAGGTTCGAGACCACTGCGTGCGAGCCGTTGTAGCGCTAAGGCGTATTCAGGTCTTGCAAACCATGGACGAGGATTTGGTATTTTTTTAGATAGTCCGATCCTGAGATGGGAGGTGTTGAACACAAGAGATGGTGTGCCCGAAATAAATAAAAGCAGAGAAGTAAATGGTGATTTTTTTAATTAATATAATTTCGCTCCATAATTTTCTTGTTATTGTGCGATTACTGCGGTGTGGATGTTTACTTTGCCATAGGTATAGCTGGTTTAGATTGAATCACACTTATAAACACTTCAGTATTTACCGCCATTTTACAAAAAATACATTATCAGACGCGCGTACGCTGCAAGATAGGACCGAACTGGTTTGATACCCCCGCCACCCGCGCATTAGATCGCTTGCGGACTAGGTCCATAAGTGTGGCCATAACACGCGGATAGGAACGTTTGAAAACTGCGCGCGCTATCTCGCGCGAGCCCGTCGCGCTAGGCGCCCGCCTTAGTCGCTACACTATGGACGTGAGCGGCGGTTTCATATGTTTGTTACACCGCGTTAGGCCGGCAATGTGGACGCACACTCACGCGTTTGATATTGCCCCGAGCACGCCGCGCGCGCCATCGCTAGCTTGCCCGCTACTTAGACCGCACGTGCGTTTCGTACGTGAAGACTTGGGTATTTATTTCGTCATATGTTTGATGTTTCGTGACCGCGCCCGCGAGTCAACGTGGGTCGCCACTAAGTGAGTCACGCTATTACCCAGCGGTTTTACTAGTCGTTTATTCTTAGGCCACTAACCTCCACGGAACCACCAAATATATATATAGATATATATATATAAATTCAACAAATGAACATTCTTCCCCCACACTAAAATAAATAACACGATAAAATAACCACCAAAACGAGATATAATGTATTGTATTCCGGTTTCGCACAAATCTCTCGGACCGAACGCTATGTATCAGACAGCAAGTACAGACGGCGGCATATTTATAGACAGCGAGTGGTCGCAATAATCTGTGCGATGCCGGCCGATGTGTTGCGATCGCAAGCGGCGCGATATTAACGGTCCCCGATAACGTGCGATTCGCCTCGCTGCAGTTACGTGCGGCACAATATATTGAGTAGGAATCAAAATGGTCTGCTGCAAAAATACACGTGTTGGGAAGGAAATTAAGTTTTTTTTTTTATTGGCACCTATGTTTTATTTGAAGGTTTATTGGTAATAAATTGGTTGTCTGCCCCATTTCTTCTATTTAATTCATTATGTATTTTGTTTAAAGTAATAAACACGTTTTACACATTGCAACACGCAACATGGCTCAATCATCCGAAGGACATTCAATTACCTCACTCCTCGATCCTTCAATAATAACCCATTCAATCTTCTCGATTCATTCAATCCTCTCGATCCATTCGATCCTAATCGATCACCAGTCCAAAAATGACTCGCGGCCCAAGGGCACGCCCGCTAACCGCATAAAAGACGCTCCCGCTAAAAACTCTAAAAAGTGTAAAATTAGTGAATTACCGGTGTTGTGCTGTGCTTTTTTTTTTATTTGAGATAGGTTTGCTCATGACTCTAGTCTAGGTCAGAGATGACAGAGACAAAGTCGACGATGGAGCGAGCTTACCCAGAAGAAGTCTGTTCACTCTCATTTTAAAGAGATCGGGGTTATATGCGTTCGTAAACACAAACGCGTGCCTAAAAACAAATTACAGTCAAAAGTCACAACCTGAACCAGCATGCTGCATTATCGAAGGGACGCAAGCTTCGACCCTGTGAGTACCTTTCCTATCCATTGGTTATATATTAGACCGTAGCTAGGCAATGACTTCTTCGCTTACTTATAAAGTGTTGCTTTTATAATTTTAAGGAATTTGTGGAACATAAAAGTTAAAAATTAGTATAGTATGAAAAAAAATTATATATAAAAATTAGTATAGTGTGAAAGCCTCCTGAAAAATCCTAGAGCCACTAAAAACTAAAGAAAGATGGATGTGTCATTTAATTTTACGTTTAAACAAAAACAAAGTATTATCAATAATACTTTTTTCAACCCGAATACATCACACATGCAGAAAAGTAGAAACGACTCGTACATTTTGTTAATGGCCGCCCGGTCACAATAATCGGTGGTGATATGAACCGATTGCAACTCTTGCGATATAATCAATGTACGATGTGGGGCATAGACTACCACTTTGCTTTTTCATTTTACCAAATGTCCACTGGTCACTTGGTCAGCCACCACGTACTATCAGGCGGAGCACCTACTTCTTAGTCACCAAATTCCATCCAAACTTATCATCATGATCCCAGGCCTTTTCGCAAAAACTGTGTACTCGAAGAAATTTCTTATCGGCCTTTTAGGCCATTACAAGCTTACAAGCAACTGAAGGAACACGGGTGGGTTTCAGTCAGTAAAAGTCTGACACGCCCTCCTCCTCCGCCCAGAGCGGGAAAAGTCATTTGATGATTTCCCATCCAAAAAAATAAGGCCATATACAAGCTGTTTTTTTTTATACGTCATAACTTTAGGGTTATATTCTATAAGTAAAAATAATAAAAAAGACCTAGAATATGTGGTCCAAAAATGCATAGTTTCGAAGATATCATCAATCGTAAATAAGTTAGGTTCATTCTAAGTTTCATTGATAAATACGAGTAATTCATTTTCATTCATACCAATAATTCATAATTAAAGCTAAGAAAAAGCGACGTTGTCATATTTCACGTAAGAATGTTTTACATTAATAATCGTGACTTTGTCGAATTATTTTGTATGAATAAATTCTTTGATTCGCACTAAGCGTTTTCAAATGTCTTTTGTGATGCGCACAGCAAAGAAGTGGAACTCTCTACCTGCGTATGTGTTTCCGAACATATACAACCCTGATCTCTTCAAAGTGAGAGTGAACAGGCTTCTTCTGAGTAAGCTCGCTCCATCGTCGACTTTGTCTCTGACACCTCTGACCTAGCCTAGAGTCAAGAGCAAACCCATTTCTATTAAAAAAATATACTTGAAAATATGGTCTCATTCATAACCTAATTATGACATATAAAAAACACCTTGTATACCAAAATATACTAGGTACAATATATGTATGTATCAAGCAAGAAACAGTCACTTATGTTACTGCGATATTATCGGTCGGTAATTCGGTACAAATGCGAAGGTTCCGCGCGCAAATACGTGCCGGTTCATATTAGAAGCAAGATGTTTTCTTATTGAAATGTTATTTGTGTCTTGTAACTATGTGATATGCTTCCAATCCATACTAATATTATAGATGTGAAAGTACCTCTGTTTGTCTGTCGGTCTGTCTATTCACGAATCCTGTTCAGCCTTTTCACGAATTTCGATGAAATTTGGCACACAGGTAGACCATGACCTGTGTTAGGGCATATATAGGATACTTTTCCCGGTAATACGTTCTCGTGGGATTCCGACAACCACGCGAGCGGAGCCACGGGCAAAAGCTAGTTGGGAAATAAAACTGGGGTATACAGCTTAATGGGTCTAAAGACTATCTATGCTAATTATAATTAGATTACGTATAGACATGACAATAACAAAAGTCAACAATAACGAGATCCCTGAAGTACCTATTCAAAATGTAATCGACATCAAACTGAACAAAACGAATCACTTTTCATATTAATTCCGACAGAGCATTTTCATACATTACAATACATGTCGGGACGTGTTTCGAAATGATTTCGAAAATGCCATCTTGTTATGAGCCTTACCCCCGCATTCATTGTCACATTAAAATATCGCAGCCAACCATTACGTACCTATTAAGCTCATTTTTATATCAACAAATAAAAATATTTATTTTGACTCCTCGATATATCGAATGACAACACATAACTGAGAGCAGGACGACGTACTCCCAAGATCTTTCCACTCACACTAAAATTTTCATATCCTATCATAAAATCTTTGAGAAAGTCTTTCCCTCGACTCCAAGATAATTCTCTAGAATAAAAGCTGGCAGAATCGTAAAGAACCTTTTAAAGAACGTTGTAATAAGTCCCTTGCTACGTTTTAAATCGTTACATTTTAATTTTACTTCAATGATCGCAATGAAAATTAACCTTCTCTTTACCCTGGGCTTTCTCTCCTCAGGGTACCTTTATTTATTTATTTAATACTTCAAGCACACAAATGTGCAGAGGCGGACCTAATGCCATAGGCATTACTACCTGACAACATTTGGGTGATGCAGAGACAAACAGTGGTAGGTGCAGTAGGTGCAGACTTTCTAACAGATCTTGTGATGCAAATATTGGCTGGTATCTCGGGATACAAAAGGCACAAAAGTGAAGAAGCTTATAATCAGCAGTGGGTGGAGCAAAGCTGCCGATGATTATGATGATGAACGGGATAGAATCATAGATTCTCTAAGCAATGAGGCTGGTACCTACTATTTCGTACCAAAGTACCGCACAATATGTTGGTAGGTAGGTACCTACATTTACCCGCAGGACCAAGCGTAAAGATGTTATCAGGACTCATAAAATACCCTTTAACCGGGCAAAGTTCCAACTGTTAAATTCTAATGAATGCATTTTCTTCTCGATGTACTATCTAAGGACCAAGTAGATCTTTACCAGCCAAGTAAATTCGTTATTAGATGAATACTTATTTAACCCTCTGATGAACGTGAGTTTTCTGAAATGACGACAGAAACATTGTGACGATAGGTCCGGGCACCTGTCAAAATTGTCAAAGTGCCTATATTTTCTTTAGTCATGACTGAATGATGAACGTCATCATAAAAAAAAGAATAACACCTATGAAGAAGCAGAGAAGAATTAATAATAATTTACCATCCTACATAAAAAATGTAAGCTCTTTCAGCGGTTTTAAATCAAAATTATCAAATATCTAGTGTCTGTTTGTAATGTCAAAATAATAACTTTTTACTAAATGCATAAGAGAGTATAAGCAGTTCTTATAACAAAAGAGCAATTTTTAACATTTTTGTCTGTCTGTCTGTTTGTTCCGGCTAATCTCCGAAATGGCTAGACCGATTTTGACGGGACTTTCACTGGCTGATAGCTGATGTTACGGCGGGTAACTTAGGCTACTTTTATTTTAGAAAAATATTTAGGGTTCCGCGCAAAAAAATTTAATCCCATGAAATTATGAACAAAAAGTCATATTTGAAAATTCTTTTTGCATTTGGTACCCCAATTCTCGAGGATAGTTATAAGCTATTTAACATCGCGCTACGACCCGCAAAAAGAAAACTAAGCGAAAACGAAGTAATATAGCGCGGACGGGTGATTCAACGCGACGGTTGGCGATCAGGGAACGAGGGAGTTTTATTGAAATGTGGCTGTTATTTTAGTATATTGTGTATCTAGCGACATCCACGCGAACGAAGTCGCGGGGCACAGCTAGTTGAGAATAAAACTGTTGAAGATGTAGCCCATGTGTAGCCCAACCAATTTAAAAACAAAATAATTTTAAGTCTATTGTTTTGTATCAGTGATCGTTTATCCCTGACCGTAAGTTTATTACAATAATTTATCTACTTATGTTATCTTATATTCTCATGTAAGTGGCTCTTTTGTCTTATTGAAAATAAAGTATTTAATTAAACCTATATTTTATATTCATTGTCGAAATGGAAGACCTCTTGTCAAAATGGCGCTAACTGGCGTGAATTTTAATGAAAACCCTAATTTTCGGCAGCGTCGAAGAAAAATAAACCAGCCAAGTGCGTGTCGGACCACACACAATGAAGGGTGTAATTGGGATGAATTTATCCCAAAAACAAACTTAACATTGTAGTTGAAAAACATGTTCTCCCATACATCGATATACGTCAATTCTCCAACAAAAATAATGTAAGTTTGTAATCACAAAAAAAAAAAAATATGTGATAGATAAAACCACAAATTAACAATTTTCGGACGTTTTCCTTCACTTCTGCTGTGAGACCTTACTTTTTGCCAAACATGATTCTACTAGGTCAACGGGAAGTACCCTATAGGTTTTGATTTATTTGTGACTATCAAAGTATGTCGCATAAATGGCCGTATTTTTTTATTGCATTGACTTAGAAGCTTGATTTTTTTAGAGCTCTAAGGGACCGAAGACCTACGTATTTGATATTAATTTCAACATTATACCTCCACGCGTTCCTGAGAAAAAGGCTTTTGACAGACTGACAGACAGACAGACGGACAAGGAAGTGATTCTATAAGGGTTTCGTTTTTTCCTTTCGAGGTCCGGAACCTTAAAAAGACCATGAAAACAAAACACAATCGCGGTCGGTAGCAATATCGTATTTTTCTCCCACAGTTAAATAAATTAAATATGTACAGTACAGCCTTGTCATCAAAGTAAAAACTTTAGTCTAAATTGACGATCGTTGAAGAACTTTACGAATTACTCTCAGCAATGAAAATTGCCCGCAAATAGAAATGTCAGTCGCCAAATATAGGGTAGGTACTACCCCTCGTCAGGAAAACTGTCACTCTTGAAACTTCAGGATTAGAAATTTAGATTATATTTTATTTAGGAAGTTATTGTGTGTAAGATACTTGGAATTTGGATGTTATTTCCGTGCTGTCCGTGATTTTGTTAGTAATGAATCTACTCTCCTGTGTATGGGCCCCTTTTCAGGGTCGGTATTCAAATGAATAGTGAAGGGTTTACGTTATTGTGATTTATATTATAATTTAAGTTTGGGATTGAATTTGAAGATACGAATGTTATGTTGGTGTTTCGAACCTTCTTCGTCAATGGTCAGATTTTGTGTGAATGTTTGACGTTTATTTAATTAAGACTTTTAATTAAATTAGTGTCACGTAATCAGACGATACTGTCAAGGTTTCAATAAACTTTTTAGTTTTATAAGAATTTACTGAAACTAGTGACTGAAACATTATGCTGTTCCAGAAACAATAAGTACTTACTAAAGAAAGACGTTCAAAGCGATATCCCAAAGAGTCGATCAAAACTAGCAGAATCACTAAATTAACTACTAAAATATACTTCTTGAACCCAAGCTTTAGTCCACCTTTAATCCCTTTTTGTCAATGCATTTTAAAATTGTTTCCGAACGACCATTTTCCCGGTGTATCCGGGATTTGGCCTGCGCAAGCAAGGATCAAACGCAGCAGAATCTGCTCCTGTTGGATTTTTCCGGGACCCGTAGTGTTGCCATTATCAACACCTAGTCTCAAAACAGGTTTGTTTTCCAATTTTAGAGGGATTTAAAGATGAACATGTGTGTCATAATGTTTGTTTGAGGTCTTTATTAAACTTGGTATGATGCAGGTAGTTAGTTACCTACGGTCTTTGCGAATCTCCTAGATGTGCAAAGCAAAATGTGGGTATTGTTTTATTACGTAAATGTTTAGATAGGTACAAAATGTATTTAATGGCAGACATGGCGGACACTGGCGCAGCTACAATTATCATTAGAGTGAAGCCGAAGAATTTTTTTTTCAGTTCTCATAAACTCAAACAAAAAAACTGTAGGTTTTTAATATTTTATTGTATTAAACTGGTATTAAACATAATTATGTAATGTGATGTGATACACAGTTACACACACAGGTGTACCATATTATTTGGCAATAGTAGACACTAAGAAGAGTGGTTGTTCCGAAGAGAAGCCGATAGGAATCAGGCTGTATGAACGCTACGCCCCTAATGGCGGACATGACTCATCATCTGCCTAGCCTTTTCCCCAGTCTAACCGGATGCAGCTGAATACCAGTATTTTACATGGAGCGACTGCTTATCTGACCTCCACAACCCAGTTACTGGTAATGGCGGACATGACTATCATTTCAAAAACTAAGCATAGCATTCGGTTATTATAAAGTCAGGGAAATTGATTGTTTATCAAGTTGACTACCAACTTAAAATATCCGTGTATTCAAATCAAACAAATAAATATGATGATGTTTTTTTAAGGGATCATCAACCGCTGGTGATGTAGTCACATAAAACGTCAGTTTAAAAATCAGTTTTTTTTTTGTGTAAACTTCACAGGCGTGATGGGTATCGATATCTCAACACGATAAAACAGTTTTGATCAACTCACACTTCAAGCAACAACACTACCAGTGGTCAGCTGAGATAAGAGCCTTTTTGGCCTCGCACAGGTCTTTTTTGTTTTGTTTTTTTTTTTCTTTCCTTTTGTTTTATTTGTGTTGAAGATATTGGTAGTTTTAATGTTCTTTTTATTGTTGTATTTTCTGTGCGTGTCCCAAATAAAATATTTTTCTTTCTTTCTCTTTCTCTTTCATTGAAACCAAAAAAAAAATCATCAAATATATATATTTTTTTTTTATTTTGTCAGGTTTAGATATCGACCCATCACGTCTGCGGAGTTTCTCTAGCTAATTTAATTTGACCTTGTATACCTAGATTAATTTTCCTGACTGTATTTTTCTAGTCGAATTATTCTCATATTACGGACATTCCCTGAAAAATTCAAACCAATGTCAATTAAAACTTTAAGTCTGGAATGCACTTCTGCATTTTACGACACCAGAGACAATCCAAGTTCTATTTACATTAAATTCAAAACTGCACTGAAGTACTAACTCATAAACTCAGTATAAAATGCGTTGGGACCGTCCATAATGGAATATAAGGACAAAGTGACATAAAAACAGTACTTTACGTCCAGACTACGCTAGTTACGTTAAAATATATTTAGTTAAACTTTTGGAAATGTAACTTTGACGAATAAACTAGGGGTTTGGCAAGCGAAAGCTAAAGTTTGGCTAATTGAACTCATTTTGATACTATTTTGTTTGGGTTTATCTGCAAATAGAGATAAGTGGATTGCCAAAGAGTGTCATTTAAAATGGGTAAAGTTATTTGTGGTAAAAGCAACGCAACTTACGGAAAATAAACGGCAATACTATTAGTCATCCATACACTGTGGAATTTATGCATTCATCGAAACAGTGAACAAAAACATAGTATGCACATAGTTTTGTGACGAAAAAGTCAAAGAATTCATTAGATATATTAGTGATTATTAAAGTTATATCCAATTTTCATCCATAAATATTCAGCAAGTGAATATTTTACTCATTGGATATTTACTTACTTAAGTTAGTTAATTTCTGACAAAACGAATGTTACAAAACACACCGTCAAAATTACGTCTCAGACTTATTCAGTAATAACAAACATGAGGCTTCACTCCTGTTTGCATTCATTGCGAGCGTTAGAACAGGGGACCAACCACCACCAAGCAGTATTATTTTAATGTTATATCAGTGTGAGAAAGAGATGAAGCTGTACAGGACGTCTAGCTCCATCTTTTTCCCACACTCAAGTAAGATTACAATAATACTGTTTTAAGAGGTGGTGGTCTAGCTCCAGGCCCTCTCGCAGTGTAAGCACTCCTGAAAGTTTCATCAGATTATGGAGTAGGAAGCTGCGACCGCATACAAGCGACAGATTTGTTGTATTGTGCATAGGCTGGATTCGAAATACATTTGCCTGCTCACGCGCTTGCTGCGCGCGCCTCCATCTTTTATTAAGGGCCCTCGAAACGATCAATTGCAATTGTCAATTTTTACGTGATTGATACACATTGATGCGCAAATTAATCGTCTATCAGATGCAATTGAAGCGATTGACAATATTACTACAATCTAAATTGATGGCAATTGATCGTATCGGGGAACTCTTAAAGTCAGTGTGCCAGTTACGGCGTTTCTGTCAGTCGTGGGACGTACCTATCCCGCAGTTAGTACTGTAACAATTCGCCCGGTGTTTTGAACGAACCGTTACCTCTAGGCGGATCTGTGTGTTCAAATAATTCGCCGTAAAACTTTTCAGTATGCTTTTATTCATAAAGTAATCGTATTACATATTTTTATACACCATCAATCAGAGCCGGGAGGCCGACTGTCAACTACATTCATTTTTCTTCACCTATTCTAACTTTAAAAATCAATGTTTGTCAATCAATCAACTTGCGAAGGTTTCATGCTAAAGGCACGCCCGGTTAAAGCCTCTACAGTACAGGCTACCTACAATCCAAAATTCGTGATAATACATTATGTTATTAAGTATGTATACATTCACATGGCCGCTCGTACCAGACTTAGCAAGTGGAACATTTTCAAAGAAAAACCTGCCAAGTAATGAAGGGTTCCGTAGTTGGGATGAAGAAAGAAGAGATAGAGTTATCCCAAGAACAAACTTAACATTGTAGTTGAAAAATATGTACTCCCATGCATTCCAACTGCAAATTTAAGTTTTCCGCATAACATTGAGAGATTTACCGTGTTATTTTAAGACCATAGTCTTCTTATAGATTTTCCTGTAATCAATAATGTAATAATGTAATGATGTGTGTGTGTGTGTGTGTGTGTGTGTGTATATAGAACTATTTTCGGTGGTTTTTATTTTAATTTTAGGCTCCGTAGTTTCGGAGATAAGAGGGGGTAACTTTAAAACTACTGATTTTAAAATTATATTAAAAAAAATTCGAGACGCTTACAGTAAGATCTTTCATTTGATATGTCACACGGTATAGTTTGCAAAAAATTTTATTAAATTTTCTTATTCGCCCCCAAAAGTGACCGTCATACTCAAAACTCATTTCACGTCCGTGTTTGGGTCACAGAAATTCATATGTGTACCAAATTCAACTTAATCGGTCCATTAGATTCGGAGCAAATTGGCTGTGACAGACGGACAGACAGACAGACACACGAGTGATCCTATAAGGGTTCCATTTTTTCCTTTTGAAGTACGGAACCCTAAAAATAAACTAATATGACATTAAAGGCACATCCTGGGCAGACGTGAACTGCAAACTAGATTTGCAGTTGTTATGTTCATTGTTTGTTATGTTAATCTCACCACATATAAAATATAAGGCATATCTACCTAGGTATTAACATAATATACAATTTCCTCCAATCATTTTAGATCAAGTCTTAATTCCTGATCTGTGGCCCAATAATAACACCATTTACGCCAAATTGGGCCTTAATAACAAAGCTTTCAGTTTATTGTAGTTGAAGCTTCCCTTGAGGGCTAGATACATTAGTCTGATCTACCAGGGGACCCATTATACACATGTATAGATTATATGTGACTTAATTGTCAGCCGGCAAAAAGTAACCTTTTTATTTTTATTCAGGTTAGTGTGCTAAAGTCATTATGGGTTTGTATTGTAGGTTTGGTAGAAAAGTGTTTTTTAATGATGTTTGTGTATTTTCTGGTAGAAGAACTTACTGAGTTTGAATACTGAGCTGAAGAACTTAGATACACTGCGGGCCTTAGTAATTTTATTTAATTACAACGTTTTACAATTAATCAGACAAGCTGACGTCATGCTGGCTGACTAATAACGTTATTTCGACATTTAAGCTGTTCTGTATCGTCGTATTTTTTTCTGTTACAAAGGTCACTTTGCATCGATTTTTTTATTCATAAATAAGTAAGTAAGCTTTAGTACGTTTATTTAAAGTAATGCCGTTGAATATACAGCTAAATGGTAACATCAATCTGACGCCAAGTTATTTTAGCAATAAAATCTCACAATCCTAAAAGTAGGTATTTTATAACGTAGGGTCCACATTTTAAAAAGTGAAAGAGAAATCAATCACTAATTGAAAAATAAATTCTTAAAAAATAGTACCTACTTACTATCTACTTAAGTGGTACCTTTTTTTCTTTTTTTTCCATGGGGAAATCCTCATGGATACCCTCCGTCTGGGAAGAACGGAGGGTTATGTCGGACTCCTACCGGCTAAAACCCCACTGTTCCTTCCAGTACCATGAGTCGGGGGCCCGGGTGATACTTGTACATTCACCGCACCCCCGACTGGTATCAGCACGCCACACCGCACGTTCTCCCGTTAAAACGCGCATTTATTACTGCGTGCCACCTCTGAGCCAGACTGCTCGAGCGTCGACACAGTCCCAATTTCGTCGCCCGCAGGCCCCTCCTCATGGTAGCCGGAGATCATTAAGCGCCTTTCAACGCCCAGCTGCTCTTATGGTGCAGGCGGAATGAGGGGTATGCTCTCTCTCTCAGCCGCTTCCTTTGCAAGCATCACCTCGCAAAAAGAGGCAACAGCATCCCACGCGTTTTCGCTTCCTACCATGGACTGAACCACGGCTGGAAGCGAGAGATCACCCGCACCAAGTGACGCGACGAAAGCATGGCGCTGTTGGGCCCAAGCTGAGCAGTCCTCCAGCGTATGTTGCGCCGTATCCTCGGGGCAGTCCACACAGTGATGACAAGCGGGTGTCCGCTTCCGACCTATTTGATGCAGATACTTCCCGAAACACCCGTGTCCAGTAAGCACCTGCGCCAGCCGGAGGCTTAGGGCGCCATGCTGTGTCTCCAGCCATTCCTCCATAACAGGCCTTGCCGCCAATATTGCATTGTGGCGAGCCCCCATATGGGATCTATGTGACATAGATACTATTTTTAAAGGATTAATAATAACTGTTTTTAATTTGTTTTAAAAACTACAGTTACACAACACATTAATTTTGCGTAAAAGCAAGGCTTGTATAAAAGTTATCAAGTAATAACAATTTGTTGGCTATTCTCCGCAATCATAGCCCGGAACGGTTTCTATTAGCCAGCAGGGGATGCCTGATGCTGCAACGCATTTCTCATCTCCACTTCGGATACCCTGCTGAGTGGCTTAAATGGCGTTTTTATTTTATTTAGAAAACTCATAGACCACACAGCGAGACGTAAATTATCCAGGTTTGGTAGTTCATTTCTTACCACGACCTGCGTAATTTTCACAATGCCAATCTGTACAAATAAATAAAGTTAGTGTCTGTTTTTGTTTGTAATGTCAAAATAACAACTTTTTACTAAATGCATAAGAAAGTATATACGGTACCTACTTATAACAAAAAAACAATTATTAAAATTTTGTCTGTCTGTCTGTTTGTTCCGGCTAATTTCCGAAATGGCTGACCCAATTTTGACGGGACTTACACTGGCAGATAGCTGATGTTACGAGGAGTAACAAAGGCTACTTTTATTTTAGAATAATAATCAGGGTTCCGCAAAAAAAAAATTAAAAGCTATGAAACTGTGAACAAAAAGTCGGATTTGAACATCATCACATCATCTTTTTGCATTTGGTAGCCCAATTCTTGAGGATAGTTAAAAGCACAACACACGCAACATCACGCTAGGACCCTTAGCTGCCGAGCAAAAAGAAAAAAGTCAGAAAGAACACTAAGCGAAAACGAAGTAATAGCGCGGGCGGGCGGTGCAACGCTCCGGGTCGGGGGAGTTTTCTTAAAATGTGGTTGTTTTTTTTAATATATTGTGTATCTTACGACTTCAAAGTGAACGAAGTCGCGGGGCACAGGTAATAAAAAATTATAATAAACTTGATAATTATTCTTATCTACAAAAGGTGTATTTTTGAGATGGGGCAGTAAGGGCATGTACCTTAACCGTTGTACCTAAAGGAAAACGGTCTTAAGAGCTTGTTTGAGAAATTTTGACCCCCAATCACAGATTTTGAAAAAAATGTACGGTCAGCAAGAAAATGGGCCATTTTCACAAAAACTTTTTTTGCTGCCAATCGACCCCGTTTCTTATAAGGATCAAAAAACTCCATCGGACCAATTGAGGTTTGAGTACGTAGACAAGTCAGGAAATGTTACTCCAATTTACTTTTTTAAGATGGATAGACTGGCCGCTGCATTGCAATAGTCAGAAATCGCAATAAAAACTTTTCCCATACAAGTCTAAACGTTCTAAACGACTGAAGGACATTTTTCTCAAAATTACAGATCGGTCACAAGAAATTTCACGCTCGTGAATCGCGGGCAGAAGCTAATTAATATTATAAATGCGACAGTTCTGTCTGATCTGCTACCTTTCACGCAACCGAGCCTGCTACCTACCGATCTGTCAAATTTCATAATGATCCCAGGGGACCTGGAGCAGGACATACTACTTTTCACGCTGGATATTTGTAGGTATAAAAGATTGATGAAATACAAAACCCAAGCTGTCAAAGTCGCGGGAAACAGCTAGTCCACATATACAGGGCATGTTTTTAATCACTATCCAAATTTTCGCTGGGTGTTCTACCCATGAATACGAACAACTTTCACTATGGGACCAACTCTGAAATCACGAAAAAAAATCAGCTGTTTCATACATGTTGGTCGAGTAGGTATTGAACTTTTGTATGAATCAGCTGATTTTTTCTTCGTGATTTCAGAGTTGGTCCCATAGTAAAAGTTGTACATATTCATGGGTAGAACACCCTGCGGAAATTTGGATAGTGATTAAAAAAATGCCCTGTATATAATTAATTAATGAATTCAAACGTAAGCTTTTTAAATTATTGACTGACAAGGCATATTATTCTGTTAATGAATATCTTAATGACAAATTAAAATAATATTTATATAATTTTATATCTGTTTGTATAAATAAAATATTGCTCCCATACGATAATGATATTCTTTATTGACATTGTTTTATTCTAATTTATTATTGTATACGAAATTGTGACTAACTACTTATTTCTTTATGTACCGTTATATATATATATTTTTTGACATGTTAATATTAATTAATAATGTTTGGCATGAAATTGTGACAGTAATAACCTTGACTTTATTTTAATTTTTATTTTTGTTTTGTGGAAATGTTTATATCTACTACTTAAACAATATGTATTACTAAACTATTTTGTATGCTCTCTGGCGGGACGTAGTATGGACCAACGTTTATTTAAAACATCTGTATAATTTTTACCCTATGTTCACAAAATTATTGAATAAATGAAATTAAATGAAAATTATACTCCAGCAAAAACTACCCACAAATAATTTATCGTTGCTTATTTGTGTGTCGTAGGCAGAGTAATAATGAATAAAAGTCCATCTGCTAGGTACTCACGGCTGTATTGAGCAGCACACACACAACACAGAAAACAGTCAGAAGGAGAACGAGCAGTCACATATACGAAAGGCACACACACCCATGAAATTGTGAACAAAGTGCGATTCTAATGGGGAAGTATTGACATCCAGAGCTAGTAGATAATAAAATTAATTATTTTTATTATAATATTTGATGCCGGTGTATCTGAATGTTGAGTTAGTGTTTTATTAGGTACTTATATTTAATAATTGATATAAATTAAATGTAAATAAAAATTATGATTTGTTTGTATATCAGTATGTACAAATACATCATAATAATTATTTACATTTACACAACACAACACATTTATATAAATGTTTTGTTTTGTGTAAGTTTATAATATAAATGAATAAATGATATGGTAGGTATGTACATACCGTACAGACTTTTGGGCGACCGAGTTTATATGTTGTAATTTTTCTAGATTTGAACTCAAGTGGAAAATTGGAGATTCCCTATAGAAAGCCGATTATATGTACCATTATACACTCATACAACGTTGAAGACTGAACTACACCCAACAGTCCAGCCATTGTAGTACCTACACAAATTAGTACCTACCCAAGTACACAATAAGTACACCAAAGTGCTAATATATCACACGCGGGCACAATACACAGAACTATAAACAGATCCAGTGTTCCCTGAACTGGTATAAATAATAACAGCTGAATCGTATATCTCGGTAGGGTGCCCGTACTTTAGCGGTAGGGTAGGACCCCTGGCTAGATATACATTGTCTTTGTTGTTTGTGGTTACGCCTTATTTATTTACTTAGTTTTACTGTGGTCACCCTGTCTGTGCTGTACCTACCTGTTTTTGTGGACGAATAGATAACTTTATTGTGATGATTAATGTATAAATAAATAAATGGTATAGTCGTGGGCGCGGGCGCGAGGTGGGAAGTAGGAGCGAACGGACTGCCAAGCCGAGCGGACGTGCGGCGCGACTATTACGAAATAGCACTATAGTGTTTTATTACCTGCCAGTACATCTAATACATACCCCCGTGACAAGTGGACGTCACACGTGGCGACGAGTCTACGGGTAAGTACCACAAATATCACAAAAACAAAAAAAAAAAAAAAAAAAAAAATTGGAGTAAAAGGGACTAATGAGTAAGTACCTAACCTATTTATCTAAGCGTTCCGCTTTTATGAATGTGTGTCACTTGCGCTGTGAACAATGTATTTCAAGCGTTCGAGTTGATAATAGTAATATTTACCTACCCCACGATAATTGAGACAATGCGTCGTAACGAATAAGTCTTAGTTTTCAGTCTTAGTTCCGAGATGTTACCTACCTATTGTTGTTTGTGTTACCTACCTATAGTACCTATGTTCATAATAAAGTCTGCGATGTTATACTCACCGTTTTTCATAAATTACGTAACCACATACAAATTGCAAGCTAAGTTCGCGACTTCCGTACTGTTAAATATCGGGAATGTAGGTACATTATCATTCTTTGCTACGGTTTGCGCTAGTTACGATAGGGGATGGGTACTTACTTGCCTGGTTATGATATAAATGTTATGGTAACTACTCCTACCCTCTTGGTTTAGTTAGTAGTAAGCGATCAACGGCTGGTACTAAGCAAATTATTTACTTGTCAAAAAATTATTGTACTGCAGAAATTTAACATTGAGTAAATATAACCAATAACAGTATTAAGCCAAAATTAATATTTGGCTGGTAATAAAGATAATTTGCATTACTTTGACGGAGTAGTAAATTGACAATGTCAATTGGTACTAATAAAAAAAAAAAAAAAAAAAAAAAGAAAAAGCGAATTAAAGTGTTTAGTTATGCTTATAGCAAGTAGTAAACCGAAAACATCGGTTGGTACTAACAATATACTATTGTCGCAGGTTGCCCAAAATGTCCCAAATACCACCTCTTGAAACATTTGATTGCGAAGGCGAGCCTGCGTCTGTGGGTTTGCGTTGGGAAAAGTGGAAGCGTGGGTTGGAAATTTTTCTAACAGCTACGGATGTGAGTGATCCAAAAAAGCGGAAGGCTAACCTACTTCACATAGGCGGGTTGACGTTACAAGAAATATACCATAATTTACCAGACGATCAGGAAACAGAGCAAGATGGTGATGAATACAAAATTGCCATAAAAAAACTTGATGACTACTTCTCACCAAAACAAAGTAAAATTTATGAGCGACATTTATTTAGATTATTAAAACAGGAGCCGGGTGAGAAATTTGAGAAATTTTTAGTGCGGTTGCGTAACCAGAGCAGTAAATGCAAATTCTCCAACCAAGAAGATAATATTATTGATCAAATCGTAGAAAAATGTAGTTCGAAAGATTTGAGGAAAAAAATACTTACATTAGGCGATGATGCTACCCTCGATAAAATTATAACACAGGCGAATGCTATTGAGGCAGTTGAAAGACAACTCAGTGATTATGGTCAAGTAACACAGACACCTAGTATAAATAAAATTGATGTGAAAAAGGACGGTCCTGAGAATTTAGGATGCTCTCGTTGTGGTAGTATGCATCATACTGGAGACAGTAATGTTTGTCCAGCAAAGAATAAACAATGCTTAAAATGTGGATTTGTAGGCCATTTCAGGACTAAATGTCGGACTCGGGCAAGCAAAAGGAACAGTTCTGTTCTAACGGCTACAAATAGACACCCACATAAAAAAATGAAAACATCCAACAATGACCAAAATAAATATGGAAATAATCAGAATGCGACATCTCATGCTAAAAGCGATGTTAATTATATATTTCACATTGATGACGACGCTACGTTGAGCTGCAATGTTGGAGGTGTCAAAATAGACATGATAATTGACTCGGGCAGTAAATGTAATATTTTAAGCGAAAAGACTTGGCATCGTTTAAAAGAATGCAAGATCGAAGTTAGAAATCAAATTCCTAAACCTGACAAGACATTCATCGCGTATGGCAGCGATAAACCTTTGACAATTATCGGATCATTTGATACTGACATCCAAGTGGGAGACCAAGTAAAATCGGGTACTTTTTATGTCGTAAAAGATGGCACACGAGATTTGTTAGGAAAAGATACTGCTATATCTCTTAACGTGCTCAAACTAGGATTAGAGGTCAATCAGGTGAGTGAAAATAGTTTTCCTAAAATCAAAAATATACAACTCAACATCTCTATTGACAAAATGGTAAAACCAGTAGCTCAACCCTGTCGGCGAGTACCTATTCCGTTAGAAGAAAAAATTAATAAAAAGATTGACGAACTTGTTAAATTAGATATTATTGAACCAGTAGAAAGTCCATCGGGGTGGGTCTCGCCAATAGTGCCAGTGCTTAAGCCAGATGGTGACGTTAGGGTATGTGTAGACATGCGATGTGCCAATAAGGCTATCGTGAGAGAAAATCACCCTTTGCCTACCATGGATCAGCTACTTCCAAAATTTAAAAAAGCTAAGGTATTTTCTAAGCTTGATATTAAAGACGCATTTCACCAAGTCGAAATCAGCGGAGATTCTAGAGATATCACGACATTCATAACGGGAAAAGGTCTATATCGTTATAAAAGATTGATGTTTGGCATCTCATGTGCTCCGGAACATTTTCAAAAAATTCTTGAAAGGATCCTTTTGCCATGTGAAGGTGTAGTAAACTTTATTGATGACATTGTTGTGTATGGGGAAAACAATTCCGAACACAACGCTAGACTAAATAAAGTCCTAGCTGTATTCAAGGAAAATAACATCCTTTTAAACCAAAACAAATGCGTTTTTAATGTCAAGAGTATAAAATTTCTCGGTCATGAATTGTCCACTGATGGTGTTAAGCCTTTGGCTAGGTATGTAAAAGTTGTAGAAAATTTTAGAGAACCGACTTCAATTGAAGAAGTGCAAAGTTTCCTAGGTCTCATAAATTATGTAAACAAGTGGATTCCTAATATGGCCACTAAATCAGAACCCCTTAGGAGGTTATTAACTCTCAAATTGGGAAAAAAAGCGACAATCGGCTCATGTTGGGGTCCTGAACAAAGCAAATCGTTTAAAGAGCTCAAAGAATCTTTGAGTAAAATTCATACACTCGGATATTATGACCCTAAGGATAAAACGACTGTAATGGCAGATGCTAGTCCTGTAGGTTTAGGTGCAGTGCTCATTCAGTCTGATAATAACGGACCTCGAGTAATTGCTTACGGCAACAAAAGCTTGACCGATGTGGAAAAACGATATTGTCAGACGGAAAAAGAAGCGCTTGCACTGGTTTGGGCCGTTGAACATTTTAAGATATATCTATTCGGCAAAGAATCATTTGATTTGGTGACTGATCACAAACCGTTGGAGGTTATATTTGGCAGGCGCTCAAAACCTTGTGCCCGAATCGAGCGTTGGGTACTACGTCTTCAATCATATAATTTCAGGGTGCTGTATAAGCCAGGTAAAACAAATATCGCGGACTGTTTATCCCGATTATGCGCCACAGATAACCCCCAACCATTTGAAGATGAACACCACGTTAATCAAATTGTTCAACTTGCTAGACCTTGTGCCATAGGGATGAACATTATAAAAGAAGTTTCCCTTCAGGATAACGAGATCCAACTTGTTAGAGAGGCTCTATCATCAAATAACTGGGATCCAGTGAAAAATATTTATAGGATATTTCAAACCGAGCTTTGGATGCACGACGGCCTTTTGTTGAGAGGAAGTAAGATTGTTATACCTCTTAAATTGCGTCACCAAGTATTGGAGGCAGCCCACGAAGGACATCCTGGCATTGGCGCTATGAAAGCGCGCTTACGGACCAAAGTTTGGTGGCCCAAAATAGATAGCGACGCTGAAAAAATGGTAAAAAGCTGCAAGGGTTGCACCTTGGTTTCTGCACCGAATCCCCCAATGCCAATGAAACGTCGTGAGCTGCCATCAAAGCCTTGGGTTGATGTTGCAATCGATTTTCTGGGTCCTTTGCCTAGCGGACATCACCTTTTTGTCATAGTAGACTACTATAGTAGATACAAAGAAATAAAATCAATGAAGTCGATTACATCTGTTGAAACAATTAAAATTTTAAAAGAAATATTCTCTAGGTTAGGAACGCCCCTCACCATTACCGCAGACAACGGCAGACAGTTTGTTAGTGAGGATTTCAAATCCTTTTGTCGGAACTTAGGAATACACATTTTTTATACTACACCCTACTCCCCTCAACAAAACGGCGAAGTTGAACGACAAAATCGCGACATTCTCAAACGTCTCAGAATTAGCCAAAGCGAAAAGTCAAATTGGTATGATGACTTGTTATTATATCTCACGATGTACAATAGCACTCCTCACTCAACCACCGGTAAAACTCCGTCTGAGTTATTTTTCGGTAGACAGTTTAGGGACAAAATACCTTCGTTTACAGATTTAGAATCGCCGTCAATTTCCGGAATCAATGACAGAGACAAAATAATGAAAGAAAAAGGAAAGGAATATGGGGATAGGAAAAGGAAAGCAGGAGATGTAGATATAGGAATTGGAGAAAAAGTGTATGTCAAGAATATGGTAAAAGAAAACAAACTTTCTACAAACTTTAATCCAACAACACACACTGTTATTAACTGTAATGGGCCGGAATATAATATAAGGAACGACGAGACAGGACAAGAATTGAGGAGAAACATCATTCATTTAAAAAGAATTGAAGGCCAATGGAAAGTATGTGAAGATAATAAAATTGATTCGGACAACATCAGTGATAGTAGTGTCGATAGTGAATTATAAATACTAACTACTCCAATTAAACTAAATCATGGAAAATTGTCTATATATATATATTTTTGATTTTGTATACTATTGCTGGTTTCTTTTTCTATTTTGTAGTTGTACCCACTGAATTTGTTAAAAAGGGAAAGGTGTGATGATTAATGTATAAATAAATAAATGGTATAGTCGTGGGCGCGGGCGCGAGGTGGGAAGTAGGAGCGAACGGACTGCCAAGCCGAGCGGACGTGCGGCGCGACTATTACGAAATAGCACTATAGTGTTTTATTACCTGCCAGTACATCTAATACATACCCCCGTGACAAGTGGACGTCACATTTATGTTGCCCATCTACTACGGATGTTACCTTCTCTTATGCATGGGTTTCTTAGAACAACGGTGACCGCCATGACGGCCGTCATGAAAATGATGGCACCGGGTTTGACTGTACGGTGTCAAAAAATGCTCTCTAAGGAAACACACCAACTAACTTGTACAAATAACATTTCAGTGACGTCATTCGAAGGTAAATTGCGGACGCTATGTGGCGGCCACCGCACTCTTAGGAAACCGAGGCCGTAATAAGACGGACGTTGAAGGAAGTTCGACTTTACTGTGTCAAATACGCTCTGTAAGAAACCACACCACCTTTTTAACGTCAACAACATTTTTGTGACGTCGTTCGACGCTAGGTATATGGCGGCACCGTCGTCCTTTATGCCCTTGACTGCACTATACACTGTACAAAGCTGGTACCTACTATAGGACCACTGTCTTGATCGATTTAGGAATGCTGCACTAGTTCTCTCTGAAACTCCTTTGACCAGTTTCCTTTATAGCTGTTCACAGGCCTTGTCAAAACAGTCTGTCGTTGACCGATCAATGTTTTGTCCCCGAAACCGTTTTGTTGTTGTATGCCATTGTACTAAGACGGTCTTGACTAGGTCTGCGCACGGCCTAAGTATACGTAGGTACAGTCACGAGCACTAATTTGTATACACTTAGCTAATTTTAAAACTGATTTTCTTCTACTGTATTGATTGTAATTTTATGTTATTACGAACATAGTGTTTTGGAATACATAGAACATTGAAATAGGTAGGCATCTCTAAGTTGCTATCGTCATTCCACGAGAAAATCGCTTTTGAATTTCCCTAAGTATATACATATTAATGCTCGTGACTGTACCTAACCTGTGTAAATTTTGTGTTTCATTTTGCAAACAAGAGCTCAAACGGTGATTGTATATATCAATACAGGGTGAGGCCTAAATAATGGATAACCCTGTATCTGCGGGTGGGGACTCCAAGCCCTGTAATATAAAAAATTGTCAAACCCTGGAGTCGATGGGTATGCGCATTTTTTTTTTAAATAATGTTTTGAAAAATTCCCTTTAATCACTTCCTCGGCCACCGTGTTCACAAATGAAACAATTTTCACTATCTGATTTCTGATTAGTATTTTCTTAAATAAATGTGTATTACAGTATAAATAAATAAATACAGTTTTAGAGTACCTCATGATTTTGATTCAATTTCATTATGTTTTAAATAGCTCCTTCTTCAGTTTAATAGAGATAGCTTTGTAGATAAAAAAGAAATGGAATATTGATATACGATTTTGGAGTCTGCATAAAAGGGACAAGTTTAAAAAAATATGGGCAGCTAGGTTTCCATATTTTTTTTACATTTTTCACTTTAAGATCTTAAAAAAACCACGGTATTCTAAAACTTGTAATACACACCTTAGAGCACGTTTATTTAAGAATTTTTTTTCAAAAATTAATTTATGAAACAAAATTGTGCATACCCGTCGACTCCGGGGTTAGAATATTTTTTTAATATTATGTGTATGGCTTGGGGTCCCCCACCCACAGATAAAGGGTTATCCATTATTTACGCCACACCCTGTATACTATATTTATTAATTTTATAAAGAGGTATTTGGGAGTTTGTTGATCTTTAGTACTACTGATCCCATTCCAAAAATTCTTTCACTAATGGGAACCTACAGTATTGCCGAGTGACATAGGATAGGTATAATTATGTTAAAACCAGAAATTTCATGCGGATAAAGCAGCGGGCAGAAGCTAGTCGCCTATATAAGCACGTGTAATACCTGCCTGATTTTTGAATGTAGTTTAGTTTAATAGAGAACTGATTCAAAAAACTTGCGACACTACGTTGTTTTCCAACAAACACGCGCACAGAGTCACTCTAAAGTCAGGAGCACAAAGTGTACAATTATTGTATTTATTTTATTTTTATTTTGTTTCTTATCTCATTATATGTTGCACCGGTTGACATCATCACGTCAACGCTGCCTGTCGCTGAAAATCGGCGCTGAAGCTCTGTCTCGCATAGGGTCGCAGCATTATGCTGAGCGATGGCCTTGCGTGGACGTGACGCATATTTGCCCCCAACTTGTTCTTTTCGTGTTCTTTTTTTGCGTAATGTTTACCGCAAATAAACTTATTTTCTTTCTTTCTTTCTTTAGTAGCATAAATACGCAACATTCAAAAGCGATTTTCTCTGGTATTGATATATATTTAACTAACTGTGCCCCGCGACTTCGTTCGCGTGAAAGTCGTAAGACACACAATATACTAAAATAACAACCATATTTTAATAAAACTCCCTCGTCCCCCGACCCGTGGGTTTATTCCCGGTCCTCCCCGCTCCATCGTCTCCACTGGGCACAAGTGGGAAAATAAAAGTTTCGTTCCTCCCCAGTGGTGACGGTTGGAACTTTTTTTTCCACTCGTGCCCAGTGGGGACGACGGGGCGGGGACGACCGGGAATAAACCCTTTCTTTTCCCACTCGTGCTCAATGGGGACGACGGGGTGGGGACGACCGGGAATAAACCGATCCGTGTCGTTGCATCGACCGCCCCCACTATTACTTCTTTTTCGCTTAGCGTTCTTACTTCCTACGTTCTTTTTCTTTTTGCTCGGCTCCTAAGGGTCGTAGCGTAATTTTAAATAACCTATAACCATCCTCGAGAATTGGGCTACCAAATGCAAAAAGAATTGCTCAGATCCGACTTTTTGTTCACAATTTCATGCGTTTCAATTTTTTTGCGCGGAACCTTAGTTATTTTTCTAAATTTAAAGTACCCTAAGTTACTCTTTATAACATCAGCTATCTGCTGGTGAAAATCCCTTCAAAATCAGTCCAGTCGTTTCAGAGATTCGCCGGAATAAACAGACAGACAGACAAAAATTTTAAAAATTGTTTTGTTGTTCTAAGTACCGTATATATTTTTTTTTTGCTTGTAATGTCTGAAAAGCTGTTATTTTGACATTACAAGCAGACACTTCAATTATTTTATTTGTATGTATGTATATTTATTTGTATATACGTTTATAGTTATATTGTATATAGTTACGAACTTAGTATTATCATAATACATAATAGTGTAAGTAATTATCGAAACCATACTATTATGAAATAGGTCTTCTCAAAGTTGCAATTTTTATTTCACGAGAAAAACGCTTTTATATTTTGCGTAACTGTAAGGTATTTATGCTCGTGACTGTACGTTCACAAATAAATCTGAATCCCCGAATTTCAAATGAAACAAATTGGGATAGCGTACGAATAGTTATTTAATTCGCTTTTAAAGCTTTCCTTTGTTACATCTCTTTGTAATTAGAGCAGAAAATTATTGATCTACGCTTTCTGTTGCTTTGTTTGGTACCTATTTGACAACTGCCAACTAATTGACTTTTTGCAGTACGGTCCTTATTATGGCAGTATAGTCCTAGTAACGGCATTAGTTTATGTATGTGTGGTCCTGGTTCGATTCCAAGGTCGGGCAAAGCGTCATTGGGGATTTCTATCAGGAATTTCTTAGTAGTAGCCCGGAGTCTCGATTTGTACCCCGTTGACGGCAATAGGCGCGCCCCCTTTTACATGGGTCTTAAGCATAACTGGCAAAATGTGGGTATACTATAGGTGTACCTCTGCCTAACCCCTCGGAGATAACAGGCGTGATATTATGTAACGTGTAGTCCACCTCGTAATTGTTTTATCTCTTTTTCCAATTAAACTATTTAACTGTGTAGACAAAAATACGTTGTCATTTTATGACAAGCTAGTGAAATTCAACCTTTGCGTTAAAAACTTTTCACAGCTACTTTACCTCTGCTCTTGCATCACTGTCAAAATCACAGTGATCTTTATTCTCAACAAAATAAGGTCGCTGTTGGATTGCTATCACTGACAAGTCTGTCAAAATAAAAGTGATCTTTATTCTCGTTAAGATAATGCTGCTATTAGATTTCTGCTGTCAGAGGTAAAATAATTGTGGAAGGACTATAATTATGATGT
Source organism: Fissipunctia ypsillon (assembly GCA_947568875.1). Taxonomy (NCBI): domain Eukaryota; kingdom Metazoa; phylum Arthropoda; class Insecta; order Lepidoptera; family Noctuidae; genus Fissipunctia; species Fissipunctia ypsillon. The sequence goes on from OX387655.1 coordinate 6,238,895, forward strand.
CGACTACAGATCTGTACCACCACCAGCAGATTAAGTTTGATTAAATTATTTGTCAGATAATTTTAAAAAAATCTGCTATTTTTTTATTGATCTACATTAATATAACATAACATCACGCCTGTATTCCCCGAAGGGTTGGCCAGAGGTGTACGGGCACAAATCCATACTCTAGGCTGCTACTGAAAAAATCCTCAAAGAAAAAGCCAATAACGCTTTGCCCGACCTGGGAATTGAGCCCATGACCTCACGCTCAGCAGTAGCGCTTGTGACCACTAGACCAACGAGGCAATCAAATTATTTTATCTAATGGATAGTTTATCTGTCTAAGCACTGGTGGTGAAACAGGCCCATTTTGGGAAGGACTATGTTGAGACGACACCGCGCGCGCAGTGGCGCCCTCATCGTTTGTTTGGTTATTTCTATTTTAGAATGAAAATGCAGAAAATAAGCACGTTACGTTGTGCTCCACAAGACTATACGTTATTATTATTACAAACGGTAGTTTTACATTGTTTTAAGGTTTATTATAATCCTTAAAAGGGAAAATAGTGGCCCCGTGGTATTGTTTGTAATAATAATAACGTATAGTCTTGTGGAGCACAACGTGACATGCTTATATTCTGCAGTTTCATTCTAAAATAAAAGAAATAACCAAACAAACGATGAGGGCACCACTGCGCGCGCGGTGTCGTTTTACGGTCGAACCCAATAACCTATCTATCACCAGTTTTGGCATACTGGAGGTAGGAAAACCTATCTATCTATGGTTTTAACGTCCCTATAATCTATAAGAGATTATGGAATCTTACCGGCCTAACATAAGGACAGATCAAATTATACTGTAACTCCGCTGTGCCGCGACTTCTCGCGGCACAGCGGACAGAGCTTCGGCAGGATCTCATGGCGTCACAGAGACTGCGATAGTCGCAACCCAGTGCTGGGCACGCCACAATTGCGGCGATAAGTCCCCTCTTTGAGGAGTAGCTGGAGAGGCGCCACGGCGTCCTCACCTTCCGCGTGACGCAGGTCCTCACCGGACACGGGTGCTTCGGGAGGTACCTGTTCCGGATAAGGCGGGAGGAAACGCCCGGGTGTCACCACTGTGTGGATCGCCCGGAGGACACGGTGGAGCATATGGTGGAGGTCTGCCCGGCTTGGGCGGAGCACCGCCGTGTCCTCGCGGAAGCGATTGGCGGCGGCGATCTCTCGCGTCCGGCCCTGGTCCAGGCCATAGTACGGAGCGAGACTACATGGGAAGCCATCACCTCCTTCTGCGAAGCAGTAATGCTCGCGAAGGAGGAGGCGGAACGCGTGAGGCAATCTTTGCGGCCTCACGCCCCTAGTCACCGCAGGGGACGCCATGGGCGTCGGGAATTGGCAGCCGATTGCGGTCGGCGGCGAGCAATGGGTAGCTCGCCGTCCGGTAAGGACCAGGCCTGGGTCGACGGCGCGTTGTTTTGATAATTTCCCATCCAAAAAAAACAAAAGTTAGAATTATACTGGTGCCGATTCTATTGTCACAAAAGTCTCTAAACTAGACTAAAAATCACCAAAATTTTGTTTATTCCTGTCAAACAACGTTTCCCATTTTGAAATTGACTAAATTGACACAACATAACTATAATTTGACAGCGCTAAATCATTTTAGATTATCAATTTAGTAAAAATGGCAATTTTGCAATTCTGAATTTGACGTTTTTCACCTAAAATTTTGATAGTTAAACTAAACTAGACTATTTTTATTCGCGACTAAAAAGGCGTGGAATAAAATAAGTTGTCATGAACTAAAATTTACAAAACACATTTCTCTTCTAGTTCTTGAAAGTTTGGATGCTTGTGAGTTTGGAAAATCTTACGTAAATCAATATGGAAGCATAATGATTGCAGTTGTAACATAAAAGGGAGTTTTGTACTGAACATCTAATGTGGTACTATATTATGATTTGGAAAAGAAGTAGATAAATCCACTTCCCATAATCAAAGCCACTTCTGTGATATAAGAAATAAGAATTCTTTAGAAACTAGCAAGAAAGAGTTCAGTTGGAAAGTTCGCGAGACCGTTCCAACCCATTCCAAATGGCTGATGAAAAATTGCGACTGGTGGCCTGCTTAAAGTTGCTTGTAACCTGTATCGTAAAGTATTAGATGTTTATCAAAATTTCTAGCTCTTGGAAACGTGGTCTTAGTTATATACAGAGAAACAATAAGACCTGAAAAACCATATTGACCTGACATAAACGACAAGACGGTGGCATACGATTAGTTCCGGTTTCAGCTGCGCGCAGACTTATCTTGCGCGCACTCTAAATCGTTATCGGTGTAAACGTTTGCCACCCCAAGATCAGATTCGTCACAGATAATAAAAACAAATACAGTTTATTGTATCTTAATTTACTAAAATATAAACAACAATATAGTTTTATCATCATCTCATCCTCACCCTCCTTGTATTTTATTTAAATAATCATTGATAAACAATCAAAGTTAAATAATTGATTTTATTCAGTTTATTTCTCACTTCGGATCATTTCGTTCACTTTCATTCACTGTTTGGTCTATGGTCTACTCAACTTAGCGATGCCAAACTCGATTATAGTTGTGTCAAAAATGTTGTTTAGAGAATCTTGAGTGTCAACAGTTTTGGTTTTTATTTTTTACGTAACAGAACAGGTTTTATGATTCTCTTAACCAAAAATAGGAAATTTTAGTGTTAGTTTAGTTTAGTTCGGTGTACTAGAGAATCGGCACCATTGTCAACCATCAATAGTGATCTGTCTTTTACTGTTTGTTATTGGGTTCGGCCGTTAATAGAATGGATTATACTTACCTACTTAGGTAATAGAGGTTAGTAATCGCATTTGTGTATAAATGTAGGTGTGGGTGGACTTATTGCTAGTCCTAAATGGGCCGTGTATCAACATTTGTTGGGGGTCTTCTTTACCCGTCTGCGGTGAAGCTTCAAATCAGGGTAGGTATTTTTTTTTATGATACAAAATAAATAAAATAGCATACTGACATAGAAGGTAAAGCTTATTCAGCGTAGGTTATTGTGATCTTATGAAGAAAATGCGATGCGAGAGAAGCGAGCAAGAAATGTGGAGCACCCTGACTCGGATCCGGTTTCATCGAAGAGCGAACGAAGCAAGCTCGATAATTCAAGCATTCTGGACCGGGATAGATTAAGTTTTCATTGTGAAGAGCGAGCAAAATGAGCTAGGAAATTGGAGCATCCTGACTGGGATATTAGGTTCAGCTGTCATTGTGATTTCAGTAACTAAACGTATGAGCGGGCGAAGCGAGCTCGAATATTGGAGCACCCTGACTTGGGTAGGTTAGATGTTCTGTGTGATTTTACTAAATAAATGCAAGAGCTTGCGAATTGCACCGAGCCTGGGCCCCTGTATCTTGGGGGCCCCGTATCATTGATATGGTTGATACCGCGGTGGCTACGCCCCTATAATTATATGGGCATATATTAAGTTAGTATATTGCTATTACCAATAAGATTCCTAAGCGTATTAATTGCGATTGAATGTAATATAATTAATCGGTCTAAATTGGAACACGGCCTTTAATGAGCATTTAGTGGAAACAGTTATTCTAAGAATCCAGAATTACAAAGATTATTGATTTGCCAATGAAGCGGTTGTACATAGATTGGCATCAACGTATTAGATGGAAACCAACAGCTAAACATGAAAATCATGAGATGAAAATGATAATAGGATAATTATTGATAACCAAACGATGAAAATGAATAATTAGGTAGGTACATGAACCTGAATTTTACTCATGTCATGTGAACCACATAATTACAAACGTACCTAATTCCTAACACAATATTCATTTCCAAATAAGCGCAGAAATTTCTTAACAATAATTATCACTTATTTGTGAAATGGGGCATAAAAATGCTCCCAAAGTGTGCCGCTTTCGCGATTATGTGGTACTCTAGCAAGCCATGTCAGCACTTGTAGTTAAAGCCCGGCCAAATTGCGTACATAATTACAACAGTTAAGCTGAGGTATAACCGTTAATGAAACTGAAAACGAGTTAAAGTTTTAAATGCCGCCATGACTGCAAGCTGTTTCTCAATTTCGGTAAATTTGACACATTTTTATGGTTGCGTTGCCATTTTGTTGTGGAGCGTTAAATGTTTTGTAGGTTCCTATTTCGATTTTTGCTGGTCTTTTATTTATTTATTTATTTAACAGTTTATGTACACACATATAAACAAACAAGAAGAAAGGAACAGAAAAATACGTACAAAGGTGATGCTTATTTCTAAAGAAATCTCTTCCAGCATACCTGCGATAGGAAAGTAGATAAAGAGATGTAGACAACGTGTGTAAGAGTAAAAGAGAAAACAAAATACATAAAATCACAAACGATACACTAATATGAATACTACTACATTACTGCATTACTGCTGCTTTTACTGCATTTTCTAGCTAAATGTATTTTTGGAAGCCTTAATAGTGTTTGAGTCTGAGACATAGCAAGCTTCATGCTACGGTGAAATTAATCCAGCAGGTCAAATAGAACACATTTAGTTTTATTAGAAACATCGAGAAAATAGTGACTATAAATGTCACATTCCTAAAAAATCAATTCCTACGTTTCTATCAACTCAGCCTATCGCAGTCCACTGCTGGACATAGGCCTCTCCTAGGCTGCGCCACAACAGCCTGTCATCCGTCTTTCGCATCCAGTCTGTCTCGGCCACATTTTTTAAGGTCCTCGGTCCATCTAGCTGGGGGGCGTCCCACATTACGCTTGCTAATACGTGGTCGCCACTTCAGGATCGTCTGCTCCACCAGCCATCGATCCTTCAACAAACATGGCCAGCCCACTGCCACTTCAGCTTGCTTACTCTGCAAGCTATTTCGGTAACTCACGAGCATAGCCCGCTCCATAGCCCGCTCCATAGCCCGCTCCATAGCCCGCTCCATAGCCCGCTCCATAGCGCGCTGAGCGACTTTGTACCTACCTACGTATACTATGCACCAATTAGAAATCACGAAAGTTTCCAAACAGACGTTCAAGATATTCATAAGATGTTCCGTTAAATATTGCAAAAGTTAGGGAAAAGACTACAGTTTCATTAAAACAAAACACTCTTCTTACATCACAAAGAAACAAGCATCAATCACAAAAAGTACGAAAGAAATTAAAAGTAACTTTATATTCTTTCACATCGGTTAACAATTCGTTCGTTGAAAAGTATCGCAAGTAATCGCATACAATCGTACGGTAATATCGTGCGAAGTTAAATTTACTTCGTATTGATAAGTATGACGTCACAGGGGCATTAGAAACTTATACGATGATCAATCACTCACTGTATCAAATTGTTTTAATTTATACTACGGAGTAACGTGGTTTTGCTCGTTAATTTATTTCTTTTTGGGTCTCTTATGGTGAGCGGTTGATATGGAAAGAATTTTGATAAATCGGTGGATTTTTAACTTAAAGTACCTACCTACTTATCTACACTGAAAACCTTTATATGCTTACTACGTTCTCAAAATTGATTTGCACGAGAATGTTAATTTCACAATGTATTGCTCGTGCCTTTTAAATTCATTATAATATGAGGATGACTTAAAATATTCTTCTACTTTTCCCGCACAATAAGTTTGAAACACAATATTTTTCTCGTAGATAACTTAAACAATATACATTCAAATAAAATAAAGTTTAGTCCTCCACGTTTATTATACTCTTACAATTTATTCTTCTGTTCGTCACCAAACATTGTTAAGGCTCAGAAATCGGCAAAAACATAAAATGTTTATCTCGCAAACTTTTACTCTTCAACTTTTCTTATTGCTGATATCAAAAAACAGACAGAAATAGGGACTAACAAGAAATAAACAAAGCTCTGACGTTATTTGCAGCGAAATAAAACTGATATAAAAACGAATATAACCTTATTGGTATTGTACAGTGTGAGATTCTTCTTTCATATAAGCACCAAAGATAAAATTAGTGCCTAGACTAGTGAAAATATTAGCCAGCCTGCAAGTTAAAGCGCCGATAACCGACATTTAATGATTTTAAACTGAATATCACGTCTAAACGAGTATAGTGTTAATGATTTGGAAAATTAGAGCATTTTGTTAATAACTTGATACGTGAATATTTTAGATTATGCTTATATTACATGGTGTAATTAATTTGTAAAGTTATGTCTAACGCGGATAAAACACTGAGATTCAGGAAAAAGCTATCATGTGTATTTTTATAAAGCCTTGACCATTTTTAAAGATAATTTAATTAATAATAATAATGATAATTGACCTGATAGCCGTGGAATACCTCTCCACTCCTCTTAAGCACCTCAGGACTTGTTGCCCCCTTGTCGCTACGACACTATGTGCTAGCGACCGTTTCTGGGGGCCCATTGTTGAGTGTGCAAGTCACCCCGTGCCATTTTATACGTGTATTGTATTTATAAAACATTGGTCAGGCAGCGGTCATAGTCCTTCCATAGTTTTAGATAACCAGTCTACTTTAGCCACCCAAACCCATAGCCCAATATTTTTTTTTGTCTCCATATCCTGCAATAGTCCTACTCCAACCGGGGGTTGTCCTTGGGTGCACTTGCATAGTGCGAACAGGGATAATCGTCGGTTGCTGCCTCATTTTCATTGAAAGCGTCTAACGGGCCTCTGCGAGTTGGCTTCGGCCCTTCGCACGCCTTCCAAAGGTTCGGGACCCCAGGGTCCCGAGAAATGTCAAAGACATAAAAAATGATAATTTAATATTTTAGTTTACGTGTTTTAATATAATACCTTGTGTTGTATAATGATTAATAATGCTTCTAATTTGAGACAGTAGCGCTCCTTCATGGACGAGTCCTATTACTAGGTGGACGTACGACGCCTTGCGTGAGCTCAGTACAGAACACGCAAGCTATACACTCAAGGCCGTTGCCATATATCTGCATCTTAATGGAGAGTTTGACTGCCCAGTGTGTGTCTAATTTTTAAAATTACATACTTAAATGGTTGACTTGTCAAAAACAGATAAGCATTCGCAGTTTTTTTAGATGAGCACTACCTTATTTTTAGGGTTCCGTACTCAAAGGGTTACCATTACCGTTACCGTGACCGTTAGATGGATGGAGGGACCGCCCATCCGTCTGACACAGGGCTGTAGCTTTTGAACCGTAATAGGTAAACACTTGAAATTTTCACTGAATGTGTACTACTATGGCCACTAATCCTACGAATTATTATAAACGCGAAAGTTTGTGAGGATGGATGGATGGACGTTCGTTACTGTTTCACGCAAAAACACGGAACAGATTTAGATGAAATTTGGCACATAGATAGTTTATAACCTTCTGTAACTATAAGATACATTGCTATCCAGATATCCCCACGGGGTCGAGACTTATGTGGATGAAACCGTGGGGCGCTGCTAGTAATGAAATAAAGTTAAAAATTAAAGAGGGTCCCCATACAAGAAACGTTTTTTCGGTGTTTTTTTTTTGCTTTGTGGTACGGAACCCTTCATGTGCAAATTATAGTGTCATGGTCAGTTTTAATAACTCACATGTACTTAATAAAGCCTATATATTAAACCGCTGACGAAATCACGGACATTGTCAATTTCATTTAGAATAAACTAAAAAAAACATATTAGGCACCCTTTGATCTTTCAGGTGTCTATAAATGGCGGTGACCAGTTTTCTACCAGGCGGTTAGTCAGCCTGTTTCCCAACCAATTACATAAAAATAAGATACACAGCCGCACAAAATAACACATTTTATGTATAGAGATGTTCCCGCGAAGAATCAAACGGTTTCGAGCTTTTCCGGAACGAGAAACTTTGAATGAGATTGTATTGGCCGCATCCCAAGTTGGGAACTGTCAGTCGGGTCCATTTTGCGAAAATAGACCCCGGACTTGATGTAATGGTTTGAACTGATATGGAGTGTTCTTGACCAGTTTTTGACGGAGATTGGTTTAAGATTGTATTTTGTTAGGAGTTTAGAAAAAGTTATTTATATGAGATGATATTTAGGGTCTGGAGGCAATTCGGAATTGATGTTAAATTATCATGGGATTTCCAATCGGAAAACATGACGAACTTCCGTACTAACTTTCATCTGTTGTTTAACCTCTTTTAAGGATGAATACTGAATTTAAAAATCCTTCCTTAGTGCTTACCTTGTTTATACGGGGTCAAATTAAATTAGCTAGTGAAACTCCGCAGACCTGATGGGTATCAATATATACACGACAAAATAAAAAAAAATATGTTTTTTTTTGGGTCAATGACGCTGGTAGTGTTTTTACTTGAAATGTGAGTTGATACAATCTTTGCATAAGGAACAATTGTGCAAAATTTCAAGCTTCTAGACCCAGCGGCTGACTGTGCGTTGTCTGTCAGTGAATTTAAGAATTTTGTAATGTAGGAGATCGCTTCAGTTTAAGGCCATATTCTCGGCGGCAGCCGGCGGCGGTTGCAGTGCAGGGAGCGGAGCGGCGACGCTGACCCGTTCTCGATGACAGCGGGCAGCTTGCATGGCGTCGCGAAGTTGTAGTATTGTTTAGCAAGTGTTAGACTAATCCATATTGGTGACCTATCGAAAATTGCTGAAAAAAATTCCTCCACGTTAATTTTGTCACTTTTTCGATAAAAATTAAAAGTTATACAACACTACGTCAATCCCAGCGCACAGGCACAGCTCGACTGAAGCACATCGCATGTGCCGCGCTCCCCGCGCCGCTGCCATCGAGAACAGCTCCATATAAAACTATGAATTTGAATGCGCTGCTCCCCGCGCCGCTGCCGTCGCCGCCCCACCGAGAATACGGCCTAAAAGCTAGCTTCCATGTGTGTCTATGACCCAGAGCAGTATGTAAGCTTCAGTATCAAGTTGGCTATTTAGCCAACATTTTCAAAACGACATAAGTCTTCTTCTTGGATAACTGAAATCGACATGAATGAAAATGTCATTGTCCTACGACAATGACAATATTCCCATAATTATATCCATGCCAAAAATAAATTGAATTGAAACACCCAAAAGCAAAAGCTTGCAACGTGTATTAATAAATACCTCGAAGTAAAAAGTAAAAACATGAAAATGCAAACCTGCTTTAAATTACCGGCGCAATAATTTCATCACTGGCAGGCTAATGAAATCGGTAGGCATTTTATATTTTCGTAGCCCAAAACGTTACATAAAAATGTACTTTGGTAGCTTTCTTCCGCCTTTTTTTGTTTTTATTATTGGCAATACCTATTCGTCTAAAACTTATTCGATCTCATAAATGGCTTGCTTTGCTAAGGATTGTTGTGAACCGCACATCACTATTCAGCTCAACCGGTAGGTGTCCACTGCTAGCACCCTCAAGCATCACCGCAATTACCAGCCTTGCACAGCCTGCATCCAGCTACCGCCACCCGCCACCTTCGTTATCTCGTCGATCCACTTTTGAGTAGCATCCCCGTATCCACGCTGCACCTTCCGTTACGCAGTCGCCATTTGAGAACTTTTCAGCCCCATCGGCATCGATGAGATCATCATTATCACTGGCAGGCTTGTTCCACCTACTATTAAGTAAATAGGCCTCCTCCCTTTTTGTGTAATGCCTGCTTTTGTATCTGTGCGAGTCTCATCGAAGTCTTCCCCGATGCGATGCATAAAGTTTATAGCACAATAAACCAGCTTCGAATTCAAATGCCTCCATTTCCTCCAATGCAATAACCGTGTATTATCTACGTTATCAGGGTAGTCTATAAAATAATTTGCGTCGGGACATCACGCCTTCTTACTGGGAGTCACTGCAGCCGATCCTTCAGTAACGAACTCTGAAATTTATTCATAGCTTCCTCGGCTCTTGTAAATACGACGCGGGGACACAATCGAGATTTCGTTTTGATTTTATAACTAATCTGCGGATACGACGTGTCATAGCGAAATGAGTTTTCGATTACGTACCTAGATCTGTGAGGGCGTTTTCAAATGGAAATTACCTACGGTTTGAAATCAAGAGACCTAGTTCTATAGCGAAAATATTAAAAAAAAAGTTTTGCCCGTGGCTTCGCCCCCGTGGAGGTCAAAAATTATCCCACGGAATGTACGAGTACTACCGCGCGGGATAAAAAGTATCATTTGTCCTAAACCAAATTATGGTCTATTCAATTGCCCATCCAGATTCTTTCAGCCGTTATGGCGTGAAAAGGTAATAGAAACACAGATAGACAGAGGTACTTTCGCATTTTTATTAATTAATATTTGGATGTATGTATATTCTTCTCATATCTGTACTTCACTATGTGACAATAACTCATGCCGTAGTTTTAATCTATACATCTATATAAATAAATAAAATTTAAGTGTCTGTTTGTGTCTGTGTGTCCAAATAAAAGCTTTTTACTAAATGCACATGGAAGTATATACGGTACTTAAAACAAACAAACAATTTTTAATTTTTTTGTTTGTCTGTTTGTTTGTTCCGGCTAATCTCCGAAACGGCTGAAACGATTTTTACGGAATTTTCACTATTAGATAGCTGATGTTATAAGGAGTAACTTAGGCTACTTTTATTTTAGAAAAAGAATTCGGGTTCCGCGCAAAAAATATAAAACCCATGAAGTTGACGAGTTTGTTTGTTTAAACGCGCTAATGTCTGGAACTACCAGGCGGATTTAAAAAAATATTTTTGCTTTTGGTAGCCCAATTCTCGAGGATGGTTATAGGCTATTTAACATCACGCTACAACCCTTAGGAGCCGAGCAAAAAGAAAAAAAGTCAGAAAGAACGCTAAGCGAAAACGAAGTAATAGCGCGGGCGGATAATGCAACGCGGCAAGTAGACTCGGACGAGGGAGTTTTATTAAAATGTGGCTGTTATTTTAGTGTATTGTGTATCTTACGACTTCCACGCGAACGAAGTCACGGGACATAGCCATTTGAATCTAAAACTCTTTCGACGGTGACAAAGACTGACGCAAAGCTTTAGCATGTTCTGAGCTGAGCTGCACGATTAGCAAAAAGAAAAGAAAAATAGGTTTATTTGTCACAGGAACACGTGCATACAAGAAGATATGAGCTCAACAATGATGACAAATGCGTGATGCATGCGTGGTTGTCCACTTAACTGTGTGTATCTCTCCTCAAAAGACCATTTCAGACTAATCTACAGTCCTCACACGATCAGACCAGGGCTAAGTCTGGATTTTAAAAGAGATTGACCTCTGAGTTTATCCGACCTCATCTAGTTTTTAAAATATGATTGACGTGTAAAAGTGTTTGTACAAACCTACAGAAATAAAATCATTTATCATTTCATATTTAAGAAGAAATGCTCAAACTGCTCTTCGTGTGAAAACGTATAAAACAATACTTTCAAACAGATAAATGAAAAAAGAACCTGAATGAATATTACATCCTTTAAGAAATAAATAGAAAAGACAGGAGCTATTAATTTCCTGGCACTTCAAAGGGCTCTGCGATGGCTATACTTAGATTCAACTTGCTTCCTAATAAAGAAAACCAGTTTCCCGGTTGGTTTTTACACGGGTTGAGTTTCAAGACGATATCAAACTCAAAATTAAAACATTTATTTAAATTAAAACATTTACAGTAGCAGCCCGGAGTCTGGATTTGTGCCCGGTAGATGGCAATAGGCTCGCCCCTATTACATGGGAATGGGACTTAGACATAACTGGCGAATTGTGGGTGTTGCTATAGGTACATCTCTGCCTAACCCTTCGGGGAAGCAAGGCGTGATGTTAGGTGTAAAACATTTACAGGCACTTTTGAATTGTCAAGGAGTCGGTTAGTAAGAAATATGAAGCTAGTTGCCCATTCCAAAGCGTAGTAGGTACCTATGGAGAAGAACGAGCAAGAATCTCCACGGACACTCTTTTAACTTATATTGTTACAAAAGCCAAAGTTATCTTGGCCGCGAATTCAAAATCGACCATGGAAATATCACATCGAGAAAGTGCAGTTCGTATACGGCGGGTGAGTGAAATCGAGCGAGTAGATTGTCAATCGCGGAAGGAGTCAAGACATCGTTTCTTCTCAATATTTCAAAACCAATTAAAAAATAGCGGGCGATTTTAATCGAGATCAAATTAAATTAGCTAGCGAAACTCCGTAGACGTGTCAAGTAACTACACTACATGCTGTCGTTGACCGCAAAAAATCATCGAACAATTTTTTTTTGTTTTATCGAGGTTAGATATCTCGATAATATCACGTCTTTGGAGTCTCGCTAGCTAATTTAATTTGACCTTGTATTGTAGCCACACTAACTCGTGAGTCGATTCGGTAAGAAAGTCGGCACAGCGAAAATCAACCCGTGTAAAAACTCCATAACTTTCGAAACCGGGAAACTGAATCATGAATAAAAGTAATTTAGTCATTTTGTTCTCTTTTTAGGGTTCCGTACCCGAAGGGTGCCAAACGGAACCCTATTACTAAGCCTCCGCTGTCCGTACGTTTGTCAGCGGGCTGTATCTCATGAACCGTAATAGTTGATAGTTGAAATTTTCACAGATTGTGTAGGTATTTCTATTGTCGCGATAACAACAAAAAATGAAAATAAAGTTAAAAATTAAAGGGGTCCCCATAAAAGAACGTGTTTTTTTTTACTAAAGTAAAAACGTGATGTTAAATATTGTACGGTGGTTCGGAACCGTTCGTGTGCGAGTCCGACTCGCCCTTGGCCAATTTTTAAGCTAAATGTCTGTAATTATTCAAAAAGATGAATGCTGTTTAAGATAATTCGGGTCACGTAAGAACTTATCTCTTTGACAAATTGCCGGTGAACGGAACGCTGTTCAAGTATCTTAATAATAGTATCTTACGTTTGGAGGTCAGAGGAAAATGGGAGATGACCTTTTGAGACTTGGAATTGGGAAATTAAAGGTTCAGTTTTCTTGTCTTGCAGGGTTTTACCTTAGATTAGGTCGGACTTTGCTTCTCAGAATATTTAAAGCGATTCTTCTTCTTTTTCGTGTCGTCGGCACGACAGTTATTCAAATTTTGCTGGCCCAAAACTTCACCACTTCCACGGCGTTATCGGTGCATGTTTTGGAGCACGGAAGGCAGAAGGTAGAGCATAGTTTGTGACACAGCTCCACATCCACACCCTGCTGCTATTCCGTCGAGGTAGCCCCACTTTACGAGGTTCGACTTACACCTTCCCATTTGGGTTCGGAGATGGTTTAGGGACGTCCAAGTGGACCACGGAAGGTGCTCGTTTGGTGGTAGATGGTGAGTAGGTGGGGAAAAGGTATCCTGCCACAGTTTGCAATGGGCGTTATTTAAAGCGATGAAATTGAATAATGTCGTGGTTTGTAAAAGTAACTGACGTTTGGGCTACAAACTCATAAACTCATCATCTCCCTGTCCTTGTCCCACGTCACTTGGGGTCGGTGCAACACGTTTTCTTCTTCAATTCTCCCCTGTCAACCGTCACGCTATCATTCACTCCCTTATCTTTCATATCATTCCTCACACAATCCATCCATCTTTTCTTTGGCCTTCCTCTCCCTCTCCGTCCATCAACAAAATATGTGGGTTATGTGTTTAATGTTGGATCTACAAACTATGCCGATACAATAAAAACACATTTAAAAAAAAATAAGACCACCATCAAAAAAAAAACACAAATGGCTGCCACCTCTGCCAGCTAAAATGCCATTAAAATACGATTTTTAAAAATGTTTCCCAAAATAACTAAGATAACAGATTACAGATTCTTTTAAACACAGGTAGCAATTTCTTTTGAGCCTTTCAGGAGACGTCTGCAAAGAATACAAATGGTATTATTCACAGCCTTTTGATATTAAAATGTTGGTAGCTTATAAATATTTAATGCAATCTCATTTTAAGTACCGAGTGTGATGTAAAAACTCATTGCGAAGCTCAAGAATGCTTTGACCGACTGCGTAGGAGTAAGGTGAGTTATAAATTTTGTATTGTGGCCTCTTGTTTTTTTTTATGCATGGTGGTGGATATGAGTTTGGGAGTTGAAAATTACGTCACGCTGGAAGAGACCTGTTTTTATGAGTTTATGTTGAGTGTCCGGCTTTGTGTAAAACATTGAGCTGTCATCATTATGCCGTGCTGTTTCTCAACTGTGACGTAGGCTGTTTTTTTACGAATTCGTAATTAACGTTTTATTAAAAACTTTACTAACTGATTAGCAGTTATATTCTTCGAAAGCAACACTGTTGGCTATGACCGATATGGTCACATTATTAGTAAATGAAACGTCAAACCCTACATTCACTCATCACATTTGGTTTAGATAAACTTGACCCAAATGTCTTTCTCTACCTATTGGTTAATTTTCCACCTACAATGCAATACAAAAATATCAATCTCAATCCCTTTCACCGCAACAAAATCTCTATTTTCTCCGTCGACAACAAGACCAGGTTTTAAAATTTATACGAATTAGATGCTCTATAAACTAGAGTATAGTATACATGCTCCGCACCCCGGATCCGGCCGAGTTATCTTACAGTATTTATTCTGGTCTGTCTGAGTGCAGCGATTGGACCGCGTGACTGGACTTCTAATGTTCGGATTGAGCTGCCATCGTCTGTGGTTAGGCTAGCATCCATTAGAGGATTTAGATAAAGTCTTTGGAAATGTCTTGCTTTCCTTTTTGTTAAGGCGCGGCAAGACGCAAATCTTTAGGCATTTCAGGAGATAGACAAATACGGTTGAAAATGGCGATGCGTTTCATTTTATTTGAATCTCGTGTCCGTCAATATAAAAGTTATTTCGCAGTTTTAATTTAATTTAAAAATAAATGCAAAACTATTTTTACATATTTCTTTAGTTACCTAATTAAATTTACTTTTTTATAGTTACAAAAGTATGAATAGTTGTCGCTCAAAATATTGAGCATTTCGAGTCGAAAAAGTTTTTTAATGTTCTTTCTTGCGATTTTTTTTTGTCATGATGCTAGATCATTTCTATAAAATATCTTTGTATAGTCTTTTTTTATATACACTTGACTATACACTGTATTTTTTTGGGCTTGTAATATGTAGCAATACGGCCAACTGCGACGAAAAAGTGGACGTGGTTTTACGGTGTCCCTGATTGGGCAGCGCTTTTAGGCTGAAATGACAGTAGGGCAAAACTTGGGTAATCGGTGATAGTTTTGTTTTTTACTTGTAAAATTCGATTCATTGATCAGACTATTTTTTAAATTTACTGTGATATAGTAGACAAAATAAGTTTTGCTAACTTATATCTAAAAATGTGGCAAATACTATAATGATTGAAAAATGTACATTTATCAAGTCCGTAGTAACTTGGTAATAAAACACAATTATCTATCACCGAATAGCTGCATATCACGAATTAGCCAAGTTTTGCCCTACCTAGCGCGGCTCTTTAATTAGGATTGGTCTTGTAATCCGCGGGGTAACACACTCGCAATACTGTTGACAATTCATTGCATTATTTACGTTGTTGAGCAGACAAACTATCCAAACATATAAAGCAATGGATTACTAATTTCCTTCAAAATCCTTTGGATGGTGAAAAAAGTGTGTTACGCAATTGGAGTGCTGCCCCAGGGCTTCGCGATTTGATTAGCTATCATAATACAATCCACATGACAGATAATCCTATTGAAAATTTGGAGTAAAAAAATGCGCTTGTTAACAATCATGTAATTTTTTGGGACATACAATTCAGAAGCCTAATTCCCGTAATTAAACACGTTTAAAATCTAGTCGCAATCTCATCTCAGCGACAATCAAATGTCAAAAACTTGTCAAAAATGTAGGGACATTATAGGTATTTTTGACGTATTGAGACTGAGATCAGGGAAGCAATTCTCGTATTTTTAAGAACGGTCGCGTTCTAATCTCAGTCTCAATCTGTCAAAAAATACCTTTAATTTCTCTACATTTTTGTCAAGTTTTTGACATTGATTGTCGCTGAGATGAGACTGCGACTTGAATTTGAACGTTTTTCAAGTACGAGAACTGGCCTTCAGACTGTGAACGTTCTTAAAATTACGGGAATTGCCCCTCAGATCTTTGACAAATACGAGTTTATTGAAAACTCTAAACATTTTATCCTAAATAATATCTACAAAGGCATACACTATACTATAGCACTGCCTCAACTATAGCCCGTTGTAAATACACCTAGAACACTATTCACGTAAGTAAATTCTCCCACTAGATGCGTGTCTAAAGAAGACAACACAAGCCACTGCCCGTGAAATAGCTTGTATACTGCAATCGTATTGCTTCCATTCTTAGATACTCGCCGCGCCGAGCTTAATGCTGAAAGATAATAACACAAATACCATGTAATAACGTACTGTATTGCCATTACTAGAGTGCGGAAACCTTACTGTGATAGGAGTTTGGAAACAGATAATAAAAGAAAAGTAGTGCGGACAAGTAACACGTTTCTTTAACATACAACGACTATACAACATGTCCCGGAATTAACACACAACCTCTTAAGGGGTCATTGTACTCATCATCATGTAAAAAATCAGCTGTTCCCTACAACTGCTGATTTTTTTTCACGATTTCAGGTTTGGTCCCACAGTAAAAGTTGTTCATAATGATGAGTACAATGACCCCTTAAGAGGTTGTGCGTTAATTCCGGGAGATGTTGTATATCTTCAAAGTTTTGGTTTCAATTTAACAATTTTTTTTCTTCTAAATATCTATAACACTTTTTTTTTTGTGGATGGGAAATCATCAAATAACTTTTGACTAAAACCCACCCGTGTTCCTTCAGTTGCCTGTGCCGGGGCCACGGTAACTCTTTCGAACATCCCGCAATCCTGGCTGGCATCGGCCCTAGCGGACCCCTTCAATGGTGCTGACATCTCTTTGAGGCGCGCGTGGAACACAACGCGCCGTCGACTCGGGCCTTGTCCTTACCAGACGGCGAGCTACCCATTGCTCACCGTCCGCAAGCCCACGCCTACGGTGGCCGGGAATCGGCTGTCAATTCCCGACGCCCAGAGCGTCTCCTGCGGCGACTAAGGGCGTGAGGGCGCAAAGCTTGCCTCTCCCTCATGCGTCCCGCCTCCTCCTTCGCGAGCATTACTGCTTCGCAGAAGGAGGTAATGGCTTCCCATGTACTCTCGCTCCGTACCATGGCCTGGACCAGGGTCGGACGCGAGAGATCGCCGCCACCGATCGCTTCCGCGAGACACAGACCTCCACCGTATGCTCCACCGTGTCCTCCAGGCGATCCAGACAGTGGTGACACCCGGGCGTTTCCTCCCGCCTTATCCGGAACAGGTACCTCCCGAAGCACCCGTGTCCGGTGAGGACCTGGCTGCGTCAGGCGGAAGGTGAGGACGCCATGACGCCTCTCCAGCCACTCCTCAAAGAGGGGACTTATCGCCGCAATTGTGGCGTGCCCATCTATAACACCTTGAGTTAGGAACACCATCTCTATACTTCAAAGTCTTTTAGATACCTACTCTAGCATAGAACCACGAAATTTTCTCGAAATTATTTATGTACATACTATTTTTGACTCTGTGCTTCTGAAGTTCTGAAAGCTTAAGAGTAAGTAAATGCTTTAAAATCATGGAAACACTTTTGACTGGTTGGATAAAATCACAAAAACTGATCACATTATATTAAAATTGACATGATATTTGAATAAGCACTCAGGGCTAATTTCACCAATGAAACTGAACACGGTCAGCACATAAACTACGTTTAAGGGCTGTCAGTGACATTATTTCCTTTGGAATTATGACACTGACAGCTCTTGAACGTAGTTTAGGTGTACCGATCGCATTCAGTTTCATTGGTGAAATCTGGCCTTCATGACCATCTAAATGTCAAGTATGACATTCTAAATTACAACCAGCCAGTCAAAGTAGAATAGAAATTATAGCACGAGGGGAGGAGCCCAATAATAAAACATTTCATTATTATATTATTATAAGTGTTGAGTCTAACTGAATGACTGACAGAAACGCAATATCTAAATTCGTGATGACAGAAACGTGATGTAGTTTTTAGTAAATACCTAAAACTCATGTAAAATACACATTTTTTTTTTTAATAAGTTAGATTATAATGAAGATAAGTCCTCATCTCTCCCTACTATCTTTCTATTGCTGTGGCCGACAGGATCCACGATTGTTGTTTACCACCTAAGCATATACATTGTGGAATGCATATGCTTAGGTACATACATAAATATATCTTTAATATATTTTGCATAAATTCCATTGTAGAGAATATAAAAAAAAAACTGGCATGTCTATTAGAGAATAGTTCTAGCCTATAAGTGAAAAAGTGTAATTTTAAAAATTATGTTAATTTATGTACAAAAAAGGAGCTGTGTCTGCCAACAAACTCGCAGTTCGGCAGAGGTAATATAGTATATGTAGTAAAAAATTATTTCTGTGAATAAACACTTTTTCATTTTCATGCAATAAAGTATTGAGTATTAGTAAAGACTGAAACGCAACATCCTTGATAGTTTTAATCACATATAAATAAGTAAGTAGGTACTAAATAACAACTCCAAAAATAAATGCAATTCACCAAGTTCCTGATCACCAAACAAAGGAATCCTGATTGTAATGTCCGCGATAATAACTGGCCGGACGCGGAAACGCGTCAGATATTCCGACCGGACCGGTTTTAATACGGGCCACAATCGAAAACAATGGTAATGTGCGTACATTGTTTGGCGACATATGTACCATTTATTTATTAAAAGGGGACGTTTTTAAAACGGTTTTTATTGCGGGCGCTTTAACATGAGAGGGTGTTTTGTTTTACATTGGCGTTTTAGGGGTTGATTTTTGTTTCGTTTTGAATATTAGATGGAAAATAGATTTTTTAATTGTAATAGGAAGAGTAATGAGTTTCCTCAGTCTGTTGTCATTTGGTTCTAGCTAGTCTTTTACTTTAAATGGTAGGTAGGTACCAAGGCATCTTTTCATGTACACTTGCGAGTAACCACATCGACTCGAGTGTACGACTAAACGCCGACAGACACTACGCCGACAGACTGAACACCGACAAGACTTTACTTCGACGGGACTCTTCGCCGACAGGACCCTTCGCCGACAGACTGACAGCAGATCGGCGGAGCCCCGCGTAGCGGGGCGCCTATTCCTGTCTGCATGGTTAAAAGGAACCTAACTAAACCGAACCTCGCAGTGCCCCTGACGTCGACCGTCTAGGGTTAGGATTTTCGGGTCAGATTCGGAATAATCAGAAGTAAGGATGAAGTAAGGTGAGATGTCGCCGAAGAGTCCCGTCGAAGTAAAGTCTTGTCGATGTTCAGTCTGTCGGCGTAGTGTCTGTCGGCGTTTAGTCATATAGTGCATCGACTCAATCCCATACAACCCGTGCATACAACGTAATTTATTTTTTCAAAAAGTTCTTATTCCATTTTTGAAAAAGTTTTTTTTAAAGCCTGACGTTTCAGCACTAAGATGGTGCCATAAGTATTAAAATCGTTCAGTTGTTTTCTGGTAATTGCTATTTGAGTCGAAATGCATGATTAGGAGTTGACTCGATGTGGTTGCTTGCAAGTGTATAAGAATAGTAATGGGCATTTCAATAAAAGCTTTTTTAAAGTAGAAGGTAAGGATGCTACAGCTTAGAGACCAAAGGGATTCAATTTTCAAACCTGTACAAACTATTTAATGAGATCTGAAACTTGAGAGCCTTAAGAGGGCTGTAGCATTTTGTCACCTCTCTCGTTCACACGGCAATAAATTTTTAAGAATGTTATATGAAAAGATGGTTTTTTGAAAAATGTAATCATTTGGCGAATTAATAAATAATATTAATTTAATAGGTAATTATTAAAAACAAGAGGGTGACGAGGGAGTTTTATTAAAATGTGGCTGTTATTTTAGTATATTGTGTATCTTACGACTTCCACGTGAACGAAGTCGCGGGGCTCAGCTAGTTGTGAATAAAATTCGATTCAAATAGGGAAGCATTGACATCCACGCGAGCGAAGCCACGGGCGACAGCTAGCACGAAAATAAAATAAGAACATATCCCATAAAAAAAAATTGGATGCTGAAAAAAATACCTACGTGTTATACAATTCCTGTAGTATAAAGTACGTTAGTCAGATCGGTTGCAAACTGTCGTTAACCGCGGTTTATGCTTGTTTGTTTCATATTTATTAGGCGCAACTGACGTGTTATTAAAAAAGTTGCTCCTAATTTCATTTTTATTGCTCGTAGGTACGGTATTATTTCTGACGATATATTTTGATGGTTTGTAATAAAAATTTCTTCGCCTTTTTTGTAATGTGTCGTCTCTAAAGCCCCATTTACATGACGCAAGTATCTTGCAGATTGATACAATAAAAGTGAAGCAAGAAATTACTTGCATCGTCTAAACAGTATTCTGACGATGTAGCTTTTTGTTGCTTCAACTGTCGGTACGCCACAGCACAGGCAAGTTACCACTCATATGTTACCATTATATGGCTGATAATAACGGAAACAATAAAAAAGCCATTATGTCTCGCGTAGATCTGCGTTCCGGCCATACGAAGGGAATCGCACCCTCGGTTATAGGCACGCTGGCACACCGGTGTGCACTGGCACACCGGTGTGCACTGGCACACCGCTACTCGCCGCCAACCTTCAAGCTGTGCTGGCAAACCGGTGTCCCACCCGATCCACGCGCTTTAAATCTCCATTTTTATTTATAATTCAAGGCTAATATCCTGTGCAGGCAATTTTGGTCTGTGGTCCGGTAGATATTCTCGTCAACTAAATGATTCTAAACGTAAAATTTCGTTTGGAAACTTGAAAAAAAAAAGTTAAAAATGACGTTTTGACATTTGGCGCGACTGATATCTCCGTGTGTTTTTTTATTGAAAATAAAGTGTTTTCATGTCTAATTAACAGTAAGGGGATGAATATTCATTTATAAGTAGTTATTACATCATTTTAGATAATGTTTGCACGAAATAACATCATAGATACCATTTTGTTTGAGCAAATAATGTTACGTAAACAAACGACACTGTACATCCACCCTTAACAAACGTCACGTAAGGCCGTAATATTGTCAAGGGTGTGACGGTACATGGAAATATATGATAAGTTAAGGAACCTACAAAGACCTACAAGCCTAACAGTCCCTAGCCTACCATATACTTAGTGTGTGATAAATAAATATATAGATAAGTACAGGATGTCTGCACCATGCGACCTAAGGTAACAGACGGATAGTAGACAGGAATACCAGGTTCGGGAAGGGTACACTCACTGCCAGTCACGCAGACTCACGAGACTGATCGGAGATGGCTAAAGGTGTCTTGGCCACAGTGAGGGGTAATGAGACAAGAATATAAAATTCAAATCTGATTTATTTACAAAATGTTCTGCTTATATACTAGTTTCTCTTAACACACACTATTATACTTAATTCTATGTGTCCTATGCGTGTAATATGCAACCAAGTCAATATTTTAACTGGACCGCATGAGGCAGGCAGAGTGCTGAGTCAATGTCCAAAGGTAACATTGAACATTCTGGCGACTCTCAGGAACGGGACTCCAATTGGTACAACTCGATGGTCTCGTATGGTCTGGCCTGGCCTTGTTCAGTTTGTTGTGACGGGGTGGGCACGCTGTGTGGAATGCCGTACCGTTGTGGAGTTTGTCGCGGGTGTGGTGGGCAGTTTGTTGGTTGCTGCATAGGTGGCGTAGTCTTCCTTCTTGCTGCAATGGTGGCTTGAAATTTGTTCAATACCTGTGGGCCGAAATAAATTAAAACACATGCTAAACTTATAATGACAAGTGAGGTGCTAATGCTGGCGATGTATGTATGTGATTGTAGTTGTTTCCAAATTGTGTTGTCTAGCTGAGTTTGTAAATTTGTTTCCGAAGTGAGTAAATGGTCGAAAACTCCCTTTGACTTGTCTAAAACTAATTCTTCCTTGGATATGTCTTTTATATGTGTTGGTAGGATTTGCGTATTAATGGAGAAGTTCGTCGTTTTGGAATAAGACGCTAGTACTGTTATAGTCGTTGTCCTTTTTGCAGCAAGTATGTTGTTTAGTGTTTTAATGACACAATTCTCAGAAATATAGAGAACTCCGACATCTTGTATCGTTATTTCTTGTCTTTGGCCGTCACACACAATCGATATGGCAACCGATTTTGTTGCAATGAAGAGCCAGGTGTTTTGCATGTATAATTGTTTCCATACAACATCTGTCGAAATTTTGAAGGTCTTTGACGTGCATTGGGTGTGGGTGTCGTTCTCTGTTCTGAAGAGTTGTTCAACTATGCAATTTTTATTTAATTGCATGTTCTTGACAGCTACGGGATAGCAGACAAACTCTGTGTTACTTTGAAGGCAGTCTTTAAATTCGTCTTGATTTAATTCAAAGTAGCGCTCGTTGTTGTAATCGAAACCCATGAATGTCTGCTGTATCGTTAAACACTCGAAAGATCCATCTGTTTTCCTTTCTGGAATTGGCGTTACGTGTATCAGAGTATACTTTGTGATGTCGTGTATTGGGAAGTACGCGTACACTCTTATGTGCGTAGTATTAACATTCATCTCTGTTTGTATTATCTGACCCTGAATAATTTTTAAGTTTGATGGTAGTTTTTGATTTGCCATTTGTATAATTTTGCTAATGTGTTTTGGTGTTAGTATACTGTATATAGTGGTTTTTTGTGTATAAATTTCAAGTAATCCTTTATAATAGTCCATAATTTCGTTTATAAAATTGTTTGCTAACTCGTAGGTTTGCATTACTTGTATCTTGATATGATTTTTGTCAATCGATTTATACCAAACATTGTGGTTATTCATGAACGATATTGCTTCATTTAGTTTTGCTTGGAACTTCTCTAACTTCTTCTGGATTTGTTCTTCAGTTTGGTTTACACCTGCGATGGTGGATATCATTATCTTTGTTTGATGATTGGCAGCGTCTATAAGCTTCTGCTGATTGTTATTTAATGTTTCTATGTCCCTGTATACTTCATCATTTACTCCGAATACCGATGTTAAAAGTTGTCCCAAGAGACCTCGTTTCTTCCTAGTTTTCTTTATCTCTGTTAGGTATTCCTTTGTTGTCTCAAATTTTGCTTTTTCTTCATTTAAATGGTGATAAAATTCATTGCAATGCGTTTCATCCATGATGTATTGAGTGTCCTTACAAAGTTGTTGAAATTGTGTTGTTATTTTTTCGATCTTCTTTTGGTCTAGTTCCAAGCTTCCTCTCTCGTAATCAGTTTCAATTCTAAACGTTCCTCGATTAATAGTTGTGGTTCCAATGTCTTCAACGTATAGCCCTGGCTTTAAATTTTTTAATGTGTATGTGGGCGTAGTCGATACGGTGCCGATTAATAAAATAAGCATTGTCTGAACTAGTAAACCCTTTAGCCAACTTTTCGATGATCGTATACCTTTTTTGTTTATTGTGGCTGTTGACATGTTACATTGCGTAGACGTTTGCATGTTTTTGCTAGTTGTTTCAATTTCTTCGTTTTCGTTCACAGGGAGCGGGATCAACGTGTGAATTGATCTTTTATGACAAGCGCCTGTTGATTTTTGAAGAGTTACCACTCTAACTACACCATCATTTCCCGGGTGTACTTCTGTGATTTTTGCTAATGGCCATTTACTTGGATTTATATTGTCGTCTTTTATTAGTACTACCGTTCCAATTTTAGCATTTTCATGTGCTTGTTTCCATTTGTATCTTTGCTGTAGTTGATGAAGATAGTCTTTTGTCCAACTGTTCCAAAAATCTTTTTTCATTTTTTGAATCTGCTTCCATCTGTTAACTAGGTCAGTATTGATGTTTTCGAGCGGGTTTGGTACTCCTACTGCTTCTCGGCCAATAAGAAAATGGCTTGGAGTTAGTATTGTGTTGTCATTAATATTTTCGGTTTGCGCACACAATGGTCTTGAATTCAAACACGCTTCAATTTGGTGTAGAAAGGTTGTCATTTCCTCGTATGTTAGTGTCGAATCCCCGATTACTCGACGTAAATGATGTTTCACTGACTTTACGCCAGCTTCCCAGATGCCACCGAAATGTGGTGATGATGGAGGAATGAAATGCCACTGTGTTCCTATATTCGTCATTGCGTTTTGAAATTCCGGCGATTGCGTGATTTGTAATATTTCTTGATGTAAAAAGTTGGCTGCTCCTACGAAGTTTGTTGCATTGTCACTGTACATGTGTAACACGTGACCTCTTCGTGCCATGAATCTGCGTAGCGCAGCGATAAATGTTTCTGTTGTTAAATCTCCCACCAATTCTAGGTGCACTGCTTTTGTTGCTAAACATACAAAAACAGCAATGTATGATTTATAAGACTTGTGTCCTCTCCCTTTCATGGTTCTTGTTTGTATTGGTCCCGCATAATCCACTCCAGTATAAGTGAATGGGTAGGATTGCGTTACTCGTGCTTTTGGCAGTATTCCCATTTTTTGTGAGTTTGTGTCTGCTTTGTATCGTATGCACCTCACACATTTGTTAATTATACTCTTTACTTTTCTTGTTCCACTAATGATCCAGTATGTTTGTCGTAAATAAGCCATTGTTAATTTGTTACCACCATGCAAAGTTTTTGTATGTGCGTCTTGTATAATTAATGACGTTACGTGATGGTTATATGGTAAAAGTATTGGATGTTTTTGATTGTAAGGCAAATTGGAGTTTTGTAATCTGCCTCCAACCTTGTCTTCCTCTTCATCTAAAAGTCGTGGTTCGTAGACACTTTGTACATGTTGTAGCCTTTCTTCGCATTTTTCGAGGTACTCGATTCCTTCGTCGTAACATTTTTTAATGTTGTCAAAGTAGTTTGTAGTCATATACTTATGAGTTGATAACACCTCCTGTTCCTGTAGTCTTGTATGGTTTTCTTGAACTCGCTGAAAAACTTGGTATAAGGTTTTTTTTCTCTCATTGATGTATTTTTCTGTTTTTCTTGTGGGCGAGTCTTTTTTTATGTTTGTCAATACTCTTCTGATCTCGTTGTAATCCGCTTCCTGGCTCTTGATTAATTCGTTAATTTCCTGTATCTCCATTGTGCTCTTCTTTCTTCTTCCCTAACGCCCTACCCTACTCTAACAGTCAAGTCCGTACTAGTGGTATCTGCGCTCTTGTTATATTTGTGCGACTTCTCAATCAGCTGGTGAGACCCGCTTGTGGGAGGCCAGTGACCGATCCGCAACGAGAGGCTTTCCGACAGAATACCCTAGTACAATGTTCTTCAGATTACCGAAAACTGGTGCTTTGTTGAGCACACCAGCCCCCAGTTCTCCAAAATGTCAGTCTGTCAAAGTCTATCCCTACTCTGGGCAAGGGGAACCGCGTGATTCAAATGCTCGAAGGACCAAAATGTACATCCACCCTTAACAAACGTCACGTGAGGCCGTAATATTGTCAAGGGTGTGACGGTACATGGAAATATATGATAAGTTAAGGAACCTACAAAGACCTACAAGCCTAACAGTCCCTAGCCTACCATATACTTAGTGTGTGGTAAATAAATATATAGATAAGTACAGGATGTCTGCACCATGCGACCTAAGGTAACAGACGGATAGTAGACAGGAATACCAGGTTCGGGAAGGGTACACTCACTGCCAGTCACGCAGACTCACGAGACTGATCGGAGATGGCTAAAGGTGTCTTGGCCACAGTGAGGGGTAATGAGACAAGAATATAAAATTCAAATCTGATTTATTTACAAAATGTTCTGCTTATATACTAGTTTCTCTTAACACACACTATTATACTTAATTCTATGTGTCCTATGCGTGTAATATGCAACCAAGTCAATATTTTAACTGGACCGCATGAGGCAGGCAGAGTGCTGAGTCAATGTCCAAAGGTAACATTGAACAGACACTTTCGGCCATACTCGGTTGTCATCATATTTTGTTTATAAACACATCTCTTGTAATACCAGTATTGTTTAGATTTTATAGTATGGTCTGTTTATTCAAGAACACAAAACAATTTACGTTAAGTGAGTGCAGTTGATAAAAACATTAGTAGACTCACAGGAAAAAAATAAAGACGGTGTGAAAAAGATAACTTAAATTAAATGGAAAGTCTTCCTTTAAATGGATGCAAAATTAATTGACTGAAAAGCTTTCTAATAACCAGAATCTCAGCGCAGGCTACTGCAGATAAACCCAAAGTAAAATGTTTAAAATATGCAAAATGATTAAGAACTAAAAGGATTAAAAACGGATTCGGATTTGGCGCGCTAACGATAATTGCTACCAAATGTTCTTTTAAAAATCTCCACCGTCCAACGGAAGGAATGATTCCCATTTTAGGCCTGCCATTAGGTACCGTTAAGCACTAAAACGAGTTAATTATTTCCTACGAAATTTTAAAAAGAGACCATTGCAAGGTTTTAATCGTGGCTTGATGCCCGCAGCAAACTTTATCGCCGAATTACATGGCATTCGGGCAGCCATGTTCTTTTTTTATTTTTCGTTTTGCTTTATGCTTTATTTTTTTGACATTTGTTTCTTTTCACTGCTTCTATATGTGGCCTGTGTTGTGAGTTATAGGGCTATGAAAAATTAAAAACGGTTTTGTCTTTTATTTCGTGTAAGCTGTACCTCCACAGTTTTTGATAATGAAAACTGGGTAAATATGTTTTTACTTGAATTCGCTTTTGTGAATACTTCAAAAATTCCTTAAAATTACTTTTGTGATCTGTAAAAATTTACGAATGATATTTTTCCTGAAACTTACCAATTACGTATTTAAAAGCTATTAATAACTCAACCATTATTTTAATTCAAACTAAAAGGGGCCTAACTAATTGCTACAGGGTTGGAATTAAACATAGATGTCCGGAGGACCCATAATTCTTACTAATTGGGTACGAGAATTATGGTTTCTCCGAAAATGTTACAGTCCTACGAAACACTCAGTTCGGTGTGTCTTTACAAAGCTATGAGCAAACCGGACATTTTTGGGGCATTCAGGCAACCAGGATTACAAACAAGTAAGAAACAGGTCCTAAACACAATGTGGCCTTTAAGTTTGTGGCCATATCATTTGGTTAGTGGTATGCCACTACAACAAAACAACCGGACCGGACCGGTCCGGATCTATGGGTGCGAGGCGGCGATTGCGAAACAAAGTTGCACAACATTGTTTTAATAACATGTTTTTATGTTGCGAAAAACCCCTATTGGTAACATGGAATACTGCAATGTATACGGCCACATGATAATGTTCCGTACTCGTTGGGTAACAAAGTTGCACAACATTATTATAGCAACATGTTTTTGTGTTACGGGAAACATGTTGCTGGCAACATGGTATGTTGCAATGTTGATGGCCACATGCTAATGTTCCGTTCTCGTTGGATAACAAAGTTACACAACATTGTATTAACAACATGTTTTTATGTTGCGAGAAACCTGTTGCTGGCAACATGTATTCAATGATGCTGGCAAAATGCTTATTTCCCGTATTGATTGGGAAAAAATGTTGCGCCACGGTCTGTATATAACCTAGAAGTTAGAAACCAATAACTAGTGAAGCACTCGTAATTTATTAGCCAGTCAATTAAGCGGCCTAATACCATCTAATCATAGCCCTTACTCCATCCACGATAAAGGTCACAGAACCTGATCCGCTTAGTTAACCATAATTGTAATGTCACGATAGCATTTTAGATAATTAAATCGCCAATATGTCGCGTAACCGAACGCCTGTAATTAGGTATTTGTTTTTGTTGCCAATTTCCAATTATCGGGCTTTGATTTATGGCGCCTGTAGTATATCTGGTATCTGTTTTGTAATTGATAACAAACCTCAAATGATGTAGTGTATTTTGTGGTTAGAGTAACGTTGTTTTATGATATTTGGTGTTCTAATGTTTGATGTTCATTTGTGACCTTTTTAATTAGGAGTGAGTTATTATACGAGTATATCTATTTTAAACCGAACGAACGTTAACTTTCAAACTTAGGGCGGATTTCACCAATGAAACTGAACGCAATCAACTCATCAAAACTACGTTCAAGAGCTGTCAGTGTCATTATTCCAAAGAAAATAATGACACTGACATCCCTTAAACGTGGTTTATGTGCTGATGGCGTTGTTTCACTGGTGAAATCAACCCTTAGTATCTGATGATTTCTAACTCTATGGTGATTCAGATAATTAATGTTACCTCTTGAGTCTTATGTATTCCTAACTTACGCAAGCCCAGGTTCGCACGGGCGTAATTTTATTGCGGCATTTTTTTTTCCGCGCACTTGATTTTGAACGCTCTGCAGAGCGCCGAGAGTTAAAAATCCAACAGTGTGTTTTCTTGACGCGCTGGCATACGCTCTGTTGGATTCTCAATACTCGGTTCAGTACCGAGAGTTGAAATCCAGTGCGCGGAAAAAAATCGCCCGTGCGAACCAGGGCTTAGTCTGCGGTATCTAAAATTCCAAATCTTCCATTACTAAAATGGCAAACGAATATAATAGAATAGCTCAATACTTCATTTAAATAAGTTTTTCGGGGTAGATAACCAACAAAGCACCCAGTACATCTCTCCAAAAACCTAGCAACACAAACAATTCCTTTTCAATAAAACTTGCACACTCAAAAACAATAAATTATCTGTCCAGCAATAAATGCCATAAGTTGTTGAATTGAGTTTTTAAATAATAAAGTCGCAGAGAGTGTTCGCTCCCGATTCTGTCACCTCGAGCAGGATGAGTCGCGCCAAGAGATTTATGTCGCACACAGAGGTACCACATGCTGCCGAATGGAGGAGAATGTTCCATTTACAGATGTACTTAGTTTCGTTTAAAAGTGAGGTGAAATAGTTTTCATAGTCTTGAAAGGTCTTCGCATAAAATAGTTTTTAGGAGTGGAAGTCACAATCGGATCTCTTCTTCAGAACATCGATCTCTCATTTGTCATGATCACTACAAACTAGAGTTGTGATAAATACGGGCCAGCTTAAACGAATCAATAAACAAAAATCTGAACCCAAGATCAAAATTGGTTCCCTTTTTCCTATAACATTTGGTGGAAATCCTTATGAGTAAAGTAGCACCTTGGTCTTAGGGAAGGCAAGTGAAAAGATGATGAACTTGTAGTACCAACTAAAATCATCGGTGGCCTTCATAAAAGTAAGAGGTATATTCGTGGATAACACATCGATCCCTCATGTATTACGCTTCCGACTTAATGCTATGAATCATAATAAAATCACCTAAATTATCTTTAATTACTTAATTGAGCAATTAGTTTTATATTTTCATCCAGTGGCAATATTTAAAGTTGTTTACCGTCCCTCTACGAATAATTTCCAACAGTTCTTTTTCTAGTTTCCTATGGAGTTAAACCTCTAGTGAGCGGGAAGTGGTCGCCCCTGGTCACAGTTGATAAGTGGTTGTATCCCCGCGCCTTTTCACCCCTCCAACCCCATTCTTTTGTTATTCACGCCGCGTTTCAGCACCAACTTGCATGATTGTTGTGATGTATTATTTCGTTTAGATGAAGTTTTGTGTTGTGTTTTAAGAATTATGGGAAGGGGTGAATGTTATGAGTGAAGACTGGATTGGTACAGTTTGGTTAAGGGCTTTTTATGCAACAGATGTTTCATGTAAAATGATTCGAACTCACGATACAGGTAATTCCTAGTGACATCGGGTTTTTGGAAGAACCTTTATAAATACCCGTTAATTCAACCAATCTACCAGCTCTACGTTGTTCTGTGTAGCTGCCATGAAATTATTTTCGGGGAAAATGCGTTAAATGAATAGTGATAGGTGAAATGCACATCGCTTTTAACCAACTCAGGAAATACGCCGTAACTACTAAAATTACAGCTAAATTTAACAGCCTGCTACTGTGAAATTCCAGATAGAAGAACCTAATAACACTTTGCTCGACCCGGGAATCAAACCCAGGACCTCATGCACAGTAGTAGCGCTTTGCGACCACTAGACCATCGATAATATTTTCGTAAACATTTTTTCCTGATTCATTTATAAACGTGGGATTTTACTAAGGCATTTATAGATAAATGTCAAATATCCCGACGCCACACAATCAAATACTTCCGCGACTGAAACTATACCAGCTTTAGTAAAATGTATAAATTAAAACTGTGTGTACTAAATTAATGAGTTAGAAGTTTGAAAAATAAACGTAATTTAAAGCTCGGGGCTTCGCTATTTTAAAAAACCTGCCTAAAAATATGCCATCGTCTGTCGTCATCTCTTAACCACCTCTGGATAGGAAATACCCACATGACAGAATTTGGATGAAAATATTAACCAGATTTAACCGAGATTCCGAAGGTGGCGAAACAAGTCCTTAATCTAATACCTGTCGATGTGTTCTGTAAAAATTACGCTATGGAAACTAAGGTAAAGTGAGCTTGAAGTGAGCTGTCAATAGTGTCAATCCCTAGCATTAGGTGTAATGACAGCTCACGTCAAGCTCACATCACCTGTTTTCACGGTGAGATATGTAAATAATAGACCGGCTGTTATTAATAAAGGCTCCTTAAAACACGCGCGAATCACGCGTGACACAAAGGCACCGCTCGTCGCGCGACACGCGGTGACTTTTGCCCTTGTGTCGCGTATTGTGCCTGTTTGCAGGAACCTTAAAAGAGACAATGTTTATCATTCTAGAAGCGATAAATACGTTCCACTTAGTTCCACTCACCACTTTAACCGAAACCTAATTTAGCTGACGATTTACGACAGCAGAGACAGCAATCTAACCGATTTATCGGGAGTGTACCGAAACTTTATAACTCTTTTTACTAAACTAAATATTTCACTTTTATTCAAGTTAAGTTCGTAAGTCACCTAACTTATTTCCTAGAACTTCTGCGGGGTGTAAATATACTTTGGCCTTAAACAATATTTTGTGGGTTTAAGTGTGCAATTCTTTGCCGGATTACCGCCATGGGATCTGGAGGCAAAAGTCCTCGCGCACATGTGGGAGTGGCGCGAGGAGGCAGGACGCCGGGGCGTAACTCCGTTGCCGCGAGAAATCGCGGGACGGCGGACAGAGCTCCGGCAGGATCTCATGGCGGCATGGAGAGTGCGATTGTCGCAACCCAGCGCTGGGCACGCCAAAATTGCGGCGATAAGTTCCCTCTTTGAGGAATGGCTGGAGAGGCGCCACGGCGTCCTCACCTTCCGCCTGACGCAGGTCCTCACCGGACACGGGTGCTTCGGGAGGTACCTGTTCCGGATAAGGCGGGAGGAAACGCCCGGGTGTCACCACTGTGTGGATCGCCCGGAGGACACGGTGGAGCATACGGTGGAGGTCTGCCCGGCTTGGGCGGAGCACCGCCGTGTCCTCGCGGAAGCGATCGGCGACGGCGATCTCTCGCGTCCGGCCCTGGTCCAGGCCATGGTACGGAGCGAGAGTACATGGGAAGCCATTACCTCCTTCTGCGAAGCAGTAATGCTCGTGAAGGAGGAGGCGGGACGCGTGAGGGAGAGGCAAGCTTTGCGCCCTCACGCCCCTAGTCGCCGCAGGAGACGCGCTCGATTCCCGGCCACCGTAGGCGCGGGCTTGCGGACGGCGAGCAATGGGTAGCTCGCCGACCGGTAAGGACCAAGCCCGAGTCGACGGCGCGTCGTGTTCCACGCGCGCCTCAAAGAGATGTCAGCACTATTGACGGGGTCCGCTAGGGCCGATGCCAGCTAGGGTTGTGGGATGTTCGAAAGAGTTACCGTGGCTCCGGCACAGGCAACAGATGGAACACGGGTGGGTTTTAGTCAGTAAACTGACACGCCCTCCCGCTCCGCCCAGAGCAGGAGAAGTCATTTGATGATTTCCCATCCACAAAAAAAAAAAAAAAAAAGTGTGCAATTCTTATGCATTTTTACTAGACTGCGGCGAAGCCAAAAAGGAGGGTTATGTACTAAACGGCTGAACCGATTTTCATGACTGATATATCGTTAAATTTTTCTGTGTTACACTAGTGTCACTGGGTATACTAAAATTTTTAAAAATCAAAATGGCGGATTTTTGATGCCAAAATGTATGTCTATAAAAAAAAACTCCCAAACCTATCGAGTGCGGTATCAAAATGAAGGGTTTTGAAAGGAGTTTATAAAAATATATACAACTTATATGTTTAAATGTAATTTGGAATGAAAAATGATAAAAAAACAATCCCGAACTTTTGGAGTAAGTGAGTAACAGGGGATATTGTATTTACAACCGTTACCTAAATACAGTGAGAAAAAAATAATCCTAACTAAAAAGTGTAAAATAAAAAAAAGTAAATAAATTTAAAAAATCTAAAAACCCGACTGCGTAAAAAGTGAACTTTAAAAAAGAAGGGAAAATATGACCTATTTTGTCTCCAAACAATCTCATGCAGTTGGAGGCATCTTCTTAAATTTAACAATAAACACCTATTGCATGACTGTTCTAAACTCATTATAAATATGTTGTTTCTTCGTCACCAATTAAATAATGCCCAAATAAATAATAATAATAACGATGCCTAAATAATGTCCAGTATTCTCCCTCGACGTTTCTTTTTTTAAAGCGGTGTGACCGAGCAACGTCGTGATCGTCTGATGTTATTGTTTTCTCTTTCTTCTTCATTTAAAACAATGGCTAGCATTGCCAATTATGTCATGTACAATTTTCTAATAGCCATCGTATGGTATAAGAAATAATTTTCTGAACAAAAATATTCACTTACTCTTCCTGACGCGTCTGCCTCACGCGAAAACACAGGTGAACTAATACAACCGAGAGAACGGAATCCGTACGGATATGGCACGCGGATGATACGCGGATGCTACGGTCACTATAACCGTTATGCACGGGTATGATACGCTGTTGATACGTTCTAGTGGCCATAGTAGTCCTTGTCATGTTTCTTTCCGTGCCTGATACGTTCATAGCACGGTCATGGTATGGTACGGTGTAGTGGCTCCGCTACAGTTATCATTAGAGGGAAGCCGCAGAAAAAAATGTTCAGTTCTCATAAACTCAACCAAAAAACTGTAGGTTTTTAATGTTATGATGTATTAAACTGGTATTAAATATAATTATGTAACGTGATGTGATACACAGTCACACACACAGGTGTACCATATTATTTGGCAATAGTAGACACTAAGAGTGGTTGTTCCGAAGGGAAGCCGATAGGAATCGGGTTGTGTGAAGGCTACGGCCCTGGTACGGTGTAGTGGGCAGAGAGCTTTAAGAAGGATTTTTGGAAATTCATCCCTTAAAGCGGTTAAATATGGGAAGAAAGTTTGTCATAATCGAGTCATTATTAGCCATTTGTATGTAAATACGTCATTTCTGCCGATGAGAAATCCCATCGCGCCCACGGCTTGTTTATAAATAAAATATTCGATTGAATAAACGAGGAACTTCAGTAGAATAACAACAGTACCTTAGGGCCTGGTCACATGGACCACAACCACACCACATCGCAGCGACAAAATGTGGGCAAGCAGTGAATAGTGTCGCTGAAGCTTCTTGCAGTTGCGTTGTGGTAACTACAAAATTTCGATGCTGTTGCGTTATCGCTAGTAGTTTTTTGAAAGCAATCAAATGGTGTTATGTACATGTTTCAAGTGATTCGACCGTAAGGCATGCAAAATGTATACAATCATGGTTTATCAAAATCAAGATCTAGATTAACGTTGAAATATATAGAATTAGATAATAATATTTTAAGATAATAAATTAATGGATTGTCCTTCTTAATGTTATAATAATACAGTCTAATGCAGTTACGTTATGGCTGCATACAGACAGAGGGGCAATTCTCGTTATTTTAAGAACATTCACAGTCTGATCTCATTGTCAATTTGTCAAAAATACCTATAATTTCCCTATATTTTTGACATTTGATTATCGCTGAGATGAGAGTGCCTCTAGATTTTGAACGTTTTTAGTTACGGGAATTGGGCTTCAGATCAACGACGACTTTCGTAGGCAACGTTGTGTTTGCGATGTGGCCGGCCGCTAGTGCGCGGTCTCGATGGTGGTTTCGTTGTGGCTGCGACGTGGCCTTGATGTGGTCGGTATCGCCCACACGGTTGATTTTGACGGCCAAATGTGGTCCGTGTGAATAAACACCCGTCCACGTGTGGTCGATGTGGTGTGGTTGTAGTTGTGGTACGTGTGATCGAGCCCTAACAAAATAAATCAATACCATTATTTACTTAAAGATTATTTGAAAAGTTCGTAACTAAATTGAACTAACATTTTAATATTGAATGCTTGTTTATGTTTACAAGATGGTGAAAGCCTGTTTTAGGAACCTTCCATAAACAGACAGCGCTATAACACTTAACAGAAAATAAATGCCATAAAAGTGAGTGGGTTTCTGTTATTGATATTATTTATGCAAATCAAATTGGATGAGAGGGAAGGATCGTAACGGTGACGTTCTGTAGTTTCTGCATTGTTCCATGCCGGTGTCCTGGTCCCCCATGGGGAGAAGGCGTGAGTTTACGTATGTATTTATGTGTCTCTAATGGGATTTGTGTAAATAAATTATATATTGGGAGTTCGAAACTTTCATAAATATTGTCCTGCAGTTTTCGAGAAAGTGACAACAAATCACGTTGCTACACCCATATTTCGGCAATTAGGTACCTATGTTTACACCTTTTTTTGGGAGGGGAAATCATGAAATGACTTCTCCGGCTCTGGGCGGAGCGGGAGGGCGTGTCAGACTTTTACTGACTAAAACCCACCTGTGTTCCTTCTGCTACCTGTGCCGGGGCCACGGTAACTCTTTCGAACATCCCGCAAAAACCTATGTTGACATCTACGTACAGTTTTGAGCATCACCTTACACTTAGGTACGCAAAATTCAAAAGCTATTTTCTCGGAATTACGATTGTAACTTTGAGAAGAGTCCTGTAACATAATAGTCCATACTATTTCGAAAATACTATGTTCGTGACACTATAAAATTTCTACCAACACTTTAGGAGAAAATCGCCTTTGAATCTTACGTAAATGTAAGGTATTTATGCTCGTAATTGTAAATACACACAGGTGAAACTGAGAACCGTAAATTTTGGCCAACGTTTGCAAGGACGTAAAAATATCGCGGCGTTTTTTTTTTCGCGCACTTGATTTTCAACGCTCTGCTTAGCGCTGAGAGTTGAAAATCCATCAGTGTGTTTTTTCGACGGGGGGATGCACTCTGTTGGATTCTCAATGCTCGGCTCTACACGGAGCGTTGAAAATCCAGTCCGCGATAAAATCCCGCCGCGATATTTTTACGTCCATGCGAACATCGACTAAGTCTTTAAAAAGGAAAGAACAACAACGCAATAGCAGTAGCGATTCCCACCTATATTTATTATAACCATGCAACGGAACTCTCATTTATCTGCAGTTTCCGAGTACTTTTCAAGTAACTCGTGATTTATACGCTCATGTTATGAAATATCTAACCTACTCTGGTCCTATCTTTCCACACCTTTGCTTTTGAAATCCGCGGCGCAGAAACACGGTAAAAATGAAAACGGGAATTATGACGTAAATGAATGGGCTTATGTTTTGTTTCTATTTTCAGAACATTAAAATTCTACTTTGATTTCATAAATGGTATATTAGTAATGGATTAGTAATGGTCAGCAGGACTAAAAGTACTTCCGGAAGGACGCAACTTTATCCGATCACAGTACAGTAATAACATGCACCTCGGAGGTAGACCGTAGCGGCCACTGCTTCTGCTGTGGTCAGCCCGGTCACAAGGCCGGCTCGTGTAAAGCCGCGCCGCACTGCTTCGCGTGTGCGGCAGCTGGCAAGCTGGTCAATCACCGGGCTGGGAGCAAGGCCTGCGCTCCACCCGCCAAATCCAGGGGCAGCAAGCCCTCTGCCACCATCGTCACCGCCGCAGCCGCCACCACTGCCACCGCCGCCGCTGCCGCCTCCACTGTCGCCGCCGCCGCAACCACCGCGGCAGCCCTGCCTCACAGGGGGTTCGGGAGGGGGCTGATATGGAGTGCCAATAATGGCCCCATTACGCTTCCTCCAGGCGAACATCAACCATTGCGCCTCCGCTCAGGATCTGTTGCTCCAGAGCATGGCGCAGTGGTCGATTAACATCGCCGTGGTCGCTGAGCCGTACTTTGTCCCGCCCAGGGATGACTGGGTGGAGGACCTGAGCGGCTCAGTGACTCTAATTTCGTCGGCCGCCGCCGGTACCCCGTCCCTCGAGGCGGTCAAGAGGGGACGGGGTTGCGTGGCAGCACGGTTCGAGGAGATTGTCGTGGTAGGGGTATACTTCTCCCCGAACCGAACTCTCGCCGAGTTCCACAACTCCCATGCGGAGTTGAGAGTCGTCGTCGTCGGATTCCGTTCCCTCCCTGTGCTCGTCCTCGGGGACTTCAATGCCAAGAATGTGGCTTGGGGTTCCCGGTATACGGACACACGGGACAGGATGGTGGAGGACTGGGCTCTGGAGACGGGCCTGGTCGTCCTAAACCGGGGTTCTGTCCCCACGTGTGTGCGGACGCGGGGTGAGTCAGTGGTGGACATTTCGTTCGCCAGCCCCGCTCTGTCACCGCATGTTGTCGACTGGCGCGTCATGGAGGGGGTGGAGACCTACTCCAATCACCGGTACATCCGGTTTGACGTCTCCGCCCAGACCTCGAGCGCGCCGGTCCGACAGGCCCCGAGTGGTCCGCGGTGGGCGTTGAAGCAGCTGGACCGGGAGCTCCTCCTGGAAGCCTCGATCGTGCAGGCCTGGGTGTCACCACCGGACAGGCCTGCTGACATCAATGACGAGGTGGGGTGGTTCCGGGAGGCCATGTCCGAAGTATGCGACGTGGCAATGCCCCGGGTCCGGCCCGGACGCGCCCGGCGCCAGGTGTGCTGGTGGTCGCCGGAGTTGACGCCTCTGCGCGACGCGTGCGTTGCTGCGCGATGCCGGTACACCAGGCACCGCAGGCTCCGTATCCGCCCTCCGGATACGGAAGCCATTCAGGCGGAGCTGTACGAGGGGTACAGAGCGGCGAAGACCGCCCTCCGAGCGGAGATCCTGCGGGCCAAGGGACTGGCCCGCGAGGAGTCGCTGGAGGCTCTGAACAGGGACCCGTGTGGACGCCCGTATAAAATGGTGCGGAACAAACTCCGCCCATGGGCTCCCCCGCTGACGCAGAGTCTCCGGCCCCAGCTCGTGGAGGACATAATGAGCACTCTGTTCAAAACACAACTGACCTTCAAACAGCAGGCGCTGGCGCATGAGCATACACGGGGGCAGCGCGTTCGCGTTCGCGCGACTTATTTCGACGCCCGGGTACCGAAAACACATGGAGTCGTCCACATTTCGGTATTTCAGCGCAATCAAGTTTTTTTTAGTTTCCCGATTTTAATTTTTTTGTGAGTACCACGTCGCTCACTCCTATTTGTATTATTTGTTAACTATATAGGCACTTAGTGCTTATTAAACCAAAGTGAACGATTTAAAGTTTTTTAAATATTTATTTTCCTTTACATGATATATAATAAATGTGCTCCTGTAGTAATAATGCGTCATTTATTAAGTTATACTGACTAACCACTGATGTATGTCGAAAACTTCTGACAAGCACAAGTTCAATTTCAACGTCACCGTACTACTGGAAGGAGCAGACAACATTTTCATACAAAGTGCGTGCTTCTAGCAGGACTCGCGGCAGCCTTCCGGCAGGACGCAAGCCCGACCTTCTGGAAGAGCTTCCAGCAGGACAAGACACCGAGCAATCTATCATTAAACCTAAAAGAACTTTAAGGGAAATTATAATTTTTGTCACATTTTTATTCATGAAATCAAGGAAACTGTCAAACACTGGAAACTGTCGAGTTGACGCAACTGAGGCTGCACACCAGCGCCACACGCTACACGCACGCATGCGCTACATTTTAGGTCGAAGCAAATGTATCGGTATACGCTCATCGGACTCACAGTTATGGCGCCGCTTCCAGAATGTCGACTTCATCGTCTAACGATACAGATTTCTAGATGTGGCAATTACTCGTAATGAGAAAAAAAAGACGTTATTGGGTACAGCCGTTTAATCAAGAATTACGGTTCGACGAATAAATCCGACTGTTGTTATAATCAGCGAGTTCATGGTTGTATAATATAGGTTTTTTTAACCTTTGCAATAAACTCAGCGGAAAAATCAATGTTGTGTCCACAAAATACGAACGTGTTCGACCCTGAATTCGTGAAGCGCGGCAGACGTCTCGCCACAAACTGCACCCGCTAAAAATGTGTCCTAGGTGTGCGTGCTTGCGCGCAGATATACGGGGTCGTTAAATGTGTCGCGTATCAAATGTGGCGACACAATTGTCGTAATACAAGTGTACGTCTGGTGTGCGGTCTGCCTAATCCGCAAAGCTGACTAATCAGGGAAATTGACTAATTAACGAAACTGGCGAATTAAATAAACTGACGAGTGAGGGAAACTGACCTGTGATACGCGGACTCGTAGAATTTCCGTTAGATTTATATTATTCGGTCGGTTAACATAATAATATAGGTATAAACCTAGTATGAACATGATCATATTAAAAATCTTTACAGCATTCAGCAACAAACTAGTCCTGAAAAAAACCTTCTTTTTTAAAAGCGCATTCTTGAAGTAAATAGTTGTGATAGCAGTAGTTTTTTTTTTTTTAATAGGGATCGTTTCCTATTAAAAAAAACCAAAACCGTCACGCAGTATGAAAGATTGCAAGCAAACAAACCTAGGCAGATATAGGTATGCGGGTTATGTCATAAGCGCGAGCGATTTTATAAGAAATTTTCTAGGAGAATTTATATACTCTTACTTCAAAACTAGTGTTTTAATTTGATCGGAAATAGTATTTTCTTAAGACCTAGTTTCACCAAACTGTTCATAATCAGACTTTAGTAAATCAGCCTATAAACATCTATATTAATGGTATTTAAGTTCCACCAGAAAAAAAATAACAAACCTTGCGTTTGGATGTATCATTCACTCTGATATCGGTCAGTTGTCAAAGCAACCGAAATAAAAAAGTCGCAATGTCACATGTCAATGTTCACTGACAATGCATCATTTTATGTAGCCGTATAGTATAGACTTGCGTTTTTTATACCGATGATTTTGATAACTGACTAAATGTCGCTTAGAAAGTTAACGGACCTCTAGGGCAGCAATTATATTTAACGCCTGATTAAAGGCTCCTGCAAACAGATTAGCGCTTGGTGAAACACTCGCTACTTTTAATGTTCCTTTAACAATTTAACAGAAGATTAAACTAACTAACATGGTATGGTGAAACTAGGTCTTAAGGTTTTATTTTTAATTGCTTGTTTAAGAGGGCTGTCACATTTTGTCACCTCTCTCGCTCACACGGGATCAAATTTTTAAAAATGTTAAATAAAAAGATGCGTTTTTGAAAAATGTAATCAATGGGCGACTTACTAAATAATATTAACTTAATAGGTAGTTATTAAAAATACATTTCTATTGTGTTATCTAATAAACTTAGCTCAATAAGTATTATGATCTGTTTTTAAGATGATTTAAATAAACGGCACAATTAAAATGTGTTGTGTTTAAAATGGCCTTGAAGTTGAACCGACTTGATTTAGGTACATTTCATAGAATTTTATCTCAACCAAATGGTGATGATGCGAAGAGTCTGTTCGGGTTCATGGCCCGAATGTAATCCATAGCAGCATGTATGTTATTATTATTTATTTAGGGTATGATTTTTTTTTTTTTTTTTGTGGATGGGAAATCATCAAATGACTTCTCCCGCTCCGGGCGGAGCGGGAGGGCGTGTCAGACTTTTACTGACTAAAACCCACCCGTGTTCCTTCTGTTGCCTGTGCCGGGGCCACGGTAACTCTTTCAAACATCCCGCAACCCTAGCTGGCATCGGCCCTAGCGGACCCCGTCAATAGTGCTGACATCTCTTTGAGGCGCGCGTGGAACACGACGCGCCGTCGACTCGGGCTTGGTCCTTACCGGACGGCGAGCTACCCATTGCTCGCCGTCCGCAAGCCCGCGCCTACGGTGGCCGGGAATCAGCTGCCAATTCCCGACGCCCAGGGCGTCTCCTGCGGCGACTAGGGGCGTGAGGGTGCAAAGCTTGCCTCTCCCTCACGCGTCCCGCCTCCTCCTTCACGAGCATTACTGCTTCGCAGAAGGAGGTAATGGCTTCCCATGCACTCTCGCTCCGTACCATGGCCTGGACCAGGGCCGGACGCGAGAGATCGCCGCCGCCGATCGCTTCCGCGAGGACACGGCGGTGCTCCGCCCAAGCCGGGCAGACCTCCACCGTATGCTCCACCGTGTCCTCCGGGCGATCCACACAGTGGTGACACCCGGGCGATTCCTCCCGCCTTATCCGGAACAGGTACCTCCCGAAGCACCCGTGTCCGGTGAGGACCTGCGTCAGGCGGAAGGTGAGGACGCCGTGGCGCCTCTCCAGCCACTCCTCAAAGAGGGGACTTATCGCCGCAATTATGGCGTGCCCAGCGCTGGGTTGCGACAATCGCACTCTCCATGCCGCCATGAGATCCTGCCGGAGCTCTGTCCGCCGTGCCGCGATTTCTCGCGGCAGCGGAGTTACGTCCTGCCTCTTCGCGCCACTCCCAGATGTGCGCGAGGACTTTTGCCTCCAGATCTCATGGCGATTTAGGGTATGATGGGACTGTCATAAGCATTGCGGTTATAAAAGTCCCTAATTAAAAAAGAATTTTAAAAAGTAACCACGCAGACCATTAATATGGACCAGTATACAACGTGTATCTGGATGTACGACATTAAATGAAAACGAGCACAGTACTAATCTATCGAAACATTTTAAAACACGAAGATTTAATTACACACGAAGGTTAATGGAAAATTTAAAAATTACAGTTTTCAAACGAAATAAATAGCAGAATCAACTGCATAAAAAGTAATCACGCTTTATCTACAAAAAGTCACTGACCAACGGTGCGGTGCGGGGTGCGGGGCGCGGCGGTGGCAATGTTTACCTATTATTACGGACTCAGATCTACATCATGTTGAAAAATAAGAAAATGAAAAATAATTTCCCGTGGCTAAAGTAGGTATTCATTGGATTTGATTGTTTTTTTGTATACGGGTAAAGAACATGATTCTCTTTTCGTGGTTTAAAGGAATGTCAATCGTCCTGTTCCACCTTGTATAAATATTGTGCACACAAATTCAAAAAAACGCAAAAAATCTCCCCTGCGAATCTTGCTCTTGCACCACTTCGCCCAACTTTACGCCTTCGGAGAAGAGAAACTGTTCAAATTCAGAGAACACATGTGCTTGTCAAACTGAATATGATGGATGATCATGCGTCCCCCCTCTTCCCTCTAATTCCCCCTCCCCGGCCTACTCTTCCTGGCTACGAAAATTGACTATGTGTCAAGTGTCTAAAAAATCTTTTCTTTTTTCGAAATTGAACTATCGAAGTGGTTCGTTACTAAAGGCTAGTCCACACTAAATGTGGGGACAGTGCGTTTGTGAAGCAAATGTTAAAATCTAAGACAGGCCATTTGCTAGACGTTTCAATTTAACGCTATTCGTGTGTGTTAAATGAGCAAGCTTGTGTAGTTCCGACTCGACAGTCAAAACTTATATCACAACAATATAGCCCTTCTTCTTTCGTATCGGCTTGAGCAATACGAAAACAGTAACAACTCATTTTGTGGTAGATTAGCCTGTCAGCATGTTAGTAGTGTAACGTATCCAAGGTTTAGCTTCAATCTTACTTCCTTACTTCTTCAATATTACTATAATATTATTTATTATACAAACGCCAACCCCACACGAATCTACAATAAACTAAAATTTAATCGTACCAATACCGTCAAGAACCGCAAGCAAATAAATCTTGACGGTTCGCAATAAAACCGTAAAATCTCGCCTTGCATTAATATTAATTGTGCCGCCATCACACGCGTCACCAATAATGTTTCACAAACGTAACACGTCAAACCGACCTCAGAGCATTAACTTGAGAATTTCATGAGTTTATATGAAAATTTCATAGGACGGGGGTACACATTTTCGACTCGTTAGCAATTTTGGCTATTGTTACAGTTTTGCAGTAGAGTAGAGGAGTTACAAAACTAAAGTAAACACGTAAATGGGTCATAGTTTATTTTATTTACACTGACTCAAAAAAGTTCGAGACTATTTATTTATTAGGTAAGCTTGTTTAAAACCATATCGTTTCGGAGACATATCTTGTTTTTTCTCTTAAACTTTTTTTTTGCAAAAATTCGATATATTCATAGTTATAAAGTCACGCGTCATCATCAGCTGTAGATATTGCGAGAGTCATTGTATTGTATCTACTGACATGCATTAGTAGACTG
Source organism: Fissipunctia ypsillon (assembly GCA_947568875.1). Classification (NCBI taxonomy): domain Eukaryota; kingdom Metazoa; phylum Arthropoda; class Insecta; order Lepidoptera; family Noctuidae; genus Fissipunctia; species Fissipunctia ypsillon. The sequence continues at coordinate 6,281,226 of OX387655.1, forward strand.
ATAATATTCCGTAAAGCCCTCCACGTACATTTCTCGTAAATAATCCTTCAATATTCATAAATCACAATGTACATTCTTTATTCAATATCGTTTCGTATGACAGATACAGGCCTAACAGAGTAAATACCAAAATATGTTAACCAGAAACAAGATTAATAAATTGTGACAAGTGTCATGGCGCTACACATTTGTAAAGTAGACTAACTATTGTGATGCAAACAGCATTTATGTGAAATGACACGAAAAATATACACGGATTTCAACAACGGGAAAACACTTATTTGTGACAGGTATGTCACACTCTGTGGCATATATGTCACAATAATAAAACGCGTGCGATGCGTTGCTTGTCACGATTTTGGAACATCTGCATGTGTGTTACCAGTCTTACAACTCGCTCTTATTAAAAGGTGCTGTGTTCATAATTCGACTAATGTATGGAACGCGAAGTAATGGCGACGGTTTTCAACAGTGAAAATGCATTAATTTAACAGAAATGCGGCTATAAAGCCTGGCGGGTTATTAGGGGCCTTTGAAGTGAATACAACAGATGTTCATTGGAAAATTTTCATCTCGCGCTTTCAGCTTTGTGCTCGGATGTAATTAATTCTAAAACGCCATATAATATTTTGTCTTTTAATAATCAAAGCGGTTTCAAAATTTTTATAATAGAGACGATGAAACGTTTGACTTTCGCACAGATTTATAATACATGTTTGTATCCAACAGACGTGAGAATATAGTTGAATATTTCTTTGAAAATTTTTATTACTTGCTACGGCGTAGCACTACTGAGACGGCTACGAAGCTACGCCGTCGGAAATTGCTACGACAATCGTAGCAAATTCTCACATCAACTGTTTACTGATGTTCACAGCAGGTACACATTCTACAGAAAAAATTGGGACGTATTACATTCTATGCACGTACCACCGATTTCCAAGTGTCTCTCCCTCTCGTCTCCCAGAATTCTTATTTCATTCAGATTTAACTTGTTACGACACATGTTTTTGGGGCTGAAGAATTTTCTTCACCCTTTTGTGTGAAATTATTTACTTGCTTAACATAGTTGTTTTGCACATTCGGATCACGTAGGGGTGAGGAGAGGGGAGTAGGGCGTGTAAATTCATGACGTCATACGAGGTATAGCGTGCAACGTGCTAAATTCCACGGCTGATTTTTGTTTTCGTCTTTAAGTGAGAGTGGTAATAACTTCTGAATTAAAATGTATCACGCCATGTCCTTGGAGATAAGCTTACGATTAATTGTTGTCTGGTTTATTTGTTGAAATTAACAGTAGTGGGTACGAACGGAGTCGAATAAATAAAAGAAGATTTACTATTATAATACGCGTAATATGAGTAGATTTTTTCATCAATACCCATGAAAAAATCTACTCATTTTTCATCATGACGCGGTCTGTCAACTCTTCAAGCTGAGTCTCAATTCTTTTCTCTAATCAACTCAATATGAAATAGTGTTTATCTCATTATACGAGTATATGCCAGCCATCAACTTATTAAATATGCGCGGAGGTGGGTTATCAAAACCAACCGGACAAAACCTCTACAGTACCAACCTATGCTCTAAATTGCAACCTGAGTTGCCATTTAGCAAAGCAGCACACTTTAGTAAAGCAGTCTGTATTGATCGAAAATAACTGCAGGTCTGTTAACATTAATATAAACCTTTAATACACAATACATAGAATGCCTGATCAAATCATGAGCATAATGTGCTGCAATTTTAAACCATTAAATTTAATCATTTCAATCCATTTTGCTCAAATTATCAGTCGCACGCAATTTGTTAATCTTTTACAATATTATTATTATATTTTCGGTGTGTATTAATGTTATCGAATAGAGCGCACCGACATAAATAACCGACTAATCGGTCTAAACAATATTTTTATTTGCCAACAACACCACAGCACGACTTAAACGCATACGTTCCATAAAACGCTCATTTTTAGCGCTCAGCAATAAGCAATAAGTAACATACTAACTAAAGGGAAAAATGCCCTTTTTTATCCAAAAAATATGTAGTTTAAAAAAACACGCTTTTATCACGCACTAAAAAAATATAAAATAGTTAAATTGACTTGTATTACCCACAATATAAATACCTTTAAAGCTTGTCACTTCTTTTATATCCAATAATTAATTCAAAAAGCGTAGAGCGCTTTTTAGTTATTGGTACTTTTAATTAAATTAAACCCTGTTCGAGACAGGCATAGGAAAGTAAAAAGTTATTGATAAAGTCGCACTAGTGCACTAAACACGAGCGATGTGTTCAAACTATAGAAGTAAGTACTTACTTGTAAAGTTTCGGACACCCGACCCGTGCCATCAACACGACATGACACACGACAGTGTAAAAATCTCAACATGAAAATGTAGGTGAAGTGAGCTTGTCAGCCGACCTGACGATAGGGAGCTCACTTCAAACTCACTTCTCCTAAGATAACACGGTGGGCTTTTTACAGAATACTACAGTTGTCGTACTAAAAAAATATCGATTATAATTACTCGCTTGTGTAGCTTAAGCGTGCAATCGATTTTAAAACACAAGTATCAATATAGCCAAATTCCTGGGGTTTCAACAACTTTATCCATTAGGTAATCCATGGATATACATTTAAATCTATTTATTCGTATCTCCAATCTGCATTAAAACTTTGGTGATAACGTTCCGAGCATTTATTGTATACGATATTTAGTATGAATAAACGTTGAACATGATAAATTTTTAAAACGAAAAGCCGACAATTAAGTGTGATTTTAGGTTCATTGATTTTAGACACTCCAGAATAATGAGTGTTTATAGTTTATCTATTATTAAAAAAAGATGGGGAATAATAATGATCTAGAACTATCTTAATGTTCTTTTTATTTATTTCTTACTATTGATCAATGTACACCCTAAGAGTACGTTAAAGATATATTTTTTAAATATGGATTTTGTAAACTACCTGTACCTACAACATCAACTGCCTAGCCTTTTCCTAACTATGTTGAGGTCGGCTTCCAGTCAAACCGGATGGAGCGACTGCCTATCTGACCTCTACAACCCAGTTACTGGGTAATACGATACCCCTTGGTAAGATTGGTTGTCAGACTTTCGAGCTTCTGGCGACCCGTAACGACTGTCGAAGATCCACGAATGACAGCCGGGGCCAACAGCTTAACGTGCTTTCGGAGGCATGGAGGGGTATTGATATGTAAAGATGGTCACCCATCCACGGAGCAACCGCGGCAAGCGTAGTTTAACCTGATCGATCGACCCGTGCGGCTGTTATTACTTAACCACAAGCCCCTCACCACTACCTGTACCAACAATAAATTAAATTCTATTCTATTCTGAACTAAATTATAATTTCGGATATACTCCCATTGAACTTAATCACAATTTCTGCTTGGCAATAAATTACGAGTACTGAGCAACTCACTATTTCCACAAATATATATTAGTATATGTCTTACCCATATAAACATATTATAAGTAGTACGAAAACATACCGCTACCAAGTTATAATATGAAAGAAGACGTGTTGCTTAATAACATGAGGTGATTTATTAAGAGGAACGCATCGCGGGACGGATGCCGGTAATCGCTCCGAGAGTTCCCCCCGGCGAAGTTTCTATGAAATTGTATCGGGTACCTGGATGCAAAGATGTTTAGACGCTGGAAGTGAATTATTAATTTAATTAAGTATTAAAGTTTTATGCCGTTTAGACATATTTGAAGCCGGCTTATAGACAGAAAAAAGAAAGAAAAATTGTTTATTCTGCACAAACAAAACGCACATTACAGAAAAAAAAATGACAAAGTACACACATATAAAGTATCCGAAAGCCTCATAATCAATCCGCAAAAAGTTTACAATTTTTTTTCTTTGTGTCCATTGCTTGATGTCCGAGCCAAGAGACCAGAGACAATTTACGTTGCCTCTGTGTGCATATTGCGCTCTGATATGAGTATAGTCTGTTAGTATAATAACCTGTGTTATAGCGCACAGAACATATAATAATATACTCTGTGATTGTGACTCTGTCAAAATGACACCAAACAAAACAATCAAAACATAAACAAAAAACCGAATTGCGGAGTGGAAAAATAACTACTTTTGTATCAAACAAACAACACTATCAAGAACAATAAGCCGTGCGTCGCATCTGTGCAAGAAGAGGTTGTTGCTCAGCAAAATGCTGTGACTTCGGACGAACCTATCATCAATAGCGCTGATTTTCAGCAATCACCTCGCGGATGACGTAATGACGTCCCCTGTGACTTACTGTGCTTATCAGATGCGGCTTACTAATCTTTTTTTAAATCGACTGCGTGGCAGCAAAAACAGGGTTATATTTTCACGCATCTGTGGATGTTTTTTTTTTTTACACGGATGGACTGCCGTCATTATCGTCAGGCTAACCTTTTCTCAACTATTTTGGAGTAAACTTTCAGTTAAACTGATGCAACTGAATAAGAATAAATTTACTAAACCATTATTACAGTTACAGGCATTTTCTTAACCATACTTACGAGCAATTTTTAATGGATATCGGTAACAAGTTGTATTTTTAACATAATTAGATATACAGTGGTCCCCAAACTGACAGAATCTTACGTGGAGCGACTGGGTAGTACTCCTTGGTAAGACTTCGATCGAGCGAACGCCTTCATTTGACGTTATTGATTCAGTTTTCAATTTTAACCCGTTGACTACATGAATATGAGACACAATTGAACTTCTATTGTTATGGACCACTAGAGTGGTCCGTGGCACTTTAAGAGAAATAGCAGGCATTAGTGAACCAGTCCAAAATCCAACTATTAATAGCTTCATTAAGCGAGCTTTTGTAACGAAAGATGTAGGCGTATGCATGTGTTAGATCTTTCCTTAAATACAGTTTAACTGTTCAACTCTCCCTCTAAAATCAGTTCCACCATCAAAGTGACAGTTAACATTTAGTACCTATGTAGATACAACTCAGTACATATAGGTAGATAGGTAAATATTGGAAGCATCAGAGCTAGTGGCCAAAGATACCGTTTAACATACTGAAATTTGCTAGACCATAGACATTGGACAACTATCTTAACCACTACAACTTTGACTAAAGTTCTTGACCTCCGATCGGCTATTGGAAGCAGTATAAGATCAAACAAGTAGGTACTATCGGGGAAACTTAGATCTGGCCAATTTGAATACAAAATCCTGTGCACACGATGACCACATATGTTAGCAAGCGTTAGTATAGAGCGGCCGAGTGCTGCAAGCAAGAATGGTCCTTAAGGTGTATAGATGTTCATTTCTCCCATGGTACCTAAGAACCTATACCTACATTATATATGTACAGTCAGGAAATTAATTGTTAAGCAAATGGATACCCTACGTCAATTTGCCGTGTAATAGCCATTTCATATTAGTTATGACTAGCTGTGCCCCGCGACTTCGTTCGCGTGGAAGTCGTAAGGTACACAATACACTAAAATTACAGCCACATTTTAATAAACTGCCCTGGTCCCCAACCCGCCGTGTTCCATCGCCCGCCCGCGCTATTACTTCGTTTTCGCTCTTTGACTTTTTCTTTTTGCTCGGCTCCTAAGGTTCGTAGCGTGATGTTAAATAGCCTATAACGATCCTCGAGAATTGGGCTAACAAATGCAGAAAAAAAATTTAAAATCCGACTTTTTGTTCATATTTCATGGGTTTTATTTTTTTGCGCGGAGCCCTAATTATTATTCTAAAATAAAAGTAAGCTTAGTTACTTCTTATAATATCAGCTATCTGCCAGTGAAAGTCTCGTGAAAATCAGTCCAGCCATTTCGGAGATTAGCCGGAACAAAAAGACAGACAAAACTTTTTTAAATATTTTTTTTAATAACCGTATATACTTTCATAAGCATTTAGTAAAAAGCTGTTTTTTTGACATTACAAACAGACACTTGAATTTTATTTATTTGTATAGATTTGAATACTTATAACGAGCAATTTATTTAAGTTGGCAGTCAATTTGCGTAACAATTCATTTCCTTGGCTTTATGTACGGCCGAATACTGAAATGCAACTAAATTTTAAACCGCCGCGCCGTTAAGTATCGTGCTATCTGTCACTTTAAGGTGTACCGTAGCGATAGAAAGACTTTTAAGAGCGTTTAAAAGTGTCATTTGAGTGTTCGACGATAGTACTGTTCTATAAGCATGTACCCCTACTTTAGTACCTCTGTATTCAGTAGTAGTTTGTTTCTGTAAACATCAGTTTTAAATCGAACGGTGTTTCACTGTTGTTAGAGATCGTCTAATTTAAAATTGTACGCCCCTCCACTGCTTGTTGCATACACATTTCAAATGTTGGTTTACAGGCTGTCCGGTAGTTAATGGATAACCTTGAAATAGCATATAAAAGTCCTTATGGCCGCCCTAAAAAAAATACAAAAAAATATATATCCCAAGTATCTAGTACTTAAGATATGATTTTTTTGAAAAAAATACTTACTGTGCAATTCCTAGTCACCATATTTACTGCCTTTCTGTCGGCATAGTCAACGTACAAAATTATAACAACAAATAACCGATGGAATTCATTCATTTGTGGTCGTGGTGATGAAGAATGTAAAAAAAAATAGTATTTTTCCTAAAAAATGTTAGTTCTTACTGCAATAGTACGGGATATATTTTTTTTCGTATTATTTTAGAACGGCCAAAAGGTCTATTATATGCAATTTCAAGGTTATCCATTCTTTACCGGACGCCCTTTATAAATTTTAGTTGAGTGGTGTGCAGTTTTATATTAGACAATATCTACGGTTGTTCGCAAAATCAAATCAAATTATTGTTGGCGGTCAGTGAGGTTCGAAGTGAACTTTTTACAGAATAGCACTTCAGTATATTTGATAGTAACAAAATCAATCAGGCACTTTGTAGTGTTTCGGCTTTAACGACAAAATTTCTCTCATTTCTTATTATCATACTTACTAGCTGTTGCCCGCGGGTCCGCCCGCGTGGATGTCATTAAAGATGACTATTTGAATCGGATTTTGTTCACAATTTAAATAAAAAAAGAAAGAAAAAATTTTGATTCTGCACAAACAAAACGCACATAACAAAAAAAAATTACAAAGTACACACATAATATAAAGTATCCAAAATCCTCATAATTAATCCGCAATATGTTTACAATTTTTTTGTGTCCATTGCTTGATATACGAGCTAGGGACCAGAGACAATTTACGTTGCCTCTGTGTAATTTAATAAATTTTAATTTTTTTCGTGTGGAATCCTAATTCTTTTTCTAAAACAAAAGCAACCTAAGTTACTCTCTATAACAGCAGCTATCTGCCAGTGAAAGTAGATATAGACAGACAAAAAAAAATTAAATTGTTTTTTTTTTGTTATAGCTTTTTTTGTTATTTTGATATTACAAACAGACACTTCAATTTTATTTATTTGTATAGATGTTTATATAGGCTGACTACCTCGTTGATCTAGCGGTCACAAACACTACTGCTGAGCATGAGGTCCTGGGTTCGATTCCCGGGTCTGGCAGTGTTATTGGGTTTTTCCATCTGGAATTTTTCAGTCCGGTTTCTGGACATGTGCCCGGTAAATAGGCCCTCCCCGTACATGGGACTTAAACATAACTAGCGAAATGTGGGTGTACTATAGGTACACCCGTCCTTCGAGGAATGTTACGTGATGTTATGTCATGTTCTAATTATAGAAACTATAATTCCTTCAAAGTCGTGTTTCAAAGCCACGTCTAGTTGAACAGCAGATCATATTATAGAAACACGTATTGTGAAATGTTGGAACCCTAACATTATCGAACACTACAACAACCCGTATCCTGAGGCCCACCAACTTACAACCCACCTAGGTATAATTATAATGAGCAAACTTGACTTTTCCCATCTAATACCTAATTAACATGAATATATAGTAATACAGTCTTGAAATCTGCTTGATTCAAGGGTTTTTAAGTCTAATTGCTAGTCAATTTAAGGTCTGCTTACGAACTAAATCCTAACTTAATATTATAAATGCAAAAGTGAGTTTGTTTGTTTTAAAAATCTGGTACATAGTTAGACCATGACCTGGGTTAGGACATAGGATACTTTTTATCTCGATAGTACATTCCTCTGGGATATTTTCCGACATTCACGCGAACGAAGCCACGGGCAAAAGCATTTATAAAACTTCTAGATTCAGATGATACTCATGGATTTCTGCTTATTATTGCTTAATTATTTGCAAAAACGCGTTTCTTGTTCTGATCGTGTGAAAATGACAGATCCGTAGAGTACTTAGAGGCAAATTACACGAAACTGAGTAAAAACAAAAGCAGTCTAAAATGGGAGGAAATTTTGAAGAGTGGCGAATTTTTGGGTGTTTTCGTATTATTGTTTTCGTTTCGTTGGCGAAATGTGGGTGTACTATAAGTACACCTCTGCCTAACCCTTCGGGGAATACAGGTGTGATGTTATGTTTTCGTTAAAAATGCAGTAAATTTTATTGTTTAGAGAGTGTCATAAAAGGCTTGAACATCCCAAATTAAATTTCGACATATTTATCTAATGTACGAAGACAAAGTGCGAGTGCGAACTTTCATAATAAACAACTAATATTCGAGTCGAATACATTATTAAATTATTGTATATATTTTAGTAAATTTCCATTATGTTCGATCCACCTCAAAATACTCTGAAACAAGGTATACAAATATCACGTTACGTAACCACTCAAAATAACATAGATGCCCATATATATTATATACCTACATAGGTATACATAATCGGGGTATATCAATAGATAAACGTAATGTTGTTCGAGCATATCATTACTGGTATATCTCGCGGCTTTAGATATACGTATTGCTTTAAATATATACATTTTACGCAATCCAATCTCAAACCGTATGTGTATCTGTTAAGGCTGTACCTTAAAGTAAGCGGGAGCGATTTTGGTCATGGCACTGGAATGGCGAGAACAGATGATTAAAATCATTATTATCAACTAACTGTTGCACATGGCTTTGCTGGTGTAGAGCTCGGAGTTTAGCCCACGGGAACGTGCTACCGGGATAAGAATATCGTAAGGCCTAACCCGGGTCATGGTCTACCTGTGCGCCATCGAAATCTGTTCAGCCGTTCAGGGCTGTCGAGGTTCAATGTAAACTAGAGCAGACGCCGCGAATAAATTTTTTGCGTTCGCGGATGTCAAATGTGACAACCGCGGTGTGTGCGTATCAGGTAGTGGCATGGAAGGCAGTATGACAACCGCGGTGTGTGCGTATCAGGTAGTGGCATGGAAGGCAGTATGACAACCGCGGTGTGTGCGTATCAGGTAGTGGCATGGAAGGCAGTATGACAACCGCGGTGTGTGCGTATCAGGTAGTGGCATGGAAGGCAGTATGACAACCGCGGTGTGTGCGTATCAGGTAGTGGCATGGAAGGCAGTATGACAACCGCGGTGTGTGCGTATCAGGTAGTGGCATGGAAGGCAGTATGACAACCGCGGTGTGTGCGTATCAGGTAGTGGCATGGAAGGCAGTATGACAACCGCGGTGTGTGCGTATCAGGTAGTGGCATGGAAGGCAGTATGACAACCGCGGTGTGTGCGTATCAGGTAGTGGCATGGAAGGCAGTATGACAACCGCGGTGTGTGCGTATCAGGTAGTGGCATGGAAGGCAGTATGACAACCGCGGTGTGTGCGTATCAGGTAGTGGCATGGAAGGCAGTATGACAACCGCGGTGTGTGCGTATCAGGTAGTGGCATGGAAGGCAGTATGACAACCGCGGTGTGTGCGTATCAGGTAGTGGCATGGAAGGCAGTATGACAACCGCGGTGTGTGCGTATCAGGTAGTGGCATGGAAGGCAGTATGACAACCGCGGTGTGTGCGTATCAGGTAGTGGCATGGAAGGCAGTATGACAACCGCGGTGTGTGCGTATCAGGTAGTGGCATGGAAGGCAGTATGACAACCGCGGTGTGTGCGTATCAGGTAGTGGCATGGAAGGCAGTATGACAACCGCGGTGTGTGCGTATCAGGTAGTGGCATGGAAGGCAGTATGACAACCGCGGTGTGTGCGTATCAGGTAGTGGCATGGAAGGCAGTATGACAACCGCGGTGTGTGCGTATCAGGTAGTGGCATGGAAGGCAGTATGACAACCGCGGTGTGTGCGTATCAGGTAGTGGCATGGAAGGCAGTATGACAACCGCGGTGTGTGCGTATCAGGTAGTGGCATGGAAGGCAGTATGACAACCGCGGTGTGTGCGTATCAGGTAGTGGCATGGAAGGCAGTATGACAACCGCGGTGTGTGCGTATCAGGTAGTGGCATGGAAGGCAGTATGACAACCGCGGTGTGTGCGTATCAGGTAGTGGCATGGAAGGCAGTATGACAACCGCGGTGTGTGCGTATCAGGTAGTGGCATGGAAGGCAGTATGACAACCGCGGTGTGTGCGTATCAGGTAGTGGCATGGAAGGCAGTATGACAACCGCGGTGTGTGCGTATCAGGTAGTGGCATGGAAGGCAGTATGACAACCGCGGTGTGTGCGTATCAGGTAGTGGCATGGAAGGCAGTATGACAACCGCGGTGTGTGCGTATCAGGTAGTGGCATGGAAGGCAGTATGACAACCGCGGTGTGTGCGTATCAGGTAGTGGCATGGAAGGCAGTAGACTGAAACGTTTGTTGTCCCGGACAACAACGTGTTGCGCAAAAATTTTATTCGCGGTGTCTGCTTTAGTTTACATTGAACCTCAATGGTTCAAAAATTATCAAAAATGACGATAATGTTAATGTATTGTAAAGGTAACAGACAGACGGACAGAGTTATTTTCCCATTTATGATACTACACATCAACTAAAATACTTTGACAAACCAATAAATTGCTACTAAATTTATATTACAAAATACGAGCTTAAGTCATTATTAAATATTTTAAAAATTCGCCAAATTCAAGAACAACAGATAATATTATAAATGGGAAAATAACTGTGTCCGTCTGTCTGTTACCTTTTCAATCAATCGATACTTCCATACTAATTGAAAGTATGGATTGACTGCCTCGTGGTCTCGTGGTCGCGTGGTTGCAAGCGAGACTGCTAAGAGCGGGGTTTGATCTGTGGGTCGGGCAAAGTGTTAGTTAGTTTTTCCATTAAAATATATTTACTGTCTACCTGGAATTTGGGTGCGCGGTAAATGGCAATAAGCTCGCACCTATTATATGGGACTTAATTACTTAAACATAACCGGCCAAATGTGGGCACACTCCGCCCAACCCTTCGGGGAAAACTGACTGCATGTTTTGTTATGTGGTAAACTGGTAATGGCCATTGACGTCACTTTGAATGTGGGTTTATACCATCTCTGCCTACCACTTCAGGCGTGACTAAATGTTATAACCGATTCTTATCCAACCCTTTCCGCTAATCGCTCACAGAGAACTCGGCTTTAAGTAAAAAAAAGTTTTATATAAAAGGTTCAATCTAGTAGATTTTCGAAATTACTCTTTTTCCTTTTTTCACTCGTTAAGTATATCCTTTAGGAAAAGTCTGGGATTTAGACTGGATTTATTCTATACTTAAATCCTAGCCACAAAATCAGAGGGGGAATTCCCGTATTTTTAAGAACGGTGGCATTCTCAATCTGTCAAACAATGTATGGGATTTTTGACAATAATTGTCGCTGCGATGAGATTGCGACTAGATTTTGAACGTTTTTAATTACGGGAATTGGCCTTCTGGTACCTTACATTATATCTGCGTTGCACAAGTATACTAAAAGGATATGCAGATAGATCATTAATTATTTCACCGGAGCTAAAATTCTAGTGATATAATTTTGCTTGTTTCTTTTATCAGAAAACTAATTAGACTGTAGATGCAATTTAACCAGATTATCAAGAATCTTCATACTTTTCCAGACTACTATTAAAAATAAACGTTTCCTGTTTCCCATGACTGTCACATCCAGTTCATATTTCCACACGTCAAGTTCAATCAGTAAAGAATTAAAGTTTTCCGCTCCTTACCTACCTACACTTCAATAAGTCTTGCAACTTACGTACTTCGTAAGTCCCGCTGCCGTGAGTTTTCGATCAACTTGCGTTCAAGTGACGACCGTTTAATTAAATAACGATTCGCTTTTGTTTTGGTGACGTACTTTAAGGTGTGTTACAACCTTCGAATAGGTTGCAGTTAAATTATTTAGCAGATTATTTAATACCAAATATTTGTTTTTCACTTTTTCTAGTAGAGAAATGGGCCAAAGACGTCACTGAGTGGTATTCGAGAGAGGAAAAGAGGAAGACCGGTGTGGAGACGGGAGGATGACTTGAGATCGACAGCAGTGCGACGTGGACAAGGAAAGCTCTCGATCGAAATGGAAGAGTCTGGGGGAGGCCTGTGCTGGAACGCAAAACAAACTTATTACCAACGTCTAATATATTTATAATATGTACAAAACTTATTGTAAAATAGTAAATAGTTTGTTAATAAAGGCTATTTGAATTTGAATTCGTTTTTTCAAATGTAGCCTCACAGAATAATCTAAGTATGCCATATAAATGGCCTCTTTAAACACTGTAATGTCTTACCAGTTCAAATACAAATAAATTTTCTGTTATACAATATAATAAAAAAAAATTGAACAACTTTTCATAAATCTTTAAGAAATAAAATCGAACATCCTGTATGCACTCGGGTAGTTTCTAAGAATAAGCTTCGTACACAGCGCGCCAGTAATACGTATGTCGAACGAACTAGCGGTTATATTATACAGAGACTTATTAATAGTCTACCCTCAGAAATAAACAAATGTATTACTCATAAAAATATCAAATGTAAACTTTATTAAATATTATGTAGGAATGATTGTTACTATATAAAGACCTAAAGATGTTATTAATTGTATCGATAATAACGCACACCTATAAAATGCATCATGTATAGTTCGATATTGAGATAGACTCATGATAGCACAAGTTTAAACCTTAGTGGTTTTTTGATTGCTAATTAATATGAATGATCCTGTATTCTTTTGTATAAACGTTAAATTAAAAAATAAAATTTTTTAAAAGTAGGTAGGTACTTATGTCTTCTTACAGTAGTGATTCCAACCACTCAAACAATATAGTTCCATCGATATTCATACCCATTATTATCAAAAATCATAAACAGCAAAAAATGTATTACTTAATTTCACCCCCTAATCCAAAGATTACCATTTCACAAGAAATTAAATCGCAGAAATATCGTCATGTAAATATTTGTTTACATAAATAACATAATCAAATAAATCTAAATAAATTACTTGTGAGAATATGCTCAAAGGGAATATATTATACGTGACATAGGTGAGATTGGCAAATGATGTAGACGTGATGATTCAGTATGTTTTCGATAAGTAATTCCGCATCGATACGGTTTGTGCTTGTTTGCGAAGACGAAGATGTATTTGGTAGGTAATTAGTTAATATTTGATCATTTTTTCGGGATCGGTTTTAGAAAGAAAAATATTTTATTTGGGACACTTACAGGAAATACAAACAGCAAACAGAGAGCATACAAACTAACAAAATTAACATACTTTTCTAATAACAAAACAAAAAAAATATATAATAAAGACCCGTGCGGGGCCAAAAAGGACTCACACGGGTGGCGGGGGGGGGGGGGGGGTCGTTACAGGGTTCTTTCTCTATTTATTCATAAACTAGTACACAGGATTGCTTGAAATTGCCCAATCACGAAGATCGGCAAATGGCTTAAAGATTGTCACTCAGTTAAAGGCAAGATTTTTTTACACACCCACAGCCCTTTGCCCTTGGCATTAAATGTAACCTCAAACCAGGCACAGATAAGCTGACCTGAAGCTTACCAATAGCCAGTATTCTTTAGTTGCTCAATAAATATTAAGAACAAGTAGTAAGTTTTTCGAACAAAGGAGAAAATACAATAATTAGGTACACTTTTTGTCATTTCGTATTAGAATACTCATAAAATGTATTGCAATTAGAAGCACATTCAGGCCCACACCACACCACACACCACCACACCATACCACACACCACACCACACCACACGCACCACACCACACGGCACCACAGATCACTAAATAAGTACATTTAGCGCTAATAAACATCGTTTTATTTCTGTCAGTCGACTGAAGTTGACAGAGAGAATGATGTTTTAATTTCGGTTATACTATAGTTAATTTGTCCCCTTTCAAACAAAACTACTATACGCAAAATAGCTAGGGACATTCAATGTTTTGTTCAAAACCAGTAGAACGGGAACTCGTCCCTAAATGGATCACGGACTAAAACACACTGGCGACACTACATCGATTAAACCTTAATCGGCTTGTTGTGTGCTCGGGGTTTTATTGAATTGAATGTTTGGTGCAAATAATAAAAGATACTATAGTTTGACCATAGATTAAAATGTGACACGTCACGTTATACAAGACCGAAAGCCACATTTATTTTGAACTCTAAAGTTTCTCCAGAAACGTTAACACGTTCACCTACTTCACAAGTTGCAATGAAGTTAAGTCCAGGAGTGTAGGCGGATAGCGGATATCTTGCAGCGAGTTGTGGCATAGCAGATAATTGTCAAGTTGAATTATTCTCTCAGATACACGAAGTTAAAACTGATGTTTCTAATTAAGTTATTAAATAGAAACATCAGTAACATGCATGAGGTCCTGGGTTCGATTCCCAGGTCGGGCAAAGTGTTATTGGGTTTGTCTATCTGGAATATCTTAGTAGTAGCCCGGAGTCTGGATTTGTACCCGATAGATGGCAATAGGATCGCCTCCTATTACATGGAACTTAAACATAACTGGCGAAATGTGGGTGTACTATAGGTACACATCTGCCTAACCCTTCGGGGAAACAAGGCGTGATTATGTTATAGAAACATCAGTTTTAACTTCCTGTAGCCGGAAACAGCAGAATATAATGTTTCTGTTAAGAACATTAGAACGTTCATAATGTATTTCCTTTCATTCAAATTCATCACACACACACACACACCCACACACACACACACACACACACACATGAAGTGAAAGAGATAACATGATACTAACCGGAGGAGGAGCAAGATTGAGTTTCGTTTGAGTTTTCCTCCGTTTAAAACATCAGGATTATAAATATAACTTTTATACAACGGCTTATTTAACTGACAGGAACATTACAAAGAACGGTAGAGACGGGATTTCAGTACGTACATGCGGACGCTGCCCAGCCTTGCAAACAAAAGGAAAATAGGTCACTCGTCATATTCATTTATCGTTTAAACATGATTTAACACAATACATTATTAATATCGAAATTTAGAAATGTAAAAGTACATAGATAGCTATGTTTGTTTAAATGTGCCAATTAGGTTGAATGAGCCTTTCTCGTACCCTCACGGTGCAGTGGACAAAAAGCAACGACCATGGGCGTTGACAAACAGTGATAATTGCGAGCACGGTTGTAGAAGAATGTACGTACAATAGTAATCAGTAATTAGACTTTCCAGTAAAACATCTTCCTTCAATTGCATAATCATTTCTTTTATTAAAAAGCACCATTTTAATTTCACCGAAAGAACCGGAGTAACCGACGTAGCCTGCAGAGTAAACAAACTGAAGTGGTAATGGGCTGGCCATGTTTGTCGAAGGAACGATGGCCAGTGGAGCAGACGAGTCCTGGAGTGGAGACCACGTATCGGCAAGCGTAGTTTGGGACGCCCCCCAGTTAGATGGACCGACGACCTTAAGAAGGTGGCCGGGTCAGACTGGATGCTGAAGGCGACAGGGTGTTGTGGCGCAGACTGGGAGAGGCCTATGTCCAGCAGTGGACTGCGATAGGCTGAGTTGTTGTTAAGTTGATTTTAATTTCATGTATATGTCACCGTATGATTGGGAACACCGTTAGTTTATAGTCTGTCTCGCGAGATTGTAAACTGTCAATAAATTGTGAACCGTACCACCACTGCGTACAATATAACGTACTTATTAATTTACGATAGTTTATAATCTATTCATTCAAACCGTCAAATTGTGAACGAACCTGCACTTACCGATAGGGCTCACAATCTGTCCGATTTTATTAAGCGTAAAGTTGTGAACCGTCCCTGGTTGGTAGATCTTGGCGGTAGCCGAATTGGTCTCAGTAACTAAGCCAGGGCACGCCAACCAAATGGGTTAGGTTAGAACTGTGGCCCAGCGGACGGCGAGCGCTTCTTCCAAGTTGGTCGTTGTTACTTGGCTATTTAATGTTAGCGCAAGGTGCGTTCGTCGCATGCAAGTTGGATACCAGTTCACAATTTGTCGGTTTGCGATGGATAGATCGAAAAATAATGCGGTAAATTGTAAATGGTTTGTTGCAGTTTACAATCTCGCGAGATAGACTATAAACTAACGGTGTTCACAATCATCTGGTGACATAGACGTGGGTCGCGAGCGTGGCGTACGGACTCGGGATCTTTCATCCTCTGTCGGTTGGCGGGAGATGTAGGTGGTTATCTATAATTCTCAATTAACAATAGGTAATAATTATGGTTTTAATCCCTATATATAGAATAGCCCCATTTGAATACCCTTTCCTGCATGAATGTCGACGACTGTCGACAAAATGTCGAGCCTTTTCAGGAAGAACATCGTAAGCGACAATTTGCACTTTTTACAGGAAAGGGTTTTTTCTTTCCTAATTAACGATGTTGTCATTTACGATGATAATTTCTTACAACAATAAAGTCGTGTAAATTTAAAATAAAATTTAAGAGTAATCGCGACAAGACGTGAAACTGTCTAATTAAGAGGTTACAAAGAAAAAATAGTTTTGTGATTTTTAGCGCTTACGATGTTTTTCCTGAACAGGCTCGATATAGTCAATATGCACTAATCCTAAGTGGATCACGGCTTACAGGGTTGCTCGCTGAAAAATAAATTGCAGCATAGATGAATGAGAGCGGCGGGAATTGCATGATAAATATTTGATGCGAACGCCATTGTGGCTGGCAACCCCGGCCCTGCCTTGTATTTGTGTCTTGCTTGAGAATTGCTACTCTAGAGGATAACTATTTTGAGTAAAATATACCTGCGGCATGCCAAGAAATGTGCTTGCAAATATTATGAGTAAGTACTTAAATATGTTTTATTGTAGCCTAGGTCTCTTGGTCTTGTTTTGCCGGCCCTTTGTGGTAATCCGTCGAGTAGTAAGGAAGTGTACGAAAGATGAATAAGTGATTCGTTTTTAAGTGCCCTTGTTTGCAGGAGTCTTTATATTTTGCGCTACTACTATTTTCTACCTTCAACTAAGTTTCATTGTTGTGCTGAGAGTACCCCCATGTTAATAGTTTAACAATTAAGGTCCGAAGGCCAATTCCCGTAATTAAAAACGTCCAAAATCTAGTCGCAATCTCATTTCAGCGACAATCAAAATGTCCAAAGGCTATACAATTTTTGACAGATTGTGACTGAGATTTGAATGCGAACCTTCTTAAAATGACCGGAACCGCCGCTCTGAACTCAAGAACTCTCTGATAAAGCCCTAACTATTTCACTATTTCCGCTTTTAAAAATCATTTCATTCATTCCTACATTCATGTACAATCTTTCATCTGCCTAGCCTTTTCCCAACGATGATGTCTTGGTATGTAAAGATCGTCACCCATCCACGGACCAACGGCGGCAAGCGTAGCTTAACTTGATCGATCGACCCTTGCAGCTGTCATTACTTACCCACAAGCCCCTCTATTCATTAACAGTCTTTACGAGTTAAAATATTGCTGAAAATCTACCCAAACGCTACATTAAATTACATCAGTACAAACATAATACAGGTGACGCAAACCAGCGTAATCTACAGAAGAGACGCGCTCCGTAATCCTTGGGAGTTTAAAGCAAATTAGCGCGGACGGTAGGTAGGTACTCTTGAAGATTCTCTTATCTTAAGGCAGACGACACCCTCTGGAAATTGGTCCTCTGAGGTACTAAGTACTTGTTGTCTGTGATTAATGAGGGCCGTTTTATATTTTGTTTGTTTACCTTTTTTATTTATTAGTTTGGTTAGGAGTATCTCTTACAGTACCTGCAAGTCTCGTTTTCGGTTTTAACGAAGAGACCGTAAAAGATATTGGGCGGCCTATTATAGATTGTACCTACATTATTTTACAGCGTGTATAAGAAAGGTGTCAAATTTTTGGGTGTCCAACTTTCTCCACGAAACCAGGATCGTAATCGAGAAAAAAATATCAGCCGTCCCATACATTTGGGTCGAGTAGGTACTGAAGTTTTCTATATGGTATTACCCAGTTACTGGGTTGTGGAGGTCAGATAGGCAGTCGCTCTATGTAAAATACTGGTATCCATCCAGCTGCATCCGGTTAGACTGGAAGCCGACCCCAACATAGTTGTAAAAAGACGAGGCAGATTTATTGAGGTACTGTAGTTTTATAGGGGACAATTTTATGGGAAAAAACCGGAGTAACGGATATAGCCTGCAGAGTAAACAAACTGAAGTGGCAGTGGGCTGGCCATATTTGTCGAAGGACCGATGGCCGGTGCAGCAGACGAGTCCTGGAGTGGAGACCACGTATCGGCAAGCGTAATGTGGGATGCCGCCCAGCTAGATGGACCGACGACCTTAAGAAGGTGACTGGGACAGACTGGATGCGGAAGGCGGAGGACTGGGTGTTGTGGCGCAGACTGGGAGTGGACTGCGGTAGGCTGAGTTCATTGATGGGACAGTTAATATTTTTTTGGCGATTACTTACGATGTTGGTCTTTGTATACTTGACGTACTTACATATCTTAATTTGTTTACAGCCGAGCAAGTAAAAACTCTTTAAAATTCACATAGTAAAATTGTTTAAACTGCACAAAACTGGTATTCAGAGATTCAATCCCTTGACTCTGATACTTTGCACTTCAGTTCTACCAAAGACACTGATCGCATAAATATAAAACTGTACCCTCTGGAGGGAAAGAGATGTTCAATTATTTTTCTCAAGGAGACTGGAACATGTGCTTGTCAAACCAAATATGATGGATGTAACCACTAGAAGTACCTTTAGGGGAATAAGTGGTGTTATACAAACATTTACAACAGCCTTGGATTTTCTAAATTCTGTCGCTGGGCAAAATAATTTATTTTTCTAAACGAATTGAGTAGTAAGTACTTGTAATTTTCTTGACTCTTATCCATATAGGAATTTTTTGTTTTCCTTAACGCTTTGAGGGACAGCAAATAGCAGTAATAACAATAGAACTTCTTTTGTATCTCGTTTTTGTCGTTCAAAGCGTTAATAAAATCCTTTTAATATTTTGGTCTTTATTTTTAACTAATCAACCGCAGCCGTTTTCCTAACTATTTTAAGTCGGCTCCCAGTCTAACTGGATGAAGCTGAATAATCAGTACTTGACATGCAGCGACAGCGGTCTATCTGACCTCCACAATCCACTTACTGGGTGACACGGTCCCTTAGCCGAAGTTTATACGGACGTAAACATATCACGACGGGTTTTCATAGCGCACTGGATTTTCAATTCTCGGTGTTGAGCCGAGCATTTAGAATCCACATCCAAACTCCATCCAGTGCGCGAAAAAAAAATCGCCGCGATATTTTTGCGTCCGTGCGAACGTTAGCTTACTGGTTGACAGACTTTTGGTCTTCTAACAAAACGAAAAACCTTTTTTTTAACAACTTCCCTGTCCAATGAGTCATATATGACTCACGAGAGAAGTTTTCGCCTACGTCCATGAGTCACATATGAGTCATAAAATAACCAAAATAGGATAAATCTACATGAATTTATGAAAATTATATTTTATGGTATATAAGAATGTTATATATAACTCATCAGAAGAAAAAACTGTGAAGAATGCGTTGTATGGGACAGGGAAGTTGTTAATATTGAAAAAAAAAACGTAACAGTAATAGATGTATTTCCTAATATTTTATGCTTATCATAGCATATTGAAACAAAGAAGGGTTAGACAGAGGTGTACATATAGTACACCCACATTTCGCCAGTTATGTTTCATGTAATAGGGGCGAGCCTATTGCCATCTACCGGGCACTAATCCTGACTCCGGGCTGCTACTGAGAAATTCTAGATAGAAAAACCCAATAACACTTTGACCGACCTGGGAATCGAAACCAGGACCTCATGCTCAGCAGTAGCGCTTGCGACCACTAGACCAACGAGGCAGTCACCTCTGCCTAAGTTTTTTGCAATTTGCTGGTCAGTATCAGGTTTTATGTTGATCAAAATGTGATTCGCGACCGTAACAAATATGTACGTATTTACAGTATTTTACGTAACAAATAACTGTGCCCTCTATTTCAGTAGCACATATTTCAGGCGCTGATACCAGCAAATACTCAAACTGTCTACTACTGACTAGTCTTGACTCAAAGATGGCGGGAAAGTACTATAACATTTAATAATAAAAAAATCGAATTAAATCTATTCTTATTTCATTATTATAATATTTTTTTTTTTTTTGTTTTTTTTTTTTCTTATTTTCTGTTTGTGTAATTTATCTATAATATGTATGTATTTATAAATTATGTATATCAGTTGTCTGGTTACCATAACACAAGCTCTGCTTAACTTGGGATCAGATGGCCGTGTGTGAGTTGTCCCAAGATATTTATTTATTTATTTATATTTTAACATGTTAGCAAAGTAAAAATAACATTCTGCACTCTGAGTAGAATTTGTGGAAAAATTACTTTAGTCGTTTTATCGGAGCATGGGTTTATTTCTTGTTTTGCGAATGTAGCGAACACGAGCGATTTATTGTTAAGAAAAGCTCGATGTTAAATTATTTTATAAGTAGACTCATAGGTTGCCTATTAACATCCAGGTGCACCAAAATGACCTGAGCGCATAATCAGCCTATAATGTTGCCACTGCTGGAACACATGCCTCCTCTCGGTGAGAGGGAGTGGGCCGTAATCCACCACGCGGGTTCAGTGCGGATTGGTACATGTCTTCAAATTTTTGGTTTTAGGATATTCCGGTTTCCTCACGATTTTTTTTATTTATTTTTTTTTATTTGAGATAGGTTTGCTCTTGACTCTAGTCAGAGATGACAGAGACAAAGTCGACGATGGAGTGAGCTTACCCAGAAGAAGCCTGTTTACTCTCATTTTGAAGAGATCGGGGTTGTATGCGTTCGGAAACACAGACGCAGGTAGAGAGTTCCACTCCTCACGATGTTTTCCTTCACTCTTTTGAGAGCAGTGGTGATGAAATAATTTTCACAAATTAAAGCGCCTGTCTAGGTTGGAACCTACGATCGACTCGTAAGTTGCGGCCGTTACCACTGGGCCACCTCTGCTCTACTAGATGACCTAAGAGACAACTTATTAATGCCTCATATGCCTATAACCACACTATTCAATTTTATATTATATGGGGGAGGTTATCTCAGGGAAACCACCTTTTCAGTAAAAAAAGTATATTGCAGTGTAAACAGTTAAAACACAATAAAACATTGGGAACGAAAAACACTAAATACTATGTTCGCGTAACAATGGCGGCACGAAATAAGCACGTGGCGGCTTGTGCGGTACTTTGAAATACGCGTCTACGCAGTATGCGTGTGGGCAGCAGACTGTAGCGCATCGCAAGCAAGCATCTACCTCGCAACGCCCGGCGAGAGAGAGAGACAGATATATTATCTTAAATATCGTGACGGCATGCGACCACGGGACGCTCTAATTGGCCGAGAATGTATACGGGTTGCTACAATTATTATTTTATGGTATTTTTCTAATTAAATATAATCAGAAAAAATTTCTTTACAGCCATTTGCCTTTTCGATTAAGTATACAAAAAGCTACTTTAGCTGCCCACCCACTCATTTTTCTATAAAAAAAACAAACCCGCCTTTTATATTTCATTATAACATCGGCTAAATTCGTCTTTGTTCATGAAAAGTCCTTTGTCAAAACTTTTGTTGCAAATGTGTTTGTAAGTATTTTCTCTTGACGGCTATTCTTGGCAATGGGTACTAGTCTAGATACCCAGTCGTTTGCGTAAAAGCTCCTCATGTAATGACTTTAAAAGAATAAACAACAAAGAAAGTTAATTAATTGTTGATTGAATAAGTTGATGTGAACAATGAAGTTGTTTTCGTAATCAGTGGGACAAAAGCTTGGATGGAGGTAAACAATTGATTAATTCACCATTAAATACGACTGCTTAAAGATTTCAGTAATCAAAATATCAGTCAATCGACAAAAAGTCAGAAACAAAATGTTCGTAGCATTACGTAGCCGCGTAGCTGCTACGCCGTAGCAACACAAGTCACCGTAGAGCTACGCAAGTCTACAAAGACAGTAAATAATCAACCTCTAATTTGTCTCGTATCAGTGACTTGTTACTTAGAAACCTTATTAGGGTAACCTAAAATATAATTAGTAACAATCCAGCAGTCTGCGAGCGTCTCAGACTCACGACAATAGTAAGCGTCTCTTACTGTTTTCATTGGATGAGTAAATATTGGCTTAATTATACATTTTCTCTATAATTAATAATTCGCTGCTCACTTCACAGGTAATCTTTAATAAAACCCATTGTGCTGTATAATTAGGAGGTACATTCATTATTCTAATTACCTGTCAACCGCGCCACAGTGCCGGTGCGGTGAATCAAGTTTGAACAACAGAGGGGCAATTCTCGTAATTTTAAGAACATTCACAGTCTGATCTCAGTCTCAATATGTCAAAAATACCAATAATTTCCCTACATTTTTGACATTTGATTGTCGCTGAGATGAGATTGCGACTAGATTTTGAACGTTTTTAGTTTTAGATTACAGATTATGGATGCTTACAGAAATGTAACTACAGTTGTCATTGGGACGACATAAACTTATGATGAACTGTAGAAACCTGTTCATTGTTTACTCACTATCAATCAGATCAACGGACACCGTAATTTTTCGTTAAGTCGATGGTCTTAAAATAACACGGTAAATCTTTCAGTATTGTGCGTACAAACCTACATTTGCAGTTGGAATATATGGGAGAACATGTTTTTCAACTACAATGTTGAGTTTGTTTCTTGGGATAATTCTGTCTCTTCTTTCTTCATCCCAGCTACGGAACCCTTCATTGTGCGTAGTCCGACACGCACTTGGCCGTTTTTTTCAGGAGTCTTCGATTTGTAATCTTTAGGTCGTTCGATTGCAAGGAATTTAACTTCACACCCTATCAGCATATGACACAAAAGGTAGACTCCTCCTTTGAATTAGGTCATTTATGAAAACTAATACCAACCTAGGTATAATCTTTATTATAATATAATATATAATATAATGTTTGGGTAATATTGGTTGTTCGATTGTTTAACCTTCTAGTAAAATATATTTATTTTTATATTTTTAGCATTTTAAGAATATTTACTTCAGTTCGTTCTCCTTTCATACAACAAATATTTTCGAAATAGCTTCGCTGATCTCTCTGTACTGTGACCTTGCTTACTCGAATAATATCGAGCGGGAAAGTGAACATATTTTAACGGTATCGCTTCAGTAAATCTTCGAGATTTTAATTAATTTTATGAACAACTTAATATCTGGCGTAAACAGAACATTGTTAATGATGTCACTCAGAGGTATGTTAATTAGAAAAATATTTAATGTTCTTGTTCTTTTGTCGTGTTTACAGATTTTGTAGATACCTTTTATTTTGATATTACGAGAATTACGGAAAAGTAAAATTTGATGCAAGTTTGTAAAGAAAGTACTAACCTACTACTTAAATATTTTGTAAATTAAGTAAACGCTGACTCAAAAGCCTTATATGTTAGTGCTGCTTTGTTCGTCAGCAGTCATACCTACATAATTTAATTTTCACATGACCAGCCCGTTTTTTTATCCCAGCAATATTGCACGTAAAAGGTGGCGAGCCTTTTGCCTTTTATAGCGACAAACACAAATCCAAACGGATACTACTTCAAAAAACTCACATAATGGAAGCATATTCTTTTCACTTACAATATTCTAGACAGCCACATAGTTTCAGAGCTTGCATGTCAAGTTTTAAACACATCGTAAAGGAAAACATAACCATACATCCCCCCGCACACACAACCCCCTTATGGTCTACCATTACTAGGGATGGCCACAATAATTAAGACAGCACCACCCTTGTTGCAAGTCACTTTAATTGGAGTTGAATTTCATCCTTTTGGATAACCCTATTCGTACTAATTAGTACTGGACGAATTTATCTTGTTTTATGATTATTTTAGTGACTTTAAATGTGATTTATAGCTAACGATGGGATTAGGGCGTTTGTAAAGTTTTGGTGTATCGTTGCAGAAAATGAAGTTTGAGTTTGTAGTACTTAATGTTAGATTATTTTTTGACACGTGTAAGTTTATTACAACCGAGGTCTTGGGTCCATACATTTTCTGAAGTGATCATTATCACTTGTACGTATGCAAATAGAATAGATTATGTCTTTCCAATTCTACTGTCTGCTTCAAAAGTTATTTTGTGACGCAATCACTCACTTACGTGAATTAGTAACACATTCATTTGTATTTAGAATGTCTCAACTTTATATCTCACCACTTATTCCAGCAATTATTTTATGAATAACATTATTAAATTGTAATTGAAAAATCATTGTCAACATTATATTAACCTTAATTTATTATTAAATGAAAAGCATCTTTAAGGTGATTTATAATTAGAATTTTAAAGTTAGTGGCACTACAAATTGTCACCCACAGGTACGTTCATTTGTTTACATTGTAATCAGGTACTTTTGGAACAGATTGTAGGGTAGTGTGAATTATCAAATAAATTATAAAAGCTTTCGTCGTTAATTTCATTAGTTTTAATCGTATTTTTTATTGAACTTACTACCATCCAGTCCCTTTGATCAACATTCTGTCAAAACTCCTGATGAAAAAATAATGATGTGGCAAGTATAACATGAACTAGGCGGATAGCAATAAAAAGAAGGCCTTTGAACAGTGGAAGCTACTTAATGATAGTAAAAAAGCATTTTTATTTTTTCTTCTACAAGACAAAATTGGGAGATAGTAAGAGATGGTAAGAAGGTCTTTCAAGAATAAGGCACTAGAGAAATAATGCCGGTATAAACACTAATTCTAGAACCTACGATGAAATGTACTACAATCGATGGCCATAGCACTACATACAACTAAGTTACACCACAGTATAGTTAACTGTCGGTCACGCGGGAACAACTAACTCTCTGCTAACTTAACGAACGATTCTTTGCGCTGCACTACGATTCCCGTGCGGATGCTGACCTGTGTATGTATTGGTTAATGCGCTTGTGAATTACTGTCGCTTTCTGCAAAAAGTTTATTATTTTTGCCCCCTCCAGCTAACTTAATGGTTGTGCAAGGGAGATTTGTGACATCAATAATCAAGTTTTTTTATAGTTTATTTTCAGACCACAGCTCATGTGCTGCACACATAATTATATTTCTTATTAATCATCGGTGAAAAAACAGATTGGGATCATACACACCAGCTTTGTAGCTTCTTTTCAGTCATTTAAAAAAATATAATATATGAAATTTTAATTTATTATTTTACAGTCTAAAGGTACATTAGACTGAAAAGAAATTAAATTTAAGACAGTCTTACATATTTACTATTATTATTAATATCGCAATATATTAACACCTACTTTGTACTTAATCAATTAATTTAGATGTACAATAAAGCAAATTCTGTTTAGGCAGTAATAATTTTCTTAAGGGTCGGTACCACGAAATCGTGTTATGGGTTTTGGATAAGATTATATAGAAAACTTAAAGTAGTAGCCACGAAAATAAACGTCTGGCTAGCTCAAGCCCAGAAAATTAGGTGACTTAATATTTACGCCAACGTTATCAAAATACGGCAGTACTTTTTGCATGTTTTTAGTGATATTAAATTTTTTTTTAAATGACCTACCAGGTTTATCCTCAATCCGATTTTTTCACTGACTGGTGACGCTTGAGCTAGCCAGACTGTTTCTTTTTTCGTGGCTACTACTTTAAATAACATCACGCCTTGTTTCCCCAAAGGGTTAGGCAGAGGTGTAGTACATATAGTACACCCACATTTCGCCAGTTATATTTAAGTCCCATGTAATAGGGGGCGAGCCTATTGCCATCTACCGGGCACAAATCCAGACTCCGGGCTGCTACTGAGAAATTCCAGATAGAAAAACCCAATAACACTTTGCTCGACCTGGAAATCGAACCCAGGACCTCATGCTCAGCAGTAGCGCTTGCGACCACTAGGCCAACGAGGCAGTTTACTACTTTAATGTTTAGATATAAACTTATTCAAAACCCATAACACGATTTCCTGGTACCGACCCTTAAGTTGTCAACATAAGACAGACTACCATCTTACCTAAAGCACTAAAAAGTGCCACAGAGTAATGAAATGCAGCAGACGGTCAGTAATCCGACAGTGCGCCATTCCGGACGAGTTCTTGCCTACTCCTTTTGAATCGCAAAGGAATATGTAGATAAGTTCATTATAGTGTAACAGGGTTTGAAAGGGCTCTAAAATGTATTTTTTATGGTAGTTGGTTTGAAGAAGTTGTACGTATAACGTCCTAACCAATGTTATAAACACGAAAGTGAGTTTGTTTGTTTGTTACGCTTTCACGCCATAACGACAGAACGGATTTGGATGAAATTTGGCACGTGGGTAGGCCATGACCTGGATAAGGACATAGGCTACTTTTTATCCTGAATCGCAAACGAAGTCGCGGGCAACACCTAGTAGGTACATAAACTAAAAAAAGTAGCTATTCCCTCGTCTTCGCTTACGTTTATAGCGTTTATATTAACAAACACAAATATCACTCCTGTATGTTATGTTGTAAGTCCCATGTAAGGCAATTCCAGTCGGTTACAGAACTTAGCGATGGAAGTTCAAAGCAAACGTGTCCTTACCAAAAAAGCATATTATAAGATTAAAGACGGAAGTTTGACGCTAATTCCTTCTGCACATGTGGCTTCCATGGTACCTAATTAACAACATAACTATGTAAATGTCTATTAACTGCTCCCAAATTACGATATTTATTTTTATTTTATATTTTTACATACTTCCTTGACATAATCTTTTCATTATTTTACATTATATACCTACAATTCTAATTTTAACTATTTATTGGTGACTTTTATGAACAGAATATTAATTCAGATTTGTTACAGTTGTAATAGTAGCAATCATGCCATTTAGTTTAAATAGGTTTTTATTTTTATTATTTCTCTTTTATATAGATTCTCGTTATAGGCTTAATAGACTGTAGATTTGTAGACCATTTTCTATTTCGTTAGGTACTAGAGGCCTACACTGTCCTCCCATACCATACCCAGTTAAAACTAATTTGAAAACATTTTAAAAGCCAAATTATTTTTAAAAGAGTAACCGTGGAGTTTCTCCATAGGAAAAGACTGATTGGAACCGTGCACCGTGCTTTTAACGTTTCATAAGTGCCCATCATGTAGGTTTGTATTTGTGAAATAAATATTTTGGTTTTTGATTTTGATTGTTGTGTCGCTTCGGATTGTGTCGTCGGATATATCACAATTTGGTCTAGTGGCCGCAAGTGCTACTTCTGAACACGAGGTCCTGGGTTCGATTCGCAAGTCAGGCAAAGTGTTATTGGATTTTTTCATAAGAAATTTCTCAGCAGCAGCCCGAGTAGCGCCCGGTTGATGGCAATAGGCTCGCCCCCTATTACATTAGACTTAAACATAACTGGCGAAATGTGGGTGTAGGCTATAAATATACCTCTGCCTAACCCTTTGGGGAAGCAGGCGTGTTATTATGTATGTAGTACAATTTTATTATTCTGATTTTCCTGGGACATGGTAATGAACAATTTTTTCCATCAGTTAACCTTATTACGACATATCACCACATTTTGCTACCAAACATAAAAACTTAATTACATCACAGCCTGCAATTTGAACTAGACCTACTATTCTGAGATGAGGATATTAGTTCTAAGATATCCACTGCAGCAACTGGGCACCGTATGCCATCAAACTTCGTTTATATTCTACTGAGAAATTACAGTGCCAACAGTAAGTGCAGGGAGTAGCTAAAGTGAGATCAGAAAGTTCATTCCACACGATTCATTCTAGTTCATACTGTTACGCACTTGAAACACCAAGTACAGAAATGCCCAACGAGCATATGAATGCTCGGTTATTGTATTTTCCATGCGGAAAATGTGGAAATTGGAGGAATATTTTACAAATAAAATACCAGCCTATTATTGTCTCATGCATACCGATAAGGCATGAGCATTGGCCATCACGCTTCCTCAAGATGTATTGGCGATTTCAGACTTATATTAATGTATGTCCCTGGTTTTCTCACGTCGTTTTCCTTTACAGGTGTCAGTGATATCCCAGATAAACTTAACTTTTATTAATAATCCTTTTTTATAAGAAATATGTTTCAATTTACATTCAGTTTGATAGCAAATATGGCTCCGAGAAAATCACTGACTTGGCATGTTTTAGACTTGGTTTCATATTTATTCAGACAACTAAATAATTTTTTTTTTTTTGCCGAAACGGATTTTTTTCCAAATGTAATTTTTCAATATAGAACACATTTTTTTATAATCTAAGAAGATTTGACTGCAATAATAATATCACGTCATTAATCATTCCCCAAGCAATTGATGTGCTGTACCTTCTTACCCTGTGGTGTTAACACGAACTAATAATCTGCGACCATCTTGATATTATGACGTCAGAGCCCAGGTGCACACCGAGAGACCGCAGTGTTATCGCATAACGACGCTCTGGCGACAAAACAGTCGGCGCAGCTTCGAAAGCTGATGCGCTGTTTTGTTCTGTGATGCTATGTTGAGCTGATTGAGTTTATGGCTTTATTTTGGTAAGTAGGCAAACAAGAATAATAATTCTAAAGGGACATAGGTTTTCCATAGTTCATGGTAATCAATCCACTATAGCCACCCAAACCCATAGTCCAATATGTTTCGTTCCCATGTCCTACAATAGTACTGCACCAACCGGGGGTTGTCCTTGGGTGCATTAGCATAGTGCATATAGGGATCATCGTCGGTTGATGCCTCCTCATCATTTCAAATTGTCTAAGGGTCCTCCGCGAGTTGGCTTCGGCCCCTCATACGCCTTCCAAAGATCCGGGATCCCAGGGTCGTGAGATAAATATTATAATAATAATCATTCTTTATTGACATAATAGGTTACATAAACTTGTTTGAAGCCTCTGACTCCTTAACTGGGTGTACCTGTATGTCAGGAGTCAGCGCAGAATAAATTAGTCAAGAAAACACATGTACCACGTATGGAGGGAGGCACCTTTTTCTTAATATAGAATATAGATTCAGAGCACTTTATGCCTTGATAGAAAGCTTACTAGGTGGCTAATCTTTTCACGGTTTTTCTATTCTTGTTATCTCGGGCCAACATGCGAGAAAAAGATGCTGGAACTTACTAGTACTTGACTAACGCCCGGTTTCTGCAACGAAAATCAACTAAAAAATGATGTAACAAATTGTCAAACGCGCGTCAAATTATCACAGCCATAGATGTACTGATCACAGCAGTTGATCAATCAATACATCTATGGCTGTGATGGTTCGACTGAATTATAGACAGTCAATCGGCAGGGCAATTGCGAAACACATTATCAATCGGAATCGGTTTCATTTTAACATTCAACAACATTTATTGCGTTATTTACGTGTTGAGCAGACAAATTTTTCGAACTTATGAAGGAACGGATTAGAAATTTGCTTCAAAATTATTCAGATTCTGATTGATAGTGAGTTACGCAATTAGGGTGCTGATCACTTGATCTGCGTTTAATTTTGACACGTCGATCATTTTCGTTCCCGTTCCGGAAACCTAACTGTTGCCCATGATTTCATTTACAAACGTCCTCCATTTGACCCACTGACTCCATTCAAAAATCTTTTTATAGTGCAGATGCAAAACTTTCAGGAAATCTTCTAATTTATTTTATTTTTCTTTTATTGCTGAATGGGCCTGCTCTTGACCTCGATCACGCCTGATGGAAAGCGATGGATGAGGTCTATGATGGGACGAGCGTGCCCAATTCCTAATTCATGTTTCTTTCCTCAATTAGTAAGGATTTACGCTGTCTGTTTGTCAATCGAACAGTTTCGATGAAATAAATTCTAAACTTATGTTCCTAAAGTAAATTACAAACCAATCGTAACCAGTAGGAACCTTGGTAAAGTTTCATTAGTTTCCATCAAAATAACATCGGGCTCAGGCTCCCGTCAGCTCGACAGTCGCAGATTAATATTTAATACAGTTATCGGTGGCATACCTAGTACTTTGTACCGCACAGAATTGTGACACGGAGACTACTCGCAAACTATGTAGGTAGGTACTGGTTCGGAGTTCAATGACTCTAGTATTAATCTGAAAATACAAACGTCATACGCCAGGAGGGCCCTAGGAAGACATATAGTGACCATATTAATGATGTTCTTCAGAAAAGTCAGGTGCGTAGTAATCTCAACCGGCGTGCGTGTATGACCAGATGTACGTAAACGAGGCAAAAGGAGTATGTAAGGATCGTAGCAAAGTGGCGTTCTGTAGTTTGTGCCTACCCCCATAGGAAGAAGGCGTGAGCTTATGTATGTATGTTGAAAATACAATACTTTTTGATTCCAGGTTGCCAAGTGAATTTGTGAAAACAGAAAGGTCAAGGTCTTTCTAAAAACAACTTATGCCTAATTAATTAATAAAATAACAAAATTATATCCTAACTTAACTAAAACTATTCACAAACTAAAATATGGCGTCGAAAAATTCCTCCACATCGCTGTCGACTGGTCATGTACCCAAGAGACTGGCGGCATTGCCTCGTTGTATGGCAATGCTTAGCCTCTGGCCAAGGTAAAAGCCGGCCCTTGGGTCACGGGAAGTGTCAACTAGCCGTTTGGAGATTTCGTTAAACAAACCATGAGCGCTCGGACCCTACGGCCCGAGGGTTTCAACCCCAAACGGCTCGAAAATATAATTACCGATAAGGTTATTATACTTTCGCCGCTTGAGGTTTGCCGCAGCCGCAGCAGCAGCGCCAGCACAGCACGCCGAGCCGGGAAGATGGGATGGTGCAAGAGTGTCGACACAAGTTGCATCCCACACTAAAGGCAAACCCACCTTCCATGGAAATAAAGACATGCCGTCCGGTCTCTTGCCATCGTCTCGTGCCAAGCCATTAGGTTCTAATACAGCTGGGACGCCGACGGTGACAAGAGCTCATCGGATGATGTCATTAATGTTCGCGTGCCGCGCTATGCGACCTGCACTTCAGTTGCAAGACAGGCCGTGGTGTCCTAGGCTGTTGACAACTTCGCCACAATGACAGCGATGAGGAGAACAAGGGGCTCCTAGTCGCAGGGAAGCAGCGAGGCGGAAAGTAGTATCGTCAAAGTGCCTATGTTCGACGACGGTAGTGCATGAAGCCACAGACCCGACTCCCACTTACCCACAGCCAGCAGGCGCGCACGCTCCGCAGTAGTAGCAGACGTGTTTAGTAAATTATTCTGTACTACTCTACAAAGCGGCTCGTCCCACCGTCTATGGGAAGATGGATTGTCGAGTGAATCTGAATTCGGGCAAGCGAGTCTCCAGGCATCCATAGCCTCGGTGAAGCACGGCACATCAAAATTAATCAGTGTCGAGGCTAGGATATTCCTGATTAAATTCTCAGTGCCGTGGATCGAGGATATGAAAGCCGATAAACTGATACTAGAAATTTTGCGGACGCCGAGGCCTCCCATACGTATGGGAAGAGTAGCTTGTTCCCAAGCTCGGTCATCCATGGCCCCATTTAAGATCGAAGTTAATGTATGCCGGATAATTTGGTCCATTTTGTCTAAAAGGTGAGTGTGCTTCCATAAATGGGAAGCGCGAAGGAAATATGTTAATTTAGGGCCGAAATAGCAGTAACGAATTAAGGTTATGGCCGAACGCATGTTAATTTGGAACAATGGTCAAGGTCTTATATAATAATTATATGTCGCACCATGTTTTGTCATTGATGACATACATTTATCAGTGAACGTTAATATATAAGATAAAAACAAACATATATAAAACGATATAGAAAACAAATAAAAAATATCAATACAAAGAAAATATGCATGCAATACACTGGATTACTAATAGGTACAGTAGTTAAAGTGTTTTATCGTATAAGTAATCATCTAGTGCATAGTAACGTTTCTCAACTAATAATGTATGAAAACACTTCTTGAACTTTTAATGGCATACTTCTTATAACATCAGTTATTATGACAACAACAACACCACACATAACAACTTTTACTAGGGGACCAAACCTGAAATCGCGAAAAAAAAATCAGCTGCTCCCTACATATAAGTTCGCATAACTCGTCAAAACGTTCATAGTGATGAGTACAATGACCCCTTAAGAGGTTGTGCGTTAATTATGTTACACCTTGTATATAGATGGTAACGTTAAAATCTTAAATTTCATAAAATAGGGAACGCAGCTGTCTGTTGGATTTTTAAATTACCCATGGATCGTACATATATTTTTTGCATCCTGAATATAAGTTCCCTATTTGTTGACTGCCCCCAAAAAACAACAGCATATCGTAGAATAGAGACTACAAGTTCGTGATAGGCTGTTAGTAGAGTCTCAGTATTTACTCTCTTGAACAGTTGGTATAGTAGATACGCACATTTACTTAGTCGCTTGAAAATTTCCTCTAGGTGAGGTTTCCAAGTTAATTTGTGGTCTACAGTTATACCTAAGAATTTCGCACTCTCGACTTCTTCTATTTTACATTCACTATAGGTTATATTGAATGGTGGGTACTTATGCCGCTGATGAAATTGCATAATTTTTGTTTTTGTCATATTAATTACAAGATTGTTGTTATTAAGCCAATTTATGATATTATTTAGAGAGTTATTGATTTTGTTTCGATAATTGTCTGGATGACATGATGACATTCTCTTATAACCATACTATCATCTGCGAAAAGTACCATTTTGTTACTCGAATTTTTTGGGAGATTATTAATATAGATCAAGAAAAGTGGGGTCCCCAACACGCTGCCTTGAGGTACGCCACATTTGACGTATCTTGCTTGAGAGAAATACGTAGTTTCTAATTTGCTTGTAGGACAAATTCTAGAAATTTCTGTGCATTGTGTCCTATCACTCAGATCTGACTCGTATGAGTTTATGAATGTTCCCTCGAATCCCGTATCCATGTAAATTTTGCAATCTTACGATCCACAAAATCGAAAGCTTTTGTCCTAGCCGTGAAGATGGAACACATAGGATTTATTTTATGTACAGATGCCATTATACTTGATAGCAAGTCAAATAGTGTCATATTTATATTAGTATTTTTTCTAAATCCTTTTGTTCCTGGCAAAATAACTGAAATTTTCCAAAATATGTTTATACTGAGTTATATATTATTTTTTCAATAACCTTTGAGAAATCGGGAATTTTTGCGATAGGGCTGTATTTTTTTACGTCGGTTTTGTATTTTTTTAAATGGGTTTTGTTACTACTTTCTTGAGACTTGTTGGGAATACACCCTCAGAAATGCAAAGATTAATGATGTGTAATAGGGGTGACGCTGTTTCCCTTTACGTATTTTATTACCTTAGTTGGTATACCATCATATTTGTATTTTTAAGCCATTTATTACTTTTATAATGTCAGAATCTGATACTGGTACCATAAATAGGGATTGTGAAGTTGGGTTTTCAATAACGTGACTAGTAATTGGCGTACTGTCATGATTTGTTTTTGAGTTATTTTCACTCATTTGTACAAAATATTTATTATATTCATTCGTGATATCCATGGGATGTGTAAACATTGAGTTATCATTTTGTATAGATAAAATTGGTTCATGCGAAAGACTTACTTTGGATTTGTTAATTACTTGCTTTTAATTTATTCTGAGACGCTTTTATGTAGTGGTTGTTTTGGGCTTTCTGAGTTAATTTTATCATTTTTCTATAGACCGTGGAATACTTTTTAAAAGTAAGTCTATTTTTAATATTCAGATTTAGTATATATGCTCAAAGTAACTGCCTGTTTTCGAATACATTTTTTTATCCCGTTCGAAATCCATTTAGTTTTTTTTGTTAGTATGAATCGGAAAGCATAGTTTGTATAATAATGAAAAGTCATCTATAAAATTTCCGTAAGCTTCATTTGTATCTTCAGCTTTGTACACTAGTTGGAATGTTAAGCTTTGTAGATGATTTTTGAATTTAGTTAAGTTCTCTACGGTGATTTCCTGCTTTTTTGTTTTCCAATATTTAAGCGTACAAGTTTTTAAATAGGAATACTTCAAGTTCCTATGACGTGTGGTCTGAGATAGAACAAAATAAATTATTTCAGCTTTATAATCTTTTCGGTAAGAATGTGCAAAATTATCTACGCAGGAGTTGCTGTTTAATCTGGTTGGTTTGTAAAGCTCTAATTTGAGATTATATTATTATTATTATTATTATTCGTTTATTTCAGGTTTCCATAGACCCATATAATTGTTAGTAACACAGAAAAGCTTATGAGAAACTAATGTTAGTAATGACACGATTTTCACTTTAAAAACTAAATACAAAAAAAAAATATATATATATAACATTATCGGATTATCCGATACCCGAGCGCGTGTTTACTTGATTGCATGCAGTCGTATCCAGCGCTCGAGCATCGGAGAATATTATAATAGAAAGTTTTCAAATTCTAATGTTATTTTGTTTCTTTTTAACACATCAAAATTAAAGTCTCCAGTTAAAATATGTTTTTTATTCGCAAATGAGCAAACTCTTCCTAATATATTATCTAGTTTTTCATAAAATACGTTATAGTTTCGTAGTATTCGTTATAGTCTTATAGAAACCTATCACAATATCCTATCACTCACAATTCCTTGAGTTTGATATTTTCGCGCTGTCGCAATTTAAATTTAAAAGAATGGTTTCACAATCTTTTGCAAACCGCCCATAAGACGGATGCTCTTGTTATCCGCTTCCTTCGATTCGTCGGTATGTGGTGTTTTTCTTCTAAATATGTACTTTTTTTTTCATTTAAGTGGCATGCGTTCGTTGTCATACTTCGATGTCACTTCGTGGATAATGGTGTGGGTTATACGTTTTTTCGCCCGTAATTTAACTACTTTCTGTAAATGCTGTATAGTATAACTGTTTTGTCCCAAATAAATAAATAATTATATTTAGGAATTCTGTATATACAATGATGACAATATATGCTTTTTAGATTATATCAGCTCTATACTACAACATTCGACAACGCCTGTTACTGATTGTTTTGCTACATCCGTCAATTCTCGATAGTGCAGTCCTGCTCTAACAAAAATGCAAGTTCCTCCACGTTTAGCATTTCTGGAGAAGAAAGCAGCTGGGCCGAAGTTATGTAGGTATATGCAATATATTTTCGCAGCCTATCTTTATAAAATGCTCTATCAGGCTATTTCATAGACTCATTAATTTGGGAACCGGGTCAGTTAAACCAATCATTCGATACATAACTGTTATTTATTGGCAATTTTACACCTGGCTTTTAGAATTGTGTAGTTCATTTAACTAGATAATATCTACCTTCGTTCCCTGAAGGGAACAAAAAAAAAAAGGCTTAGAGCTTAAGCTCTTTTTTTTTTTTTTTGTGGATGGGAAATCATCAAATGACTTCTCCCGCTCTGGGCGGAGCGGGACGGCGTGTCAGACTTTTACTGACTAAAACCCACCCGTGTTCCTTCTGTTGCCTGTGCCGGGGCCACGGTAACTCTTTTCCGCAACCCTAGCTGGCATCGGCCCTAGCGGACCCCGTCAATAGTGCTGACATCTCTTTGAGGCGCGCGTGGAACACGACGCGCCGTCGAATCGGGCTTGGTCCTTACCGGACGGCGAGCTACCCATTGCTCGCCGTCCGCAAGCCCGCGCCTACGGTGGCCGGGAATCGGCTGCCAATTCCCGACGCCCAGGGCGTCTCCTGCGGCGACTAGGGGCGTGAGGGTGCAAGGCTTGCCTCTCCCTCACGCGTCCCGCCTCCTCCTTCACGAGCATTACTGCTTCGCAGAAGGAGGTAATGGCTTCCCATGCACTCTCGCTCCGTACCATGGCCTGGACCAGGGCCGGACGCGAGAGATCGCCGCCGCCGATCGCTTCCGCGAGGACACGGCGGTGCTCCGCCCAAGCCGGGCAGACCTCCACCGTATGCTCCACCGTGTCCTCCGGGCGATCCACACAGTGGTGACACCCGGGCGTTTCCTCCCGCCTTATCCGGAACAGGTACCTCCCGAAGCACCCGTGTCCGGTGAGGACCTGCGTCAGGCGGAAGGTGAGGACGCCGTGGTGCCTCTCCAGCCACTCCTCAAAGAGGGGACTTATCGCCGCAATTGTGGCGTGCCCAGCGCTGGGTTGCGACAATCGCACTCTCCATGCCGCCATGAGATCCTGCCGGAGCTCTGTCCGCCGTGCCACGATTTCTTGCGGCAGCGGAGTTACGCCCCGGCGTCCTGCCTCCTCGCGCCACTCCCACATGTGCGCGAGGACTTTTGCCTCCAGATCCCATGGCGGTAATCCGGCAAGGAGGTTCGCCACCTCCCCGGAGACCGTGCGGTATCCCCGGGCTAACCGGATGGCCATGACCCTCTGGGACGCGTTCAACCGGCGGACCGGTCGCCGCCTCACGGAACGCGCCGACACCGGAGCTCCGTAAAGGGCCATGGACCGCACGACCCCCGCGTAAAGCCTCCGGCAGGAGGCGTTTGGACCTCCCAGATTGGGCAGGAGCCGCCCCAAGGCAGCCCCGGCCCGCTCCAGTCTGGGAGCCAAACGTCGGAAATGCTCCACGAAATTCCACCGGCTGTCGAGGACGAGTCCTAGGTACTTCATCGTCGACTCGACACCGATGGGAACCCCTCCTACCGTTATTTGGGAACCCGATGGTGGCGCGTTCCGAGGACCATGAAAACACATGGCCTCGGACTTGTGCAAGGCCACCTCGAGTCCCAATTGCCGGATCCTCTCTACGATTGTCGCAACCCCGCGTGCCGCTAATTCGGCCGCCGCCTGGTGCGACCTCCCCTGCGCCGGGACCAGCGTGTCGTCAGCGTAGCAAATTACGCTGACACCACCAGGGAGGTCAGCGCGCAGCACCCAGTCGTACCCGATGTCCCACAGATGCGGTCCCAGAACCGATCCCTGCGAGACACCGCACGACATCTCTCGCCGGTTCCACTCTCCCCGGTGACCGGGGTAGATGACGGCCCTGTCCGTCAGATAGGCAAGCTCTATGCCTTAAGCTCTTCTAATTTAACTACCAGCAAATGTGACATATTTATAAGCCCTGCTATGTTTTGATGGAGAATGAAAAGGTGGTAGTTATAGACAAAACTGAGACTGTACTGTTCTTGTTGTTATTGGCAATTTAGTTTGACTTTTTTGGGAGCAATCAACTTGTGAGTGAGTAGGGTTAAGCGTATTTACTGTACCTAAGTCTAGTAGGATGAAGTCTTACAAATCAGACATACCTATGTTTTACAAAATAAATGATTGATTGATTGAACTTTAATAAAGCCTTTCTTATTCAAGAGTAAATTTTATAAGAGTAAATTTTGTTCAAAATTAAATTAAGAATACTAGGTACTCGTATCATTAACAAGTATCTACATTTAGTCAATCATCGTGTGTGCTTTCTTTAATCAGCAGAAATCATCGAAACTTATAGAGATAATTAATTGAGATTCCTCCAGCCAGAGACATCAACTTCAGAAAATTGGAACCCTACTACTTCCTATGAATGATCCCCCTTTAGGGGGTAGTTTAGAAAAACAACAAATGGCAAACTTCATAATTTACTTAGTACTCGTGCCAAGTTTCAGGTTTATTAACTCAAGAAATAAGATTTTTCATACAAACGAAATCACCCATTTTCACCCCTAAAAGTCGAATTTCCAAAAATCCTTACTTAGTGGATGTTTAGCGGTTTAGGCTCTGTGTTGATGAATTAGTCAGGAGCTAGACCACCACCAGTAGACCAAAGCAGTATTATTGTAATATTACTTTAGTGTGGGAAAGAGATGGAGCTAGACGTCCTGTATAGCTCCATCTCTTTCTCACACTGAAGTAACATTAAAATAATACTGATTTAAGAGGTGGTGGTTGACCTCCAGGTCAAGTAATTGTACAGGGTGGCCCATTTATAGTGAACCTAGATTTTTTTTGTCTATGACATCCTAACGATTCATCTAAACGCAACATATATTCCGCAAAAATCAATAGTTTAGAAGCTGTGATTTATATTTTTTTTTTCTTAGCTTAGTTATTAAAAGAAAACACTGGAGTTTTTAAGGAAAGAGAATTGATTAAATAATAACAAATCAAAATGAAGAAAAATACAATTACAATAAGTTTTCGAAGTGTCTGCCTCGATTTTCAATGCATAAACGGCACCGTTGCTACTTCTAAATTACTGATTCTCACGGAACATATGTTGTGTTTATATGAATCATTGGGATGTCCTAGATCTAAAAAATGTTTTGGACCACTATAAATGGATTACCATGACCCTTGTTATTTCAATTTATACCATTTCCATTTCGTATCCGAACTCAATAATATCACCCGTTTTAACATACATTTGATCAACCGTCTCATTAACATATAGATAGGGTCCCGAAAAATTCGCTATCCAAATTGTACCTTCCTTTTTTGTCCCTCCAGGCTCTTTCAAAGATAAATTAGGGCCTTTTTTGTTGGTCCTGTGACCACTGGGGCGGATTCGAGACATTCATTTGGTACTGTATACATTACGAGAAGGTATTGAAGATTCTGAGTAGCTCAGGTTAATTATTTCGTTGGGAACTTGATTAGCCTTTGTAATAGGGCTTCACTTTTTGTTTCGCGGTTTGAGTACGTTTGTACTTTTGTTAATTAAACTTTGTTTTACAACGTTTTAGAATGTTACTGAGTGATCAAGTTTAAACGGTTTTTATGTAACGTTTTATTTATGAATTATTCAGTGTATCTGTTTTTATTTTGTATCGCTGGTATTATTTTGTGGTTGGATTGTGTCTTTTTAAGAATATTGCATGTTATTTAACAGGTACTTCGTTTACGAAATATTTTTATAACAGAGAATTTTCTTAGGTTTCCGTACGTTAGACACTTTTAGGGTTCCGTACGTCCGAATGAAAAAACGGAACCCTTATAGGATCACTCGTGTGTCTGTCTGTCTGCCTGTCACAGCCGATTTGCTCAGGAGCTTGTTTAATTTACAAAGAGCTTGTTCATTTATCTATTTATGAGGATGAGTTTTCTTGTTCTGAGGATTTCAGATATATATATATATATATATTTTTTTTACATAATTTTGAAATAAAGAGATTTAATGTTACTAAAGGAAATTGATGAAAATTGACCATACCTTATCTGTTAAATTAACGAGCCTAAAATTTTGAAAAAAAAATACAGAGAATTGTCCTATACTTATAGATTACAGGAAAACCTACGGTTAAGTAGTCTTTCGTCTTAAAATAACATGGTACATCTCTCAATATTGTGCGTACAAACTTACATTTGCAGTAGGAATGTATGGGTGAACGTGTTTTTCAACTTCAAAGTTAAGTTTGTTCTTGGGATAAATTCATCCCAACTAGGATCCTTCATTGTGCATAGTCCGACACGCACTTTCCGGTTTTTTCCATAACCCACACGTCACCTCAGCTTTCACGCATTTGCATTGTGTTGTGATCATGTTCGTTTCATTCAAACGTGATCCTGTTTAAGTTTTAGGTAAACGATTTATTTATTTAAAGTACCTATCTATTTATATTCCCTTTCACCACAGTACTTATTGACAAAGCACCCACGAGGTTTAATTCAAAATATTCCTGATAATTATTTCCCTAAACATTTCATTTTCAATTCGCACAAACAAATAGTCGAATATTCCCCACAATTATTAATGATATAAGGCCATAACAAAAACGCCTGGAACACAACGAGACCAAACTAGACAATACCACTACTCTCTGTTTGATTCGTACCGTTTCGAATTAATATGAAAATTAACTAACTCCACTGAAATTGGATCCGCGAATCAATAACGGCCAAATTTATTCAATTAATAACCCCCAAACACTGGAATAAAGTGGATAAATGTCACATAAATTAGTTTGTGGAGTGGCTGTCGAAGATATAATGTGTTCACGGCATAATTTTAGGGTTAGGTAATATTAATATACACGAGTATGTGCGCGTCCAAGCAAAAAGGGTCCAGTAGTGGGGTATGAAGTTAAGACCAGATTCGGTATCTAGAATAGTTCATTGATAATAAGGATTAAAAAAATATTCAAAAACTGGCACATTTTTTTTTATCAGACATTTGAAGTTTAAACTTGATTTGAGAAAAAGCATTTTCAAAGTTTGTTTTTTGGTACAACTTAGTACATTTTCTGATGTTTCTAAGTACATTTTCTGGTACTTAGAAACATCATATAAAGTCATTTACTGTATGAACTTGTAGATAATTGAGCATTAATTAATAATATAATCAATTAAAATCGAGAAATGCAATTTTTTTACCCAACTTTACAAAAACTGCGTAAGAATTATGTATCTTGGAAACTAAATGCCGAGAACTGGATCCTTTTTGCTTGAACTCTCACATATAATAATGGACGCTTTGTTATGAATTGGTCTTATGTATAAGTGCGAAGGTTTATATTGAAATTGTTATACTTTTGGCGAAGATCAAAAAGGAAGAGGAGCTAGGAAAGTAAGAATATACAACATGTCCCGGAATTAACGCATAACCTCTGATGGGGTCATTGTACTCATCATTATGAACAACTTATACTATACGCAAAAAAAAATTAGCTGATCCTTACATTTATGTTCGCATAACTCGTCAAAATGTAGGGAACAGCAAATTTTTTTTCGCGTTTGAGATTTGGTCCCATAGTAAAAATTGTTCATAATGATGAGTACAATGACCCCTTAGGAACATGTTGTATGGCACTGACGAGAAAGAAAAGATCTATCTCTATCCAGAAATATTTTTGTAGGTACATAACCA
Source organism: Fissipunctia ypsillon (assembly GCA_947568875.1). Taxonomy (NCBI): domain Eukaryota; kingdom Metazoa; phylum Arthropoda; class Insecta; order Lepidoptera; family Noctuidae; genus Fissipunctia; species Fissipunctia ypsillon. Next base: position 6,322,388 of record OX387655.1, read on the forward strand.
ACAGGTACATAAATAGGCACATGGTTTCGCACGAGTCTACCGGGAATACCTTTACAACCCAATTGCCTAATCAATCAATCAACTGAACCTTTCTCAGTTCACTGTCACACATATAATATGTCGGACACGTCGCAATTTAATTGCGTATTTTCGGACACGAGGAATATAAAAGTTTCCGTAAATACAACCTCACACCCGAAACCTTTTATACGACGAAAACAACTACTTATTATTTCACAAAGACATCACACAGGAACCAAATGATTGTCCCAAAAAAATTATAATAAATCGCACGAAGAATCCGTCAGAGCGAATCCGTAAACTGTCGGACGATATCGCAAAACTTCTGTAAAAGAAATATTCTTTCCGGGAATACATACATTATTTATATTCGGCGTGATATTGTGATATATCCTTTGTTTACGAAGACTGGTACTGTCCTAAGGGATACGTCGCGTCAATGTACTAGCATAAATTGAATTATCGAGCCCACCGAACGATGGTTGACATTCTCGTGTCCACGGGACCAAGTTATTGAATATATTGAATTTATTTACATAAGCGAAAAAAAGGTTTTCGAACAAAAAGTACGGGTTGTCATATATCATGTCAACACGAGTTAGGTTCGTCCGCGTGTGGAAGAGTGTCGACATTAATATGTATTTATGGAACGTTGGCTTAATCAATATTGGGAATTCTAAATCATGTGTGAATACGTTTGTATGTTAGTTTACATTACCAATAAAATCACATATTGATATGCATGATATTGAGAACGAACTCTAGCTACGTCAAGCATTGGTCCTACTTTGTGGAATGGCTTGACCAAAATGGCCAGCCGAATAGAATCAACATTTGGTTATCTCAATCTACCTTCTAAGTTCCTTCTCCTTAACAATTAAGATGGCCATATTTTCAAGCATCCATCACAAATTCGCTGAAAAAAAATTAATGATTAAGCCACAAACTCAATTACATTTTTGACACGGAATCTTCAACCTTATTATAATGTTCGCGTATAAAATCATAATTACAACACAAAAAAAAAACGCAAAAATGAATACATACACGTTGACAAATGATACCTAAGTTCAGTATATATTCAAGATGGCGCCGATACCCGATGGCTGATAACCACCACGACAAACGACAATTAATAACCACCCTGCCATAATTTCTGCGATCCACCATCGTTTACCTTTATTATTCGATATTTTATGCTTTTATGAAGGGTTTCGGGGCCTTTCATTAGGACGTGGCTCTGTATCTTGTAAATGGTAATTAATGAACGGTGGAAAGTATTGCTGTATCTAATTGTTTTGAAATACATGAGTTTTTGGGTACTTTTTAAGCGTTATTGGGGTGTAGGCATATTTAAAATCGATTATATATTTTAAATCTTGAATTAGGCAATAAGATTAAAAACCTAAATCATAATTCTGCGAATACAGAAAGCCCATGTAACGTACATCGTTCCCGTGGAAAGAGGAACTACGGCAAATTGGAAGCCATTTTATATTTATTGTAAGTTGAGCTACAGATGGCAACTACTTAGCACAAAGATAGGTAAAGCACGTTTTCACCAACACTAGGCGACACGTAAAAGAATGCCTAAACAAAAGCGCGTTAAATTTTCAACTTTTGAGGCTGAGCCGAACGTTGAAAACCAAACAACATCCACACAGACCTCCTCATGTTAGGTGCATAGTTTCTGTTGACTGATTGGAGGTTGAAAGTTCCAACTTGGGCAAATTGAATTTATAATTAAATATCTATCCTAAGTTGAGCTACCGATGTCTAAGGCAAAGAACCGGATGTTGTAGACGCTTAGAGGTTCGTCTGTTCGATCCCCACCCGCGGCACTATTAATTTGCTCCGCGTGGCATCACCAACTTCAACTGGAAGGATGTTTATCTTAGTTAACACTTCCACGGGCGACTGATGTCTGTAGACATGCACTAACACCCAGATTCGAAACAATTACTTGGCAGGTACTACCATGTAGGTCATCATACCCACAAATATTGGTTCCACGCACAAATCGACGCCGCGACTCGCAGTGCAGAAATCAATGGCAGAATCACTGCGCCACCGTGGATAAACCTATTCCTATTAAACATTTTTAATCGGTTCACGAACCGTAAACGAGACACAATAGAAGTTTTATTGTTATGACAATAAAACTTCACAAATCGAGACAAATGTTTAGTGTCATTAAATCCACACAACTGGGGGCCAATCACTACCTCTTAAAGCAGTATTATTTTAATGTTACTTCAGTGTGAGAAAGAGATGGAGCTATACAGGACGTCTAGCTCCATCTCTTTCCCACACTCAAGTAAGATTAAAATAATACTGCTTTAAGAGGTGGTGGTCTAGGCTGAGTTCCGCAAGTACGCGTCTATATCGCCATCTATTAGTTACCGAAGGAATACGACGTTCGGTTGTGTGGTCGCGACACGGCGGGCAGTTCAAAAATCAAGTCTGGATTTGGGCCAAAGTTATGACTTATAATCAAACTAAACTGCCTGGACGGTACCTAGTGGTTGCTTCGGATCTGAGTGTTTGTGCATGTGAGATTTATGTTTGTAAATCCGTAAAAACACCCACTACATACAATAAAAGTCGGCTAAAACTCAACTAATTACATAGAACTTTTTGATTTGGTAAAGAAACCCAGAAGAAAACCTCTCACACTATAGATGACCTCTATGCTATGATACGCAAGCGTGTCGCTTCCCTGATGTGGCGGGTGCGGGGCAGCGCCAACAGTCTCGTGATGACCGTGGCGAACAGGGCTGATGGTCTCTTGTGGAAACACTGGACGAGGACGCAAGTGTTGCCTGCAAACCGTGCCCAGAAGTAGTAGATGTGTGTATTGTTGTGAATCATATTGTTATCGTCCTGACATGATTTATCGAATTTATTAATGGACACTTATGTTTGTAATATACGTACTAACACTAGTTTTTGTAAGTTGTTTATTTATTTACTTACTAACAAAAATTGGATTGTATTTATCTGGAAATAAAAGAAATAATAATAATAAGTCGTTAGGCGGTTGGATCAAGAGCCTGATTCAGAAGGCAGTACTCCTCGATACGGCTCGTATTGTGAGGAGGTTCCTGTCTCTGCAGCCCTAACCACCGGTAGCTTGTACCCTGCTCCCGATACCGGCGGACCTTTATTTTTTATATTTTTAAATGTTTTTTGTATATATTTTTATTAGAAATATTTAAAAATGTAAATAGATAAGAAAGAAAGTAAATAAACGAATAATAATAAAATCGATGTCAACACCAAAACCTTTCCATTAATAAACGGGAGTGTCAAGCGTCTAAGGGTTAAATAAATTACTTGCGCACCTCACCTATGTAAGTAAATTATAGCCTATGCTATCTTTGACCCCATTACTTGAACGTATATGTCGTGTTCTCTGACCATTAGGTAAGTACTTCACTATTACTTTGAATCAAGCCGATTGAATGAAGCGACGTGAAAAATAGGTTAAGGGAGAATACTTGGTGCTTTGTTAGTAATGGCATTAACTACAAAGGGTATTATTTTTCTACTACTGTTGATAAATATGTGGAGAACATTAAATACTCTGTCTCTATTATTTTCCTGATTGTTAACGCCGGTTTTAAAAAGGATATTTAAATTAATCTGTTATCAAATCTCATAGTGATTCGATTGGTGTCATCATGCAATCTTTTAAAAATCATGTTAGGTATGGCTTAATAGATTTCTTCGTAAATGACATTTAGAAACCCATGTTAAATTAAAGGGGACATTGCAGGCGCACATGGATCGTTTTCTCTAGAGGGACTATCAGTCTGCAGAAGTTCATTAAACTCCTCACCAACTTGAGCACCAACAACGATAAGAACATAATAAATAGCTACTTAAAACTAGGAAACAGTAACCAAACTACCATAAATAATTATAATTTCGTACTCGACGAGCCTTGGTGTAGCGTTACAGCAACGCATGCGTGCGACACAGTATAGTATACAAACAACCAGTGCACTAACTCGCGCTCATAACTCACGAGTCACAGTAAGTTTTAATCAGTCGTTAGCCGGTTACTCCCCTAGGGATCGTTAACAAATGGCCCGGCGCCACTCCACGACGCAATCCAGATGCGTTTAATAGCTTTTTAACCCAATTACAAACGCAACTTCATGGAACATTTTGAGACATTGAAATGTTTATTATTATATATCTACTACGTACTTATGAAATTTTAAGCTTTGCGAGGCTGTTACTGTGCAGAAGTTTAGATTTTCAAACAGAATGAAAAAGTTTGTAGACTTCGGGCGATCCATATTTTTGGAATGAGGAAAATGACAAGACTGTTATAACCTGCAATGAAAGAAAACACATTAATTTGAAATTAAAGACACAATTTGCAAGAAATAGTTACCATCTTTTTTTAAACGCTTCTAGCATTGTGGATTTCATATCATAGTACGAGTGTGTTTGCGTCATGTCCCACGTTCGGTTCACCGTTCAGCACCCTAATTGCGTAACAAACTATCAATCACAATCTGAATGGTTTAGTTTATGGTGCTAATCCATTGCTACATATGTTCGAAAATTTTGTCTGCTCAACAACGTAAATAACGCAATGAATCTTGTGGAACGGAAAAATAATTAGGGTAAAAAAATTAAAACTCATGAAATGTGAACAAATAGTGCGAGCGGGTGATGCAACGCGGCGGGTCGGAGGACGAGGGTGGCTGTTAATTTAGTTTATTGTGTATCGCGGGACACAGCTAGTTTGAATATAAAATAGTAAAGAAAATAGTACGAGTAATCACTCGTCGCCTGCCGTCGCGCATTCGCTGCTCGTTGCTCGCCAACTCGTTTTTAGTTGCTAGCTCTAGAACTAGCTTCTCGTTAATCGCCGGCCGGTGGGACAGGTGTCTTATCCCGATATTTAAAACTCTTAGTATTCTCGATTGCAGTTTTCTCTGTATCAAAAAAGGTTATTGCTTTACAAGCTTTTACAGTCGAGTTTGCCATACTTAGTCAAATCGACCAAATAACACGCTAGGTCATAGGTACAGTTAGCGAACCACCCGTCACGCCTTCAAAGTGGCATTGCTTTCGCGGGGCTCCGTCGACTACTCCTTATTATTATTGCTTTGAAACAAATTTAGACCCGCCACGTTTTTTTTTTTATTGAGATAGGGTTGCTCTTGACTCTAGTTTAAGTCAGAGGTGACAAGCTTACCCAGAAGAAGCCTGTTCACTCTCACTTTGAAAAGACCGGGGATGTACGCGTTCGTAAATACAGACGCAGGTAGAGAGTTCTACTCCTTAGCTGTGCGCATCACAAAAGACATTTGGAAACGTTTAGTGTGAATTGGTGGAATAGCAACTTGGCAGGGATGGTAACTTGCAGTGCGTCTAGATGTCCGATGGTAGAAGGGGGCCAGCGGAATGAGGTCGTGGAGTTCTTGAGCATATTCACCGAAGTACAATCTGTAGAAGACCGAGAAGCAGGCAACCTTGCAGCGATGAGCTAAGCTGTGAAGCTTGGCAGCCACCAGTTTTACGTCGCCAATGAGCCTCTCAGCTCTGCGTTCCGCCGAGTCAAGTGTGATCTTCGTGATCTTCCATACTCCCACTATCCCACAAAAGAAACCCGTAGGTACATTAAATCAGGCGTACCGAGGGCGGGGCAAACGCGTATATCTTTCTTAGACGTCTACAGAATATATTGATATAGGCCTCCCAATAAAGAATTGTGATACATAATAATATATTTACGATCCAAATCCTATTATAAGCAGGTACGTATTGGCATCTGCTTTCTAGGGATCGGCGTGTAGTCTAAATGTTAATGCGTGGACCACGGGACAATACTATGCAAATATCATCCCCCTATATTGGGCCTGTAGGTAATGTATGCGAGGGGATGACACGGACCTCCCACCGCCCAAACATTACTTGTGATACCTGTGTACGAATATTTTCTACTAGTATCGATGTGCGCAAATTGTGGCTCGAAATCGAAATCGAGGGACTCGTGGCTAAGTAACAACAGCCGCACGGGTCGATCGAGGGGCTTGTGGCTAAGTAATAACAGCCGCACGGGTCGATCGGTCTGGTTAAGCTACGCTTGCCGCGGTTGCTCCGGGGATGGGTGACCGTCTTTACATATCAAGACCCCTCCGTGCCTCCGAAAGCACGTTAAGCCGTTGGTCCCGGCTGTCATTCGTGGATCTTTGACAGTCGTTACGGGTCGTCAGAAGCCCGAAAGTCTGACAACCAGTCTTACCAAGGGGTATCGTGTTACTCAGTAACTGGGTTGTGGAGGTCAGATAGGCAGTCGCTCCATGTAAAATACTGGTATTCAGCTGCAGCCGGTTTGACTGGAAGCCGACCCCAACATAGTTGGGAAGAGGATAGCCACCTGCATAGGCAGATGATGATCGACGTGCGCGAATTTTCCGATTTGTTTTTTTTTTGGCATAATTATGCTAGTATTATATTTCTACAGTAACGTCTCTGAAGCGTATGTCCCTTTCCGTGTTCAATTCGAGACACCGGTTGCGTGCAATCGTCACCTCGCTTTTGTAGCACGGTACACACTCACTAAAACAGTGTTCAGTTTGCGCATGATTCAGTGTTTTAATTCATTCGGCAACTGAATTTTATCGTCTTTGAATCACACAGCACAAGTGATAAGTATAATCGTAAGTTGCGTCCAAAAATGGAAACAAGATTCCCCTTTTTGAGTTTTTCGCAAATATATTATCTCAAAACCTAGACATCTTAGGTCAAAAATAACTAAATTTTCATCCTCATTGTTTTCAGACGAATTGATCTTTTTGACCTTGACCCTGTTCTTTGCCTAATTATTGTTGGACTAGCTTTTGCCCGCGGCTTCGCCCTCGTGGATGTCGTAAAATATCCCACGGGAACGTACTACCGGGATTAAAAGTACCCTATGTGTTAATCCAGGTAAACATTGTCTTCTCGCACAGCTTACTAGTCTGTCAATAATATACCGGGAAAAGATCAAAAATACACAAAATTTATTTTATCACCCTCAAAGTATGCTCCTTTAGAAAAGATACACTGACGCCAACGAATAACTCAATCATCAAAACATTTTTTAAACCATTTTTTGGAATCGACTTCAACTCGCCGCGAATTCTCGCTTTTTCAGTTTCGGCTCAGTTGGAAAGCGCCATTCCGAAGCTTGTTGAGTGGTTTGCATGACAAACTCGTAAACCCATGTCTCATCACCAGTTACAATGCAATTAGTGATTGTGGGGTCGGAATTGACTCGTTCTATCATGTCTTCAGCGACCATTCCGCGATTGAGTTTTTGCAGAAAACTCAGGTCTTTCGGCACTAGTCGACCGGTAACGCATTTCATGCCCAAACAATCGTTTAAAATGGTACGAATTGATTCGTGAGACACAGAGCGGCTATCTCTCTCAGACTTAAACGGCGATTTTCATTCACCATTTTTTTTTTTACTTTAGGGATGTTAAGTCCAGTTAAAGACGTTGATGGCCGACCAGAGCGAAGCAAATCTTCCACCACATCGCGACCGCTTTTAAATGCACTGTACCACTCATACGCACGTGTTTTTGATAAAGTTGATTCACTGTAGGTAAGCTTTATGTAACATTTTCAAAGCTTGAGCACAAGAAATTCTCTTATAAATTCTCTTTTTCCCTATTCCGTGGGGAGTTCAAAAAAATTGTTATCTAAATAATTACGGTACGGAATTTAGTAAAATTATTGTTCTCTGAATTACTAAAGTGTCTTTAGTGATAGCGAAAGTCGGACTGAGCGATGATGAATTAGTAAGGACTTATAACCCCCCTAGGGGTTTGATTTTCCAAAAACACCAAAACACGTCATTCGTAATTTTAAAAAAAGGCTTTTTCTAAAAATTTCCTTACAAACTTTCATCTCCTATTTTCCCGCCTTAAGGGATAATTTTCCAAAAACGCTGAAACACGTGGTTTTAATTTTTAACCAGAGTGCTAGATAAAAAATTTTATGGTTTCAACTACAACGGTACAATACAATACAATGAGAAATGACGATTTTCCATACAAACTTTCATCCCCTATTTTACTCCCTTAGGGAGTTAAATTTCGAAAAATCCATCCTTATTCCTTGTCTACATTATAAAGGGAACCTCTGTGAAAAATTTTAGCATTCTAGGTCCAAGGGTTTGTGCTGAGCGTTGATGAGTCCGTCAGTCAGTCAGGACTTTTCTTTTTATATGGATAAAAATAAAAAGAAGATAGAAAATAGATAGAATTATATTGAATGAAGCTGTGTTAACATTATCACTGATGTAAGGAGCCATCCTTTAATCACGTGAGGTTTTTAGGCGATTTTTAACCCCGCCTCCCCCTTGGTAATATGTCGTGAGGTTTGATTTCAGAGCCGCAATTACGTCTTGTTGGTTTATAAGCATTTAAATAAAAAACAGGCATCGTTGACACAGACTTCCTTTTTATTACAAATATTAATTGCACATAAGAACATTTCATACAAAAATATATTCTTAATTAAAAAGATTCCCACTAAAACAAACTAGAAAATATAGGTAGATCAAGACCCCCGGGATCGGGTCGGACAAAATTAAAATCAATATTACACAAATACAATAATCAGAAAATTTTGATTATAAATAATTATGTAATTAATCATAGTGGAAATGCAAAAAAATATATGAAATCAGATGTCAAGAGTTTTTCTAAATGTAAAACAGAAATTATAATATTTAAGATTATAAAAATTTGTCTCCTAATAAATTATTCTGAGTACATTTTTTTTAATTGACGAAACTCCAAGCCAAAGCAATTTGTGACATTCATTCATATTTAAAATACCATAAGAATTTATTGACAATATTTTTTTTATTAACAATTCAACAATCTAGCTAACATTATATACAGTTGTGATGGTAAATGGTAACATTACATCTTTGACTTTATTTAATTTCTCTATGACCGCCGTTTCATACGACGTTACAATGTTGTAGGTATCATCCCACAGTACTTATATCACATTATTTATAGTTATTAACATACCTGTCAAATATAAAACATGTAAATTTTGAGACTATACAATCGAGATTGTTTGTGACAATTTTATTATTTAAATATAAAAATCTAACTTCTAAAAATAATAATATATCTAAGGTCGCGGCAGAAATAAATGAATGATTATTTTTAACTAATTACAATTAAAACTAAGAAGCTTTACTACTTATAAAATAACGTTAAAATTATGACGAGTCAAGGTATATTTTAGGACTATGTAAAAAATTGCCTAATAGAATAGAATCAACATTTTAAACTATATTTTCGTCAACTTTTACAGGTTCAAAATTAAAAATTGTACAATTTTTAAAACGCTATGGTAACTTTGGGCCTATGAACTAAATTATAATTAAAATACATTTAATTACAGTTAGGGGTCGAAACGCCATACTAAGAGAGCTCATCAGATCTTAAACCAGATTCATATTACATTATAGTGTATTTGTGGCATGTCTTATGGCTTTCAATGACTTTCGATGGAATCACGTCCGCTGATATCTATCTGATCTATTAATTTGATCAATCAAAACATTGTTTTAATCTAAGTATCAAGTTGTATTTAGCAACAGCAAGCAATCATTTTAGGATGTCTCAAAGCAATGTAGTAATTAACATTAGTAGATACTCCACAGGTACCTTATTTTAGCATAACTGCCCATAGAAGATAGCACCTGATAACAATGCAATACTTCAACAACAACAGTAAAACCATAATGCATCAAGACAGCCCAAATTAATTTGAAAAGGGAACAAACAATGGACGGTTGATGACGTCATCGGCACTCATTTGTGCGACAGAGATAGAACATACCACAGGTGTAATGCAAATTACCTCAGCGGCTAACATCAAAGGCAGGTTTGATTAAGTCGAGTGAGCGCTAAGTCAAGACGTACCAGCAAACATGGAACCACTAATAACGAGTTGTGTTCCTACACATAGCTACGAACCTTAGTGCGAAGCTATCATAGTCTTAATCGATTAAATCTCGATTATCTCGATAAATGGTAATCGATTAGAATAATTTTCCTGGGCGTTATTTTTATTTTCGAATAGTTCGAAAGTTTGAAAAGTTGTACGGAATGTTATATATGTATATCTTTAACTATTGAATGATTGACATGGAATCGATTCCGTGCAAACTTCCGAGAGAATGTAGAAGGAACACTATTGGGAGTTACGAGTATATCGTCCAAGTATCACATTGTAACAGTGTGGCGTCGAAACCATCGCTACACGAACTCTTTGTTCAACTTACAATTTTATATCTAGCTATATTACATACATACATAGTTATTTTAATTACGAGACTTTTAGTACTTCGACTGGTGATGCGATTTTTATCGATACATAATACAGACAAACGGCCGAAGTCCATTTCACTTGACAGTATAACAATCGATTTGTGTTACATTTTTCGTTACAGAAAAAGAACACGTCGAGTAGTTTTATTATATGTAGTCCGTTTTGTTACGTCATTTTAAAAAGAGCTACGTATTTGTTTCAAGAATTGATCTAGTCTGGAACTTCGTCGTCTTTTTCAATATTATGCTCGAATTTTGGACAAAATGTAGAGATGCCAATGACAGTACGTCTCCTCCATTCTCACCAAACATTATGCAATGGCGGTAACTGCAAACTTTTATCGATAATCGATAGATGTCTTTCATCGAACTTTTGTCTAACGAATAAGCACGGACCTTTTATCGATCGATAGATAATTGTCGAGTAAATAAATAATTAACGGAAGTAACTATATCTTATTGACTTTATCGATAAAAAGTCCGCGCTTTACATACTTCTGATTTTCATTAGCTTTTACAAAGCTTTAGGTAAGCGTCTTATAACAACATCCGACATAATTGTAATGGTCCTCCTTCAAAACACAATACAGAAATGAACAGTAGTTCAACTTTTATTAACATCCGTGTCAAAGTGTAACAAACTAGCGAAGTTGTCTCACTGCTTATGTCTCTATCGTGTATAAATTCGAATTGAACAACTAAAATTTTCAATAACTAGGAAGTTGTGACCGTCCATCACTTACTGACTTACCTACCGCTCGTCGCGGAACACTTGACTGATGACGTCATGACTTACTTCTACGATCACAGCGCGCGCTATGTGGAATGTTCGAGTAGTGGTTCGTGTTCGCACTCGGGTCGCTCCGTCTCGCTCTCTCTCGCGGGGAAGTTTATGCGCGAGGTGAGAACGGCGACGTCGCCGTCGTCGGTGCACAGTGGCGAGTACACCACCCCGCGCGTGCGTGTGCGCTTCTGCTTCTGCTCGCGTGGACTGTGTGCCTGAAGATACAAAGAAAGTTTCAGATTTTTGTATTAAAAAATGTTTTCAACGGTATAAAATATTCTTTCCTTAGGGCGGCCTTATTATAATGTAAGTGCATGTATTTACAATTTATCAAAATAAGACGAACCGATGTATCAAGCCCTGTTTGAATTCCAAATTAGCAAATATCGTCTGATGAAGCCAATTTTTTCTGTAAGTTTTTTTCACACCTACGCCTCGATATCAGTTAAAGTGAGCTGGAGAAATTAAGGAGACTGTTCCTTACATGTTTATTATGTCTACATTTTCAATATAAACAATTCTCAATAATGTTCTGTAATAACAAAAACAACTAATTCTAGAAATTCCTTATTTATCTAGACATCAAAATAAACATGAAGTGGACGTATTCTTAGTTTATTATTGCTACAAAAATATAAGAAGTATTTATGTGACATGAAACGTCTTCATTTCGTATGCTGCTCTTACGAGAATGTCGATAGCGACGTTAATGATGTTATTCGCAGTAAAGTATGAATGTTTATGGATGTACAGACCGTAATATTGTTTATTAGTTTATTGTTTATTACTGTGATAAGGAATGTGTACTTTCCTAGCTTCTGACGTTTCATAAGTGCCCATGTAAGTTTATGTGGAATTAAATATTTTGATTTTGATTTTTTTTATTTTATCTGTCATACCTATCTAGCAGAAATAATGTTCGATATTAGCCCGCGCTAGATGTCAAGACTGTACATACTTGATAATAAACTAATAATTTTATTCAGTTACAAGCTAGAACTTTACACGGACCCCAAGCCCAAAACATTTCACCTTAACCGAAATTTTTTTTTTCAGTTAAAGTGAAAGCGCCAAGCTAACCCGCAAAATAAAATTTACTTCTAGTTAGAAGAGAATTACATCCTTATCAACATACAATCTAACACTGACCTGCAAATCGTAAAAAAAAAACGTAAGAAAATTGAATTGATTGTCGCGAGCTAACTTAGCGCATCCCATTTAACACAGTTTCAAATCTCGTTCGTACATTCAGCCCTATTAAGGATAAACATGGCTTAATCGATAAATGCCCAGTTCGTAAAATGCCCAACAGCTTGAAAATGGACTAATTCGCTAAATACTACTAATACTTAGTTTTGAAAATTGAGGAGCTCGTGGCTAAGTAATAACAGCCGCACGGGTCGATCCATCAGGTTAAGCTACGCTTGCCAGGGTTGTCCGTGGATGGGTGACCATCCTTACATACCGAGACTCCTCCGTGCCTCGGAAAGCACGTTAAGCCGTTGGTCCCGGCTGTCATTCGTAGATCTTTGACGATCGTTACGGGTCGTCAGAAGCCCGAAAGTCTGACAACCAGTCTTACCAAGGGCTATCGTATTACCCAGTTACTGGGTTGTGGAGGTCAGATAGGCAGTCGCTCCACGTAAAATACTGGTATTCAGCTGCATCCGGTTAGACTGGAAGCCGACCCCAACATAGTTGGGAAAAGGCTAGGCAGATTGATTGACTTAGTTTTGAAAATACCAATTTCTGGAATTGCCTAATTCTTAAAAAGGACAATTCTAAAAAATACCAATTCATAAAAGGACAATTTTTTTTACAATTAGACAGATAATTCGAATAATAATAATTATGTAAGTAAAAAAAGGAAAAAAAAAGAAAAGGTGTAAAAAGAGGAAATTGGTACCTAAAATAAAAGTGTTGAAAAATGGTTCAGAATCAAATATAGTTCATACATGTATGTAAGGAGGGTAATATTTTTCGATCGTATATAATGTGTATTTTTATATGTATATCTGTAAATATTTCCAGAATAAGTCCTTTTTCGAATTGGCCATTTTAACCTGTTTAACCCAGGGACACCTTTTGGCTTTAGCGAAATCAGCAGGTCAAGGGCTCCCACACAAAACCGCGATGCAACGCGAATTCGCAGTTTTGTGTGGGAGCCCTTAAGGGCCTATACTACCTCAAATGGCTAGCACGATCCTCCGTTATGTCGAAAATACTGCAGCATTAATTTTGAAATAAATATATGGTAAAGTTGAGGATTAATGTTAAGTCTTATGTTTGGCGAAAACACGATTCCATAAAATTTTCTCGATAGAAAAAAATCTCAAAGTTACCTCTAAACTGAACTATAAACCGTTGGCAATCCTACAATACTTCAAATAAGATCATGAAACTTTTTATACTTACTGAACTAACTATAAAGCAGGTCTTATGTTATTTTTTTTTTTTTTATTACTATTATTTTCACCGTAAAAAGCAATTACCTAAACTATCGGCGCTGCCTGCCGCCCAGCACCGCACTCAGTCCCGCTCTCACTCAGTCCGCGCGCAGTATCGTGCGAGCGAGATAAAGAGTGAATTTTAGCTGAGGTAGAATAGGCTCTTAACCTGCTGAATTCTGCTGACGCCTCGTGGTGTCACCGGGATCAACAAGAGAACTAGTCCTTTTGCGAATTGGCCATTTTAAGAACTAGTCCTTTAGTGAATAGGCCATTTTTAAGAACAAGTCCTTTTGTGAATTGGCCATTTTAAGAACTAGTCCTTTAGCGAATTGGCCTTTTTAAGAATTAGTCCTTTTACGAATCAGTCATTTGTCGAATTAGGCATTAGTAGAATGCTAGGCATTATACGAATTGGGCATTCATCGACTAAGCCCTAAAAATGAACCCCAAAACTCTTGACACATACCTGTAACACCATCAGTACAGCGATGAACAGTGCCACGGCCGCCGCGCACACAGCAAGCGTGAGCACGGCGGCGCCGGGCGCGGAGCGCGCGCTCGGCGCGGTGTGCAGCGCGCCCCACTCGGCGATGCGACGCTTGCCCGCTACTGACGAATTTATGCACTCACCTGGTGGAAATGATAACAATTAGTAATGTTTAGGTGCGTGCGTCTTTTTGGTTTTAGAAAAAATGTTTAGGTCATTTCTGCTTAAAGCTGGATTTAGTTTTTCTGCATAGATGGATTTGTTCAATCTTTAAAACAAAACTGAAAGTGTACGGAGACCTGACTGCCAGGTCCCTAAATCAATTTACGATATATGCAATCATATCACAGCATGGAGTCAGCGTCAACTATTGAGCATGACTCATGAGCCAACCAAAAAAATGTTACATAAACTACTAAAGTGGAAGTTGCCATGATAAGGCTTAGCAGTAGTGAGCAAAGTTTGCTGAACTGTGCAAACTCAAAGGATTTATTTCAATTAAACCATCTCCAGGCTCTTTCGAATTGTCAAGGAGTCGGTCCGTCAGAAACATGAAGCTACTTGCCCATTCCAAAGCGTATTATGTTCCTATGGAGAAGAACGGGCAAACAAATCCATGGACACTCTGTTGTCGTAAGCAGTCGGTAAGACACAACTGCCCAACCTTTTGACACATTCGTTTAGTCCTTGTTCATCTCTCGTTTCATTACCAGAAAAGAAAATTATAGTGTAAAAAACTTGCCAGTGTCAGGGTTACAATGGCAGCAGTCGGTGGCCGGCGTGGAGTTGGTAGCGCCGCGCTCAGAACAGCACGGCACGCACTGGTTGTTTAGCCTGTCACAGAAGAAAACGTTATTGTCATCTGTGTGTGTTTACGTTATAGACACTGTGCTTATTTCACTGGTTGTTTATCGCAGTACCGAAGATTACCGACTGTATTTAACAGCAACTACTGACAAAAATATACATACAACACTGTTTGACAAAAAATAACCTTAAGGAGGTTCAAAGACGTATTTTCGCCGTACAAAGTTCCGTTTATAGCCACTCAACGGTCTTATTACAAATCGTCGACGTATAGGTAGCAATCATACATAACGGTACAGAAATTAATACAAGCCATTGAGTTTACGAGCAATCTCCTTTCAAACGATATTTCACACCTACCTGACATTCAAAATCCTAGACACTTAGGGCTGATTTCACCTATGAAACTAAACGCGATCAGCACATCTAAACCGCGTTCAAGAGCTGTCAGTGTCATCATTATTGTGGAATATTGACACTGACAGACAGCTCATGAACTCAGTTTAGATGTGCTGATCGCGTAACGCGTTCAGCTTCATTGGTGAAATTGGCACTATAGATTGTTGATACCTACTACTAAGTTTGGATCTCACAAAAGAACAAGTAATATGTCTCTAACACACTGTTATACAGACGTTGATGATAGCAATTCCTGGGATTTCTGGAGTATTCTAGGTACCAGATATTCGATTACCTTGTGTAGAATAATCAAATTGATACGTCTCAGATACAGACGTATCTGAGACGTATCAATTTCAAACTGAGACCAGTTTGATTTGAATCTTGCTACGTGGTAAACAGATGACTGAACAGAATTTGAGTCTATATCTCGATTTCTGATAGATGAAGATATCCCGTACCAGAGACACACTAGAGCGTAGAGACTACCACTGGTACGAGTGACAGAGACGACGCTCTTCCCAGCTGAACTTTTTTTAAAAACTCGGTGTAAATGTTTACAGCTAGTTACTGTAGTACTTAAGAGGGGACAGGGCCTGCGATTCTCCATACAAATGTATTCCCCGTTTTTCTTCCTGAATAATGCCTCTAGAGAGCAATCATGTATTTTTCATAAAATCAAGATCTGCTGTAGACACGTCCCTGGCATTTCCTTTTTTCAGCAACTAGTTATTACAGAAAATATGACCCTCCAAAAATTACAAAAAATGCCCCATTTTTACCGCCGTGATTAGAGGACTAGACAAATTCGAAAAGTTTTTAAGATAAAAGAAAATGATACGGACCTAAACATAGTCTTTCTTAAAAAAATAATGTACAAAATAATTGATTCGGCTCAGTTTTTGAGGAGAAAAAAGGGGAATACGAAACGTCGATCTCTTCAAAATTTTTGTAATATAATCGGTCTGAGCTGCAGCTATCTATCTATCGCACTCTAAACTCGGTTGTTTGGGCGCAGCGAGACGGCAGTAGTTTCTTTAAATAGGTACCTACCTATTTTTCAAATTCCTCACAGGCCCCGTCTTCTCTTAAGTACAACCGTCGCTAACTACTATCCGTAGCTAAATCTTGCAACCTACCTTGGTTTGGACACCAAACGACCATGTATTCCAAATCCTCAAACAGTTTGAACAGAATTTTGACCAATGAGGAAAAAGCATGACAACTTTACCAGCACATGTCATATATTATTAGGAGAGCCGTACCAACCTACTAGTACCTACACTCTTACCAAGGGTTACCATGTTACCCAGTACCTAGAATGTAGAGGTCAGATAGGCAGTCGCTCCGTGGAAAATACTGATATTCAGCTGCATCCGGTTAGATAGGAAGCCGACCTCAACATAGTTGGGAAAAGGCTAGGCAGATGATGATGACCTACTGATCCAAATCTCTTATTTTCATAAAATAAGAAAACTACTGCCTTTCAACTCCATAACAAAAAAAAAGTAAAGTAACCCACAAAAATAAAAATTGTAGCACTATGTGACAAACAGTTGTAGGTAAAAGTAAGTCTCCACTAGCTTATAAGACTAGCGTAAGGCGTCACAAGTGTTTCTGGTCGACACGCGTAGTACGTGTGTCAGTGTCCTTCAACACTGAGGACTCTCAAGGCGCGCCACCTTTGCCCAAGACGTGGAAACTAAGTGGTAGTGTCGGGTGAAATGTTTCACTTCAGTGGAAACGGAAATGCGAGTTAAAGAATATCATTTTTATACTTATATATATTTTTTTTAATTTAAGAAACGAGTATTTTTTTTTTTAAATCAGCTGCTCCCTACATTTATGTTCGCATAACTCGTCAAAATGTAGGGAACAGCAGATTTTTTTTCGCGATTTCAGGTTTGGTCCCATAGTAAAAGTTGTTAATAATGATGAGTACAATGACCCCTTAAGAGGTTGTGCGTTATTTATGTTACATCTTGTATGTATATACACTTAGTAGAATTCAAAAGCGATTTTCTCGTGGAATTACGATTGCAACTTTGAGATAAGACCTCTTTCATAATACTATGTTCGTAACAACATAGAATTACAATCAATACAGCAGGAGAAAATGACTTTTAAAAGTTGCTCAGTGTATGTATATTAGTATTATTAGTGCTCGTGACTGTACATTAAAGTATACTGTTCTCAGCATTATTTTGCTTTTAATTCAGAATCGTGAAGCAAAATATTCAAAACAAAATATTTATTGCCTGTTATCTAATCTCTAGGTACGCTCACACGGGTGACCACAAAACACACTTTAACGTGAACGGAAAACTGACGTGCTTGGAGCACGTGCACTCGACACCTCGCCGGCTGCTATTCCACGGCCCGCTCAACCTGTTTCACTCGCTATTTCATATATATCCGGCACACTAAAGTCACCTCTAAACGTATGACCCACCTGTCGAGTCAACGTGAACAACGCGGGGCAATTGAACTGTCCCGCACGCAGACGAAAAAAAAGCGCGGAATTTGAAATTAATTTTGCGAATTACTGCCGGATTCAAAAAAGCAGGAATTTAATCAGTGCATTGTAAAATGACATGTCAACTTGAATATTGGTTCTAGTTATTTTAATGAACCATGCAGAATATCCGATCAGAGATAAAGTTCTTTTGGAAACCGGGCCACTCGTACGTCTCGTTGTCTTTCTAAGTCACTACACAAGTGATGACTATGTCTGCTTGCGTAATTTTTGCCGCAAGACTGCTCTACAAGGTCCTAAAAGCATTCTTGTTTAATAACTGCAGCACATTCCACTGATGGCATCATAGCATTACTCATCGAAGCACTCGAACACAAAACACACAATGTATAATAAACTACACCTGTCTAAACTCAGCGGTCTTGAACACGTGGTACAGCTTAAGTGTCCCGGGGGCCTACTCTCTAACGGCCGAACCCAATAACCTATTTTCAGTAAAAAGACAGATCGCTATTGGTGGTAGACAGTATAATTCTATCTGTCCTTATGTCAGGCCGGTAAGATTCCATAATCTCTTATAGATTATTGGGACGTTAAAACCATAGATAGATAGGTTTTTCTATCTCCAGTATGCCAAAACTGGTGAAAGATAGGTTATTGGGTTCGGCCGTTAGTCCGTCAACGAAGATACGAGCCCGTCAGAAAGTAATTTGAAACTTCGGTTCGGAGTGAACCCTATACTCGATGAGTTAACTTTTTCGGACAGATAAAACACATCGGGAGCACACACAACTGTCAAATTATGGTGTTATTGATTCTTAAGTCGGGCCCCAAACTAATTTTATGTCCGTAGGTAATACGAAATAGGAATCGCCCGTAACTTCGGCCGAAAGTACGGATTTCGTGCTTAGGGAGTAGCCTGATCCAGAACATGTTCAACGCGTCGCAACACATCTACGACACGTTCCACTGCTCGCGTCGTAGTACTCCCCCTCAAAACACTCAATACATAACCCACCTCGTATAGTACACTACAGTAATATCCACATACCTATCAAGTCTTAGCGGTCTTGAACACGTGGTACAACTAAACTGGCCCGGTCCGGAACAAGTTCTACAGGTCGCGTCACATCCTCGACACGTTCCACTGCTTGCATCGTAGTACTGCGAGCCGAGACACTCCATACATAGCCCGCCATCTAACATGAAGCGGGGAGGGCAGGACTTGCAGTGCAGGGGGCCTGAGCCGTCGCACTCGCGACAGTAGTGGTGGCAGTGCCGGCAGCCGCCGAGGGTTTGATAGAAACCTGGAGGAAAACGCACGTTAAATACGATGAACAGAAAGAGTTAGGACCGGTTTGACGGTATTCGGATAAGTTAATTGGAACTTATGCGGAATGTTTTAAGCGAAGGTTACCCAATATCAGCATACATAACATAACATCACGCCTGTATTTCCCGAACGGTTAAGCAGTGGTGTACATAAAGTACACCCACATTTCGCCAGTTATGTTTAAGACCCATGTAATAGGGGGCGAGCCTATTGCCATCAACCGGGCACAAATCCTGACTCCGGATTGCTACTGAGAAAATCCAGATGGAAAAACCCAATAACACTTTGCCCGACCCGGGAATCGAACCCAGGACCTCATGCTCAGCAGTAGCGCTTGCGACCACTAGACCAACAAGGCAGTCAGATATCAGCATAATGCAAAAAAAAAAACCTCCAAAAAATATAAAATACCCCCTGTTTAGTCATTATTATGCTGTTGGTCTTCCAAATAGTAAATAAATAAATAAACTGGGGATAAAGGCCATTGGCATTATTATGCACGCGGAAACCAAATTCCCGAAGTATTCTCTAACGTAACTAGTTAAGGCGAAAGCGCCAGGTAGCCCGGGAAATACAAATTTTCTTTCGTTTTTTTGCAATTTGCAGGTCAGTATTAGGTTTTAAGTTGATCAAAATATGATTCGCGACCATAAAAAGTACGTATTTACAAAATTATAATAACTAAAGTCATCAATACAGTTCTTTAAGACCAGGTAATTCTATTGAAAGACTATTTCATGAAATGTTGACAATTAGGATTATACAAACTTACGGAGTTGTATTACTGATTTTGATTATTATAATTCTGTAAATGCATATTTGTTACGGTCGCGAATGATACTTTAATCAACATTCAACTTAATACTGACTTGCAAATTGCAAAAAAAACATAAGAAAGTTTGAATTTCGCGGGCTACCCGGCGCTTCCCCCTTAATTTATACTTTCCATAGGACATAATACTGTCCATTATTACATCAATTAATGTTCTTCGAGTATCAATGGGACGGTTTTAATTTTATCGTTGCATTCGTTCTTGCCAACGACCAATTATAATTTTACAACATAACATCTTTTTCAACCTGTTCTGTGAATACCATCGTAACATTTCTAAGTGAAAATTCTTGAAATCCACTTGAAATTTGAGTACACGTGCGCACCGCAAACTGAATTCAGGAGAGACTCTTTAGTAGCTACTCGGGACCGCAAGATGCTTACAGTGATAAATCTCTTTCAGTTAAACTAAACGAAAACCTCTAGGCGATAAAATGACAATAAATTACGATTTTATTTGTGTAGATTTAAATCTTATAATACGATATTAATTTATGACTTTAAATTAAAGGCTCGCTCAGACAGGAGCAACGCGACTCTAGTAAAACAATTTATTTAAAAATTTCATGGAAATTGTTCCACCAGCATCGCGTCGCACCGTCACGTCACGACTGTCTTTTTTTTGGATGGGAAATCATCAAATGACTTCTCCCGCTCTGTGCGGAGCAGGGCGAGTCAGACATTCATTGACTAAAACCCACCCGTGTTCCTTCAGTTGCCTGTGCCGGGGCCACGGTAACCCTTTCGAACATCCCGCAAGCGTCGCGCCTGTCTGCGGGAGCTTTAAATCATTTGTTTTGCTTGTTTTTCCAGTGATCGCATGCATGCTTGAGGGTACTAGGTTACATCCCCGGCTCGGGTAAAGTGTTAAGCGCAGGCAACACTGAGAACGAAGCGAAACGAAGCTAAGTTCCTTTAGCTTCGCTCATATAGCTGTTGCGTCTTTTCATACTTCGATTCATTGTTCACAGTGTGAACCGAAGTATGAAAAGACGCCGTAGCTACACTACGGCCGATGTATCTTGGCGGGTCTGAGGATAGGCTCTGCGAATTTTCGCGCATGTTCTCTCACTCACACTCGCCTCATGTCACCATTTGGTTCCTAAAAAATGTTACTGCGCAGCCTTCTGCGCGACGTTCGGACTAGCCAAGATACGTCGGCCGTAGTGTACATGAGCGAAGCTAAATGAACTTAGCTTCGTTTCGCTTCTTTCCCAGTGTGGCCTGCGCTATGGGGTTTTTCCATACTGCGATATTCACAGCAGCAGCCCGAAGTTATGATTTGCAGTAGGCTCACCCCTACCACATGAATTAGCAGGATAAAATCCCTATTACATGTATAACTAGCCAAATCTTTCGGGTTAAAGATGTTGGAATTAATATGTTATACTTTGGTGCCTCAATGACCCAACGGCATTCAATTTTGTGCTCAAACACCCGAATAATAATCACCGTGCGTACCATAGCGGACATTTGCGGACATTCGCACTTTTCAACCTTATTACCTAAGAAATAAGGTCGAAAAGTGTTTCACCACAAATGTCCGCGATAGTACCTACCTATGCAAATCTGCCAAAGTGCAGACAAAGCTTCACATTATAAGATCACAAGTTCCTGGACACCCCGTCGACTCCCTCTAGGTACGTCCCGTCCACTAAAGCAACAACATTATAATCCGCTTTGTTACCCTTCAGCGAAACATCTCCATTAATCTCATCCATTCTATTATCCACACTAATCAACACTGGGAATAAACATATTTTGTTATTTTCGCTTCCTGTTCCCTCACACGATTCATTAGAACATTCCTTATGTATAAATAACCAGGAGGAAAATTCGATCGTTATCTTCATTTTCATCGTTTTTCGTTTGTGGACAATGGATTAATAAAGTATAAGGTAGGTAATAAATGCGTGATGCATTTAATCCAAAATAAGAGTCAGCGTTTATGAATATTAATGGGTGTAGATTTGGGAAAGGATTCACTTAAAAGCTATTGCTAGATATAAAAAAAAAATCTTATCATTATTATGTCAGTCAAGTTATGCATTCAAATGATGCAACTAGATTGTGGTCAATCAACATGACTGGTAAATAAATAGTCCTCAAAGCATAATAGATCGTCGATCAATGAACGTAATCCAGCTGCCGTTCACCACACGGCATCATTCTGAACGGCTTTTAGCATCGATCGACCGCGATCTACTTGCACCTAATAGTGCAGGGTGGTTTCATAACGTTTTATCATTGAATTTGCATTAAGGAAACTTGGGATGAAGGTACGGCAACACAATTCAAAATTGTATTAAGGTTTTTGCATTTCGCGGGCTACATTGATGCGGGTAACACACATCCGCCGCGAAACCGTATCAGCGAAACCACAGTAGCTCAATTCAACTGATTCACATGATGCTGCAGATCATGCGGTTTCGCGGCGGACTTGTGATACCCGCCTCAAGGAATCACCTTTAATGTCTGTAGGTAAAAGTCAACAATACTAAAGATCATACAGGAACACTAGATACGTTGCATACCTTGTGGGCACTCCGGGTGACATTCTCCCGCGGCCAGCCTCCAGCCCTCAGGGCACGACGCGCACTGGTCCCTTCGCGGTCCAATACACGTGCGACACGACAGGTAGCACTTCGAACATGTGCCGCGATCTGCGTAGTACCTGCGATGGTAACAAAAGATTTAATAACTTCGAAGAAATTGTTGGAAGAACATAGAAATGGGATATTATTCGATTAAAGTACATTGGCAAAATTGTACTTCGGACTTATCATTTCAAGTGTTATAATACCTAATACACACCAAGTATTAGTACTCGGGCGTTAATAATATGTCACATCCGAGTTTCAGAAAAAGTTCTGAAAAAGTGCTAGAACGTCGTCCCATACCTTTCCCATCAAGGACGTGCCATAATAGCGCCCGGGTACTATAAGAGATTAATAATGAACGAGCCTCTATTTTGAAGTAATTCCAGACGAAACAAGACAAAGGAGAACTTACCCATCAGCACAGGCGGTCCTGCAAGCGCCAGACTGTAGCCTCAACGCACTGACACACGACGTGCAGTTCAGTCGCGACACGCATTCGGAGCAGCCGTGCATGCACCGCGCACAACGACCCGCCTCTGCGTAGTACCCTCGACTGCATTCTGATACACATCTATAAGGGAATATGGAAGGGTTAGTTTCGTTGATAGAAGGAATTTATGATCTAAAATAGGACGTCATAAGGAAACTGTGTTCGAAACTTTCCAAAACCAAGCCATAGAAGCTCCACACATAGATAAATAAATGCACATAATTTATGAAACTCGACACAATACTCATTACCATTATGTGCCTTAGCAATCTAAAAATTAATCCAAAACATACAAAATTGGTTGTACTCAAAATTAAATCAAACCAAAACGAGAGGGATGCAAAATTGTATTCTGCCAAAAAATAACCCAAGGTAACATAATTATTTATGTTGACCTTACTCATTAGCTTAAAATAAACATGAACCCGGGTCACGTCCTCGTGGATGTGAACCGCGATTCGTTAAGGTTTCCGCGTGAAAAATAAATAGAATCTAAAGGGCTTTAAATACAACATTCAACTGGACAGAGAAGTTCTACTTTTATAATTTGTCGAGACAGTTTTCCATTTGGCTCAAACAAAGAGAGAATTCTGCTCTACAAAAATCAGCGTTAATTAACAACTTGTAATATTAATCACCTGTAATCCTGAATTAAGTTAGGATTCTGACAAGTAAGACAGTCTCCCTCGTTTTCTCCATAGCATGAGTCGCAAGCTTCATTACATCTCTTGCATTTCTGGTCTTCAGCAAATTCGCCTGAAGTGCACTTTTCAGTTCCTACAGGCATACATTTTCCCTTTTTATTCAGTTCCCAGTTCGGTTCACATGAGAGGCAAAACGCACTGGTGCATGTTAAACAACCGACGGGACACCTAAAAAAAAACAAAAACATCAAAACGAGGTCACACCAAAGCTTATATCAAAATAACACTGAAATATATGATACGAACCTCATACATTCTTTCCTCTTTTTGTCAGCGTAATATGCTGGAGGACATGACGTCACACATCGCCCGTCTAATGCATAAGTCGACGGATGACAAGTCACGCACTGAGCTTCCCCGGGCCCTTGGCAAGTGTCGCAAGATTCGTGACATTTTGCGCACATATAATCCTCAGTTTCATAGTGAGAAGGCGGACATGACGCCAAACATGTTCCGTCATGAAGAACTAGATGGTGTTCACAAGACGTGCAGCCGTCAGCCCGTTCAGAACAAGTGGCGCAGTGAGCAGCACACGGCCGGCAAACGGAAGATTCGCTGTCTTCCCAATAACCATCTGGGCATTGTTGGAGACATACGGCTAGGTCTGCAACTAGCAAGTGTGCTGGCGCACATGTCAAGCACGAGTCCTGGCCCGGGCCAACGCACGTTTCACAAGACTCGTGGCATGGCCAACATACTCCACCTTGATTCGCGTAACTTCTTGGAGGGCACCGGGAAACACAAGAGTCATCCAGACGATAGTGTTTGCACGCGATGCATTGAATCGGTCCTTTTCCATAGCATCCTTGAGAATCGCATTCGGGATCACAGTCATGCATGACACGCTTGTCATTACTATCAGCGAGGACATTCTCCCCATGCGGAGAAGGGACGTTATGTCCATCGAGCAGAGCTACCGCTTTCTCCGGGTTAGACCCGGCGGCGAATAGATTTGGAAAGTTTTGATAGTTGGCAAACGCGTCAGTGTTGTAAAAAGAATCCCCGATAGTTTCATAGCCGTCTGCGGCGGTGGGGAAAGAAAAAGGCGGTGCTACAGGCGACGGCCTCTTTGTTCTTATTCTTACTGGATCTACTGATGTTCCATAGAATATGAGCTGCCATTTTTTAAGTATACCAGCTTGGTTGACGTGTCTGTTGCCAGCATTAACTATTTGTAGTGTCCATCTGCCTTCAGCGTGTTCACCCCAGAAGTGAACACTCAAGAAAGGCCAGTCATCAAAGTTAGAACTAACTACATCCCGCGGCCTTTCAAATAATAACGTTGATATAGTGCCCATTGGAGATGTCAAAAGTACACGTAGATTACCTCTAGGGAAGAATCTTAACGATATTTTACATTGCACATGTTCAAGATAACGCACTTCGTTTACTGTGGAACTGCACCCATTAACGTCCATATGCGTTGCTAAGGTGTATCCAAATGTTGATTCTATCTGCTTGTCTTCGTTTATTTCTTGCGATTTGCAAATATGTTGTGGCGGGACGGTAACCCATTGCTCTGCTAAGCTAACCATTTCAGATGCGTCCATGAGACCGTACCCAAATTTGTGACTTACTTTCCTCTTGACTCCGTTTATGATCCAACCTCCCTCTTTCTCGAGAGGCTGTGGTCGTGACGTCATTACAACTAAGTATTGCATATCTCTCCATGTGAGTTCTGAGTTTGCTTCTAGGGCTAACGCACATATACCTGCTGCGAGGGGAGCGGAAGCCGAGGTTCCCGTGTGTTCTACTGTACAAATATGATCGGCCCGCAACCGACCGTCCATGTCCACAGTGGCGACACTCTTGTCATGTCCTGGTGTGCCTGAACTGTATGTAGTAGCTAAAGTAGACGAGCATTCTTCAAGGTACCAAGGTTTGTAACCACCTTGAGTTGCACTAGAAATTGACAAAGTAAATATACTGTTCGTATAGCCGTCACAGTTACAAGAGTCGGTATGTCTTCCACCGTTTCCAGAAGCCCACACAAAGATTGAACCTTTACCGCGACGACCACTTGTGACTCCGTAGATAAAAGCCCTGAGGAACAAGAGCCAGATTAATTTAAATGTTTCCGAACCTTAATGTTTATTTCTTACTACTTTTTCATCAAGTTGCAGTACCTTCTAGCAAGAGGTCCAGGACCATCAACAGTCTTGCCGTCATCCTCTGGACCCCAGGAAGCGCTGTAGATATCGATGTGGTCCGGGTTAAGACCTAAGGCTCTAGCTTCGACAGCATCATTGACGACCCCGTCCAACATCCTCACGCCACCAATACTAGCGTTGTAGGCAATGCCTACCCCACAGTACTGATTGTAGGCGACTCCGGCAACCTCACCGGCACAACGTGTGCCGTGCTTGTTGTCGCCGTTGTCTTGAGGCATGGGATCGTCATCGTTGCCGTTGATATCTGTCGACGCGTTGGAATCCTAAACAAATATAAAATAATTATTACGACCAGCATTTCGGCCTATGGTATAATTACGTTAAAAACAAAACAGAAATTGTAATAAAAAAAATCTTGTTTCCTTATTAAATTGGGACTGAAGAATTTACAAAACTCAAGGTATTTTTAGGAAATATAATTAATTCTGATGTTGATACATTTACACTGTTTGTAATTTGGCGCGTTTTGATAATTATTTTACTTCATAAATTTCAACCCTCTCTAATTCATACTTAAAATTTTCCCTAATGGAATGAATACCATTCAAGATATTCATTTTCGCGTAACTTACTGAGTATCGCTATCTTGCGATTTGAAATTGCTCATTTACAAAAGTTGGGAACATTGCATTATCTTGGAGAAATTAACTTAGAGCATCTAACTGTGATTAATCTTAACATTAAGTAGTGGAAAAAAATTAAATCCACATTCTAGAAACAACTGCTAACTGCACTTCTAACCGAGAACTAATACAATAAACCACGGAAGGAACCAACCAACCAACCAATAAATGGAATCCGTTCGAGATTAATGAAGGTTTAGATAGGTCCAGATACAAGTTACAGTGTTTTTCAAAAACATAAACACTCCCTAACTCAGTTCCAAAGCCTAACTTCGTAAGTTAATATGCGGGCAGCTTATCTTTAGTGCTAGACCTTTTACAGTTACACCAACTGTTAGTCCAACAATCCTACTGATAGTATTATCAGTCTATATTAATGGCTCTCTGTGGAACAAGTAACTGCTGTGTAACTTATCGATATGTTACAGATACAGCTCTGAAATAGTGTTGCTTTTGAATTTTGGGACGTATCCTTATGTGGTGCTCGTAAGCCTTTTATTGTATAGCAATTTTGCTAACAAATCTCCGGAATATTGTGGTGCAGAACTAAATACTGTGTCTGTATGATTTTAAACCATTTTTAACTGACTTCAAAAAAAGGAGGAGGTTATCAATTCGGTTGTGTTTTTTTTAATTTTTTTTTTAAATGTTTGTTACCTCAGTACTCCGTCATTTATAAACCGATTTCGAAAATTCTTTTTTTATTTGAAAGTACATACTTCCAGATTGGTCCCATTTTTATCAAAATCCAGTTCTGATGACAGGATCCACGAGGAATTGAGGGAACTCCTCAAATATTATAGGCAAACACATAGTGATTTTGATATTTTCAACAACAAGTCAAGCATTTGCATTCAGAAAGTATCATTTGGTGAAGTGGAACTGATGGAGAAGACCACAGATGGCCACGGGAACTCCTCAAAGATAAGTATTTCACGGGTGATATCTATATATATATATATATATATATATTCAGAATATTGCTGTTGTTTCCATTAATGAATTCGTATTAACTCGAAACAACATCCATTCTAACCAAAATTTCACGAGCAATTTTCTGAAAACTAATATCTGCCTTCTGCACTCGTAGTTTATTGGTCTCCACAAAAGGATAATCGGAAACCACTGGGAGTGGAGAGATTAAAAATGAAGCCATTTTTTGAACTATTTCTCATCCTATATTTCTATGCGTATGAACCTTTTAGCATTGCCTTGTTGAGTCCATTTCATGAAAGGTTTCGTGAAAAGCTCTTTAATAGCTTTAAACCGAATCTCATGCTACCAAATTAGATTACATATAATAAATTGGCACTGAATTTTCTGTAAAATAAGACTACTACTACATATATAGACCATGCAATAAAAAAAGTTTTTCCATTTTCTAGGGACAATACAATTTTTCTGTCTGGGACTTCATGGCCACTGCCCATTGGCTAGTTCAGGCCATTGGCCTCCTCTGCGACAAGACAAATCAATGGCCAACGAAACAAAACCGCAAAGCACTTGTTGCCAGCCCTATTACAATCAATCATTAAATAAGTTTCAAAGTTCTACTTACATAGTTCTGCGCCAAATCCGGATGGTTAGTCTGTATGCCATCATCTAGGATGGACACGACTATACCCTTGCCGGTGTAGCCTTTCTGCCACGCAGGCGCCACGTTCATGTCCAACCCGTCCTTGGCACCTCCGTTCTAGATAAAACGTCATGTAAGAACTTTGAACATTCCAGTCAGGAGACGGCCAAGCTTCCGAAGTGAATATTTTACAGTTATTTCTGTCTCACCAGTTTTCAAAGATGCTACAACTATGTAGCACAAAATTTGTTATCTTTATGACGTTGGTATTTCCCACAGGGATATAATGTAGGTTTGTACAAACACTTATTGAAGAGGGGTACAAAACATAAAAATATAGAATATTCAAATTTAACATTAAGCTCTTACCGTTTTATTTACAGATGTTTTGTTTTGCTTATCCACTAGGACAAATAATTAACCATTTAACAAGAGAATCAATGACAAAACGAACTACTTGTTGGGAATCATCATGAGATAAAATTATACTTACGTTGAACTAAATTGAATTGCTAGTGAAAAAATAAAAATATTATTTAAAATTTAATTTAAAATGAGATACCCATCACTAATACTGATTAGGTACTTTATAATGAAAAACAAGTTCTTGTTTGGCGAAAGGATAGGTCCCATTCATGGATCACTAATAAAGAACTAGATACACAATCAGCGGCAAAAAATGTCCTCACCGAATGAGCGCCCACTTGAACATTTGGGTGCGCTTTTAATCTACTAGCTTTCGAATGCTCCGACGGTAAACATGCCTCAGTGCTCGTTTAAAAACTGTAGAAAATCACACATCTAGGACGCTAAAAAAGGATGGAGTTTCATATTTTCGGTAAGTATTAATATTATCATTATACAATTTATAATTTAAACTTTAGACTTTAAAACATGCGTGTAAAGTTGCATTTGTTTTGATGTATGTCGACAAGCGAGTATCGGTCGTAATATTTTGTTGCTTTTTGTACATGGCTTTGTGAATACAACTTTAAACATTGCATTTAAGGTTGAATTTCTTTTGCATAGGATTGTATATCTAGTTCTTTATTAGTAATCGATGATCCCATTAGATACTTCACAAAGGAATGACCATAATTCGCTAGCCTCTTGACATAATTCCCTCATAGTTTTATTTATTTATTTATTTATTTTATATAGGTAGCTTCATAGCTGACAGTAAGCATAACGATAATTATTTTTCCAAAAATAACTCCAATTACGGATTACACAGAAAAAAATTAAAAAAATTACAAAGAGTGACATTATTATTAATACATATTTATAGTGTGTGCGTGCGTGAATTTTCGACACCAGAAATACGAGAGAATAGTCAATTCCGTGACCATGTTTTTCTTATACTACGCTTGAGAAACTATGAGGGTAGTTCATTAAGCTTCTTGATGAAGACGAAAATAAAAGTAGAACATTCTTGGCAGGTTCTTTGCCTATGAGACTCCTTAGAATCTCCCCCTTGTTGTCTGTACCTACAACATTTTTAACGAAAGATCCAACAGATACGTACCAAGTACCATTGCTCCTTGAACAGTGGGTCGGGGAAGAAAGGCGAGGAGGTGAG
Organism: Fissipunctia ypsillon; assembly: GCA_947568875.1. Classification (NCBI taxonomy): domain Eukaryota; kingdom Metazoa; phylum Arthropoda; class Insecta; order Lepidoptera; family Noctuidae; genus Fissipunctia; species Fissipunctia ypsillon. Next base: position 6,352,090 of record OX387655.1, read on the forward strand.
CGCGCGATAGTGCGGCCGGTGCGGTTGTAACCGGCGCGAAAGTTGCGAGAACGCGGCGCGGTCGTACGGCGAGTAGTCGCGCTTCACACGCCGCTTCTCACGCTGTTGCTCGAACCATCGGACCTGGGGGAAGAAGTGGCTAGGTAATAAAATAGTGATGATAAAAATGGAAAAATTGAGGGAGGAATGTGTGGATCTTCTAGGTGTTATACTTCTGCCGGTGTACCTCAGGGTGTTTTATCTCCTTTACTCTTCGCAATGTTTATAAACTCTATTTCCAAAAACTTCTTTCTTCCTACCACCTTTATGCAGATGATTTGCAAATATATAAACAAGCTGCTCTTTCGGATTTGGCTGATGCAATTAGTATCATAAACAAGGGTTTATTTTCAATATGCGAGTGGAGTGCGGCACATGGGTTGCAGGTCAGTCCATCGCAAACTCAGGTCATTGTTGTTGGCAGCTCAAAGATGACCCTTAATAAACTGGTCGTAGCTTCCCCCAAATTCAATTTTACGGAAAAGACAAAAAAAGGAAAAGCTTAAGAACCTTGGAGTCTGGATCGACAAGCATCTTTCTTGGGGTCCCCAGCTTCAGGACGTAAGTCGCAAAATTTTTGCATCTTGTAAGTCTCTGAGACGATTGGGGGGAACTTTCTTCCAACTGCCACTAAAACTGCGCTTGCACAATCTCTTTTCTGTCCCATCCTTGACTACGCTAATGTCAGTTATGTCGATCTTACTGAGGCACAACTAGATAAACTTGAGCGAATTCAAAACTTTTGCATAAGATTTATATTTGGCCTGCGCAAATATGATCACATTTCTGAATTTTGTACAAGGCTTAAGTGGCTTCCCATACGTCTTCGCCGAAATTCTCATATATTATTTCAGCTCTACAGTATTCTGTTCAATCCTACAACCCCCACGGCGCTCTTATCGCTAAAAGCGATCTTTTACAGACAACCTTTGGATGGATTAAAGGGAGAAGGAGAGAATACTGTAGGTAGTCAGTGAGGTTATCTTAAAGAACGTTTCAAGTTCCTTCATGACACACATAGTAGATATGGTCTTCGGAAAGCTGGAGACTAGAGATTCCGATGCAATCCGCCAGATTTTATGACACTTCTTTTACAGTTCAAGGAGTGCGGTTATGGAATGTCTTGCCCGTGTTGATAAGTCGTGCTCAATGTTTGTCCACTTTTAAAATTATGGTAAAAAAACACTTCTACTCTCCTTAAACATCATCATTACATAAAGTTCCTTACTTTTGTTTCATGTTTATTATATATATATAGTATTGCATATGTAACTGGTACACCACTGACTACCTACAGTATTGTCTCTCCTTCTCCCTTTAATCCATCCAAAGGTTGTCTGTAAAAGATCGCTTTTAGCGATAAGACCGCCCATTGTGTCACCCTATGTAAAATTTCTACATTTATATCTGTAATTTTTATGATGTACATAATAAAGAGTATTCTATCTATCCATCAGTTATGGAAATCCTGCAAAGAAAAATTTTACACGATGGTAACAGCGTGCAAGGCAACACTTAAATAGATAATGAAGAATGCCTCGGAATGAAAAACTTGACGGAAAATTGTTAACTTTCAGAGATGCTTTTTGAAGTCCTATATGGAAATATTAGACTGCATAAATTATATATCTTACGAAGTTACCTATTTAAAGTACGAACGAGAAATGAATAGAAAATTATTTTACATTGTAATATTTTGTTGTTTTAGGTACCTCAGTCAAAGAACCAAGAGGCCAGGAGTCAAAAAGTTTATTTTTCTTAACCAAACCAGCTTTTCCACTCTTTTAAACCAAGCTGCAACAAAGCAACAACTGCGAAACATTCCAAGAGCTAGTTTGTAAACACATTAAATACTTTTCTTGGGAAATAATGTGAGATTAGAGAGGAGCTGAAACAATCTCCTCTTTCACTGCTGTTAAAACGTGTTAGATTGGATACAAAACATTTAGCCAGCCATAAGACGTAATTACAACGCTCTTAGCTCTGGATGGCGGCCAAGCAAGAAGACAAAGGTCCGACAAACATATTCTGCATCTAGTTTTAGACTTTTGTAGCGAATTAATTGTGAAAGACGGGAAACTGTTTGCCAACACTTGCCAACATCCATTAATTGGTCCAGATTCAAGAAAAAATCTGGAATCTGGACTAATTAATGGGTAGGTAAGTTTAGTTTAAAGGAAAGAAATTGTGTGCTTCATTAGCAGCAGGTGCAATTAGTAAGGTAGGTATATTCATTGCCGAAAGCGACGGCAGAATTTTCAACTTCATGTACCAGCACCCTAATTGTGTAACACACTTTCATTGACAGTCCGAGGGTTTTAAAGGAAACTCCTAATCCTTCATAGGTTTGAACAATTCGTCTGCTCAACAACGTAAATAACGCAATAATCAGCCTATAATGTTCCCACTGACACAGGCCTCCTCTCTTCAAGAGGGAGTGGGCTGTAATCTACCACGCGGGCCCAGTGAGAGTTGGTCACGTGTCTTCGAATTTTTGGTTCTAGGACATGCCGGTGACCTCACGATGTTTTCCTTCACCGTTTTGAGAGCAGTGGTGATGAAATTATTTACACAAAGTAAAGCGCCTGCCTGGGTTCGAACCCACAATCTACAACTTGTAAGTCGGGGCCCTTACTACTGAGCTACCACTGCTCTCCTAAAACCTCTAATCCTTTATAAGTTTGAAAAATTCGTCTGCTCAATAACGTAAATAACGCAATGAACGTGGCTGAACTGTTAAAACAACAAGCTGCTATCAATTGCCATTGTATGTGTTACACAATTACCCCGCAGTTTTGTAGGTACAGGCGCCTACATCAATCATGAAACTTTAGTAGCAAACCGTGGGACCCCAGCATTATATTATGTGCCTACGTATTATGCTGGGGTTCCACGGCCCGCTTTCTCACAGGCCAGGCCGACAGGCCGTGGGAACCGTCGATGCGAATACTCGGCACGGGCCGCGATATGCCTCGACAGGCAAGGCCGCGCGCCAGGCCTCGACAGGCCGTGGGACCGCGGCATTACGCTACCAACCTTTTTGACTTCCACCAGAGCATGAGATCCTCGTATTTTTGTGAATACAAATACGTACAAAGAAATAGCGCAACCTATTCTTAACAAAGGACAACGCTAATTACATTATTCTTATAATTAGAAAAGACACAAATAAAGAAAGCAGAAAGTAATTAGATCTGGACTGTCCTTAGATTTTATTATTAGCGCCGGAGTCGGCGGCGACCTGTGGTCTCTGCGTCCAAACTAATTAATGAATGAGAAACACGATAATTGGTCGCGTGGCTTTAGTGAAGGAGACTGATTATCGGCTTGGACACAGAAAATACTTCGGTAAAAATCGAAAAAAACCTATGTAATATTTTTCAATGTTGGAAAGATCTCTTGACTCACGTAAAGTTTAGGTACTAATTTTATTGCAAAATTGCAATCAATTAATTGAAAACCTAAAAGTTGTTAGAATAGAATAGAATATTTATTTGCGTAAAACATGGTATACAAGGGTGTTAAATACAAATTGAGACACAAGCATGTTTAGCTAGGATAAAACATAGCATGCAAAAGTTTAAAGACAAGTTTAACAACAACAATCGTTTCTTTTTTAAAAAAAACATCAACATTTTTTTATCTATAAATTCTTTTAAACTATAAAAACTACACTCGAGTAACCACTTATGAAATTTAATTTTAAATAATTTTGTATTTAAAGCTTTGAAATGCCTTGGTATTTTTATTATAAATGCACACACACATTGCCAAGCAGTTACTATTGTATTTAGACAGTCTAGGCAAATCATTTAACACTAGTTTATATGGATCTCGTAGGTTCCGAGGATTGAAATCATTTGCATTCTTAAATAGTTGCTTATTTTTCATAACAAACACACATATTTCGTAAATGTAAAGCGACGGTAACGGTAACAAACCAAGTTTTTTAAATATTGGTCGACATGAGTCGTCGGGCTTAAGTCCACAAATTGCTCTCATGCACTTCTTTTGAGTGATGAATGCTCTTTGGAAGTCAGTGCTGTTACCCCATATTATAAGTCCATAACGTAACAACGATTCGACGTACGCGTGGTATGACATTACAGCAGTTTTTATATTAGTTACATTTTTTACTTGTTTTAATGCATAAACAAATTTATTAATTTTAGTGCTAACATTTTCTATGTGCTCTTTCCAGTTAATGTCTTTATCTATTATTACACCTAAAAATCTGGTACGCATTACTTCATTGATTTTATTAATATTGAGTGTATTGTTTTGGCGGAACAACTGTTTGTTAGATAAAAATCGAAGGCAAAGTTTTTGGCACAGCATTAAATCATTAGTCCTTATTGTCATACTGTCAAAAACCAAGAATCTGTGTTAGTCCCCATCGGTATGCATAAAATAACGATTCTTTAAAAGCCAAAGATAAACCTCTTTAAAAAATGCTAACTGTACAACAAAATAAAGAATATCCAAATCTAACATTTAGAAGCTGCAATTTCACAGTTGTTGGAACGCCACGGACAGGGGAGGGTGGGGCACCAGCGTAGTGTATTAGCATGAGAAAGCCCGGGGCGCCGGGACCCGGTTTCATTGCTTTTTCGCAAGTGCCGAGGTCGAGACGAAACGACACAATTCGTCTGACGCGAAACTTAACAGCAAAAAAGTCGAACAAAATGTACCTTTTTAAAAATATTCTCCGCTGTTGTAAATTGTGTTGTCTTAGCTGCGGTACTCTAATTTCATTAGCAACTGTGGTGAGAGCAAACGTTGGGAGGAGCGGCCGTAAGCCACGTAATAGTTGGAGGGAAATGGAATTACTTACGCAAGGCAAAAATTCAAATAACAAGGAAATTTCGTTTATTTTTGTTGAATTTCTTAAAATGCAGCTTATAAACTTTTTGTGGGGGTCATTTTACGCCTCGGATATACCTTGTTCTAGAATAGTATGAATAAGAAAATCCCTATGATCGTTTCAGCCTCTAAATTTCACAGACAGGCACATGGTTTTCATAACAAGGAAAAATTAGGTAGGAAACATTCACACCTGCAAAATAATACAAAACGACGTGACAGTCGTAAATAAACCCACATGCAAAAGGTACCGTACAGAACAGCAATAATGACAATTTTAATACTTACATCCTTGTTTATTACTTCAAGCAAAACAACTAGGATAAAACGTTTGCACACAATTGAAATGGCACAAAAAGCATTACGTGGTTTGTGGCCGGTGCCGGGGAGTGTGGGGGCGGAATGTCACACGTATTTTATTGGCGCGGTCGCCGCAGCATATGAACGACTCAGGAGCAAACGTCCACTGTTTGTCACAGCGCCGCAGCTCGAGTAATTTAATAAAAAATCCCCGCTCTACTCTTTTTTATAATGCATGCACCACGGGATAACGTTCTTCTGGTCTTAACTGCAACGTTTTATGTGTGTAAAAAAATTCAATGCCCACTTTGGGAGAAGTAATATTTGCTTATAAAGAAAACAAGCACTTATTTTTATAATCTTACCCGAGCCATCCACTGAGTCACAGTGGAATGAGCTCTAAATCTAATAAGAAAAGTTTGTATTTTTCTACTTTCCACATTTAGGAAAGTTTTTATCTTCATATCAACACGTTCCAGTAACAGGGCATGTCTACATAGGCACGGAAACTTCAAGTCGTGAGGTAAACAATATTTTTATTCAGCTGACGTTGATAAAAATCAGTTTTTGCTTCATCCAAACATTCGTGCCTCGCATATTGTTTTTTGCGCGTACATTCAGCTGAACAAACAGCAGATGTCGCGCAAACCAAACATAGTTATCCTTCGACTTGGGACGGGCAAAAAGTAGACGCGAGAGCCGAACATACCGAATGAGGTTTAATAAAGCTCCTTTGCAGTAACACACCGTAACGTAATAGGGTCCTAAACTAATAGACCAAAGGGGTCTATTACGGACACCGCAGGTCTACGACACGGACGGGTTTAAACAGATTTACGCCTAAAAGAAACGCACTTCATCTACACGGTTGACCCCTTGTCTTTTGTTGCGCGACCTAATTTGCGCTCCGGTGAACGTATTTGTTTTGAGTCTAATTACAATTCTTTCTTGCAGTTCATTATGATGTAGACAGGCTTTATGAAAAGGCTTTTTTTGTTGTAATATAAGCGGAAGGCCGGTGCGACGTGTATGCCCAGAGGACTGTTGTGCTCTACAGGGTCCATGATTGTGACCTTAGCTTTAAGCCATTGTAACGCCTTTTAAACATTACGGAATGCAAATTATCTCGTGAGTGTCTTTTTACCGCTAAAAGGAGTCGTTTCGATCAAACTCCTACTTTTCGGGGTATATCTGTTCCTGTAACTGATCGGCTCGAGCTCCTAGGCATGGAGTTGACATCATGTCTCAACTTCGGTGCCACCATCGAGTACAAAGCTCAAACTGCGGCCAAGAAGCTGGGCATCCTGAATAGGGTGAAGCGATACTTTACGCCTGGACAGCTTTTAATTCTCTACAAAGCGCAAGTCCGATCCTGCATGGAGTATTGCAGCCACCTTTGGGATGGCTCGGCCAAATACCAACTTGCCGCGCTTGACTCGGTGGAACGCAGAGCTAAGAGGCTCATTGGCGACGTAAGACTGGTGGATGCCAAGCTTCACAGCTTGGCTCATCGCCGCAAGGTTGCCTGCTTGACGGTCTTCTACAGATTATACTTTGGGGAGTGTGCTCAAGAACTCCACGACCTCATTCCGCCGGCCCCCTTCTATCAGCGGACATCTAGACGCACTGCAGGTTACCATCCTTACCTAGTTGCTATTCCACCAATTCGCACTAAGCGTTTCCAAATGTCTTTTGTGATGCGCACAGCAAAGGAGTGGAACTCTCTACCTGCGTCTGTATTTACGAACGCGTACATCCCCGGTCTTTTCAAAGTGAGAGTGAACAGGCTTCTTCTGGGTAAGCTCGCTACATTGTCGACTTTGTCTCTGTCATCTCTGACCTAGACTAGAGTCAAGAGCAAACCTATCTCAAATAAAAAAAATAAAAATTTAAATATGAATATAGACTCGTATTTCAAGAACGGCTATTGTTTAACTCATTATTAACTTTAAATATTTTATAATACAATAAACTCTTAGTAGATAATATGTACTCTTCAATTTACAAACAGCAATGAACTTCCTTAACTAAAGCAGGAGCACTTTATGTAACCGCATCACGCCGACAAATCACTGTCAGATGACCGTAATGATGATGATGTAGTAGTAGTGATGATATAGATACGTCTATACGCGGTTACCCTTATAAATAAAGGCCTTGGGAGAAAAAAGCTTTGGAAAAAGAGGGCAGAATTCAAACAGTGCCTTGAATAAATAGGTCCAACTTTAATTAACCGCAAACGTTATTTAAAGACGACAATAATTACCAAGAAGGACTTGGCTTCTAAATTCTTAGAAATTTACCAACTATATTGATAAGGGACGTTATGTAGGTTATCTATGTTGGTGTTGGTCTCATCAACATGAGAAAGGCCGGTCGCTGGGACCGGCACGCCCCAGAGTTTTATTAGTCCACGGTCCACTCCGCCCAAGTCGACCCCAACTCCGCTTGTTACGGCCACAAAGACACAAAACAGTCACGGTACGTTGCTGAAGGAAACTTTAGTTCACAATAAATCTGACCAGTGATACAAATAGCCCGGGCTAATATTTGCCCCATGTAAATGGCACAGCTGGTCACGTATTCGGCACATACCGAGTTAATATTGAAGTAAATGCTTTGTTGCTTTGTAATACAGACTTTTGGGCCTATTGATTTGTGTTTACGGACCATGAGGATACAAATAGTTGATCTTAGCGAAAATTGATATTTTTCCTAGAAGGCCAGTTTGGGATGGAAAATTCAGAACTGCCGACAGTGTGAACTTGTCTTGCTTCTTCTTCTCTTGTGGTAAAAGATATAAGTCAAGGTGTGATAGAAATAACGTTATATGTATTAATAAACCCAAGACATGTTGTGAAACTGGCACAATATGCTTTAATTCGAAATCTTATAGATTCTGAACTGTTGAAGGTGAACCAATGTTGACAGGTGCGACAAAATTGCGTGGATAAGCTTTCTACAATAAGCTCATCTTCTCGTTATATGTAGTAACCCCAATGACAATATCTAGTATTAACTCTTGACTCATATGAAACAAAACAAAATAATTCAAGGTTGTCCTCGCATTTCGCATTTCCGCTGATAAGCTCGAAATAAATAAAACATAACTAAACATATGAAAATAACATCGTTTAGGAGAAAATTTGTTCCATGCGCGTATTGCCAAAACTGAAAATGACATGTGGGTACAATTTCAACAGATTCACGGGCAAAACATACAGAAGCTTATAACAATATAAGCCATCCGACGGAATGATGTCATTTCCCCCAGAAAAAAAGGTTAAAAGGGCCATTCCCGAAGAGAAATCTCGTTATTATAGCTGCTCGTTCAGCGGAAGCTAAATATGATACTGAAAATGATGTCCCACGTGTGATTGTGTAACGTTTATGTTAATACTTTATATTCTCATCAAATGGTGTGTCTTTACACCTCACATTTGCCCTGAAAGCGTCAAGCGCTATCGAGACAACGTGCTCTGCTTAAAGTTCAACTTTAGCTGTAAGAGCGGTAAATGCTCGCGATACATGCATAGAAATAGTTGAGGTTTGTCTTCTAAGATCACAGATGGTTGGTTTTGATTTTACGTTTGTATTAGAGAGAACGCAAAGATTCTTATTGCAACTACCTATCTATTCCTACTTCATTAGTGCACTATCATTTAATTAATTATCGTGTTATGAATGTAAACTTCTTAGTAGTTAGATTTACCATGTTACAAAATCCGACTGAATGAAATCAGGGCCCAAAATACCTGGAGTAAATGGTACCTAAATGTGTATTTTAGATGCGAGTGAACACAGTCTTAAAACCTAATACGAAATTGGATTCTGAGAGCACCTAAAAATCGACTGCGTAACTACAAATATGTATAGATTTGAAATGTTTATGCCCTATGAGCTGTTTCCTGCGTCTTTTAAGTACGAGTATGTAGAAAAAAGGCTAGAAGAGATTGTACGTATAAGTAATCAATTAGAAAAAGAACCGGTAAGAAATAAAACAAAAATGCCTAAAAGAAAATCTTAGCGTCTCCTAACTTCGAATAAAAATGGCTACAATGTCTTTACTTTTGCAGAAGGCGTTCTGCGCCCCGCTGTACCAACAAGGGATTGCATTAGTATTCCTGCCTCGTACCCTTAAGGATAACCCCAGTTACGGTGTAAAGTCGCAGCGTACGTTATGTAAAAATATCACATATACGTATGTGGGCGAAGAAAAGTACGTGTCTAACGTTTCAGTGAATGTTTTCACTTTTGCGAGAGTTCAATAGCCTTTGTTTTGATGTGGTACACCGAGTGCCTGTCTACATTTATCAAGGGTCGCTACAACAGGAGCTCATATAAAAGCCCCAAAGGTATTGATTCTGTTCCTAATACCTAATACATGGCCGGGACTAGAGGAGTTCACCGCCTCATTTCAGCTAATACTTTCGTATCCCCGCGTCTAATACTATCTTTACAAAAAAAGAAAATATACCTCCTTTTGTTTCGCTTTATTAGGTAGTGTTATGAGGAAAAGTAACTTTCCGGTCGGAAGGTCATCTTTTCCTATCAATGTAAGGTTCAGTGCACACAGCTTGGTCATATTTATTAAGGTATTTTTGCCACCCCGATACGCTGCAGGGTCTAAGAATTTGAACATGTCTCTTTGTAAACGGTATGAAATGTTTAATTCAAAAAGGTTTTAAAAAAATTAAAACGACTTCAAAAAGAAATTAACTCAAAATGATGAAATAACTTCAATTTCGGAAGTCGGTGTCTTGGGATCTGTATTTTAGTTTTTTGCCACCGACTTCCGAAATTAAAGTTATTTCATAATTTTCAGTTAATTTATTATTGAAGTCGATTTAATTTTTTAAATTACTTGTTTATTTTGTATTTTTTAGTTTTAAGTAAAAACAGGAATATTGTTTGTAATAAGTAGTTAATAGTTTTGTTGTAAATACTGCACTAGAATTTGACCAAGGTTTTGAGATGTTTTCCCTTTGACACCACACCCTGCACCCGTAGCTCGTATCACTAAATGATAAATGATTTTATTTCTGTAAGTAGGTTTACACAAACACTTTTACACGTCAAACATTTTTTTTAAACTACATGAGGCCGGCGTTTCGTATCTGACTACTCTGAAAAGAAAGGCCGAAACAAACTCAGAGGTCACAGTCTCTTTTAAAGTCCAGACATAATCTTGGTCAGATCATGTGTAGGTGTCTGAAATGGAAAGAACCACACAGATTGAGTGGACCTGTCCAGTCAGTGCAAGCATCTGTCAGTAATCGTACAGCTCAACTTAACTTATAATAAGCCAGGCCGTCACACTTACACGTATTAGTCAATCTTGAAAACTACTGAACCGATTTTGATGAACCTTGCACTGTTCCCTATTTTGAAATAAGTCAATAAAAAAAACAATCACAATCTGATTAATAGTCTTGGAGAAATGCGTGGACAAACATACATACAAACACACAAACATAAATAAATTTATAAAATTTTGTATATTTGATTGGAAGCCATAATAGATTATCATATGTCAATATATTTCAGTTCCAATAATATTACTTACATACGTATCGAATTGATAAGCTCTTCTTTTTTTTTTTGACGTCGGTTAAAAAGAAATAAGTTAATTTTCACTTATTTCTTTTTATTAAATTACTTACTATAAATAAATTACTTTTTACGAAGATACCGTAGGTGTTGTCACAGAACATCATCATATGCCTAGCCTTTTCCCAACTATGTTGGGGTCGGCTTCCAGTCTAACCGGATGCAGCTGAATACCAGTATTTTACATGGAGCGACTGCCTATCTGACCTCCACAACCCAGTAACTGGGTAATACGATACCCCTTGGTAAGACTGGTTGTCAGACTTTCGGGCTTCTGACGACCCGTAACGACTGTCAAAGATCCACGAATGACAGCCGGGACCAACGGCTTAACGTTGTCACAGAACGAAGAGACGAAAATGGACACCAAAATAGGAATAATAAATTGATAAATAAAAGAACATTGTAGGTACACAATTTTAAAAAGGTATGATAAAGTAAACAAGTTGACATTTGTTCTAAATGTAATGCCGTTAGCAACAAAAGCGGTCATTTTTCTAAGCAGCGTTGTATTTTCTGTTGAACATAGACTAATTTCATACAACTGAAAAATGCTCAACTCAGTTGCAGAGCGGGCACCAAACGAAAAGGCGCCACGCGCTCAAGGATATTTCGTTCAAGACATTCTTGAATACAGCTTGCATATTCTCGGAGCACTGACGGCGACGTACTTACAAAAGTATAATAAATGTCACATTTCTTAGATGACGTTGAGAACAAAATTTCACGAATCTCATGACACTGACTCACTCACAATGAGCACTGTGTCTCTAGAAGAAAAACACAGAAATTCGGTGAAGTGTGCCGTCCGCGACTAATGTAGATGGCTGGTATTTCGCCCTCTTTGCTTTGTCACGCACTACGGGACTACATCAAAGAAAAAAAGCCTATAATCGGAATGGGACTAAGTAATACGTTTTTGATGCGTTATCTCTGCAATCCGTTGGTTTATTTGTCTCACTGAAGATTTTTTTGGGTCAGTACAGTTGCTTTTGGAAACTTTTGCTAAGAAAAACTGAAAGTTACAGATAGCGATATGAGGGGTAAATGACGTTTATCGGAGGTATTTCTTAAATATATGGGCCAGCTTCATGAGGGAAAATGAATAGAGGAGCAATTTATACCCTCGAAGTCCTGACGGGGAACAAACCCAGAATGAGAAATATTCGAAATAGGTTACGTTAGCGCCGCAAAGCTTCCAAAACAGTTTAAAATTTAAATGTAGTATCCATTTCGCTGAATGTAAAATTTAACTAGTTCAGATGAAAACTAACTTCGTACCAAAGAGAGCGCGGTACGAAACGATCATAGGCAAGGCACGAACATGAGCAAGTATATTTAATTTCACTCGGAATTAATTAGTGTAACGAGAGAGAAAGAAAATACGAAACGTAATTTCGGGTATCTTTTACACAAAGGATGTTTTGATTAATATTCAAAGGTATCAAGCATAAATAAAGATTGTAGATAAACACACGCATGTTGTACAGCGTATTATGTGATTTTATGTTCATAATAAAATAGATCGTAACGATTTGGTTGAGCACGTTGAGAGCTGAATAAAATCATGTACTTACCTAGTTTTTATAGTAACAACGTAACATGGCAATGGGAATACGATAAAGCCGAAAACCTTGTTCTATTCATGGATAAAAAGTAAAAACCCGAGAAAAACACAGTTGTCTTTCAAAAAGCAAATCAATAAAAACGTTACGACCATAGTGAGGACTTTGTGACTTTCGCTGCACATCGTCTAGAAATTGTATTACGAATGTGTAGATTTTATTCAGATCTATACAGAACCTTTGAAGACATAATAATATTGTATATAGAGATAGAGGGAAAATTGGGGAAAAGCGGATATATTGTGTGAGCGAAGCAAGATAAAATGAAGAGAATGCAGGAGACGCGTGTCAGATGGCACAAAGATTAAGTGAGGACGTGGATTAGCTGAAGGGTGGGGACCTTCGATGATACACGTATCCTTGCAAAATGAGATTATTCTACGAAATATAAGAAATAATACACTACATAGGCAAGAGTTGAATGAATGAAACCAGACTGTTTTTATTCGTGTTAGTGCAGGCATACAAGAAGTTGTTCAATAGGTGGCTCTATTCTGTTTTTTTTTCTATAGAAATTGGGTCGATTAAGTTTGCAGGGTCGGTTATTTACGAACGTAGTATACGCCAGGCCTTCTTTCTAACATTTTGCACTCTCATTTTCACACCTCTCCTAAAATTTCCACAGCCTACAAGAGACAAGCGAATTAAATAACACATTCTGCATAATTCACAAATTCGAGGAACAATGTCGTGAGTCTGTCACCGAGATTGCTCAATAAAGAAAAATCCGGATTAACACGTAAAAGCAAATGAATACTTAACACGCGGCGTGAACGGAGCTTTAATTGAAGCATTTTAGAGTAGAAAGACTGTGTCGAAAGAATTATGAGGTCAATGCTAATGAAAAAGGTGAAAATATAGATTTCCTAGGCAGTGGAAAAACGCTAAGACCAACATCTTGCTAGGACAAAGACATACTCAATAATGCAGTTTTTTATACGCGGTTTTAAAATAGAGACCTAATCCTGGAAAGTGCACGTGCACACGTTCGAACTTACCGAGTAGATAAGGTCTGAAGTAAAATGTTTTGCAGATACAAGCAGCTGATGCATTTACTATTTACATCTTCTGTAAAATACGTGGTCATTGCTCCTTAACAAGAAACAACTTACCTCACTTTATTCTAGTTAAGCATCAACAACTAGGTATTAATGTATGACCACCAGACTATTGCAGTTGACTGCCATTTTGAATTTAAACGTTTTGGCTCCTTACCTGTGGTTCATCGTTCAACTTTTTATGGTGCTCGTGGCTCGGCTCTGCGGATCGCTTGTGAACCTCGTGATGTGACAACAAGTAGTAGTGCTTCAGTGAACCAATCTGTAACAAAGAAATAACATAAATTAGATTTCATAAACACATGAAACAAACGAAATATTTTCATGAAAAGAAGTTGTCGGTGTTGAATGGTAAAATGTTCGGGAAAAAAAGGTATTCCATAATATTCGGCAAATGTATTCTATTTCCGGTAGCCCTTCAGTGTTTAAATGGCTATTTTCCACACGCATCAAGCGTGGCCCTCCCTAAACGACACTTATACCAAGGCTATTGTAGTTTCCTAACGGGCTAGCCCAACTATCCCGAGCTTATCGGCGACTTTATTTTTTCTTCACAACAATCAGAGGCCGTGCAAAATGTTCTCAATTACGTACTATAAAAACATTAGCTACAGTAATTTATTCCTATTGCTTTCCGTATGGAATTAGTACGTTGGCGCGAACTATTTTTTTGTATATTTTGGTAGGCTCGAGCTCTAATAAATCAAGAGCACGCGATGCTTCGCCCTGCCCTCAGTCAAGTGTTAAATTATAGAAATTGTAGTTGCGGCACCCATTGTTACGACTTTTATTTAAGTACATTTTTATTCGAGATATAAAATCTTTCAAATAAATTATTCGAATCGGCAACTGGGGATTTTGTTACGAATTCATTCAATTCACTGCTGCTGTATCCAGGGTTACTGGTAACTCGACGTATTCCTTGCAAAACGTCACAGTAGGGTTAAAATGTAACAAATTAACGCACCAAATGTTCTACCGAAGTTCAGTTATTTTTGAGTTAGAGTAGAACATTTTTCATGAAGTCATCATTTGCCTAGCCTTTTCCCAACTATATTGGGGTCGGCTTCCAGTCTAACCGGATGCAGCTGAACGATACGGGCTACTACTGAGAAATTCCTGATAGAAAAATCCAGTAACACTTTGCCCGATCTGGGAACCGAATCCAGGACCTCATGCTCAGCAGTAGCGCTTGCGACCACTAGACCAACGAAGCAATCAGTCAGATTTATTTTCGTTATCTTTTATTTAGCTTCATCTATATACTTATTCTTTGCCTCTAATAAACATGATTCCGTTGTGCGAGACAGCTATAACCTTAACAAAAATAAATAGACTCGATCCTAAAACTTAGTACCCAATCAATCTCTCAGAAGCCCTAATAACAACTTATTCTGCATATTATTTACATTGAGGCAGAATCCTTCTTAAATTGGCCGAAATAGAAGTGAGATTAAATGATTTCGCAGCTCACGTGCCGATGGTTTACGAGGTGCCGGTGGTGCGGCATCTAACGTTCTCCCTATTAACTACCATCGAAAGTTAACGACGTCATCTTTAAGAACCTCTGCTGGCTGTGTCTAGCTTTAGTATTTTGAAATTATAATTTTCAGCGTGATTTGGTTGGAGAGTGATTTTTTCATCGCAGTTTTTATTTGGGATCTCGCATCTGCGTCTCGCATAAGTTTTGCTGCTTCGGAAACAACTCGTTCTGTTATAAGCGTTCAATAACACGCAAGTCTGTCTTCAAAGACCATCCATAAATAAATAAGATGGCAGTTTTTATTTGGGATCTCGCATCTGCGTCTCGCATAAGTTTTGCTGCTTCGGAAACAAGTCGTTCTGTTATAAGCGTTCAAAAACACGCAAGCCTGTCTTCAAAGACCATCCATAAATAAACACGATGGTAGTCTCTCCTTTGAAAGAAAGAAAGAAAATACATTTATTTAGCACAGACTAAAAGTCACACAATATACAGCAGATAAGAAAATCAAAATCAAACAAAAAGTGTAAAGAGCGATGTAAGAAAATGGCAGGAAAGTGTGCCTGCAGCTGCGTCAAAAAGGCCCAGTTTAGCAAAAAACCAGGCAACTAGTGCCTGACGGTGGTTTTCAACTGGACCTGAAGTGTGAAGTGACGGATTTAATTCAGTTTAATACTGCAACGTGTGTATGCATAATTAAATATAATAAATTTGTGTCTGACAAAAATAATAACGAATATAGTACATATACATAAATGTGTGGATTTTGAATAAAATTGCAAAACAAAACAAAAAAAAAATATGAGACAGACGCAAGATAGATCTGTGCGATTTCTCCTTTAAAAAAAATAAAAATCGATAATTACTCATCATGCACACATGTCCGGCCTTACCGCACTCGCGGGCTTTACCGTTTATTACGGCATTAAACTGCTTACATTATATGCGACGGGACTTTTAATCCTGTCGACATTAACCATAAGTACCATTTACCACAACATCCTTAATGGCAATATCCATAATCCTTTACTTACACTAATAAAAACTGAAGTTGTATTCACACTAAGACCGTATAATCGTGAATATCGTGAAGTGTATTACACCATTGTGTTGCTGCAAAAAATATGGGTTTTTTTGTCTGGAGTAAACTACATGGAGTATATTTGTAAGGTGATATACTTATCTATCACCTTAGAAAAATATACTCTTTAAACTCGTAAGAAATCAGGGGTATTTGGTAGCTGAAATTTTAAAAACAGTGCAGGTAGGGCAAGGCTTGGATAACATCTACAAATAAATAAAATTGAAATGCCTGTTTGTAATGTCAAAATAACAGCTTTTTAACGAAATGCATATATGAAAATATAAACGATATTTGTAACGAAAAAGCATTTTTTTAAATTTCGTCTGTCTGTTTGTTCCGGCTAATCTCCGAAACGGCTGGACTGATTTTGACAGGACTTTCACTGGCAGACAGCCTGATGTCATAAGGTGTAATTTATGTTACTTTCATTTTAGAAAAAAGAATTAGGGTTCCGTGCAAAAAATTAAAACCCATGAAATTGTGAACAAAATCCGATTCAAATAGGAAAGTATTGACATCCACGCGGGCGAAGCCGCGGGCAACAGCATGTATATAATAAAAATGAAATGCTGTTCGTTGGTAAGCGCATCACTTCAGAACGGCTGGACCGATTTGGCAAATTTTTGTTTTAAAATGTTCCTATTAGTTCGAGTCAGGTTTTGACGGAAGGAAAAATTTGAAAAGTTGCCGGAAAATTTGGAAAATTCGGGGAAACTGAAAGTGCGTTTTCTATGGGAATTTTGTATGCATGTTTGGACGAGACAACGTTTGTCGGGTCAGCTAGTAACAGACAAAATATGCAGTATTACCATTGTACTCCACTCAGATATATCGAGATCCGTACGTGGTGAACACATATATCGTAAGGTCGTATAGTGTTGGCCGGTATTCCGAGCACTATTAGTTATGGCATGAAATTGCTAGTTATTTCGTAACATTTACGTGCGAGATTTTTCGCGTGGAAAAATAGTGTTGAATTACCTTTATTGGGTCATAACTATGACTATAAAGTCGTCGTTTAGGCGCGTGCCGTGTGTTGCACTTTTTTTTAATTTCGCTTTTGAATTTACAAGGGTTTTACGGCCAATGTAGGGGCATTTTGTATGTAATCATTTGTTACTTTTAATTTAAGCAGAGCGTGGTCAATTAAATACCACGATATCTGATAAATGTAAGTGAAATGTTTACCATAATAGGCACAAAGACCACCACACATTTTCATAAAATACGAGTAGGTAAGTAAAATGAAACACATATTTTTCAAAAACACATTTACCCATTAACATAATAATACACCACTATACATTATACTGTTCGACGAATGACGAAACAATTGTCACCGAGAATTTAATATCATAAGATTGAAGAAACACCTATTCAAAATTAGCTCTATCTCTTTCAAGAGAAAAATTCCCTGAAATGTATTTCCGCCGCCCGACTGAACCGACAAGGAAAACGTGTGGAAAATAAACGGTATTGATGATACGAAATATGAGGGCATAAATTCTTATTGAACTGAATATACCGGGCAGGATTCCGATATCTTCTGCGAATGCGCGAAACACGGTTCCGGTTAGCTTTTTACATTCCATTGCGTTTTTAGTTCGCATCCCGATGACGGTAGTTGTAGAAATAAGGTAGTGGAGTGTGAAACGTGCTTCGTACATTTTGTGATGCGTAATTTCGAGATAGCGGAGGTAGTATCGTAGTAGTCGGGAGAGAGTCCGCCCGCCACGTGTTGCCAGCAAGTACGCGTTCAATTCACTTTGATGTATCACCAGCAATGAAAACAATCGGGGAATTGCTATGTCACTTTTTTTTCTAATAAGTGGCTGGGACACTCAAGTAGGTATTGTTTAACGATGGTTTAAATTGTATATTTTTTTTATAAACCTGGACTATATCAATAGCTGCAGAACAACAGACGTACCTATTCCCTAAGCAGGTCAATATATGGAAAGACGTGTTGGAGGTATAATTTGTCTATTCTGCTGTCGCGTCCTTTAAAAAACTAGAAGGCCGTTAACCCTCAAATGGTCAATTTTTACTTTTTAATAGAAAGTGATAGAGTTCAAAATTATCTTCCTGTCTAAGAAACATTTTTACAATATAAATAATAGTTCCAGAGATATGAACATTTTGCAGGCCGTTATGGATTCTTTAGGATTAACAGAAAGAAATATCAATTAATGTGTCCAACAATCATAACTTTTAAGAAACAACGATTTCCGCGTTTTTTGCCATTTTTTCGAAAACAACTTTCTGTGCTTAACGGCCTTCTAGTTAAAGGACGGCAGTATTTAACTACAATCAGTTGCTGAAAAAGTGGCCAAGTGCGAGTCGGATTCGCTCACGAAGGGTTCCGCACCACCGTACAATATTTAACACTACGTATTTAAAAAAAAACACGTTTCTTGTATGAGGACCTCATTTAATTTTTAATTTATTTTATTTTTATTATTTGTTGTTATAGCGGCAATAGATACACAATATTTGTGAAAACTTTAACTGTCTATAACGGTTCATGAGATACAGCCCGCTGACAGGCGGACGGACGGACGGCCAGCGGCGGCTTAGTGACAGAGTTCCGTTTGGCACCCTACGGGTACGGAACCCTTAAAACGAAGTTTACAGGCTACCATAAGAATTTAAACGATAAGATTAATTTAATACAACCCCTGAATATTGTTCTATTAATATAAATCGCTCGCTCCTAGTCAACAATGGAAAGAAAATATCTAAGAGCTTCAGCTGCTTACAATTCCGCGCCAGTCGATACGGTTCATGTAATAGCGTCGGGGGCTACGATCTAGCAAACTGTCACTACTTGCACACTACTGCAATTTTTCAGCCCTACACTGTGTTTAGAATACAGTCTAGCAGTATGGGGAAAATGTGTTAAAATGCAGCTACTTTAGCAGTATAAAATAATAAGTTAACAGATTTGGATTACAAAGTTTGTAGTCATAATGTAGGTTTTTATAATAGAAAGAGTAATAAGTACGAGTAATACTAGTAATACCACTTCATTTATTATTAATATATACATATAATATATTTTATTCATGTATATGGAGAACAATGGTTTGAAAATGACGTAGTGTGTCTGTGGGATGTGTATGTGTGTATCGGCTTCGACCGACGTTGATAACATCATACTAAATGCGCCTGAAATCTTATAGGCAATAGCATCAAGGTTCAAACCCCTTTGTTGAAACAGCATGCGCAAGAGGCTCATGTTCAGTACCGGACCTTTACATGGAATCATGTTCCAAGTACTTCAAATATACACCGAACGCGATACATTTAAAATAATGTCTTAACCTGTCTTTACATACACTATCTTCCGACTGTTATTCCTATCTTTACGTAAGTGTTATTTATTATACGACGTTACATTATCTCAGGAAATGAAGCTATAACGAGCACGTCCACTTAAAGATGGCTTTGGAGACAAAATTTTATGTTAACCACACCAAGATAACACAATTTTACGATTCATATTCAAACGTTTATTACTAGAAGGGAGATTCGAGCGATATTTAATATGGAACGTAACAACCATTGTTGATATACTTTATGTACTAATAAAGTTTATGTTGAACTTGTTAGCCGACTTAAGTCAATATAATATGAGCAGTAAAACTAGGTACAATAGCTTCATGAACAAATTCGTAATTCCAACAAAACTTTGTATGAACAGACTCGCAAAAAACATCGAGGTAAAATAATTTGAAGTTGTTCACAATTTAACAAATGAAAGAAAAAGAAAGACCTTGCCTTTCAATCAATCAAATTAACATTCCGTAGTCTACTGTTAAAAACATAGCGGGCCTGAATTTAGAGGCAATAAAAATAAAAATGGTAAAATGTGTTCCGGACTCAAACTGCTGGAAACCCCGAATCGAATCGCCTGCGTACATCGTAAAATATTGAATACGCTTAGGTCTCCAACGAGTGGAGCTTATCCAATCGTATTAAAGCCTACTAAATATAACATAGTTCTCGGTCTAGTTTACCTGTAAAATTCAAGATCATATATTCGTGCCGGCTCCACGCGCCGCCAGCGCCACCGCAGTCAGGTCTATTTTTCACATCGCCCACAATTTATGTGGCTCGTTTGAAAACGCCGCAGCGAATGTATGATGCAAAATTAACTTATTATCTGTTTAAGCTGCTGTTGCGTTGTCATCTGTTCCGTGCTTAAGCGCTGCTAAAGTTTGATTACAGTTAAGCCTTCTATATAGAGATTATTCGGCGAATATGCAAGATGGAATACAGCCAGAAACTACTTGCGGTGCCGTTATGCGAACAGTTTTTATAAAAATAATATGCTTTATCAAGAGAATGGGTTTGCAGCTCTTATGTTACCAGTGATATACATTTTGTGCCGCGTCCAGAAGAGCTTTAAAACTAAAAATTGCGTACTGCTGAATCCAAAAAGCCAGTTTATTTACAACGCATTAACTAATAGCTCTTTGTAGCATTTGTTGGTAGTTTACGATGAAACACGAAACTATTTTGTTCTCTTTAGCCAGTTTCATTAAAAAATTGTAAAATTTGAGAGGGTAGATTTTCGATCTCAGCAATTACTGTGACATCTGGTGTCCCTTAGCTCTTAAAGAGGTTAAAAGCTAATTAAAATCGCAGAGACCTTATAAACTGGAACCATATCTGAAGTGGTCGTTTCTTAACTTAAGTACCCTCTAGTTTCAACTTGTACCTAATCAAAATTAGAAATTAATATCGACTGTATTGAGCTGAAATATTGGACCCTTGAACTTTTGGAAGTACTTTCTACAAGGGCCAGTGTATTTATCGTAAATCATTCGCTAACAAATAGACTGTTCAAACGTTGCTTAGGCCTTTCGATTTGGAAGGAAATTGTTTAGTATTTCGATTATATGGACGACTAGCTGTGCCGCGCGATTTCGTTCGCGTGGAAGCCGAAAGATACACAATATACATAACAGCCTAATTTGAATAGAACTCCTTCGTCCCCCAACCTGCCGCGTTTCATCGCCCATCCTATTACTTCGTTTTCGCTTAACGTTCTTTCTGAATTTTTCTTTTCAGACAGACAAAAATTAAAAAAACAAGTTTTTTTAGTTATAAGTACCATATATACTTTCCTATTCATTTAATAAAAAGCTGTTATTTTGACATTACAAACAGACACTTCAATTTTATTTATTTGTATAAAAGTATAGATGCCTTAGTGCTTAAGTGTAACGCTATCAGATTTTTGGCTTATGAGGCCGCTCTAAACAAAAAAATTTAACACATAAATGAGCATAAAACTCATAAAAAGCTTTCATTTTTCATTAAGAAAAAGTAATTCACATTTTCACACAGGAGTCCTAGAATAAAACCTAATTAATATTCAACATTGTAATTCAAACTTTTCACCTCCCTTTTAATCTTCCACTCGTACCTAAATATGTTGAAGAAATAAACCGTAGATAGTTGGCAATGTAAGCCATCAGTCACAAGTCAGGGGGCGGAGCTATTCTTAAAACTTTTAATTAATCGTCTAAGTTAGAGACTGAAGTAGAGGCATTCGCATTACATTCCAAGAATTCCAAGTCACTGAGCATAACTAAAATTGTTCGCTAGCAAAACAACGCGATGGAACTTTATAAAGCTTTGATGTTTGATTTAAAGAAATTATATTTCAATTAAAATGGAATATCTGATTTCGTATTTAGAGGGGCTCATGGCTAAATGATAACAGCCGCCCGGATCGATCGAAGGTTAGATAAGCTAAGCTTGCCGCGGTCGGTTCGTGGTTGGGTGATCATCCATTACATACCGAGACCCCCCAAGTGCCTCGGAAAGCACGTTAAACCGTTGGTCCCGACTGTCATTCGTAGATCTTTGACAGTCGTTACGGGTAGTTAGTTAGAAGCCACAGACAACCAGTCTTACCAAGGAGTTTCATGTTACCTAGTTACTAGGTTATGGAGGTCAGATCGGCAGTCGCTCCATGTAAAATACTGGTATTCAGCTGCATCCGATTAGGCTGGAAGCCGATCGCAACAGAGTTGGGAAAAGGCTAGACAGATTTAGATTTTATCTGATTTCATTTGGAATATTTCAAAGCATTTGTATATGTTTATAACACGGGTGTTATATTAGTAGCAAGGTCTTGTATTTGTTTTTATGGAAGTAAGTTTTTTTTATAAAAACCATGTTTAGCAGATATGCTGTCCTACAAAAAATCTCATAAAAAGCACTTTTAATTTAAACTCCTTACAAACTTTCACGACAAAATATCACCATAAATTCTTCCTTATCGTTCCCCTTTAATAAAAATATTCGCCGACATTCTAGGAAATTATTTCCATTAAGAAAAAAGTAGACCATAATTTAAATAAATAGATGCACCGGGCCCTCTTAATGGTAGCATCACTGTCTAGGGACAAATAATAACCACGATAGAAAACATTGTCATTCCGGAAGCAAATACTGAGATACCTACTGAAAACTCAAACTCAAAGCATTTATTACAAATAAACTAATTACAGGCACTTTTGAATTGTCAAGGGGTCAGTCAGTCAGAAAGATGAAGGTAGTTGCCCATTCCAAAGCGTAATAGGTTCCTATGGAGAAGAACGGGCAAGAAACTCCACGGACACTCTTTTAAATCAAAATATTGTTACAAAATACATACATTACGTCATTCATGTTGAAATTATATAAGTATGTGAGAACAATGTAGAAAGACGTGCACGTTAAAAGCGTCCATTGTAAAAAAATAAAAACATATGATTTAAAAATTAAAATAAACCGTGGCAGCTAAGAGATGACCGGACCCTACTGACGGCGCCCGTTCACGAGATTTAAGTAGGCTGAAAGTCGGATATTCCCTGAAGATCTCGACACTCGATATCTACACGATACCTTACAGGGAACACATTTACCCTTCTTAACGTCTAATCCTGCACACGTCGTAGTTAAGGGACAACCAACGGAAATTATTACTCGTTCACGTTACAAATTATCCCTCCCCATGTGGACTCCAGGGTAACTCGGTTACACGAACTCGCGACCGTTCATTTACAGCGCGCCCAACAAATTAATATCTCTGATTTGGACCCTTGTCAGCGGAGGCCAACGACGAAGACCCTACCCGTGTTTGGGGGATGCCGCAAGGTGCTAGCGCCATGCCTCGTGCTATTATGGGGTCCAAGATCGTGGGCGAGAAGAGATTTTGGTGCATCGCGAAATTGTGAAGAGTAATTACATCTTTTCATCATGACATGGGATTTTATAGTAAAGCTCGGGCGATGAAGGCCATAAGAAGATTCAAATTTTCAGCTCAGTCTATCGCAAGACTGATGAACAATCGCGTGATGACGACTAATGAAATGAGCGAACAGACGACTGACAAAATATAAGTAAACAGATTAATTAGCTATTAGCATTAGCTATTATTATTAGTTATTAGCAGATTATTATTTATCTCTATCAACGCAAAAATACCCAAATTCTGTAAATAATAATCGTCGTTATCAATACAAAATTCCCATACAATGCCAGTCTTATCACATCCGCTGACGCCTATACCAGATTCCCTGTACATTTGGCGCGTCGCATTCGTAAAGTACCAGTGACGACATATTAATCTCTGCCGGGATGTTCCAGCTTTAATATTTAGCCTGTGACGTATGGCACGCGCGCTTGCTACAAGACAAATATCAACGAATCGCGAGTAATAACACAGCTATTACACTGACGTACCTTTGAATATAAAGTATGGAAAAGATACAGAGCGCAACTGAAAGATAAATATGGTTTATTTTGTGCAAATGAAAAAAATCGGTAGTTAATTCTATAAATTGATCCCTAAATAGCAGCTAAAAATGGTAATAATAGGTACTTTTTTTCGGTAGTTGGGAACCGTACCAGACTCACAGCTGCCATACGATATGCGATGAACGTCCTGTGCTGTGCCACACCACAAAATAAGTGGGAAGAAACTTTATTTTAGTCGTTAATAAATGTAAACTTATTCCTAAAAAACTTTTACCAGTTCTACCGCAAAATTTCGGAAGCATTAGGACATCTTTCCATTGTTTCATACTTAAATATACTTGTGCTAGCAGTCCATCGCCCCATCCGCACTTCAGTAGACACGAGCTAGTCTTATTCATACTCAACTCTAAATATTTGAAAGGAATCTTGCATTTAGTACGTCTGTCTAGGAAGCAGCTGGTTTTGATGATGTTTTCTCACTTATCGCTTGAGTTTATAGCGTCAGTGTTGAATATAACGAGAGAACTAACGAAAAGGATGACGTCATAAATGTGTCGAAACAGCTGGATACACACCGATGTGGTTGTGTAACGCAATATTAGAAAGAGTCGAAAATAAAATTTTAAATACAGATTTTTTTTTTTAAATGTGTAGTTCAGCAAAATCAATACAAAGATTACTAGCCGATTACTCCTGCAAATAATGTTAGTCGGACTGGGCACTATTTGCATAGCGAAATTGCTTTGATCAACATTTTAACGAAGCAGCTGCCAATTTTTTTAAAACGACTGAATTCTCTGAATAGTTTTTCATTTACCTACAATATTTTGATGTGACTAATCGCCCAATTCATTCTTGTATACGTAAGCATCGGTGGTTCAGTGGTAGAATGCTCGCCTGCCACGCGGGCGGCCCGGGTTCGATTCCCGGCCGATGCAATCTCTTTTTGCTTTTGATTCCAATATAATATTCAAAAATCTGTTGAAATACCATACCGAAACCTGAATCGTTAAAAATAAAATCATTAAATGCAAAATCTACATTTTTCTCGTTTAAAATTTGAAACATTTTACGAGAGCAGCCACTTAAGCTGATAAAACTGGCAATATCATGAGGAAGTTTTCAAAAATAACGCACTAACAGTTTCGTAGATTCAGCATAGAAATCCGAGTAAATGCGAACACAGTTTCCGCAAAAAGTAAACTCATACAAGAAACGGCGATAAAACCCCGACTGTATTTGATCGGATATCGCAAATAGTACAAACACACAACATATTCAAACACGTAGGTACTTCAGTCCGAGAGATAGTAACTATAACTAGTGGAATGTATGTACCGACACTGAATTTGTGGTACCGACTTTCAGTTTATGGAATCGCTATTGGTGAACACGCTCTTGTTTGAGAACATTGTACAGCCATTAACAAAGTTCTGAGAAAGTCGAAGTCGTCTATAGTTATTTATTGAACATCTAGCTACATGAAAATTTTCTAAGCTGATACTTTTTCATCTGCGAATTTCAGTATCTGAATGCCAATGATAAAACCTATTAAAATTTTAAAATAAATTTTATCCATACTGAGTCCATGCCTTATGACCATTTTGGTCATCCTTTTCCAAAATTTACTATCGAGCTGTTTAGTCATTTAATTTTATCGCAATGGACCACGAAACACCAGTTGTCTCCGCACCCACTTCAGAAAACATTTCCACGCGAAACGGCATTATCATCCGTATTCGTATTCCAACCGCGCATTCACTTACTGGCTCAGGTGAGTGACGCAACGGGCGCGGGCGAGTAAAATAACGAGTATGTAACACTACCTCCAATGTATGCAATGCGCTCGTTTGCATCGGCGTAAGGCGACGCAAATGCAGTACTTGTATGATCGCAATACATGATATGGAGCGGAGTAACAAGTAATATGGCAAATAATTTAATTGAATGTTTTGTTTCGTAATGTTAATTACTTATTATTATATAGAATCAAGTTCTTATAACTGAACAGACAGCTGTGCTGATGAGGTGTTTGTTGCACCACTTCTTCCCGTTTTGAGGGACTGTCTCATGTAATTTTGACGTTCAAAAAGTGCTCATTCTCAGCCTAGTTTGAATGGATGACTTTTTGATTTTAATATTTAAAATGTAAGCCGTAATTGAACGGTGATTCGTGACTGATAACAATAAACCAAGGGAAAAATTGGCGAGATTTTATCCCGAAACAAATCAACAGGAAACGCTTTGGAAATATGCTAAAGTAATGAGAAAGAGTTTCGAATCATGAGGAGCTGAAATATTTTATTCACTGATGGGTTACGAAAGCCTCATGCTTACGTGATGATAAGAATTCCGCCTTTCCAGCTACTTATCAAGGTAATTTTGCACTTGAATTACATCATTTATTTATTTATTTAATACTTCATGCACAGAAATGTAGAGGCGGACTTAATGCCATAGACATTTTCTACCAGTCAACCTTTTGGGTGATGCAGAGACAAACAGCGGTAGGTGCAATTACGAGCTATTGTGGAATACATAATTATTTAAATATAAAGATACACATATACCTATTAAAAACTATAAATATTATAATATACCTAATTAAATAAATAAAATAAAAATAAATAATAAATGTTTTATTTCAGAAAAAACATATATGGTTCACAAAAACAATTTTCCAAGTAAAAATAGAGCATTCCAGAAAGAAGTGATTCGTTGGTGTCCGTACTAATGAAAAAATCATTGTATCACAAACACCAGCGCCTTCCAAATTAGGTTACATTAAAAACAAAATTTTCTCAAACGTGCTACATGTTAAATGTGTAAAAAATATTTATCAGTGGAAATAGTTTTAAAAAAATAATTATTAAAACAAAATATATGTCTATAAAAATAAAAACTTATTCTATAAACTAAAATTAAGCTACTTATTACTTAATTATGAGGTGTTTGTGTGTGAAAGAAAGAAAAGAAAAGAAAGAAAAAACGTTTATTGGCACATGCCACAAGTGCACACAGTATCACGAAAGGAAACAAAGAAAAAGAACTGCGTGCGTGAACTGCGTGCGTGAACTGTGTGCGTGCACGAGAGTGCACGGGTGAGTGATTGTGTATGTGCGAGTGCATGTATGAATGTATGTATGTGTCTGCGGTTTTGAAATTCCTCTATTTGATAGTTTTGAGAAGATTTAAATAAATAAGCGCAAATAAATATATACATAAATACACGAATATATTAAAACAAATAAGACAATCATTCGTCTTTTCAATAAGCATAAACAATATTTGGAGTCAAACAGAATTATTGGAACTAATAATTTCAAGCTACCAAAAGCACATCGTCCAGATACAACAGCTTCCGACCATGCGTCAAATCAGAACAAATATTAATATCCGTTAATACAAATTCGACAGTTGATTATGTCCAATTACCGCTGTTATAATATCAGCTGTCAAATTACAGTCTGGATCACCACCCAAATCATGTCAAGGGTTAGATTAATTTATGTGAGAATTTCCAAACTGTCTTATCTAAGCCTCATATCATCAACTGTCGAACTATCAAGAATTTAAGGCGAAGAAAAATTCATAAGTGTCTTTCCTGTTACAGAATTACATGGACAAAAAATCTAGAATGTGGATATGAAGAGGGTCTTAAACCCTTTATAATACCTTTAATCATTTAGATAGAGATCAAGGAAAGTGGTTAATGTGTTGGCTAGGTTTAATGAAGTATAATTGAAGTCCAGATTATTTCTGGGGTTTTTTCATATCTTCCAATCAACACCATTTAGAGACGAGAGACCCTCAAATTTCCGCTTATAAAACGCAATCAAAATCGAGTTTTGTTCGCAGATCCGTGGTACTCGCATTTGTCCCGATGAATACATTACAAATGTGTGCCTGTATGACGCATCGCCCGATATCGGAAACCGCTCCGCGTATCCGACAACGTTTTATTTCCGATATCTGAGCTCGTTCAATGCTCACTTCGATATGATAGACGTGATAACTTGCATTTTCATTGGATTGCGCCGCGCTAACAAAGTATTTTAAAAGCTGTCCAAAAATAAACTTTTCGTTATAGACATGCACTACACCATTTCAAAATAGAACGGCAGAACTATTTCGAAATCGAGAGGCTTTTTCTGCAAAGTGCTTTCAAAATGGAAGACTTTTAAATTTCATCTTCTAAAAGGATCTGTCTTTTCTATTACGCCACTTTATGCACATGATTTATCTCCTTGAAAATTGCTTATATTTTTCAACAAGAATTTTACAGCAAGGACGTCAACTACACAGCAGCTACTCGTAGCAGATCGTTTGCAAACTACAAACTTAGCACTGAAACATCTTTATTGAAGTCAAAGCCAAATAATTTATTTCAAATAGGCATATAAAACGCACCTTTGGACATCAAAATTTACAAAATCGATTCTAGTCTCCCCTTCCAAAAGGTAGTTTCGTATGGAGCTGAATGGGCAAGAAACTCCACCGTTACTCTTTTAAAATGTTTTACAATATTTTGTATAAGTACATTTATTATATAATTATATGTGAAGCCAATGCAGCTAGAATAAAATTACACTATTGTGTAATTTTATTTATTTATACCAATAGGTAAACACAATTAAAAATGAAGCAATGACGGATAAATTAAAGTTTGAAAGAAAATTGAGAAATGAAATGCTAAGGAGCACAATAAAAATACCGGTCAAGTGCGAGTAGTCTTGCTCACGAAGTTTTCCTTACCACCGTACAATATTAAACAATTAAAAAAAAAATAACTATAATTTACACACAGCAATCCCTTTCTTTTGGGCTTGTGGCTAATTAATAACAGCCGCTCGGGTCGATCGATCAGGTTAAGCTACGCTTGCCGTGGTTGGTTCGTGGATGGGTGACCATCTTTACATACCAAGACCTCGGAAAGCACGTCAAGCCGTTGTTCCCAGCTGTCGTTCTTGGATCTTTGACAGACGTTACGGGTCGTCAGAAGCCCGAAAGTCTGCCAACCAGTCTCATCAAGGGGTATCGTATTACCCTGTAACTGGGTGATGCGAGGTCAGATAGGCAGTCGCTCCATGTAAAATACTTGTATTCAGCTGCATCCGGTTAGATTGGAAGTCGACCCCAACATAGTTGGGAAAAGGCTAGGCAGATGATGATGATTTTTTTTTTAAACCGTTTCTTGTATGAGGACCTCCTTTCATTTTTAACTTTACTTAATTTTTATTATTTGTCGGTATAGCGGCGATAGAAATACACCATCTGTGAAAAATTCAACTGTCTACCTATTATGGTTCATGAGATATAGCCCGCTGATAGACAGACGTCGACGGACGGACAGCGGAGGCTTAGTAATAGGGTTCCGTTTGGCACCCTTCGGGTACGGAACCCTAAAAAGGAAAATCTTTTTTTAAGAGATCACCGGAAGCATGAAATAAGAATGTAAGTAATATTTGGGGTATCGCAATATTGGCACGGGATTGAAGTAAAGCAAGGTGCCTGATCCCGAGATGCGTGGAAAAAGCCAGCTGTCAATAAATAAAACGTATGTATGGAATCCAACGTTTATTTCATTCAGCAATGTTGGCGACACGAGTGGTATTGACAAGCGATTCTTTAATATAAACATTGCCTGGCACCCAATGACGAATTTATATTGAAAATATCGTGTTGTAAAAACGTATTTGAGATGTTGATATATTCAAATTATATTTCGTAATTTCGTTCGGTGTGATATTTTACAAAACGAAGACATAACGTTAATCAAGGGAAAAACACAAATTATAAAAGCTTTTTGCTCGAATTCAACTAATGAAAAGGCTGCAGTCCAATTTGCAAATATACTAATTAGCAAAAAGGAAAATTTAAAATTAAATCACCACTCAAAATAACGATGCACTTAAAGTCGCCGTGCCGTCGGGTGCCATTTGAACAGATGATTGAGCCAATCAAGCTAAGGAGGGAGGTGACAAAAATAGGTCATTTGGCCCCGGCCCGTATGAATGCAGTAAGGCCTAGGCTGCACAACGTCATTTACTTTATAGTAGCAAAGAGGCCGTGAGTGAGACGAATTCAAAGGCACCCTCGCGAGAAGAGCTCTCCGCATTAGCCGGCGTGGCGATGAATAACTGAAGCCATGAGGAATAAGAACGGTGAAAAGACTAGCGACTTTTGTTACTGGATTCTTTACGCAGTTGTTTTTGAATCAGCTCACTTCTAGGTTAAATGAAACTTACTTTGAGTAAAAGAGAAATCGAGTGGAAAATGCAATGTCTGTTTTAAACGAACTCTTGGTTTGAACTGACATTACATTCGGGAGATTCGGGGATTTAATTATTCTATGTAGATGAAGCAAATATGGGCATAGTCTGCCAATTACCGAAGTTGAAATAGCAAAAAATGAATCAAAGATTTAACAGAGGAATTTATAAAGGGTTTTAGAACCCTAAAAATCCAGTTTCCACCTCAAAAACCAGGTGCGACATGGAGCTGGGGAAATTCGTGATATTGTAAAATTGGTCCGCGGCGCGCGCGTAACGAAATCCGATAGTATTGGCTACAAATAGAAAAAAAAAGAGCAAGCTTCTCTCGTTTTATACAAAATCGTTAAAGCCGCTTTTTAGTCCGACGGTAACGTTGGTACCCAAGTTTTTTTTTTTTTGCTGAACTACAGCTGAAGGTGAAATGTTACTGTATTTCGTAACTGCCAGCGTACAATTAAATATTCAGGATTATTTAGGAAACGGTGGCACTTTTAGTTTTCAGTGGATGACGTTTATTACAGTTACAGATTTATGGTTTTGGGATAAATTGCGCGATTTAATTAGGTTTAATTAGTTCGTTTCTGTGTTGTACACAGGTAGGTATTCCTCCTTCACCAATATATTGAAGACGTCTTTTTATGAAAATAACCTGTTTTGAAAATGTCAGCGCCCCTTTGAAATGCTGAGTAAATGAGTATACAAAAATGATCACGAATTCAAAAACCCTAAAATTAAAGGCTGAGAGGTACATAAAAGAGAAACCCTCAAAGAATAATGAATTCCAATAGACTCGTAAAATTCTAGGCGTTCGTATTCATATAATCTGTAGACCCTCGTAAATACGTTGATTTGCATAATTACGTATTTATTCACAGCTAAACACATATTCTGTCGTGCAAGCAAAACCTGCCTTGTTATTCACCAGCAATAAATATGTTACATCAATTTACTCAGCACGTTATGTTATGTAATGATCGATGTAGGTAAATGAAATCAATGTACATAATAAATTCAAATGTCTCGCATAAGCATCGATGGTTCAGTGGTAGAATGCTCGCCTGCCACGCGGGCGGCCCGGGTTCGATTCCCGGTCGATGCATCTCTTTTTTCGTTTTTAATTATTTTAGATTTGATTTTTTAATTTAAGATATTAAAAGAAAAACTAGTAAGTACAAAATATGAACATAAACTTTTCAATAGAAACACGAAAAATTTAAGATACTTATAAAAGAAACTGGTAAGTACAAAATATTTTATGAACATACACTTTTCAATAGAAACACGAAAAATATAGAGCTAAGAGTCGACCAGGAATTCTTTCAAGATGTGGATCGTCTTCACTTCCACCTCTAATCCACTAATCCTCACCTGGCACGACGTTAACAGGGCTGCCACTTTGCACGGTAATAAATAATACATTTTTAATTATTTTACTTTATTTTTTTTGGAATCTACTTATAGTATTTACTCCAGGTCAGAAATCCTTTACCAAACACTCCTTTTCCAGTTTGATATTTTGGGAACATTCGACGTCACGCCGAATATTTTGTAATTCCTCTCTACGTCGGGGTTTTTGACATCACACATATATTTTTTATTCCAATGGTTGGCCACGAGAATTTGCCCTCTGATCTCGTAGCTTAACCGCAGCCACAGGGGGACGCGGGACGCAAAGTGCATTCCACACCGCTCACCCTTTATAATTCACTACAATTTCGATTGCCCGTCGACAAAGAGGTAAAGGGTATATGTATACGTCCAGGTATTATGGTACCTGAAAATATATGTACATGTACCGGGAAACAAGCTCATTATCGTGCATAAGCGCAACTATAATCAGCATTTATTACTTTTTGATTTCCAGGCTGTTTGGTAATTGTACGATATTGACAAAGGATTCTGAAAACATTCGTCGGAAAACTTGCAAGTCTTGTGATAACTATTACCCAGAATCCCATTTATCTCTTACGAAGTAAACTAAATGACAAACTTAATTTTCATTATTCGTATATTTGCTAGTGAACATAGATAATAAAGTCCGAATTCTAGTGAAAATTATGAGCGTACTGCGGTACTATCCATCACGTAGGAAGTCTCCGAATGTGGTATTCTTTTTTCGCTTATTGTGTCGTGGAAAAGATTTTCTCGCCGTCGGTCGCTTGCCGCTGTGTGATCGCAGCTAACCGCAGCGCTATGAAGCGACGCACGGCATAAAGTGCATTTTGCACCGCATGCTCTTTATTTTCTATTAGCCGTAAACGAATAGCGCTAGATGGTTCATTGATAGCTGAATAGTGCAATCACTGTTAGTTTTAAGAACATTGGTTTGGTTTAAGGACTTCGTGGTATCGATTCTGTGTTAGCCAAGATTAGGTATGCTTTAAATTCTGATATTATATCACCATGTGTGTTGAAATCTGTTTATTATCATGAAAGGTAAAGAGCTCACATAAAAAAAAAATGTCGCCAACCCTAAAGACTATTGGAACAGTGAGACTTTAGGGCTTTGCCCAGATAATCTGCAGGCTTAATGTTGGAGGGCATTAGCGAACATTCCGGCGTGGCCGGCGACAATATCGCCACAAATTGTGCTGGTACCGTGCTGTGGGCACTACTTGTGTTAATGGCATGCCACTTTTGTTAATACGCTTTTTAAGGCCGCTTTTAAAATTGCGAGGGGAAAAAGTTCTGATTGGTGAACCGCAGAAGCTACTTAGGTGTGTTCCCACTTTAGGATGAAATTTTGGGTACGAATTGAGATTTTAACGCATAATAAATGAACTTGACTGGTTGAAAACAGAAAGAGTTGAAACTTTTGCAGTCAGAACGAATTAGCGCGAGCTATAATGAACCTACTAACAAAATTAAATCAGAATGAAATAACATCAGCTCGCGGGACAATTTCTATCTCTCTCTAATTCTGTCACGTAATTTCAAGGGAGAGAGGGACGGAGGATGTTATATTTTCATCGAGTAAATTAATTTCAACTCGGATTTTAGCACTCATTTTGTTATTTACCTCAAGTAAAACAAAAAGGGATGTTTGTATGACAAATATTATTTAAATTTTATGCGAAAATAGGATTTTGGGCAGTGAGCTTTTTCGTCGGTTCGTATAAATACGTAAAATACTTTTCTGGACGCTGGAGCTCGGGTTCAGACGTACGTAATTATGTGACACAACTGGGAAACTGGAAATAAAAGTTCCAACAAGTTAATTACACATTTTGGTGTGTTTTGACAAAATATGAACGTGATTCTGAGTATATAATAATATTTATACGTTGCAGTGTCGCAGCTAGGTACTACCAGTTCACGGAATTACAAACTCTATCAACTTTATTGTGCCCGGAATTCGAGTTTTACTAAGGGTCGATTTATACTAGCGCAGAGTCGAAGCGCATCGAAGCGTCAAATTCTTTACAACTAAAGCGAAGCCGCACGAATGCGCGCGTATTTGCCAGAATACGCGCGCATTCGTCTATCCAAAACTGAACATAACAAATTCAACCTTAACTCCACAGCGTAACGCACACATTACTTCTGAGATTTTAAAAAGACGCGCGCATTCTTCGGATTTCGCTCGTCTGCGCGTGAGATACGCGATAATGCGCGCGCACCAATCAGCGTTGTTCACGCGCAGACGCGCGAATTCCGAAGAATGCGCGCGTCTTTTTAAAATCTCAGAAGTAATGTGTGCGTTACGCTGTGGAGTTAAGGTTGAATTTGTTATGTTCAGTTTTGGATAGACGCTTCGATGTGCTTCGACTCTGCGCTAGTATAAATCGACCCTAACAGATTAAAGGCTCGTGCAGACTGGCGGGATATGATGGCGCGACACGACATCGGTAGAGAATTTCCATGAAGTTTAAGTACATAGAAATTGATCTACCGGTGTCGCGACGCGCCAATCTGTCCGAGCCCTAATTTGAAAACATCCGTATTTTGCATAACTTCAAAGCGAAATTAAAGTAACGAGCGACATCATTTATTAGAACGTATAACAGTTGGCGTTTAAGTGATAAACGCACGAGTTAAAAATGCACACTTATTTTAAAAAATACTTTTACTTTACATAAAAAACACAAGAGATAGTAAACAGCAGAGGGCAGACAGCGAAACAAGATTAACTTCAGTCCGATTTCTAAAATAAAGTGCAATAATTAAATTAATGAACGCGGTGCAAACAAAGCGGGCTCCAGTGCTGAGTGATA
The DNA here is from genome assembly GCA_947568875.1 of Fissipunctia ypsillon. Lineage (NCBI taxonomy): Eukaryota > Metazoa > Arthropoda > Insecta > Lepidoptera > Noctuidae > Fissipunctia > Fissipunctia ypsillon. The sequence continues at coordinate 6,386,399 of OX387655.1, forward strand.
TTGTGTTTGCCCGTCGCTCTGCAGCCCGCACAAATACCATATGCATTTATTTACTGTTTGCAAGTACTCTATGCTCAGTGTTCCGTGTTCTGCCAGTTAACGCCCGTACTTACTGGAATGAAAACTATAATGATCCCGCAAAGTGCCAACTCTAATATCCTAAAACGGGCATAGTAACAATACGGGAGCTAAACTTGGACAATATAAAATGATGTAAACGTTGCGGTGGAATAAATAACTGTTATTGCGATACGGAGTGCTTAATAAAAATGTAGCTCGGAATAGAAACGACAGAATTTGCTGTTTGCTAATAAGAAGATGCTGAGTTTTTGGAATTACCCCTACAGTAGTAGCTGTTCAGTTTAATACGACTGCGGTGTGCGACATTTTTGTGCTTGCACTTTCAAGATTTAAAAAATATCAATTAATATTGACATAATTTTTGTACCTACCTACATCTTACCTATTTTTACGTCTACAGTATCATCTAGAAGGGTTATTGTAAACTCGCCATAATGAAAATTTGCCACAAGTAAAAATTATAGTAAACTCGCCACAGTCTTATCTGTCTCACGAAAACTTGCCCCAGCTTTAAAAGTGGGTCCATAATATTTTCACTCATACTCAGAAAGAAACATTTACCAATAGAATGATTAAAGGTCGTTTCACTGATTTTTGTCTTAAATGAATGAAATTCAGGTCAGTGCCTCCAAGGGCACTATGAAAAAAATACATAGAAAAATTTCGCGACCAATTTCGAAGTAGCGCTCGCCGGCCGCTGCCGCGGCACCGCTCGCTTCGCTCGCTCGGCTCGCGCGTAGTTGGTCACAGTTCTAACCTAACCTATCGCAAAATTAATGTATATAATACTGATTATTATAAATAAAAAGAAATCTCGTTTTGCTGTCGGTAGATTCAAAACAAGTTTGACGTACCTGTGACGAGTTTACTATACCTGTTGTGAATTATTTTGTCACTGTGGCAAGTTAACCAATATTTTTAAATGTGGCGAATTTTCGCTGTGGTGAGTTTACAATAACCCATCTAGAATTTGCTATAACATAAAGACGAACTAAGACATCTTGAAATATCGAAAAATACCACAAGAGTGTTCATAATATTAACCGTAGGCTCCTAGTTTTTATTTTGGATACAGGCTAATTCACAAGGACTTTTAACGTCCATATTAAAAGCAACATGCCGACAAAAAACTGCACTTTGAAGCCACATAGCAAACAGAAACAACAATTTGCCTATCACGCTTTCCAGGTTTTCATTCCCATATAAACCGCTTATTAATTTTTCAATAAAATCACTCATTTGCATACAGGGAGTGAACACGCGTCATTCGCAGAAGCGAGGCGCGGCGTCGCGACGCTATGTCCCCAATTGGCCAGCTGCCAATGGCTCAATACATGGACGTCAGAATTCAATCAAAACGCCCTCTGACATGGCGGCCATTTACATTTGTTAATGGTTTTTCTGAAGTCTGTGTGATGTAGGTTACCTACTTACTCTATAAATTGAAAGAAGTCGCCCTTCGCGTATTATAAATTGAAGTCGCCCTTCACGTCTGTTCTTCTAAACTACGCAACGGATTATGATGCAGATTTCAACATCATTTAGAGAATTTATTCCGGAAGGTGTATGTGTATATTCAACTTAGAAATCATTAAAGAAATCTTGATGTTTGTCAAGTCATAAAAACCGTGCGAAGCAGAGGCGGATCGCTAGTTATTTATAAAATGTTTTCGAGCATTTTCGAATTTTGTAAACAGGGATCCTTTGCTCAGATGTAGGTTCTGAAAACGCTCTGGGTACCTACTACTTAATAACATACAGTCTGGCTTATCTAACTCAGACCGTAGGCACAGTGTGTAACTAGCCTTACCGAAAAATACGCTGGGGATACCATTCGTAAATTATTCATTTGGACAAAAAGCTGACGTAGTAACGACCATTGTAATGTATTCGTTTGTTTTCCCTACATAAGTTCGTATTCAATGAAAATTAGTGTGGTCATATAGTGGAATAAATGGATATAATATGGTAGTATAGAAATGGATATAGTGGAATATGGTGGATTAAATGTTATGGTCGAACGAAGTATCCTAAATTAATTGCATGTATGATAAATAAATTCCGATTCATACCAAACGTACACACAACAATTAGGAACTAAATTCAATGCGTTGTAGTTTTTTTAAGTTATAGGGGTGTAAGATACGCCATGTTATATACCTAGAGGTTTATTCCTAAATGTTGCTTAAAGTTAAGAGATGTTTAAACTTCAAAAAATGTATGGTTAACCAGATGTTAATCAGTACTTAACTCGTGCATAAAATAATTAGCCTATAATGTTCCCATTGCTGGGACACAGGCCTCCTCCCTCCAAGAGGGAGTGGCTACATAAAATTATTATTAATTAAGTTATGACAGGCTAATGAACGATTTGAGCTACATTCATACATCATTATAGGTATTCAATTTAGTCTAAAACATGTGTGTGTGTAGATAGTTGACGTAAATCTAGCACGTGTAGCAAAAATACCTGTAATTTTTCCAGAGAAAAAAAATGAGAGTAGATAGGAAAAATATCATGAATTGGTCGCAAACTTTTATCCACCACATCAGTTTACTTCGTAAATGGAAACATCTCTTTTGTAAACAGAAAAAATAAATTTAAATGGTAATAGAAGCAGCTTTTCCAAAGAATTGTAACACAATACTAAATATAATAACACCGCATTTCATCTATCATACTTTTCCCACGGAACATACAATAGAAGTGTTCAAACGTGAACGACGCACATCACTGCAGCGCTAACACGCGCAAATATTTCCAAGTCCTGACACGTGTTCATAATAAAAACATCATCCCCGAATTTTGGGGGCAGGAGAGAAAGAATACATAAACGCGATAAGTTCCCAAAATCGCGTTCTATTCGGCATTCCCTCACAATGTACATAGAATGAGTACAATAAATATAACACCGGGGGAGAATAGCAGGTGTGTCGAAGAACCGGTCCGCGGCCTAAGAAAAGCGTGAAAAACTCATTCGTAAACAACAAAAGGAGAACCGACGTTATAACTCAAGCGGAGGGGGCGTCAGGTGCGGAGTTGAGATAAAGTACTGGCGTTATGCTCTATCCCGTGATTTAGATATGACCTTCTGAACGCAATCTGCATTAGTAACAACCCGGGGGGCTAGGAGTCGCCACCCGCTACCTACTGTGTTTTATTGGAACTTAACACCTGCGTGATACGAAAAAGTATGAATGTGTGGAGAATTGTTTTGCAGAACCCGCCTAGACAGCAATTTAATGTTGCTATTGTTGTAGAGCTCGTGGCTAAGTAATAACAGCCACACGGGTCGATCCATCAGGTTAAGCTACGCTTGCCGGGGTTGGTCCGTGGATGGGTGACCATCTTTACATACCGAGACTCCTCCGTGCCTCGGTAAGCACGTTAAGCCGTTGGTCCCGGCTGTCATTCGTGGGTCTTTGACAGTCGTTACGGATCGTCAGAAGCCCGAAAGTCTGACAATCAGTCTTATCAAGGGCTATCCTATTACCCAGTTACTGGGTTGTGGAGGTCAGATAGGCAGTCGCTCCATGTAAAATACTGGTATTCAGCTGCATCCGGTTAGACTGGAAGCCGACCCCAGCATAGTTGGGAAAAAGGCTAGACAGATTGATTGTTGTAAAAATAACAATACATTCGCACAGCAATATTTTAAAACGTACTGTTCAGTCTGTGTCTGGTAAACCAAGCATATTCCGTACCTACCTCCATTAAAATGATAGCTAGAATCTATGGCAAGCACGTTGCTGTTGCTAGGTAGCAAAATGTGCATCCCGAAGGTGTCGAATGACAAGTTACTTCGACAATAACAGTCTCGATAGCCTGCAGCTATATTAATCTGGAGTTCTCTATGCTAGCTCACTTGCATAACAACGTTAACTGTAATTACATTTGACGATGCAAAAGCGAGATATTCTAAAAGCTTCCACTATATTTCATGACGTTGGTGGTCGTAAATCATTATAAAAGTGTCGCGAATCCTCTTCACTCACTTACTTATCCAGAAGCGAGTATTCAACAATAAGGTAAACTTTTAAAAGCAATTTTCTCGGTCTCAGTGAGATTACTTCTGCATCGGCACCGCCCGCACCGACTGTGTGTCGCGTTGTGTCGCCCTGAACTAAGTTTTAATGGTGGCTGGCACTTGTCGGCTCACAAAGTTACGTGGTTTTCAAGCACAGAGATGCGGGCACAGCGCACCGCGCAGCGGCACTGACCGGCCTCGTACTTTTATTGCTCAAAATTGCGTTGTTAAAGACTGTTGCACGCTCGGCGGAAGTTTTCGTACAATGTTGTATTGATATTTCCTGAAATTTAACGCGAGCCTATAAATTAGTTTTAAACGTTTTTATGCTTTAAAAACGTGCGTCACTTTGCTGTGCGTAAACAGTACACTACATCCAATTAATATATAATATTTATGAAACTACTCACAAACGTCAATCAACCAAAAGACCACATCATTATCTCCGAATTCTTCCACATCACTTCATGGATATTAAACCTCAGACCACAATGGCCTAAATGACCTGCTAATTAAGCCGCAATAACACAAACAGACCGATATAACCGGCTGCGGGCAAACCGAACACCGTGGATATCAATGAGGCCAGCAGACCCAGGCCGAACGGGAGATTATCTTAATGGCGACGACGCTGAACACAAATTATGTATGCGTGAGGCACAATCGGGCCAAATGAGAGGCCAATCAGCCGCCATCCGTGCACATGTAAACGGCACATTGACAGACGTGACGGCAAACGGAATCGATAATTTGCACACATGACCAGACCATACTGATGATCACAAGTCCACAACGCGTATTTGTTTGTTTGTTTGTGTGCGTTGAGGACGTTGGAATGTTCACCTTTCAACGTCCTGGATGCAAGAGGTGATTCAAGGTGTGTTTATCTGGAAGAGTAGGCATCGCGTCAGTACACAAAGGTAAATGTAGAATTGTATGTCATCTAAATATATAATCATGTTTTTATCATCATGCATGACTATAATCTAAGACAACCATTTTTGTACACTTGATTAATTTTATTATCATACCTACTCTTATCATTTTGGATTCCCCAATGAATTTTGTTAGTCAGTATTCCAAGATAAAATTATTTTACAAAATATTAACGGTCCATTCGTTATCATTGTTATGATTAACTTGAGAGCACTCATATACATTTTAATTAAGTACATTAAACTTACCGAATTTCGTTATTTCAAGAGTACCTTTTTCAGTAAATGAGTACGAAAATAACTTTACATAACAAATGATTCGGCCATTTCAATCATTTAATGTAAATTATTTAATAATGTTTCACGATCAATTTATATTTATGAGCTGCCTCAGATAATGTATAAACATACGGAGTAAAATGCTGCAACTAAAAGCCATACCTACCCATCACGAGCAGAGTTAAAAGAAAGAAGGGAAAAAAATGTGAAACAACACTTTCTTTGGGTAAGAAGAGCAGACACCGAAAAATATTAAAAGCAGGGGGAAAAGACCAGACCTACACAGCGTGTGAGGATTATTTGCGTTAGAAAAGATGACCAAGTTATCATATAGGTAACTACATACATACGTCAACAAAGAAATAATTACCTACATTAAAAACACAGCACAGCTAAAACCCAGCTAGGGTCGCGGTATATTCGAAAGAGTTACCGTGGCCCCGGCACAGGCAACTAAAGGAACACGGGTGGGTTTTAGTCAGTAAAAGTCTGACATGCCCCTCCTGCTCCGCCCAGGGCGGGAGAATTCATTTGTTGATTTCCCATCCAAAAAAAAAAGCACAGCTAAAACCCTTAAATTATAGCTTTCTAGTACTTAGAGTCTCTGAGCTATGCTGCGGACGGGACGGACGGACGGAGTTGCCGAAATTATAAGGGTTCCTTGTTGACTACGGAACCCTAAAAAGTGTAGTAGAAAACTTTTGAACATTCGGCCGATACTTCGGATTTACGCTTCGGAGTAGGCCCCAAGAACGCAATTCCGATATGAATTGAATTCCAAATAGGTACAATGAAAAACAAAAGCAGGCAAACAGACCAAGAAAACTCACGGTATACTTATTTCCTCCAGCATAAAAATGTTAATACTACACATACACAGCGCAAGAAAAACAAGTGCGTTGTTAGAACTGTTTATGTTAACTCGGGTCCCGTACGCGGCCGTCAATATGTCGGCAGGAACAACAAGCAAGCCTCCACGGGAAAACATTGGAAGAACACCAATATTTTGTTAGGCTTAAAAAGTTTTAATAGAAGCCATGGAAATAACATTACTCTCTGTTTGTATAGCAAAAGCGCTATTACTGCCTCAGCGGTGAGTAAAACGCGCATTATAATGCGCGCTGTCGTATAATGGTGAATATTGATAAACTTTTGACTAAGCTTTTGGTTGCGTGTAACGGAATATTCCCTCAGGGAACCATGTTTAGTGGCTTACGGAAACAATGTTATAATAATTTTTGAAATGGGTATTTGGAATTTGTCACTTTATTGGCTTAACGTTTGAAATAGAAGCAGAATTCGGATACATACGATTGCGTCCAGTACTCCTTTCTAATATTATTTATCAGCATTATGGTATGTTCATTTATTTTCATTTTAATATTGATGTTAATTTTTGAGTTTTATGAATAAAGTTTAAAAAAAAAAAATGTAATGTACCCTATGGGCCATGATGCCTGACAATAAAGATATTTATTTATTTATAGTAGGTAGGTAATAGAGCTACGCGAAGATTGCAAAAGACCGATTTCACGTAAAGGTAAATATGTAACAAATGTAATGTGTGTGTGTGTATGTGAGTAATAAATGTGTAATGTATTTAACTTAAAACAATCTAATTCTCTTTCAGGGTTAACCTGAAGTCATCATAAATATATTAAAACTCTGCCACGTTTCGTTGGAAATTTCCAACTAGTAATGGAAATATGTAATTCAGTTACTCCGTCTCAATCCTACTAATCAATAATGCACAGGTACTCCGATGAAAATCTACGTGCGTGCTCTGTTCAAGATTCCAGTACCTATGCCACTGAACATTTAGTTCACGTGTCAATCATGCTTCACAAAATAATATGAATGAAGTTTAATATCTTCGATCTTCAAAGAAACTACGCGCAAGTTTCAAGAAATCTGCAGAGATTCAGCCATCCAGACTACGTGCTACGTGCTAGCAATCTGTCACACTATACTTTGAACACGATACCTTTTGCCTGCACGTGACTTCAAACGCTTCAAATATTCCTCCTACATGCTTGAAGCTTTCCTTACTAGGAAACCATTAAACGATAGTAGTTTGACACGAAGCGCCACGTCCGGCACATGCCTCGGAAAAATTCCTATATAAAGCCCTGGACACACTTGAACAGTCACTACAGAAAAATGAATAATGCAGAGTGAACAAGCAGACTGCAACGATAGCGATGGAATTCTCGATTCATTACCGACGCGTCGGCTCATTCAAATTCCGAAGAAGTGTAGTAATTATTCAAGAGCGGAGTGGGGCACATAATGTAAGTTTTAATGAAAGAAAGTACAGGTCCATTACGAATGGAATATTCATTTCCTACTGGCAGCCCTGTCCTGTGCGAATAATAATGATATCCAGTTATTGTTATAGCTTCTATGTAAGCTGAATTAATTCTACGAGCACAATTTGCTACATGGGTCGGCGCTGTGACGTTTAAGTTATAATACTTAATGAGCGGCGGCCATGATGTCGGAAACAATGTATTCAGATAGTTGACTTTGACTAAATTAAATGTAGTAGGATTATACGCCTATATTACGAGTTGGTTGCGGTATACCTTGGTTATTAGGGTAACGATACACGAACGGTTTTTGGTCAGCGGTTAAATCATTAACTGGCATAGTCGGTTCTTCTGTCAATCTATTCTTGTCTTGCCTTGATTGAGTACCAATTATCGTGATGAATGTTTAATATCGCGTGCAGGTGTCTTGATGGCGCTTCGTGACTGACATGGCAGGTGAGGCATTTATCAGCTTTTCTTTCCAGTTATCCTTCTATTGGCCCTTAAATGACCAGCTTCAAGATGAAATACGTTAGCGTCCCTATCCGGGGATCTGCCAATATACGCGCAACCGTAAGTCCTCAAAAGTAAATAATACAAAGAACAAGCTAAGTTAAATCGGTCCAGGTGCATTCCGTATTTGGCCGAGCGCTTCGGGCAAATCCTTCGGCTTTATGCGGGGGTTTAGTTGCGAGGGACTAGTGGCCCCATATGGGAACGGGCCGCGTTAGTGTCGTACACTGGAGCGACGGTAAGTGGACACAGGCGGAGCGTTACTGTTGTCTTATTGACATTCCATTTTTGAAACGGGCACGTTCCGATTGTGTGCTTTGGCCTAATTGAACTTTAAGGTTAATTCGAGAGCACTTTGTTGGTTAGGTTGACATTTTCCTATTTTCGTCGACGGTGAATGGTTGGAATCGTTTCAGATTTCCTTTTGCCAACATTATAGAGCGGTTGCATAGAATGACTTGTAGTTTATTCCCATTATTATGGATTACTGGCGACCCGCCCCGGTTTCGCACAGGTGTAATTTAGAAAAAAAAGAGGTGAGGTGAAAAATATGAAGTTACTGCCTTTGATTAGAGATTTCTTTATAAACAATGTTTGCAGCTGACTTTTCATTACACAATACGAACAGATTTTGTTTGGAAGTGACGCGCGAAAGGGCCACGTATAGCTGTCCATGGGAAAAGCACTCAACGTTGCAATTTGTTAATTGTCATGGAAAATGATATTTATTGTCAAATGCAGTCTTTTGAATTTTATTGGAATGGAAGATACGTTGGTGTCCATGGAATACGGGGAATAGGGCTATAGGGCGCAGCGCGGCTCTCGACGCGTTATTTACAGGAAGCGGGGGCGCGGGGGCGCGGGGAGAGCGGTAGTGCGTGGCGGCCGAACGACTCCTGTCCATGAATTACTTTTTTGGTTGCTTTAAGCTTTGATATCATACTTTAGATGAATTATACACTGTAAAATACAATTATAATCTACATTTGATGCCCAAGTATACTATCATATTTATTTGGATAAGGATTAATAATGAATAAGAGTAAATATCGTCGCAAGTAACGCAATTTTTAATTAAAGTTTTAATGAAAAAAAAAATGGCTACTTTCAGTCAACCGTAACAGAGATATACCATTGCGGAGTTTTCTTTATAATTTTAGAAGAACTACAATTCTCTAGTACATCATTTTTATGTATCTCTTAAGGTTTAGCTTACGTAAGCCATGTACATTTATTTTTCGGCACCTTGATTGCAAAATATTGTTTTATTCTACTTAATAAAAACTTAATTAGGTTTATCATAAGTATATAAAAACCTTCCGTGAAAAAATATCTAACTGATGGTGAAAACCGCATCAAAATCCGTTTCGTGGTTTAGGAGGATTTAGCGGATATACAGACAGACGCGGAAAGCGACTTTATTTTTTACTATGGAGTGATGGGACTTATATCGTAACGCGAGTCTGACACTGAGGTATTAGTCATTTACATTACTTTGGCTAGTAGGTAATAAATCAAGTCAGCAGTTGCCAGTTTATGCAAATACAAATGGAAGAAAAATCAAGTTTCTACAATCATAAATCACAACATTTAAATGTGTTATTTACATATTTAACACGATTCAAAGACCTAATATCTCGTGCTCTTATAAAAACTCAATAAAAACTAGATTTATAGAGAAAACATCATAACAATTCGTGACTCTTCAAGAATGTAATTCATTCATACTTTCTTTTATGTTCAGTAAACTATGACAATAACAATCAATAGAGTGTGTTCGTTTATCCCGCGATTATATTCATTACCTACCTTAAATCTTAGTTAAGTAAATAGAGTTCAAAACAACAACTTGAATAAATTACAGCAAAAGTATGCGCGCCAACACAACAGCTGCATATCATGGGGGTTTTCAATGGATTATGAAAAAAGTTGTACCATCGACCAAAGAACAACTGGGTAAACAGATATTAATGCTAAGTTACAATAGAAACGTGACCGCTATTTCACCGCCATCTTTCATGACGAGGTGGCCGAGAGGTTAAGGCGTTGGACTGCTAATCCAATGTGCTCTGCACGCGTGGGTTCGAATCCCATCCTCGTCGGAATTTTTTTAGACATTAAATATTTATTCAGACAACACCCACTGTTCGTTCGCTCCCCCAGGTTATCCGAGCGCGGCCTTAATTAAGGCTCCGAAAATGGATTTCGTAATTAATAAATAAAGCTTCACAACCTAGATTACGGCAAAAAACAGATAATATTTCTTCATTAGGCAAGTTAACGATTCTGAGTTTTCACGTAAAGCATCGATAAAAAATCTAAGCCGGATTTTTAAAAATTCACCTCAAAACAGAAAAACAGAATTTTCTTATAAGAATTCAAGACTGGCACCAACGTGAATTGACTGAACATCCCCGTATATAATCTGCTTTGTTCCGAATTAGATAAATTATACCACAAAAAGATTCACACAAAGGAGGCCCGCCAAATGGGATGGCAATAAACATTGCGAATGTCAAATTCAGTCGGAATGCTAAATCGACACGTCTTAGACAGCGCATCCCTCTGTGGGAGATAATATGAATACAAGGCGAGCGAGTTTTTGACGTTATAATGTAAAAAAAGTTTTTTACAAACAATAAAACTGACTTCCAAAAAAAACACTACAAAGTGAAAAATAACTTTGATTTCGGAAGTCGGTCTCTTTGGTTTCGTGTTTTCGTTTTTTGCCACCGACTTCCGAAATCAAAGTTATTTTTCACTTTGTAGTATTTTTTTTTTGGAAGTCAGTTTTATTTTTTGCAAAAACCTTTTTTTTTTTTGTATTGTCGAGTACTTTTCCCATGGACAAAAAAAAAGAAATCCTTATTACACATCTTGAAGCGTCATCTATGAGAACAAATAAATTAAAAAAACAACAAAATAACTTACACAAAAATCCGGTATCATTGGATATTTCAGATATATTACAACCATTGTTATTTATTTATTTATTCACTTCGGACAACAATATAGTCCATTTCATTAGTAAAATATCTTATAACTCAAATTCAAAATATTTTATTTCACAAAAGCCTACATGGGTACTTATGAAACGTCAGAAGCTAGGTGCACGGTTCCAATTGGTCGTTTCCTATGGAGCAGAACCGGCAAGAAACTCCACGGTTACTCTTTTAAAAATAATTGGCTTTTACAGTGTTTTCAAATTACAGTGTTATATTAAGCATGGGAGGACAGTGTAGGCCTGTCAACAAGTACTAGGTACTTAACCAAATAGAAAATGGTCTACAAATCTACAGTCTATAAAGTCTACAACGTTCTCATATTGACAAAATAAATTAAATCAAAGTAATTTGGGAGCAGTTAATAGACATTTACATAAATAGTTATGCTGTTAATGAGGTACCAGGGAAGCCACATGTGCAGATGGAATTAGCGCCAAAGTTCTCTGACTTCAACGTAGTCTTTAATCCTATAATAGGCTTTTTTAATAAGGACACGTTTGATGTGGGTTTTGAACTTTCCATCGCTAAGTTCTGTAACCGACTTTGGCAACTTGTTATAAAAGCGGATACTGTTTATAAGAAATGACTTGCTTGTTTTAGTTAATCTAAATTTGGGTATCACAATTTCATATGTGTACATGTAGTACTAACTAGTGTTAGTAGTACACAAACAAGGAGAAGAATGAAGGTGACTGAGGCAGGATGTGCAGAGAACGATAAAGCAAGGAATAAGCTACCTGACCATTCTCCCCACATAGTGCCTCAGAAAAGGGGAGTAAGGACTCCACCACTGTTTTCAGGATGCTATTGTCACTGACCCGCGTTCTACGCATTAGCGATGCGACTTTTTGCGAATCACTGCATGGAAGCCGTCAGTTCGGTTCTGAGCAAACATCTCTGATGCGCTACAGAAACGGGGCAATTTCAACAGCATCCTAAAAACATTGTTATATTGGATACGTAAGACATCTAGCGATCTTTTGGTGTAGCTGACCCATAGACCCCCGCGTACAGACCTTGACAAAACACCTACGTCACGCTTACGCCTACGTTACGCAAGGCTACAATGTTGGCCCTGGCTTCAATATTTATATTTGCTTGCATTTTCAGTAAAAATCTTCAAACTAAACACCTCTAATATCAATAACACAAACGCTCGTAACTAAGTTCACCAACCAATAACGTCATACCATTCTAACTACAGCAGAAAATTGATTTTGTTTCAAATCTACCCTCACTTTTATGTGACTAGTTTAAAATATATTATTAGCTGTCTTTTTCTCATTAGCATAATCAGAAAAAGACTGCGTGCCGCGGTAGGCCTATGATGACGACCATATACCGCGCTTTTTCTGTTTGGTTCGTAATGAATGAGTGCAATATACGTGTGTGTATGAGGGTGTGAAATGCTTAAATAGAAGGTCTCAAGTGCGACGAGTAATGACGCGATAGTTTTGTAATGCTGGCGTTGGAGTTCTGGTATCTTCGCCGTCATATATATATATATATATGCCTCGACTTGAGAACCTCCTCCTTTTTTCGTCGGTTAAAAAAAATATAAATATATTCACACTAGCTGTTGTGCGCGGCTTCGCTCGCGTGTGAAATTTCTAAAAAATCCTTTCTTCGTGGATGCTTACAACATAAAAGGCATCAATTGCCAAAATTTCAAGTTTGTAGCCCCAGCGGTTTAGGCTCTGCGTTAATGAATCAGTCTGAACCAGTAATTACCTATACACACTGCTTTTTTATTGGTTAGGGAGCTGCCACTATAGTGTTGTACTCATCATTATGAACAACTTTTACTATGGGACCAAACCTGAAATCGCGAAAAAAAAATTAGTGGTTCCCTACATTTATGTTCGCATAACTCATCAAAATGAAAGGAACAGCTGATTTTTTTTCGCGATTTAAAAACCTATAAACTAAATAAACAATTAAACTAAATAATTTAATACTATGAACTGTAAACCCGTTTATGATTGAACATTATCTACAGGCATGAAATAAGAATAAGGCAGATACCACTTTTATTTATAAAATAAAGGCGACAGTAACTCATTACTTAGTACAGTCACGTTTATTATGATGTTTACACGACAAGCCTACATGTAACACGTGACTGACTACACTCGCGTGCAAATTATTCGGGAAGAAGGAAAACCCCCAAATAGGTATCTTCAAAAATTATGAATCAGCTTTGTTAAACCAACTGTTTATGACACAAAATATGTCAGTATATCTCTTAAGCTCTATTTTATTTTGATTAGGATTGATACAATTTTAATCTTGCAAGCGTTCTTAATCTAGGTAAATCAAATGTTGAGAAATGTAACTGATACGAGTAGTAGAAGTAATTAATATTAATAATTAAAGTTTAACGTCACTAATCGCGACTGATGCGCGACTCAGAACTGCGGAGTTATGCGTAACACACATTAACAAAGCAATGGCTTTCATTTTGACAGTTCAACAACATTCCTTGCGTTATTTACGTTGTTTAGCAGACAATTTTTTCAAACATAAGTATAAAGTGTTACGCAATTAGGGTGCTGGTATAAGCAAGCCCAAGAAAATTTAGATTTAAAGCGGTAACGTGCGTTTGTCAAAGGATGGAAATCAATAAAAACCCTTCGACTGCAAACGCTATAACATACAGATAGACCTGGATCTTTTGGCAGCTGAATGACATTGACAGGTGGACGTTGTTGGTAAACATTTGAGAAATTGTGACAGAAGTTGGGTTGACAAAACAAGATGGCGACGTTAGTTCCGGTTTTGGTCACGCGCCTAAAGAACATTGTAGCATTGTAGGTACCATGGGAGAAACGAACACCTATACACCGTAAGGACTATTCTTGCTTGCAGCGCTCGGCCGCTATAGTAACGCTTGCTAACAGATGTGGTCATTGTGTGCACGGAATTTTGTTTTCAAATTGGTCGGATGTAAGTTTCCTCGATAGTACATCACATTATTACAGTCCGGCCGTCGAGAGAATGCGTTCCTGACACCTGACCGTTGGACAATTTCTAGCAGTAATAAGGATTAAATTCGCAAAACACATATTCGTTAGTATAAAACTGACAGGTGTCAAGAACGCATTCTCTCGACGGCTGGACTGTAAGTATTTGGCTCTGTGGTTGAATAGGTAGTCTGGAATGACCATAGTCCTTTTGCTCACCGAGTCAAAATGACGTTTCTCGCTAATTGCATTTTATGCGTGGTGGTCATAATCGTGTAATCGGCCCTAATGTAGGCGGTAGGCTTTCATCAGGAGTAGAGAACTAGTGTATCCTGTGTATTGTGCAAACAGTTGGAATTAATTCCGGTTAAGATTTGCAAAAACCCTAGCGTAAAAGTAGTTTTAAGTACTTTCAGTTAGGGAAAGGTCTCAGTTTTATATGGCTGAACGAAAGGTCCGATTCGAATATTTTACAAAGGAATTTACGTGTACTTAATCCACCTTGATTATGAAACTATTTATTTGGATAAGGATTAATACCATGTTTGAAAACACCTTCGCAAATAATGCATTATTTTATAACAAATTTGATTACAATTAAAAAAGTTATAGTGAGCCAACCTTAAAAGATAGACATACGCTATCGCGGACTTTAATTTAGAATTTTTTAAGAGGAACAATTCCCTCATACATGATTGTTGAGTTACTACCGTTTACGCAGCGCACGCAACGCAAGCTCTCAAAAGGAATAAATTTTCCCCGTTTTTGCAATATTTTTCATTGATGCTCCGCTCCTATTGGTCGTAGCGTGTAGCGTATATAGCCTATAGCCTTCCTCGATAAACGGCCTATCCAACATTAAAAGAATGTTTCAATTCGAACCCGCAGTTCCTGAGATTAGCGCGCTCAACCAAACAAACTCTTCAGCTTTATAATATTAGTGTAGATTTGTTTGGTATTCCTATATGCTGAACATTACAGCTTTGTGTGGATTTCTAAGCAGTAAACGAAATAGGGATGTATAAACATAAACAAAAAATTACAGACAAGCTTTTGTTACGAGAATCGAATAAGGTTGTATCCGAGATGGAAGTAATCTAATGTTTGTGATGTATCTTCGAAAATTCTGTCAATTTGTATTATTCCTAAGTGTGCCTACTTATTAAGTTACCACAATAGGTACTCGACAACCGAAAATTTACAATAGGGAGGTATATTAATTTATTGAATGAGTCTAAAATCTTTATCTACACTTACGTAAAGGGGAGAGTGGGGTAAAAGTCATCAATTAACGTAATCTTATTGTGAAATCGAATAAATTTGAAAATTAACAAAATCTGCACAGAAATCAGCTTTCTATAAAATGGTAGCTCACTATTTCTCTGACTTTGAATAAATACAAGCTGCGGCACACTTTCTCTCTTAATAAAAGCCAATCATTTAATCACGACGTTAACTCGCAGACCTAATTTGAACAGCAGTTGTGAATTCAGAATGAATTTAATACGATTATTGTTATTTGTCTGACCTCACATAGCCTTGGGAATATTTGAAGAAAGGCACATAAGCCAATTAGCTTAAACCCGAACCCGTCAACAGCAAACAAAGAAAAAAGGCGACAAGAATAAAAGAGCGAGATTTAATAACGTGTCGTGTCAGTCGTCAGTGTCGGGCACAGTGTCGGGCACAGTGTCGGGCACAGTGTCGGGGCTCGAGCGCGCGCGGGCCCCTCTATGTGAGTCGCACGACGTACGTAGCCGCATGTCTAGTGGCCACACGGGCACGGATTGGCGACACGTCTAGGAAATGGCTTTGTTTCCTCCGCCGAGCCACAGGCGCGCGCCCATCCGCCGGGAAATAAAATAAATGAATATCACATTATAAGAACCAAAGGGAGGGGGATTGAAAATAAAAACAACCTTCTCACTGATGTTACAGACGCCAAACTCTATAAAGCCTTGTCTCGTGAAATTAAATTTAGGTAAATTTCGTTCGTGTCTACGTTCCCGTGACGTAATGAGTCGTATTGTTTAAGACTGAGTTCAACGGTAACTTATGCTCTTTGTGTTTAGCAGGTTTAAGTGGATTTTAGAATCGTATGAATCTTTGAAGAAGAGAACGTAAATTAGCTAAAAAGGCAATGGTCCGTTATAAATGTTTCTACTCGCAGGTACTTACTGCTGGCTTCCTCGAAATAGTTTTCGAACTACATAGCGTGTTGCAAATACTGACCTACAAACGTAAACCGCAACTTTGTCTATTTGTTCACAATATTCTAGTTGTACAATCACTATTTCATTACTCTTTTTGTTTAAAATAAAGTGCCTTCTCTGGCTGGAATGCAGAGCGCCTTACGTACAACGTATAACAGAGAGTTGCTTGTCATTGTAAGTGCAATTTATACTAGAGTTGCATAAATAATAGGAGTACAGTCTCGAATGAAACGGTCGGCTGTCTATCGTATGATATCCCGAGCGTGTTTGCTGGGCAATCGTGCGGGGTTCGTGAGACTAAATACAAAAAACCGAGTCGCCTTTACAGGACGTTCAGTCTGGCACTCTCTATATTTTGAACTATCTGTGCCCCACGACTTCGTTCGCGTGGATATTGTAAGATAAACAATATACTAAAATAACAGCCACATTTTAATAAAATTCCCTCGTCCCCCGACTAATAGAGTAATAGCACGGGCGGGCGATTCAACGCGACGGGCGTTGAATCGCCCGCCCGCCATATTACTTCGTTTTCGCTTAGTGTTCTTTCTGACTTTTTACTTTTTGCTCGGCTCCTAAGGGTCGTAGCGTGATGTTAAACAACCTTTAACTATCCTCGAGAACTGGGCTACCAAATTCAAAAAGAATTTTTCAAATCCGACGTTTTGTTCATAATTTCATGGGTTTTAATTTTTTTGTGCGGAACTTAATTATTTTCCAAAAATAAAAGTAACCTAAGTTACCCGCCGTAAAATCAGCTATCTGCCAGTGAAAGTCCCATCAAAATCAGTCCAGCGATTTTGGAGATTAGCCGGAACAATCAGACAAAAATTTTAAAAATTACTTTTTTGTAATAAGTACCGTATATACTTTCTTATGCATTTAGTAAAACGTTGTTATTTTGACATTACAAAGAGACACTCCAATTTTATTTATTTGTATAGATACAGTACTGTAGAGGTTTTAACCGGGCGTGCTATAAGCATGCTACCTTCGCGGGTTTAGGGCTCCCACACAAAACTGCGATGCGATGCGACGTCGTTTAAAAAGACGTTTGCGTTGTCGTACTTTAAAAAGACAAACATTGATTTGAATAAAGAGTATAGGAAAACACAAATCTCGGCCCTGACAAGCGGTTATCTTATTGTAAAAATATGTAGTAGTTTTTGATAGGAATAATTAACAGCTAATATTGCGTAAAGACTTTTATTTAGCAAACAACAATCAACTCGTAAACGTAAAAGTCCGTCCGGATTGTTACAGTACCTACCTAAATGATTTGACATAGATCCATTTGAAAACATATCCAACTCACAAAATATCAGACGTTGCACCAGCACTAAGTAATTACTGTGCAACCACGGATCGGTAACGAATCAATTTGCACGTATTTTAATAACACACAGAAAAAACACCAACTCTCTTATTTCCCGAGCGGCTTGTTACATACGCTACCTTATTATAATCCCAAAAGTACACTTCAGGCCAAACATATCAATACAGGATGGGTTCTGTGAATATTCATTGGATAGTAGGGGTGGCACTTTTTGCAGCGATAAACCAGCGCTTCTCGAAAAAACGGATCACTTTCGTTTCAAAAGTGTTGCATACGTAATGGTAACGTGATGTACAATTTGTAAGAGATGTAATATCAAAAGCAGATTAATTATTAGTAAACAGTTGTCTGTTAGCTAGCAATATTAAGTAACATATTAGTAAAACATTGCTTTAACGTTGTAAAGATTGCATATAGGTAAATCGTAACGCTTATTTTATAAACAAACAAATTACGCAAAACGCCATTCCGTAGTTTATTATTTGTCGGCAGAAGTTAAAATCGAAACAAAAACCTCAGACTGAAACAACCAAATTGCACAAATATTTAAGTCTACATTTTTCTGAAATAGCTATCGTAACCCACGCAGTTATACTGTAACAGGTATAAAACATAACATACATAACAAAACATCAAGCATGTATTCCCCGAACGGTTAGGCAGAGGTATACTATAGTACACCCACATTTCGCGAGTCATGTTCATATTTCCATGTAATAGGGGGCGAGCCTATTACCATCAACCGGGCACAAATCCAGACTGTGCTGTTACTGATAAATTCTAGATGGAAAAACACAACAACACTGCCCGCCCTGAGAACGAAGGACCTCATGCACAGCAGTAGCGCTTGCGACCACTAGACCAACGTGGAAGTCATAAATAATAACTTTGCCGATTTCTATAAAAAAGTATTTTTCAACTCATCAGTTCACTTCGCTTGTCAGTGACATTTCAGCCTGACAAAATGTAAGGATGTTTTGGCAAGTTGGCACCCATCAAATGTCAACAACACCTGCTGGCGGAAAGGGTACCTGGAATATCGAATGCAGACGACAAAGTTTTGCGCTAGAAAAATCAAAAAAATATCAAGACACAACCCTATGACGGATGCACATTCGACCAATCCGTCGTGCGTGCAATGTAAACAGTAAACACACCAGTAAAAATACAGACCGTATTCTACAGTAAAAATAACGAATACTCCCGGTACGAATACTCCCGGTACGAATCGCGGATGAGTGCAGCCTCTCAATACATTGATTACGATTTCCGTGTTGGGAAACCGTGCAGTTTACCGTTATGAAGTTGGGGAAAAAAGAAATATCCTACATTTGAGGGTAACATTTCCTTATTTTTACGATGCAGTCGTACGCTTTTTTCATCTTTTTGTAACTGAAATTTTAAATTTTCTGTGCATACTGTAGGAATTATGGATGCATGAATTTATTAATCAACATATCTGCTATTTTGCATACCATAACAAAACGGAAGTTTGCGATTTAGTAAATACAAATTCTAATGATAATTAACAATTGGACCAACACTTCGGCTGCAATTTTATTTAAAAGCTAGACGACAAAATTACAGTTCAAATAATGTATGAATATTTTCATATTCGCGGGTTTAATTTAATTATCAGTACAGTAAACATCAGTGTTCAATGGCGGATATTTACCGAAGTCCGTGTCAAATGGTTTTTGTCACGGAACATTATTTTAGGCACGCGACTTTTGTTGGCACTAAACAACGTGAAATTATATATATTATAATAATTATATATTATATAGGAGCTCGTGGCTAAGTAATAACAGCCGCACGGGTCGATCCATCAGGTTAAGCTACGCTTGCCGGGGTTGTCCATGGATGGGTGACCATCTTTACATACCGAGACTCATCCGTACCTCGGAAAGCACGTTAAGCCGTTGGTCCCGGCTGTCATTCGTAGATCTTTGACAGTCGTTACGGGTCGTCAGAAGCCCAAAAGTCTGACAACCAGTCTTACCAACGAGTATCGTATTACCCAGTTACTGGGTTGTGGAGGTCAGATAGGCAGTCGCTCCATGTAAAATATTGGTGTTCAGCTGCATCCGGTTAGACTGGAAGCCAACCCCAACATATTTGGGAATAGGCTAGGCAGATGATGAATTATATATTATATTATGTTTATACATGATGGTTAAGATGGTATTATTTAATGTAATGAAATCCTTTGTTGTTCGGTATGTTCGTAGGCATGAACTTCCGAGTCTGGACTTTTCTTTTTTTTGGGGTCCTTAGTCAACAAGGAACCCTTATACTTTCGCCATGTCCGTCCGTCCGCAGCTTGGTTCAGAGACTCTTAGTACGAGAAAGCTGTAATTTGACACGGGTAAGTATACATAAGTTAATCACGCCAATACATAAGTTAATCACGCCAATACATAAGTTAATCACGCCAGCAAAGTTGTAAAATAAAATCTTGAAAAAAAAAATTTTTTTAGGGTGCCTCCCTTACACGTAAAGTGGGGACGACTTTTTTGTCGTCGATAGGCCGTTCATAACATTACGGGTGTTTGAAAACCATTTTTCGATTCAGGGATCTGTTTGCGAAATATTAAGCCTAGTGCTAATTTTTGTTAGAGTCAAGTGTGTGTGCCCCCTAGCAGCTAAACGGTTGTTTTTGGATACGTAAAAAAAAATCACGGCAGCAGTATATCAGGAAGTTACAAGGAAAACTATCACAGCTAAGTAGGCTTTACAAGTTAACGAGTAATAGTCGGCCAACTTACATTTACAGTTGGAATTAAATTCATCCCAACTAAGAAACCCTTCGTGCGTGGTCCGACACGGACTTGGGCGGTTTTTTACTTTAGGTATAGTAAACAGACACAAGACGAAATCATTTTAAGTATATTTAAAAAACAATTAAGACTTAAAATGTTAGAAAGTATAATCATATGTATATCTCCGAGAGTACTCCAGTTTAAATTATAACATTACTTTTTACAGGTACCTAAGTAACTCACCACGAGCATCAAATGAAACTGCAGTTAACAGCAACACATGCAAATTGAATAGCTATAAAAAACTGCTATATCATCCAAATAGATAGTTATCAATCAATCAATGAATCGTTTGCAACTAACGGCTCATTACTAGTGATCGAACTTAACATTAATCTATGTTACCCAACTTAACATCAATCTACGTCTTGTTGTGTTGTGTTTGATAAGTAGATACTATAATTAGTTGTTATTAAACCAGCACCCTAATTGCGTAACTCACTATCAATCACAATCTGAATGATTTTAAAGCATATTTCTAATCCATTGCTTCATAAGTTCGAAAAAATTGTCTGCACACCAACGTAAATATCGCAATGAATTTTGTTGAACTGTCAAAATGAAACCGATTCCTACTGTAAGTGTATTACGCAATTGCCTCGCAGGCCCCTTTTTGCATAACACTCTCAGAATGACAATTCCTTTAATTTTGTCAGTAAAACAAAATTCTTTGCTTCTTTTGTTTGAACAGTTCGTATGCTCGACACTAAAAACGACATGCATATTGTAGAATTATCAAAATGAAAGAAAGTTCTGGGAAATACAGGTCTCCATTTTTACATAACATTATAATTATGTATATAGATTTTTAAGGAGGTCAACCCAGATACCTATTAGATTCAACGTTATGCCGCGATCCCACGGCCCGCGTGTGGTGAACTTATGCACCTCTGCCTTCTCCTCAGTGGACTACCGGCGGCGGCGTGATGTTATATTTTATGTGATTGACCAATGTATTCATGGTTTCGACTCACAACACGGATAATTCAATACGGTTTTCAATAAGACAGCTTATTATCGCGATTCTATTGTCACTGCTATAGGGCACTGATTTTATCAATGTTGGGTTTTATCGCCATCGTTCCTGGTAAAGAATGGCCCATTCTCTTCCATCTCACGGGAGTCGTAAAAGACAACTAAAGTACCGTAAGTACCTATCTGTAATGTCAACGCGGGTGAAGAAGGGGCGGTTCTTGTAACGAACACGAATGTTTGATTTATTTTCATAGAGCGATAGTGCCGACAGGCAGAACTACTCGTAAGACAGTTTTCTCGACTCTTTCTGATTGATAACAAACTACCTAAACAAAAGTGGCGTTTCGTAACAAATTTAATCTTCAGTCTTGTTTCGCCAACAGTTAATTTGAGTTTTTTGTAGGTACTGTATGTACAGGTATGCGCACAACCGTTTAGGTTCCATGTGTTTTTAAATATGCAACGTTCTGAAAAGTCAATTTAACGTTTCACACCTTTGATACATTCCAAGTGACAGATTCCTTTCATGTGTTCCGTGTACCTTTATACCAAACAACTTACAAATGCCAACATATAATGGAACCTGCAATAGCGTGCTTGTGTACCTTCATATTCATATACCTACTACACTGAGTATAAAGAACAACTGTTGGTTCACACGACGATAGCTGGTGGCTATGTATTACACGTATTATTCTGGGTAATACAGTTTTCAATAAAGGCTCCTATACAAGAGGGCTACATTGTGTCGTCATGATCGGTATATTGCAAAACCCTTTCAATTTGAATCTATTCAATTATTCGAGAGCTATTTTATAGATAACATCTAATGAATGAATCTATTAGGTATTTATGATTTATTTATATGAGAAGTAGGTTTTGGTTTTTCTTCTCCCTTATGAGAATTTTAAGGAGGCATTTTCATGCATACGCATGACTCGAATTACGACTTTGACATAAAATCGACTGAACACCTTTCCTTATATGAACTTACTTTCATTTTACAACTCTTCTTCTCAAGCATATCATAATCAGTATATGTTTATCTTCTAGCTAGCTAGAAGCTAGTAGTTGTTTAGCTGCTATTTTATATTTATCAGCTGCATCCGGTTAGACTGGAAGCCGACCCCAATATAGTTGGAAAAGGCTAGGCAGATGATGATGTTTATCTAATCTTCTAATGAAAATAATATCTGCTTTCATGTTTCTGCTATCAATAAATCGTGAGTCATTTACAAAATATTTGAGAGATTTGGACTGATCCCCGAAGCCTCTTGATACATTCCACATATCAACAAGATTCCCCACTTATTAGGTATACACACACTAATCTCAAGCCGAGTTCCACAAGAAATTGAACTCACGTTTCATCAAACCAGTTATCTCGACAAAGATGGTCAGAGGAAAATTAGGTCAATTTAATTCCCGATGAACCTGAGGAATTCCTTACAAGCCTGATGCACGTATTTAAACCTTCCCGTTTACTTACGGATTTAAAAGCGTAAGGCTTTGCTCATACTAGCAGTAGTAAGAGAGATAATTCCTTGCGTGAAAACTTAAAATACTTCAAGTTTTCACGTAAGGAATTATCTCTTAGTACTTAAATTATTTACCGTTTTATATTCTTTAAGCATTACCATTATCATCTGCCTAGCCTTTTCCCAGCTAAATACACATGTTGGGGTCGACTTCCAGTTTAACCGGTTGCAGCTAAATACTAGTATTTTACATAGTACCACTGCCTATCTGACCTCCACAATCCAGTTACTGGGTAACACGATACCCCTTCGCAAGAGTGGTTGTCCGAGTTTCGGGCTCCTGAGCCAGTAAAGGCTCCTGCAAACAGGCGCGACACGCGACGCGAATCGCGCGCGATACAAAGGCACCGCTCGTCGCGCGACAGGCGGTGCCTTTGTGTCGCGCCTGTTTGCAGGAGCCTTAAGCTATTTAAGCACTACCCTAAATTATGCATTGCACCTAAGTTTTTAACTAGAGTTTTATCGTGTATTAACGCGATTGACTATTTAATGACTCAATAATTAATCAATTTCGAATTTATTACTTAGGTTTTTTATTACTAATTAAAAGCTAATTGGTAGTTTTCAATCGTGACACTAAATAATTCTATTTTATGGCTAATTCTAAACCCTGTTGAGTATTAAATAAACGACAAATAAATTATTGTTTTCTTACAGGTCTAGAGCTCACGCAACAACTGCTTTTAATACGAGAATTTCGTAAGTTTAGCCAAGAGAGAGGGCTACTAGGTACAAGCTAAGTGATTGGCTGAGGTATAAATCCACATAACCAAAAGCGATCGTCGCACGAATACGCGACCGTCGCACGAATACGCGATCGACGCGATCGTTTGTATGAATTTTCACGCACAAACGCGACTTGATTGATCGCGCGACTAACGCTTTTGGATAAGACGCGGTGAAGTATGCAACCACTCAACCAGTCATTTTCATGATACCGGCCAAATGAATAAGCTTTAGCAAAACTTTAAACTCCGCTCAACCCTAAAAATCACACAGCTATAATATTCTAGATGTACTTGGTTTATCTTCATCAATCAATATAAATAACTGCGCGACCAATCCAGAAAAAATGGCTCCGTGATCGCAATAAGTCTTCGTTCGAACCAGTGCCTATCCCATACGGTAATAAATGGGTCTTTTTCGCCCAGGGATGTCGAGGGCCGTCTCGAAACAGAAGGCCGCCTATTTCAATTAGTCACCAGTTTTGTACGTAACCGATCGACTACTACGTACTTGTTAGCCCTTCGAAAAGGTGCGTGTTTTGGTGTGTAAACCGACCTCCGCGTTTGAGGGTTGGATTTGATGTGTTGGTTTTGTTGTGTGTTGGATGTTTTAGTTCAATTCCTGTCAGGAGTATATTCAAAGTACTTACCGCCTTTCTTCTGGAAGTAGCAGAATTGCAAAGCAAAATCTTTTAGTGAAACTTTGAAGATTTACCTCCTTACTAATAAACATATTATATCATATGAATAGTTACACACCGATTTCACTCTTTCAGTCGTCAGTAATTTGACTTTCGAAAGAAGAAGACAAAGCGTTGTGTAACTATACAGATGCTATACAACGTTATTAGTAAGGAGGTTAATCACTACCTAACCACGTTTTTCTAAAGTCAGATCAGATCTACTATTACATCTCAAACACGGTCAATCGAACCAAGTAAAATGAGATAGATTCATTTGACAATAATGTTAAATTAAACAAGGATTTCAGTAACCGAGGTTAAACGGATTGTCGTTGTTTGCTAATAAAATATTCAATTTACGAAAATAGGATACAAAATAAAGATAGTCTTACTACAGCTTAGTCAAAACATTTAATAAACGCCACAATAATAATACTTAACATATTATTTTCCTTTACTCAATGCCTACGAAGTTTCCTGAAACTGTAAGCGGCAAGCTGAAACTTTTTCCAGTTCAACTTTGTTACTGGAACAATTAACGTCCAATGGGGGCATTGCTCCCACTGTACAAAGCCAATTACTGACTAATTATAAATTAAATACCGTGTTCTATTTGCCATACTTATTGGGTTTTCCCTGGGGGTTGAATGCGGTTAAAAGTTGTATTGAAGTAATTCCGTATAGAAAACCTGTATTATGAATCCTAAGCCAGCTTAAATCTTCCACGATCAGATCCTTATACCCGTGCCAATTCCCGCGTAAATTGTAAGGATCAAATTGAGGGTTCCTCTCAATTCTTCACTTACAAAAGGGTTCTCCTTTGATTTAGGTAAAACTTGTGCGGCGTTCCTCAATATTGTCCGCACTTGTTGGTAATACCTACTTGGGTATTACTAAGCCCGAGAACGAAATGATTACCTATACGTTAACACTTGAGTAATTTATAGATATTTTCCCTAGTATTGAATAGATATTAGGCTCTTTACACACGTTCAGGCTATTGGCTCGCCGAATACCGACAGCGTATATATGGTAAACCGGGTTTAAATCTGGGTAGATGTGAAAGCTGTCCACACACTATTATAACGCCGGCCCCGGCGCCTTCAAGGCAACTTGAACGAGTGAAAATAGCCTTAGGCTAGTAGTTTACATTCATTTTGGCCAAAGCAACGTCATCTGAAATCCACATCGCTCATAACTGGGAACTAAATTAAAAACATTTTTGGAACGATGTTCTTTAACGCGACTTGCGGTAGGAGTTGACTGGTAGAAATTGTCACGCGAAAAAGCATTCATACTTGTATGCCCCCTCCATGGGACTTTCTTTTTTCAGACACTCTCTCTCTCGATAGTGAGAACGAAAGTGTGAGTTTGGTCAAAATGAAAATCCAAGATGGCGGTTGCGAAAATTTAAAAATTTTTCGTCATGGGTATCTTTTTCATAGTTTTCGGGGGTGCTAAAGTCGATGGTGAGGCCAAAATGTAATCCAAGATGGCGCCTGCGAAAATTTAAATTTTTTTTTCGTCATGGGTGTCGTTTTCATGGTTTTCAAGGGTTTTAAAGCCGATAGTGACGTTAAAATGTAAATCCAAGATGGCGGCTGCGAAAATTTTCAAATTTTTCATCATGGGTATCGTTTTCATGGTTTTCGGGGGTGCTAAAGCCGATAGTGAAGTCCAAATGAAAATCTAAGATGGCGGCTGCGAAATTTTTTTTTTGTTTATATCATACGTGAGAAGGAACTTCGTTCCTGACGGGGGTCAATAAACATCAACTGTTTGCCAGAAGCATTGTTTTGTTCCATTGAATCTAAACTTTTAATAAATTAATGTTGTTTGGCTTTCCAACAATATACCCTTTTAACGAAACTGATAGAGAGTTCTAGCTATAACTAAACTAGACAGCAGTATGATTATAATTATGTTGGTTACAATGGGCTCCAATCAAACACATACACACTCTATGGTCTGGTATCGGCTTTAGGTAAGTTGTGCTGTCCTTCAGTGTTACACGTCTGAGCACAGTCTATCTGCGACACCCTCTGAATTTCACGTCCATTCACACTAGATTAATTTATGCTTATGTACAGTGAATGGAATATACCTATTCGCATTTATATATACGGATTTCTCTTTCAATATTTAGGTAGAACAGCCTTTATTGTCGTTAAGTTTGGTAAGGACCTTTCATGCATCTGTATCAAAAATACCTCGTTAAAAGTATTCCAAAATTCTACAACTGTAACATAGCTCCCAAATAAGTTAGTTCCAAACAATTGTAATATATGTATAATTTTTAACGAAGGCCTCGTATTGTCATTTGGGTGGTCGAATATTAACCGTATTCGTGGCGATATACCGGCGGGCCCTGTCCCACAGGAAAGGTCGAGGCTTCCTTCCGTCCCACCCCGGGACCGCCTTTATTACGACTTTATTACGTACAATGAAAATCATATTTACCTACTGAGATAGAAGAAGTCATAATAAACACATGCGCGTGAAGTATGGCGAGCACGCTTCTCTTTTATATGACATTTTTGGGGCACCCCTCTCGCTCTTCCCCACGAGCATTCGACGTACGTCTGCCGCTTATTACGAACACAAAGTATATCAAAACTGTAAGCCGCGTCGCGTCGCGCCGCGTCTTGCCGCGTCTCTGTGCGACGCGTTGACACGTTCTTGCATTATGTAATTCAGCTGAGAGCTGGGCGCATTTTTCATAGCGAGATTTCAAGTGTACGCTCCGCACACCTGTCACAGTTCCCTTTTCAGTAAGGAATATTACATTATGTCTTTCAAAGGAGCGTCGGCGATGCGACGGCGCGGCTGCGAACCGACGCAAACGACGCTGTCGCGTTCCACAAGTCGCGCTGTCAAAGCGTCGATTGTAATGACATGCCGCTGCTTGGGTAATGTGACGGTAAAATGCAGATAATATCACATAATAGCACATTGTGTGTGCATAGCCTGAACCGTGACATGTTGCGTCAATTATGTGTTTTTTTTAATAATTACAAATTGCAAGAACTCAAACACTAAACTTTGGTTCTCTTTATTATGCATGACATCATTTTATCCTTTTGTTATTGCCGGACAAATGACATTGATTAATAAAAACAAGCAGAGAGAAAGCTGCAATTAACATGACAATAATTTTGTTAATCATGTACTCGTTATTAGAGCAACTGCTATAAAAAAATATATAATTACATGTATATCTGCACCGCTTAAAGGCTAGA
Organism: Fissipunctia ypsillon; assembly: GCA_947568875.1. NCBI lineage: Eukaryota > Metazoa > Arthropoda > Insecta > Lepidoptera > Noctuidae > Fissipunctia > Fissipunctia ypsillon. The sequence goes on from OX387655.1 coordinate 6,414,043, forward strand.
CCAAAAGCAGAGTTATTCCGAAAGCACTTTACAAATATCTTCGGTGCAACCATTTTCGCCATAATAGTGGTGCGTTATACCTAATGTAATTATCGCGGCGACAGCCGAGGCTAAGAGTCACTAAACGTAACTACAAATTAAGGCGACGCCACAACGGCGTCCGTTCTTCGTACCTCCATTATAATTAATTCCGCACACATTGTTTTTGTGAAAATAAAAATAAATATCAACTTTGTTCATGCGGTGTTGGCAAGGAAAACATTGGAGTTGCTATGTGCTTAGGGAAACTACTAACGTAAACAGTTTCAGCAATCGTGTCTGTATATTATTTTAACCAAATTTTAAGTATCGTAATACAGTCATAAAGGACGTTTATGTCATCATCTAAAAAATTGCTTAAATCTGAGCAAACTTCAATAAACAGATGAATGTCTGTCAGAGTAAGATGAAACAAGATGTGACAGAATTTCAACTTCCCCACAACGTGTATCTCCCGTTAATTATTTTACCGTTATCAATTCAAATAAAAACTACAACCTAATGAAAATGTAAAATCGTTTCTAACAGTACCTACTTAGTTTATTTGCGGCGTTCCCATCAATCGTGCAAGTTTACCACTACATAAATAACTTGAACAACACATTAGCCCCAAGTTTTGAACGCAATTACCGAGTATAATTAATAACTTCATAGCTTTACACTTTAGTGCGCCAAGTAATAAACCAGTCATGTTGTAGCGATAATGTGAATAAGTTATTTAATAGTTTTTGAACGACCTTGTAGATCGCAAACTGCTATTCTAAAATAGACGCTATTCCAACGTTATTCTGAAGCTAAATTCACAAATTTAACTCTTATATACATATATTTTTAAGTGAATAATATCGAGCCTTTTCAGGAAAAACATTGTAAGCGCCAAAAATCACAAAACTATTTTTTCTTCGTAACCTCTTATTTAGACAGTTTTACATCTTGTCGCGATTACTCTTAAATTTTATTTTAAATTTATGCGACTTTATTGTCATAAGAAATTATCAACCTAAATGGAAACATCGTTAATTAGGTAAGAAAAAACCCTTTCCTGTAAAAAGTGCAAATTGCCGCTTACGATGTTCTTCCTGAAAAGGGTCGATATGTAAACAGGGTTATAAAATAATATAAAAAGTCGGTCTCTGGTCTATTAAAAAAAATCCGCCATCTTTTAACACCTTGTATATTTTTGTCAGTTTTAAAATATTTTTTTTACTCAAGTCTACTTTTTTAGACCGAGTACCGAACGAAATAGTATTAAATCAGGCCTCCTGACAAAGTTTTCAAAAAACGTAGTTCCACACAAGAAAAAGCGGGTCTAAATCAATTTAAGCCTTTTCTCCAAGTTTCAAAGTGATAAAATCAGAGGGACACTTATTTATTGTCAATAAATAAGTGCGTGACCGTTTTTTTTCATTTTATTCGGTAATAATATCAAGATTACTTTGGTTGGATAGTATAGTAATCATTTACTTGATAACCTAATAACATGACCACTTGTTAAAGGAAATCATTCCCTCAACGTCTAAGTATTCCTTTCATGTCGACTTTTGAATTTTCTCGGTTTCAATCGGCACATGATGTACCCTCTTTTGAGGGAATGCTACTAAAGGGTCTTTCAACAAGGACGGGTCGATGTTAAAATTGAATAAAACAAGATGTGTGTGAGATATTAACGAAATTTATTTTTTATTTAAAAGGCCCATTTATGCCATTATGGATGGAATATGACATCGTTCAAATGTCCGCCGCGGCTTCGTATGGTGGCACGAATCCGAGAGGTCCAATTTTTAATGACTCTGCTGCATAGATCCGGCTGAATCCGAGCGATGGCCTGCGTTATGTTGGCTTTCAGGGCAACGGTCGAATGTGGTTTATTGGCATAGACCTGCGACTTCAGAAAACCCCACAAGAAAAAGTCTAGCGGAGTCAAATCACACGACCTTGGTGGTCAATTCACGTCACCTCTGCGAGAGATAACTCTACCCTCAAACCGTTCATGCAGAATGTCGATTGTGTCGTTGAGGTCTGCGAAAGGCCGAGTTCTTGAGCACGGCGAGAAATCGACTGCCTCGGAGTCTCCTGAACACTCTCACGTACAGCGGCGATGTTCTCGGCCGATCTGGCGTTCCTTTGACGTAAAGGTGTTGGTTGGTTGTTTACCGAACCGGTCGTCTCAAATTTAGTCATCAATCGTTGGAGAGTGGACTTTGAAGGGCCACCGCGTCTGCCGTAAAATGGGCGCAATGCGCGCAACGTTTGCACTAACGAACACTCATTTTGATAATAAAGTTTTATCATTTGCACATGCTGCTCAACCGTGTAACTTGCCATGGTGATTTGGCATCACTGACTGCATAATATACAACAGATTTTACAGATCCCACCAAAATAGTATGGCTGCCACAGACTGTCAACATCGACCCGTCCCTATTGGAAAACCCTTTATATTATTTTTTTATAAAAAGTAGTTAATCTCTACTCTTTTTTTATTTCTTTCTTTTTTACGTAATCAAAAGATTACGGCGATACATTGAGCTAAAATGTGGCATGACGTCACGCCTTGCTAGATTTCATACTGAACTAGCTGTGCCCCGCGACTTCGTTCGCGTGGAAGTTGTAAGATACACAATATACTAAAATAACAGCCACATTTTAATAAAACTGCCTTCGTCATCCCCGAGCCGCCGCGTTGAACACCGCCCGACCGCGCTATTACATCGTTATCGCTTAGTGTTCTGTCCGACTTTTTTCTTTTTGCTCGGCTCCTAAGGGTCGTAGCGTGATGTTAAATAGCCTATAACTATCCTCGATAATTGGGCTACCAAATGCAAAAATAATTTTTCAAATCCGAATTTTTGTTCACAATTTCATGGGTTTTAAATTTTTTTGCGCGGAACCCTAATTATTTTTCTAAAATAAAAGTACCCTAAGTTACTTCCTGTAACATCAGCTATCTGCCAGTGAAAGTCCCGTCGAAATCGGTCCAGACATTTCGGTGATTGCCGGAACAAACAGACAGACAGACAAAAATGTTAAAAATTGCTTTTTTTGATATAAGTACCGTATGTACTTTCATATGCATTTAGTAAAAAGTTGTTATTTTGACATTAGACACTAATTTTATTTATTTGCATAGATGTTTTATTTGTATAGATTGTGACGTAGCGAACCCCCACTCCCCAACTTTAAGTCATTTTTTATTACTATGATATAGCAAAGAATACGTGTCTAATATTTTTTTATTACCTGACTGACGGACTAAATAGAATTTCTTTTTTTACCCAGGCATCATCCCTATTCATAGCTATTAGGTATATTGTTAAATAAAGCCCAAGATTCTAAAGCAGTGAGAAAACAACACAGCCACAAGGACACACACAAGGACTAAGAATTAATATTAAAAACAGTAGTCAAATTAATAGGGAGTATTACGCAAAGATAAGACAGCAGATGACGCCAGTTTGACGCGGCGTAAACAAACCAAACTGTAAAAGGCGCGCAAAACTTTTGGGTGTTTTTAAATATTATTTTAGCTTTGTTTCGTCCTTGTTACTATAATTATAAATGTTAAAATAATACCAAAAGGTTAAAAACATTGATATAAGAATTTCAAACATATTTGTTGTTGTGATATTGAACTACTTTACAATAAACTTTGAACGTTACATTCAAGTAAATAGCACTAAAAATATTGTGTTTTTTCTCTGACCTGTAAAATATCCTTAATTCTTATAGTCTTCAGCTCTAAAATGATCAGAACATAATCTTTAATTTTTGTGACTGTAAAATGCTTGCAACGTAGCAATTTACCACTGCTTGCGAAGTTATTCGTTTTTAGTGAATTAGTGATCACTTTCATATACAACACTGATTCGCTTACTGATGTATTATTACTATATATTATAGAATATTCCTGACAAACGGATATCACTAAAATAATATATCAGTAGATTGTAAAACACCGAATTTCTCATTACGAGTCATCTAACCATAGGTTCATAATTTTTTTTTATAACCATAGATGAAAGAGGAGGCCTAAACATAAAGTTTATTTTTCTGTTTACGTTATTTATTTAATTATTTATTCCCCTTATAACTATCATTACAGGTTGCAATACCTAATGCACGGTCTCATAATGTATTTATTATTAAAATTATTTACAATTTAAAATTATTAAGAACTTTAACATTTTTATTATAACATTTTTGTTACCTAGTCTTACCAGAGACGGACGGCATATGAATTGTTCTGTTTACCAAACGATGCAGGCGCGCCCTCTAGCGGGATACATTGTCAGTAAGGTTCCCTATTATGCGTGTATTGATGTCGATAAAGCAGGATGCCCTGATACCAGCGACCATCCCATGGTCGCTGCCTGATACCAATCGTTGCATTACCGACCCGATAATCGTCTTGAAAATATGCCTACTTTCGTGGAAATCGATACAACTAAAACCACGATACGCTGCATAATTATGTTTCCTCAATCATCGTACAAATGAAATTGGCTAAACTTTTAAAATTATTTCAAGGCTTCACTCGAATGACAAAAACATTATAACACTCAAGAAAATGTTACCATGAGAAAAGTCCAAAAAATAACAAATAGGACAGACCATAATGTAAACTAATTCTAAACTAATTCCAAATGCAGCTCCATTTACCTATAATAAAAAAAAAACCATATTATACCTAAACATATCATACTTAACATTCTTTGAAATGTAGGTCACATTGCAAAGAATTTTAAGTATCCTACAAAAAAATCCCAATCGCAAAAATGTACTAAAATCTACCTAACGTAAAAACGAACTTATCAAGTGGTTCAAGTTCAAAGAATTTGGAGCATCCGACCCTAAGAGCGAATAGAGCTGTGCATCTGTCACGACCCAATATACAAGAGTAAAAGGGTCAACTCTATACAAACCCTCGAGAGCATACGTTCGCTAACCCAAGTGTTTATCGGTTCGAGGGAGCTTCTTCAGTAATATCATGCGATATTTCGTCCTGGATTAACCAGTTCCTTTACTCCTGCTGTATAATATTAAAATGGTTATTGTTGTAACAAGAAAATCCAATCCGAATCCTCTAGTAGGTGCTGTCATATCGATAATGGGATTATAGAACGAGAAACGATACCACCGGGTATATAGGGTCTTATTTTTATTTAGGGTTAATTTTCCAAGCAGATTTTGGCATCTTTTCCCTGTGTGACGTTAACAAGTCCTGTACCAACTTCCTGAATGGGTAAGAAAGGCAATAAAAATTACCTCAACACACAATCTTCAAAACGAACATTGTAGACACGTCTGAAGCGTCGAGTAAACAACCAATCGAGTCACGAACGACAGCGAAGTACAAACTGTGAACACTATTGAATACTTATAAAACGAATGGGAAGAATGGGCCTCCTCTGAGAGCCATCGACGAGGAGTACGTGACGCGAAACGTAAAGTTAACCGAACGCGCGACGTTTAGCGGCGGTTTTGGGTTATGGTACGAGTTAGAAGGGGTTGACAAAGAATTTGGGACGGAATTAAGTCATCAATTTTCCTTTTGTGAAAATCTACCGAGTTTTGATCAGTGAAGCGATATTTAACACAAAATCTTTAAAATGTTAGAGAAGTTTCAACCACAAATAATTTTGAATTTGTCTTGTTTAGACTACAATTCCAAAAAATCTTGTTCTACAAAGGTGCGACAGCCGCGGGGTAGCCTCTGACCTACTCAATTGTAGATATTTAGATTTAAATGCGGCTGGCGAAAATAGCTCAAAAGACCAAATTGACTATTCTTCTATAGTTTAAACCAAACACTAATGCTTTACTGGAACTTCGTGTGACCTTACCTTCAAACAAATAAGTGCCTATAATAATAAAAGCAAAAAAAATTGTAGTATGTTTTTGCAATTTTGGTGGCGCCACTTTTTATAGTGTTTGGCAATATTGCCCCACCATTTGACTGGCAAATGGACAGACTTACAAAAAATATGAATATTAATGGTAGACTCTAGTTTTGTACATAGGTTTGAAAGGGTAATCAACCGCGTATGTGATTTAGTAAAATAAAAACTACGAATGTTCATAACGACTGTTATTAGGTAGGTAAGTAACTGCGGACTATGAATTTATAATATAAATAAATTACAACATGAAGCAAACTCAAACACACAATATTCTGATCATAAGCGAAACACTTGTCTTACAATAATTTGATCAGAACCTCCTTAATAATTCCTAACTTATGACGTGTACACGTTCCCAAGTATTCCAACTACGTAACTAAATTACGTGTCGCTTAAGAATTACGTTGGTGATGGATGACACATTACGGCACAGTGTCGTGGTGTGTCGTAAATGTAGTCGCACACACGTCGAGGGCTCTTGTGGGTCGATTTGGTGGAGCATGTCAAACACAGGCGGTTCAGGACGTCTCGCGGAATAGAGCGAGTGTTTGGCGACACTTACTCGACAATGACAGCACACTCGAGTGTTTGTGCACGCCAGACCGCATCGAGTTTGCGCACACACTTGCCTCACTAAGATTTACTCGCATAACACTGGTCTTAGTTCTTACTAAAGGAGTGAGTTTGACTCAGGTAACGTTAAATGTATCTCAAATGTGAAATAACACTCAAATAATGTGCTGAATAATGTAAATATAACTCACTTCGATAGAATGAAAATATGATGGTATTTGTCATTTAGGTCATGCAGTGAAACTGTCGTGCAATTCAATTTAACAACTCCGACACCGACCGAACGCAAAAAGATAGCCTCATCGTCACATTACAGCGCGGGCGCTAATAAAAAAGCGACTAAGTGAAAACTATTATTTTCGCATCATGGACACTTTTTACGATCCAAATTAAAGTTTCTTCTGAGTTTTTCCTTCGCTAACGACTTGTTCGAGTTAAGAGAGACAAGAAACGCTTTTTGTGTCTGGAGTAAATTAGATATCTAGTTACGAATCTTTTTGCTTGCCGCGAAGGGAATTAGCTTCGCGACCCTGTTTCGGACAGGTTATAAATCCTATGTTTTATACACGAGACAAGGTATAACAAACAGTCGCTTTGCGCGACAAAAACAGTCCCTCACAAGTGGTTTAGGCGAACATATCGATGGGCTTATTTAGAAAGTTTTTGTGTACAATATTATTCTTCTTAACATAGGCATGATACTGGTCCTAAATAATGAAACATTATTCAGTGAATGAATAGAAATAGGAACCTTTCATTGGTCTGCGGATACGAACACACACATGAACATGGACATGAATGCTCTTCTGAACATCAAACAACTGTCAGAGCGCCATCGAGTAGCACAGTAATCAGTTTTCCAGTTAAGGTACTACCCGGAAAATTAATAATGTACGATACCGAAAGTCAGAACCCTCAATAACGGCCTACATCGTTTTCCCCAGACATGTTCTGCGCATCTCTTTAGATGTTGTGTTTCTCATATGAGTGAAACAGTCGATAATGCGACAGGAAACATTTCAATGTGTTTCATGGAACAGTCGCCGGTTATTCCCAGCTGAGTCCGGAGTAAGCACTCAACCTGCTCCACGATACGTTTCCCGTTTTCTTATTCAATTCCATTCGTTCCGATCATCGGTTCACATTGGAGATAAAAATCTAATTTGGGAAAACGTTGGCGTCAACAGTTTTTGGACAGCGCATGACATTTGAGATCGGTCGGCGCGATCGCAGCGGTGTAGCGCTCAAAGATTTCAAACGAGTATGGACATTGAAATGGGTATACGGAAAAGTTACTAAACCGTCCGGCTGTCATAAAAAGTTACACGATGCTGTTCATGTTGCACGAGACACGAATGAATACTTTAGATCTCCGCGGAGTTCCATTTTATACGGACACAAGAAGTAAGGCAACCATCGAGTAGTCTTTCGTGTATGTACTGAACTTACAAGCTGTGGAATTCAACTTCTGCGAATAACAGAAAGGTCTTTGAATAACCTGAATAAATAGAAGACTGTCTAATTTTCACCCCGAGCCCAGCAGTTTGAAGGCCCTTGTCGCAATAAATCATTAACAGATTGTCGGAATTGTGTTCGAGTCAAAATTAATTGATGGATATTACCGACGTAAATTGTGTCCTTCGAGTTAAGACTTTTAGCAAATTGTGCAAGATAATGTTGCTAACCAGTTCAATTTATAGAAAATTTCGTAGTTATGTAATTTCATGTCCTTTAAATGATCGCAAAAGAACATTATATCTAATGACATAAAATAGAATATCATAAAATAATTGTGCTTTAGCGACATCATTTATCAGCTTCCGGACCATAATGTGACAACACAAGGAAAAGGGAACGCTGAGGGGGAAATGTCATTTCTAATAACATCCTTACAATACAACAACGTTACCGAAAAGTACACCAAAATGTTCGGAAAGTGTAGCGCAACAAACATTCATTGGTACGATAGTGTGTGTACCCATGTGTGTCTCAAGCGATGAATTTATGCAAAAAACTTCTTTCTTATCTCTGAAATAAGTTTTCAGCACTTACATTTTTCTACTTTTTGATACTAGTACAAAGATGTTCATACCATCATATCACCAGCTACAAAATAGGCGCAGGAAACTACAAAAAAAAATGCCAATGCGAACACAAGACATAAAATCATGTAAAACCCAGACAAGATTCATGAGTATTTAAGGCGGGTTACTTCGGGCACATATCTACCATAATTTCCTCGCAACTCTTCACCAGACATTCTATTCCCTTTCATTACGGCCGTATTTCTGCAATTTATCTCGCAATACCTGGCTAATTTCGTCAGGTCCTTTGTCACCGACCAAATTTAGAGCCCACCTAAATATTGCTTGTTCCTAATTGAAACCTTACCTTATACCGAGCTGATAAATTAGAGAGCCAGTGGGTAGATAAAAAAACATAATTAACAGGATAGCGTTGGCAGCCACGCTATAAATAAGACCCGACTCAATATTACAATATTACGTAAAGAATTACCTTGTACTAGTTTATTAAACATCCTAAAATACTGTTTATTACTAGAGTTATACAGCAATGTGGTGCTGTAAATTTTAATTTAGATGCCTGTTAATAAAGATTGGATGCTATAAACTGAGTTTACGATAAAATTAACTTTTTTTCTGGTATTCTAACTAAACGTCGTTAATCCATTAAAGACAAGAACAATAACTTTTTTTAACAAGTTATCTAACACCAATTAACACATCGTTTTACACGCCAAACGACATAATTATTACCAACAAGCGACAGCCAATATATCTTCCAGTAACTGAACAGGACGCTTGACACGTTTGTAACACAGTATAAAAACCTGAACGTCGTAGATTGAAGCAAAAAAAGGCTGGACATTACATAAAACCTTAGTAGCCATTAATCACTGGAGAAAACTTAATTGGACGGCCGCGCGACAGACAGTCACGCAAAGAACTTGGGTGTAATAAGGGCAATATAAACATAAGTAACAGGGTGGATATACCTGTGGTAGAAATATCGTCGTTGACAAGTCTGGTGGTAAAATGTAAGAAAATTTATAGAAAACTATTTACCTTAATTTTATACATAATATTATAAACTGGTGAAACGGGGGGGTAGGTACTATAGGTACACCTCTGCCTAACCTTTCGGGGAATACAGGCGTGATATTATGTTATATTTGTTTGTATTATTTCTTCAACAACAATATCGCTTAAAGTAATAAGTAATAGATAGGTACCTAAGTAAGTATAGGGTTTTTTTATTTAAAAAAAAGGTCTGTTTCCATCCTGTTCAGCAAAGAAATTTAAAGAAATGTGAAAATGCAGTTTTCTTTTTCTCAGAAGCTGAGTATCCGTTTTCGCCTTGAAATTCCGGCAATAAAACGTCCTGTATAAATAAAACAAGGGGGACATCAAAGCTTTGTAAAAAAAAAGCTCCGTGCACTATAGACATGAATGGACATTTTGCTATTATATCGAAAATTGGTAATTAAATAGGTAGGTACCTGTTGACCCAAAAGTTCTATTTTCAAATTATTTAGTGTTTAATCTGAGTATAAATCTTTACGAGTATATCTGGTAATCGTCGCAGTGACATTTTATGCCTAATGTTTTTTTGCAAAAAGCTAATACAGCATTGTAAAACAAAAGGTCATATTAAAGGGGGTAGAGACCATCAAACTGAACAACTTTCTCCATGAGACTAACATCGTAATCGCGAAAAAATAATCAGCCGTCTCATACAAAACTTCAATACCTACTCGACCCAAATGTATGGGACGGCTGATTATTTTTTCGCGATTAAAATGTTGGTTCATTGGAGAAAGTTGTTCAGTTTGCTGGTCTGTCCCACAGCCTTAAATATGACCAAACCTTTCCGATACACGGTGTATAGGTGCCCACTAATAGATACCTAAAATTGCACTGCAGTCTCTAATGCTGGATATTTACTGATATACTTACAAACACTTTACAAAATTACGACCCAAACTTGCCGATTTTCCACCATTTTTCACTTCACCATTTTTTCATTATGTCGTGTAATTCAGTCATCACTAATTGGTTTAATACCCATGAATTAATTGACATAACAACGTCGTTGAAATAATCGTTTCACATTCTATTATTTTAATTGATTCTTGCAATTTATGGTTAATGTGTTATTGCTTTATGAAATTTTATGTTAATTGAATATGAGTTTCGTTATAAGTCGGATTAAGTATATTTTTAAAAGTTGTACTTACATTGAAATACTTAATATAATATTTAATTTGTAAACAATACTCTGAACATTTGTGACAGTAGTTATGTATCGTGGCTAATGCAGATGTCGTGGTTAAGACTTTTTCATGATATCGCGAATAGTGAAAAAAAAAAACTTAATTAGCTCTTTGGTTTACTCTAGAGACCATAACAGTCTCCAGACTAGACTACGCCAAACAGTTAATTATAAAATACGTAACGAAGACAAAACTAATTATAATGAATGGTTTTTGCAATGCAGCGCTCCGTAGCGTAAGAAACTTCATGTCACCTAAATCTTATTCGCTACAGTAAAAACAAAGATGCCCAAAAAGAAACGTAATTGCGTTCTAATTGGTTACGCTTGGAAACTGCCATAATGTGTCTTATGTAATTACATAAGAGCATATAATACATGCTTGCTTGCCCAGCATGACGTATACGGAACTACGCCCATAACTTACCACTTTTGGGCAAGTCCTTTTAAGTGTTCTACATCTTTCAAGGATGTTGTCCTGTAGGAAGTTGTGTTGGGCCCTTAACGCAGTTCAAGACTGCGCACTGGCGGAAACTAAGGTGGATCACATACCTGTCCATGGTTGACGAAGCCGTGCCTCCTGGCGATGTCATCAACGTGTTCGGGCCCGGCGGGCACGTGCACAGCGAACTGGTCGTGGTACACTGTCTCGGGCAGCGCGGCGCACGCGCACAGCGCCGCCAGCAGCGCCAGCACGCGCCATGACGTCACCATGACAATGAGCACAACACTGCACAATCACAACCGCATCTGCGACCCACCCACACAGTACCAACCAAGCGTTTCAACTACTAACAACCCTTGACATAAGGACCACCTACACACTTCTTCTCAATCACACTCAAACTAATATTTCCCGGTCGCCAATGTTGACACGTTCGAACACTTTGTCATCCCACCTCGGACTACCTGCAACAAAAACGGTTTAATTAGGCTTTAACGTCGAAGGACTAAATTAAAAGGATCTCTGTAATTGTAACGTGCATCCGGTCTCGAACACAAAAGGTGCTTGAGAGATATTAAATTTTAATAAAGAGTAACTCCCGCGGCGGAGGCTCCGCTCTTCATTTAGCATTATTTTTTACGTTCGAACGAACTCCATAAACATAAAGGGGAATTTAGGGTACGATAAACATATTTGGCGGGCGACACCGCGGCAAATCACGCGCCAGATAAAACGCAATAAGCGGACGCACAAACGCGAACAAGTTAAAAAAATCCGTGGGAAATCCCGAGATAATCCAGATAAGCCACGCGGGCAAAGTATGAAAAGCCTGACCGTGAATATATCAAAAATATTTATGAAATTTTATTTGGAAATTTATCTGACGTCCGCTACGAGTGAAAGTAAAACCTTTGAACCAAATTCTTTGTGTCCGCCGTCGCCCGCCTGCGCCGGTTTGGCTTTGTCAGCCTGTCTTTTTATTTTATAGCAGTATTTGTGAATAAATGAAAGGGCGCTGCAAAGATAAAATCGAGAACCGGTTATTCGTTTAACAATCATTTAATAAACGCCTTGTTTGAGCAATTAGTTAATCCGATACGGCAGCTCGATATGGCCCCATATATAAGTACGTCCCAGTAACATAAACTCGCTTTTCTTGAAACACTGTTAATAAGACCGCGCCAACTCAGTAACAGCTCTGTGTGGCAACAAGTAATTCCACTCAGAACTAAGCAAGCTTTTTTCTCACGTGTTTTCACAATTGCCCGAGGATGCAATAAAAACAATTTAAGTTGTTAGCCTCCTGACTTCGTAGCAGGCTAAAAACTGTCTCGCGAGACAATACTTGCTTTAAAATGTTTATTAAAATTATATTTAATGTAAAGTTTTTGTTTGAAGAATACGTGTTTTAAACTAAAACTTATGTTTTAATTAGTTAATAGTTGTGTGTCTTTTAATTGGTGTGTGTAGTACTCACGAAAATTCTTTGAAAAACTCTGCTTGATCAGAATTGTTAATTGGCGCAAACTTCATGATATCACACTTCAATAGATGCAGATTAAATATTAATGTAATATTTTATAATCGAGTCTATTCGCGTGCTAAATTAAAAAAAATATAATTTTTATCTAGCCACGTCGTTTATGCATTTACATTTGTGGATCTCATCGTCTTAACTCTTGAACAGCGAAACAAGCATTAGAATATTAAGTTAACTTCTTTCATTATTTTCTTTGAAAAATGAACCTATTTTTTCTTTCTTTCTGATGTCACATGTTGGACACCATCGTTGGTAATATTCAATTTTACATGTCCGATAAATAGTTTATTGACATAAATTGATCAAACGCAAAATACGTGAAATATGCAAAAGACTCACCGATTCAATGAATCATTCAGTATCATAACGTATCAATAACACGTAATTGGGAGTTTACTTTGATATCATATTATTATACATAACCGTCATGCAACATGCAAGTTATTCGCAGATCACAGCTCCGTGCACCGTAACTCGTATCTCGTTATTTACATGACACATACGCCCGCCATGTTTTAATGCAATGCAATTTGTTGCCTTTGACGTGAAACGTTTCAAATTGGTGAAATTATTAATTGTACAACATTTTTAAAACAACCTCAATTCAGTGTCGTGTAACGTGGGTTCAACGATAACGATTTTCAATTAAGTATAGAAAGAATTTATTAAAGGCTCGCGGGGAATGTGAAAAATCCAGAAACGGAAAAGATGAAAGAAATCCTGCGGCTTAAAGAAATTCTTTGCGAACAATATTGTGGTTTCGGTTTGTAGTCTTGTAAAATGTTACCTGACATACTATTAAAACAATTCAATCAATACCTATACTTTTTCACGCACCCTTTACTAGCAGGAAATACTAAATAATACGTGCAATATATTTTTAGTATCGCATCAAGCTGCTTGGGGTTTCGCAGAAAAATAGTACCTACTAAAGATATTATCGTGAAGTTTACGATGATATGCTCGAACAGGATATTAGAATTCCCGACTGTCTTAGACGATTGCAGCATAATGTCATAGCGGGGTTGCAGAAAAACATGGACACCTTTTATGTAAGGTGTCCACGTTTGACTGTGATGGTATCTTTTTCTTCTAGATTGTGTCAGACCAGAAATATACGGATACCTACACAGACTATAGGTAAGTTGGTTTAACGGCCGAACCCAATAACCTATTTTCAGTAAAAGACAGATCGCTATTGACGGTAGACAGTATAATTCTATCAGTCCTTAAGATTCCATAATCTCTCATAAATTATTGTGACGTGAAAACCATAGATAGATAGGTTGTTCTATCTCCAGTATGCCAAAACTGGTGATAGATAGGTTATAGGGTTTGGCCGTTAATGTCCTAAGGTGAAGGGCGGTCGTTTTGTGGCAATGTCTCATGTAATGTTGACGTTCAAATAGTGCTGAGTCTCAGCCTAGTTTTTGATTTTGATGTTGTCTCTATCGTCAGAACAAAAAAGAATAGATGAAACACGACACTTGGTGATCCTTATGAATTTAACAGAAAAGAAGTAGAGGTTATTCCAGATTGCGGTCCAAAAAACGTCAAATTCCACCTCAACACAACGCTGGAAGGGTGTTAAGTTGTATTTTTATCGCGTCACGCGTTCACCCTTCGGGGTAATATTTTAAGTCTCGGGGTCGTTCGAATTAATTTCGGCTATAGCCAGGATAATTTCATTAGCCTACGTAATCGGTACATTGCGGGTCGCGGAGAACCCAGATATTTACGACTTAATATCGCACGGAGGTATTTATTCAGATAATATATTTGTTCTATTCTGTTTTATAAGCTTTGTTTAAGTACAGAACATTTTCTTGGACTTTTGGCACATTTTGTGATGTGACCCCCCGTTGCCTATAACATTATCCTTTTGATCTCATTTTCGTGAAACTCATCTGGCCGTCTCATCTGCTATAATGACTACTGCCATCAAGTAACGTTAACTGCGCCAAAAAGCTGTAAGAACACACTTTCGCAATGCCATAACGCAGATATTTAACATTAAAAGCAAATTGCCTGATACGAAATTGTTTAACGTAACTAATTTCGGTAAATAGGTTTATGCTTTCACGATTTCTAACGTTAAATAATAAAAGTAGAATACAGAATTAAGTTTCACCATTTTCCTTAACCAGAAAAAGTCGTACCACTCGCTTTTCGTGATCCAATTTTTCCTGCTGTAGGTATTTCTCGGGAAACCCAGTTTGAACCGAAACAAAAATTAGCGATACAACGAGCGATACGAATCTGCGCGTGCGTTCTCCCCTTCCAGTAGCGTTAACAGAAATCAGATAAGTCAAAGACATTACCATAATCAATTCAGTGAGAAGTGACTCCTTGAGCAAGCATATTGAAAATACATCTTGCGACTTTATTAACGTGACGAGTGAAGCGGCACATTCTAATAAGCTGTGCCGATGGAATCCTCCGGGCGCCTAAATCTTGCCGCCGAACACCTCAATAATTAGCCGGTTATTCGCAGCAGTGGAGCATCGCGGCATGAATAAAACATCGTTTGCGAAACACAAGTGCCATTATAACGTCCAATCTAACTTGATCCCCCGCCCCCTTTCTTGTGATGACGATGTGGAATAAGTGAAGGGAAGGCGGGGTAATATTGGTAGGTCAGGTTAATGTGGTCTCGATTTACGAGTGCACGGGCCAAATCAAACAGGCACCGTGCAAATAAACGGTGACGTGGCTAACATCGCCCGCTATTACCGATAATGGGATTAATTACCTACAATGCAGAGCTACGCCGCAGCCGCAGGCATGATTTTTGAATGCACTTCTGGTTTAGACATACCTAAATGCAATCGGAAGCCCAATTCCCGTAACTAAAAACGTTCAAAATCTAGTCGCAATCTCATCTCAGTGACAATCAAATGTAGGGAAATTATAGGTATTTTTGACATATTGAGACTGAGATCAGAATGTGAATGTTCTTAAAATTACAAGAATTGCCCCTCTGATAATAAAATATTCCTCGCGTTTGGTTCAACATTGTATATCTTTAAAGGAGAAACCTTTGACAATATTTGAACCACCATGTGCCTGATCTGATACGAGACACAAACGTGTAACCAGCACAAAACATGGGATTCGCCTACATAACCAAGACGCGATCGTCGTGATTTCTTTGATTTAATTTTAAAAAACAATATATCGAATTATAATATCCACTTTTATTAATACAGTAACAAACTTTTAAATGTATTTTCATTTAATGGCAACTGAATGTATCATTTTACTTTGGCAACACTTAGAAATAACGGTCATGATATTATCGTTATTTCTGGGTGGGGCTTGAAGTCATTTTTAAATGGTAAAATGTAGTGCAGAGGCAGTCCTTGTTTGATGGTGAATTAGTACGGTTGCGCCTAAGTTGTGCAGAATAAAGAGTCGGCAAAAAAATCGTGTTTTTCTTCATACGATATAATAAAACCCCGCTGTAGGTACATAACACGAGAAGGTACATTCAAAGCTCGGCTTCAATTCTAGTAAATGTTTAGCTAAACCCAATAGTTCGCGTGCGCTAATTGTAAACTTCTCATTTGAGCTGGTGGTACGCAAAAGCGCTGTATATTATCGATAAAGTTTCGCTGTATCGGCTCTTTCCGAGCCGAATGCATCGCGCTCCGCAACGAACGCGAAATGCCCGCTTTTGTATAAGTACCTATGTGAAATATGCAAGTTAGTTCTCTGCTTGAAGTAACTTATATTTTAGTATTACGTAACAAAGGAATTTTTCGTTAAAATAGCTTCAGTTACATACGATATTTTTATCCTTTTCATTCTTAATTTTATGAATTCTGAAACTCATGCATTCATTTCCTAAACGAAGACAAAAGCATACTGCAAATTTTCACATTTCAACAATACTCCTACACAATGTTTCCTACATATAAATGATAAATCTTTGTATTAATATTAACCCTACCAATTCACCGCGCAGTGAGCATTCAGCTCCATCGGTAAGGTTGAATACCTGCATTACTTATTAATAACTAACATAACCAGCTTACATTAACCTTTGTTCATTAAAGCATTACTCAATATTAACTCATTAAAAACCCTCCGCCTTTCACCTTTCTGAACACAACAGTATACAACAAATGAAAAACATAGTTCAGTTTAAACAATAGGAATTATCAAGTCGGCTTATTATGCCGAGGCACGTGGCACGAAGTGCGGTCGACGTAGCACAATATGCTACGAACCGGCTACGAGGAGCTACGCTCAGTTAACGCTACGGACTTCAGGCTACGACATTCAGAAGCTCTACGAAACTTTGATTCCACAACAATAAAGGTAGACGGTTTGCTTTCAGTTAATTTATATGGAAAATGGTAGTGCTTTTTAGGGTTCCGTACCCGAAGGGTGCAAAACATGTAAAAGTGTTTGTATAAACCTACTTACAGAAATAAAATCATTTATCATTTATCAAACCGAACTCTATAACTAAGCCTCCGCTGTCCGTCCGTGCGTCCGTGAGTTTGTCTGTCAGCGCGCTGTATCTCATGAACTGTAATAGGTAGACAGGTGAAATCTTCACAGATTTTGTATTTCTATTGCCGCTATAGCAATAAATAATAAAAATAAAATAACGTTAAAATAAAAGGGGGTCCCCATAAAATAAAATCTTCAAAAATGAAGAAATAGGGGGCCGCAAAAGTTGTCAGTTTTAGACCATTTTTGTACGAACTCTATCGCAACAACTAAACAAGTTAAGAATTTGAAACTTTTGTATATCATGTATCATATACTGTATTTAATCAACAAATACTAAAAACACCGAATCATGAGGTATTTTGTTTAAATATGGGCGATTTTCTGCAACTGCAAAAAATAATTTTGTAATTCACAGTACCATTATGAAACACAAAGTTATCTTTGCGATTGTTAACATTCAAGATGAAAAATATTCTTCGTTTAGTTTTTTTTTTTTAAATATGCAGTGTTAAATATTGTACGGTGGTACGGAACTCTTCGTGTGCGAGTCCAACTCGCACTTGGCCGGATTTTTAATCGTATTTTTAATGATATTATGAGGAAATTAGCTGTATTTAAAGAACAAAAATATTTATACGATACCAAATATATTTCGATCTCTTTCGTAACAAAACAATATCTGAAATCTCCTGCCGCTCCTGCTTATTTTGTTTCATCGTCAAACTGGCCATATCAACCACAAACGTACGTACCACAGCAGCAATAAAGAGGAGCATTAAAAATTAATAGTTCGGTCAACTATTAATGTGTGGTACAGCACTAGTGACGTAGACCACGTGACCCAATTGTGGGCAAGCACGGGATTCGTCCGGACGCGGGATTGCGGAGAGAATCATGTTTATACGCCATTTGTAGACTTACACCGACTTTGGTACGCCCATCAGATGCAAGGCATTCGGTAAGAGCATAAACCTACGACACATGGTAACAAAAGTGGTGATGGAGACAAGAAATAGCTGACGGGACTTGTGATGTACAGTCGGGCCACTTAATTGTTACGCAAATTAACACCCTACGTCAATTTTCCGTGTTATAACCATTTCATACACCTGTCAAGGAATGACAGTTGCGAATTTGCTTAACAATTAATTTCCCTGACTTTACCTATGATTGTAGATAGTTGACGGTTAGTAGGTGGATTAATCGTTTTTAACAATGCATTTTTGTTGACAAGATACTATTGAATTTGGACTGAAATGAGTATTGCAAAAGTTGTAAGTCAGAAGAGGTAAATATGACTGTGTAAGAGTAGGTATGCGACATGCTCTTTCTTGCTTTGCAGCTTTGATACCTACATGAGGACAACGATGCAGAAGCAAAATATTAAAAAATACATGAGAACAGTAAATGAATGTCAACCAACGTAATTATATAAATGAGAGAGTTATAAATATACGAATAATGAATATAAATAAGGTTTTGTTATTAGAAATTATTATTATAATACTCACAAAGGAATGGGTATGTAATTGGAGATTCTATAATTAAATCTGAAAATGCTGGTTCATTTTCAGATTTAATTATCTGTGGATTGGCGCGCAATTCGAAATTCAAATAAATTTTATTCGAAAGCCGTGTAATTTCAAATTCAGTCATTTGTGTTTAGATAGTTTTTTTGTTTTTGTGAAATTGTGGTAGTTTTTGGCGCCATGGATATACTGAAAATTCGTACAATTTTCAAATATGAGTTCCTACGTGGAAATACCGCTGCGCAAACAACACGAAACATTAACGACGTGTACGGGCCTAACACTGCTTGCATAAACACGGTCCATTACTGGTTCAATCGTTTTAAATCTGGAAATTTTTATTTGAAGAACGAGCCTCGCGGTCGGCCGGTAACTATTGTCGAAAACGACGAATTGAAGGCGATAGTGGAAGCTGATCCGACTCAATCTACGGCTGAGCTTGCTGCGGGCCTTGGAGTTAGTGTCAAACAACATTGAAGCACTTGCGTCAAATCGTAAAGATTAAAAAGCTAGATAAGTGGGAGCCACATGAACTAAGCAACCAACAGCGAGACGAGAAGCATGCATAGCACTACTGAATCGGCATAGAAACGAGGGAATTCTAAGTCGTATTGTTGCCTGCGATGAAAAGTGGATCATGTACGACAATCATAAGCGTTCGTCTCAGTGGGTGGACCCGGGTACAGCACCTAATCAGTGCGCTAAAAAAAAGATTAACTCATAGGAAGATGATGGTGACTGTCTGGTGGACCAGTACCGGACTTGCACATCACAGTTTCTTACCGAATGCACAACAGTGACGGCAGATCTCTATTGCCAAGAATTGCAAACAATGATGGAAGCTCGCAATTCAACAACCACTACTAGTCAATCGCTCTTCCCCATTGCTTCTTCACGACAACGGGCGAGCTCACACTTCACGACAGACTATCGCAAAGCTATAAGAGTTACAGCTAGAAGCTCTCCGTCACCCACCGTACTCACCGGACGTTGCCCCAACAGATTTCTAATTTTTTTCAAAATTTAGACAATTTTTTAAGAGGGAAAAAATTCAACACCCGAGAGGCAGTACAAAACGCTTTCGCTGACTTCATCGCTTCCCGTCCGGCAGACTTCTACAGTAAAGGGATAAATAAACTGCCATCAAAGTGGCAAAATTGTGTGGAAAATTTGGACCAATACTTTGAATAGCTTAAATAAAAAAAATACCAAAATTTTATATTTTAAAATTTTCATACAAATCCCCAATTTCATAGGTAACACGGGGGTAGCCTTCATACAACCCGATTCCTATAGGCTTCCCTTCGGAACAACCGCTCTTCTTAATGTCTACTATTGCCAAATAATATGGTAAACTTATGAGTGGAACTGTGTATCACATCACATCACATAATTCGACACGCCGTATCAACAATGTAGGAATAGCAAATATGCGTATTTGAAGATCCTAAATTGTTGATACGGCGTGTCGAATTATAGTTAATACCAGTTTAATACATCATAAGATTAAAAACCTACAGCTTTTTTGTCCCGAGTTTATGAGAACTGAACAATTTTTTCTTCGGCTTCCCTCTAATGATAATTGTAGCTGCACCACTGATAAAACCTAATATTAATAATTTTCCTATTAACTCTTAATATTCGAATAATTTATGGAATTATTAAGTCTTGCGAATTTCTAAGCATGCTCAATTAATCAAATAGCAAATACCTCATTTAATAAAACATTCTTAATTCATTATTAAAGTTGGTAATTGCTACTTTAATAATGCTTACTTTGCTTTTTTAACCGACTTTAAAAAAGGAGAAGATTCTATATTCGACTGTATGTAGGTATACATGCTGCTTTTTTATTGGCTATGGTTAAGAAGCTGCCACGATAGTGTTGCACTCATCATTATGAACAAATTTTACTATGGGACTAAACCTAAAATCGGAAAAGAAATATCTGCTGTTCCCTACATTTTGACGAGTTATGCGAACATAAATAAAAAAGATTCACCGATTTCTTCTCCGTCAATTGGAGATCGATTTTGCAAATATTTTTTTTTGTTTGAAAGGGAATGCTCTCGAGGTGATCCCATTTTCACCAGGTCAGAATCGGATGCGGGGATCCCATGAAAATCGAGGGAAATCTCAAATTTTATAAGCATACCTATAGCTATTTGGGTATTTTTAAAGTAACTCGTGCATTTGCTCTCGGAAAGCACCATTTGGTGAACTGGAACTGATGATGAAGACCACAGATGGCCACCGGAACTACTCAATAATATGTATTTCACGGGTTACGATTCGATTACTGTAATATGGTTGCTAAGCAATTTACTATGCTCGTCACAATGCATATGGTGAAGTCCCTGCATGGGGAAAAGCAATATTTTGTAAAAGGTGATGAGCAGTTGACATTGGGCTATTGAAACTTAGATAAATTACAAACTGAGTCACTAAAAAGTGAAAAATAAAAAACTTTTTTACAAAAAAAAAGCACGTCGAAATCTCTTAGTACATTCAATTCAATTCAACTAATCTTTATTGCAATCCATAATGTACACATACAGGTGGTAAGTATTAATAATTATAGAAACAATTATGGACCCTGTCGGGCACAGCAACATTTTAAAACATATTTATATCAAATAGATGCAAAATAGAACGTTGCATTCAATATACTATGTACTTACTTAAGACTAGTATCAGTACCAAACTGTTTCGATGGCAAATTCTGTTAAGTACCATCTTACTTGTATACTAAGTTAAAACTGTCGTTCATTAAAATTAAAATACGGAAGAACATAAAACGTGTTTTTAATCCATGAAAATGATCTAGCTTTATTTAGATTATCAGTTCATCATTGAATTGGATTAGAATCAAACAAATGTCGACGTACATGTGATATGAACAAGAGGTTGCGTTTGTGTTTGAAGTGTATCGTAGCCACCAGTGGCGCAGCTACAATTATCATTAGAGGGAAGCCGAAGAAAAAATTGTTCAGTTTTCTTAAGTTCAGACAAAAAATTGCAGGCATTTTTGTAATGTTTTTAACCTGATGACTGTATTAAACTGGTATTAAATATATGTAATGTGATGTGATACACAGTTACACGAACAGGTTTATCATATTATTTGGAAATAGTAGACATTAAGCAGAGTGGTTGTTCCGAAGGGAAGCCGATAGGAATCGGGTTGTATGAAGGCTGCGCCTCTGGTAGCCACCGATTTCATCTCCGGTACGCACAAACAGCGACAGACACACATTGGCAAGCTAATCATCAAGTCGTTATTACGACGACGTTGTGGACTATCGATCGCCCACCAACCAATGATCGGAGCTATATCACGCGAGATAGACCACAACTGCGGAGTGGGTCGTCGGTCGAGGGCCCCCATTGTATCAGCCCCCTCCACGCTCATGCAAGTGCCTGCAGGGCCCTTACATCGTCTCCCGCGTATAATACATACCTGTAATCGAGGGACGCTTAAAACATTTATGTAGGGGGTTTACGTCAGTGTGGCCTAAGCCACCAGTATCTAGGTTAAATACCTAAATTACTCTTTCTACCTAAAGCTCTTTACAGCTTAATTTTTTATTATAACTGTAAAAAATCATTTCATAATACGATGTTACCACAAAATAATAAGCCTCTCAGGATTAAAACCAACCCAATACTCGTATTTTTTGTAAATTAATTGGAATAAAAGAGAAAATAAATTAATTGCCTGTTCTTGGGACTCTTGACAGGCCGTATAATTGAAGATCAAAATTTTTAATCACGTTTCGTTTTAATAAAACTCAATTAAATTAGAGTAGGTACCTATCCTGAAATTTAAACGTTTATTTTTTTCGTCCCTCATAGATACACTGAAGTTTAATTAATGACTTAGTTAAATAATAAATTCTCTATTTTTTTCTACAATGAACTTTATTTGTTTGCAGTGACATTTTGTCCGTCCTAAAGACCTTGAGGTTAGTTCAAATCATTTACCCCAATCAAACTTGTTTGAAACTTCGAAATGTCATTTACAAAAAGCTTTCAAAACGACTATGATTTCGTTTATTTTATTTTAGGACTTATAGCAAGGTTAGTAAAGGCTGCTTCGTAAATTAGGAATGCCGAGACTGAATTAAATGCTTTTCATTAATTTTGTACAGGTTAAGTAGTTATGGGGGTAAGTACCCAACCCTTCTGGAAAGTTCCAGAAGCTCCAATTCTACTTTTTAACCAGTGGTAAGTGACAGAAATAAACAGGGTAGGTACCCATATTATTACAAAAAAAAAAAACAAGGCAAGCTACATAAAATCGTTTAATAAGGCGACAGTTTTACTGAGTGTACATAAAACACGCAATTCCAGTTTCATAATCATGTAAATATTAGTAGGTACCTACACGCTAAAATTACGTTTTTAAGTACAATCACACACTTTAAAACCCACGTTCACAAAAACTAGTATGAAACAAAATTCAATAAGCATGGGCGCAAACAAGCAGTTTAAAACGTAAACAAGCGAATGCTGTACCGTTCGTCAATAGATATTGCTCGCATTGTTTGCACAAGTTTGAAAATTTTTAAATGCTTCTATTTTGTTTCGCATTTGTTGGATTAAAAAAAATCACAATTCAAGCTTCAATTTATTTGGTAAAGCTCCAGTCTGATGTGTTGGTTTTGTGTGAGATTTGCATTTTTCTATATTAGTGTGATTTGGCCGTGTATTTTTTGGCAATATGTATTTATGTAAAATTTGTTTACATGAATTTTTAAACTGGGTTCGGCTAGCATGCATACTAATAATACTCATGTTTGTTTTCCAGCCAATGCCCCGGCCTTATGATAGTATGTTGTATTTTTAAGTAATTGGGCATAAAACATAAACAAAGTAAAACAGTTAAGCTAAAATAACAGACAGAATAAAAGTAATGAAACTCAATGAAAATGCAAGCACTAATGTTCTATTAAAAAAGATTCAGCTTCAAGCGTAAAAGAAACACTTTACGAAATTGATATTGAAGAAAAAATCTCATCAAACTGAATACATAGGTACTAATACTAGTAGTTCCAGAAAAAAAACAGTACCTAGACGAAAAATATATATCGTGACCATTTTTTTAAACGACCAGTGTAAAAATACAACAGCGACGTGATCTTTTCGCAAATTGCTGCGATTACATCGTAATGTTCGAGCAGCGCCTTAATTTGTCTCGGGGAGACTCGATATAAGCGCTCCGCCTGACAAAATACCTGTCAGATAATGTTTGTACTGGAAAAAAATACATTCCATTTACAAATTACCATTTAAAAGGATAATATATCAATGGAGTGTTACTGTTCCTTCGCTTTGGCGTTAGTAGAGCTGTCCTAAGTAGAAATAACATTGCAGTGCAGCAGTAATATTGCAGCCCACAACAGCATGTAGATACAACAACAATCTTCTGAAGTCTGAGGAAATGAGAGACTATAAATAGGAATGTAACAAAAACACATCTCAAGTTACTAACAGGGTTAACGAATAAATACCCTAAATACCCTAACCCGTCGGTAGTCGGGTCAAAATGTACAAACTTCGATATAAACACAAATACGATAAGATTTTCAGTATCTAATTTTCCATCAAAAACGTATTGTTTAAAAGACCACAAAGTAACATACTTTCCTTATTTAATTTTCATTGAGGTCGAATTAATGGCATTAATTTTTTTTTCTTATAATCATATAATCAAGGGATGTTCCTAGGGGGCAGAATAGTTAACAACAGTTACTTGGTAATAATCACCCCGGGTTAAACATTATTGTGCGCAGTGCAAACGGGGTATTACGACTGTGTATTGTTTGGTCCTTGGCCACTGAATTGGTTATGAATGACTAATTAGGCGGAAATCCTAGTTAATACTAGAATGGTCTGCCCGATAATAGGTCTATTATGAATGAATTTCAGAAGGTGAATTCCATTCTTCATCATTTTAGATCTTTGGTTCCGAACAGATAATTAAGGAACAAAGATGGCTGAATATCATCCAATTGAAGCAGATGAGAAAGATATTTGTTCACGTTGGTCCATTAGGGGGGCACGCGAGTAATCACGGAGCGAATGTGGCGTCCATTGAGTTATGCAGACTATGAATCAACATAAATGCTTCGCAACTTCTAGTACTTATTATTTTGAAGGTGCCTCTAAAGCTAATAACTATTGTACAAACAAAGAACGGAATCTTGCTTCAACATGTCAAAATCACGCCCTTCAATGTTGAGACGAACCGGTAGATAATCAGATCAAAGACCTGGCTGGAAGCACTACGCATTAGCATGATGCTGACGTGGCTGACGTCGAACTTGAATGTGGACGTCTGTGTCTGCACTTACCGATCAATTCGAATTAGACGCTCCGACAGGACGCAGGTAACCGTGCTGCCTTTGAATACAGCCTTAGACCAGTCCGCACATAGACTACCCGACAACGGTCATTGATTTAGCTTGATTCTCGGTACCTTAACGGGTTTTCTCGATAGAATGAAAATGTAGGTAAAGAATGACACGAAATAAAAGTGTTTTTTTGATAAATATCAAAAGGAAACCTTTAGATAGCATAGAGGAATAGCTGCATCGAGTTGGACTGGAAGCCGACCCCAGCATAGTTGGGAAAATTCTAGGTAGATGATGAGAGGAATAATGTACCTACTACATAGAAAAACAAACGCAAACACTCCAACGCTTTTTTCAGGCTGAAAGGATTCCGAGATCATTAAAGCCATTTAATAAAGCCTCGAAAATGATGTTAGTCAAAATCCAGAATAATGGAGAAGAAATGAGGGGGGATCTTCCGCAAATCCTATTTCTTTACTTCGGTTACGCGAAATGGGGAGAATTTCTTGCAAATTGGACAGTAGAAAAGTTGTTACCTCACTCGCGTGAACTACACTGAAGCCAATTTTCATTCTTCAGCGTTAAACTTTGAATATAATTTACTGAATAGACTTTAAAGCTTTTATTTGCAAAATTGCAGAGAAAAAGACGGAATGTGGTCCCAAATTCAAAATATATTTCGTGGAGCGAGGAGAATTCTTGTCGTAGCTATTCACGTCCGCTCATGTATCGGCTCACTTTGTGTAATGTATGCAAAGCGAGCTAATAAAACGCGACTGGCCCCGGTGGCGCAGTAAATTCGAGAACAGTTGACATTTATCCAAAGTTACATCCGTTACAATAACAGTCGCAGTTACGATATCCGCGCGCGCTCTGGCGTCCATTTGTTCTAGTTCCGGAGGCAGTGCGCTGCAGCCAGCTCACTCTAATGTAATGGAAAACTTTACACAAACACGTTCCGAAGCTCCCGCGGATTAGACGTACGAATCGCCCGCCTCACCATCGCTCCGCCGCGTCGCCCGAGCGCCGCTCGCCTTAAAACATCATTAAAATTCACAGAGCAACTACCCTGTATCTCAGTGGATACAAAAATATTTGCCGTCACAACGTATCCGAAGCGAGCGTTTAATCAAGTTTACCGGCACGCTGCAGAGCGGAGTTCATGTGCCAAATTATTTTAATGAAGCCTTCCAAAACCACTATTTATTAGCTATTCTCTCTAGGTGGCTGTTTAATGTAGGTGTGAACAAGCACCAGATACTTGAGTATGCTGCGCTAATCAACGCTTTGGAGCTTCGCCTTGCTTGGAATCCTGCAGCTCAGTATATCAACGTCACACACATTATTGTCTTACACAACGTTTGACTCTACATCAAAGGATTACAGAGCTTTGGAAACCATAGTGAAAAATGATTATAAATCAATGTTTATATCGGTATGATATCGCTAGTAATTAATTATTATGTCCACCGGGACAAACGGAAGTGCCCGTCGGCGGATAAATCTGATATATTTCTGTCTATTTTAAGCGGCATAAGAATATGGCCCAATAAACGTGTAAACGGTGTGTCAGGTGAGGGATTGATAGCTTAATTCACAGTCACGCTGTAGGTACAGTACGGCCTTTTTTGTCACGAGGGATCGAGCCTTATGCGTCTAAGTAACGGTTGGTGCTGCCCGTAGGAAATGAGAAAGTTATCGGTATCTAAATCCTCGCCCTGGGTACCGTTGAGCGTTTTCCTAATAGATATAGAATCCGGGGCTACGTATAATTCAATTTCGGTGTGTGGAATGGAAGGTAATGGTGCGAGGCCGGTGTGCGATTTATGTGTGGTCACGTTGACGGGGCGAGATGCAATCTGACGAGCGTGGCGGCCGCCGCGTCGCGCGTCGTCGCCCCGTGTCGTGTGCGACTCGCCTGTCACCGTGACGTTTGCGGTCAGCTGCGGACGCCACATCTAGCTAATATTTACAATGCTTAGCGCCGTGAATCATTTTCAAGCGTGTCTAAACTACATTTTAGCTGACTGTAATTTTAAACACCGAGTAAAAGAGGTTTTCTGGGAAAAGTGTAACATTTCCACGTTACCTACATACGTAAAGCTGTTTTGCTATACAAGAACTGTTGATAACATTACTATTTACTCACATTAATATGATATTTCAGCGAGTGTTTTCCGAGCTACTAGCAGTGTTAAAACGACTTTTCTGACGGAGCTTTTAACGAATATTTTATAGTAAACTAACCAGAACTAGCAACACTACTACCAAAGAGAATGCTTGAGCGTGTTGAACGCTTTTGTTTATTTATACAGCCTTGGCCAAAAGTATTGAGCACCTTACAAATTTCGCTCGTACACGGTAAGTATGGGAAGAAACCAAATCAATTGCTTATGGATTATTTAATCGGCATCTACAAAGGTTTAAAAATAATCAGTCACGCCGCAGCTAGCAATAAAACACCTGGATGTCACAAAATTTGTCTTTTTCAATTTTTGTATTTATTAATCAGTTCGCTACT
Organism: Fissipunctia ypsillon; assembly: GCA_947568875.1. NCBI lineage: Eukaryota > Metazoa > Arthropoda > Insecta > Lepidoptera > Noctuidae > Fissipunctia > Fissipunctia ypsillon. The sequence goes on from OX387655.1 coordinate 6,441,703, forward strand.
ATCGCTCGTTGTGAACACATCCAGTGATCTAGTGCGCCTTTTGTATTTTATTTCAGAAGTTTTAAGTGTTATCGTTGCAATATGCCAAAACAAAACGAACTTTCTTTAGAAAAACGTGTGCAGATACAGCTTCTGTATGAGCAAGGGAAATCACAAGTAGAGATTTCTAAAACTGTGAAATGTTCGCGCCGATCCGTGCAATATGCTATTCAGCGATTCTCTACTACCGGATCACATGAAAATAGACCGAGAACCGGGCGCAAACGCATCACCACAGACCGTCAAGATCGTCAGTTACTGAGAGAGTCGTTAAGAAATAGGAAAAAAACATCTTCAGAGCTCGCTGCTGAATTGTCGGAACAAATTAAGAAGCCAATTTCTGCTCGAACTACTCGCAGAAGACTTCAAGAAGCTGGTCTGAAAGGCTGTAAAGCTAGGAAGAAGCCATGGCTCTCCGATAACAACAAAAAAGCTCGATTGAAATGGGCTTTAAAACACCGAACTTTCACCGCTGAAGATTGGTCAAATGTTGTTTGGTCAGACGAATCAAACTTTGAGGTGAGTAAGTCAATTTAATGCCCTGATACAATTTTATAAAATGTTTTAAAAACCAAACGCATAATTGAATTTATTTTAGTTTTACGGAACTCAATATTTTTCTCTTTATTGCAGATTTTTGGTACACCTGGTGTGACCTTTGTGCGTCGCCGTGTGGGCGAAGAATTTAAGCCAGAGTGTGTGATCCCAACCGTTAAACACGGTGGAGGCAGCATAATGGTCTGGGGTTGCATGACCGATTCTGGAGTTGGCGAATTGTTCGTGTGTGAGGGTCGCATGGACTCTACTAAGTACATAAATGTACTAGAAACTGCATTACTGCCTTCATTCACGAAACTTTTTGGCGACACGAATATGGATGGTGTCAAATTCCAGCAGGATAACGCGCCATGCCACAAATCTGCACGCACTATGAGATGGTTTCGGGAAAATAACACGGAACTGCTTGACTGGCCAGCTCAGTCTCCAGATCTGAACCTTATAGAACATTTATGGGGTTTATTAAAGCGCAGGGTTAGGCGCCACACAATTAACAACAAAGAAGATTTAAAACGCTGCCTGCGCCTAGAATGGAACTCGATTACTGTTGACGACTGTAAAAAACTTGTTAACTCTTTACCAAAAAGAATTTCTGCCGTAATTAAGGCAAAGGGTGGACCCACAAAATATTAATTTTCTATTAATAAATAGTAAAATAAACCCATATAAAACGTTTTGTTTTATTTCTATTTGATACTCCGCATAAAACTGAAAGATATCATGGGTGCTCAATACTTTTGGCCAAGGCTGTATATTATAGGGTCAGTAATTCATATTGTTAATTTATTAATGCTTTTTTTTTGGGTGGCAAATCATCAAATGACTTCTCCCGCTCTAGGCAGAGCGGGAGGGCGTGTCAGACTTTTACTGATTAAAACCCACCCGTGTTCCTTCGGTTGCCTGTGCGAAATTTCAAAGTCGCTAAAATCAACTAAAGGAGTTCGACAACGCCGAGAAAATAGAATGAGGCATAAATATTGAGTCAATCAAGTGGAACTACCGTACAAATAAGCGGCCGTCAAAATTCAACATAAATCGGGTCGAGACATAATGTGAGGCGATAAACCGTGCAGTTAACATCATAAATTATAACATCAGAGGTCGAACGGCCGTAGGTCATATCCTTAACATTAATGTTATCTGCAGTAATAAACTATCCGGGGTGTCCGCTTCCATTTGTCGTAATATTCACCGGACGAGGCGCACGTGACTAGAACAAGCGCGATCCTGATTATATACAACTGAATTATACTAATACAAGTGCTTATTTCAAATTAGGGTGCCTATCTACGAAATACTGGCTGTGTGACCCAGAAAATGTAAAACGGGGGCGGGTTTCTCTCTGAACTGATCTGAACTAGTTATTGAAAGAGAATCAGCAGCCATTTGCTCCTTTACATATTTCCTTCTGGTCTGTTGTTCCAGTCAGCAAAGTTGATAACAAAGTTGACACTACAGGCCAGGATTATTCATCCAAGTTATGTACTACGTCACTCGTGGTAAATCAACGTGTCATGATGACCAATCCATGTGATGTTGACTAGCCGAACCACGGATTTGTGGTAAAATTACTCTCGCACGAAAGCGCAAAACGCAAAGCAAAGCGGAACTATAGCCGCCTGTGTCCATTATTGGGCATTTACTAGCTGATGATGAAGCGAGATATTTAAGTAACATAAAAGCGACAAGCCCACTAAACAATCTGGGCTAATACACTGGTTAATTAGCCTAATAGTCTAACAGCTGTTTATACCCTATAAGTAATTCGTTTCAAAAGAAACTTTTGTTCAGCGTTTTTAATTTACGCTCGCTCAGAATGAGTAAACTCGATTTTAAGTACCGCCCACGGCTGCGATTCGGTCCAACTTTTAGTTTCATAACTTCTGTGCCTAGATGAAACAAAAAATCCGAAAATGATCGCGTTTTTTGAAAAGAAAAATTATACTTTATCTTTTATTTCTAGAACAGTTTTTCCGTATAATTAATAGATTGAAAATGTTAACTAATCCGAACGCGCATACTCGTTATCACTATTTCAAGAAGTAAATAATGCAAAAGCTTTAATGAATCTGAAAATGTTACCCTATTCTAAACGCCTAATCAAGCCTCGTTTATCAGTAAATCTGCCATCATTCTTTTGATTGTTCTTGAGATTTGGTTACCCAAAACAACAACAACAAATCATGTAAGTTGACGTGAGACTAAATTGAATATGCTTTCAGGAACCGTCGTCCAGAGTAAATGTCGGGAATTTAATCACATCTCTAGCAAAGCTAATGACGCCAGTGCAACAGAGTAAATATTATGTAGTGAAAGAAGTTTAATGCCAGTGTTACGCGTGAGGAGCCTTTTTATACTTTGTCGGTACTTAGCCTTCGCGGCGGCCAGTCGGCGTCGTATGTCACAAAGAGAAAAGTATTTCTCATTTGCTCGAGAGGAAAAACAACGAAAATACCGCACGTCCCGCCCTCAATCTCCTTTGGCTCGGAGACAAAGGAATATTATTTCAATTAAGACCCACTAAACTAACACAAAGTCTACGAGTACTTGCTCGTGATAGCGGCCATGTTGTTTAATTGGCGTAACTTGAAAACAGAATTTATTTTCTTTTCCGTTTCCTCGATGACGTAAATAAATGATTAAGGTTCGGTTACACTGGCGCTGGTGCGACTGATACATGGAGAAACTGTGGGTTCTATGGAAACATTGAACTAGTTACAACTATGAAAAAACCGAGATGATCAACGAGTACAGTTCTACTAGGCAATTTTTTATCACTACCCAAATTTTCACAGGCTGTTCTACCCATGAATATGAACAACTTTCAAAAAAAACTGTTTCATACAAAAGTTCAATACATACCTACTCAACTAAAATGTATGAAACAGCTGATTTTTTTTTCGTGATTTCAGTGTTGGTCCCATAGTGAAAGTTGTTCATATTCATGGGTGAAAATTTCGGTAGTGATAAAAAAATGGTCTTGTATAAACTAAAAGTCTGCCTCTTGGCTACACAACACAGACTTCATTCCAATTACCTAAGCCTAACTGTCCGTTTCAAATTCATGATGGTGAAATGAATTGATGATGATGGTGACTTGAATTCACGATCAAGGTGGCATTACACACCGGTCGTTTCAAAAGAAGACGTGTAAATTTTGTATCGACCATTTCTTGAGAAGTTTCGCATTATCTCCAGTGAGGTGGAACTCCTGAAGATTACGCTTAAATCGTGCATCGTCAGTCTGAAAGACTCTTTATGTACGACCTTATTTTCGCCAATTAGGCGATTTTATTACTAATTGGAACAGGCAGAAACCTTGAAAAGGAGTGATTTAATTGATTGAACAATGGAATCACATTTCATTTCCTTCCATTTTAATATTTACGTATACATTCTAATAACAACTTAAAATATCAATAACTAGTAGATATTACTAAATTTGTATTGATCTAGTAGCTGCAAACTAAACCCTCCCTGACGAGCCACGCACGGGGCTAGTATTATCTATTTTCTGGTTGAAAAATAAACCCTCGACTGCATTCAAGTAAGCTGGTAACGTACGTAACATTGTAATAGTGGCAGGCAGAACAAACACGAACACGCCATATTTCAATGAAGCTTTCACACTGAGTGCAAAACTACAGTAATTCAGTTTTGGTTTGTCTTTGAAGCAACTGTACCTTTTGTCCGTCGTATGGGAAGTTTGCAACTGATAAAAGGTGCTTTCATTAAGGGGGAAGCGCCAGATAGCCCGCGAAATTCAAATTTTCTTATGTTTTTTTGCAATTTGCAAGTCAGTATTAAGTTGTATGTTGATTAAAGTATCATTTGCGACCGTAACAAATATGCATTAACAGAATATAGTCATCAAAATCAGTAATACAACTCCAGGAGATTGTATAATTCTAATTGTCAAGATTTCATGAAATAGTCATTCAACAGAATTACCTGCTCTTAAAGCGTTGTATTGGTGACTTTATTTATTATAATTCTGTAATTACATACCTTTTACGGTCGCGAATCATATTTTGATCAACATACAACCTAATACTGACTTGCAAATTATAAAAAACGTAAGAAAATTTGAATTTCCCGGGCTACCTGGAGCTTTCGCCTTAAGTATTTTGGGAAGGCCGAATTACTGTAATAATAAAAAAATAAAATAAAAACTTTATTGTTCAAGAGAGCATTACATGATTGAACTAGCACTAGCCTCCACACTAGGATTCCCTGTGTCGTGGAGACTAGTCTCCTTACAAGATTATTAGGTACATAGTGGGTAGGTACATAGGTACATAGCATCGGTCGATAACTTTTCTGAAGCGACAATAATATATTCGAATATTCTTTCAAAACAGAAAAAAAGAAAACATCTAAAACATATTTAATTAACTTAGGTGTGTAAAATTTAAAAGTGTATAATAGTGTATACGTGTGTGGTGTAGGTGTGTGATGAATGAGTGAGGCTCATTGGTAAATATTATTTTGTAACCTAGCTATAGATAATATTATAAGCTGCTCATGTCGTCTCAACTTAGTGTTAAACCGTAAACCTGCTTACTGTATTATCTGGACAATAAACTATTTCTAGTTAAGGTGGGTTTAGACCAAATGAAGACAGAACCAGAGGAAGGGTAAGAGCAAATACTTTCCTAACATCCCTAACATTTATGTAGGTATGGATATACCAAATATTACGATAAGTACCTACTACTGAAATACACAAACTGTTTTAAATGCATCTCTATTGTCATATATCATAATGTTTCTTTGCAACGTACTTAAATAAGCACTACGTAACACCCACCCACATGCACGTAGTTCCAACAGTCCTCCACAATTCACAGTAAACTACTGCCCCATAATTTCCTTAGCAACAATACATACGTCCTCGGTAGCTGCAGTCCGTATCGGTTAGTCGTTGTCTGTAACTAAAACTAGCTGAATACCAAGTGAAAACTTAGTCGGATTGTGACACCAGTACAATATTACATATTACGCTAAGTTCCGCCTGGCGCTACGGTAATCTCAAATGTAGCTTTTATGAACACTAGCGTCGCATCGCGTCACTAATATTTTAAGATAAGTCCTGGATATTAAAATATTCCCAACTTTGTGTAATCTCTGCGCGAGTGTGTGTGGGAAGTGAAATATTGTGTCTTAGCTACTCATTATCCAGCGCACGTTGTCATGTCGCCTCAGAAAAGGGATTACGATGGTCATGAGTGTCAGGAAGTGCACTTAAAGTCAGGAGTTCAAATGGATATGAAGATATATGAGAGGGGTAACGCATACAAGTATAATGTTAAAATCGGACGACTATCGGCGGATATTTTAGTTGAACAACGTGCGCACACCCTTAGGCCAGTAACCCGCCACAATTCATAACATAAGTTGCAATGAACTTTACACCCAGCACTATTATTTAAGTGCGTGACTTCTATCTCGTTTTAGATCCGCTTGTGGTTTGCACTGTGGAAAACCGCAAGCTAATGAATTATAATTCTTATAAATACACGACCACAGCTCGTATATATCAAGGTACAGTTTTTATTATAAATGCAAATTTGCAAATGTACGTGTTTAATATTAATCGAATTACATTCACCTGCGCGATTGCTTCACTGGGCCTTGGACAACATTACTTATGAACGACTTGTTGACTTGATCGTATATAACGTTTGACTACGATATGATGCAAACAGCTTAATTAGATCACGTATAAGGGAATGGCAAATCCTTAATTATCAAATTATGCCTGCACGAAAAGAAATACCTGCGAAAAAGAAAAACGAGAATAGCACTGTAGACAAACCATTAATTGTCGACACTCAGCTCCATCAGTCCAACACCCACTTTTGTTTTTCTTTCATTGTCCTTTATTGCAATCCCGGTGAAAAAAATATCTTCCGTTTACTCTGAACCTTTGCTCGAGATAAATTTGTCGAATATTTGTCCTTGTCAACGCGACTTTACCGTCCCCCTATTGTAAGCGACATCTCCTCGGCTGATTAAGAGAAGTTGGAGGTTGGAGCATTCCACGCCACTTGCAATATTAGCGGCTCGGCGGATCGCAGCCGACCTACACAGAACCTACTTTTGAACTGCAAAGTTTGCATTCAAAACTATTTTACAAGCGAGATAAAATTTAACAAAGGAATATCGTAAGTTTCCCAAATTTAACTAAAGAAACTGGTAATATTGTGGAACATCTTTGTTGTTTCATTGTGCCCGCGGATAAGATTTATAAGTAAATATAACATTTTCCTTTATGCATGAGCCTTCACAATTTAATAGTAGATTACAATATTTCCTTACAAAACAAAAATCCTACAGCCTGATGTCATTGTTAAAAGTATTGGACATCATCCAAGCACGAACCACTTAGCCATCTGCGTTCCCATCACACATGCAGGTTAAGCAACCAACTTCGCTAATTGACGAAGTCTCGAACGCTCCACCATCGCGTTCACTTGCAAAACGCATCGCGTCCTTGCAAACAGATTCGATTAACATTTGCAACTTGTAACGTTCATACGAAATTAGTTTCCGGAGTCGAGATTCGAATGAGATTTGCATTATGTGTATAAATAAAACGTTTGTTTTGAGAATGAGGTTGCATTAATAGTTTGGTTTAGAAACCAGAGAATTTGTCTGCCCGGTAGATGGCAATAGGTTTGCCCCCTATTACATGGGACTTAAACATAACTGGCGAAATGTGGGTGTACTATAATAGGTACACCTCTGCTTGCAAGAAAAAAGTAATAATTAGAAAAAGGGATTGACCTATCTATGCACTGATGAATTGGATGGTGTAGGTACCTACTTAGACAAAATTACGTTGTTAAAGTCACCACAAAAAGTGAGGACCACCAAAAACGACTTTACTATTAATGTTATTATTATTACTTTATTTTAATGTTTACAAACTACAGACGTTTTTGTAAACATTTTTCATGTAAAACTTCTGTTAGTTACACTATAAAGTCTTCGCATCATTTGTAGGTAGGAACGTCCAAATTACGGTCATAAAGTCGTAACTTTTCCGTCCGCATCCAGCAAACACGAGCATAATGAGCCTGATAAAATAGCTCTCAACAAACTCGAACAGGCGTGTACGCTGTATTCTCTTTCAATACTAATGAACCGAACACGTTGCGCAACGTACCGTTCGTTCAGACGCAATGAAAACTTCAATAATTCGCGCATCAGCGTGTACTTGTGACCGTGTTGCTGTAACCGGCTCCAATTAAGCTGTAAGCACTAATGAGCGTGTAGCTACGGTATGCCTGTTGAATTATTACCGTCATGAGAGGACGCGATTGACAAATTAATTGTGACGGGCATTATGACAATGGACGGAAAGCTGATGTTGTGGAAGACATTTAATATGGTAATTCGATTAATGTTGGAAACTTGAGAGGTAACAAACATAACATCACGACTGATTTCCCCAAAGGGTTAGGCAGAGATAGGTATACCAATAGTACACCCACGTTTCGCCAGTTATGTTAAAGTCCCATATTATTAGAGGTGACACAGCGAGGCTGCCATCAACCGGGCACAAATCCAGACTCCGAGCTGCCACTTAGAAATTCCCGAAATGCCTGACCCGGGAATCGTAAGTAGGTACCTAGGACATCATGCTCAGCAGTAGCGCTTGCGACTACTACTAGACCAACGAGGTGTATTGCAAAATGTTATATTTAAAAAGGAATCTGAGTATGCTATTTGTACTTAAGCTTTACCTTAAATAATTAGAAAAATAAACAGATGACACGAGAACATGTCAAGTTAAATAGAATGAAGTCAGTGGTTTTATTTGTTATCTGACACATTTCCAATTTTTCAGTGACTACACAAATAAAAATCAATTGGCACCACTATTCGGCCATTGAAACTGCTATAAAACAAATTTCAAAACCGCAAAAGCTGTGCCAACAAGACCGTCAAACTCCTTGGCTTCATTTCTGAAAGAAAGAAAGAAAAGGCAATAGCGACCACACAAATCATAAACACAAGCTCGAGCTAACACAATAAAGAGAACTGTAAGGTTGCCAGTACTTAGTAGCTGCTTAATCTACTAAACCTCTGATATTACTCGCAACGAATTCCCTCGTCGCCGCCGCCGGCGCAACTCCGGCCCCGGTATTAATTAAAAATAACCACAAACTTTCCGTTCCATACTAATGGAATGGATGCTGTCCACTGCCAACTTTCCGAACAAACAAAACTTCATATTGTTCGCCACAAAAGGAAATGTAAATGTACACGTAAGTTCGAATTCGGAACGGGTTTGCATAGAATACGGACAGGTTTTGACACTAGTTTGAAAATAGTTGCGGATTAAAAAAACATAAACATAGGGTTTTTACAATATTCTAACTAGTGTATGTAACTTTATAGAAAATTAAATAATAATTTACCTGATTGCTTCATTTTAGTTCAAAAAATGTTAAATCAAACTTTGTAGCAGCCGCAAACAAACTTGGTTGGAAAAACTAAAAATTCATTATTTTGTATATCGAGATGAATATGTATGAAACTGGGTCTCAGAATTTTATATTTGCGAGGAGGGTGAGCTCTGTTTTTCTAGAACTTGGTGTGTTTATCAAGAGCTGTAAATAAATACTTAGTTCTGTTTGCCTTCGCTGCTATGGAACCCAACCACAATACGGATGATGGCTGGGTAAAAACGAAGAAATTCTATTTAGTTCGTTAGTCAGATAATAAAAAAAAATATTAGACACGTATTTTTTGCTTTATCATATTAATAAAAAATAACTTAGATAAAACGCATTAAAGTTGCAGGAGTAGGGGCTCGCTACGTCACAACTTGAGTATAAAATCTAGTAAGACGTAACGTTATGTCACATTTTAACTCAATTTAACGCCATAATCTTTGGATTACGTAAAAAAAGAAAAAATAAGAGTCCAATATTTTTTTAATAATCTACCCAACGCGCGACGGACAAAAAAAATTTTAGTCATCATCCCTATTGCTTATAAAAATCCTATAAGGAGAAATGGCAAGAAATGAATGGAAATGGCAAGGGTGGCTTAAGTGACGATCCTTAATGAGAAAGCTATTAAGGAAGGTTAAAAACCACAAACCGCACTTCAACTAAACATCGTCTTTAATGCTCTTAACCACTCATAAATTAAGTCCATTGAACTTAATTGAGCGCTGGTCAGCCAACTTTGGGCGAATTGTAACAGCTTTACATAAAAAAAACCGCTCAAGTGCATGTCCGACTACGCTCAATGAAGGGTTCCGTGGTTGGGGATGAATTTATCCCAAGAACATAACTAACTTAACATTGAAGTTGAAAAATGTGTTCCCCTATACATTCCAACTGCAAATATAAGTTTATACTCACAATATTGAGAGATTAACCAGGTTATTTTAAGACCATAGACTTCTTATAAGTTTTCCTGTAATCTATAGAACTATTCACTTCTTTTTTTTTTAATTTTAGGCTAACCTGTTTCGGAGATGGGGGACGGGGAATGATCAATTTTCATGTTTTCTTGAATAAGTTTAAAACTTTTTATTTTATAATTATAAAAAAAATATTTACTTGAGATTCTCATAACAAGCCCTTTCATTTGGTATGTCACACGGTTCAGTTTGCAAAACTTTTTTTTAAATCTTCTAAGCCCCCCAAAAGTGACCCCATAGTTAAAATGCATTCACGTTACACGTTCGTGTTTGGGTTACAGAAATTGACATGTGTACCAAATTTGAACTTAATCGGTCCAGTAGGTTCGGTGCAATCGGCTGTGACTGACGGACATACAGACAGACAGATATACGAGTGATCCTATAAGGGATCCGTTTTTTCATACGTACGTGGGTTCCGTAAAAAGCAATCTATTCAAATCTTAAAACTAGTTTTATGTCGATTGCAGCTTTTTCACTTTAGGAATATTAATCTTACAATACATAACAGCCATGTGCACAGTACAAAACGTTTGAAGTGGCATGTAAAAAGTGAGCTCTCTCGCCGCGGTATGGGTGTCGAGTAAAACCTCTAACTTTAAATCAAAATGTTGGCGTATATTCTCTAAGCAAACTTTTAATTGCGGCTCCCGGTTATACAATTCATACTGTGCGAACATTCGTGTTAGTTTAATGAATTTTCGCACTGAAAATTTCAGAATAACCGGAAACGTTTGTGTGTGCCCAATGCTTACCATTGAGTACTTACCACAATTAACACTATAATACTGATGTCCGAAATCATTAGTTGATGAAACTGGTTCGAATATTAAGCTAGACTCGCTTTTAGATGCATAACCACTTAAAAGCTCATCGATTAAGCCTTCAATTTGGACGGATTCACATATTGTTCTCGTTATAACTACGCTAAATATAATAAAACAATAATATACTGGACCTGAAAATCACGTAAACTTTCAATAATAATATAATAAGGTATCCTTTTCATAAAATTGGTACCGGCCTGGAGAAATTTGGAGATAGCGACAAAAGGGTTATATTAGAAGGTTTATTTATTAGAAGCATAGGGAAAGTAAAGTTTAGCGAAAAGGGTACGTCTGAACCTAAATCGTGAGGACGAACAAAGACCGGTGATATTATTTTAGGCAGAAATAGAACTTTGGGGGACGTGACGCAAATCGACTTGCAAGACATGCTGAAATTTTAAAATGTTGGAAATAAAGCGAACTACGTAGAATACCCGAATAGATACTGCTACTTCTGGGAACGGCAGGTTCGTTTTCCATTTGTACAATTTGAATACTTAGTTCAAATTCTTGGTCTTCACGTGAACATGCTTTTTAAATTGAATTGTTTTACTTGCACACGAATGGAGTTGTTTTCTAAGAGTATGCTAGTTATTGCACAGAGGATATGCCTACTTCTTAAATGTATAACAATGGATAAACAGCAGAACGTGTAACTATATCTGGATACTGTGTTCTATTAGGCTCAATCAGTAACATTCCTGATACATTATTGACATCAGATACGGACACAATCAAGTGTCATTGAGCGCACGATGTGGATATATTATGATTTAATACAACATGGCCGACAAAATCAGTAATTATGTCAACTACATGTGTCACATTACACATGTTATGCAGGCTGATAACAATGAAATGTCTGGAGATGGCAACATTAGTGCGGGTGGTTGAATAATAATAGAGTGGAAGCCAGCGGTACTTACCCACATTATATGTTAATACATAACGTAATCGATAATGTACGATGTTCCGAGAGTTGTTAAGTTAAAGGTAACATGAAAAAGGAAGCTGCGTACGTCACAGAAAAATAGGCAGATGAAGATCTCTGCCAATAGGTACCAGGAATTGCTTTGTGTTTAGGATTTAGAGCATAGCCTTTGTTACTTCCTCGAACTATTTCGGGTGGATCGATGATTAATTAATCTTGTTCCTGTATTATACGTATTCATAATATCAAAACATTACATAGCTTTCGCAATTTACTCTCAGTGAGATTACAGTCAACGTTTTCAAAAAGGTAACAGAAAATGTTTTCTTTAAAATGAGGCACGTGTATAAATACAGGCCACAAAAGAATTCGTCGGGGTCCTAAATTAACCTCAATGGGCCTATTTATTTAGTCATGTACTCGTGACAAATTCTCCCAGTTTCTTTTATTTCTGGACATTAATTGTATTTAAGAGGCAATTTTCTATTTAGTTAGTTAAATATAAATATTTCTAGTCCTCCTAATTAATTTTCAGCTTTTCTCAAGAAACGATGGATAAACTTTGATTTATTTTCTGAAAAGCATTTTAGGTTGTCTGGATTACAGACAATGAGTCAACATTTTTCACGGCTTATTTGACTCGGAAATTCGTTTAGTTGAATAACTGAATGTGTTTAAAGAAATGCAACTCATAGCTCCAGTCCTATTCACGTTCATATGGGATGCAGTAGTTCGTAATCGTATATATACTACTATGTTTTGATGTATCAATTTTGAGCCTAACTAACATTCAAAAATGCTTCACGTTTTCGAACCATCAAACCGATTATTTTGAGCTGACTGGACTTCGGATATCTGGATTACACTTGAAATATTAAACGGTCATCGGAACGACATTCCGTATGCACTGACGACTCAATCCGACCAATTACGATTGACACATGAGCATAAAAGGAAACACCCCGCCTCGATGTGTGCTTCAAAGTGTCGGCGGAGGAGGCAAGGCTCGAAGAATGCTGGTCGGCTCACTGAGAGCAATGCATTCCGCATCAATACAAGCGCTTTACTACAGTTAGTGACATATGAGTATTGCAATTTCCGAATGCGGGGTCGTTAGTTGGCACAAAACGAGATAGCCGACTCGACGGACTGACTAGAGGAATGATTTACGGACCATTTGCACATCCGATGCTCGCGATGTTAGAACTAACACTGGTTCGGTTCAATTAAAAAGTGTCAATGGACGTTGACTCCCAGTTAGGCTTTTGTTTCGCGTTGCATCCATTGTACGCAACTGGTATGAATTGTTCACTTCCTTTTGGTCGTAGCAGGCTGTCAGTGCGCTTTGGCGAAAGGCAAACTAAACTCGATTCTGGTGGAAATGGTTCGTATACGTATACGGAGATGATTGACTTCGATGATAATGTACTACAGCTGACAGTGGGTTTTTACAAAACTCTCGTATGCTTTGTATGGTCAGATAATTATATCAGTTTGAAATTGTTGTAACTAAATCATTCAACTTACAGAACTGCACAAGTTGCAACATTTACAACGAAGCAATTTATTTACAGAATAATGTAGGTAAAGCTGTGGCAAATAAATAAGGACATTAACATTGTAGTTTTATTAGACATGGCGACAAGTCAATTACGTGTTGCGGATAGTCGCTTGCTTCGTTTTCGTGTCGAAATAGTCGCGATAACATCTCTGTAATTGTCCCCGCTAAAAAAGTGGGCTGAGAATTGCATTGTTTGCTGCAGCACATTTTTAAACATGCGAAATTGCGAGGCATTGTTGTCGATAATCTTCTTTACATTAATTAAACACAGTGTATAATAAAGTTGCCACTCAATCTTCACCTTCTATAAGAATTCAATCAGGCAGCAGATGAGCTGAGATAACAGAGTCTAAGAATACATTAAGGTGATGTGTAAAAACTGGGAAAACCAAACGGGACGAGAATAAGAAAGTGGCAGAGTCAATTACTTCCACATGCGAAAGTAAACCGGTCAAGAGCGAGTCGGACTCGTGCACCGAGGGTTCCGTACCATCATATTTAAATACGTTGGATGTGTTACTTTACGTACAGTCTTTCAAAAGTAGGAATTTTAACACTGCGGTGTAGAATATTTCAGTTTTAGGTCAGCGCCATCTTTATACCGATCGTGGGACTAATGTAATTTCTGTTGATTATTTCTGAAGAAGAGTGTTATTTAGAGACATCGTTTTATTTTTCCTGTAATTTTAACATACATTTCTATCACATAGAATAATTTCAAATTTTCCTCTATACAAACTTCGGAGATAAGGGGAACAGTATTTTTTTTACATTTTTCATCAAAAGTCGAAAATTGTGCAGCCTAAAAATAAGAAAAAAATGTTTGAGAATGTGCAAACAGCGCTCTTTCATATGATACCTCACATGCCCTAGTAGCCCCACTTCGAATTTTTAAAACCACCCTTTCAGTCCTTGTTGCAAAAAAAATAATTATTTCTTATTTGCAAAATAGTTGGGCAAATGTTATCTAAAACTGTTCCAAATTTCAAGTTGATAGCATTACTAATTCTTGAGATATCCAGCTGTGACAGACGGACAGACAGACTGAGTCGCACCATAAGTGTTCCTTTTTACCATGTTAGTACGGAACCCTAAAAAGAGAACGCAACTATGCGCTGGAACCAAAATAACAAAGAACATAAGCTCGAAATCAAATAAAAATTATTTAATAACTCTCCTTCGGGTAAAAATAAATTTAGCTATTTGTCAAAAATATTTTCAGCCAGATTTATCAATTACTTAATACCTACGCACATTTTAAATGCACTTTTGCAATGAACTTACTTCTATAGGATTTTATAATTACAGAAAAAAATACAAAAAGTTTTCTTTTCGGAATTAAGGTCTATCGAGAAAATTTCACCCAATTGCGTTTTCCTTCAGTCAGAGTATTAATCCAAAAATTAAATCCATACATGCAGTAATAGTGAATTTATTTTGGTATTGCCTTGGCCTTGGTCCTTTGTACACACACGTTTTTCTTTCCGTGAAAAAACACGGTTTATTCGCCGTGTGTAGGCACGGTTGTCAGTGCTGTATGAAGAAGCTTGTTGACAGACACGTTCTTTCTACGGAGCAGTTTATATGCCGTACCGTAAAGAAACCATACCGTGTACAAAGGGCCTAACGGATCAATAACATTCTAATTTTCTTCCAATATGTACCTATATTGTGAGCGAAATTTTGTTATAGAAATACGATAATAGGTGATTGTAAATGTTTGTTGACAGTATAGTATCTAAGTACAAATTGCCAAAAGCAACGTCGTTACGATAAACAAGAAAGTAACTACTTTTCCAATTTCATGAAAATGGGGGAATCGTAATCTGAGAACATCGAATCTCGAAGCAAACCCAATCTGCGCCATTATTTACGACAATGCTCTAACAAACTGTGGTTTGTGAAAAAAAGTTGCGCAACTATAATAGCAAAACACGAGCAGGTACACGAAATGCGATAAGAAAACTCGGAACAGAATGAGCGTTGTCGTCCAACATTCATTACTGTGGCGCCCACAAAAGGAACTTGGCTTGTCAAAGAACAACTTGCACGAGTACTGGCTAGGCAAGTTTGCACCCGGGGAGGTACAGTTTTTATATTCCCGCCTCCCGCGAGTTCGGCAGTAATACCTGTGCTATAATCCCACTCGCAACTAGCACAAAAACTCGTCAAGCGAGAGTTTATTTAGCGCTTTTGAGTCTGTTCTAGCGGTCGGTATAGTTGCCAACTACCGCCTTCCGAACAATGCAAAAGTTTCGACGAAAGTTGAGATTGAAAACGAGACGAAATTAAGCGCAAATTAAGACTGTTCCAGACGGGATTTCGTAATTAAACATTTAATTTATTTATTTGAAACGTGAGTCGCGAACTTAACATATAAATATAACTTTCTATTATTTCCGCAATGAAGACGGTAAAACACGATTAATGAAAAGTATGTGCAAGGTGAGCGTAAAGGTAATATTTACGACCGGAAAATACATGTGCTTCCGGGAGTAATGTTTGTAGAAAGGTAATAATAATACACTACCTTGTCCCGAACTACAAACACAACAACCCGCTAGCAATGAACGAGCACGTTCATTAACTGAATTTGGTGCGACGATCTTTTGATTATAATTAAATTAATGTAGTACAACGGAACGAAGAGGGACAAAGACGAATATCTCTTTTAATCCAATAACAGTCCCCTCTAAGGAGTCGTTATCTGGCGAGATGTTCCCCAAAATCAGCTTTTCATTAATTGCTAGACAGCTTTATCTCGCGCCTTACGAACTCTGTCACTGACCCTAATGTAACATTGACGTTGATCCGACGCTAGATTAATTTATTAGCCGGTACCCGAATAGCCGGCTCTACTGGAAATTGACTTAGTTATTAATGTCATATTTTCCTCGACAGATGTCCGAAATGTGGCGAGGGTTTATCTACTATCGTTTGATAACTACGACGTTTATCGGGTGGACTAGAACTAAATTCTGTCGTTTTATCATATTTTGAATGCTTATACTTTTGGAGGGTTCAAACATAAGTATCATATAATTATATGCTTATCGACTTCTCTCTAACTATAGTATAGCTGTGTATACAATGTGGAGCCGAAAATACGAGAGTAAAACACTGGCAATACTAATACATAGGATTATTTTGTAACTCTGAACGTCAAAATTACATAAGATAGTCCCCCAAAACGCCCGCCCTTCACCACTTCCTAGTGCTTTAGCTGGGAAGAAGTGGTGCAACAAACTCCCCAGCAGCGCAGCTGTCTGTTCAGTTAGAAAAACTTTATTCTATACGATAGTATGCCAAATGATTGACCTTACGCAACACAAAAACATTAAATAAAATTATTTGCCATGTGTCAGCTAGTACACGCCAATATACCAACAAAAAGAACATCGAAAACTATTAATGCTCAAGCAGAAATAAAAATTAAAAACTAAAAATGTAAAAGAACTTTATAACTAAATAAAAGCCTCCAGGTATAAAGAGCGTTGGGCACGCCACAATTGCGGCGATAAGTCCCCTCTTTGAGGAGTGGCTGGAGAGGCGCCACGGCGTCCTCACCTTCCGCCTGACGCAGGTCCTCACCGGACACGGGTGCTTCGGGAGGTACCTGTTCCGAATAAGGCGGGAGGAAACGCCCGGGTGTCACCACTGTGTGGATCGCCCGGAGGACACGGTGGAGCATACGGTGGAGGTCTGCCCGGCTTGGGCGGAGCACCGCCGTGTCCTCGCGGAAGCGATCGGCGGCGGCGATCTCTCGCGTCCGGCCCTGGTTCAGGCCATGGTACGGAGCGAGAGTACATGGGAAGCCATTACCTCCTTCTGCGAAGCAGTAATGCTCGCGAAGGAGGAGGCGGGACGCATGAAGGAGAGGCAAACTTTGCGCCCTCACGCCCCTAGTCGCCGCAGGAGACGCCCTGGGCGTCGGGAATTGGCAGCCGATTCCCGGCCACCGTAGGCGCGGGCTTGCGGACGGCGAGCAATGGGTAGCTCGCCGTCCGGTAAGGACCAGGCCCGAGTCGACGGCGCGTTGTGTTCCACGCGCGCCTCAAAGAGATGTCAGCAGCATTGAAGGGGTCCGCTAGGACCGATGCCAGCCGGGATGTTCGAAAGAGTTACCGTGGCCCTGGCACAGGCAACAGAAGGAACACGGGTGGGTTTTAGTCAGTAAAAGCAGGCCTCCGTCACTCCATGTACTTGCGCGCTATAAGTGCCTACCGCCCAGCCGAGCGGTCTCGGTCCGCCGGCGGATCAAATTCAGTGCGGTTTTCGCAAGCGAAGCGCGCGCACGCCGTTCAATTTTAATAGTGCTGTTCGTTCGTACGCGTATTACGATGACGAATCAAACTTTAAAAAAGAGAACCGACTTCAAAACACTAAACCGTAAGAAATAATTTCTTCTTTGATGTCGGTGCTTTTTCGATTCGTAATTACCAGCTGTTAGCACTAACATAAAAAAAAACAAATTATTTCTTACGGCTTAGTGCTTTATTTGAAGTCGGTTCTCTTTTTTTAAGGCTTTTTTTTTTCATTTCTAGTGAACATCTCCGAAGATCATCATCAAACTAAGAAGTATTATACTTAT
The DNA here is from genome assembly GCA_947568875.1 of Fissipunctia ypsillon. NCBI lineage: Eukaryota > Metazoa > Arthropoda > Insecta > Lepidoptera > Noctuidae > Fissipunctia > Fissipunctia ypsillon. The sequence goes on from OX387655.1 coordinate 6,459,655, forward strand.
TTTAAAACGTTCTCCTAAATGTAACAAATCCTTTTCTGAAAACCGCATCGATATCGGTTTAGCCAAACGCGAGATTATCGCGCACAAACATACATACCTACAAACCATACAAGTCAAACTTCTCAGTTTGGCCTGTATGTCTGATCACCTCCTTTTTTTTAAGTTGGTTAAATATTTTATAAATGATAAAATTTTTAACTGCCACATAAAAGTCAGAACATATTCACAGTTCTCAATAACATAGATAAAAAAGTTATGATAATTTAATTTTATCGAAGAGGCAGCCCTGCGATTACTGTGGAATCGCGCGGTGCGAAGCAATCACTACTGTACGCTTGAGCATTTAGGCGCATTTTAGCATACAGTGGTTGTTGACGCGAGGGAGTAGGCAATTATCGTAATAGGTATTGGAAATTTTCTACTGAGTGAAGTATCTGTTACGTAGTAACTATTCAGTAATCTGTGGTAAAAGTCTGACACCCCTCCCGCTCCGCCCAGAGCGGGAGAAGTCATTTGATGATTTCCCATCCACAAAAAAAAAAAAGGTATAAAGAGCGTGCCCGCTTACATATATCTGTAACTCGAAGTTACAAATGATAAACTAGGACCATCAGCACCCGTTCACGAGCATAACGGAAAGATCAGCCATTACCCTCCCCCCCCCTCGCTATATTGTCGTCTCCACCTTGTAGTATACCTATAATATTTCATCAGCCATCTCGAAACCAATTCAGCCATTTCCCAATAAAATTAACTCGATACCAGATCCATCGGGCCCAACAAAGATCGGCGAATAAAAAAATCAGCGCTAAACTGTTTACGGGAACGTGATCGAACGTAATCTCGAGCGGCGCGGTACCATTTCCGGCCAATTAAGTGACTTAGTGACTTCGGAGTCCAGAATACGCCCCCAATAGAGTACCTACTGGCTGGCTGTTCCATACAACAATGAGGGTTAATTATTTCGTTATTGAGGAAAGGTAGGAAAACTCTTTGACATTTAGTTAGTGACTATATGTGGGTGAGTGTCTTTTTGGATTCGGTTTGATTACACGGATGTCAAGAGGAAATATATATTTGGGAACAAATGAAATCAATACTAATAATTATTATTATTCGTTTAGAAGCTAAAGGAAATCGCTATAAAGCACTAGTGGTCAATAAAACCATACAATTTACATCTGCATTCTGCATCTGAACAGTTATCCCGAAAGTACTTTTGCGCGCTTCTGTCTCACCAAAGACACTCGTTTTAGTCAACAAACTGCTTCTATTCAAAACTATCTTGCACAAAACTAATAATAACTTAGCTATCAAATCTGAAATAGCAAACATAGCACACAATGTCGCTGTCGCCGAGACGTACAATAAACTGTGTATTCAAAACAAGAGTAGCCATGAATCAGGCAGCTCTGAGCGCACATGCACTGTTTATGAGTGCAGTTGATGTCTCTCCGAAGCATAAATCCTCACGGCTTGTGCCAAAAACAACCTGACCTCTATAATTCTCGGGGTTTGGGCTAGTTTCGAGGCTTGTCCAAACATATACCGTAAAATAGAACGGGGAAGTTTGTGCAAACACGTTTCATGCGCTGATCACTCGCATCGATGTGGTCGTTAGTTACGAATCGAGAACAAATATTGGCACTACAATGTATTTTTACTTAATTGGGGGAAAAGTGTAGCGAATGTTGGCATTGTTACTTTATAGGTTTATTTATTTATTAAAACTTTATGTACAAGTAAAAAAGAATACCGTATAAAGGCGGACTTAATGCGTGAGGCATTTTCTGCTGGTCAACCTTAGGGTGATGCAGAGACAAACCATGGCAAGTGCTACATAAGGGATAGATAACACGAAAATAACTATAAAATACTAGAATACATACATAGATATATACATACATACTTATAAACGGAATAAACTTCGTCAGGAAAAAACGAACGGTAGAGGGGAAATAACGATCAAAAGAGGAGAAAACGAATCCAGTAAATCAGCGCTGGGATGTTTCTGCCAACTTCTTACGTATATGCTCACGTGCCTTCACTTTAAATGACAATCGATATAATATGTTATATTGATGTCGTATACAATTTCTATTTGGAAAAGGGATACCAATTTCAATAATTATTTTTAAATACCTACGCCTTGTATGGAAAAAACACTAGCTTAAATGAAAATTGGACAGGCAATTAAAATGTTTATAAAACTATATAAGCCCCAGCAAAAACGTTAGCATAACATTTTTCCGGAGCAATTTGAGAACGTACAATTTCGGAGGCCTTTCCCATCAGCGTTCGCTAAAAGGGCCCAGGCCACCTGTAGAGGAATCGGAATACAGCCAGCTCTGAACGTGCCAGAACACAAAGCACACCTTTTTACAGAAACTGAGACTGAAAATTCGTGAGTATTTCCTAGCGCGACAGTAAAGACGCCGCAAAAATGCGAAGAATGGAACCACCCCCGGCTGAGCCCGAGCCACCCTCGCCCCGTACCAAAATAATGTCGGCATTTATTATTCCTCCACTGTGTCTCACATGTAGACGTGTTACGAGGAAATTTTGATGTACAAATCCATTATTAGCTATCACAAAAACACTGTGTCGGTATATGAAATTTTGATTGTTCTATTTCACTACAGAATGTCTATAAGTATTTAGTTTTAACTTTAATGATTAGAGAACAGTGCAGTGGTGGCCCAGTGGTAACGGCCGCGACTTACGAGCTGTAGGACGTAGGTATACGCTCCCAGACATGCAGGCAGGCGTTTTAACTTTGTGTAAATTATTTCATCACCACTGCTCGCAAAACGGTAAAGGAAAACATCGTGAGGGAACCGGCAAGTCCTAGAACCAAAAATTCGAAGACATGTGATATCTCCCCTCCCGACCCGCAATGGGCCCGCGTGGCGGATTACGGCCCACTCCTTCTCACCGAGAGGACGCCTCTGTCCCAGCTGTGGGAACATTAAAGGCTGTGATTGTTATAACTTTAATGTGATACAATGTGACATTTTATTTCGATAGGTAACGTAAACTGTTAAGGGCACAAAGTTATTTTCTTTCAATGCAAATAAAAACATTCTATTCTATTCTTAAAATAAATGCAGAAGGACAGAATAACTTCATTTAGCGGTTTGGGATTGCGTGAACTGTACATGAAAAGAATGTTTGTTCCTTTCAGGTGCTAAGTTTTAATGAGAGAAGTTTAAGGTGAAACTAGCCGGCAACTTTTAATTATGGCTTCTAACCGCTAGGGCATCACTGTTACGGAACTTCTGAACTTTGATAATGATGATATGCGAGAAATGGAAACTCGCGCGAAAACATTAGCGGCGGCGCACAAAAATGTATAAATAGAACATAATAGCTAGATAAAGCTAACTATTATGTAACACAAACTACATAATAATGAATCGTCATGACGATACGATACATGTAGGTACCAAAATAGCAATTTGTATGGAAGGGGCACGCAATCATTCAATATAGGAAATACTTATTATACAAGGTGTAAAAAAAATCTGCTGTTTCCTACATTTTGACGAGATACGCGAACATAAATGTAGGGAATCGCTGAATTTTTTTTTCACGATTTCAGATTTCCCATAGTAATAGTAATTCGTAACGATGAGTACAATGACCCCTTAAGAGGTTGTGCGTTAATTCCGGGACACGTTGTATATCATTTTAGTATAAAAAGCTCATAACTATTTTGTCATTTCCTTACGGCCTTATCATTTATTCAAAAATCTAAATTTGATAACGGATCTATACTTAGGAAGGATACTTTGAAATATAATCTGTCAATTGAATGATTAGATAGCGATAGTCAAGATTAATGATTGTCAAAATGAAATGGTTTGTCGATATTAGAACTGTAATGTAAAATATTTTCATTTTATTTTATTTATTCGGGGACAATAAATAGCTACAATATGTGTTGAAACAGACAAAAGATAATACAAAATATAAATATGATTCATAACATATTATGGAAAATAAATGAGAAATTGTTTGTCTGATTTAATCAAAGTCTTTCATCTTTTATCCGCAGAATAAAATTGACGTCTGACAGTTTTTGTATGGAAAATCTGTCAAAAATTAAAAATTTATACCATGTATAAAAGTTTAGTCGATTTCTCCCTTAGTCTGACACAGCTGTTTATCTTAGGAACTACAAGTGTCTTACTGAAAGACGCAGTTGTATAACTAACAACAACAAGCTAAATATTAGCAACTATCCTATCTATCAACGACCCTAAAGAGAAGTCGAAATTCCTTTCGCACTTTTAGTTTCTACACAAGCACAGTAGGTAAGCTTTCAACACGGTAGTAAGGTTATACGTACTTAGATACTTTAAGTACACGTCACTTCGCTTATGTCCAGACATTTCCACAATTTTTAGGTCAGCAGTCTTTTAGCTAATACAAGTTCCATACAATAATTTTAGAGCATAATATTACAGCTTTTTTGGAAACGCTGTCTAAGGAAATTCATGAAATATGTTCTATAACCGTGGTACTTGTTTATGTAGAGTAACTAAAAAGGTTGAAATAAGGACGAACAGCCGTATAAGTATTTGAATAAAAAGAACTATTTCAACTTCCAACAATGGAATATATTCCGAATAAAAGAGAGCATTTTAATATTGAAATCAGCATATAGGATTGATATCAAATATACCTACCCCTTTCCGAGAATAAACAATATATAGTATAGGTATATATTTTTTCGTAGTATCGTCTCCAGCAATGCTGGCAGACAATTTTTGCGATATAATATGGAAAAGTGCCGATACATATGCTAATATTGAAACGTAAGTATTGCTTTCTTTCTTTTAGCGATACTGTTATCCTTTAAAAGCTAAGGAAATATGTACTCAAATTACATGCGTATTAAGGTTATTTGTTCAAGCGTTTATTTTTATTTTTTTACATCTCACCTAGAACATTCCAGAAATTTGAAGCGGTCCGAATTCGTACTTACATATTTAGAGCAACTGTGAGCAACTTCGGCAACCCTCAGCAAAGGTACACAAGTTTGTTTATCTTCGGCATATATTTGACTTGTACCAAGCGCTATACCAAGGTCCGTAAACTCATAAATAAAACGATACTGAAATCTTGAACATTGTCGCACGTAGAATTTAAGGAAGAAACTACAATGTTGGTGGAGGAAAATAAAAGTGCTACATGTTCAGTAAAAGTGTTGAGGGATCCCGTTTTCGTACCGACGACGTAGGCAAACAACAGTCACACTTGGATATTCGATTTAGGGAAATAGCAGAGTCGTGCTTACATGCGTCAGTAAATATAAGATACAACGCGCGTATAAAATGTGATGTATTTACCTTCTAATACGTTTCGTAAGAAAAAAGTTGAAATGTACAAATTTAATGGGTAACCAGGGCGGAACATTGTTTAATTCTACTGCAATGGAAGGTGCAAACTCTCGACGATGAAGGATATAAAAAAAACAAAGTTGTGCAAGCAAAGACATACAAGTTTGTGGAATTTAGATCGCTAGGTGTAGCCAGCTGCGTTTATCCCTGTAATAATATGTGCCGCAACAAAGCTGTGGACAACAACAACGTGATGTGCTTCACGAATATTTTTCATCAAACATCAAACCTGTAATACCAAATACAATTTAAAGTTTCTCAAAATACTGGGACTTAAGGTGAAAGCTCCAGGGTAGCCCGCGAAATTCAAATTTTCTTACGTTTTTTGCAATTTGCAGGTCAGTATTAGTTTGTATGTGGATTAAAATATGATTGGCGACCGTAACAAATATGTATTTACAGAATTATAATCAATAAAGTCATCAGTACAACTCTCTAAGACCAAGTAAGTCTACTGAATGACTATTTCATGAAATCTTAACATTTCCGATTATACTAACTCAAGGAATTGTATTACTGATTCTTATTTTATAATTCTGTAAATACATATTTTTTACGGTCGTGTATCATACTTTAATCAACATACACCCAACACTGAGCTGCAAATCGCAAAAATCGTAAGAAAAATTTGAATTTCGCGGGCTACCTTAACGCTTCCCCCTTAATAGGATTTTGGATTCAAAGAAACACCTATTACAAATTCATGATCATCAAACATTCAAAACATCTTCAGCAGTGCAATTTATTTTACACAAAGGGCCATCAGAAACACTAAATACAAATGATGCACACAAAAGTTTTAGTTCACAACAGAATTTACAAACATGCAACGGGGAACAGCGAGCATTGCACTGGCGAACATTAAAACAAGTTCAGGGAATGCATAATAGTTATAAAACAAATGTAAGAGACCATGATTTCTTAAATATATTAATGTCAGAACTTTGTCTGTTATTGATTTTGAACCTGTGTTTTAAAAGGACAACCCGTAGAAAAAGCCTTATTAGGCTTTTTCAGAACATCAGTGTTTAATGCTTACAGACCAAGATTTGTTATCGTCAACATTCACTGCTGAAAACGATCCTCCCAATGTTGAAAAGCGAAATAACATTATACATTACATAAAATCACGCCTTGTTTCCCCGAAGTGTTGAGCAGAGGTGTACCTATAGTACACCTACATTCCGCTAGTTATGTTAAAGTCCCATGTAATAAAGGGCGAACCTGTTGCCATCAACCGGGCACAAATCCAGACTCCGGGCTGCTACTGAGAAATTCCAGATAGAAAAACCCAGTAACACACACAGCACCTACACCGCACAGGCACACGCACGCACACACTATAAATATTAATAATTACGTCACTCTCGGTATTTCTTATTTTTCTGTGTACTTCGTAATTGGCGTAATGTTTGAAATAATAATTATGTATACTTACTGTCAGCTGTGAAGCTACCTTATATGAAATAAATAAATAAATAAACACTTTGCCCGACCTGGGAATCGAACCCAGGACCTCGAGTTCAGCAGTAGCGCTTGCAACCGCTAGACTAACGAGGCAGTCAAATATTACAACGTATAAAAGAACAGTGGGCAGTACCAACAATAGTTATAGACGTAGAGGCGTTCATAAATATCTCACTAATTCATATAGCTCTGAATAAATAACACGATTGTGTTGCTACTACAATATCAAATATCTAAGCTATAATAATTAAGGTTAAGGTTATAAGTGAAGTATGATGAAAGGTAATGGATACTAAGGAAATAATATTGCTATATTAATTATAGCTGGAGTCAGGGTAGGTAAAATATTTCGAAACAAATACACGTGTTAACATGGCTCAGTTTTTTTCTGGTGGAGAGTGTAATGAGCGGTACGTTCAGGATTTGGCCTTAGAAGCCGCTGTGAAAGCAATTACTTACTGTGTTTTAAGGACAAAGCGAAGGAAAAGCCTTGTCCTAATACAGAATATCAACTCAACAGTCATCGTCAACATTCATTGCTGAAAACAATCTTCAGATATTGAAAACCCAAATAATATGAATTACAATTAAAACCTTAGGTTAGGAAGAATGAAGAAATAGCGACAGCACTTGTACATTACAACTTATCACAGAAAATAGTTATAGACGTAGAGGCATTCATAAATTTCTCACTAATTCATATTACCTGAATAAATAACAAGGTCGTGTTTCTAATACAATATCTATCTATACATATACAAGGTGTAACATAATTAACGCACAACCTCTTAAGGGGACTCATCATTATGAACAACTTTTACTATGGGACCAAACCTGAAATCGCAAAAAAAAAATCAGCTGCTCCCTACATTTATGTTCACATAACTCGTCAAATTGTAGAGAACAGCTGATTTTTTTTTTTTTTTTTTCGCGATTTCAGACTGGCGGTGTCGCCGCAGGAGACGCCCTGGGCGTCGGGAATTGGCAGCCGATTCCCGGCCACCGTAGGCGCGGGCTTGCGGATGGCGAGCAATGGGTAGCTCGCCGTCCGGTAAGGACCAAGCCCGAGTCGACGGCGCGTCGTGTTCCACGCGCGCCTCAAAGAGATGTCAGCACTATTGACGGGGTCCGCTAGGGCCGATGCCAGCTAGGGTTGCGGGATGTTCAAAAGAGTTACCGTGGCCCCGGCACAGGCAACAGAAGGAACACGGGTGGGTTTTAGTCAGTAAAAGTCTGACACGCCCTCCCGCTCCGCCCAGAGCGGGAGAAGTCATTTGATGATTTCCCATCCACAAAAAAAAAAAAAAAAAAAGGCTGGCGGTGTGACCAATCAGCGATCAACTATTAATATATGTCTCTTTTACTTACACGGGACCCACAATCGTCTGTACGTTTCTTGAGCGAGAAAATCGTTTAAATCTAGTCGCTTCCTCATCGGCGGTGGGACAGGTGCCTGAACCCAGCTATACAACGTGGATCTGGATGTAGTACGATATTAAATTAAAACGAGCATAGTACTAGTCCATCGTTAAAACAAGAAGATTAGTAGTTAATGGAAAATTTAAAAATTGCAGTAGGTATTCAAACAAAATAAATAGCAGAATCAACTGCATAAAAAGTAAACACGCTTTATCTACGAAAAGTCACTGACCAACGGGGCGGTGCGGGGCGCAGGTAGGTACTTTAGTCGGAGAACAACACAAACTCAAAAGTTGTGCATTGTTAATTAAAAGATCACGATTGGATGATTAATCACAATCAGAATTTACATCATCAATACAGTGAAATTTATAAATTTTCAGTGTCCGTTGTTCATGACGCACAAGCGACATCGTCTTATTAAATTTTCACGGACTCGTCGTAACGTAACAAGTCCCCCATCTGCCATTCTTTTTAGTTTGTCGAAGGAATTAATTATTTTAATTTTTAAATCGTTTAAAGTGTTCCCTTCTCGTGCATACACCTCGTTTTTTACTGGCCCCCACAAAAAGAAATCCAGTGGTGTCAGGTCAATAACAACTAAAAATTTTCATAAAATCACACAATGCGCGCGCGGCTCGTCTCGTGATGAAAAAATAGGCGTGTGTTCTTCTCAAAGGGCGCCGCTATTCACTGACTGACCTAATTATCGAGAGTCCGAGACTTTTTGCCGAATAAATTCCGCTCACACACACATTCGCAATTGTCTATGCACCACTAATGCATAATTTGCATAAGCAATATTTCTTTTCTTTCTAATTGTAGGATTTTGTGGGACTGGTCGGGGCGCATCAGACTGGAATCGGACACCTTTCTCTGTCTTTCAAGCATATTGAGACGCAGAGAATAGGACCATACGTTTTGCACAGGTTCTTGATCTTACATGGTTTACCTATTATTACGGACTCAGATCTACATCATGTTGAAAAATGTAAAAATAAGAAAAACGAAAAATAATTTCCTGTGGCTAAAGTGTTCATTGGATTTGATTGATTTTTTGTATACGGGTAAAGAACATGATTCTCTTTCGTGATTTAAAGGAATGCCAATCGTCCTGTTCCACCTTGTATACCTATTAGATGTAAGTATATCTAGACATGGCTTGGTTTTTATGGTGGCGAGTGTAATGAACGGTACATTGAGGATTAGACCTTGGAAGCCACTGTGAAAGCAATTAGTGTCAAAACACGGTACCGTTAACTTTAAAGATGTGACACCGTTTTGTCTGAAAACTTAATCGCAGTTTTTTATAGCTTGAAATCAATCAACGTATTTTGTGCATGTTAATGACCAAGATGCAATCAATTTGAGACGACTAGATACAACGGTTCATTTCGCTACAATTAATTCTTGCCGTCAATATTTTTGCGATAGAGATCTATTTAAATAGTTTATAATTTATGTACCTATGTAGTGAAGCTGATTTTGAATCAGTTGCATTTATAAATACAATGGAAGTGAAATCACAGGAGATTCTTAACAGTAATATTTTTTTTATACATGGCCGCATATTTCATGGCCTGCTCCATTACCCGATACGCTGGCGACACAACTCGACTATGATGCGTGCAAACATGGATAGGTCAAGAAGAAAATGAGCTTATTTCAGACTATTTTATTATATTTGGCATATTCCAATTACGACCAAAATCATATGGGTCTACGAGAAAAATGTACTCGTACTGTAACGTGTGTAGTGTGTATCCCTTTGTATTTAATAAGAGGATCATATGTGGCGCATGTGAGGTGCGAATTGGTAAAATGGTCAGACAATAGACGTTTTATAAATCGGCATTTAAATAGTTATTATCAGAATAAGTTCACACAACCAGGATTTAATAAATTCAGCAAAATGTTACTTATTTATTACTAACTTTTGCCCGCCGATTCGCCCGCGTGGAGGTCGGACATTATCCCACGGAAACGTCTTACGGTACCACCGTAACGCGCACGCCAGTACAGCTCCCAGTCGGCATGAATTTTTCCGACATCTTCAACAATCATCGTCATATTTCAGCCAATTTACACAAAACTTTAATGAATTCTACACGTAAACCTTCCTCACGAATCACTCCATTCATTGGTGACTGAAAACCGTATAAAAATCCGTTCGGTACTTTTTGAGATTAACGTGTTTAGACAGATAGACAGACGCAGCGGGGGGACTTTGTTTTCTAGTATGCAGTGATACGTCTCCCAATTATCCATTTATCAACTGACTTAGTTCATGCAGGTTCACATACAAATAAGCTGCATGTCGAAGAAACGTATCATATCCGAACCAAACAGAATTTTACAACAGCATATCCCGTACCCACTCCTCACAGAATGTATTTGACTTTCAATTCCGTCCAATCGTAACGTATCAGAGTGCAGCTTATTGGAAAACAAACGTAATTACGTCCGACCGAACAGGCCGAACGAAATACAACGTCATTTGCTTACGTCACACGCGCGCCGTCAATTCTCATTCGGGGCGTCACGGGCGAACGGGCCGCGTAAACAATAGCTGTTCGCAATGTTCGCGTTAAGGCCTGTTCAGATGTAAGTGGATATTTATAAGCGATATTCGTTCCAGTTCCGCTTCAAGGGTCGGCAGTTTGGTCAGATTGAACATCGGTACAATTTTCCATGAAGCACCTGTATTTTCGCAAAACAATTCCTTAACATAGCCCTTTTTATCAGGCTTCTGATTTATGACTTCCCTACTAATATCACAGTTATTTCTGAAAACGTGAGTTCTGAAGTTTTAGTTCCGAATGTTTAAAGAAATACTTATCCGCTACAATTGCTGTAATCCTACTTCCTACAATTATTATCATGTTGATGCTTGTTACTCAATCACGTAAAAACGGCTCAACGGATTTGGATGAAGTTTGGCACACAGATACTTTATAACATGGATTATCACATGACTGTTTTATCCCGGTAGTATGTTCTCGTGGGATAATTTACGACAACCACACAGGCGAAGCCGCTGACAAAAGCTAGTCTAACCATAAAAGCTTTTAGATCATGGAGGGTCCAATAGGCTTGACAATTATTTCTTAGAAGTCCTTTAATAAGTCTGCCTTTCCCCTTCAACTCTCATCTACCATATCAAATTGAAGCATGTGTATAATTATTTGGTAACTAGTACAGGTCGGATGTGCCTTGTACATTGTCACGCGATGTGGCGTGTCGTCCCAGTCGCATTAATGAACATGTAATTACTTCTACTCCCTGATTGTGGGGATCAGGGCTATGAGTATAGCCTTTTTGCTTACACTAACGTTCAAAAAGCAGTATTATCAGAAATTAATATCGTGGCACATTAGTACCTACCTACTTATTTACTGGAAAACGTTCTTGAAACAAAAAAACCGGCACAGTGCGAGTCGGACTCGTTCACGATGGGTTCCGTACCACCGTAAAATAATTAAAAAGAATACTAAACGAAAAATATTTTTAATCTTAAATTTTAACAATCAAAAGATAACTTTATACTTATTTCATAATGATACTATGAATTACAAAGTTATTTTTTACAGTTGCAGAACATCGCCCATATTTAAACAAAATATCTTATGAATCGGCGTTTTAGCATTTGATAAAATACAGTATATGATACCATGATATACAGAAGTTTCAAATTCCTAACTTGTGTTAGTTGTTGCGATAGAGCTCGTACAAAAATGGTCTAAAACTGACAACATTAAATTTGTACTCCACTCGATGAGTTCTAGACAATGACACGCCACATGCCTGGGTATGAAATAAAAAAAAATAAAAATCAAAAGTTTATTGTATAGTTAAAAATTAAAGGGAGCCCCCCTTTAATTTTTAACTTTATTTTATTTTTACTATTTATTTGTTTTATAGCGGCAATAGAAATACACAATCTGTGAAAATTTTACCTAACTGTCTACCTATTACGATTCATGAGATAGGTACAGCCCGCTTACAGACAGATGGACGGACGGACGGACGGACGGACGGACGGACGGACGGACGGACGGACGGACGGACGGACGGACGGACGGACGGACGGACGGACGGACACCGGAGGATTGGTAATAGGGTTGCGTTTGGCACCTTCGGGTACGGAATTCTAAAATTGGGCATTAATTATGTAATAGCTATTCAAGAAACTTCAAGCTTCTCGTGGGAAATTAAAACATTTCAGTACTGAACAAAAGTGATTGACATCTCAATTGGTTTTGCATAGATTGTTTGTATAGTACATATTAAAGGACTAGAAAGGGCTTCCTCTTTTTTGTAATCTGTAATTAGGTAATTCAAATACGTTGTAATTCATTTTTGCTCTATTACGTGTCAGCCCTAGGTGTGAACGTATACCGTACAATACACACCATATTAATTTTCCAGCGTCATACAGATGCTCAAGTACTATATTAACGTTGACTAGTAATTAACATAACAAGTGTCGAGTAATTGGTTCCGATGTCGCCTCATACAGGCGTGCACGCACCGAATTACTCTTAGAACAGATTGGAACCACTTGTCTCAATCGCACGTGATTTACATCGTACATTGACTTATGTTTCTGCTTTAAATAGCTGTGGAATTGCTGGTAAATTAGACCTTCCTCATTCTTTCTGTGGGTGTTTTACTATGCGATGATTGCTTTATATGCAAGTGCCATTAAAGCAACATTTACGCAAACAATAAAATAATTTCATCACCAACTTGACTCCTACTTCGGTGACAGCCATTTCTTGAATTCCATAGGCATGTCTTCTACGACAATTTAGTAATTTTATTAGTTCAAATCGACCATGAATTTACACAATATCGATTTATGTTTAAAAGGAGCACCGTAGAATAGAATAGAATACTATTTATTATGTACACCATAAAAATTACAGATATAAATGTAGAAATTCATTGTATAAAGTTATTTAATCATAACTTGATTGAAACGTGCTTGAATTAGGGACGTGAGGTGACGCGTAAACGAGTCGTGACGTTTGTACCACATACCAAACCCGACGGAGTATTTCCGTACGTTACACTAAATTATATTGCTTGCTCAATTATCCATACAAAGTGAAATTGATGTGTATTCGGTTAGCGTGTAAAGATATTAGCAATTGATGTGCGGTTTCGATCTATAGATTGAAGTTGATAACCAAAAGAAAGACATGAAATAACATCTTGTTGACAACAAAAACACTGCTCTTAATTTCGATGAAATTCGGGTTTGTAATTAGAAAATATTAGAGTTCACAGATTGAGTCCCAAATGATAAGTAATGTGCGAAAAGGATTTTTACAACGCTCGGTCTTAGTAAAAGCATGTAAGCACTCTTGTACGTTACCCTATCCAATAAGCTCAGAACATCCTGCATGGTACGTGTACACCACTCGGTATACTCCGAGAGGGTCCGATAAATCCCGGGGAAACCCGTCGTTCAATATGCACATGATATAATACAGCCCCAGTACAACCGGCCGAGATTAGAGTCCGTGCCAACCGACACAGGATCGGATTGCCTCGGAACGTACGAGAAGCGTCGCGATGAACGTGCGAAGTAAGCTACCAATACATGGGTTATTTCCATATAAATTATTCTGCTATATTGTATTTCATCGTAAACCCTCTTTTCCCTTTTGATATAAACAAAAAGAAGCCGCAATATTTTGAAATACACACATATGCGTCGATGTAGGATTAGCTTAAAGATGTCCTATAGAAACGGCCGGATGAAGCACTGCATTGGGGAGCATACAGAGATCAAAGGAGGTCATTTGTCGACTAGGAAGTTACGGTTTCGATTTAGATTCAACCTATTTGCATTGAAATTTCGTTCGTCCTTCATTCATTTCTAATTATCGCACGGTCAAACAGGCTACTCGCTAATTCCATTAATTTGGAGCCGGCGTCAGTTCACTGGAACTGAAATAAAGGGAATATCATACCGACAGTAGTACCATATTGGATTAATTCGGGAGCTCGTCAAATCCTCGTATCACTTCACATCAGATTACATAGATTGATATTGGATTTTAGTGGCATGTAGTCACAAATATTTGTTTTTGCGTCAGACATCCACTAGAGCGAGTGACGTTGACCGTACAATGATTTTGAAAAAAATCGGCACTAGTTCGCTTGTTTTTATACGGCTTTATTATTCGTTGAATTAAGCCCCATTTATACAGTGAAGTTTCTGGAACGTTCAAGAACAATAATCGCATGCAATAAAGCACGTTAAATTTTTGTCATCCAAGAATTGCATGCAAGTTTTGCCTTGTCTAACTCTAAACACAGAGTTAGTTAGTTGCACGTCCTTGTACAATTGATTCAAGTATTGCCCGTATTTGCGCTGCCAAATATTTCATTCAATTTTATTGAACGTCTTCTCAAGATTTCTTTGTACTTATTTCATGCCAGAATTGAATGTGATTTTATTGTACGTGCTGTTTACATCTATACCAGTTTGTACGGCAACTAATTTGCACGTATCGTGCAACAATTGTACGTGTTGTTTAGACGGTGTAATTGACTGCAATTGTTGCTTCAATTTTATGGAATGCCACAGGACTTGCACCGTGCAAATTAGGGATTTACGCTTGCCGGTTCTCAGTAAGCCCAAATTCTTTGTATCCTCTTGGGATTTATTTTTTTGTATTTTACCCCCATCCCTTCGCTTCGTTCTGAAGTAATTAATGGGCACGTGTTGCGTTGGCTCCGTTAAAGATTAAGGGTGAAGACAGACGAGCGTAATTGTTTGAGTTGTGAGTCGCGTAATTTCTGCTACATTCGGTTTCATACAAAAATCCTATTTCGTTCACACGGCGACGCAAAATGAGTTGTCTGCCGACTCACGCGCACAATCCCGGCTGAATTGAGTTCACAAAGAGAGGGGGGCGAGGGAATCGACAGTCAATCACGGAACGCGCGGGAGTCAATACGATAATTTCTTTGTCACAATGTTTGTAGACACGGAAAAATTGATATTGGTGTCGAACAACGGCCTTGTCTGTAGAATTTATCAGAAAAGTCGTATAGTGACAAGTTTTTAAAACAGAGGGCATGGCAAGTGGTTGCAGAAAATTGTTTCGACGATTGGAACAATTTCAATGACAATTTCAGCAACAACAAACAAACAATTTCAACTGAATAAATTACGCTCATCTGGCGGCCCAACAGAATGTCTGCCGAGCAAAAATTACGCGACTCACAACTCAAAAAATTACGCTCGCCTGGCTTCACCCGTATTGCCATGAATTTTAAACCAGGTGCAATTACAGTGTAATTTTATACGGAATGTACGCCCCTTTTCAAAGTTAATGGATGTATGTAATTCCCATTGTCCTTGCCACCTCCGCACATTAATATCATTAATCTAGTCGTAGGTGCTCTTCGATTCTATCTCTCACGGTCGCTATGTATGCAGGTACATAATGAATTGTGTACAATTAATCAACTTATACCTACTACAGGATTTATGTTGAGGTCAGTATTATTAATAGAGCTAACCGCATAGGTACTGAAGTTATTTAGTGGTCATCCCGCGGTGGTGACATAAAAACAGAATATTTAATTTGCAACAATATTTTAATTTCAGTGTTCAGATAGAGAGGGTATATTTTGTGCCCCGCGACTTCGTTCGCGTGGAACTCATAGGATACACAATATACTAAAATAACAGCCACATTTTAATAAAAACGCCCTCGTCCCCCGACCCGTTACGTTGCATCGCCAGCCCGCGCTATTACTTCGTTTTCGCTTAGTGTTCTTTCTTTTTCTTTTTGCTCGGTTCCTAAGGGTCATAGCGTGATGTGAAATAACCTATAACTATCCTCGAGAATCGGGCTACTAAATGCAAAAAGAATTTTTCAAATCCGACTTTTTATTCACAATTTGAAGGATTTTAATTTTTTGCGCGGAAACCTAATTATTTTTCTAAAATAAAAGTAACCAAATTACTCCCCGTAACATCAGCTTTCTGCCAGTGAAAGTCCCGTCAAAATCGGTCTAGCCGTTTCGGAGATTAGCCGGAACAAACAGACAGACGGACAAAAATTTTAAAAATTGCTTTTTTGTTATAAGTACCGCATTTACGTTCATATGCATTTAGTAAAAGATGTTATTTTGATATTACAAACTAACACTTCAATTTTATTTATTTGTATAGATATGCACGATAAAATTAATAACATAAAGACACTGATTTCTTTATTTACATTGATAACTGTAGGGTAATAAGCAGCCAATTTTCAATATAAAAGATATATTTTTTGCCATTTTAGTCCTAATGTGCTGTGCCCGATATGGACCATAAATAATTTTTGAGGTTTCGCGTTTAATAAGACAATGCGGGACGAGAAAACACGAGTGTAGATTGTTTTAGAAGTCTATTTCTTTTATTTAAGCTATGTAAGTAGAAACTTAAGTATAATCACAATATAATAAACTATACTGTGTTAATACTTTTTAACATTAACGACAATCAGATACCTAATGACTAAAATCGCCACATAAATGCGCAGAGTGTCCCAAGTCACTACAGTGATCTGTTGGACACCTTTACCGGCGCCAATGCCCATGCCGTTCTGGTTTCTGAGAGTTGGCTCAAACCTCATCTTCTCTCCACCACCTACTCTCTTCCAGGTTTCACTCTTATCCGCAATGACAGAATTGGAAAGGGAGGGGGTGGTGTAGCTATCTATCTTCGTAGCGATTTCCCTTTCAAAATCGTTGCCTCATCCCTCTCACAGTACCATGCCTCCGCCGAGTACCTCTTTTTAGAAGTCTACGTCAAAGGCGTCAAGACCCTTCTTGGGGTTGTCTATTGTCCACCCGCCGTTGACTATTTTTCCGAGCTCGAACTGGCGCTAGAGTCCGTGGGGTCAGAGTATGCACATTGCGTCATCATGGGCGATTTCAACACTGACCTTGCTCACCGCACCCCTCGATCCCGTAAACTCCTTCACATCATTGAGTCCGTCAGTCTCCATATACTTCCACTGCAACCTACCCATTTCAATACCTCAGGCGATGACACTTGGCTCGACTTAATTCTCACGTCCACTCCCTCCCTAGTTCCCTATCATGGTCAGTGTCCCGCTCCTGGATTTTCCCAACATGACCTCATTCTCCTCTCCTATGTCCTAAAACCGCCTAAACCTGTCCCAAAAGTTCTGCACATGCGGAGTTTTGCGCGCATGGACATTGAGAAGCTTCGTCAGGATGCGTCAGATATCAGTTGGGATCACTTGGCAGCGGCGACAGCTGTAGACGATAAACTGCGCATTTTCAATCGGGCGGTCCTTGCTCTATACGACAGACATGCTCCTGTTAAAAAAATTAAACTTCGGCGTCCTCCTGCTCCTTGGATGACGACCGGGGTTCGAATGGCGATGAGGCGCAGGGATCGGGCCTTTCATAAATTTAAAAAGGATCGCTGTGAAGCAAATCGGAACTTTTTCAAAGTTGCTAGAAATCGGTGTAATCAGATGATACGTAACGCTAAGCGCCGCCATATTCTCGAGAACATATCTTCTTCTTCACCTGCTGATATCTGGAAGTTCCTTGGTACTCTTGGTATCGGCAAACCACGTCATGTGGATTTTCCTAATACAATTGGCCTTGATGATATCAACCGTCACTTCACAACCACTTGTCATTTGGATTCCCAAATGTTGTCCCAGACTGTCAATTTCATTACTGGCTTAGCTAGTCCCATCATAGAACCATTTCACTTCTCTCCGGTCACCTTGGATGAAATTAAAAAGACCATCCTGTCCATAAAATCCAAGGCTGTGGGGGATGACGGCATCAGTCGTAGTATGGTCGTTTGGATCCTCGATACCCTACTTCCTCCGATTACCCACATCATAAACTTTTCTCTTGATTCCGGACAATTCCCATCCCTGTGGCGTATGGCCTATGTCCGCCCGCTTCCTAAAGTTTCAAACCCCTCCCTGCCCACTCACTTTCGACCCATTTCCATTCTCCCATTCCTGTCTAAAGTGCTTGAGGCCTGCGTTCACAGACAGTTTGCGGGGTTTGTTCACCGGAACAACCTTGTTAGCTCGTTTCAGTCTGGATTCAGGCCTGGGCATAGTACAGCTTCCGCTCTCCTTAAAGTGACTGGTGACGTTAGAGAAGCGATGGAGGATACTAAGGTTACTGTTTTGGTTTTAATAGATTTCTCCAATGCCTTTAACGCTGTCAGCCACGATATTCTCCTTGCTATGCTCTCTCATCTCATGGTTTCGTCCGAGGTTCTGGAATGGTTCTCTTCTTATCTTCGGGGACGCCGGCAGTCGGTTCGCGTTGATGAGAGCTCTTCGAGTTGGCGTGACCTGGATGCTGGTGTTCCACAAGGTGGTATTCTTTCTCCATTGTTATTCTCCATCTTCATTAATTTTATAACTCACTGTCTTCGGTGTTCGTATCATCTTTATGCCGATGATCTTCAATTGTATACAGCTGCGCGGGTGGAAGGTTTATTGGATGCTGTAGCAGATGTAAACCGAGACTTAGATGCAATCAAAAAGTGGTCTGATAGTTTTGGGGTATCAGTGAACCCCTCAAAGTGTCAGGCCATTGTAATTGGAAGCTCGCGCATGATGGGTAGGGTGACGCTTAGCTCTCTTCCTCCTCTCATTTTCAATGGTACCGTCATACCCATTACCCCTACTGTGAAAGATCTCGGTTTGCATCTTGACTCGACGCTTAGCTGGCAGCGCCAGGTCTCTAATGTTAGTCAAAGGGTCAACGGTACTCTACGATCTCTGTATCGTCTGAGAAACTTTTTGCCCGCTAAGACGAAAACTATGCTTGTGCAGACTTTGATTTTCCCTATCATTGACTATGGTGACGTGTGCTACTTTGACTTGAATGCGGTGTTGCTGGATAAGCTTGACAGACTGCTTAACAATTGTATCCGGTTCATATTCAACCTCAGAAAATATGACCATGTGTCGAGCTACAGGTCTGAGCTCAAATGGATGCCCATTCGCCAGAGAAGAAATTTGCGTGCTTTGACCACGCTTTTCTCCCTTCTTAACTCTCCCACTCCTCCTTCTTATCTAGTGTCTCACTTCCAATATCTATGTTCTTCACACGCTAAGAATCTTCGTTCTTCTAACAATCTTCTCCTACTCTGTCCTTCTCATACTTCTGACTTTGTTCATTCTTCCTTTCATTTTCAGTCCATTCTTCTTTGGAATGCGCTACCTCTTGACATCAGGATGGCCACCAGTCGGTATGCATTTAAGCGGAGATTGCGGAGTTATTTTCAAAATAAATAGCGTAGAGTCATCTCAAAACCTCTCTCTCTTGAATTTGTATATAATATAGGTATATATTATAGTAAATATGTATGTATGTGTATTATAAGTTTATGACTTATTTATGTACAAATTGTTCCATTTCTAACAGAGCACCTGCCATCTAATCTCTTCACCACCCTTGGTTGACTGGTAGAGAATGCCTAAGGCATTAAGTCCGCCTTTGTACTTTTTTAAGTGTGAAAAGTTTAAATAAATAAATAAATAAATAAATAAATAAATCGCTTAACAACATGATTTATTGAAATACACGAAGGAGTATTCCTAATTCGCGACAAGGTTAAAATTGGTTAAAACTAAAGGGGGTTAGGTAATTCACAGACTGTACTTACTATCAAAAATATAGTAAATCAAGTGCGAGTCACCGACTCAGTGTATTTTACAAACAAACTGTTTGTTTACGCTTTATGTCTTCATCATCTGACGGTGACGGTGACATTATGGGGAAAGCCTCGTGCTGCCAATACATTTTAACACGAGGAATTGAGGTACTCTCAAAACAAACACTACAAAGTGAAAAATAACTTTAATTTCGGCAGTATTTGCATCAGTATTTTAGGTTTTTCCACCGACTTCCGAAATTAAAGTTATTTTTCACTTTGGAGTGTTTTTCTGGAAGTCGGTTGTTTTTTTTTTTTTTTGCAAAAAAGTTTTTTATTTTTCATTTTTTTGTGGATCGGTTTATAATTTATCTAAGTTACAATAGCCTAATGACAACTGCTTATCACCTTTTACAAAATATTGCTTTTCCCGATGCAGGGACGTTAACTGTTGAGGAGTTCTTCTGGTACCTACTTCACCATCAGCTCCACTTCACCATATGCATTGTGACGAGTATAATTTGCTTAGCAACCATTTTAAAGTAATCGAATCGCAACCCGTGATTATGCGTGCCGTGCTCTGATGAGGCGTTTATTGAGTAGTTCCGGTGGCCATCTGTGGTCTTCATTATCAGTTCCACTTCACCAAATGGTGTTTACCGAGAGCAAATGAACAAGTAAAAAATTCCCAAATCGCTATAAGTGTGCCTATAATAATTGAAGAGTTCCCTCGATTTCTCCAGGATCCCAACATCAGATGCTGACCTGATGACAATGGTGGTCCCATTGGAAAGCATACCGTTTAAAACAAAACAAGAATTTTCCAAATCGGTCCAGCCGTCTTCGAGTAAACGGGGAACACGAATAAAAAAAAATAAAAAAAAAAGATTCCGACGAACTGAGAACGTCCTCCTTTTTTTGAACTCGGTTAAAAACTCCTACCTGTATTGCTTTAACTAACCAAGTTATAAGTATACTACGTGTACCTACTGAGTGCACTGTATAAGATCCAACGATCAAATCTTTAAAACTAAATGAAAGTCGTCTTCCAATGTAAAACAGCTAAGTATTTTCAAAATGCAACGACCGCAGAAAATTAAATTACCGAAAACATCTTTAAATACCTTTCCACTTGCCAAATCGTTACTCTAGCTAAACAAGATTTTCAGTAGCGGTCTACGAATGATAGAGCAAGAAAGGTTTATTCCTGTTAGAACATTATCACTGGCAGTCAGCAAAAACCGAGCGACATAAATAATTCTATGATTCGATGAGTACATGAGTACGACAGCGTCAGAGGAACAGGAGATTTCATTTATCTAACACTAGCTCCAAGGGCTCGTTCAGACGTCTGTGTTCCCTCTGTAAAAAGGTGGGTGACCTATGACTAATGAGAAAGTCAGGCTACAAATAGAAGAAAATGTCTGGCGTTTCAAAGGATTGGTCTCTGGAATCTCTTCGTTCTTATAATGTAGCTCATATGATATGACTTGAATTTATGTACAAATAATATGAGAGAAACAAAGGAGAATTTCTAATAAAAAGTTCAATTTGGGACACTGAAATTGAATTTCTGTTGAGTTTGCATGCGCACGTTTTCATTACAGAGTGTACTGAAACTAGTTTTCGTATTTCTTTAAGAATATAAAAGTATAGTGGTAGCTATGGACATTGTTTATCATCCTAATTATATAGCACCCTAATTATTTGGAATGAGTAGAATTTGCGATGGCCGCATATAAAAATCAATTTTCATAATTTGTCAATTGATTCGTGACAGAGCAAGACGAAGATGGCGGATTGACTATAACCCGAAAGGTCTGGCCCACATTACCAGAAAACAGAAGTGTATGGAAACGAGAGTGAGACGCATTCGCTTTGCAGTGACATAAAACAGTAGATAGATAGATAGTAAAACTTATAATGTATTTCCTTTTGGAGACAAAGAAAATAATACGTTTTTAAAAAACAGCACAGCAATCGAAGACCTAAAACAAATCAGCCGCATCCAAGCTTCAAAAGAGACAAAGCTGTTCTGATAACAGGGGTATCTGAATAAACGGGAACACACGAACGTCTCACGAGTTGCATGTTATTACGAGCGCACAATCCCGCGGCTACCACTCGTGATGTATGAACACTTGAATATGTATGGGCACGGGCACGCAATTGCATCGCAGGAACCTACAGATTGACTTAAGTTTTGCTTGGGAACAGAGAATGGTTTATGGAAAACTGCGTTTGATTTATGCAATATCGTTGTTATTCTAACAAACGTTTGTTTTACGTGTAGTTGATAAAGTTTGTGTAAGACTTGTTCCATGAGGGAGGCGGAGCTTTTCAGTAAAATATGATATACACACACAGTACCCTACCCAGTATTAACCTACATAGCTGTCAAGATATTCAATTAATATTACTCCAAGAAGTTACGCTTAGAATTTACTAGTCTTGTTGAACTATGTAGAAAATGTTCTTTGAGGAGATTATTATCAAACTACGATTAGCATCGCTGCAGCTAGCTATTATATTCCAGGTTGAATAGGAAGCACCAGAAGTAGTCTGACAATAAAGCAAGTCGTGAACCTCTGTGGAAGTATCGACGTCGGTTATAATGACAGAGCACATTACAATAAACAATGAGACACGACCTCGATCGCAGCACGCTGTTGTCGTTGAACAAGCTATTTTAATTATAATTGCCCCTGACGTGCCTGCTGCAGACACGAGCAGGATATACCAACGATAATAGCATTGAAAACAATAGGTGGCAATAATTCTGGCACAAGTTTTAATTGGAGGTAAATACAGGATAGTTTTTAATTGTAATGTGCCAGCAATTTGTGTTCGTGTGTTTACATTAGCTATTCGATTTAGTTGTAAAATGCTTTTTTTTTAAGTGAAAACTTATTTAGGCGCGTTGAGCGCTTTTTGGTATGGGAAAATCTCACGGGTCCGCGACATGTGACATGCTCCAACAAGTTCAACTACCCAACACTAGAGGGCGTTGTGACCAAATTACTATATTTAGCCTACTAATGTCTTTGAAAAAGATGTCGGCCTGTGTACATTTTAAGTTTTCACTTCTGTCTGCAGTCTTTATGACTGCCTACTTTTTTTCTTCAATTTGTCTTATGTTTGATTTTTGCTATGATACATGACAAGTATCAGCAGCAATCGGAGTATTGTGTTCAGAACATATTTCTCAGTCAAACCACATAAATTAAGTTTCTTAGCTTCTTACAAGTCACTCAAATTAGTTGGACGTGTAAAAAGCTATCAATAAAGTTTATTCAAGAGGATTTTGATATACGGTGCCGAAACGTGGACACTGACAGTTGGGCTGGTCCACAACTTCCAGGTCACTCAGCGAGCTATGGAACGGGCTATGCTTGGAGTTTATTTGAAGGATAAAATCAGGAATGAAGTTATCCGGAAAAGAACCGGAGTTATCGACATAGCCTGCAGAGTAAGCAAACTGAAGTGGCAGTGTGCTGGCCATGTTTGTCGAAGGACCGATGGCCGGTGGAGCAGACGCCCCCCAGCTAGATAGACCGTCGACCTTAAGAAGGTGGCCGGGACAGACTGGATGTGGAAGGCGGAGCACATGGTGTTGTGGCGCAGCCTGGGAGAGGCCTGTCCGGGAGTGGACTGCAATAGGCTGAGTTGATTGAAGTGATTTTACTACATTATATATCCATTCCATCGGCAATAATCTCATACGAGACGTTAATCGTTAGTATTTATTAAAAAGCCCTTGTTCAGCACTGAACCTTTCAAGGTTTCTGCATATATGTGTGTATAAAACAAACAGCCACAAATTAAAGCAACACTGTTCAGTTAAGCTGACAAATCCTCTTGTCATGTCTCAAAAGGTAAGGTAAGATGTCGGGCCCTATTAAAATCCTTGGCTTCTGTTAGTAATTAAGACAAGAAAATGGAGCTCTAAGGTACCAAGATAACTAACTATATTACAATGTTAACTTAAGTGATCAGAAGCTCTATCATTTTGTCTTCAGTCTTTGTCAAAGAGAACTGAGCAGAGTACACCAACGGTGCTAAGTTAAATATTTCTTTAGGTAAATCAATAGTGAACGTGCCTAACGTACGTGGGGCTCGTGGCTAAGTAATAACAGCCGCACGTGTCGATCGATCAGGCTTAAGCTACGCTTGCCGCGGTCGGTCCGTGGATGGGTGACAATCATTACATAGCGCGACCCCCCCGTGCCTTCGGAAATCACGTTAAGCCGTTGATCCCGGCTGTCATTCTTGGATTTTTGATAGTCGTTACGGTACGTCAGAAGCCCGAAAGTCTGACAACCAGTCTTACCAAGGACTATCGTATTACCCAGTAACTGGGTTGTGGAGGTCAGATAGGCAATCGTTCTATGTAAAATACTGGTATTCAGCTGCATCCGGTTAGGCCGACCCCAAACATAGTTGGGAAAAGGCTAGGCCGATGGTGAATAGTGAACGTACCTATGTCGGACATCTTTGGCACCAATTAAATTCAGTGGAGTTAGCTTGAAACCCGGATAATTGATGCATACTGACGATGCCGCAATAACATAACATCACGCCTTGTTTCCCCGAAGGGTTAGGCAGAGGTGAACCTATAGTACACCCACTCGAAGCCGCAATCTCCAATATAAATGACATCGCTAAGTAGGTACATAAATAAGTAAATGCATTAGCATCAAATGCAGATAATATCGATACTATCTTAACGATAGCCATAAAGCATTTTTCGCGTGCACGACCCGAATACCAGGAATAATGCGTACTAAACGTTAATAATGAATATTCAACAAGGCTAATAATAAATGTAAATTACATCCGCAGTGACAGCGAAATATATCTAATTTCAAAGGTAATTTAAGATCCTACAATAAATTAACTTGATGTTCACATTTGAATATGGAAATTTAAAGGGATAGTGCTGTTGACATGGCGCTCGAAAATATTACCAAGAAAGTTATGTTTGGAAGTCTTTTGAAAACATTTCATATCCAAACTATTAATAAAGCTGAAGTTTTTTATTTTTTATATTGTTTGTTTGTATGTTTGAACGCGCTAATATCTGGAACTACCAGTCGGATTTGAAAAATTCTTTTTGCATTTGATAGGCCAATTCTTGAGGAAGGCTATAGGCTATTTAACATCACGCTAGGACCCTTAAGAGCCGAGTAAAACGAAAAGAGTAAGAAAGAACGCTAAGCGAAAACGAAGTAATAGCGCGGGCAGGCGTTGCGATGCGACGGAGTGGTTCGAGGGAACAAGAAATTTCACGCGGATGAAGACACGGACAGAAGCTAGTTCAAAATAAATTTGATGGAAATACTGATTTCTAACCTAAATTGGACTGTCAACAAGCTTCTAGATTTAACATCCCTCACCCTCATCACTTACATTTCAGTTTTATTTCAAGAAAAACAATAATAAAGTACCTACCGAATGACCAAAAAAATTGTGAGTTTCCTTAATTATCTAGGAAATCTTGTGTAATGATGGATGAACAAGATAACAGCTGCGACGCGCTCGTTTAACCAAGAATTTCGATTACGCAGAAGAGAAAATCTCTCTAATACTGCTAATGTCCGTCTAAACTGTCGCAGTGGTGTGACAGTGGAAAAATTCATCCAGGCAGACCAGTAATCAGTCAAGTTTTAGCTCCGCATTACTGTAATGGGACGCCCAAAGCGAATGCCGCTTTGTCTCCGTACACAGCGGTTTCTGTAAAGGAGGCCACGCAGTCAACGTTTGTAACCCAAGTAATGTATGTGATGTGTGAAATTGCTTCCGTTGCCTCTAATCCAATTTGGTAACAGCGGGGTGTGTAAATTGAGACGTGATTTGAGTGCAACACTTTAGTTAAATTGATGAGTAATTTTATCGTTGCACGTAATGTTTACAGGCTTTTGGCTTTTACGCTGATCAGCAAGTTAAAACACAGCAGCGTAGTGGTTCAACTTTTTCGCAGTGAAAATCAGAAAATTTGACTAAGGGCGAAAATACACATGCCTGTAGCTGGTACAAAACTATGCAAGTGGCTGGCATGCCGTGTACCATAACAACTTCTGATTGATCAATGTCACAATGGCATGCCAGCTACTTGCACAGTTTTCTACCAGCTACAGGCATGTGTATTTTCGCCCTTAAGCTCACGTCAAGTTGTATAATAAAAGTAAAGTTGTAAATATTGCGTTAATTTATTTTTCATTCTACTGCATTTACATCCAAATTAAAACAACAACATTAATGCCGCAAACAACTTAAAATTGTCGAGATCATTTAGAATGTTCTTGCATACCGCTACGTAAATCGCTAACTTCGTAGCTTGAAACTAACGCCGTCGTCCGGGCTTTTTGCTATCAGATAATTCAACGCTATTTCACGACGCACTTTTTCGTCTTACAGTGATCACAACACAAGGAGTGCCAACAAACCTTTAATGAATGTACGCATTAGGAGCAAAGCTTGAAAGACACTGCGCACGCTTACGCCAAAGTTAAAAATAATTAGAAGGATATTGATTGGCTCACATTCTGAAAATCCACGAGGATAAAAATAACGCGTTACTTTTCCGCAAGACTTGAACTTATTCGACGAAGTAATTTCGAGAGTAATGCAATGTAATTGAACAGATTTACTCGTCGAGGGAAGAAAAATATTTGAGGATGTATTTCGTTCAAGTAACGAGGGATTTGTGGAGCAGCTTTGACATCAATAGGTTTGTTTCTAGGAGAAAACTTACTCTGGATAATGAATCCGTTTCTAAGAAACGAAACGTCACACTAACGACTGCGCTGCTTACCTGAAATAGAGAAACATATGTTAGTGAAGGGAAACATAATGCTGCAATGCTTAGCTAAGAGTTTAAAGTATTGCAGTGGAGAGCAGTGGTGGCCCAGAGATAACGGCCGCGACTTACGATTTGTAGGTCGTAGGTTCGAACCCTGACATGCGCTTTACTTTGTGTAAATTATTTCATCTCCACTGCTCTCAAAACGGCGAAGCAAAACATGAGGAAACCGGCATGTCCTAGAACCAAAAATTCGAAGATATGTGACATCTATCAAGCCGCATTGGGCCCGTGTGGTGGATAACGTCCCACTCCCTCTCACAAAGAGGAGTCCTATGTCCTAGCAGTGGGAACAATATAGGCTGATTATGTTGTGCAGGCAAGAAGTAAATTTCTTTACATACGCAATTTCATAATTACTTTGTGTGATTTTTAAACATAACATAAGTATTCGTTAAGGCTCCTGCATACAGGCGCGACACACGACGCGAATCGCACGCGACACAAAGGTACCGCCTGTCGCGCGACGAGCAGTACCTTTGTAACACGTTGCGTGTCGCGCCTGTTTGCAGGAGCCTTTATTGATGTATTTAGATCCTATCTATCATCCCTTTTCTTGACGGTAACTTCATCAGAATGTATTACAATATCAATCTCTTCTACAAAATTGAACACACAAAATACATTTGATTTCTGTACAGCTCAGACTTTCTCGGAAACCAAATATTTCGCTTAAGTACGTAAGTTGGGACCTTCTTTGAATTCATTCACGCCAATATTAGTAAGCGCTAATTAATGAAAGACTGATTTTGATAAAAAAAAAAACGTTGACTGGCTGACGTCATATCAACGGTTAGGCAAGGTCAGACAAAATCATAACCACCGTCGCGTGTCATGCACGGAGCGTCAACAATTGTCGGCGAGAATATTTTGTCGGTGCTGGTACGTTACGCTCCGTGCATGGCACGCGACGTTGCGAAACCGGTGTGCGCAGGCGGAGAAACGGTGGGCATAAGGGTTGTAACAGCGTATGATCACCGTTCTAAATCCGTTATAAACGGGTTATAGACAATATTCTCCCTCGAGTTTTTTTAAAGCGTCTTGAATCCAATGACAGTGTTATTGCTCTCTTTCTTCCTAGTCTAAAACAATAGCTATCTTTGCTAATTCTCTCATGGAAAATTTTCTAATAGCCATCGTATGGAGAAAATAATTTTCTCAAGAAAAATATTCACTCGCTCATCCTGGCGCGTCTACCTCACGCGAAAACACTGGTGAACTATTACAACCAAGAGAACAGGAATCGTACGGATATGACACGCGGATGATACGCGGATGCTACGGTCACTATAACCGTTATGCACGGGTGTGATACGCTGGTGATACGTTCTAGTGGGCATAGTAGTCCTTGTCATGTTTTTTTCCGTGCCTGATACGTTCATAGCACGGTCATGGTATGGTACGGTGTAGTGGGCAGAGAGCTTTATATATTTGTCATTTTATGTCTCCAATTAAGGGTTATTTGATATGTAGGTAATACAAGTCAGAAATGGAGCTAAACTAAAGGTTAGTTTAGCTCCCTTTTGGATTGATATTGGGTCCAATGGGGACGAAATCAGAACCTTTTTAGAGTACCTTTATATTTGACCCAAGCACCAGCTTAAAAGCTCATTTCCACCTAAAACTTTGTCTCCAAAAGACCGATAAAAATCCAGATAAATGTGTTGAGAAGCAACTGTGTGTCGATGGTGTGCTATCACTATCAGTGACAATAATCGTGGATGGACAGACACATGTCGACCCTCATCTCAATAATTTTCAGGATCTGCCACTATAATAAATACGTTTTTTTTTTAATATAATTTTCTGGATATAGGCACGTGTATAAATCTATACACGCATACTAGATCGTTGTTGACTGTTTCCATCAAGCGCAGCGAGCGCAACATACTAACAAGTAAAATTGCTAGTGGACATTGCTTGCAAGTTCCAACACCTTATTTTTTTTTTTGTAAATAACCTGCTATAAGTCGACTTGCTGTCAGTGTTTTCTCAATGCAAATCGATTGCTAAACCAATCTTGCCTTTGGACATTGCTTATGAGTGGTTTTACATGAAAATCCACTTTATTCAGAGATTAAGTATATAGATATGGTGGAAGCTTAGAATAATCCTTCACCATATACAGTACTTATCAGTTAAACATATGATGGAGGAACATTCTCGAAAGTGAACTAGTCAAAAATTATACATACACGTTTTTGAAAAAAAAAAGAAGCACACGCATGGTAAACTGGTGACTACGACTCAAAAAAAATATGAAAATTACGTTATGGAAGTTTCAGTAATGCACATAGTCAACATTTTTTTCGCCTGGATTACCAGCGTTAATTTTATTTTTATTTATCCAATTAGTCAGTTACTAGAAAAGCCGATAGAGCGAAATACTCTCCACAATAAAATAGAGAAACAAAATTCTCTATCGTGCCTTCTAAAATTATTGTTTAAAACCATTATGTAGCATATTTACTTTCTCAAATCTTAAAACAACATCCGCGTTAGAAAAACGTGGTATTAAAGAGTACCATCTTTTTATAACAGGAAAGCTAAAATGTGGGTTAGCAAAAAGGCAGTAGTTATATCACATCTCGAATAATGTTTTCTTACTCTCACTATCACATTCAGTACACATAAATCGAATCTTCTCTAATTAATCACGAGTGTGTATCTGTTTCAAGTGTTTTTATCTAAATGGTAATGAATTTTAAAAGCTTTGTAATTTAATAGCATCTCGTCCGGAGTCCGGACGGGTACTTGAAGCGTCTCTCGGATGGGCAGAATCTTGTACGGCTATTTCCGATCTTGTAGCCCGCTTGAATATATTGAAAACTAGCTGTGCTCCGCGACTTCGTTCGCGTGAAGTCGAAACGTAAGATACACAATATATTAAAATAACAGCCACATTTTAATAAAATTCCCTCGTCCCCCGACCCGCCGCATTGCATCCATCGCCCGCCCGCGCAATTTATTTATTTATTTATTAAATTCCACTTCAAGACACAAGTATTAGTGTAGCCCTGGCTCTTGTACTAGGAGTCTCTGTATCACAAAGAAGCACGATAGACAAACATGAGATACGTTAGAGCTATGGCATGCATTAAAAGCTAGGTTTACAAATATACAAGAAAAAAAAGTATTAATAGTAATAAAAATAACCACTGCGTTCTGTGGAAAGTGTGAGTGTGGTGTGTATGTGAGGAGTGTGTGTGTGTGTGTGTGTGCTGAGTATGTTGAATGTGATAATCGTAATTTTCTAGCCAGTGAATAGTAGTTTTTTTTAATTATTTTACAGTTTCACGGGTTTTAATTTTTTTGCGTTGAACCCTAATTATTTTTCTAATATAAAAATAGCCCGAGTTACTCCTTACGACATCATCTGCCAGTGAAAGTCCCGTCGAAATCGGTCCAGCCGTTTCGGAGATTAGTCGCAACAAACAAACAGAAAAAAAATGTTTTTTTTTTCTTATAAGTACCGTATATAGATACATGTGGCGCAATAGAACGTGCATGTTTGAAATACATAATAACTAAATAAAATATACATGGATACATGACGTAAAACTATTGAGCAATTTGTTATTAATTGCAGTTTTTTTTTTTATTAGGAACATCATCTAAATGATGGCCCCTCTCGGTGGCGGCACTCCTCCAATGAAAATGGTCGTTCTTACATAGCAACTCGGCGACTGTTTTGCTCTGAATACGGATTACGACAAATTCGTGAAACTCCGAGTGCAAATTTGATTAAAATTTGGGATAAACGTTTAGAAAAAACCGGTTCAACATTTGAGCCACGTGCTAAAGGTCGATGAATATTGATCAGCTCAAAGAGAACATCCGGAATGAAATGGCTACAATCACACCAGCATTAATGAAGAAAGTTTTTGATAGATTTTTTGATTTTTTTGATTGGAGGAGTGCCGCCAGCGAGAGGGCCATCATTTAGATGATGTAATAAAAATAAAAAAAACTGCAATTAATAACAAATTGCTCAATAGTTTTACGTCATGTATCCATGTATATTTTATTTAGTTATTATGTATTTCAAACATGCACGTTCTATTGCGCCAACCTGTACTTTCACATGCATTTAGTAAAAGGCTGTTATTTTGACATTACAAACAGACACTTCCATTTTATTTATTTGTATGTAGTATGTGTACCTACATACTTTACAGGTATACGTACCTTATTATTTAAGTCTTTGTATTTAATTCACGATAGATCTTATGAATATTGGTTTCCAGTATTATGTCTTTTAACTAAGTAACGGTTTGGCCGAATTATCTCTTCAACATATAGGTTGTGCGCGCACAATTTGCGATAACCTACCTATCGAATACCCAATCATCAACTATGTCAATATTTCTAATTAGGTACTATCCTACTGTGTTTGTGTTTGGTAAAACCCACACAGTTATGATGACATTGATTACGAGAGATAATTATTTGTTTTAGAAATCGCACCATTATCTAATTGTCTGAGTGCGTTAGGAAAAAGTCATGTCAATAAGGATAAGTAAATACTTATCCGCGTTACACGTGCTGGGTCTACAAATAATGTGTAGATAAACAAAGATTACAATCAATCTATACTTAGTGGAATACATATTATACATGCTCATGCTAAACTATGTTATCAAAAGAATACGTAACCTTGCATTCATCTTTTCATCTATTTCAACTTTCCCATACAAAACTACAATAGCTACTCGCCCGAAATGTCATCATCTGCCTAGCCTTTCCCCAACTATATTGGGGTTGGCTTCCAGTCTAACCGGATGCAGCTGAATACCAATATTTTACATGGAGCGACTGCCTATCTGACCTCCACAACCCAGTAACTGGGTAATACGATACCCGTTGGTAAGACTGGTTGTCAGACTTTCGGACTTCTGACGACCCGTAACGACTGTCAAAGATCCACGAATGACAGCCGGGACCAACGGCTTAACGTGCTTTCCGAGGCACGGAGGAGTCTCGGTATGTAAAGATGGTCACCCATCCACGGACCAACCCCGGCAAGCGTAGCTTAACCTGATGGATCGATCCATGC
The DNA here is from genome assembly GCA_947568875.1 of Fissipunctia ypsillon. NCBI lineage: Eukaryota > Metazoa > Arthropoda > Insecta > Lepidoptera > Noctuidae > Fissipunctia > Fissipunctia ypsillon. The sequence goes on from OX387655.1 coordinate 6,491,547, forward strand.
GGCTGTTATTACTTAGCCACGAGTTCCTTCTTAGCCACGAGCTCCTTAAACTCGCCCGAAATGTATGGGACGGATATTGTTTTTTCGCGATTACGATGTTGGCATACAGGGCAAAGTACTTCGGTAACCCAGGTACCCTACGTGAGATTGTCAGTAACACCAAGGCGTTGCTGGCCTTCCTTGAGGAGCAGGGGTGGATCGATTAATCGATTTTCCCACCCATTACGCAAAATACGCACACTAACGTGGAGTTGCGGACCCCAGCCCGTATTAGCTATTAGCTACGATGTTGGCCCCATGGCGAAAGTTGTTCAGTTTGATGGTCTGTAACACACCCTTAAATAAATGACCACACCTTTCGGATACATGCTGTAAACATATCGAGCTTTTTCAGGAAGAACATCCTAAGCGACAATTTGCACTTTTTACAGGAAAGGGTTTTTTCTTTCCTAATTAACGATGTTGTCATTTACGATGATAATTTCTTACAACAATAAAGTCGTGTAAATTTAAAATAAAATTTAGGAGTAATCGCGACAAGATGTAAAACTTTGTATATAGAGGTTACGAAGAAAAAATAGTTTTGTGATTTTTGGCGCTTACGATGTTTTTACTGAAAAGGCTCGATATTGCAGAAGCACTTCCCGCGCGACTTCGTCCGCGTGGATTTCGTACTTTAGTACCACGTTAGAGGTAGATTTTCAAAGAACCCTGATACGAGTTATTCTTTATTTTCGGTCTTACAAAGAGACCTTACGGTCTCGGAAATTCAGATCGGGATGAGATTCAGCAGATTAGTAGTATACCTTAAGGGTATCCCACACAGTAATTTTACATACAATCATTTTACATACAAATAAAATACCCCCTTTTCACCCCCTTAAAGGTCGAATTCCCAAAGATCTTTCCTTACTGGATGTTTACAACATAAAAGGGATTAACTGCCAAAATAGTTTGTAGTTTGTAGCCTCAGCGGTTTAGGTTCGCGTTGATAAATCAGTCGGGACAAGTAATATTAGACTGAAGACGCTTTTCTTGTACCTACGTATGTGTGTACAGCGTTGTTCTTCTAAAACACGCAACGCATTTTGATGCAAATTTCACCTTTATTTAAAGAATTTATTCCAAAAAGTTTATGTGTTCAATATATTAATATTAACATAAAAAAAACAATAATCTAATAAAGAAATCTCGAAAATTTGTCGATTTGTAAAAACCGTGCTAAGCAGGGGCAGGTCGCTAGTCTTTTCATATATATAGAGCCATTCATATTATATTTATTAATATAATATGAATGGAATTGGAACTCAGTGAATTGTTGCTAATTGCATCTGTGTCAGAGAGTATAATAAGTAGGTCAATAATTACTTGAAATATGTACAATAGTATGGTAGCTGATTATTCAACATTAACCACTGACAGACCGCAACAAACAAACAAGACAGAGCTTTTGATAGAAACATCGATAGCAACATCACGTTTGGCAAACGATCATTGGAAAATCCTGTGATACGTCAATCGGTAATTCACAGAAGAAAATCTATAATAACGATAATTAATTTTATATCTAAGCACAATGTTGTTATCTACTTGTTGTTTTCCTTGTTACTAAACTTAATCATGTTTTATTTGTAGATACATTGTGTCTCTTGTTAAATTATTTAAACCTAAGTATGAGAACAGTTATACTGTTCTCATAGTATGGAGAACCCTCAGATAGTTATGGCCAACGATAGAGGTACACATCAATTATTTTTCTTATCCCAATACTCGAAATATAGCTAAAATACAGGACAATATTCACATAGGTAACTACAAAATTTCAAACTTCCCACTAGTTAATTAACAGAAAATGAGAATTAATTAGTGTAATAAACTAATTGTAGAGCAATGTTATGAACACTAGCTAAAGCCGATGCATTTAATTTGTATTAGATAATAAATGTGTTAAATAATTTTCATACGAAACACGCATTATGTAATAGTTAATGATCACCATCATGATAATAATGCAACACTTTCTCTCATAATAACATAATTCATGGTCTACATAATTTTACCATAATTATGTTTAATTTTCCATATTGACGTAATCGTTGTAAATTCTTGCAAATAAATTCACACTTATCATAACATCACGCCTTTGTTTTTGTTTTTTTTTTTTTTGGATGGGAAATCATCAAATGACTTCTCCCGCTCTGGGCGGAGCGGGCAGAAGTCATTTGACCCGTGTTCCTTCAGTTGCCTGTGCCGAACGGTAACTCTTTCGAACATCCCGCGACCCTAGCTGGCATTGGCCCTAGCGGACCCCGTCAATGGAGCTGACATCTCGCGGATAACATCACGCCTGGTAGGTACACCCTCATTTCGCCAACTTTGTTTTAGTTCCATGTAATAGGGGACGAGCCTACTGCCATCAACCGGACACAAATCTTGACTACGGGCTGCTACTGAGAAATTCCTAATAGAAAAACCCAATAAAACTTTGCCCGACCTGGGAATTGAACACAGGACCTCATGCTCCACAGTAGCGCTTGCGGCTACTAGACAAATTATTAAAAAAAAATTAAGTAAATCAAGTCGTTCAACTTTAATTATTCCTATTAGATTGTAGATACAATACCGAAGCGAATATCAAATCAAATATATTTCTTCCGGATTCAAAAACCATTATATCCATAGGTGTTAGAATAACACAATGGTGGTGTAATATGGATGATGCCTGGGTAAAAAAAAAAAAAATTCTATTTAGTCCGACAGTCAGATAATAAAAATATATTAGACACGAATTTTTTGCTTTATCATATTAATAAAAAAATACTTAGATAAAACGCATTCAAGTTGGGGAGTGGTTGCGGGATGTTCGAAAGAGTTGCCGTGGCCCCGGCACAGGCAACAGAAGGAACACGGGTGGGTTTTAGTCAGTAAAAGTCTGACACGCCCTCCCGCTCCGCCCAGAGCGGGAGAAGTCATTTGATGATTTCCCATCCACAAAAAAAAAAAAAAAAAAAGTTGGGGAGTGGGGGGCTCGATTCGCTTGTGGTGGTTCTGCTCTTCCAGTTTACATTGTCTATACGTTTAAGAGAGAGAATAAACAATAGATAATTTTGATAGCATGCCAAAGGTTTTTAACTATACAAAAAAATAAAAATAAAGTTATATAAATAAGGAATATGGAATGCGCAGTGTTTTGTGTGTGTGGAGGGGAGGTGGGGGAATGTGTGAGGTGGGGGTGTGTGTGATGTAGGGGTGTGTATGTTGGTGTGGAAGGTGAAGATTTGTGTATTTTTGTTTTAGTCAAGTGATAAATTAAATCTAGAGTTTAATAGTAAGTATTTTGTGAATTATGTGATTGTATGTAGCGTAGACTCGATTTCTTCGTAACTTTTGCTCATCAACCATTCAGTGAGTGTATTTTTACTGTCGTGGTATGTCATAGAGTATATGGTGAGTATTTTGTTAAATGAGTTGTATAAGTGAGATTACGTAAAAAAAGAAAAAATACATGTCCATTATTTTTGAATAAATTTACCTGACGGATAAAGAATGAGTAGTAGATTATACAACAAGTGAAAAAAAGTGAATTTAATTCGAGGGACTAAGTTGGATCCCGAGAGCAGCGAAGGATTCTAGATTAGAATCCTGAACGGAGCACGGGATACAAGGACCGAGATGATTTTTTTTTTTCACGAGTTGTATGAGTTGTGTTCTTTTTACCATTGACTGCGAGAAAATAAAGAGTAGAATAGTATTTATATTTATCACATTTTATTATATAATCGGTAGTTAGCATATAATATATGTTCCAAAGTGTCGACGGCTTCTTAGTTTTGGTTAATTTGTTGAAATAGTTAAGAAATACGCACACTGAGAAGGAATTGGGGCCATTCGTGTTTTTTTAGGCGCAGAACAAATTGTATGTTTTCAGGTACAACTTTCGAGATTTTGACGGCAACAAATTATCTAAGTACTATAATTGCTACTTTAAAACGAAATGATTCCGAAGTCAGTGTCTCATTTTCATCACTGAAAGAACTCATTTTATTATATTATGTTGATAGATTTTCCAATGACATAACACAACCACGCCACGTTAACAGACTGATAGAAAAGAACCTAACTAAAATTGGCGGGATATTATTTTTTAATTTAATTGTATAGTTCTATGGAATAGCTCCATTTAGCCAGCCAGTACGTTTTTCAGCACATTTTATTTATTTTTTGTAGATAATTCGTATAAATCGTGCTTGTTCCAAATTCAAAATGTTTTTATTTACTCTGTGACTAAAAGAGAGTATTATTCACTGTAATCGATGAATCATATCTTTTTCGAGTGGCAATGGTAAAAAAAGTCACCATCCCTATTGAAGGAAACCGATCAAGACACATAGATAATAGCCCTTATTGAAAAATATTAAATAGCCGTCTCAATAACTTTAAAAAGTTAGTTTTTTTTTAATCAAGCCCAAGAGAGTAGTCATAAAGGCAAGAAAGGGCCCACAAAAGACATATCTCCACAATAGTAAAGTGACGGCGCACAGAATGCACTTCAAAACTACTAAAGACTGGAAGCGAAGAACTCTTTGTATTGAGGAATGGAATGGACGCGTCATCATGTGGGAAATATAAAGAATATAGTCTTCATTGCACAACAATAAGAGCGGTCTATTTTCGTTTTATTTCTTCTTTACGAGAGAGACTTCTGACCTTAAATGGAGCCTTGGAGTACTAAACTTCGCTCTATTAAACATAGCCTCGTCCACGTTCACTACTCATTTTGCATTACCCATTGACGCACACACAAGCGAGATCTACGCGTATACTATTTCAATGTCTACGCAGACATTGAAAGGCCTCCTAGACCCTAATTAGTAACAAGACTCAGTTAATAAACGCGCATGTCCCGGATTGGGAGATCGGGCCTTTGGGCCGCTTGATCCTACATAGACCAACCAACCGTACTAATTGTACACGTCGTCATCGCGTTGACCCTCAACTGATGGCATACCCGTATGCAAATGAATAACTTGGGTACTATAGAGGTGTAATGTAGGAAAGGACGTATAATTAAAAGGTAACTTAATTGTGCGAAGTTCTCGACGGTTAGTTAACCAGTAATTTGTAACGTTATGAATGGTCTCTTTGTTAACCCAATTTGTTTACCTGAGAGGTCTATATTTATATAATTAATTAATTATGTTTTAACAGTTTTATCAAAAACCCAAAGGAGCATTTTTGGATACTTTGCGTCTTTCGGAAAATTTTGTACTTGTACATCGATTAGTCGACAAAGACATATGCGATTGACACAAAGAGTATCAATTCAGTCGTGCTTCAAGCAACAACGCATTTGTCGGTTCTTACTATGAAAAAAAATAGGTAATTACCTAATATTTTTGTCATTCATAACATCGCAATTTCTTATCCTGGCGATTACTTTTATATGCCATACAAAGTATTTACATCACAAAAATTGTTAAGGATGTTACTATTTTTGTAAATATTTTCCGCGAAATGTATTATATTACATGTCGAAAGAGATTTTTTCTCATATTTCTACATAGCCTGGTTATTAAAGTTCGTTCAACTTCAACCTAAATAGCACGGTACGGAGGGGATTTAATCACGGTCGCGAGCATTGGTAGTGTTTCATAAAATTCAACGTTCGCCCCGTTTCGCTTATAACGCGGGTTCCACTGAACCGATTCTGATCGGATTTTTAATATACTCGGATGCAGCTATTGCTCATAGACCATTTACCTTTACACAGAATGAGGCACACGAAAAATTGGTACGCTACAGAGGATAAATAATTCAGTACTTTGGGAGTGTTTTAAGTCGTCGCTTCAACTAACGATACGGAATAGAGTTGCCAGGATGATACCTCTTCAAACCATGAAGCTTTAGCCATAAACTCGAGAATCTCTTAAATAAGGAAATTTCGAGATAATGCTTTAAGATCCTGTTACTCTCCGAGAAGCACATTTTCTTGGAACAAATAATAGCGAGAAGCGAGGTTAAGGAAATCTAATGCTGTGTTAAAATTTTCTATCTCATTAACTAACACAAAAACTGAGATGCTCAAGAAAATAATTAAATAATATTATCCCCTCAGAAAAATACACGGTAGAAACTGGTGAAAGGAAAAACATTAACAGAAATGTTAAGAGCATAAAAAAGATATATTCGTTGCTCCCGTCATTCAGGGTGCGAATAGTCAGAATTATCTCCACAGTCGAATGGATGAATGGGTACTCAAGTGGCAGGGACGCTCAAGGGCCATAAGCCAAGCATCTCTGAACATACTAATTGAAAACGTGACAAGTACAAAGAGTCTGATTCATGGACAGGGTTGGCGGAAAAATGTCGACAGGCAATTTAATGTTGGAAAATATCGAGACATGACATAACATAAATGTAGGATAGAATAGAATACTCTTTAAATGTACACGATACGAATGTCAGATATATAAATGTAGAAATTTTACATCTTGAAGGTGACACAGTGGGTGGTCTTATCGCATTGCTAAAAGAGCACTTTTAAAGACAACCTTTGTATGTATGACTGAAGAAAGGATTAAGTTATTGATGGAGATATACATGATGTAAGGGACAGCCCTCCGCAAACTAACAGGGTGCATTCAGCTCCTTATTTTGAATCATATTCCACCGAAAATATTCTCAGGAAAAATTTTCATATTTTTCATCGTATTTTCAGTTACTGTTACTTTATTTCAATGTAAAATTACGTTCTCTGTACGCAGCACTCCATTTATGTAAATAAAACAACCAAAATCAAAAAATCATCAATGGATATTGAAATACTCGGCGGCCGAAGGCTCGCTGCGCTGGCGTTCGCTACGCGCGTTTTGCCACGGTAACGATACATTGCGTGTGAAGTAATAAAACAAATCAGATTTATTGGATGCTCATAACGTTCCTGAAATAAATTCATGTACCGGTCATCTTAGTATGGTATACTGAATTCACCCCATCAGTCTGCGGAGGGCTGTCCCTTACACCCTGTATGTGTGCATGAACATGTAGGATTACAAGAATAAGTCTAAAATTCCGCTGGAACTAGCTTGTGCATCATCTCAACTGCGCAACTGTTATGAACTGTTATTGTCGTCTTAAATAAAAAATTGTAGTCTGCAATTCATTGGGGTAATCTTTCTAAATAACCATCTCCAACTCTCCTAGCGCAACTTATGTAGGTACTTTGTTCTTGAATTCTCATATGCGAAAGAAAGGATAGACGCCATCCTAAAACAAACTTACAGTCAACGAATGCATTTGAATTTCAAAATCTTCAACTTAAAGCTCTACATATTATGCTTGGCAAAAATGTTAAAACAGCTATGAGAAATATGCATTTGTATAAAACGTGAAAATGAGTTTGTTATTTCTGTGCAATCGCAAGCATTGAACTATAATTACTTTATGGACCTTTAGATACCCTGTAAGTCTAGTACTTACAGTAATTCGAAAATAAATGGAAGTAGAATCTTCTATTACGTAACAGCCCTGAGACGCAGCCAATATTATTGATCCCAACGTAATACTATTGCTTGAGGAAGTCCTTGGCTGTAATGAAAATGTTACCTTTTCCGTGACTAGCAGTTATTAATTTGAACAGTTTCAAGTATCCAACATTACGATTACTTAGTCAGTGACAACGAAGATACCTGACATTTAATAAAGGATTATTGTAGTCTCGCATGACTTGGAAAGTATTTGGAAAAGGTAAGAGTATTCGATCGTTCCGAAAATTTATTACGAAGTAAGTCTATCTATAAGACCCACTATTGGTTTGAGGCGATTCATTTCTCCTCAGCTCATCTAGCGTTTAGTTAATTTGTTAAACATTAGTTGATAAGCGTCGTCATATAATATTATAGAGATGAATTCTACGTAATGATGAGATTTATTTATTTAACCATTGAACAGACAAGAAGAAAGGAACAGAAAAATACGTACAAACATGAAGCTTATTTCTAAAGAAATATCTGCCAGCATATCTGCCAAGCCCCATTTACACGGTGCAAGTATATTTGCCTGTGGCATCCCATAACATTGAAGCAATAATTGACTGGCACTGTCTAAACAACACGTACAATTGTTGCACGACACGGGCAAGTTAGTTGCCGTTCAAACTGGTATAAGTGTAAACACCACGTACAATAAAATCGCATTTAATTCTGGCTTGAAAAGGAGATTGCCCGTTTTGTAAGGGAAGCGATCCCAGTGGAAAATTGTTGTGCCCTGAAGATTTTTATTTTACATAATAGTAAAAACATTGTATTTTCATAATCATAACCCATTTTTCATTTATTCACCCTGGTTCAAGAGACATCATTGTTTTTCTGTTGTAAAAATCTAGGTTATAATTCGAAATTCTTAAAGAAAATCAATAATAAGAGTCAAATATCTTACAAAACAAAATGCACTCGAGGAACTTACTAGCTCAACTCGGTAGTAGCAGAAAAAGCACGTAAATAATGACTAAGTAAATACGGAATTCAAAAGTCAATGTATATAAATATCTATGATTTAAACAAAGCAATCACGCACGTATCGAACCACAGAGCAGTCTCAGTCTATGATATGCGCAAGTAAACGTTGCCAGATCAATTTTTATAATCTATTAATAAATTGACTTGTTTTTTTTTTCGATCAATCGATAAAGACAACTTTGTTAATAAGGCGTTTTCTTAATATCATACATATGGCTATTATTATGTTTGTGTCTATTGCTTTTGTGAACATCTATTATTTACCAATGTAGGCCTATTGTGAATTTATGCGACCTATTCTTGTCAATGTTCCATTGCGTTTACTCGCATCGACATGAGCAGTGTATATCCAATAGTTTTCTTCATCAAAAATACTTACACATTGGCTCATATTTGGCCTACACCTATCTTTGTTCATTTCAGATGTACAATAATACGTATGAAAAAGACAGGGATAAAATTATTCTACCTCATAGTCGTGCACACAAAACGCTAACACAGTAGCGTTTAAGTTGTCAAATGTTGAGATCTAAATCTAAATGTTGGTTATTTACCAATTGGCAGTTCTCAACATTTAGATTTTGATCTCAACATTTGGTGTAATTTAATAACTGACAACCTCTTGAGGGGTCATTGTACTCATCATTTTGAACAACTTTTACTATGGAACCAAACCTGTAATCGCAAAAAAATTATCTGTTCTCAACATTTTGACGAGTTATGCGAACATAAATGTAGGGGACCAGCTGATTTTTTTGTCGCGATTTCAGGTTTGGTCCCATAGTAAAAGTTGTTCATAATGTGAAAGAAATTGTATAAAAATACCCTGTACACAAAAAAAAATAGGTTTTTATTCCCATCAGGCACACGATACCACAAAAGGGACCTGCTCCGTGGCAATCTCGTTTTTTATCATTCAAACATGAGCGAACAAAACAACTTAAAAAAAAAATTGAGAAGACGTACAAGAAAATTGAATGAAATATTTGGCAGCGCAATATGGGCCACACCAATTGTACAAGGACGTGCAACTTGAGACTGTGCAACATTTGCATGCAATAATTGCCTTGGTGTAAACAGAGGTCGCATTCAATTATTGAATGGCAAACTTATATTCCATTATTGTATGCAATTTTATGGAAATCGCACGCGCCTAAACGCGCGTTCCAGAAACTTGCACCGTGTACCGTGGCTTTACTATACCTACTACCTTATCATAATATTATGACAATAAATTACTCACGACACTAAGATTCATCGAAGATATTCATCAATCAGAAATACTTAGCTAGTTTACTAACAAATGTCAAGGAACAAATAGAAGGAACATGTAATTTAAACAATACCCGTCTTCAAACAATACGAACAAACACCATTAAAGTAGATTATTCAAAATCCACTTATTTAATACTTGACCTCAATGATTGTCATTCTGCATTCAGGCCAAATATATTAACATTAAGGCTGTAACTATGAAAGGTCGTAATGACTGAACATATTAGAACTTGTCTGAATTAAGTAGAACATGTCTCCAAATGTCTGAGGTGATTACTTTAAAGACCGCCGTTAGCTGGCGGGATCACGAAATCCGTAGACATTAAGACCTAACTGACATGATCCGGCTTCCTTATTTGATATAAGCAATGACCATTTCCTCCGGCGCATCGTAGACTGGAATTAATTTCAACAGAAAACATTAAGACATTAAAGAGCACAGTGACGATGTTCACTTCCCGAACACCTGATGCCTGGCCCTGCCTGGCCTGATGCCTGGCTTCGTTTAATGACTTCCAGCACGAACATAAGCATCAAAGTCTTGTCTGATACAAAAGGATATTACAAGTTTACCTAATGCCGTTTTGTATCAATGAATTGGGTTAAAGGCTCCTCCAAACAGGCGCGACACGCGACACAAAGGCACCGCGTGTCGCGCGAAGAGCGGTGCCTTTGTGTCGTGTCGTGTGTCGCGCCTGTTTGCAGGAGCCTTAATGCATTAGCGTTTAAAATATGATAATTAAAACTTAAATCACAATGGAATTGAAACCGGCCCGTGGGATAGATATACATACCAAATAAATAGACTTTAATAACGAGCTGTTGTAATATAATCTAGAAAATCCTGTGCGCGATCCATCATAGGCACGTCAACAGAAACAAAACGTCATACCGACACGTGTCGCAGTTTGCGCCGAACGAAACAAACACACGAAGAGCAAAAACGAACCGACGCGACGCGATTAAATATGATGGACGACCGATGGTAAATAACGAAACGACCTAACCGTTCCACTAACGATCCCGATACGAGCCATCGCATGTTTCATACGCTGAATTTTATTGAGCAGATAAGTGTTAAAAATTATGTTTCGAAAAAAACAAACGATGACAAACGCAATTCTCCCGAGGATAAAGTTTAACAAAACTTCGCAAAGGAAGTCGTTCGATCGTATCAATCACTTTGCAATCGGTACGTAAAAGCAGCAATCGAAAGAAACAACGATCGAAGGGATCGAATAAACAAAAAAAGCGTCGGAAATCGAGAGACTATCACAATAGCACAAAGGAAAAGGAGCGGAACGAAAGAAAAACACGAAGGTGGAAACATCAACGAGAATATTTTTCTTCTCAACATTAAACTTCTTAATGAGGTTGGGAAAATAATTGCTGTAATACAAGGAAGGTACGTGGAATGGGTAGCATTAATTAAAAACAGCACCGCAGTTGAGAGGCTGCGGTCAGACGAAAATGTAACATAAATAATAACACAAGGCCAAAACAGAGTAGAATGTATAAAATGTAAAAGGGCGGACGTTACTAAAACTTTTGGATCTCCCTTTCATAACTTTTTCGAGGAACCTTTTTTCGTACCATTATTTTATTATGCCTCATTTGACTAAAAGAAAGTCCGCACGAAGCGTCCGTGTTATATGTCGGTCCCTTCATTTAAAATATGCATGTGTACACGCCACACCACACCCAAATAACCCTAAAGTTGAATTTGTGTCTACAAAGTGGATTGATTCACACAAATTGAATTCTGCATGAGGCCATTTACATAAAACCATTTTATATGGTGCCGATCGTTAGTGCGTCAAAGAGTTCCGGTTCGTTTTTGTCATTGAAACTCAATTTTGTAAAGCAAATATTTTTAAATCTGGTTACGCGAAAGCAGAACTGCCTTCCTAAGCTGTATTCAAATTACATAGATAATTCATAAGCGGAAAGTTTTTCCTCGCGGCTTTCAAGATCCTTTATCTCGATCACTTTGCGAGGTGAACAACCGCGTCCCGTCTGTCTTAAGCTTTTTAGCTAAGATAAAAGTAACAGGCGTCGCTGTAAGCGCCAAAACGGTACGACTGTATCCATCAAGTTTAGTCGCACATTACCGTAACGAGCGCAGCGCCCTGCGGGGCAGCCGCTTTTCTTACCATCCCGACTTTGGCACTAGATACTTTTTGCTGTTAAACTGTTATGGTGTCCTTTTATAGGCAACAAATTCTTTCTGAATTGTCAAAGCTTATTGTTCTATTTCATTGGCTTGCTGTCAATGAGGAATCTGCTAAGAAGAGAGCAGAGCAGTTTTTTTTTACGTACTTACGATTATCACACTGTTTAATAAGGTTAAAGAGAGGTTATGATAATCATTATAATGATGACATCATGTCCTCTATAGGTAGGTACTAAATGTAAGCAGGCAATGTAAAGTCAGGGAAATTAGTTGTTAAGCAAATAATATTTCACCAAGGCTTCTGATATTTTTTTTTGATATTTCTCGGGACCCTAGGGTCCCGGACTTTTGGAAGGCATATGAGGGGCCGAAGCCAACTCGCAGAGGCCCCTTAGACGCTTTCAATGGAAATGAGGCACATGATAATTTTTATTATTAACATTAACGTTTTCAACTGCAATTCATATAATCTCTGTAGAAACCTTTAGCTATTTTTTCTTTTTACGTCTACGTTTCCAAGTACATTTTTAATACGTTTCGGACCAAGTCTTTCATTAACTCTGAAATGTTCTTCTTTTTGTAAAAAAAAAACATCATTAGTGGTTTCATATGAGTATTTTTTTTCATTGTGTATGTGTGGGATTTGACGACACACTGTGACTGTGTGTAATTTTGTATATTTTATATCTACTTGTGTTAATATTATCCTATCTCCATAGGTATGTACTTCTGTTTTTGCCCAGGAAAAAGTATTTCTAGAGTCATTTGCTGAAAGTCGTTAGCGATGTGGAACGATAAAAAAAACTAGTATAAATGATCATTGCCGCCACAATGTGTTCGTTTTACCACATTTACATCTAATAGTTTTATTAAAAGTATACGAAGCTACGTTTTATTGCCACTATCATTAACTGACAAATGATAACCCTAGAATGTGCGCTCGTTTGTTTCTGTGAATTTCACATCTTAATTAGCAGGAGTTCACATAAGTGTAAACATTAATAACTTAGAAGAAACACGTCTTAGTAAATACGATCTTTGATGTGTTTTGCGGTTCCCATACCCGCTACCCTTACATCAAGATTAAGCTAAATACAAGACAAGTTACAAATTAGCAAAGCTTTTAACGTTAATATTAATCTAGTATAGAGACATCGGGTAAAGAAGCAAGTCACCCGAGGTCTTGAAGGCTTCGTGTCCTTAGTAACCCGATGGCGGTCAATTTATAAAGCTTCGCAGACTGGATTCAAGTAATGGAGTGTGCCGGGATCTGGATTAGTAATAGCCGCAAACGACTGGCTCCGAGGGTTTTAGTACAAACATATACCTAATGAGAGTGAATGTACTGTGTATGTGTTCGTAATATCCTTAATATGGTGCTGTGAAAATCTTTTACGTAATATAACATCACGCCTGTATTCCCCGAAGGGTTAGGCAGAGGTGTACCTATAGTAGACCCACATTTCGTTAGTTATGCTTAAGTCCCGTGTAAGGCCGTTTGTCTACCGCCACGTCAACGGTACGTCAATGGGACGTCAACGAGAACGAGATGACGGCGTCGTAATAGCGATACATACATTTACTATGGCCGTGTGTACACCGCACACACCATAATATTTTTCTTCTAAACATTCTACTGGTCAATAACATTTAAGCAGTGTCTTGACATTGTTACTTGTGAATCAAGGACCATTCAAGAACATTTTGGTATTGATTATTTAAAAGTAATATCAATTAGACTTATAAAGATCAGAAATAAAACCCTTTTATAGGACAACCAAGTAGTCGTCTAGAAAATTGACCTCATAAGCCGTTAAAAAGTTTTAAATCTTTAAAAAACTTGTCTTTCCAGTAGTCATTCGCCAATAATAAATTTAAGAAATAGATTTAGATAAACAAAGATCAGAAATAAAACCCTTTTATAAGACAACCAAGTCGTCTAGAAAATTGACCTCATAAGCGGTTAAATAGTATTAAATCTTTAAAAACTTGTCCTTCCAGTAGTCATTCGCCAATAATAAATTTAATTTAAGAAATAGATTTAGATAAACCGTTGATTTAAAGGTATAATTAAGGGCTGATTTTTCAATCGTCAGATAACTTTTATCGGGGGAATATGTTTGACGTTTTGACAGCTTTTGTATAGAAAATGTGTCAAACCGCCATATTTATTCCTTAGGTAAAAGTTATCTAACAATTGAATCCACTTTTATCGGAGGAATATGTTTGACGTTTTGACAGCTTTTGTATAGAAAATGTGTCAAACCGCCATATTTATTTCTCAGGTAAAAGTTATCTGACGATTGAAAAATCAGCCCTTAATCCAGTCAAAGTCAATAAAGTCTCTAATAAAAATACAGTGATAATAAAAATTGACAATAATTAAAAAATCTTTGTCCGTAGGTACAAAAAATAAAGGCTACTGCCAACAGGCGCGACAAGCAACACGAATCACGCGCGACCCAAAGGCACCGCCCGTCGCGCGAAACGCGGTGCCTTTGTGTCGCGTCGTGTGTCGCGCCTGTTTGCAGGAGCCTTAAGAGAACTTAGTAATTCCCTTTACAAAAGTTCGTACGCATTGACAGAATACAAGAGTCTAAAAGAAGAGCCTGTATTTATTGGAGTTAACCCATGCATGATAAAGCCTATAAAGTCTATTGCCACTTCCAGCACAGTAAATAGTAAAGGGGACGAAGTAAGTGAATCATTGGCGTGGTTTGAAAAATGCGGTCCCTAGGTTCGACGGATAAAATTGCTTTAGCCAGATCAAGCAAAACGAATGGGAGAATTGAAAAAAATGAGGTGATTCACGACTAGGGTTGAAGTGTTGGGTATTGTTACTGGAAATTGCTATTTTGGGTTCTATTTAAATTGCCTGCGGCTTTCCAAAGACCGATAAATTATTGTTAGTCTATTGCTTTATTTTTGGCCCAAATTGGAGGATACACCTAATTTAATTAATTCATTTATACCTAAATACCGGCCCCCTTCTATCAGCGGACATCTAGACGCACTGCAAGTTACCATCCTTACCTAGTTGCTATCCCACCAATTCGCACTAAGCGTTTCCAAATGTCTTTTATGTTGCGCACAGCAAAGGAGTGGAACTCTCTGCCTGCGTCTGTGTTTCCGAACGCATACAACCCCGATCTCTTCAAAGTGAGAGTGAACAGGCTTCTTCTGGGTAAGCTCGCTCCATCGTCGACTTTGTCTCTGTCATCTCTGACCTAGACTAGAGTCAAGAGCAAACTTATCTCAAATAAAAAAAATGATTAAGTAGGTGTTATTATTTGACTTAATTGTACCTACTATAAAAACTCTATGTAGGTACGAAGAAATCTAATAGATTTATGAAACAGAAAGCTAAGTTTTTAACCTTCTGTCAAACAATCTCTTTCTTTTTTATCTGTTTTGAAAAATTGCTTATCGATGGCAACCAAAATGTTGTTTTAGTCATTTTCATAACTACCTAGAGTCTAAAACAATTTTTCTCATCATCATAATAATCATGAATTTGTTATTTTAAATTAATTTGTTCTTTTGTAACATACTTTTTCATTGCAGGTAAAAATAAAATTTAGTGTAAAAAAACCTTTGTTTTTACCGATCCATTTATTTTAACTGTCTGTCACATTCTCGACATACATCAATGTCAAATTGCGTAAGATAGATTTCAAATTCAGTACCATTGGCTCATCCTTTCACTTTCAAACTACATTCCTAAGAGGCATCCAAAGAAATGGCTCCAAAAGCCAAGCTTATTTAATGAAAGGCAATTTGTACCGAGTATCTACTTAAACTGTAATAACATCAAATTCAAACATAATGACAGTTGGCGAAACTAGTTAAAGAGCCCACACTATCTTTATGCAAATTTTAAACGAAACTTAATTTCGGTTTGTGTGAATTCCAACATGGCGTAATTGTACTATGACTTTAACCTCAGTAAGTTTATTTAGCAAATGAATACGAGGTTTTGTTCATTCTTATTGGACAATTACATCGCATTTTATTAACAAGCCAGGAAACTCAGAATACACAAAGAACATTCAAAGCCACACGTTATGCTACGTACCTACTAAATACCTAATAATAAATCCAAACAATGACTTATCTAATCTAGAGGCCTCACTCAACCATCTCAACAGATAATAATCCCGTTCAATCCTGCAGCACTAACAGGCTAAGTCAACCGTTCAACAATGGCACTACATTATACGCTAACAGGCAGGTGGGGCCTAAATATAGTCCAGGTACCCGATGTCCATTGCTTACTACACGGCCGGTCCATTACTGCTATGTGCATCATGAACTAATTAGGACACCGGCTGGTACAATGCACCGAGCAAGGCCTCGTACACACCGTAGCCCTAAACACAAGACTGATTGGCTGTTCCATAATGCAACCACATTTCTAACCTAATATACCACAGCGGCGTTGACAGAAGTTTGTCGTATTGTTCGCACTGCGTGAGCCGAGGTCTCGCGTTTGTTTTTTATGGCTTGGCAATTGAGCATTTGCACGCGAGCGCAATAAAAGAAGTTGTTCGTTTAGTTCAGATAGTTCTGCCTCCGGCACATTTCGCTCGTTCCGAGATCGAATGGCAAATCGGTTTTAGAGCACGTGAAACAATGGCAAAATAAAGTTAACTAAACGTTGTGTTAGTTTTTCCACTACAATTTTAACATAGCACGATGTTCGAGGCAACAATATAGTAATATAAAACTCCGACGTCCAACTAAAATTAAGGTCATAAGAAAACATAGAAGATTATATTACAGCTATAAAATTAAATTAGTCGGACGCTACGTGCTGAAGAAACTTCTTCGGCTTCTAGGGTCGAAAGGTGATATTCGTGCTACCTCGAAATTCGGTTCTGAATTCATTTTAAACGTGTGGAAGCGTTAAACCTAGATTTAATACCCATTCGTTTTAAATGTCAGAGGATTGAATGCTGAGACCAAATTACTGCGCAATGTTCTACGAGCCAAAAATACGTTTAGACTGAAATCATTCATCCACATAATTTTCTAATAAAGACAAAAGTTGTCAATTTTGATACGGGTTGTATTTTTTACTAAAAATAGACGTAACGTTTCTCATTTAGAGCACAAATTCAAAAGTTCAATGAATTGGAGTGTGTAACACGTTTTTGAGCTTGTTCACGGAGACAGCGACAGAGATCTAACTGATCCAAGCCAACGATTTCCGTAGAGCGCGGCATCATCAATCAAGTTTAGTCTCGCATTAACGTAATGACCGTCGGCCCAGGCGGATGTCGCCTTATTTTCCCTTTTTTCAGAGCTTCCTTCGAGGCAATTTCGTACACGATACTTTAGCACGGACGTTTCCGCCCTGATGGAAATCTATGAAGGATAACCACTCCTATAACTTTTTAGAAATCTTGCCATTTCCATTTCGACGAGGTTATCAATCTTCATACTATCTTGAAACAACTCGGAAGAAATTTATTTTCCTAGAGGCATTTAACAGGTACTCCTTGCTGAGCTTAAATAGATTAAGATAGATAAAGCTTGGGCAATGAAGGTAAGCTTCACAAACAGTTGTTTAAGTCCTTACTAAGTCTCGAGGAACGAGTTCTAATTAAATATGAATGCAACGGTTTAACGCAAACGCTGTGATCGCTTCTTTTGAAATAGTTTTCTAAATAGCTTGAGAAAATAAATCGTAGAACTCCAAATACTCGAACTTGGAGTTATTTTCGTTAGTATTTCTGCGTCGAAATACCCGTTAAATCAATAAGTAGGTGACTCATGATTTTCACAAGCGCCATATGAACGCGCCCCAAGAAAGCAAGTCAAGAAGCTTCAACTAAATTCCTCCGTGGAACGTGGATTCCACTGATGCTTGGCCCATGTAATAAGCTTAGTTATAACAATCAACGTGCACGGTGGTTACGCTTAACTTTGAACTCCTAATTAGGGCGGCATCTTCAAAGGGTTTGCCTTTTCGCTTCTTCGCCTTGTGATGTTGATATTAGAATTGGGGCCTGTTTTGGACCTCACTTTCGAATTAAGAAGAAATTCTAATGTGCCTTTAAAAGGATAAGTGCCGTCAACTTGAAACCTTAACCAGTTTTCTTTTGTAGGAGAATCAAATAAATAATGCTGCTGTACACTGTACAGTTATGACTTAATTATTAATCAAACACTAAACAAAATAATTGTGCCGCAGTCAAAGACAAAAGTAAAAAACAAAAAGCTCTTGCCTTTGCCTATCAGAATGGAATGAACAATATGAACATCTCAATACGACAGAATATGAGCGTGTTACGCAGCACGCACCACTTCGCTCACTAGTTTGATCTATCCATTGAAGGATGGGTAATACAATTTGCAGGCAATTCGATTAGGGAGCGCTCTAGCCACAACTGAGTGCGAGCTCACCGCGCCCGCTCGCACAGAAGCCTCGCCTACGCTCAGGTGAGCTTTATCTCTCCCCGGGCCACCGACCATTTTCACTCGCAACGAGGAAATTTCAACCGGGAATTCATTGCATAATTTACTGCTATATTATAAATTAGGTTTACCCGGTCCCGGGGCGTATTTTAAACTGTTAGCCCAGCAGTACTGTTTGTTAAAGACCAATTTGTGAATTTTAAGTAAAGCCCGATGAAGAAAGACTGCTCATAATGTTGTATTGCGAACTGTACTTTCGAGATTTTATGGCAGATTATATTGGTAATAAATTTCGAAGTTATGACGGCTATGCTATGGCTGGTTATGGTTAAATATAGCTTATTAATTTAAAGAAAGTAAGACGTTTGAAGGAGCCCCTATACAACGAACATAGGTTATCAATCCTTTGATTAATCCGTAGTTAAGTTATAGACGATGG
Organism: Fissipunctia ypsillon; assembly: GCA_947568875.1. Lineage (NCBI taxonomy): Eukaryota > Metazoa > Arthropoda > Insecta > Lepidoptera > Noctuidae > Fissipunctia > Fissipunctia ypsillon. The sequence continues at coordinate 6,510,370 of OX387655.1, forward strand.
AGGTAAGTGATGTCAAATAATGTGAGTAGGTAAAAAATTTACATAACGACGTATATCTACACGTCTATGTATATATTATATGGCATATTTATCTACTATATAGCATATGTATGTATCTGTGTATCTATTATAGTATATTGTACTTATATACTTTTAATTTGCACCAAGAACAACCCCATTTAATGTCCATAAAATCACTGTCCATTCCAAGGTTGCCTGGAAGAGATCGCAGAATGCGATAAGGCCGCCAATTGTATATTTTGTAGTTTAAGATGTATCTTTATGTAATGTGTAATCTGGTGTACAATAAAGTATCATCATCTGCCTAGCCTTTTCCCAACTATGTTGGGGTCGGCTTCCAGTCTAACCGGATGCAGCTGAATACCAGTATTTTACATGGAGCGACTGCCTATCTGACCTACACAACCCAGTACCTGGGCAATACGATACCTCTTGATAAGACTGGTTGTCAGACTTTCGGGCTTCTGACGACCCGTAACGACTGTCAAAGATCCACGAATGACAGCCGGGACCAACGGCTTAACGTGCTTTCCGAGGCACGGAGGAGTCTCGGTATGTAAAGATGGTCACCCATCCACGAACCAACCCCGACAAGCGTAGCTTAACCTGATGGAGCGACCCGTGCGGCTGTTATTACTTAGCCACGAGCTCCTCAACAATACTACACTACAATAAAGTATATATAAATAAATAAATATATTTTTGCTAACTGTAGGTACCATTTAGCGTGACATGGAGCTGAAATGTTGGACTATGTCAACAGACAAACAATATCAAACAACCACAATTTGTAATTACCGTAGTCACGCGCCTACACACAAATAAGCGGCGCGGTCGCAATACATTACGCCGATAATTATGGATTAGCCCACTGAAACAACTCTCATGTATTTTGGTCATATTAATGTCATGGCATTAAATCATGAATCAAAACTGTCGCGGATAGGATTATATCCCGCGATCCTATTCGGAAAATGTTTTGGAAGATAACAACTGAACCCGTCAATATATGGCCCGCACAGTGTAATAGAACCAATATTTACATCAATAAAAAAAATATTAGGTATAAAGATTCGATGGCTACTCAAATCTATAATTGACTAACAAACCTGTTAAATTAACAGAACAGTCAAATCAAATTGGGTTGCTGAATTGGTGATTACGATAAAATTAATTAATCAACGATCAATGTCAACTGATTAAAGAAAATAGATTATGTGTGTGGCAACATCGTATTCTTCATTCATTTTGATAAATAGTTCGTTAGTTAGCTATCATATCCATAATATTTAAATTTGAGTTGCATATAGCTTGTACATTTAAGGAAAAGTATCCTTTTCGGTTCATGTACAGCTTGATCACCACCTGGAGATTGTATTTTTACATGCGTACAATCAACTGCATCCACAATATTTGGGAATGACTTTACAGTATAAAAACCACTTTAGATTTTATTTATATCTTCTTGGTTCGGTTCACTTTAACATAAATGACGCACGTTCAGCTGAAAACACAATGGCGTAACGTTATCCGACGAACAAAAACAACGAATCACGTATAAAAAAGCGAACCGCGTGCGTTGTCACACATAACGTATTATTTATTTGCAGTACGCCATACGTCATATTGCAGATACAGAAAAAGTGACACGCACACAAGAACGCAACAGTGGAAACTCGTTTCGCTGTCAGTGGTGACACATTTCCAAAAACCGGGACATGACCAGTCATGCAGTTATGCAATGCAACCGACAAAATCAAGCCCACCAGTTTAAAATTTCTATCGACTATATTCAATTCTCCGTAGATATGAAAATCGTCAAGCGACAATATTTTACAATATTTGAGTGTGGACATAGCCTTAAAAGGATTTATGTGAAGGCAAGCAAGTCTACCTGGTATTGTTTTACTCAGAATAGAAAGTTGTACAAAATCTAGTACACACCATATGCAATACGAAGCCATACCTATACTACTATTACTCTTATCAACATTGAATTGTATCGTAGTAACCGTTTAAAATATTACAACGTTTTAGAGTGGCATGACATACGTGCGTTTGTTTCTTTTGTGTCAATTCCAAGGCAGAGTTTCCTTTCAAACGTTTGAAAGGAAAACCGACATGGTACTTTATTTCCAGCCTGCATGTAATCTACAAAATCACAAACGGAAAATCGGACTCCGTTTAACACTCCATCGGGTTTCCTCAACGAGCGATTCGCAATCGTTCGTCGATCACGTAGCGCTGTCGAAATGCTATGAACATCGGAACGAAGCCCGAAACTTAGGTGACACACCACTGCTTATATCAAAGGCTCTGCTTTTATTGCAGTAGTCGCGTGCAGCTGTTATTCCTCTAACATAGTGCGCTTGATTTAGTACAAGGACTTGCGCGCAACGTAATGTCCTCTCATTGTCGTTGCGCTAATTCAGATGGATTTATACCAGTGGAGCGTAGCCGAGTGCAGCCAACCGTTAGCGTTAATGTCTTGTGTTAATAAAAACGTACAACAAACACACATTGGTTTGTCGAGCCTGAAATATTCATGTCGCTTAGATTTAATGGTCCGACGCTTGACAGATAGCCTGTAATCCGGAACATATTCGACAGTGAAAAATAAATTTTATTTTAAATAATTTATTGACGCATAAATTTTCTAACGTAGGCTCGATGAAAATTTATGATATACGAGTAGACCATGCATTTTTTAAAGTGGATTTTGATTTGATTCGGTTTGTAGCCACGAATTGATATTCGGACACACCATTTGTGTAGCAACAATAAAAAGATAACGCATTGTGTCGAACTTCCACTAAATCGGTTAAAATAAAAACCAACACATTGTATAGAATGGCCGGCCATAAGTATCCACGTTCGGTCCAATAAAGCGTTTGCATTATTCAAAAGGCCGGATGAATTTCGCAAGCTACGGGCCGAGTTTAATTTCACTCGTAATTCACCCATGACCAACTTGAGAGATACCATTGTAAAAATATGAAAAAAAAAAACTTGTAAAAAACCAAGTACAACTACCGGTGACAAACTGACAACTAATAGACTGATATGTTGACAAAGCTGACAGGTGCGAGTTCATAACAAATATATACTAGCCATGTCTTACTGTTACCACAACATTTTCCAGTCCCATAAGTATATTTCCAAGAGAGTAAATAAAATAGAGCCACTATTAAATTATGTATCTATACACCCGCCACTGAACCTAAAGGCCCGCCAATCAAATTATCCCACACAATATCAGCTTACACGATCGCACATGATACAGGAGCTAGGTACGGGCAAGGCTTCAATTTTCAAAGGAGACCGGTATCGAAAGACTTCTATATCGTATAGGGTAGCTGTACCTACGTAGGTATAGTATTTGCGTAACTTGTGAATTCCTCTGCGACCGCTTGCCCAAGCCTAATTAATCACTGAGCTGATTAACGCGCACGATCTCTTCGGGACATTCGCTTATTACGAAACTTGCACCCCAGTATATTCTATACTGATATTGCTGACTGTTAGAATAGTGTCTTTGTTTATGAATACCTCGTTAACGTTTATGAGGTACAGCAGTTATGTTTTGTTTTTCCTAATAACATCTTCGGTTTGTCTCTATATCTACTAGTATGTATTTCATTCACAAAAGCAATAAGATAAACTGTAGGTACTTGAAGATTCATAATATCAATCCGTTTTGTAGCAGCAATAAATAAGTTAGTGTAAAATTGGCTGGAGATCCATCGTACGTTTTATTTTTCTTTTTCGAACAATTGTTTGATGTCAAGTTACATAAAACCTAGAAAATACAACCTTAAATTAAAAATACAAGTCCGTTGTCCGTTGTTGCACAACACAAGCAACGAAAGAGAAATGCATCCGTTCTAATTGCATTTCTCGAAGAAAAATGGCGTATATTTCTTTGTCGAGGTGCCATTGAGTGCGCAAGATCGCGGGCGGGGTTGCTCCAATTTGACATTGAGCGATTGAAGCCGCTCGCGCCGGTCGGGCTCGTCCGAGCGTGAATTATAGACTGGAGACTGGCATGTTTTAGACAGCTTCCCTACATACACGCGACTACACACGACATCGGGGGAATATATTCCCGGACCGAACGCAAGCTGAGTGTGTGTGCAAACCCATCCACCATTTCGTGGTGACGATCCCTCACAAAAATTGGATCCCTATTTGAAATTTGAACTATTGATTCCCATTCGAATTTGCGTACCTACACCAAATAGATGATATAGGTAATTTCAATTAAGTAGGTGTCCCATTTGTCCGTCTGACATTGAATGAGACATGTTTGAAACAGAATCCAGACGACCCATCTCAACACAATGAAGGCAAGATTCAAAAGGAGCGACCTCTCTAACAAGGTGTCAGCTACCTGACACTATTGTGTGATATCCTGCTTTGAAGGATGAATATTCCTGCTTCAATAAACGTGGAGGCACGGGACTAGAGGCTCAAACGGTATCAACCTAAAGGGATCTATTTATTCGACACCAGCACGCGTAGCACGACCACCATAGAAACGGGTTTTGATGACGGAAGAATAGACAAAATGACACATCGCCATGCTTAGACTTTAGCAAACTCTAATTCTACAATCAGTCATTTTGTCTATTCTTCCGTCGACAAAATCCGTTTCTATAATAGTCATGCTACGCGTGCAGAACGTAAATACTCGTAGTTAAGATTGTATTACACCATCCTTGGGAAATCTACAGTGATTCGAACACTACCCAATGTGTGAGTAACAGACGACACAATTACACAATGGACATTAATATTAAATGTATGTGTTACGACTGGGTGCTCTACTTTATTTATGTTCAATGTTACGAAAACCTTGACTTTCTTGAAGTAACTTCTATCCACAAAAAAAATATACTAAAACAAGAGCAATATAATTAAGTTGGTTCGGTTCGGCCGTCGGTTAAAACCAGGCCGAATTCTATAACTTTTGAATATCATCAAGCCTAAAGTTATATTGAATACAGATTAGTAAGCCGCATTAGAGAATAAACAGTAACCTTTATTCCTAGAACGTCTTCGACGCCATATTATTAAAATTGAGACATTCGAACTATTTGTATTTAAACTTCATGGAGATTGCAAGTTAAATCGTGACTCGTCTCAAATGCCACCAATGTATTGCAAAGTCCCCGCAAACAATAAAGACGCCGTGTAGTTCCCAGCGCCTCTAAACTTTATAGACATTCTCTTACGCAAATCGCCATTAAAGGTTATGCTGTATTGGAAACATCAAAGACTTGCAACATAGAAAGATGAAATTCAGTCAAAGTTCACAGTACCTACAAAACAATAAATTAATTACTTAGGCCGTTAATAATTACCAAAACGCATAATGTTACAAAACAACATTAAATAGACCCATTATTTCTGAACTGACAGGCACTAACAATTTTGTCAAAAATAGAAATGTTCATTGTCGTGTCATGCAGACCGCAGGACCTATTACAAAATCATTATTACTAATTTCAACAATAGGTCATGGAAATATATATAATTATTTTAATTGATTCGCCATTTCAAATGCAGTGAGCAGACGATAATGGTACTGACATTACGCTTCAAGAACACAGAGGACCAAAGCGATCAACAACATTTTTACACACAATGACTTTTGGAAAAAGCATATCTAATAACAATATTAATGTTCTCAGTACTTCTCACCTGAAACTAAACCATAAAGCACTAACAACACTTACACTCTCAGAACACAGTTTGTCCTATTAACACTTACTTAACAAGTTCAACACTGTCGTCAGTCGGGTCAACTTATCACAGAATCTGCAATTCATGTAAGCACCGTATACAGAGTTAACTAATTTTCTCACAAGTTTCGCAAGAGCCGCATCACTCACCCTTCGCGTCGGTTAGGCGACGGTCGCCTCTTACCCCGTTGTTAATTGGCCACAAAACGAAACGTCAAAAACAAACAGAGTCGGTAAGCTAATAAGATAACACTAACTACAGGCCTTTGTCGCAGTGAAAGTGAACGGGCGGCCAGTTTGGTCGGACTCTCGATTTCGCACGCGTCGAGGTCTCGTGTCCAGCTATTAAGGTAGTGCGTGTTTCTTATTTATAGGTAATACGTGTGACGGAGTGAGAAATAAATAAAAAAAAACTCACGTACAATCTCCGAATGTTTTATAACACTACATTAGTAAGGGAAACGGGTTAACGACGCGGTTAAATACGAACAAAAACATGAGCACCATAACGACTTTTTAAGTCTATGTAATTATTCAAATTGTATTACTTGGCATTACATAGCAACTGGTTATATCGCTTTGATAAACATAAGAATGCAGGCGCGACCGTCATCTACTGGGATTCCTACAATTGCTTATTACCTTGGTCTCTTATCTACGATTCATCAATTTACATACAGACACGTCTTAAGACGTTACCGACGTCTTGTTCTAACCGGTTGCTATACTCTATTCTTCTACCGCTCACACTAGTTATGGAAATCGGTATAAAATTAAATCACTGTTCAACATCATCGATCTCATACAATCATCTGGTTACCTACCGTTTTTTTTATAAATCTGTAGTCCACATAGTAGTTAAGTAATTTTCCGTGCAGCAGAGTCATAACAACATTAATTAAGCCCAGCAATCATTCGGGATCAACGCGTGAGGATTTAATGTAATTAACACGTCCAGGAAATAAAGCGGGCTGACGTCACAGGCCAGCACAGCTTAACTTACGGTCACGGCAACGCACTCCATGTAAATAATGTTATGTCACGTACGTAATTATGTAAAACTTTACGTTAACACGTTCACGCAACATCTCGATTCGTGATAGTTACATTTTTGCAAACGCATCGATTTAAATGAACTGAAGAGTATTTGCATACAATGCAGTATGCAACGAATAGTTCATTTGTTGCATAAATACATTCCTCGGATTTTAGTATTTGTAAGTCCCAAGTTGTGCTCTCTTTTGTATTTTATTGTATGCTATCACGATCTTCTCGGATATCATCAGAAATTCAGAAGACAGTTTTTAGAAAGCTTAATAATAAAATTGATTTATTATTCAGCGAACTCTTTTTATTTACTCCATATTCATAAAAACAACTTTCCAAACAAATTAGGAATATGAAAAGGCCTTTCATAAAAATGAAGACTTTGAAGGCGCTCGCTTTCATAATCAAATTAATATAAATTCTTTAGAGTGTTCATCGGCATCCTTTTTTTTTATAAACGGTTCTCGCGATTTTGAGAGAGCTAATGGAATAGGGAAACAATAATAAAAAAGCAATTCGACTACACCCACAGACGGGGCGTTCGTATCGTGCGATAGCTCTCGAGTCTCGATCTCGAACGTCAGAGGTAGAGCCGGCGACTTTTTCCAAAGCCAATTGACTTTCTATTTTATTGTGTTGGCGCTAACGCGACATTGATGGCGGCACTTATTGCACTTCGCGCGACTTTTTATTTGAGCCCGGTCCCCGACGGAATTACCCGCAACTTCGTCCGACAAAATTGAACGCCGATCTGCGGTGACAACTCAGACGTCTAATACTTTACCAGCTAAGAAAGAAGTCGATTTGTTCGATGGCTTTTGTACGTACCTGAAAGAAGAGAAAAGAAATAAATAAAAGTTTTAAACACATCACATAGCGCTTCACGGTATACATATTACGAAAATCACATACACAAACATCCGGACATGGAACAAATGTCGGTAGGCACATACCAATATACGTTATATTATGTATTCGACTTCGGTATTTATATCGGCGATCCAACGGCAGGCGGATACAGCCACTGCGACATCCGGGTCACCAAAAGTAAAATAAAGGCCCAAGGCATTAAAATTTTCAAAAGCGGAAAACGTTAACAACTGACTTTTGCAAACGTAACAGCGATACCTTTACGACCGTAATTCTGTTTATTGCCAATCATTGTTACGATCATATTGAAATGAGATTCAGCCAGCCAGCCAGCCAGCACCCTACACGCGGACGGTGGAGATTCAATCTAAACAAACAAATCAACACAAAACGGTCGTATTCTATATTCAAATGTCGAGTAAATAGCGCCGGTTCGGTCCGGCGGAGATGACGCGACAGTTGATACGTTTAATCGAAAAACAAACAGACCATATATTGTCGTGGACGTGTATGGAGCTATTGTCAATTAACTTTGAATGTCGAAGCTTCCACTTTTAAAAGGTTAAACATTCGAGATTCTATTGGGTAGAGTTCGTTACTATTTAGGGTTGGGCACTGTTCTAGGATATTTGCTGATGATTAATTCAGTATGCACGCAAAATGCATTAACAAACCTTTGTTTTGTCTGTAAAGACGCATTGACACAGCTAACCATTGACCTAAGTAACTAATGGATGTTACGTAAATTAAAGAACCTCTTTCTAACAGAAACTCTCTGTAGGTTTTATGTTTACGTTTAGGTTTACACTTTCTTTTAGAATGTCTTTACTCATACATTTAAATACTCCTTGTAACATTTTGGAAAGTAACCAGTTTTGTTTTCAGTAAAGCTCATTAATATTTTTTTTATTTGAGATAGGTTTGCTCTTGACTCTAGTCTAGGTCAGAGATGACAGAGTCAGAGGTGACAAAGTCGATGATGGAGCGAGCATACCCAGAAGAAGCCTGTTCACTCTCACTTATTCACTGAAATGAGTAACTTTCTCGTCGCTTGAGAATAATAGGCTGGCAACATTCGAGTTCTATTAGCAGGCCAAGGCTGCTTCAAAATGGCGATATGAATTTAAGTTAATTATCGATATAGCAGACAACTAAAACCTTGAGCTCGCAGGATTACGGTAACTAGCTGAGTTCGCGGCGAAACCGAGGAGAATGTTTTTAGTTTTCTACGTTATAAAATAAGAAATCTAGCTGTGTAATAGTGTAACACCCTCTTAAGATCGATCACTTTCATTTTGGCAATTCAACCGCTGCTTCTACTGTTTTAAAAGTGATGTCCAAAATCACCAACGCAATGGATGTTGTTGAACCGACAAAATGAAAGCGATAGCCATTAGGAGTTTGTTACGTAATAAGACTGAAGAGTTGCATTCTATCATTCACGTTTTGAATAATATTTTACAGAGGATATTCATATACAACTTACTTGAGCTGTACGTTCATAATATTCGTAGTACATAAGCGAGATGAAATAGTGAGAAAGTTCTAAGCGACAGATTACCTTATTCAAAGTAAATATAACTAACATTAGTCACAACTTGTCATTAAGTTGCCGCGAAATTAAGTTACGTCAGACAGGAGGATTCAATGTCAAAGTTTGTAACATCGTTACATTGTAATTTATGCTATTAAATAATTGTCTGTTACGAACTTTACTAACTACACAGGTGATGATAATGTGTTAGTTAAAAGCGAGTCAAAACAATCAACATTTAGGTTTGTACAACGCCACATGCGAACTACGCATCAAAGACCTAACGTCACACAAATCCTGCATCGCGCAAGCAGAGTTTACCGCGCGACTGGCATATACAACAGCCCGACATCAATCGTAAGGCAGTTGCCCAACAGACAACACCCGTCTGAGAATCCCTCCTTTACTATAGATGAGTGAATTATACACCCTGTTCCTCATACCTCTATAGGTTCACTCTGTTTAAATTGTGGCAATGGAGGCCGATGTCCAGCAGTGAACGTGTTTCGGCTGAATGATGACGATCAAGGTCATGACGATGAAGGTTCACTGATATAGCACTGCAGTACCGATACTAATCTCACTTGTTTGGATAAGTATACGGTTCGTTTATCCAATTATCCAATGTTCCAAAAACATATTCATATGTCAAAAAAAATATTTTTATTTATTATAAATGTCTCCAATCATAAATGTAAATTTCACACGAACGCAAATATGTATCGACAGGATCGTGTATTCATCAATTCATTTATGCGTCATCAATAATATTTATTCATGGCTTTTATGGGATAATTGTGAGTAGTAAAGCAGGGTCAGAATGGATTGCATCGAAATGCAAAGAGCGCTGCGCCGCGCGTTGCGACCTCATTTAAGCTACTCGGTACATATTTGATCAAAGCAGAGAACTCACAATGCAGTAAATTCAAATCATAGTTGAGTCGATGGCACAATATGCCTTTGTGATGCGCGTATCGCGGGATGTTAGCAGAAACCGCAACCGCGATCATTAAGTACGTCGCCGGTGCTGCTCTAAAGCCGCACACAAACTTGGTGCACACGTGCACTTAGCATGACTGTATTTTATTACAGATATTATGCGCGCCCGACGCAAATTCTGCGCACGAAAACGGTTTTATGACGTCATTGGAGTACGCATGGCTGGAACCGGACGCATTTTACATGAGGCATTCTAATCTTGGCGCCCATGAACGTAGCTAAAAAGTAATGGCGTTTCTAGTAATTTCAGATGATGAAGTTTTGGGGTTTCCAAAGAGATGAGGCCTGTGTCCCAGCAGTGGGAACGTTTTAGGCTGATTATGCTATGTTTTATCGTTGAAACTGATCCTATTGAAAAAATTCCGCCAACCGTTTCAAATAACACGACCAACCGTTTTCTGCTTCCAAAAAGAATGAAATGCCAAGTATTTCAAAACATTTGTACTTAAAAAATGTTAAAAATTGCAGCGAATAAACCAAGCAAACTAAAGCTTGAAGCACTTTAGAGGTATACTTTTAGAAATGTCGTATTTCCAAAGCTTTCAATGCCTGGATCAATGTAAAGAATAAGTACTAGTGAAGAAAAACCTGTAAGAGGGTACTAGCAGCTTCTTTAAATTGAAAGTTATCTAATTTGCCAGTCATGTAAGTCATAACTAAGAAGCGTATAAGCATTTCGTAGGTAGTAAATCTTGGCAGGAAACCCTCCGGATCGTATATCAACAGCAGTTCATGAACATCAAATTGGATTAAAGCCGCAATCTAACTAGGCAGAACTCTGATCACAAGTTGCTGCGGCTGGGGGCCGTGCATTCGAATCAAGCTACCGTTTCGTCACACACATATTCCGAGAACCAATCGCTGTATTGCCCTGTAAAGGTCACTAAACGTTACACGTGGACAAATCCCCAGAAGGGTTTGTAGGTTATCTGCTTCAAATGCCGTTTGTGTATTATTCATCTTAAGTATTTTAACAGAACATTACATTCAACACACATTTTAAACACATTATATTCATTATGATGAGACTAAGTTATTAGGTATATTTTTCGTAAAACTTTTCTGCACAATAATCTCATTGCTTAGGCATTACTTATTTTATTATTGTTCACTTCCTTTTACTGCTGCACCCAGAAAAGTTCATTAGGTTTTCACAAAATACTTTGTGAACAACATAACAGATTACTGAAAGAAACCTCCTATGAAGCCAACATTTGTCTAGACTCTAGACGTTTTTGTCTACACAAAACAAGCTGTATGTACGTCAAAAAGTTTTTAAATTGACCCGGTGATCCCGCAGGAAATCCCGTACGAGCTTTATCTCTTTGCTTATAGATTCGGGTACAGTTACGCCATAATATTACGTAGTTGTGCACACACCTTTTCACGTCCGGAAAGTAAATCGTGTACGAGAAGTTTCTTATCTAGTTGCTGTGTTCACAACGAATATGGAGGAAGAATATGATTTGGCAGCTATTCCAGGTATTGAGCCAAGTTACATCACGAGAGAACAAGTTAAAGAATAGTTTTCTCGATTTTCCTTTAAATGAAAGGGCATTTTTTCATCCGGAAAATTCCAACTTTTCGTGGACGACATGTAGAAAAAACCGGCCAAGTGCGTGTCGGACCACGCACAATGAAGGGTTTCGTAGTTGGGTTGAGTTTATCCCAAGAACAAACTTAACATTGTAGTTGAAAAACGTGTTCTCTCATACATTCCAACTGCAAATGTAAGTTGGTCGAATATTACTTGTTAACTTGTAAAACCTACTTAGTTGTGATAGCTTTCCTTTTAACTTCGTTGTATATTCTGTACTACTACCGTGAATTTTTTCACATGTCCAAAACTAACCGTTTAGCTGACGTGGGGGGAGAGCACATTTTGACAAAAATTAGCACTAAGCTTAATATTTCAGAAACGGATCCCTTAATCGAAAAACTGTTTTCACAAACCCACAATATTTTTGAAAGATCTATCCAACAACACCATGGGGTATACGATATAAGAAAAATACGTGTAAGTACTTACCTAGAATTTTTTTTTCATGATTTTATTTTACCACTTTGTCGGCGTGATTAATATGTATATCCATGGCAAATTATAGCTTTCTAGTACTTAAGAGTCTCTGAGCTAAGCTGCGGATGGACGGACAGACGGATAGACATGGCGAAACTATAAGGGTTCCTTGTTGCCTACGGAACTCTAAAAATACGAGTACAAGCGCCCATGCCGTGGTTGTGTTGCTTCTAACACGTATTGGTACAATATCCGGGCGAGAGTCCAGGCTTTTGTGCCAATACCTACATGAGTCAAATTCTTACTAGTACCATCGTTTCATCGAACACTGATTTATTCGTGTGCTGTCATTGCAGGTACTAAGTTACCTTTGTTTGCATTTTGTTAAGAACAGTTGTGAGTTTTTTTGAACTGTTTCTGTACGTTGCATCATTTCAGAAACAAGTAGGTTGATACTTATTCGAATGCCTTTACTCCATAAATATTAATATGTACGGTTTTTGAAAAATAAACTTAGACAATTACTGAAATCATTAAGGTCTTTGTGATGTGTGGTTTGGTTTCATTAGCTCATACAGTTACGAAACAAAGTAGGCTTACAACGAGAGGTATATCATCAGTGCAAATATAAAAAAAAAAAACAAAAGCAATCGTGCAATGCAACATACAAAATTCACAAAAACGCGATTTTATTTCCAAAACTATTTATTTATGGAAACATACGTAACTTTCAGCAGTTTCAGCAAACAGAACGAGTCTAAATAACATAACATAACATCACTGTAACATTTCTGTTAGTGACATTCTATTACAGCAGTGACGAATTTCTGACTGATAAATTAATCTGACTTGTCTGAAATATGTAGATTTTATTCCTAATTACTTTGACATTGAACTGACTAATATTATTATACATTTCTATGATGAAAGTTTATGACACTTTGAAGTAGTACATTTTATTTTTTACATTCTAATTTGCATTGATTGGATAAATTTATAATTATTTGATGTTTACTTATTTATATTTGTACGCCGTTGAGGCAAAACATAACTGTGATAGAACTTAATGTACCACCCTGCATGTCATGTGTGTGTACACCTACTCATGATTTTGACAAATCATCACGCCTTGTTTCCCCGAAGTGTTGTGTAGAGGTAAATAATGATGATTAAACGCTGTTAACTAAAATCAAACATAATTAATCAGATTGGAAAAAAATGCTTGGTGATTTGGTACGAAACAGGAACTAAGCCGCTATCAAGCATTGATCTATGTTCGAAACTTTCGAGACCCGTATAATTATATAACTGTTCTAGCTTGTTTCAGATTATATCAAAGTACTAAACTAGCCATTCTAAGTCCTACATAGCTAGTGACTGTAGCCTTTGCGGCTACAAGATATTCACGCGTTTCGAAATTGTGATACTAAAATATCAAATGAACTAAAATATATAGACAGAGGTAAGGGAGAGTTAGATTTGTGCAACCGCTTATTATGCAAGTGAGTAAATATTGCGCTGTCAAAACTATAATTGCTATCCTCTGTATCTACACATGTTATATAAATAGAGATACCAATCAGTACAACAAAAAGAATGGGAGCGTTCTATCTTTGAAGTCGTGAGTAATGATGACTCGCGATATATCTTGAACGACCTTATTTCACACTTGTTGAAGTATTTAATGCAGTCTAGTTACGAGCGGGTTTAGTTTTTTGCTAAACTAAGACCTAGTTTTGCCAAACTGTTCATAATCAGACATTAGTAAATCAGCCATTAAAATAAACATCGATGTTAATGGTCTTTACGTTCCACCAGAAAAAAATAACACCACATTAAGAAACCTGGCGTCAGGATGTATCATTCACTCTTATATCGGTCAGTTGTAGCAACAAAATAAAAAGTTGCAATGTCACATGTCAATGTTCACTAACAATGCATCATCAAGCCGTATAGTATAGACTCGCATTTTTCATTTCGATGATTTTGACAAAGTTTGACTAAATATCGGTTAGTTAAGTTAACGGACTTCTAGGGTAGCAATTAAATTTAACGCCTGATTAAGACAGATTAGCGCATGGTGAAGCACTCGCTACTCTTAATGTCCCGTTAACATTTTAACAGAAGATTAAACTAACTAACATGGTAAAACTAGGTTTAAAGCTTTTGAACAATAATTTGAATAATAAAATTATAAATATAAGGCCGCGTCCAATTTAAAAGCGATCATCGCGCGAATACGCGATCGGTCCCGTGCATTATGTCACTTTTTATTCGGAAAACCAGAAAGCGCCCTCTGTCGCCACGACCACGAGTTCAGGTTCACCGAACAAAAAGTTCGAACGATCGTGTATTCGCGCGACGATCGGTTTTAAATAGGATGCGGGGTAATTGTGTGACCAACAAACCCACTCCGTTTAATCGATTCGCATTATTAAACCAATCAAATTGAGTGATATGATTTGATTGATTGATAACAATCAAATTAAATGGAGTACAACAGATTAACGACCCAATAAATTGGTAAAGTAAAGCAGGCTGCTTCCAATAGTCACGCGACTAGAACTTTTTATTTGAACAGAGATTATGAACAGTCCCAGAGGCTTATGCTATAATACAATAAACACACGCAAAGCGGAAACTCGCAAGTACTTAGGGCACAACAAGGGGGATAAAGTGATTTTCCTATCGATTGAACGGAAGGTACACTCATTATGTAATACGGATGTAGGTCGAGCAAACCACTTTATGCGTGATTATTTGAGCCTAGATATCTCCTTTCACATTTAGCCTTAAGAATAGTACGTGTTTAAAATGATTGTGTTAGGAATGATACCTATGAGAGAAAAGGGAGTGAATGATAGTGTGACGGTTGACAGGGGAGAATGGAAGAAGAAAACGTGTTGCGTCGACCCCAAGTGACGTGAGACAAGGTCAGAGAGATGATGATGATGAAGATGAATAGTCTGTGTTTCGAAAAGTTTGATTGTGCCATTTGGTTCTTTATTGGGTGATGACTTCGTTCGCGTAAAGTTGTAAGATAATATACTAAAAAAACAGCCACATTTTAATAAAACGCCCTCGTCCCGCCGCGTGGCATCGCCCGCCCGCGCTTTTACTTCGTTTTCGTTTAGCGTTCTTTCTGACTTTCATCTTTTTGCTCGGCTCCCAAGGGTCGTAACGTGATGTTATGTAGCCTATAACCATCCTCGAGAATTGGGCCACTAAATGCAAAAAGAATTTTTCAAATTCGACTTTTTGTTCACAATTTCATGGGTTTCATTTTTTTTGTGCGGAACCCTAATTATTTTTCTAAAACAAAAGTAGCCTAAGTTACTCCTTGTAACATCAGCTATCTGCCAGTGAAAGTCCCGTCAAAATCGGTCCAGGCGTTTCGGAAATTAGCCGGAACAAACAGACAGATAAGACAAAAAAAAATATATTGCTTTTTTGTTATAATTACTGTATAAAATATACTTTCATATGCATTTAGTAAAAAGCTGTTATTTTGACATTACATGGAGACACTTCAATTTTATTTATTTGCATAGATAATGTCTAATTAACATTTACGATGCCAAGATATATAAAGATTGCAATATTAAAGTTGATGCGTCTATTCACGAGTAATCGTGATGAACGTAACCCAAATCCACGACATGTGATTGACAATGAACTGCGTTTATATGATCAGAGCACGCAACTTGACGCAACTACATATATCTCATAGGTTATACTTATGTATAACAGACAATACATGACAACTAAACGTGCCAAGAATTTTATTCGTGATAATTAGTCTGTTTAAATGACTAACTAAGGACTTGTCTTGTGTTTACCGTTTGATGATAAACTATAATTCAGTAATGCAAGATCAACATACCTACTTAAACTCACGCCTTCTTCCCATGGGAGTAGGCAGAAACTACAGAACGCCACTTGCTCCGATCCTTTCATACTCCTTTTGCTTCGTTTACGTTCATACATCTGGCCATACACGCACGCCGGTTGCGAGTAGGTAAGTACTACGCACCTGACCTTTCTGAAGAACATCACCAATAAGGTCACTATATCCTGCCAGATCAAGAATACCTAAAAATAATCAATTAACTGTCATTTGAAAGAGTCAGTAAATCTATTCAACGAATGTCGTCAACGCTTTCTTACTTAGACTTGGCAACAAGGCATCACCAACATAACCCGCCGTTGATCTTAATTAAAGCCTATCTTAACAATCCTGAACATGACACTACGATTACATTACTATCAAAACAATAAGCATGACAGCTGCCGGCTGATACAGCGAGTTTAACATGCGAATGGGATTATTAGTGACAGGGAGTTAATAACAAATGGAAAGCGCGAAAGGTATCAACGCTAAAGGCTCCTGTAAGCAGGCGCGACACAAAGGCACTGCGTGTCTCGCGACGAGTGGTACCTTTATGTCGCGTCGCGTGTCGCAACTGTCTCCAGGAGCCTTAACACCGCATAGATGGCCATCGGAAATAGCGGTGTCCGTCCAGCAACAGATTATGATAAATATGTCTTTCCTGTAGCGCCCTTTTTCACTTCTACGTTTCGTAATCCAGTGATGGGGATTCGTTAGGAAAATGGGTATGAGCAATCCATTTACTAACTACTCCGTAATTACTGATGAGATCGTTTAATGACCACACAGACGGCACCACTCAATCACTCGTAATTGGAACTTGGCACAACGCCTTTTACGATCAAATTGTTCAGAGGCCGAGCGTTCACTATCTATCGATTTGCCGCCTAATCGCGGTTTGTTATGACGTCACTGACGCACAGCATTAACACATCGGACGTAAAAGCTTATTGATTGGTCGCCAGTAATTCCAAACTATGTAGTGCGATGATTGGACGAGTACGGACTAATAAATGCATTTTTGTTACGTTTCTCTTTGACGATTTAATTACTTGCCTGATTAGCAATTTCGTAGGTAAAAGGATTATTTATTTTTCCGTTGTTTTCTTATATCTAACATAAACCACTAAAGAGCTCACAAAGTGCTAACGCATGGTCTAACGGTCATGAACGCGATATGACATTTACTACAACCAAAGCAATAAAATCAGCAATTTAATAAGGTCTTTTACGTAATCTACAACTTTTTTATGAATACCTTAATTTTACAGTCATTGCAAATCGTTCAAAGGAATCGTTACAAAGTTATAATTGCATATTGATAAGCATCGTCAGCTTAATGTAATTACATTTATTAAATAGATATTAAATGGTACTTAATTAATTCGCTATTCACGAATTTAATGCAGTATCGTATGTGCAATATAAAACGTTATGAAACCAATGTCAGAAATAGGTAAAAGTTGGGTGAAGATTTGAAAGAAGTGATTTTATAAGAAGCCTTTCAATAATTAAAACATGAAAACAACAGAATATAAAATACCACAACACAGCTGGTCCAACAAATGACCAAAAAACCGACTATAGTTGGTTGATAATATAAAAAAAAAAAAAACAGAAAATTACAACATCCTAATACCTCTGAATTCCGAAAGCTTTCTCTCGATTAGTTGAAATAGGTCGGTACTTAAAAGTAGATAACAATACATTTTACTGTTATAGAAAACCGAACGCAAAACGACAAATAGGAATAAAAATGTTTGGAACATTTAACAATTGTTCGGGCTGGGCAATAGCATGAAAGGCCCAACACGATTTTAAATTGTTTGAAGTATTTTCAAAACAAAAACCTACCAACCAAAAAACCACGAGCACCATCATAGCAAAATACCGCAATTCTAGCTTATGTAGTACGTACCCTCGACTAGTCACAATTCTGAGACACCATCTTGAACCAATCCGTAACAAAGAATAGAGATCCGATAACACGATCGAAATCAATCTCCATACATTTCACCGTTGAGTGAATGATAAAAGGGGGTGAGAGCGAACGTTTCCTTAGAATGGCACCCTGTGTAATTGCCCAGGTACAATGCATTGTCATAATACAATTGACGTCTACTGGATTGGCACAGATATTTCCTCCAAGAAGGTCTACTATAGTTATTAATCTCTTACAGTCGGTCGGACATTTACTATGTCCGAGCTGTCTATTGCGATTATCCCATTGATACTTCCACTATTTCATTTGTTGCAGCTCTATTTATTAAATGGCCATTTGTGAACCTGCAATCTATTGTAGAATCGAGAGCGAATAAAGTTTGAAAAGCTTTTAATCTGGACTATTTTTAGGTTTTCAAATCCAACTTTTTAGTAAAGCCTGTTTGTATTGCAACTGTTTTATATGTGTCCGGTTATTTCAATTACTTAAGTTACGACGTGTTTGTTTTACCATTTTGTAATTTGTGGTGTCTGAAAATTAATGCATTAGCTATTTTTGCATTCGGTATTTTGGTGTTTAAGACATTATCAACAAGCAGAATTCAGAATTAAATTCAACATCACAATCGCAACCCACGAATCTGCAGGAGAAAGTGAGAATTAAAAGAATGGCGTCATCCGCGTAACCGCTGCTTAGCTGCAGTTCGATGGAAATAAGGAGAATAAACAGCAACAATGTTTTAAAACTTTAACTGCGGTCAGTAATAAAATTCTACTTAATTGTGAATCACAACGCAACGCAAAGCCTGATTAGTGTACATTTACTGAGAATAAAACAATCACACTAAAACTCTAAGTTCATTTAAGTAGTACCTAAACAATCATAATCCTACTATCCTACTAATATTATAAATGCGGAGGTTTGTGAGGATGGATGGATGTTTGTTACTCTTTTACGCAAAAACTACTGAACGGATTTGGACGAAATTTGGCATAAAGATAGTCTAAATAACCTGGATTAACACATAGGATACTTTTTATCCCGATATCCCTACGGAATAGAGACTTATGCGGGTGAAATCGCGGGGCGCTGCTAGTATGTTATAACATCACTTGATCTTGGTTATAACAATATTATAGGTAATTCCTAAGGCAAATAAATTTCAATCTGATGAAACAGTGCCGTACACAAATTCTTGTACGAACAGTAGCGGTCAGAACTCCAACGCCACCATTACAAAACTGTCGCATCGTTACTCGTCGCACTTGAGACCTTCTATTTTATTTAAGCATTTCACACCCACATACACACCCGTATATTGAACTCTTTTATTTATTTATTTGGGACAAACAAATTCTGCGCAAATAATATAAACAAAGATATTATATAAATGTGAAACTCACACCGGTATCCACAGCATAATCTCGAACCAAACAGAAAAATCGCGGTATATGGTCATCATTATAGGCCTACCGCGGCACGCAGTCTTTTTCTGATTATGCTAATGAGAAAAGACAGCGAATATTTTAAACTAGTCACATAAAAGTTGAGGGTAGATTTGAAACAAAATCAATTTTCTGACTGTAGTTAGAATGGTATGACGTTGTTGGTTGGAGAACTTAGTTACGAGCGTTTGTGTTATTGATATTAGAGGTGTTTAGTTTGAAGATTTTTATTGAAAATGCAAGCAAATATGAATATTGAAGGCAGGGCGAACATTGTAGCCTTGCATAACAATGGGTGTAATATAATATATCTGAAATACCCAATGAAACGTGAAGAGTGTAAGTTATTTTGTTGTTTTTTATCACATTTGTTCTCATAAGCGACGCTTCAAAATGTGTAATAAGGATTTCTTTTTTTTTAGAGAGATACAGTGAGACGTTGGGTGAGGTGGTTTTTTTTATTTGTGGAAAGTCTTAAGAGCCGTGTAAGATGTGATAGGCCGCCACTTATTAACCAGTCTCAGCGACGCTTTATGGTTATGGTATGGTTTAGTTTCAATCTTCTTTTCCTTGAGAAAATAAATAAATTAAGCTATAACCTCAATAAACCATAAACATCCCATTTTAGTAGCAACCAAAAATGATTTGCGAACAAATTAGGTATTTTATTTATTTCAAAGTTTGGAATATGTTTATGTTTTAAAGGTTGTTAATAACATCAATAAATGTTCCTATGAAAAATATTGTTTTTTTTAAATTACCTATTATACATTATTTTTACCATCTATACCCTACTGTTATTACATTAACGAAACACAATAAATAATTGAACTCTGACACGAAAACGAAGAAACAAAAAGAGTCGAAAGCGCGCACTGAGGTTCGAACCTTCTCCACTTCACGGACACACAATAACAGCCACCCTCTCGTGCGAACCTGCCATCGCTGCTTATAATTTTCAATTCGAATTTTAGCATTGCTTTTAAATAGGCGCTGTGGTCGATAATTAGTTAAGAAAAAAACAAGTATATAAGAAGGTAGTTGCAGGTATCTTTATCTAGTGTTGACCACACATGTATCTGACCAACCAACAACGCGCTTTCGTAGTTATACTGTGTGCGCGTTACTGTCTGCATTAAAACATCACACACACAGAAATAGGCGCAGATCTGACGTGCAGGCCAAAATGTTCATTCCGGTGGCAGTCCACTTAAGACCGTTGATTGTACAAGGTACGCCCATGTTTGTGTGATAACACGACTAGCTAATTAATACTCAGAGCGTGCTCCTAAAACGGTAACCCAATTGGCACCAAAATTAACAGCCTTCGCAGAGATTACCAAATGTGAAATTAATAGAATATTCATAGAAAGTCAGTGTTTTAAAGACATCACGTCTTAGGGATATCAATTGAATAGGGTTGGAAAGAAATTATACGGTATATCTACGTGTGTGTGATTGTATTATATTGAAGACAGATGTAGAAGCTAAAGATGAATATGATTTATTTACCACATTAGCTTTTTCATGAGAAACATGATTCGAATCTAAATCAGGTTCAGTTCAGGCAGGAGTTCATCTGTTGATTCTGCTTAACACTTCAAAGATGACGCAAAATTATCATCAAAATGACACAAAAAGCAAACTGATTCAAAGTTCAAACAACAAAAAGTAAATATAACAAACGAACACGCGAAAATGACATACAATGCAAAATTAGCAAATTCAATTATGACGAAGTCTCTACGTCTTGCATACGAAAATGCATCCATTGCAACACGGCACAATAAAGTTACTTGTGAAGTGAATAACGCAGAAGCTGAGAACTGTCATTGGCACTCTAAACAAGTTCCGCCCTAACTTGCAACACTACTCCGCTACACACTTTCCGAGTTATTCAAGCGAGGAACAACTTAAATGAGACAATAAGTAACTAACTAACTAATTGTTACCGACTTCAAGCACGTAGGTAGCGTAAGGAAAAACTACACTCGTAAGCAGCCAAATCGACTCAACTCCTAATCATGCATTTTGACTCAAATAGCAATTACTCGAAAACATCTAAACAGATTTTAATACTTATCGTACTATCAAAGCTGAAACGTCAAGCTTTAAAAAAAAAACTTTATAAAAAAAAAACTACTTTGTATGCACGGGTTGTATGGGGTTGAGCCGATTTGGTTGCTCGCGAGTGTAGTTCGTATCCGATGGGAATTTGGTGACAGACGGTGGTGACAAATTCCCGCTATCACACGAAACTCACTTAGAAAATCTTTAGTCAATAGGGAATATTACGCAAAGCTGAGACAGCAGATGGTGCCACATGGACACGAAGTAAACAAAGCAAACTGTCAAAGGCGAGCGGCAACATGTTTCGGCGTTTTTCAATATTATTTCAGCTTTATTTCATCCTTGTTACTATAACTGTAGGTTAAAATAATACCAAAAGGTTAAAACATGCCTATAAGAATTTCAAACATATTTGTTTTTGTGATATTTAACTACTTTACAATAAACTTTTAATGTTATATTCAAGTAAATAGCGCTAAAAATATTGTGTTTTTACGTTAGGTTAATACTCTGACTTGTAAAATTTCCTTCATTCTTATAGTCTTCAGCTCTAAAATGATCAGAACACCACCTTTAATGTTTTGTGACTGTAAAATGCTTGCAACGTAGCAATTTACCACTGCTTGCGAAGTTATCCGTTTTTAGTGAATTATAATGAACACCTTCGTTTCTGCATATACTACCTAATGGCACAACACAGATTCACTGACTGATGCATTGTTACTATCTAATAAAGAATATTCCTAACGAACAGATATCACTAAAAAAAATATATCAGTAGATTGTAAACACACCGGATTTTTCAACAGTCATCTAACCATAGATATTTTTTTTTAAATAACAATAGATGATAAAGGAGGCCTTAACATGAAGTTTGTTTTTCTGTTTAGGTACGTTATTTATTTAATTACTTATTCCCCTTATAACTATCATTACAGGTTGCATACCTAATGCGATAGTACAGTCTCATAAAATCTCTCTCTCTCTCATTAATTCGTCTTTAGTTAAGTTACTAACAATAGTGTTTAAGTGAAAACCTGTTGTACTAACAATTTATGGATCTTTTAGCTGTCCGAAATAAAATGATTTTATTTATTATAAAATGAATTTATTATTAAAATTATTTACAATTTAAAATGATTAAGAACTTTAACCTTTTTGTTAGCTAGTCTAAGCACAGACGGACGTCATGTTATTTTGTTTAACAAGCGTTGCAGGTGCGCCCTCTAGCGGGATAAATTGTCAGTAAGATTCCCTATTGGATTCGGAATATGTGTCACGAAAACGAATTTAAAAAGTTCTTTTTTCCAAATCTTATACACTAGTCTCGTGGTATTTACAACTATCATATGTACCTACCTTACAATTACCGGAATGACATCATATTTGAAAATAGTACCCAAGAATGCTTGAGAAAAAAGAACAAAAGACAATCACACTGTCTTTAATGTCACAGTAATGGCGAAATACGTCGCTGCTAAAAGTTTCGACTATAGTATTACAAAATGTTATAAGCTACGTAAAACATGGCGCGTTTTTCCGCCAACTCGTTGCTAGGTGGTCTTAGAAAGCTTTCCGGTTTGAAGGTTAAAAATGGGGGATGACTGGACAAGCGGACAATGGGCGCCTTCCGAGCATTCTCAGAGTCTTGCAGACGTGACGTTGACAAACGACCAACGCCTCAGCGCTTGAGACACTTGGACAGGTGATCCGACGTGAACTGTCCATTCATTGTCCTCCTAGATATTTGATTTCAAGGAAAGTTGGGTGAACGAACTGAACTAATCTTTTATTTATTTATATTAACAGTTTATGCGAATCTTCAATTTCGATGTCTTTCTAGATTTTGCTGAATGTGTTATGTCCTAACTCAGCAAGTACTTACTTAAATATTGATAGTAATACATTAATCTCAAGGACAAGGAAATCCTCTACAATCCGTAAATTATCATTAATATTAATAATAAATTACCATGATTGATGGAACATTTCGACGGGTCCCAAGAACAAAGTCGTATCTTCAATATTGTCTAGTTGAAGATACGACTTTGTTCTTGGGACCCGTCGATTTCGTCTACAGCCTGTACAGTGTCTACAGCGTTGACGAAGTGTTTTAACTCCTTGTAGACTAAAACAGGAGGAGTACAGGGAGTACAGGGAGTTAAAACACTTCGTCCATGCTAGAGCTTGTAACAACATAAGCGCAATCCAATTTGTTGTCAACAATATTATAAACATTTAATGTTTTTTCTGAATTTAGTCGTAAAATCGTTCAATTCCACCACATAGCAATCTAGAGTAGATTCGCAGACGATAGCAGTTTCGCCAGTGTTTACATAGTAGCCACACGCGAGGAGAAAGCGAATCAGACTCGACTCGTGATCAGATTTTCTATAATGTCAAGTCAATAAGCACCTACCTGATATTCGAGGTTAAGTAACAGAGAAATTGTATTATCTTTTTGAGTATTGTAGAAACTTGACGTATTATATTGTGTTAAGATTCCCTGTTCATTCGTTTGTATCATTCACTTCTTGAAATATTTGAATCCAAAGAGAACAGTTGAACAGTGATCATGTCCGAAACTTGTTTTGGAGTCACGGACAGCATGTCATCACTGCAAGGTAACATTGTTAGACCGCTCCGCGCTCGTCAGTTTTTTGTGCAACTATAAATTTTTGTACTTTTTAGTTTTGCTCGCCGTCAGTTCCATGGCCGTATCAACCAAATGGCTACCAGTCATTGTACGTGCAATTTATAAACCTACCTATTTTTTATATCATCAAATTCTACATCGGTTCAAGAATCTGAGGGCTATCTTAATTTAGAATCAATATGAT
Source organism: Fissipunctia ypsillon (assembly GCA_947568875.1). Taxonomy (NCBI): domain Eukaryota; kingdom Metazoa; phylum Arthropoda; class Insecta; order Lepidoptera; family Noctuidae; genus Fissipunctia; species Fissipunctia ypsillon. The sequence continues at coordinate 6,534,788 of OX387655.1, forward strand.
TCTAGACCCCCTGATCTCAAAAATCTATCATCGAACTCAAAGACTTCAGGTAGGTAGATATCTCTCAAATTTTACATGCTTAGCCATGTCTCGTCTAAGCCGCAAATTAAATTTCTAGTCAGGCTTTTACGTCCATTCCTTTAAAATCTCTTGGCAATTCTGAGCACATTCGTATTCCTCGCACCTCAGACAAGCCGAAATATTTCTTATCACTGGCAACTTGCGAGACTGGTGCGGCAGTGTGCGTGAACAACTTCGCCACATTACTCAATAATTAATAAAGTTTAACACATAACGTCGGTGTGGAGTTGTGGAGCAAATATTGGTAAAACTGTTGGCCGCAGTCGGTAGCCACGTTTGACTTCCGACTGAGTGAAACGAGCTTAATGGCTCGCCCTACAGATTGCTGATTAAACATTGGCCATTACAAATTGTTCGACTCAGTGTGCTGAAAGTTAACTATGGGGTAAGCAGTTTGTCTTTCAGCGAGTAGATATTAACGTTTGAGTATAACATCAGATGTTCGGGATGTCGTTTTTAATAAAAAGTATTTTTTTTATAAAAATATGGCTTCATTATTTTTAATGATCTTATTCATTATTATCTGATCTCTGGTATGGTACCGCAACTAATTTATTATTAGGAGTATTAGGACTAGAGTACCGAATTTGTCTAGCGAAAAAAGAAAGACTCGTGGTTCATCTTATCGTCACTCCTAATAAAATACTTCAACCAACATACCTTTTTGAATCTTTGTTGCCATTCGCAATTCTCAACACAGAATAAAATTAACGTTTATGATATTCGAGTTCGCTAACAACATGATTACGCTTACACAGCACTTTCCTTATAACTACAACCTTCATGCACTTTGAAGCCTGTGACCTTAATCACTGAAACATCGCGGTTGCCAAGTACGTACAGACGGGATCAAATGTCAACTGCAATTTACATTTACAACCACCTATGTAACACAAGGTAACTTCTAAGTTGAGTTAATGCAAGCCAACCTTCATCCGCGGCTTCGTTCAGCTCTAAACAGGCAGACATTTATTTTTCAATTTCCGGACGACGAGCGTCTAAGCAAAAAATCAATGGCGTCCTACTTTATACCCTGGGTTCAGCTCTTACCTAAGCTTTTATTGTAAATTGTGGTTTTAAAGTTACTTTTTAAATTATATTACGCTCCACAGCTAACTCGCGAAACGCTATTGTATTCAAAACGACGCCTTCAATTCAATTGATCCTCTATCTCTCTACACCGACACACCTTGCAAGATTGTCTTACGTTACTATGTAAGTTCATCTATCTTGAGCACTTCTTTAAAACACAGCAGATTTACATGACAACCACTGACCAATCGACCTTGAACGGTTGCGGGGTGGTCGCGCTCCAGTTACCCGCAGTGGGCACGCGAGCCGGTACGCCGTCGTCACATGTGCTCTATGCGCATGCACACGCGTGACAACCGCCCGTAAAGTTACAAACAACACTTACCAGTGTGACGGTACCTTACATTCATGCATGTATTGAAGGTAGGTACGTTGGCTCATAAGTAATCTTGTAATAAAACTGATTACACCATTTTTTTGGACAGCAGTGTAGTCAGCGTTTGGCTGGGTTGAGCGATTGATACAATGGCGGTTCGGCGTTGATGCCCGTACAATTCAGGCCAGAAAAACGGGGCACCTGATCAAAACTGTAAAGTGAATCATGTAATATGTGCTGACGAATAAACGGAAAGTAGCCTGCAGGTTATAAACCGCAGCAGGAGTCATTTAAAAGAAAACAAATATACAAGGCAAATTATGAAAAGTAGACCGCCTTTCTACGTCATTTAAAGTTCCTGCTCTAATATCGCTTAATCACAGTGATTTTCCTTAACTAAAAGTATGGTTGAAAGTTGAATTTGTTTCTTTAATGAATTTGGCTTAATGCCAACCTCTCTCTCTTTACTATCTCAATCTTGGCCCATTATACATGCCTATATATATTCCTAATGATATTCCGATTTTGGTGCACTATGCCTTTTTGTAAATACAATGTGATTTAATATTATTGCAACGTGTTACCAATATTATAATACAAATAGGTAACAAGTGTGACCAATAGGTGCTACAATATTTTACGACCAGATTTATACATTTCCATATATTGCCTACGTAAATAGCTTGTAAACAAACTCCTACATATGTAAAAAAAAAATTCTCAGCATTTTCTAGTAAAAAGTTACAATACAATTTTACACAGATGCGAATTCAATAAACAATGGTAATAAAAAAGTATGCTAAAGCCCTATCGCACAATCAAAGGCTACTGTTTAGTACAAATAACACTTGTACCCCTACCCTGCTAATTATTATTCAATGGGTGTCAAGAGCACAAAGATAGCCTTGAAATCTTCGATTTCAACAGTCACCAGGCGATTGCCGACACGGCCAGACTAACCTTTTTATTCTTTAGTCATAGATTTAACGTTTCAGTTAACAGGCGCCATTCAGTCTCTCCCTCCACTCAATTATTTATTAGCAAACTGTAATTGCTTTAATTACGAATTTGTTTTTTAGAAACTCCTTAAGGCTCCTGCAAACAGACGCGACACGCGACGCAAATCGCGCGCAACACAAAGGCACCACTCGTCGCGCGACATGCGGTGCCTTTGTGTCGCGTCGCGTATCGCGTCTGTTTGCAGGAGCCTTTAGGCATACTAGAACAGTTTAAGTATCTGCCACATGCTGTTCGGTAAATTTAACACCACTTCTTATTAAAGTATTGTCTCTCCTCCTTCTCGCTTTCATCCATCCAAAGGTTGTCTGTAAAAGATCGCTTTTAGCGATAAGACCGCCCATTGTAAAATTTGGTCACCATATGTAAAATTTGTACATTTATATCTGTAATTTTTATGGTGTACATAATAAAGAGTATTCTATATATCTATCTAGGTATGTATCTATCTTATTTGTTGTTGTTTATTACGTAAGTTGGGAAAATCGGTTAAAAATATCCAACAGAACTGCGTTATCGAAAGTGAAATGAGTCATGACTGCTTATAAGCGTATTAATAAACCGTTACATCATGTTTATTCATTTTACCATGCATAATAGTGAAACCATAAAAGTTAGCAGCGTCATGGAACGTCGATCGGAGATCAGTCGATGTATAAAACTGGAAACTGGAAATAATCTCAACTTTTTTGTGTTTATCTCCTCCGCAAAGGTTTCTCCAAGACTTTTTATTAAACTTTGGACATCAAACGAATATGAACGTTGTTGTACTAAACAGATACTTATCTGTTTAGTAAAAATGAACGAAGCTAAGAACAATAAAATCAGCTTTAAAACATCACACGTCAAGCCTTAAGGACTGAGGAATATGGTTCAAACCGTAAAGGCACCGCGTATCGCGCGACGAGCGGTGCCATTGTGTCGCGTCGTGTGTCGCGCCTGTTTGCAGGAGTCTTAACGTGATTATAATTATAAATACTCTGTAAATGCACACCAAAATAGCCCCTAAAGACGACATGTCATCTATGGTAACTGTTCGAATGTAGATGGAACTTGCCGTGTAGAGTGCAGCTCTTGGTGATATTAATTTACTAACATGGCAGGCCAACAATGCACTGACTATTGGCAAAACTCCAACGATCGCTGCCTTCAGTCCACGCCGATCCCAAATTCCACCGGAATTTTATGCCTACATTTGATAAGAAACAAGGTCTTTCACGTGCCTTTTTAACTTTGATCCAAAGGGGATATCAGAATGTCAATAACGTCGTTTGGCGATTGTACGAAAGCCACTAAAAGGACGCAGCAAAAATGCTTTGATTTTTCTACCTGTGCTATGCTATGTTAGTACGAGATGCTATATTTCGAAACATAAAAGCGTTCCAAAGTTGGTTTTATTTCCGCTGCCATTTTGGGGTAGAGCTTTGTAAAAGCTTTTCGTGGAAGTAAGTTAAAACAATAAGTAAGTACCTAAACTCCCTACTTCCGCAAAACCCGTAGAAATATTCAAATTAAAAATTCTTCATCCATCAACTTTAAAGAGAGATGCCGGAAGTAACTAAAGCTCCGAAGAGGCAACTTTAGACGATTACTAATCCCCCGACTAGACATCGAATTAACTTTCTTTCGATTGGTTCGGAATAGACAACTAGGAAGTTAAGCTAGATACAGGTAAAACCCGTTTCACTTAGCCAACATTTCTCAGGAGTTGGAGATAACTGGTCGGGTAAACGACAATTGGCGAACGTTTCATAATCTCTGTTGGAAGGTGCAACGAACGTAGCCATGCAGCGAAACCAATTAGCAATTTATATTAAGTTGGACATTTGCATCCTTTTGAGAAGTTGAGACATCTCGAAGAAAATCTTGTACACATTGTTTTTGTCAATATTATTTAATGCTCAGTTGGCTCCGCAACTCGGCGTGTAAGTTGTGGCACACGAGCATGTCATCACGAGACGCCTTGCGTAATCTGCACTGAGCCGTGACCTTTGTTGCAGTGTGCTACATACGATAACTGCTAGTTAGTTAGTCATGCCGTGTTTCAATATTGGTTTAGTAATGACTTGTGTGATTACACTTTTAGTTGGCAGCAAGTTAAGCATTCTGCTTGGAATCCACAGGGCGTTTTCTGCTCTGTTATGGTATGAAAAATTGTCATTTCAAAATCATATGCAAACACGCAACGCACACGTATGCGAAACTTAGCCCGGTGCAACGTTTCCTAATGGAGTATAACAAAGTTCTAGATCTTCATCCGACACAGATACCAAGTGTCAAAAGTTGAAAGTTTTACAGCATGATCGGCGACATCGAGAGCCGCACTAAGTGCCAATATCAATTTAACGTGTTGGAGACGTCATCAGGAAGCGTTGGCCAAATGCCAAGTCCCAGGGGAGCCAAGTAGGGGTGGCCAGGAAAACAAGCCCAGCTTGCTACATCCAGCGGGCAAATAATTTTTCGACGAGATATCTAAAGGCGATTGCCCAATGTAACCAAGATGTTTTTATACAAAAATGAAACATGAAAGTGCTAATAAATAACGAGCGACAACGAAATCCTTGTTCGGTTGGCGTGTCGCCGAGTGCATTTTAACTAGTTTATAACATGACATGACTGTCGTTACACCAATCTGTTCTAATATTTTACTGGAGTTTTCTCACATGTGAGCGTCCAAGCAAAAAGGGTCCAGTTCTCGGCATTTAGTTTCCGAGATATACGCAGTTTTGTAAAGTTGGATGAAAAAATTGCATTTCTCGATTTTAAATGATTATTAATTAATGCTCAATTATCTACAAGTTCATATAGTAAATGACTTTATATGATGTTTCTAAGTACCAGAAAATGTAGTTAGAAACATCAGAAAATTTACTAAGTAACAAAAATCAAACTTTGAAAATGCTTTTTCTCAAATCAAGTTTTTTCAGAGTTTCAAGTTCAATCTTTGATTAACAAAAATGTGCCAGTTTTTGAATATTTTTTAATTCTTATTATGAACTGACTATTCTAGATACTGAATCTGGTCTTAACTCAATACCCCACTATTGGACCCTTTTTTCTTGGACGCCCACTTATAAACAGTTTTATTAAACTTATTGGGAAACGCACGAGGTCTCTATGATTAAATAAAGAGTCCGCCACAAAGTGGCTCTGTAGCGGGACGGAAATTAGTCTAATCAATCGTTTGCGGCAGTGGCAGAGGCGTTTCCTGGTTTCAGGCATTTTATTGTAACAGCTGCTTTACAATATAATACTTGATAACTAAAGTATTTGTTTCTAGTTAACTAATGTTCACAACAGTTAACTAATGGTAACAACAGTTCTTTCCTGTTCATGCAAAAAACAAGGTAATGTTTTAGATAAAGACTTTGCCAACATGTTGAGATAGAATAACGGTTTCAAAACAAGGTCGATATGCCTATATATTTTGGATAAGAATTTTCCTGGTTTTGATACCTACTATGCAAAAAACAAGAATGTTAATTTGGTTCTAGTAGAACAGTATGCAACAGTGGATTGCGACGTGCTGAGTTGATTGAAACTAACAGGTATCACTGTTTCAATCAATCAAACATGATTGAACGCATGTACACGTTCGTTTTCACGAGGGCTACTGAGCCACGGTTCACTCAAAACCTTTATTTTTCACGAAATGAAACACAATGTTGTCAATTTTCTGAAGCATGTGATCTTGGCACGTCATCATAATTCACGATAATAATGTTAACATCTTTCAATTATGATTATCTTTCTGACGAAATTCAAAGTGCCTACGTTTAATTTCCGACAAATTAGGAGTAATCATGTTGTAGTTCGCATTCCGTCTGAGCACTAACATGATTATATTGGTCCTAATTAAAACATGTGGAAGGTTCCTACCTCACCGACGTACTCGCGTTGAAAGAGAAATTCGCACAAGTCTGAACTTAAATTCCCTGGATTTCTAACCAAGTGATGGCTTACTCAAGTGTAAATAGAATTTTCGTAAAGATGATTATACTTTAGGGTGGGGTACCTATCAGTGGTGCAGCTACAATTATCATTAGAGGTAAGCCAGCAAAAAAATTTTGGCCATTTTCATCAAGATTTTATTTTGAACAGTTTGAAGTGTTCAACACAGTTACAAAAGATATTAAACACAAAAGTGGAAAGTACAGGGACACAGCTCAAATATTGGTAAGAACAAGAACCTTAATTTAAAAAATATCTTTTTCAATCATTTGTTTTGTTTCATTGATACTTTTCAGTGAGAAACTCGCACAAAAATTCTGAGGGTGTTTGTCTCAAAATTAAAATTATATTCTTTTAATTATTTCTTTCAATTTCACAACAAATTTCCTACTACACGCAGGAACATGAAAAAATAAACTACACCGAGAATCTCAAAAGCTCACAACGTCAAACAATGGTTGTTGTATCAATGCCCGGTTTCAGCGATTGGGCACAACAGTTAGAAGACAGACAGAACCATCTGCAACACCTAGAACAGCAACCAAACACTTCCAAACGTCTCAGCCAAGCTAGTATGAAGTTGAAGCGGAGTTATGATGACACAGAAGAGGATTGTGATGCTATGGAAGTTGTTGATGAGGTGGCTGGGAGTAAGGAACCAAAAACTACTCAGACGGATAATGGTACAGCCAATGTAGTGTCTAGGGAGCACTTATTGAACTTCCCTCTACCTGATATGCCAAGCAAGTCTTGTATTGTTTAATACTGTCATCTTACGATGACAGTATTAAACTGGTATTAAATATATATATAATGTGATATAATACACAGTTACACACACAGGTGTACATTATTTGGCAATAGTAGACATTAAGAAGAGTGGTGGTTCCGAAGGGAAGCCGATAGTAATCGGGTTGTATGAAGGCTTCGCCACTGGTACCTATTTATATGTTTAGTATAATATAGCCCAATCAAAACCCTGTTTTCATCACCATTGCTCTCAAAATGGTGAAGGAAAACATCGTGAGATAACCGGCATGTCTGAGAACCAAAACTTCGAAGACATGTGACATCTACCAAGTCACACTGGGTCCGCGTAGTGGATCCACTCCCTCTACCGGGAAAAGGCCTGTGTCCCAGCAGTAGGAACATTATAGGCTGATTATGAACTATGCAAGATCCTGTTTATGTAGGAGATGATGCTGAGTATAATGCCTGCGGAGACCATGGCGAATGTTTCTCATCAATCCCATAATGCGTAAAACGTAAATCCTTAATGAACAAACAAACATTCCTATTAATTAGCACGATATAAATATATTCATCAAACAAACTGTACTTACACTTTTTTGTCATTTTAGTGACGCAACTAATGCCATTATTCTCTAGGACACAGGATCGCCTGTAGCAGTACACCCGTGATAAATGAACGTTTAATTATCCTCGCTATATTTCGTGATTAAACTGTCCACTTTATAAACGATATCGTCGAAACGTAGATAATATTTTATGGAGGAGCAACGGTAAGTAGCTTTAAATTTTACACTTGGACCTATTATCCAGATGATCGAGCACGTCCATTATTAGCATTGGAGGAAAATTACTTCCGACTCGCCACACGCAAATCTGCAGCCACGCAAGCATTCAATGTTATGCTAAACATTTTAACCCGCGACTGCTGAAGGTAACTTATTAGATTAGTCTCAAACAATTTGCCTAGCTTTTTCCCACCTACCTTCGAGTCTGCTTTCAGTTCCAGTCTAACCGGATGCAGCTGAATACTAGTATTTTACATGGAGTATCTGCCTATTTGACCTCCACAACCCAGTTACAGCGTAACCCCTTGGTAAGACTAGTTGTCAGGCTTTTGGGCTTCTGTCTACCCGTAACGACTGTCAAACATCTACGAATGACAGCGGCACCAATGGCTTAACGTGCTTTCCGAAGCACGGAGGGGTCTCTATAGATAATGGATGGGTTAAGCTACCTTAACCTTCGATCGACCCGTGTGGCTGTTATTATTTAGCCAAGAGCCCGTCTATTAGAATAGTTTGTAATTCAAATTAAAACATGTGGTTAGATAATTAACGCTCTGTGTGTGTAGGTATCATACTGCCTGAATGGATATCGCTTTGAATATGCATTTTGTATTTTAACATTATTAGCTCTAATTAACCTCACAAAAATGATAAAACCTCACTGAATCGTATTGTTTAACTAATAATTTTCAGTCTAATATTCATGATTTCCACGACGATTTTGACTATACGATAGAACCGAAGTAAAGTAAAGTATTCTACATGGTTAACACTTTGCGGGACGCAAACGATACATACATAAATGTGGGCATTCACAATAGCGCCATTTGGCGTGGCTCCAAACGACTAAAGTCAAATGGAGCGATTGGACATCCAAAGTTTTACATCATGCCAACGGATTTTAACATTCACGATCAAATTTCGGATGTAGGTACATCACGTCATTTGGCGCGATGGACTGACCGTGAATGCCCACCTTTATATAAGTTATTGATATTACTACTATAGCCGTATACTGTGTGAAAGATGATATGGCTAGAAAGGAAGTGACTACCGAGATGACGAATAATAGAGAAGTATGGAAGAAAAAGATATGTTGCGCCGACGCCAAATGAATGGGATAAGGACAGGAGAATGATGATGATCACTGCTATAGCCGTATAGTGTCCTTCAAACTGTTAAATAGAATCAAGTAGCAATTATTAGGTGCGTAATACCTACCTATAATATTCCGTAATCTAGGATGACGTATCAGATTCTGTACACCTAGATTTCGTAAAAACCTAATTGACAGATGGTATGACTGACGTAAGACTAGCTGGCATCTAGAAAAACACATGTTTTTCGTTGGAATCTCGTGTCGTGATTCAATCGTCTAATACTGCAAACAGCTGACTATTCCACCAATGTTTGAATATTTTTACTTTATGCTGGTCCTTAGGATGTATGACGACACACATAATATGCATATGAGGTACGTGCCCATGCCTACAATTAGTGGCTTTAAATAACAAGGAGCAAACACTACTTCCTACAATCTGGAAATGGCTGAAATGGCTGATACCTACATGACATTAACTTCTGGAACCCAAACAGCAGCCTTACCTACTCTGTATCAGACTTCCATGTTCCCAAAAATATATTAATAAACTCGGCAGGTTTTATATTGAGCTTCGTATAATCTAGTTTGGCCTAGGCTGAACTAGTTTATTGGGAAATCGGGTTTTCCCACATAATATAATTACTTAGACACTTCCCCCCTTATTCATAAACGTTGCTTTAAGTGATGTTTAAACGTCAAAAAATCTATGGATAACCAGTCGTTATTCATTACTTAACAGTTAACTTTAAGCAACCTTTATGAATAAGGGGGTTCCTTATTGGTATCACACAGTTACTAATAAACAACCATTTGTGTTTACTATCATTTTGGTATTCGTATCTCAGCGGAAAATATAAGACCTAAAGTTTCCTTTTATGTGAAGTTGGGTTTTATATTACTCGTATTTTGTTGTACTGCCCGTATTTGAATGTATTTCAATGGACTACGCTAATTAGCTGCAACGTTTGAAGGATCAATATACCAAACGTTTTATTTTATTTTCAATAATTTTTATTTGTACTCAATGTATGTTTTTTTATAATATGTTTCTATAATAATTTACAGATAAGTAAGCATTTTTCTTTGTCTGATGAAATGGCAGTTTAACAAGTGCCAAAATAATCACCACACTATTTCGCAAACCTCCAATTACCGTACATGGGTCAACCAACCGCCACTCAATGAACAAACACTTAATACGCAAACCTCATAAACGATTTCTAAACATAACTAAATTTCTAAATGCAATAAAACTCTCGTCAATTAACGTGGCTATGTCCAATAATAATTACTTGCAGACCTTGCAGTATGAAATATTCTCTAGAGGAGAACAGAGCCCATTTCGAGGAGCAATATCTAGTCCCCCAGGCGGCTGGCAGGCGCGGGCAGGCGGGCAGGCCGTCCTCAATTGTTTAATCGGCGAAGTTCCTCGATACAGGCCCCGCGATGCGGAAAGTTCAGCTACAGATGATGCTCGTTTCGCGTAATGTTCTATCTACGTTCCTCCAGTGAACTCCGTGTGTAATTACTGCACACATTAAAGACTCAATGCACATTATATGAATAGAACACAGAACCGTTACTTCTCACGGATTCGTTCGATTGCAGGCGCATCCAGGCAGGTCATATCCGCGTGCTATGATATGTGCAGTTACTTGACATGTCGCCGCAAAAAGTTTAAAACCGTTATAGGTTAAATTGATTACAGGGTCGATTAATTTATATTTTTGTTTTGAACTTTTCGTAGAATTTGAAACGGAGCTTCAGAAGCTGTTGCTTACTGAAACGCTGATGCGACGACGTCAACAGCAACAGAGTTGCAGCCGAATTTAATCCACATTGAGAACAGTTTATTTATTCATTTTTAAAAAGACGCGAGACGCATTCAACTCCAATCAACTGCTCCGTGCTGCATTACTACATTCGTTATTTTAAGAACAGGAAGACTCAAATGATGAATTGAATCGTTTGGAAATAGTTTTTTGTGTCCAAGGATTTTGAGCAAGCTCCAAATAATTTGGGATGATTAAGATTACTTACGTTTTCGAGAAGACATACAGGGTGTGGCGTAAATAATGGATAATCCTGTATCTGGGAATGGAGGACCCCAAGCCCTATAATGTAAAAAATTCTCAAACCCGAGAGTAATTTATTTGCAGAAATCAGATAGTGAAAATTCCTTCATTTGTGAATACGGTGGCCGAGGAAGTGACTAAAGGTGGCAATGAAAAATAAATTACTCTCGGGTTTGAGAATTTTTTATATTATAGGGCTTGGGGTCCTCCATTCCCAGATACAGGATTATCCATTATTTACGCCACACCCTGTATATCTAGTTTTAACGCAATGACACTTAGGTAATTCGATTGTTTTTTAATTTAAAATATTTAATTACCGAACCGCGTAAACTAGCTTATTGAACTACAGGACCATAATAGAAACGGCAAACAAATCGATCACGATATAGACGAACAATAGAATAAACAACAATGGGGTGCCTAGATTTAAGATGCTTGTTAGCAACCGGTGCACCATGTCCTGCTGCGCGACGCACGTCAGTGTAAACAAAGGGTACGTCTAAACAACATGGCGCGTAATCGACACTAGTTACAAGTCCACCAACTAGCTTATACTAACAAACCACAGGATTATAGACTCTAGTGTTTATAAGTTAAGGGTTACGAGGACTACAAAGCAGCTGTGGCCGGTACAGCTCGGTGAATGGAGCGCGGCGCTGCGACGGCTGCACGCTTCCGACGGTGACGGTCGCCATGGCTGGCGAAGATGTTGATATCGGCGACACGTTGTAGGAGGAAACGGGCTGCTTATCTTTCGCACCCGGAGACTAGAGTAATCTGTTATGAACAAGTTGACAACGCCGTATACGCCATTAGTAGTAAGGATTTTAATAACCCAAAAGAAATACAGTTAAAAGGGTATCTCTAGTCATAAATCTGAAGATATACTTCCAAACTTCGGTACTACATCAAACATTAAAATCATAGTCGTATTTCCGAAGCACCCAGTGGATTCAAATTGACGTGTAAAAGTGCCAATTGTGGGCCATTTCCGTAACGAATCCAATTTCAGTTGATTGCTCTTCCAAATTGATGAATCGTAAAGAACAAAAACAATTTCGTAAAATATCAAATCAAGGAAAACACGACTGTTTATTGCGAAAATGTGTAAGAGCAGACCTTACTTGACAGGTTTCTTGAAAAGCAATCCTATTTAAAGAGAATTAACGTCATAAAACAAGCTGCAAAAAACGTTTCATCTTAGGGCGGAGATAAAACGGAGACCACAGCATACTTAGAGACTGAAATCTTTTGACAAATTCGTCACAAATTTTCTCTGGGATGTACTTAATTGTTCGGTAAATCGAGTTTGCCTTGCAGTGCGATCGACATTTCATTCAATAGTGAGTGGACGGTTGCATGACGACGACGCAATGGAGCTGCATAGTAACGTCAGCAGCATACAGGGCATATCCGATGCGGTGTCAAACACACGTTTCCGGTACTTCCGCAATTGACATTACGGGTTTATGTAAACCAACCTTCAGTATGCATAGCTAATTATGTCCAAAATGTATATTGTTATTCATGTTGCTAACAAGGTTTAATAATATCATTATAATAATGACTGGTACATGCAATAGTACGTTTTACTTTTCCTTTATAAAAAATATTTATAAAAATGTGTGTTCTGCTCGTTACTTGTATGTTTATGTAAGAATCGTAGGGTTATGATTCTTGGGTACATAAAAATATAAATAATGAGCAGAACACACATTTTTATAAATACTTTGGGGGAAGCGCCAGGTAGCCCGCGAAATTCAAACTTTCACAAGTTTTTTGCAATTTACGAATCAGTATTAAGTTGTATGTTGATTAAAGCATCATTCGCGACCGTAACAAATATGCATTTACAGATTTATAATCTTAAAAATCAGTAAAACAACTCCATCAATTTGTATAATCCTAATTGTCAAGATTTCATGAAATAGTCATTCAATAGAATTACCTAGTCTTAACGAGTTGTATCGATGACTTTAATTATTATAATTCTGTAAATACGTATTTTTTACGGTCGCGAATCATATTTTGATCTACATACAACCTAATACTGACTTGCAAATTGCAAAAAACGTAAGAAAATCTGAATTTCCCGGGCTACCTGAGGCTTTCGCCTCAAGGAATCCCCACATAGGCTAGCTATAATTGCCAAGCTATAGGTACATTACGCCGGTAGTTAAGGAAATGTTGTGTAATACTTATATTTCGTTTAAAAAATATACGTATTATTTATTATGAAAGTGATGTGCCCTTTTACATTTTAGTTTCAACCTGTCTTTCTTGCCTCTAGTCAGCAGTTTTTACAGATTTGATAAGCAGTCACCTAAGTATTATTTGTCTCACGTGTTCCTAATGAATTTCCTTTAAAAAAGTTACTATAATAAGTTATCAAGAATTCCATGCCCGTAATAGCTTTAAATCACTACTCCTCTATTAGAGGTGCATCGTACAAATATTTGCACTGTGGCACAATGGCTGCTATGAACCGTGAAAATTCTCACGACTCATTTCTCATCTAATAAACCTTTATATACAAACACATAGTTCATCCCATCAACCTTATTTACATTGACAATACAGTCGAGCAGTGACCTCGTATTGGGGAAAAACGTTTCGCGTTATTTGATGGGAAATGTGACGTACCTGTAACAAAAGTAACAGATCTATTAGAGACATGTTATTTTACCGAAGAGGCGAGAGTGTTCTAGTTTTTTCAGGTGAATAAATAAATATGAACGTTAACTTAATAATAAAAATAAGTTTGAAATATCAAGTTGAATTGATCTATGATAAATATGGCGAAAACTCTATATTATTCTAATAAGACATGACGTGATATACGATTTTTTAAACATTGAACCCAAAACAAAGACAGCTACCAATATCCGTCGAATAAGATTACAAGAAACATTTGGTTCTAAATGGTGTATACTTTTTAGGAACTCGAATTTTCATTTTCCTTGAATATTGTTGTATTCGTGATAAGATAGAACCACGTGTTACATTTTTTTTTAATATTACAGGGGTACTAAATGTTGTAACGTCAGGAAGTCAATCATAAAGATAAAGCGGTTCCACACAAATGGTTCCTGCGAATGGCCGGCCGCACCGTCCACGCAGTGCCCCCACGCACACGTCATCAAGCCAATCCGACAACTTTATCACCTCGTAAACCGACCGGGATACGTCACATGTTAATTACCGTATTTCATGCTAAATGTACGAATTAATTTAATATTCATCGAGTCCCATATCCGTGGCTATCAAATCCCAGCGCAGTTACCAATGCATGGGTATCATTAAAGTGGTCGTCACAACCGCAGACACGTTTAAACTCTAGCGTCGCTTAATTGTAATTACTATACAAACTCAGCAAAATGCAAACCAAATACTAGTTCCACTACTGCTTGTAACCACAGGATTAAATTCACCTGTTATTTCTGAATACCGCATGAATATCTTTGAGCAAACAAGTTCCCCAAAATCCGTCACAAGATAATATTCAAATGTTATTGATATAGCAGGGTGACATCCCTATTTAAGTGGTATTTATGTAAATATGTCAAAGTAGACTAGCCTCGCTGCGTCACGAGATTAACGATGTTCCCGCCTCGGGCGACGTGTAACCCTCAACATGATACTACAGATATATTAAACGTTCATTTTATATCAAGTATGCTGCATACATGTGCATATTGGGCATATACCTAACTATACTCACGAACAACCAAATCGTCTCAACCCCATACAATCCGTGCATACAAAGTAGTTTTTTTTGTCAAAAAGTTCTTATTTTATCCCATTTAAGAAAAAGTATTTTTTTTAAAGCCTGACGTTTCAGCTTTAAGATGGTACCATAAGTATTAAAATCGGTTCAGGTGTTTTCGAGTAATTGCTATTAGGAGTTGAGTCGATTTGGTTGCTCGCAGGTGTAGTTCATTCACTAGGAAACGTGGGAAAATTGATGACCGATTAAATTACGACAGCATTTTTAATCAACGATGAGAAAATAATTTTCCTATTTTCAGCAAACATGTTACTTAAGTGAGTAAATATTTTTTGCAATGCCATAAATAGTGTTTCGAAATAAAATTAGAGTCGTTACCGGTTCTGTCCATTCTATTTCAGATTCTCCAAACGCTCGCTCTATTAAAGCGAAAGCGCCAGGTAGCTCGCGAAATTCAAATTTTCTTACGTTTTTTTGCAATTTGCGGGTCAGTATTAGGTTGTATGTTGATTAAAATATGATTCGCGACCGTAAAAAGTATGTATTTACAGAATTATAATAATTAAAGTCTTTAAGACAACTCTTTAAGATCAGGTATTGAACGACTATTTCATGAAATCTTAACAATTAGGATTATACAAACTTGTGGAGTTGTGTGACTGATTTTGATGATGATTATACACTTCTGGACACATCTATTGGCCCACCTTAGAGTTTAGGTTTCGATGGCCCCTACCGAAATATGATTGCTAGATTGAACAAAAACTGTTGATGCAGTTTTAAACCTGATACATTTTACCATCTTTTTCGATCGTATTGTTTTAAATTTGAATTCAGAATACCGTACGACATGGAGCTACGCCTAACAAGTCGGATATGCGCCTTGTTAAAGGCAATTGATTTTTGAATAAAAAACATGTTTTATCAAATAAAGGTTTAATTTAATAACGCGTGTTGCCTCCATGGGCATCTACCACAGCTCTCATACGATTAGGCATAGAGTTTATCAACCGCTCTATGACATTTTGAGGGATCATCTCCCATTCCTCTTCTATGGCAGTTTTCAACTCCTGCATCGTCTGGGCAACTGGCTGACGAGCCCTAACACGTCTTTTTAGCTCGTCCCACATGTGCTCAATGGGGTTCATGTCTGGGCTTCTGGCTGGCCAGTCCATAACTGTGATGTTCACATCCCGAAGATATTCCCTGACGATGCCGGCCGCATGGGCTCTTGCATTATCATGCATAAAAAGGAAATTTGGGCCCACATAGTCCGCGTATGGTATCACGTTAGGTTCTAAGCACTCACGAATGTACCTTTCAGCATTTAATGTTGGCAGCCGTGGTCCTGTAACAACCTCAAGTTGAGTTTTGCCGCTCGCGGATATACCGCCCCAGACAGTCCATGAGCCACCGCCATAAGCAACCCTCTCTTCAAAGCAGCATTGTGCGAAACGCTCTCCCTTACGTCGGTAGACCTTCTTCCTTCCATCATTGCCATGTAACACAATTTTAGACTCATCAGAAAAGAGTACACGGCTCCAATCTTGCTGTGTCCAATTTAAATGACTGCGTGCGAAATGAAGGCGCGCTGTTCGGTGGGCTCGCGTTAGTTTGGGCCCATTAGCTGGCTTGTGTGGTACCATATCGCGTTCTTTTAACCTTCTCCGAACAGTTCGCGCGCTCACAGATACTCCGTGGAAGTCGCGAAGTTGGTTTTGTATCTCAATGGAGGTAAGGTGACGATTTCTCAAGCTGGTCGTCACGATGAATCGATCCTGCCTTTCAGTTGTGACCCGAGATCGTGGCCTTCCTTGGCGACGAACAAAGCCGCCAGTCTCTAGGTACCTCCGATAAACATTTCGGACCGCAGATCGACTTAAATTAAGTTGAGCACTCACGTTTCTTTGGCTGTGTCCGGCCTGAATAAGTGCCACAGCTTGGGCGGCGACTTCAGGTGAAGTATCCATAGATTATTGATAGAACCTCACCTTAATGTTAAGAATAAGTAATGTTTGTTGCAAAACCAAAGATATCAATCACTTTTTCAAGAATTAAATCCAAGTAAACCAATAAAACCAAGTTTTCTTAGTATTCGATTGTTTGATATCAACAAACAGGCTCCAAATTGTCTTTTGTTTCTTTAAATTCTGTGTTCGAAATTCAAAAAAAGACTATTGAATGAAATTGTGAATGTGCCAGGTTCAAAACTGCATAAAAACTTTTTGCTCGACCTAATATAAAATTTTAGCTAGGACCAAACGAAACTGAAAATACAAGGTGGGCCAATAGATGTGTCCAGAAGTGTAATTCTGTAAATGCATATTTGTTACTGTCGCGAATGATACTTTAATCATCATACAACTTAATACTGACTTGCAAATTGCATAAAATATAAAAAAGTTTGAATTTCGCGGGCTACCTGGCGTTTCCCCCTTAACCACAGAAGTTTCCTGGCTGACTGATCTAGTTCCGATATTGGTTTCTACTATTTTTGGATTATGGCTTTCAGATTGCACTTAAGTTCACTTCAGATGAACAAATAGTTGAATATTTTGAACGGTTCCGTTTAGATTAGACCGAACGCTTTGTAGCAAAACATGGAGAGTGGGATTTTATGGTAAAAAAGACAGATGAATACTGCTATAATGAGTCACACAGTATTCTATCCTAGTTCGCGTCATTGTTACAGAATGCGGGCTTGTCTAATCCACATCTTAATGTCTACTCTGCTAGTACTTAAGGTCTTAATAATCGCGTGACGTCACGTCTAAGACGTCCTTCGTCTTAAACAAGAAACTATAGGATGAGTCTGCAGTAACGAAGAACTATACCATCAGGGATGTAAATGGTTAAGCTTAATGAAAACAAATTACCTAGTACCCACTTTACAATTACCGCTATTGTGTTAGGACCTTTGGGAGTTAGCGATTAAACAAAGGAGTTATTTGTGAAGTGGGTAATTTGTTGACATTCATCAGGAGTTTTGTTTCAGGTGCTGAAGTGAGCAACAAATATACAAGGTCAAATTAAATTAGCTAGCGAAACTCTGTAGCCGTGACAGGTATCGACATGTAAACACGAAAAAATAAAAATAATAAAGGTTTTATGTTAGTTTTTGGGGGTCACCGACCTCTGATAGTGGTGATAAGTTGAGAAAATCGGTTTCATCATGTTTATATATCGATACCTATTACGTCTGTGAAGTTTACACAAAAAAAAACTGATTTTTTAAATTAATATTTCAAGTGACTACAGTAACTGCGGTCGCAGACCCCCACAAAAAAAAATCATAAAATTAATTTATTTTTGTTTTATCATGTTTAGATATCGATGCCCCTCACGTCTAATGAGTTTCGCCAGCTAATTTAATTTGACCACAAGGTCAAATTAAATCATTTTAATGAGATTAAAACATTTGTATCTACAGAGATACAAACGCTACGTTAAGTATGTAGTAGTAGTAAGCAACTAGGTATCCCAGTTATTTTTGTCATGTAACGCTAAGAAATATAAGGCTTTGGCACCTATCATAATTTAGGCACACCAACACATAGTCCGACTTGAGAACGGGCTGTGGGATAATAAAGTAAAATACAGTGAGCTCCGTCGACACTGCCGCATCCTATTCACTTATATGTCATTTAATTTATTCCATTCACTTATTTCCGCCGAAGGGATCTCTGTTACGACCGAATGGGTTTCACAAATAAAGCTAATTCTATCTGAACGATACGATGTTTCTTTTCAATTTAACAAATTAAACGGTTGGCTCGAAGAACCCGGACAATCCGTGAAAGATGGCGTACCGACGAAAAAGTGTGCATTTGACAGCCAAAACTTTGTGAGTTCGTATTCCGATCATGGTTATTTTCACTTAATTTCGTATTCCGCAAATAATTACCCGGCACTTTGGATCCTATAGCCATTTCGGACGTGATTATTTTAGCATAATAAGTGCTATCGGTACATTGTATAACAACTTAGTCATTTGGACGTGACGGTATACAAAACCACGACGGCTTTAATCAATAAATTATGCAGGTGTCAGTGAAAATATAAATTACGGGAATCGAACGAACGTGTTTACGTAATATTTTCTGTGCATCGTTTAAACTGAAAATTTGATAAGGCAACCTTTTCCGGCACATTTACCGCGCACTTTATGAAGTTCCGTGTGAAAAAGCATGATTACAGCGCGCCCTCATTATCGACGCCATTTTATATATTTTAATTTAAATATGTGCAGCAGTTGAATTAAGCAAACACCTTAACTGACGTCAGCATCTATTAAGATATTTCCTGTATTTCAAATGAACTTCTCATGCACAGATTAAATGAAGACAATTAAGTACCTATAGATAGAACATGAAGTAATTAAAGAAAGTCAAAATTACGCTAGTGCGGGCCTAATCGTTGGATTTAGGTATTAATTAAAATATAAACTATATAAAATTATGATTGATGATTATATTATCATTAAATCATAATTATGTAGGTGGTATGTTATTAATTTTCACGCTAATATTCAGCTGGTGATCGAAATATTAAGAAATTATAATTAATTTTGTACAGATTCTACTAAAAAGATGTAGCGAGAAAATGGCATGGTCTATCATAGACACAGGATAGACTGCAGTATTGATAGTATTGATAGTCAATGCGTTCTGGTACACCAGGAAACAGTAGTCAAAGGAATGAAAGCTTGCTACAAGACAAACCAAGATCACTTTGAAGACTGTAAAGATTAAGAAGCATAAAAGATAGATATGAGTTCTAAATTATAGTAAATTAATTGATAGATCAGATAGATACCGCATATTACACCTAAGTAAATCTTAGACTGCTCATTTAACAGAACTTATTGGGGTGGCTTTAGTGATTTCTCAGCGAACCAAATAAAGAGGGTATTAACTACTACAATAGGTTCCAACTTGGAATATACTTGCTTAATTAGTCACAGCCGTCGATATACAAACCGAGTAATAAATCATTTGCCAGTCAATTAACGGTAATTTGGGTTTTGTGACACGACGTCGATAGATCTGTACGTATATACTGTTATATTTTTTCATACACGTGTCATGGAAACGCTCAAGTGTGGAAAACGTTCATTTCAATTAGCTAGGCAAAATAATTCACTAAGTTTCTTACGAAATAATTTACCAAAATTATTATAATTGTTATGACTTCGCTACTCAAATGTTATTCAAAACTTTATAATTACTCCATGTTTATAAGACCTCAAAAGATCTGAGTAGGTACTTCCAGAATATAAACCATATTTTGCGCGAATAATGTACGAAGTTTGAGAAAATAAGCCGAGCTTCAAAAAGTCTACTGCAAACAGGCGCGTCACGCAACGTGACACAAAGGCACCATTCGTCGCGATTACCGCCACACGCGATCCCTTTGTGTCGCGTCGCTTGTCGCGCCTGTTTGCAGGAGCCTTAAATTGTGTGCTTGGGGATTTAAAACATTAAGTTAATACTCGTTCAAGTATCTCAAAACCACATTTAGGTATACCTACCTAGTCTAATAAATCATAAAATGACTAAGGCCGTAAACAGACGGCGTATTTTAAACGCGCAGATGACTCGCGTAGGTATACGCGCTACAAACGAGATAAGAACCCAACCTACCCCCACACCTATACCTATGCACACGGGACGATCGTGAATCTCGCCTCTACTGCGCGCACACGCGCAGTTACAGCCATACAGACCGCTGTAGTCGCTCGTAGCTTCCGCGTTTTGATCAGAGTTTCCTCTTCAGTTGTACAATGGCGTCGGTTGAGACAACACTGCTTACGCTGTTTTTAGTACTGCTTTTAAAAAGAAAAAAACGTAAAAATATACGAATCTATTGGATAGACCCATTTACGAGTGAAAGAAGATTGAGTGGTCATTATCATACAACGTCTAAAAAATTGGTAGGTACAACATAGACGATGGAAATTTTTTTATAACTGTTATAGAATGTCATATTCGTCATTCCAGGAACTTCTTTTCAAAACCGGAGTTAACTCGTCAAAATACAGTAATGAATCATGTATTACATATATCGGCAGAACCCTTTGTACGCGCGTTTGCATTGCTTCAAACGCGCGTATACGCGCTACATGCGTGCGTTTGTATCATCAATACAAACGCTACAATCAGCATCTACGGCGCCGAAAACGCGCCTCGTCTGCGCGTTTAAAATACCCTGTGTGCTTACGGCCTAACGTCAGATCAGCTGAACCTGCCTCGCTGCCGGTTGAAGTTAGCTGCTCTAGCTAACTTCTACGTAAGTAGGCTGTTATTTTTCTTCAACTATATTCTATGCACTTACGAAACCATAAATTCAGTTAGTAGACATTTCTATAACTTAGCAACTGCAACCGCTAACTAGCAAGCAAATATGTTAAAAAACAACAACTTTCGAGTGATACAATCACTGTTACGATTTCCTTTTCCAAATACTTATATTGCGTCACATGAGAAATTACATGATTCATGTGGTTTTATATTCAGCGCGGCTTAACATCTGAACACAATAGATTCTAACTAACGACGTACCGAGTCAAACTTGAAAGTGTCATTGTGTAATTTGTATGCAGAGGATAATGCGCTGGCGTCATAAAGAGAGGACTCTTACTGCATTGTAAACGGTTACCTCAGGAGTGAGAATTGTTTTATTGTTAAGTTTAGGAAGCAGTTGGGACCGGGAGCAAGACTGACGGCGCCTCTCCATCACTAACAAAATTTCGTTTTGCATAAATTGTTTTACGACTTCGCATTCAAATGAACTAGCTACTACTTAAATTATAATTACACTTCAAAATAAAGAAAGTTTTCCATCTTCACAAACGAAATAAAAAGCGCCATTAATAAGTGAAGAAAAAAAACAAAATAAGTAGATGGGTTCCAGTTAGTCGTTAGCGTATCGCAAAACAAAAGAGACCAGCTGCCGAAACGAGAAACAGAAAGTTCCTTTGCTTAAATAATGACTGCATTTATCCACAAACGGTGATAACGAACACTACGACAGCGACGTACTTTTACAAATGAACCGAGTTCCTTTTTCCGACGTGCAAACTACAGTGCTAAGTTGGAGCAGTCCTGTTTCTAAAAGAAAAGTTTTGAAATAATCACTGTGAGTCGAGAGAGCGAGAGAACTTCTGAATTAACAGGAGTTGTTGCCAAAAATCTTGCAACGACATCTGATTCGTACAGTCTCTTGCGAGGTAAGCAATATTCCAGGTAAGTAGTTGCGACAAATGCTTTCACTACTAAGTACTTATTCGAGTTTTGTTGTTTTCTTTGTGCGTATTGCCTAATGAATGACTAATGAGTAACATGTGCCATAGAATTTGAGTACGACTCCTGACTAAGGGTGAATTCGACCAAACTTTAATCTAGCGAATATTTTTTTAAATTTTTGACAGATTCTCCATACAAAAATGTCACGACGTCAATTTTATTCCGCGGATAAAAGATATCTGGTTAAATCAGCCCTAAGAAAACTTTTAAGGAACTTACTGTTTTAGTAAGTTTTTTGAGAATTTAGCATCTTGTCTATCAAACCTACTACCTATAAATCCAAAAGCAAAGCATAAATCCCAACACGAACCGGCACTAAGTCTTAAAGAGCAGACGGACGCATTCGGAAGCACAACACATAAAGGTCACACAGTTGCATAAGAGACGTCGGACGGCCGCCACGTGTGTTAGTTTCCTGACCACGGAAAAACAGTCGGGCAGTCGCCGTGACAGCTCGGCACGTGCCGCGCCTCCTAACAAGGTAGCTCGTCGACATCGCAAACTGCCTAACTGACTGACTTTAATGAAGTTTGACTCTGCACTGCCGCTGTAAGGTGGGCGAAAGAGCACAGTGCGGTGCGCACAGGTGCAATTTTACCTGAATTTTTTACAGACATCTGCGTGAAGTATGTGGTTTTTGGTAACGCTTGTCTGAGCGTGTGTTTTGCACACAATTGGTTTTAATGAATGACAGTTACCTGCACCAGCGTAGGTGCAGCGTAGGCGCCGCATAATTGGCTCAGTATAGGTACTTGCCTTTTTGCCAAGTATTTGGTAAAATGCGACTTGATAAAATGATCTCTCCCTTCAAGTCGATTTTAACGTGATTAAAGTTTCGTCCAGTTTTTTCTTACTTTAAAAAGCTTTTAGTCACTTTTAATATCTTTACACGATCTCAACTTTGCATTTCATGCAGAAGATAATATTATAATATTTTTTTTTACGTCTGATATTTTTCGGGACCCTAGGTTCCGGACCTTTGGAAGGCTTACAAGGGGCCGAAGCCAACTCGCAGAGGCCCGTCAGACGCTTTCAATGAAAATCAGGCACCAACCGAAGATTATCCCTGCATGCACTATGCAAGTGCACCCAAGGACCATCCCCGGTTGGTGTAGGACTATTGCAGGATATGGAAACAAAAAAAAATATTGGGCTATGGGTTTGGATGGCTAAAGTGGACTGTTATCTAAAACTATGGAAGGACTATGGCCTGTGCCTGACCAATGTTTTATAAATACAATACATAGATAAAATGGCAGGGAGTGACTTGCGCGCTCAATAATGGGCCCCCGGAAACGGTCGCTAGCACATACTGTCGTAGCGACAAGGGGGCAACATGTCCTGAGGTGCTTAAGAGGAATGGAGAGGTATTCCACGGCTATCAGGACAATCCCGGAAGTACGGTAAAAATCCCTACCAGCATCTTACCGGATTACTTCCTTCCTCCGAGCACGTTTGCTCTTGCGAATCTCTACTCAAGCCGACCAATAAAGGCAAGAATGAGGTGGGAGGTCAGTTCCTCTTCAGTGTTCACTCCAGGCGGCCAATAAAGGCAAGCCAGAGATGCGGAACATGACTTCTCCCGGGAGACAGGGTACGCGGGGTCGTTACTGCCCAGCAATATTATTTATTTAATTAATATGATAATTCATTAATTTCAGTTAAAGGACCGAAACAGGAAAATCGTTATTATAGGTATTTATGAGTTTCCTTACCAATTAATCTTCAAATACCCCTGAATTTTGTGAACTTGAGGCAGGTACTGACCAATTAGAACAACCCACTGCTTCTAGTTTTTCTGAAGAACACCGATTGAACCGTAAAAAAGTTCAACAAAACCAAATTGGTTGAACTTGGCTCTACTTAGAGACATCCACTATTTAACGATACCCTGGTAGGTATCAAATAATACATAAACACAAACAAAGTTTTAAGCCAAAATGGAAGTTCTTGATGCAATGATGCACTTTTAATAGTTTTAATTAAGTAGGAAGAAGATGTCACACTAACAACTCCACCAAGTTAACCCATGAATATCTGCGGTGGTAGAGCTGTGTAGCTTCGTGAACTAGAGCGCAACTCACAAAACCGCACCATTATTATTGTACAATTTACAACCTGAACCGGTAAACAAAGGAAGGTGCCGCGTATTTAGGGAGGAAGTTTCAGAACGGATAGCTCCCACCAAGAATACACGAATTCTCAAGGTAAATACATGAGTCTTTCCGATTTCACGCTAAAGGGCACACGACGTTTGTTGATTGTTTATCGAGAATTCCGCGCTAATAGAAAATAGCTAAGTTTGTTCCGTACCATTTCACATACGACGCGACACACCCCCGTTTCAAAGAACTTCTTTCAAGTTGCCAAGGAAACACTGACAGGAATGCCTCGACTGTCTTTGTTCTGTTATTCACCAAGAGGGTAGGATATTTTTTTATTAATATACATCGTTTAAACTCTAACAAAGTATATTGGATCACGTGCACACTTAGACATTTAAAATAAACATTCCATGTCTCACATTAAGATACATTTTTTGTAAAATCTCATAAATATTTATGTAAGGAGCAAGTTGCGGACTGGCGCTCGCCGTCCGCCTCGCGCTGCGACGGGCGCTGGCTACTGTTTTTCCCATACAATTTACAGCCGTTAAACTGGCAAAACAAAATGCCGGCAGCTTATTTACACGGCGCCGCCAAAAGGAAGTCCGTACAAACGGATGCTATGCTAGTAGAGGAAACGGACATAAATCACCAAATTTACGACAAGTTTCTGAAATGTTATTATTATTTAAAAAGAAAAACAGGTTTTCCAAACAAGCTGGTCGCGCCTCGAAAGGTTCTCTCCCTAATAGGCAATTTGAAAAATTAAGCTTTGTTTACGAAACATTCGCTCCGAACTTTTAACTCGGGAAACGTCGGCGTCGAAGCTATATTGGAATAACAAACGATAAGTAACGAATGTTGTCTTTGACTCATATTGTGCCAATAAGCAAATTACTTTAGCAGAACACAAAAACCGCGAGAGGCCGAAGAGATCCCGTGTTTATGTTGACCTAGCAACTTAGGAGTTGTGTAATCCGACAATTTGCCGATCCTAACTCGCTAACACAACAAAACAAAGCGAACATATTCCCGGAGCTGAAAGGAAGTTCACTCGAAAAGGCAACTAGCTACGGGGAAACCTTATATTGTTGAATTTATGATATGTTCCTACGCTGCGTTCCAGTTTCTGGGGTCATTCGCGCTGCTATCTCTGCGATATTTCGTTGAAAATAATAACAATACAGATGCGGCCGGATCACGACATAACGGGACCTATCTCGGGTGCAATATCATATCTCCCACGTTCGCAAATAAGTTCCAATGGATATATAAACTGATTGGGATTATAGGCCAATAACTCTGAGTTGTTCGCTATTTGGCTCGGAGCAGCAATGAGGACGGGACGGAATGTCCCAGATTAGTGTTTATGAGCCAATTAGTGGCAAACGAAATGAGCCCTATCGGGCTCCGCGTAAACCTGATAATGGCTAAGATACGATCACGCGCCTAGAGCGTACTAACTACGCACACACTATTAAAGAGACATTTCAAAAGCATCCAATTATTTATTAGTTTAACCTAGTTCCATTACACTCGTTTGTGATTAATGACTTGTATTATTTCGATATTAAGATAATAGCTGGTGTTACTTGGAGGAGGATGACCCATAATCGGAAAGAGCAAATCGGCAAGCTTTAGAGGAGGCCTTTGGGTAAACGCAAGATAATCGCGATACCGGTGTTAAATAATGATTATTTTAAGTTTAATTATTCACCTTTCCTTACTGTAGTTTAGTTTCATTCATGTTTTATAAGATTTTTGAATAAAGGCTATTATTATTATTATCGCTTCGATATCGGTTCTAATTGACTTTAACGATGCTCGCGATTGGTGATTACATATAAAACTGAGTAACGATTAAATAGAAACTCTATGTTATTATAATTTTGGACTGTCTATTATCTACTTTCTATTTAATAAACGAAAGTGAAAACTATCCACTATGCGGTATATGTATATGCCGGTGTGTGTTACACGTCCACTCGCGAGTTCAAATTTTGATATATACAGTTTAGCTATTATACACTTGGGAGCAAATAAATCGACCCACTTTCTTTTTTCACGTATAATGGTTATTATTTTTGGTATTAAGGATCGCATCAATTCGAAACATATACCGGCTAAAAGGTGATTTATTAACCTTTATAATGAGGGAAGTTTGTTGTCCACTTTTCATTTTAAATTAAAGTTTAAAGGGTAGTAAAAGTAGTAAGTAGGGGGGTAAAATTATCGCATTTAATTTGCTTATGACATTTTGATTGTACTCCATTAAGAAAAGGTTTAATTTAATTGGGGTTTTATTGTTGTCTGTATCTGTGTATGTGTAATCAATTATCCTGATAAAATGGATAATACACCGACAGAAGCTGCTCAAGTTGTAGCTTTACTTGAGGCTGGACATGGACAGCGTGAAGTGGCTCGCAGACTTCATTTGAGTCGGTCGGAGGTACAGGTACAGGAGGTATAACGCAGGTGACTGGGAGACTGGTGCTTTTGTTCGGCGACCTGGAACCGGCAGACCACGGGCAACAACAGAACGTGACGATCGTTTTATTGCAACCAGTCCACGTGGGGTAATACCAGATATTAAGAATAAGTTTTTACAATAATTTTGTTTTTAATTGTTTTTTTCTGGACTGTTTTAACCCTACAATTTTCTAAAAATTACCGTTTTTCATTCAGAGCCAATAATTTATCATTCAATAAGGTTATCGTTCAATAATTCACCCTCATTGTAAAATTATTAAATAACCTCTTAGGCGATCTTTGTTTCGGTTCCATTATCCCAAAAATAATAACCATTATACGTGAAAAAAGGAAGAGGCTTGATTTATTTGCTCCCAAGAGTAGAAATGTTAGAATGTCCTTCCTCATAGTCACAAACGAAAATAATGTTACTAGCAAGACAATATCAAACAAAATTAACTAACGACATGAGGTAAATCGTAATCTAATATTGAGGCGAAATTGTGTAAATGAGAAATGTTAGAATGTTCTTCCTCATAGTCACAAAAGAAAATAATGTTAACTAGCAAGACACAATATCAAACATACAAAATTAACTACCGAGATGAGGTAAAGCGTAATCGAATATTGTGGCGAAATTGTGTAAATGTCGCCCGACTAGTGACTAGATCGCGTGACGTCCTCGAGCCGTGATTGCAAGTTGTTAACTAGGCAACTTGTTAGATTACTCGTGATCCATTTACAGTGCTCTACTATACTTGACGGATACAGTTACGACCCAGTTAAGTAATTCTAACTTAGGCTACATCTATTTCGAATTCAGGGACGAAAGGCAACTTTGACATGAATATGGAGCGTCAATTGACGAGCTATAGGAGGTTATAGGCCCTGAGCTCGTGGCTAAATAATAACAGCCGCACGGGTTGATCGAAGGTTAAGCTACTAGTGGCGCAGCGTTCATACAACCTAATTCTTATCGGCTTCCCTTCGGAACAGCCACTTTTCTTAATGTCTACTATTGCCAAATAATAATGGTACACTTGTGTGTGTAACTCTGTATCACATCACATTACATATATACCTATAATTTAATTTTAATTTAATACATCATATTCATAAGACTAAAATCATTACAAAAATGCCTAAAATGTTTTGTCTAAACAAAGATTTCCGATAACATCATCGTCAAAATAAGTCGGCCCTCGTGTATCAGAATGTGGTACTAAATTCGTAGGTACGGACACACGTGATTTCGTGTCCCGCAGCACCGCGTCGTAGGTAACTGGGAAGCCGAACTACAGCGAGTAATGACAGAGACATAAATAGAAAAGTATGTAGGCGAGAACGAGATAGAATGAATGATTGTTCTTTTTTGTGTTTGTGTTTTTTCTTTGCGTCATGTTTACCGCAAATAAATGTAAGTATTTTTTTTCTTTTCATTTTTTATAATAACGTTCTTTGTTAGTTTGGATTTCTTGACACATAAATTCACGTGTATTTTGTTTTCACCTACTCTTTTGCATTTTATTCCTTATAACATTAGAATATTTTTGTAATATAATGTTTTTCAGAAATAAAAGTATAATCGGTAATTTTATCGTTTATTTTTGTAAAAATTTGATAACATATTCTGTTTGTGTAGTGATAGTGTCTCTTTGGTTATGTTACTTGACCATAGATGGCGTTAAATTAAGAAAAGTAAAGTAGGTGATGACTTTAATTTTTGAGCTAAGGGGGAAGCGCTAAGGTAGCTCGCGAAATTCAAATTTTCTTACGATTTTTGCAATTTGCAACTCACGTGTCTGGGTGTGTGTTGATTAAAGTATGATACGCGACCGTAACAAATATGTATTTACAGAATTATAATATTAGAATCAGTAATACAATTCCTTAAGTTAGTATAATCCTGAAATGTTAAGATTTCATGAAATAGTCATTCAATAGAATTACTTGGTCTTACATAGAGAGTTGTACTGATGACTTTAGTGATTTATAATTTCCTTGCCTTTATCCTTTCTCCTATAAAAAAATAACTTTGCTGTGCCCGACAGGGTCCATAATTGTTTCGATGTTTAACATACCAACTATTATTATATGTACACATTATGAAATGCAATAAAGTATTGAGTATGAGTATGCACCACATTCACCACACCACACATCCATAATTGATTTTCTACGCAACAACACCACGAAAAAATTCGGCCAAGCGTAAGTTGGTCCTCGTATGATTAATGTTCCCGTAGGCGTCAAAGCTAATCTGGATCTGGCAACCTTATAAAGGTGTAATGAAGATGTTGCTATTTCAGGGGCTTTTGGAAATGGGAGCACGCATTTTTTATGCTTTTTGAAAGAATTTTTGGGCGGAAATGAGTTCTAATGGAAATTTTTCATTAGCGTCACTCATTTACACATAGCTCTCAAAGACTTCCCTGACGGTATGATTTTCATTCACCAGTTCTTATTCGTAATTATTTCTCCAGAAATGTTATAACTTATTTATGTAAACCCATGGCTGCTTGTGTTAGTGCCAAAACGCAACGTTGTGGTTTACTGCGGCATTCACGTTTTCACATCCTACGTCGCACACTTAGTTAAATTCATTAAAAGGCACTTAATTATTTTCGTTTTTCTAAAGAATAAACTAGTTCTTATAATGTTGTGGTGAGACTATTTTTAAAAGCTAATTCAGATGTAAATCTTTGGCCATCTTACGTTTCTATTTGTTCTTGTGGTGTTGATTTGATGGTTTGAAATCAGACTTCTAATAACCTAACAACATTTGGGTTCAACAGTCATCTATTTTTTGTGAGCGGGGTCATGCCGGGTCATAAGGTCATGTCACATCCGTCCGGCGTTAACTTATGACTAAAAAAATCAAGCGAGAGTTTACGCCAATTGAGCTGTTAACCTTCCTTACAACAAATCCGATGTTCATAAAGCATCACATTACTAATTTAGAAGTTCTAAACATAAAGTTCATTTGAATAAAAGCCCACTATCATTACAAACAAGCTGAATAAAGACTTAATTAATCTGAGTCGGGAGCGGTAAGCCGCGGCCCGCGAGCACACAGTTGTGTATTCATTAGCATTAAGGACGGGTTCATGGCAACTAAGGTTAGTTGAATCAAAGCAGACATTCAAATTAGATTACACTTAAACTTCATTGCAGGCGTAAAGGACGCAGCTAACTTAGGCGGTGGTGGAGACTCGGTATCGACTGCGCAACTGGGAACTTGTAACTTTTAAAGCAAATTGATATTCTAAAAACAACATAATGACGAACACTTCCACGCTAATGCTAAGCATCGGTTCGCGTGCTCGCCTTCTATAGTATTCTATGAGTTAAAGACATAGAAATACATATATAAAAACTTATATCTATGGTTAGAGATCAGTATTCTATACAAGCGTTGACCTTTCGTGAAACAAATACTAACAGGAAAGATTGTAACTTGTGTAATAGTGCAGCTGTGAGTCAGCATTAAACAGCAATCCTTTGTAACAGAGCTATTTATTTACAGAAAACTTCGGCTACGTTTGTTTCTCTACAGTCTTTTCATTGTCTTCATGAGATCTCGAGTTTACAATCTAAGAGTTAAAACTCTTCCGTGCTATGTTTTAGTATCATTTAAGTATGCAATGGTTCATCTTAAAAATAAGTTAGGTATTTATGTTTAGTAACAGTAAGTTAAGCTTTTTTTTATAATGTTACCACAATATGTAGACAATTTTAAATCGCAGACATGAGGAAATATAGTTATTAAAAATAGCCATTGTGATTTGTCAGGAGATTTTTTATCGTGATCTCACAGGAAGGTCGCGTTTAGCATGCAACGATCTCCGTGACGCGCGTCCGAATTGCGGGTTTAGCATAGTTTAGCGTAGATCAGACAGTTCCGTGAGATAATTGCTATGTACATCGTCGGCAAACCGAAAATACACAGACATAACATAGCTTCCGACTAATTGATGAACGACGCACGCTGGATAAATAAATTAAACTTTATTATTAAAGGAAGGAATTAAATACACTTCACGGAATAAAAATCAAACGAACGGACACATTAATCAGTGTCTAGACGACTTAATTTGTGGATATGATTAGCTCAGTAGATTCTATTTCGAAAAATCATATTAAACTTTAAATGTTTTTATTAAATATTTAACGCTTCCTTATCAAATGTCACGCAGGTGGTTTTTATGTATCAACAAAAGTAGAATA
This sequence comes from Fissipunctia ypsillon, assembly GCA_947568875.1. NCBI lineage: Eukaryota > Metazoa > Arthropoda > Insecta > Lepidoptera > Noctuidae > Fissipunctia > Fissipunctia ypsillon. The sequence continues at coordinate 6,565,795 of OX387655.1, forward strand.
AACTACCAAAATAGCGGCCACACAAATAACTTTTATTGGGCAATTTGCAACGAAGTTATATCATCAGAAAACTCCATAAATCGGTGAGAGAAACGTAAACGGCCAGCGATTACCGGCTGGTAGACATCTACCGAGACAATAAAACCAAAATATGACAGCTGACAATTTATCACCATTACGATGTAATACTTACTTCAGCAGATAAATTATTGTCCGTTGAAGAGCCGAGATTTGCGGAAGCAGATATTACTCAATGTCAAGGCTCTATTCTGATAATAACAAGTTCTTTGTCCACTGACATCAAAGATAGGATCTTTCAATGAAATAATTTGAACAGTGCGGTCTTTGTAGATATTTTCATAAAGTAAGTTATGTACTTAAATTATGAAGTCAGAGGATAGAGATGATTTTCTATTAAAGTCAATCTATAATCTAATATCAGTTTTATTTTTATGGACTTATACATAGTAAACTACTTACCATGTTCAAATATCTGGTTCGTAAGGTTAACTACCTACAAAGGTTATCCATCTATACTATAAACTACTATTATCGCAGGTATGCTGGAAGAGATTTCTTTAAAAATATGCTGATGCATATTTTTATACGTACAAAGGTGATCCTTTGTACGTATTTTTCTGTTCCTTTATTCTTGTCTGTTTATATGTGTGTCCATAAACTGTTAAATAAATAAAATATTTGACCATTCAAATCAAATATTTTATTGGAACAGAAAACAGGTTCACAAATTGTTTGTGTTCGATAAAGTGATGTACATTAATTTAAAAAAATGTGTTGCAGCCATTAGCGCCCACCTCCGAGAGGGGAGACAGACGTCGACTTTCCAATATTTATAATACTAAAACAATAATATAAAATAAAAAAAAATTGTTGTAATAGAATCTAAAGTAAAAGTAGGTATATCAACTATTTTAAATCTAAAATATTATTAGTTATTAATTAAGTACATTTAATTTCTACTATTACGACGTTTAAATTTTAATTGCCTCATTTTCTGAATGTAAGCAGTGACAAAAATTCTGCCTTTGTGGGATTTAGGTACCCATAATAGGTATTCTTCTAGAGTCAAGAGTTTTCTGCAATTAAGTACTTAATAAGGAAAACCCCAGTAGATAAGGCAAGAACAGCTTTCGGTGAACCTCTTATGACAGTCAAGTATTTATATAACCACCAAATGGTTCGTCCACAAACCCAGTCTTAACTAAGTTTGAACTTAAGAAATTTTAAAATAGCAAGATTTGACTACTGTGTTATTTTATGGCTTACGGAGCCGAAACATGGACACTCACGATACGGCTGGTCCATGCATTCAAGGTCGCTTAGCGAGCTATGGAACGGGCTATGTTTGGAATCTCTGAAGGATAGAATCCGGAACGAGGTTGACATAGCTCATAGAATAAGCAAGCTGAAGAGGCATTGGGCCGGCCATTTTAAAACCGTACCTAGTAAAACCAATAACCGATCGGCTCTTGAGTGGAAAACTGGAGACCGTGAATCGGAAAACGTAAGGTAGGAAGTACGCCTTCAGGTTAGATGGAGCGACGATCATCGCAGAGTGGCTAGTAGCAACTGGATGAGTGAGAGTCGCCGAGAATCGAGCTGAATGGATGTCCAGCAGTGAACTGTTGTAGGCTGTTGACGATGATAACGACTGTGTGACCGATGCCGATTTCCAAAAGGCTATCAGATTGACATCAATGACACAAGGTCGCTAATCATCGCAAAAACCGTTCCGGACAGGTTTTTATAGTAATCCTGACCAATACAAGAGTCTCTTTGTATCGTGGCAGGCGACAAGAGGCGTAAATGATAAATCTGTATTAGTTAATGTGGGCACATGGGGGTCTTTGCTATGCTACCAGAGGCGAAGCGCGCTAATAACTCCATTCCTACCGGCTTCCCTTTGGAGGATCGAAAGAGTAACTTCACCTACTACCATTGAAAAATAGCACATTCAGTAATGTCTACGATTGCCAAATAATATATATTCCAACAGCAACACAAATTGTCCTAAAAAAGCCGGCGCCACAACGTGATAATCGTATTTGTACGACTATTTATAACTGAACAATTTCTTCTTCGGCTTCCCTCCTACGAAATGTAAGCCTCGCCACTGTATGCTACTACCAATTAATATCTACTGTTTCATACTTTGGTCAACCAATAACTAGATGACATTTGACAGCAGAGACTTTCAAAATCATGATTGGTTATGATTGTGTAACTTTTCGTAAAGGTTACCTGACACTAAGTACCTATTTCATACCATCTGAAACTTAGGTTCCTACTTACCTACTTAGTTTTAAAGACTCAGTTTTTTTCCTGATATCAAGACGGATTTAATTTCGAGGTCAAAACTATAAGGACAAAATCGGCTGAGTATTTTATATTATAGATACACAAAAAAAAAGAGATAGCATACATATTATATTCTAATTGTAGGAATTGTGAGTGGCTGACAAGGTAAGGTCAACCGTTCACTACATATTTATTTATTAAGCACGTAGATATTTTGATTTCCGCCTTTTAGTCCTCTACTAGCCGACAAAATCAGTAAAATTTCTGTGTTTAAATACTCGTCATACCTACATAACACAGGTTTAATCAGGATATTTATAACGTACCAAACGCGGACGAATCCATAATCTAAGAATTTTTGGAGCGGTCTCCGTACAAAGATTACACTTAAAACGTCACGTTCTAACACGGAGAGGTCTGTGAGTAATGTTATTCACATCGAGATTGGACATTCGACAGCGTCAGGAGGACGCCGAGCCGGACCGTTGATCGACAAAGTTTGGCTACACAAGTGCACCCGCCCAGAAAGTTCGAGCTTCTTTTACGTAATGCGGCCCACATAACGCATTTTCGCGTCGATTCATTACGCCCCAGCCGACCGTAAAACTGACCTCTTCCAAATTGTGACCCGTCTTCAACGAGTGCGACGTCGTTTGTACTGATAGAAATAGTTAACTTGTTTCTTAGGACTTTCATATTTTTTTTATTGTAGTAGGTATGAATGAATACCTACGCACCAGGCTGCACTTCGTTCTTTGTCTGTATTTTATTTTCTAATTTATTACAGCTAAGGATTTTCAGCTGAAAGTAAACCGATAGGTACTTTGATTTGATTTAGTACCTACTTAGGAGGCACAGGATGGCCCAAAATAACGTTGACAAAATTCAAACGTTAAAATTCAAAAAATTTTATAGTCGCGTTTTCTTTTGTTTTTTTTTTTTGTTATTCTACGGCGTCATTTTTTAACATTGTTTGTTTGCTAAAAAGTGTTAAAAATACATTTATTTCGCTATGTCAGTGCAACGTGGAGCCATAATTTCATTGCATGAGCGTGGCAAAAGGCAGTGTGAGATAGTAAACACTCTTGATGTTAATCGTCAGTTAGTTTCTTCAGCAATTAAACGTTATAACGAGCTCGGCAACATCGGAGACCGCCCTGGAAGAGGACGCAAGAGGACTGTTAGAACTTCTAGGAACCGACACATTATCATTGAACAAAGATTCCGTCCGTAATCCACAGGCGAAGGTGAGGAAAATGTCGCGAGACTTGGGGACTTGTCTCTCCAGCGTATCGTAAAACATGATGTACAATAATTGGTACCATATAAACTCAGAAAAGCGCAATTGCTTATGGACAAAGATAAAAAGTTTGGCTTGAGAGATGCTGTTTGCTTTAACAACGCTCCGCAGCATCAAATTGGGAAAATAACGTATTCTCTGACGAAAAATTATTTTCGATAGAACAGGCCCATAATAACCAAAATGACAGGATCTGGTCTTCCACTCGTCCTGGAGCTGCTGCCGTTGTTACACATCGCCAAAACGCTGAAACAATTATGGTTTGGGTTGGGGCGCGATTTGCGCTACTGGCAAAACTCCCTTAGTTTTTGTAGAAAAGGGTATCAAAATCAACCAAGAAAACTACCGACGAGACATTCTTGAAAATGTGCCTCTTCTTGGAGTCAACAGCCCTTTGGTAACCGAAGTACGGCAGTCTTGTTGAAATATCCATGGAGGATATTTCAACAAGATTCTGCTCCAGCCTCCAGCTCACTACTTTAATTCAAGTATAAAATTGATAAAATAATACGTAAAACCTCTTGTGAACGTTATTTTGGGCCACCCCTTACTTTGTTTTTTGTTTATGAAAGAGAAAACAAAATAGTTGATCATTTGTTAAGAATACGAGAGTAATGAAAAACTAACATGTCGAGTCGGACAGAATAGAGAGAAAAAGAAGCACAAGATAACGCGTCTTTGTATCCCTAATTAACAAGAAACTGGGTAGGTACCATCGCGGACATTTGCGGTGAACCACTTTTCGACCTTATTGCTAAGGTTATAAGGTTGAAAAGTGGTTCACCGAAAATATCCGCGATGGTACATTTCTCAAACAATACGTTAGTGGAGCACTAAGTATGTTTGTTCGTACACTGTGTTGATGCTAATAAAACATAGGTTACGTCTCATTAATCATTAGTCATTTTACGCAATACCGCGTTTTTTCATCGTGCTTTAAAAAAATCAAAAAAACCCGACCCTGACTGGCATGTAGGCACAACATGTTGAATGGCCGTACATCGCCGCTCACTGATAACTCCACAGATAAACCTGTTACGGAAACATTTACTCGTGGGGTCTAACTACGAAAGTAAATATCAAGAAATATGGTTTTTCCTTTGTAACGTGAGCCAAGAATGCAAATCTCCGAATTACACTAATAAATGTTTACGAAATTTTGAATGTTCTTGTTCGGTAGTGGACATCCTTAGCTGACCGTAAAATTGTTCTTCGATGACCATCACATACAATTTTAAAGCGGTCGTACGATGAAAGGTCAGGTCAGTAGTCAGTCCAGTCTTGCCGTTCATAGTTTAAAAATGTTAAAGCTTCGACTCGTTCCACATGGCAAAAATATGAATCCTCGTCAACCTTTCTTTTTACGTAAAAAAAGCCAAACCTTCCGTGCCCGTAGTAAAAAATCGAATAGTGTTTATGGAATTTGGACATTGACAACCAGTTTGTGCTCTGGGAATAATAGGCGACGAATGAAATACGCCGTGTCAAAATGTTAACACTTAGCTAGTAGGTCTAGATAAGATGTCTAGCATACAAACAAATCACAGAATTCAATATTATCTTTATTTAGGAAGTAATGGTTCCATTGGTTCCATTTCAAAATTTTATCAATTACTCTCAAAAAATTCGGTACCCGCCGCCATCGTCATTGCCGAATGTATTTAAATAGTGGCCATACAATATACGGTTAATGCGACACACACAGTCATTATACACATACAGTCTTCATAGCATAAAATAACATCTGCAGGAATTTACTCAGCTATTTAGTAATTACTTATATTATATTACATATATAAACAGATAACAACTAGTCACTTAAGAGAATCAAATCAAGTCATCAGGGCATAATCCAAGCTAAGAGTTTGATTCTAGAGATTCTATACTCAATGCAGAATGTTAGACTATTTAATGTCCATTTATTTAAAACCATAATACAATCTTATCTCTGAGCAGTAAAGGTCAAAATCGAGTGTCACAGAGATTAACTAGGATGGTGCACTACATGTTTTGTTTTTCCACACATGCCTGTGTTTTGATTAGCATGTGAACTGTTGAATAGTTGCAGATAGTATGCTAGCATTGAACACACATTGTTTCATTGATGTGAAGTTCACAGCATCCATTGAATTAATTTCTCTTGTTAGCCTACTTAGTGATTGATAACTTTACAGTGTAGATATCTAATGAATAATTGGTTTGTTTCCTGTTGAACTTTAAATATGACAAGAATTATAATGACTGCTTATATTACTTATGAATGAAAAGGCTCCAGAAAAAAAAATTAAGTGCTCATATCTGTTTTAATAATTATAAAGGAGTAATTGGTTTGTCTTATTCACAGTCCTTTATTGAGCAACTAGCAGCACCTCGTGGTTTGACCCACGTAATTCTCGATTCCGTTGGGATATTGGGATAAAAAGTACCCTCTAAGTTAATCCAGGTTATAAACTATCTGTGTGCCAAATTGCATCCAAATCCGTTTGGTAGTTTTTGCATGAATGAGTAACAAACATCCAAACATCCATCCTCACAAACTTTCATATTTATAATGTTAGTAGGATTAGTTAAGCAAGTCAGAAGCCATTCCCACAAACACCACATTTTATTTTTATGAGTGTGTCCTTGCAAAAAAAAAAAGATTTAAAATTAATACATGAACTGTGTGTATGAGATATTTCTTCAGATATCATAACAATTTTTAGCTCATTCATATTCTTAGTTTGTTTTCCCACAGGTCTTTTAACAACAAAAAAAGACATTAAAAAATGTTGTTTTATAAATTACAAGTGCAATGGCATTGATTTAATTTTTTAACATACGAAGAATTAGTCAATGAACTTAATTTCTGTATAATTAACTAACACTTAATATTCTAAGAAAACCAGGGTCAAGTAAAACAATGATAATTAGACGTGCTATATTGGCCTCTGACATTATTATCAGTAGCTAGCATTGCTATTCTATCCTCATTTAGGAGAATTAATTAAATTATTATTATGTTTTACTGCTCAGTTAATAAGCTTCATTATTTTATTTGTACTACTAGCATCAATAGGAAATAATCAAGTGGTTTGTGGGTTACTATAAAAATAATTTATAATAATGGTAATGTACCTAGTAAAACTAGAAAAAGAAAACAAGGTAGAATAAAAATTTTTATGTAAAATGGTATCAGTTTCATTCCTAAGATTGCATAAATTAGGTACTTATGTTATTCATGAATAGCTAATAGGCAGTCCAAATCCCTGTTGTCTGTGATTCTTATGAATAAAAGAAATGAATTCATATTATGTATGGTGTTGTAAGACCGGTTTTCTGTTACTCTGGCGTTACTTCCTTGATACCAAGAGCAAACAACTTTCGCTGCGTGCGGCTGCGCGCGCGCCGCCCGCCTGTTCCAGCTGGCGCACGCGCCTCCTTGCGCACCTCACCAATCTAACTGCTTCCCAAATGTACCACCAGCAAGCCAATTACACCTACTGCAACATTACGCAAGCCTAACACTACCAGAACCCGGTCAATCATTCAAACCAGCCTACGCTCCGACATCACTGTACACGTAACACCTGAAACATTTCTCTGTTTACGAGTACCTTGCACATGAATAAAAGAGGAAATACTCACCGATATGTTTATCGCTCCAAATCCCAAACAATATAAAAACTGTCACTCACACGTTAGAACACAAAACACAGACTATTCACCTCTTGACATCTGACATTGTTCATAAAACGCAAAGAAATATCACATTTATATTTCACCATATACGCGTAGGGATAAAGCGTTATCATAAAAACAATAAGATATAACAAAAGTTGTGCAAAACGATCGCAAAATAACCGATACAAAACGTAAACAGCTCCTACTTTGACAGAATCATCCAATAAACTGACACTTGTTTTGCAGTTGCCAACTGCAAAACCACTTTCGCCTTCTACAAAAGCGAAGTTACCAACATTCAAACATTAAAAAATATGCAAAAATATTTTTCTTTATACTATAATATGTTACAAGGGCAAAAAGTTTGTATTTCCTATTAGAAAGTGTCTGTCGATTTACGTCTAGACTAGAGTACGAGAAGTAACCACATCTATAACTCAATCAAACAAGAACATCTCAGTCTGATCTCAGCATACAAAAATAATGCGAGTAAGATGCCTTGTAAATCGAATCGCTATGTTATTGAAGAAAATATACTTGTCTACATTGAAAACACACCGAACACACCGAACATACACATACCGAATTCGGTATGTAAAAAGAGACATTATTCATAAATAATATTCGTATATATTTGTTCGTTTTCATAGTAGAATATGTTTCTTGTTGGAAACAAGATGTCGATTTTTCTTACTAATCACATTCCTATGTTGTCGACTGGCAGCTGTTTGGGTTTGCAACCCTGTCACATCAGCTGTCATTTTCGTCGTCATCAGGAATCTGTCATTTCGGTTGACTGTTATCTCTATTTTTGTGCTAAAAATATATAATTATAAGTGTGAAAAACTTTCCTTTGTGTTTACAGTACTTATCAAATACTAAGGTGGCGTGAATAAGTATACTACAATGTCCAAATTCGAGGATAATCCGTTTAGCGATCCAACCATAGACAACCCATTCGCAGTATGTAGCCCTTCGCTAATAAGAAAAATATATTGTTTTTATACTTTCGATGATATATTGTGGATTTGTTCCAGGATCCTGCAGTCCAGCAAGTTGCCAGAAGTACTAATAATGCCACACGAGGGCTCGACGACTATAATCCCTTCGATGGGCAACAAAATGCAAATCAAGCTACGGTAACATGTTCATATTAGTCATTTGTTGGATTTTTGTAGATGTCGATACAACCAACGGTATCTTTGATAGATATCGGTGTAGCGTAACGAACTTGATTTAATTAATGGTTTTGTTTCGTCTTTGCTTTTATCTTTCCTGTGTACAATACACATGCTTATTGTAGAGTTCTAGCCACAACAGAATATTTCAAATAAAGACAACTTGTTTATAAACTCGATTGTAACATTTAATGATACATCATTTCAAACAACACTACATCCTCAGATTAAAAATCTGGAAACAATGGAAATGAATAAATCATTTGTTTATAGGCACAGCCTCCTCCCCAGCAGCCATCACAGCCAGCAATCATGCAAGCTGTGTCCCCACCGGTGAGCGGGCAGTACACGCGGCCTGCTCAACCCCAGGCGCAGGCCCAACCACCACCCAACTTCACCACGGCTGACTTTCAGGTAAATATCTAAAGCCACATTGTAATAAACAATGCATACTTGCCAACATGGTATTTCATATCACAATTATCATCACTAATAAGGAGTTTTCACATTCACATTATCTATGTTCTCATAGTAACAATTTCAACTTGTTCCAAATTAACTTTATTTGGAAATTTTACAGTGCAGGGAAAACTATGTTTTTTATAATTTTGTACTATGTATTGCAATTGAAAGTAGTAAAATTACAATTGGCAAAAGCAGTGATGGAACCAGCATGTTCAAAGCAGAATATTACAGTTTACTTATATTTTGTCAAAATGAATTAATAGGCTAAGATTTTCTGCCAATTAACTGTTATAATCTGAACATTAAATTGTTATTTTATAATTATAATTACGTACTTATAACAACATTATTGTGCCATTGAATCACAGAATAATAAAATAATATTTGTAATAACAATGTCAAGTAAATGATGGTACAATATTTCCTTGTCAGTCAGATAGTTTTCCCTTTTCAATACCTATTAATTTCTAGATTTAGGTTTTAACTCTCATTTGAATCTAAACTATCTAATTTGAGTTGCGTTTGAGAATTCGGCGGATAGTGTAGAAAACACCTGCACATGTATATAAGTGTTAATGCATGTCAACTAATACACACTTTGCTTTTTTCAAAATGCACAAAAGGAGTTGAAGGTAAACACTTGTTAACATTATGAATCATTTTAGTAATATTATTTGTAATCACTTTATCAGTATATGTCAATAATACCATTTTATATACCTACTTAATTTGTTTCATATTAGATACTAAAATAGGTGTACAAAAATGTTCCCACATAGTCGGTACAGCTTAAATAGTCACTTGCCTTGATAGCTGTATCATAATTACATATTGTATCTTATTGTGTCACTTATGTAGAAAGACTGGCTCAGTAATAGGGCAGTAAATGTCTATTCTGGAAGGGCTTCTATGCAACATATTAATAGCACTACTAGACTAAGCAGGTAGATACAAAAACATCACAATGTGACAACTTCTGGTTTCTGAAAATCACAAATTGGAGTTGAAAGTATGTATCATTTTATACATGTCATGTTTTATAGTATGTTTATTAAAATTACGTGCATCTGTAATTTTGATAAGCATGTAGATTCGACTAGCCAATAGGGATGATGCCTAGGTAAAAAGAACTGGCCAAATACGTGTCGGACTCGCGCACGAACGGTTCGGCATCACCAAACAATATTTAACACTACATATTTATATAATACTTTTCGTCATACGTCATAAATTTTAACTATCGCAAAGATAACTTTGTGTTTCATAGTGATACTGTGAATTCCAAAGTTATTTTTTGCAGTTGGAGAAAAGCGCCTTTATTTAAACAAAATATCTTATGAATCGGCGTTTTTAGTATTTGTTGATTAAACACAATCTATTGTACATGATCTACAGAAGTTTCAAATTCCTAACTTGTTTAGTTGTTCTGATAGAGCTCGTACAAAAATGGTTTAAAACTGATAACTTTTGCGGCCCCCTATTTCTTCATTTTTGAAGATAAAAAATATATATTTGTACTCTCCTCGATGAGTTCTAGACAATGACACCCCACATGCCAGGGTAAGAAAAAAGAATTCAAAATCAAAAGTTTATTGGATGGGGACTCCCTTTAATGTTTAACTTAATTTTATTATTTATTGTTATACCGGAAATAGAAATTCACAATCTGTGAAAATTTAAACTCTACGTATTACGGTTCATGAGATACAGCCCGCTGATAAACAGACGGATGGACTGCGGAGACTTAGTAATAGGGTTCCGTTTGGCACCCTTCTGATACGGAACTCTAAAAAAAGAAATAATAAATTTAGTTCGTTAGTCAGATAATAAAAAAAATACTAGACACGTATTTTTTGTTTTATCATATTATAAAAAATAGTTAGATAAAACGCATTAATGTTGGGGAGTGGGGGCTGGCTACTACGTCACAACTCAGTATAAAATCTAGCAAGGCGTGACGTCATGCCACATTTTAACTCAATGTATCGCCGTAATCTTTCGATTACGTAAAAAAAAATACGTGTCCAATATTGTTAATAATCTACCTGACGGACAAAAAAAATTTTGTCATCATCCCTATTCTATTCAAACTGTAATAATAAAAGCAATAAGCCGCTTATCTCATTTAAAAATAGACACAGTTGTGCACCTTTTAAAATTGCTCAATTAACTAACCAGCAACAACAACTCACACTAAACGCGATTGAAACACCCACACAATCTTTATAACTCCAAATTGCATATGTAGGCGTAACTTTCCGCTTTAGATTAAATGTAAACTCAGATCAGTTTGAACTGTTGTTTGAGTCCCGTGAGTAATACTAACGTTATAAGTATGAATGATCTGCAGAGAAGACAGGAGGAGTTGGAACGTAAGGCGGAGGAATTAGCGCGAAGGGAAGCGGAGTTACGGGCTGGCTCGGCCGGGCGGCGGAACAACTGGCCCCCGCTGCCGGCCTTCTGCCCTATACAGCCGTGTTTCTACCAAGACATCAATGTTGATATACCGCTGGAGTTCCAGAGGATTGTTCGTCACCTTTACCACTTGTGGATGTGTAAGTACAAGTGATGATGTCATTTCATTTCACAATCTTTTCTTAATTATTAATGGTGTCAAAGTCAAAGCATTTTTTTTTTTCTATTAAACCACAGGCACTTTTGAATTGTTAAAGAGTCAGTCAGCTAGTTAAAAAATTGAAGCTAGTCGCCCATTCCAAAACGTAGATCTCTATGGAGAAGAATGGGCAAGAAACTCCATGGACACTCTTTTAAACAAAATTATTACAAAATCCTGGGTACATTGTTCTTGTTGCTTCTAGATGTGAGAACAATGTAAAAAATAAATAATTAAAAACAATTCAAAATATAAGATTAAAAATAAGCCCTGGCAGTTAAGAGATGACCAGTCTCCACTGACGGCGCCCGTTCACGAACATGACGCGTGGATCAGCACCATCCAGCTCAACCATTTTGTAGGGAACCGTTGATACCTATCCTACACCTATATCTTACTTTTACACAGTTGTAACAAATATAATAACTTGTTGAGAGATCAATGTTTTCAGAATAAAATTTTAAATAGTATTTTATTTACTCCAACATGTATCTATTTATTTCCAGTCCACGCCTTGGTACTTTCCCTCAACATAATCGGCGCGATGTCACTGATGTTCGCCGGCAACGGATTCACGACATTCGGCCTATCAATTTTGTACTTCATACTGCTGACGCCCTTCAGCTTCGTCTGTTGGTACCGGCCTATCTACAAGGCGTTTAGAAGCGACTCTTCATTCAACTTTATGGTGTTCTTCTTCATATTTTTGTTCCAAATCATTATAACTGTCGTGCAGTCTGTTGGATTCAGCGGTGGAGGTTCCTGGTGAGTTACTGGGAACAATAAAATACTTTCTATACCTACATATTATAAATTTAATTAAAGTCTATTTTTGTGTCTGTGTGACAACGATGCTCTAAACTACGCAACAGATTTTATCATCATTTAGAGAATTTATTTCGGATAGAAATCTTGATGTTTTAAACAAGAAATTCAAAAACAACGATCACTTTTACTGTATGAATTTATCTAAGTACAACAAAGAAAAGATAACAGGAATACACAAATTACAAGGGTACTGTATGTATGTGTACTATCTATAACACCTTTTAATTTTATCAATCAGTTATTGACTTAATCAATAACATAAAGAAATTACTATAACCATTAGAGCAATGATTAATTGTTTTGTTTTAAACAGTTAATAATTAATATGTTTGTCATTACAGCGGACTGATCACCAGCATTGGTGCGTTCAAGACGAACATTGCAGTTGGTATCATCACTTTGATGGTCACCATTGGGTTCATCATGTGTGTTGTGGTTGATGTCATGTTAATGGCAAAGGTGAGAACATTTTATTATAAAACTGGTTTAATTTAAATGGTTAGTCAAGGCCAATTCGGGTTTGAGCCATGGCATGTCAACTACCATTATAGATTCGAAAATGTCATTGTCTGTTACATATGTTTTTACGTCTGACGCAATTCCAATGTTTGGATAAAGGTATCTCGAATTCTTGAAGAAAGATAGAGGTTTTAAAAAAAGTGACTTAAGGTGCTATAATACACGGTGTAAGGGACAGCCCTCCGCAGACTGATGGGGTGCATTCAATATATCATACCAAGATGACCGGTACATGACATTATTTTAGGAAAGTTATGGGAATCCAATAAACCTGATTTGTTTTATTACCTCACACGCAATGTATCATTACCGTGCAAGACGCGCGTAGCGAACGGCAACGCAGCGAGTCTTCGGCCGCCGAGTATTTCAACATCCATTGCGATTTTTTTATTTTAGCGGTTTTATTAACTTAAATAGAGTGCTGCGTACAGAGAATGTAATTTTACATTGAAATAAAGGAATAGTACACCCACTATAGGTATACACCTCTGGCTAACCCTTCGGGGAAACAAGGCGTGATGTTATGATGTTATGTAAAGGAATAGTAACTAAAAATACGATAAAAAATATGAAAATTTTCCTGAGAATATTTCCGGTGGAATATAATTCAAAATCAGGAGCTGAATGCACCCAGCTAGTTTGCGGGGGGCTGTCCCTTACACCCTGTATAGTGTGTTGATAAAAAAGATAGCTTACGTACGTACTATAATGATCTGCCACGATACTAGGGCAGACCACTACTTGTATGTGTGTGGTCTCTTCTAGTGGTGTGTTATTGGATATATGAATGAGACAGCAGCACTGCTATTACTATTTATTGGCTTATGGGAAAGCACGTTACATTGTCAACCGTAAAGCTAGCACTGACTCAATATAAAACAATTTGACTATATGTCACAGTTTAAACCTATTCTATATTTCAATAAACCAGTGTTTGTCTTATCAGCAATGCCATAATCCGCGGAGGATTCATGCTGAAGGCCGGCCCGATTAAAGCCTCTACAGTACCTAGATAAAGACCATGCCTTTCATGTGTTTACGTTCTTGGTGTAGTACGTAACCCGAAGTTTTCAAAGAATATTCAAATGCAGCCGAATCTTTGAATAGGATATCTACATGAACTCGCGGGCAAAGCGCTAGTTTTGTATGAATTAGTACAGTGTAATGTAATTTACGCTACACGCTACTTGCACTGAACGCTTTACGAATGAGTTAAAATGTACAAAGCTTTACCTACGCATCGTGTCTCTGCTTGGACGACGATCAAACAAAAATACGCTATTTTATTCTGACCGTTATTCTGCCATATTTGGGATTCAATCCGTCAGGGTTGTAAGAATAAATTCAAGTCAAAGATTTGCAACGACAAAACCACAATTCGATTTATTTATCAAATCAAATCTTTTTATCGTGGGCATAGGTTTTAGGTTATGCAGACAAAATGTTAGGTAAATTACAGTTCCATTACGTCCCGCCTAGTAGGTATACAATAATTATGTCAACATGCAGTATAAAAAATTTCATAGTTAAGTATCACTTATAAAGCAAATCTTACAAAATAAGAATTAGGTGTATGGTGACAGATAAATTGTAGTAGGTACTAATTTTAAGAAAATCTTGGATCGTGTAGTAAGCTTTGTCAATTAAAAAAATACGCAATTTATATTTGAATGTATTTTGTGATGCGCACAGCAAACTCTCTACCTGGGTCTGTGTTTCCGGACGCATACAACCTTGATCTCTTCAAAAGGAGAGCGAACAAGCTTCTTCTGGGTAAGCTCGCTCCATCGTCGGCTTTGTCTCTGTCAACTCTAACCTAAACTAGAGTCAAGAGCAAAACCATCTAAAATGGGAGTTCCTTGGTGTATAAAATGTCTACAGGTATCATAATGTAAATTTTAGATGCCATTCCAAAAAAAACTTTTGCCCAGAAGAGCAGTTCTATGTGGTATACTAGATATTTTAAGTATATATCTTTTTGGTTTTAGTTCACCGAATAGATTTTTATTTACTTTAACAAATACTGTAACTTCACAGACATAAGCTGATGAAAAGGTCAACATTTTAAACTTTTTAAAATATGGTTCCCATGATTCTGGAACAAAGATACCACCAATTGCATGAACGCATCTTTTTTGCGATTTAAACACTGATTCTTTATTTGTGGCGTTGCCCCAGAATATAATAGCGTATTTTAGCGTTGATGACGTAGGCATGACAGGCAGTTAATAGAGCTAATTGATCGAGAATTTTAGTTTATTTATATAGAGCATATGAGTAATGGTTCAGTTTACTACATACTGTGTCAATGTGTGTTTGCCATGTCATATCATTGTCTATCCACAGTTCTAAAAATTTTATGCAGCTGACTTGTTCAATTACTGTACCATCATGTTGAATGTTGAAGTTGTTTTCACTCTTTCGCGGGAATGTGACTAATTTAGTTTTTTTTTTTTTTCTAAATTGATGACCAGGTTGTTATTTGTGAGCAAGTTAATTATTACACTAAGAGTATTATTTACGTCTGCTTCAAAAGTTTTTCATCAGTAAAAATAGCTGTGCTGTGGTCAGCAAAAAGAATCATAGGGTGTTGTGTGACGTTTAGCAGATCGTTAATGTAAATTAAGAATAGGGGTGGCCCTAGCACGCTACCTTGTGGTACACCATATATTACTTTTTTAGGTTTAGAGTGCCATTTGGAGAGCTGATGTTATTTATTACTACAACCTGATATTTATCAATCTATGGGCATTGGCCGTTATTCCATAGTTGTCCAGTTAATTCAAAAGTGTTTCATGGTGTAGGTTGTCAAACGCTTTGGTCATGTCCATAAACATTGCAGTCAAGGGAACATGTCTGTCAATTTATTTATTTTTCAAAATGAGTACTGATTGCATGATATACGCATATAACTTTTTCTAATATTTTAGAAAAAATACGGATCCGTACTATAGGCCTATAGATGCTATGTCCTCCCCTTATGTTTATATTATTTTGCATTTTCATTATGTATTGGAATGTAAAGTGCATTAATACAGTAGAATTAATAAAGTATAAATTAAAGCAATTGACAAAATTAATTATCGTGATAAGAAAATATAAAAACAATGTTCTTGTTAAAGCTTTGTATGGGTAACTAAATGGTAAGCACTGCAGTTTTTATTTTAATGAATCTTTTAATCAACTTTATCCCATCGGCAAAAATGTCAATATTTCACACAGACCATCCTCTATTTAACCCCTCTATAGGATGAATTTTTAAAAATCCTTCTGAAGTGCTCACTTTAGGAACTCTTGTGCAAAATTTCATGATTCTAGATCCAGCTATTTATGCTGGGCCTTGTGTCAATGAATGAACTTAAGAATTTTATTAAGTAGATTTTGTGCAACTAGCAAAAAGCACGAAGACAGAAAATTTACTTGAATAGATTACTAAGTTTCTGCAATAGTGAGATAACACACAAAAACAGTCAAAATTTATCATAAAATTTACGCGCCATAACGATTTTTTCTCGTAACATTTCTTTGCTCCAAAATAAGATTTCATGATCCGATTTCGAGCAATTATTATCTACAACGATGTAATAACAACTTATAAATGAAAATGTATCCACTTAACTGACTATTAAAAAAGTATAGAAACCGGCAATTGTTTTGTATGACAGCTATCAAGTCATGATATTTTCAAAGGAGACTGGTCAAAATAGGTCTTTGAACTACTTCTCATACAACTTTTCCCTGTTTTTTGTTTATCATAAGCTTATTTAGCAGCACTCAACAATAACTAATATGTCCCTACAGGTCCACCGTATCTACCGGTCAACGGGCGCGTCTATGGCGAAGGCGCAGGCTGAGTTCACGACGGAGATACTTCGCAACCAACATGTTCAGACCGCTGCGTCCAGCGCCGCCGCCGCCGCGGTCAACGCGCAGATCGCCAACGCTAACCGGTATTAAACAACGTACAGCATGTGAGTACACACTTATTAGTTTACGAGTCACGACGGAGATACTTCGCAACCAACACGTTCCGACCACTGCGTTCAGCGCCGCCGCCGCCGCTGCTGCGGTCAACGCGCAGATCGCCAACGCTAACCGGTATTAGACAACGTGCAACATGTGAGTACACACTTATTAGTTCACGAGTCACGACGGAGATACTTCGCAACCGACACGTTCAGACCGCTGCGTCCAGCGCCGCCGCCGCCGCTGCTGCGGTCAACGCGCAGATCGAAAACGCTAACCGGTATTACCTACAGCATGTGAACAACAACAGTAACAATATACAGGAAGAATGTTTAATTACCATCTAAATTTAAATGACAAGATCTTTGGTGAAAATAAAAAAATACTAAAAAGCCCACCCGGGGGCGCCAATGTCGGAATACAACCTCAATTGTCTATGCGACTACTTCACAGAAAAAGTGAAGTGATGTTCTTTTTATAATAACTTGTCATGTCAATTGAGAAAAATATGGTTGTCTTATAAACACATATAAAATATTAATAAAGCCATATAAATAAGTAACTGTCCTGTTAATTACCCTATTACCTACCCCAACATAAGGTTATGGGCAAATAAATGGAGTAAGTAAGAAGAAATATATCTACATATTGTATTATAAAAAATATGATGAATACAAACATAAATTTTTTGCCAATATTGAAGGGCGAAAATTATTCAAACTGGAAATTTAGAGTGAAATCGTTATTAGAAGAAAAACAGGTACTCAAAATATTAGATTATGATTACACAGAAATTACTAAAGATGAAAAATTAAAAGTCGACAATTCTAAAGCTAAGGCCATAATCATTCAGTGCATATCAGACAAGCATTTGTCTATAATACAAGAATGCTCGAATGCAAAAGACATGCTTATCAAATTAGACAGCATATTTCAACGCAAAAGTGTTTTTACAAAAATAACATTGAAAAAGAGATTGTTAACTCTAAAATTACAAAGAAACGATACGTTAGAGGAACATTTTCAAAAATTTGAGAAGATTATTTTTGAAATAGAAAATATTGATAAAAAATTAGACGATTCTGACAAAATCTGTCACTTATTATTGTCTCTAAATGAAGATTACGAACACGTAATTACAGCAATTGAAACTATCAGCACGGATATAACATTAGAGTTCGTAAAATCACGATTACTCGATGAAGAAATAAAAATAAAAAATAAGCATACATGTGAACCTCACACAACAAATATTTAAAGCATCAGGCTCAGGAATAAACCATAATAATAACTACACAAGATCCAGACGTCCTTTTAGAGGAAGAGGAATTGGAAATAGAGGATATTACAGAAGAGGAATGAAAGAAAATTTTAATGGTTTTATAGCTTTGACTGCATCAGCTACTCATGAAAATAAATTTATATTAGACAGCGGTGCTACTAACCATATGGTTACCGCAAAATTAGAAAAATATATGACTAAAATACAAAAATTAGATGAACCGATAACAGTTACTATAGCAGACGGTAAAGGATTAACAGCAAATAAAAAAGGAACAATAACAGGATATTGTAATAACATAAAAATAAACTTTGAAGCACTGATTGTGGAAAATATCACACATAATTTATTATCAGTTGATAAAATAACAAATAATGGCTACACAGTACTATTCAAAAATAATGCAGTAAGCATAAGAAGAGGAAAAACATTTTTTTATGGTGCAAAATACCAAAATTTGTACACATTAGAAATTAACCTTATATCACAAAAAGAAGAATATGCAAATGTTACAAAAAATAAAGAGGATGATTATTTATGGCACAGACGTTTAGGTCATTTAAATCGGAAAGGTCTAAAAATACTTGGATTACCTTTTTCGCAAAAAATATGTGAGAGTTGTATAGAAGGGAAAAGTACACGAAGACCATTTA
Source organism: Fissipunctia ypsillon (assembly GCA_947568875.1). NCBI lineage: Eukaryota > Metazoa > Arthropoda > Insecta > Lepidoptera > Noctuidae > Fissipunctia > Fissipunctia ypsillon. Next base: position 6,584,582 of record OX387655.1, read on the forward strand.
TATCTAATAAAAGAGAAAGCAAACAAATAGGAGATCTTCTACACTCAGATTTGTGTGGACCTATCCATCCAACGTCTATAAATGGCGAATGCTATTTTCAAGTATTGATAGATGATTATTCACATTTTGTAATGATATATCTATTGAAAAATAAAAATGAAGCAGAACATAATATTTTGAAACATATACAGCTTATTAAAGCTCAATTTGGATTAAAAACAAAGAGATTAAGACTAGATAATGGTGGAGAATTTACTTCAAAAAGATTTAAAGAATCATGTATCCAAAAAGGCATAATATTAAAATATACAAGCCCGTACACGCCACAACAAAATGGCACATCCGAAAGGATGAACAGAACGTTATTAGACAAAGTTAGAGTCAAGTTTGCAGAAACGAAGTTACCTAAGGAATTATGGAGCGAATTAATTTGTGCATCAGCTTATGAGCTCAACCGTAGTCCGACTAAAGCACTAAACGGTCAAACACCAGCTTCAATATGGTACGGTTATAATGACTTATCAAAACTGAAAGTTTTTGGTTCCAAAGCATGGATTGTAACAATACCAAAGCCAGGCAAGCTACAACCAAGAGCCAAACCAATGATAATGGTCGGCTATACTGGGTCAGGTTATAAATTATGGAATCATGAAAGTAATAAAATTGTTACTTCAACAGATGTCATATTTGACGAATCAAAGATTATTTACCAACCTGAAAAGCAGGAGGAGGTAGTAAACTATCCCGATGAAAAAGTAACAATATTCAACGACGAAGACGAAGACAAATATAAAAATATATCGACACCTATACAAGGAAGTAGACAAATAAGAAGAAGTTTAAGTGAACAAGATGATTCGGATGATCTGAATGAATCTAACTACATAACAGATGACGATGATGATATTGTACAAGATGATAATAAAATAACTACAAGATCTGGTAGAATTGTAAATCAACCTAAACACATGAACGATTATGAACTTTATAGTGCATATTGTTTGATAACAACTGAAAATAAAGATCCAACTTCGTATAAAGAAGCGGCAAAAGATAAAGAATGGTTAGAAGCTATAAGTAAAGAAATAAATTCATTAAAAAAATTGAATACATGGACAGAACCAATAGATTTACCAAGAGGAAAGAAAGCTATAGACACAAAGTGGATATTTAAGACAAAAGAAAACGGTCTAAAGAAAGCTCGACTAGTTGCTAGAGGATTTCAAGTAAAAGAAGAAGACTATTTTAGTACAAATTATTCACCTGTAGCTAGAATGAGTACAGTAAGAACTTATTTAGCACAAGCGGTACAGCAAGATTACAAAATTTACCAAATGGACGTACCAACAGCATTTTTAAATGGTTATTTAAAAGATGAAGTTTATATCAAAGTACCACAAGGAGTTAATGCAAATAGAAAGAGAGTATTGAAATTGAATAGAAGTCTATATGGATTAAGACAAAGTCCTAGATGCTGGAATGAAAGGTTAACTGATTTTTTGGTTAAATGTGGACTACAAAGATCAAAAAATGATTTTTGTCTATTTTTTAATAAAAATGTTTGGATATTAATTTTTGTTGATGACATTTTGGTCATGGGAAAGAAAGAAGAAACTGACAGAATAATGAAGTTATTACAGAAAGAATTTGATACCAAAAACTTAGGAGAGATAAAGAAATTTCTTGGAATGGAGATAGAAAGAAAAGATGGAATGTTAAGAATAACACAGTCAAAACAAATAGAGAAAATGTTAGCAAAATTTAATATGACTGAATGCAAGGAAAAAAATACACCGATGGAGAAGGGATTAAACATAGACATAACGGAAAAAATTATAGAAGTTCCTTACAGAGAGCTAATAGGAAGTTTAATGTTTGTGAGTACAGTCTCAAGACCAGATATATGCTATTCTGTATCGTATCTTAGTCAATTTTTGGACAAACCAAATGAAGAATGTTGGAAACATGGCAAGCGCATATTACGCTACCTTAGTTCAACTAAAGATTATGCACTTCAATATAAAAAGAGTGAACAGATAAGTTTAAAAGTTTTCTCGGATGCAGATTGGGCAAACAATAAAAGAGACAGAAAGAGTATAAGCGGTTGTATAGTTAAATATAATGAGAATGTTGTAGCATGGTTCTCTAGAAAGCAAAACTGTGTTGCATTGTCAACTGCAGAGGCGGAGTATATAGCAGCATCATTAGCATCATGCGAAGGAATAAATTTAAACGGAATATTAAAAGATTTTGGAATAAATCTAACGCCAATGCTGTATGTCGATAACAAAGGAGCTATTTTTATTTCAAAGGATTATGAAAATAGTAAACGATCGAAACATATCGATATTCGATATCATCACATAAAAGATTTGATATTTACAAAAAAGATGTCAATATCGTACATACAAACTGAGAACAATTTGGCTGATATGTTAACAAAATCACTAGCGACTGCAAGACATAAGATGCTAAGAGAACAATGCAAAGTATTGATATAATACACATAGTTGTGTGGGTATTTATCTAGGAGGAGTGAATGTTGATATTTAATTTTATTTAACGATTTCTATGTTCCAAAGATTTTCACATAAAATCGAGGAGTGTCGGAATACAACCTCAATTGTCTATGCGACTACTTCACACAAAAAGTGAAGTGATGTTCTTTTTATAATAACTTGTCATGTCAATTGAGAAAAATATGGTTGTCTTATAAACACATATAAAATATTAATAAAGCCATTTAAATAAGTAAACAAATAAGAAGAAGTTTAAGTGAACAAGATGATTCGGATGATCTGATGATTACCTACCCCAACAGCCAAGAGGGGCTTGTGGCTAAGAAATATCAGCCGCACGGGTCGATCGATCAGGTTAAGCTACGCTTGCCGCGGTTGGTCCGTGGATGGGTGACCATCTTTACATATCGAGACCCTTCGTGCCTCGGAAAGCACGTTAAGCCGTTGGTCCCGGCTGTCATTCGTGTATCTTTGACAGTCGTTACGGGTCGTCAGAAGCCCGAAAGTCTGACAACCAGGCTTACCAAAGGGTATCATATTACCCAGTACCTGGGTTGTGGAGGTCAGATAGGCAGTCGCTCCATGTAAAATACTGGTATTCAGCTGCATCCGGTGAGACTGGAAGCCGACCCCAATATAGTTGGGAAAAGGCTAGGCAGATGATGACTCAGTACTAAAAATATTGAGATCACAACATTGTCTAAAAAAAGTTTACGTTTGTGGAAAGCACCCGCGGATACACATCGCCGCGCCGCAGCCGCACGTCGCGCCTCTTTATCCTATTGAACATAGTTTTCGCGGCAAGCATGGTATTCAACGTTTGACTTAGTAACCACGTTGAACTGTTAATACTTTCAGGAAAAATATTGTTTTTCGAAAATGTAGTTTGAATGAATTACCTACTGCCTAGATTTTTTTGGATGGTGATTAATAAATCATCCTGTTGTTCATGATAGAGACTTATCAATGCAGTCAGCCTATCGCAGTCCACTGCTGAACATATACCTCATCCAGGTTGTGCCACGATACTCAGCCCTTCGGCTTCTGTCAGTCAGTCTGTCCCAACCTCCTCTTTCCGGTCGATGATCTATTTAGCCGGGGATCACTGCTGATGAAAACCTAACTGTTAGTTCGCTGCTTCGCTTCGCAGCATCGGGAAAAGGTCAGGGAGAGTATTGCAAAATTGCATGCAATAGTCAGTTTGGTTTTACGCCAGCAGTGACCCCCGGCTAAATAGATCATCTTTTCAATACATTGTGAAATTCATTGTTCCAGCAAGGAAAATTGATAGCCAATCATATTGATAAGCTATAATTACAGATACCTACTTTTTGATTAGCAGTATAAATAATGATAAATACAGATTAATAAAGCTCTACTGTTTATTTACATTTTATTATTTTGTTTACAGGTGTGACCATATGGAATAAATGAGTAGCTCTGAGTGTGCATATCTGGGAAGTACGCAATAACTTCATCAATCAAGACACCGAAAGGCTTTCTGATATTAAAATGGATATGTTACCATTTTTCTTCGACACATTTTATCGCGAATTATTGTTATGTCGATCGCGTTTTTATTACATGTATTCCTTGTATTACCTCGAGTATGATCAAATTAAATGATAGCTTGGGGAATAGAAAATGTTCTCGTTACTTATCTAACGACTACTCGCATTATCAATTACTTAACATAGAACATATTATATCAAATATGATGCGATTGTGTTGTAAGCTTGATTCATTCATCATAATATCCTATATTTGATCACTTTAACGTGACGCTGGACAAAGCGCTGCCTAATGCTGTTGTACACCCTCACGTTAAAGTGAATAGGTAGCTGTTGTAACGGCCAAAATGTCTTATGGCTGTGTATAAAATGTTATTTAACAATTAATTGAACTTATTTATGCAAGTTTGGCGTTTCAATTAATAAAATAAAATGTATAGTGCAACACACAACAGAGTCAAATCAGTTTTATGTAACGTTAGCTGTGCCCGCGACTTCGTTCGCGTAGATGTCGGAAAACAACTTCCCTATTTGAATCTGATTTTGTTCACAATTTCATGTTTTTTTTTTTTTGCGTGTAACCCAATTCTTTTTTTATAAAAAGGCTACGTTACTCCTTATATACTATACATCAGCTATCTGCCAGTGAAAGTCCCGTCAAAATCGGTCCAGCCGTTTCGGAGATTAGCCGGAATAAACACACTGACAAAAAATTTAAAAATTGTTTTTTTGTTATAATTACCGTATATACTTTCGTAAGCATTTAGTAAAAAGCTGTTATTTTGATATTACAAACAGACACTTCAATTTTATTTATTTATATAGATAGTTTTTTTTTTGTGAGGGCATGATTGGTTTCCAGCCGATTTTCACTTGTCATCATCTCTAATCATAAAACGTATTCAAATCAGTAGTAAGACTGTTCTTCATCTCTATTCTCTGTCGCACTGTACTTATTAAACAGCATGTGAGTATTTCCTTATAATAATAATGATTACGATATTTATGAAATTAAGCTATATTACGCCACGACTAAATTGTTTTGCTAGCTGTAATGATTATTTTTAATCGACATGAGCTTACAAACGCTTTAAGATCTACGTACCTACTAAAAACAAAATTGTGGAGTCATCATATAAATAATTGTATTTTACCAGGGTTTTATTATTATTGCGCTAAATATTTTATTACTTGTGAAGCGGTTTTTTTTTTATTTTTTATAAAACAGGTTTTGATTCATGATTTTATTTATTTTTCAAGTAATTAATTTTTGCCTAGAGAAAACGTACATGTATCTTAGTGTCGATATATTAATAAATCCTATTAATCTCGATATCGGGTGATCACTCAAATTACCATTTGTTTGCAAATAAACGTGTTGTTTATTTTTGTAATAGTTACGAATTTATTATCTTTTATTATTAACATTCCAAAAAATAAGTGTAAATATCCTTTAAATTTGAAAGCTAAATGTATATTAAAATTTGAATATCTGTTTAAAATTTTATGAAAATTTAAAATTTCATGTAACGTCGCTAATAAATGTATGTATTTGGACCATTTACTTAATCGTTAGTATTTCCAAGTGTGACTCCCTCTTGCCCTGCGTTGAGACTATCTATTAGATGCACAAGACTTCGATTTTAGTATTTATCGTTGTATAAATAAATTAGTGTAAGTTGATAAACATTTAAGCATATTATTAACTAGTCAATGGACTAAACAGCTTTGGAAACTGACTAAACAAATACATATACCGCTTACGAAATTGTATCTAAACTAATACGTGAGGCGCCCATTATCGGGCGCAAACAATATGTAGGTATGTTGTGTATAATCTGGGCCTAGCATAATGTAAATTATTTACCAGACCGTCCTTACCCCAGATAAATGGTAAGCGAAGGCGTGTAGATTTATCTAAATGTTTAAACTGTTTTGTAACGATTAAGTCATGTTATAAACTTATGATTAATGATTAATAATAAATATAGTTTCAGACATTATTCTTTTATTTATGTATGAATCAATTGACTTTACATTTTTTTGAACTCTCAATTACACAATCAATGTCAAAGGAAAAACTGTTCTGTACATAACTCATTTTAATAAGAAAATTTCACAATTTATCCTAACCTAGCTTCAACTGATTACCTACCCCTTAATAATTATGCCTATAATTAAATGCACGCAACTCTTACACTACCCTACTTTAGGAGTGGTGCAGCACTAACTTTACCTCCCACAACCACATTATAGTGTTGCATGGTGTCAGGTAAATAATGCGTTTTCGATCGCATTTAAAAGATACACGCAAATCGTCCGCAGCTAACAATCGTTGGATACCGTGAGTCGTGACTCAGTCTACTGTGAACATAATGCCCTCCCACACACCGAGCGGGGTGAGTGGGCTGGTGACGGACGAGGCGTGCTGTTAGCTAGGCAGATACTAGGTTTGAGGTTGATTGGCGTGTGCGTGTGCGCCCAGCCGCGCGGGGTCCTGGCTCGGGTAGTGCAGCGCGAGCGGCGCCGGGGGCGGCGGTACGCCCGGTACCCCGGGGACCCCCGGCACGCCGCTGCCCCACGCCGGCCAGCCGCCGCCGCCGTAGTGGTGTAGGTTGAAGAAGTCATTTGGCCGATTCGGTGGCGGCGGCATCTGGAAACAAAAACAAGTAAATTATCCCAATGTTTTTTGGGGACGGCGCAAGTTATGCAAAAAAAGGTCTCGATTTTAATATATGAACTGTCATCTGTATTCACTTCCTTGTTAGCTAATCTAGCCATCTATCCACATTTTAAATTAATTAAATTAAAAATCTTTATTGAAACTGAAATCCAGGAACATTAATCAGGAATCCATTAATATTATTGCATCATAATATGATTAATAATCTATTATTAATGGATAATTAATGAGAATGGATGGCTCCATTATTGATCCAGGATAATCAGTTACTACTCAGCTTTTCTGTCACCAGGGCTATAGTCCGTTCGCGTTAAGAAAATAGTGAGTCATCAGTGCAACCGCAGGGTAAGGTAAAGTTGTTTTCACAGTGGAGTAATTTGTCGAGCAACGGGCGACGACCTAATTGGTCGAGGGGCGTGGCTAGGCCGGTGGACAACGATGAGTCACTATTTTCTTAACGCGAACGGACTATAGTTTTAAACTTTAATGAACATACACTCCTTTGCAAATAAAACGGGCGGTTTTGATTTTTCTACATTGCTGGTAATAGTTTAGTTCTACAGAGGTTTTAATAGCCAAACTATGTTACTCGCACATTACTAAGACTGGGTATGAAAAAAGTTAATTCCAAATTCGAAACTTTTGTTTTAAAAATAATAATCCCTTTTTCAGTTTGTGACTTTTTCTTAATTTTCGTGGGTTTGCTGTTAAAAGGTTATCAGGCAACTAAAACTGACTTCTCGTTATTTTTAGTAGAATAGTTTATGTTGGTCGCATAATCCTGTCTTATTGTGATTTAAGACAGATATCTTTGTGTCTATTGTAATGGCAGAAAAAGCAATAAGAGGTAGCAAAATTATAGCGCTGCTGGAAGAGGGTGTAGCCAATGTTACATCTCACAGCGGTTAAACGTGAGTCATTCAACCGTCCAAAGAAGCTGAACTCGATACCAAGAGACAGGTTCTGTTCAGAGAAGGCAAGGTTCTGAGAGAAAACGTGGTACACAACCACGAGACGACCGCTTTTTAGTGACTCAGGCGCTGAGGAACCACAAATGCAGTTACAAAGACCTCAAAAGAAACCTTGAAAAGGTACGAGGAGCACAAGTTAACCTATTTTAGCGGCTGATATACGCAGTCGACGACCAGCGCGGTCCCCGTAGTTACTCCGTGAGCACGGATTGCTCGATTGAGGTTCGCTAGAAATTGCCTATCTTGAACACTAGGTAACTGGAGTAGCGTACTCTTCTTCGATGAGGCTCGAATTTGTCTGCATGGTGAGGACCGACGTCGGCGAGTGTTACGAAGACCAGGGGAACGCTATGCTGACGTGTGTTTTGAAGAAATCACCTCTTATGGTGGACGGTCCGTGATGTTTTGGGCGGGCGTAACTTCCAGCTATCGTACCGAGAAAGTCTTCATTAACCTTTTAACCGCCCGACTTCATATCAGTTGTCGTGCCCCCAGCGCCGGGCAACTTGAATCATTACGATATTTGGTCGTAAATATACGACCCTGGCGAAATGGACACGAAAATATTTGTCGGATTAATCCGTCGTAGGCGGTTAAAGGGTTAACAATGGCACACTAAATGCGCAAAGGTACATAACAGAAATCCTTTGTCAACATGCACAAACCGCACTGACTGTAATTGGTGAAGATGCCATTTACATGGACGATAATGCTCAGGACCATCGTTCTGGCGACGTAGATATGCAAGAGGTCGGTATTCGTCGTTTGGATTGGCCAGCACGGAGCCCCGACCTTAACCCCATTGAGCACGTCTGGGAGCTCCTAAAAAACGAGTATGATCTGGACAACCACCTCCACAAAACATCAGGGAACCTAAACTTGTGATCTCGGCTGAGTGGAACACATTCCACAGGACACCATCAAAAGCCTGGTGGAAAACATGCCAAGATGAATTTTTATTGTCTTTTTTTAAATACCATAAAAATACTCGTAGTCTTAATTTCATTATACCCATAAAAATGTCTATTTTAACATGGCTCTCTGGTTACATTGACTAAAACACAGATGCCAGGATTTAAGTGTTAAAAACTATATTTTCATTGATAATAAGAAATTTCTAATCATCTAAGCTAATGACATACTAAAAATATTAATATTATCCATAGAAAAGCCAATGTCTGTAAGGTGCCTGTTTTTTTTCTCAAAAGAGTGATTGACGATTCGTAGATTTTTGAGCTGGGCGCTGGGGGCACGGCAACTGATATAAAACCAAGCAGTCAATAGGTTAACCAACCTTACATTTAAGTTTTGATTAGTAAGACATAAAATTACATACCTGTGGTGGGAACGGGTGCAAGTAAGCAGGTGGAGGAGGCAATGTTCCCGGGAGGCCAGGTACTGGTTCCAACACAGGTGTTGCTTCGTTCTTCTCGTTAGCACCCTGGCGACCTGGTAAAACATTTGTTAGCATCAATAAAATTAAGGGTCATAAAAGTAAAACTTGATGATGTCTAGTTATTACATAAAAATTGGTGGCGAATGGCGCAAATGACAGGTGTAAGTCAAATCAAATCATTCATTTGTTTGTTTGCAAACATGGATAAGACAGTATGATTTAATTGAGGCAATTGTATTTTATTCATTCGATTTATAAGTAAAGCTTAAAGAAAATCCAATGAGTGACAATACCAACCTTGAGACTTGCCCCACTTGATGGTGAGTCTCTTCCCTCCTATCACCAGTCTGTTAAACGTCTTCTCAGCAGCATGTTCAGAAGCACTCCTTGTTGTGTACTGTACAAAGGCACATTGTGCTCTAGGCACTAGTGTCAAAGATCTGAAATAAGAAAGAACATTTATTAACCTTACTAAGTACAACCAGACAAGAATACTGGATTACTAACCCTCACCCTTACTGGACTTGCATGGTCGATTATGGTACACTTCCCTCCCACTCAAAGAAATCCAATAATATAATACTTAGGCCAACTAAGTGTAGATAGATAGTTCTACAATAATAAAAAAGAAATCAACTATTTCTTGAAGTAAAACTCACCTTATTTCACCATACTGGTAGAAATGGCCTCTAAGTTCGTCCTCAGTAATGTTGTCAGGCAGATTGCCGATGTACAATGTAGTGACAGTTTTGTCCTCAGGCGGAGGCAGGGCCGGCATGGCAGCCGCACGACGCATCAACTTCTCAGCTACTGGGTCATTCACACCATAATATCTGGGAATATGGAAAGATGTTTAGCACATGGTCATTTACACAATATCAAAGAATGTAAATGATATGACAGAATTGTATAATATAAATCAAATCAAAATCAAATGATACTCTTTCTAGACAAAAAAACTAAAGCAATAATGTTATTCTTACCTGTCCTTGATGTTTTGATCAGCAAGGGGATCATCAGGGTCAGTTGGCTTCTCGTGGCGATAAGGACATTCTTCACCACGTCTACATTCTCCTTTCACCCAGAATGAGCACACATGGGGTCTATTACGTTTATAGTATGGAGCCGTTCTTGCCAAACGTAACAACAAGTCAGAAGCACCTTTCGATTTTAAAGCTGAGTTACTAGGTTGTGTTGCATCAAACTTGGACATTTGACTATCTAAATTCTGGATATAATATTCTTTATTAACTTCGTTACGAGGTAGATCATCTTGTATTTTGAGCGCAGCATCTCTAACTTGTATTGGTAACCCATATTCGAGATCCAAAAGGCACGTTTGACATACGTTCTTCAGTTTAGAGCATGTTTGGCATATTTCTGTCTTCTTGAAACGCATTCTGGCGCCAGGGCACCAACGGAAGACGGTGAACGGCCTTGCACAAATTTTGCACTCCTTGCCATATTTCTCTTTGGTCTGAAATTTAGGCAGAGATGTTTATTAGCAACTGAGGTAAGAATCAGTAGCATGTCGTAACATAATATTAAAAATTACCTACTAAAATATCGTACATACCATTCGAATGTAGGGATTATCACCAAGACATGTTTGACACAGAATTGGAAAGTCCTGAAGAAGAAAAAGAAACTAAATATTAAAAGAGATGAACAACAATTATTTGAAATAATAATGTAATTGCAACTGCTCTTACAGAATCTTCCCAATTTTGACGATTGTACGTGTTTGTTGATTTTGAAACAGCCATTGCAAATCAACAAGATTTAGAGTGCCAACCAATTTATTAATAGCTAAAGATGCTATGATAACAAATTAACATATCACACATTTATTACTTCATATAGTTAATAAGGTTAACAAAAATTAGCTAAAAAATAATCAACAACGTCAATAGGAAACTCAACGTGACGCCATTTTAGTTATTTTTTTTATTTTTACTAAAATGAACATGCTGTTAGTTGTTACATAGCTTAGCACCAGATCTTTTAATCAGTAACTGACATCCTCGCATGGCATGCATAAAACACCGTAATTTATAGTAAGAAATCCCGAGATTACAAAGTAGTGTCAAATAAAGCGCAGCGTTATCTCGCTGCGAAGCCAAGTGTCATTGCATGTCAAAGTCAAACAAAACTGTCTTGTCAATGATTGATTTATTTACCGTCCACCGCTATCCCAGTTAGAAATTTTAAATATTGTGTGAAAGAATAAAAATAAAGCAGTCAATTTGGTACTGAAAAGTTAATAAACAACAAAAGAGCGTAATTATGTCGATAACAACATTGGTGCGTATTCTAATTCACTAAGAAATGCAGTTTATTTGATTGGCATAATGATGCTATTTCTGTTTATTTCAGTATTATATGCAATTGAAAAGAGAAAATGCTCATGAGGATTCCATTTGGTGTTGTGGTTGGAGTAAAATAGACAGTGAGAAACCTAAAGAACCTGAAGGCGAGAATATTGAACCTTCACAGTAAGCATAACCTTATCAGCTGGAACAATTCAACTTCTATGCTATTTTAATTTGCATCACAGTTGCATCTTAATAAATTGTCTGGATATCTACCCAGACAACTATAACTACAATCAAAGTAGACATGTTTTAAACAGGTGCAGATGCACATGCTTAAATAATACTTTGATTTGTGTTAGTAACATAACAATGTTTTTTTCTATAACATGTATCAGTATAATTACTATACAGCAGCAATATTAGAATACACAATAAATGAAAAATATATAAATTCTGAGACAATTATTGCAGAGATTCAAACCATGAAGTCAGCTCTGAAAACTACTTGATCACTGGAGGAATTGATGACTTGATCAAAGTGTGGCAGCTTGAGAATGGTAAACTAGAGGAGAAGCACCAGTTGGAGGGACACTCACTGGGTGTCATCTCTGTGGCTGTCAGCCCTGATGGGAAGAGTAAGTAGCAAATGATAAATAAGTACTGTTTCTGTTATTAAGTGTAATTTGTTTATTAAGTATCTCCAACAAAAGATATTCACAAAACATGACATAATTAATTGGCAATATATCTGGTTTTAAATAGGTGTACTACTGCTTCTCCTACTGCTGCTGCTACATAGACACTTAGTATTTTAATATTTTTGTATGGTACATATAATGTTATGTGAACAACAGCCTTTTCTACATTCTTACTGAAATATGAATTATTCAGTATGCATTATTCATTAAATTAGGCACCTACTTGAAGGTGAAAGAGCTAATTAATACCTAAAGTTGCTGATTATTTATGTTTATATCTTTTGTTAGACATTTTTAATAAATTAATTAACAAATGAGTTAGCCAGTCATAGTGCATCAAAACCATTTTGCTGAGGTCTCAAAGCAAAAGGTTTTTGTTGCAAGTGAAACATGTAAATAAACTGGTTTTGTGTTTTTCGTGATTACAGCCCTAGCCAGCAGTTCTCAAGACTCCTCCCTAATACTTTGGGATTTGATAAACGGTGAGAAAATAAAGACAATGGAGACTGGTCCCACTGACGTGTGGACTTTGGACTTCTCTCCTGACGGCAAACATATCATATCTGGAAGCAACTCAGGCAAGATTCTCATATTTGAAGTTGAAAGCGGGAAGCAAGAGCAGACATTGGACACAAGAGGGAAATTCACATTGAGTGTTGCATATGTAAGAATTTCATATTTTAACTTGATTAATGATCATACATAATATGCTTCTCATGATTGCAGCTTTCATGTAAAAATGAAATTATACTGTGGCAAAAAGCTTAGTAAATCTGATATAAATGAGATAAATGTAAAATAATATATACCCATTGCCAATTTTTTTGTAACACTTTAAAGCTTACCAAATAGCAGTATGTAACATTCTTGATTGTGTCACCATTTATTTGAAGTTATTAAACATTCTGAATTAGATATTTAATTTATTTTCTCATTCCAGAGTCCAGATGGCAAATACATAGCAAGTGGAGCTCTGGATGGTATCATCAACATCTTTGATGTGGCTCAAGGGAAGCTAGTCCACACATTAGAAGGTCACGCTATGCCTATCAGAAGTCTCTGCTTCTCTCCAGATTCACAGTTGCTGCTCACAGCTTCAGATGATGGGCATATGAAACTCTATGATGTGTAAGTTTTTACATATTTTTTTACCTAACAATCTTTTTGTGTGGTCCATTGAAATAGAAATAATATTTATTTGCATAAAAAATGGTGTATAAAGTTGTTTTAAAGACTTAAGGGGGAAGCGCCAAGGTAGCCCGCGAAATTCAAATTTTCTTACGATTTTTGCAATTTGCTGGTCAGTATTAAGTTATAGGTTGATTAAAATATGATTCGCGGCCGTAACAAATATGTATTTACAGAATTATAATCATTAAAGTCATCAACACAACTCTCTAAGACCAAGTAAACCCCAAGAATTACTATTTCATGAAATCTTGACATTTGGGGATTATACTAACTTAACAAGTTTTATTACTGATTGTAATGATTATAATTCTGTAAATACATATTTGTTACGACCGCGAATCATATTTTCATCAACATACAACTTAACATTGACCAGCAAATTGTAAAAAACGTAAGAAAATTTGAATTTCGCGGGCTACCTTAGCGCTTCCCCCTTAAAGCATACACGTTTTGCTTATATGGTTAGATTACAAAATGTATCCCATCAATAAATTATTTTATGCTGTAAAAATGATTAGTGTTTAACCATTTATGTAGTTTTTTTTTAAACAATCTAAGGTCTAAAGTTTTAAATCACTTGGAATTTTATTATATAACCGGACACATATAGCTAAACAACTTTTACTATATTTAGCCAGTCTTGGAAAGTCATTATAAGCCTGTGAGGATCTCGCCGATTTCAAGGATATACTTCCTCTGCCTTTTTAAATAAGTCTTTATGCTTCTTAACAAACATGCATACTTCATAGATATAGAGAGAGGATAGCGGTAATAAACCAAGTTCTTTAAATGTTGGCCTGCAAGATTCATCATATTGTAGCCCATATATTGCACGAATCCACTTTTTTTGTGCTACAAATTCCATATTTTTGTTGGTACTATTACCCTACATTATGACCCCATAGCATATTAATGATTCAACATAAGCATGATAGGTATTTTCTTAGTCTTAGCACAGGAAGTGGTGAAAGGCGAGCAACTTTCACGCCACTCGTTTCGCTGTGGAAGTTCTTAAAGTGCTGGTTGCCTTCAGCCTAATAAGTATAAATGACATTTTTTTGTTTTTAACTTTTTATAATTATACTAATGTTTCAGAGTTCACGCCAACTTAGCTGGGACATTATCAGGACATGCATCATGGGTTCTCTCAGTTGCATTCTCTCCTGATGGCAAACGGTTCGCATCCGGCAGTGCTGACAGAACTGTGCGAGTATGGGATTTAGATAGCATGCAATGCCAACATGTATTTAAGGAACATACTGATCAGGTAAATCAAGACCTGCAGTAGCAGGTCAGACCAAATTAAAGGAATAATACACATCATAGTAACTTTTAACTCCACATGCAATCAGTGTGTTACCCCACCTTCGCGCGGGTGCTTTTTTTTGAGTTAAAATGGTGTCTTTGCGAACGGGGGCTAAAAGAATGATTGCTCTATTTATTAATATATTTCCTTCTTGTTTTCCAGGTCTGGGGTGTGAAGTTTAACGCAGAAAGTAATAAAATTATGTCTGTATCAGAAGATAAAAGTTTAAATATTTATGACTGCCCATTATAATGTACAATATTGTTATTTTTTTTAATATACTATACCCCCTTGTAAGGTTTTTGTTTCATTGACTGTCTTTAACGTTAAGAATGGAGACGAGGCTGTGCGAATTATATGAATAGCCTAGCTAAAGCAATCGGGTTAGGCGATATTACTAGCATTATTTGAAAGTAGCACATGAAGCAATTTTATCTTCGTTGGTGTAATTGCTATAAGGCGTACCATACATAAACTTACGCCTGCCCATAGGGGTAGGCAGAAACTACAGAACGCCACCTGCTACGATCCTTACATAAGGCGTACCAGTGGGAGGATAAATAAATAAATAATGTTCATAACATATTACGATTTTATCAGTAGCTAATTGTTGTCAATTCGGTATAGAATGGGATCCCCCAATCGGCTACAACAATTATGATTGCAAAAAGACCCAACAAGAGACTAGCAATAGGTAAAGTAGTTTCTGAACGAAGTAAAATACTGTCAAGTCAATGTCATTAGACGTAAGTGTTCCAGAATACAATCTGCTTCAGTCATTTTGAGCATTTTAACATTCTTCTTGCTCTTACTTGGTTGATTTGTGTATTTTTGTCTCCTTCGTTATTCGAATGTTTACAAAAATCAAAGAGAGAAAAACGACGATTTTGAAGTTCCCCGATTAGAAGTAAAAAAAATTATAAAAAGTTTACGTCCTGCAAAAATGCCGGCTAGTACCATAGTAAGTACTCCTGGACTCCTAAAATAATTTATTCCTCAGTAATTTCTAAGTATGATCTAAAATAAAGAATTTCGTTTCAGTTTTCCTTATTGCTAAAAAAAGAAATTGCACACAATGATCCAATTTACTGCTGTGCGTGGGCCAAAATAAACACTTCAGGAGATTCGGCGTAAGTTTACTTCTTTCCTAGCCAAATAAATGATACCATAATATGCGACCATTACAAAAAGTAAACAATGGTCCTTAGAGGCATAATTTTTCTAGTACCTCATTATGAGTTTGCGCCCATCGTGTTTGGTACCCTACATCAAGTTTTCCGATGCTGGTTATCAGAAAACCCATAATTAAATTGAATTACTTAACTTTGTCATTGTTACTTGTTTTAGGAATGTCTCAAAGGATTTCATAGTGACTGGAGGTCTGGACTGCTTGATAAAAGTATGGATCTTTGAGAATAACAGACTAGAGCTACTTCACATTCTGGAGGGACACTCTATGGCTGTGGTCTCTGTAGCTGTTAGCCCTTCTGCTCCAAGTAGGTTTCATGCATTTTACCATATTACCAGTTTTACACAGTAACTAGGTTGTGGAGGTCAGGTAGGCAGTTACTCCATCAAATACTAGTACCTATTCAGCTCCATCCGGTTTAACTGGAAGCTAACCTCAACATATTTGGGGAAAGGCTAGGCAGATGATGGTGGTAATCTAGAAAAAAAAAAATAGAATTCTAAATTATTTTTTGTTATTTTCTAGTCATGGTAAGCTCATCACTAGACTCCACTCTAATATTCTGGGACCTATGTTCTGGGAAAAAGCTAGCGGAGATTCCAACCGGTGTCACCGATGTTTGGAAAATAGCATTTTCTCCAGATGGAGAGCATATTGCTACTGGAGGTCACACAGGCAAGATATATGTGTACCAAGTCCAGAGTGGATTGATTGCAAAAATTTTGGACAGCAGAGGAAAGTTCATACTTAGTATTTCATATGTAAGTTTTTTTTATTAATTACCATCTATTAAGTGTTATATTAATATTGTGTCACACACACTTTGGTACTTATTTTTCCCATGGGAGTAAGCAAAGAAATTACAGAATGCAGCCACATGGTATGATATAATCCTATCTCATTGTTTTGAATGAAATCTTCCGTAATTGTGTTTGTAAAGGCAGACCTACACAGGCATTTCATGCCAAAGAATATAGGGTGACTTGTAATTTGACGTTTTCCTTCCAGGACGTGAAAGTGTGACCCATTTGCAACAATTAAGCACTCCATAAACCCCCCCGTAACCCCTTTGTGTACAATATAATAAGTAATTACGCTTTTAGGATGTTGTTGGGGCTGCCGAGATGTTGTAGTGCGTCTGGCATGTTTATGGAGGCTCAGATTGATGGCTTTCATGCCATCATGAGAAAGAGAGCGGCCTCCATATTGTACCGTATCCGAGCAAGCTCCAACAGCATTCTGAAAGCAATAGCGGACCGGTTAGACGGTCCTTTTCATAGACACTGGATCGCACTCCATGTGTCAAATTGATTACTTTTATTTTTAGTTCGAGTTTACTAACATAGTTGTTAAGTGCATATTAACACAATTATGGACGGTCATAGTCTGAAATAAAGTTATTATTATTTATGTATATTTGACATTTCTCGGGACCCTGGGGTCCCGGACCTTTGGAAGGCGTGTGAGGGGCCGAAGCCAACTCGCAGAGGCCCGTTAGACGCTTTGAGAATGAGGCAACAACCGACGATTATCCCTGTTCGCATTATGCAAGTGCACCTAAGGACAACCCCCGGTTGGTGTAGGACTATTGCAGGATATAGAAACAAAAATAATTGGCAATGGGCCCCCGGAAACGGTCGCTAGCACATACTGTCGTAGCGACAAGGGGGCAACATGTCTTGAGGTGCTTAAGAGGAGTGGAGAGGTATTCCACGGCTATTAGGACAATCCCGGATGTACGGTCAAGATCCCTACCAGCATCTTACTGGACTACTTCCTTCCTCCGAGCACGTTTGCTCTTGCGAATCTCCACTCAAGCCGGCCAATAAAGGCAAGAATGAGGTGGGAGCTATGTTCCTCGTCAGTGTTCACTTCAGCCGGCCAATAAAGGCAAGCCAGAGATGAGGAACATAACTTCTCCCGGGAGATAGGGTACGTGGGGTCGCTACTGCCCAGCAGCTCGCCACATGCTGCCCTACGGGTTTCTGTATCTCTCTTGGTCTGGCTCCTCACCCTAGACCTGTTCCGGCAAAGTAAGCTCTACCGGCACAGACCTAAGTTCGGAGCGCGCAAGCCCCACCACGACGTCAACGTAGAGATACGGTAATGGGGGTTATTATTATTATTATAAAGCCTAGGCGAAAATTCATGGGATTCGAGAAAACCCAATTTTTGTGTATTTTTGAAAATTTCCCAGAACTCATCACTTAATATCACTTTTCTCTTAACTCTCAAATTGAATGGCGTTCATTGGTATTTCATTGGGTACCCAATACTTTAACATACCTTTCGATGTAACCAAATTTTCTAAAACAGTTAAAACTTAATGAACTACAACTGAAAACATGAACTTTGACACCAGTTATTTCAAAATTTTACTATGGAATTAAGAATACAAGTTACGACAAGACATCTTCATTTAATCAGCTATGTAACGAGGTACAAATCTTAAAAAAATATTTAGAGGTGCCCATGTAGCATTTGATAATGCTGACAAAGGTAGAATAAGCAAATTGTTGAAATATTGAAAAATATCGTTATTTTCAAATTAATTAACTTGTTCATCTCATCCTACTACCATCTTACCACCCTGCATTCCTTCCTGTGTTAGGTAGCCAGGTCGTTGCGTCCAGGTTGCAAGTTGAGATGCCGCTTTTGAGTGGTTAGTATTACTCGCAGTGTACGCGCTGATCACTGATCACTTGTCGCTTAGTTCACGTGTCTTTAAACTAGGTACTGGGCACGTAACTACAAACTCTCAATTCTTTTTACCTTAAAATTTTGAGGCTTTTGTAAAAGAAATAACTTTTTTTATTAAAACGTGCACTGGCAGTACCAGACGAGTTAAGATGCGCTAAATAAGTAACAGCAACCACGTTCATTATTTCTTAAAGGACTTGTGCAGCACATCATTTTATGTCATGCAAGTGGCTCGGGAAAGGTTCAGCTGTAAACTACTATAGACTGAGTTAATTGATTGGTGGGTTGAACCATTACTACTAGATAAAGTAAAAAGCTGTCATCAGCAAACTCTTTTCTACTATTAACAACAATCACCAATCCGTCGTCAAAGATTATGGCAATGCCTTTTCTTGATCTTTGTCTTAAACAACAAAAATATGATGTGAAGAGTCTACATTGCAGGCTAATGACGTAAATAAAAGATTCTTTGTCAAAATCCTAAAAACCCGACCTATATTAAAAAATTAAGAGTTTGTACGTGAAAACACGCAAACTAAGCTACAAGTGATCTGTGATTGGCTCATCTACTGCGATTAATACTAAGCATTCGAAAGTGGCGTCTCAAGTTGCGACCTGGTCGCGACTACCTGGCTACATAACGTAGGAAGGATTGGTCAGTGGTGAGAAGGTAAAGGGATAACAATTAATTCGATTATCACACAATTTTTAAATATTTCAACAATTTGCAAATTCGACCTTTGCCAGCATTATCGACTGTTTCTCTCTAAATATTTTTAAAATTTTTGTACCCTGTTAGATAGCTGATTAAGGGCCTCAAATGGCTTAGCATGATCCTCCGTTATGTCGAAAATACTGCAGCTTTAATTTTGAAATAAATATATACTGCCGTGCTAAACGCAAAAGCGGTATCTCAGGGAAAGCTAGTTTCGAGAAAATTTAAGTTTTGTAAATATAATTTTCTTTTTACTCTTAGACAGGGACAACTTTTTAATGGTTTTTTATATGTTTTAAATTAGATGCCGTTATTTGGCTTAGTTCATTGGATGCGTATTTCTTTAAGTTATCCGATGCAATAAAAATCAACTTAACGATTTTTTTTTGAGATACCGCTTTTGAGCTTAGCACGGCAGTATAGTGAAGTTGACGATTAATGTTAAGTACGTACTATGTTTGCCGAAAGCACGATTCCATAAAATTTTCTCGATAGATAAAAATTCCAAAGTTATTTTCACCGTAAAAAGCAATTACTTAAACTATCGGCGCTCCCTGCCGCCCAGCACCGCACTCAGTCCCGCTCTTACTCAGTCCGCGCTACGGTCCGCGCGCAGTATCATGCGAGCGAGATAAAGAGTGAATTTTAGCCGAGGTAAAACGAAGTTGTCTTCCCCGAGATAAGTGTCAAAGTTCATGTCCGTATGATTTTTGAAAGTCTATAACTAGGTATACAAATAAATAAAATTGAAGTGTCCGTTTGTAATGTCGAAATAACAACTTTTTACTAAATCCATGCATAAAATTATGCATGCATAATTTTTAAAATTTTTGTCTGTCTGTTTGTTCTGGCTAATCTCTGAAATGGCTGGACCGATTTTGACGGGACTTTCACTGGCAGATAACTGATGTTACGGGGAGTAACTTAGCTATTTATATTTTAGAAAAATAATTAGGGTTTTGCGCAAAAAAAAAATACCCATGAAATTGTGAACAAATGTCGGAAATCAATTTTTTTTTTCATTTGGTAGCCCAATTATCGAGGATAGTTATAGGTTACTTAACATCACGCTACGACCCTTAGGAGCCGAACATAAAGAAAAAAGTCAGAAAGAACACTAAGCGAAAATGAAGTAGGTAATAGCGCGGGCTGGCCATGCAACGAGGCGGGTCGGGAGACGAGGGAGTTTTATTAAAATGTGGCTGTTATTTTAGTATATTGTGTATCTTACGACTTCCACGCGAACGAAGTCGCGGGGCACAGCTAGCGGTTACTAAATTTCTTCCTTTAACTGTTTGATGGCTTAGAAAATTTGGTTACATCGAAATGTTTGTTTAAGTACTAAGTACAAAATGGAATAGCAATGAAGGCCATTCAATTTGAGAGTTTAAAGAGAAGTGTTCTTTAGTGACGAATTCTGGGACATTTTCAAAAATACATAAAAATTGGGTTTTCTCGAATCCCATGAATTTTCGCCTAGGCTCTATGGGTGCTTAATTGTTACAAATGGGTCACACTATCACTACCTGATAAGAATACGTCGAATTACAAGTCATCCTGTATATGTTCTGTGCTCACGCCTTTGTAACACGACTGTTGAGACCCCAATTCCTATGTCGCAACGGGTGTCACAGAGCCGCAACGCATCATGTCGCGTGTCTAGTCGTGCCTGTGTCACAGCCTGTGTTTCATTCAATTACTCACAAAGCTGAGGCAGTCCGCGAAATTTAAATTTTCGTCTTTTTTTTGCAATTTGCAGGTAAGTATTAGGTTGTGTGTTGATCAAAATATGATTCGCTAAATCGCGCCCGTAACAAATATGTGTGTACATAACTATAATCGTTAAAATCGTCAACACAACTCTCGTAAGTTCAATTATTTCATGAAATCATGACATTTAAGGCAAATTTATTCTAACTTTGAGAGTTGTATTGATGATTCTGATGATTATAACAAATTCTGGAACGGTTACGGTCGCAAATTTCAAAAATTTAGAGGAAATTCAAAAGAAAATTTGAATTTCGTGGGCTACATTAGCGCATACTCCTTAACAAAATCTTACTTTCCCAGAGTCCCAACGGCAGATACGTTGCGACGGGCTCGGAGGATGGTATCCTGTGCATAGTGGACGTGGCTCAGGGCAAGGTGGTGCACACCGTGAAGGCGCATGCGGGACCCGTCAGGAGCGTCGCGTTCTCGCCGTGCAGTCGCCGGCTAGCCACCGCCTCGAATGACGGACTTGTCAAGATTTATGATGTGTGAGTTAAAAGGATTGGCGCACAGAGTTACTAGGATTAGCCCACTGAGTTGAGTTACAAGGATTACCCTACTGAGGTACAAGAATTAGCCTACTGAGTTACAAGGATTACCCTACTGAGTTACATAGATGAGCCTACTGAGTTACAAGGATTAACCACTGAGTTAAAAGGATTGGCCCACAGAGTTACAAGAATTAGCCCACTGAGTTGAGTTACAAGGATTACCCTACTGAGTAACAAGAATTAGCCCACTGAGTTACAAGCATTAGCCTACTGAGCTACAAGGATTACCCTACTGAGTTACAAGGATTACCCTTCTGAGTTACAAGGATTAGCCTACTGATTAGTTACAGGGATTGGCCCACATTGCATTAGATCGTGAATAGTGGAAAAGC
Organism: Fissipunctia ypsillon; assembly: GCA_947568875.1. Taxonomy (NCBI): domain Eukaryota; kingdom Metazoa; phylum Arthropoda; class Insecta; order Lepidoptera; family Noctuidae; genus Fissipunctia; species Fissipunctia ypsillon. The sequence goes on from OX387655.1 coordinate 6,606,429, forward strand.
GAGAGAGGCCTTTGTCCAGCAGTGGGACAACATAGGCTTATAATAACAATAAAAAAGAGTTACCTACTTTGTTATGTTATTGGTTGACAAACAAGGAGATAGGCAGTGTGCATCTGAGTACGAAAGTTAACAACATTTTTCCCAAGGTATGGAAGAAGCCATACCTGACGAATGGTGTAACAGTTCACTGGTGCCCATCTTTAAAAACAAAGGTGATGTGCTGGAGTGCAACAACTATAGAGGAATAAAACTAATATCACATAGTATGAAGGTTTGGGAAAAAGTTATTGAAAGGCGACTGAGAAAAGAGAGTGAAATTTCGCAAAACCAATTCGGTTTTATGTCTGGTCGGGGAACAACAGATGCCATCTTTGCTATCCGCCAGCTGTGCGAGAAATACAGAGGTGCGCATAAAAACCTGCACATGGTATTCATTGACCTCGAAAAGGCATACGACCGAGTGCCTCGTGAAGTTTCGTGGTGGGCCCTTAAGGAGAAATGTGTGCCAGGGAAGTATGTGCAGTTGATTCGAGCGATGTACAGTCGATGCAGTACCCAAGTCCGGTCTACAGTGGGCACTACGATATACACGAAGAGGCGCCCTGGTGTATGCTGTTCGCTGATGACATTGTGCTGGTTGCTGAGAGCGGCTTAGAGATCCAGAGCAGATTGGAGGTGTGGTGGGCAAAACTGGAGACCGCTGGCCTGAGATTAAGTCGGACCAAAACTGAATATTTGTTTTGTGATTTTGGCGGTCTCTCCAGTCCTGTGCCCATATCTCTCGCCGGAACGCCCGTACCGAGCTGCTCCGACTTCCGGTACCTCGGGTCGTTTGTCCAAGGGGATGGCAAAGTAGACCGAGACGTAGCGCACCGGATCAACTCAGGATGGATGAAATGGCGACAGGTCACAGGAACAACTTGCGACCCACGGATGCCCCTCAAATTAAAGGGAAAAATTTATAAGTCCGTGATAAGGCCTGTCGTACTGTATGGATCGGAATGCTGGGCTGTGAAGAAGACGGATGAAAAAAGATTGCATGCAGCGGAGATGAGAATGTTGAGATGGATGTGTGGAGTGACGATATTGGATAAAGTAAAAAATGAGTATATAAGGGGAAGTTTGAAAGTGGCGCCAGTGACAGAAAAGTTGAAAGGAAATCGTTTGGTTTGGTATGGGCATGTGAAGAGGAGGGAGGAAACGCATGTGACTAAAAGAGTGATGAATATAAATGTTGATGGATGGAGAGGGAGAGGAAGGCCAAAGAAAAGATGGATGGATTGTGTGAGGAATGATATGAAAGAGAAGGGAGTGAATGATAGCGTGACTTTTGACAGGGGAAAATGGAAAGAGAAAACGTGTTGCGCCGACCCCAAGTAACATGGGACAAGGGCAGGAAGATGATGAATAAGACAACTGCAAATCTTGCAAAATGGACCCACTTATTCAGCTCAGAATATTATTACCTTACTATAGTAAGGTATCGAATTTTGTTTCCTAATATGTAATGTATACACTTTAAAATATTTCAGTTCAAATACGATAAAAGTAGAGTCGTAAATGGTCGTTCCCTTGAGATTTTACTATTCATCTATTTGGTTAGGTACTTGAGAATTTTTCGCTAGTTATTTAATTCTTTTGTAAATAAATCTTTTTTTCAAATATAAATATTACTAGCCAAATTCCCAAGCGAGACCCGTAAGGAGTTTAGTTCTTTAGCATTATTCTAGCATCCACTTGAAGAACATAGCCACTAACGCCACTATTTTTCCCTCACAGGGCTAGCGCAGGTGTCCAACACTCGTTGAACCACAAATGTTGGGCGGTCGGCGTATGTTTCACTGCGGAAGGGACGCGCGTAGCGACGGCGGCTGCCGACGGCACCGTACGAGTAGCAATGACTGACGGGCTGACTGTACTCAACACTTTTAAAGAACATAGTGATGTGGTAAGTACCAACAGGGACTACATGTTTAATTTTAGTTCGTCAACAGTATAGGTTTGAACTTGGCGTGGATCAAACACGTAAGCCAGGCTCGTCGATGGCACTATCTATTAGCAACGAACGATGTCGTTTAGGGAGAAAGTCAGACCAAAAAGGTTATCGACAACAAATCATGATAAAATACAAAAAAAACTTCAAAGACGTGATGGGTAGTCAAAGTCAAATTATTTATACGAAAATAGGGGTGCATTTTTGGAAGGCAAGAGGCAGACACCAGAAATAAGGACAAATTACGCACTCCATTTCTCCGGCTTCATAAGGTTCATAAGTCATTTGTTGGGCTTGGTATAACCTTTTATAACAAGCTACTCTCTTCCTTGCTAGATTTGCCCTTTAACCCTTTAACCGCCTACGACGGATTAATCCGACAAATATTTTCGTGTCCATTTCGCCAGGGTCGTATATTTACGACCAAATATCGTAATGATACAAGTTGCCCGGCCCTGGGGGCACGACAACTGATATGAAGTCGGGCGGTTAAAAGGTTAATGCGTTTAAAGCTAAAGTAAAATCCAACCTTTGTTCAAAGGCATGCTATTCTATCAATGACTACTTAAACGGTAAGAATAGTTGGTCGCTGTGATTAACTCAAGACAATGTTTATGTTCTTTTTCCAAAATTAGCTTACCTTAGCTGTCTACCTACTGACAGGTTATATGAGTTAATTTTTTTTTATTTGACTGTATAAGTCTATTTATTTTAATTTTCTTTTATTATTGACTTCATTTACTTATTACAATTTTTTTTATGAGTTGTATTGTAATATGTGGTTAGCTAGCGACCTCGACAATTGATTATATGCGTTATCTTTGCGTTATGCTCGTGAACGGGTGCTGCTTGTGGTGACTGGTCATCTTACTAACCATGTTTTTTTTTATTGTTATTAGTTATTAACTGCTTATTTATTTTACTTCGATGATCGTAATTTATAATTTGTGACTTCGAGTTACAGCTATATATAGCTATATGTAAGGGGCATGCTCTTTATGCCTGGACGTTTTTATTTAGGTATAATGTTATTTTACGTCTTATAAAATTTAATATACATATTTACATGATATATAAGCTAACAGACTTAAAATAATAATTATAATATGTACATGTGTAAAAAAAAAACATATAATCAATCAATCAAAATCCAATCAATCTTCTCCTACTCTGTCCTTCTCATACTTCTGACTTTGTTCATTCTTCCTTTCATATTCAGTCCATTCTTCTTTGGAATGCGCTACCTCTTGACATCAGGATGGCCACCAGTCGGTATGCATTTAAGCGGAGATTGCGGAGTTATTTTCAAAATAAATAGCGTAGAGTCATCTCAAAACCTCTCTCTTGAATTTGTATATAATATATGTATATAATATAGGTATATATTATAGTAAATATGTATGTATGTGTATTATAAGTTTATGACTTATTTATGTACAAATTGTTCCATTTCTAACAGAGCACCTGCCATCTAATCTCTTCACCACCCTTGGTTGACTGGTAGAGAATGCCTAAGGCATTAAGTCCGCCTTTGTACTTTTTTAAGTGTGAAAAGTTTAAATAAATAAATAAATAATCATAGGATTCGTCCGCATCGCTGTCAACAGAAAAAGTTCGCAAAAGGCTGGCAGCATTGCCACGTTGTATGGCGATGCTGATTCTTTGACCAAAGACTAGGCCAGCTCTTTGGTCACGTGAAGAGTCGACCAACCGCTTGGCGATGTCTCGGAAAACCAAGTGGGCACTCGGACCCCATGGCCCTAGTGTTTCAACTCCAAACGGCTCGAACATATAACTCCCAAAAAGATTGGAATATTTTCGCTGTTTGAGGTTTTCCGCACCTGCAGCAGCCGCCCCAGCACAGCTTGCCGTACTAGGAAGATGGGATGGCACAAGAGTGTCGACACATGTTGCATCCCACACCAAAGGCCTGCCTAATTTCCAAGGCATTATGGTCATTCCGTCTGGTCTCTTGCCATCGTCGCGTGCCAAGCCGTTAGGTTCTAAAACAGCTGGCACCCCGGCGGTGACAAGAGCACGACGGATAATGTCATTAATGCTGGCGTGCCGTGCTATCCGGCCTGTGCTCTTACTACAAGACAGGCCATGATGTCCGAGGCAGTCGACAGCTTCACCGCACTGGCAGCGATGTGGAGCCCCGCAAGGAGTGCCCAGACGCAGACAAGTAGCGAGCCGGAAGGTGGAGTCACCCAGCAAAGTGCCTATGTTGGGTGACGGTAGTGCTTGAAGCCAGAGGCCCGACTCCTATTCACCCACAGCCAGCAGGCGGGCACGCTCAGCAGTATTGGTGGACGTATTAATAAGATTATTCCGTACCAACCTGCAGAGTGGCTCATCCCACTGTCTCTGGGAAGATGGGTTCACGGGCCGATCTGTATCCGGGCAAGCCGCTATCCAGGCGTTCACCGCATCACTCAAACACGGCACTTCAAGAGTCAACCAGGGAGGGAGCTAAAATTTTCCCGGTCAACTTTTCAGTGCTGTGGACAGAGGACAGGAAAGAAAATTTTACGTCTGTAGTTTTAATTTTTATTTCTGCTTGAGTATAGTTTCGTCGTATTTTTAATTTTTTTTTATTGGTATATTGGCGTGTGCTAGCTGACACATGGCAAATAATTTTATTTAATGTTTTTGGTTTGCGTAATTTAAATACATTTTGCATACTATTGTATAGAATCAAGTTTTTCTGACTGAACAGACAGCTGTGCTGCTGGGGATTTTGTTGCGCCGCTTCTTCTTCCCAGCTAAAGCACTAGGAAGTGGTGAAGGGCGGGCGTGCCGGGGAACTGTCTTATGTAATTTTTGACGTTCGATAAGGGCTGATTCTCAGCCTAGTTTGAATAAATAACTTTTGATTTTGATTATTTATCTACTAACTTCTGCCCGCGACATTAACCGCGAGATTTTTTTTTATGCCTTTAACCTTCGCGTAAGCTGTAACAAAAAGTTGACAAAATTTTATCGCAGTCGGATTAACGGTATGGCAGTGCATAGAGGACAAACATACCAACATTCATTTTTATTTATATAGAAGATTAAAACTTGGTATCACCATATTTTGCCAATAGACATGCAAATTACGGATCAAAATAGAAAACTAAAATTTAACAAATTATCATGAACAAAAATACTATTATAAGTACCTACAAGACATCGAAGTATCGACCTGACATTGAAGTTTCACCAGCTAATTTAATTTCATCTTGCAAATTGGCTAGTTCGAACATACATACATACATACATTTTAGACTATTCCTAAGCCAAGAAATAAGTAATGGGATTATTCTTTCGCAGGTCTGGGGTGTAAACTTCAACAATAATAATAAAAAAATACTGTCGGTGTCTAAAGACAGATGTATTAATATTTACGAATGCCCGCCGCTGCCGTTGAAGACTGACAAAAAGGAAGCAACTATGGTTAAATGAAACTATGATGTGAGTATAGTGTAGAAATATTTCATAAAGTTATATTGTTTTTGCTGTCAGTACGAATTAAAACAAGTATGTTTTTGCTAAACTTTAATGTCTTTCAAAGAATGTAAAATCCATCGTGTTTATTTAGCCGTTTTGTAAGTTGTTCAAAATAAATTGTAAAAGCAATAAGTACTTAAATATAATTTGTTTATTTATAAATACTTTATTTTTTAAATTATCCCTAGACACTGAACCAATTTGCTATTTCAAACTTCGTGAAGCCACACATTACCATTTTTTTAATATTCAGTCTTATTACGTTGAAAACTCCATTTTTACAAAACTTTTTAGAAAAAAAGTATTAAAAAAAATTAAATCGACTTCCAAAAGAAATTATGTAACTGAAAATTATGAAATAACTTTAATTTCGGAAGTCGGTGTCTTTTTTTTATGGATGGGAAATCATCAAATGACTTCTCCCGCTCTGGGCCGAGCGGGAGGGCGTGTCAGGCTTTTACTGACTAAAACCCACCCGGGTTTCTTTTGTTGCCTGTGCCGGGGCCACGGTAACTCTTTCGAACATCCCGCAACCCTGGCTGGGAAGTCGGTGTCTTGACATCTGTATTCTGTATTTCATAATTTGTAGTTAATTTCTTTTTGAAGTCGATTTATTTTTTTTTAGATTACCTTTTTGTTTCGTAATTTTGAGTATTTTTTAATATTTTTTTTTTTTTAATTCAAGATAGGTTTGCTCTTGACTCTAGTCTAGGTCAGTTAGGTAGGGTAGGTGGTTAGTTTTGAGTAAAGACTGGATTATTTGTTTGTAACTTGTTACAAAAATTCTAAAAATAGAAACAAAAATATATAAATAAGATAAATAAATTATAATAAATTATATATTATATTATAATATATACATTTTTATTATATTATTTTATTTAAATTCCTAAATTTGACCAAGGTTTTAAGATGTTTTCCCTTTGACACCACACCCGTAGCTCGTATCAATAAGCCAGGCCGTCACACTTACACGTATTAGTCCATATCTTGAAAACTACCGAACCGATTTTGATGAAACTTGCACTGTTCCCTAAGTTGGAGTAAATGTAAGCCAATAAAAAAAACAATCACAATCCCATTAATAGTTTCGGAGAAATGCGTGGACAAACATACATACACCTATGAATATTTGTATATTTGATTGGAAGCCCTAATAGATTATCATATGTCAATTTATTGCTGTTCCAATAATATTACATACATACGTGTCGAATTGATAACGTCCTTCTTTTTTTGAAGTCGGTTAAAAAGATAAAAAATTGTTTATTTATTTAACAGTTTATGTACACACATTTATACAGACAAGAAGAAAGGAACAGAAAAATACGTACAAAGGTGATGCTTATTTCTAAAGAAGTCTCTTCCAGCATACCTGCGACAGGAAAGTAGATAAAGAGATGTCGACAACGCGTGTAAGAGTAAAAGAGAAAACAAAATACATAAAATCACAAACGATACAATAATATGAATATATACAAATAAATATATAAACATAAAATATGAGTACATACAAATACATACATGTATACTACCAAAATAAATATCACTAAAATATATACGATAATAATGAAGCATAACATAATAAATACTAACAGCTATGACGAAGTGGAAAGATAGTGTTCTTTCACTCTTCTTTTAAACACTGCAACAGTTTGGCAGTTCCTAATATCAGTTATTAGGAACGAGGTTATTAGGGTGGTATTGTTTCAAAAATACAGTTCATATTTTAATGTGGGTTTGTTTTAACCCAATCATTGCTAATAAACAAACATTATTAAGTCTTCAATGACTAAGTATCGACAGATTAATACTCGTATGTATCTAAATAGAGGTGAATATGGCAACTAGGGTGATAGGGTGCGCAGCCCCGTACTACGCTAAGGGGAGTCTGGCGCGGCTTGATTAATTTTCGGCAGTAAGAGGATTTCGCCCACCGCACCACCATATTACAGCCGTTCTTTGCCTAGGATTTGCACTCTTATAGGTAACTAGGTAAGACCAATAAAAAAAATACCCTTTTCGGGATTATTAATGTGGCTACACTGGCTGTCTGGGTATCCGGGATTTGCAGTTTCGTCGTCAGGGATTTTGTGGGGCCAATTTTAGAAAACGAGGAAATAATAATTACTTAGTAGCTATTAGATATGTTTTAGATCATTCATTATTGTTGGTGGTCGAAGATGAAAATTGTATGGGGTAATTTTTAAACTAGTTTTTATTTAGCTACCTACAGTTGCAAGCTTATATTGGACAACACGTGTGTCTTCTACATAGATAATGTTCGGTACCTACTTATCTACGCTCATAATGATTCCTGACAAGTGCAAAACGCGCCGACATCAAAGCCTAGGTTGATATAACGAACCTATGTGTAATTGTGTGTATTTTAGGCCAACAAAGTAACCTTTTCCTCATCCCACCTAAAACCCGACAAAAATGATTTCACAGGCACAAAAGCGTATTGAAATTATACGGCTTTTTGTTATACTTAAGTATCAACACATTATTGAGCTGTTGTCAAGCTAAATACATAAAGAGGAGGCATTTATCAAAAATATTTACATTGGTAGCAAGTCAATTGGTTTCGGCTTAATTTGTGGGGAATTATGCGGTGCGGCCCGCCGGGAAATCAACGTTACATTCAATTTGCCGCCGTGCACAGATAAAAACCAATCTCTTCATTTTTACCTGTCGCGGCGAGAGAATAAACCCTCTTCGATGTTCATGAATATTTTTAAAGAAGTTTGAAACTTTAAAGCATTACTTCTCGACAATGTATTGTATCGTTGTTGTTTCATTACATACTCGTTATTATGAGATGGTACAAAAGTAATTTGTGTTTGTACACCTTGTCAGGTAGGGGACAATGTTCTATTAGTTAGCCTTTGGGTAAAAGAGGCAAAAGCCTACACAAATTGTACCTAAGCCTATAATTTGGCCAGCTTTTGCCTCTTCTATCCTCCTGAAGTCATGACGTCATTGACTAGGTAAGTAATTATAATTTAGTTCAATTAAACCTTGAATTGTAATTTCTTCTTACAATCTTACAATCTCCCAGCGGGACTGGCCTCGCCTAGTGCAGGAAGTCTGAAAATGGCTCATTTGTTACATTTTAAGTAAACTAAAATGTTTTATCTGTAGGTAATACATATTCTGTAACCTCGTATCGTTCGTATTACCCAGTAATTAGGTTGTGGAGGTCAGATAGGCAGTCGCTCTATGTAAATACTGCTATTCAGCTGCATCCGGTTAGACTGGAAGCCGACCCCAGCATATTTGGGAAAAGGCTAGCCAGATGATGAAATTTTCTGTAACCTATTTCAACTCAGGTCTTCTTACTAATTTTTCGAATCTGTCTCATTCTCGCTCTGCATATTTCTTCTGCAACCGTATATAACCGTATAAACCGTAAAAAATGAAACCATACTCACCTATGTACATATAGAAAGTTGTAATTAGGTATCCTGCTTTCTTTAGACGTATACTACGTCCTACACTAGAAGGTAACGTTTTTGCGGATAGTTAGGATCGAAAGGTAGATAATATTTAGAGCTTATCAATTCCACGCAGTGATATTAATATGCGGTTGACAAGGTATTGTGCAGTCTACATACGAGTCGGTGGTGGCCGGCAGCGGAGGTATCGATGTCGTAATCACGGTCGCGCCGCCGGCAGCGCCATTCAATGAGATGAAATCACTATGCGGCGCTATGAATAATTCAGGTGCGGTCCGACGCCGCCCCCTCCCTCTCCGCGCATTGCACCCCCACTATCGATATTGATATAAAGTTGACAGAATATGTAGGTATGTCCAATACCGTACCTACGGTCAATTTCTGTAATTTAACGACGATGTGTGCTTGCAGCTTGTCCTCTGCAATTGCAAGAGATTCATTTCTCGTAATTGATGCATCTAGAGATTCGACTTCGGACTTCACTGTAGCTAGAATTCACAGCTTTATTGGTCCAATCGTTTTCAGGTGGGTTGAAATGTCACTAAAATAAAATCGGTTTCCACTCAATTCAATAATTTAATGGCACATTTCAATAAATACAACAGCTTTTCTAATTATGTAACAACAGTAGGTATCTAGTGGTGGTAGGAGATGGCGGGAGAGGAGTAAGTGACGTGCGCTACGGGAGCGGCGTAGGCGAGCTTGGCGACGGGGGCGTGAGAGTAGGAGACCGGGGCGTGAGCGTAGGAGACGGGGGCAGGCGCGTAGGCTACTTTGGCAACGGGAGCGGCGTAGGCGATCTTGGCTACGGGAGCGGCGTAGGCGATCTTGGCTACGGGAGCGGCGTAGGCGAGCTTGGCGACGGGGGCGTGAGAGTAGGAGACCGGGGCGTGAGCGTAGGAGACGGGGGCAGGCGCGTAGGCTACTTTGGCTACGGGAGCGGCGTAGGCGATCTTGGCTACGGGAGCGGCGTAGGCGATCTTGGCTACGGGAGCGGCGTAGGCGATCTTGGCAGGAGCTTGCTGGACGGGGGTACCCTCGTACCTCACCACAGCGTTGAAGCCGTGTTCCTCATCAGCGGTGTAGTCGACGATGCGGTGCACGCCATCAGGCTGCACGAGCGAGTACGAGCCGTGCACGGCGTCGCCTTGGCGAGACTCCTGCTGCTGCTTCACGTCGCCGCTGTGGTCGTCATGGACGGAGTACGAGAAGTCGTAGTGAGCGGGTGCTTCGGGCTCGGCGTACACCACTTTGGAGACGGGGACCAGGCCAGCGTAAGCCGCCGCGGCGATGGACAGGACGATGACGAACTGCAAGTAAAACAGGTACCTAAATGTTTTTAGAATAAACTAAGAACTATAAACTGGGATAAATCAAAATAGATTAAACATTGATAAGACACCATTAAATAGTTAATTTAAATAACTCACTTTGGCAACCATTATTGATGATTTTTTGATATGTTGTTACTGATTTGAGTGTCAGTAGTGGACTATGATAAAGTGTGACCTGCTACAGTTTTTATACAAGCTGGTTGCCTGTGGACCTACAGGCGATGAGTTATTTAAATAATAAGACCTCGTTGGTGACACACGGCGCGCCTGCGGCGTCGAGCACAATTATTGAGAGGCCAAGGCCAACATGCTGCATTGCTGAGCCAAACTTCAAAATATTACAAACCGATTAGCACCTGTTATAAATAGTACATTCCTAATTAGGTTACCGACTATATTAAATATGAAAGTAATCTTGAGATGCCCAAGTCGTATTAAGTTAAAAAAGTTGTGGGCTAATCTAGAGCTAGTAGTAATTAATTCGGTTTAGATGTTGTAAGGACCATGATTGAACAAAAAATATTACACCTGACTTCATTGCTTCAGATTAACATAGTTATGGGTTAGGGTTCAGTATATTACATGTATTTTTTATTTATATTTAAATGTATAAGATTTTCTCCTTGACTTAGTTCAATTTATATATCCGCAAAAAAACTTGTTATGAATCAAGTTCGCGGCGTTCTTTAAATTGATTTTTTTTAATCATACAAAGCTTCACATAACTTTGTTATTACATATAAAAGGTTTAACATAATTAACGCACAACCTCTTAAGGGGTCATTGTACTCATCATTATTCAATGAACAACTTTTACTATGGGACCAACCCTGAAATCGCGAAAAAAAAATCAGCTGCTCCCTACATTTAAGTTTGCATAACTCGTCAAAATGTAGGGAACAGCAGATTTTTTTTTCGCGATTTCATGTTTGATCCCATAGTAAAAGTTGTTCATTGAATAATGATGAGTACAATGACCCCTTAAGAGGTTGTGCGTTATTTATGTTACATCTTGTACAGCTTTACATTACTTTGTATTCTAATAATACATAAATAATATTTCCATGCACACCACTCATTAACCATGTTACGGAGTACTTGCCCAGTTGCCCTAAGCATGGTCAGACAGAATAGATCAAAGAGAATTTTTTTTTTCTATTGTGCTTTGTGAGTACAATGCTGTTATTACAAACAAAAGGCGTCCTATGAGCTTATAGTGCCTTTTAATTTGGTGTCTGCGTGAAGTTTCTGAATTCTACCTGTGAACCTACTCTAGATAGTAACATAACATAACATCACGCCTGTATTTCCCGAAGGGTTAGACAGAAGTGTGAACCTAGTATCTACTTACATTTCGCCAGTTGTGTGTGCTAAGTAGTCATTTAATTATTCCATATTTTGCAATTCAATCATTTAATTTCAGTCTTGTCATCAATATATTTTTCTTGATTATTTAGTTCTGAGTTGATAGATAGATAGAATACTCTTTATTATGTACACCGTAAAAATGACAGATATAAATAGAAATACATAGGGTGACACAACGGGCGGTCTTATCGCTAAAAGCGATCTTTTACAGACAACCTTTGGATGGATTATATAGGAAGAAGGATAAAAAATAAAGAAGTTTAAAGTTTAGTTTAGGTTTGATATTAAATAGTTCTATTTTCTAAAACATAGGTTTAGTTCGTAAAAAGTCCGCTTATGTAACTAACTATGAAGGCTGCTAAGGGAATGATCACGAGATTTACTGAGGACGCACATACCTACAGCATGCCTACAGCTAGGTATCACCAATCAGTTTACCTGTCAAAACGTAATGTTTATACTTACTAAACGCATCTCTATCGCTCCTTACTGCGTATGCGTTCCATTGTGACTTGTCCAGTAACATCTTATGCAGGTACAGTTTGGCCAAAAAGTCGTGAAAATAATGGTGGCGCCACTATCGTGCATGTTGTAACCCTAATAGTACGACGAAAACGGTTTTGATACTTAGTTTTTTTTTTCAATTAAAGTGAGTATTGTTTATATTGTACCTATGAACTTAATTATGTTATTATCACTGCACGTTGATAAAAAATTCCGTGAGGAAATCATGAACTTACAGTTGTCGGCAATCGCGAACAAGCGTTGTGATCAAAGGTCGTTAACTTTTAATCACTTTTCAGTCAGTCACAAGCTGATATTAGGACCTAGATATTTAAGAATAAAGATGTCCGGATCCTCTACATATAAACACCAATTGCATTCTGAGCGATTAGTGCTAGTTACAAAAAGAAAATGGTACTGTGCCTCAAATCTTATATGAAAAGGATTTTAGAAATCGTGTTTTCAGGGGAGATTTATCGTTAAGACATTATGGTTTTGCATAATATTTGGCGAGTAGTGTAGTCGATAGAGTAAATAAATTAAATACTCTATATTATGAACACCATATAAAGAGAAAGTGGTAAGTCCTACTAATCCTGCTAATATTGTAAACTAGAAAGTTTGTGACGATGGAAGGATGGACGTTGGTTACTCTTTCATGCAAAAACTACTGAACGGCATTGGATGAAATTGGGCACACAGATAGTTTATAATCTGGATTAACACATAGGATACTTTTTATCCCGATATTTCCACGGGATCGAGACTTATGCGGGTGAAACCGCGGGGCGCAGCTAGTACATAATACTTTTGCAAATGTAGTGCAGCTCGTAAGAGATGGGTTATGTAATTAGGTGGAAAATATAGTAGAATATTCAATTCAATAATAATTTATTAGTACCTATCTATTCATTTCTAAAATACCTACTTTTTATTTTTTTCATACTTTGTGTACCTACTTGACGCTCAAAGTCCGCGTTTACGTTCGGTGAGAACGCTGCCTTAAGACTTCCAGCAGCTGTGAGGTGTAAGTTTATGTGATACTGATCATAAAGAAGGACATTCAATTCATAATAATTTAATAGCACCTATTTATTTCAATAAATACAACAGCTTGCCTAACTATGTAACAATAGTATCTAGTGGTGGTAGGAGATGGCGGGAGAGGAGTAAGTGACGTGCGCTACGGGAGCGGCGTAGGCGAGCTTGGCGACGGGGGCGTGAGAGTAGGAGACCGGGGCGTGAGCGTAGGAGACGGGGGCAGGCGCGTAGGCTACTTTGGCAACGGGAGCGGCGTAGGCGATCTTGGCTACGGGAGCGGCGTAGGCGATCTTGGCAGGAGCTTGCTGGACGGGGGTACCCTCGTACCTCACCACAGCGTTGAAGCCGTGTTCCTCATCAGCGGTGTAGTCAACGATGCGGTGCACGCCGTCGGGCTGCACGAGCGAGTACGAGCCGTGCACGGCGTCGCCTTCGCGAGACTCCTGCTGCTGCTTCACGTCACCGCTGTGGTCGTCATGGACGGAGTACGAGAAGTCATAGTGAGCGGGTGCTTCGGGCTCGGCGTACACCACTTTGGAGACGGGGACCAGGCCAGCGCAAGCCGCTGCAGCGAGGGACAGGACGATGACGAACTGTAAAACAAGGGTTATGAATTAGATTTTGAAAATACCTAAGCATAAAACAATTTCTTTAAACTTAAAGTCATTACTGTGGGGGATATGTCAGCCCCGTTTTTCACAATTTCGAATAAAGCACTCCTTCCAATTAAAACTCGTTAGACGCAAGTCTTTAATTAATTTAGTTAGAGAACTCACTTTGGCAACCATTTTTGTAAGTATGTTGTTGCTGATTTGAGTATCAGAAGGTGACTGTAATAATGTATGACTTGCTACACTTTTTATATAGGATTGTCGCGCGCGTGCTTGTTTCACCTGTGACATGGCCCCCAGGGTCATTCATTAAACTTCACAATAATTGAGAGTTGAAGGCCATCTACTGCATTGCTGAACTGAACTTCACGATACTACAGATTTATAACCGGTCGAGACATTCCTTGATAAAGCAGTAATCTATCTATCCTAAATGTTTTCTAAAAGTTTTTGAATGGGTGCTTATTATTTTTCCATCTCTGAATGAAACTGTGGTAAACAATGTCTTTACCATTAGACAGGGCTTTTGATCGATTATTGCATCAGATTTCACGCATGCCAAATGCCAATATGAAATGAGCGAGATTTTCTCCTTGACTTAGTTCGACTAAATGTTTCCGCAACAAACTTGTAACGAGTTAAGTTCACAACCTTCGTTATTTATAATTACTTATATCCTACATCACGTTAAATTCAGCTTCCATGAATAAATCTTGGAAAATCTCGGTTCACAAGTCGCCAACGTCCCGTAGTCGGGCGTGTTTATGTCGTTGCGATAACGTCCTATGCTGAACAAAGCCCGTTGTAAAGATCGGTGTTAGGTTAGTGTATAGAATCTTTCATATACTTATGAGTTAGTGCATATTATTAGCTTCTCAATCTGACAATACCATTTAGCTGCGGTGTTACTCGTATCTAATAATAACGAATATAAAATTAATTAAGTATTATGAAAAATTACTGCCTCCTTGGTCTAGTGGTCGCTAATGCTGAGCATGTGGTCCTGGATTCGATTCCCAGGTCGGGCAGTGTTATTGGGTTTTCCCATCAAGAATTTCTCAGTAACAGCCCGGAATCTGGATTTGTGCCCTGTTGATGTCTATAGCCCCTTATTAGATGGGATTTTAACATAACTGGCGAATGTGGGAGTAGGTACCTACAGCTCTGCCTCTGCCCTTAAGGGGTTACAGGCGTAATGTTATGTTATATTAGTAAAAATAATGAATAATGTAGATTTTTGTCATTAAATGAAGCACTGATGCTTTGTTTTGCTACTTGTGCAGCGTTAAGAACGATTGCTGCTATTCTCGACACAATCGAATTTTGAAATAGCAATTTTTAAACTTCGGTCAAAATCGCAGAACATTCATGTTGATAAGTGTTGTTTTAGAAGTTGTAATTAGACTACTATTCGGTTGGTCCTCAGAGCCTAGACCACCACCTCTTGAAACAGTATTATTTTAATCTTACTTGAGTGTGGGAAAGAGATGGAGCTAGACGTCCTGTATAGCTCCATCTCTTTCTCACACTGAAGTAACATTACAATAATACTGCTTTAAGAGGTAGTGGTTGGCCCCCAGGTCCCTTCCCAGGCTTCGTTACTGCTATTGCTAGGATTCTGAAATATGCAAATTATTTAACCTACATCAGCAGGTAGATCTAACTTTGGGTTCGGGGAATAGTAGGTAAGTCGTCATTTCTCTCATAGGAAGATACTTACCTCGTCCTCATTATGTGCATTACTGTATTCTGATTTGAAAGCTACAGATGCAAACGATAAATTACAGGCATGCATAAAGTGACAATTTTTGTTCTCTTTTTGTCTATTTATAGCCGACTTCAAAAAAGGAGGAGGATTTCTCCGTGATAACTGGTCCGCTTTACGTGATTCCCATATAAATTGTATTAATTTTGCTTGCGTAGTTTTTAGATTCAATAATAGGTGCTACATATGTCGGGACGGGAGGCCGATTGGAGCTGGAATCTTCATAGTTGAACATTTACTGGGCGTAGATGTGTGTTGCGGGCGAGAAGAAAAAGCCTGACTGGAGTTGATTATTGATTTTTAGGTTATATTTGAACTTGCTTGAAATTTACAAAACGAAACGTTGGACAGTTCCTAGGCACTTGTTGTCGGGAGGTCGCACCAGGCGGCGGCCGAATTAGCGGCACGCAGGGTTGCGACAATCGTAGAGAGGATCCGGCATTGGGACTCGAGGTGGCCTTGCACAAGTCTGAGGCCATGTGTTCTCATGGTCCTCGGAACGCGCCACCATCGGGTTCCCAAATAACGGTAGGAGGGGTTCCCATCGGTGTCGAGTCGAAGATGAAGTACCTGGGACTCGTCCTCGACAGCCGGTGGAATTTCGTGGAGTATTTCCGACGTTTGGCTCCCAGACTGGAGCGGGCCGGGGCTGCCTTGAGGCGGCTCCTGCCCAATCTGGGGGGTCCAAACGCCTCCTGCCGGAGGCTCTACGCGGGGGTCGTGCGGTCCACGGCCCTTTACGGAGCTCCGGTGTGGGCGCGTTCCGTGAGGCGGCGACCGGTCCGTCTTTTGAACGCGTCCCAGAGGGTCATGGCCATCCGGTTAGCCCGGGGATACCGCACGGTCTCCGGGGAGGCGGCGAACCTCCTTGCCGGATTACCGCCATGGGATCTGGAGGCAAAAGTCCTCGCGCACATGTGGGAGTGGCGCGAGGAGGCAAAACGCCGGGGCGTAACTCCGCTGCCGCGAGAAATCGCGGCACGGCGGACAGAGCTCCGGCAGGATCTCATGGCGGCATGGAGAGTGCGATTGTCGCAACCCAGCGCTGGGCACGCCACAATTGCGGCGATAAGTCCCCTCTTTGAGGAATGGCTGGAGAGGCACCACGGCGTCCTCACCTTCCGCCTGACGCAGATCCTCACCGGACACGGGTGCTTCGGGAGGTACCTGTTCCGGATAAGGCGGGAGGAAACGCCCGGGTGTCACCACTGTGTGGATCGCCCGGAGGACACGGTGGAGCATACGGTGGAGGTCTGCCCGGCTTGGGCGGAGCACCGCTGTGTCCTCGCGGAAGCGATCGGCGGCGGCGATCTCTCGCGTCCGGCCCTGGTCCAGGCCATGGTACGGAGCGACAGTACATGGGAATCCATTACCTTCTTCTGCGAAGCAGTAATGCTCGCGAAGGAGGAGGCGGGACGCGTGAGGGAGAGGCAAGCTTTGCGCCCTCACGCTTCTAGTCGCCGCAGGAGACGCCCTGGGCGTCGGGAATTGGCAGCCGATTCCCGGCCACCGTAGGCGCGGGCTTGCGGACGGCGAGCAATGGGTAGCTCGCCGTCCGGTAATGACCAAGCCCGAGTCGACGGCGCGTTGTGTTCCACGCGCTCCTCAAAGAGATGTCAGCATTATTTAAGGGGGTCCGCTAGGGCCGATGCCAGCTAGGGTTGTGGGATGTTCGAAAGAGTTACCGTGGCCCCGGCACAGGCAACAGAAGGAACACAGGTGGGTTTTAGTCAGTAAAAGTCTGACACGCCCTCCCGCTCCGCTCAGAGCGGGAGAAGTCATTTGATGATTTCCCATCCACAAAAAAAGGCACTTGTTGTCCGTACGATGTTCGATGGTAAAGTGAGCTGCGCCACCGCCACGCCACTGCAGCGCCCTCGTCGACTCGTACGAACGTCAGGCTAGACTCTGTCGAATCGCGCCAACTCGTTGTCAATTGACATCCCGTACATAGGACCCTTCCGGTACATAATTTTACAGCAAATTTTAAAACAGTGTATATTGATGATGTTATAAAACTTTCTCTGTTGTGTACATAGCAAGTAGTGGTATATGCATTTGTGTGGGGTAGGTCAATAAATTTTTAAGTTGGTAGGTAGTCTTTATTTTTTAAGTTTTTCTATAGCGACTCCATGACTCTTTCCTAATATTTATGCTAAAGTGTTGCAATACTAATACAATATTGTAATGTATATAGCCTGAAAAATTATTACAAGGTTACTAAGGACAAGCCGCGTGTCCCATGGTATTTTCCATCGGCAAAAATAACAAACTTCCATACAAATTTTCATCCCCTGTTAAACTCAAATAGGTGATGCATTTTTTTAATTCGTTCCTCACTTTCGTTCTATAAGGAATCCTTGTGTACATGCGTTTAGACCCAGCGGTTTAAGCTGGGCGTTGTCTGTTTAATATTTTTAGTAGATTTTTTAACAATACTCATTTTTTAACAAGAATGACCGCCTCGTTGGTCTAGTGGTGCCAAGCGCTACTGCTGAGCATGAGGTCTTGTGTCCTGTGTTCGGGTAGGGCAAAGTATTATTGAGTTTTTCTATCTGGAATTTCTTAGTAGCAGCCCGGAGTCTGGATCTGTGCCCGGTTGATGACAATAGGCTCGCCCCCTATTACATGGGACTTAAACATAAACGAAATGTAGGTGCACTATAAGTATACATCTCTGCCCAACTCTTCGAGGACACAAGGCGTGATGTTATGTGATGTTTTTAAACAATATAACTATTTTTCTTATGAATCTGATAATTGAGTCAAGCCAGACATAGCATCATTGGCGATTTAGAACGCGTTATGACGTTTTAGTTGGTTTTATTATTTATTTATTTAAACTTTTCACACTTAAAAAAGTACAAAGGCGGACTTAATGCCTTAGGCATTCTCTACCAGTCAACCAAGGGTGGTGAAGAGATTAGATGGCAGGTGAAATGGAACAATTTGTACATAAATAAGTCATAAACTTATAATACACATACATACATATTTACTATAATATATACCTATATTATATACAAATTCAAGAGAGAGAGGTTTTGAGATGACTCTACGCTATTTATTTTGAAAATAACTCCGCAATCTCCGCTTAAATGCATACCGACTGGTGGCCATCCTGATGTCAAGAGGTAGCGCATTCCAAAGAAGAATGGACTGAATATGAAAGGAAGAATGAACAAAGTCAGAAGTATGAGAAGGACAGAGTAGGAGAAGATTGTTAGAAGAACGAAGATTCTTAGCGTGTGAAGAACATAGATATTGGAAGTGAGACACTAGATAAGAAGGAGGAGTGGGAGGGTTAAGAAGGGAGAAAAGCGTGGTCAAAGCACGTAAATTTCTTCTTTGGCGAATGGGCATCCATTTGAGCTCAGACCTGTAGCTCGACACATGGTCATATTTTCTGAGGTTGAATATGAACCGGATACAATTGTTAAGCAGTCTGTCAAGCTTATCCAGCAACACCGCATTCAAGTCAAAGTAGCACACGTCACCATAGTCAATGATAGGGAAAATCAAAGTCTGCACAAGCATAGTTTTCGTCTTAGCGGGCAAAAAGTTTCTCAGACGATACAGAGATCGTAGAGTACCGTTGACCCTTTGACTAACATTAGAGACCTGGCGCTGCCAGCTAAGCGTCGAGTCAAGATGCAAACCGAGATCTTTCACAGTAGGGGTAATGGGTATGACGGTACCATTGAAAATGAGAGGAGGAAGAGAGCTAAGCGTCACCCTACCCATCATGCGCGAGCCTCCAATTACAATGGCCTGACACTTTGAGGGGTTTGAGGGGTTTGGGGGGTTTTGTATGTTATGTCTCATTTCTTTCTCTATCAGGCTTCAGTTCCAAGTTTGTAAGATACCCAGCTCCTTCTAAGTTTCGATGCGTTTGTGTTATCGTCGACTTATAACGTATTAATCTCTCTTCTTAGTGGCTAGAGTATTTTTTCTTAATTTTCGTAACTCGTTTTTGCCTCACAACCATTGACAACTTTTATCTGAGTTGGGTTTTTGTTTTGATGTTTAGCCGTCTAGCAAAATGTATGAAAAAACAACTCGTGTCTCCGACTGTGGCTAAACATTATTTTCAACGAAAAAAAAGGAAGAGGTTCTCAAGTCGACGCGTATATGTATATATATTATATATATTTTTTTTTATGGATGACCACGCATAACTTTATACAGAGTAGTCCGATTTGAATGACTCTTGTTTTGTACGGGAGGGTACGGGGGGCCAATTTATAACACCTTTATTCACATTATGGTATGCAAATAAATGAAATGAAATGAATGAAATGGTATACCTCGAAGTTGGTCCCATATAAAATTTATTAACTTTGCTTGGGTAGTTTTTGAGTTAGCTTTAATAATACGTATTTTTCCCACTAAGTCTTATGTGCATGATGTTATTCCTGTCACTGTAATTTATATAGCAGGTACAAAAAAGTAAAAAGTGAAAAAAAGTAAATTAAAAAATCAAAAACCCGTTCACTTTTTCCGCAGTCGAGTTTTTTGATTTTTTTATTTACTTTTTTATATTACACGTTTAAGTTAGGATTATTTTACTCTCACTGTATTAAGTACCTAAGGCTTTAGGTAACGATAACGGCGTCTTACTCACTCACTACAAAAGTTAGGAATTGCTTTTTACCCGGCTGCGGCGAAGCCAAAAGGGGGTTATGTGTTGACCTGTATGTATATATGTACACTACCGTCCAAAAGTTTGGAAGCAGCAAGGTAAAATCAAAACAAAATAAAGTCATTTCAATTTCAATGTATTGATAAAAAATTAAAATATAAACAAAAACTAATTTAAGCAGAACAAAAATTTTACGTACAATATAAAATTAAATTAAATTTTAGCTTCATCAAAGTGTCCTCCTTTTTCCTTTATTAGCTTCTTGCATATTCTAAGCATTCTATTAATTAATTTATTAATATATAGACTCAGGATGGCCTATATCAGAATCTTCCATGTTTCACGTGGGTCAGAAACTCGAACAAAGTCACAAATTGATTCTCCAATGATTTATTTCTCCTTAACTTCACAGATTAACAAAATATAACGCTAACACTCTTTAATTAGGCATAGATAACGATACTAAATTAAATCAACTTGGAAACTGTTAAAGATGGCGTCAGAAGTAAGCGATTCGTCGAGCGCGTGGTGCGTTGGCGGTTCTCGATTCCGAAGTGAACAAGATGGCCGCCCCGCTCCCACCGGTGTGACGTTCCGCAAGAATGGCAGCTGACAGACAGCTGACATATGTCATGCTGCCATTCTGTTCCGACGTCGTCGACAGCAAACGTCAAATGTCATGTGTCGCGCCGTCACGGCCGGACTGACATTCGACCGTCCTCGGGCGTAGAGCTAACGTTGTCCTAAAACAGGCAATTTTATTATTTCATGGTTAGCTGCTCGTCCAGCCTGACAAGCAACGCAGCACTAATTCTAGCAAATTTCAGAAGCAACATTATGAAACCATGTATCCCTTCGACCATTATGAATAATGGACCGGATGACATCTCACAAGTGGACAACACAACCCGGACCGGACGAGTGTGTCCTTTCGACCAGCTTCAATGCATGGACCGGACGACACTGTCCCTTCGACCGGTTCAGACAGGGTCTAGACAAGTGTGTCCCTTCGACCAGCCCCAACGGCATGGACCGGACGGCACTGTCCCTTCGACCAGATCACAGACAGAGTTTAGACAAGTGTGTCCCTTCGACCAGCCCCAATGGCTTGGACCGGACGGCACTGTCCTATCCACCAGATCACAGACAGGGTCTAGACAAGTGTGTCCCTTCGACCAGCCCCAATGGCATGGACCGGACGGCACCGTCTTTGCGACCAGTTATAACACAGCATTTTAAATACAAAGGAACAGAAATGTGGCATACCTATAAGTTACGGATAATCTTGCTCATTTTGAATTTCGACTTCATCTAGTGCGCCGGGATCAGAGTACACACTGAGTATATCTGACCCGGCAGTAAGGGTAACTGAATTTGCCGAGACAGTGTCCGAGTCTGTGTTCGACCTTTCATCTCTAATATTTAGGTAATCGCCTCCCTGAATTGGGCTTTGTGGTAGCATGACATCACTACTGGATTCTAATTGCTCTGCATCTTCCGGCGCCGTCTCGGCCTCCTCATCGTTCAACAAACAGGTAGTGACTTCAAGCAACCCAGCGTGTCCCTGAGGCACTGCGCGCAAACTCTCGTGTGCGTATTTATAAGTGCGGTGTGAACCACTTACACTTTTTAGCTCGTACCGATCATTTTCTAAAACGGAGGTAATAACGAACGGTCCCCTAAACTTTCTATCTAGTTTAGTTTGATTTCGTTCACTGTTCTTGATAAAAACAAAATCGCCCTGAGCAAATGGTTTAATGGTAGCACGGCCCCGGTTAAACCTTAGAGTATCCGCCGCGGCTGCCTTTTGAATATTTTCCGATGCACTTTCTCGAATGGACTCTAAATCTAAACGGTTATTTCGCTCATCAGAATGTGAAGATATCTGGGACATACCTAATGATTCTGCACGTATCCCGAACATCAGTTCCGTAGGTGAGTACTTAGTAACAGCCGATTTTGTACTGTTGAGCGCTAGTTGTATATTGCCTAACTCATCGCGCCATGTCTTATTGGGGTCGTTTTCGACTATTGTGAGCAAGCTTTTTAGTGTTCGCATAACTCGCTCAACTTGTCCGTTAGCCCTGCTGGAGCCGGTTGCAATGAAATGCAAATCAATTTTATAATTTTTGCAAAAGTTTCTAAATTCACTACTCACATAGCATCGGCCCTGATCAGCAATTACGCGTGCAGGAGCCCCAAAAAGACAAACAGCCTTTTCGAGAGCTCGCACCGCGCTACTTGCATCTAGTGATATTGTGTGTTCTAGCAGGACATACTTAGTAAACGCGTCTATTATGACTGAACAATACTCTTTCCGGTCGCTCTTACCACTAAGCTTCCCGGTAAAGTCTATGTGGATTGTGTGCCATGGCACAGATAGTTTTGGGATCGAATGTAACTGAATGGGTTGAGCGCCTGATGGTCCCTTCGATGCTTTGCAAACTATGCAGGAGTCAATAAACTTACGAACGCACTTGGACATTTGCGGGAACCAGTATTGTTCGTAGAGTTTATCTAGTGTCTTATCACTACCAAGGTGTTGAATTTCGTTATGGACGTGGTTGATAAGAGTCCAAATCAGAGAGCGTGGAACGACCGGTAACCAAGAGATTGTTTTGTTGCGCCCAACCTTTCTATACAGGATACCATCCCTAACATCGTAAGTATGTGCTACTGTTTCCGGGAAGTCACCGTTGTTATGCTTACTAATCAAGTCTTGGATTTCGCTATCGCGTTTTTGTTCAACTGAGAGCCATCCTTGATGTAACTCAACAAACTGGACACTTTTAGTAGTAGGGGTTTGGGACGAAGACGCGCCAGCATCTGACTGAAGGTTACGGGAGAAGAAGTCTGCATGTTCCATACTACGGCCTTCACGATATACTATCTCAAAGTCGTAGGCTTGTAGGAAAGCCCACCAACGATGCACGCGAGGCGTCAGATCAACCTTAGATTTTGATGCTTTGAGCGAATTGCAATCAGTGTAAACTACAAAATGTCGGCCGTACAAATAATGCCGAAAATGTTCTACCGCTCGTACGACAGCCAAGGTCTCTAATTCGTACGAGTGGTAGCGAGATTCTACCTCAGATGTACGCCGGCTGAAGTACTCCACAACATGGGGTAAGTTATTCGCTCTTTGTATAAGGATCGCACCATAACCTTCGGCACTCGCGTCTGTGTGCAACTCGACCGGCAATTCAGGATTAAAAATCGTTAAAACTGGTTCTGAAGTTAGTATTTTAACCACATTTCTACGGATATCTTCATGTTTGTCGGTCCAATTAATGGGGCCTTTTAGTTTAGTTAACGGGTATAACGGTCCAACAACATTTGTAAACCCAGGTATAAATTTCCTAAAATATGACGCGAGTCCGAGAAACTGGCGAACCTGCGTAGCTGTATGTGGTGATGGTGCTTCGACTAATGCTTGAATTTTGCGGGAATTGGGTCTAATTTCCCCAGACTGTAAGGAATAACCTAGATAGTCTACTTTTTGTTTCATGAATTTGCACTTCCGAAGGTTAAATGAAAAACCTGCCGCAGTTAAGGCTTGTAAGGCCTCATCTAGGCGGTCCAAACCCTGCGAAATATTGGAAGAATAACAAAGTACATCGTCCATATAGATGAGAGGCCTTTTTTTTTTTTTTTTTTTTTGTGGATGGGAAATCATCAAATGACTTCTCCCGCTCTGGGCGGAGCGGGAGGGCGTGTCAGACTTTTACTGACTAAAACCCACCCGTGTTCCTTCTGTTGCTTGTGCCGGGGCCACGGTAACTCTTTCGAACATCCCGCAACCCTAGCTGGCATCGGCCCTAGCGGACCCCGTCAATAGTGCTGACATCTCTTTGAGGCGCGCGTGGAACACGACGCGCCGTCGACTCGGGCCTGGTCCTTACCGGACGGCGAGCTACCCATTGCTCGCCGTCCGCAAGCCCGCGCCTACGGTGGCCGGGAATCGGCTGCCGATTCCCGACGCCCAGGGCGTCTCCTGCGGCGACTAGGGGCGTGAGGGTGCAAAGCTTGCCTCTCCCTCACGCGTCCCGCCTCCTCCTTCACGAGCATTACTGCTTCTAGATGAGAGGCCTGTCATTAAGGTGTTGTAGTGCTTTTGTGATACAACGCTGGTACACAGAAGGTGCGTTGCGTAAACCGAAAGGCATCGCGAGGTACTCATATTGGCCCTCCGGAGTGACGAATGCAGTCATCTCAATTGAATCGGGGTGAATTAAGATTTGGTGAAATCCGCTAGCCATATCTAATGAGGAGAAGTAGTTGGCTCCACTGAGCTGGTCTATCTGTTCCTCGATGCGAGGCAAGGGATAGTGTTCCGGCTGTGTGTTGGAATTCAGTTCCCGATAATCAACGCACATTCTGTCAGTATTATCCTTTTTCTTTACGAGGAGTATCGGACTTGCAAAGGGAGAGGAACTCTCACGAATTATACCGGCATCTGACAATAGTTGTATTTTTTCTCGGACTATTTGCTTCTCTATAGGTGCTAGTCGATAGGGAGACCTTCGAACTATTTTATGAGGATCTATCAATTTAATGCTCAACTGCCCTGTAATAACGCGCCTAGTAGGTATACCGTCTATAAAATAGTCTGAATATTTACTAATTATTTTTGACAGCAGCATTTTATCTTCACCTTCTAAGTCAGTATCGATTGAAGAAATATTAAAATCTGCCGATTTAGTTTCACAAAAATTAGTATGATCTTTGGTCTTAAATAGGACTTTGTCATTATCGATCGTCACAGAATAGCCTTTATCTAAGATATCCCTGCCTACGATAATCGGCACAGACATTACCGTATCTGGAACGATGTGAAACATAAGGTCTACTGAGGCATTTCCAATTATTACGGTACTTAAAATTTGGTAAGTGGACTGTACGTCATCACCTCCGATACCAGAAAGATGAACTAGATTATTGCGCACAGTACCCGGAAACCGACAGCGAATACTTTCAGATAAGAGCGAGCAAGATGATCCGCTATCAAATAAAAATGGAAATCTCTCACCAGCTGATGTCTCTAACGTAGATCTGGAAAGTTGGTGGTCGCAAAGGTTGACTTCCTTCCTTTCAGACTTTCCTCCATTCTTCTTTTCTGGACAAGTCGTAGACGCGTGACCAGGTTTGCCACACGTGTAGCAGGTTATAGACGGCTTGTCTTGATTATTTGTAGAACTGGATGCTTCATGAGACTTCAATGATTTGGAGTCATCCTTTCGCTTCTTGCATTCAAACTGTCGATGTCCTGGCACGCCACACCAATGACACTTTCCAGGGAATCTAGAGTCTGTCATTCGAGGTCGCTTAGAATCGGCGTCTTGATTTCCATCACTTACGTCCAACCGTCGCTTTAGTGATATGCCATTGAGGATCCGAAACAACTGAGCACGAGTAGTTATCACATGTGCTGTCAACTCTCTACGTATCAAATTATCCTTTTGACATAGCACCGATATCACGAACCCAGTGATAACTTCCTCAGGAAGGTCAGTTTTTGGTATACGTTCGATCAAGTTCCACAATCGCATTGCAGACTCTGATGCGGTTTCTTTGACATTAATTTGAAATCGTAAAATGTCATCAAAATGATCTTGCATTAGTTTGGGTTTAGCAAATCTAGCTAGCAAAGTTTCTTTAACTGCAGCCCATGTTAATTCCTTGAGGTTCATTCTGGTCAAGTGGGTCGCTGCGGACCTTTGAGCGCCTTAGTAAGTGCCATCAACAGATCAACACCTACAAGATTTTTCTCCTGCACTATTACTTCTGTGACGTTGCACCAGCCCTCGATGTCAGATTCGGAATCATCAGGATCAAAGTCAATTAGTTTTATCGTGTTGGTACTCACAGGAGTTGATGCTTGCGACATCGCAAAAATCCGGGTAAACATTTCCTCCATATTCGACAATATTCTCGTTACAGGGATGTTTTCTGCAGGCTGCGTGTTCCCTGTTTGTGGCCCGTGGGATCCCACTTCTGATATAGACTCAGGATGGCCTATATCAGAATCTTCCATGTTTCACGTGGGTCAGAAACTCGAACAAAGTCACAAATTGATTCTCCAATGATTTATTTCTCCTTAACTTCACAGATTAACAAAATATAACGCTAACACTCTTTAATTAGGCATAGATAACGATACTAAATTAAATCAACTTGGAAACTGTTAAAGATGGCGTCAGAAGTAAGCGATTCGTCGAGCGCGTGGTGCGTTGGCGGTTCTCGATTCCGAAGTGAACAAGATGGCCGCCCCGCTCCCACCGGTGTGACGTTCCGCAAGAATGGCAGCTGACAGACAGCTGACATATGTCATGCTGCCATTCTGTTCCGACGTCGTCGACAGCAAACGTCAAATGTCATGTGTCGCGCCGTCAAATATAATCTTCATCTAATTTGTTCCATTCGCTCTCTAATAGCTTCCACAAATATTCAGAGCTCGTAGGAGAACGATTTTTCACCCTTCTATCGAGTTCATCCCAAACAAGCTCAATGGGAGAAAAATCTGGTGAATGAGATGGCCATTGATGATGCCATTGATTGATGCTTAAGATTTTTTCATCTTTTTCTTTGTTCAAAAAGGTCTGGCACAGTTTAGAAGAATGCTTAGGATCATTATCCTGTTGGAAAATGAATCCAGGACCAATTAGATATAGTCCACTGGGTACGGCGGAATTTTGGAGAATTTTCAAGAAACCTTCCTTGTTTAGTTTTCCGGTTATTCTCACAAGATTTCCTGGTTTATTGTTGCCAAAACACCCCCAAACTATGACATTACCTCCACCATGTTTGATAGTAGGCGCAGTACATGCCTCTGAAGCCCTCTATTCTTTTGACCATCGTACAAACACACGTCTATTGAATCCGAAAATCTGAAACTTTATTCTATAGTCCAGTTTTGGTGCACTTTTGCCCAATCTAGTCTATTTTTCTTATGTCAAATTGTTAGTTTTGGTTTTTTAGCTGCAACACATCCTCTTAGTCCCGCAGACAATAAACGTCTTTTAACAGTTGTTTTTGAAACGGGTGTTTCTCGCGTTTCATTCAGAGCTGCGGTGATTTGTGGTGCAGTTAAGCGTCGATTCCATTGTCTTCTTGGCTTGTTATGGATTTGGGTCTACCAGATCTCTTTCTATCTTCATTTTTCCCAGTTTCTCGTTTTCTAACAAGGGTATAGTGGACACTTACGAGAGATTCCGAGCCTTTCTGCGATTTGACGTTCACTGTATCCTTCCTCACGTAGAGTACAAATAGCGCTTTTCTGTTCGAGTGTGACTTGCTTGCGTTTTGCCATTTTCAGAAGAAAAAATAAGGTCAAAGGAGTTGTCGATATCTTTCGAATACGGACAATGTTAAAATCACAACTTTCACGTGTCAATGCTCCAGTTGGACTAAAAAAAGTTAAAACCACCAAATATTATCAATAAAACTACACCATTGCAACAATAAAGTACCCGACGGATTAAGTCACAAAACACGTGTTTCGTCAAAACTAAAGAGTTAGTTAAAACTTGATGAATAAGGAATAACAATTTTTTTATTTTTATGTTAACAATCGTAAAAGCTTGTAAAACGATAGTTTATTGCAAATTTTTGCCGCCTATAGTCGGTATTCATTTGTTTTGATTGAGGACAGGTGTGCTTCCAAACTTTTGGACGGTAGTGTATGAATGTATGTATGTTCCCCTATGTTCCCCTATGTTCCCTGGTAACTACTAAACGCCTGAACAGAATTTGATGAATGATATGTCGTTAGATTCGTCTTTATTGCGCAAGTGTCATTGGGTATATTAAAATTATAAAAAAATAAAAGGGCGGATTTTTGGCGCCAAAATGTACGTTTCCAAAAAAAATCTCCCAAACTTATCGAGTGAGGTATCAAAATGAACGGTTTTAAAAGAAGATTACAAAAATATATACAAATTACATGTTTAAATGTAATTTGGAATGAGAAATGATAAATCCGCCATTTTGTTTTTTTTTTTAATTTTAATATACCCAGTGTCACTCGCGCAATAAAAACGAATCTAACAACATATCATTCATCAAAATCGGTTCAGCCGTTTAGTAGTTGCGAGGGAACATAGGGACGGACATACATATGTACATACATACATAGAGGTCAAACACATAACCCTCCTTTTTTTGGCTTCGCCGCATGGGTAAAAATAAATACATTTTTAGGAAGTCGGTTGTTTTTTTTTTGTAAAAATGTTTTTAGTTTGTACTTGACGCTCCAAGTACGCGGCTGACTACACGTTTGGTGAGAACGTAGCCTTAGACTTCCAGCAGCTGTGAGATGTAAGTTTATGCGACACTAATAATAAAAAGGACATTCAATTCATAATAATTTATTAGCACCTATTTATTTCAATAAATACAACAGCTTGCCTAACTATGTAACAATAGTATCTAGTGGTGGTAGGAGATAGCGGGAGAGGAGTAAGTGACGTGCGCTACGGGAGCGGCGTAGGCGAGCTTGGCGACGGGGGCGTGAGAGTAGGAGACCGGGGCGTGAGCGTAGGAGACTGGAGCGTGAGAGTAGGAGACGGGGGCAGGTGCGTAGGCTACTTTGGCTACGGGAGCGGCGTAGGCGAGCTTGGCGACGGGGGCGTGAGAGTAGGAGACCGGGGCAGGCGCGTAGGCTACTTTGGCTACGGGAGCGGCGTAGGCGATCTTGGCAGGAGCTTGCTGGACGGGGGTGCCCTCGTACCTCACCACAGCGTTGAAGCCGTGTTCCTCATCAGCGGTGTAGTCGACGATGCGGTGCACGCCGTCGGGCTGTACGAGCGAGTATGAGCCGTGCACGGCGTCGCCTTGGCGAGACTCCTGCTGCTGCTTCACGTCACCGCTGTGGTCATCATGGACGGAGTACGAGAAGTCGTAGTGAGCGGGTGCTTCGGGCTCGGCGTACACCACTTTGGAGACGGGGACCAGGCCAGCGTAAGCCGCCACAGCGAGGGACAGAATGATGACGAACTGCAATTAAAATAAATATTTTTAGATTGAACAAAAAACTATAAAATGGGGTAAATAGTTAGATATGTCGAAATGCGGAATAATCAAGATGGAAAAATATCAGATACTATCCAATATTCATTTAACTAACTCACTTTGGCAACCATTATTAATGATTGTTTGATAAGTTGTTACTGATTTGAGCGTCAGTAGTAGACTATGCTAATGTCTGACCTACTACAGTTTTTATACAGGTTGGTCGCCTGTAGGTCTCGCTGGTGACACACGGCGCGCCCGCGGCGTCGTTAACAATCATCGAGAGGCGAAGGCCGACATGCTGCATTGCTGAACCGAACTTCAAAATACCTAGTGCAAACTGATTAGCGCCTGTTTGTGCATTCTTTAGTAGACTAACGATTTTATGAAATGTGAGAGTAGGTGGTGTTGAAATGCCAGTCATATTTTGAAATGGGCGGCAGGGTGCTGTAAGTATTAATAAGAAAGTTGTAGTCTAGTCTTGGCTAGTAGTAATTCATTCGGTTTAGATGTTGCAAGAACCATGATTGAGCAAAAAATATTACTCCTACTGAGCTTTTGATTGACTTTATTTGGACTTCATTGCTTCAGATTAACATAGGTAATGGATTAGGGTTCAGTATATTACATGTACTTTTTATTTATATGACATGTACAAGATTTTCTCCTTGACTTAGTTTAATTAATATATCCGCAAAAAAACTTGTTACCCATGAAATTCACGGCTTTCTTTTCTGATCTTTTTTAATCATAGAAAGCTTAACATAACTTTGTATAGGAATACATACCTAATATTTCCATGCACACCACTCATTTACCATGTTACGGACTACTTGCCGATATATTACTTTACTCTATGCTACTTGCCCTAAAACTTACTTGTTCAAAAGTGCCTATTTGAAATAAATGATTTGACTTTGATTTTTAAGCATGGTCAGACAGACTAGATCATAGAGAATATTTTTTTTCTAGTGTATATTGTGAATACAATGTTGATCTTACAAACAAAAGGTGTCCTATGGGGAACACCCAAATACTTTGAAATATTTTATTCCGAATTTCGATGTCCCGATTTTCAAAAGTCGAAATTTCATAATACCTAAGAATTATAATGTCTACTAATAAAAATCACAATTTTTATTTTACCGAAAGTCATAACTGCGATTTGTTTGTTTTCCGATTTTCGAAGAATCAAATGCTCGATGGGTTCTCGGTCCGAAAAATGACATTCCGCTTTTCAATACTTCGAATAAACTGCTAGAATGGGGAAGGTCGGGCAAAGCTAATTGTAGATGGCGTGGTCATAGCTAGGTCCCTACGGCCTAACATAAATTTGACATTTCGTTCATTCATGATATTGCTTTTATTTCCCTATTTCGTTATTTTCGGTGATTTTAATATTTTAAATCAAGTATTTGACATGGAAAGTGTCAGAATTTAAAACCAAAAATATATCCTCAAAGTCTCTTTCTTCAAAATGTTTCTACTCTGTTTAATTTATAAAACATCTCTACGAACAGCTTTAAGCCACCATCTTTTAATTTTAGGGTCTCTCGGGAAATGGTAGACTCCAGTTTCGGAGTATTTAGTAACACAACAACGCATAATTTTCGCAAAAATAAAATAAAACCATCCCACGCCTTGTATTATTGGCTTGTGTTGGGAACTAGCTACGACAGCGCCATTTTGACAGTTGCCTTCTCCATTAGGATTCTGATTCAATTAGTATAATATTTGATATTAGTGACAGAAACGAATCACTGCAAAACCGACTCCACGTGGCCTTGTCTGCCCTACCCCTAGTGTGTAATTTAAGACCGCGTAGGCGCGGAGGGGCGAGCCGGGCCGCGAGCTGAGGAGCAGGTGACTTTACCGCCCGCCGCCGCGGCTGAGGCTGGGCGGCTTTGCCAGCCAGCAAGCCCAAGCTGCGGTGGTGAGCGTTAAAACCATCTGCGACGATAAGCTCGCGTGGGACCGCCGGAGCCGTGACAGAAACCATGCCTGCTGCATGTAGCATGCTCGCTTACATGATGCATGCTCGCTTACATGATGCATGCTTGCTTGCATGTTGCGTGCTTGCTTGCATGCTGCATGATTGTTGCATGCTTGCTTGCATGCTGCATGCTTGCTACATGCTTGCTGGAGGCTTACTGCATGCTTGCTGCATGTTTGGTGCATGCCGCATGCTTCCTGCAAGCAAGAATTCGTATTTTTGATGTTTCGAATTATCTTTAAGTCGGAATTTTAGTTATTCAATCTATAGAAACTCGGTATTTTGAGAATAGTAATTATAAACGTTAGGAATATTAGGAATTTTGAACAATTCGGAATTATGAAAATCGATATTTTGAAATTTGTGTTTGTGACTAACGGAATAAAGTTATTCATATTTATGTAGTGTACCCTCTCCTATGAGCTTATAGTGCCATTCAGTTTGGTGTCAGTGTGAAGTTTCTGAATTCCGCCTGTGTACTAGAGGTGATAACATACCATAACAAAACATTACGCCTCTATTTCCACCTACATTTCGGCAGTTGCGTGTGCTTAGTAGTCGGTTATATTAAACCATATTTTGCAATTCAATAATTTACTTTCACTCTTGTTATCAATATATCGAGTTCATATACTTAATTTATTTTTTAATTATAAAATATACGTTTAGCTATTCGGTTGCTAAAAAAAGTTGACTTATGTAACTAACTATGAAGGCTGCTAAGGGAATGATCACGATATTTACTGAGGACGCACATACCTACAGCATGCCTACAGCTAGGTATCACCAATCAGTTTCACTGTCATAACGTAATGTTTATACTTACTAAACGCATCTCTATCGCTCCTTACTGCGTATGCGTTCCATTGTGACTTGTCCAGTAACATCTTATGCAGGTACCTATCAACTTAATTATGTTATTATCACTGCACGTTGATGATAAAGTTTGTGAGGAAATCCTAAACTTACTGTTGTCAACAATCGCGAACAAGTGTTGTGATCAAAGCTCATTCATTTTTAAACACTTTTCAATCAATCATAAGCTGATATTAGTACCCAGATATTTACCTAAGAATAAAGATGTCCGGAATAGTCCGGATACTCTACATAGAAATAGAAAATAGTTTATTGTCCAGGTAATACAGTAAGCAGGTTTACGCGTTAACACCAAGTTGAGACGACATGAGCAGCTTAAAATATTATCTATAGCTAGGTTACAAAATAATATTTACCAGTGAGGCCCAAACTAGAAAGTTAGTCTGCATCTTGGGGCTCGGGGTACGAGTTCCAGAGTGGAGACTAGAAAGGTGATTTCAGGTATTATATGGTATGTCTGGTATATTTGTGTATAGAATAGAATACTCTTTATTGTACACCATAAAAATTACAGATATAAATGTAGAAATTTTACACATAGGGTGACACAATGGGTTATCTTATCACTAAAAGCGATCTTTTACAGACAACCTTTGGATGTATGATTGATGTGAGTATGGTGAGTGATGTGTGTGAGCGCGTATTTGTTTCCATTGTACGTTGTTTGATTCAGTGTCAGGTCAAGGTATTTATAATAATTTTTCCGAATCATCATATTCAGAGTTTAGCAACATTTTCATTATTATTTTGTTTGCAACTAAATGAGTTAGTATTTTTAATTTCACAGTTTGCAGATTTTATTGTACGTATTAATGAGAGAGTAAGCTAGGGAGCGTCTAGCTAGCAATGTGGTGTTGTCAGGTGTTGGGATTCTATAGTTTCTTTTGCTTATGATTGATGTGTAGTCGGGTCTGCTTTTAATAGTTTTGTGAGTTTTGGTGCAGGCAGAAAGAATGAAAAGCTGGCGGACTCTGAGAACTCTCGTTTCACGATAGAGTAAGTCAGTAGAGAACCGGTAGGGCTTCTTAAAAGTTACTTTAAGTACCGCTCTTTGTGCTCGTTCCACCTCAATCAAGTAGTTCTTTCCAGCACTATCCCACACGCTGATGCAATACTGAATTATGGATTGGCAAAGCGCAAGATAAACTTGCTGTAGTGTGTCTGGGGGTAGTCTCGTAGTCTACGCATGGTGTGGATGAGTTTTCTTATTCTGCCAGAATGGTTGGATAGGTATATGTTGCCTAAAAGTTAGGTGGTCGTCGAGCGAATGCCGAGGTATTTAATGGAAGTGGTACGTTCAAGAAGAGGACAGTCACAAGGGGAAGTAGAAATGCTAGAAGAGCAGTGTTGCAGTTTGAGATTTAGGTGTTCCGGAGGCTTTGAAGCGGCGGTCTTAGAGAAGACAATATATTTAGTTTTACTGCCATTTAATGGGAGGAGGTTTCTGTCCAGGTTCTTCGCGATAAGTGATCATCCCTCTTCTGCTAGACAGTGTACATGTTCCCACGTTTTCCCGTGAAAAATGACGCGTGTGTCATCTGCATAAGTTATAATATCAGTATTGTTTACAGGGAGGTTTAGTATGTCGTTAATATAGACAATGAAAAGCATGAGACCAAATACACTGCCCTGTGGAACTTCGAAGTTAATGGGGAGTTGGTCACTAGTGAAATAACTTGCTTTTGTGTACTGTTTCCGATTTGTCAGGTATCTTTTAAACCATTTAAGGCAAACTCCTCTTATCCATTCTAATTTCTTAAGGAGCAGGCTAGTTGAGACCGTGTCAAACGCCTTTGCAAGATCAAAGAAGATGACAAAGCATTTTTCATTTTTCTCTATATGAGAAGAGATACAATTAGCAAGGAGAGTGGCAGCGTCCTCGGTCGACCTATTCCTTCGGAAACCAAATTGATTGTCAGAAATAAGATGATTTTCCTCAATGAAAGAAATAAGACGGGAATTAATTATCCTCTCTAATGTTTTAGGGACAGAGAAAAGAAAAAGAAAGAAAATAAATTTATTTGACCCAGGTGCCCAGAGGTTAGTAGTGCTGTAGTTATCTGGTGCATGTTTGGTACCGCTTTGTGCTTAGGGGAAACTGCAGCGATTTTCCAACATTCTGGGAAGATACTGGTCTCAAGGCTCAGGTTAAAAATGTGCATCATTGGTACTAGTATGACACATATAAACACCAATTGCATTCTGAGCGATTAGTGGTAGTCATTACAAAAATTTTAATTAGTAATGTAAGTACCTCAAATCTTGTTATAGTTTTATGTACACCATATAAACAGAGAGTGGTAAGTACACAATATTCTTTGCAAATGTAGTGTAGCTTGTAAGAAATGGGTTAGGTATGGAATTATGTAAAAAATATAGTAGAATATTCAATTCAATAATAATTTATTAGTATCTATTCATTTCTAAAAAAATACAACAGTATTGTCTAACTATAACAATAACAATAGTAGGTATCTAGTGGTGGTAGGAGATGGCGGGAGAGGAGTAAGTGACGTGCGCTACGGGAGCGGCGTAGGCGAGTTTGGCGACGGGGGCGTGAGAGTAGGAGACCGGGGCGTGAGCGTAGGAGACGGGGGCAGGCGCGTAGGCTACTTTGGCAACGGGAGCGGCGTAGGCGATCTTGGCAGGAGCTTGCTGGACGGGGGTACCCTCGTACCTCACCACAGCGTTGAAGCCGTGTTCCTCATCAGCGGTGTAGTCGACGATGCGGTGCACGCCATCAGGCTGCACGAGCGAGTACGAGCCGTGCACGGCGTCGCCTTGGCGAGACTCCTGCTGCTGCTTCACGTCGCCGCTGTGGTCGTCATGGACGGAGTACGAGAAGTCGTAGTGAGCGGGTGCTTCGGGCTCGGCGTACACCACTTTGGAGACGGGGACCAGGCCAGCGTAAGCCGCCGCAGCGAGGGACAGGACGATGACGAACTGCAAAACAAGGTTTGTGAATTAGATTTTGAAAATACCTATGAATAAAACAATTTTTTACAAATTCTGAAAAGGCACTCCTTCCAATTAAAACTCGTTAGACGCAAGTCTTTACTTAATTTAGTTAGAGAACTCACTTTGGCAACCATTTTGTAAGTATGTTGTTGCTGATTTGAGTATCAGAAGGTGACTGTAATAATGTATGACTTGCTACACTTTTTATACAGGATTGTCGCGCGCGTGCTTGTTTCACCGGTGACACGGCCCTCAGGGTCGTTCATTAAACTTCACAATGATTGTGAGTAGAAGGCTATCTACTGTATTGCTGAGCTGAACTTCACGATACTACAGATTTAAAGCCTGCCGAGACAATCCTTGATAAAGCAGTATTCAGAAGTAGGTACCTAATCGTTTGTAGCAATAAGACCGCCCAATACCCATTAACATCCTAATTAATTTAAAAGAATAATTTTGTTATCATTGTAATCCATAATAAACCATTATGGATTACAATGATTTATTTGTTTATTTATTTATTAAAGAACACCAACAGCATATACATTCAACATTGTTTTATAAGAGTATTTAGGAAAGTATTACTGCTAATGTATACACAAATTATAGGTGTACATAACATTTTAAGAAATAAGACATTGAACAGAAGCTGCTTATAAACTAAAAGTAAAAATTAAACAAAGTTATTTAAGCTGCTATTAAACTAAAAGTAAAATTTAAACAAAGTTATTTAACGACAATAAAATAAAATACAAGAGAATACAAATTAATGAAGGATGTGAACATAACAAGTAATTCAAATACATTATTCTACAGTATAACAGAAATTATGTGACTAAATGATAATAGTTAAGTATTTTTTTTCGAATGCCGGTCAAGGAGTCATGAAATATGTCCAGGTTTGAATTTAGGTTTTTGTTGAGCATGTTGTAATGGTTAATAGTTCTTATTAGCGGACCATGGGCACCGATATTGGTACGACAGAATGGAGAACAAAATGTGTTAGTTAGGACAGTGCGGGGTCTCTTACGTGGAACTGTGATGGGAACCTCTGCAAGGAGGTGACTACAATCAATCTTACCGTTAACAATTTTGTGCAAAAATGAAATATTAGGCATTACTCGACGGTCACGGAGAGAAGTCATTTTGAAGAAAGAAAATCGAAAATGATTACAAAATATATATTTTAAAATTACATATAGTCATTCTATAAGGGTTCCTTTTTTCCTTTTGAGGTACGGAACCCTAAAAATGTCACTGTGAAAACTGGTGCTAGGGATTGACATTGTATCCCAAATGTTTTTGAATGGGTGCTTATACTTTTCCATCTCGCAATGAAACAGTGTTAGACACTGTCTCTACCCTTAGGGCATTTGACCGATTATTGCATCAGATTTCACGCATGCCAAATGCCAATATGAAATGGGCGAAGTTTTCTCCTTGACTTAGTTCAACTAAATGTTTCCTCAACAAACTTGTAACGAGTCAAGTTCACGACCTTCTTTGTTTATATTTATAATCACCTACTTATATCCAACATAACGTTAAATTCAGCTTCCATAAACATGTTTCTGTTTTATCAGGAGTTACAGGTCCATTTTTCGGGGTTTACTAATCCTGGAAAACCTGTTTTCACAGGTCTCTAACGTTCCATAGGTAGTCGGGCTGGTTCATGTCATTGAGATAACGTCCTGCGCTGAACATAGCCCACCGCGAAAATCGTTGTTGGGTTAATACTTTAAGATCTGGACATTTTCTTGTTGTTTATAATTATTTTGAATAATATTTGTCACATTAAAAATCGTATGTTTAATAATATGTAAATAATATTTGTCACATCATAATGTTTGTGTGTGATATTTTATGAAAAGTCAAAATGTAAACACGCACAATTGGCGCGAAATTTCTACTTTTGGATATCAAAAAACTTCATTGTCACTACTTAATTAACTTGAACAATGGATGAATTCGTCAAATAATTAAATGATGTAATTATTCATTGCCCCTATGGTAGAGTTTGGATGTTCGGAATCCCCAATTTTTATTGCTTATTTTATTAGCTTCTCAATCTGACAACACCATTTCGCTGCGGTGATATCTACTTACATATTAATAACGAATAGGTATAAAAGGAAAAATTACTGCCTCGTTGGTCTAGTGGTCGCAAGAGCTACTGCTGAGCATGAGGTCCTGGGTTCGTTCCCAGGGCCCCAATTCTGTATGGTAATTATTATTCCCCGCTTATATCTTACCACGTGCAAACCACGTCAGTGCCGTGTCTTGTTGAAAACCATGTAACGGTAAGGAATCGAAATGTCATATTCTGTATGGTCCAAGACAAATTGTCTATAGCACATTATGAAATCACGCGTGCGTTTTGATATTTTGTTCGGCAGTATTTGATCCTAAAACTAGTAATTGAAAATATTCCATTTTGAACATCAATAGTGCCTAAAGTATCATGTTTTATTATGTTTTAGCATTATTTATGACATTAAAAACGTAATTTTAGGTTTTTAAATCTATTGGAAAATTAACAAAAACATACAATGATAATATTTGACAGCAGTGTTAAAATTTTTGAACGTAGGTACTTGCGTATGTTTTCTAGAGTTGTCAGAGTGATTTTGTTTAAATGTACATTTTATTTGTTTTGAGGGTTCTTGTAGATTTTGAAATAATATATTACTGGACCACCAATAACTGGATTTTGGATCATTTCGTGTTTGAAGAGAAGAATCGTAAGTATTATCATTTGCCACCTACACTATTTTTATAGAAGTTTTTACTAAATAAGTAGTTACTTTGGAATCTTTTCTATAAAATATGGAAAATGTTTAGCAAAGTGAATGAAACCAAGGTATTTAATATTAGTGTAGTCACATAGAAAGCATTTTCGACAATATTATATAAAGTTCTTATAAAGCATGATATTTCAATGTCCTTGGTGTATATGAAAAACAATTATTTCTTACTTTTTACAATATAAATTATGCTGAAATACACCCGACACAAACACAGAACACAACATAATCTTAAAATTTTTAAAACTTTTAACTGTAAACTGACGATTCCGTACGGTTCCCAAGCGTGGTATTTTGACAGTTCAAACCACGCCAATGTCGCGTTCATTTCGCGCGGTTTCTTTCATTGTATCAAAGAGAATACGTTATTAGCAGATGTCGTAATTAGCTAAGGAATTGGCGTGATTTCGAAGTAAGGAATCACTAAGTGGTCATAGTGAATTAGGGCCCTGGTAGTGCAAAGTTGTAATAGGGTTTTTCCATCAGGAATTTCTCAGTAGCAGCCCGAAAACTAGATTAGTGACCGTTTGATGACAATAGGTTCGCCCACTTGTACTTGGAACTTAAATATAACTGGCAAATGTCGATGTATTATAGGTATTCCTCAGTCTAATCCTTTGGAGATAACAGGCGTAATATTTTGTTATGTGAAATGAATATGTAGGTATTTTTATCATTCAATGACGCGCAAATGCTTTATTTTTGTATGTTGTTCAGCGCAAGAAGGCGCATGGAGTGAAAACCACAGAAGCTACGTGTCAGTGTTGTTTTAGAAGTTACAATTAGACTAACGTTACTTTGGTCCTCAGGTTCCTCTCCAAGTTTCGTTACCGATTGTTAGGATTTTGATCAGAAGGAGAATTTAAGTTTGGGTTCGGGGAAAAGTGAAAGTCTCGTCATTTCTCTCATAAGAAGATACTTACAAGTATCTCATCCTCATTATATGTATATGCATTGCTGTATTTTGATTTGAATGGTACAGACCCGAATGAAAAAAATACAGGCACGCACATAGTGAAAAACTTTGTTCCGTTTTGATTTAACAAAAAAAAAGCCATAGAGACTCAATTAAAATTAAATTAAATATCATTTATTTCAGACAATTATTAAACCCATACCATACTGACACATACTCTTAAATACCATAGACATTAACATAATAACACAGATATAATATTTATGTAATACACAAAAATAATAACCAAAAATATTATATTAAAAGTCTTTTGCCTCTCTTGCCAGATGGACGACACGATACACAGCTTTTACAATTTCATTCCTACTCAGGGTTACCCTTGTGTAGAATGACACTCTAAGCTTACTTAGTAGCGCGGAAAAGCCGGCAACGTTGCGCTGTCAGTCGGACTACACCGCCAGGGCAAGTTCATCATAGCCCGGTAAGCATTATTATACTGTACACGAAGAGTATTATACGCACTCCTCGTGTACCGGTACCAAAGTTGGCTGGTGTATAACGACTGACAGGAGGCTCTGAACAGCGTCACCTTAACTTGATTCCAGCAGTGATAAAAACGTGTATAACATATTGCTTCTACAAGCGATACTGCGACTCATCCCTAATATTTAAACTAAAGTGATGTAGTACTAACACATAAATTTAATGTAGTGTACCGGTAAAATTATCCCAAAGGTATTAAGAAGATTTAAACATAATATTATCTTTCTTATGAAACTTATGATGACGTCAAGCCAGACATTGAATCATTGGCGATAAAGAAAGCGTCACCACGTTTTAGTAGGTATATCCTGTCCACTTTCTTTCTCTATAGTTTGTAGGATATCTCGCAAATCATCCCAAGGTTGATGCGTTTGTATTGGTGTCGGCTTAAAAATCTCGCCTTTTAGTGGCTATGTTATTTCTTTCTCAGTTTCTGTAATTTGTATTTGCCTTACAACTACCGACAACGTTTATATATTTGGTTAGGTACTTAGGTAGACTTTCTGCCGCCGTACGAAGGTAATATTTAGATAATAATAAAGAAGGACATTCAATTCATAATAATTTATTAGCATCTATTTATTTCAATATATAACAGCTTGCCTAACTATTCAACAATAGTATCTAGTGGTGGTAGGAGATAGCGGGAGAGGAGTAAGTGACGTGCGCTACGGGAGCGGCGTAGGCGAGTTTGGCGACGGGGGCGTGAGAGTAGGAGACGGGGGCGTGAGCGTAGGAGACGGGGGCAGGCGCGTAGGCTACTTTGGCAACGGGAGCGCCGTAGGCGATCTTGGCTACGGGAGCGGCGTAGGCGAGCTTGGCAGGAGCTTGCTGGACGGGGGTACCCTCGTACCTCACCACAGCGTTGAAGCCGTGTTCCTCATCAGCGGTGTAGTCGACGATGCGGTGCACGCCGTCGGGCTGCACGAGCGAGTACGAGCCGTGCACAACGTCACCTTCGCGAGACTCCTGCTGCTGCTTCACGTCACCGCTGTGGTCGTCATGGACGGAGTACGAGAAGTCGTAGTGAGCGGGTGCTTCGGGCTCGGCGTACACCACTTTAGAGACGGGGACCAGGCCAGCGTAAGCCGCCACAGCGAGGGACAGGACGATGACGAACTGCAAAAATTTCATTTCGTAAATTAATTTTTGAAAATCCCTATGTAAAAATAATAGGCAAGTATATAAGTTAAGATTTAACCCTTTTCTATTACATATTTGGAAAAGCCTGAATAAAATTGAATTTGACTCACTTTGGCGACCATTTTTGCAAGTTGATGCTGATCTGAGTATCAGTATGTAACTGTAATAATGTATGACTTGCTACAGTTTTTATACAGGACTGCCGGTGTCGCCTGCCTGTACGTCTCGACGGTGACACACGGCGCGCCCGCGGCGTCGTCCATTAAACTTCATAATAATTGAGAGTTGAAGGTCGACTGCTCCATTGCTGAACCGACTCTTGATTCTGCAGATTTACACCTGTCGACACATTCAAACACCTTAAAAAACCGGCCAAGTGCGATTTGGACTTGCGCACCGTACTTCTGTTTTTTTAGTTCAGTTATATAAAATACTAAACGCAGAATATTTTTTATCTTAAATTTTAACAATCGCAAAGATAAAATGACTGATGAAGACTTTGTATTTCAGTGTTACAAAGTTATTTTTTGCAGTTTCAGAAAATTACCCTTATTTAAACAAGATACCTTATGAGTCGGCGTTTTTAGTATTTGTTGATTAAATACAGTATGTGATACATGATATACAAAAGTTTCAAATTCCTAACTTGTTTAGTTGTTGCGATAGACCTCGTACAAAATGGTCAAAGTCTGACAACTTTTATGGCCCATATCTTCATTTCTGAAGATAAAAATAAAATAAAATATTACAAGTGTATTACAAGTATGAGGACCCCTTTAATTTTTTATTTTATTTTTATTAATTGTGGTTATAGCGGCAATAGAAATATAAGGTGTATCTATTCATACACGAAATATCTTAAGGGGCCATTGTTCTCGTCAATATGAACAATTTTTACTATGGCACCAAACCTGAAATCGCGAAAAAAATCATCTGTTCCGTACATTTATGTTCGCATAACTCGTCAAAATGTAGGGACCAGCAGATTTTTATTTCGCGATTTCAGGGTTGGCCCCACAGTAAAAGTTGTTCATATTAATGAGTACAATAACCCCTTAAGAGATTTCGTGTATGAATAGATACACCTTATATACAATCTTTGAAAATTTCAACTATCTACCTGTTACAGTTCATGGGATACAGCCCGCTGACAGACAGGCGGACGGACAGCGAAGGCTTAATAATAGGGTTCCGTTTCGCACCCCTCGCGTACAGAACCCTAAAAAGCAGTAAGTAGTTATGAGTGCTTTTGATATTTTAATATTGGGTGCTTCAGTTCGTATTGTTTTAAAACATGTTTATTTTATCAATTTCAATTTTACTGTTCTCTGTCGTTACTCTTAGTAGGTACTATTATTGCATCAGATTATTTTCATGTGCCGATATGAAATGGGTAAGGTTTTCTCCTTGACTTAGTTCAACTTAGTGTTTCCGCAAAAAAACTTTTACCGAGTCAAGTTCATGACATTTTTTGTTTATTTTTGCTTCCCCAAACATATTTCAATTTACAGGGGAATAACCACCCCGATTCGCACAGATATTCAATGTTCAAATATCAATGTTGCATCGAGGAAGCTCTACACTGAATAATAGTTAAAACTCGCTAATAAATAGGATTACGGTGTTGGGGTTAACACTATTTAGCTTCAATCTCTCCGCTTTTGATCCACCAAATACTATGTATATCTGCGTTGCCATTTTAACTAATTAATGTATGCAAAACTGAAAGCTTTTGTTTGCTACGTGTACACCGAATGTAGGTAACTAAGTAGAAGCGAGGAAGAGTGGCTGAAAAACCGATAAATAAGGAAAAAGTTTGGAGCTACTCAGACGGTGCCTATAGTATAGGTATTGTAGCGAAAAATAAAATAAAAAAGAAGAGGTACTTTTTCGCTAAAACACGTTTAATTTTGTTAATATAAGAAAATAGAAAAAAAACAGGAATTTTGGTATAAAAAGTTAAAAAAAATGAATATTAAAGGTATAAAAAGAGTTGCAGGTTGATTTGTGTGAAGAAAAAATAATTAGCAGAGAACTTTGGTCCGATAGGTACGCGAATAACGAAAGAAAAATAAAACGTACTAACTATTCGATTGCAATCGCTATTAAGTAACGCTCCCAAAATATATCGTAATGGAAAAAAAAAGATCAGAGAACCAAGGTATCTCGCATTTTACAGATTTGAAAATTAAAATTAAGTAGTCAATGAATTAAAAAATCCGCAGAGGGTTACTAACAAACTATTAAACTAGTACGTAAAAATATCATAAAGCCGTTGACATAACGTAATTACGTCCGGCGAGGTGTCGTAGACAGTAGGGAGTAGTACTTCTCTGCTCAGGAGCTGGCGTTGGTTGCGAGACCTTTCGCAGTCAAGATGCGGTCCAACTCTCGACGTTGACCAAGGACCTCCTGCGTTATTTTAAGCCAAAACCTGGAGGCCGAAAGGCGGCCTGTTCTAAGCTGTTCAATCCTAAGACAAAATGAATTAGGGTTAGACCAGCGTGATCAGACTGAACTTCCGATTAAGGACAACTGTTAAAAGATACGTACCAGGAAAAATAAAGATGAAATCACCTGACTGGTACTCAATACTCAATACAATACTCAATAACTTCATTGCTTTACCATAATGTGTACTAATAGATAGGAAGGCACGGATAGCAACTTGCTATAAATAAAATAAATTACACGTTAATTTACCACAAACTGGGTCAGTATCAATTGATCAACTTTTGCAACTCAAAAAAAAATGAGGACCCATCTGTCAGAAAAAAAATAATTCGAATCACGAAATAAAAAGATAAAAAATCGACCAGACTCAAATACAAACGGAAAAAAGGTTGACAATAAAGAAACCAAAAACTTTTGACATGCAGAGTTAGGTATGCTGCATTACACCCTTTCCAACAAAAAAAGAAAAAAATATATACAACAGAAATGTGGCAACCCTATATGACAACCCTATAAAATAAACTAAAGAACGAAAAAATTAATTAATTAACCTACATGACGCAATCTAGAACCTAGAAGATAATTAAAATACATATAATAGACGACATCGAAGTGCAGCAGATACAGAATAAAATCGAAAGGCCCTTCAACTTAGACGTTATCAGCGCGAGTTCCAGATGTGTCCACTAAATCTGAGTAACCTAGAGACTTAAAAGCAAAAGACTAAAAACTAACAATCCTAAGGACAAAGACTAAAAACCTTATAGAGACTAATTAAAACTGTATGTACCTAACTAACCTAAAT
Source organism: Fissipunctia ypsillon (assembly GCA_947568875.1). Lineage (NCBI taxonomy): Eukaryota > Metazoa > Arthropoda > Insecta > Lepidoptera > Noctuidae > Fissipunctia > Fissipunctia ypsillon. The sequence goes on from OX387655.1 coordinate 6,650,138, forward strand.
ATGAAAGGAACCCTGAAAAAATAATATACATGAAACAACCTTGGCGAAAGAAAATAGCCTCAGTCAAAGACGATACGACATCAGTCAAAGACTGATGATGTGACATCAATCAAAACAAGACAAAAGCGACATCAGTCAACATAAGCGACATCAGTCAACAAAGGCGACATCAGTCAACAAAAGTGACATCAGTCAAAAAAAGGCGACATCAGTCAAAAAAAAGCGACATCAGTCAACAAAAGTGACATCAGTCAAAAAAGGCGACATCAGTCAACAAAAGTGACATCAGTCAAAACAGGCGACATCAGTCAAAAAAGGCGACATCAGTCAAAAAAGGCGACATCAGTAAAAAAAAAAGACGACATCAGTCAAAAAAAGCCGACATCAGTCAACACAAACTTCTGTCGAAAGAGACTTCAGTCGAAACATGTCGACAGAAGTCGGAGAAAGTCCGTAGGACTAAGTGGTCCTAGCGATATTACTAGCGATATTATAACACAGCCAAAAAAATTAAGCGAGCTTGTACGTTTGGGTAAATAAGGGGTAAAGCAATAGTAGGATTAATAGCGATGTTAACACAAAAACTCAGCAATTAATGAAAGGCATGACGCGAGTTGAGTCCGATTTTCAGCTAAATTAACGCTTTGAGTCTGATAATCCCGCCTTAACCTCAGCAAAGGAAGAAAGATTCAACGCCTGTCGAGCCCGATTTTCAGCTAAATGGCTGCTTAGAGTCTGACCATAAGCACAGGTTGAATCTATATGGACTTCCCTGCAAAATCATTAAGTTACTAACTGTATTAATCAAATAGAAACGTTAACAATATTATGGTTAATTGCTCCATTGAAAAACCAGGATGATCGAGACAAGACTTTGTTAAACCACTTGGTTTTATCGAAAAAAAATATCGACAATGGTACATCACTAAACACAAGAAGTAAGCTGTAAATAAGACGTAATCAAAAAGTTCCACTTGTGACAGCTAGATGTCGCTGTGGATGATTTTAGAAATGGTAGTTTGTCGAGATATTTACGTAATTTAAAAAAATAGTTTTTTTGTTTACGTAAATATTTTGTAATTCATGGTTACAAAGGAAAGAAATGTATGTAAAACTAATATTCCAATTGAATTCATGTAAACCGGACAACGCGTTTTGAAGTTGTGAGAAATTATTTAAGGATATCTTTTATATGATATGTTCCGGAATGGGCAGAATCATAATCTTGAAGGACATAGGTGGTTCTAGAAATGACTCTAGTCACACGACACTTAATAAAGCGAGGAGCAAGCTTTCCCGAAAAATAACCTGCTCCAGAGGATCTAGCAAAGTTACGTCTCCATACAGTGCAGCAGTGTCACCAACGTTAAGAGTAACAGCCGAGCGGTTCGTATTATAAGCCCGAGAATTACGGAGGAAAGCCATAGAAAGATTATCAGCTACTTTCGCATAAACCTCAACAAGAGAGGAAAGATTCGACGCGTGCTGAGCCCGACTTTCGGCTAAATTAGTGCTTCGAGTCTGACTATTCGCATGAGAAGAATTCATAAAGACCTCTCTGCCGAACATGAGAAAATTTGGAGTAAAACCTGTAGCTAAATTAATACAAGAGTTGAGATAGAGTTTGACTTTAGGTAGCATTTTCGCCCAATTTCTTTGATTTTCTCCGACTAAAATACTTAAACATGTAACCACGCTCTGGTTGTAACGTTCAACAGTGTGAGCTTGAGGAGTATAGGTAATAAGGAGTGTAAGTTGGTGAATCGATGTGAAAAGAACTAAGGAAGTTTAAAAATATATTACTACGAAAAACAGTAGCATTGTCACAGAGAATAGCACGTGGTACACCAAAATTGAAAAATAATTCAGATTCCAGAGCTCTAATAACAGAACCAGCGTCAACCTTCTTAAGAGGAAATGACCAGACATATTTAGAGAAAACGTCTACCATGGACAGAATATACTTAATACCATAGTAAGCAACAGGCAAAGGTCCAATGACATCGATAGAAATTACGTGTAGGGGCAATGAAACATCTTTCGGACAAATCATTTGGCCTCGTGGTTGAGTGCTTGCGATTTTATGAGCCTTACATACCTCACATTGCCTCAAAGTTTCAGAAACATCACGAAACATGTTTGGCCAATAAAACCTCCTCCCCCTTAATCTCCTTGATCTTAAGGTAGGATTTTGTGACACCAGGATGTATAGAAGGAAAGTTATTGTGAATTTCCCAAATCGCGAGTGGAACCTTCTCGGCGGGTAAAACCACACGCCATGGATCAGCGCTAAGAGGGCTGGTAATAGGCATGCGTCTTAAGAGAACACCATTCTGAATCGCGTATGCAGGGAACATCTGAGGTGTATTGCGAACACCAAAATAAACCTTTTTGTACCATCTGTCATTAGTGTGCTCGGGACCCTGATCAAAGGTAACCGATTGCATAAATTCTAGATAAGGCGTCTGGAACGACATGTTGTGAACCCTTGCGATGAACGATGTCAAAGGTATATTGAGAGATGATAGTAGCCCATCGAGCTAAACGTCCAGATGGGTTGTTTAACGTACGGAGCCACATCAAAGCCATATGGTCTGTTATAACAGTGAACTTCATTCCATCTAAATAACAGCGGAAATGCTTTATGGAATCAAGAACGGACAACAGTTCACGCTCAGTAGTAGTATAATTGCTATTGTATTGTATTGTATGCTGCAGTATGTACATGAGTTATACGGTGACACGTTACAGCTTTGACTTTATTTATGTAGGCGGAAAATTGATACATGTACCTATGTCAAAATACCTACATACCTACCCTACGTTATCTTGCCATTCCAAAATTAGTCAGAACCATTTTAAACCCTTGAATTTCGCCTTAAAACCTTATCGCTGCTTTTTTAACTGACTTCAAGAAAATCAGGAGGTTATTATGTTCGTTTGTAGGTATGTATTTTTTTTTAATGTTTGTTCATCGATATTTTCGACAATTTTGGAACAATTTTGAAAATTCTTGTTTTATTTGGTATAGAAAGCTTACGCGGTGATCACAATCATATAAATTTTATTAACTTTACTTGGGTAGTTTTTGAGTTAGCTTCGATAATACGTATTTTCCCCACTTAGTCTATGTGGATGATGTTCTAATAACTTCCTCTCATTTGAAAAAAAAAACAACCGACTTCCAAAAAAACATTATAAAGTAAAAAATTACTTTCATTTCGGAAGTCGGTGGCAAAAAACGAATATAGAAAACCAAAGACCGACTTCCAAAATTAAAGTTATTTTTTGCTATGTAGTGTTTTTTTTTTGGAAGTCGGTTTTTTTTGTAAAAAATAATAAAAATAAAAAGTTATTTAAAAATTTTTTATCATCTAGTATGATGATGATAGATGGCTCTGTATTAATAAATATAATATTCAGTAAAAGGAACTTCGTTCAAACCGGGCACGTGCCGACACCTACCGACTTTTTGTATAACTATGATTGTTTTTGATATGATGCTCAAATGCATATACATAGTATATGCAGTATAGTGTGTGAGTTTAATTATCTGGAGGCTTATTAAGGATTCTTACATCCAGTTTCTGACCTGAGAATTTGAAGTTGAGAACTCGACAAATTCTACTTTAGCATTACTTAAGGTGGTTCTTTAGAATAGTTTTAAAATTATTAAATTGACCGTTCCCCCCTTATCTCCGAAACTGCTCAGCCTAAAATTTTGAAAAAGATACCGAGAATAATTTTATACTTATAGATTACAGGAACATTCAATATTGAGCGTACAAACTTACATTTCCAGTTGGAATGTATGGGGGAACATGCTTTTCAACTACAATGTTACGTTTGTTCTTGGGATAAATTTATCCCAACTACGGATCCCTTCATTGTGAGTGATCCGACATGCACTTTGCTGGTTTTTTTACTACCTTTATAGATACCTGTAATTTATTAGGTTTTTGGGCATATGTAGTTGTAACTGGGTTAAGTTAATGAGATAATAATAAAGACGAACATTGAATTCATAATAATTTATTAGCACCTATTTACTTCAATATATAACAGCTTGCCTAACTATTCAACAATAGTATCTAGTGGTGGTAGGAGATGGCGGGAGAGGAGTAAGTGACGTGCGCTACGGGAGCGGCGTAGGCGAGCTTGGCGACGGGGGCGTGAGAGTAGGAGACCGGGGCGTGAGCGTAGGAGACGGGGGCAGGCGCGTAGGCGATCTTGGCTACGGGAGCGGCGTAGGCGATCTTAGCTACGGGAGCGGCGTAGGCGATCTTGGCTACGGGAGCGGCGTAGACGATCTTGGCGGGTGCGGGGTGCACGGGGGTGCCCTCGTAGCGCACGTTAGCGTTGAATCCGTGCACCTTGTCGGCGGTGTACTCGACGATGCGGTGCACGCCGTCGGGCTGCACAAGTGAGTACGAGCCGTGCACGGCGTCGCCTTCGCGAGACTCCTGCTGCTGCTTCACATCGCCGCTGTGGTCGTCATGGACGGAGTACGAGAAGTCGTAGTGAGCGGGTGCTTCGGGCTCGGCGTACACCACTTTGGAGACGGGGACCAGGCCAGCGTAAGCCGCCACAGCGAGGGACAAGACGATGACGAACTGCAAGTAAAATACGAGTAGGTAAATATTTTTAGAATGATCTTAGACTCTTACACTGGAATAAACACAGCAGTGGCGCAACTACAACTATCATTAGAGGGAAGCTGAAGAAAAAATTGTTCAGAGCCTAGACCACCACCTCTTAAAGCAGTATTATTTTGATCTTACTTGAGTATGGGAAAGAGATGGAGCTAGGCGTCCTGTATAGCTCCATCTATTTCTCACACTGAAATAACATTAATATAATACTGTTTTAAGAGGTGGTGGTTGGCCCCCATTTCTCATAAACTCAGACAAAAATCTGTAGATTTTTAATATTATGATGTATCAAACTGGTATTAAATATAATTATGCAATGTGATGTGATACACAGTTACACACACAGGTGTACCATATTATTTGGCAATAGTAGACATTAAGAAGAGTGGTTGTTCCGAAGGGAAGCCGATAGGAATCGAGTTATATGAAATCTTCGCCCCTGAAACACAGAATAATGAATATGGATTAAAGATTTATCAGACACCAAAAAAAAATTAACTCACTTTGGCAACCATTATTGTGATCGTCTGTTATGTTGTTACTGATTTGAGTGTCAGTAGTGGACTATGATAATGTATGACCTGCTACAGTTTTTATACCGGCTGGTCGCCTGTAGGTCTCGTTGGTGACACACGCCCGCGGCATCGTGCACAATGATTGAGAGGTGAAGGTGGTTGACATACTGCATTGCTGAGCCGAACTTCAAAATATTACAATCTGATTAACACCTGTTCGTACATTCCTTAGTAAATTAACGACTTTATGAAATGTGAGAGTATAGTTGTAAAAGCATCTTTTGGAGTGTAGCTAAAAAGGGAACTAACGCTGCATCTTGTTTTTTAATACATTTCACAGCCCCCCCCCCCCCCAAACCCTGTCAACGTGATTCGAGCGCCAAAACATCCTTGCAGCAGTGTAGTCTTGAAATGCCTAAGTCATATTTTGGAATGGGTGCTGCATTTCATTTAACAAAGTTGTAGTCTTGTTTTCATTCATTTTAGATATTGCAAGGACTCGGATTGGAGGATATTGCACTGAGCTTTTTGTGATAATTGCATCAGATTAACAGGTACTGCAATAAAGATAGGTATTCATACGAAATGGGCGAGATTTTCTCCTTGACTTAGTTCAATATTTGTTTCCGATAAGAAAAAAAACTTGTTCTGAATCAAGTTCACGATCAGTTAGTTCACCTTTTTTATTATTTATATTTTTTAAATAGCACTAGGTAAGCTGACATCATGGTCTTCTTGCCATGAATTCAGGAACCCTAAGCAAGGGGAGGCTAGATCGGTTAGACATAAACAGCCTATAATGTTCCCACTGCTGGGACACAGGCCTCCTCTCGGTAAGAAGGAGTGGGCCGTAATCTACCACGCGGGCCCAGAGTGTGAATCTACCAACCCCCCCCCCCCCGGGTTGGTAGATTTCACATGTCTTCGAATTTTTGGTTCTAGGACATGCCGGTTTCCTCACGATGTTTTCTTTCACCGTTATGAGAGCAGTCGTGATGAAATAATTTATACAAAGTAAAGTGCCTGTCTGGGTTCGAACCTCCGACCTACAACTCGTAAGTCACGGCTGTTACCGCTGGGCCACCATTGCTCCGATCGGATATGCCTTTTCTTTTCTGAGAAAGATATTAATAACATTTGTACGCTTTTCTGGTAGGCCGGTATGACTGAGGATCTTGGAGACCTATTGCTGATTTTACAAGAGGTGTGAGATTAAACAATTATATGTGCTTTTCAAGTTGCTAGGTACTTGCGTAAAGGGTCTCTGAATTTTATGATCATCAGACAGATATTATGAGCCAATGAGAACATGCGTAAAGCTATCACCAATCAGTTTCCCAGACGTGAGGATTATATGACTACAAGCTGTGTGCCTGATGGGATTTCTCATCGGCAAAAATTACGAAATTCCATTCCCAAATGAACCTCTTCAGGGCGTCAATTTTCGAAAATCCTTCTTTACTGCTGACTTTTGCTATAATAAGGAACTCTTGTGGTAAATTTCATGCTTCTACACCGGCAACAGTTGGCAAAGGATAGACCTGTTTGCAGAGGAGCTCGTGGCTAAGTAATAACAGCCGCACGGATCGATCCATCAGGTTAAGCTACGCTTGCCGGGGTTGTCCGTGGATGGGTGACCATCTTTACATACCGAAACTGCTCCGTGCCTTGGAAAGCACGTTAAGCCGTTGGTCCCGGCAGTCGCTCCATGTAAAATACTGGTATTCAGCTGCATCCGGTTAGACTGGAAGCCGACCCCAACATAGTTGGGAAAAGGCTAGGCAGATGATGAGACCTGTTTGGAGGCTTTTGGTAAAACAAAATGTTTATGCCTTTGAAGACCAGTGGATGAGAGATCTCGACAGCAGGCGAGATCACCTCTAGAGTTAACCACTCTCCAACATACATTACCATTACCATGATGGCATTCTAACGTGTCCGCACTGTGCACGTAGTACCTTTACTGACAAGATAAGTTACATTAGCCAATCAGAGCACACGCCCGTAACCTATAGTCGTCGGAAACAAAAATAGGTTCGTATTAATTTAATGAAAAGCATTTTAAAAATCGTGTTTTCAGAGAGTCGTCATAACGACCGTCGGTCGGGTGTCGGTCGTCGTGTTTTGTATATGCTATTAATTGAATTATTTTATTTTGTTAATTTTTATATTTGTACGCTGACTATTCTAATACTATTATGCTTTATGGATTGTATCTGAAATAAACGTTTTATTATTATTATAACAATGTTTTGGTTTTGCGTACGGCGTTTAAGATGTGGGTAGGTACGTTAGGTACATACCTCATCTTTTTGCAAATGTAGACAAAACCGACTTGCAGATTATGTCATTAGGTAAAAAATATAGTAGAATATTCAATTGCAAGGCTAGAGTATTTTTTCTAAATTTTCGTAATTAGTTTAGTCTTTACAACCATTGACTACTTTTATCTGGTTTGGGCCTTTGGTTTTAATGTTTAGGCCGCGTTCACACCAAACGTACCTATATTCACCCGCTAACTGCAGTGTCAAGTAAAAAAAATATGAAAAACCAACGGACCGGTTAGTCGGCGGTTGAATTTGCTTATTCATACATTTTGTACCGGCCATCGACTGTGAGACATATAGTCTCACAATCGACGGCCGAGTTACATTACGTTTGGTGTGAATGCGGCCTTATACATCCAGCACCCGTAATAAGGTGTAAGTTTATGCGAAATTAATAATAATAAAGACGAACATTGAATTCATAATAATTTATTAGCACCTATTTACTTCAATATATAACAGCTTGCCTAACTATTCAACAATAGTATCTAGTGGTGGTAGGAGATGGCGGGAGAGGAGTAAGTGACGTGCGCTACGGGAGCGGCGTAGGCGAGCTTGGCGACGGGGGCGTGAGAGTAGGAGACCGGGGCGTGAGCGTAGGAGACGGGGGCAGGCGCGTAGGCGATCTTGGCTACGGGAGCGGCGTAGGCGATCTTGGCTACGGGAGCGGCGTAGGCGAGCTTGGCTACGGGAGCGGCGTAGGCGATCTTGGCTACGGGAGCGGCGTAGGCGATCTTGGCTACGGGAGCGGCGTAGACGATCTTGGCGGGTGCGGGGTGCACGGGGGTGCCCTCGTAGCGCACGTTAGCGTTGAATCCGTGCACCTTGTCGGCGGTGTACTCGACGATGCGGTGCACGCCGTCGGGCTGCACAAGTGAGTACGAGCCGTGCACGGCGTCGCCTTCGCGAGACTCCTGCTGCTGCTTCACATCGCCGCTGTGGTCGTCATGGACGGAGTACGAGAAGTCGTAGTGAGCGGGTGCTTCGGGCTCGGCGTACACCACTTTGGAGACGGGGACCAGGCCAGCGTAAGCCGCCACAGCGAGGGACAGGACGATGACGAACTGCAAACATTTCATTTCGTAAATTAATTTTTGAAAATCCCTATGTAAAAATAATAGGCAATTATAAACGTTAAGATTTAACCCTTTTCTATTGCATATTTGGAAAAGCCTGATTAAAATTGAATTTGACTCACTTTGGCGACCATTTTTGCAAGTTGTTGCTGATCTGAGTATCAGTATGTAACTGTAATAATGTATGACTTGCTACAGTTTTTATACAGGACTGCCGGTGTCGCCTGCCTGTACGTCTCGACGGTGACACACGGCGCGCCCGCGGCGTCGTCCATTAAACTTCATAATAATTGAGAGTTGAAGGTCGACTGCTCCATTGCTGAACCCACTCTTGATTGTGCAGATTTACAACCTGTCGACACATTCCTTAAAAAGCAGTAAATATGTAGGAATGAGTGCTTTTAATATTTTAAGAATGAGTATTCTATATTGTTTTCAAACAATGACATGTTTATTGTATCAATTTCAATTTTACAAGCAGACCCTGTCGTTATCCTTAGTTGGTAGGTACTTTTGATAGTTTATTGCATCAGATTTCAAGTATGCCAATATGAAATGCAAAAAACTTGAAACGAGTCAAGTTCATGACCTTTTTGTTTATGAATCAACCTAGTTTTCAGAATATGGTTGTTATTCCCCTGTAAATTGAAACATTTCTTTTTATTGGGGACTAACAACCCCGTTTTTCAGGCTTAATAAATGCTGGAAAACCCCCTTTTACACAGATTTTCAGCGTTCAAATATCCAACAAACTCAAAGCATTTATTTCAAATAAACCAATTACAGGCACTTTTGAATTGTCAAGGGGTCATGTCAGTCAGTCAGAAAGATGAAGCTAGTTGCCCATTCCAAAGCGTAGTAGGTTCCTATGGAGAAGAACGGGCAAGAAACTCCACGGACAATCTTTTAAATCAAAACATTGTTACAAAATATTGGTTACATCATTCATTTGAAAATCACAAGTGAGAACAATGTAGAAAGACGTGCACGTTAAAAGCGTGTGTAATAAAAAGATAAAACAATTCAAAAATTAAAATAAGCCGTGAGAGATGACCAGGTCCCTACTGACGGCGCCCGTTCGCGAACATGACGCACGGATCAGCACTATTCAGCTCATGTTACAGCGAGGAAGCTTTACGCTAAATAATAGTAAAACCTGTATAGAAAGCTGTAGGTACCTATATCTACTACGGTGTTGGCGCTAATATCATACTTATCGGCTTCTCTTGTTAGATAGTGTCCTACCGGTGTGCGCTTGCTTAGTTACACCGTACACCAAATATTTGCTATTTTAACAAATATATGCAAAAATGCAAAGTTATGTTTTGCTGCAACATGTACACCATAATGTAGCTAAGAAGGCGCGAGACAGAGTGGCTAATAAAATCGATAGCTAAAGAAAAGAGTTCGAAACTACTCAGAAGTCTAATGTGTTTAGTAAAGCTATGTACAGTCGCGGTCTGAAAATGCTTACCTCCTTATTTGCTTTATGCTGGTTTATAATTGCATACACACATAAATGTATAACTATGTCACAAGGTATATGATATTATGTGATTTGATTAGTTAGGTATAGAGCATCGTTTTTTTTTATTTACACGTCCTCTAGGAAACCTTAATAAGAATATACATTATTAAGGAATCTATAAAACCTTTTTTGTAAAAAAAATCGATAAAATATTAACTGGTATACATGGACATTACCCAAGCGAGGTCGAACTTATTACTAAAAATAAAAAGAAATAATCAACGAGAAATTCAAAACAACTTTATTTTTTTAATGATTGTTTAAATTGTATCAAAAATGTATTGTTTTAAAAACTAGTATAGCCTCCATCAGCAGCTATGACGGTACGTATCTCGCATAGATGCGACAAGGCACGCGCATAAATCAGTCCCTCTGATAATTCTGTTATCATCCCATACCCGCGCACAGTGTGATTGATCTAAGAGCTTCCGGGTTTCTTTCGTTCTGAGAATCCCAGCGTTGAACCATTATGACCCACAGATTTTCAATCGGATTTATATCTGCTGACCGAGCAGGCCGTTGAATGAAACGAATGCCACGGTGCACGTTAAACCACGCCATAGTATTCTAGGCCGTATGTGTCAGTGAATTATCCTGAACGTAATCAATTTGTGATAATTCTGCTGCAGGATACACAACGCGCACAATAGGCAGCATCACCTCTCGTTTGTGACACATAATTATCGCAGTAGCCCTACTTTCTAACGACGTCAGTTCTCCGACGTCGTCGTGGCTCATCCACCCCCATAAGTTGACTTTTATACGACCAGATTCATTTTGAAGCAAGATATGAACTGCATTATACCAAGTGTAATTAAAACGCCATAAATGGCTCTTTTTAACCGACTTCCAAAAAAGGAGAAGGTTCTCAGTTCGTCGGAATCTTTAATTTTTATACTTCTGTTCTTTTTATAAACTGATTGTTTGTGATATGATGCTCAATTGATTTTAGTCACTTCTAATACAGTGTGGCATTTTAATCATCAGAAGGATTATTAACAACGTATCTTAATAATATTTTCTTTTTGATGAATCTGATTACGTCAAGCCAGATATTACAGCATTAGAGATTTGGAAAACCTCATGAAGTTGGTCAGTGGATGGGCTATGCCCCTTTTTTTCCTTTGTCATGGTTTCAAGTTAGCAATGATAATTTTATTTGCCTCTTCCAGTTTCGGTTGCATTTATGTGACGGTGACGGCCGATTTATTGGTTGATTTTTAGTAGCTAGGTTAACTTGGTAGTAACCGATTGCTAAGTTTTTTTTTTGCAATATTGTTACATATTTGTTTAGCTGTGTTTTTACAACCATCATCCACTATAGATGCAGTCAGCGTCATAAGTTGCACACACGACACTTCAGTTTTATTAATCTTAATTATTGAGCTAAACATTTCGTTAAAATATGAACAGAACAGTTAAATTAAAAAAAATATTAACTCTAAGCTTAATAGCTAAAGTTAATTATCTTAATTTAAGCCTTGTATTTCATAATTTTATATAATTACAATGCATCGAATTATAATGTCGTGTCAACTTAGATGACAACCAACCAATAAATCGACTTTTGTCGCTAACCGTACTAATATGTATTAAATTTGGGGTTTCTGTAGCTGTAAATGGGGTAAGTTAATGACATAATAAAAAAAATATACATTCAATTCATAATAATTTAATAGCACCTATTTATTTCAATAAATACAACAGCTTGCCTAACTATGTAACAATAGTATCTAGTGGTGGTAGGAGATAGCGGGAGAGGAGTAAGTGACGTGCGCTACGGGAGCGGCGTAGGCGAGCTTGGCGACGGGGGCGTGAGAGTAGGAGACCGGGGCGTGAGCGTAGGAGACGGGGGCAGGCGCGTAGGCTACTTTGGCAACGGGAGCGGCGTAGGCGATCTTGGCTACGGGAGCGGCGTAGGCGATCTTGGCGGGTGCGGGGTGCACGGGGGTGCCCTCGTAGCGCACGTTAGCGTTGAATCCGTGCACCTTGTCGGCGGTGTATTCTACGATGCGGTGCACGCCATCAGGCTGCACGAGCGAGTACGAGCCGTGCACGGAGTCGCCTTCGCGAGACTCCTGCTGCTGCTTCACGTCACCGCTGTGGTCGTCATGGACGGAGTACGAGAAGTCATAGTGAGCGGGTGCTTCGGGCTCGGCGTACACCACTTTGGAGACGGGGACCAGGCCAGCGTAAGCCGCCGCAGCGAGGGACAAGACGATGACGAACTATAATAAAATTGGTATTGTTAATAAGAAACATCTTTATTGGGAAGATTCGTTTAATAGCAAAATTGAGAAGAAAGAGAAAGATGAAGAAAAAAGGGAACACGGAGATAGTTTGCTGTTGGCTTTTGCCATGTGGAATTTCTCTGTAGCAGCCTTGATTTGTGCCCGGTTGATGGCAATAGGCTCGCCACCTTATTTCATGAGACTTAAACTTAACTGGCGTAATGTGGGTGTACTATAGGTTCACCTCTGCCTAACCTTTCGGGGATTACAAGCATAATGTTGTGTAATGTTATTGAGAGCATGAATTAATTTCATGCTTTATAATATCACACTAGGCGAGAAAATGTCTAATTAAATTAACCAGATCAACCTCATTATCAGAAAAATAAACCTACCTTGGCGACCATTTTTGAATTGGTGTTGCTAATATGAATAGCAGTACTGAACTGTGACAATGTTTGACCCACGACACTTTTTATACTATGTTGTCGCCTACAGCCACGTCTTGTATCCTTGGTGACACATTGTAAGCCTGCGGCGCCGCTAAGTGTTTATGATACAATGATTGAGAGGTGAAGGTCGGTGCACTGCGTTGCTTAATCCTAACTGCTCAGTTTTTAATTACCAGGGAGCACATTTTACAAAATTCTCAAATTGTACCTGCTGAGAAAAAAAAATTGAATTAATAGGTACTTTCCCAACTAAGATGTTAAAACGAGTACGGGTTTTTGTGCTCGTGCTTTCTTAAAACGCAATTTTTGTTTGGACACGGAAAATACTGCTTCAATCTACGAGTATCATTAGTAATTAAATAAATCTTATCTTTTATCTATATATTATTATTTAATAATAATAATAATAATCTACTATTTTTTATATTTTTAAATGTTTTTTTTTATGTTTTTATAAAAATATTTAAAAATGTAAGATATATGTATAAAAATGGAATAAAGGAAATAATAATAATATGTGGCGAGCTGCTGGGCAGTAGCGACCCCACGTACCCTATCTCCCGGGAGAAGTCATGTTCCTCATCTCTGGCTTGCCTTTATTGGCCGGCTGGAGTGAACACTGACGAGAACTGACCTCCCACCTCATTCTTGCCTTTATTGGCTGGCTTGAGTAGAGATTCGCAAGAGCAAACGTGCTCGGAGGAAGGAAGTAGTTCAGTAAGATGCTGGTAGGGATCTTGACCGTACTTCCGGGATTGTCCTGATAGCCGTGGAATACCTCTCCACTCCTTTTAAGCACCTCAAGACATGTTGCCCCCTTGTCGCTACGACACTATGTGCTAGCGACCGTTTCCGGGGGCCCATTGTTGAGTGTGCAAGTCACCCCCTGCCATTTTATCCGTGTATTGAATTTATCAAACATTGGTCAGGCAGGGGCTATAGTCCTTCCATAGTTTTAGATAACCAGTCCACTTTAGCCATCCAAACCCTTAGCCCAATATTTTTTTTGTCTCCATATCTTGCAATAGTCCTACACCAACCGGGGGTTGTCCTTGGGTGCACTCGCATAGTGCGCACAAGGATAATCGTCGGTTGGAGCCTCGTTTCCATTGAAAGCGTCTAACGGGCCTCTGCGAGTTGGCTTCGGCCCCTCATATGCCTTTCAAAGGTCCGGGACCCTAGGGTCCCGAGAAATATCAAAAATAATAATTAATAATTGATTAAGTGGCAGGTCCGGGGGATTTAAGTTTTTATGAATGTGTGTCAATTAAAAATACCAATTGAAGACAACCGTGATCTTGACTCAAAACTTGTATTTTTTTTTTTGCGGAAAAAGGTTCCTTTTAGGGTTCTGTAGCCAAATAGCAAAAATGGAACCCTTATAATTTCTTCCTGTCCGCCTGTCCAGACATTTTACACGGAGACTATTTGGACTATATCGATGAAAATCGGAAAGAAGGTGTATTCTGCCATGACCAGGGGGCCAACCACCACCTCTTAAAGCAGTATTATTTTAATGTTACTTCAGTGGGAGAAAGAGATGGAGCTATACAGGACGTCTAGCTCCATCTCTTTCCCACACTGAAGTAAGATTACAATAATACTTCTTTAAGAGGTGGTGGTCTAGCTCCTGGGTTAGAACAGGGATAATTTTATACAGTCACGAGCATAAATATATTACTATAGACAGCTCGACGATAATATCTGATTTAATGGTTCTTCCATTAATATTATGTCGTAAAGATCATGGACTTTTATGCAAATACTAGCGTTTGCCCGCGGCTTCGCCCGCGTACCGGGATAAAAGTATCTCGGTCCTACCCCAGGTCATGGTAGACCATGACCTGGATTAGGACAGGGATAATTTTATACAGTCACGTCACGAGCATAAATATATTACTAAGGACAGCTCGACAGTAATATCTGATTTCTTAGGTCATCCATTAATACACGCTGAAATTTTAATGGTTGTTTTCCCGCAGCGAAATGATTTTGTCTTGGTAGTACAATCGATTTATAAAAATATTAAAATAAAATATTAAAAAATGGCAGATTTATAATTGTGAAAAACAAAACTCGAAAACGACCTCGAACCAATAGTGATACAGCTCGAACGGCCGACTGCGCGCGGCGGGCGGTCGTTGACCCTCGCGCTACAGCTGATAGCTACCTACTCCTGAGTTAACGAAACGAAACACTTACCTAAAAGTTATTCCAATTTTCCTTTCATCACTTAGCTTTCTTAGTTTCTGGCTTGTTTGCTTGGCTTAGGACCCCATAAATACTTTTTTACCTACAAATTACTATACACGAAACTGAAAAACACGTTTAATAACTTACATAAATATTTTTTAAATTAGATAATGCAGTATTTACGGCGTATTTAAAAAATAGGAATCAACTTATTTACAACGATATTAATTATCTAACCTACTTTCTATTTGTGCAGCAGGACGTATAAGCTGAAGAGCACGTGTTGTTTTTAGGAAAAGACCACTATAAACCATTTTAGAAAGTTGCCACTGCCAGATGTTAGGGAACTTTGGGACACGTATTGTTTACTACACTTCCCGGTAACGAAGTAATTGTTCATTGTCATGCTGGTAGTGCAGATTATCCACGAGCACCGCTGGCGCAACGTTGACCAAAAAGTCCGGGATGACGTTACGTAGCATTTCTAAATAAGTTGCACCTGTCAAGTGTCCCGTCACTAAATGCGGTCCGATGAGTTGGCCATTAATTACGCCGGCCCACACGTTAACACTAAAACGCAGTTGATGTGCACACTCGCGAATCACATGTGGGTTATTAAAAGCTCAAAAATGTTCATTGCGCTGGTTGGACAGTCCAACTCGCGTAAACGTTGCTTCATCCGTCCACAAAATGTTCAGATTCTGATTTTCAATGAACCACTGACCAAAAGCAATTCTGGCCGGCGCGTCGTTTTCGTGGAGTGCATGAACTCTACGAAAATGATAAGGATGCAGTCCTTCACAGTTGAGCACTTTCCAGACGTAATATTGGCTTACGTGAAACCTAGCCGCAGCCATGCGCGTACTTCAACGAGGATCCCGTTCGAAGTACTCGATGATCTCCTCGTCGAGCTCTGGCGAATGAACCGCCGCTCGACCTCTGGCCTGTGCATGCGCTGGTCTCTCTTTTTCTTTCTTTTTTTTTCTTTTTTTAAAAAAACGTTGCCCCACACTACGAATTTCTCCTGTGTCGTGGGTGCGTTTACAAACATAGAAACTCACAAACACAAACGCCCAGACCCGAAACAACTATAAGCTAACTTATTTTAGCTGTAAAAAATCTGTAATTACCTTTTTACAACCTCTGTCTTATGAACAGACAGAGGATCTACTTGTTGTTTGCAAGTAAACTGCAAGCACGCTGTTTTTGTTATGTATGTTTTAATTTTAGTACTTTACTATTCACTTGATGTTAATTTATTTGTTTTTAAGTAGGTATTAATGCACCGTGTAGCCTGAAACACAGGTTCAACCTAGTTCAGGCAAAAAGGAACTGCTCTATTATAACTGTTCGATATATATTTTTTTGTATATGTGCCCCTTTTTATAAATAAACGATTATGATTTCCTTTATTCCATTTTTATACATATATCTTACATTTTTAAATATTTTTATAAAAACATAAAAAAAAACATTTAAAAATATAAAAAATAGTAGCCCACCGATATCGGGAATAGGATCCAAGCTACCGGTGGTCAGGGCTCCTGAGAGAGGAACCTCCTGACGAATAAACGATTATTATTATTATTATATTTTCGGTTCTTTATGTTTCTTCTCATTTAAGAAAGGTTAAGAAACCTTACACACGGGTCGGGACCAAGTATGTAAGGCGAAATTTAGATAGAAAAGGTGGATGACAGTGTTGAAGAAGTCAGGAACTTTCGGGTGATGCGACAGGTGTTAAGGATGGTGGCTTTTTGGAGCATGTAAAGTGTATAAGTAGGCATCTGTAGGGTGTTAAGGCTTTGTGTGAGAGATTTTGGTATTACGCCTGTAGATGAAAGAACAATGGGGACAATATGAACGGTTTGCGCTTTCCATTGGGTTTTAATTTCTATGGCGAGATCTTGATACTTACTGAGCTTTTCGGAAATGGTGGTTTGAATATTGTGTGAGTTAGGTATTGCTATATCTATCAGATAAACTGTTTTATTGGTTTTGTCATGAACGGTAATGTCAGGTCTATTGTAATGAATAGTTTTATCTGTTATTATCGTTCGGTCCCAGTAAATTTTCTGATCTTTACTTTCTAATATTATTTCTGGTTTATATTTATAATATGGTATCATTTCACTAACTAGTTTATATTTATACGCTAACTGTTGGTGTATAATTGCAGCGACTTGATCATGGCGGTGTTTATAATCAGTTTGTGCAAGTGATTTACACGCTCCTGTTATATAATATGTTGTATGGTTTCAGAGGCAGTGTTGCAATGTCTGCACAAGTCAGTCTGCTGATGTTGGTCCTTTATGATGTACTTTCTGTAATTACGAGTAGCTACTATTTGATCCTGTATGGCCAGCATAAAACCCTCGGTCTCGGGAAACAATTCGCCTCGTTTGAGCCATTCGTTCGACTTTGTCGACGTGTGGCTGGCTCAGGAAGGCTCGGTGTCTTCCGTGTAGGGCTTTTGCAGACCATGCTGCAATTTTTTCTTGTGTACTTATAATGTGTTCATTTATTTGCGTGTTCCTGTTTTGTAGGTTTAGTGGTGTAAGTTTTTTATCTGTTTCCGTTACCTGTTTGTGTAGTGATGAAAGTTCTGATTTGTTATGGAAGTACGCTCTGAGTGAAAGTATCTGTTTGTTGTGTAAATTGCGTATGTCTATTAATTCTCTTCCTCCTTCTTGGCGTGGCAGTGTAAGACGTTGTATGCATGATTTTGGATGGTGTTTTCTGTGTTTGGTGAGAACTGTATTGACAGTGCGCTGTAGTTTTTTGATATCAGTCTTTGACCAGCGTATAATTCCGAAAGAGTATTTGAGAATAGGTATTGCAAATGTATTGATAGCTTTAATTGTGTTTCTAGAGTTTAGGTCGCTTTTTAAAATAAGGTTGAGGCGGTGTGAGAATTTTTTGAGCAGTTCTTGTTTTGACATCTTTTGTTGTATCTGTCTGGACTGCTTAAAACCTAGATATTTGTATGTACTCTGTTCATCCATTGGCTCGATCGATTCACCTGATGCGAGTGTGTAACTATTATTTTGAATTTTTCCTTTTAAAATTGATAAAATTTTGCACTTATCTACTCCAAATGACATGCAAATATCGTCAGAAAATTGTTGTGTTGTGTCAGCTAGTTGGAAAAGCCCTTTATTGTCAGCTGCGTATAACTTTATGTTATCCATGTACATGAGGTGTGTAAGGGTGTATTGTGTGTCATTGTTAGCCAGGGTGAATCCTGCGTCTGTTTTATCAAGCAAGTGTGAGTGGATTGAGTGCCATGCAAAACCACAGAGGACTTAGAGCGTCTCCTTGAAAAATTCCACGTTTTATACAGATTGGTTCTGTAGCTACAGTCGAGGAGGATGAATTAATTTTAAGAACAGTTTGCCAATTCTGCATGGTAGTTTCTAAGAATTGTTTCAGTATTGGGTAAATTTTATACAAATTTAGAACGTGTAATAACCAGCTGTGTGGAACTGAATCGAAAGCCTTTTGGTAAACTAAACATTGTGTGAATATCATTCCTGCTTTTAACAGCACTGTTCATAGTAATTGCGTCAATGGTAAGTTGTTCTTTACAACCTTGGCTATTTTTACGACAACCCTTCTGTTGTTCTGCTAGAATGTTATTTTTAGTTAAATGTTCGTATACTACTTCACCTACGCAGGCTGTTAAGATTTTGTACAAGGTTTGTAAACAAGTAATTGGTCGATATTTCGCTGGGTTTTTAGTGTCATTCATATCTTTAGGTATCATATAAGTTACTCCGTGTGTTATGTATGTTGGAAGTAAATTTGGTGATTGGATGAATGTATTTAAATAGTTATGTAAGAATGGATGTATGTTAGAGAATTTCTTATACCAGTAGTTGTGAATGTGGTCAGTGCCAGGCGATTTCCAGCTGTGTGTGCGTTTGATGACGTCTATAAATGTATCTATAGGTATAAACTCAAATTCCATTTCTGGGATTTCTCGTGTTGCTTCATTGACCCAGTCTGCGCGATTATTGTGGTATACTGGATTTTCCTAGATGTTGGCCCAGAATTCCCTTAGTGTTTCGGATGAAGGTGTCTCTAGGGTTTGGTTAGTGGTATCTCTGTTATTAGCTGCAAGGTTCCTATAAAATATTTTTTCATTGTTAGTAAATTTTGTACTCTGTACTTTGCGATTCGTGCATGTTATGTATAAGTCTACTGGATGCTGCGCTTAATTTTTGTTTTAAGGTGTCCAAAAAGTGTTCTATTTGTGTATTTGAGTTTTCGTATTGTGCGTGTAGTTGGTATTTTTTCTTTATTTCTTCTACTGCCGCTATTAATTTTTGACTTCTACTACCATTAATGAAATGTGTTAGCCTACCTATGTTTGCTCTTAGATTTTTAATTTTCTTTTCTAATCTGACTTGCCATTTTGGCTTTCGCTGTTTATATGTGTGACGGTCATTTTGTGTAGAGTCTGATGATAATATTCTAGCTCCGTTGCATGTAGCTGCCGTCCATGCTGCACAGTATATTATGGTCTGCAGTTTGATGAATTCGGTGTCGACATTTACGTGCTTCGGGAGAATGACAGTATTTATGTATGTAACTATGGCAGAAAACTTTCTAGATGTCTTCTGCTTGGGGATGTATGGCCTGTTAGTGGGGAATGTTTCAATAAAATTATGTTGAGCTTGTTGAAATGTGGCTTCAATTTCTATGTTGATTTCTGGGGCAGCATCAAAGTTAGTTTGTGTAGGTTGAAATTGACCAATATCTATGTTGTTCAAGAAATTGTCTTCATTTGTATTTACGAATGTCTGAGATACGATGTCAGTATCTGTGCTGTTGTTTAGGAATATATGAGTTGTCAGGGTATTTGTAGGTGTGTCAGTGAAGTAAATATTTGTATCAGGTTGTTCTAAGTCTTTCTGCGTTTGTGTATTCAAGTAATCGTTATTTATGTATTGAATATTTTGTGTATTGGTGTTACTTTCCCTTAATTCTGCAGCTACCTGGTTTTTAATTTCTTCTAATCTATTGGGGTTTACATAATTGTTATTTAAAATAGCTCTCACTTGATCGGATAATCTTTGCTCTGTTATATGTGATAGTTGCGGATATATATTTATAAATTCCTATTATATTTATATTTTATTTTTATATTTTATTATATTTATATAAATAAAATATATATATTATTATTATATTTTCTATAGGCTGTTTTATCTGTTTCTAATTTTGTGGCAGTATATTTTAATTATTGTTTCATTATATTCGTTCGTCCATTTCATACGATGGCCGGTTTGTGTATAAGATTGTGTAGAGTGTTGCTGTATTTGAGTGTGTACCATTTGTAGTTCGGCTCTGACTTCCTCATAAATGTGATCTATTGTTTCCTGTGGTAGTAATTTCTTTTGAACTATGGCTCGACGCTGGTCACCTATTCTTTGTCGGCTTACTTGCATAGCCGGATATTTTTCTAGAAACTTTGTGTGGAGCGATGGAAGGTATGCATTTTTGTCTGTTTCCATACTAGTAAGATGAAGATAAGTGCGTAGGATGAATTTATTCATTTCAATGCTCCATTTCCTACGAGTTGTTGCAGTTCCAGCGGTGGGTACAGTAGCGACGACAAAATTTGTCTCCTGTACAACATCCGCTGACTGTATACTGATTGATGAAGATGATGGCGTCGGAGTGACGCGAAAAGATTGAGATGATGATGGAATTGATGGAAAAAGAGATGAGAGAGATGACGAAGAGAATTGTGATGTTTCGTCATTTATCTGAGGCTGATTCGCCTGAAGTTGTTTTTTTGTTTTTGATCGAGTATTCATGTAGTTCCCATGAGTAGCTAGGGACTTAAAAATTCGACTAAAGCAGAGCCCTGCATTCACTGTAGTAAGGGTGAATAAAACTGGAGGCCCCCTATTATCCAGAGTTGGCACACTAACGACTAGTGCTCTCCCCTAGCCATGAAGCCCTCGGCATGTGCGACCTTGGCTTGGATTGTATCTCTCTTGGTCTGGCTCCTCACCCTAGATCTGTCTCGGCAAAGTAAGCTCTACCAGCACAGAACTAGGGCTTATTGGAGCACGCAAGCCCCACCACGACGTCAACGTAGAGATACGGCGGTGGGGTTATTATTATTATTATTTATAACTACTTGTAGATCATACAAATATTTGCTCCGTGCGGGAATCGAACCCGCGACACGCAGTGCAGCAGTCCAATCGCTCAGCCACTGCGCTAACCATGCCGTCGAACTCGCTCTCGAACTGCTCATGATCGAGTAGCCGCTGTGTCGCCGCTACGATCGTCCGGGCTTGTGGGACTTGGGAGTTCAGAATGCCGCGAAGACGGAGCGACTCCAAGTGTTGCGGCTCCGCGTAAAGTCACCGGGCACCGTGGTAGTTATAATCAGCCCTAGCGTACAGTTGCACCATAGCGACGTACTCCAAATTGGAATAACTGTAATGTCGATCCATTTTTGCAAATCACGATAGCGCGTACGACGGTCACGGGATAACTGAGAGAGCCGGACGGCGCGGGGCGAGAGTGCGTGGGGTGGTCACCGTTACGTTTAGTGAACTACTATTGTCTCTCACGCTTTCGAGTTTGTTGCATATTTTTTAAATTATTTGAAAACAAAAACATTTTTATTTTTTAAGTTTAACTCTACGAATCGATAGTACTACTGAGGGCAAATCATTCTGCCGCGGGAAAACAACCACTAAAATTTCAGCCTGTATATGTCGTAAAGATGACGGAAAAAAGATATGTGATCATTTGTGGAAGGCACATCTTTTTGAAGCCGATGCAGCATGCACTATTTTGGAGTCGCTTGACTCGTCAGATAGTTTTTGTGTTCCTTCGATGTCACATATTTGTGCTATCTGTTGTACCTACACATGCCTTCCACAAAAGATCACCTAAATATTATATTTACCGTCATCTTGATGACAGATATTAATGGATGAATCATGAAATCAAATATTACTACCGAGCTGTTCATAGTAATATCTTTATGCTCGTGAGTGTATGTACATGTGTGCCCAACATCGAAATCCAAACAGAGTTACTTTCACATTTATATTATTAGCATGGAATGTGGATGGATAATACAGGATCTATAGACACGATATCTGTCACTAAGAACTTTGTTAAGCATTTAGTTTCAGTTCAAACATACTTTACTACTATACATACTTTTCATATATACTTTTCTTCAGTGTCAATCCAAAACGCAGTTACGAGAATGTATTTACACACTTTACTTTTGTCAATTCGTATGTGGGATCATGCAGTTCAGCCGCGTGCGCAACCTTCACCTCTAAATTATTATACAACGCCTCAGGCTTGTCACCAACGTCGATACCTACATTGAAGGCGATAATTTAAGTATAAAAAGTGCACCAGATCCCACATTGTCACAGTTACGTACTGATATCCAAATCAGCAACACAAACCTAAAATGGTCGCCAAAGTAAGTAAAACAATCTTATTCATAACATGATAAAAACTTGACATCACGCCTGTATTCCCCGATGGGTTAGGCAGAGATGAACCTACGGTAGGTACACCAACATATCGACAGTTATGTTTAAACATAACATAACATCACGCCTTGTTTCCCCGAAGAGTTAGGCAGAGTTATGTTTAAGTCCCATAAAAAAATAAAATCGACGTTATAGCAGTTCATTGAGTATTGATTTTACTTTCAAAAGTTCTCTTTAGTGGTTTCATCTAATAAAATATGTTTTATTTCTAGTTCGTCATCGTCCTGTCCCTCGCTGCGGCGGCTTACGCTGGCTTGGTCCCCGTCTCCAAAGTGGTGTACGCCGAGCCCGAAGCACCCGCTCACTACGACTTCTCGTACTCCGTCCATGACGACCACAGCGGTGACGTGAAACAGCAGCAGGAGACTCGCGAAGGCGACGCCGTGCACGGCTCGTACTCGCTTGTGCAGCCCGACGGCGTGCACCGCATCGTAGAATACACCGCCGACAAGGTGCACGGATTCAACGCTAACGTGCGCTACGAGGGCACCCCCGTGCACCCCGCACCCGCCAAGATCGCCTACGCCGCTCCCGTAGCCAAGATCGCCTACGCCGCTCCCGTAGCCAAGATCGCCTACGCCGCTCCCGTAGCCAAAGTAGCCTACGCGCCTGCCCCCGTCTCCTACGCTCACGCCCCCGTCTCCTACTCTCACGCCCCCGTCGCCAAGCTCGCCTACGCCGCTCCCGTAGCGCACGTCACTTACTCCTCTCCCGCCATCTCCTACCACCACTAGATACTGTTTATACTATTTAGGCAAGCTGTTGTATTTATTGAGATGACTAGTTTCTATTAAATTATTATGAATTGAATTAATTCTTTTTTATTTTATTGCTACACAAACTTATTGTTATCACAGTTTAAACACACTTATGACATAAGATTAGGTAACACATCATTCTTCCATGATCATAGATAAGTAATATTTCTAAAAGAAATGTACCTACTCTGATAGCTAGCATGCATAATGAGACAGGCATCAAGATCAAAACAGATGACTTGATGACAATTGACTACTTAACTAATATGACACAATAGGTATCTAATAATAATATTGTATTTGACTTCTCCATGCTAAATGATTTTATTCCTGTAAATAGGTTTTACACGTCAATATATAATATTTAAAATACTAGATGAGGTTGCCTTGATCTAATACTATGTCACAAATACGACACTTCTAATCGCTTAAATGTAACATTACGCTAAGAGTATTTAATCATACGGAGGCTGTAAATCCATAACATGCTCAAATAAATCGTATATTACAAATGAAATACGACACTTCATTAGTTTATAAATAAATTGCAACAATAATTTTAAGCCATGCATTAAAATATTTGAAGAAACAAGTGGTCACCATTTTAAGATGACCTGTCGCTTTCTACATCCCTTCGTGCGAATGAACTAAAACGGCAGCTCTGTAGGTCTGAATAAACTGGTGGGTCACATAGAGAAATTAAAAGTAGTTTGGTGACTGTTGACCAAGGCCTTGACCGAATTGTTTTGGGTGTGGTCCAATGGTAATAATATACACTTGCGAGCAGTCAAATTGACTCAACTCCTAATCATACATTTCGACTCAAATAGCAATTACTCGAAAACACCTGAACCGATTTTAATACTTATGATACCATCTTAAAGCTGAAACGTCAGGCTTTAAAAAAAACTTTTTCATAAGTAGGATAAGGACTTTTTGAAAAAAAAAAACTACTTTGTATGCACGGGTTGTATGGGGCTGAGTCGATTTGGTTGCTCGCGAGTGTAATATGTGTAACGTTCTAAGTACTCGCTCGCTGATTGATCGGGCGTCAAACATACTATGAAATTGTTTAGTAGTTAGGTACTAAGGTGCGTGACCATACCTGTAGATATGTGATAGATGTATATCTGTGTTGTATGGTGTTAGGTCAGCCTGTCACTTCTAATTTCGACATAATGGTCCAGTGAGTTTTGACAAGGCCCTGATTAGTCTTTGTTGTCGATCAATCGAAGTAAGTATAATGATTGAGTATGCAAATTAGCGTTGATTGAAGTATATCCACTAGTTAAATTGTTCTTGAGTTAATTTATGGGACACTTCCCATGGATAATTCATACAATAAAATATACGGATAGTGACTGCCTCGTTGGTCTAGTGGTCGCAAGCGCTACTGCTGAGCATGAGGTCCTGGGTTCGATTCCCAGGTCGGGTAAAGTGTTATTGGGTTTTCTATCTGGAGTTTCTCAGTAGCAGCTATTACATGTGATGTAGGTATGTTGACTTGAAAGAGTATGGCAGTTGAGAGTATGTCATGCTCACTTAAATGTCTCGCTGATAGTGACGCGTGTGTTGGATCATTCGGTTCCCTACAAAATGGTTGAGCTGGATGGTGCTGATCCACGCGTCATGTTCGTGAACGGGCGCCGTCAGTGGAGACTGGTCATCTCTTAGCTGCCAGGGCTTATTTTTAATCTTATATTTTAAATTGTTTTAATTATCTATTTTTTACATTGTTCTCACATATAGAAGCAACAAGAACAATAACAATGTACCTACCCAGGATTTTGTAACAATTTTGATTTAAAAGAGTGTCCATGGAGTTTCTTGCCCATTCTTCTCCATAGAGATCTACGTTTTGGAATGGGCGACTAGCTTCAATTTTCTGACTAACTGACTGACTCTTTAACAATTCAAAAGTGCCTGTAATTGGTTTAATTGAAATAAATGCTTTGAGTTTGAGTTTGAGTTTACATGGGACTTAAACATAACTGGCGAAATGTGGGTGTACTATAGGTAGGTAAACCTCTGCCTAACCCTTCGGGGAAACTAGGCGTGATGTTATGTGTATGTAAAATATACGGAGCCTATGGCATTGAAGTTTCTGTTTTTTATTGTTCTAGTATCATCATAGATCAATTTTTTTCTGTTATTTAAAAAAAATCTATGCCATAGGCTTCTACTCCGTTCACCTGTTATACCCTCTCTTTTTCAAGATGGCAAAAAAGTCATCCGGTTTAATCAAAAGTTTGTATAAAATTGCTAAAAGCAAGAAACTTGTTGGTATAAGTGATAAATAATTAAGTAAAAAGTTCACCTCACAATAAAACGATTCGACTCCAAAAATAAGTAAACCTTACGCAATCAGTCATTAAAGGACAGATACATTTGGTTAATAAAAATAAAAACTTCCGTGTATTAATCATTGTCGTTAAGGACATGTCATTATTTTAACTGGTTTTCGAAAAAACCTGATACCGCTACTGTGTTCTGATTTGATGTCAATATTAACGATGATTCTTCCAATTTCGTAAAAGAAGTCATTGTTTTTTTTTATGGTTTTAAAGTTTTTTGTTTACAAAGCCAGTTTTCAACTACTTATATGTACGAACATTATATCTAACGTAAAACAAGATCGAATATTATAATCCTATATGACAATAGAAACCGATTCACAATCATCTTTCGTACTTAGCTGTTTTCTTCTAAAATTCTCCAATGACTTTCATTCGCCATTGTGTAACCTACTAAAGCCATTTATGAGAATTAAATCTAGTTTATCTAAAGGGTCTTTCAACAAGGACGGGTCGATGTTAAAATTGAATAAAACAAGATGTGTGTGAGATATTAACGAAATTTATTTTTTATTTAAAAGGCCCATTTATGCCATTATGGATGGAATATGACATCGTTCAAATGTCCGCCGCGGCTTCGTATGGTGGCACGAATCCGAGAGGTCCAATTTTTAATGACTCTGCTGCATAGATCCGGCTGAATCCGAGCGATGGCCTGCGTTATGTTGGCTTTCAGGGCAACGGTCGAATGTGGTTTATTGGCATAGACCTGCGACTTCAGAAAACCCCACAAGAAAAAGTCTAGCGGAGTCGAATCACACGATCTTGGTGGCCAATTCACGTCACCTCTGCGAGGGATAGGGTCTACCCTCAAACCGTTCATGCAGAATGTCGATTGTGTCGTTCGCTGTGTGGCAAGTAGCGCCATCTTGCTGGAACCACATGTCGTTCACGTCCATATTGTTCAATTCAAGCCAAAAGAAATTGTTTATCATTGATCTGTAGCGCTCGCCGTTGACGGTGATGGCCTCGCCAACGTCGTTTTCGAAGAAGTACGGACCAATGACGCCGCCACACCAAAATCCGCACCAAACAGTAACTTTTTGTGGATGCATTGCCACCTGGTGAACCTGACGTACAGCGGCGATGTTCTCGGCCGATCTGGCGTTCCTTTGACTTAAAGGTGTTGGTTGGTTGTTTACCGAACCGGTCGTCTCAAATTTAGTCACCAATCGTTGGAGAGTGGACTTTGAAGGGCCACCGCGTCTGCCGTAAAATGGGCGCAATGCGCACAACGTTTGCACTAACGAACACTCATTTTGATAATAAAGTTTTATCATTTGCACATGCTGCTCAACCGTGTAACTTGCCATGGTGATTTGGCATCACTGACTGCATAATATACAACAGATTTTACAGATCCCACCAAAATAGTATGGCTGCCACAGACTGTCAACATCGACCCGTCCCTATTGGAAAACCCTTTTACCTATGGCCTAGATACCTATGGTTTATAAAATAAAATGATGGAGTATTTACTTTAAAATGCAAGAGTGACTGGCCGTTTCGGAATAAAATAAGTTTGAGATGCCATTAGGTCTTTCTTTTTTATTTTTACTTTTTCATGGAGTATGGCTTGTCTAGCTAGTTTTTCATCTGAACTGACCAGCTCTTTCCTGATGTTTATTAGTGAATCCTCTTTAATACTCTTTATTAGTTCTACATTAGGTTTTGAAAAAAAGTTTCATAGGGACATGGTTATTGATAAAGGTAATTTATTAGATAATATTATTTATATGAATTAAAGATATCCAAATTAAGGAAGAAAGAAATCGTAATGGCATTGATAAATGAATAAGTCAGAATTTTTGCCTTCGTTTGGCATGCCCCCGAGGGACAATAAAACACATTTAGCCAATGTGTAACAAAGATCTTGTTACCCAAGTACGTATGTTACGTAAATATATAGTTTAGCAATTGAGAAAAATTGGAGCAATCGCTTCTAAGTAATATCATGGTAATGACGCTGTTTAACCTGTTATAGTGTCTACTGTTGCGCTTACGGTTTAGAGTTCCGTAAGAAAGATATTCATTTTATGTAGTTTTATGTACCTTGTCAAGTTGAGCGTCATAATTTTTTATCCTACCCCACACCATTTTGCTACTCAGTGTTTGTTAGACTATGCAATATGTACCAACAGTCCTACATCGATGTATACATTATCCGTCATCCAAAATAGGTCACTAGGACGATCAGTTCAAGGCTCGTGCAGACTGGCGCGACGCGACACCGGTAGAACAATTTCCTTCAAGTTTTCATAGAAATTGTTCTACCGGTGTCGCGTCGCGCCAATCTGCACGATCCCTTAGTCAATAGCTAGGCCACCAAACAACGAAGCACATACATACAATCAACATTTTTCGCAATATGTTAATGCGATCTTAATGATGTCAGAGAGGGTTGACCCAACCCTATTTTTTTTTCACTTATACAGAACCCATGGCGAATTATTTCAACTTATTCTCCATCGTCACTTTAAATTCTCAAGAATTAATTTATTCATAGGAAAAATCACAAGTATTATTTTTATGTCGTGGAATTTACGTAAATTCCACGGCATTTAAAAGCCTCAAAAATTAAGTGCCTTTTACGGGAAGGTCCTGCTCAGAGGTCCGGTACGCCTTTTACTTATATAGTAGCGTAAAATCCGTAAACCGGAATTATTTTCATTCCACGCTTAATTAATTGTCTTCAACGGGTTTTTAAACAAGGTTTTTAACCTTTATTCCGGGGTAATTCATTGTAGGAGAGTTTTGTGGAAACCGGTGTTTTGGTATATAATTAGGTATACAATAGTACAATTAATTCATTGGAGTTTTTTTTAAACATTGTCAAGTCAAGTGATTGTTAAATTACAATTTAGTCATTTCAACGTCTGGTTAGTAAGCTACTGGCCACTTTGTATGGAACAGCTGTTTTTTTTTCATATTTCAGAGTTGATACCATAGAAAAAGTTTTTCAATTCATGAGTTAAAATAGTAATAATATCTAATATATAATAAAACATTTATTCTCAAGTAACAAGGACTCATAAAGCTAATAACAATTTACCTACGAACTATGTTAATAATATTTACAAAACATAAACAACACAACAACAAAAACAACCACGTTACAAGTTCAAGTCCCTATTAGCAGGTACATGCAGCTGGCTTAAATAGTGAGTGATAGAACAATCCAGTTTGCTAGCAATGGTCCTTCTTTTACTTTTGGTAGGTATCTAAATTTAGGTAGGACTACTCGTAACTTGATACAAACAGTCTCCAAAGTGACAAAACACAAATTGGATTGTGTGGAGATAAATTGTGTCTTCATAATTTATCGCCACACACAATAACAATAAAATATTCACAAACCTCCCAACCTATGGCAAACAGATAAATTCCACAAAGCCATTATCTAAAATAGAAACCTAGCCAGAATATTTCGTTGTGTCATTAGTGTTAAATGGCTGGTTCCTTACAATGTTACATAACTACACTGCAATACATAGCTATTTATAACAAGAGTGCCGAAACTAAACTGCTCCAATTGTGGTACCTATACCTATGTGATTAATATGCACTATTGTGGAGTACTCGGTAGTCGTTAGATAACATCATATCTAATAATATCACTGTATTCATTGTGGATAATCCTAATTAGTTATACGATGACTACATGTAGCTGTGGATGCAGTAATCTTGATACTTTGGTATTTTTCTACTTCCTCGTGTCTTTTTGGTTCGGTGCTGGTTCTTGAGGCGTTACGTGGTAGCCGGAAATACTTACTTTGATAAACTTTGAATGCTGAACAGTTACAAGATTTGTTTGTTTTCTATTAATATAGGTAGAACAGTAGCTGTATATACCGTATGTACCTACAATAAAATTAAGAAAGGTAATAAATAAGTACCACCAGTGTAATCATAAAAAATCAAATTTTGGTTAAAAATATAAATATGAGGATGGATATTTTCTAATAGGTTAGTTACAGAATTATTTATTTTCTCTTACACAAATGGTTTATCATAATAACAATGCACTAAAACTTCTTTATCATACAAATCATTGCAAGTATCAAAACTGTTTACGTAGCGTTATTAATTCGTTCGTATAAAGAGATGGTGAACGATAAACGAATAGAATTTGGTTCGTGACTCCTGTTGTATTGTTGTTTTATTGATACTGATATGTTCCATTTAACTGATTTCCATTCAGATAAAACGCTCAGTTAAATAAACCTTGACCTAGTAGTCTTCGCTAACCGTGGTTGGTAATGGTAACCAAACTAATATTAGTCTACATCTTCCCATGGGGGTGTTATACATATACAGGGTGTAAGGGACAGCCCTCCGTAAACTAACAGGGTGCATTCAGCCCTTTATTTTGAATCATATTCCACCGGAAATGTTATCAGGAAAATTTTCATTTTTTTTTTCTCATATTTTCAGTTACTATTCCTTTATTTCAATGTAAAATTACATTCTCTGTACGCAGCACTCCATTTATGTAAATAAAACAGCTAAAATTAAAAAATCAGCAATGGATGTTTAAATACTCGGCGGCCGAAGGCTCGCTGCGCTGCCGTTCGCTACGCGCGTCTTGCCACGGTGACGATACATTGCGTGTGAGGTAATAAAACAAATCAGGTTTATTGGATTCCCATAACGTTCCTGAAATAATTTCATGTACCGGTCATCTTAGTATGATATACTGAACTCACTCCTTCAGTATGCGGAGAGCTGTCCCTTACACCCTGTATAGGCTGAAAGTGACGAGTATGGGTGTATGTTGGGTGTAAGATATGTCGTATTACCACTAAGTTTGTGATCGTAACCAATCGTGGGTTATTATTGAAAATAGTCCGATTTATGAGCGAATGCTCTGAGCTACCTGAAAAAGCTCTGACGACTGGTTACGAAGGGTCCCAACCTTGTCATCGAGGGTACCAACACCCTCGATGGCATTAAGTACTAATGATAAGAATAAGATTAAGTACTAATGATAAGAATAAGATTAAGTACTAATGATAAGAATAAGATTAAGTACTAATGATAAGAATAAGATTAAGTACTAATGATAAGAATAAGATTAAGTACTAATGATAAGAATAAGATTAAGTACTAATGATGGTTATTATCTAAGTACTAAACCTTTATCGCCACCCTACCCTAGTCAAAATGTAAGAACCTTCTTTTAAACTGATCTCCAGAACAATCTGAGGATAACAGAAACTTTATCTAAAAGTTTCTCTCTAAAAAAAAAAGTTTAACTCTTAAGAGCAGGTGCACGATCTATAACAATCAAAAGCTTTTGATTGATATTTAAGTATGTAAACAAAATAATTGAACTTGAAACGAATTACATAATCTTTTATCTTGTCTCAGCCATCGATCCAGTTTTTGACTCCGCCGCGGGCATCCAGTAGGCGCAAGTTAATATGTATAATATATGTATGTAGGTATGTGCATACGCAATACTTGTGTCTAGTATAAAAGCTCTGAGCTACACAACAGAAGCACATTCGTCTACAATAAACAAACCAATCAACATGGTCGCTAGAGTAAGTTGTTGATCTTTTTTGTATGAAGATTGAGTAACTAGACCGATTGCAAAGTTTTTTAAATAAGATTAATTTATTGAATTGGATAAAGTAGTTATTTCTTCAGAGAAAAGTCTGGTTTTAGTACGGTCAACTTTACTTGTTGACAGTTATGGGTTCTCAAAAAACATGAAGTACAGCTTTACCCCTTTAGAATCACAGGCCTGGTAGTATTGCCACCACAACTGTCTGTGCCGTCTCAATTTAGACCAACTTTGTTATTCAGATTGTTACTTACCAAGCTTTTTCATTACAGTTCCTGACTTTTTCCGCCCTGGTGGCCGCCGCCACCGCCGTGGCCGTCCCGGTAGTGCCCGTCGCCAAGCTGGCGTACGCACATGCCCAGCCCGAAGCACCCGCTCACTACGACTTCTCGTACTCCGTCCACGACGACCAGAGCGGCGACGTGAAGCAGCAGCAGGAGTCTCGCCAAGGCGACGCCGTGCACGGCTCGTACTCGCTCGTGCAGCCCGACGGCGTGCACCGCATCGTCGACTACACCGCTGATGAGGAACACGGCTTCAACGCTGTGGTGAGGTACGAGGGTACCCCCGTCCAGCAAGCTCCTGCCAAGATCGCGTACGCCGCTCCCGTCGCCAAGGTCGCCTACGCACCAGCTCAGGTCTCTTACTCCCACGCCCCTGCCCAGATCCAGTACTCCCACGCCCCTGCCCAGGTCCAGTACTCCCACGCCCCTGCCCAGGTCCAATACTCCCACGCTCCTGCACAGATCTCTTACTCCCACGCCCCTGCCCAGGTCTCCTACCAACAGGCGCCCGTCGCCTACGCCTCAGCTCCCGTCGCCAAGGTCGCGTACGCCGCTGCTCCCATCGCCAAGGTAGCCTACGGACAAAACCTTGGCCACGTCACCTTCTCCTCCCCAGCTGTCTCTTACCACCACTAAGTCATAAGAACCTTTGTTGTTAAACTTATTTATTTAGTTAAATACAAGATAGTCAATCTAATTTCGCAGCTTTTATTTTTTACCGAGGGTCAGTGGGAAGAATTGTACAAGGAGGCGTCAAAGCGGCGTATCCGATATCAAAACGTTCTAAACGAAGTTAGAAGGAAGCGTGCGGGTAGTGTCGGGGAATCAATTGAATTATGTAGCATTATGATGCGAGTGGGTCCGGTTACGCGGCACGTCCGCGCCCCGGCGGGACGCTCTGACGCATTGCTTCTGACACCTATTCATTCGGCTAGTTTACTCTACGGCCAGCAACGCACTATGAGGACTGGGAACATTCCCTCTCCGTCGCCTGCCACAAATACAAGCGCGGGGGGCAGGGTGTGTCTACGGTCTATGGAGATGTTTTGCGCCCGCTTTGCAAAAACAGCGGACCATGTCGACGCTTACATTAATGATTGCAGGCAAATATAAATTGACTGAGTTGATGGTGAAAGTAGTTGTTAGGACGAACCAGGGGGGCTTTAGACGTGTGATGTGAATATCATATTATGTTACTCTTGGGTGCTATTACAAAATGTTGTAAGGGGTTCTCGTGTTTTGTAACCAAAAATTTTTATAGTGTGGCAAAAGCAGCCGGTCTGAAAAAAGGGAATTTACTCAATACTCAATACATTTATTTGCATTCCACAATGTAAACTTAGGTGGTAGGTATACATTATACTCGTAAAATATACATAATTGTAGATCATTGTGGACCCTGTCGGGCACAGCAAGATAGGATAGAGGAAGAGGGCTATTATTATATTATTATTTGAAAATAGTAAAATATAAATGTTTTTGTACTATTCACTTCGACTTTGATTTTATTTATTATTTTTGGTCTTCATTTTTAATTATTCATTTAATTTATCATTAATATTATAATAGCATTTATGGATTAGGTATTGTTTTAGTTTAATTGTAAATATATTAAATTTTTGGTCATTTTTAATTACTTCCGGTAATTTGTTATATATTTTAACTGACGTTACTAAAGTGCTTGTTGAGTCCATTTTCAGCTTTGAGTCACCAGGTAGGTTTAGCCTATATCTGTGTCGTAGTGTATATTTAGCTTGTATGTTTTCTCGTGTAGTGAATAATTGTTGGTTGTTTCTAACAAATTTGCATATTTCTAATATATATATATATATATATATATATATATATATATATATATATATATATATATATATATATATTAGAAATATGCAAATTTTTGTCAGAGGTTTAATTATTATAAAAAATAGGCAGTCATGGGGACTGCCGACAGCAGTGAAAACTGGAAACATTAACATTTAGGTAGTAGTTGCGCAGCTATCATTTTCATTAGAGGGAAGCCGAAGAAAAAATTGTTCACTTCTCATAAACTCAGACAAAAAAAAATTAGATTTTTTGTAATGTATTTAATCTCATGATGACTGTATTAAACTGGTATTAAATATCTGCAATGTGATGTGATACACAGTTACACACACAGGTGTACATTATTTGGCAATAGTAGACATTAAGAAGAGTGGTGGTTCCGGAGGGAAGCTGATAGGAATCGTGTTGTATGAAGGCTTCGCCACTGTTAGGTAGGTACACAGGCCGCTGCGCGTCGCCAGTCTGGCGTAATACGTCACATTGAAGTTGTGATGTGAGCATGTCGCATGTCGCGAACCCGTAAGATTTTCCTCTACCAAAAAACGCCTGAAGAAGTTTTCACTTCAAAAAACTATCAATACACATAAAACAAACCAACAAATAAATTGAAACAAAACAAATTAAACACGAATCAGCAACATTCAAAAGCAAAGTTCAAATATTATATTCCATATTTAAATGATAAAATCACACATTTTGTGGATAAAGAGAGGCAATAACGTATTCACAGTGAGAATATTTAATGTAGGACGAATAAATAATTTATAATCAGTGCAGACAAATGTTTTGGTGAAGTTTTACGAGCCGCCCACAAAGGGTTGGATCGCGTTAATCCCACTATTATCAGATGATGAACTATTACCCCACTCTCCTCACCCCCTTGCCTCATCCCTCTCGCGCCCCGAGGCCTCCCTTGCTCGCTCATAGTTTGTATTACGATATTACACCGAATGTTCCTGATATTAAGCAATCTCTAGAGATTCGATGTAGGATAATTACGCCTGATGAAAGGGTTGCGTGTTTTATAAAAATGTTTTGGCGATAATTACAGGTTAGTGTATTATTTAGGTTTTATCTCAGTTTGTTATGTCTCCCTTGTTTTGTACGTGTAATTAGTTGGATTTCGTTCATAATCCATTGACACTGGTGGCGGTTTTCTACTTGATGGGCGAACTGCTACATAAAGTTGGTACATAGTAAATGTAGTTTCTGTGTTGTATTGTATGGGTACTATTTTAAAATTACCCTTGCCAAATACCTATTTATTATAACAGTACCACACATGCCACAGTGTACTAAATATTATCTTTACATGTTAAAAGTTTGATCATAAACAGGCACACACAAAACGTTCATAAATTAATTTGTCTAAAGTTGTTCGAGCTATTCCTGCAGCCAAGAGGCGGTCGCACTGAGCTACTTACAATGAAATCAAGGAGCATTATTAATGGCACTTTTAAAAGCCGATGAATTATACAACCGTTGTGTTTTTGTTTTTAATAAGTAACTCAGCGCTACTTACATTACAGAGCTCAATTTTGTACATGTTTTTGTTGGTTTTTGTAAAGCAAACGACACGTGTTTTTACGGCAATGTTGGTAGCAATGCTCCGTGTTTCGAATGACGGCTTGACAACACGACCTTCTGCTGAATGTTGCTGACCACTTCATCCTCAGCAATCGTAAAGAGCCACGAGAATACAATGAAGTCTATGCTTTAATAATCACCAGTTCTCGTTCCTTTGCTCTAACGCCGAAGAGGCTTCATCGCTTTTAACGAACAGATGTCAAAGAGGATTTAATCTACTTAAATAATAATATGTAACTAGTGAAGACTGAAACCAAACTATTTACCAGCAATTCATTAGACAAGCGGGGATAATCTGACTACACAAGTACACACAAAGATTACAAGTACCCATTCTCAGCACATAATTAATTGAGGCCTAACAAGCGTAAATCATCAGCGGACAACTATAATAGAGACGTCACTAATTCTGCACGCATTTGTAGTTCTCTTTGGCACAAATCGCGGACACGAGGCCGCACGTGCCGCGTACAATTGCGTGCATTTAGAGCTTTGTGCGCGATTGCTTCCGGATGACCCGAGTGTCAAGTTGCATCGTCGAAATTTTTTGATATTTTGTGTGGCTTCCAGTGTACACTGATATGGTGTAGTGCGCTTTTAGGGCACCATGCAGGTGAACGTATGTGTATTAATGGTAGTCTTTTTGATAATAATTTTGAATGAAATAATATTTTTTGTAAAAAATTTTGTGGGGTTTCGTAAAAAAATCTTTCTTTGTTTCTGTACATATGTAGGTTGGTACTTAAATTGAAAATGTTTTTTTCAGTTGGGTATTAAATTAATATAATGGCCGTATTAACTACGTAAAAAGGCTTGGCTTCGGCTTGTGTGCTTCACTAATTTCTCTAAGCTTGACTGGGTCAATAAATTCCCGATGTTACTTAAATTCGGTCGTCATTCAACATACTCGTAATACTTACTTGGTATTCGTAGTATGAACATCACACCTATATGATTATTATCGTTTAAGAATATTAGGTACCTAGGTATTTAATTCTGTGCAATTAATTCAGTTCAAATGTTTCTTCACTTGAAAATGGTTTCGGCTTTAGCTAGTGTAGGTAGGTACTTTAATATAAACTACGTTCAGTCAATACTAATAACTCCGAATATTACTTTAAATTCCATACTCCATATGTGTTCCATCATCATGCACTGTATCTTATACTAGGTAGGTATGCATGGTATGAATATCAGACTTTAAAAGTCGTTCTACTAGGAACAGAAACTCAACTAGGTACATAGACAGAACAGATTTCAATTCTCAGAAATTCAATTGGTCGGTATAGCAGAGCAAATCCGATGGCGGTGCAGTAGTAGTTGTACAGTCTTACTGTCAAAACATTGTGCAGTTCCAGCTTTACGCTCTGATATTCCTTTCCTTGTTATCGCCCGGAGCTACGGGTGGCGGGTGGGGACGACTGGCTGATGATGCAGAGATACTATAGAAGATCCAGTCTGACCTAGGTACTTGTAGGCATGCGTCCAGTAGTTAATTACAAAAATAGTTTCACAGAAGAGTTTTGGGTAGTGTCATCTGTGCGCCTTACACCTGGCCGTCGAATTTCTGATCACAGATCATGCTGTACTAGCGGTAACAACGTTCAAGATGGAATCTGGTTTCTGTTATTAGGTAATTGTAGGTATCTGTGGTTAGCGTAGCGGCACTACCTCCATGTATCCCTCAATAATGACCTACTCTTGAAATGATCTGTTGATATCGAAACTCAGCCATTCGTGATAGTGATGTGGCGGCATCTACAACGCCACATGCGAACTACGCATCAGAGACCTGACGTCACGCAAAATCTTACATCGCGCAAGCAAGTTCGACGCGCGACTAGCATATACAAGATGTAACATAAATAATGCACAACCTCATAAGGGATCATTGTACTCATCCTTATGAACAACTTTTACTATGGGACCAATCCTGAAATCGCGAAAAAAATCAGCTGTTCCCTACATTTTGACGAGTTATGCGAATATAAATGTAGGGAGCAGCTGATTTTTTTTTTCGCGATTTCAGGTTTGGTCCCATAGTAAAAGTTGTGCATAATGATGAGTACAATGACCTCTTAAGAGTTTGTGTGTTATTTATGTTACACCTTGTACACAACATCCCGACATCAATTGTCAGACTGAAGGGGGGCAGACTGGTGAGCCGTAACAGTTTCCTCAAGTCGCCCACCAAACCACCACCAGCCCTGTAAATGATGGGAGCTCTTAGCTTAACGATTAAGACTGTGGCTGCTTAAACATAATTATCCTCCTCTAGCTGAGTATGTCGAGCCTGCATAAAAGCTCCCAGCGGGCCACAAACTACCATGGCCCACCTGGATATCTCTTAACCGACTAAGAAGTCAGGTGGGTCGCTGCAGGTACAACTTAGTCAGGGTACTGCGATGAGTCACAGTGCGACTACGGAGCCACATCACAAACGAAGCCTCACTTCTTGTCGTGATCTCTGTGTAAAAACACCTGCACTATAGAAGACCTTTGCGAGGCCCACGCTAACGCTGTCGATGTAGCTGAATACTGGTCGAAGCTTATATAAAATGAATAAAAGATCAATACGATGAAGAAGAAGATCAATTGTCAGGCTGCAGCCCACCAGACACAACACCCGTCTGGTCGGCGGAAGATCCTCCCTTTTCTATGGAGGATGAAGAACTTGCCACCCTGTTTCTCTATAGTGACATACCAAATGAATTTAACAGCAGAATTTATCGCGTACTTCTAATACTTGTGTAGACCTTCTGAACCTTAATTCCTTGTACGTAAGGGTGGAAGTGGGTGGCAAGACTATGTCGGAAACAATTAGGGTGTGCGCACGCGCGGCAGCTTCCTGAACCGCGCCTAATTGGCGTATCTCTGCGCCGCTCAATGTATCTCTGTTATAATTGACGTGGCTGCAACAATGAGATTAGATTGCTATCTGTTTATGTTAGTTTCTCCATTAATGTTGGAGCGATCATTATGTGGTTGGAAGCGTGATATGTGACTGTTATCATGTGTTTCTCAATACAATACATAGCTGGGAACTACTGGGAATACGTAATTCTGCTTCAGTTATGGGTGTTTTTACCCTGTCTGATACCCGCAATCGACGGGTGATGTTTTCTTTGTCGTACCTACATGACGTGGCCCAATTTTTGATGCAACTTTTCAGCAGGATGAAAAGCAACCTAATATTTTCGTTTTATTTTTTAGGGTTCCGTAGTCAACAAGGAACCCTTATAGTGTTTTTAGGAACAAACCTTAAAATCGCGAAAAAGAAATTTGTTGTAAGTACCCTACATTTATGTTCGTAAAATTCATGAAAATGTAGGGAACAGCTAGTTTTTTTTTTTCCCGATTTCAAGTTTGGTCCCGTAGTGCCCATAGTAATAGTTGTTCATAATGATGAGTAGGTACAACACTATCGTGGTAGCTCCTCAGCTATAAAAGAACAGCGTGAATATAACGAAGTTACAAGGAAAACTATCACAACTAAATAGGCTTTACAAATTAACGAGTAATAGTCGGCCAACTAACATTATGAGAGAACATGTCTTTTAACTACAATGTTAAGTTTGATCTTGGTATAAATTCATCCCAACTACGGAACCCTTCACTGTGCGTGTCCGGACACGCACTTGGCCGGTTTTTAATTATTAAAAAGATTTTTCGTGAAATGTCTTTCAGTGAGAGCTTTTTGCGTTTTTCCGGGATGTTTATTGTGAAGTCATATTGTTTTTTTCAGCAAATATGTACTTTTTTTTAAAATAATTATTGTGTCTAACGTGATGATGATTGTGGGTTAATGCTGTTTATCATGTGTAAGTATTTAGTTGGTAAGCCTTTAGGTACATTAATAAAAAAAAATACGTTTAAATATAACTTTGATAACTAAACTAGTAGGTACCTACATTGTACATGTTACCCCATTTCAAATGACACAGGAATATTTGACGTAGCCCTTCATTAGCAAAACTAATGATTCGCTAAACACCGCCGTCCCCTACTACGTATTCCCAAGGCACCTGCTTTGTTCGACCAAAATCTATTTATTCATATCGTATTGCTAATTTGAGGATTAGGTGGCGCGTTCCGTCGGTTATTGAATTATCCATTCCGTTTGCGGGGAGTCCGGGCTGAGTCCCGGGTCCTGGGGGAGTTCGCTACGACTTGCGTAGTCGGTTGATCTTTGATGTATTTTGAGTTTTTAATGTTGTTTTTTGTCGAATGACTGTCGAATAAATGTTATGATACGATACGTTAATTACCTACAATAATTCAAATAATTATCTCAATTGTCATGAAACCATTGAAAAAGAAAATCTTCGTCTGTTAATTTAAAAAAAAACCGGCCAAGTGCATGTCGGACCACACACAATGAAGGATTCCGTAGTTGGAATAAATTTATCCCAAGAACAAACTTAACACTGTAGTTGAAAAACATGTTCCCTCATACATTCCAACTGCAAATGTAAGTTGGTCGACTATTACCCCTTAACTTGTAAAGCCTACTTAGTTGTGATAGTTTTCCTTTTAACTTCGTTATATATACTACTACCGTGAATTACACACTTGACTATAACAAAAAATTGTAATTTAAAGCTTAATATTTTTTATTTCAGAAACGGAACATTAATCGAAAAATTGTTTTCACAAACCCGCAATATTTTTGAAAGACCTATCCAACAACTCCCCACACCATGGGGGAGACGAGTAAAAAACATCCTACTTTAGGTGTACAGTCACGAGCACTAATTTGTATACACTTAGCTACTTTTAAAACTGATTTTCTTCTACTGTATTGATTGTAATTTTATGTAGTTGCGAACATAGTGTTTCCGAACACATATAATTATGAATTAGGTAGGCATCTTTAAGTTGCTATCTTTATTCCACGAGAAAATCGCTTTTGGATTTCCCTAAGTGTATACATATTAGTGCTCGTGACTGTACAGGATATCCTAAAAAAATGACATTTTCATGATTTTATTTTACCACGTTGTCGGCGTGATTAATGGGTATATATGCCAAATTATAGCTTTCTAGTACCAAGAGTCTCTGAGCTAAGCTGCGGACAGACGGACGGACGGACATGGCGAAACTATAAGGGTTCCTTGTTGACTACAGAACCCCAAAAAAATGCTTTCAGTGGTTATAAACTGGTTTGATTGAATCATTCTTGTAGCAAGGCTTCATTATCTCTTCTGTTGAACTTCTTTTAATACTGCTATAGGTACATGTGTTTGGGCTTACATAATTCACAGTAAATAAATTCCAGCGGTTGCATGTCTGTAAGTTTCCCGTACCTGTAGTAAGGTCTGTCGGCACACAGCAAAATGTCGGCGAACGTACCGCGCGTAGTGAATACGTTATTTAGTTTAGTTTACTAGCAAATGTTTAGCGCGCGCTGCGGCTAATTAGCGCTGCGGTAAATATCCACTAACTATGGGACAACTTGTTTTAAATCGATATACTACTTGAAAATAGCGGGAAATGGTACATGTAAAGTTAGGTACTATGGTGCTGCAACGTTCACTTTGTTGACAAGCCGTGTCTCGATGAAATAGAGGGGCACTTTACATAAATAAACGATTGAAGACACTTTGACAATAACTTATTCCCACATACTATTAAGTGCAGTCACTAGTACTAATATGTAAACACTTAGCCCAATTCAAAAGCGATATTCTCGTGGTGTAACGATTGCTACTTTGTGTTAAGACCTATTTCATTATAGTGTGGGTTAAAATATTATTGAATGAATGAAATGAACCGACCCCAG
Organism: Fissipunctia ypsillon; assembly: GCA_947568875.1. Taxonomy (NCBI): domain Eukaryota; kingdom Metazoa; phylum Arthropoda; class Insecta; order Lepidoptera; family Noctuidae; genus Fissipunctia; species Fissipunctia ypsillon. The sequence continues at coordinate 6,690,817 of OX387655.1, forward strand.
CGTGGTTTGACCAGACTCGATTAATCGAATGAACCCAAAGATTTACACTAGCCCCTGGAGCCTCATGTTTCATGGGGTTACAGAGACCATTGCACATTAAGGAGTAGACCACAACATAAAATTACAATTAATACAGTGGGAGAAATAACTTTTAAAAGTTGCTATGTGTAACTGCTACCTATTCTACGTGTTTAAAACTTCACTGAACCAAAATCTTGCACTTAACCATTTGCAGAAAACTTTCTAAAACAATTCTTCCTTACCTTACCTTGAACTCAAAAGACGTGCTCCCAAGCGTAAAACATCTATAAAACCATCATTAATTTGCGAGCATTTATCACATAATTGCGTTTAATGGCGTTGACAATGGATCAGTGGAGCGAAGTCGAGGAGCCACTCAATTATGTGGCATTCAGGATCGCTGCTGTTTGCGCTGGTACTCGCAGCCGCGGCCTCTGATTGGCTGGCCGGGGGGACCGACCACCCCTAGCGCTCAACAGTAGCCTTTGTGGACCTCACCATTATTTTTGCACACCACCAATATTTGGATTGTTGAGATTTTGCCGATGGGTTCTTGCAGATTTGTGTTTTGTTGAGAGTTATTGGTGGAAAATGGATTTACGTTACGTTTTGTTCATGTGGCTTTACTATATTTATAGTTTTTGGTGAATACATTTTATTACTTAGCCCAGGAAATACAATTCCCAGCATTAATTCAAATTCGACTCAGACCGTGAGTGTGTACAATCTTACAAACAACTTTAACCGACAAAGCGTCACCCATAGGTATTCGGAAAGTCACACTTTTTGGGTCATAGGAATCTGCTGATACCTATATTTGGTCATTTAATTGGCGTAAGAAACATCGTGTATCCTATTTACTAGTATATCCCCAATTGGTTCTTTTTAGGGTTCTGTAGTCAACAAGGAACCCTTATGTATAGTTTCGCCATGTCCGTCCGTCCGTCCGCAGCTTAGCTCAGAGACTCTTAGTTCTAGAAAGCTATAATTTGGCATGGATATACATATTAATCACACCGACAAAGTGGTAAAATAAAATAATGAAAATTTTTTTTTTACCTCCTGTACACGTAGAGTGGGGATGTTTTTTTTCTCGTCTATCCCATGGTGTGGGGTGCTGTTGGAAAGGTCTTTCAAAACTTTTGCAGGTTTGTTATAACAATTTTTCGATTAAGGGATCCGTTTCTGAAATATTGAACTTTAAACGCTGCCAGTCTTTTGGGCACTTTTCCCATTTTTCCCATTGACAGCGATGCGGACGAATTTTTTGATGCCCATTGAGATCTCCCTTTTATTTAATTTTGTTTTCTCTTTTCTTTATACACTTGTACCTACATAATATGTATATATATTTTAGTGTAGTGTTAGATTGTATATTGTATCTAAGATTTGTTTATATTACAATAAAGTAATAAAGTATTTTATGAGAAATACAACGAAGTTAAAAAGAAAAATATCACAGCTAAGTAGGCTTTATAAGTTAACGAGCAATAGTCGACCAACTTACATTTGCAGTTGGAATGTACCTATAGAGAACATGTTTTTCAACTACAATGTTAAGTTTGTTCTCGGGATAAACTCATCCCAACTACGGAACCCTTCATTGTGTGTGGTCCGACATGCACTTGGCCGGTTTTTTTTATTGCTAACCCCTTCTGGGCTGATGTGAATTGTCACATTATATTGTTTGTCTTGTAACCTAACCATCAACTTAAACTCGCGAAGGTTGCATGCTAATCGCACGTCAAGTTACAGCTTCAGCAGTACCAAAAGCTTCCCAGCGCCATCCATACTAACCTAGCTAAACGTTACCCGTGCTCAGTCAGCTGCGTGCCAACCAACGGGTCCTACTTCTAACTGCGTGGCAGCGCCCCTCGTACGCATTAATGTTATTATTTGGCAACATTTACTAAATAATTTGCTCGTTAAACGTCCGCCGATCGCGCCCCGTGCCTGTCCCTAACTACCGTATTGTGTCGCCGGCCGATTTGCCCGCGCCTCCCCCGGGACTAACGACGGGATTCAACCAATACGACTCTAACATTAATTACTGCGCTGTCTTTTGTGGTAATATTTGTAGCAACATGCTCTTTTGTTAGCGATATGAAATTAATAACGGCCTGTTATTGTGCGGGATTACAAAACTATCGGTGACGCTTTGTATGAACTCTTATTCGCCTTCGTTTGAGTTGATGAGGTTTCGCTAAGCTCTCACTGCGAGGGAGAACTCAAAGCCATTGACTGTATTTGTAAACCTAGAAGTAGCATTATACGTTTCTAAGACGACTTATAAGGATACAAAATAATACACTATGAAATATAAATTTTGGTTTAATTTTATGGAAGACTAGCTGTTGCCCGTGGCTTCGCCCGCGTGGATGTCAATCAATACTATCGTCGATGTCAACCTAATTTAATCGGATTTTGTTCACAATTTCATGGGTTTTAATTTTTTTGAGCGGAACCCTAATTCGTTTTCTAAAATAAAAGTAGCCTAAGTTACTCTTTTTATCATCAGCTATCTGCCAGTGGAAGTCCCGTCAAAATCGGTCACGCCGTTTCGGAGATTAGCCGAAACAAACACAGACAGACAAAAATTTTTAAAATCATTTCTTTAAGTACCGTATATACTTTCATACGCATTTAGTAAAAAGCTGTTATTTTGACATCACAAACAGACTCTTCAATTTTATTTATTTCTATGTATGTACCTATATGTAAGGATAAATAATTATAATCAACAATCAAGTTGTATATTAATATTATAATTATGTTAAGATACGAATTTGTAACAGTACATGGGAATATAAGTAGAATTTGTTCAATGAAACAAAAAGTATTAAAAAACATACAAAAGTTAATAAATTTCGAAAATGGGAATTCTATTCACATGGAGAGGTAACGTTTCGTTCCAGTATTCTTGCGGCAAACACCACTGCAGGCCTTTGCGTCCGTTCCACCAGAGCCTGAAATGCGTATGCGCTTGTTGGGGCTGTATATGGCTGTTCAAGGCTACGCAGAGGTTGCAAAGCGGGTGGGAATCTGGCAAGTCTTGTAGAGCATCTACGGTGTAGTAGTTGGTCCATTCGAAAAATTTATAATACTTTGCAGGATTTTTGACCGCCTGGTGCATGATGTAGGCTAAGTTGTACGGATGTATTTCGCGAGCGTTTAGGTATGATCCGGGAGGGAGAAATCTGGGGAAATATAAGTTGAATACTGACACATCCTGTTACCAGTAAGAAATCTAATAAGTACCTACCTTAGCATACCTGATTACATCAAAAAATTATTATAGCTATAGGTACCTACCGCTCTTACAACTGAGATAACCTGTGTGACTATTTTTTCGATCGAATATCAAACATTCTTGCGTAATATAAAACGTATCTCCGTTTAGCAAGTGCTCCATATTCATTTGACCTAGGTCCTCAGAGTTTTAAATGTTTTAAATATGTTCCTAATTAATTATCTACATAGAATATAGTAAATTTCCATCGAACACAAAAGTGTAATCTAACTCTTTGTGTAACAAAACTTACCCGTGGGAACCTCTACAGACTCTTATATGTCTTACCTGGTGTAATTAGCACCACCATACACAATGGGCACCACGTAATTATTGTACCCGTGGAGAACCTTCTCCGTGACGTAATCTTCTGAGAAAGAGTTCTCAAACGCCATATAGAAATAATAATCCTTCCTTAACATTTCTTCACAGTTGTCGTTTGTGCATTTTACTTTAGAGCAGCCACCATAGACGTCGATTTGTAGAGAGAAGTGGTACAGATGTTCCTGGAGTCTCGACAAGTAGTCGTCTCTTGAGCTGTCGGCCCAGCAGTTGCTAACCAGCCAGGCGGCACCTTTTTTTCTATCATGTAAGACGTGTTCGATCTCCGTAGGGATAGATATGCCTTCGTCGTATATTTGCCACTGCACATGTTTCCGTGGAGCGACGATGTGGCGCGTTGCGTTGCGCACGACGAAGTAAGGCCACTGCACATCAGAATCCAGTCTATACGTAAACGTCCAGTTGAAGAAGTTGTCGTAGTTTACTTCACAAGCCGGATAGTTGTATGAAGACTCTAACGCAGTGAAAATATATATCTGCGCCTTGGACCTCTTCTCTGGCAGATCTATGTCACTTCGCTTGAAAAGTTGTTCAGTAAAAAGTAAAGCATCGAATCGCTTGTAGTCTCCGCCTAATAAATATTTGTCTGCAGTGAATATACAGTTGTTTACTCGACATTGTAAATTTGGGAATATCTGTTCCTTTTTGTCATTCAATGTATAATGATTACTGTCCCACACAAGTATGTATTTTTGCCCTGAATCTGATAATTTCGCACCGCTATAAGAGAACAATGTAGAACCTAGGTTGTAACGAACCGACAATATCTTTAGAAGAGCAAATAAATACAGAAACAATAGTGCGTAGGCCCCATATTTTATAGAGGTTCTAGAATTATTACTAAACAGTAATTTCTTTAAAAAAGCCATTGATCATAGTATACGTTTGAATTAAAAATGTCATGTTGATACTCTGACAATTAATAGATTTTGGTTTTTTGCAGTTTTGTGTCAGAAAGCAAAGGAAAACTCACACCATTACCTATAAGATTTATTATCTGTAAGAAGTACGAATAAGGAAATCCGAAATACTGTTCTTTTAAACTTTTCACCAAATAGCATACCTACGCAGCCGATATTACTCATTAATTAGGCCCAGTTCTTATTTCGCGAAACGAGCAAGTTATTCGATCATAGAAACAAAAATTACTGAATATTTATAATAAAGTTTTATAATAACGAACACAGAAAATACCCATTTTAACAAATAAGGCCGGATACACGACGGCTGGCAAAGATTACACTAATCGTCATTATGACTCGTGGGAGTATCTTGACCACTGAATGCCACCATTTTTTTTTTTTTTTTTAGAATAAGAAACATTTATTTGCAGAAAATACAGGTGTTACCAGTTGTAAAAAAATGGTGGTTTAAAATGTACAGTCCATATTTTGCCTGTTTAGGGCATGCAAATCCTAATTTTACATTAATACCTAAGTAAGTTCTTATTTTAAATAAGATATACAGAATATCCAAAAAAATACCTATATTCTAATATAATTTTTAAAATTAAAGTAAATTTTAAGTTAACTACAATAAACTATATACAGTACACACAACAAAAGTTAAGTAATAACATTTTTTCTTTATGTACCTACCCAACAAAAATTCTTTAAAGTTAAGATAATAAATAGATACGCCATAAAACATTAGGAAGCTTAAAATAAAAATAAATAAAATTTATTTATGTTGTAGAAATTCTTGTAAACTATAAAAACAATTTTCTATTAGCCATTGACGCAGTTTAATTTTAAAATATTTAAATGGGAGCTCCCTTATGATCTTAGGTAATTTATTAAAAATTGTTATGCACATGTCCCCCATAGGTGGCACCATCACTTAACTGGCGGTAACAATGCGTCCTAACGCCTCACTAATCCGAGATTAAGATCGTATCTGGAACAGGACACGATAAACACTTCACATATAAACACAATTCATGTTTCATGAACAGTTAGTTTTGAGTGTTAAAAAAATATTGACAACTGTCGCTGTGCAGGAATTATAGAAGTTTAACATTAAATGTTTGTGTGTTACACCGCGTGATATTGATCCATCGTCAAATTCATTAAGTTACATAGTCATATGAGGATCTTACAGATCATTTGAATGTAACGAAAAGTAACCGTTTTTAACCGACTTCAAAAAAGGAGGAGGTTCTCAGTCCGTTGGAACCTTTTCTTTTATGTATGTTCCCCGACTACTCGAAGACGGCTGGACCGATTTGGAAAATTCTTTTTTTGTTTAAAAGGGTATACTTTTCAGGTGATCCCATTTTCATCAGTTCAGGATCTGATGATGGGATCCTGGACAAATCGAGGGAATTCTTCAAATATTATAGGCACACCTGTAGCGATTTGGGTATTTTTTTAGTAACTCGTGCATAACGTCCCTGCATCGGAAAAAGCAATATTTTGTAAAAGGTGATGAGCAGTTGACATTGAGCTATTGTAGATAGGTTACAAACCGACCCACTAAAAAGTAAAAAAACAAAAACCATTATACAAAAAAAAAACCTACTTCCAAAAATACACTGGGTACAAAGTGAAAAATAACTTTAATTTCGGAAGTCGGTGGCAAAAAACTAAAATGCGGTTCCAAAGACTTCCGAAATTAAAGTTTTCATTTTGTAGTGGTTTTTTCAGTTTTCTTATTATCTTATTCGTGTGAAAGAGCACGTCAAATAGTCGACAGCAACAGTCATGATGAGATCAATGACAGACGTCCCGTACTGGTCTCACCGCTATGGGTGAATATTGGGGGTTTTAGAGTTAATTCAACAATCGCTGTGTTCAAATTCAGATGCCCAGTAGCATCTTAAACTAGAAGACAACTCTTACTAAGATACAAAAAACCTAGTTGTTATCTTCTTCTATATTATAAACAGGTAAAATTTGTGAGTAGGGGTAATCTTCGGAACTGCTGATCCGATTCCAAAAATTATTTCACAAAATGGGAAGCTAGAGCTTTCTCCGAGTGTCATGTGATATATGTAGGTACCTAATGTTAAAACAAGAAATTTCATGCGGACGAAGTTGCGGGTTGCTAGTGATTTATAGTTAGCAAAGCTAATACTTGTATCTGAACAAGAAACACTTCGTAGCAAGTTAAACTTCTGCAGTCATTACTGGATTACTGTTCCGTCATCGTGTCCGAGTGTCGACAGTATTGTCCGTCGAATACAGTTATTGTGGGCAAAATAACTCTATTGTTAATGTGTAAAATGTTGGAGAGCAAAAACTTTGGGACAATGGCTCAGTAATTGAATTAGAAGGTCTTGAAGGTGTGTTGTTGTGTTCGTTCTCGGAAACTACATGTGTGACTTATATAATGTGATATTTGGACGTGGTTTGCAGCTGGTTCGGACGGACATTAGAAACTTGCAGTACAATGTTGAGATGAGTTTGATTATGGAAATGAAATGTTTATGCTTTTACACAAGCATAGGTGACAAGTTGAGATACTGAAAAGTTATCAGTGCCCAGACTGCGTTTTTTCAGTTTATACTGCTTCGTTGGTCTAGTGGTCATGAGGTCCTGGGTTCGATTCCCAGGTCGGGCAAAGTGTTATTGTTTTTTTTTATCTGGAATTTCTCAGTAGCATCCCGGAGTCTGGATTTGTGCCCGGTAGATGGTAATAGGCTCGCCCCTATTACATGGGAACTTATTAACCATAACTGGCGAAATGTGGGTGTTACTATAGGTACTAAAGGTAGACGCGTGATGTTATGTTATGTTGTATAGTTTATAATTAAATTAATATCTACCACTTAGAATTGATAAGTATGCCTCATTCAAACAGTATCTGAAACATTTATGTGGACTGATATAGTCTGGCCGTCGAGAGAATCCGTTCTTAACACCTGTCAGTTTCATACTTAAGAATATGTGTTTTGCGTATTTGATCCATAATACAACTAGAAATTGTCCAACTGACAGGTGGCAGGAACGCATTCACATGTTCAACTTATGATGTAATATCAGAAAAAAATACTTAAGACTATGTTGGAGCTAAAGAAGCTGAACTAGTTAGTGTAGGAACACTAACTAGTGTCTAGGAACACACGAGAGACACGGGTCAACGGCAGAGGCAACTGCACACGTCGACGACCACTGACCACTGCCGACATGTCGGCGGCAGCCATCGACGCGTCAACGGCTCTCTTTGTACAGGAGCCAGCAGCAAAATGTATTCCGAAGAAGAAACACTGTTATTGCTTCGACGCGTCGACGACCAACGTCAAAGCATGCAGTTGTCTCTGCTCTTGACGCGTGTCACTCGTGTGTAAGAATACTTACATACCTATCACGCATATCTAGGTTTACCTTAACTACCTACATGTTAAAGTTACGTTAATATATCCGACGAATAATCAAAATAAAGAGTGAAACAGAACAAAACATTGCTATCAACAAAAACAGTTTTATGATCTGCATTGTACGGCTTCATTACGATGCGATTTTGAATATTTAATAAACTGCTGAATCACTGTTACAAAAACTAACCAAACCGCGGATTGAAGTATTATAACAATGAAAAGTTTATTTTGCAACCCTGTGAAATAGTAAAACATTTAATTCAATGGAAAATTATAAATATTATTACTTCCGCGTGAAATTTCATGTTTTCACCGCGTCGCATCGCATCGCCCGTCCGCACTATTAATTACTTCGTTTTCACTTAGCGTTCTTTCTGACTTTATTCCTTTTGCTCAGTCATAGGGTGATGTTTAATACCTTCCTCAAGAATTAACCTCATCAAATGCAAAAAGAATTTTTCAAATTCGACTGGTAGGACAGAGATTAGCGCCTTTAAACAAAAAAAAAAAACAAAAACAATCTCTTCAGGCTTATTATTAGTGATAGATTAGTGTAAACTGTTGGAAGGTTCTTTAAGATCGTTCTTAAAACGTTAATCCACAATTTAAATGCAAAATCATCCGAACCACTGAGAACAATGATTGACCCAGGAAGAAAGCAAAAAATAGCAACAGGAATTACAGAAAAAACTGAACCAAGCAATACAATTCGTTTAAATATTTATGAAGTATTTAGTTATTGTCAAAACAGTGGCGCGTCACAATGGTGGTATTGTGACGACTGTTCCCATGTGCTAATGTTGTCAATGGTCTACGAGTGGAGTATGCTCTGTTGACCACTCAAGGGCTTCCGCCTTTTATAGGGCGAAGTGAGAGCATGGGGTGCTCTTGTAGTGTGTGCTTAATTTTGTGGATGTTGATAGTATGGTTAGTAAGTACATTAGGTTTGATGGCGATCTATGTAATTGTAAACTTAATCGTAACTGCATTTTACATTTAGAAGTTCTAGGGTAACAGATAGGTACGAAACTTAGTGCAAACTTGCACTTCGTTCTGTCAAAATCAGTGCTTTTTGGCGTAAAGACAGATCGAAGTGTAAGTTTACTTAAGCTCCGTGTCTGTACGTAGTACAACCTTACCCTTGGTCCTCTGCGTTAAAAATACACTACACGAGCGAATCATGTTTCACACACCTAAATCATTAACCACTGATTAACAAAACCAAGATTGGCCATAGTGACAACAGACGCTGAAGCCACGGGTTCGTGACCGGATATTTTGGCAAGCCAAAAATTATATCAATTACGGCCATACGTTTCCTGTCTAAGCACTACCTACGCAAAAAAGTGGCAAAGAATCATAATATTAGTAGATTCCCGATTTCACGAATCAGTTCTCGGTAGGCATAAGCTCAAGTGTCCCCACAATGCCTGGCGGTCGGAAGGGCCGGGCACACCATGTGCTAATCCACTTAACGGCGGTTAATCCTCGCTTAGTTACCGCCACACTATTGTCCGCGCGGGAAGTGCGCTCGACTGTAGGTAATTCAATCACAACAGTTGTAGTGTAGCACATTCATTATGGATAGTGCCTCTTACCTTTAGACTCGGAAGGAAGCTAAAACACATTTTTATTGTAGCATTTATTTAAATCATCTCAAAAACAGATCATAATAAGTATTATGATCAATAAGTATTGAGCTAAGTTTATTAGATAACACAATAGAAATGTGTTTTTAATAACTACCTACCTATTAAACTAATATTATTTAGTAAGTCGCCCATTGATTACATTTTTCAATAAAGCATCTTTTCATTTAACATTCTTAAAAATTTGGTCCCATGTGAGCGAGAGAGATGACAAAATGTGACAGCCCTCTTAAAAACTAATAAAAAAATTGGAGACAAGCGCATACTCCTGTAGGTACTCAACGTGTGTATAGTACTTAAGTACCTAGTGTAGGTATGCAAATAAAAAGATGTTTTTATGCTCAAGGAAGCCGTTTAATACATACACTTATATTTTTTTGGTATGTCAGTCAAGTTTTAATTGTCTTACAACTTTCGTTGAATACTTACAATACACAAAAACCGGAAATAAACCAATGATATTAAAAGGAAAGATACGCTACGTTCATACTGAGCGACGTTCAGATATCGTTGCGTTGTTATTACATTTGTCATACATGTAGGTGTATATTAGTTTTCAACTAGGACTGCGATAGAGAGTCTTGGAGGGGGGGTCTTGAGGGTCTTTGCTGAAAGGCTGGATGGGCCTACCATGGGTAGATTTATCAAGCTTCATGTATTACATGGGGCTTGATGAAACTATCTGTGGTCATTATTATACTATCACCTTTTTTTTGTTTTCTACGTATATTATTATAAGTACTAACATAGTTTATAAGCTAATTGTAGACACTAACACAAGTGGGCCTATGTAGTCTTTAAATAAAAGATTTTTATTTTTTATAGATAATACGGAACGTATGATACAGAAAGAGATAGCTATCTGTAGTGTGCTGCGCTTGACACGCTTCGTTTCGCTCGCTACTATTAACCGACTAAATCAAATTACAACAATTGTCTGAATTTGACTGCAACAATTTGCGCGCGCTAGTGCGATATCTACCTCTTTATTTATATAATATAATCGAAATAAACGATACTGAAATATACCCAATAACAGTGTTTTCTACTGACATTACTATTTACAGAGATGAAAGAGTTTCGAAAATAATGAAAAATAAGAAGTAATAAGACAAGCAAAAGAATATATCGAGGAACAGGGAAAAGAAAAAAATACTTACTATAATTACATAAACTGCTGTGATTATTCAAATTCCATGCGATAAGCATACGATTTCTAGCAAAGAAAAACGTGCCTAAAAATCTATATTATTTATACTACCTAATATACTATACTATCGCAATGGATTTTTCATACAGTATTTTTAATGTCTGAATAAAGATAATTCCAGATTTTTCTCGCAGACAAAATGTTATTTTCCTAGGCTATATGGTAATATTGTGTACCTATGTGTGCTAAGTATAACTAGTCTCTTGTTTCGTGTTTTTTAACAAAACTATAAAACTATAAATCACAGTAAAAACAATGCAAACTATTCGGAGCACATGGAATACAACAAACTCACAACATATCAAACTAATCTAATGTCAAAATTGTCAATTTACATGTTATTTTTCTCATCGAGTTATGCTAGATTTTAAAAAAATGGAAACCTTCACTCTTGTTCTTTATTTTCACTCAATACTACTAGCAATAGTGTTTAGTGATGATGATGTTGTGTTGAAATATGGTAATGGAACAGTAACTTATGCTCAAGTTGTTTTGTGTAACATCATTAAATTAATTAACTCATTAGCATTAATGATACATTACCTATTGGGGCATTAATGTTTGTCTTTGTGCAACTGGGTGATAAGTTAATGGGAACGTGAAGTCATAGTATAATTATTCGTAATATACAAAGTGGAAAAAATCAATGGGTCCTAAAGGGAAACCACTTTAAATCCTAAATATAGTTTATTTTACTTAAATGAAACATTTCTTTTTTTAATTTTAAAAAGAAACAAAACTGTATTCACAGATTTCCCGACAAACTTACCTAAACCGGGAATCGAACCAGCTAAAAAATAAACACTACAGAAAGCAGCTATTTTAAACACATGTCGCATATTACGGAAATTCCTACGATTAGATTTACACAATAGTTTCAATGCAGTAGGTACAAAACACCTAATCTATCTACTCAAACTTAAAATCTCACCTTGGTGTACACCCGTGAGATTTAAAAAAAATACCAGGTTCTAGGAACCTGAGAAAATAAATTTTAAAAACAAAATAATAATAACCTCCTAATTAGTAATATCCTCTACAACATCGGTTAATTTTATTCCTACTTATTTATAAAATTACAAAACGGTATTTGCTTACAACTAATTTCTGGTATATTTAAATTACATGCAGCTCTATCAATTCCAATTTCTGGTGAAAGGCTGGAAGCCCCATCAAATATATTAGAATCATCTTGCAACATAATATCTACTATATTCAGAATTTCTCCGAAGTTCTACGTGGGCGAAGCCACGAGCAGTTTATTATAAAGATTGCAAAGTTATGCTTAACATGACTCAAATATCCTCTTCCTGCTTTCAAACTAAATGATTGTTCTGAGACCTTTATCTTTGCATGTATCTTAAACACTGACGAGTATCTCTCGATCTGCACTTAGCAGATAAAGGAAGAGCCCAAAAAATATTTATTGTGTTTACACAAATACGTAGGTGGTAATCCGAGTTACCATTACCTATTCACAAGTCATAAGGAAGGGGAACGTGCATTGTGTCGTTGAAAAAAAACTTTTAATAATATTATTGGGTTCTAATTTCGTTTGACTGTTAATCGTGGTTATATAAAAGTGTCAACCGGTCTCAATGGAGGTGCCAATTTGTATAGAGTTACAGTAGGTACTTCAATGGAGCTTCGCGTTTTTGGTTACACAATTGCTACAACAAAAAATATGAATAATATCTCGGTCTAATAAGATAAGTGATTATTCAAGTGTTGCGTCTCGATACGTATTCTTTTTATTAAGTTTATATCTGTGGAGGCTGTGATGTTGGTTCTTAGAAAATATTATTAGCTTGAGTGGGTATTATGTTTGATTTCACGTAACTGTTGATATGGTAGTTTATTGACTGACATTATGATACAGAATCCCTTTATCATGGTGATAGCAGCTGGTGAAATAGCGTTAATTACGCAACGTAGCGTTAATAACTGGTGAATGTAGTAACAAACATCAATAAAAGGAGTGATTTGGGAATGTTTTGACGTCATAGGAAATAATATCCAAGTACATAAGACAGACTTCGCAAAGATTTACACCAGTATATACACCGACGTTATACCTACGTAGATATCACTCGGTATCTAGGCAGACGGGAGTCAGGCGTCCCCCTTCGCCCCCCAGTCCCGGGGATGGCTCGTAATTAGCCCCCTTCATCCTCCGCACTTCGCCTCCTCCCAAAACACAGACACAACCGAAAACAACAAGCTATTTGTATGTAGTAACGTTTTTGTATTGTTTCGTACTTGTGTAGGTGTAACCAGACTTGAAAGAAATGTTCCTAGTTTTTCGTAGCATGAAAAAGATTGCTCATCGTATTATAACAAGGGACTTTTTGTTTCAGAACGCTTTACCTAATTACGTCAGCGTCTTAGTAATTTCAGATGATAGTCCTTCGGTTTTTATTTTATCTTTGTTGACACAGCATTTAGCCTCTTACACCCAGTTGCACAAAGACAAACATTAATGCCCCAATACGTAATGTATCATTAACGCTAATGATTTCATTAAGTTAATGATGTTACACAAAACAACTTAAACATAAGTTAACGTTCCATTACCTAAAGTCGTCTTTAAACAATACTGCTAGTAGTATTGAGTGAAAAGAATCAACATGAGTGAGTTTCCATTTTTTTTTAAATCTAGCATAACTCGATGAGAAAAATAACATGTTTGACAATTTTGACATTAGATAAGTTTGATATGTTGTGAGTTTGTTGTATTCCATGTGCTCCCAGTTAGGTATTTAGTTTTCATTGTTTTTGCTGTGATTTATAATTATTGTTGTGGTAAAAAACACGAAATAAGAGACTAGTTATTCACATTATGCGTTTCCAAATGTCTTTTGTGATGCGCACAGCAAAGGAGTGGACATGCGTCTGTGTTTCCGAAACAATACAACCCCGATCTCTTCAAAATGAGAGTGAACAGGCTTCTTCTGGGTAAGCTCGCTCCATCGTCGACTTTTTCTCTGTCATCTCTGACCTCGACTAGAGTCAAGAGCAAACCTATCTTAAAAAAAAAGTTAAAATTAGCATACATACACAATATTACCATATAGCCTAGGAAAATAACATTTTGTCTGCGAAAAAAAATCCTTATCCTGGATCCCAAATGAATCTTATTTTTTTTTTTTGGAGAGTTTAAAAAGCACACACATTGCACACACACACGCACGCACATTGTCGAAGCATTCGTTGACGTAAAACTAACACTTTTAAGAGATTTTTGTAAAGAAATGGTTTCGGGACCTTTTCCAGCAATTTTTTTCTGCACTTGATTTCTTTATGAACTTTTCACACAACATTCTCTAAGCTATGCAATCCTGCAATTTTGTAAAATCTTCGGCAACCCCTCTGAATTCTTCCCTCTCTGGCATTGGAAAAAGATAGGTGCTAATCTAGCAAGCTTCAGAGTTACCTTCTGTACTACCTATTCGACAAATCGATTTGTGAACATTGGTCAATACCTGCTGAAAAGATCCTGTGGCAAAAAATCTCAGGCAAATCAGTAGTTGCGTTTAGCCATCGATGGACTTATTTCTATGGGTAATTGGTTCCAAATCAAGCAGGGGGCCAACCACCACCTCTTAAAGCAGTATTATTTTAATATTACTTCAGTGTGAAAAAGAGATGAAGCTATCCAGGACGTCTAGCTCCATCTCTTTCCCACACTGAAGTAAGATTACAATAATACTGCTTTAAGGGGTGGTGGTCTAGCCCCTGCCGTTCGATTCTGTAAAAATGTCACCGTGAAAAGTTAGGTGAAGTGAGCTTAGAGTGAGCTGTCAATACGGAATGACAGCTCACTTCACCTAGTTTTCACGGTGATATTTTTACAGAATAGCGCTGCAGTGGTGCTATTCTGTAAAGATCCCACCGTGAAAATTTAGGTGAAGTGAGCGTGATGTGAACTGTCATCCCACCTTACTCTACTAGGAATTGAGCTCACTTCAAACTCACTTCACCAAGTGTTCACGGAGTGATGTTTACAGAATAGATCGGCAGGTCACATATTTGAATAGCTGCTTCTTTCGAAATTCTGTAACGGATACGAAAATCTTCTCCATGGTATTTTGAGAATATATCTTCTCTGTTTGGGATATGACGGCGACGACGGGGAACATATTCTTCTGCTTCAGACAATGATGACAGGCTCGACAAAGACATCTAGATCTATATACAAGGCGTAACATAATTAACGCACAACCTCTTAAGGGGTTAAGGCAAAAAGAAAAAATCAGCTGCTTCCTACATTTATGTCCGCATAACTCGTCAAAATGTAGGGAACAGTAGATTTTTTTTCGCGATTTCAGGTTTGGTTCCATAGTAAAAGTTGTACATAATCATGAGTACAATGATCCCTTAAGAGATTAGGCGTTATTTATGTTACATATCTATATAAATAAAAGGAGAAACTGACTGACTGACTGACATATCAACGCACAGGCGAAACTATTGGGACTAGGAACGTGACATTTTGCACATGGCTTCCGTGTATATGTAATGTAGGGGAGCACTAAGAAGGGTTTTTGGAAATTCTACCTTTAAGGGGGTAAAGAGGGAAGATTTCGATTGTATGAAAAATCTTATTCCTTGAGTTAATAAATTTGAAACTTGGCATAAATACTTATCTAAGTAAATTATGAACTTTGTAATTTTTTGTTTAATTAAACTACCCCCAAGAATGGGGGGGTGTCAAAGTTTGTATGGAAGAACTTTAACGCGAAGTCCGATTAACTCTAAACTCAGTATTTAAAATTAACGCCAAAAATAAAGAATAACCTGTATCAGGGTTTTTTGAAATCTACCCCTGATGGGGTGAAAAGGGGTACTCAATTTTACTGCGTGGCTCGATTTACTCTAAAATTGGTATTAAAAATCTTTGATTCAAGTTATGCAAAAATTCGAAACAATTTTTAAAAATGTCACCCCTGTGAGGGTGAAAAGAGGGGATACAGTTTATATGAAAAATCTTATTCCTTTTGTTAATAGGTACACTTGAAACATAACAATATTTGCCTCAGTAAATAATAAAGATTTTCCCTTTAATTTTTTAAAACAACTCCTAACGGAGGATTTAGGGGGTGTCGAAGTTGGTATAAAAAAATTTTACGTGCTGTCAGATTATTTCGAAACTCGATACTAATACTTAAAACAAAAAATTGAAAAGTACATGTTTCAGGGTTCTTCAAAAATTAACTCCTAACAGGGTGGAAAATGGTAACAAAGTGTAAGGGATGGATTTTACTGTTTGTTTCAATTTACTCGAAAATGTGTATAAATAATGTTTAAGTCATACAATGGATTGGTACCAAACGCGTCGTGATGAAAAAGGACACAGTTTATTTGAAAAATCTTATTCCTTTGATCTATAAACTTAAAAATAGGTCCGAATACTTATTTATCTAAATAAATTATAAATATCGTAAACATCACTTTTGGGAACAAAAATCAAATGGGGTGGAGGGGCGTAAAATTTTTTAGAGGAAAGTGCGAAATCCATGCGGATGAAGTCGCAGGCAAAGGCTTGTGTTGTATAATGCAGGAATGGCTTTTTTTTTTTTTGTGGATGGGAAATCATCAAATGACTTCTCCCGCTCTGGGCGGAGCGGGAGGGCGTGTCAGACTTTTACTGACTAAAACCCACCCGTGTTCCTTCTGTTGCCTGTGCCGGGGCCACGGTAACTCTTTCAAACATCCCGCAACCCTAGCTGGCATCGGCCCTAGCGGACCCCGTCAATAGTGCTGACATCTCTTCGAGGCGCGCGTGGAACACGACGCGCCGTCGACTCGGGCTTGGTCCTTACCGGACGGCGAGCTACCCATTGCTCGCCGTCCGCAAGCCCGCGCCCATGGTGGCCGGGAATCGGCTGCCAATTCCCGACGCCCAGGGCGTCTCCCCTCCCGCCTCCTCCTTCACGAGCATTACTGCTTCGCAGAAGGAGGTGATGGCTGCCCATGTACTCTCGCTCCGTACCATGGCCTGGACCAGGGCCGGACGCGAGAGATCGCCGCCGCCGATCGCTTCCGCGAGGACACGGCGGTGCTCCGCCCAAGCAGGGCAGACCTCCACCGTATGCTCCACCATGTCCTCCGGGCGATCCACACAATGGTGACACCCGGGCGTTTCCTCCCGCCTTATCCGGAACAGGTACCTCCCGAAGCACCCGTGTCCGGTGAGAACCTGTGTCAGGCGGAAGGTGAGGACGCCGTGGCGCCTCTCCAGCCACTCCTCAAAGACTTATCGCCGCAATTGTAGCGTGCCCAACGTTGGGTTGCGACAATCGCACTCTCCATGCCGCCATGAGATCCTGCCGGAGCTCTGTCCGCCGTGCCGCGATTTCTCGCGGCAGCGGAGTTACGCCCCGGCGTCCTGCCTCCTCGCGCCACTCCCACATGTGCGCGAGGACTTTTGCCTCCAGATCCCATGGCGGTAATCCGGCAAGGAGGTTCGCCGCCTCCCCGGAGACCGTGCGGTATCCCCGGGCTAACCGGATGGCCATGACCCTCTGGGACGCGTTCAACCGACGGACCGGTCGCCGCCTCACGGAACGCGCCCACACCGGAGCTCCGTAAAGGGCCATGGACCGCACGACCCCCGCGTAGAGCCTCCGGCAGGAGGCGTTTGGACCCCCCAGATTGGGCAGGAGCCGCCCCAAGGCAGCCCCGGCCCGCTCCAGTCTGGGAGCCAAACGTCGGAAATGCTCCACGAAATTCCACCGGCTGTCGAGGACGAGTCCCAGGTACTTCATCGTCGACTCAACACCGATGAGAACCCCTCCTACCGTTATTTGGGAACCCGATGGTGGCGCATTCCGAGGACCATGAAAACACATGGCCTCGGACTTGTGCAAGGCCACCTCGAGTCCCAATTGCCGGATCCTCTCTACGATTGTCGCAACCCCGCGTGCCGCTAATTCGGCCGCCGCCTGGTGCGACCTCCCCTGCGCCAGGACCAGCGTGTCGTCAGCGTAGCAAACTACGCTGACGCCACCGGGGAGGTCGGCGCGCAGCACCCAGTCGTACCCGATGTCCCACAGATGCGGTCCCAGAACCGATCCCTGCGGGACACCGCACGACATCTCTCGCCGGTTCCACTCTCCCCGGTGACCGGGGTAGATGACGGCCCTGTCCGTCAGATAGGCCTCGACCACGCGACAGCGGTAGGTCGGCACTCGGTGATACCGGAGTGCCTCCCTGATGCAACTCCAGGGCAGGGTGTTGAAGGCATTGGCGATGTCTAGAGACACCGCCAAGACGACCCCACCCCGGGCCACAGCATCCCCCGTCATGAGGGCTCGTACGCGCATGATGGCGTCTACCGTAGAGCGCCCCTTGCGGAAACCAAACTGGTTCTCCGCCAAATCCGGCCCCACCCTCACCAGCCGCCCGACAAGGCGGTCTGCAATGACTCTTTCAAAGAGCTTGCCCACCTCGTCGAGCAGCACGATGGGCCGGTAAGCGGACGGCGAGTCCGCAGGGCGCCCCGGTTTCTTAATGAGGACCAGTTTCCCTGTCCTCCATTGAAGCGGGAACTGGCCCCTCTCCAAGCATGCGCTTAGGAGCCCCCTTAGTCGAGGCCCGAGAGCCTCCAAGGCCAGGACCCAGGCTTTTCCAGGTAAGCCGTCGGGTCCTGGGGCGGTATTCTTGTCATTCAGCCTGCGCACCGCCACTCTCAGCTCTACCTCGGTCACCTCCGGAGCATCGTCGTCATCGTCGGCTGCGTGGTCCGCATCCGACACCGCAGGAGGCGGAGCCATGGGCGGGGGAGTATGTTTCCCTCGCGAAGGGAACAGAGCGCTCACCACGTCCTCCACGAGCTGGGGCCGGAGACTCTGCGTCAGCGGGGGAGCCCATGGGCGGAGCTTGTTCCGCACCATTTTATAGGGGCGTCCCCACGGGTCCCTGTTCAGAGTCTCCAGCGACTCCTCACGGGCCAGTCCCTTGGCCCGCAGGATCTCCGCTCGGAGGGCGGTCTTCGCCCTCGTACAGCTCCGCCTGAATGGCTTCCGTATCCGGAGGGCGGATACGGAGCCTGCGGTGCCTGGTGTACCGGCGTCGCGCAGCAACGCACGCGTCGCGCAGAGATGTCAACTCCGCCGACCACCAGCACACCTGGCGCCGGGCGCGTCCGGGCCGGATCCGGGGCATTGCCACGTCGCATACTTCGGACATGGCCTCCCGGAACCACCCCGCCTCGTCATTGATGTCAGCAGGCCTGTCCGGTGGTGACACCCAGGCCTGCACGATCGAGGCTTCCAGGAGGAGCTCCCGGTCCAGCTGCTTCAACGCCCACCGCGGACCACTCGGGGTCTGTCGGACCGGCGCGCTCGAGGTCTGGGCGGAGACGTCAAACCGGATGTACCGGTGATCGGAGTAGGTCTCCACCCCCTCCATTACGCGCCAGTCGAGGACACGCGGCGACAGAGCGGGGCTGGCGAACGAAATGTCCACCACTGACTCACCCCGCATCCGCACACACGTGGGGACAGAACCCCGGTTTAGGACGACCAGGCCCGTCTCCAGAGCCCAGTCCTCCACCATCCTGCCCCGTGTGTCCGTATGCCGGGAACCCCAAGCCACATTCTTGGCATTGAAGTCCCCGAGGACGAGTACAGGGAGGGAACGGAATCCGACGACGACAACTCTCAACTCCGCAAGGGAGTTGTGGAACTCGGCGAGAGTTCGGTTCGGGGAGAAGTATACCCCTACCACGACAATCTCCCCGAACCATGCTGCCACGCAACCCCGTCCCCTATTGACAGCCTCGAGGGACAGGGTACCGGCGGCGGCCGACGAAATTAGGGTCACTGAGCCGCTCAGGTCCTCCACCCAGTCATCCCTGGGCGGGACAAAGTACGGCTCAGCGACCACGGCGATGTTAATCGACCACTGCGCCATGCTCTGGAGCAACAGATCCTGAGCAGAGGCGCAGTGGTTGATGTTCGCCTGGAGGAGGCGTAATGGGGCCATTATTGGCACTCCATATCAGCCCCCTCCCGAACCCCCTGTGAGGGCCCTGCCGCGGTGGTTGCGGCGGCGGCGACAGTGGAGGCGGCGGCGGCAGCGGTGGCAGTGGCGGCGGCTGCGGCGGTGACGACGGTGGCGGAGGGCTTGCTGGCCCTGGGTTTGGCGGGTGGAGTGCAGGCCTTGCTCCCAGCCCGGTGATTGGCCGGCTTGCCAGCTGCCGCACACGCGAAGCAGTGCGGCGTGGCTTTGCACGAGCCGGCCTTGTGACCGGGCTGACCACAGCAGAAGCAGTGGCTGCTACGATCCACCTCCGAGGTGCATTTAGCTCCCACGTGGTTGCCTACGTGGCAGCGGAAGCACCTCAGAGGTCTGGGCTCCAGCAGTTTCACCTGCGTGGAAACCCAGCCCACCTTGAAGGCAGGAATGGCTAACTTTACTTTTTACCACTGAGTTTTAAATAAAAACTGAAAATTCGCACACAAGACAATAAAATAACCACAAACTGCAATATTAATGTTTTGGGCTAATAGAAGTTTGTTGACCTATTAAAATTTAACGTCCGAAATATCAATTATTATTGTAAAGTCCTTTAGGCGTTAATGACGCTTTGTGCAACAAAACATGTTACAGATTGCCTCGTTTGTTCCACTTTCATTATTTAAAAGTAAAGAACCATTAAAATCGAATCTAATGTTGCTTTCTGCAACAAGTTAATGGAAGATTAGTATTTAATGACAGCGTTAAAAGTTAACAACTGGCTGCTAGTCTTTGTGTTGTGTAGTATAAATTCAATATTAATAATCTTGTCAATATTTTGTACCAATATGATTTGAAAGAGTATCTATAGAGTTCCTTGGCCGTTCTTCTCCATATATAAACTAACCAAGTTCGCTTTGGAATGGATAACTTGCTTCATGTTTCTGACGGACCGACTCCTTTGATAATTCAAAGTGCCTGTAAATGATGTAATTGCAAAAATGATTTGAGTTTGTTCAACCTTCAAATTTCTTATTTTATCATATATATTTTCTTTAGTTATTCCTCGCGTATGTTAACGATCTTCCTCAAGCAGTAGAACAAGGTTGCGTCCTTTTTGCTGATGACACGACGGTAATTCTAGACCGTAAGAACGTTGACACCTACGAGTCAGATATAAATAACACCTTAACCAACATTATCACATGGTTAGATAACAATGCTTTAAAAGTAAATGTAGAAAAAACTACAATATTAAATTTTAAAACGCAAAAGAGTAAATGCCTCCAACTTAAGGCGAGGTAGACCCTGCGAAGTAGGTATTTAACACTACCAACCTACCCACGGAGCGAGCCGTGCGCTTACGTCGCCAGCGGGAACTTACATGAACCCAAAATGTGTCACAGTATAGGTAAGCGTGTCAAGTAGGCAGTAGGTCAACTCATTGGAACGAAGTTCTTTGACGCGGCTTGGCAGAAATCGTCACTAACGAAAAAGCGTGTTCATACTTTCTTCTTTGAAATTCACACTTTCACTCTTTCTCTCTCTCTCTCTCTCTCTCTCTCTCTATCAAGAGAGAAAATTTTCAAATTTTACTTCATGGGTGTCGTTTTCAAGGTTTTCGTGGGTGCTGAACCGATAGTAAAGTCAAAATGAAAATCCAAGATGGCGGCCGTGAACATTTTCAAATTTTTCATCATGGGTGTCGTTTTCGTGGTTATCGAGGGTGCTAAAGCCGATAGTAAAGTCAAAATGAAAATCCAAGATGGTGGCCGTGAAAATTTTCTCTCATATGAACCAATTATATAGTCGAACAAGTACGTAAAACAAAATTTCTGGGAATAACACTCGATGAACACTTCACCTGGAAAGAACATATTGATGAAATATATTTGAAAATAAATTTTATTTTTAGGTTTGCTTATGCTTTAAGAAAAGTTAAAGATGAGACACCTAAACCAACTGCGATGATGGTGTATCACGCCTATATCCGTTCCATTATTCGGTATGGTATCATTGTTTGGGGAAATTCTTCAGAAATATCTAGAATACTAATAGCACAAAAAAAATGCATTCGTGCAATCTTGAACCATGTAGACCAGTGTTTAAATCAGACAAGCTTCTTACCGTTCCTTGTATTTACATTTATTAAATCGCAAAATTTGTTAAAATTAACTCTAAACTCTTTGGAGCTACAAACAATTTTAACAAACGTAAAGTCACACAGTATTTATTGAAAATCCCTATACCTAGGATAGAACTATTTGGGCGCAGTTGCGTGTATATGGCGCCACTTATATATAACTCATTACCTAACTGGATAACAGAACTAACTTACAGAAAATACTGCGTCGTTTTGAAAAAATGGTTGATATCGCATAGTTTTTATTCAACCGGCGAATTTCTCAACAAAAGAGTTCTCAATACTTCAGGAATATTTTGTAGTTAAGTACTTTTAGTTATTTAGGTTACTTTGATAAGTTACAATAGATAGTTAATTTGTTTCTAGCTCCTTACCTTACTATTGATCAAATATGTAATGTGTGTCAAAAAAAATATACTTCAAATTGGTATTGAATTGAATAAATTGTTCTTTTCGTTCATAGAATCCTTAACGCTAAAACTCGAATTTAATACCTAAAATTGTTATTAATCTCTTTATTAATATTGTAGGAATGTAACATCCCTTAAATATTTGCATGCCATTACAGCATGGCGGAATGTGTCTTTGCATTGAATTTTATATTAACATCGTTTGTACCCACCACATTTTATGCAAATAAACGATTTTGATTTTTTGATTTCAAATAAAAACGATAATGTAAAAGAAGAATAAAACTCATTAAATTATCAAAAAAATTATTTGCCAATTATAACTTATACGTGTACAAAAGAACAAAATAACAAAACTGCGTAGCCGACTACGCCGTAGCCGTCGTAGCACGCCTACGTAGCGAATTGGCGACATTACGCAAAATTGCGATTTTTACCCAAAGTAGACTTGAACATGGTTTGCCTTTCTGTTACTTCTAAAAGTAAATCGTGTAAAGTTCAATCAAATGTTTGTACAGTTGATTTATGTAATATTGATATTACAAGATAGATGGTTAATGAAACATGTCTGTAATCGGAACAGTCTACAAAATCGTCGAGGTATTCTGCGAGGGGACGGGGATTATCTTCAAATAAGCGTATTAAATCGACTCGTGCGTCCGTGCTTTGTGATCCAAATATGTAATACGGCTTCGCCACAGAACACCGAACGCCTTCAAAAATATCTTCACCCACTATAAGTTTAGAACATTTTCTTCCTACAAATATTGTAGTCTGTGGCTATAAGTATGGGTATCTATGAATGTGTACAAAAAGACTCAAATAAAATCCCTTTGGGACTAGTCTGAGGTAGGATAGGGCTTTATTTGCAGATTTAGACATGACTAAGGATTCGTGATATGTTTTATTTTGTGGAGTACGATAATTTAGGATTAGGGTGGCATTCAATAGGTTTGTGAGAGCTGCCATAATAATATGTGGAAGACTTTTTGTAAAAGAATACAGAAAATATGTAACTTATTAGGTACTCCGGATTTGTTTTTATTAGGTTTGTCTTGGTCGTCTCATAAGTAGATTAATTTTAACAATTCTTCATCTGTGCTTTGCTGTAGGATGTTACTATTGTAACATGAAGAGGAAGAATACTTAAACTTAATAATAAAAAAGTATACTTGTTGTCTCATGTGCCATGTTACGTACTGCATGTTCGCGGTGGTTGTACAGTGAAAAAGCTTTTATTTCAACACAAATTTATTTAAGACAGCATGGCCACTAGATATGCCAGCGTACAAGGAAGTGGCAGCATAGCATTAAAACTTAATTAGGTACAACTTACAACTAACCTAATGCTAACAAAGAAGGGCGCCAGGAGGGTTTTAGGCAGGTGGCGGTAGGTGCATGGAACCCTGCCAGTCCTCAGCACTGCCGGCTGGTGTGGGTCCTTGCCAGAATGTGGTGTAGGTACTTAATGAGTGGAACATCTCACACCTACTAGACTATCTAGACTGATGGAGTGAATTCAGTATATCATACTAAGATGACCGGTACATGAATTTTTTTCAGGAACGTTATGGGAATCCAATAAACCTGATTTATTTTATTTCCTCACACTCAATGTATCGTTACTGTGACAAAACGCGCGTAGCGAACGGCAGCGCGGCGAGGCTTCGGCCGCCGAGTATTTCAACATCCATTACTGATTTTTTTATTTTAGCTGTTTTATTTACATAAATGGAGTGCTGCGTACAGAGAATGTAAATGTAACTGAAAATACGATTTAAAAAAATGAAAATTTTCCTGAGAATATTTCCGGTAGATTATGATTCAAAATAAGGAGCTGAATGCACCCTGTTAGTTTGCGGAGGGCTGTCCCTTACACCCTGTAGGTAGCACAACTACTACGGCAGGAAATATTTAGCTTGTTGACCTTACAAAGAAAGAGGAGTACACACAATATGTATTTAGAATTACGTCCGTTTAACATTTTAAAATCCTACATTACCTACGTACTTGTATCGTACGAGATGCTTCGAAACAATTTTATACCTAAGGGGTCGTACGAAACAAACCTCCATAATTACCGTTTAGGTAAGAATTTTTCCACAGCAACTTTTACATTGCTCTGTAGTCTGTACCTCTATAGATATAGATTAGCATACTTACGTACACCAGTCACATCGATCGAGGCGACAAAAGCCAAGTAGGTACGTGGCTTGTTTCCCGGCAGATATAAACAAATTCTGTACCAGCGCGAAAGTCAGCCGGCGGCGGCGATGGCGGTGGCGATTTACATAAAATTATATTCCCCCCTTGTCGCCTAATACCTCCTTTGTGAAGCCAAAATATTTTGTGAACAGTTTTGCACACAAAGTCTCTAATTCAATACCGAAGTTATTTTACATGGAAACTCTGTAAACGTAACGGTCCCTTTGATTCTTGTTTTATGTATTTTTTTGGGAATATTTTTTGTTATGTTTTCTTTTTGTGAATATGTGGAAGAATGTGGTCACGTTTTCTGAAGTTTTTGGGTAGGAAGGAAATGTTTGTTTAGTTTGTTGTATTTTCATAATTTTCTTTAAGTTGTATATTTTACATAGGTAGGTATACCTATAACAATAACTAACAGTTGCTAGGAGTTCTTTCTTTTGGTGCTTCCTCTAATTCAGTCAAACGTCTCTGTTTTTTTTTATTTATTTAGTCACGTAGATTCATAGACAGTTTGATAAGTAGGTAGGTTGTTATAGTGTTACTCATATCCTATTTCGTCACGTCTTTTAAGCAGAAGCCCAATTCCCGTAACTAAAAACGTTCAAAATCTAGTCGCAATCTCATCTCAGCGCCAATCAAATGTCAAAAATGTAGGGAAATTATATGTAGGTAGGTATTTTTGACATATTGAGACTGAGATCAGACTGTGAATGTTCTTAAAATTACGAGAATTGCCCCTCAGCTTACAATAATAGAATAGACAGCTGGGATCGAAACCAATAGAGAACAAGGGTAACGAAATTAAAATAAGTAGGTACCTACCTATGTATTTCAATACAAATTCATATTAAATAAATAATTTCTCTACATAAAACAAACACAAACTAAGGACACGCCTTCAACCGGGTACAGTTAAACAGACAATGCAAACATAAAATAAACTGCAGGGCGTAAGTGTACAATGAGCGTGAAAAATAAATGAATTTACACAAGTACAGTCGGGCACAAAGAGTTTTGGGAGCGGTGGGCGGGGCGACACGCCTCCGTCTTGCCCGCGGACCGTCGTCGGCAATTAGAACAACAATAGGAAACAGTCAGGTATGAATAAATCAATCTACATAAATTACTGAAATGTTACAAAACGCTAGGAAATGTTTTTTTGTTACACAAACAGTCTAAAGTAGCTTTTAGATCACAGCTTTCCTGCAAATTGTTTCCATTGCACGTTCCTACAATATTTTTAAGATGCAAGGAAAATTTAAATGGGTTAGGAATTGAAAATACGATTTTAAAGCTCCAACTGTAACAAAACGTTTGCTTTACTATTGTACAGTACTGTACCTACGTTATGATATTTTATAAAAAAAAATCTTTTGCAAATAATCCTAGGTAATAGATTTGTCAGAGCATGGTGACTGAATGTAGATACATTTATTTCTGTATTTTTCTAACCTAGTGTCCCTGTCTGTTTATTTAAGAGGGCTGTCGCATTTTGTCATCTCTTTCACTCACAAGACGCCAAATTTTTAAGAATGTTAAATGAAAAGATGCTTTTTTTTTAAATATAATCAATTTACGAACTAATAAATAATACTAATTTAATAGGTAATTATTAAAAACATATTTTTATATAACATTATATAAATGTGTTTTTGATAATTACCTATTAAATTAATAGTATTTATTAATTCGCCAATTGATTACATTTAAAAAAATGCATCTAAATTTGATCCTGTGTGAGCGAGAGAGGTGACAAAATGCGACAGCGTAATTACCTACAAATTGAAATTGATTGCACTTTATAGTACAATCGCGTTCATAATAATTTAAATGCGTGTTTGTTGTGTGCTGGATGGCCGCCAATTGTTTTCGCGGCAATCGCTTGTTTAAAACTGCCCCGAACGTGACGCGGATTTAAAATTAAATCTACCCTACATACAACACACGTTTGGAATGGAATGGGAATCGAAATAAAATGTTTTTAGTTTTGCTTTGTATTATTTTAACTGTACAACTGTTCTGTTTTATTGTGGATGAAAAACAATACCTAAATAGTTACGTACCTACTTGACTATACGTTGTAAATTAGTTGCCGACTGTACTTTTATAATATGTTACAAGAAAATACTTTTACTCACATACTTAATTTAAATATCTATCGTTTTTCTATCCAGTTTTCCTTATTTTTACACAAAAATCGGGAGAATCAAGGAAAATACCTACGTCAAATAAATTGATGCATGGTCCTACCAAAAAGTAAATCGACGGTGGGAATTAGACATTATTCAGCATGGTTTTTATCGGTTTAAAGAACTGTATTTCTCATAAGAACTTACAGTTTGCTTATAATGAGATACAAATTAGTAAGTATGATGATACAGTACAATACAAATTCCTCCAGAGTATTAGAAGTTATAATGTACATACATACATGTTTCTTAAATGTATTCACGTTATCGCACTCTTTTATATCGTCCGGCAATCCATCCTGTTAAATATTGATAAACAGCAACTGGTGTGCTGGTGCCTACGCTTTTGTATGGAAGTGAATGTTGGGTGTGGCAAAAGAAGCATGAAAGTAGATAAATGCTGTGAAAATGCGTTCCTTGCGAAGCATGTCTGATGTGACTATAAATGATAGGCTGAGGAATGATGTGATAAGGCAACGGTGCGGTTTAAAAGAAGATGTAGTGACGAAACTTGAAAAGAGTAGGTAGGTATGCTTAGATGGTTTGGTCATGTTGAGAGGATGAATGAAAGTCGACTAACAAAAGGTATTTACACGGCAGATGTGAGTGGAAACGCCGGGAGGGGACGCCCTATGAAGACATATAGTGATCTTATTGGTGATGTTCTTCAGAAAGGTCAGGTGCGTAGTACTCGCAACCAGCGTGCGTGTATGACCAGATGTATGAATGTAAACGAGGCAAAAGGAATATGTAAGGATCGTAGCAGCTGGCGTTTTGTAATTTCTGCCTACCCCCATGGGAAGAAGGCGTGAGTTTATGTATGTATGTATTTATACAATTTGTTTTAAATCCTATTAGACTTCTTCATTTAGCTATCCAATCGACTTTTTCTAAATAATATAAAATGTAAGATAACGCACGGAAAATGAAAAGAAAGTAAAAGACATTGTCAACACCAAACAAAATCGATTAGCAAATCGTCAGCGTCTACGGGAGCACCCGTATCCATTGTCTACGCTGAAACGAGTAAATATTTCCTGTAATTTACTTATTCCACAAAACACTGCTTTTTGTATAAAACACAAAAGCACAAGCCGTGGAGACAGTAAACAAAATGGCGTATTTAAATGGGCGGCAACTGCATTGTCGGAACGTTGCGTTACACCGATATCGCTCGCTGCCCCACTCGCACTCGCCGCCACGCTTGCTCCTCGAGCCTCTTTATTTTCATTGCCTATTTACCACTATAACAACGCCGTATGAACCCAACACCAACACTATAACTTCGACCTTATTGGAGTGAAATAAGGTAAGTTTTCAACTCCAAGTTCATGTGAACACAAGTCAACGCGTCCACATCACAGGCACATGTGAAACTGTTGCACGATCCTCTGTCCCTATCCGAAGCAGAGGGGTGGAGTATTTTTATATCTGCATCTCTTTCTCGCTTGCCTCCTGAGAAGTAATGTGTTGTTGCGTGTTGTGATATCTCTGAAATAACAGGGAAGCACTCGCTACGAAGTTGTCATTTGTAACGGTTTTGCTGCGTACCGACAGCAAATTTGTCGAATCTTCATAGCTGATATTTTGTGTAAATGTTCTTTAACTATAATTTGTTTTCAGGAAATGTATGAAATAAATAATGCTGTTGTAATGGATCACAAACTGTTAATTTATTATGAAAACTTATTTCTTTATCAGTTTTGTAAATCAGCAGTTTTAAATTCAAGATTCAACGTCTTACTAGTCTTTTGTCAGTAGATGAGTAGGTACCTAGGTAGTTTACATAAGCCCCCTACACCATGACTTTTAAGACACCCATCACATTTGTGGCGTTCAGAACGACATGAGCAGTGTACTACCTAATACTGATATTGACATGAGTTAATAAACATGATTAGTGTATGATGGTGAAATTGCGGGCTACCTAGCCCATTTCATCATAGATACGCCAAATGACATTTGCCGAGCGTAACTTTAGTTACGCTCGTTTAGTTTTTGTTAATAGCATTTCGTTAAGTTTACTTAACGAAATGCCATTGATCATATAGGTGTATCAAGTATTGTTGGAAACAAGAAACTAACATTACATCTAAGTATTTTGTTGCAGCCAGTACTCGTAGCCTCAAGGCAGGGCGCGTGGAGTTGCAAAGCCACTGGAGTGGGGCGTCGCTAAACAAAAACACGTATACAAGTAGCGGCGACGCGCTGATTGGCCAGCGCGGCTCGCTCCCCGCCCCCTGCCGGCCGGGGCCCGTGCCCGCCAGCCGCCGCCGGCACTCCGCGCCACGCTCTCCGCCTGGCAACATGTGTAGCGGCGCCGAAGGAGGCCCCTGGCCGCTCGGGAAGGACGCGCCAACAGTGACCGCCGCGGCTCTCGACCACTATCGCTTGCAATTGTACAACTATGCAGTTGCCGAGCGGCTCCGCTTGTACCCGCCGTCCGTGGCACCGTGCTACGCGCCCTATGGGCCCCGGCTCGCGCTCTCCATGTCACTGCTGCAGCAACGAGTCTTGCAGCCCGAGGAGCCGAAACCCCAGCACAGCTACATCGGTCTCATCGCCATGGCTATCCTCAGCTCGCCAGACCGGAAACTAGTGCTCTCCGATATCTACCAGCACATCCTGGATAACTACCCTTACTTCCGCTCCCGTGGACCTGGCTGGCGCAACTCAATACGCCACAATTTGTCCCTTAACGACTGCTTTGTTAAAGCTGGAAGGTCGGCCAACGGGAAAGGCCACTATTGGGCTATTCACCCGGCCAACATCGAAGACTTCCGCAAAGGGGACTTCAGAAGACGTAAAGCTCAAAGGAAAGTGAGAAAACACATGGGATTGGCTGTTGACGATGATGGTGAGGACTCACCGTCACCGCCACCGCAATCGCCGCCGCCGACGGCGCTGCCACTGCCATTCTGGGGAGCAGGCCGGCTACCCGGCGGAGCACAGGCGCGCAAGAGGCAGTTCGATGTGGCGTCTCTGCTGGCGCCGGACGACGCGCCTGAGAAACGTCAGCGACGTGACAGTAGTTGTGAGGAGGAACCAGAAGAAGACATCGACGTGGTGGCGAGCGACCAGGACGAGCGCGGCGAGGAGGAGGCGCGCGAGGGGGGGCGCGCGCTGCCGGCGCCCGCCGCACAGTACCCGCTGCTGGGCGGCTGGTGGCCAGCGCTGGACCCCGCGCTGCTGCAGCAGCTGCGCCGCTCCGCGCTGGGGCCGGCGCCCCCCAGTCCGGACCAGCAGCGCCCGCCCGACACCTAAACGACTCGACTGTGCGTATTGTACAAACATGTGAATAACCAGTATTAAGTATCTCGTCGGTATGTACCTTATCGTTGCCTAGTGATATCTTCGTGTAAATCTACGCGTTCAACTCTTTTCTTCGAATTTCTCCATTCTCTATTATTTCCTTTTGTTCTTCTTTTATCTTCTTTCTTCTTTTATCTATGGTCTTTAATTATACCTACTCTAAGTGTAAATTATTGTAAAAATTGGATTTATAAGTATTATTTCTACTAAAACTGTATATGTAGAACAGTGATAGTTGGTATATTAAGCGATTTATTGATAAAGTCTGAGAACGACCAAGCTATGTAGATAGTCTCCTAGTTCTATTGTAAATACGTAAAGTGATGTTGTCTACTCTTCGTTGTCAATATAACATGTAAACATACTGTTGTTTATTTACTAGATGACATTATTCAATTAAAATAATAATAACAATTCTATGAAATCTCCGAATAAATAGAAATTATAATTTAACTACATGTTTTATTTTACAAATGAACCATCAAGACGCAAGTTGCAATTCATTCAAACGTCAATATTTTTTACATTCAAACCAAATCAATTTATTCGCCTTATGTGTTGATACAATTTCGGTCTTGGCTTAAATAAAATCATACAGATCCATAACACGTCATGATAATGTGACATGCAAACATTTGGGTTTACAGTTATAATTCAATATAAATTAAAATTCAGTAGCCATATTGTTATATTATTATTAGATACATTTAAAAAAATTCTATTAATGTCCGAGGGTAAATGATAGTGATTGTCATTTATTCAACCTCTTATTAAATGTCGCTTAGGCCCACTTGCGTGTTCATGGGCCTTACTGAGAAGTAATTCTTTTCCCTTAACCATACTTTAAGACACCTTGCAAATTTATTAACTGGTAAGATTTTAATGCTGTCGGGTATAGGATTAAATATGCGACCACACATGTGAAAGTTTAACTTCAATAGTTTTATAAATGTACCCAAAACAAAAAATGGCGGTCTATCAAAACAATCGTAACCTATTGGCAAAACATCATTCATTTCAATTCGACACGTGTAGATTTTATTACAACTTTGTATTTTATATAGGTACAAATACACAAGGACCTATGATTCAGTAAAATTGCTATAGTCATTCTGTCAGAAAAATAGACAAAGAATACCTAGGTAGATATTTTTTTGTTATAATAGGTCTGACTTATTTTTTTTTTATATTTTTGGACATCATATTAATGTGATGACCAATAATTTAAAAAAAATAAGTATGTTATTTATCTACGGAATCATCAGGTAATAATCATAATACAAAAGTAGCGAATAAAATGATCTTTCCCAATAATATTGCGGACTAATATAGGTCGACTTGAATATTTAGCAACTAGGTACTTACTTATCATATGCGAAGAAGGTCTAGGTATGCAGCTGTGGATCAAAACAATGAATTAGTTGAGTTTATTGTTAGGGAGTGATAATTATTACATTGCTTGCGTTTTAAATAAACAATATACTTAGTTTTTATAAACCTTTGGTTTATTTAATGCAGGGCATCAGAGGCGAAGCCTTCACACAACCCGATTCCTATCGGCTTCCCTTCGGAACATCCATTCTTCTTAAATGTCTACTATTGCCAAACAATATGTTATACCTGTGTGTGTAACTGTGTATCACATCATATTACATAATTATATTTAATACAAGTTTAATACATCATAAGATTAAAAAGCTACAGTTTTTTGTCTGAGTTTATGAGAACTGAACAATTTTTTCTTCGGCTCCCTCTAATGATGATTGTATCTACGCCACTGCAGGGCATAATACTTAACTTTCCATAAAGTTACTGATACATCAGAATAAGATAGGAATTCATCCTTTTTAACACGCTTATATAAGCGTGTTAATTATATAATTAGGTCGATCTAAATGTGTGTAAGAAAATAGTAAGGATCCGAATTTCACACACTTCTAGTAGTCGTAAGTACCTAACCATTTGAAACTTTACAAAAATATGGAATTTCGATGACAATTTAATAATTTGGTACCATCGAGCTAGTCTGATTGTGGAACTGGAAGGTGGGTTACAGAAATGACTATTAAATCTATTTAATAAAACACACACACATTAGACTTGCTTTAACGAGACCTATTAGCTTATTACTGCAAAAAAAAACATGAACCGACTTTCTTTGTTTTCAAACTAGTTAAATTATTATGAAGGTACTACTACCTATAGTTAATAGCTAATTAGATTTACTTTACAACCAGGTATCGCCTAGTTTGTAGAAATATTTAAATTCCAATTGTTAAAAATTTCTATAGACATTGTTTCCCACACCGGCATCCATTGTTTAGTGGCTAAGTATCTATTTTTTAATAATTTAAAGCTGTCTGTCTACCAACCCTATTCAAAATTAGGATGAATCATGGTTTTAACACTAATCTTCGCGTGTAAACTTTGCATTTGGAAGATAAGTGACTAACTTCCTAAGTTTAACTAGAAAATTATAATTGACAAAGAAATTCTTTCGGTCAGGTCTTTAGTTATGATGGTCATAGTTTCAGGAAAATTCTGCTGTTAAGCCATGTAAACGTTATGATATGAACGGCGTTATGATGTCTTACAAACAAAGTCGCATTGGATTAGAAAATAATACCATCAGAACATCATAGATATTTGGTTAAAATAAATAGGTACCAATTATTCAAAGAATATCATCATTAAACTCAAATTTATAAATAATAGATAGGTAGGTAGGTATATTCTATTTTTTAAATATAATTCACGTGTTTGTATAAACCTACTTACAGAATAACATAATATAACATCACGCCTGTAATCCCCGAAGGGTTAGGCAGAGGTGTACCTACCTGTAGTACACTCACATTTCGCCAGTTATCTTTTAAAGTGCTATGTAATAGGGGCGAGCCTATTGCCATCAACCGGGCACAAATCCATTACTGAGTCAGATAGAAAAACCCAATAACACTTTGCCCGACCTGGGAATCGAACCCAGGACCTCATTCATGCTCAGCAGTAGCGCTTGCGACCACTAGACCAACGAGGCTACTTAATAGTTAGTTAGTTAATTTAGGGCCAATTTTTCAATCCTCAGTTAAATTGTCGAATAACTATCTAGCATATAAAATTATCCGGCTGTTTATCAGGTAAATTTTCAATCGAATAATAACTGAAGAATGAAGAAAGTTATCTGTGGTCTTTACTAACCAACTTCACACTATATACCTACATGTGCAAGCGAGATGCACAGATACCTACTTAGAGTAGGTATTCAACGTGTTACACAAGTAAATAAAACGTATGTTTGACATTTTGACGAGATTCTTATATTTAAACCAACCTAACACAAAACGAAAACATAAGTACCTAATCTTTGCCGAATTTGTCGCTGGTTTTTCGATTTTTTGTTATTTTGTGTCGTAATAATGGATCAAATCAAGAAACGTGAGCGTGCTACAAACTTCAGTAGTTCAAAAGTACGCTTACTGACAACATTTGTGACCAAATATCGGTCACTAATTGAAAATAAAAAAAACCGAAGCTGTGACCAACAGAGAAAAAGGTGCAGCTTGGAGTAAAATTGCAAACACTTTCAATCCTTCATCGAGTGAATCTGCAGTAGGTACGTACGGGCAAAACATTAAAATTAAAGTACTACGAGAAGTTCTGGAGTGGCGACTGCGTACCGGAAAACGTAGCATTAGAAGGCCTCCCACAAGGTGGACCGATGACCTTGTGAAGACCACAGGAATCCGTTGGATGCGAGAAGCACAGAACCGGTCGAAGTGGCGATGCTTGGGGGAGGCCTATGGCTAGCAGTGGACGTCTTTCGGCTGAAATGATAATGATGATGTAGACTACGAGAGCCTTAAAAAAAGAACAAAGCAAAAGATGCCTCTCTACAGATATGAGTAGTATAAAAGAGATGGCAGACAATATAACCCCGAACAAAAGAAACGTCAAAACATTGTTTATTCCCTAGAATAAGATACTAACTGAGGCTTGAAGCGACAGTTAACTTAATTCCTCAGTTGGAGGCTACTGGCTATCTCGAAAATCATTCTATCTATGGAATAAATGCTATTAGATTCCTTATCTGAGGATTTTAAATCGGCCCTTAGTATAAGAAGTTTATCCAGTGTATACTTACATGTATTTTTTGCACAAACATTGATCTAAACTTACAGAAATAAATATCATTAAATCATTTAATAAAAAGATATTTTGCGTAAGTACATACATAATCAGCCTATGTTCCCACTGCTGGGACACAGGCCTCCTCTCAATGAGAGGGAACGGGCCATAATCCACCACGCGGGCCCAGTGTGGGTTGCTAGATGTCACATGTCTTTCGAATTTTTGGTTCTAGGACATTCCGGTTTCTTTGCAATGTTTTCCTTCAACGTTTTGAGAGCAGTTGTGATTAAATAAATTACACAAAGTAATGTGCTTGCCTGGGTTCGAACCCCCGACCTATGTAACTCAGGGCCGTTACCACTGGGCCACCACTGCTTATATTTTGCGTGTTTTTAGGGTTCCGTAGTTCGTAGTTCAATAAGGTACCCTAATGTCCGTCCGTCCGTCCGTCCGCAGCTTAGCTCAGAGTACTAGAAAGCTATAATTATACAAGGATATACATATTAATCACGCAGACAAAGTAGTAAAATAAAATCTTGAAAAAAAAATTTTTAGGGTTCCTTCTGTACACGCAAAGTAGGGAGGTTTTTTTATGCGGGTTTGTGAAAACAATTTTTCGATGAAGGGATCCGTTTTTGAAATATTAAGCTTTAAAGTGCTAATTTTTGTTAAAGTCAGGTGTCGTCGTCGTCGTCTTCGTCCTAGCTAGCTCGTAGCTAAACGGTCTGTTTTGGATATGTGAAAAATTCACGGTAGTAGTATATACAGGGTGTTTGGTAGATGGGTGCAAAGCCTGAAGAGAGTGATATCTTAGACCATTTAGAACTTATTAAGCTAAACTTGTCTTAGACGAAGTCTGTTCCTTGTATTTTTTTTTTTGAAACTAAGGTTTTTAACAATAATACCCATCTTTTTTCAATTAATTGTTAATAGTGTTCAGTAAAAGCTATTGTGTTATTCCTTTTTATTTATGTAATGTGTGATTCTGATTACTCAAACAATTCTCAAGCATCTGTGTCATCAGAGAAACATTCTACGCCATATTCAAGTTTAAGAAACTTTTAAAAATCAAGAAAATGTTTTGTTTGCGGCATAATAAAAAAAAAATAAAAAATGCCTCAGTTGTTCAAACATTTTTAAAAACATGCTTGGTTATTGCCCTTTCTTTTGAGGTACTATTTACGCAGATATCTCATTAGCTCTTGGAATTAGGATGTAGGACAAAGCAAATTGAGTATGAAAATTGTTATTTTTGAACAGATCAATAAAACAACATTTTTGTTAAAATAATTTATTGTTCATGTTCAAAATGTTGACCGCGGTTTCTTATACAAGCGCGTGCCCGTCTTCTCACTTCTGTAGTCGTGATTTTTAATTTCATCTCCTGCTTCATGACTTAAGAAGCCGTTTGGATTCTTTCTATTAATTCTTCTCTAGTTGAAATTTCAACGTGCGTGTAGACGAGCTCCTTGGTCCGTCCCCAAACGAAAAAATCTCCAGGAGTTAAATCGGGTGATCAAGGTGGCCAAGGGATGGGCCCGTCTCTGCCAATCCAGCTTTAAATGTTCTCTCACGTTTACGGTCCAGTGTGCTGGACAACCATCTTGTTGAAAAAGCCTTCTAATTGCCAATATTGGTATTTTCGTCTCGTCCAAAAGCTCTGGGAGATAGTTTTGGAGGAATTCCAGGTAATTTTCTCCATTTAAATTATCTGGTACGAAGTGGGGGCCAATCAACGTTCGGCCGATTACTCCTGCTCACACGTTAAGTGAAAATTTCCTTTGGAACGACACTTGCTACTTCCAGTGTGGATTGTTCTCCTTGTCGGTCTATCGATAAAGATTATGAAAATTGGTAATTCCTTCTTTCGAAAATTTTGACTCATCGGTCCACAAGATGGATTTTAAAAACCATGCATCTTCAATGTCACTATTTAACAAAAAGCGAGAGAACTGAATCCTTCGTGGAGGATCTTCATTTTCCAAACCTTGTACACCCGTGCCGTGGAAAGGATATTTGTTTTCTCGGTGCATCGTATTCCACACTTTCCATACCGAACTGTTGAGGTTTCGAGCTACTCTGACGCTCGTAGTAGGATCTGCATCAAAAGCTGCAATAATGTCTTCCTCAATACTTGGGTGATGTCTTCCCGAGTTGAGTCCAGATTCCGCGTGATGGATTCCAACTTCAGAAAGCCGACGAAATGTGTTGTAAAGCACTCTGATATTAGGTAATCTGCGATCTGCTCTTGGTACATCTGTCGCGCCGAAGATCCATTACCGTCAGCTCTGCCATACTTGAAGACGATTTCCGCATATTATTCATTCGAAAAGTAGCCATAGTTGAGATCACACAAATAACAGTCCAAAATCAGTGAAGAAGCTCACAGCTAGGGCTAGGCTCAACACCTTAATCACCTCAAAAATCAACACGTGAAGGAGCGCACAACCTCATGCGGTGAATTGTGTAAACACGAAGTTGCAATTAAAACGTCTTGTCACAAGGGCAGTCGTTACTTGACTAACTGAGGGTCCGAAGATGTGCCGAGTCCACCTGATTACTCGGGTACTAGTACTTGTATAAATAAATAACGACTTTATATCCTCAGCAACTAAGCTGATTTTTCTATTGAATAACAATTCACTAGACGCTACCTGAGAGTCGAAAAAAGGGCAAGTTTGCTATCGTCGCGCGGCGGCTTTTGCTATGCGAGTTCCCAGAATTTGATTGGTGCGCGTGCACCATAATTCTCAGAAGGAATCAGTTACTGATAACTGATTCCTAACAAAAAACAATAGCGCAATAGCAAAAATGTTACATTATTTTGGCCTGTTTAAAAATTAAATATTCGACCTCAATTTGCTTTGTACTTCCTAATTCCAAGA
Organism: Fissipunctia ypsillon; assembly: GCA_947568875.1. NCBI lineage: Eukaryota > Metazoa > Arthropoda > Insecta > Lepidoptera > Noctuidae > Fissipunctia > Fissipunctia ypsillon. The sequence goes on from OX387655.1 coordinate 6,727,882, forward strand.
GTTGATGAGACATCTGCGTAAATAGTACTTCAAAAGAAAGGGCAATAACCAAGCATGTTTTTAAAAAGGTTTGAACAACTGAGGGTATTTTTTAATTTTTTTTATTATACCGTAAACAAAACATTTTCTTGATTTTTAAAAGTTTCTTAAACTTGAATATGGCGTAGAATGTTTCCCTGATGACACAGATGCTTGGGAATTATTTTGTTTGAGTAATCACACATTACATAAATAAAAAATAATAACATAACAGCTTTTACTGGACACTATTAACAATTAATTGAAAAAAGATGGGTATTATTGTTAAAAACCTTAGAGTTTCAAAAAAAAAATACAAGGAACAGACTTCGTCTAAGACAAGTTTAGCTTAATAAGTTCTAAATGGTCTAAGATATCACTCTCTTCAGGCTTTGCACCCATCTAACAAATACCCTGTATTACGAAGTTAAAACTATCACAACTAAGTAGGCTTTACAAGTTAACGAGTTATAGTCGACCAACTTACATTTGCAGTTGGAATGTATGGGAGAACATGTTTTTCAATTACAATGTTAAGTTTATTCTTGGGATAAACTCGTCCCAACTACGGAACCCTTCATTGTGCGTGGTCCGACACGCACTTGGCCGGTTTTTTTTATTATTTTTGTAAACATTATGATTTCAGAAAATTAATGGAGTAAAACAAACGATATGAAAATTATGAAGTTGTGTAGGTAATTCATATGCATTATTACTTCTTACCTAGCTGGTTTAAATAGGTACCTAATCGTGATTATCACGAAATAAGGAAGTGAAGAGATTTGAAGATAACAATTTACTGCAGCTTGAAGTACAAAAGTAACATGGCAAAAGGGTGATTTTTGGTGTCACATTCCGTTGCGATTAGATTCAACATCTTGATGTTATGAGATAAACGTTTTGTTAAAATTACCGATTTCTGCTTTCTCACGCTTAGGTAACCCATATCACCCACCTGAATTGGCTGTTAAACGACTAACAATAAATAGATTTCAAGAATACCACGCTTCTTCACATGAGCTTTTTTTAAAAATGGCAATGATTTTAAGGAATTATGTTCCATTTAGCACATTTTATGAGGTTATCATCCATGTACCTGCTGTTTTAACGGGATTCCTAAAAATATTGTTTTTTGAGGACTGTTTTATCTATCTACTCGCTTTATCTACATAATAGGTAGTACAGTGAGTACCTACTTTAATCACAATGGTCGACGATCCTTCATAATAATAGGTACTAGGTACATGCTTTGATTTAGTAGAAAGAATTTTAAAGTTAGTGAGAAACTTTGAAAGCATTGTCCTATCTTCAGCGTTTGTGACGAAAAAACGTGTTGTTACTCAACAGTTTTCATCTTCTATACCCATATCTCTCACTTGTACAGTATTTTTATCTCAAATGTACAAACATGCTGTGAATGTGTGTAAGCGCAGGAGCTCTCGGTACCGTCCGAGACAATGGCTAAGTTGGAAGTGTATGTGTGCGTGTATGTGTTATGTGCTGACGCTACTCGTCTTCACACACACATTCAGCGTGTTTGTATACTTGGTTAACACAAGTAAAGTGCGTGTCGTTTTGTGAGATAAAAATACTATATCCATATGTGATCTTCCATTATAACCTTGTGCGGCGTCAGTTCCACCGCGATGAATGCCTCCTTGTCTAGTGCGACTTTTGAACGTGGGCCTTGATCCCAGGTTGAGCAAAGTGTTATTGGGTTTTTCCATTTGGAATTTCTCTGGTTTGTACCTGGAGAATACAGGGGCGATACTATGCTTATTTCCAACAATTTCACTCATAATAATTGTGGTCTTGAAATATACTATCCTATATTCAAATGTACTGTAGCAAACTATGCGCTATGTGCTATGTAGCGTAGTATGTATTTTGTGATATAAAGCTTCAATTCGTTACTGAAAACAAATGAAAAGTTTTCATTGTTATCTATTAAATTAGTAAAAAATTGTGATGATACATCTTTTAGGTACTTTTACCTATATCATAGAACAAATAGAGAAGAAGGTGACATCTCAGGAGGACAATTGCGAGATCTTTACTTGCAACTGTCAGACAAAATTATACATCTAGATTGGCAAACAGGTGTATTCCTGAGGCACTGACTATGCGCTCAAAATGACTAGCGTATATTGCTCATCCAGTATACATTATTTTGTAATCTGCATCAAATTCAATCACCTGTCTTACTTCTCTGATATATCTATTACTCATAAAATCTATACGTAATTTCGTACGTCCTTTTCCAAATTAATAACAGTTTATTGTAGGTATGTACTTATATGTACATTTTACAAAACTTCGGCAACGTCCATTTAATAAGTACCTAGATAGATTAGCCTCAAAATCAAATCGTTCGAAATAGACAAACTAACTGAAATTGTATAAAATAAAACATGAATGTAAGGCACCAATGCTCCAGCACACGGAGCCTACTACTCGCTCCTCGCTGTAAGTGGTACTTAGTTATTTAATTAAGGCAGCGTCGGTTCTGATTCGGTGTCAATCAAACTGGACGGACGTGAAGCCACAGCCTGTAATTTGCCGCCGATATCTTGACACCGCCGCTCATACAACGAATTTGCGATTCTGCTGCTCTGTGGTTAGCCAAACAAACTGTGTGCTGTGCAAACGAGAATTGGCTGGAGCTGTAGATATGTATGTTGTTCTTTTATTACAAATAGTTATAGATAATATCAATAGGAAGTAATTGAAACATTCGTGTTTTAGTTTGGACTCAAAAGTTAATCAGTCTTAATTTATTTAGAATTGCTTCCTTCGTAAGTGGACCTTTAAAACCGGATCATATATCTCATAACATGTTCTGAAGTCTATGTCTTTTAATACTTACATAACATCACGCCTGTTGTCCCCGAAGGCTTAGGCAGTGATACTTATACGAGTACCTATGACTGGCGAAAGGGGGTGTACTATATGTAAACCTATACACCCACAGGTGGTCAGCCATGTACCTATACCTACCATGTAGGGCAAGCCATCAACCGGGCACAAATTAAGACTCCAAGCTGCTACTGAGAAATTCCTGATGGCAAAACCCAATAACACTTTGCCTGGAGCTAGACCACCACCTCATAAAGCAGTATTATTTTAATGTTAGGTACTTCAGTGTGGGAAAGAGATGGAGTTAGACATCCTGTATAGCTTCATCTCTTTCTCATACTGAAGTAACATTAAAATAATACTGCTTTAAGAGGTGGTGGTTGGCCCCCTGACCTGAGAATAGAACCTTGTTTAAAATTACGTTATATCTACCTAGTCTGATTTATCTAGAATCTAGATGTTACGTTACGCGTTCCATTGTGGTTAATTTCCTTCATTTCACTTTTACATTTAATTACATTTATCTTACTCAACATAATCACACAGCAAATCAGTTTCCTATATCTGATGCCTACTCATGTACCTATCTTGTGCTGCGTGAAATATTCTGATCCCTGACTTAGGACTTCCAGACAAAATGCGATGCAACGACGCATCGCAAGAATCTGCGAGCTGCGCATTGAATTGTTTGTTAGCTACAATACTATGCGCAGCTCGCAGATTTTTATTATTTTGAGTCAAGGTATTTACGATCTCTGTTTCCTCAAAAACAAATTCTTATCACAAATTATCAGGTAACAAAAGCATTAGAGAGCCAGAACAGGTTGTAGGTGTGCAAGGGAAGGGACCAATGCGTCAACTTCCTGAATAATTTCTTCTAAGTCTATTGTTGAGCTGTAAGCTGAGATTAGCCATAGATAAAATCATTGATAAATACTTTTATGACGTTGTTTTCCTTTGCATTGTTACTTTCAATGTTAATATTTAATACTTTAGTGTTAACACAATGAGAATTGTCTTGAGGTTTTTTTTTTTTTTGTTTAGCAAGTTTTTGCATTGCATAATAATATTTTGAATTATTCTTGGGATTGTATGTATGTCAACAAAATATTTTGGATAAAATGATAGACTGTGTACCTACATAACTCTAAAAACAGATCCAATTTTCATTAGCATAAGAAATACCTACCTGTATATACAAGGTGTAACATAAATAACGCACAACCTCTTAAGGGGTCAATGTGCTCACCATTATGAACAGCTTTTACTATGGGTCATATGGCATAGTAAAAGTTATTTATAATTATGAGTACAATTACCCCTTAAGAGGTTATGCGTTATTTATGTTACACCTTGTATATGTATGCACCTTTTAAATGTATTAAATACTTCACGTCTTCTAGATACATAGGAATCAAAGATGATTGGGTCGTTTAAAAATCGTCGTCGATAAAAATGGTTTACAGAATATTATTTTAGATATGCCTAACCCTTCGGGGAAACAAGGCGTGATGTTATGTTGTAAGTATGTTGATTATTTTAGACATTTATAAAAGACAGCAAAGGAATTGTGTTTACTAAATAAAATATACCTAAGTTGGTTATAGTCTGCAGATCATTCCAGCTACTATAATAATAATCATGACAAACAAAGGGATATTTTGATGGAAAATTCAGAAGAAATAGCAATCCTAACTTCAAATTGCTTAAGGATTAGGTACTTGCTTTGCTAGATCAGTTATCATTTACTATCAAATAACTACATAGTTGACAACGTTCTTCCATTAATCAAGTCTAATCGGGCAGCGTCGATACAAGTAATCCAATGAGCGGGAGAGGGGCCGTCGGAGCCGGTAAACGCATGTAAATGGGACGTAATGGCCCCCGGGCGTCGGGCGTAGGGGCCCACGCCGGGCGTCGGGCCCCGGCGTCGGGCACACTAATGAACGTGCCACCGTGTATGATGCCTTTATTGGTTTATATTTGTCGATGTGATGCCTAAACATGGCGAGCTATGTTTTATTTGTGCTCTTGGCTGGCGCTGAGATTGTTCTAATTTGTTCTTTGTTTTTATCGATCGAGATACCTAGAACTAGAAATATCTAACTAATTAAAAACTTTTAAAAGAATAACAAATAATTGGAGTTATTCTATGCTCTTTTGTATGGAATGCATAAGCTTTACGACTTAAAAGTGCCAGAAAAACTTTGGAGTTGATTGAATACGCGATTGGGACATGGACGTCCATTGAGGATTTTCCCTCATGTTACGTTTGACTGCTAACTAGTCTTCATCTCTAGAGCACTTTTTAACGAGATTGACATAAGCACTTCACTTGTTTTTCGGTACCTATTCTTGTCAGTCCCATACATTTTTAACTCCATCATTGAAATCGCATAGAATGTCAATGTGTGTAGGCCCTCTAAACATGAATTAAAATTCATAGAAAACATATTTATATTTATGTTTATTAAATTAAAAAGTCGTTTTTTAAGAATATTTAATATCATATGCCATATGAATTTTATCTAAAACAGCCGCAACCATTGTAGTAGATATATTGAAAGCTACGTTATTTAAAAGAGAAAAAACCTTTTCAAACACGAGCTGAAAGCTTCCATTAGGCAGCCATTGAGGTGAGAGAGGGTAGAGTGACCGGGATGTTCGGCTGACGATAAAGCGCGTCCACTCTCCGCGAATTGCCCTCGAATCTAAACGCTCCCAATTCCGTCAAGTGTCGACAAAGGCCGACTTTTAGCGTCAACAATGAGCGAATGAAGCAAATTACCGCTTTTGGACACTTGAAAGCGTTTACCGAGCCGTGTCGGCGGGCACATTGTGCGCGGACGGTTTGCGAGTCGAAACAAACGATAACAATAAACAGTAAAAAGGAAAGTGTAGTATTTTGCGTGGCAGCGCGCCGGGATAAAGGGCGCGAGCCTAATAGGTGTTAATGCGTGTGATTCGCTGAGCAAGGTGAATGGGTGCGCCTGCGCCGCCGGCGGGCCCGTGCCCCCCGCGCTCTCACACTATTTTTATAACAAATCATCGACTCGTTGATTGACAACATTGTGTTTTGTGTTGGATTTTTAATGAATGAACACTTTTATAAGTAACAATACCGATAAAATGAAAGAAAGTTTTAACAAATGTTTCTTCGATGAAAGTATAGATACTGCTTGCTTTTGATTGAAATAACTCCAGAGCAACTTCAGATGATAAACTGACAAGACCTGTATGTAGGCTATTGAGGCACTTAGCTGTCGTCCAATTTCAAATTATTGATTTGACGGACAAAACTAAATAAAGAAGTTATCGAGGCATAACTTAGTATTTACCTAGATATCTTTCAATCCGTTGCCGTTGGTAACAAAGTAGAATATTTTCCATCGCTGCTTGAAAGTCATTATGTAGGGGCTCTCGGCAACTTCCCCACCAGGAGCACCTATTTCCTTACATAGACCAAATCAAACAAGACATAACACATCACACTGGCATCAGCTGGCACTATAGGGCGGTCAACATCTTGGACAAACACGCAGAGGGCGCCACTCGTCAGTTTAAAGTTAAACACCATCAATACAAACAGTTTGGAGTGGACCGCCCGCGGATTCGCACTTGTGAGCTGTTGGCAACGCAAGGGTTCAGGGAACCAGGGCATACGACACCACGGCAGATGTATTTGTTGCACGAATAGTACCTAACTTTTGTAATTTGTTGCAATGAGACGGTTGAGAGTTTGAGAGTGATCATGGGAATAGTTGTAATCGTTTAGTTAGTCGGTATAAGCGGGCGGTGGCGATTTGAAAGGGTGGTTAGTAAGAGGTTGATACCCATAGAAACAAGGTTGCTGAAAACAATATTGGACTCATGCTGATCGCACCACAAAGATCTATTAAACATCTTGAAGATTTTCATACTGTTAATTCTTAAAATCTTCTAGAAATTGTTAGGTAGGCTGTTCTTTGCTGATATTATTATAAAACAGGGATGTTTCTATCATAATAACACCTGCTGCCAGAGATATCTAAGCAAAATGGTCAAAGTAATCCGTTAATAATTATCTATTTAAGAGGCACATGAAAAAGTAAATTTCCCCAATCATTTCATTCATTGACCGTATTATTCCAAGATTGCCAAGGAAACTAATTGCGTTGCTACCTATATAAGGATATAGGTAGCAATATATAAGGATATAGGTAGAACCTAACCTACCTAAGGAGGTAGGTTAGGTTCTATAGAATATTTAAGAGGTTTAGATAATTATACCTACCTACCTACAGTCTGTTCTAAAAGTATCTGTAGAAAATGTAAACAAATAGATCAGAAAACGTACCTACCTGTGGATGCCAATTTGTATAGAGCCACTTACAAATAGAGTTCTTTGATTTGATTATTTAAATTATAATTTAAAATCGCCCAAAAGATTTTTTTCCATTTGACGATTGAAGTTTATTTTATAACCCCAATTTCGTCGATGATTTTTCAATTTCAAATTCAAAATATTTTATTTCACATAAACCTACATGGGCACTTATGAAACGTCAGAAGTTAGGTGCACGGTTCCAATTGGTCGTTTCCTATGGAGAAAAACCGGCAAGAAACTCCACGGTTACTCTTTTAAAAATAATTGGCTTTTACAATGTTTTCAAATTACCTACAGTGTTATTAAGTATGGGAGGACAGTGTAGGCTTGTCAACAAATTTAATCATGTTATTCAAACAATAATTGCTGTAAAAAGTGATGACCTTTAAGTTAAAACCTTCTAAATACAGATGAATGTGTTACTACATAATTTCCTTTAGTGAGTGATTGAGTAAGAATTTACCCTGAACAGGGTTTGTGTACACTTTCATCAGATATTTTTGAAACAGACCATAAGCGGTAGGCTGGAATCCGTGCAATTGAGATTGAAACTTGGTTGGTTGAACCTTTAACCTAATATTGTAAGTCGCAGGACAGACATGTACCGTCAAATGCATGTCTTATTTCCGTTTAACATGCACGGGTGGAATTGTTCTCCTTCGAGATCTTTCCTTAGTATTGGACAAACAAATTATAGGGTTGTCTTTTAGGGTTTTTCTACTGAAAAAGGATTGTTCTGTGATTATGGGTTTAACATGGCTTATTAAAAACAGAAATAGTTAAGTCATCTCGAGTCTTTCTGTAGCTTACCTAATCTTCAGATTTAGAAGTAGAATCGCATTGAAATTAGGGTTTCTAGTAATGACTATGAAATAAGAATTTTGTCGTTAGTTGAATAACGAAATTAATTACCTAAGCTTTTCGGTAACATATAAGTATTTGCGTTCTTATTTGCCTACAATCAAAACGATACAAATCTCATTGAAAACTACGTAAATACCTACCGATAACAACTCAAATAAATCTAGCAAAATATTACCCCATAACTTTATTAGCGCACACCAAAATATTCGACAATATCGAATGAAATACGTCACGCGTTTTCCGGCTCAACGGCTCCGGAACAAAATAACGAATCAAATACAAATCGCGTACGAGTCGCATAAAATAAAATGTTAGTGAATAAAATGACGTGGCGTGGGGTGCACCGATGTGTGCGCGATGCATTGAGAGCCGGTGGCGTGGACACATTTAATTGTGGCGGGACGCGACGCAACTGATGCGGTGTGCGACCGGTGCGGGCGGCGCGAGCGACGCGGCAGGATGTAGGCAACAGATGCTGATTATGATGAGGCTTCGTTGTGGGACGTGCTGTTGCAATTTTTGTTTTGATTGGTCTTGGGAATGTTGCTGCAATTTATTGTATGTTGACTGAAACGTGAAATAAATAAGAGGCAGGCAAATAATGACCCCAAATGCGACTGTCTCATCAACATTATCTACATTTCCAACTAAACTAAAAGCTAACTGCGTTTCAGACTTGTTAAATCTCATGTTTCTCAATTTCTCTTGTTATGGCAAATGAGTGAGTAGGTAGGTACGACCGAAGCCCTCCTTAAAAGATATGCCTTGATACTGTATGAGAAGAAAGTTCCACGAGAACATTTGCATTTGTAACGACATTCTATCAAATTATCTATACATATATACAAATAAATAAAATTGAGGTGTCTGTTTGTAATGTCCAAATAACAACTTTTTACTAAATGCGTAAGAAAGTATAACAGTACCTACTTATAACACAAAAAGCCATTTTTTTATTTTTTCTGTCTGTCTGTTTGTTCCGGCTAATCTCTGAAACGGCTGGACCATTTTGACAGGACTTTCACTAGCAGATAGCTGATGTTACGGGGAGTAACTTAGGCTACTTTTATTTTTAAAAAATAATTATGGTTCCGCGCAAAAAAATTAAAACCCATGAAATTGTGAACAAAAAGTCAGATTTGAAAAAATCTTTATGCATTTGGTATAGGATTGTTATAGGCTATTTAACATTACGTTACGACCCTTAGGAGCCGAGCAAAAAGGAAAATGTCAGAAAGAACCTTATGCGAAAACGAAGTAATAGCGCGGGCGGGCGACGCAACGCGACGGGTCAGGGCACGAGGGAGTGTTATTAAAATGTGGCTGTTATCTTAGTATATTGTGTATTTTACGAGTTCCACGCGAACAAAGTCGCGGGGCACAGCTAGTTGTAAACACAAACCAAAATTATCCAATACCAAAATGTTTATCGACAACAAGAGACCACCGAGGCGGTAACAAAGCCTTACGATTAAAATATCCACAGAGGTTTCTGTGACACCGATGTTATTAAGTTAAACATGAGCTTTTTATACGGCGATCACTGTCGAGTGGTCGACTAGCACAGCGCGACGGCTGTTTGTGTTACTTTGAATACCAAATACTGGACTCAAGATGGAGATACAGAGGGTGTTCCTTATTATTAGTGATGTCTCTGCAAATTACAGTTGCACATATCTACCTACCTTTGTGATTACCTACTTCTACGCATAGGTCAAACACAGCAGACTTTTGAAGTTAATGTGTTTTCAAGGACTAATCTTGTGTTAGATGATTTTGCGATAGAAGATAGGTACCAGTAGGTACTTATCTCGTATAAATGATAAAACATGTTATTACTGGCTAGAGCCACTGAAAATATACTTGTAAGTAGGTAAATTATGTTTACGGTTTCAATCCTGATTTCGGTAAAACCAGAAGTTGATAATTGCGTAATTCATTTTAATATTTCTCACAATCGGAAACTTAAATTATTCAACCCTGTGTTGTTATAGTTACATGATAATAAAGAAAACAACTGAATTGATTACAATAAATTCTATATCGGATATTATTATTGTTGAAGTAGTGTCACGTTTCGGTCACCAAAACCGTGAAGTTTTGAAACGAAGCTGGTACAAAGCCCTTCGAGGAATGGCCCTGAAGTGTTTACTCGGGATCCATCACAATAGGAGTAAACTCTTCTCAACAGATTATTATTAAAGGCGACCCATCTAAAGTTTGTCCAGATGACTCTTTATAATTCGATCGTTTTGTGAGGTGTGACCTGTTACGTGATTTTGGACTAATATTATTGTGGTTCTTGTTATGCAGCGTAAATTAATTTTAGTTAGAAGATTAAGAGAAGATAAGATTAAATGATAAAACACCCGTGTTTTATCATTTAATCTTATATATATAAAAATCTCGTGTCACGATGTATGTCCTGAATGAACTTCGAAACTTCTGAACCGAACTTGATGTTTGGTCACTATGTGTAATTTGGTCCAACTTTAAAGATAGGATAGTTTTCATCTCGATTATTGACCTCAATAACTTTTATTGCAAATTAAATGTTTAATATACGACAATAATGTGTTAATTTATTTGTGAGTTCACCTCTTTTTTTTCTAAACTCCACCCGTGCGAAGCCAGGGTGGGTCACTAGTGGGTTCATAGGTTGGTGTCAATTTTTTTTAGGATTCCGAATCCGAAGCAAACTATAATAATATATGTATACATTACCAATTTAATATGCGGAACTTTTGCAATAACTTAGGTAGGTACTTGCCGGATGCTCACACAAACAATTAAATATTAGTAGTATTCACAAACATCTACTTAGCTCGTTATTTAGATATGACATATTTTAATTTGCGAAGTCTGCTGAATCCTTTAAATATTTACATAAAATATTTATTTAATTTCGCTGAACTTACACAGGGACATTTGTCTAGGTACCGCATACCTATAGTTGGGCCGGCCCGGGTATGTTTACTTTCCCAGCCATGTTATTGTTGGTGAATTCTCATAAATTCCAGGTAAATCCACCGTATCCACACAACGCGCAATAACAAACATGATTTCTAAATAAGACGGACGCAAACACGGCAAACACATTATTTTGTTAGTATAAGATTTTTTCTTAATTGCTTTGTGAGACACGTTTTCCACTCGAATATTACGTAAACATAGTTCAAAAAACTCCACCGTGAACAATATCGGTAGCTCATTAATGGACGAAAGTTTTGACCAAATATTTGAGCGTTGAGCACAATCGTAATTACCGAGTTGTGGTCGCAGGCAGCACAAAGACTGGTAGTTGATATAACAGAGCATTTATTTATCGACGGTGTATCGACGGTGCGACGGGCTCATTAGATACACACCGGGCAACATGTGTACATAAATAGGTACGCGCGCAGACGACGCGACCAAACATCTTCAGCGGTCGATGCTTCATGCTTGCACTCCAACATGGAGATTGATTGAATATGTTCAATAATCGCACACAAGTACGTATTATACACGACAAATGTATCGATTGTATTTGTTTAGTTCACTCGTATTGGATTACGGCTATGCATGTCTGTTTTGATACAACGATTCGTTTTGTGATGACGGAAATATTTTTGAAGGAATTGTTTTACTTGTAATTTTGTTACGATTGATTCAAGACATTCAGGATGCCGTAATGAAAAATATATGTATGCGTGTGTGTGTGTGTGTGTGAATCTTAATTTAATAGATGATTCGTAATGGTCGTGCAGACGGCTGTGCCAATAATGAATATACATTGTGCAGCTCATGGTTTTGCCATGCCAAAAACAATCTTGTGCTAAAACCGAACCGAATAATTTACACGCAAAACAGAATGTATGTTTGCGCAAAACACGGAAAATATTCTTCTGTATTCTCAGTATAATTTACAATTACCTCGAAGGTATTTGTCTGTGATGTTTTCTATTTTCTATGCGCGTCGAGTGGCGAGCGCGAGAGCATAGACAACAGCGCTGGCGGAGGGAAGCTGTCTCCGGTTACATCACGAGACACGGCAAACATGCCGCCATACGCCGCGTATATGATATCTGGTACTTAGCTATTGTTTTCACAGCCCACGCCTATACCCTATTGAAGGATATTGTGTGATAGGTATCAGAGTTGAGAATTAGTCATTATGATTCCTACATATATTTTTATTGGGTAGTCCAAAAGTTTTAGTTATCCATGTGACAGGAAGTATTCTAAACTTGAATCTTTCTCGTGTTTCCCGCAAAAATCATATTTGAACTTAATTATTCTTACAAGTTCGAAATGCCGTCAATTTTTGAAAAATTGAATGCTTAACTATCTTCTTAATTAGCCTGAAAAATGTAAATAAAGAAATAGACATCGGCATCCATTCCCTTTAAATGACTTTATGTAGTTACGCTTACGTACCCTATTTTGCTGTATCTTTAACGTAATTTTTGGATGCTTAAAATGATACGTGCAAAATTGATAGTCCCTTTACTGAGTAAAGGCAGGTACACCTATTACCTGTACAGGAATAGGAAATAGACTAATTAATTATTATGTAACTTGTATTGTATACCAACAAATTACTAACACCCTCATTGTAACAATTTATGGACTGTGTCTGAAATAAAGATAAATAATTATTAATTATAATTAAACTTTTTTTTTACTTTTTCTTTTCTCAGTAGCAGCCCGGAGTCTGGATTTGTACCCGGTTGATGGCAATAGGCTCGCCCCCTATTACATGGGACTTGAACATAACTGGCGAAATGTAATGTAATGTGTAAGTATTATAGGTACACCTCTGCGGCTCTGCCTAACCCTTCAGAGATTACAGGCGTGATGTTGTTATTATTAAACTTTATAAAAGCCTTTTTAAAGTCCCATTCAGTAAGGACTTACTTAACTAAAAGTAGTAAGTACCAATCGTGTCTTTTTTTATGTAAATGGCCGTAATTACAAAGTAGTTTAAAAGTAAACAAGTGGCGTCATGACTGTTTGCGTCCACATTGCTACTTTGCTGGACAACATGGTTGTCAATCGCATCGCAAACTACTCGGCGACTCAAGTACTGGCTTCATTTCAAGTAGGAAATGCTGAAGAACACCGTGACAGTAACCGATTCAATCGGATATTTAAAAAAAAAGATGTTTTTAAGGTTCCGTACCTCAAAACGAACAAACGGAACCCTTATAGGAACACTTCGTTGTCCGTCTGTCTGTCTGTCAAGACCCTTTTTCTCAGGAACGCGTAGAGGTATCAAGTTGATATTAATATCAAATACGGTCTATGGTCCCTTGAAGCTCTAAAAAAATCAATCTTGTAAGTCAACTAAATAAAAGAATACGGCCATTTATGCGAAATATTTTGATATTCGCAAATAAATCAAAACCTATAGGGTACTTCCCGTAGACCTAGAATCATTAAATTTGGCAAGAAGTAAGGTCTCACAACACAAGGAAAGGAAAAAGTCCGAAAATCGTTAATTTATAGTTTTATCACACTAAAAAGTAAAAAATATGATTACAAACATTTACAGTTGGAGTATTGATCGCGAGGTATATCGATGTATGGAAGAACATTTTTCAACAACAATGTTAAGTTTGTTTTTGGAATAAATTCAACCCCACTACGAAACCCTTCATTGTACGTGGTCCAACACGCACTTGGCCGGTTTTTAAATATGTAGTTTTCCTCTGTGCTGTCCTCTCAAGGTATGAAACACCCGCGTGCCCGATGAGTTTTCCCATCGGTAAAAACTACAATTTTTGTCCACTATTTTACCTTTTCAGGGAACGAAATTTCAAAAATCCTTCCTTCGTGCTAACCATCGTAATATACGGAACTCTTGTGGAAAATTTCATGCTTCTAGACCCAGCGGTTTAGGCTGTGCGTTACCTGTTAGTGAATTTAAGATTTTTATTAAGTTTTCCTATTTTCATTTCTAGGTTGCAAATATAGCAAAGATATGGATAAATAAAAATAAAATTGTTACCAAATAACTGTAGATATGGGTACAAGAAACTTCAAAGTTTTAGTATCTTTCGAAAAGCTCTGAGATTCTCCAGTGATGATTGGGAGTTTTTCTTGTGTTTTTAACCCATAACATTTCGCCGTTACAAACCTTAAGAGCTGATTTCACCAATGAAACTCAACGCGATCAGCACATAAACCACGTTTAAGAGTCGTCAGTGTTGTTATTTTCTTTGGTATAATGACACTGACAGCTCTTGAACGTAGTTTAGATGTGCTGATCGCGTTCAGTTTCATTGGTGCAATCTGCCCTTAGTCTCAAACGATTCGTCGTCATGACTTACGTGTTTGTTGCCTCCTTGACACATGCTGTTTGCTTTCACATTCTTTTACTTGAGAGCCTCGGTCTCGACATGACCCCTCTGTCTGCCACGAACTTAGGATTTTGGAGATAAGTAGAATGATATTATAAGTAAAAAGGTGGGTAAGTAAGATTTCTTAAGACCACTATTATGTTTTTAAGAAGCGAGCCCTGGATTACAACTATAAGGGGTGTGTATCTAGAAATGATGTGCTGTTTTAAATATAATTGTTTTATGTTAGATTGGCCTGCAACAGTTTTATACGAAGACAAAATTCTGTACAAACTTTCATCCCCTATTTATATCCATCGCGCTCGACGGCGTGTAGCGCTTTGCTTTGTGCGTGCCCTGGGCTCGGATCAATCTCGCTAATCACTAAGAATAGCTCTTGTTGTTTTAGTTTTTGTAATTATACTTGATTACTAGTTTATTGATAAATGATAAATGATTTTATTTCTGTAAGTAGGTTTATACAACACTTTTACGCGTCAAACATTTTTTTTTTTAACTAGATGAGGCTCCTATCTGACTACTCTGAGAAGAAAGGCCGAAACAAACTCAGAGGTCACAGTATCTTTTAAAGTCCAGACATAATCTTGGTCAGATCATGTGAAGACCATGTAGGTTGGTGTCTGAAATGGTCTTTTGAGGAAAGAACCACACAAATTGAGTGGACATGTCCAGTCAGTGCAAGCATCTATCAGTAATCGTACAGCTCAACTTAAAAGTTAAGGAGCTCAACGATTCGACGAACAATACCAAAGAAAGGACATTTGGGTAGGCCGCATAATTTACTCAAACTGGCAGACTATGATTATTATATATTATTTATTTATCTATAAGTATAAAAAATATGTATTAGGTAGGTATACATACTTCCCGTCAGATGTCTTCAAAAGTTCATTAGAAAATCAGCGTCAGACAGCATCTGTCTAAATGAACCTTTTTGGCGCAGCCGTGAGGCGCACACTATTGTTGTTAAAATATTATTTTCACTATTTTTTTTTTGTTATTTGTGTTTCACGAACCGTGTCCAAATAAACGTTATTCTTTCTTTCTTTTCTCATTCTTTCTTATTTAACCCCTTTAATACGGTTTTGCACTGCATCCGATCCGAACCCGAAATCAAGATCCGAGTTCGCACCGACACTTCTCGTCGAGAAATGTCGGTCCGAAGTAGCTATAGTAGGCCTTAGCCTACTATTTGTATGAGAGGTTGCGCACTAGATCCGAACTCTGTCCGTCCGAATTTAGAACATTCCCAATTCGGATCGGATGCAGTGCAAAACCGCTCTTAGGGGATGCTTTTTCAAAAATATTTCGTCAGTTCTCAGTCTCGTTATATAGTAAGGAACTTTTGTGCAAAGTATCCTGCTCCTTGAGCCAGTGCTTCAGGCTGTATGTTGTCTGTCAGTGAATTAATTTAAGATTTTTATTAAACAGATTCATAAAAGTCAGGAAGATTACGAAAACAGCAGTTTACAGCTAATTGGTCCTACCTACACAGTCTAGTTCCATGCAGGTTGGTTCTGTGAACAATTTCCAACACGTGCAGGAGTCCACGTCTGGCATACGTCGTATTAGGTTAGCCGGCGCTCAAAGTGGAGGGTGAATGGTAATGTGGCGCCACTCGACGCCTCGGGCAGCCTCGCCGGTCCGTGCAGGCTGCAAGTGCATGGCAGAAGTAGCAAGGGATATGTAAAACTTCTCTTTGGCTGAGAGGACCCGGTGGGGCGATTCCGTAACACACTAACAATAATACAATACCCGTGGCTAAATAACAACAGCCGATCGGTCAGGTTAAGCTACGTTTGCCGCGGTCGGTCCATGGATGGGTGACCATCTTTACATACCGAGAGACCTCCGTGCCTCGGAAAATACGTTATGCCGTAGGTCCCGACTGTCATTAATCGTTCTATGACAGTCGTTACGGGTCGTCAGAAGCTCGAAAGTCTGACAACCAGTCTTACCAAGGGGTATCGTGTTACCCAGTAACTGGGTTGTGAAGGTCGGATAGACAGTCACTCCATATAAAATACTGGTATTCAGCTGCACCTGGTTAGTCTGGAAGCCAAAAAGTCAAAAAAGCTAGGACTTTCTCTATGACGGTAAAGAAAAGATTGGACCGGTCTTTTAAAACTTAGTCAATAGATGGGTATTATGGAATACAATACAATATTTAACTCGCGTATTCTTTTTCGCAGACCCACTACAAATATCTTATTTATACACACTATGCATGATGACATTATTACAGGCTTTGATTTCCTTGCATCATCACTTCAATATGTAAATATTTGAGAAGCGTAACCGATTCAACTTTTGGTCCTCACTTTACACGTTCTCAAAAGACTTCGCGAGTTCTTCTTGTTGCACAAACTTGCACTTCTGTCTCACTGCAGGCTGTGCGTGGTGGCGGAGGCGCTCTGTTTGTGTGGTAATGTTTGTTATATAGTACAGTGTCTACGAAGCTTTACATACGCGCTCGCCCCCCCCGGCCCTCACCGCCCCCGCACTCGCGCGAATGTGTTCGTTTCCTTTATTGGGGTGAATACATTTCACGGTTTGTTTTTAAACGTGCATAAACGTCCCTACCTAAGCAAGTAAGTAACAGTGATGTGTACATAGAGAGTATGTAGTATTGTTTAACCTATAATTGCTAAAGATAATATGAGTAGGTACATCGACATTATTTATTTTATTTATTTATTTATTAAAACTTTATGCACAAGTAAAAAGAATACCGTACAAAGGCGGACTTAATGCCTGAGGCATTTTCTACCAGTCAACCTTAGGGTGATGCAGAGAGAAAACATGGCAGGTGCAACATAAGGGATAGATAACACGAAAATAACTATAAAATACTGGAGTAAATACATACATATATATAGATATATAGTTATATACATATATACATAAATACTTATAGGTAAACGGAATAAACTTCGTCAGGAGAAATAACGATCAAAAGAGGAGAAAACGAATCCAGTAAATCAGCACTGGGATGTTTCTGCCAACTTCTTACGTATATGCTCACGTGCCTTGACTTTAAATTACAACCGATTTCTTACCGTCCTGATGTTCAGAGGGAGCGAATTCCAAAGAAAGACTGCTTGGACAAAAAAAGAAGAGTGAATGAAACCAGAGCGGTGAGAAGGACATCGTAGAAGACGATTGTTAGTGGAACGAAGATTTTTACTGTGGGCAGAGCATAAATACTGAATATGGGAAGTCAGGTAAGAAGGAGAAGTAGGTTTGTTGAGAATAGAAAATAACATAGACAGAGCCCTCACCTCTCTGCGCTGACGAATGGGTAACCATTTTAAACGCAATCGGTGCGCAGATACATGGTCATACTCACAGAACAGATACTGTTCTGTGGTCATACTTACGAAGATTGAAAACGAATCGAATGCAATTATTGAGAAGGCGGTCAAGTTTATTGAGGAGATCTGCATTCAGGTCATAGTAACACACATCACCATAGTCAATTATGGGAAAGATTAGGGACTGTACAAGCATAGCCTTTATGTGTGATGGGAGAAGATTTTTCAACCGATAGAGCGACCGCAACGTTCCGGTGACTTTTTTACTAACAGTCGTGACCTGCTTTCGCCAGTCAAGACAAGTGTCGACATGCAGACCAAGATCCTTAACATCGGAGCTAAATGGAATGATGGAGTTATCAAAAATTACAGGTGGCACAGTTAAGCCATTTAGCTTTCGTATGCTTTCGTATGACATTAGATTCAGTCCGCGTAAAAATAACTTGGAAAAATGTCAGATAAAATGAATATAAAGAAAAATAACAAATGGATCAGAAAAGGTTCCTGTGGATGCCAATTCGATGTGCCACTTGCTTCGTAATTTGATTATTTAAATACTTACTTAAACCAGAAATTCTAATTTTAAATCACCTTATGAATGTTTTTATTTATCAATGTTATTGAGGTTAATTTAATAACCTTATTTTTTTCGATGATTTTTCAGATACAATTTAATAATGTTCGAACAATAATTGTTGGAAAAAGCGGTGTTATGAAACCTTCTAAATAGAGATGAACGTGTTACCAATTCCCTTTAGTGAGAAATTGCGTAATCAGATAACCCACATTTCACCAGTATCTTTAACTCTCATGTAATAGGGGCGAGCCTATTGCCATCAACCAGGCACAAATCCAAACTCCGGGCTGCTACTGACAAATTCCAGAAGGAAAAACCCAATAACAGTTTGCCCGACCCAGGGATCGACCCTCGTTTGAAATTACAACCTCCTGCTCAGCAGAAGCGCTTGCGACCACTACACCAACGAAGCAGAAATGTGGGTGTACTAAAAGTACACCTGTGCCTAACACTTCGGGGATTACAGGCGTGATGTTATGTTTATCTAAACGAGGCAAAAGGAATATGTAAGGATCGTAGCAGGTGGCGTTCTGTAGTTTCTGCCTACCCCCATGGGAAGAAGGCGTGAGTTTATGTATGTAACATAACATCATAACATCACGCCTTGTTTCCCTGAAGGGTTAGGCAGAGGTGTACCCTATAGTTGTAAACCCACATAACAACACACTAGTACATACACATATATATGTGTAGTATATAGTAGTAGTACATAGTTTATGTATATATGTTATGTTTATCAGATAATTTTGGAACAGACATTACGTTATAAAACTACTACATACATACAAATATTATATATGTACATATACTTATGTAGGTAAGCTTTATGTTTTCGAACTCGATAGGTCAAGAGCTGTTTATAATAAAAACGGAAATAATGTATAGGTAATGTTTGGAAAATATTATGATGCCACTAAAAACAATTTAATAAGCGCTATTTGAATAAGAAATATTTCTATGTAGGTAGGAGGTAAATATATTGTGCAATCGTAAATATTATCTACGTAATTTAGAAACTTGGGTACGTTTCCTACCGAACGCTTTTGCGCTATGAGATAACTTACTGTGGAATACATGGAAACCTGAAAAATATTGTTAAACTAAGAAAGCATATAATTTACATTTTAGGTACTTACATTTTTGTTTTAATTTACCTTTTTGTGTGTGCTACTAACAACCCTGCTAACGCCTTCTATGTAACAATTTTATGGACTGTGTGTCTGAAATAAAGATAAATTATTATTATTATCTTTGACATATCTCGGGACCCTGAGGTCCCGGACCTTTGGAAGGCGTACGAGGGGCCGAAGCCAACTCGCAGAGGCCCGTTAGACGCTTTCAATGAAAATGAGGCACTAACCGATGATTATCCCAGTACGCACTATGCAAGTGCACCCAAGGACAACCCCCGGTTGGTGTAGGACTATTGCAGGACATAGGAACAAAGGTATTGAACTATGGATTGGGGTGGCTGAAGTGGACTGGTTATCTAGGACTATGGAAAGACTATGGCCCCTGCCTGTTTTATATAAAATATGCAGAAAAAATGGCAGGGGATGACTTGCATACACAATAATGGGCCCCCGAAAACGGTCGCTAGCACATAGTGTCGTAGCGACAAGGGGGCAACATGTCCTGAGGTGCTTAAGAGGACTGGAGAGGTATTCCACGACTACCAGAATAATCCCGGAAGTACGGTCAAGATCCCTACCAGCATCTTACTGGAATACTTTCTTCCTCCGAGCACGTTTGCTCTTGCTAATCTCCACTCAAGCCGGCCAATAAAGGCAAAAATGAGGTGGGAGCTCTGTTCCTCGTCAGTGTTCACTCCAGCCGGCCAATAAAGGCAAGCCAGAGATGAAGAACAAGACTTCTCCCGGGAGATAGGGTCCGTGGGGTCGCTACTGCCCAACAGCTCGCCACATGCTACCCTGCAAACTATTATTATTAATCCTAACTGCCTTCAAAAGAAGTTTTGCCGACAAGAAATTGTTATGATCCCAATATCATTGCCTGTATGAAAAATCACCTCAGCCCAATATCATATTATTATTTTATTTGTATGCTTACTTTGTCACTAAACAAAAGGAATAGACAATATAATGGTTATTGTCTACGTACAGTCAGACGTCTGTCTGGTCAGACAGCACGGCGTTGATTGGCGGACCTTTGTATCCGCATCTGTACACTGCAACACAACTCGAAACAGACGAATACCGACTACCCAAGACCCCTGTCAAGCAACAATTATAATAGACTTATAGTTCTTAATAAACCGGTTGATATCTATTGTTAATTTGATTTGATTGAGTTCTTACAGAAAGCGATACCGCTCACATTGTTTGGCCGATTTTACATAACGAGGCGGCAAACGTGGCCCGCTTTATGGCCTGCCCATTGTGGGGGAGTATCCAAACGTTTGAGATGTGAATTGAAAGGCGCCGCGAGATGACGAGGCGCGAGCCAAGCGGCGGTGCAACTTATAAGAGTTGTGTTTGTGCTTAAATTGCACGCTGAGGAGAAAACGCAAAGGGCTTAGATAGGTTTTCACCTAGTATAGCATAAGCATAATCAGCCTATAATGTTCCCACTGCTGGGACACAGGCCTCCTCTCAATGAGAGGGAGTGGGCTGTAATCCACCACGAGGGCTCAGTGCGGGTTGGTAGATGTCACATGTCTTTGAATTTTTGGTTCTAGGACGTGCCGGTTTCCTCACGATATATTCCTTCACTGTTTTTGTTTTTAAAATAAAGCGCAAACACAACTCAAAAAGTAAAGCGCCTGTCTGGGTTCGAACCTACGACCTAGAACTCGTAACTCACGGTCGTTACCACTTGGCCACCACTGCTCTGGTTTTCACCTAAAAACTTAAAAATGTAATCTTTGGCTTCATAGTATTCGCAATATTGTAAAAAAAAAAACTATTTACATAGCCTTACATTTCTTGAACAGCTATTTCAATTTGTATTTTAAGCTACAATCTACATCTACAATGTAACTTTCGACTTCGAAAAAAGTAATTGAAATGAAAAAGTGCTTAAAATTACAAATATTCTATCGGCCCTTTTCTCAAAACTAATAATATTACTATACTTACGGTCGCAGGTCTGCTGGAAGGAATTTCTAATGAGATAAGCAGTACCTTTGTGTTCTTCTATGAAATTTTATCTGTTAAGTTTTTTGTGTGCACTACAGTGGCGCAGCTACAATTATCATTAGAGGGAAGCCGAAGAAAAAATTGTTCAGTTCTCATAAACTCAGACAATATTGTAGACATTTTTGTAATGTTTTTAATCTTATGATGACTGTATTAAACTGGTATTAAATATGTGCAATGTGATGTGATACACAGGTGGTACCATATTGTTTGCAATAGTAGGCATTAAGAAGTGTGGTTGTTCCGAAGGGAAGCCGATAGGAATCGGGTTGTATGAAGGCTGCGCCCCTGGTGCACTATGAATCTACTCAATAAAATTCTTAAATTCACTGCCAGACAATGCACAGCGTAAACCGCTGGCTCTACAACTGTGGTCTACAAGCATGAAATGTTGCACAAGAGTTCCTTTTATAACGAAGGTGAGCGCTAAGGAAAGATTTTTGAAAATGTATCCCCTAAAGGGGTTAAATAGGGGACGAAAGTTTTTATGGATTTTTGTCATTTCTGTCGTTGGGAAAACCCATCGGACGGGCGCACGGCTTGTAAATAATAATAATATATTTATTTAAATAAAATAAATAAGTAATTATCTTGGGACAACTCACACACGGCCATCTGATCCCAAGTTAAGCAGAGCTTGTGTTATGGTAACCAGACAACTGATATACACTTATATAATTTATAAATACATACATATTATAGATAAATTACACCCAGACACAGAACAAACAATATGCTCATCACACAAAGTTTGTCCTGGGCGGGAATCGAACCCACGACCTCCGGCTTTGCAGTCAGGGTCACTAACCACTAGACCAACAGGCCTGTCACCATTTAATAAGGCATCAAGTCTCCCTATACAAACATGGACATGAAATTCATTCAACACGAAATATCATTAAAATTTGATACATTAATATTCATTAAATCATCAAAATAAAATACATTAAAACACAATAAATAAACACATTAAATAAATTACACATTAAATAAATAAATATAGTATTCTGCTCTCTAATATCTTATCGTTTGCACCACACACTGCCATTGCGCTACACGGCACCGCTCTTTGAACTGTCCAAATGATTGTTTTATACCTGTAAGCGTCGAACAGTGCCCCTATTCGGCGCTGCGCTGACGTAATGTAGCATTTCAATTAGTCTCACTGGCGTTTTATTTTCAACAAAGCAATATGTCGACTAACGCCGCGCATTGATTCCTGTTGACTTTGTTACCCTTTTCTTAATAATAATTGTAAGAAAGAAACTATATATACTCTTTTGTTGTTATTGAAAGTTTTTGGAATAAGAGGTGTTAATAAGGGTTGTTATAAAAGTTAAGAATAACGATTTATAATTACAAACAAAAATTAATGTCTTAAATGAAATGTTAACCGCTTAATACTAAGAAGTAAAATTGATCCCGAATTAAATTCGTAGCACATAGTCTTTTGAAGGACTGTGTATCTCGTAGCTGCGTAGGCTTCGCGGAGCAAGGGTCTACGCCTACGTTACGACAGGCTAATTACCGCCAACTGCAAAGTTTACACCACGTTATACGTATACTTGTATAAGTTAAGTCTTTTAACGTAATATTAGGTTGTTTATTTTTGTGTTTATTTAATTTATACACATTTTAAATTTTATGTTAGGTAAGTATAATCCCTAGGTATCACAACGACTTTTTTGTCATAAATAAAAATAATCCTGTGACAACCTTAAACATATTACACTACTGTTTCACATAAAAAAAAACATCACGCCTTGTTTCCCCGAAGGCTTAGGCAGAGGTGTATTAATAGTACACTCACATTTCGCCAGTTATGTTTAAGTCCCACGTAATAGGGGGCGAGCCTATTGCCATCGACCGGGCACAAATCCAGATTCCGGGCTGCTGCTGAGAAATTTCAGATAGAAAAATCCAATAACACTTTGCCCGACCTGGGAATCAAACCCAGGACCTCATGTTCAGCAATAGCGCTTGCGACCGCTTGACCAACGAGGTAGTCTGTGACTGTTTCACAGTCTCCAAATAATCACTATCCACCAGATACTTTCAACAATGGAACAGGGATTGTTTATTTATCTGCCAGATAACTTAACCGGCACTTGAAATAGGAAGTAAAACTCAAATATTGACTTTATTTTATGAGTGATTCGATACGAAGCCCCAATTTTAAGCAATAGCCAAAAGCTCAGATCATGATGTGAACACGGCGGCCTGCGTCCGGCGTGCATTAGGTGGCCTGTAATCACGCGGCGCTCGCCTCTAATCACGGCCGGCCGGTATTAGGAGCATGCATCGCCAGCGCTAATGTCCGGAAGCACACACTATGTCCGACATAATAACACTAACACGTACAGAAGCGTACTGTTTGTTTTTGTTAGAGGTTTAAGTAAAAGTTGGATTATTTGATGTTAGGAGTTCAAGACTGATGAATGATGAGGACTTGATTGTTGATCTCTAGGTTTTAAAAGTTAGATTGTGGATCATTTTGGTCTCCTATTTCTACAAGCTAGACTGCTAGATGATTCAACTCCATGGTTTAAATAATATGAGTTGATAAGGTATTGGTATGGTTAACATGAAATTCAATAGAATCTCAAAGAGCTATATTGTTTCATGATCCATCGAATCAAATTATTGAAACTCTCTTCTATTGAATAGTTTTTTTTTTCATACATAAACTCACGCCTTCTTCCCATGGGGTAGGCAGAAACTACAGAACGCCACCTGCTACGATCCTTACTACTCCTTATACTCTTTTTGCCTCGTTTACGTTCATACATCTGGCCATACATGCACGCCTGTTGCGAGTACTACGCACCGGGCCTCTCTGATCACCTATGAAAATCGCCAATAAGGTCACTATGTGTCCTTCTAGGGCGTTCCCTCTCGGCGTTGCCACTCACATCTACCTTCAAAATACCTTTATTAGTTGCCTCCCATTCATCCTCTCAACATGGCCAAACCATCTAAGCATACTCTTTTAATTTTTTGTCACTACATCTTCTTTTAAACCGCAACTTTGCCTTATCACAGTTATCACATTATTTAAAAACGCAAACTATCGCTCGCCAGATGTCCTAGTTCTAAACAAAAATATTAATATTGTGTAAAAACGTAGCACATCAAAGACAAGGTGTTAGCTCCGACGCTGACGGCTTAACCCGCGCCGGCGCAACCTCTGATGAAATAATTGACACTCCACACATCCACACAAAAACACATAGTGATCCGTTTTGTTTTAAAGTGTAGGTAATGTTTTTTTGGTATAATTGATTTGTTTCTCTAAAAGGAAAAACCCTTCTCACCATTAGGTGTGTTTTAAGTGCTAATGACTTTAGGTAGTGGGATTCATCATCTTCCGGTTTTTTGTATTAGATGTTTGAGTTATTTTTACTCATTAATTCTAACCATTTTTGAAGCAGCTTAGAACTTTTGCTAACATTTTCTGTTTTGCAATATAGGTAGATAGTGATAGGTATCTATTTTTGTTACCTACCTATCACACAGTCTATACTATATAAAAGATAGCTTGATCTTTGCGACATATGTCAAACTGACATTCCTAGGGTAGCCAGGATGTAAAAAAATTGTCGATAGAAATTATCGAGGTTTCTTACTATTATCGATGCTAATGTAACATATATATATATTTTTTAAATTAAATTTAATTACAAACGTTAGTAAATTAAACGAATATTTTAATATAAAATACATTTATTCTCTTAAAGGAGTACACCCCAAATCCATATCTGAATCAGTTTCTGAATCGCTAGAGCAATCTTGTAAATTTATTATAAACTCTTGTTTGCAAACAACGCGGCGTGTCTTCTCCCGAAACCCAAGGATGATTTTATTTACTCACTATTATTTTAGATCAAATATGTACAAATGTAAATAATGTTACGATCTTAAAATAGACAATAAAATAAAAAGATACATTAATTTTAAATTAAGTTTTATTTAAAATATCGATAGTTTATAGTTTGTGGTCACGATGATTCATCGCCCATCACTAATTAGGTACATTGACAGGTACTGTCTGTACTATTATGAAATTCAGGACTTCATAGGCGTGATTTTACTGACAGCTGTCGCAGAGATCAAGCTATCTTTTATGAAGTATAGTATAGTCTGTTCACCATATACTGCAACAAAAGCCTTTTATCCTGAATAATATAGGATATATTTTTTTTTTATTTGAGATAGGTTTGCTCTTGACTCTAGTTTAGGTCAGAGATGACAGAGACCAAATCGCTACTGAGATAGAAACTTGAATTGCACTAAGAAAGTATTTTGCGAAAAACAACCCTTATGGGGCTGAAAAGGGGGGAAATCGTTTATATGAAAAATCTTATTCCTTGGATTTATAAACTTGAAACTTATTAGTTTATCAAAACTATCCGCCAATAGAGGTTTAGGGGTTAAAGTTTGTACTGAAGAATCTTAACGTACGGTGAATTTGAAACTCGGCATTAATTAATCGGTTTAAAAAAAAGGAATTACTTATGTATTATTATGATTTTTAGAAATTCAACCCTGAATTGGGTGAAAGGGGGAAATCAAGTTTCAAGGGGAGGATTTTACTGCTTCGATTTAGGTACTCGAAAATTGATATAAATAATGAAAACGTCAAATAATGGAAACATATTAAATCAACCCTGTTGGGGTGAACAAAACTTCAACAAAACAACTAACCGTAATTTTTAATAAATAAAAAGAACATGTTTTCTTAACAACTTAGGTAAATATAATAAAAGCAATACCATCAATTCGACCAAGTAATACCAATTCCAAGAAACTTACATAAGCTTTAGAACACAAGCGCATGTTTTGACACATTTTTATCAAATGTGCTAGCAACAGTCAATTTCCTTTCACCACAAAAGTATAGAATCACGTTAAAACTTCGCGTCCATATTGGCTCTATTATCTATAGAAAGTGTGAAATTAAGTGGTAATCTAGTGCGGCAACGTGTCAATTAGCCGACATCGGCGACAGACGGCATCACAACCGCCGACGTTTCCTAAAACATTTGTACACAAAAGTGGCGAATCATTGTTTCCATTTACGTCTAAATATAGTGAGGTTGTCAACATTTGGTCTTGGTTTTCTTTGTCTAATTTTCATTCATTTTACATAATGCATAATGGCATGGCATAATGCATAATGCAAGGCGCATAATTCTTTGTAGGAAAGCTTAGGTACTTATCTATAAACAGTTTTGTTAGTACTTACGTATTTTGTATTCTCATCACCAAAACCGCTACGCCGTAGCATTTGCTACGACAGGACAGGCAGAAATTATGATTTTCAGACCTAATGATTGATGTGTCTGTAAAAACACAGGTACCAGAACTCCATCACACATTTTTGACCGTGGCAGCAAAATGTTTCCAACCCCCGTGAGCTCCGTAATGTTTGGCTGTTTACGCCACTCGGCGTCAACGCACGCACAACACGATACCGATCTCTCACACAATCACCAACACCGATGTTGTTTCTAGTTTGTCGATAAGAAACAACGAGAATTTTATCGATAAGAAAGACGGAATATCGTTTTTTGATAGACTTATTTTAGAATCGGTAAAAGCTTTGCCTATGAAAGGCAAGATGCCATTTAGGTATGTAATTCTCAAAGAAATGTGTTTTTCCTTATAGCAAAATAGTCAAATATCTGTAAGCATTTTTCAGGGTAACATTGCGTAATGAGTGACTGTTTTAGTAAATTCAGAGCAAACAACTAAAGATCATATCAGTACTTACCCATAGCTCATACCCAATCGCATGCCATATCAGCCAACTCACTCTGAACAAAACGATTAAAATTCATGTTAAAATAAAATAAATTCGGACGAAAACGTATTACAAAATAATCAGCTGACATTCTTGTAAAACTCCCGAGTCATGATTCCTTGCTTCATATGATAAGTGACACTTAGCGGAGTGCAGGCGAACTTTGACCGTTAAAACATTCGCCACACGTGTGCCCAACATTAATGCACATGTAATTTGCAATTAACGTCGTCCGATACTGTATTATTAACTTTTTTCGCCTTCTTGCTGAATATTTATAGGGTAATTTTACTAAAAGCAATAGACCAGGTAGGCTAAGATTAGGGAAGAATGAGCACTTTATTTTACATATCTAACATTTCTTTTGAAACTGACCTGTTAACTTAAAATGTGCTTAGTTTTCGGTAACTTTGTGACGCAAACGTACGTCAGGTTTCTTCCGGCATGTATTAAAATCGAAGCCTGAGCATTCAACTACCATAATCAACATTTTGGTAGGTATTTTAACGTGCTTGACAACTTTTTAAAACACTACCTTTTCTATAACTTTTCAGAATATAATTAGGTACCTAGATATCATGTTCATAAAATACCAGGGTGAGTAAAAGAAGTCAGTCATGTTACCACATTTCTAGAGTTACAGTACCTACCTACATAATAAGATAATGTCGTATACCTAGACGGCGGTGTAGTTTTAAGTGGCATGCAAGGAAGAGTTGTCGGCGTCGGCGCAGGCGGCAGCCCCTCTAATTACCGCTCTGATCCGACCTCGATAGCGCAAGCTTTTATCTCGAACACTCTTCCATTAAGCAAATATACAGCTTTGTAGCGCGATAATCATATACTACAGTATTTTCCAACTCTAAAACCAATTAAAAATATTTTGATAGACAAAAATAAATTCTAATTGTACGTTACGTCCGTCCGCCATCTTGTATTGGTCACTTCTCAGGGACCGCTAATGGATGGTTTGTCAAACATTTTTGCTTCCGCGGCAAACTTGTTTTATCTGTGGTATATTATTTAATTTATTCACAAGACTCCATTGTTGTTTTAAAATAAAGGCGGAAACAAGTAATCTATTTGGAGCGTAATTTTGACATCAGCAGATAAGATTATCAAGTGGTGGTTTACGGAGCAATTACAGCATTAGGTACGATAGGTGAGAATGTATCTTATAGAACTTGTGGTATTGCCTAATTTGTACCTCGTATTACATTTAGAACATGGTACCTATGAATAATTCAATAGGCACTAATTAGGTGCGATAAATCATTAGCGAAATCTGCTGAATAGGATTCCAAATCAACTAGAAATTAAGTAAAATACTTATATAGAGATGAAACACGTCAGGGCCGTAATAGAGCGAATAAAAGCCCGCTTTGTCGGCAGCTAATTTGCGAATTAGCGTTGTGCAATGAGTGCCCGGCCACTCAAGCGCAGCGTAATGTAATTAATTAACCTTTGTCGCGCGTACGGGGCGTGATACTCGCGCGTTTCTCACACCCGCGTCGAACGTTTCACTGTGCAGGGATTCTATCAGTTAAACTTCTTAAATTATTATTTTATTGCAGTAATAATTATGTGGTAATTAAGTTAATGATTTATTGGTGCATGTCGCAAACTTTACAAAAGCCACCCTTACGAACGAAATAATCCTACTAAAAGCACCTGGGAATTCTAACTAGATCTTAGATCCTTTTCAAAATGGCAAGAAAATGGGCGACTGAAACATTTACACGAGTCAAACCTAGACACCTGGGTAAATATTTTTTTTTTGTCGAAATTAAATCATCTATGAAAACTTTAGTGTAAGTTTCATCCCTTCGATACCTACATTTCCTAACACCGCACTAAGGTAACGTTATTTGGACGCTCCTAATGGAGTAAGTGCTTTGGCAAATGGCCCGCGCCACGGAGCTTTTAATGCAATTTCGTCTCCCTTTGTAGCCGGGAATTGGCGCAATCAATCCATTTACACTTTGTTTCGCCAACAGTGGCACTACCCGCCACTGCCGCACATAAGACAGGGCTTTTAGCTTCAGCTAAATTGCTGTCCTGGATTTTTACACTATGCGGCAATTTTACCTATGTATTTTTTTATATTTTTAAAACTTTTACATAGATACGGTGTAATTACCTAATATGTGTACAGCATTAAACTTGCGAGTGATTATTATCTTAGTCGTCTTTCTCTTTATACACACAACATAACATAACATCACGCCTGTATTCCCCGAAGGGTTAGGCAGAGGTGTACCTATACACCCAATTTCGCCAGATAGGTTTAAGTACCATGTAATAGGGGGCCAGACTATTGCCATCAACCGGGCACAAATCCAGACTCCGGGCTGCCACTGAGAAATTTCAGATGGCAAAACCCAATAACACTGCCCGACCCGGGAATGAACCCAGGGCCTCATGCTTTGCAGTAGCGCTTGCGGCCCCTAGACCAACGAGACAGAAAGTCAGTCTCTTCTCATAATATGTCTTTATTGTCCCCACTGCTGGGACACAGGCCTCCTCTCGGTGAGAGAAGGTCTGTCGATAGTACATACCTACTTTTTTTTTTTTTTTTTTGTGGATGGGAAATCATCAAACGACCTCCCGCTCTGGGCGGAGCGGGAGGGCGTGTCAGACTTTTACTGACTAAAACCCACCCGTGTTCCTTCTGTTGCCTGTGCCGGGGCCACGGTAACTCTTTCGAACATCCCGCAACCCTAGCTGGCATCGGCCCTAGCGGACCCCGTCAATAGTGCTGACATCTCTTTGAGGCGCGCGTGGAACACGACGCGCCGTCGACTCGGGCCTGGTCCTTACCGGACGGCGAGCTACCCATTGCTCGCCGTCCGCAAGCCCGCGCCTACGGTGGCCGGGAATCGGCTGCCGATTCCCGACGCCCAGGGCGTCTCCTGCGGCGACTAGGGGCGTGAAGGTGCAAAGTTTGCCTCTCCCTCACGCGTCCCGCCTCCTCCTTCACGAGCATTACTGCTTCGCAGAAGGAGGTAATGGCTTCCCATGCACTCTCGCTCCGTACCATGGCCTGGACCAGGGCCGGACGCGAGAGATCGCCGCCGCCGATCGCTACCGCGAGGACACGGCGGTGCTCCGCCCAAGCCGGGCAGACCTCCACCGTATGCTCCACCGTGTCCTCCGGGCGATCCACACAGTGGTGACACCCGGGCGTTTCCTCCCGCCTTATCCGGAACAGGTACCTCCCAAAGCACCCGTGTCCGGTGAGGACCTGCGTCAGGCGGAAGGTGAGGACGCCGTGGCGCCTCTCCAGCCACTCCTCAAAGAGGGGACTTATCGCCGCAATTGTGGCGTGCCCAGCGCTGGGTTGCGACAATCGCACTCTCCATGCCGCCATGAGATCCTCCGGAGCTCTGTCCGCCGTGCCACGATTTCTCGCGGCAGCGGAGCGTAACTCCCCGGCGTCCTGCCTCCTCGCGCCACTCCCACATGTGCGCGAGGACTTTTGCCTCCAGATCCCATGGCGGTAATCCGGCAAGGAGGTTCGCCGCCTCCCCGGAGACCGTGCGGTATCCCCGGGCTAACCGGATGGCCATGACCCTCTGGGACGCGTTCAATCGACGTACCGGTCGTCGCCTCACGGAACGCGCCCACACCGGAGCTCCGTAAAGGGCCATGGACCGCACGACCCCCGCGTAGAGCCTCCGGCAGGAGGCGTTTGGACCCCCCAGATTGGGCAGGAGCCGCCCCAAGGCAGCCCCGGCCCGCTCCAGTCTGGGAGCCAAACGTCGGAAATGCTCCACGAAATTCCACCGGCTGTCGAGGACGAGTCCCAGGTACAGTACATACCTACTTACGGTTACATTTTATTGGCCCAATAGTTCACGACTTCCACAGCGTCATCGGTGGCAGCGGAGAGGACGCTTTGATTGCGGATATATGAAAAATAGTCAGCGGTGTATCCCCACTGCCCACTTGGGTCTGCAGTCGGTTCAGAAACTTCCAAGTAGACCACGGAAGATTTGACTCGGTGTGAAGATGCTCACTAGGTTGTAGGAGAGTGGGAGGGAGAAATATCTCCTGCCATAGTTTGCCGCTTTTTCTTATTCGTAAAAACTCCCTATTATTTTCGCTCTTGAGCTGATGTTCGCACGGACGTAAAAATATCGCGGCGGGATTTTATCGCGCGCCGGATTTTCAACTCTTGGTATTTATCCGAGCA
This sequence comes from Fissipunctia ypsillon, assembly GCA_947568875.1. Lineage (NCBI taxonomy): Eukaryota > Metazoa > Arthropoda > Insecta > Lepidoptera > Noctuidae > Fissipunctia > Fissipunctia ypsillon. The sequence goes on from OX387655.1 coordinate 6,759,377, forward strand.
TTGAGAATCCAGCAGAGTGCAATCCAGCGCGTCGAAAAAACACACTGTTGGATTTTTAACTCTCGGCGCTAAGCAGAGCGTTAAAAATCCAGTGCGCGAAAATAAATCGTCGCGATACTTTTACGACCATGCTACGTCGCCGCGTCGGCAACTGCTTCATTGTCTAGTGGACTGCTGAACGTTGAGTCCGGGTTCAATCCTCTGATCGCGCCGTTTTAATAAGTTTTTTTTTTCATTAGGAAATTCTCAGTCGCAACCCGTGTCTGGGTTTGTGTCCGGCTAACAGCAATTGGCTTTATTACATCGGACTAAACATGGATCACATAGGGAAGTTAATATTATGAAATAACTTTAGGTAGAAACCTAAACTTACACTGGTCGGCAAAAAAAAAATCGGGAGCAAAACGCTTGCTATGTTATTCTTATCGGCTTTGGTTTGCTGAATCTAAATCTGGATACAGATTTATGCTACCACGTCTAGTTTTCGAGATACTGCCATAGAAATAAAATACCGGAATTGATATATTAAAATTTTAAGACCTAATATAACCCTAACCCTATGGACTCCGGTCTGAAATAAAAATATTCTATTCTATTCTATAACTTGGCATACTTTTGTTTGTCCTAATTATATTTTCGCATAATATTATTTACGCATAACAGCTTACGCATAATTTTTTAAGCATAATTTCTCTAATCATAATAATGATTAAGCATAACATTGTAAAGCATAACGTTGCAACATGCAGCAGGCATGGTTTCTGTCACGGCTCCGGCGCTGCGGGCCTCCGGCGGCCCCACGCGCCTACGCGATTTTAAATTACACTCTAGGGGTAGGGCAGACAAGACTACGTGGTTTTGCAGCGATTCGGTTCTGTCACTAACTGTTGTAGCACAACATATTGAATTTTTAACCAACAATATTATTTAATTGTTACAGAAACTATAGGAAAATGGTTTGATCAGAATTATGTATGGGGCACTACAAATTCACCACCACAATTTCCAGCCAAAGTCTGGAGTACTTACATATCAACTAAAAAAGGAAAATATACCTAGAACACAAAATCATGCAGAAGCATGGCACAATAGATTTGCACATTTTGTGAGAAAACACCATCCCGGATTTAATTTTTTGGCAAAAAAGATTGTTCTAGAAATAAAACACCAAACCATTGAAATAGATAAACTTGATGTCGGCATGTCGGGACTTGATGTCGGTCTTGACTAACATATTTGGATTTACCGTGTCCATATGTATCGAGTTCACATATACACATTTTTGCTCTTATTTTGGTGCCGACCAGTGTTATCTATACTTTTTATACAAATAAATAAAATTGAAATGTCTGTTTGTAATGTCAAAATAACAACTTTTTACTAAATGCATAAGAAAGTATACAATGTGGATCTGGACGTACGACATTAAATTAAAACGAACACAGTACTAGTCCATCGAAACATTTTAAAACACGGAGATTAGTAATTAATGGAAAATTAAAATATTGCAGTTTTCAAACAAAATAAATAGCAGAATCAATTGCATAAAAACTAAACACGCTCTATCTACGAAAAGTCACTGAGCAACGGTGTGGTGCGGGGTGCGGGGCGCGGCGGCGGCCACCAACCTGTTATTCTGATCTACATCATGTTGAAAATTAAGAAAATCTATACATCTATACAAATAAATAAAATTGGAGTGTCTGTTTGTAATGTCAACTTTTTACTAAATGCATAGGAACGTATAAACGGTTCTTATAACAAAAAAGCAATTTTTAACATTTTGGTCTGTCTGCCTGTCTGTCTGTTTGTTCCGGCTAATCTACGAAACGGCTGGACCGATTTTGACGAGATTTTCACTGGCAGATAGATGATGTAACGGCAGGTAACTTAGGCTACTTTTATTTTAGAAAAATAGTTCCGCGCAAAAAAAACTAGAACCACTGAAATTATGAACAAAAAGTCGGATTTGAAAATTTTTTTTTGCTTTAGGTAGCCTAATTCTCGAAGACAGTTATAGGCTAGTTAACATCACGCTATGACCCTTAGGAGCCGAGCAGAAAGAAAAAAGTCAAAATTATGAACAAAGTCGGATTTAAAAGTTCTTTTTACGTTTGGTAGCCCAATTCTCGAAGATAGTTATAGGCTATTTAACATCACGCTACGACCCTTAGGAGCCGAGCAGAAAGAAAAAGACAGAAAGAACACTAAGCGAATACGAATAGCGCGGGCGGGCGATTCAACGCGACGGCACAGATTAATTATCAGATAAATCACTCCATACAACATTTTCAATACCTACTACTATAATAACCTACACCTTCGAGTCGCTAGATGCTGCGAACGAAAATGTACCTAACATTACAAGCGTAAAGTGAGTTTTGCTTTGTAGCTGCGCGCCGTCGCATGGTTATTGTGAATTGCCATGGCTGCCTATTTCTAAAGATGTCATTAGGTATTTGTAGCACTTAATGAAATAATGAAATAATCTATCTATACATATAATAAAACTGTAGAAAAGTCGTTTTTGTCCCTACATCAAAAAAAAATCCAAAAAAATAGCCAGGGTGTTAAAGGACAACCAATAGAACCCATTTCCAGCATTTTTCGAATTTTTGTCTGTTTGTCGGTTTGTCTGTTTATTTGTTCGGGCATCACGTAAAATGTACGAAAGCAATGTAGATAACTTTTATACACAACGATTGAGCGTAACTTGAAGTAACATTTAGTTTTTGTTTTATTGCAATTGGTTCAGTCTTTCAAAAGATATTTGAATTTAAAGTGTTCCAGAAGTAAAATTAGGGTTATGTGCACTTGGTCTCACAATTTCACGTAAATTACGTGGAAAAGCTGTGGAAGGCGAGACTGGCGTTTTTAAAGAACACGTGGTTGGACGGGTGTACACGGTGCACCCGAATAATTCAGAATGTTACTATTTACGCCTTCTTCTCCATGTAGTGCGAGGAACTACGTCTTTTGCTGAGCTCCGTAAAGTGGATGATAATGAACATCCCACATACCAGGCCACTTGCCGCGCACGCCATTTATTAGATGGAGATCAGCATTGGGATGACGCTCTAGCTGTAGCATGCGTCAGCGATAGTCCACATCGCTTGCGACATTTGTTTGCCATCTTATTGACCTTTTGTGGGTTATCGGATGCTAAACAGTTATGGCAAAAGTACAATGACAAGTTTGCTGAAGATTTTTTGAGACATGTTCAACTAAATACTGATGGAGAAATTCCTGATAGGGTACGTGAAATTTGTCACAACAGGTCCTTATTGGCTATTCAAGAGATAGTTGTAAGTATAGGAGGGAACCTGATCAGTCAATACGCTTTGCCCACACCGACAGTCGATGGGGAACATATAAACAGAGAATACGTATCAGAAATTAGTTATAATCCCGTGGAACTCGCAGAAATTTTACAAAACGGCTGCGCAAATTTGACAGAGGAACAGCGCCAGATGTTTGATAGGGTATGCTGCAGTGTAGATAACGTCTCGGGTGAAATCCTGTTTTTAGACGCATCGGGCGGAACAGGTAAAACTTTCCTAACCAAAGTTATTTTGGCTCGAATAAGGAACCAAAATAAAATTGCCCTTGCCGTCGCCTCTTCAGGGATAGCAGCCACATTATTGCCTGGAGGAAAAACGGCACACACAACATTTAAAATTCCTATCGACTTAGACCGTACGGAAAGCCCGGTTTCCAACATATCGCGAAATAGCGATAAAGCAAGGGTTTTACGCGATTGTGTTTTAATTATTTGGGACGATTGCACAATGGCAAACCGCAAAGCTGTAGAAGCAGTGAATAGAACTTTACAGGACATAAGGCAAAATGACCGGCCGATGGGAGGCATTACGGTGCTGTTCTGCGGTGATTTTCGGCAGACACTCCCGATAGTGCCCCGAGGAGCGAGAGCCGATGAAATTGCTGCCTGTCTGAAGAGTTCTCTTTTATGGCGCAATATATCATCTACACACCTGAGTGTAAATATACGTGCACAGTTAGGAGGCTGCGAAAATGCACAGGAGTTTTCCAATTTATTGTTACAAATAGGCGATGGCACATACCCCGTACAAGAAGATGGAAAAGTTATTTTGGTTGATAATCTCTGTTCTTGCGTTACATCACAACAGGAGCTAATTTCTTCTGTGTACGGAGATTCCACAAACATGGGAAATCAAGCCGGTTCTTGGCTATGTCAGCGAGCTATTTTGACTCCCCGCAATGATCAAGCTGCGGCAATTAATTTAAAAATATTGATTCATGTGTCCGGGAATAGTAGAGAATACACCTCTATAAATACAGTTATGGAAGAAGATGACGCCACGCACTACCCGGTAGAATTTTTGGATTCCCTCAACACACCCGGACTTCCAGCCCACAAAATAGTTTTAAAAATCGGTGTACCAATAATTCTCCTCAGAAATTTATGTCCTCCCAAACTTTGTAACGGCACTCGGCTCAAAGTCACAAATCTGCAGCAAAACATAATCGAAGCTGAAATATTAACCGGTTGCGGCGCCGCCGGTGATATTGTTTTTATTCCAAGAATACCTATAATTCCTAACAACTTTCCTTTCTCTTTCAAACGAGTGCAATTCCCAGTCAGTCTCTGTTATGCCATGACGATTAATAAAGCTCAGGGCCAGACATTATCCGTTGCGGGGGTGGACCTAAGTATTGGATGCTTTTCCCATGGTCGACTATACGTAGCTCTTTCACACGTAAACAACCCCAATAACCTTTTTGTGTACGCTCCAGATGGTTCCACAGCTAATGTTGTTTATAAAGAAGCACTAGCATAAATAAAATAAAAAAATATTTGTATCGGTATCCTCCAATAGCGCTTCGCACTAAAAAATACATTGTTAAGTTCCGACATCCACGCGAACGAAGTCGCGGGCACAGCTAGTATGAAATAAAATAAAATGCTTTTTAATGTTTTAGCATGTTTAATTGTTAAAAATTCTTATGAAAGACCGAGGAATATTTTTATGCTAGGGAACTATTTAGTATTCTGTGACCACACCCCGATACTGCAGTTGTAAGACAAGTAAGACACATCGTACGCAACGTGCAGTACCTAACTATTATATAATCAGTGACGTAACCATTCCGCATGGCCACGAATACGAATGAAATACGAAATGGAGGAAACTGAAAACACGATTAATTGATTTGTTCGTTCATTTACACAATTAGTGTAATAGCTAACTACTATGCTTCTACACGATGAACAAACCTGCGCTGACGCCATATTGTGACGTCATGCACGCTTTTCTAATACTTGCACGCTTTTAAATAAACAATAATCATATGAACATAACATTAACAAAATAATAACGATAGTAAATATTATTAAAAATTAATTTGCACAAAGTAGATTTTTGCTAAACGTAATTTTCAAATGACAGTTGACAAATGGAGGGCATTGACCTTTCTATTCTTATCTCAGACGCATAGTGGAAGTAATTACAAACCTACCAATAAAATACAAAACACGAAACATGCAAGTTTAAACAATTTACCTATTTAAAAAACGATAGTAAAACTGTATCAGCAGGTAAACTGAAAAAAGTTAAGTTTTTATCTTTTCTCTTGCTGGATCTACATCCATCAACTGCACAAAATACACTAGAACCAGCCATATCATAAGAATTTGAAACTATATATGCGTACGTACGCGCCTCGCGGCTGTCGGCTAACCACTGAGAAATGGGCTGCGTGCGGCCCGGCTGCCGGTAGGTAGTTAGCGTGCGTAACATGGAGTGATTTATCTGGTAATCTGTGGCAACGGATCGGGGGACGAGGGAGTTTTATTAAAATGTGGCTGTTATTTTAGTATATTGTGTATCTTACGACATCCACGCGAACGAAGTAGCGGGGCACAACTATCTATACAAATAAATAAAATTGAAATGTTTATTTGTTATGTCAAAATAACAACTTTTTACTAAATCCATAAAAAAGTATAAACGGTAGTACCGTTTATACTTTCTTGAAATAATTGCAATTTTTAACATTTTTGTCTGTCTGTCTGTTTGCTCCGGCTAACGTCCGAAACGGCTGGACCGATTTTACTGGCAGATAGCTGATATTAGAAAAAAATTAGGGTTCCGCACAAAAAAATGAAAACCCATGAAATTGTGAACTTGACTAAGAATTGAACTTGAACTTGAATAAGTTGGATTTGAAAAATTCCTTTTGCATTTGGTAATCCAATTCTCGAGGATAGTTATAGGCTATTTAACATCACCCTAAGACCCTTAGGAGCCGAGCAAAAAGAAAAAGAAAGAACACTAAGCGAAAACGAAGTATGTAATAGGGCGGGCGATTCAACGCGACGGTTGGCGACGGGTCGGGGGACGAGGGAGTTTTATTAAAATGTGGTTGTTATATTGTATATTTTACGACATCCACACGAACGAAGTCGCGGGGCACAGCTAGTGAAAAATAATTTCCTGTGGCTAAAGTATTCATTGGATTTGATTGATTTTTTGTATACCTACGGGTAAAGAACATAATTCTCTTTACGTGGTTTAAAGTTTTTTTAAGTCGGATAAAAATAAAAATAATTTTAGTTTCATTTGTTTCTGTATTATGTACGTAGTTGTATATTTATTGAAGCGTAGCGAACATAACGTCCTTGACAGGTACGTAGTAGGTGAGAATCTCTCTTTTTCTATGCGATCGGTGCACAAGTAAAGGAACAAAATATACATACCTATACTAGCTTCTGCTCGCAACTTCGCCTGCGTTTATTTCGGTCTATCACAGAAAGTCTTTAACGTGCGTCCCGCGATCAAAAACACTTTCGTGAAATATAAATGATTCAACACATATTCATCCAAATGATTTGGTGTAAAATGCAAGTTTAATCTACATAAAATTTCAATACATTTTAATTTAAATCGGCTGATGTGCCGAGATGATTTAAAAAACATCCCGTAGCCTGGTAAAAATTAAAACTTGCAAGATTTGCTGTAACACATAAAAAAATAAAATAAGTACAAAACAAAAAGAAGGAAAAAATTCAAGAAAAAAAAATATAATTTAATGTTAAGTATATTATTATCAAATACCTACGTCACCCAAGAGACACAGTCAGTGGGCAGCCCTAGTGCGTGTTTATCTACCGAACGGCCGTAGGTAATTCTTTCAAGGTCACTGCCAAGACTTAATACTGTTACTTTATTATACTGTGGTACGAGTAAGCTCTCCTGTAATGTAGTAGGTACCTCTTTTGTGTGTAGGTAGGTTGGTAGCTTAAATCTCTATCTTCTATCTCCCCTACCTTATATCTACCCTAAAAAGAAAAAATAAAAATTGACAATAGGTAAGTTGAATGTCAAAGTAAACATTTATTGTTATTGATCTATTTTTATTATTACGAATTAATAGTTTGTGAACCATTATGAAAAGAATTCAGATGTGTAAAAAAGTTAATGCCAATAACTCTTTCAATCGTAAGCCGTTTTTTGCGTCATTATCATCATCGCTTTTCCCTGTAGGTATCCTGGCTTCAGGAATAAAATGCAGTTTGATGGGCCACATTTGTACCTATGCCCTCCTTACTAACCTACCCACACCCACACGCAAGCCTTTTTAGAGACTTTGGCTATAAGATTGGACTCTATGAGAATATTCTAGGTCCCCTTGCCTAGTTCTATTGCATTGCATGATATTTCTCTTTATAACAATGTTTCTACATAAACAACAATGTTCTACAAGGACCTTTAGAACTGTACGTACTACATTATTATTCTAAGCTAACGAATATGTATATGTACCTACCTACTAGGTAACAATAAAATAAATAGGTATTGCGTGATCTGAAAAGTGGTGCTGTACCGCTCTGAGCCTAAGTGTTGTGTTTTTCGTATATTTTCAGATGTGAACCGCAAGCTTACCCATTTAAACGCTGTGAGCCCCGAGATTCTTGTTGGTCAAATATGGCTGCAAGATGAGCCCACGGCTGTAGAGATCATTGAACTTAATACTTCCGATGAATTTGATCCTTCAACAGCCGAAACCTTGGACACTCGTTTGAACCATGCCTGGAGCTTCACTAATAATGAGAAGCTTCAACAGATAGAAGATAATTACAAAATAAATAATAGAGCAAGAGAAAGACGACGCTTGAACCATTTTCAAACTACAGACACTGCAACAAACACGAGCAATCACTTCACAAATAATAATTTTTATTCCGATATCGTAGAAAATCAGTATATTGAGGACAGTCAAATATTAAACCATCAAGTAAATTGCTTTACGATGATTAACAAAAATTTTATTAATTCCGATACTTCGTCAGACGCAGACAATGACTTAATACATTCCGAGGATTTAACAATAGAATCTAATAACTGGGACGCAAGTAAACATCCTTACGAAGAAGAAATCATTACTTATGACCCTGAATTAGATAAAGAAACACGTACCATTTGGATTTATTCGTTTAAAAATAAACATTTACTTGCAGAAGATGATGAATTAAACGACACAGCCCCAAAAGAAATGTCATTCTATTCAACTTCTAGTTCTACAGAGAGAGATGAAGAAAAAACTAAGGATAAAAGTATAAATATTTGTCGATTAGGATCGCCGATCCCTCCTACTTACATACCTAGACTGAATCTAACGCTGGGTCCGACTTTGTCGACAGTTAGTGAAGTTTCTGAACCTAACAAGCAAACTTCGCCTGATTTATCGTATAAATCACCTAAAACTAGATTTCAAAAACAAAGAAATAGTTGGGTTATGACTGAAACTGAGAAATTAGATCCGACATCGGGTCGAAAACTTGAAAAGTCTACGAACATCGTTAATTGGATGGCGTTATCACCTAGAGAAAAAAGACGAAGATCGAAAGAACAGGGCGATAAATGGGTGGGAAGCCTTCTAAACACAGAGACACTGCCAATTGAAGAAAGTAACCAACAGCAGACACAAGACAGGTCTGAGCAAGACAACGCTTTAAGACTACAAGTTGAAGTCGATGTCCATGTAAGCGTTAATGAGAAAACTCCAGAAAAAAGGTCTTTAGGGACGCCAAACAGCGCAAATGTAATCTTAAAATCAAACACTGACAAAAAAAGTCCAATTGCTTTATTAAAATGTGCCCCAATGAATATAAAAGGTGATGCGCTAGATCGAGGAGACCATACGAAATTTGGGCAAAACCAGCAAGTTTTATGCTTCAGTGGAGCCTCGCACATCTATGAAACAATGGACTTTAATGAAAACTTTCAAATGCGTAGAGTTGGAGACATAACCGTTATTGAACAACGTTGTATAAAAATACCTCCCGAAGTTTGGGAACGTGAACAAAAGGTGGAGATAGAAACTGCTTCTTACGATTATGACACTGATAAATTAAAACTGGCTAAAGAAGATGCCGATAACACGTGGCTGAAAAATAACGCGCCGTTTCTAGTGCCATCCTCGTGGGCCAATTATGCAGAAACAGCTGAGCGTCCATTATCAATAGAACTGTCGACTTCCAATGTTGGAACAAATCGCGAGCCGTGGTATAAACGCTTCTTTAGAAGTATAAACTGTTTTAAATAGCATCAAAAAAACATGAAATAAAACTACGTGATTGCTTTCAATTGGCGAATTTATTAAATTCAATCACTATCAACTTCCAGTAATTGAAGTATTTACATAAAATAAACCTGCTATTTAAAGAAACTTAGCAAAAGAGAGTTCACGACACTATAATTAATTAGCAGTTTTCATACATATATAAGATTATACTATCACAATGTTTTACACACAAACGATCATGCCCTATCCTATTCTAATAGCGGACAAGTTTCGTTTTTTTCTGTCAATTTTATTGTGAGTGATCGAAAGATGAATGAGAATGCCTGCAATGATACTGGGCTCTATAAATCTCAAAAACTCGAAACGTCACGCACTATTAAAATAAATGACATAGGTATTATTTAAAAAAACTTACAATCCTTTAAGAGTGTGACCACACCCGCTCAGTATACGTCGATCGATAAGATTTGACAAAACGTAAGTGAAATTGGTTGACATGGAATCTTTTTATCAAAATCGATCATTCGAACTTTATAATCGATGTAGATGAAGCGGATGCAGAATAAGGAATGTAAAGTATCATACAAATTGGTACTGCTAACGGACACTCGGACAGTCTTATACAAAAACCCCAGTTTCATAAGTTAACCTGCTAACCTTATAGCCTGGAGAATTTACGCCGAATTTTAGGCTAACTTTGCATTAACAAATCGTCTAATTTCAATGTAACTTGGTAGAAAAAATATTAACAGACATGTTTGTACGAAGTGTCTGTCGAAGAATTAGGTTACAAGTAGGTCAGAAAATTAAACATTTTCGTCCACGGAAATTTCGATAAAAATAAAATTTGCCTCAATTTTTATTCACAAAAAACGCGTTTTTAAAACAAAACCTTGATGCGGTCCAGGAAAATGTTTAATTTTTATTATTAATTGAGGAGCCAAGTTCAAAAACACGATTCAAGAAAAAAATCGCGGTTAAGATTTATTGCAGGCTTCAATCCTAATTTCCCCGGCTTATTTTTGTGAAATGCATCGTCACTATGGCATTCACTTCGGTATCCGTCGTAAGGTCAGCAAAACATTATAACGTCAAATAACGCATTACGCCCTTATAACGCTTTATTGCTTGTATCGAGGCCAGCACATCAAGCTACCCGAAACTGTCAAATTTTCCCAATCAACCTTGAACCTAAAGCATTAGCAATAAAGTCTAAATTCTATTAAAGAAATTTGACAGATTGTAGTAGCTTGATGTGCTGGCGTCTGTACATAATTATTTTATTCAGAAATTCAGACCATCATACATTTTGCATGACAAGTTCAAATCCCTCCGTATCAAAAAGTGCTAAAAGCAAATGGTCCTAATAGCAGTTTGTCCTATTTGTAAAGGACAGGGTCCTTATTAAGAAGTAGGTATTAATGCAATCATGATTCCGTTGCGAAAAAGGGATGGTGCTGATGGTCAAGTATAACTCAGTCTCTCTCTAATTCTTCATAATACGGCTCCTGTAATGCTGAAAAATTACTATCGGTTTTTATCGTCATGGCTCACTATAGCATTTATTTGAAAGGTACCTACCATTGAAATGACAAAAAGACAACTTCATTTTTTTAAACCTATTTCAAAAAGAGTAGTTTCCTAAGTCGCCTGTTTAGGTACCATAACTTCACAAATATGCACTTATTCATCTGCTTTTGGTTTGAAAGAGCACTTTATGTTTGTCCCATTTATATATTTACTAGCTTCTGCCCGCGACTTCGTCCTCGTGAAATTTCTTGTTCCCCCGACCCACCCCGTCGCATCGCATTCGCATCGCCTGCCCGCGCTGTTACTTTGTTTTTGCTTAGCGCTCTTTCTTTTTTTTTCTTTTTGCTCGGCTTCTTAGGGTCCTAGCGTAATGTTAAATACCCTGTAGCCTTCCTCAAGAATTGAGCTATAAAATGGAAAAAGAATTTTTCAAATCCGACTGGTAGTAGTGTCAGAGATTACGTATAGACGCGTTCAAACAATCAATAAAAATAAAATGTGTAAGGTAATTAATAAGCGCATTTTTCTTACTATAAGCATTTTTATACCCGTCGTAATTTCTAAGCGAAAGGTCCGATTCGAATAATTTAAAAAGGAATTTACATGTACTTAATCAACCTTGATTATGAAACTATTTATGTGGCTATGGATTAATACGATATTTATGAAAACACCTTCGCAAATAATGCATTATTTTATAACAAATTTTATTACCATTAAAAAAGTTATAGTGAGCCAACCTCAAAAGATAGACATACACTATCGCGGACTTTTTTTAAAACTTTTTAAGAGGACAATTTCGTCGATTGTTGTCGCAAGATTGTTGCGTAACTATAACCGTTTACGCAGCGCACGCAACGGAAGCTCTCAAAAGGAATAAATTTTCCCCGTTTTTGCAACATTTTTCATTGATGCTCCGCTCCTATTGGTCGTAGCCTGATGATAAATAGCCTATGACCTTCCTTGATAATTGGGCTATCTAACAATAAAAGAATTTTTCAATTCGAACCAGTAGTTCCTGAGATTAGCGCATTCAACCAAACAAACAAACTCTTTAGCTTAATAATATTAGTGTAGATTGTTGCTTCTGCAAGAATCCATTAAGCATGTCATGACACAATGCTCTTTCCAAAATTAATAAAGTGGTGCCGGGGGACAGATAATCCCACACATTTTACAAACGCTTTCACACTGTGTAGTTGTCGGTCGAGAGGTCAGCGGCTGTTAGTAAAATCAATTCAGCATATCGCAGTCCACTAATGGACATAGGACTTTCTCAGGCTGCGCCACAACACCCTGTCCTCTGCCCTCCGCACGCATCTAGTCTGTCTCCGCCACTTTTTAAGGACGTCGGTCCATCTTGCTGGTGGACGTCTCACGCTACGTTTGCGATGCCCGGTCTACACACACACAGTCACAGCCCCCTATGTCACCCCTCTGAGTAGGTGGATGCGGCTGATCTTTTTATCCTGGATCTGGACAGTCATCGTCATACAAACATCTGAACACTTAGCGCCAGTCAATTCGACATCGTTGCAGAGAGGCCAGAACTGCCCATATTTCGATGGAGTCGAAGGCTTTTTCGTAGTCCACAAATGCCATACATGGCGGCTGGTTGCACTCTTCGGTGTTCTGTACAATTTGCCGAACAGTATGCATGTGGTCTGCGGTATTAAAGCCTTTTCGGAAACCGGCTTGTTCTGGCGGCTGGAACTCGTCAAGTCTCCTAGCGAGACGGTTCGTGACGACCCTCGAGAACAGCTAATACACGTGGCTCACAAATTAGAAGGGTCGACGATGGGTGCTTGACGGTACATAAATACGTCACGCTAAATTCGCGGGGACGGAGGTAGCATTTCAAATGCTTAGAGGCCCGAATAACCTGGCCTTACTTTATGTCTTCGAAGATAGAGAATGGAACAATGTGTGGCAGCAAATTAGCAACGATTACTGCAGTCGCTTGTCAATAGCTGTGCGTTACAAGCAGTGTGTGTATGTAAGTATCGTACCTTTGTTCTGAACTAAATAACGCAAAGAAGACATTTTTTTTTAAAGCCTGTTTTAACTTTTTACAACATTATTTTAAAGTTTAGTGTCTCGAGCAGAAGATAAATAAAACTATTCCTTGAAAAATTTCATATTTATTTGTGGTATGACTGTACCGTTTCCGTTCTTTTGTTTTGAGGACCATTTGCTCTTAGGACGATTTACTAATAGGACATTTCGCTAAAGTGTCGTTTTGATTATAGGTCGTTTTGCTATTAGGACCATTTGCTCATACGACGTTTTGATATGGAGGGATTCAAATTCTATATTAGGTACATATTGCACCTTCAGAATAGTAGTGACTTAACTCAAAAATCTAAGAAATCGAGTTACGATCTTTTTTTACTCAATACAGAAATCAAATAATTGATAGGTTTTCATACAAAATTAATTAATTAAATCAGTTCAAAGTTTAAATCATCATCAGTTTGCAGTTTCAAAACTTTGTTTTCGTTTTCCCAAAAAAAATATTTTTTGAGATACGTCACTACTGTTCTGAAGGTGCGATATATAAATTCATCAACACATGCATGAACTATTTAATTTGTATGAGTATTTACTATATCTTTAACATAATATTTTATCAACTATAGGAGACAAGGATAGTGCTACATTATACGCAGTTACATCGAAACTTTACTAATGTCCAATCACTAGTGTTTACCTAGAACGAACGAAACATTCACGAACATTCTTCTTTTTATTAATGAAATATTTATGTACATCGATGCACTGTTTAGCACAATGTGAAACACTATTAGAGCCAAAAGTATAGTGCTTCAGGTAAATGGGACGTTTATGCGCCATATTACATTTATAAAGTTGATGAAATACATTTAGAAAAACTGTAGTCGTAGTGAAAAAGGTCGCAACTAGCAAATAGATTGCGGAGCTATTTTATTTCAGATGACAGCAATACTAATTTGACTTCACTATACGTAGGGCATGCCCTTTTTCTTAAAAGACCTATAATAATTTTAAAGAAAGTAATAGTAAACGTATAAAATCACTGAGACCTGCTCAATCATACACACGGAATGCCGCCATAATATGGACTATAAAGTGTATTGTACATTTTATATATCAATAATTTAAATAATCGAGGGTAAATATATAATTACATGATTTAATTTTAAAATGCTCAAATGTTAAACTTTAAAACCACTACGATCATACTATCGGCCAAACTTCCTCATGCTCACCTTTAAGTCGATAATCGCATAGCACGGCTCACGACTCGATCGCCCGATGCATGCGTTTTGACTAATATATAGGATGCACATTGTTTTTGATTTCATTCGTTGCTAATGTTTGTTGTTATTGGTATTTTATGCTACACGCCCTGTACTCACACAAATACATATTGTCTCTAATTAGGCGAAACCAGGAAGGGATGCGGTCTATCACTAGCTGGGCTTCCACAGTAATATTTTCTAAACTGAGCATGCTTAAATTTTGCCGATAGTACTTGATTGCAATGGTTTGGTGATCACACAATGTCGTCTCCTAACTCGGTATATGTATCTAACAGACATTAAATAGGACTCCATGGTTATGTTGATTTATTGACCTAGTTACAGCTACAATAAGGCCTATGTTTTCAGTGTCAATTTATTTTATTGCAGGCGAGAAATAAGGTTTTAATAACTCTTCTAAAGTATTTTTATATAAATTCGACGTGATGAATGTAAGGGCTTTTGCTTTGTGCCACAAGAGTTTCACGCAATGCAAGCACGCAGATATGATCCGTTCTTTATACATATGTATTTGCAGGTGTTTTTTTTTCATTGTGACGGAACCTCCAAACCTTTGTTTGTGTTGCTGACTATAGTAGCGCGCGTCGCGCTATTATCAAAAAAGAATTATGATACGCGGAGTGAAACCCTAACCCAGTGTCACTTCGTACGACATTCGTACGAAAGAGTACAATCGTCTAGTACTTGCGGCAACCCAAATTCGTCACCGTCATAAGTTATTCGACTATGGTAACTGGCCTTGAATACCCAGTGACGACTTGACGATACATATCTTGCATGTATGCGTGGAGGGATGCGCAATTTTATATTAGACGATCTATACGTTTGTATGACCTTGTTCGAACATTGAAAATTGAGGCGGAGGGTACCGTAGTCATTACTTATCAACTTCGCCCTTTTAAACGTGGTACGGTATTTTTATACCACAAGGCGACACGCGCTTTAAATGCGAGTTTACAAACACGCTGTGAATGTGTGTGTGTAAGCGCAGGAGCTCTCGGTACCGTCCGAGACAATGGCGAAGTCGGAAGTGTGTGTTATGTGTTGACGCTACTCGTCTTCACGCACACATTCAGCGTGTTTGTACACTTGGTTAACACAAGTAAAGCGCGTGTCGCTTGTTGAGAGAGATGTGTCGCGTCACGTGGCAGGCAAGGCCAGCTCTTGTCGTATGTAGAACAGGATGTAAGGCTTGCAGATCTGTGTCGCGTCACGTGGCAGACAAGGCCAGCTTTTTTCGTATGTAGAACAGGATGTAAAGCTTGCAGACCTGTGTCGCGTCACGTGGCAGACAAGGCCAGCTCTTGTCGTATGTAGAACAGGATGTAAGGTTTTCAGATCTGTGTGTCACGTCACGTGGCAGGCAAGGCCAGCTCTTGTCGTATGTAGAACAGGATGTAAGGTTTTCAGATCTATGTGTCACGTCACGTGGCAGGCAAGGCCAGCTCTTGTCGTATGTAGAACAGGATGTAAGGTTTTCAGATCTGTGTGTCACGTCACGTGGCAGGCAAGGCCAGCTCTTGTCGTATGTAGAACAGGATGTAAGGCTTGCAGATCTGTGTGTCACGTCACGTGGCAGGCAAGGCCAGCTCTTGTCGTATGTAGAACAGGATGTAAGGCTTGCAGATCTGTGTCGCGTCACGTGGCAGACAAGGCCAGCTCTTGTCGTATGTAGAACAGGATGTAAGGTTTTCAGATCTGTGTGTCACGTCACGTGGCAGGCAAGGCCAGCTCTTGTCGTATGTAGAACAGGATGTAAGGCTTGCAGATCTGTGGCGCGTCACGTGGCAGGCAAGGCCAGCTCTTGTCGTATGTAGAACAGGATGTAAGGTTTTCATATCTGTGTGTCACGTCACGTGGCAGGCAAGGCCAGCTCTTGTCGTATGTAGAACAGGATGTAAGGCTTGTAGATCTGTGTTGCGTCACGTGGCAGACAAGGCCAGCTCTTGTCGTATGTAGAACAGGATGTAAGGTTTTCAGATCTGTTTGTCACGTCACGTGGCAGGCAAGGCCAGCTCTTGTCGTATGTAGAACAGGATGTAAGGCTTGCAGATCTGTGGCGCGTCACGTGGCAGACAAGGCCAGCTCTTGTCGTATGTAGAACAGGATGTAAGGTTTTCAGATCTGTTTGTCACGTCACGTGGCAGGCAAGGCCAGCTCTTGTCGTATGTAGAACAGGATGTAAGGCTTGTAGATCTGTGTCGCGTCACGTAGCAGACAAGGCCAGCTCTTGTCGTATGTAGAACAGGATGTAAGGTTTTCAGATCTGTTTGTCACGTCACGTGGCAGGCAAGGCCAGCTCTTGTCGTATGTAGAACAGGATGTAAGGCTTGCAGATCTGTGGCGCGTCACGTGGCAGGCAAAGCCAGCTCTTGTCGTATGTAGAACAGAATGTAAGGCTTGCAGCCGGCCACGGTCGCGGCGTCGGCCGCGCGCACCGTCTGGTCGTTGAAGTGGAACCATTGTTCCTCGTTGATCGCAAACGCCGTGTAGTGACCCGAGCCGGCGCTGTGGAGAGAGAAGATTAATGATGATTCTGACTCTCAAATGATGGGCATAGAAACCATATCAGATTCCAACTGATTACTATACTTACTAATTAACACTTCGTACATATTTTTTTGTAAGATTACCCCGAGACGTGGTGCACGATGACGGTTGCGAGGTCGTACAGTGTAGTTCTTACCCCGAGCCGTGGTGCACGATGACGGTTGCGAGGTCGTACAGTGTAGTGCTTACCCCGAGCCGTGGTGCACGATGACGGTTGCGAGGTCGTACAGTGTAGTGCTTACCCTGAGCCGTGGTGCACGATGACGGTTGCGAGGTCGTACAGTGTAGTGCTTACCCCGAGCCGTGGTGCACGATGACGGTTGCGAGGTCGTACAGTGTAGTGCTTACCCCGAGCCGTGGTGCACGATGACGGTTGCGAGGTCGTACAGTGTAGTGCTTACCCTGAGCCGTGGTGCACGATGACGGTTGCGAGGTCGTACAGTGTAGTGCTTACCCCGAGCCGTGGTGCACGATGACGGTTGTGAGGTCGTACAGTGTAGTGCTTACCCCGAGCCGTGGTGCACGATGACGGTTGCGAGGTCGTACAGTGTAGTGCTTACCCCGAGCCGTGGTGCACGATGACGGTTGTGAGGTCGTACAGTGTAGTGCTTACCCCGAGCCGTGGTGCACGATGACGGTTGCGAGGTCGTACAGTGTAGTGCTTACCCCGAGCCGTGGTGCACAATGACAGTTGCGAGGTCGTACAGTGTAGTGCTTACCCCGAGCCGTGGTGCACGATGACAGCGGCGAGGTCGTACAGTGTAGTGCTTACCCCGAGCCGTGGTGCACGATGACAGCGGCGAGGTCGTACAGTGTAGTGCTTACCCCGAGACGTCGTGCACGATGACTGTTGCGAGGTCGTACGGTATAGTGCTTACCCCGAGACGTGGTGCACAATGACGGTTGCGAGGTCGTACAGTGTAGTGCTTACCCCGAGCCATGGTGCACAATGACAGCGGCGAGGTCATACAGTGTAGTGCTTACCCCGAGCCATGGTGCACAATGACGGTTGCGAGGTCGTACAGTGTAGTGCTTACCCCGAGCCATGGTGCACAATGACAGCGGCGAGGTCATACAGGTTGTTGCCGAGGCCCGACCGGCGCGTGTCGGGCACGTTGCTCAGCACGAAGCGGGACATGTCCAGCGAGCGCAGCGGAAACGATATGCTCGTGTCCACCTTAGTTCTAAAAACAAAAATAAAATTTGAATATAAGTCGAAAAAGAAATTGTTAAGGGACTTCATAAATAGTGTGAACTATGGCAACACTCATTGGTTGTGATCGTTAAACATTTTGGAGTAGTGGCCTTAGACGTTCATGAATATGACATAGTCGCGCGATCAATCAAGTCGCGTTTTTACTTCAAAGTTCATACAAACGATCGCGTCGATCGGGTACTCGCGCGACTATCGCTTTTGGTTAGGGCGTGACCTTAGACAAATTAATTTATATTTGTTTTTGAATGTATGAAAGACAGTAAGTAATGTTATGTACCTGAAGTAGTTATGCCATCTGAATCTCTTTAGATGTAGACACAATACGTTGGGTAGTCGTCGTATCCAGAACTGTTTGGTTGATTTCTGTTTGCTTTTACAACTGCTGCAGAAATAACGTTCCGTGTCTGCTAATTCTTCCACCTGAAAACAAAAATAAAATATAAGACAACAAGGAACTGACTTTAAAGACAACACTGACTTCTTGGAGTGGAAAGATGAAAGGCCTTTGTCCTACAATGGATCAACACACGATGAAATATTACTATTGGCTTTTTTAAACATACAAGTAAGTTATAAAACTTATACAAAATCATTGTACCATCTACCCAAGTATTTTGGGGTGTCTTCATTATAACCAAATATGTTTACATTTCAGTACTTGAATAATCGAATATACACGTCTTAAATAAATTCGTAAAAGTACAAAGTATTTACTTGTACGAAGCTCGTGAGACAATCGGTAAGGGCGACGGGTGCGTCGTGCCGCCCGGTTTCTGGCAACTCCAGCGAAAGGTCCAAGAACGGATCGAACTTTTTGCTCTCCGTGCCACATGCTAAACAGCGCACCTAGAAATACAATCAGAAGAGTTTATTATAAAGATGGACGGAAGGTCGTCTCTGTCATCACCATGTAATAATGGAACATGCTGCGATTTTTTTTTATTATTGGCCTTTTTAGTCGAACAAACAAAGGGTAGTCTTCAGTCTCGTATTTGGCGTTTGTTTATATTTGGCTGGTGCCCGCGGCTTCGCCCGCGTGGACCCTAAATCTACCAGTGAAAGTCCCGTCAAAATATAGATGTCCGTTTGCCAGTCGGCAAAGGCCTCCTCCAACCTTCTCCATTCCTCTCTCTCTGACCACTCTGCACCATGTCGTTCCAGCAACCTGTCTGATGTCATCATCCCACCTTTTCTGTGATCTACCTCTATTTCTCTTTGGCCGTTTCTTGGGTACCACGGGGTAACTATTTTCCTCCATTTGTCCTTCCCTCTAATGTGTCCAGACCATTTCCACTGTAGTCTTCTGATTTTTAGGGTTATGTCCTGAACCTTGGTCTTGTGTCTGATGGTGGTGTTTCTTATTTAGTCAGCTTTTTTGGCTCCTAGCATTCTTCTCTCCATCCAAATCCTCCTATATCTAAGTCACTCATGCCAGTTTCACTTGAACTATGACTGAATACTGCCCAGTGCCCAGTATTCGTTCATGGTTCAGGTGATACTTCTGACTTGTTGATGCTGTTGTGATCTATTGAAAATGCCATATTTGTTTGTTACATAACATCACGCCTGTATTCCTCGAAAGGTTAGGCAGACGTGTAACTATAGTACACCCACATTTCGTTTGAGTCCCATGTAATAGGGGCGAGCCTATCGCCATCAACCGGGCACAAATCCAGACTCCAGGCTGCTACTGAGAAATTCCAGACGGAAAACCCCAATAACACTGCCCGACCCGGGAATCGAACTCAGGACTTCATGGTCATTCATCATTTGTTTATTAGTTTGTGTTATTTGCCCATAGCAGGTTTAAACTATGCGGTCATGAGCAGAACCGAAAATCGTTTGATAACCATGCTCTCCTATTTTAGACCTTTTTAAAGTAAGATCAAGGTCACGATGTTAAGAACGAGGTACACTATAATGATGACGTTAAAACAAATCTCTACTTATTATTAATCTTAAATTCATTAATTCACTGACAGACGACGCACAGCCTAAACCATTGGGGCTAGAAGCTTGAAATTTTGCACAAGAGCTTCTATAATAGCGAAAGTGAGCAGTAAGGAAGGAGTTGTCATACTTCACTCTGCAGCGTGCCTCCAAACACGGCCGTGACAATGGAAGCGGAGGGCGCGCGCGGCACGAAGCTGGCGTCCGAGCGCTCCGCCGGCACCAACTGTTGCAGCTCCGTGTGCAGCCTGCACGTGAAAACATAGACTATTATATAAAACTAGGTGGGCCCAAGGCACCGTTCGCACGGGATAATATTTACTAAAAACCTAGCCAGGAAACTTCTGCATACATATCATCTACATAAGTCGCTTTTCATGTCTGTCTGTGTGACCACGGTTGGTCTTCTTAACTATACAACCGATTTTGATGCGGTATTCACCAACATTAAAGCGCTTATTAAACTATTAAATTTGTACGAAATCTAATTAGGAAATCGAAAGATGTAATCGAAGTTAGAATAGTTAGATTCCAATTTAGTGCGATTGGAAGGCCCGGCCGCACTACTTCCTAAATTGTTTACTGTTTAAGTGAGTGTAATCGTGTATCGGTAGGATTTAGAGCGACTATATAGTTCAAGTTGGCGACCGCGCTTTATTCAAGACGGATGGGTAGCGCGCGGAAGACCGCGGCAGTGGCGGCTGAAAAAGAAGTTCTTTTCCAATTAATAGAAATGATCTGTATAATAAAGCAGACCAAAATTATTATAATAAGACTGCGTGTTGAGGGTTTCAAAGTTTTGTTAGATATTTAGATACAGCGCCATCGTGCAACCCAATGTAATTCTACTTCACGACTGCGAGTCGTCTCTCCGATTTAGAATTAAATTTAGTCTAGTGTGGTCACTGGCTTCCAAATTCCTAATTAGATTTCCTATAAATTGAATAGTGTAATAAGCGCTAAGTGAATTTATTTCGAAAGGTTTATGCCTAAAGTACCTACATTAATATTAAACTTACATATAATAGAGAAATCTTGATGTTTTGTCAAGTCGTGCGAAGCAGGGGCGGGTCGCGAGTAGGTATATAATAATCAGTGATCGGATATTCGGATGCATATTTACCTAAAGTTGAGCTGATGGCTATTACAGAATGCACTTTGTATCGAAAAAATTCCAGGATTCCAGGATCGACCAATTTAAGAGTTCTGATTATAAAATCAAATGTAAATTTATTTACGTTCAGGTGTTGGCTAATATGGATTGCATTTTTGTATCGATCGTAAAAATCTCGCGATTCCGGAATTGATAAATTTAGTACTTTTGACTATACATAGAATCCACACGCACTACCCTTCCTCTTACACCCTACATACACATACGTGGGCGTCCAAGCAAAAAGGATCCAGTAGTGAGGTATTGAGTTAAGACCAAATTCGGTATCTAGTATAGTCAATTGATGAGAAGGATTAAAAAAAATATTCAAAAACTGGTACTTTTTTTATCGACATTTGAAGTTGAAACTCTGAAAAAACTTGATTTGAGAATAAGCATTTTCAAAGTTTGATTTTTAGTACTTAGTACATTTTCTGATGCTTCTAACTACATTTTCTGGTACTTAGAAACATCATATAAAGTCACTTACTATATGAACTTGTAGATAATTGAGCATTAATTAATAATAATCAATTAAAATCGAGAAATGCAATTTTTCACCCAACTTTACAAAACTGCGTGTATCTATCTCGGTAACTAAATGCCGAGAACTGGACCCTTTTTGCTTAGATGCTCACATATATTTGCATCGGGGGTTAAAATGATTTTAAGTAAACAAGCAAAAGAATAGTTTTAAGATCCCGGTATCTCGGTATTTTTCTCGGGCTATCCATCGATAGCCCATTTATCGAGGAAAGCTATAGGCTATATAACATCACGCTACGACGAACAGGACCGGAGCATCAATGAAAAATGTTGCAAAAACGAGGAAAATTTATTCCTTTTGAGAGCTTCCGTTCCGTTGCGTGCGCTGCGTAAACGGTTAAAGTTACGCAACAATCATGAATGACGGAATTGTTCCTCTTAAAAAGTTCAAAAAAAAAGTCCGCGATAGCATATGTCTATATTTAAAGGTTGGCTCACTATAACTTTCTTAATGGTAATTTGCAAAGGTGTTTTCATAAATATGGTATTAATCCTTATCCAAATAAATAGTTTCTTAATCAAGGTTGATTAATTAAATGTACATTCACCTGTCAAGCATATAACGCAGGAACTCATGCGCATCCTGCTGTTGATAGCCTCTGAACCGAGGCACCACCTTCCAGATGACTAGGAATAAGCATTCTGGGGAGATCGCACCTTTAGAACCGCACCCACTGTTAAGGTTTATCAACACCTGGAAGAGTTAAGGTTTGTTTAGATTGCAGATGAAAGTTTTTATTTGCAATGGGAGTTTCTACTATATTTTCCAAAGAAATATGGGATTACACACATACACTCTTTATTCATTTTCTTTTGTTGAATTCAAGTCTATGAATTCTAATAGTAATTTGTTTTACAACAATGACTGACATTAGACAAGTAAGATGTAATATTCCACTGAACAACAAATGGTAATTATTGTCAGTATTTATCTGAACTTCATTCAGTGATTCATATTTGATTGCTTAGCTTGTTAACAGCTGAAACGTTTACCTGCCAGTTGCCATACACAATAAAAAGCCTGTCAAGTTGATAGTGGCTGCTGAGTTATGAAACACACAATAGGTACAGTTTTACTAATATTACCTTTCTTAGTTCCTCAGCCATGACAACATCATGCATCTCTTGCCTTGTGTAACTCCTCGAGTGATACACTTTACGTCCATTTGTCTTCATTTCTAGCGAAGGCAGTTGACTAAAATAACAACTAAACTCCTGTATATTGTTAAGACTTTGTAGTACAGCATTCATAAAACAAGTATTGCCTAAATTTTTTAATCCTACAATTTTTTTGTCTCGTTGACTCTTTCCATTGCATGGTGATGTTTTCTTTTCCTTATTCCTAGACGTTTGTGTAGTGCTGTTTTCTGTAGAACTGCTGTCATCAGAGTGAGTTCGTTTACGTGAACGAGGCCTTAGACTTCTCACTGGTTCCTCAGAATTCTGTAAGATGGACGACATTATATTATATTTAGTGTAAATAGTTTGTTTCACTTTTATAATCTCATGGAATCTCAAGGAATCACACATATTTGCAGTGATTTATCTATTTTTTACATTATGATGTGTGATATGGGTTTGGTGATAAGTCCAAAAAGAAAATGTTACCTTAATACTTTTTGAAGGTTTACTTTCACTGCTTTCTGGTGCAAGATTCGGTCCATCACCAAAAGAGACAGTAGATATGACTTCAGCAGTTCTAGAGTCGTCCCCACTACCATTTGGGGATGCTGGTTTATCCGAAACTGAAGTACTAGACCCCAGACTGTTGCCTCCCTCACTGCCATCCTTGCTGTTATCCTCACTTTGTTCCAAATTACCATTTGTTTCTACATCATGTTGCCTCCGAAGTTGCATAATACTTTGTCTTATTTTGTCTATTGGGTTGAATTCCAAATCATTTGATACATAATCGTCACATTTATAACTGAAAACAATATAGAAATAAATTATTACCAAATTCGAAAAAGGGAAGTTTTATCTATTTATACATTTACATTTTTTAAACCTATTTATGCATAAAACCAGTTTTATGCACAAAGAAATCAAGATTTAAATCTTTACAGTTATGACTAAAAAAACCTGCTAGCCAGTGAAAATAAAACTATTATTAGTGTAGACACATAGTATACTACTTTTAAACTGGTAAATAATAGAGTTTGGTTTACCAGTAAACAGAATAGACTTCACAGCTCATACAGAGCTGGTGGTCCATTGCCTCCGCATGAAGCTTTGCATGTCCATTGACGTAGCGGCCACAGTTGACCACCCCACATTGCAGGCACAACCAGTTTTGATCCTCTACAGCACATTCTATAGGAAAAACACAATATTACTCTTTTTTTAATAGTAGGCAAAAAATACAACCAGCTAAGTTTAACTTTTAACTTTTGTATGCTGTAATTACAGAAACAAAAGTCATTGTGTCTCGCATAGATCTGCATTCCATCATAAGAAGGGTTAATGAATTCTTTTAGTCAATGTGTATGTTAATTACTGTTTTATTTCTTTCATCATTGTCAATGCTAAGTTGTCTAAATCTACTTGCTTATACCAAAACTGAATACAGATGGACAAAATGTGGTTCTAACCAAATTTTAGCCCGCTTCCTTGTTACAAGTTACAACAGTAGGTAGGTACTTTATTTAGTCTAGAAAACAAACTGATAATACCTAGTGTTATTGTATCTGTTTATTTTGGTAACATGTATGTCATAGAGATATTATAGAAGTAGTTTGATACAAACTTTGCCCATGGTCTGAGGCTGAAACACACTAGAAACCAAACTAATCTACTTCGAAATGCGAACCTGTTCAAGAAGATTACAACAAGATTATTTTTATGGGTCATTAAATGTGATAATTCTCACAGAGTGGAGCTCCATAAGACTGTACGGTCTAGACGATGCGATGACGGAAGCATTAACATAATCATAAACGACGCCATGGTGGTAGACTAGTTTCGAGTCCGTCCGAAATAGCCCGGCATGATGTGGATAGCATTATTATATCCATCGCGTCAGAAATGCGACATCGTCAGTCACGGTCACCCATACCGCGCCCCCTCCCGTACCCCTTGAACAGCTGATTATTAAAGTTCGTTGTATTGATTTTTCTAAGCTAACCTCCCGTTATGAGTACAATGCGGCAACTTTTCACAGATACCCATTAAAGGAAACTGGCTAGAGTATTTTGCCTACAAGAAAATGAATCTATTTACCTGAACAATTGAAGTTCTTTGTGATCGTCGTGTCCTCAACGTTGAAATTATCTACCTTGACGTTATCTAATAAATGTGTACATTCCATTCTTCATAATACGATAGAATCGGAATAGTTACACATAAATTTAATTCATAGAAAATTAAATAAAATTGATTTTTAAAGCAGCTATGCGCCTCAAGCCCTCAAGCTCAATCTCGTAGCAAGCAAGCAAGAAGTAAGCACAAAACGAATGAACGAGCGCCGAGAGCGACATATTTATTTCCCGTATTTCATTGGCCAAATTCTAGAGAGAGAACGAGAAGGCACGTTCGTTTGAAAACACAACAATTACGCTTCGTTCGGATACACACCAAGGAAATTGGTTTTGGCATGACAGCAGTTCGGAAAAAATAGTCATAAAAAATTATATCGACTTCAAAAAAGAAAACTATGAAATAACTTTAATTTCGGAAGTCGTTGTTTTGGGATCTGTATTTTAGTTTTTTGCCACCGACATCCGAAATTAAAGTTAAAAAGAAGAAAGATAACATTCATGTTATTTAAGCAATTGGAACTGTACAAAATTTTATAGGTGTATGGTTTGTCCACGCATTTCTCCGAAACTATTAAATCGGATTGTGACCATTTTCTTTTTATTGGCTTACATTTACTTCAACCTTGGGAATAGTGCATGTTTCATCAAAAGCTGTTCAGTAGTTTTCAAGATATAGACTAATACGTGTAAGAGTGACCGCCTGGCTTATTGATACGAGCTACGTTTGTGGTGTTAAAGGGAAAACATCTCAAAACCTTGGTCAAATTCTAGTGCATTATTTACAATAAAACTTATCTACAATACTTATTTACAAACAGATATTTTCAGTTTTCATTAAAAACTAAAAAAAACTTTAAAGAGCGAGTCGGACTCGCACACGAAGGTTCCTTCATATTTAACACATGTATTTTAAAAAAAAAAATTATACGATGTTTTCCTTCACTGATGTCAGATGTCAGGCTGAGACCAGTAAAGGAATACATCGTGAGGAAACCTGGATTTATAATTATTAATGTCTGAAATCCCCAATTCACCTTGAACAACTGTGATGAAGATCAATGCTCATGCCTCCTCTGTACGAGAAGAGGCATTTACCCTGCAATGGGACACTAAGGGCCCGATCACACGTGGACGCCGCTAATTTGTATGAAAAATTTCACATGGACCATATTTGGCCGTCCTAGAGATACTGACCACATCAAAGCCACAACGCAACCACCAGTGAGATTGCGCACTAGCAGCCGGCCACATCTCAAACGCAATGTTGCGTTGACCATTTGATTTAATTTTGTAGTTGCCACAATGCAACTGCAAGAAGTTGCAGCGACACTATTCACATGTAACTACTGCTTGCCCACATTTTGTGTGATTGGGCCTTAAGTCTGGTATTATTAGTGACATTATTGTAGGTCACCATGCTTTGCTTACCTATATTTGCAAGTAATAAATAAAAGAGAGAAATAGATATTAATTATTTATTATCCTTAATTACGTCTGCCACCATAGCCGCCTTGTGTGGCAGGCTGCGTCAATTGCAGACCATTGATGTTATTGAAGTCAAGCATCTTCAACATGTCCTTGGTGTCAGGGTCAACTTCAATGATGTCATGCTCCAGGGCAGATACCTCGGGCACGTAGTTGTCACGCCTCTCACGCTCCTCTTCTTGCAGCTTGATGGAGATTCCCCTCACCTGAGAGTGCCTGAGACGCCTCATCAAATGGGTAGCAAACCTGGAAAAAAAAATTTGAGTTAAGTTCTTCCTCTATTCATTTTGCTAGAAAATTTTGTTTACAGTCAGTCCAGTAATCAAAAAGCTCAGGATCCTATAATTATTTAGTTAAGTTGGTTTGCACTTTGTTTACATGTATTATAGGTCAATGCACTTTATTATGAACCACACCTAAATGAATATTTTGATAGTAAAAAGCATGCAAAATCTATGAACAGTAATATTTTTGGTAAGGGTGAAGCTACTTGGCGATCTGTGCAGTTTCAACCTACTTTGCATGTTTCAATTTTTAACTAGGTACTTGAATTTATTCACAAAATAAGCTTGATTTGTAGGTGAAACCTGAACAAATTGTACCAAAGTTTATGAATACTTAATGTGAAAACTTGATGTTGAAATAAATGTTACAGAAGACTAGTAAATAAATACTCACCCAGCGATTTTGTTACGGAGGGGCTTGGTGGGAATGATAGCAATTTCCTCACATATTCTCTTGTTTGTGTCAAAGTCAAGAGTCAGTCTAGTGTAGTATTTCTCAATGATAATCTTCGCCGCCTTCTTGACGGTCTTAGTCCTGACACGACCCTGAAATCGAAGAGGTTATTTAGTAAATAAGCTTCGCAAATGATCGTTCACTATATGGAAACATTATTACAAAACCAATATCCTACATTTTCACATGATCACTAAGATTTTTCAAGATTTAGAGCAAAATAAATTATTTACCATGGCTGAAACACTGCAGCAATCTTCACTGACAGATACGAAAGAAAGGTTTTATTTTTCTACAATCCGAATGTCAAACTTTACTTGTCTATGATGTGAGGGCTCTGATGATATTCTAGTCTACCTTAGTCACGCTTTTGATTTTGTGTACATGGTAACGTCTTATTACATGTTTCACCATGGACTGGCTGTATACAATATACAATTTAAATTATAAATGTAAACTAGCTATTGTATAAGGTAAATGGGACTGGCATACACATTCGTGTAAAAGTCCCGAAATAAAAATAAAGAGATTTAAAAAAAATTATAAATGTTAAATTTAAATTATAAACGTAAGTAATTTTTTTATGATACACTATTGGGGATAAAAACTGCCATAATCTAATGTAACTATTTACGTGATTCTCATTCATTTAACCGATCCAAATTGGTGTAAATGCATAAAATACAGGTGGCTCATTTATAGTGGTCCATATTTTTTGTGGGTCTTAGATGACATCCTAATGATTCATTTAAACCAGAGGTTTCCAGACTTTTTTTTCTCATAGACCACTTTCAAAATTTAGGCAGAGGTGCACCTACAGTACACCCACATTTCGCCAGTTATGTTTAAGTCCGTCCCATGTAATAGGGGGCGAGCCTATTGCCATCAACCGGGCACAAATCCAGACTCCAGGCTGCTACTGAGAAATTCCAAAAAGAAATACCCAATAACACTTTGTCCGACCCGGGCATCGAAACTAGGACCTCTGATCTCGGATTGTGCTGTGAGTAGATGTCAAAAAAGTAAAGTTGGCCAATCAAAAAATTGATTCCATCCAACTTTAGTTTTTTGACATCTACTCACAGCCATTGACTTAAAAAAACTCACAGCACAAGGAACCGATCAATTCTCACTTATTTCATTTAGAAAACTTCCCATTCGGAGGTGTAAAAATAAAAAGAAAAATAGTATATTTCTTTGTGTTGTATTTATTCAAATAGGTAATTATTACACTATGAATTATTATTGTTATCATATTCTATTGTGTTATGATAATAGTCGTAATATAATTAAAATTAAACATTAATAACGTAACGTAACTTTTACAATGACAATCACAAAATAGCCATAATTTTAATGGGAGGGATGTATGGACGCCAGTACATCATGCTACCCGTAACTGTAAAATTTTCCAAATCAACCTAGAACCTAATATTTTAACAACAAAGTCGAAAATCTATTAAAGTTTGACAGATTGTAGTAGCTTGATGTGCTGGCGTCTGTACCTACTTGATAGATTGACAGAAAATTATCAATATTTGGCTTCAGTTTTGTTAGGAATAACCACAGACTACATAGAGATACTAAAATAACCGCAAATCTCCCCGTTCCGTGCTCCTTTTTTTTTGGTCTGTAGGTTGGTAACGGTTGGTAACGACACTAAAACTTTTTTCGACAAGATATGACGAGGGAAACGCTATCAAAAGCTTTCTCGCAATTCCTCATAGTCCAAGATATTTTTCGGGTATTTCTGCCTACAGCCAAAATGTTTGGTACCCTCTTTTTTTCACTTTCAGCTCCTCATTAGTGCTAAGCTCGTTTTATAAGGAAAACACCATTAACACTTCTAATTTTTACTTTAGGTAACTCTAAAAGCAAATGTCAATTAATTATTGTCTTTGAGTTACTCCATCCATTTCGGATTTCGTTGCTAGTGTGGTTAATTTGCCGCGTTCCTTAGTGATCCACATGTTAAGTTGGAAAAGATAGACATATACGAAGCCGCCAATTCTATTCTAGTGCTACTCAAACGTGAGCATAAACGTTGAGTGAATACTTTAATAATACATTCATTTACGTTCGCTGTGAAATTCCAACGTCAAAATGTTTTGGGGTAAGTAAAATAGCCGGTTAGATTGCCACCACGTGTTGTGTACCACACAGTTTAAACAATAGAACTATTCATTTTATGCGTATACTAACTATATAGAATCAATACAACTGTTTCAGATTATAACGGACATAGTATTATAGATAGACAAGACTGGTTTCTAGGTCTTTCCATTATGTCTCTTCGTTACTTGAAATTTGTGTCGGTAACGTACTGGTCTTAGCTTCGGTACTTCTTTTCTAAAGATTTTCAAAATGAAACTACGACTTTTAATGTAATTTTCTGTTCTACTGCTGAACAATATGTATTAGAACAGACTACAGCACATGTCGCTGTTTGGAATGTTCTTGGTTTAAAAAAAGAGTTTTGTAGGCGGGTTATAGTAGGTACCTACAGCATTCAAGGTTTTATTAGGTACCATATTATTTCACAGTTCAACACTTCATAATACCTATTGTCAAATTCATGCAATGAAGGTGCAACATTTATCAAATTTTAATGTTAGAATCATGAAATTTATACTTTCAAGATATTTTTACTAGACTATTTGTGCAGGACTTATCATGGAACCAAACAAGCGGTACACCCAAGTGGTGGAGAAGCCATTTCACATCTCACAGGCAGCTATGGATATCTCAACGGGAGACAATGATCCTTGCCAAGTCATGGTTGTAGTTGATGGCAAGAACTTCCTCGTGTGCACATTACAGAAGGGCAAGGTGATTCAGGTCTCCTTAGACCTCTACTTCAAAACAGGGGACTCTATTTCTTTCCTAACAAATGGTAAGTGAAAATACTATCTCCATTGTATTTAGCAACCAATATTTTACAGCTCACATACACATGTCAGTACTAGAACTATTTGATCAACTGACTTGTAAAATGTAGGTATAGGTACTATCAAGGAAACTTACATCTGACCAATTTGAAAACAAACTCCCATGCACACATTGACCACATCTGTTAGCAAGCGTTACTATAGAGGCTGAGCAAGAGTAGTCCATAAGGACTACCAGACCATAAGGTCTATAGATGTTTTTTCTCCCATGACTTAGAAACACTAGATCAGGGATCACCATTTGACCCAACCACCAAATGATAGACGTAATTTTAATAGGTACTAGAAATAAAGATAAAATAAATCAACCGTTTTTCAGATTATCCAAAATACCTACATACATCTTTTATGGGGTACTGTGTTATATCACTGAAAACTAGCACTGGGGCTCTATCTCGCATAGGGTCACAGCATTATGCTGAGCTATGGCCGTTTTGCATGGATGTGATGCATATTTTCCCCCAAGTTTTTAGTGTTTGTGTTCTTTCTTTGCGTCATGTTTACTGCAAATAAATGTATTTTCTTTTTTTCTTTATATTTTACAAAAAAAAAAAAAAAATACCTTCACAAACAAAAACAAAATATTAAAAGCATATTTTGTAAACAAGCATATTACAAGTTAGGGGATTATATCCAAGATAAGAATGCTTAGAAACATGCTGGTCCTGCTCCTTAGGACAATCTTGAGTCGAGACAAAATCAAACTGGTTGCTAATTTAATGTAGTAAGTGTCAAGTTTCTTGCCTGTACTTCTCCTCATTCAATTTTTTTTGTAATTTTTTACATTCCAAAGTGCCTTTTATGTGCCTGTCTATACAAATAAATAAAATTGAAGTGTCTGTTTGTAATGTCAAAATAACAACTTTTTACTAAATCCATAAGAAAGTATAAACGGTACTTATAATAAAAAAGCAATTTTTAACATTTTTGTCTGTCTGTCTGTTTGTTCCGGCTAATCTCCGAAACGGCTGGACCGATTTTACTGGCAGATAGCTGATATTACGGCGGTAACTTAGGCTACTTTTATTTTAGAAAAATAATTAGGGTTCCATGCAAAAAAATTAAAACCCATGAAATTATGAACATAAAGTCGGATTTCAATAATTCATTTTGCATTTGATAGCCCAATTCTCGAGATAGTTATAGGCTATTTAACATCACGCTACGGCCCTTAGGAGCCGAGCAAAAAGTAAAAAGTCAGAAAGAACACTAAGCGAAAACAAAGTAATAGCGCAGACAAGGGAGTTTTATTAAAATGTGGCTGTTATTTAAGGTATATTGTGTATCTTACGACATCCACGGGAACGAAGTCGCGGGGCACAGCTAGTTTCAAATAAATTCTTTGACTTTGATCATTCAGTACTATTGGGGCTCTGTTTTTAATAATAATATGTCTGTCGTGGTCCATTTGGTAGGCAATTACAAGCAACCAAGATTATTAAAAATATTGAATAATTAATCAAACAGAAAAGAAACAAATATTATGTAATGAACAAAACATATAAATGTGTGATTATTATTGTGAAAAATTTCATTTTTTACTTAGAACTATCTGAATGCTGCAGTATTAATTGCAGCTCATAATTTTTATTTTTAGATTATGTTTTAGTTCTAAATTGTACTGTTTACTTAAGATCCCCACAAAATAGGTTGGCGGTCCAGATCTGGACTGTGGTCTGCCACTTGGTGTCTCCTGCACTAGATCAATACATAATTTTCTGGTGTTAGATCAGCATAGACACGCATTAAATTGATATCTTTTAGCTGTAACACTACCCATTGTGATACCCTATTTCTGTCTAGACGACTTTCAAAAGTTCTATCATCTTCTTAGCTTGTCAATGGCAATCTAAACTGAGACTGCTAAGAAAAGAGAGGCCTATGCCCAGCTGTGGGTGAAGTCAGGCTGTGGATGATCATCATGATAAGAATTTGGCTATGAGTTTGTTGCTTTTTGTATCTATTGATACTTTGCTTTTTCTGATGCTAAATACATCATATCTTATGTAATAGGTAAATGCAATGTCCATTTAACTGGTTACCTGGACCCTGAGTTTGAGGAAGATCTTGAGGAAGAAGAGGGTGACAGTGAAGAGGATGAGGAAGAGGTCCCAGCTCTAGTGCCTGCCAAGAACAAGAGGAAACTGGAGAATGCCAACGAAGCTGCAGCTAACAAGAAGGCTAAGGTGAGAACAGTTACATGAATCTTTTAAGTAGAATTTCTTTTTTAGGTTGTATTATTAGATTTTATAAAATAGCTGTAGTGTAATTAGAGAAAAACGTATTATCAGTGAGCAGCTATCAGCATGTAAATTTAAAAATCCTACTAATATTATAAACGCGAAAGTTTGTGAGGATGGATGGATGTTTGTTACTCTTTCACGCAAAAACTACTCAACAGATTTGGGCGATTCCTGGATTAACACATATGATACTTTTTATCCCGATCGGGACCAAGACTTATACGGGTGAAACCATGGGGCGCTGCTAGTATCTCATAAAATAACCCACTCCACACTTTAAGTTCTGGTACACTTAACTGTATAAACATACAAATTATGTGGTCTCCAAATGTGAAACATAATAAGTTTGTTATATTTGGAGCACAGCAAAGGGCTGTGCATGTGCCGTAATATTATGAAAAACCCTTTTGTAGCCCGCCCAGGGGTTTTTGAATGCTGTTGATTTTCGTACGGTCAGGCCAGATGCATAATGACATACGTGTTTAAGTCATTATCAAACCTGACAAAGAAATTGTGGGCTTTCCCTAAATCTGATGACTTTGAAAACTCAGATTTGAACAATTTTTAAAAGGATATTCAGGGTGAATGTAAGTTACTGCATTTTGGCTCCCCTACCACTTGGCTGTGGGAAATAATAAAATTGCAGCCCATGAATTCCTTTAACCTTAAACTTTCATTTCATACTTGTTATCATAAAATTATTTTAATTATCAGCCTGAAAAGAAAGGCAAGAAGGCTGTTGCTGCAAATGCCGAGAGTGATTCGGATGAAGATGAAGACGAGGACCAGCTGCAGAAGTTCCTTGATGGAGAGGATATTGACACTGATGACAATGATGACTCATTCAAGCTGAACGCATCTGCTGAAGATGACAGGTATTAAAATACTACTTTTCATATTTTGTGTGAAACTGATTACCATTTTCTCTTATTCGCAAATGATTATAGTACTTGCTTTTTGCAGTAATATCGACATAGGAAAGGTAATTAGGTGAGCTATTTAATGTACTTCTCATACATTATAGGTAATTATAGTTTTGTAACAAAAACTAATTATTACAAAATAAATATGGGATCATGGTGCCATATCTATGTAAATAAGTCTCGTTTATTTACTACAAATCCCTCGAGCAGATGAACCACTGATGGTTCACTTTTTGTTAATTTTTGTCTTTCATTCGGAACCCTTCACTCAAAGTGAAATGTGAGCTTCATCTAATTCCAATCACTGGTTATGATAAAATGTAAAATTGAGTAGGTGTTTTAGTAAAATGCTTCAGTAAACTTTCTTCCACAACTTACCAGTGTTTGCTTTGTTACTCCAAAAATACAATAACCATGCGTTATTTCATCCAAATCCTTATTACAGCGATGAGGAAGAGGAAGATGATGACGATGAAGACGAGATAGAGGAAGAAGATGACGACGATGAGAAAGAAGAAGAAACCCCCAAGAAGAAGAAGAAGGGATCAGCACCCGAGGTAGACTCTACGCTCGACACCAGCAAGGAGGACGCAGTCGACGTGACCAAACTGTCCAAGTCAGCGAAGAGACGGCTGAAGAAGAAGCAACAGCAGCAAGCTAAGCAAGCCAACGGAGCTGCAATTCAAGTAAATGGAGTTGACAAGGCTAAGGTATTTTTTTTTTTATATTGTTAGGTCAGAATCGAACAAAGAGAAGTTTAGAAGGACAATTAGATATATTGTTCCAACTGAAGGTATAAAATAGACTAAGATAAAAATGTGTTTACGGGGGACCTCCGTCAGGAACGAAGTTCCTTCTCACATATGATTTGACATAAACACAATTTTCGCAGCCGCCATCTTGGATGTACATTTTGACCACACTATCGGCATTAGCACCCTCGAAAACTATGAAAACGATACCCATGACGAAAAATTAGAAAATTTTCACAGCCGCCATCTTGGATTTACATTTTGACCAAATTCACACTTTGTCTCTCTCGATAGAGAAACAGTGAATGCGAAAGAAGAAAGTCGCATGGACGGGACATACAAGTATGAACGGTTTTTTTTTCGCGTGACGATTTCTACCAGTCAACTCCTACCGCAAGTGGGCGTTAAAGAACTTCGTTCAAAAAATAGTGAGACAGAATATTATTATTTAAAAGAGATTGTCAAAGCAATTCTGTAAACAACATTATCAAGTCAATTTATGGGTTTACTGTCATTGATTATTCTATTTAGCTTATGGATCCCTGACTCAACTTATACTGTGAAGCCAATTTTGCAAAAATACAGATAGATAAGAATATCAGTGTTCAAAGAAAACCTAAGCAACTAATTTTAACATAAAAGGTGATGCGCTAGATTGAGGAGACCATATGAAATTTGGACAAACCCAGCAAGTTTTATGCTTCAGCGGACCCTCGCACATCTATGAAACAATGGACTTTAACAAGTACTTTTTCGTGTTTGTTATAGAAAGAAGAACCCAAGGCAAAGGCTGAAAAGAAAAAGCCTGAAACCAAGAAAGAAGCAGATTCTCCCACAGAGAAGAAAGAGAAGAAGCAGATCAGTGGAGGTGTCGCTATTGAGGACTTGAAGGTCGGAAGTGGACCCGTCGCCAAGGCCGGCAAAGTTGTCATGGTAAGTTTACTGTAGATTACTATTTCTGGTCATGTCTATGCTATCTAGGTTGTTAATACACTTTTCCTTGCGGCTTTTGTCGATTCCAATGAGCCACAATGCAATTCGGGAACTGCATCTCAACCTCCTGTTGGGCTCTCTGTGCAACAACACCTGCAACATGTGAAATGCTTATGTTTTGGTTGTAACTTACCTATATAGATTTATGTGGAATTATCAATATGACCAAGACCATGAAGCTACAGTACTTTATTATTAATATAAGCAGCTGTTGTAGCAGATAACAGCTGTAGACTGTGGGTGTGCATTTCAAATTTCTTCACTAACTTCACTGCAGTAATATTACTTTGCAAATGAGAATTATGTTTCAAAACAGTAATGGTACTCTTATTGAATAAGTTCCTTATGTCTATTTAATTTACCCAACTAAATATTTGCTATGATGATTCCAGCTTACATTACAGATTACAGCAGTATGTTACCTTATTGTGATCATTACTGAAATAGTAGAATTATTTATAATTTTGTTCTTTTATTCCTAGGTTTACTATGAAGGTAAGCTTAAGCAAAACAACAAGATGTTCGACAACTGCGTGAAAGGACCTGGCTTCAAGTTCCGGCTAGGATCCAAGGAGGTCATCTCTGGCTGGGATGTAGGCATTGCTGGCATGAAGGTTGGAGGCAAGAGGAGGATTGTGTGCCCACCCGCGATGGCGTAAGTGAAGTAGTTAAATACTGTGGTCAAATAATCCTACTGAAGACATAGAAAACAGTAAAATGTAATAATGAAAATAAATTAGATGATGATAATTGATGACTGCCAGTATGAAGTTAGCGCTGATTGAGATTTTGGCAACTTCGTTTACATGGCTATCCACGTGCGCACGATGCGCATATATTGTGGTTATTTATATGAATCTTGAGCACGGCACTCTATGGCACCTTGAAATCACGCCTTGCTGCTGAGGAAGAGGCTATAATATTTGGAGAAATATCATTTTCTCAAAGATGACTTTGGTGACTTTCCTTTTCATTGAGCTAAGGTTTAAATCAGAATGAATGACATGCCTTCGTGCTACATATAAGTTGAACTGAGTGCTCAAAGATTTTTTTCTGTTACAGGTATGGAGCGAAAGGCTCGCCTCCAGTCATCCCACCAAACTCGACCCTAGTATTCGAAGTTGAATTGAAGAATGTTAAATAAGTTTTATTTTGACTGAATGTGCCAGAATGTTGAGGATATTGTTGTTTTGCTTTAATTGAATTTTTAATGAAAGGTGACATTGAATGAGTGTTGCAAAGCATGTTTGTTTGAAATTGTTCCAATATGACCTATCTGCAATAAAATTATTTAAGACATAATGATTGGGAGCTCATAAAATAAGGTGCTTCAGTTAAATGCAGATGTGTACATAAATTTTGAGTCTGCTGCTGCCAATTATATTTTTAATATTATACTTATCCTATCCAGGTTATGTATGCTTGTTTGATTATTGAAAATGAAGCATAAAGGAGAATGGGCACCGAATTATGGGTTTATGCCCTGAAGCCCAATAGCCATAAATATATACCAATGAAAAAAGCTTTTCAAGGGGAACCTTTCCTACTAACACGACATTTGCCAATTATTAGTCAGTTCGGAGTTAATGATCTAAATAGGTGACAACTTGGGCACCCGTAGTTAAGAAATTCTTAGCGCCCAACAGCCATAAGATATACACCAATGGAAAGAGCTTTCGAGGAGAACAATTGCTACTAACACGACTTTTGCCAATTATTAGTCAGTTCACAGTTAATGACCTAAATCGGTGACAACCTGGGCACCCGTAGTTAAGGAATTCTTGGCGCCCAATAGCCATAAGATAAACGCCAATGGAAAGAGATCGTCAAGGAGAACCTTTGTTACTAACACGACTTTTCACGTTATTCCTAAAATGGCATATGAGTAAAGGAGGCCATGTTTTAAATTGGACGGTGATAGGCTTAAAAGAAAAATAATGAAAGTTAATCAATTGACGAAATATGTAGGTACTAGAATTTCAACAATTCTTAATTACTCACGTTTAGAGCTCTGTAGCTCCTTACAGACTAACAATCAAGAGAAGTCTTCATATTAAGATATATTTCCCTCAAAGAGATCTTTTCACTGGTTCCAGGGATCTTAACGCTATTGGGGGATGCGGCAGGTTTAACGTTTCTGTTTGACCAACCAACAAAACATTGTTCCTAAAGTGGCATCTAGGTGGCCATTTTTTTTAAATGTCCCATTGCTTATAAGATCATGTTTGCAAGACATATAATTAATGAAACTTGAATCAATTAAAAATACCTGAATTTCAATTAATTAACATTTAATTGCTCACATTTAGAGCTCTGTAGTTCCTTTTGTACTAACAATCATGAAAGTCTTCATAATAAGAAATATTCTCCTTGATGAGATCTTTCCATTGGCATCTTAACGCTATTGGGCTTCAGGGCAGAAACGCCCATTCTCCTTTGTTTTCAATTTCTGCCCTTTTTTATGGCAAGATTCAATTCGACAACTATTGAAAAAGCTCTCCATAAAACAGTACAATATATTTTTTTAGTTACATTTAATAATAATGTTGCAGATGCATCATATTTGTGGTATACAGTGCAAGTTCACTATTAAGTTAGTTTGTAAGGATTTAACTGGACATAATAACTTGACAAATGCTGAATAAATATAAACACAAACTGTTTTTTGGGTGAATTAAAATAACTGATTATGTCCAATTGCATGCAGTTCAGCACAAAATCCTCAGCTAAAATATACTTTGAAAGTTATACAAGTTTTAAAGAGATTGTAGATATTATGTGTCGTCATTTACTTGATAAAACTAGCAGAACTGTAACAATAGCAGTTAATGTGAAACATTGTTACATTCCTTCCTCATTGTTTATACTTAAATACACAATATTTTCTTAATTCCGACTATTACATATAAGAATATTCTTTATTTTTAAGTTTTTGATGCAACTCTTTTGTAAGCCTGTAGTTTTATTCTATACATTAGTATGCAGTTAACATGAAAGAGAAAGGGTTTCCCGTTTTAAATAGTTCTTTGGTGTAACTCGAATTAAAAAAATTATCCAATGAGAATAACTTTACTGATTGTAAGACCCTACCAGTTCTATGATGAAATATGATGAAATAAATACTCCTGCATGTATCCTACTTACTATTGTTATGACCATGTAATGTCTAAGGCAATCAGTTTGTTCAAAATATTGAAATAAAAGCTTTTAAAGTCCAGTAAGTGTTTTATTATTCACAATGTTTCCAACTGAACTGCTTATTCAACACAACTTATCTAATGATAAACTGATATTTTATTTAATAACAAGGATGAAAACTGAAGCTTAATGCTGTTCTGTAGGGGTCCCCATAATGATCAATTTGTATTGTAGTAATATTGTCAATCGCTTCAATTGCATTTGGTATACAATCAATTTGCACATCAATAAATATAACATAAAAGTTGACAATTTATTGCAGTTGATCATTTCAGGGGCCCTTGACTCATTGTCTAGGAATATCATGTATTACCATTACCATCAATAAAATTGCATTTCACAGCCACCCTTCAAAACAGCTGTTTCTATAGATATACAATGTGCTAACTAAAATGATCATAATTATTTTAATTACATAATAACAAAATGCACAAAGGAATAAATTTTACCATCAACCTGATAAAAAAATATAAGTAATATTACAGGAGGATTAAATCTAATAAATTAACAATTGACTAGTCTGCTTTGATCCTGTTTCGGTCGGAAGTTGTATTGAGGTTCGTTTCTTCGGTGTCCTTAATTTCTTTTTTGTCATCTTTCTTCCTGCTAAATGCGCACACTCCGCCCTCACATTTAAATGGAAATTCCGTTTTCACGTTGCCATCAGCGTCTTTGACAGCCCATGGATTCCAAAAGCGAAGAACATACGGTTGGATAAACTTGTGCCAAAGAAACAACAATACAGGAATGACGAAGCAAGGAACACAAACCATGTTGATGGAATAAAATGAACGGTAACCACAAAAATTGATGGTTTTAATTTGTTAACTGGAGACTTATTCAGATTACAAGTAATTGTCAGTTTAGTATTACTCTTACTGTTTATTTTATATTTTGTTAAAAATTATAAATGTAACCACAGAATTGTTGTGTTGCTTTGATTGACCACTTGACGTTTGTCGTTGACGTTGTTTTGACATAAATAATATGACATGACAATTTAAGTCAAAAAGAAAGAAAATGGCTGCCACTGCCATGGAAGTAGATAGTACTTGTGGTTTGTACTGTGGTTTTAGTAGCTCCTATGGATAATAATAAAAACGACATAATAATAATCTAACACTAACGATCGCCTGGAGGTGTGGCAGAGTAAGGAGCTCCACGGACGTTTTTTCCGGGTCCTACATGGCTCTTTCCAATTGCATCATTGAGGTGAGGTTATGGCCGACTCCGCCCCATACTGTAATGCAGTAGCAGAGAACTGGCTCACATAATGCCATATACACCAGGTGTAAGATCTTTTTGTTGGCCGAGTTACGTAACAGTTTCATTACGTGAATCAGCTTTCTGATTCGCTTAGCTACTAAGTCGATATGGGGTTTGAATAAAAGCCGTTGATCTAACAGAACCCCTAAGTATTTTAGAGATTCGACCTTTTTAATTTCCTCACAGGTGCAGGGGGCTGTGCTGCAAGTTGAAGGGTGGATTTTAAGCTGTAAAGGAAGTTTTGGTGCTGATGAGAGAGTTTTATGGAAACAGATGAAGTTAGTTTTTTTTAAGTGACAGAAGGTTAAGGTCGAGCCATTTTTTGATACTAGTTAAGCCGTTTTGGGCTTTTTCGCGGATGGATTCCCAAGATTTGCTGTGGAAAATAATAGCCGTGTCATCTGCGTAACAGATGACTTCTGCATTTTGGGTAATGACGTGTTGAATATGATTAATATAGATGATAAATAGTGTCGGGCCTAGGACACTGCCTTGAGGCACTCCAAATTCTACGCTGCTGTGACAGCTGGTGGTGTCCCCAATTTTCACACATTGCCTTCTGTTAGAAAGGTAGGTGGCAGTCCTCTTATACCAATTGTCTCGAGCTTTTTTAGTAGTATTGGAATGGCAACAGTGTCGAAAGCTTTTGCAAGGTCTAGGAATATTCTTATGCATTTTATATTCTCATCTAAATAAGACGTTACAAGATTGGCTAAGAGACTTACTGCATCTTCTGTGGATTTTCCCTGTCTGAAACCAAACTGCTTGCTGGATAATATATTATTGGAATCTAGGTATATAGGATACTTTTTAGTTTTCGTCATTTGAATAGCGAATAATTTTTGAATTTTGGTCAAAAGATGAAAATCTTCTGTCAAGTCCAAAGAGTATAATAATCCCCTGTTTACCAGGGTCAAGTCGTATTCCTTTATAATCCTGCAACGGGTTTGAGGCCAAACCAGTATTTCTGCCATACTTCTGGGTGGAATCAGTACAAAAAAACGTTATTATGGAGAGACAACATCATTTGAGCCGAGAAGAAATGAGCAGAGCCGTGGGAATGTTGGAAGCTGGTTCTCAGCAACGTGCTGTGGAAATCAGCCTGGGCACTACGCAGAGTATTTTAAGTCGACTTTGGACACGTTACCGTATCACTGGTAGCGCGGCAGAGCCACATGGAGGATGAGCTCGCATCATCACATGCAGACAAGATCATTACATACAAATTACTGCTCGACTAAATCGTACAATGACCGCGATGATGTTGTTTATGGGGATAGCTCTTGAGGGATGTTAATAAGCGATCAAATCATAAGAAATCGCTTGCATGAAGTCAATCTCCGTTCACGAAGGCCGCTACGTGTAACACCTATTGAGGCCCGCAATCGCAGAGCCCGTTTACAATGGAATCGTGAACACAGAAATTGGGCAGAAGAAGAGTGGCGTTGTGTGTTTTTCTGGCGAATCTCGCTTTGGTATGAAGCCAGATACTAGACGTACACGGTATTGGAGGACCCCTGGGTGCCAAAAACGTTTAAATCATGCCAGGAAGTGTATGCATACAGTGGTGGAACAATCATGATATGGGCGGGTATTTGGATCGGCGGAAGAACCGAACTGATTTAGATCAGAGGCAATTTCAATGCATAGATTTACGCTGAAACGATTGTATCAGATGTTGTCATTCCTTTGAGGACCCGATTTGGTGCTACATTTCTGCTTATGCATAATAATGCACGTCCACACAGCCAGAGTCGTTGCTAACATACTTGCCGCAGCTAATATCAACATCCTACCTTGGCCTGCTCAATCGCCAGACTTAAATTCCATTGAACACGCATGGGGTATGCTTCAAAGAAGAGCTCTGCCAAATATGGATACCGTACACACCAGAAATCTTTTTCGCCTATTACAACGGACGTAGGCGGCCATTCCGCAATGTGATTTGGATGAACCTATGTGTTAGGCCTGAAACTTCGTTAAGCGGGCGCCCGCGACGGTCCCCGTCGCGTGTCTACGCGCGTGGACACGGGTGCCCAACGCGGAGACCGGATTACGCAGTGTCGCTAGTTCAATTTCGGTGTGCATGTACAGTCGTGTCGATGGAGAACTACGTAATATATTATTACGTAGCAAAACGGCAACTAGGAAAAATAAAAACGACAGCCAGTAAGCCTGTTTATTGAATCTAGGTCGCTTTGTGGGGAATTAGTTGTTTTTTTCCGCCTTATTGAAAATTGCAAATAATTCTTTACAAACTAGCCATCCCGCTGTTCGTGCTTCGCTGTTTGCGGTCGCTGTTCGTCTAGATCCCTAGACCCTTTTTATGTGTAGATTTGAAGGTTTTTGTTGATTTTTGATCTTAATCCTGAAAACTGTATCTGGAATCCAGGGTCCAACGAGCCCAAAAAGATCCTGTCACCACCTTCCTATTCATAATTTCTCCATCATCAGACCAGGGTCCGATGATAGACCAGGGTAGATGTTGTCCCAAGATTACATCTAGAGTTACAGTACTTTTCAAAGCAATTGCAACGAGACCAAACACTGCGGCTCTATCATGTTTAGTTGAGGAGTTCCTATGGCCACCTCCGGGCTGCATCAACAGACCAGTTCCATGGTACCCATGGTTATTATTGCATTATCACATTTATCACCAAAGTTACATAAGTATGCCACTGCCTAATCGGATGCTATTGCTAGCAAGTCCGTGAAAAAATTATTACTCCAACCGGAAACATAGGTACCTATGGTACTTAGGATACTTTAGTACCTATTACCAAGACAGTATGAAAATGTGTTTATAGGCACTTTAACCTACTATGTTCGAACTCCTATGGCACCAAATAATGTCCCGAAAGGTTCGTGTTCTTTGTAATTTTGTGGAAGGCTGAGGGCACATGGAATCACAACGACTTCGTGACTGAAAATCTGGAACAGTAGTACCGATTGTCTGGTACACCGAACTAAACTAACTAAATTATCACTACTTACTTTTGCCTATGAGAATCTTTAAGGTATTCTGCAAAAAAATATCACTTAAAAATAATTTTGACAGAACTAAATCGAATTGGACAATCGCGACTCCACGTGGTAAGTAATTGTTTGCTCTACCCCATGATATTTTCCTTTCTTGCCCGTGTTACTACCAATGATACTACCAGTAGTAATACTGTTAATTTGATCTCCGTTCTTACTACTGCAGTAGTAAGTTGTTAGAAGGGTAATTAGAATTTGCCCTTGTTACTACCAATGGTACTACCAGTAGTAATACTGTCAATTTGATCTCCTTTCTTACTACTGCAGTAGTAAGTTGTTAAAAGGGTAACTACAATTTGCCCTTGTTACTACCCCAATTGTAATTTACTTTGTCAAATATGATTCATTCTTCTTGGTTTGCGCCATCAAGACGAGGAAAAAGACGTACACATGTCATAGATCTGTTTGAAACATACATTAGTTTATTGTCCTCTTTGATCCGCTGATCATTACAAAAAATAATATTAGGTCCTTATGAAATTAGCGTTTTGTCGTACTGACCACTTTGATCTGAAATATCTCCTCTTTGGTTAAGAATTCCAAATTAAAATTTATAAATTCATTTAGCTGGTACATTTGAGTTTTGAAAACAGTCATTCATTTGTTTTTTCCTCATAATTTTTTTCTTTGGCGTCGCTTATTACCGCACAATGGAAAACATGAAATATCGGTATATTTACGAGTACGAGTTCTACCGTGGCACCAGTGCTGCAGAAACAGCTCGAAGGATTAATGATGTGTACGGCGCTGGTGTCGCAAAAGAAAGCACGGTATGTTTTTTTTTTCAACGTTTTCGTTCTGGAAATTTCGACCTTCAGAACCAACCCTGTGGACGGCCGGAGACCAAAGTGGAAAATGAAGAATTAAAGGCTATTATGGAAGCGGATCCATCACAAAGCACTTCAGAGATAGCTGCAGGCTTCGGGGTAAGTGATAAAACTGTATTAATCCACTCGAAGCAAATCGGGAAAGTAAAAAAACTTGAACGATGGGTACCTCATGAATTGAGTGAATCGAACTTGCAAACACGCGTCGACTGCTGTGTTACTTTGCTCAACCGACACAAAAATCAAGGGATTTTAAATCGAATAATTACTTGTGGTGAAAAGTGGATATTGTACGATAATCGAAAGCGCTCGTCGCAATGGCTGAACCCTGGATGGAGACCCAGCCAAATCCTGCCCTAAACGAAAATTGACTCAGAAAAAGTTACTTGTGAGTGTTTGGTGGACTAGCGCCGGTGTCGTTCACTACAGCTTTCTAAAATCTGGCCAAACGATTACGGCAGATATCTATTGTCAGCAACTGCAAACCATGAAGGAAGAACTAGCTGCTAAATAACCGAGATTGGTCAATCGCTCTAGGCCACTGCAGCTGCTTCACGACAACGCAAGACCACACACTGCACAACAAATAATCACTAAGCTGCGACATCCACCGTACTCCCCGGACCTTGCTCCAACAGATTACCATTTTTTTC
Source organism: Fissipunctia ypsillon (assembly GCA_947568875.1). Taxonomy (NCBI): domain Eukaryota; kingdom Metazoa; phylum Arthropoda; class Insecta; order Lepidoptera; family Noctuidae; genus Fissipunctia; species Fissipunctia ypsillon. The sequence continues at coordinate 6,803,513 of OX387655.1, forward strand.
GGAATTTGGACAACTTCTTATAAGGAAAAAAATTCAACTCCGATGCGGCAGTCCAAACCGCCTTCAAAGAGTTTATTGATTCTCACTCCCATGGTTTTTTTAGTAAAGGGATCAATGAACTACCTATGAGATGGCAAAAGTGCATAGATAACAACCGGTGCATACTTTGATTAATTAAATATATTTTACAAAAAAAATTGACTTTATATTCCTCCCGTACAAAACGCCAATTTCATATGTAAGTAATATTTAAAGTGAAACCGCGTGAAATTCAAAATTTCGTTAAAATCGAAGTACTTTTTTTTTGCCAGAAACACGATACATAGGTTGATTAGGATTAGGATTAGACCACACACTGCACAACAAACAACCACTAAGTTAGATCAGCTACAATTGGAATGTCTGCGACATCCACTGTACTCCCCGGACCTTGCTCCAACAGATTACCATTTTTTTCGGAATTTGGACAACTTCTTACAAGGAAAAAAATTCAACTCCGATGCGGCAGTCCAAACCGCCATCAAAGAGTTTATTGATTCTCGCCCCCATGGTTTATTTAGTAAAGGGATCCATGAACTACCTATGAGATGACAAAAGTGCTTAGATAACAACGGTGCATACTTTGATTCGCAATACGAAAGTTGTAAGATAAAGCAAATCGCGATCGGAACGAAACCAACTAGTTTGAATCGTTTAACGAAAATGCGTTACGCAATTAGGTAGCGGGTCCATTATATGGAGATGCGCTTCATATTTCACAAAACAGAAATGCTCTGGAAGTTTAACGCTGCAAGTACACAATTACGTAAGGTGCACTGGGGTAATTCCAAAAAAGGGTATATTCCGAAAATCCATAAAATTCTCTTCTTGGGGTAATTCCGAAATACAAAACTATAAGAAATGATACTAAAACTCTTGATATTTTGTGTAAGGGGTAAATACGATTGAAAAAGAAATGTAAACCTTTGGTCAAAGTACAATAAAGTCGACGTTTAAATAATTTCGGAATAACCCCAAGATAGTTCGTAATTTCCCGTAAACCAAAAAATTATAATTCAAAAATTCAAAATGAATCTAGTGAATCCAACTACATATTTATGAATCTAATATTTCCATTGGTTAAATCTTTTCATTAAGTTAACCGAAGTCGCTTATTAATGGCAGTAAATATGAAACTACTTTACATAACTAACCGAAATGTAGACCTCTAGACATCTCGTAAAAATTCCCGTCGGAATTACCCCAGTACCTACACCTTAAATAAAAATATTGTTATTCTATTAATAGGTATTATAGATGCGTAAAAACAGAATTGAAAGGAATTTAGGCACCTATTGTTCGTCCAAGTTTTCCTTTACCCTTCCATCACAGTCAAAAATAACTTTAAATTGTTTAAAAAAATAATTCGATTAATTTTTAACTTTTAGTAGGTATCAAAGGCCTAACATTCAAAATCGCTATTATAGATATTTCCTTTTATTAGAGGGCAATAATTAACAAAGAAGTTTAAATTACAATTGGGGTAGTAACAAGGGCAAATTGTAGTTACCCTTTTAACAACTTACTACTGCAGTAGTAAGAAAGGAGATCAAATTGACAGTATTACTACTGGTAGTACCATTGGTAGTAACAAGGGCAAATTATAATTACCCTTCTAACAACTTACTACTGCAGTAGTAAGAACGGAGATCAAATTAACAGTATTACTATGGGTAGTATCATTGGTAGTAACACGGGCAAGAAAGGGATATTTTTTGAGCCGAAGGCGCGCAGGTAGGGAGGGCAGCCTCAACGTGTTTTATATGGTGTGTTCACTTTTTGTATGGAAAATATGAAAAATGATTACCAACATATTGATTGGGTTTATGAGCTTTATAAAGGGGGTCGAAATTTTCATTATTTTTGCGATAGGACACACCGTTTTCGAGATAAAAGCAAAAGAAAAGAAAAACAAGATACAGTACTGTTTTTGCACCTGAAATCAAGGTGTTGGTGTGAATTTTAGTTCATGCCAACTAATTTTTTAGTTAGAAAATCTAAATATTAAATGAAAAACGTCAAATTCAGAATAAATCTTTCACAGTTTTATAATATAAATATTATTAGCATAGGTAAGTTAACTAGTATTAAAACACTTTGAATAATTTAAAACGATCATGGATAATTTTATTTATGTAACAAATAATTGCTGTGTTCATAATCTACCTACTATAATTTTATTTTATAAAAACTATCTATTACGTAGGGACAGTAAGACTGCGCACCTAACAGTTCTAGTTAAGACTTACACAATTATTATTAACAATAGTTTCGACAAACAGTGGAAACGTTGCTGTGTATAATTAATTAACCATTTATTAGATGTCTAGTTATGTCTAATACCCTGTCACTCAACAAGCATAATCTAACGATAGAGGCACCTTTCCTTTGTGCGATAACAAAACACTAAAACGAACACAACACCTACAGCTTACATGATATAACTCACAACCCCCACTATTAAAACTAACTCATACTTAAATTATATGTAATTTAAAAAATATATTAAAATAAAATATTCAAGTTAAAACAGATACCTCTTACGTTATTGAGATCTTACTCACAGCACACGTATTTCGTATTATTTTTTATGTACTAGATAGATAATGTTATGGTAATGTAGCTTTACCCTACTCTAAAATTAATTTATGACCAACATACGAACGACCAAAGTAAATAAGTCTTTATGAAATAAATAATATTATGCTCACTAAACCATTGTCTCTAGTCTAATTATAACGTTTGCATTGCATGCTTATGGGCCTATTTCACCACCTACGATTGGAAACTACTCACCTGATAATTTCAAAAATGGAACAGAATTTTTATGAAATTATCTGCCAAGTGCCAAGTAAGTTAAGAGCGTTGTCACATTTTGCACCTCTCTCGCTCACACAGAACCAAATTTTTAAGAATGTTAAATGAAAAAATGCTTTTTAGAAAAATGTAATCAATGGGCGGTCTACAAAACAATATTAATTTAATAGGTAGTTATCAAAAACACTTTTCTATTGTGTTATCTAATAAACTAATGTAATTAAGTATTATGATCTGTTTTTGAGATGATGTAAATAAATGCCACAATAAAAATGTGTTTTTAATAATTACCTATTAAATTAATATTATTTTGTAGACGGCCCATTGATTACATTTTTCAAAAATGCATCTTTTCATTTAACATTATTAAAAATTTGGTCCCGTGTGAGCGAGAGAGGTGCAAAAATGTGACAACCCTCTTAATAGAACTTAATCGTAGGTGGTGAAACGGTCCTAAGTCTCTCATGGCACCAGGTAATATCACAACACAGCACTGAATCTACAGAAGGCACGTCTTGGCTCGAGGCACTCACGGCAACGTGTAGTCTTCTTCAACTTCTTTGAGGGCTCGTCTCAACGAAGCCGGCAGCTCGGGGACTCTATATATGGAGTCTGTAACCGGCGGCAGTATTAAAGATCCATCAGATTTCTCGTAGTTAGTGTAGGACCAGTACAACTGCGACACACAAGTTATCTCGTCGTCGGTCATGGCTACTGATCTCAGCTGTTTTCTGAAGTCTACGTAAATTGAATTTCCACATTTTGAGCAAATCTCTTCGAATATGTAGGACTTGGTCCGCTTCTTGGGGCCGTGCTTGCATTGCACGGGCTCGACGAACTTGTACTTCTTGGTCCTCATGAGCCTGGTGGGACGCTCGTCGCCGTCGGACAGCACCAGCACCAGCCTGTTGGAGCAGTCGGGTGCGCCGGTGCGCGGCATGAGCTCGCCGCCGCCGCTCATCAGCGCCTCGCACAGCTGCTCCGACGGGTTCACAAAGTCGTAGTAGATGCACCGCGACTCTGAATTGCTCTTGCTATTGTTCTCGATCTGAAGACTGTATCTCAGACTAATTTTCTTTGGCCTGTTGCTGTATTTCAGGTACACATGTATGGGTATATCAATAGACGCGCAGCCAGACTCTTGGATTTCGTATGGCGGCTCCTGAAGCACTGCAAAAATAAAGCTGATGTTATTGCTCTGTAAAAACAGATATACAGTAAATATAACAAGGGGCAATGTCACCGAGATAAAACTATCGGTAGACAGCGGGCTATCTGCGGGAGTGATAATGATGATGAGAGTTTAAACATGTAATCATTGGTGGATGTGACTGTGGCAAGAAAATACGAGTAGATATTAAGTATATTTAAAAATATAGCTGTGTTTGATTGACGCGCTTTTAAAAAACCGGCCAAGTGCGTGTCGAACCACGCACAATGAAGGGTTCTGTAGTTGGGATGAATTTATCCCACAACAAACTTAGCATTGTAGTTGAAAAATATGTTCTTCCATACATCGATGTACGTTACGGTCAATTCTCCAACTGCAAATGTAAGTTTGTAATCACAAAAAATATTTTTTTTGTGTGATAACTACAAATTAACGATTTTCGGACTTTTTCCTTTACTTGTGCTGTGAGACCTTGCTTCTTGCCGAATTTCATGATTCTAGGTCAACGGTATTTTATATTTGCGAGCATCAAAATATTTATTTATTTTATTTATTTATTTATTTAAACCAAAATTATAACACCTTCACAGAATCACGAATATGTCGCATCTATGGCTGTATTTCTTTATTGCGTTGACTTAGAAGCTTATTTTTTTTAGTGCTCCAAGGGACCGTAGACCTACGTAACTGATATTAATTTGAACTTGATATCTCCACGCGTTCCTGAGAAAAAGGCTCTTGACAGACTGACAGACAGACAGACAGACAGACAGACGGATGGACAGGCGGACAACGAAGTGATCCTATAAGGGATTCTTTTTTTTCCTTTTGAAGTACGGAACTCTAAAAATCGTCTTAATTCAAAAATATTATTTATGCTAACCCGCTTACCACCTTAGTATAATGCAGCCTATAATGTTTCCACTGCTGGGAAACAGGGCTATTGTCTCTGAGGAGTGAGCCGTAATCCACCACGCGGGCCCAGTGCGGGTTGGTGGATGTTACACCTTCGAATTTTTGGTTGTAGGTCATTCTATGATACGGTTTAGTAACGATGTTTTCCTTCACAGTTTCATATTTGCAATTTAAAACTATTCCTTCCGCTAGTTCATCAACTTAACTATGATAAGATATGCGTAAAGAACCTCAAACAAAAAATACTAATAAAAAGCTTCTGCTTGCCTCTTTTGGGATACACGAAAGCGGCAGCAGGATGTAAATGGAAGACGACTTTGTGAACGAAGGTGCTGATGTCTCGGCCGCTGACACCGCGCACCCACACTCTCCAGTCGAGCGCAAGAGCGCGGCCAGACTCGGTCCTGCGCGGCTCGCACGCGTGCCCCACCTCTAGCCATATGCGCACGCACATCTGCCACATAAAACATTAACACGTGATTACACATATCATAAAACAACATATACAGAAGGTCACGCTTGTTGTACGTGACGTGTAATTATAACTCGGGACTGAATTTAAATTCATTGGTTATTTTTCAGGGGTTTAGAAATAAACTACTTTTACTATGAGATATGGGACCAACTCTGAAATATCAGAAAATAAAACAGCATGCATTAGAATACTTATAGGCTCTAGGAAAACTAAATTAAGTACGAAAGCAAACAATCCAATGAGAGTAGAGAATAGAACCAAGATGCTGGAGCACTGTATGTGATGATGAGTAGAGCGATTAGTGCAAGTGCAATTGGGAATTACTTTTGAGTTAGGTACATGTATACTAAAATTGGTATTAAGCTTTAAAAAAAGTCAGACCGACAGAGCGTGAGCATACTCAAGGCATCATCACGAGCTCTAATGGCTTGAGCCAGTTTGATGTACAAATGGACACATTATGGTGTCGTATTAAGTAGAATCGTCAGGTGTTGCAAACACATGTTCTCATAATAAAAAAATAAGTAGGCTGCAGACATTTTATTATATTAGATGTCGTGGATATTCAATTTAAACATTGTTGCCCTATCTAAAATTCTTGCCTACGCACAATTGCAATGCAAGGATTAACTAAATCAATTAAACAATCTAAAAAAGCTTAGACCACATTTCATGTAAGCATCTATAGCTCAATAAGCGGATCATGTTTACCTATCAGTACCTACCTACCTAACTGTGCCTGTAGTTGGGGGTACGGTACAGACATCCGCCTTGGTAAGTTTTCATCCACAATACTCTTCTGACTGTCAACCGATTTATGTCGCAGATTGTACATATCCGGAATCCCCGAAACTTTTATTATATGCCAGTTTTTCACTACCCTAAGGGACGGTTATGTCTTAATTTACATCCTTTCAATAATTTTACCTATATGCAAGACAATGTTAATGTTCTTTCTCCAGAATTTACCTACTGACAGGTTATATGAGTTCATACAATGTGGATTTGGACGTACGAAATTAAATTAAAACGATCACAGTACTAGTCCATCGAAACATTTTAAAACACAAAGATTAGTAGTTATTGGAAAATTTAAAAATTGCAGTTTAAAAAAAAAATAGCAGAATCAACTGCATAAAAATTAAACACGCTTTAACTACGAAAAGTCACTGACCAACGGTGCGGTGCGGGGTGCGGGGCGCGGCGGCGGCAATGTTTACCTATTATTACGGACTCGGATCTACATCATGTTGAAAAATAAGAAAATGAAAAATAATTTCCTGTGGCTAAAGTAATCATTGGATTTGATTGATTTTTTGTATACGGGTAAACAACATGATTCTCTTTACGTGGTTTAAGGGAATGTCAATCCTCCTGTTCCACCTTGTGTTTGTTAATTTTTATTTGACTGTATAAGTCAATTTATTCTAATTTAATTTTCATTTATTATTGACGTGATCTACTCATTACAATGGTTTTTTTTTCATATGAGTTGTATTGCAATATATGGTTAGCTAGCGACCTCGACAATTGATCATATTATTCTTGCCCGAGCAACCGGCAGCAAGTTCGTCATGCTCCCTTAGATGTCAGTGGTTGCGGTAGCGTCGGGGGTCCGGTTGCCTCCTTCCCTCAAATATGGCGAGGGGGGCAATGGCTGATCTTTGCGTTATGCTTGTGAACGGGTGCTGCTTGTGGTGACTGGTCGTCTTGCTGACCCTGGTTTTTTTATTGTTCTTAGTTATTAACTGCTTATTTATTCTACTTCGATGGTCCTAGTTTATAATTTGTGACTTCGAGTTACAGCTATACAGGGTGTAAGGGACAGCCCTCCGAAAACTAACAGGGTGCATACAGCTACTTATTTTGAATCATATTCCACCAGAAATACGCTCAGGAAAATTTTAATTTTTTTAACGTTTTTTCTGTTACTATTCCTTTATTTCGAATGTAAAATTACATTCTCTGTACGCAGTTCTCCACATAAAACAGCTAAAATAAAAAAAATCAGCAATCGATGTTTAAATACTCGACGGCCGAAGGCTCGCTGCGCTGCCGTTCGCTACGCGCGTTTTGCCACGATAACAATACATTGCATGTGAGGTAATAAAACAAATCAGGTTTATTGGATATCCATAACGTTCCTGAAATAATTTCATGTACCGGTAATCTTAGTATGATATACTGAATTCACCCCATCAGTCTGCGGAGGGCTGTCCCTTACATCCTATATATACGGTGTATCTATTCGTACACGAAATCTCTTAAGGGGTCATTGTATTCATCAATATGAACAACTTTTACTATGGGACCAAATCTGAAATCGCGAAATAAAGATCAGATGTTCCCTATATTTTGACGAGTTATGCGAACATAAATGTACGAAGCAACAAATTTTTTTTTTCGCGATTTCAGGTTTGGTCCCATAGTAAAAGTTGTTCATAATGATGAGTACAATGACCCGTTATGAAACTTCGTGTATGAACAGATACACCATATATAGCTATATGTAAGCGGGCACGCCCTTTATGCTTGGAGGCTTTTATTTAGGTATAAAGTTCTTTTACGTCTTCATTTTTATTTCAGCTTAAGTATAGTTTCGATATTTTTTTAAATTTTTTTATTGGTATATTGCGGTGTGCTAGCTGACACAGCAAATAATTTTATTTACCTAATGTTTTTGTGTTGCGTAATGTAAATTCATTTTGCATACTATTGTATAGAATCAAGTTTTTTTTTTTTGTTATTGTTTGTTGCCCCACTTCTTCCCAGCTAAAACACTAGAAAGTGGTGAAGAGCGGGTGTTTTGGGGGACTGTCTTATGTAGTTTTTGACGTTCGAAAAGTGCTGATCCTCAGCCTAGTTTGAATAAATGACTTATGATTATGATTTATATCGAATACTCGGTGTGCGAGGCCGAGTATGACTCTTATTCGTTTTTTTTTATAAATAATTACTTATATGCAGCTACTTATGTATTTAGTAAATAGCAAAACAGCCAACATATATGAAATACTAGCACTTCCCCGCGACTATGACGACGTGAATTTCGTACTTTAGTAGCCCGTTAGCGGTAGATTTTCAAAAAACCCTGATACACGTCGTTATTCTTTATTTTCGGCCTTAAGTATAATAAATATTGAGTTTCGAGTTAATTGGACCGCGCGTTAAAATTCGTCCATCTTCTTATGACATCCCCTTAGGGGGTAATTTAGAAAAAAATATCAGTGACAAACTTCATAATTTACTTAGATTAGTATTCGTGCCAAGTTTCAAGTTTTTTAACAAAATCCCCCCTTTAAGTGGGGGAACCCCACTTAAAGGTTTCTAAAAATCCTTCCTTAGTGGATACTTACAACATAGAAGGCATCACCTGCCAGAATTTCTAGTTTGTGGCCCCAGAGCGGTTTAGGCTCTGAATTGAATCAATCAGGACAAGTAATTATATATGTTTGAATAGATAAAATAGATTATGGAAAACAATCGATTTACCAACCTGCAAAGATGCCTACGTGAAAGATACGTATTCTTTATAAAATATTATAAAGCGCTAATTATATTTAGATTTTTTCCCCGATATGATTCCAATCACAAAATTACTTAATATCGATCTGATTTAGATTTACTCCTTAATGAGGTAGGTACTCACTTAATCAAAAAAGTTACTGGGTTTTTCCATTTGGAAATTCACGGTAGCAGTCTGATTATGTTAAGAGGTTCGGTCCTTACATGGGATATAAAAGCACTGATGAATGCTTTTTTTACTGTAAAGCATCTCGCATGTCAACCTAGGAGGTTGTGGGCTATCCTGGGAATTACTTATAAATAAGGCCGCCAGCCAGGGTACTGATGACTGTAATGTTCTGCACCTTTTACTTATCTACTCCGTGTGTGCACTTAAAACCATCTCTTAATTAAAACAGGTCCCCAAGATACAGGCACTGTCTAGTTTGGGGACCATCGAATTTAAGAACATGAATGTCACCAACCGTTACAAACAGATTTATTTTATTAAACTAATTTTAAAGTAATAATTGTAACAATGTTTAAATAAATTTATAGTATATTATATATCAGCTTCCTATAACCATCTCTTATTCCCCAATCAAGCGTGATGACAATGTAGCTAGGTAGGTACTATCGGCAAAACTTAGCATGCTCAGATTAGAAAATATTTCTGCGGAAGCGCGGCTAGTGACAGACCACACCCGTTCCTGGTTTCGCTCAATTAGAGACAATATACATTTGTGTGAGTACAGGGCGTGTAACATAAAAATAACAACAAATATTAGCAAATAATCAAATCAAAAACAAACTTTCATCCTATTGGTCAAAACGCATGCATCGGGCGATCGAGGCGGGAGCCGTGCTATGCGAGTATCGCCTTAAATTGCCGTGCTTTGCGATTATCGCCTTAAATGTGAGCATGCGGAAGTTTGGCCGATAGTACCTACGTCATTACTAGAACAGGTACCTAATAAGTTCCTACGTTATTTTACCTTTTGAGTTATTGGCTTGTTTTCCAGACATACTAGATGTCCAGCACTAGACTGCAATAGGCTGTGCTGAGACATCATAACATTTAAAAATGATTGCTGTAGGCAAGTTCAACATTTTGTTTTTAATAGCCTTTAGTACGAGAAAGCACTAACAAGACACAGTCGTCAAACAGTTACAGATAATACAATAAATACTTATAGTCCTATGACTTATTACTTCGCCCTTGTCCTTTATAGATAAACGGCCAAGAAACAGACGCGGGCGCCATATCAGCCACATTCACAATGAGTTTCTATTAACTCCATTAAGAACATATCCCGACTACTTGAGAAGATTGCAATTGTAAACAATATTAATTTTATTGACTTTGCAGTGATTTTTAAAGACGCAACAGCGAAGTAACCGAACGATTAGAAGAAAATAGGACCTTACTACTTTGTTATTAAAATTATTTGGGACAATGCCTTGTTCTAGTGATCTCTTTAGATAGTATCTAATTCTATTCTTAGCTGGGTGTATGCATTTACGTATACAATAAAGATGACAAAAACGAATTTAAATTAAATTTAAATTCAAAGAAGACGTGTTAGTAATATCTCTCCATCTTGAATATCGGTACTGTCCGATTAACCTCCAGATGCTAACTCGGGGCCAAATCAATTGAAAAGAAATGCTAGTTAGAAGAATTAGCTGACAATACATTCTCTGTACAGGCCTACAACCTAATGGCGTAACATACTCGTACTTTCAATCACAATCAGAAAGATTTTGGTGGATATTGCGAATCCATTGCTTCATATGTTCGAAAAACTAAGGTTGCCTAGAAGAGATCGCTGTAAGCGACAAGCCAATTATATGTTTTGTAGTTTATAATTTATCTTTAAGTAATGTATAATCACGTGTACAATAGAGCGTATATAAATAAATAAATAAACGATGTAAATAATGCAATGAGTGTTGTTGAACTGTCAAAATGAAAGCCATTGCTACTGTTAGGGGTCCCCGAAACGATCAACTGCGATTGATCTTGAAATGGTTGAGGTGAATGGTGCTGAATGGTGCGTCATGATCGTGAACGGGCGCCGTCAGTTGGGACTGGTCATCTCTTAGCTGCCACGCCTTATTTTAATTTATTTAATCGTTTTTGGTTTTTATTACAGACGCTTTTAACGTGCACGTCTTTTTACATTGTTCTTACATACATAAATAATTTCAACATGATTGATAACCAATATTTTGATTTAAAAGAATGTCCGTGGAGTTTCTTGCCCGTTCTTCTCCATATTAGGAACTTAATACGCTTTGGAATGGGCAAATAGCTTCATCTTTCTGTCTGACCGACTCTTTGACAATTCAAAAGTGCCTGTAATTGGTTTATTTGAAATAAATGCTTTGAGTTTGAGTTAGAGTATGATCAATTGCCATCAATTTCTATTGTAGTAATATTGACCATCACTTTAATTGCATTTGGTAGATGGTCAATTTGCGCATCAATGTGTATCCATCACGTAAAAATTGACAATTGCAATTGATCGTTTCGGGGACCCATTAGTATGTTACGCATTTACCCCGCTGGTGAGCATCATTCTATACATGTTTCGTGCCCATTCAAGCGAAGCATATCGCGAGAACCTCATCGCACTGCGCTAGTTTTCACTGGGTCTTCTGTCCAAGAACGGTTGCCTAGAGACAGTGAAATAAGAGGGCGAACAACCTTCTTAGGATATCGGTTAGACCAGCCATTATCATATTATTATCCTATCTTCTAATAGGCATTCTTTCCTGTCATCATTTTCAGCTACTGAATTGAAAATCTTTGGCATCTAAACACTTGGTAACAATGACAAATTTGTCTCCGTATAAATAACTAAGGGCCGTAGCATTTATGTTAAATAGCCTTTAGCCTTCCGCAAGAATTGTGCTATCAAATGCAAAAAGATTTTTACAAATCCGATTGGGAGTTCTAGATATTAGCGCGTTCAAACAAACAAACAAACTCTTAAGCTTTATTATTAGTATTGTAGTAGATTGTTTAGGTATTTCTAGTCTGCATTTCAAACTCTTTGTTGTGAGCAGAAACAAGGACATGATATATGGACAGCTAAGAACTACTAAAATACCGTATAATTGCCAAACTTAATTTTGCGCGCTAAAAGGACGGTCAAAACAAAAATGGAATAAAACGAACCGTGCCGTTCTATTGGCGGAGATAAAAACCAAGTATGGCGTGTGAATTGTGCCAAAAACAACGAAGATTACGTCAAGTTAGTACTGAGGCGGCCTTGGCCATGAATAGAGACAGGTTCGCCGCCGCCGCGCCGACTGTAACACGCTGTAACTAGGTAACGTTCATTTGTATATCAATTACTACTGGCGCTGACGATCCAGAAGCATGTGTCCGTGAATCATAGTCAATAGTTCAGCTAAATAATTGCGACTCATATCGCTGAACAGATCTACAAATAATACAGACGTCGACGTTTCTCTTGATAGTTTCCGTTAAAACTTTAACATTTTAAAAGTCAAATTTCACTATCGGTGTCACTGTTTTGGTTTTTAAAATAACCAGCAGACACAAATCACACTCTTTTCGGGAAAATTATTCTGTAAATTAAATTGCCAAACCGATCTGGGCCCGCGTGGTGGATTATAACCCACCTCCAGAGAGGAGGCCTGTCTCCCAGTGGGGGGACCGTTATAGGCTGATTATTCTGGGCATTAGGAAGAATTTTTTTTTTGTTTTTTGTCTTGAATGAATGATGGATCCCTCAGCTAAGATAAAGAAAAATATCACTTAAGCCACAATATTTGACCAGAGGGGCAATTGCGTAACACACAGTAAGAATCGGTTACATTTTCACAGTTCAACAACATTCATTGCGTTATTTACGTTGTTGAGCAGACAAATTTTTCGAATATAGGAAGCAATGGATTAGCAATTTTCTTTAAAATCATTCAGATTGTGATTGATAGTGTGTTACGCAATTAGGGTGCTAGTCGTCAAAAAGTAATTTATTAACAGCTCTGGTTTTTTGTATTAGCTGCCGAATTCTGGAGATGATAGAGGTGTACTCGTATACTATTTTGGAAGTTCTGAATGCCGAATTATAGATATGATAGAGTTATTTACGTGTTTTGGGAGTTCTGAATTTGTATCAAGTTTTTGTTTCAGAAATTGTATTGCAATAACTTCACTATTCAAGAAAAAGCTTGGTGACTTCTCCGTTTTGATGTTTTTTCAGAAGCTGTTGCTGAGATGCTAAATAACTTCTTGATGTTTCTTTCGTTTCCGATCTGGATATGATAAGTGAAACCGGAGAAATCCATATTTTTGTATAGGAACAACAGAAAAACATATTGTAGGAATAACATAATCTATCTTAAGCAATTGAATACCTGACCGGAGCACTTTGTTCAAGCTGAGCATCTATATTCTTGAAGGCATCCGATACTCCTACCCACTCTTCTGATGAGGAAGTAAAATGGCGGCCAAACACGCTCCGGTCTACCGGACAGGTTTATCTGCGCAGCTGTGCCTGCACAGTTAGACCGGAGCGTGCATTGGGATAGACCTGTGCGCTTGTATAGTTCTTGGAAAACACGACACGCCGGTCGACCTGCGCAGGCACCTCTGCAGAGGAAGACCGTTCGGCAGACTGTAGCATGTATGGTCTACATAAGATTCTTATCACTAGAGCACAATAACTATTATTTATACCATACCTTATGAAAATAACAAAATTAATTAATTCCAATTGCGTAACTTGAAGTAGGTACACTTGTCACTTTATTTACGCTGTCAAGAAAGTCAAACACAAGCGGAGCAACAAGAAAAATAATAAAATGGTTATGGTAACCACGACACAATCGAAAATTATATTGAATATTTTATATTTGTACCATAATTTAGTGTTGATGTAGATATTTCGCAATGCCCTATATTGTAAGTTCAATGTTCTGGCGATGAGTAACCCTAACATAATGAAATCAGCAAAAAGTATTTCAATATTGTATGTATTCGTGATGAGTTGCACGTAGTTTCTAATTCTACTGATCAATAAGGTTTGGTAAAAAGGAGTCTTGTTTCATTGTCGTATGAAAAAATGAAGAAATTGAGGAAAGTCTTGAGGGAAATTAGAAGGTAGGAGTCTTGACGCCACAGTAAAAGAATAAAGAACAGCAGATAATATATTTTTTTGCATTTAAATTAATCCTAAGGAAAATAAGGCTTTGTTTTTCTTAAATGAACTATGTAACTGAAATCGCTGTGGATTCCAGAGTCTTTCAGTGATGGCTGGTGGAAGTGCAACAGCTATCTGTTTTCATTTTTGCTTGGATGATTCATATCGTCATTGAAATATTATTATGTGATTTTGTTCCGAATTTCCTTATTTACCATAGCGTTTATAAATTCTCGCCTATTGTATTAATAGAATTACATCTACTTCTGTACTCTGTGATCTACTGATAACATTTTCAAGGGGCGTTTTCTTAGTGCATACAACACATATTAGTTATACGTTTGTAGGCATATCTAATCAAGTAATGTAGATACAGTCTTGCTACATCCAAATGTAATTACATAAAATTGCTATCAATAACGCTATATCACAGGTAAACATAATATTAAAAACTTTCAAAATATTAAAGTTAATTGTAATATTATGTTTAGATAATTAAGTAGTAGTTAAATGTTTAATTTTCTACGCATTTAGTTTATAAGCAACAACTAGGTACTGATATTTTCCTATTATCGTAAATTCTTAAATCGTCATAGGTTCTATGAGTTTTTTTCCATGGAATTAGTATTTACTATAAAGTGCGTTTTTTCTATTCTATTGGTACAGATAAAATAGAAGAAGCGACGATTTTTTTTGATTTTACAAAATGGCCTAAAAAGAGACAGTAAAGGAAGTTTAAAATACTTAAATAAAATTGTGCAGTATATATACTTACACAAAATAATAGAAACTGCGGTTACCCCTTCAGAAAAAAATTAGAGGAAAAAAGTTTTCTAGGAAGATTTATCCACTTTTAAACTGTTGTCCTGGACAAGTATTATTTATTTGCATAATAGTAAACCGATAGGAAGTAGGTAACGGTCGTGCAAAATCAATCAAATAGTGATATAATCGCTAACATAATATTGAATACCATGCATTTTTTATTCCGTATTGTCCTTCACGGCTTTGCTTAAAGATAAGATGTGAACAATTTTATTTCTTTAAATTATGAATATAGCAATAACACAACTACACGGTTAGTGGCAACAGCCACGTATGTTATATTACAATAATGATAATATAGCCTACACAAAGTTAAATAAATATTAATAGTAAAACTCACAAAAGCATTTGGTGATTGGATTCTCATTTAATCATCATAATGCTTGATCATATCAAAATACAAACATTGGATACATAGTATTACATGGGTGGGTAGGCATAAAACAACATTTGAACCATCAATAGATATAGATAGATAGATAGAATACTCTTTATTATGTACACCATAAAAATTACAGATATAAATGTAGAAATTTTACACATAGGGTGACACAATGGGCGGTCTTATCACTGCTAGCGATCTTTTAGTCTGTGGGCACGAAATAGCGTCAGCCGAGCGATGGCGATTGCGGAGCGGCGCGCCGCGGCGGCGGCGCAATCAAATGTATAGCATTATGAAAAGACGCGCGCGAAACGGGCGAGAACAGCGCGGAGCGAT
This sequence comes from Fissipunctia ypsillon, assembly GCA_947568875.1. NCBI lineage: Eukaryota > Metazoa > Arthropoda > Insecta > Lepidoptera > Noctuidae > Fissipunctia > Fissipunctia ypsillon. The sequence goes on from OX387655.1 coordinate 6,819,154, forward strand.
CGTGCGATGCACGGGCGGTAGCGGCGCGGTGGTGATGGGAACAAACTTGTTTGATTTCGCCACTCGACGCCGCTACTTCCTACTGAATCGACCGCCAGTTTCGTGCCCACCCCAAGCCCGCTGCCGGAGCGCCCCGCCCCGCGCCGCTCCGCAGTCGCCATCACTCGGCTGCCGCTGGTTTCGTGCCCGCAGACTTACAGACAACCATCATCATCGAAATTATTGACATGAACCAAATACGTCCACCTGTCTTACCTTCTGGTATTAGAAGCAATAGGTTATGAACGTAGGTATGAAAATTGATGATTCTATTTAAGTTTATCATCGGTACTTTATTCCTACTTAGTTTAATTAGAGATGAAAAGATGTATGAAGATAAACGAAGCAAAAGGAGTAAGTAGGTATGTTAGAATCGTAGCACGTGGCGTGCTGTAGTTTCTGCCTACCCCTGTGGGAAAAAGGCGTGAGTTTATGCTTGCATGTAGTTTAATTAATCCCAGTCTTACTGCAATACGCATATCTAAACTAACATAGGTAAGCTGTGGTGAAGGCCTCCAGTTTTCATCTGTTAGCTGCTGATGATGTTTATGTTACCAATAGTAATGTAGGCTTATTAGTTTATGACTGAATAGAAAGCAGAACCGAAAGAAATGTTATACAAGGTGTAACATAATCAACGCACAACCTCTTAAGGGGTCATTGTACTCATCATTATGAACAACTTTTACTATGGGACCAAACCTGAAATCGCGAAAAAAAATCAGCTGTTCCCTATATTTTGAGGAGTTACGCGAACATAAATGTACGGAGCAGCTGATTTTTTAAAAACCTGAGCAAGTAAGTACTATTCTTAACTCATCGACTGCCGGAAACGCGGATCTACGCGAGACAATGGCTTTTTAATTGTATCTGTAACTACGGCATAAGAAAGATTAAGAATTCGACAACGCACCGATATTTGAGATGTAGGTAATATAACCGGATCCGTTTCAAACTGGCTCATTAATAAGCAGTTTCCTTCGTGCATATAGATAGCTGTTTGTTTTATATTTTCCTGTATATATTCTAGGTCACCTTGTGTTTGGTCGGGAAAAGAGCATTATTCGTAAACGTTTTAGTTAAAATAGTATACATAAGTACCTAGGTATTCATTTAGGTACCTATATTTTCTTCCGCTTAGGAGTTATTTAAAAAACATCTATATTTTCATTTGTATGAATTGTACGGGGATTACAGATTAGGCAAATAATAATTTAAAATAATAAAATACCCAAGAATTTAAAGAAAAAAATTGTCCAAAATCAGAATGCTTAAAACGTGAGAATAATTTTTACATTTACAAAAGTAAATAGAGGACAACATCACACTAAAGATGACTTGTTCGTGAATATTGGCTGATAAGTGTACCTAAGTGTGATATGGCTAGAAAGGGGGTGACTGCCGAGATGACGACTGACAGAGAAGTATGGAAGAAAAAGACATGTTGTGCCAACCCCAAATGAATTGGGAGAAGGGAAAGAGAATGATAAGTATACTGCAATAATGTCCAAGTAATAACGTGTCCAACTTTAAAATATAAGTTTATACGAGGGCTGGCCAATTTTTAGGTCAAAGACTCAGCAGCCATCCAACGTGGCAAAGCTGCCAGCCTTTGGGGCACTTCATCCTCTAACAGCGATACGGACGAATTTTTTGATGCCCAATGAGCTCTTCCTTTTTTCCGTTTCTTTTTGTCCTATACTCTTGTAAGTACATAATATATAAATTTTAGTGTTAGATTTTGTATTGTATTTTAAGATTTGTGTATAACAAAAGCTTTCGAACAGTTGAATTGACTCTACTAAATTAATGTCATGTTTAGAGTTAAGACAACATTCAAATATGTCAATGTTTTTAATACTAATTCAACATTCTAAGCTTCGTTTTATTTTACTTACTAGCTTGTTCCCCACGGCTTCGCCCGGATGTCAATACTTCCCTATTTGAATTAGATTTTGTTCACAATTTCATGGGTTTTAATTTTTTTGCGCGGACGCCTACCTATTGTTCTAAAATAAAAGTACCCTAAGTTACTCCTTATAATATCAGCCATCTGCCAATGAAAGTCCCGTCAAAATCGGTCCAGCCGTTTCGAATTTCATGGGTTTTAATTTTTTTGCGCGGAACCCTAATTCTTTTACTAAAAAAAGTACCGTAAGTTACTCCTTATAACATCAACTATCTGCCAGGGAAGATCCCGTCAAAATTGGTCCAGGCGTTTCGGAGATTAGCCGGACAGATGGACAGACAAAAATTTTTAAAATTATAAGTTAATCAGAACAGTAGCTTACATCAAAAGATTCATTCAGAATTCTAGAAGTCCTGGCAGCAAAAGCTCAGGTACTTTAACATTAACAGAACTTCAATGTGCAGAAAACATAGTGCTAAATATCTCACAATGTGACATGTTCCCTGAGGAATATCACATGATTAAAACAGGCCAGTCTCTACACAAAAAACACAGATTAAATTCATTATCTCCTTTTATTGATAACAACAACATATTACGCGTCGGTGGACGCCTAACTAATTCAAATTATGAATACAATGTCAGACATCCTATTCTACTAAGTAGCAAGCACCATCTTACACAGATCATCTTTTACAAACAGCACAGAGACCTATTACATGCAGGCCCACAATTGCTACTGTCACACATCAGACAATCTTACTGGCCAGTGGGGGGGAGGAACCTCGCGAGGCGTACCGTACACAGCTGTGTACGTTGCTCCAGATTTAAACCTAAGCCTGTTCAACCTGTAATGGGTAACTTGCCGCATGACAGGACGCATTTAGAGTTTCCTTTCCTACACACAGGTATTGATTATGCTGGGCCAGTTCTGATATCAGATCGAAAAGGCAGAGGTAGTAGACTCACGAAATCTTATATTTGTGTTTTTGTATGTTTCGCAGTCAAAGCTTTGCACCTTGAGCTCGTCACCGACCTCACCAAAGAGGCATTCATTGCTGCTCTTCATCGGTTCATGAGTCGCCGTGGCAAGCCACAGACCATTTCATCTGACAATGCAACAACCTTTGTCGGAGCTAGTAACGAAATTTATTCATTTTTTAAAAATTATTCAGATGATATTCAGTCAGACATGTCCAGTCAGGGTATAGAATTTAAATTTATTCCACCCTATACTCCACACTTTGGTGGGTTGTGGGAATCAGCAGTCAAGTCGGTCAAGCATCATCTCAGGAGAATACTCTCTCTGACTCACCTCACATATGAGGAAATGTCGACTTGCCTGGCACAGATAGAGGCCATCCTAAACTCCCGGCCCCTTACTCCTTTGTCTACAGACCCTTCAGACCTCACCTGCCTTACGCCATCCCACTTCCTTATTGGACGAACCCTTACGGCAGTACCCCATCCTTCAGTCGCAGAAGTCAACATAAACCGACTGCAGCGTTATGAGCGAATAGAAAAACTTAAACAACATTTCTGGATGAGGTTTTCTCAAGATTACATTACTCTGCTACAGCACAAGACCAAGTGGCAATCAACAGGTGAAGACCTCAAGCTGGGGTCCTTGGTCCTCATCAGAGACCGGCACCAGCCTCCTCTTCTATGGCTGCTGGGACGAGTCGTCAAGCTGCATCCCGGACCAGACAGCACAAGCAGGGTGGCAGACATCCGCACCTCCAAGGGTGTCATACAGAGGGCATACAACAACATATGCCCTCTCCCCATCACAGCATCAACTTGAAGCAAGCTTCAACCCCGGGAGCCTGTTACGGCCCCGGCATTATCACCGGACGCCCGCGGGACTTTCGTTTGCCGTGGCTTCAAGCGTGCGGAACTTCGCGTTGCCATACAAGCCCGAGTCCCTGCGCCGCGCCGCCCGAGCGCCCCACCATACGAGGGAGTCGTTGCCCGTGCGCCGTAGCGAGTACACGCACGTCGCACGCGCCAGCAGCGATCTCACAACGCAACTTACGCAACCTGTCCTCAAGCAAGCAGAACACAGCGCTGACACCTGTCCTCAAGCAAGCACAACACAGCGCTAACAGTATCGTATATACTGTCATAATATGCATTTAGTAAAAAGCTGTTATTTTGACATTACAAACAGACACTTCAATTTTATTTATTTGTATAGATGTTTATATTATTTATTCATAAGTTGCTTCGGTAGACAAGTCATTTGTTGATGGATAAATATATTATTTGTTACGATTCTGAGTATATTAAAGTAGAAAAACTACTTTTTTATCAAATTATATAAGCAGGTAAGTACTAATGAAATAGTTTTTATATCGAATTTCAAGGTTGTAGAACTAATGCTGAAAGTTTATGTATTTATTTAAACTTTTCACACTCAAAAATGGTACAAAGGCGGACTTAATGCCTTAGGCATTCTACCAGTCAACCAATGGTGGTGAAGAGATTAGATGGTAGGTGCTCTGTTTGAGAGGAACAATTATAAAAAATAATATCATCATCATCTGCCTAGTCTTTTCCCAACTATGTTGCGGCCAGCTTCCAGTCTAACTGGGTGCAGCTGAAAACCAGTATTTTACAAGGAGTGACTGCCTATCTGACCTCCACAACCCAGTTACTGGGTAATACGATACCCTTTGGTAAGACTGGTTGTCAGACTTTCGGGCTTATGACGACACGTAACGACTGTTAAAGATCCAAGAATCATCAAATGCATTTATATCATAATGAATTTTATATAGAATATGCACACAAATAGGTTATAAATTTATAATACAAAGTTCTTAAAAGTTAAGTTCTTAGATATTCTTCGAGACCGGGTGGGCACGAACTATGTGAGGAAATCCAGACAGGAAGGTGGTATAACTTCACTGAGAGTACTTATGGCAGCTTTAGATACACGGTTTTAGACCGTTTACAATGGCCCAAAACAATTTATTAGAAGCCTCTTGCCAGGGGCTTTCTAATTGAATTGTATGTTCAGCGATTATTTAGGAGAAAACTTAGCTCAAAGAGAAACATTTTGTTCGACAAAATTCGTTTCCGATTTTCTGCCCCTAAAAATTCAATAAAGGGAGAAGACCTCCCTGTAGTTATAAAAACTCTTATGGACGTTGGCTTAAACTGACAGTTGTATTGGGAATGTGTTTTTTTGTCGTTGTAATAGGGAATATGCACGTAATCAAAACTTAAAACAAAACTTATTCATTATTTAAATATACATTGTATAGGAGTCAAGAAACGTATTTCAATTTGTTTTACATTTTGTAATGCATTACAGTGGATTTCATTTATTACGACCTTGGTTGTAGCGACCATTTACCTATAGCGACGTTAAATCTAAGTCCCTTGAATTTAAAGCATACTTTAGTACAAAATTCATGTGGCTATAGCGACTTTGGATGTAACGCCGAGTTCGGGTGTAGCGACTGTTTTTAATGAATCATTTGTAACAAATTCCTAGAAATCCCATGCAGATATTGCGACCGGAGTCGGCCGCCAAAGACACAAAGATTTTTTTCTTTCACAAACATTTCTTATCTTTTGTTTACATCCATTGCACACAGATGGTCAGCAAGTGTGGAGACCTTTACCTTTTGTTTATAGATATCAACTAAGTAGGTAGGGGAAGCGTGTACGTTTCGGAGCTTTTATGGTTCAGTTACAAAGTGATATTCTGAGTAGCAACTGGGTTTAGTAAACTTTTGAATAAGTATGGCTGCTAGACGCACATTCACTGTTAAAGAAAAGGCGGAAATCATTTCAAAATTGAAAAACGGTGAAAACAATGCTGATTTGTGCAAAGAGTACAAAGTTTCCCATTCAACAGTATCTACGATGTGGAAAAACCGTGATAAAATATTAGAATGCTTTGAATCCAAATCCTTAAAAATTAAGAAAAACCGCAAACCGACGCATCAAGATATCGAAAATGCCCTTCTAATGTGGTTCAAAGCCCAAAGAAGCCAAAACGTACCTTTGAGCGGTCGTCTGCTGCAAGAAAAGGCTAATCAATTTGGCAGACTGTTTGGAAAAATGGATTTTGAGTGTTCGGAAAGCTGGATATACCGATTTCGTCAACGACACGATATTGTAGTAGGCAAAGTTTGTGGAGAAGCCGCTAGTGTATCGCAAAGTGACTGTGACAACTGGCTAAAAACAGTTTTCCCAAAATTGACTGAAGGTTATACTGATAGCCAAATATGGAACGCTGACGAGACAGGTTTGTTTTTTAAGTTAACTCCTGACAAAACCTTGAAATTTAAAGGGGAAAAGTGCGTTGGTGGAAAATTATCAAAAGATAGAATCACCGTGCTTGTTGCATCAAGTATGGCAGGGGAAAAAAGAAAATTATTGGTCATAGGCAAGGCAAAAAAACCCAGATGTTTCAAAAATGTTAAATCTTTGCCAGTTGATTACGAAGCACACAAAAAGGCCTGGATGACTTCAGAGATTTTCGAAAAAGTTCTACGCAAATGGGACTCCCAGTTAAGAAATAACAAAAAGAAGATCATTTTATTTATTGACAATTGCCCAGCTCATCCTAAAATAGAGAATTTGACCAACATAAAACTGGCATTTTTACCACCAAACACTACATCAGTGATTCAACCGATTGATCAAGGGATAATTAAAACCCTCAAAAGTCATTATAGGAAGATTTTAGTACAGAAAATGATGAACGACATTGAAAACTCGGCAGGCCCGTTTTCCGTTAATATTTTAGATGCCATTGAAATGGTAACTACGGCATGGGCTCGGGTGACTCCAGATACGATCAAAAAGTGTTTTCTACACGCTGGGTTCCGTAAATCTTCGGCTATCACAACAATTGACGACGACTCCGATGATGAATTGGACATACCATTGGCACAACTGACTACAGTATCATCAAGCGGAACAAATGTTGCGGACTAGGCAACATATGTTGATATTGACAGTCAACTTATCACTACTAGCGATTTGTCCGATAGTGAAATTGTTGAAACTGTTGTTCCATCACATACGACGCAAGATGAGGAAAATGAGGAGGAAGAAGAAGATTGCAAGGAAGGTGAGATTCCTACAACTAAGGATGTGTTAGGTGTTGTAACAAAGCTTAAAAGATACTGTTTATTTGGTGATGGAAAGGATATTATAGATATTGAAGAAGTAATGAAAATAGAATACACCCTACAGCGTACACTAGCACAAAAAAAATAAATTGAAGCAAACTAATATTACACATTTTTTTAAATGTACCGGTGAATAACTATGTGTGCAAATATTTTCAATAATAAATGAATATAAACTACACATGTGTACGTGTCTGTATCTCTTTACCTTTGCCTGTAACGACTTCCGGATATAACGACGAAAATAGAGTGGTCCCTTCATTGTCGTTATACCCGAAATCCACTGTACTTATTTTATAATTAATTACTTTATATTCCGTTTTTTTGCTGGAACGGAACGCACGCTCAAAGCGCGTCACCTTCGACAATGCCGGAAGTGACGTAAAAAACTATGTGAATAAAAATCTATTATTTTCAAAGTGCTTGAAATCTCACTAAGTAAGTAAGTAAGTGCGATTTCTGCTTGAATAAAACACAAAAATTATTTAATTTATACGATTTGGGATTAAACAAAACAGATGTAAATAAAGCAGTAACGTGCTAAATGACGTCACATCATGACAGCGACAGAAACGGACGTTTGGACTGTTAGTAGAAAATTGTTGGAGTTTCATAACTTTTTTGGGCAACAAGCAGTAGTTGAATTTAACGTTTAATACTTTTCTTGGGTTTATATTACCGTATTTTATTTGAAAAAAAAAAAATTACATGCATATTCCCTAATTTGTGAAAATCGTTTTTCACAATTTATTATATAAACAGTCGTCTTTATAGGAGGCTCTCAAGTTCAGCAGTAATTTTTACGAGGAGATAAAGATATATTAGTATGTACCTATAATTATGTAATTGCAATGGCCATTTTTTGCACCAGCTACGTGTTGAGCCAATCACTGGACCAATAGAAGTTCACGCACTTGTCCAAACGGTACCGAATGTCGACCTTTATAGTTTTTTTACAATGTTTTGATAGGTTTTTATTTACTTTATAGATACCTACTTTAGGTACGGGTCAAATTCTTACCGCCTTCTAGGGAGAGGTGTTTATCGAGCCGTGAATATTATTAACTTTTTTGGCTGAATTTTTAATTTTATGCTCGTAAATTTATGTACTTACCTAACCTACCCGTAGCAAAACTATATTCCAGCATATTCTGGTCAATACATTTATAGGTATAGGTACCTACACGAACATTTTATATCATGCATGACTCACGGCTGAGCAAGGTTGAGTACAAGACGGGGAAACACCCGTGTGAAGAATTAAAAGTACAGATATAAGTAGGTACCTATTTTAAGTACACGATACAGGTGCCACAATCAAACCCATAGTTGATAGGTACCATGGGAGAAACGAACATCTATACACCTTAAGGACTACTCTTGCTTGCAGCGCTCGGCCACTATAGTAACGCTTGCTAACAGATGTGGTCATCGTGTGCACGGGATTTTGTTTTCGAATTGGTCAGATGTAAGTTTCCTCGATAGTACCTACGCAAACACAGAATAAACCTATAGACAAGAAAGTTTAGTTTTCCTCATATGTTATGAATTTATGATTCATCTGGTATATACCTGGTCTGGTACTTATTCCAAACTATTTACCGTTTATAATTTCTTAACAGTTATGATGTAAAGTTACTTTAATATTATTATACATACATACATAAACTCACGCCTTCTTCCCATGGGGGTAGACAGAAACTACAGAACGCCACCTGCTACGATCCTTACATACTCCTTTTGCCTCGTTTACATTCATACATCTGGTCATACACGCATGCCGGTTGCGAGTACTACGCACCTGACCTTTCTGAAGGACATCACCAATAAGATCACTATATGTCTTCCTAGGGCGTCCCCTCCCGGCGTTTCCACTCACATCTGCTGTGTAAATACCTTTTGTTAGTCGACTTTCATTCATCCTCTCAACATGACCAAACCATCCAAGCATACTCTTTTCAATTTTTGTCACTACATTTTCTTTTAAACCGCACCGTTGCCTTATCACATCATTCCCCAGTCTATCATTCATACTCACACCACACATGCTTCGCAAGGAACGCATTTCCGCAGCATTTTTTCTACTTTCATGCTTCTTTTGCCACACCCAACATTCACTTCCATACATAAGCGTAGGCTAACTCTCCTTTCCACATCTTCATCAATCTTTCCATCCCTTGTAAACAGATTCTCCAAATATACAAACTCACTTACTTGCTCCACACTTTTATCATTTATTTTCACATCACACATCGATACGTCCTCTTCTCTTTCAAACACCACCTTCGTCTTATTCACATTTATATTCATCTCTTTCATCTTATATGCTTCGTCCATGACAGTTACCATGTCTTGCAATTGTTCTACTGACGATGCAAGTAGAACTTGATCATTTGCGTAGAGAAGGCATTTGACAAGCAAATCATTCATCCTCAATCCGCACTCACCCTTTTTCAAATTTGTCAGACAATTATCCATGTACAAGTTGAACAGCCATGGTGACGCTACACAACCCTGTCTAACACCCCTCGAGATGCAGAACCAGTCCGTGTATGCCCCATTTATCCTAACACAAGTACTGGAATCCTTGTATAAAGATTTCAGTGCCCGTACCAAGCGCCAGTCCACACCGTAAACCGACAGTGTCAACCACAGTTCCTCCCTCCACACACTGTCATAGGCCTTCTCCAAGTCAACGAAAGCACAGTAGACTTTCTTGTGCTTTGCTGATGTTTTTCGGCTATGCATCTTAAGGAGAAGATCTGATCCATACAGCCTATTCCCTCTCTAAATCCTGCTTGCACATCCCATATTTTCTCCTCTGTCACTCTTATCACTCTATTTATTAAAACCTTTGCATACAGTTTGCCAACGACACTCAAAAGACTAATGCCGCGGTAATACACTCCTGCTGAGAGCCTTTTCTCTTATATAGTGGTACGATTACAGCCTTGCACCAATCATCCGGCACATGGCCATATCTCCAACACATATTAAAGATCTGGCACAACAGACTTGCTACCACCCTGTCACCGCCCTTCAGCATTTCAGCAGACACTGTCGTACCCCGCAGCTTTCCCAACTTTCGTCCCTTTCAGCGCTCTTACAATCTCATCTATTTCTATTACATTATCTCTTATATTATTATAATGCAATTTAATTTGCTTACCAATATTAATTGCATCCGGATGTTGCAAATCGAACATTAACATTTTTTTTTCGCATAATTTAATTCCCATTACTTGGTCAACCAAGGGAAGTCATTCATTACTTTGATCATTGTTGTAAGTTGTAGGTACTTGTAACAGACTAGCAGATATCTGAATACAGTTAACTTATGTTCTCAACCAAAGAATAGAAGACTATTTATTTATGCCTCGCTAATTACTAATTACCTTAGGATGTTTAATTGAAAAATAACGCATTAAGTTTAATGCGAATAATTACTGATATAACAAAAGAACTCGGATAACTTTTATGTATTTGATTCATGTGATTAAAAACGTGAGGTGCCTAGCTACTTTTCACGCCGATAACTAAAACAAAATTCCTTTTAATTAAGCGACACTGCATCCGCTGCTACCATAATAATATGATCTAACGTAGGTAAGTACCTACAGAACCACAATGTGACGCAATTTACGTAGGAAACGGCCGATAGTAGGTACCATCCATTGTACAATGAAAGTTACATAATTATTTCATGTATGTCGATAATAAAAGTGAAACTAAACATTATTGAGACGTAATGGGCTTATAATTATTTATATTACTCTGTATTAAATTGAATTGTAATGTTATTGATTTAATTTTTTTAATTTAATTTTTTTGTTATTTTTTATAATTTATTGTGTTATGAATGTGTTGGTTTTATAATTGTAATGAACGTGATTTTATTTATTTATGATTTCAAATACAATGTAAATTGTTCCTAAATAAAATTGAATTGAATTAATAGCATACAGTGGATTTCGGGTATAACGACAATGAAGGGACCACTCTATTTTCGTCGTTATATCCGGAAGTCGTTACAGGCAAAGGTAAAGAGATACAGACACGTACACATGTGTAGTTTATATTCATTTATTATTGAAAATATTTGCACACATAGTTATTCACCGGTACATTTAAAAAATGTGTAATATTAGTTTGCTTCAATTTATTTTTTTGTGCTAGTGTACGCTGTAGGGTGTATTCTATTTTCATTACTTCTTCAATATCTTTAATATCCTTTCCATCACCAAATAAACAGTATCTTTTAAGCTTTGTTACAACACCTAACACATCCTTAGTTGTAGGAATCTCACCTTCCTTGCAATCTTCTTCTTCCTCCTCATTTTCCTCATCTTGCGTCGTATGTGATGGAACAACAGTTTCAACAATTTCACTATCGGACAAATCGCTAGTAGTGATAAGTTGACTGTCAACATCAACATATGTTGCCCAGTCCGCAACATTTGTTCCGCTTGATGATACTGTAGTCAGTTGTGCCAATGGTATGTCCAATTCATCATCGGAGTCGTCGTCAATTGTTGTGATAGCCGAAGATTTACGGAACCCAGCGTGTAGAAAACACTTTTTGATCGTATCTGGAGTCACCCGAGCCCATGCCGTAGTTACCATTTCAATGGCATCTAAAATATTAACGGAAAACGGGCCTGCCGAGTTTTCAATGTCGTTCATCATTTTCTGTACTAAAATCTTCCTATAATGACTTTTGAGGGTTTTAATTATCCCTTGATCAATCGGTTGAATCACTGATGTAGTGTTTGGTGGTAAAAATGCCAGTTTTATGTTGGTCAAATTCTCTATTTTAGGATGAGCTGGGCAATTGTCAATAAATAAAATGATCTTCTTTTTGTTATTTCTTAACTGGGAGTCCCATTTGCGTAGAACTTTTTCGAAAATCTCTGAAGTCATCCAGGCCTTTTTGTTTGCTTCGTAATCAACTGGCAAAGATTTAACATTTTTGAAACATCTGGGTTTTTTTGCCTTGCCTATGACCAATAATTTTCTTTTTTCCCCTGCCATACTTGATGCAACAAGCACGGTGATTCTATCTTCTGATAATTTTCCACCAACGCACTTTTCCCCTTTAAATTTCAAGGTTTTGTCAGGAGTTAACTTAAAAAACAAACCTGTCTCGTCAGCGTTCCATATTTGGCTATCAGTATAACCTTCAGTCAATTTTGGGAAAACTGTTTTTAGCCAGTTGTCACAGTCACTTTGCGATACACTAGCGGCTTCTCCACAAACTTTGCCTACTACAATATCGTGTCGTTGACGAAATCGGTATATCCAGCTTTCCGAACACTCAAAATCCATTTTTCCAAACAGTCTGCCAAATTGATTAGCCTTTTCTTGCAGCAGACGACCGCTCAAAGGTACGTTTTGGCTTCTTTGGGCTTTGAACCACATTAGAAGGGCATTTTCGATATCTTGATGCGTCGGTTTGCGGGTTTTCTTAATTTTTAAAGATTTGGATTCAAAGCATTCTAATATTTTATCACGGTTTTTCCACATCGTAGATACTGTTGAATGGGAAACTTTGTACTCTTTGCACAAATCAGCATTGATTTCACCGTTTTTCAATTTTGAAATGATTTCCGCCTTTTCTTTAACAGTGAATGTGCGTCTAGCAGCCATACTTATTCAAAAGTTTACTAAACCCAGTTGCTACTCAGAATATCACTTTGTAACTGAACCATAAAAGCTCCGAAACGTACACGCTTCCCCTACCTACTTAGTTGATATCTATAAACAAAAGGTAAAGGTCTCCACACTTGCTGACCATCTGTGTGCAATGGATGTAAACAAAAGATAAGAAATGTTTGTGAAAGAAAAAAATCTTTGTGTCTTTGGCGGCCGACTCCGGTCGCAATATCTGCATGGGATTTCTAGGAATTTGTTACAAATGATTCATTAAAAACAGTCGCTACACCCGAACTCGGCGTTACATCCAAAGTCGCTATAGCCACATGAATTTTGTACTAAAGTATGCTTTAAATTCAAGGGACTTAGATTTAACGTCGCTATAGGTAAATGGTCGCTACAACCAAGGTCGTAATAAATGAAATCCACTGTATATTCACATGGTGGTTTGCGTAGCACTTTGTGTACCACATCTATACGTGGTAGGGCTGTTGTTGTTGTTCTCTACGGCACTCATCATCATCGACTTAGCCTTTTCCCAACTACATTGGGATCGGCTCAGCTTCCAGTCTAACCGGATGCAGCTGAATACCAGTATTTTACACGCGAGCGACTACCTATCTGACCTCCACAACCAGGAAATGAGTAACAAGATACCCCTTGGCAAGACTCGTTGTCGACTTTCCGGCTTCTGACGACCCGTAACGACTGCCTAAGACCTATGAATGACAGCCGGGACCAACAACTTAGCGCGCTTTCCGAGGCATGGAGGGAGGGCTCTGCATGGACACCCATCCACCCCGTGCCTCTGTTATTATTTAGCCACGAGCCGCTCAGAGTTATGAGTTTCCAAAAGGCGTTATTCATTTAAAATTTTGGTCAACCAGACACAATACATGTTCATATTGAGTTTTTTGTTTTTTCCTACTTTAGCCAATTTGGTGCTATGCCACAGAGCCACGACAAATAACTATAGTACGAAGGTAACCAACCAGCCACAAACATTTTTAAAATTAAACTTCCCGATGAGTCTACTAATATAACTCGGTAATGTTGAAAATAAAGTTGATATTGTGGTTTTGTTAAATGGTATATTTGTTTGGAAACTAAGTATTTTTTCCTTATACTTCGTATGGAGTCACCCCTCAGTGGTCCTCGTCAAGTGTCCTACGTAGGTACCTATTTCCTCTGATTTTTCCCGCTTAGGTAAATACAAAAATGTCCTTTCCTTTACCAAATCCCTCAGGTTTCTTTCCATTTTCTTTTTTTATTTTTATTAAATATATTTCAACTTTTTGCTTAATAAGTAGGTACTGGCTATTGGTGCTATATAAAATTATGCTGCTTAGTCAACTTTTAATGAGGACAAAGGACCGATTTAATCTAATTTTTCAGCTGCATCTATGGGCGGATTTCACTAATGAAACAGGACGCGATCTAGGGATGAAGTACGTTTTAGAGTATCGCCGCAATTGAGGATTATTATTTTATTTTTTTTGGATCGTTAACGATTCTTTTTAGTGAATTTCACTATTTAAATAAAGAATTTTCTTTAAATTTTGATTAAAAATAGAAAATCAACTGTCAATCAGGATTCCTATAAAAGTGTATAATAGCGTATTTACAAAACCGTTACAATTTCTGCATCGGAACTGAAAAAAATTGCATCGATATAGAGCGACGACATCATTTATTTTGACATGAGAAGAGATGACGAGAGCTGTCGGAATGTTGCAAGCTGGTTCCCGGCAACATATTATGGCTGTCGCTCTTGGCACTGCACATAGCGTCATAAGCCGCCTCTGGACACGCTATCGTGTCACGGACAGCGTGACCGAGTGACATGGAGGACGATCTCGCATCACCACTCGCAGACAGGACCGGTACATCCAAAATGACCGCCATGATGTTGGCTACGAGGCTCCACAGCTCTTCAGGCTTGCAGATAAGCGACCAAACCATCCGAAATCATTTATGTAAAGTTGGCCTGCGTTGCCGAAGGCCGCTGAGAGTTCCAACTATCCGTATTCCTACCCCCGCAATCGTAGGGCCCGTTTACAATGGGCTCGCGAACACAGAAATTGGGAGGAAGAAGACTGATGCCGGATACAAGACGTACTCGAGTTTGGAGGACCTCTGGACGTCAAGAACGTTTGGAATTTTGTCAGGAAGTTCATTCATATGGAGGGGGAACAATAATGGTTTGGGCTGGTATTTGGATCGGTGGAAGAACCGATCTCATTTGGATCGGGGGCAACCTCAATGCTCAGATTTATGCGGAGAGGATTATTTCATACGTGATCATCCCTTTGCGAATCCGGTTGGGTGATTCATTTCGACTAATGCACGATAATGCACGTTCACGTACGGCTAGAATTATAACACGCACTCTTGCTGATGCTCGGATCAACGTTCTGTCGTGGTCTGCTTAGTTGCCAGACCCCAATCCAATTGAGCAAGCATGAGATATGCTCCAAAGAAGAGTTCTGCCGAGTATGGATGCCGTGCATACCCTACAACAACTTTTTGACTTGTTAAAAAGAACGTGGGCGGCCATTCCTCAAAGTGATTTTGATGAACTGATTTTAAGCATGCCAAATCGCTGTGATTGTGTGATTTGTGTCAATGGTGGAAACACAGATTATTATTTTTTATCTTTAAAAGAAAAATTTAAAAAATGCTCATTTTTGCCTTTTTTGCCATTTAATTGACGACGAATTTGCAAAAATTAATTTTTTTTTTAAATTTTTTCAAAATATAGGGATAAGTTGTTAATTTAAACATAGGAATTAAAGTAAAAAGGCTGTCTGGAAGACTAGATTTGGTAAATATTAATTAGATTTTTTTTTATAGTTAACATGTACTTGATCCCTAGACACTTGATATGTGTACGTTCAAGAGCTGTCAGTGTCATTATCTGAAAGAAAACAATGACACTGTGTTTTATGAGCTGATCGCTTTCAGTTTCATTGGTGAAATCAGCCCTAAGTTACTTCCACCCAGTTTTTGGTAGTTTCACATTTGGCAGCAGCCGATCTATTCTGAAAACTGTCATGGTGAAAACTTAGGAGAAGTGAGCTTGAATAGAGCTGTCATTCCACCTGATGCCAGGGATTGACAGTATTGACACTTCACTTCTAGCTCGCTTCAGCTAAGTTTTCAAGGTGAAATTTGTACAATCCCATTTTAGCAGCTGGTTTGGTGGGAATACACAAGCCAATCAAATCTTGTCATGAGATTTGTCAACATATTAAATCGAATTTAACCGAGCGTTATTGTTTCATTGATATACGATGCAATCGATCCTAAGGTTCGGACTACTTCGAAACATGGAGCGGTGCCGTAACTTAGTACCTATTATAATAACTTTACGAGTTATTACTTTTATCACAGGATGTTAGGCAATGCCTAGACTAGCTAAATGAGATTTTATAGGTATACAATATCTCATAGTTATATACTGTAGCGTATAGCTCTGGTTATTGCTGATTATAAATGATTGTTTTATAATTTACGCTATTTATATATCTTCTGCCTTCTATACTAATGAAGACTTTGTTGTTTTGTTTGAACGCGCTAATCTCTGGAACTCCCAGTCGGATAAAAAAAAAATATTTTTGCATTTGATAGCCCAATTCTTGAAGAAGGTTACTTACTAGGCTATTTAACATCATCCTACAACCCTCAGGAGTCGACAAAAAAGTCAGTAAGTACGCTAAGCGAAAACGAAGTAATAGCGTGGACAGGCGATCTGACGCGCTGGAACAAGAAATTTTACGCGGTCGAAGTCGCGGGCAGAAGCTAGTAAATGATAAAAAGACCTAGTAAACAAAATAATCTGAGTAATGAATGTAATGATACCTCGCAGATTTCTGACTGGTTTTAGAATAGTGATGGATATTTTAATCTGATGACTGAAGCTTCCGAATGTCGCCGAACCTACGTCATTTTAATACTTTTAAATTGTTGAATCCTCACTGTTTAGGTAATTCATAGAAGTCTCATAGCCGCATCACTTTGGGCGTCGGTAAACACCAGTAAAGACGGTAAAATGTCATAAGTAGACAGCTTTTATAAAACAATTCATATTGTAGGTATACCTACCATTTTTCCATAAAATGCAAATAATCGCTACTTACATATCTTATTGTTTGTATACTGTAAAACATCTGTAATAATAAATTACTCGGTAATAAATACAAGGCGACTCAGATGATGAAGCACCATGTTTTTTTTGTAAAGAAATTTTATACCTAGGTTTTTACTCTAATTTGAATAACTTTAATTTCGGGAGTCGGTGGCAAAAAACTAAAATACAGATCCTAAGACACTGACTTCCGAAATTAAAGTTATTTTTCACTTTCCATTAGTGTTTTTTTGTTGGAAGTCGGTTGTTTTTTTGCTAAAAAGTTTTTTGACCAGTAAAATATATCAAAATTGCCCTTACCTGTCATGTCACATCTATTAACAGCATTCGATAGTGCGTAAACACAGAAGTACTTTTCTTAATGTGTACATAACTGAAATGATCTGACGGGAAATTCCTGTTAATTTTAAGAATGTTCACAGTCTGATCTCAGTCTCAATATGTCAAAAATACCTATAATTTCCTTACACTTTTGACAAGTTTTTGACATTTGATTGTCGCTGAGATGAGATTGCGACTAGATTTTGAACGTTTTTAGTTACGGGTATTGGGCTTCAGATCACAAGTTACAAGGTCAAGCGACGAGGAAGGTACGGCCATATTAAAAACCTGTTCGATTTCGGTACGCGCCCGAGCAGCGGTTTTCTGGTTTTATGGATTGATTAATATTGAATTATTGTGACTTTTATTATAATGCATGCCCTTTAGTATCTTGAGATCGTCTATGAGTCTATGACAAGTCCCAAATGGCAAGTTAATAAAGTTTGAAGTAGTCCTGTGAATGAACACTGAACAGCGTGTGAGTGAGTTTTTTGATTTTTGGATTGTGTTGTGAATATGTTGTTTAGGCTGCCCCAACCGCGGAGTTATTGAGAAAAACTATAAGTATCCGTTTTCTTTATGTACCTACATATAATATACTTACCTACATATATTTTTACGCAACCACGATACAATTAATAAGGTGTCGGTAGCAATGCTACATGAGTTATATCTATAGGTACATAGGTATTTTGCTTTGTGTTTTTGGTATATTTTGCCCTAATATTGCAATGTAACCTTCTCTATTTCCTGTAGGTATCTCATTGAAATCGATTCTCTCGTATACCCGAAAAGATGAAGTAAGAGAGGAGTATCTGGAAATTTATGATATCGATTTAAGCAATATTGCTACATATTAGTATCATCTTCAATGCCCCATAATATGGAAGTCTCTCACGCAGAGAAATTAGGTCAAACCGTTTCACAAAGGTTAAAATTTACATGTTTGCCGTATACCCACAATTACGCAGTCCACGATTATCGAAGATATAATATTTCTTAAATACACACTTGTTGTGCATATAGACACAGATTACAATAAATGTACATACGTAGGTACCGAACTAACGTACCCAACGATAAGCAAGATAAGAAAATGCCAATATACGATACTCACGAACGTCTTGGAATACTAATCAACATGACACGCTAATGATTTTCTAATGATGTATGATAAGTGCTGTAGAGTAAAAATACCCGTCTATTTTAGTAGAACAAATAAAAATAATCTTCTATGTCAAAACATCAAGAGCCACTACATAATTTGTTTCAATCATGTCATGTTTTGGAGAGGAAAAACAAGTTCGAAAATGTCCCACTGTGCGTATGTGTGTGACGTGTGATTCATGATGCATTTGCATGCAGCACCCATCAGGCCTGTCGAGACCAGCGTCGGACCACTACCACTTGTGTCATACAAGGCGAATTTGCGATTTTTATGGCAATCCGCGAATTCACGGTCAATAAACGCTCTGAACGATACTTCCAATTCCGTAGGTCTGCAATACATAGCACAAGCGATTATCAAATCTCCGTGCAGGTAACACATTCCATAATGGCGCGACGCAGGTTATTTTTTGACAGTGGTACAGATGCAGCGTGCATTGACTGTCATGCGGGTCATCGTGCACTAACTGTTATCCGAACACTCACCGGCTTGTCATGATGTAAGGGGCCTTCAGTCATTTTCTAAAATGTGATAAAACCGCCGTAGTCCGTGCGGCGGCGGCTGACATCTGCAACAAGAGGCCATCGAGGTCATATGGTTGAAGCTCACTTAGACAGGCGACGGTACACACGTTACAAAAACACTGGGTCTCACTTGTGCTGTGTTGTACGTAAACAAAGATGCATGAAGGCAGATCTAGGTTCCCGGGCGGGAAGTCAAACTCGCAGCATGTCTGACAACGACAAGGAGGCACCGGTAAGGTTTGTTTATCACTGAATCAGCGAGCGCGCGCGGCGGCGGGGGTGCAGGGGGCCTCGCGGGCGCCTGCGCGGCGCGAGTGACGCCGGTGTCGTGACGTGAGCGTGCGCGCCTGCGCACACGACTCGGCGTGCGCCTAGACATCTCCATATTTTCTTGACGTGTATTGAATAACGTTCCATTTCACAGAACGTTAAGTATTCAGCACATTGTGTAGACGTAGCGCATGCAATAATTTAATTACGAAACAGAAACCGCACGAGAGATTAGCATTTGATCAGAAATGAAATCACAGTTTGTTTTTTTAGACAAGGTGTAATTTTAAACAGTGTTAATCTCTTAAGGGGTCATTGTACTCATCATTATGAACAACTTTTAATATGGGACCAAATCCGAGATAGAATTTGTTATGAAAATTTTGAAAAAAATTGAAAAATACCACACACGCTGCTGAAAACAAGAAACACTCTCCTTAGCCAACCTATTGGGATTCCATTTTCTTTGGTCAAGTCGTTGTCATGTTTTAAAGTCAGAAATCTCAAAAAAAACTTTTCCTATGAATTACCTATTTATGGGAAAAGTATTTTGCGATTTGTGGCTTTACTAGTAGGTACTAAGACCTCAGTTGGTTCAAAAGACGTTTGATGATCAGTAGAAACACGATCGAAGATGTAAATTTGTGGCCATTTTCTTGCTTACTGTACTTTTTTTACGAAATCTGTGAATAAGTTAACATAGTTTCCAGAATCCTTGAAGGTTACAAAAAATTCAAATTTTTAAGTCCGGCAATAAAACAGATCTAGGTTATTACCGACCGATATCTTTATTACCAATATTGTCAAAGGTCTTTGAAAAATATTACTCAGCCGACTTAGTGAATTTCTTGCATCAAAAAAAAAATATATACGGGTTTCGATCAAAGTCAAACACTGTCAACACAGCTGCAACTGAGCTAGAAACAAAAATTAAATCCAATATTGATAATAAGAAAATTACACTAGGAGTGTTTGTAGATTTAAAAAAAGTATTTGATACTGTTAGTTAGGAAACACTTCTGTTGTTACTAAATCAACTTGGTGTCATAAGTTTCACTTAAAATTGTTGAAATCATACCTCAATAACAGATATCAAATTGTGAAAATCGGTGAAACCCAAAGTGAACCTCAATTAATTACCTACGGCATTTGTCAGGGCTCAATTCTTGGTCCATTATTGTTCCTAATCTACATAAATAACACCAATACAATCGGCACAAAAGAGGATATTGCACTGAACGCTGACGACACGAGTGTGTTTTACATAGACGCCAGAGGGTTGTCACATTTTACACTGCTCTCGCTCACACGGGACCAAATTTTTAATAATGTTAAATGAAAAGATGCATTTTTGAAAAATGTATTCAATGGGCGGTCTACAAAATAATATTAATTTAATAGGTAATTATTAAAAACACATTTTTATTGCGGCATTTATTTACATCATCTCAAAAACAGATCATAATACTTAATTACATATGTTTATTAGATAACACAATAGAAATGTGTTTTTGATAACTACCTATTAAATTAATATTATTTTGTAGACCGCCCATTGATTACATATTTCATAAAAGCATTTTTTCATTTAACATTCTTAAAAATTTGGTTCTGTGTGAGCGAGAGAGGTGCAAAATGTGACAACGCTCTTAATTTACTCAATCATAGAATAAGCTCGCCCAACATGATCTAAACCTCTTACACACTTGGTTTAAATCAACTGCTATAAACAAATAGATTGGTCAGCATAATAACTTCCATATCGATGGTCAAGTAATGAATAGAGTGCAGCAAGAAAAATATCTTGGTACTTGACTATCAATTAACCTGGTAACCACATAATGTAGAAAATATTAATGACAATAAAATAATAATAATACCATTTATTTCAGGTGACACAGGCCCATAAGAAAATAAGTAATAAGAAAAAGAAGAAGCTCACGTCACTAACATGTGCAATTAGTGGTATAGTGCGATCAGATGTCTGCTTAGCCAGGTACGTTACAGTATCTATAAATAACTCCATGGTTAAGTCTCACATAGACTATTTAATTGAGGTTTGGGGAACTGTTGCCAAAACAAACCTAAAAGTACTACGAGTAGCCCAAAATAAAATAATTAAAACACTATTTAGATATATCGGCGCCAGGCCAGGGCGCGAACCACCGTAGCCTAAACAACGCCTGCAGTATACTTTTTAAGATAGAGACAATAATATAGCGTTTTGATATACAGTAAGCCCGGTTTCGGAATAACAAAAATTAAACAACTTTCTCCAGGGGAACAACTTCGTAATCATGAAAAAAATATCAGTCGCCCCATACATTTGGTCGAGTAGGTATTGATGTTTTGTATAGGACAATTGATTTTTTTTCACGATTACGATGTTGGTCCCCGGAGGAAGTTGTTCAGTTTAATGGTCTGTACCACCCCTTTAAGTTTTGTTATTCCGAAACCGGACATACTGTATATGTTTTCTCTTTATTTGAAATCGTAATTCTTTTGAGAAATAAATATCTTTAACCGTAATTACTCAAAACTTGAAAGACAGTCTTCTAAAGGCGGAATTCACCGACTTTTAAAACGGCTGTTCAGATATTTAATCAGTTCTTTCCTTAGGAAATTTGACATAAGTAAACCAACTGTTTCAATACCTAATTGGTGGTTTGAATGTTGGTGAACACAGGTCTAAGAACGTTATCCTGTAGCTACAATCGGTTAAGGCACCCGTACCTGATCTGCCCCTCACTACCACGTCTCAAAAATCCACCATATTCACATCTTTCCTGTATTAGTGCGGGAATGCTAAGCAAAAACCACCCGTGTTCAATACATTGCATTGTGAGCCTAATATCGGTACAATAAGAGCAACTTTTCGAGCAAGTGTATTGAAAAAAATATTTTTTATTTCTGCTCCCGAACTAGCAGATTGTCTAATAACCTAATGGGTTAACATTTAAATTGATTAGTCAGAAACATTTTCCTAATTTGCAATGCTCTAACTTCTCGAAGGATAGGAAAAAGTTTCGAAAGGATATTATGGATTAGTAATCAGCCGTAGTCATTAGAATATTAACTTCTACCGTTAGAAGACTTTTCCCAAGGGTTCTTCCCTTGGGAAGTGTAGATGTTCAAGAAAATCTGCTGGGAGTTTTCCATGAAGGCTACGCATATGAAATCCCTGCTAAGAGTGGAGATGTATGGCATTTAGGCGCCTGATATTTTGCAGAAGCAATACTTGTTGGAGTAGGTACCTACTGCACTGTATTTCAATCAGTGCACCAAGTTTTCAATAAATTAAAAGTATTTTTTTTGAATCATGCTTTTATTAAAAAAAAGTGAACTAAAAAGAAAAAAATAAATGTAAGTGACATTTGTCACATTATATGTATAGGTACTGGTATACTAGCTTTTGCCCGCGGCTTCGCCCGCGTGGATGTCGGAAAATATCCTACGGTAATATACTACTGGGATTAAAAGTACCCTATGATCCGTAATACTCTATTGGTTTGCGCGGCGCACGCCAGAAAGTTACCAGTCGGCATGATTATTTCCGACATCTTCAACAATCATCATATTATTATACTAGCTGTGCCTCGCGACTACGTTCGCGTAGAAGTCGTAAGATACACAATATATTAAAATAACAGTCACATTTTAATAAAATTCCCTTGTCCTCCGACCCGTCGCGTTGCATTGCCCGCCCGCGCTATTATTTCGTTTTCGCTTAGTATTCTTTCTAACTTTTTTCTTTTTGCTCGGCTCGTAAGGGTTGTAGCGTAATATTAAATAGCCTATAACTATCCTCGAGAATTGGGCTACCAAATGCAAAAATAATTTTTCAAATCTGACTTTTTGTTCACAATTTTATGGGTTTTAATTTTTTAGCGCGGAACACTAATTATTTTTTTAAAATAAAAGAAGTCTATGTTACGCCCCGTAACATCTACTATCTGCCAGTGAAAGTCCCGTCAAAATCGGTCCAGCTGTTTCGGAGTTTAGTCGGAACAAACAGACAGACAGACAGATAAAAATTTTTAAAAATGCTTTTTTGTTATAAGTGCCGTATATATTTTCTTTCGCATTTAGTAAAAAGTTGTTATTTTGATATCACAAACAGACACTTCAATTTTATTAATTTGTATAGATTTCAGCCAATTTATAAAAAACCTTTATAAATTATATACTTAAACCTTCTTTATGAATCATTCCCTCCATTGATGAAAACTGGATGAAAATCCGTTCGGTAGTTTTTGAGTTTATCGCGTTCAGACAGACAGACGCGGCGGGAGAACTTTGTTTAGTTAATACTATGCTGGTCACGCTCTAATAACAAATAACAAATAACTTTTGACCGAGTGGACCGATTTTAATAAAAACTTATTTATAAAAATAAAAAAACAACCGACTTCCGAAAAAAACACTAAAAAGTGAAAAATAACTTTAATTTCGGAAGTCGGTGTCTTTGGTTTACTATTTTCGTTTTTTGCCACCGATTTCCGAAACTGAAGTTATTTTTCACTTTGTAATGTTTTTCTTGGAAGTCGGTTGTTTTTTTTTTATAAATAAGTTTTCATTTTGCACATTTTAGTTGTAGTACCTACCCCACCCAAATTCGTATAATTACCACTACTTGCTAAGTAAATGAAAGTGACAGGAAGTTTTTATAACATCACCAACATACACGAAATGGAAAAAATACGTAATACTGAAGCTAACTCAAAAACTAATCAACAGAATTTGACCAAATTAATACGCGACCACCTCAGGAGTATACCCTTTCAAATAATAACTTTGCAAAAAGGCAAATATATGACACGCTAAGTCGTGTCAGAAGTTTGTAAGGCGTAGTTTTATTAGGTTTGTACGCCGTCACCAACAAATTATTAAATCAACCACACGACAACAGATCGTTGACGAAATCTGCCTTCTGACAATCAAGGCCACACATAATATACGACTCAAGTAGCGCAATTTGAAGCATAATACAATTGAAATCATTCATAGCTAAAATGCATCTCATGACAATTTCAATAAGCCCAAACACGGCTAGGATACATTGTTTTATTACGGAGTTCCGGTGTCTACCTTCCGGCTTCATCATTAAATCAGTTCGATGGTACCATTTTCATTAGAAACATTATTTAACATTTACTTCGTCATAGTCGCTTAACTATCATAATCGAGATATCTTATCACCACCCGTAAAATACTTATCATTGATGTGTTCCCGTGGCCATCTGTGGTCTTCTTCATCAGTTTCACATTACTAAATGATACTTTCTGATTGCAAATGCTTGACTTGTCGATGAAAATATCAAAATCGCTATATACATGCCTATAATATTTGATGAGTTCCCTCAATTCCTCATGGATCCTATCATCAGAACTGGATTTTGATAAAAATGGGACCAATCTGAAAGTATGTCCTTCCAAATAAATAAATAATTTTCCAAATCGGTTTTTAAATGACGGAGTACAACAACATAACAAACAAACATTAAAAAAAACAATCAACCGAATTGAAAACCTGCTCCTTTTTTTGAAGTCGGTTAAAAATGAAGACTAAAATGTTACCTCAAGAAGTCAAGATACTATGACTACATTTCCAATCCCTTAAATCTCTTAAAAAGAGGTACACAAAATTTTTAATATTATTTGCGATTTTTAAAACCGACCCCTATTTTACCTCCTTAGGGGATGATTTTTCAAAAACGCTGAATCATGTAATTCTTTATTTCCTACCAAAGGCATAAATTTTAATTTTCAGTTTTTTTTTTGGATGTGAAATCATCAAATGACTTGGTGGATTATTTTTGAGACAAAAAGTAGCCCATGTACTTCCCCAGGATGCCATCTATCTCCTTGCCAAATTTTATCGAAGTCCGTTTAGTGGTTTAGGCGTGAAAAGGAGAACATACAGATTTAGATTACTTTCGAATTTATAACCTTAGTGTGGATTCTAGGTTCAGAATAACCCCTCTCTTGGTAGCTCATCATCACAATTTAGGCGTACGTAGATAGGTAAGTTCTAGGGACGTATATAAATGATAAATGATTTTATTTCTGTAAGTAGGTTTATACAAACACTTTTACATGTCAAACATTTTTTTTTAAACTAGATGAGGCTGGCGTTTCCTATCTGACTACTCTGAGAAGAAAGGCCGAAACAAACTCGAGGTCACAGTCTCTTTTAAAGTCCAGACATAATCTTGGTCAGATCATGTGAAGACCATGTGGGTTGGTGTCTGAAATGGTCTTTTGAGGAAAGAACCACACAGATTGAGTGGATCTGTCCAGTCAGTGCAAGCATCTGTCAGTAATCGTACAGCTCAATATAAAAGTTAAGGAGCTCAACGATTCGACGAACAATACCAAAGAAAGGACATTTGGGTAGGCCGCATAATTTACTCAAACTGGCAAACTATGATTAAAGCTGAGAGAAAAGAAAAAGAAAAAACAAGGACCCACATAGTCTTCACATTCACAGTAATTAAAATAATATTACATTTTACAAAGTAAATATTTATGTCATTGTATATATAAAATTCATCAATAACAATGTGTATTTAAAAAAAAAAAGTATATAAATCTTATAAATATAGATCTTTTCATGATGTAATATATATATATCAATTTAAAAGCTTGAGGCCAGTGGTGCTATTCTGTAAAGATCCCACCGTGAAAATTTAGGTGAAGTGAGCGTGATGTGAACTGTCGTCCCACCTTACTCTACTACAGCTCACTTCAAACTCACTTCACCTAAGTGTTCACGGTGTGATGTTTACAGAATAGATCGGCTGTGCCTTAACTATACAATATCAGTATCGATACATAATAGTAAACCTGTATAACGGATAACGAACATCAGTGCCTCGAGCTTTTAAAATTAATACATATTTTACATTTTGAAAAGATCTATATTTATTTACTTACTTACTTATTTATTTATTTTATACGTCCCTAGAACTACCAATCTACGTACGCCTAAATTATGATGATGAGTTACCAAAAGAGGGGTTATTCTGAACCTAGAATATACCTATACATATATGACAAATGTCACAAAGGGCTATGCCTAAAAATGGTGCCTTTTTTAATGGCACACTGACGACACCTTGTTAGATGTGTAGAGTACTTCCATTCAAACAATAGTTACTATGGCAGCTCAGCTTTAAAGTACAAGTCTCGAGTTATGCGCCCTAATCTATGACGCGTATTTAATTAGGAAAACTGAAAATAGGAGTTACCTTTAATGGTCCTATACTATTATTTCATAGTACAAACTCTATCGGACTCAAGTTGCGTCATACTGGCGTACCTGGCATAGTGTGCCATCAAGTTACACTTCACCGTAATAATGTCATAAGTATTTTATTAACAAAACTGAAAATATTAGTGCTTCTTACACCCTTATCTGGACTATTTTATAGTTTAAACACTATCTGGACTCAATTTATGTCACGTTGGCGTAAGTGGCATAGTGCTACATCAAGTCACACTTCACTATAGCAATGTTACGACTATTTTATCAATAAAAATGAAAACATGAATTTTTTACGGCCTTGTTTATTTCATAGTTTAATTTGGACTCCATACAAGTGAAGCTAAATCCATACTTTATACAAGGTGGAACAGGACGATTGACATTCCTTTAAACCAGTAAAGAGAATCATGTTCTTTACTATACAAAAAAACAATGAAATCCAATGAATACTTTAGCCACAGGAAATTATCTTTCATTTTCTTATTTTTCAACTTGATGAAGATCCGATAAGGTATGGATATATATATATATCCATAAGTAACTTTGTATGTCTGTATGTCTGTATGTTACCTTTTCACGCCTAAATCACTAAACAGATTTCGATAAAATTTGGCAAGGAGATTGGGGAAGGACATGGGCTACTTTTTGTCGCAAAAATAATCCTACAGGGGGTGATATAGGGGATGAAAGTTTGTATGGGTAACCCAGCATTTCTTAAGTTAGGGATATGAGGGTTGGTTTTAAAAATCGCAAATAATATTAAAAATTTTGTGTCCTCTTTTTAAGAGATTTAAGGGATTGGAAATGTAGTCATAGTATCTTGACTTCTTGAGGTAACATTTTAGTCTTTATTTTTAACCGACTTCAAAAAAAGGAGGAGGTTCTCAATTCGGTTGTATGTTTTTTTTATGTTTGTTATCTTAATACTCCGTTATTTAAAAACCGATTTGGAAAAATCTTTATTTATTTGAAATGACATACTTCCAGATTGGTCCCATTTTTATCAAAATCCAGTTGATGATAGGATCCATGAGGAATTGAGGGAACTCGTCAAATATTATAGGCATATACATAGCGATTTTGATATTCCCATCGACAAGTCAAGCATTTGCATTCAGAAAATATCATTTGGTAAAGTGGATCTGATGAAGAAGACCACAGATGGCCACGGGAACTCCTCAATGATAAGTATTTCACGAGTGGCGATAAGATATCTCGTTTATGATAGTTAAGCGACTATGACGAAGCCAATTAAAAAAAATGGTTTTGATGAAAATGGTACCATCGAACTGATCTGACGATGAAGCCGGAAGGAAGGCACCAGAACTCCGTAATAAAACAACGTATCCTAGCCGTGTTTGGGCTTATTGGAATTGTCTTGAGATACACTCTGACTATAAATTATTTTAATGGTAATATGCTTCAAATTGCGCTACTTGAGTCCTATGTTAAGTGTTGCCATAATTTTCAGAAGGCAGATGTCGTCAACGATCTGTCGTCGTTTGGTTGTTTTAATAATTTGTTTGGAGGCCAAACCTAATAAAACTACGCCTTCCCAACTTCTGACACGACTTAGCGTGACATATATTAGCCTTTATTCAAAGTTTTTATTTGAAAGGGTATACTTCTGAGGCATATTAATTTGGTCAAATTCTGATGAGTGGTTTTTGAGTTAGCTTCAATAATACCTATTTTTCTCCATTTAGTGTAAGTTGATGATGTTATAATAACTTCCTGTCACTGTTATTTACTTAGCAAGTAGTGGTATACGAATTTGGGTGGGGTAGGTACTACAACTAAAAAGTGGAAAATAAAAACTTATTTATAAAAAAAAACGACCGACCTCCAAGAAAACATAAAATGAAAAATAACTTTAATTTAGGAAGTCGGTGGCAAAAAACGAAAATAGTAAGCTAAAGACACCGACTTCCGAAGTTAAGGTTATTTTCAATTTGTAGTGTTTTTTTTGAAGTCGGTGGTTTTTTTTTTATAAGTAAATAAGTGTTTATTAAAATCGGTCCACTCGGTCAAAAGTTATTTCTTATTTGTTATTAGAGCGTGACTAATTTTAACTAAACAAAGTTCTCCCGCCGCGTCTGTCTGTCTGAACCCAATAAACTCAAAAACGGATTTTCATCCGGTTTTCACCAATGGACGGAATGATTCATAAGGAAGATTTAGGTGTATAATTCATTAATGTTTTGTATACATTGTCTGAAATATAATAATATGATGATTGTTGAAGATGTCGGAAAAAATCATGCCGACTGGGAGCTTTCTGGCGTGCGCCGCGCAAACCAATAGAGTATTACGGAACATAGGGTACTTTTAATCCCAGTAGTATATTACCGTAGGATATTTTCTGACATCCATGCGGGCGAAGCCGCGAGCAAAAGCTTGTATATATATATAAAAATAAAAGCTTTTGACTTTTAATAAAATAGTTAAAATAGGCATATCATTACGTTTGTTTTGTGGACTTAGGTATTCGACTCAGTCCATAAAAAAAAAACCTCAAAAACTGTTGGTAATATTTATAACAACAGCTTGTGAGTTTTTCCCAGAGCGGGACAAAAGAAATGATTCTGAAATAAATTTTGCCTGTTATTATGTATTCCAACACTTTTCGTAAATGCAAATCTTATTTTGGAATAATCCCAAATTCCAAGAAATAATCCTTATCAACGTTATCTGTTTAGCGTAGTGCACACGTCATCAATAATTTGATTATTATCGTTCCATCTGAATTATAATCTATTCATATTATTGCCGAAATGATAAGTAAGTAGATAATTATTAATTGAAAAATAAAGTGAACTAATTTTAGAAATTACACACTTTATATCCTACTAGCTGTGCCCCGCGACTTCGTTCGCGTGGACGTCGTAAGATACACAATATACTAAAATAACAGCCACATTTTAATAAAACCCCCTCATCCCCCGACCCGTCGCGTTACATTGCCCGGCCGCGCTATTACTTCGTTTTTGCTTAGTGTTTTTCTGACTTTTTTCTTTTTGCTCGGCTCCTAAAGGTCTTAGCGTGATTTTAAATCTATATAAATAAAAAGAAAAGTCCTCACTGACTGACTCATCAACGCCCAGCCCAAACCCTTTGACCTAGAAAGCTCAATTTTTTCACAGAAGTTCCCTTTATAATGTAGACAAGGAATAAGGAAGGATTTTTTTAAATCAACCCCTAAAGGAGTAAAACAGGGGATGAAATTTTGAGTGGAAAATCGTCATTTTTGTAGTTTAAACCATGAAAATTAGTATTTAGCATTCTGGTTGAAAATTAAAAACCACGTGTTTTAGCGTTTTTGGAAAATCACCCCTAAGGGGGGAAAATAGGGGATAAAAGTTTGTGAGGAAGAAATTGGTATTAAGCTTTTTGTTTAGAAATTACGAATGACGTGTTTTGGCATTTTTGGCAAATCGTCCCCTAGGGGGTTAAAAATCCTTACTAACTCATCATCGGTCAGGTCAACTATCGCCATCGCCAGCCACATTAGTAGATAATTCAGATACTAATTACTTCACTAAGTTCCGTACCTACCTGTAATTATTTAGGTAACTATTTTTTTCGTAATTTCAACGGGAGAGGGATTAAAGAGGATTTATATTTTCGATTTAAAGTTGCCTTCAAATTTGGCATGCAAGTAGGTAATTTTCCGTTCAGTTATATATATAAATTGCTTTACTATTGTTAGGTTTTAGGATTTTTTGGACGAAGTTCTTTTACGCGGCTTGCGGTAGGAGTAAACTGGCAGAAATCGTCACAAACGAAAAAGCGTCCATACTTGTATGATGATGATGGTGGCTGCAAATATTTTAAAATATTTCATCGTGGGTGTCGTTATCATAGTTTTCGAGGGCACTCAAGCCGATAGTGAAGTAAAAATGAAAATCCAAGATGGCGGCTGCGAAAATTTTCAAATTATTCGTCATGGGTGTCGTTTTCATAGTTTTCGAGGGTGCTAAAGCCGATAGTGAGGTCAAAATGTAAATCCAAGATGGCGGCAGCGAACATTTTTTTTTTGTTTTAAATCATATGTGAGAAGAAACTTCGTTCCTGACGTCCCCCGACCGCACACGTTTTTTATCGTCCAGCAATAATATATCAATCTGCGCGCCGCTCCTCGGATACTATATAAGCAATGCGAGAAGACATTGTTTACCTGGATTAAAACATAGGGTACTTTTAATTAAGCACAAAACAAAATGATAACAAATTTTTTATTTGTTACAATTTATTAACTAACAATTTTGTTTAGAAATGTTTACTAACATTATCTAACATGAAAACATTTCTAAACATTGTGATAAAATGTTTGTTTAGAAAATGTTTACTAATGTTTGTAAACATTTCTAACAGCAGTGTGGGAGCACCATAAGGTTTCATTTTGTTTAATCTATACAAATAGATAAAATTGAAGTGTCTGTTTGTAATGTCAAAATAACAACTTTTTACTAAATGCATAGGAAAGGATAAACGGTTCTTATAATAAAAAAGCAATTTTTAACATTTTTTCTCTGTTTGTTCCGGCTAATCTCCGAAACGGCTGGATCGATTTTACTGGCAGATAACTGATATTACGGCGGGTAACTAAGGCTACTTTTATTTTAGAAAAATAATTAGGGTTCCGCGAAAAAAAATAAAATCTATGAAATTATGAACAAAAAGTCGGATTTGAAAAATTCTTTTTGCATTTGGTAACCCAATTCTCAAGGATAGTTATACGCTATTTAACATCACGCTGAGACCCTTAGGAGCCGAGCAAAAAGAAAAAGTCAGAATGAACACTAAGCAAAAACGAAGTAACAGCGCGGGCGGGCGATTCAACGCGACGGTTGGCGACGGGTCGGGGGACGAGGGAGTTTTATTAAAATTTGGCTGTTATTTTAGGATATTGTGTATCTTACGACATCCACGCGCACGAAGTCGCGGGGCACAGCTAGTCATACATAAAAAGGAGTTCCTTTGTCGACTTATGCAGAAAAGTCTGAGAAAAAGAAAATTGTACAATGCAAGAGCGAGCCTAGTGAGCTCGAAAATTATAGCACACTACGGTTATATTTAGCACTAATTTTGCCCCGCAACTTCGTTTGCGTGGAAGTCATAAGATACACAATATACTAAAATAACACCACCCGCGCTATTACTTCGTTTTTTTTCTGACTTTTTTCTTTTTGCTTGGCTCCTAAGGGTCGTAGCGTGATGTTAAATAGCCTATATAACTATCCTCGAGAATCGGGCTACCAAATGCAAACAGAATGTTTCAAATCCGACTTTTTGTTCACAATTTCATGGGTATAAATTTTTTGCGCAGAACCTAGACAGACAGACAAAAATTTTAAAAATTGCTTTTTTTTATAAGTGCAGTTTATACTTTCATATGAATTTAGTAAAAGTTATTATTTTTACATTACAAACAGACACGTTAATTTTATTTATTTGTATAGATTCGTAGGGGGCCTCCAACTACAAACTGTCTTTTACTTTCTGATCATATTTTGGCCTTGTTTGGGATCTGATTAAAAAGACACTGCCGGGCAGTGTGGTTATGATACATCACACAACAACAAAAAGTGGAACGACAACGTACTGAAGATCATAATAATCCGGTCTAAACCGGTCGATGGGTGGCGATTTTTGGGGAAGACGAAAACCTATGGCCAGATGTGGACCTGTTCCGGCTGACTTGATGACGTCAAATAAGCTGAAGATTTTGCAAGTATTTTCTTTTGCATAATCTGCCTTTAATGTTCGCACTACTGGGACACAGGCCTCCTCTCAGTAAGAGGGAGTAGGTCGTAATCCACCACGCGGGCCCGGTGCGGGTTGGTATACATATATTTTAATATTTTCTATGTTATCGTGATAATTTAATGCGTGGGGTGCAACTAGTGATCTATGGTGCAACAATTTGATAGCGGAAAGATTTTCTTTGTTTTAATCATTATCATGATCACATTTTACAAATACGTTAATTACACTGATTTGATGTTTTTAATCAGAGATAGATAAATTAAATTCTCTACTTATCGCTTACCATACAAAGTTCCTCGAAAACGGAAATGAATTTACTTAGTTAGCTACTAAATATTTCTTCAATTTCATGATCAACACATTTTTCATACAGATAAGAGAGAATATACAAACTTTTTAAAATGGAATGTTTTCTAAAATTTCCATCTATCTCTCTGCTGACTGACATACGAAAGGGTAGAGTCGTCGGTTGGTGAAGGCGACCACATCTGGGGGTCTACTCCCTAAGCACTAAGTCCGTAGTATCGGCCGAAGTTACGGGCGTTTCCTACTCCGTATCACTTACGGACATAAGATTAGTTCCATTTCCGAACTAAGAATGAATGAGAACACGATTTTACAGTTCTCCCTACGCCCGATGTGGTTTTGCTCGTCCGAAAATTTTAATTTTACACTTGTTTTGACGGATTAACTACTTTCGGACGGGCCCGTATCATCGTTGACGGACTTAGGAAGTAGTAGGGGGTCTGTTGCGACCGCCCACGACTACGATGCTCTATAATCGAGGTACTTACGGTATTAACGGTATGAGAATTATTTTTAAACAAGATATTTACATAATACTTATTTATTATGTAAATATAAATAATAATAACAATAACAAACAACAAATAATAATAACAATATGTGTACCTATATAAAAAGGAGGGGAAGGAATCATAGGACATTAAAAAGTTAGTCCGCATCGCTGTTAACAGGAAATGTCCTGTGTGTGTGGGCTGGCAGCTTTGCCACGTTGTATGAAAACGTAAGTGATTTAATACGTTGACGCCTAATTGATACAGTTTTAATTTTGATGTTGCAAAGTTTACATCAAATGGATAAAGTTTTTTGGTCTGCGTCGTTGGTCTAGTGGTCGCAAGTGCAGTCTAGAAATGCGTTGGCAGGTCGTGATCTGCTTTATCTATGACTCTGGGATATCAGAAAAAAAACTTGGTATTGGTAGCCATATTAGTTTGTTCCTAGCATTAATTTTAATCGCGCTAATTGAATGAACGAACGAAGAAACCGACCTCGGAGGTGGTTTGATGGTAGAGTTATTGAGGACGAAAAACATGCGATAAAAGTTATAAGTAATAACAATTCGTTAATTTTTACTTTGGAGAATACTCCGACTGATAGATTTATCAGTTATCTTGATATCTGCAAGAAAATAGTGGTTGTTTAATTAAACAATCTTTAAATAAGTGCAAACCTGTTTATTAATAAAAATCAATTAGTCAAAATCAAATCTTTTCCGATATCATTTCAGATCAAGATTTTGTCGGTTAAAAGTAGTTGGTTTTATCTTTAAATATTTCACAAGGTTCCGAAAAATTACACCCATATTATTCGTAGGTACTATTGAAGACAAAAGTGCATGGAGAGCCTAAGGTCGATTTTTGACTGAGGTTTTGCATTACGTTTCATGACTTTCATGAGACGACTAGATGGCGCTGTTCAAACATGAAAATAACACCGCAAAGCTTAAAAACCTTATTATGCAGGGGCACATAATAAGGTTTTTAATACCTAAAATAATTACTAAGAAATAATAATATATTTATATTCAAATAAACATAAATTATTTTATTTTCTTATTTCCGAGTACTTAATACAGCGCCATCTAAACCAAACCAAATAAACCAATTGGTATATTAGTTAATTCGACTACAGATGGCGTAGATCATAAATAATAAAAATCCCTACATTCACAAACTAGCTCTCATTTTCGCATTCTACAATAAGTAGATCGTAGCTCAGGTGGATAAGCATGACAGAATAACAAAGCTCGTTTCACAGGGCACTGGTTCGAAACCCAGTTCACAGTCGGTTTTTTTAAATTTTATTATTATATAATGTAATTTATATTCTATTTTTTATATTTTTAAACGTTTTTTATTTTATTTTTTGTTATAAATAATATAAGATGTATAAATGAATAAAGGCATAATATACAAGTATACATATACTACTCTACTATATATAACATTGTATAAATAAATATATATAAATTACTTTCGTAATTGGTGGTAAGTATTAGTATTATTTATATATTTACTAATAGATTTACTAAGTTTAGTTCTCGTAAAGGATAAGAAATTAAACTATTTTAGTGATATTATACATTAAGACATTTAATTCTCAAAGAAGAATACAATTTATTTCTTTCTTTCTTATACAGTGTATAACCTAACCTAACAGTTTTACACCCAATTGACAATTATTTAATTCACTTGTTATGAGAAATACAAGTAAAATTTATAACTGAATAACTCTATTACAAAATGGAAGACATTAACAAAGTAAAACTGTATAATAGATGTTATAAGTATTCTAAATCAAAACTGTGTTGTGCTATTCTTATAGTATTTAGTTTTATTTAGTATTTAATGTTATAATACCTTACACTATATATGCAACCTTAGTTCTGTAAATATTTTACCTACTCACAAATTATAAAAAAATTACGTTTTGCATAATTATGGTTAGTGGTATTGACTATAATGATTGATTTGTGCATTATGTTATGACTAAGGTTCACAGCTTAAGTATTCGTTCCAGAACGAGGAAGAAATTGAAGCTAAACCTCAAATCAATAACAATTGTAAGACCGGGTTATAGCTGTCATTTTGGGACCAATTTGTTTATAATAATAAATAAATAATTAATTATATTAGAAAGGAATCTATATTTATATTGTTTTTATTTTAATTTCTTATATTATATCATCATCTGCCTAGCCTTTTCCCAACTATATTGGGGTCGGCTTCCAGTCTAACCGGATGCAGCTGAATACCAGTATTTTACATGGAGCGACTGCCTATCTGACCTCCACAACCCAGTTACTGGGTAACACGATACCCCTTGGTAAGACTGGTTGTCAGACTTTCGGGCTTCTGACGACCCGTAACGACTGTCAAAGATCCACGAATGACAGCCGGGACCAACGGCTTAACGTGCTTTCCGAGGCACGGAGGAGTCTCGGTATGTAAAGATGGTCACCCATCCACGGACCAACCCCGGCAAGCGTAGCTTAACCTGATGGATCGACCCATGCGGCTGTTATTACTTTCTATTAATTTCTTATATTATATAAGAAATCAAAATCATTAGTGTAAAAACATTTTGTTGTTATAAAGTAGTGAATAAATTTATCCCACTTACACTAAGTTTGATCACTGTAATTTATCAAATAAATTATAGCTACCCCGGTCTTTGTTAGTACTCAATCCAATAGTCAACACTTTATATTATTTTTTTAATATTTCGTGTGTCCGCCATTTTGATCGATTACAGCTTGCAACCGCGAACCCATGGAGTTTATTAATTTTTCACATAAATTTAGACCCCGTATAGAATCCCATACCTGCATACAGTGAGTACTCAGTACTTCCTTAGTCCTTTCGTTCCTATTGTCCCACCTTTGAACCATAACGCCCCATAAATTTTCAATGGGGTTTAAATCTGGCGATCTCGCAGGCCAAGGAATAATCTGTATATCCGATTGCTGGCTAAACCACTCTTGCACAATTATGGAACGGTGTATAGGACAATTGTCCTGCACGAACGTTATCACTGGCATGTCTTCTACAGGAAAAACATTCCGTACGGTGGGCAACATGACGTCATTCAGCACATCTATGTAGTTTACACTGTTTGCACGACTGGGTATTACAGTAAGTTCTCCTGGTCCTGCAGCACTCATCCATCCCCAAATGTTCACTGTTATACGACCGGATTCAGAGTTAGGCACAACGTGATCACTATCATAACGCGTATTATTCCTACGCCACAACCTAACTCGCCCATGCTGGCTAGACTTGAAAGTCTTTTCATCACTGAAGATGACTCCGTTGCTCCAGTCGAAATTTCTGTATTTCAAAGCGAACTCCAATCGTGCTCTTTTATTAGCTTCGGTTAGCAATGGCTTAATAGCATGTCGACGATAATGCAGACCTTCACTATGAAGAGCACGATACACCGTCCGCAAAGATGTATCAAACAACTCTGCGTAATATCTTGTTGGTGTAAAGCCATTTTCCTCATAACCTTGCACCATAAGTTGACGCTGGTCTGAGTCAATATGGCGTCTTCTGCCAGATCTACTACGGTGTTCCAACGAACCCTCTTCTTGAAACCGCTTTATCCATAAAGTGACAGTCTTTACCTATAAGGGAAATATATTATTTATTATTTTCGTGTATCGATAACCATGGATAATAAAATAAATAACGAACAGTGATTTTAAAACATTACTTACGTTTAAGCCAGTTTCTCTCGAAATTTCAGAATAATTTAAGCCTTGATTATGCAATGCTATTATTTGGGCCCTCGTAGCCATATCAATATTTGAACGCGAACTCATGATAAAAATAAATATTAAAAACTTGTAAACGCAATCGTAACTGAACTCACTCATAGATAGTAAAGAACATTATGATTGAACAAAAAGATTTAATTTTTACACAGTCAATATTAAACTACCCTCAATTCTTTTGAGATTTATGATACGGGTTAAAGTCACTTAACAACTTCAATATAATAAAGAGAAGGATAATTTCAACTCAATGCGTAATGACGCAATGGTCCAGTGGCTAATGGTATCGGTAAATTTTATGCCACCGAGTTCGAATCCTAGTTATTACGTGCTTTGCTTTATAAGGTTTGTAATGTCGTAGGAGAATTTGTGTTAAAATTGAGTAATATTGTAACTAGCAAAAAACAAGATAATGTTCTTGTATATTTTCCAATCCAACTACTATACTAGCGCCATCTATGTCATCCAAGACATATTATTAAGGCGATGAAACCCTGTACAAACGATTTTGGTTTGGAACTCTCCATGCACTTCTGTCTTCATGTGTACATGTGACAATAAATGAACTACCGATCTATATAATTCGATTAAGTATTTCAAGAATCCTTACCTACCTGATACCGTGATCATTAATCGAAGTACTGAGAACAGCGGCCGTCACCGGTTGTCATACATGAATACTTTTAGTATGTTGATTTTTATTGAATTCAGGATTTCCTGATGGATACCTTTTCTTTACGGCATAGTGCACAAATGTGTGAGCAAACACAGGTACAGAGTGCACATGTTCCTTTACTCTCACAGTCCGATGGGACGACGGAAATCTGGCAGGACCGGGGCGAGATCAGGCGCAAGACCAACGGCTTTACGTGGTCTCCGAGGCGTTTGTGCATTGGATGAAAGCTTTGGTATAACAGTTTACTCAAGTCGACGTAGGTACATAATCACTGACTGACCCGCAGCTCCAGAAACCAGCTAAAATGTTGAATCCGAAGGAAGCCCCGAGCCTACCTCATGGCCCACCTGGAAATCATAAAACCGTTTGCCAAGCCAGGTGCTCATACAATTCTCATTAAACACACTTATTTGTGTTTTCTATTTACATCATCAGCTGTGCTGCAAAGTGTGGACATTATCATAAAATTAATTTTAGATTTTCTTAGAAAACACAGAGGACGTATGAACGGTAAATTCTGATAAAATCTAATCAATCGGATCGGTTCGTTTCAAGATAGTAATCCTGAAAAATGAATTATTAAGTCAGGAAACTTGCCAAAAGTCTGCAATGAGTCAATAACACATCCGCTA
The DNA here is from genome assembly GCA_947568875.1 of Fissipunctia ypsillon. Classification (NCBI taxonomy): domain Eukaryota; kingdom Metazoa; phylum Arthropoda; class Insecta; order Lepidoptera; family Noctuidae; genus Fissipunctia; species Fissipunctia ypsillon. The sequence goes on from OX387655.1 coordinate 6,857,260, forward strand.
TCCTTTTTATTATCAAATACAAGGTACATTTTTTTCAGATAATCATAAGTCGGATCATGGTTTTAATTAAAACAAAAGCATTTTGTAAATTTTTCTTAAAATTTATCGTATGTTTTCATAATTAACTAATACTTATTGCGTCTTGCAAAATGACAAAAACAATAGTAGACTTTTTATCAACGCAACTGAAGCATTGCCTGAAACATTCTAGTCTAGTAGCTACCTACTTACTAATTCCATACTGAAATATCATTCAAAATACGCGTCATCGTGTTCAAGACCACACGCATCCGCCACTTTCTTACATTTAGCAAGTCGTCAAAGGCGGCGGCGACCACCGATTGCCGAGGCTGGCTCTGACCACTAATTCCGGTCGCGAATGGTCCAAATTTTACTTCTTTTCTCCATCGTCCTTTAAAACTAAACTGAATCATATCTAGTATTATAACAGCTAATGAGTAGTTCTAGAAATGTACCTAATCTAAAATCTATCATTGCCTTATCGGTCAAATATCGGTTCATTAGAATTAAAATTGTCCTAGGCATATCATTGGTCCTACGGTCATTGAAAAACCTAATCGTTGAAAGGTAGCGGCACTACCGACAGTTCAAAAGACTGCAAGGCAGTGATCGTATCAACCAACCTTTAATTTTGATAGGTAATATGTGATCATTATCTTATCTTGTTCATCATTTCCACAAATACTAATTTATCATAGTATCAAAATTGGAAAAATGGTGTAGTCGGTGCACCGCTAAACAATCATGTAGCAAAATAACGAAAGAAATAATTAGGGGTGGCACTCCCCATACATGTAACCGAGGGATGAAAAATAATAATTCACAACATATGTATCTTGGTGTGATAATAGATAGTAACTTCCACTGGCGGCCGCACATTGATCATGTATGTAATAAGCTTAGGTCTATATTAGCAAAGTTATCAATACTTAAGTATAAACTACCCTATAGAACACTTAGATTATTGTATTTGGCACTGGCCGACTCCGTAATTGATTACGGCCTAAGTAGCTACGGGCGTACATACAAGACTTACGTCGAGGACATTTACAAGTTACAGTTACGCATTTTAAAAACGATTGTACCCACAAGAATAAAACATGAATTCCAAGATAATGAAATTTAAGCACTGCCACATTGTAAATGTCTTTGACAAGGTACGCTTACGTGTTATAAGTGAGAATTACCATAACTTAAGTAATATTCGCAAATACGAAAGACTAAAGTCGTTGCGTTGTTTGACCTACTTACCGACATTTATCGAACCTAAATCTAATAATGTTTATGGAGCGCGGACGTGGGAATGCATGCTGCCATCGTATATGAATGACTTACCTATGGAAATCTGCAATGTAATAAATGAGAAGAACTGCTCAAAAGTTTTAAAAAGATACTTTCTAGATTGCAGTGCGATCTAGATAAAAAAAAAAAAAAAATCAATGTACCTACCTAATTGTTTTCAATAATTAATATGTAGTGGCACCGAGATGCCGTGTCTGGCCATACCGCTGTTAAACCCGCGATGGTTTGTGCGGTATGTTTAAGGGTTCAAAATGTTTATACTGTTTTATTGATTAATAAATAAAAAAAAAAAAATAAAAAAAAAAATGCATAAGCGTATGGGGTATCGTTGGATTCCATAATCAAAAAGATGATGATGTTTCTAAGTGACTTTTTTATTCAAGTTAGAAGTGCCGCACAACTTCTCGGTACCGTCCGAGACACTGGCGAAGTCGGAAGTGTGTGTGTGCGCGTGCGTGTGTGTTATGTGCTGACGCTATCGTCTTCACGCACACATTCACAGCGTGTTTATACACTTGGTTAACACAAGTAATGCGCGCGTCGCTTCGCGAGATAAAAATACTAAGTGTTATTATAGTAGTATAGATTTTTTCTTTAAATTCAAACTTATTTTTGCGTTCCATAAAATCAATACTGTGCATGCGTAAATATTCATCCCAACAACGGATCTAACGGAACCCTTCATTGTGCGTGGTCCGACATGCTCTTGGCCGATCTATTTTGTTGCACGCCACTAAACACGATACTCGGCCACTCTCATCTCATCCATTAATTTAATTAGCACCCTTGCTGACTGGTATAATGTTTGTACCAGTAAGCTGTTGGCGAACAAGCAATCATCGCCGACGCCAAGAAGAAGTATCCCAGGACCGGTGATCACTTTAGACTTTGTAAAACCTTTCCGAATGCTTCACTATATTAATAATATAGATACCTACGTTCCGATACATACCAGCTCGCAGCGACACGTAAAGCGCGTATCGTAGATCGAATTAATGATAACTTCAAGATTTACTTGATATTTCGGAATCATTCTGTTGTGTGTCATAAACGCATGAAAACTCGAAAATGTTGACTTTCCTTGTCAACAAGGTGAGAGATTTAACAAAGTTGTATTCTCTTCGACTAACGCATTCTCAAAGAAGTTTTTGCATAATGCAGGATTACTAGCTGAGCCGGCTCCGCACACTAAAGCCAGAGAAATCAAAAACAAAAATATCGGAAATCTGAAAAGTAGTTGTCGACTTGTAAGCGGATAGACGCTGCTTTTTATAATTTGAAAATCCTAAAATAAACGTACAAAATTATATTTCACTATATTTATTTAAATTAGATTCTAAGGAAATAATGTATCAAGGTCATGACCTTGCACGTTGCACTTGTTTATTGATTAACAATTAATTGATTGCGATCATTTTCACAAATTACTCTGACTAATCATTAGCCATCAGTCTTTGATTCCACCGAAGAAGGAGCTAGAATTTTCTACCAAATTAATTTTTAGCGTAGTGCTGAATGGAATGTTGAATTAAGCAGAATAAAAGACGAGAAAATAAATGTGGCAAGGGGGCAAGGGAAAAGGAATTTTATATTAAATTTTATGACAATTTTGACATACTTCAAAAGGTAACAGTTTTCTTTATAAAAACATGACATATTTATAGTAAATAAAAGAGTATTTACATAGTAGAAATTACGTGATTCGCCACAAATTTGTATTATAAATTATTATTGACTGTTGGAGAACAAAGAAAGGAAGACAAGACTGCCTCATTGGTCTAATGGTCGCAAGCGCTACTGCTGAGCATAAGGTCCTGGGTTCGATTCACGGGTCGGGCAGTGTTATTGGGTTCGTGTTATTTGCAATTTCTCAGTAGCAGCCCGGAGTCCGGATCTGTGCCTGGTTCATGGCAATAGGCTTGCCCCCTATTACATGGGACTTAAAGATAACTGGCGAAATGTGAGTGTACTATAGGTACATCTCTGCCCAACCCTTCGGGGAAACAAGGCGTGATGTTATGTATGTTATGAAAGGAAGGCATTTAAAACCACATTATGCAATCAGATCTAAGGAAAAAGAAAGTTTATGATGACATTTTTATAACCTAATCAAATGTTTCATTGGTGACTAATTCACAATTAGACTCACGTGGTGACAGCCATCTAATAAGGAACATAAAAACTGTATCTTTGAACTAAACGAAACGATTTAGAGGTCACGTTGATTTTAAAAAGTCCTGATAACAGATAACACGTGCACCAAATTTTATGTTTTATCAAAACGTTTATAAAAAGCCGTGCGCACTTGTGTAATACACCTACCAAACGTGCAATAGTGACGTCATACACAAAACACAATAAATCTCGATTTATGATTATATGCATATTCACTACGAACGAAGTAGGACTCGTAGCAAAAATGGATATCGCGTAGGCGTAGACGTAGACCGGCCTACGAAATTATGCTACGAATCTACGGCGTTAGCATTTTCACGCGTAAGCCGCCCTTTTGGGGAGTGTGTGTGATGATTCTGCTGATTGTTTTTGGTGATACACTGATTTAATTAATTGTCTGTCTGTTATTTCGTCGCTGTAAATAATCTTTTTGGTGAGTTAAGTAGGTTAAACACCTGTAAGTATTTGCTACCTCCAGCCGACATTTTGATAGCAGATAAAGGGGTGAATTTTTCAAACAACAATATAATCCGCAGTCATAACAATAAAACAATAAAGCTATTTGATTTCAATAAAGATTAAAAATAGGACATTAAGAATTTATTGTCTACTTTTTGTAAATATTGTTATGATCAGTATTATATTGTTATCTTATCCTTGAGAATAGTATTAACACATAATCTCTGAATTGCACATACCTACCAATTGTATTGTGTTAAGAGGGTATTTTTCCGATTTTACAGGGGAACTACCGAATACTGATAGTGTTTTAGTGATTTATGAGCATTATGTAATGTAAACATAACTGGCGAAATGTGGTTGTACTATAGGTACACCTCTGTCGAACCCTTCGGGGAAACAAGGCGTGATGTTATTAAGCGGCAACAGTCTGCGGTTAGATTGGTGACCGAGAGCTGATCAATTTGAACTGCGCCTTTCAACAGGCACACCAAATAAGATGATAGTAGTGACCGTTACAGAGTATCCTAGTTCGGAGAAGACCCTGGCTTCAGCATAAGGTCATCTCTACCAAATCTATAATAATCTATAGGTACATAACGGACGTGAAAAGACACTTCATGAAACCTAGAGTCACTTATACTCCCCGACATTGTGATATTTATTTGTACTGACTTTTACTATACTTGGGAACCGCCTGGTTACGAAGATATTGAAGGTCCAACTTCTTTTTACTTTCTTTTATGAAAACATGTTGTAATTTAACTTTAAATACCCCCACAACTTCTGTACCGTTGCATTCCCCCAAAAGAACAATGTTTTGCGCGCTGCGCTGCCGAAAACAGTGAATTTTCACTCCAAAAATAAATGTCGTTTCCCAAAAATAATTGATATGTGATGAATGCGTAGATAAAGGCTATGTGATGGGTATGTTTACAGCCTGTATAAAAGCCAAAGACTGACACATAATTGCCCAGCCCAAACCGCTTAGGGACGAAATCCCAAAGGACAGTAGGTTCCATTTCTTACTTAGGTTTTATTCCTTATTTAGGTAGGTTTATTTGGAATCCCTACGGGGATGAAAAGGAGATTTCGTTTGAATGAAATATTTTATTCCTATGATAAACTTGAGACTTGGTATGAATATGAACTTACTAAGTAATAAGGTTTGACATTATTAGTTTCACAAAACTACCCCCGGAGGGGGTTAAGGGGCTGTTAAACTTTGTATGGAAGAATCTTAACACGCAGTGCGATTAATTTGAAATTTTAATAGTGCTAATAATGATCTTGACAACAAAATTAAAATAAACTATTATTTTTTATGGGTGAAAAAGGGTAATCAAGTTTTGAGGGGAGGATTTTAATACCAATTTTAGGGTAAAATAATGAGGATAAAAACTGTCACTTGCCCACTTCAGCCGATCTATTCTGTAAACATCACACCGTGAGCACTTAGGTGAAGTGAGTTTGAAGTGAGCTCAATTCCCAGTAGAGTAAGTTGGGATGACAGTTCACATCACGCTCATTTCACCTAAATTTTCACGGTGGGATCTTTACAGAATAGCACCACAGATGCCGCTACTATCACTAGTCCAAGAATTTGACAGCTAGCTGTCACTATCCATATTTAACGGGGACCCATGTATTTCCCAAAGCTCTTAAAAGACGAAAACTGTGGAGGAAAGCTCTGCGAAGAAAATATGGAAACCCGATACGAAAAACCTGTTGAATTTTGTGGAAGAAATTCGTAAACAAGTGATGCTACCTTTCATAAAACAAAGAACCATGTCTGTTTTCATTACAGGCTCTTGTGGTGTAAGTGCATTATATTAGGGGTGTGTGTGTGATTAACTTATTATCAGTGCTAGCTTTAACATCTCTGAAGTTTTCCAGTGCACGAATGTTAGGAAGATCATCCTCGAATTGGTTCTGTCATAAGCCCTCAGTATTACCGAAAAAAAAGAGAACTTAGTTAAATATAACTAAAAAATCATAATTTATTTACCTTTCCACGAAAGCTGCTTTTTTACTAGTGGTAGACGCTTCCCTTTTCTTTAGCTCGTCTTATAATGAGAGAGAGAGCCCTGACACCCATAACACAAGTTTAATCTTAGCTTGGGTGTCGGAGGTTTTAACTCTGTATAAACCTACAATTTATAGGATACATATGGAATGTATACTAAATGGTACATGTAAATTGTAAAACTGGAAATAAAGATGTTTATTATTATTATTATTTATTTTTTTTGATATTTCTCGGGACCCCAGGGTCACGGACCTTTAGAAGGCATATGAGGGGCCGAAGTCAACTCGCAGAGGCCCGTTAGACGCTTTCAATGGAAATGAGGCACTAACCGACGATTATCCCTGTGCGTACTACGCAACCCCCGGATGGTGTAGGACTATTGCAGAATATGGAGACAAAAAAAAATTGGGCTATGGGTTTGGATGGCTAAAGTGGACTGGTTATCTAAAACTATGGAAGGACTATGGCCCCTGCCTGACCAATGTGTGATAAATACAATACACGGATAAAATGGCAGGGGGTGACTTGCACACTCAACAATGGGCCACCGGAAACGGTCGCTAGCACATAGTGTCGTAGCGACAAGGGGGCAACATGTCTTGAGGTGCTTAAGAGGAGTGGAGAGGTATTCCACGGCTATCAGGACAATCCCGGAAGTACGGTCAAGATCCCTACCAGCATCTTACTGGACTACTTCCTTCCTCCGAGCACGTTTGCTCTTGCGAATCTCTACTCAAGCCAGCCAATAAAGGCAAGAATGAGGTGGGAGGTCAGTTCTCGTCAGTGTTCACTCCAGCCGGCCAATAAAGGCAAGCCAGAGATGAGGAACATGACTTCTCCCGGGAGATAGGGTACGTGGGGTCGCTACTGCCCAGCAGCTCGCCACATGCTGCCCTGCGGGTTTCTGTATCTCTCTTGGTCTGGCTCCTCACCCTAGACCTGTTCCGGCAAAGTAACCTCTACCGGCACAGACCTAGAGTTCGAAGCGCGCAAGCCCCACCACGACGTCAACGTAGAGATACGGCGATGGGGTTATTATTTATTATTATTATTATAATAGTTCTACATTCCAGCCCTTCACATTTTTATCTATCAATCAATCAACTCAGCCTAACGCAGTCCACTGCTGGACATAGGCCTCTCCCAGGCTGCGCCACGACACCCTGTCCTCCGCCTTCCGCATCCAGTCTATCCCAGTCACCTTCTTAAGGTCGTCGGTTCATCTAGCATACACACTACACTTGCCGGAACGTGGTCTCCACTTCAGGACTCGTCTGCTTCACCGGCCATCGGTCCTTCGACAAACATGGCCAGCCCACTGCCACTTCAGTGTGCTTACTCTGCAGGCTATGTCGGTTACTCCGGTTCTTTTCGGCATAACTTCATTCCTGATTTTATCCATCAAAGAAACTCCGAGCATAGCCCGCTCCATAGCGCGCTGAGCGACCTTGAATTTGATTTGGTTGATTGATTTTTATCTAGTTTTCGTTTAATTTGTGAAAAACACAACAGTAAAAACATGCACAACAATGGCGGCTTCTGGACTAATAACAGTGCTGCTACCTGTGACGAGCTTTCAGTTTTTAACCCCATTGAACAACAAAATAATTATTCATAAATCTACCACTGTTGGGGTGAAAAGAGTGAATAGAGTTTGTATGAAATTCTCATTCCTTGGTTTAGAAACTTGAAACTTGGCAAAAATACTTATCTAGGTAAGTAATAAAGACCGTAATGATTAATTTTGCAGACCTCCTATAACTGGGGTGGAGGAGTATTGAAACGTCAGTACTATTATCAATTATGTGGTTGAAGTTCCAAGGGGAAAGTAAGAAATCCACGCAGACGAAGAGCTATTATTAGTATAAAACAAACTCGCATTTATTTATTTATTTAATACTTCATGCACAGAAATGTATAGTGGCGGACTTAATGTCATAGGCATTTTCTACCTTTGGATGATGCAGAGACAAACAGTGGTAGGTGCAATTACGAAAAATTGTGGAACACCTATTTATTTAAATATAAAGATACACATATACCTATTACAAACTATAATATAATAATATGAGTATATACCTAATTATATATAAATAAGCGCAAATAAAAAAACGTAATTAAAGTCTCTCTGTTTGTCAGCTTAGTTCTTCTAAGTTACACAATTGATTTTGATTCGGTTTTCACCATCATGTAGCAGTGGCGAAAGCAGTATATAACACGATTCCTACCGGCTTCCCGTCGGAAGTTCGCATCAGCAACTCAACCGCGATTGAAAAATGGCACATTCAATAGTGCCACATGCAGTGCATAGTGTACTATTGCCAACAAATAAAGTTACACTACGGATATTTAATTTACCATAACATTCAAACAACACATGAAAACAACAACAAAAACGCCTTTGAATTATAACAACAACAAAAAAAATATCTAAAATAACCCGGCGCCATAACGTCAGAATCGGGAACTAAAAATTCATACAATAGTGATCCCGTCATGAGGTCACGTGACACCGCTTGATAATGGACGAGAGCAAGCCGCTGCACGACGGGTTACCATAGAGACAGATATAAAAAAAAATGCGTCAGCGAGAACGAGATGGAGGAATATTGTACATTATAATTAGTTTTGACTTGTTCAACTGTATTGTATTCGATTGTTTATATTCCTATAATAATTTTAGAATTAGTGAAATGAAATGAAATCGTTTATTCTGTAAATAGGATATTGGAATCACTTTTACACGTCATATTAAAAAAAATTAAGCTAGATGGAGTCGACATTTCCTATCTGACTACTCCTGAGAAAAAGTGCGTCAGTCTCTTTTAAAGTCCAGACATAATCATGTAAAATTATGTGAGGACCATGTAGATCCGTGTCTGAAATGGTTTTTTGAGGAAAAAACCACACAAATTTGAGTGGACCTTTCCAGTCAGTGCAAGCATTTGTCGGTAATCGTGTAGCTCAACTCGGGACTTAAGGAGCTCAATGACTCGACGAACAATACCAAAGAAAGGACATCAGGGTAGGCCGCATAAAGTACTCAAAATGTCAGACTATCATTAAAACTGAGAAAGAAAATTGAAAAGAGAAATAAAAATAGATTACCCACATAGTGCTCACATTCACAATAGATAATTAAAGTAATTGGTATAATACTTTTCAAAGTAAATATTCATGTCATTTTGTATATAATATTCAACAATGTCAATATGTATATAAAATGGTACCTATGATATGATGATTTTGCATAATAATTAAAATATCAAGTTTTACGGTTGTATCACAAGGTTTAGCAGAGCGAGCAGCTGAATCCCAAGCTTTTTTGTCTTCTTAATAATCAGAAATTTTATAGTACCCTTTTTTACAAAATTTGGTTTTGATACAGCTTTTAAATCGTTCAATGGGTAAGTTTCGAATGTCATTGGGAAGTTTGTTGTAAAAGTGTATACATTGACCCATGAACGAGTTGCCTACTCTGTGGAGGCGAGTGCAAAGTACAGCAAGTTTATGTTAATTCCTGGTATTTAAACTATGAATATCGGGTATTTTCTTAAAATTTGATATATTTTTGTGTACATACAATAGATTTTCAAATAATTGAGAGGCTACGGTTAGAATATCAATTTCTTTGAATTTTTCTCGAAAAAAATCTCTTGGACCTATGTTGTAAATGGCTCGAACAGGCCTTTTCTGTAAAACAAATATAGTATTAATGTCCGCACAGGTTCCCCAGAGAAGAATCCCATATGACATAAGACTGAAAATAACTAAAATAAACAATTCTGGCTGTAACTCCATCAGTTATCTGTCGAATTTTTTTAACAGCATAGACTGCCGAACTAAGCCTTCCTGACAATTTTTCTATGTGTGGGGCCCATTGTAATTTACCGTCAATAGTTATTCCAAGAAAAACTGTCGACTCAACAGGGTCCAACTCTGTTCCATTAAATTCAATATTTGTAGTTAACTGCCTGACATTTGGAGTTGAAAAATTTAATGACTTTAGTCTTTTTTCCGTTCAGAAGAAGATTATTTACATTAAACCAATGGACAACTTTAGAGAGTGTAACTTGTTCAAAGTTGACTAACTGACGTTGCATTTTAAAAATGAGGGAGCTGTCATATGCGAATAATACAATCTTGTAATCATGTAATCGTGTCTTGTCTTGCAATCTTGTCATCCCTTATATGATAAGGTAAATCATTTATATAAATTAGAAACAAGAAAGGACCTAGAACGGAACCCTGCGGAACGCCCATAGTGAGCACAGATCCTTCAGATCTCTTGCCATTAACATCAACCCTCTGAATTCTATTGTTCAAATAAGAAGTCAGAAGATCGATAGCCCTGTCCCTCATACCATAGTGATACAGTTTCCTGATGAGTGTATCATGATGTACGTAATTGAAAGCCTTAGACAAGTCGTAAGTACTTAATTTAGTTTAATTTATTTCTCTAAACCATTGAAAGTTTTGTTTGTGTAGTGATAGCGTCTTTCTGGTTCTGCTATTTGACGATAAATGGTGTTAAATTCGGTAAAGAAAAGACTTTCATTTTTAAGTTAATAAATTAATATTTACTTTATTGATAAGTAAGTTAAAACCGGATTCGCATCGGCTTCACTCTTGCAAAAGTTCACACCTAGCCGCTGTCTTGTAGAGAATTTATTCCTGGAACAGTTTAGATTTCTATGCTAAACCTAGATATAGCACAGAAACCTCGATGTTTTGACATGTCGCCATATTATTATATCGCACCCACGGACCATATAAAAGAGGTGTATTGTTGCCGTGATCGCACCCATGTGAATCAGGGGCGGGTCGCTAGTACAATTATAATCTTAATCATCGTAACGGAACGAGTATATAAAATGTTCAAATGTAAGCCAAGAGTATGTTGTCCAAAATTAGCCTGAAGAATCCATCATAACGTACCAAGAAGTGGAACTAATAAAGCTTTTAAGGGTACTATAAGGCCCGTTGTACACGGCATGATTTCTTTACGGTACGACGCCGTAGAAAAATCGTGTGAGCTATAGATATACACTTATGTGTGAGATTGTATACGGCGATGGCGCCCCGTGCCGTAGTACCGCCGTGTTTGTCAACAAGCAAATACAAAATTGTTTAAAAACAAACAAATACAAAATTGTTTAAAAAATACAGTGATATCCATAATATGAACACTAGGAACAAACACTAATTTGTTGTACGTACAAAAAGGCTCAAGAAAATAGGTGGCTCGTGCAGATTGTAGCGAAAAAAAAATAAAAAGACGGAAAATTCACTTTTCTGCTACGACACGTTTAATTTTGTTTTTAAAATAAAAACAGAAAATAACATTAAAAGGTAAAAAAATGAATATTATTGTATCAAAAAGTTGCAGGTTGACTTGTGTGAAGGGAATAAAATAGAGAACTTTGGTCCGATAGGTACGCGAATAACGAACGAGAAAATAAACGTACTATCTAGTCGATTGCAATCACTAATTAGTAACGCTACCAAAACATATCGTTATAAAAAAATTAGAGAACCAAGGTATCTCGCATTTTACATATTTGAAAATAAAATTAAATAGTTAATGAATTAAAAAAATCTGCAGTGGATTACTATCTATACTATTAAATAAGAACGTAAAATTTCATAAACAAAACCGTGGCATAAGTAATTGCGTCCGGCGAGGTGACGTAGACTGTAGGTTGTCGCAGGTTCAGGAACTGGCGTTGTTTGCGAGACCTTCAGCGGTCGAAATGCGACCCAACTCTCGACGTTGGCCAAGGACGTCCAGCGTAATTGTAGGCCAAAACCTGGAGGCCGAAAGGCGGCCTGTTCAAAGCTGTTCAATCCTAAGACAAAATGAATTAGGGTTAGACCAGCGTGATCAGACTGAACTTCCGATTGAGGAAAACTGTTAAAAGATACGTACCAGAAAAAATAAAGATGAATGGTTAGACTCTTATAAATTCAAATCATTTATTAAACGTAAGTTGTGCCAGAAAGCCTTTTATACCGTTAAAGATTACATTGAAGACAAAAAGGCGTGGGATTGAGCTGCTCCAATTAATTGTTTTTTTTTTATATACATAAGTACTGATATTTTTTTTTGTTCTTTTTTTGCTAACTTTTTTTTTTCTTCTTATAAACACATTGACATTGATGAATTTTATATATACGAGTACAATGACATGAATATTTACTTAGTAAAATGTTATATTATTTTAATTACTGTGAATGTGAAGACCATGTAGGTCCTTGTTTTTTTTTCTCTCAGCTTTAATCATAATCTGCCAGTTTGAGTAAATTATGCGGCCTACCCAAATGTCCTTTCTTTGGTATTGTTCGTCGAATCGTTGAGCTCCTTAACTTTTAAGTTGAGCTGTACGATTACTGACAGATGCTTGCACTGACTGGACAGGTCCACTCAATCTGTGTGGTTCTTTCCTCAAAAGACCGTTTTAGACACCAACCTACATGGTCTTACATGATCTGACCAAGATTATGTCTGGACTTTAAAAGAGACTGTGACCTCTTTTTTTTTGTGGATGGGAAATCATCAAATGACTTCTCCCGCTCTGGGCGGAGCGGGAGGGCGTGTCAGACTTTTACTGACTAAAACCCACCCGTGTTCCTTCTGTTGCCTGTGCCGGGGCCACGGTAACTCTTTCGAACATCCCGCAACCCCGGCTGGCATCGGTTCTAGCGTACCCCTTCAATGATGCTGACATCTCTTTGAGGCGCGCGTGGAACACAACGCGCCGTCGACTCGGGGCTGGTCCTTACCGGACGGCGAGCTACCCATTGCTCGCCATCCGCAAGCCCGCGCCTATGGTGGCCGGGAATCGGCTGCCAGTTCCCGACGCCCAGGGCGTCTCCTGCGGCGACTAGGGGCGTGAGGGCGCAAAGTTTGCCTCTCCCTCACGCGTCCCGCCTCCTCCTTTGCGAGCATTACTGCTTCGCAGAAGGAGGTAATGGCTTCCCATGTACTCTCGCTCCGTACCATGGCCTGGACCAGGGCCGGACGCGAGAGATCGCCGCCACCGATTGCTTCCGCGAGGACACGGTGGTGCTCCACCCAAGCCGGGCAGACCTCCAGCGTATGCTCCACCGTGTCCTCCAGGCGATCCAGTGTAGTGGTGACACCCGGGCGTTTCCTCCCGCCTTATTCGGAACAGGTACCTCCCGAAGCATCCGTGTCCGGTGAGGACCTGCGTCAGGCGCAAGGTGAGGACGCCGTGGCGCCTCTCCAGCCACTCCTCAAAGAGGGGACTTATCGCCGCAATTATGGCGTGCCGAGCGCTGGGTTGCGACAATCGCACTCTCCATGCCGCCATGAGATCCTGCCGGAGCTCTGTCCGTTGTGCCGCGATTTCTCGCGGAAACGGAGTTACGCCCCGGCGTCCTGCCTCCTCGCGCCACTCCCACATGTGCGCGAGGACTTTTGCCTCCAGAACCCATGGCTGTAATCCGGCAAGGAGGTTCGCCGCCTCCCCGGTGACCGTGCGGTATCCCCGGGCTAGCCGGATGGCCATGACTCAATACTCAATACTCAATAAATTTATTTGCATTCCACAAAGTAAACTTAGGTGGTAGGTACATTATAAAAATATACATAATTGTAGATGATTGTGGACCCTGTCGGGCACAGCGAGGTAGGATAGAGGAAGAGGGCTATTATTATATTATTATTTGAAAATAGTAAAATATACATGCTTTTCTACTACTCACTTCGACTTTGATTTTATTTATTATTCATTTTTCATTCACTATTCATTTTTAATTATTCATTTAATTTATCATTAAAATATTCATTAATATTATAAAAGCATTTATGGATTAGGTATTGTTTTAGTTTAATTGTAAATATATTAAATTATTGTTCATTTTTAATTACTTCCGGTAATTTGTTATATATTTTAACTGACATTACTAAAGTGCTTGTTGAGTGCATTTTCAGCTTAGAGCCACCAGGTAGGTTTAGCCTATTTCTGTATCGTAGTGTATATTTAGGTTGTATGTTTTCTCGTGTAGTGAATAATTGTTGGTTGTTTCTAACAAATTTGCATATTTCTAATATATACAAACAGGGAAGTGTTAAAAGTTTGTGTTCTTGGAAATGTGGTTTGCAGCTGTCTGTGTCTTCTATGTTAACTAGGATTCTGATTAGTCGTTTTTGTAGTGTGAAAAGTGTAGGTGCATGTGTACTGTTTCCCCATAATATTACGCCATAGCTTAACCATGCGTATGCATAGCATAATACGTAACCAGGCTGTCTGAAGGTTTGTGGTTTTTTTGATTTCGCGGAGGGCATAAGCAAAATTAGATAATTTCGACCGAATATTTTTTATGTGTGATTTCCAATTTAAATTTGTATTTATGGATAGACCGAGTAGGGTGAATTCTTGTACTGTCTCTATTTTTATGTCATCGTAAATAAAATTTATATCCAGAGGTGCTTTTTGTCGTGGGTGGAAGGAAATGATTTTAGTTTTATTAAAATTAATCTCGAGGTTGTGTTCTGTCATCCATGTTATTATTTTGTTTAGTGTGTTTGTAAGACTCTCTGGGACGCGTTCAACCGACGGACCGGTCGCCGCCTCATGGAACGCGCCCACACCGGAGCTCCGTAAAGGGACATGGACCGCACGAACCCCGCGTAGAGCTTCCGGCAGAAGGCGTTTGGACCCCCCAGATTGGGCAGGAGCCGCCTCAAGGCAGCCCCGGCCCGCTCCAGTCTGGGAGCCAAACGTCGGAAATGCTCCACGAAATTCCACCGGCTGTCGAGGACGAGTCCCAGGTACTTCATCGTCGACTCGACACCGATGGGAACCCCTCCTACCGTTATTTGGGAACCCGATGGTGGCGCGTTCCGAGGACCATGAAAACACATGGCCTCAGACTTGTGCAAGGCCACCTCGAGTCCCAATTGCCGGATCCTCTCTACGAGACTGTGACCTCTGAGTTTGTTTCGGCCTTTCTTCTCAGAGTAGTCAGATAGGAAACGCCGGCCTCATCTAGTTAAAAAAAATGTTTGACGTGTAAAAGTGTTTGTATAAACCTACTTACAGAATTAAAAAAAAAAAGCCTCCCTAAGGATCCATACGATAGGGCCGGATTTAAAGCTGTGGAGGCCGTGGAGGCCCTGGGGCAACCAGGAAGTGGAGGTCCTGGGGCAACCAGGAAGTGGAGGTCCTGGGGCAACCAGGAAGTGGAGGCCCCAAATTTTTTTTGGAACAGACGAAAAGAAAATTTTCAGTATTCAATCTATACTTATAATGCATACAAATATTAAAAAATCTATGTTATAATGTTTGTTTGTTTGAACGCGCTAATCTCTGAAACACGTAGTCGGATTTGAAAAATTATTTTTGCATTTGGTAGCCCGATTCTTGAAAAAAATCACTCTATGACCGCAGCCGAGAAAAAAGGAAAAAAGTCAGAAAGAACGCTAAGCGAAAACGAAGTAATAGCGCGGGCGGGCGGAACGATGTCTAACGGTGGGTAGGGGGCTGAGGCAGTTTTATAAAAATGTGGCTGTTATTTTCGTATATTGTGTAACTTACGACTTTTACGCAAACGAAGTCGCGGGCACAAGCTAGTAGAAGTTGGGTGAATTTTGAGACGGGGTAGGAAGGGTAGGTACCTAAACCGTTGTAACGGAAAACGGAAAACGGTCTTAGGAGACTGTTCGTAACTTTTTGAGAAACTATCTGTATTCACAGAATTTGGAAAAAAATTTACAGTCAGCAAGAAAATGGGCAATTTTCACAAAAAAAAACTTTTTGATGCTACTCGATCCTATTTCTTTTAAGGATCAAAAAACTTTTTGATTACTAGAAAACGGTTTACAATAAAATAAACCAAATAATATGTCGGTAAGTCGAAAAGGTTTAATTTTTTTTTTTTTTCTTATTTGAGATAGGTTTGCTCTTGACTCTAGTCGAGGTCAGAGATGAGAGAGACAAAGTCGACGATGGAGCGAGCTTACCTAGAAGAAGCCTGTTCACTCTCACTTTGAAGAGATCGGGGTTGTATGCGTTCGGAAACACAGACGCAGGCAGAGAGTTCCACTCCTTTTGCTGTGCGCATTACAAAAGACATTTGGAAACGCTTAGTGCGAATTGGTGGGATAGCAACTAGGTAAGGATGGTAACCTGCAGTGCGTCTAGATGTCCGCTGATAGAAGGGGGCCGGCGGAATGAGTTCGTGGACTTCTTGAGCACACTCCCCGAAGTATAATCTGTAGAAGACCGTCAAAATCAAAACCGATCGTCAAAATGCAAACCTTTTCGACTTACCGACATATTATTATGTGAGCGAGAAATGCTCTCGCTCACATAGAAAAGCTTGCGGCCGCGCCCCTAGACAAGTCAGAAATCGCAAAAACTTTTCCCATACACTTCGTAGGAAATGAGACTCAAACTTACTTTTTCATGATGGTAGACTGTCCATGAACGTCAGATTTTAGAGATTCCTTGATAGAACGCGCCAAGACATGTCGACACCCGTCACCGTCAACGCGAACACGTACGAAAACGCACAAACGATCCCGATTCTTCAAGTAAGTACTTACTATGGTAGCGCACATACTGGATGCGAATTAATCGTACGTACTTACGTAAGTATTCGCGCGTATAGTACCGACGAAATCCGAAGTCGGTCCCAACTTGTTGGGATATATTATTGCCATTTGCGTCGCCGCTGTGCGTTTAGTATATAAAATGGACAACGAAATATTGATTTCATTTATAATCCATCAACGCAGGACATGAAAAGAAAACAAATAAAGGTACCTTGTGAAGGTGAAGTTTTTTCTCGATGATCACATCTTTACACTCAAAAGGGTCTTGGACAAAGAATGACGTGCAGGTAGGAGAATTTTTGCTCTCGCTCTCGACATAGAAAAAGCTTTTGATAATGTAGACCTCAACGCACTGCGCGATATTTTAATACAACGAACAAACAAATCATTAGCTAACAGGATAATCAAGGTGTGCATGAACGAACGAACATACATCAAAAGGAGTGGCCAGCAAAGCAACTGGATTATCAAAGGGAAAGGAGTGAAGCAAGGTTGCCCTTTATCCCCTCGTCTTTTTACACTGGTCATGGATGATGTCCTTAGGAATCTTGAGGACGAAACGCAATTAATCAAACTAGACCAAGATCATGAAATCTCTCTCCCCCTGGGTACTATCATTTGCAGACGACCTTATCTTCATTACAGATGACCTAAAAGGGCTAGAAGGTATCGTATTCAATATTAAACCCCTACTAGCTAGTGTCGGCCTCCAAATAAACAAAACAAAAATACTAATTAGGAACCCCATAGCTTCACAGAAAACGACCTATATGACCATTAATGGAATAAATCTACCTACAGTTGAGGAAATTAAATATCTAGACACATACATAACATTTGCATTAAGCAGGAAAAGCACAATTAAAAACATCAACAAGCCACTTGAAACGCAAAGTCACTATTACCATTCATAATAAACTCAAAGATGGACTGGAAATTAGCCAGACTTATGTACCGAATGGTGATCGTACCTTGTATGATACACGGTTTGAAAATATCGGCACTCACTAAAGCTAACAGGTCAAGACTGAGAAAATATGAGAGAGTTATGATGAGACACGATTAACCACGCTAGAAATAAACCAATACAAAATAAAATTCATGAAATCTTAGACGGAAAAACCGTAACTAAAAGCATCAAGAACCACAGGATGTGCTATCTCGCACATATTCACAGGCGCTAGGCGCCGCGAACCGCACCTGTTACATGCAGCAATACAGTACAAGGATAAATCCAAAAAAGTCGGCTGACCTATTTACACATGGAATGACAACCTTAAATAGGACATGACTTACTTCGATAAGGACATCAATTTTTGGATGGACACGGCTGATGAACGAGATAAGTTTAAAAAGGCTGCTAGCGAGATTTATAAAAAACCTTAAACGGATAGCAGCGAGACCTCAGACGAAGACTTTGGAAACAGCAACACGTAATACGTGGGTCATACTGAAAGTTTTTAGAAAATAAAAAACGGAATGATGTAGAAGCCTATTAAAGTCTTTATTGCTTTTCGAAGTAGTCTCCGTTCCTTTTTAAGCACCGCCGCATGCGATGGAACCATTGACTGAAACAGTGTACCCACTCTTCTTTAGGGATCTCTTCCACGCCTTTTTCAAACGCAGCCAAGGCATCTTCAGGGTTCATAAAACGAATTCCTCTATGTTTTATTTTTGGAAATAAATAAAAGTCACAATGTGCCAGGTTGGGACTATAAGGAGCATGACACACTAACTTCACACCTTCCATAGACAAATTTTCGATAGTCCGTCTGGCGGAGTGAGCTGGAGTGTTGTCGTGGTGGAGGAGGATCCTGCTTCTTGGGCGCTGCTGTCTAACATTTTCCAAGACAACTGGTAACCAATGACTGACATACCAATCTGCAGTAACAGTCCTTTTATTTTCTAGGACAATTGTTGCGAAATGATCCGTCTGTCCAAAGAATGAGGCAGTCATCGTTTTCCCTTGACTTCTGCCCTTCTTTACTTTAGTCGGCAAATCTTCGAATGGAAGCATCTATTGCGCAGATTGTCTTTTGGTTTCGGGTTCGTAACAATATACCCAGCTTTCATCACCTGTGACGATGTCATATACAGCATTCGAGTCACTTCCGTCATACTTTTCAAGCATTGAGCGGCACCAATCCAAACGACAGCGTTTTTTATCTTTCTTCAAATTATGAGGTATCCATCTAGTCGGACGCTTCAAGAGACCTTTACTAGTACGCAATGTTACCACCCTAGTTACCTCATCCACACCAGGATGTTTTTCTACTATTTTACCAAGCAACCAACAAGCGGGAGGTAAGTCTGACTCTTTAATTAGCACTATATCCCCGATTTTAGGCTCTGGAGTTTGAAGAGACCATTTGTATCTATGAACTAAACCACTCAAATACTCCGTGGACCAACGCTGCCAAAAGGTTTGTAACATTTTTTGTATGTGCTGCCACCGAGACAACGAACTAACATTGGAATTTGTATAATCAGGACTAGGAACATTAATTAATGATTCCCCAACTAAGAAGTGACCAGGGGTCAATGGCATAGGTTCATTAATATCTTCTCCACTTATGACGGTCATAGGTCTTGAATTTAGACAAGCTTCTATTTGACTTAATAGAGTACTCATCTCCTCGTATGTCAGAGTAATGTTTCCAATCACGCGTTTCAAAGCTTTCTGACGCCTAAATATTCATGTAAGACTTTCTGTAGGTACTTGACTCATACCAATGCCTAAAGCTGCCCAAATCTGTTGATATGTCACCCTTCTATCAGCTTCTACCCATTAGCCGCATAGCACTCACGTTATCTTCAGTACTTTTACTATGGGACCAAACCTAAAATTGCGAAAGAAAAATCTGCTGTTCCCTAAATTTTGACGAGTTATGTGAACATAAATGTACATAATGAACAGCTGATTTTTTTTCACGATTTCAGGTTTGGTCACATAGTAAAAGTTGTTCATAATGTTGAGTACAGTGACCCCTTAAGAGGATGCCATTGAATTCAATTTCATCCTGTGTATCCTACATATACGTAGTATACCCTCACATTGGTACATTCTCATGTAATGGGGGAATGGGAAGAGAGGTGTTAAGTAATCTTTCATGTTATTTATAATTTGACTGCAAAAACAAAGATAAGGATTTCTTTGCCTTATAGGTAGCCTAAATAAGGAACAGGAAGTTAATCCAGAAATAGCTTTAATTTATTGCACCTCACATATGCAACGTACGAATTCAAGGGAACGTTATCAACATTATCTTTTCGTTACTATCATCAGCCCTTGAATGATTCTTTTGTCGTTTTTGATAATTATCTTAAAAAAAATCATTCGCGCTAATCGATATATAAATCAGTGTTTTACTTTAATCGAACTGATAATCTGCCGTGAATAATATTCAAAACAGGGGGAAACGTATAAATAATAGTGCAATCAATTATTTCATATCAGTTTTTGTGCAACATTCACGAAAAACACAGTTTCATTGGATCTATTAAATGAAAGGTAAGTGTTATGTAGAATGTGGTACCTACTACCTACACTCGCTAACTTATGCAAAAAAAAAGCCTAGCTTTAAGTGTGAAATTTTCAAACGTCCTCGAGATAAACAACTCCGAATCTTAAGTGAAAGTTCCCTTCAGTGAAACATTGAAAACAAATAATAATGAAAATGAAAAAGTGTTTATTCACAGAAATAATTTTTTACAAGATAATATTACAAAGAAAAAATGGGCGACCCATTTTTTGTACATATTAACATAATTAATGGTGCCTTTTATTTTTTTCATTTGTTGGAATTAAATGAGAAGTGAGAATCTAGATTTATTTCGAGAAGGATAATTGGCTTAGGTATTTAGATTAATTGTAAAATAAAGACATTAGGTACAAATGAATTGAGATTATACAAACTGCATTGATATGACTGTAGACTGTTAAAGATATTTTATATATGTATATTATTAAAAGTTCAATAGAATTTGATACATCCTTTTTATCGCTTTATCTTTTAAAATAGTACTTTGCATTTCTTGATGCGTTCATCTCAGGTAGGTACTACTTTTCGCTCAAATCCAGAATAAGTACCTATAGTATAGTGGTTTTTATTTTGAAACTTATCTGATGTAATTAATTAGTTGGTGTAGTTAAATCTCCATTTATGAGTACCTAAGATGGTCAGCATCTTAGGTACCCTTATATATAGATTTAACGCTGCGTGAGTTTTTATTATACACACAAACCTGGCCCGAGGAAAATTTGGTTTAGGTGAAAATAAAACAGAAAGGTAGGAACGGCGCGGTGACATTTCTTATAAAATAATTTGTTTCAGATAATAAAGTGCTACTTTGATGATTATATGATCAGTGCGTAATTAATTTTCTATATTGCAGTCATGTTAATAGCAAAAATACTTTATAACTAGCAAACTTGATTGACCTTAGCTTTTCAGAAAATATAAACCTTATTACTGTACGTTAGATACTTCATTTTGACTTCGTTTTGACCCTTTGATTTATATTAGTGTCACAAGGATTTAAAAATCTTGATGATTATTAATGTTCATTTTAAAAACCATATAAAAAATACGTGCGTGAACCATGAGTAGAATAACATCACTTAAGAGAGAGAGAAACATTTTAATAAAATGTTTAAATATAATATAGAAAGCTTTGCATAAATACCATATATAGTATCAACCCAAGAGAACTTCGATTAATGATCATAACAGTTTTGTTTTTAATTATTTATTTTTTTTACATTCTGCACTCAATTGCATTATCAGACTTTATAATACCTATTAAGTATATCTTAACTTTAACTGTTTTGTAAATTAGCATGTCCTTTAAAAGAGAGCCGGGTGATCTGTAACTCAGGACCCTCCTACCTCAGACACCTTTCTCTATTTAAGATTGTGCATTTTATTAACCAGTGCCTGTAATATGATGTTGAGATAAATAAAGATTTATGATTATGATTATGATTAATCTCTACTAGACTGAAATAAATGTTTTTAGAAGGAATAAATTTTGCATGTCTTTTAATTAATTGATATGGTACGCACATGATTGTACCGTTATATGCCTAACATTCCACCTAAGATAGTCAACAAGTCACTTATTTTATTACTAATTACTGATAAGACATGAAAGATGAAAAGATTAGCCATTGATTAGTGAATAATACATTAAATTATTATTTTCAGACGCCGTATTATTCCTGCTATGTGCAGTTGCACTAGCACAAGGGATCAACCAAGACCCTGAACAACGATCACGCCCTTGCAACTGCGACCCATCTGAAGCGCAACAGATCTGCCAGGCTAACTACGATAACGATGATGTATTAATAGCACACGAATATTGCGACAAGTTCTACAAATGCGCAAATGGAAAACCAGTAGCGTTTTATTGCCCAAATAACCTTCTGTACGACCCATTTACTGAAACATGTGAGTGGCCCTACAACGTTGAGTGCGGCAATAGGCCCATCTCAGAGGGCCCTGACAAAGATGAGGACAGTGATAGCGGTAGCGACGATGTTAGTGACATCGACAATGATTGGACTTGTAATTGCAACCCTGGTGAAGCGCCATCTATTTGTGCAGCTGAAGGCTCAAACGGAATCCTCGTGGCACATCAAAACTGTAATCAATTCTACCAGTGTGCTGAAGGCAGGCCAGTGACTTTCAATTGTGCTCCGACTCTATTATACAATCCTTTCAAAGAAGAGTGCGATTGGCCGCAAAATGTTGAATGCGGTGACAGAGTCATTCCAGAACCTGACGAGGATAACGTCAGTGATGATGAAGACAAAGAAAACGATGGTACTTGCAATTGCAACCCTGAAGAAGCCCCAGCCATCTGTGCAGCTCCTGATTCAGAAAGTGTACTGATAGCACATGAGAACTGCAACAAGTACTACATTTGCAACCATGGCATACCAGTCGCTATTTCTTGCTTCGGAAATTTACTATTCAATCCCTACACTAAGCAATGTGATTGGCCAACAAATATTGACTGCGGCGACAGACTTGTCCCTGAAACTGAATGTACAGGTTGTAATGACAATACCAGTGACGATACTAGCTGTGATGGTGATGATGTATCTCCACCTTCAGAAGACGATAAGGTGCCACCTTCTGGCAACGTAAGTGAACCTGAAGACAGTGACAGCTCTGACATTCGCCCACCGGGTGATGAAGTTGTCGTCCCTACACGACCACCCGGCACATGCAACTGTAATCCAGAGGAGGCACCTTTCATCTGCGCAGCTGAAGATTCTAGTGGCGTTCTAGTCGCTCATGAAAATTGCAACCAATTCTACAAATGCGACCACGGGAAACCTGTCGTTCTCATTTGCCACGGTGACTTACTATACAATCCCTACACTGAACAATGTGACTGGCCGGAGAATGTTGAGTGTGGGGACAGAGTGATTCCAGACCCAGACGACAGCGCTACCACCCCAGGAGCTACCAACCCAGGTGTGACCAACCCAGTAGTTACCACCCCTGGAAGTACCCCAGGTAATAACTGCGATCCCAGCGAAGCCCCTGCCATCTGCGCAGCAGATGATTCAGAAGGAGTTTTGGTAGCACACGAGAATTGTAACCAGTTCTACGTGTGTTCTGAAGGCAAACCAGTAGCATTAACATGTCCACCCAATCTTCTGTTCAACCCTGCTAAAGACCAATGTGACTGGCCATATAACGTGGACTGTGCAGACAGAGTCATCCCTGACCCTGAATCCTCTGACAGTGACAGCTCTGACATTCGCCCACCGGGTGATGATGTTGTGGTCACCACGCGACCACCCGGCACATGCAACTGTAATCCCGAGGAGGCGCCTTCCATCTGCGCAGCTGAAGACTCTAGTGGCGTTCTAGTCGCTCATGAAAATTGCAACCAATTCTTCAAATGCGACCACGGGAAACCTGTCGTTCTCACTTGCCACGGTGACTTACTATACAATCCCTACACTGAACAATGTGACTGGCCGGAGAATGTTGACTGTGGGGACAGAGTGATCCCAGATCCAGACGACAGCGTTAACACCCCAGGAGGTACCAACCCAGGTGTGACCAACCCAGGTGAAACCAACCCAGCAGTTACCACCCCTGGAAGTATCACCCCAGGTAATAACTGCGATCCCAGCGAAGCCCCTGCCATCTGCGCAGCAGATGATTCAGAAGGAGTTTTGGTAGCACACGAGAATTGTAACCAGTTCTACGTGTGCTCTGGAGGTAAACCAGTAGCATTAACATGTCCACCCAATCTTCTGTTCAACCCTGCTAAGGACCAGTGTGACTGGCCATTTAACGTGGACTGTGGAGACGGAGTCATCCCTGACCCTGAATCCTCTGACAGTGACAGCTCCGACATTCGCCCACCGGGTGATGATGTTGTGGTCCCTACGCGACCACCCGGCACATGCAACTGTAATCCCGAGGAGGCACCTTCCATCTGCGCAGCTGAAGATTCTAGTGGCGTTCTAGTCGCTCATGAAAATTGCAACCAATTCTACAAATGCGACCACGGGAAACCTGTCGTTCTCACTTGCCACGGTGACTTACTATACAATCCCTACACTGAACAATGTGACTGGCCGGAGAATGTTGACTGTGGGGACAGAGTGATCCCAGATCCAGACGACAGCGTTAACACCCCAGGAGGTACCAACCCAGGTGTGACCAACCCAGGTGAGACCAACCCAGCAGTTACCACCCCTGGAAGTATCACCCCAGGTAATAACTGCGATCCCAGCGAAGCCCCTGCCATCTGCGCAGCAGATGATTCAGAAGGAGTTTTGGTAGCACACGAGAATTGTAACCAGTTCTACGTGTGTTCTGGAGGCAAACCAGTAGCGTTAACATGTCCACCCAATCTTCTGTTCAACCCTGCTAAGGACCAGTGTGACTGGCCATTTAACGTGGACTGTGGAGACAGAGTCATCCCTGACCCTGAATCCTCTGACAGTGACAGCTCTGACATTCGCCCACCGGGTGATGATGTTGTGGTCCCCACGCGACCACCCGGCACATGCAACTGTAATCCCGAGGAGGCACCTTCCATCTGCGCAGCTGAAGATTCTAGTGGCGTTCTAGTCGCTCATGAAAATTGCAACCAATTCTACAAATGCGACCACGGGAAACCTGTCGTTCTCACTTGCCACGGTGACTTACTATACAATCCCTACACTGAACAATGCGACTGGCCGGAGAATGTTGAGTGCGGGGACAGAGTGATTCCAGACCCAGACGACAGCGCTACCACCCCAGGAGCTACCAACCCAGGTGTGACCAACCCAGCAGTTACCACCCCAGGAAGTACCAACCCAGGTAACAACTGCGACCCCAGCGAAGCCCCTACCATCTGCGCAGCAGACGATTCAGAAGGAGTTTTGGTAGCACATGAGAATTGTAACCAGTTCTACGTGTGTTCTGGAGACAAACCAGTAGCGTTAACATGTCCACCCAATCTTCTGTTCAACCCTGCTAAGGACCAGTGTGACTGGCCATTTAACGTGGACTGTGGAGACAGAGTCATCCCTGACCCTGAATCCTCTGCCAGTGACAGCTCCGACATTCGCCCACCGGGTGATGATGTTGTGGTCCCTACGCGACCACCCGGCACATGCAACTGTAATCCCGAGGAGGCACCTTCTATCTGCGCAGCTGAAGATTCTAGTGGCGTTCTAGTCGCTCATGAAAATTGCAACCAATTCTACAAATGCGACCACGGGAAACCTGTCGTTCTCACTTGCCACGGAGACTTACTATACAATCCCTACACTGAACAATGTGACTGGCCGGAGAATGTTGAGTGTGGGGAGAGAGTGATTCCAGACCCAGACGACAGCGCTACCACCCCAGGAGCTACCAACCCAGGTGTGACCAACCCAGCAGTTACCACCCCAGGAAGTACCAACCCAGGTAACAACTGCGACCCCAGCGAAGCCCCTGCCATCTGCGCAGCAGATGATTCAGAAGGAGTTTTGGTAGCACATGAGAATTGTAACCAGTTCTACGTGTGTTCTGGAGGCAAACCAGTAGCGTTAACATGTCCACCCAATCTTCTGTTCAACCCTGCTAAGGACCAGTGTGACTGGCCATTTAACGTGGACTGTGGAGACAGGGTCATCCCTGACCCTGAATCCTCTGACAGTGACAGCTCCGACATTCGCCCACCGGGTGATGATGTTGTGGTCCCTACGCGACCACCCGGCACATGCAACTGTAATCCCGAGGAGGCACCTTCCATCTGCGCAGCTGAAGATTCTAGTGGCGTTCTAGTCGCTCATGAAAATTGCAATCAATTCTACAAATGTGACCACGGGAAACCTGTCGTTCTCACTTGCCACGGAGACTTACTATACAATCCCTACACTGAACAATGTGACTGGCCGGAGAATGTTGAGTGTGGGGACAGAGTGATTCCAGACCCAGACGACAGCGCTACCACCCCAGGAGCTACCAACCCAGGTGTGACCAACCCAGTAGTTACCACCCCTGGAAGTACCCCAGGTAATAACTGCGATCCCAGCGAAGCCCCTGCCATCTGCGCAGCAGATGATTCAGAAGGAGTTTTGGTAGCACACGAGAATTGTAACCAGTTCTACGTGTGTTCTGGAGGCAAACCAGTAGCATTAACATGTCCACCCAATCTTCTGTTCAACCCTGCTAAGGACCAGTGTGACTGGCCATTTAACGTGGACTGTGGAGACAGAGTCATCCCTGACCCTGAATCCACTGACAGTGACAGCTCTGACATTCGCCCACCGGGTGATGATGTTGTGGTCCCCACGCGACCACCTGGCACATGCAACTGTAATCCCGAGGAAGCACCTTCTATCTGCGCAGCTGACGATTCTAGTGGCGTTCTAGTCGCGCATGAAAATTGCAACCAATTCTACAAATGCGACCACGGGAAACCTGTCGTTCTCACTTGCCACGGTGACTTACTATACAATCCCTACACTGAACAATGTGACTGGCCGGAGAATGTTGAGTGTGGCGACAGAGTGATTCCAGACCCAGACGACAGCGTTACTACCCCAGGAGCTACCAACCCAGGTGTAACCAACCCAGCAGTTACCACCCCAGGAAGTACCAACCCAGGTAATAACTGCGACCCCAGCGAAGCTCCTGCCATCTGCGCAGCAGATGATTCAGAAGGAGTTTTGGTAGCACACGAGAATTGCAACCAGTTCTACGTGTGTTCTGGAGGCAAACCAGTAACGTTAACATGTCCACCCAATCTTCTGTTCAACCCTGCTAAGGACCAGTGTGACTGGCCATTTAACGTGGATTGTGGAGACAGAGTCATCCCTGACCCTGAATCCTCTGACAGTGACAGCTCCGACATTCGCCCACCGGGTGATGATGTTGTGGTCCCCACGCGACCACCCGGCACATGCAACTGTAATCCCGAGGACGCACCTTCCATCTGCGCAGCTGAAGATTCTAGTGGCGTTCTAGTCGCTCATGAAAATTGCAACCAATTCTACAAATGCGACCACGGGAAACCTGTCGTTCTCACTTGCCACGGTGACTTACTATACAATCCCTACACTGAACAATGCGACTGGCCGGAGAATGTTGAGTGTGGGGACAGAGTGATTCCAGACCCAGACGACAGCGCTACCACCCCAGGAGCTACCAACCCAGGTGTGACCAACCCAGCAGTCACCACCCCAGGAAGTACCACTCCAGGTAATAACTACGATCCCAGCGAAGCCCCTGCCATCTGCGCAGCAGATGATTCAGAAGGAGTTTTGGTAGCACACGAAAATTGTAACCAGTTCTACGTGTGTTCTGAAGGCAAACCAGTAGCATTAACATGTCCGCCCAATCTTCTGTTCAATCCTGCTACGGACCAATGCGACTGGCCATTTAACGTGGACTGTGGAGACAGAGTTATCCCAGAACCTGAATCCTCTGACAGTGATAGCTCTGAGATTCGCCCACCAGGAGATGATGTCCCCCCACAACCACCCGTAAACCCACCCGTTGAAGACAGCAACGAAACAGAAGATTGTTCTGGAAACAGTGACGAAAACGGTGGCACATGCAACTGTGACCCTGATCAAGCTCCTTCTATTTGCGCTGTAGATAATTCTGATGGTGTATTAATAGCTCATGAAAATTGTAATCAGTTCTACAAATGCGATAACGGTAGGCCGGTTCCATTCAAATGCCCTTCAAATAATTTGTATAATCCCGTTTCACAGGGATGTGACTGGCCATTCAATGTCGATTGTGGTGATAGAATAATTCCAGACCCTGAAGATAACGTAAGCGAGAGTACAGAAGTCGAAAGCGAAGAAGAAGAAATCGTCGGACCGTGCAACTGCAACCCTGAAGAAGCTCCCGCAATTTGTGCAGTCAATGGCTCTAGTGGTGTACAAATTGCTCATCAAAATTGCAACCAATTTTACGTTTGCGACCATGGCAGACCAGTGGCTTTTACTTGCAATGGATTCCTTTTATACAACCCCTACACTCGAAACTGTGACTGGCCAGCAAATGTTGAATGTGGTGATAGAGTGATACCAGACCCTGTAAGTGATGAGAACGATAGTGACTCGAACGAAGACAATAACAGCAACATTGTTAATGACGATCCCAGTCAAGCTCCCACGATCTGCGCAGGCTATGGCTCAGAAGGAGTACTGGTAGCACATGAAAACTGCGACCAATATTACATTTGCTCTGGAGGTGTGCCTGTAACGCGACCGTGTTCCGGAGGGCTTTTATTCAATCCGCATAATGAGCAGTGTGACTGGGCAAGTAATGTTGTTTGCGGCGACAGAATCGTCCCTGATGGTTGCGCATGCAATTTCAGAAACGCGCCGGCTCTGTGCGCTAAACCAGAATCTGATGGAAAACTAGTCGCCCACGAGAATTGTAACCAGTTTTATATTTGCTCCCACTCAGTTCCCGTAGCGCATACCTGCCCAGCCAGCTTGCTCTATAACACAGACAGCGAGTTCTGCGATTGGCCGCAAAACGTTAACTGTGACAACAGAATACTATCACGTGCCTCTCTGAACAAACATTGGCAGTCACGTCAAACTCTTAGAGACTAATTTTGTATGTAGTAAATTTGTACTAAAACTGTGGTGTTAATATTATATGCGATATCAGTATTTATAGTCTTTAGACTAGATATTTAAAATTTAACAGTATTGTTTTCTGTTTGCCTTGTCTTAATTTTGGATTTGGATCAAAAATATATAATTTAATTATCATAAATAAATACATTGGTTTTATTGATTATACTTGTCTACCACGGATGTTGTCTACAGTTACTGGTAACTAGACGTGTTGCCGGCAGGACGTGTTAGGGTAAATTAGTCAACTCGTTAATTAAATCAACTTCTTTTCAATTATTTATTTCCCAACGTCGAAAGCGTTGTTAAAGTATCACCTACCAAGTGCTATAGCAATAAAGTGAGTGAGCTATTTTCAATGAGCTATTTAAGAGAAAAATTATGAATTCTAGGAAATTTTCAAAGGAACATAATACGTGTATTTTCTCGAAAACCATGGATTTACGCTTAGGATTTATACGGTGCTTAAATTGATGCCAATAGCTGACACTTCGATGTCTCGCCGCGAATACGCCTAGTTACCAGTAACCCTCTATAACTAGCTGTGTCTATGTCTAGAACAGACTTTTTAACAGTTAACAGAATCTACAGCTTACGATGTGGGTCTTGTTTTTTAAATGCGCCCCAAAATCTATTATCACTTGTTATACATATTAGTTACATAGGTGATCAAAAAGTGGTAAAAAATTGAATACTAACTACAGTATAGACCAGGGATCGCAGACCTCTATACACATCTACGTGCCATTTTTCGAAATAAATATTGAATGTGGCCATGACGAGCCAACAAACAATCTTGAATATACTTTCACAATAATATTCTTTATTTGCGAGTATATACTTTCTTAATAATACCTTTTTTTGACATATCTCGGGACCCTGGGGTCCCGGACCTTTGGACGGCGTACGAGGGGCCAAAGCCAACTCGCATACGTTTTTAATGATATGCGGCACCAACTGACGATTATTCCTGTATGTACTATGCAGGTGCATCCAAGGGCAACCCCCCGGTTGATGTAGGACTATTGCAGGATATGAAAACAAAGATGACTATGGTTTTGAGTGGCTAAAGTGGACTGGTTACCTAGAACTATGGAAGGACTATGGCCCCTGCCGGATCAATGTTTTATACAGGGTGCTCGGAAATTCGACCTATTCCGTGAAAGGGGTTATACGAGAGGTCATTTCCAACAAATTAAGCTCTGTCAACTAGGGGTCGAAAATTAATGGTTTCTGAGTTACGGAGGTTTTTAGATTCTTGTTCAAATTTTCAGACTGGTTACTAAAACAAATAATTTAAAAATAACTACTTCTCTCTCGGCACTTATTTGTTATTTTTCTGACTCGTGATGATCATTTATAAAAAAAACACATGTGATCATTTATAAAAAAAAACACAGACCTAAATTCCCATAATTTCGGAAAAAAAAGTTCTTAAGTGGAAATAAAACCTTTTTATTTTATTTTTTTGGAATTTAGACGTATTTTACTTGAAAAAAATTATTTTTAAAACAAAAACAAAAACCGACTTCAAAAACCTAATAAACACTAAAAACTTAAAAATAATATTAATTTGAATAACTACATATAATCAAGAATTATTAACCTAAATAACCTTACCTAACTTTAATCTACACTATATTTTACAATTTAACAGTTTTTGGAGTCGGTGCCAAGCCAAGTGTATCTATCTAATAGGGCCATAAAATATTTTCCCTTAATTTTTATTATTACAATAGTTTACGAGAGTAAATTAATATCATATTATTAGGTACTTACTGATATTTTTACAAAGCTGTTAAAAGTTTTAGTCAGCGCTGGATAGTTGACGTTGTACCGTATTCTGAATCGCGATAAGGTTTCGTTACCGAGAAACCTATGAAGACCAAATTGTATTACTATCGAGCGATCCAGCATATCCATTTGCTGTCCTGTCCCAGCGAAGCCCTAAGCCGAGGTCCGTACCCCACAAGGGGAGCCCTTAGCGTGTAGTCGCTTGGTTTTTAGTTTTATGCCTGGCTGGAGGCCTTAATTTATTGAGGCATCCACAGGAAAGCCCGGTTAAGCAGTCGACAACCTCCTATAGGTTCAACTGCGAGATGCCATTCCCCAAAAACAACTATCGAGTTTCACATTTCGTCCGCAAGAGCGCGCCACTATCCGAACAAAAACAACTCCATCTTCTTCTGTTGATATTCTGTTTTGTGTTGTAATTTTTTTTCAGTTTGTTTTGTTGAGTCTGTTATTTTTTTTTTGCTGCTATAGTACCTTTTTTTAGGTTAATATTTTGTGAGTGCGGGCTTGGCACCGACTCCAAAAACTGTTACATTGTAAAATATAGTGTAGATTAAAGTTAGGTAAGGTTATTTAGGTTAATAATTCTTGATTATATGTAGTTATTCAAATTAATATTATTTTTAAGTTTTTAGTGTTTATTAGGTTTTTGAAGTCGGTTTTTGTTTTTGTTTTAAAAATAATTTTATTTTCTAGTTTTTAGTTTAAGTTTGTACATAATTCATAGTTTTAAAGTTTCTTTCTCAATTTTGAATAGAAAGAAAATTAATTTTGTTTAATATGGGTAGGCCTACTAAACGCGCTGCTCAAATGAGACAGCGCCGTTTGGAAGAAAGTACCGACGAAAGGGAAGAACGTTTAAAGAAAAGTAGGGAAAGAAATACTAGAAACATTTCAAATGGGAGTGATGAGCAGCGAGCGTATAGACTTTCTCAGAAGAGAGCAAACACGAAATTATCAAGGAAAGTCCAGAAAGTCATGCTCAGCGGCTCAGTTTGATTCGTGAACGATTATCAAACGAGACTCAAGAGCAACGTGCTCATTGTCTCGGTTTAATTCATGAACGCTTGTCTCACGAGACCGAGGAGCAACGTTATGATCGTCTCGGTTTGATTCAGGAGCGCTTATCAAACGAAACCGAGGAGCAAAGTTCCCGCCGTCTTCACGTGCAATACGAGCGTCTATTCAATGAATCTGCCGAATCCAGAGCGATTAGATATTATGCGACAAGCAAGTCGTAATCATAGGGAGGTATCATCAGTAAATGGTTTTGAACAGGCTATTAACACTTTAGCTGACTTGCCATGTGCTATTTGTTATAAAGCTTTGTATCCACCACAACGCTGTAATTTACGTACTGCTATGTACAGTACGTTAATACCCGAAGAATTGGTGCGTCTGGGTAAAATCGTAACATGCTCTCGCTGTCAAAATAATATAAGGAAAAGAAAAATTCCACCAGCAGCTTTCTGGAATAAAATGACAGTCGCGACTATACCTCAGGAGCTAGCTAATTTGACAAAATTGGAAGAACGATTTTTATGCCGTGTTGTGCCGTTTCTTAAAATAATGAGGCTACAAAACCGTTTCTCTCAAGATTGGTGCAAGGGACAAGTTACTTTATTTGCAAAAGACGTTGTCGAAATCGCTGAACAACTGCCACTTATGCCAAACCAAATAGGACTAGTTTTGATTGTGGAAAGTCTCGAGAACCTGCAACGCTCCCAAGAGTTTATTGTGGATATGAACAGATTGTATGAAGCTCTAACCTGGTTAATGTCACACAATGTACTCTATAGAGATATTAGACCCCATTTCGAGAATGTAATAACATTCTCACAAGACAAGTCAATAGACTTGTCTGAAATTGTACAAATTTGTGAAGAGCCTACAAGTAATGGTGAGTCTATGGAGTTACAATCTACTCCTCAAAACAACTACGTGAATATAAATGAAGACATTTCCATACTACACGGATCGTTTCATCAAGCCGATTTAAGATTTGATTTGCAATCTCGGGGTAAACAATGCACTGCTGTAGCAGCTGTAGCATGTGCAGCGTTTTGAACAGACGAGGCAAGTCAATGGTCAAAGAGTGACATTGATTTTATAGTAATCCTCGAAGACAAACTCTACCGTGAGTCCATTGCTTCCAGACTGGACCCCGCAATAGGAGAAGTTAACCCTGAATATCTTGCCGCGAGTGATCTTGCTCGTCAAATATTATACAACAGAAATAAAATTAATATCTCAGTTTCTGACACCAATTATAATGGTCATTTAGACACAGATCAGTCTTGAAGGGTTCCCTAACCTAAAAAATGCTTTGATATTGTTTTTCAGAGAAAATTGTTGCGGACTGCTTACTGCAAATTCTATGACTATGGCTGTATATCATAACGCTGAAACGGATGCTTATAGATATTGGCTGTTTGATTCACATGCACGTGGGGAGCTGAAGCTCCAAGACGTGGTGCTGCCTGTTGCATTAAATTTAAAAATGTAGATGAATTACATGGCATACTACGGCAAAATTTGTTTACACCGACGACTAAAGTGACGGCCCAGGATAATATCTTTCTCAATGTGTACTCATTAACTGCTTTGGTTATAACACCAGAGAATGAGGCCGCAAATAAGCTTTTAAATCGACCCCACGATGAGAGAGCTTTAACAGAAATGGCCCGGTTGCGTAATCTTTCCAACAACTAGGTTGGTTTTAAGAATATTTTATGATTAGCTTTCCGCCCCGCAGTCACCCGCGGAAACTTCGTTTTCCCGTTATTTCCTATCCCGTTGGTAATTCGTTAAATCCTGACTTAGTGTGTTCTATATGGAATGCCCATGCCAAGTCGATTTCACTTTTTTGTTATTATTAATTTTATTTTTCTTAATTTTTAATGTCGTAGATGGACAAGGATTACAATTATATACATACACAACACATCTACAACTGTAAAAAAAATGTAGATGTAACAATGATAAATTACACCTTTACTGTATTATTGTTACAATTTAAAAGCGCCCTTAAAAGCGAACTGGCGTAATGTTATGTTATGGTATGGCGTAAACTATGCATACACAAACAATCGCAGCAATCGCGAGACATGTGCTGTCGTTTTTTGAAGATTTCTATCGTCTGTGGTTAGTCCATCACCTCCTGACCTGATGATCACGAGACGAAAGTGGCAAAGCCCTTTCAAACATCAAAAAAATAATTTACTAAATCAGTCGATGCCTACTCCTTACTGTTAAGGAGTTGTACCTTCCATCATCAGCTCAGCTACATGAGATGATGATTACCATACGCAAGTACTTAAATTACTTCATAAAATTTGCGAAAAACGATGTGTGGGCGCATAAAATTTGAGGGTTGCCCTCGATTTCTCCAGGATCCAATCATCAGATCCTGTCTTGGTGACTATAGGACCACTTCAGAAGTATCTCCTTTTGTGGGGATGTAGTGTTATTGAAACAACTGTTCTCAAGCGATTACCTTTAATTACTGACTGCAAGAGTATAAATGTGTTAATATATTAATAGAAGATACATTCATATGGATAGGGTCATAGACCTTATACTATAGGTAGTACTACTACACCTCACCTCAGGGGTGATAGAAAAAAAAAAAAAAATATATAGTTTACAATTTTTTTTTTTTTTTTTTTTTTTTTACGTAAATATAACTTAATATCATTTCTTATGTTACCAAAGGTTTGGTTCTATTTTTATGGATTAAATAGGGTTTATTAAATTTTAATATTTCTACATTAACACCTAAATCATTTAAAACAACAAATGGTCCCTCCCATTGAGGATCTAACTTATTAGCTATTTCATTTCTAATTAAAATTTGTTGTCCTTTACTGTATGTCACATTATTTAAAGACTTATCATAACAACTCTTACGGTTTTGTTTACTTATAAGTAGATTATTACGAGCATCTTGATGTGCTACTTGTAACCTATACTTAAGATCTAAAGGATAACTTTCTGGATTATACAATGGTTCTATGTACTGACTGACTCTAGATGGTACTATACTAGCTCTACCAAATACCAGTTCGAATGGTGTGTATTTTGTCTCTGTATGAACTGTATTGTTGAAACTGTAACACCAAAATGGTAGCCAGTGACTCCATGTGTCTTTTTGACCATTACACTGTATTCGTAAAAACGATCCTAAATTTTTATGTGAATTTTCGAGCGCACCGATGGATTGATGGTGATACGCTGTAGACATTAATTTATTTATACATAAAAGTTTACATACCTGTTCCATTACTGACGATACAAATTCTGTTCCACGATCAGTTGCGATGGTATTAGGTATTCCAAATCTTAAAATAAAATTATTAACTAATGCTTTAGCAATACTTACGGTTTCCTTCGTTTTCAAAGGATAGGCCTCTACGAACTTAGTAAGCTCGCACTGCAGTGTCAAAATATAACAATTTCCTTCAATGTCTTTTTCTAATGGACCTACGACGTCCAGATAAATTTTTTCAAAAGCATGTGAAGCCGTTGTAGTTATCTCCATGGGCGCCTTGATATACCTACAATGCTTCATTTTCTGACATTTAATGCATTTACTCACAAATTGTCTAATATCGTTGTCTAAGCCTGGCCAGTAAAAATGTCTCTTAATATTATTGGTCATCCTACGTACTCCTGCATGTCCTGCGGTAGGTAGTAGGTGAAAGTCATGTAAAATATACTTTCTTTCTTCTTCATTATAAATTCTCCTAACTCCTCTCAATACATAAATACGTGGACCGGTCCAATCCTTATTGTCTTTTATCTCTTTTAATACATCTTTAATAAAACTCTCATATTCCTTATTTTTTACTATGCATAGCTCATTTATACCTATTCGTTTACAAAAATGACCTAACTTAGTCACAAATTCGGCTCGCGTAAGTTGTGCTCTAAAGTTAAGATTAATATACAACATCTTCTTTCGATTGTTATAAATAAAACATTCCTTTTCTTCATCTATATTATTTTGTCTTTTAAATTTATTTAATTCCTCACTTCCTATAAAACTCATTTCTACAGAATTATTCGGAATTTTTAGTACCTCAACTACTCGTGGTTGATCAGGCCACGTTTCGTCTCGTTTACTAAAACTAGGTGTATCCAATTGTTTTCCTACATCTAAACGTTTTTTCTGAGCTCTAGTCATAACTAAAGAAATTTCATTATTCATCTGTTTTAAAGTATCCGATGTTATATTAATTCTAGATAATGCATCTGCTATGCTATTATCTTTTCCTTTTAAATATAAAATTTTAAAATCGTATTCTTCTAGTGCTAGTCTAAATTTAAGTAGTCTGCTAGATGGGTCCTTTATTGAAAATAAATATATTAAAGGCTTATGGTCTGTCATAATTGTAAATGATTTACCGTATACATAGGGTCTAAAATACTTTACAGCCCAAACAATTGCAACTAACTCTTTCTGAATGGTTGGATGATTGAGTTCAGCTTTATTCAGAGGTCTGCTAGCATAAGCTACAGGTTTCATATTTTGATTGCACAAGACTGCTCCAATAGCCGTCCCTGACGCATCTGTTTGAATGACAAACTCATTATTTTCTGAAAAATCTGGAAAATCTAATACTGGTGGTGTACTTAAAGCATGTTTCATTGCTTCAAACGCACTTTGACACTCTTCAGTCCAAACAAATGGTACATGTTTTCTAGTTAATTTATTTAATGGACAAGTTATTCTTGCAAAGTTTTTAATGAATTTCCTATAATAGTTACAAAATGCTACAAATCTTTTTACTTCATCGGTATTACTTGGTACAGGGTAATTTTGCAATACTTCTACTTTAATTGGGTCGGGTAAGACTCCATTTTCTGATACTAAATGCCCTAAATAAAGAATTTCTTTCTTTAAAAAATTACATTTTTCTGGATTTAATTTTAAATTAATTTTCCTAAGTCTTTCCAAGACGTCTGTTAAGTTTTTATTATGGATATCTAAATTTCTCCCAAAGACTACTAAATCGTCTAAATATATAAAACATTTATCGTATGTTAACCCAGACATAGCAACTGACATTACTCTACTAAAAGCACTCGGACTTGTTTTTAATCCCATAGGTAGCCTCTTCATCTGGTATTGCCCAGTACTAGTTGTAAACGCTGTATACTCTCTACTGTTTTTATCTAAAGCTACTTGGTAATATCCTTGATTAAGATCTAAATGCGAAAAATAGACTGAGCCAGAGAGCGAATCCAAAATTTCCGTAATACTTGGCAAAGGAAATTTATCGTCTACAATACGGTCACTAAGCTTCCGATAATCGACCACTAGTCGCCATTTTTTATCGTTGCTACTTTTTTTTGGTACCAGTAAAACAGGACTCGACCATTCACTCTTCGCCTCTTCTATAATGTCATTGTCAATCATTTTTTGAATTTGCCTATTTATTTCATTTTTCAAAGAATGCGGCAATCGGTACTGCTTCGTATAAACCGGACTTGTATTTGGTTTTATAGTTATGGATTGTTCATAAACACTTGTAGTCGTTAACTTATCACCTGGTAAAAAGAAAACATCCGAATATTTAGAACATAATTCTTCAATTGATTTCCGTTCGTCCATTTTTAAATGATTTAAATTTAAAATGTTTAATAAGTTCTTTGCTCGTTCTAAACTGTTAGCGTTTGATTTAAAATTGCATAAGTGAAACTCTTCAATTGAACATATCTGTGGTTGAAAAGTTGGTAGGTAAATATCATGCTCGTTAGTGTTCAAAATTTTAACCGGTAATCTATTATTTTTTATTCGTCCAATACATCCCGCTAGAAAAACATTTTCCGCTAACTGTTCGCTATGGATAATACAGTCATTCATATTCTCAATATTTAATAGCAAATAATGTATCGACTCACTTCGTGCTGGGATATGTAACACCTCAGCTGAGTAATCTATGACATCACTTAGTTCTAATGAATAATACTTTCCATAATTAGATAGGTTAATGACATTAGTTTCTAAGTTTATATTTGAAGCGTACTGACAAAGAAAATCTAAACCTAATATTCCATCTGCCTTTAATGGTATGTTATCAAAAACATGAAGCTTGATATTAAAGTCAACAAAGTGTTGGTCATCACGATGAGTCAAGCTAAGTTGAACAAACCCTGATGAACTAATTTTACCTCCAATACCATTTATGATGGTTTCATCTCTAATTACTGCACTATCGTATGGTAACGCATCTTTTTTAATTACGGACAAAGATGCTCCGGTATCTATTAACCAATAATATTTCCTATTACCTATGTATAATGCTAAAAATTTTGCCTTACCTTGCAAAGCTAAAATGTTATGTTTAAGATCGAAAAAACTGCATTTCGTTTGTTGTAGGCATACTATCGTTCTTATCTTGTTCATTGCTGGAATAAAATATTCTATTGGTACGACCTTTACTACGAGTTTCATTACTCGATCGATTCTCGTTCGAAGTTTGATAATCTCGTCCACGTCCGTTACCACGATAGTTATGGGATGATCGCCCACGTGAGTTATTGAAATCACGTCTGCCGAAGTTATTTGAATTATGGCTAAAATTACCTCTCAAATTATTTGAATTATGCTGATAATGATGTCCTCGACTGCGTTGGTTTAACTGCTGACTATGAGAACCACGGCCATTCCTAAAGTTGTTGTTATTGTTATGAAACTTACCTCTTCCGCGGTGTGAAAACTGCATGACATTTTCGTTGGTCGAAGTCGATGCCGATGTCAACTCTTCATCTTTCGCTGCCTGGATCGCGTCCTTTAAACTGTCATAATTACGTGCAGCAATAATCGTACTTAGTCTCGAATCCTTCAATCCATCTGCGAATCGCTTAATTGCCAATTTTTCGTTTATGGGCTTGAGTACGGAATAACTATCAGAATTACCATTTGCTTGCGATATGGTCAGATTAGTAAATAACTTTTCTAATTCTGTTCCAAACTGATCAATTGTACGCCAGCCTTGCGTTGCGTTTTGTAATCGTGATTGTATTGCAGTAAACGATTTTTTTGGTAAAAGTGCAACACGTAAATCTCTGACAAAATCGTTCACAGATGTGTAATTATTGGTTATACGTAATTTTGCATTTTCTGATAATCTACTTTTCAAAACGAATGTCATTAGTAACTTTTTCCCCGTTTCCGACAACATGTCTGCGTACATTTCTATAGAGTCAATGATACTTCTGATATTATTTTCGTTATTGGTCATTACAGGAATCAAACTACATGCCGTTTTTAAATCGAACTCCATGATTGATTCTGAATTTGGACTTGCTTCAGAAATATCACTGTCACTATCACAGTCTGATTTAATTACAGCGCACAAAACATTAGTTTGCGAATAACACGATTCTATTTCGCTTTTCGTAACTGATAATGATTTTAACAATTCTGATTTTACTCCTGGTTTTGTAGATAATAGCTTTATTAATCCTTTACTTTTCTCATAAATTGTTTCAACCTCACATAATTTATTCTTAACAATATTACCCTTAAATCGTGTTTTTCCCTTTTTAATTAAATATTTCCTTATTGATATAAGATCATTTAAACAAAGTAACAATTCATCTTCCATTCCCTCATGCAAAAGTAATATATATTAATTAAACCATTTAATACATACCCGATTCTCACAGTGAATTACTGTAGTAGGGGACACAGCGTGTAAGATGATGCATGATGATATACGATCACTCAAAACAAACTTAAACTGCCAATTTATCTTAGAGTTCATTATTTTAATTCTTAATGTCTATTATCATTTTATTGTCTCTTTATTTATATGATGATTCGCGAATTCATCTTACGCACTATAATACGCACAACGCACTTGAGACGCACTTAGTATGCACTTCACTAAATAAATGATACCGCACAGCTGCCAGATGAGTATGATGAATACTCCGACTTCTACGTCATTGGAAGATTTGCTTGCTCTTCTCCGCGAATTGCTCTGGAACGGTTGAACGATCGTCGCAGGCTGTTCTGCAAAATCTGGTCCCTGATCCAGGAATGGTGACAATTCCTGTACTGCTTCCACGCAAAATATATAATGCCAAGACCCAGTAAAACGCAAATTACTATGAGGATAATACCGATCGTCGAAATATGTGCCTTCAATTCTTCAACGTGTGCATTATTGGAACCAGCAGAATTCTGGTTCACGAAGACCGTCTCCTTTTCTACGTTGGAACGACACATTCTCACTGATTTCCGGACGTTAAATTAACTTTTTAAATGTACTCGATTCATTTTAATTACGAAAGTTCCATTATCCACAAATATTTTCACGCCAATTTATTACAAAGAGTTTAATTTATTTACTTTGCTTTGGAGCCGTAACACTACGCCGAGATAGAAGTCGCGTCACGCGCCCCAAAAATGGCAAGGGTCGCCATGTGGGGATGTAGTGTTATTGAAACAACTGTTCTCAAGCGATTACCTTTAATTACTGACTGCAAGAGTATAAATGTGTTAATATATTAATAGAAGATACATTCATATGGATAGGGTCATAGACCTTATACTATAGGTAGTACTACTACACCTCACTTTCGAACAAAAAACAGATTTTGAAAATCGGTCCACAATTGGCGGAGTAATCGCGTAACAAACACACAAAAAAAAAAACATACCGTCGAATTGATAACCTCCTCCTTTTTTTGAAGTCGGTTAAAAATGTATGACACTTGGCATACAAATCTCAGAAATAAATTCACTGTTTAACCTTTCTAAAAAGGTACACATGTTATCAACATATGACTCTAATCATACAAATAGAGGGGTTTAAATAAAAAAAATGCAGACACAACATTAGAACATTCATTTCGTTTATTTACAATATCAATCATCAAAAACCGAGTAAAATTATTAGAGATCTTGTTCAAATTGCCTGCCCCGATTTCTGATGCAAGCACGCAGCCTATGGCGTACTTCTGTAACTGTCACACGCATCGAAATTGTGTTTTTGATGTGTTGGGCGGCTGTTAAAATTCTTTCTCTCAGCTCTTCACGGGATGCCACTGGAGTGGAGTAAACCAAGTCTTTCATTTGACCCCAAATGTAGAAATCGCAAGGCGTTAAATGAGGACTCCTCGCCGGCCAGGGAGTTGGCCCACCGCGACCTATCCATCGCCGTGGAAAATTCACATCTATCCACTCATGTACGACTTGGAAGTAGTGCGCGGGGCAGCCATCATGCTGATAAATCAGTCTTATTCGTGTAGCCAGTGGTACATCCTTCATCAGCAGCGTGAACTCATTTCGAAAAAAATTTCATAGGCGAGGCTAGTTAAGTTGTCCGACAGAAATAATGGGCCAATAATGTTGTTGTGGACGATACCCATCCACACATTTAAAGAAAATCTTCTTTGGTGGGCACCTTCCTTAGATTTTCGTGGATTTTGACCCTTAGGGGCCCAGAAGTGCGCATTATGGTAATTTGTTATACCGTCTCGGTCGAATTTCGACTCGTCTGTCCATAAAATATGTGTTAAGTAATCGGCTTCTTCAGTGTCGCAGTTAATTAAAAATCGACAAAAGTCCATTCTTCTGGCTGGATCTCTTTCTTCAATGGCGTACACTGGTGTGTAGTGAAAAGGGTAGAGATGTGCTGTATGCACAGTGAACCACACTTTCCAGTTAGAACAGTTAAGGCGTCTCGCCACAGCTCTCGTTGAAACCGTGCCATCTTCTTCGAACTGCCGCAAAATTTCATCCTCATCAGCAGGTTCATACACTAGCGGTCTGCCGGCGTCACCTTGGAATCGCTGAACCCGTCCCGTTTCTCTAATGCACCGACATGTTGAACCAAACACGCTCACGTCTGGTAAACGGCGAAAACGGAAACGGCTTTGGTATTCCTCTCGTGCAGCAGCTGCGTCACCGTTACAAAACTCGTAACAAAACATAATGTCTGCATATTCTATGTTTGTAAAAGCAGCCATTTCAAAATAGTATTTAGTTAATTAATAACGACACGTCCGTACTCGAAGGTAGTTACCACTAACTGATTGGATTGCTGAGGTATAAACAAGAATATATTTTCACTATTCAGACACCAATGACCTTTAGAACTAAAGGGGTTATGTTTCATATTAAATTAAAAAATTGCCCGACCCGTGAACTATCTCTATGCTAAATACCGGCCAAGTGCGCGTCGGTCCACGCACTATGTAGGGTTCCGTACTTAGGATGAATTTATCCTAACAAACTTAACATTGTAGTTGAATAACACGTTCCACCCATACATCCCAAGTGCAAGTGCAAGTTGCAGCATAACTCTGCATGTCAAAACTTTTTGGTTCTTTATTGTCAACCTTTTTTCCGTTTGTCTTTGAGTCTGGTCGATTTTTACCTTTTTATTTCGTGATTCGAATTATTTTTTTTCTGACAGATGGGTCCTCATTTTTTCTTCAGTTGCAAAAGTTGATCAATTGATACTGAGCCAGTTTGTGGAAAATTAACGTGTAATTGTTTTATGTGAATTATAGCAAGTTGCTACCCGTGCCGTCCTATCTATTAGCACACATTATGGTAAAGCAATAAAGTTATTGAGTATTGAGTACCAGTCAGGTGTTTTCACCTTTATTTTTCCTGGTACGTATCTTTTAACAGTTTTCCTCAATCGGAAGTTCAGTCTGATCACGCTGGTCTAACCCTAATTCATTTTGTCTTAGGATTGAACAGCTTAGAACAGGCCGCCTTTCGGCCTCCAGGTTTTGGCCTAAAATAACGCTGGACGTCCTTGGTCAACGTCGAGTGTTGGACTGCGTCTTGACTGCGAAAGGTCTCGCAACCAACGCCAGCTCCTGAGCAGAGGACTACTTCCTACTGTATACGACACCTCGCCGGACGTAATTACGTTATATCAACGGTTTTACATGATATTTTTATGTACTAGTTTAGTAATGTAGTTAGTAACCCTCTGCGGATTTTTAATTCATTGACTATTTAATTTTAATTTTCAAATCTGTAAAATGCGATACCTTGGTTCTCTGATCTTTTTTCCATTACGATATATTTTGGGAGCGTTACTTAATAGCGATTGCAATCGACTAGTTAGTACGTTTTATTTTTCTTTCGTTATTCGCGTAATTCACCCTATCGGACCAATGTTCTCTGCTAATTTTTTTTTCTTCACAAAAATCTGTTAAGATTTTAATAAATGACCAAATTCACTGTTTGTATTACAGATTTATTATATTAAAACTTAGGAGCACACAAAAGACATCTTGCTAATTTTCTATACAGCAGAGACAAGAAAAAAAATGACAAGAATAAAAATATGGCAACAAAATCAAGCACAATAATTTATCTAATTGAGTACATCGGCTTTTGGCTTAATATAACTTTAACACTCCCCCTTACTCAATTATATAGGCATTAAAAATAATTTTACAAACTAGGTACATCCTTTATTTATAACAATAACATGATGTATTTAAACTAAACTGAGACTTTCAACAAATTTGTTATGTTTACACTTTTGAAGAGGTTTTGTCAGTATATCTGCAATCATATCTGCTGTGGGTTTATAAACTATTTTAACAGAATTATCATGAACAGCATTTTGAATAAAATGATAACGGATATCAATATGCTTAGTCCTTCGATGACTTAAATTATTCTCAACAATATTATGAGCACTTAAATTTGTCATTATAAACAGTGATTGCAGGCAAACAGCAATCAAATATATCATTAAAGAAATTATGCAAATATTTACTTTCTTTTACTGCTTCTCCTATACTACAATACTCAGCTTCAGTGCTAGAATATGCTACTGATTGCTGTTTGCGTGCTTCCCAATTAATAAGACATTCTCCATACTGAACTACTATCCCACTAAATGATTTTCTATCATTTATATCATTTCCCCAATCAGCATCAGCAAATATTTCAAATTTGTTATTTCCTTTCTTAAATTGCAACCCATAATTAAACGTCCCAGCGAGATACCTTAGTATCCGTATTGCTGCTTGCCAATGTATCTCAGTGTAACAGTTATTATATTGCCCTAACTTACTACATGCAAATGAAATGTCTGGACGTGTACATACTGACAAATACATCAACCCACCTATCAACTCTTGATATGGATATTTATAATCACATATGTCAGATTTTTCTAATACAACATTCACTTGCATTGGGGTGGAAACTGATTTACATTGTGTCATGCCAAATCGTGCTAACAAATTTTTTACATATTCTTCTTGGGATAATTTCAATAAACCATTCTTTCTATCTCTT
The DNA here is from genome assembly GCA_947568875.1 of Fissipunctia ypsillon. Taxonomy (NCBI): domain Eukaryota; kingdom Metazoa; phylum Arthropoda; class Insecta; order Lepidoptera; family Noctuidae; genus Fissipunctia; species Fissipunctia ypsillon. The sequence goes on from OX387655.1 coordinate 6,901,031, forward strand.
TCAACTTTCATTCCTAGACAACTCTTAACTTCACCTAACTCTTTTATATCAAAATTTTGTTTGAGAGTATTTAACAGTTTCTGTTTTTCAGTTATTTGCACTAAAAATGAAAAAATCGTCAACATAAAAAGCTACTATTACAGTGCATTCACTATTTATCTTTGAATAAATACATGGTTCACATCTTGATCTTTTATAACCTATTTTCTGTAAGACCTCGTTAACTTTTAAATTCCAACCTCTACTAGCTTGTTTTAACCCATAAATGCCCTTTCTTAATAGACAAACTTTAGTCTTATCCTTTTCATATCCAGGTAGTTGTTCCATATATATTGTCTGCTCTAATTCCCCATTAAGAAACGCAGTACTAACATCCACATGGTCAATGTCCATGTCTCTATCTACTGCAATTGAAAAAAGTAATCTTAATGTTGAGTGACGCACTACAGGTGAAAAAGTCTTATCATAGTCAATACCTTGCACTTTTTTAAATCCTCTAGCAACCAATCTGGCTTTATATCTTTCAAAATTGCCAGAAGCATCTCGTTTTTCTTTGTAAACCCATTTACATTTAATAATATTTTTATCCATTGGCCTATCAACTAACTCCCATACATGCTTTTGTATTAATGAATCATATTCATTATCCATGGCAGATTTCCATTTAAGGTAATATTTAGAAGACATTGCTTCAGCATACGTTTTAGGTTCAGTGACCAGCATTGAAATGTCACTATTATCAAAATTACTAACATAGTAATTTAACCATACAGGTGGTTGACGATTTCGTACAGGTCTTGACAGCTGTTCCATGAATTCATTTGTATCAGAAATATTTTGCTGTATATTTTCCATTGTATCATTTTCTACACTATCACTTATATTTGAAACATCTTGATTATTAGGTTCCACTATTATATCTTCTTCATCTGATGAATCACAATCATGAGTTACAATAGGTTCTAAATGAGTATTTTCAGTCTCAACAACATTAGACTCTAATATTTGACTAGGATACAATGAATTGATAACAACATGAGGATTCTCAATAGACTCGGATCCATGATCAGAATATAATGGACTGATTATATTAGGATTCTGTGTTACAGAAGTACATCCAGAGATATTTTCTAGAAAAACTACATTTCTAGCTTTTATCATTTTCCCTGGCTGCAATGGATCAGCTAATCTATATCCTTTAGAGTGATCACAATAACCTAACATGATATATATGGTTTAGATTTAGCATCAAGCTTATTACGATTCATATCTGGAGTTAATGCATAAACTCGACATCCAAAAACCCTAAGATTACTTAAATCTATTTTGATACCTGACCACATTTGTTCTGGGGTGGCATCTTTCAAAGCAGTTGTAGGACTTACATTTTTTAAGTAAACGGCAGTTGATACTGCTTCACTCCAGTAACGCTGATCTAAACCAGAGTCACGAAGCATTGTTCGAGCCTTTTCAATAAGAGTCCGGTTTAAACGTTCTGATACTTCATTTTGTTGAGGAGAGTAAGGAATAGTAGTCTCATGAATGATACCATTGGCAGAGAAAAAATCTTTCATAATTTTGTTACAGTATTCAGAACCATCTGTACCATTCTTCTTCTTCAGTGCTTCTGTACCATTATCTATTCTAATTCGTTTAATTTTTAACCCTGTTTGATTTTCCACTAATGTTTTAAATTCAACAAATTTTGAATGAATCTCATTTTGTGACTTAGTCTTAAGTAAATAAACAAAAGATTTCCGAGTAAAATCATCAGTTAATGTCAATATAAATTTTGAATTTCCCCATGAAAGAATAGGCATAGGACCACATAAATCTGAGTGTATTAAATCTAATTTACATGTTGCTCTTCTCGATACAGCTTTTGGAAACATTTTAGCTTTCTGTTTCCCCTCAATGCAAGGAACACATGGCTTTAGAGCTTTATCATCAAATGAAATTCCATCTGCAAGACCATCACGTAATAACAACATACCTTTATAACTGAGGTGTCCTAATCGCTTATGCCATAAATCAATATCATTACATGAAGCTGTGACAAATGAAGTTTCGAATGATTCTTTATCCGTATTTTTAGGAGACTTCAAAGATTGCAGATGCTGATTGAGTTTATATACACCATTGATATTACAAGCTGAAAAAATACAATTTCCATTAATGTTAATATTATTTTTAGTATATATGCTTTGCATTCTTTATCATCAAATATTAATATATAACCCCTCTGGGTAATTTTATTTACAGAGAGTAAATTAGCAGCAATATCTGGCACGTGAACAACATTGGTAATGGTTTTCTTTAAATTATTACTTAGAGTGACCTCAACATTGCCAGATCCACAACCATAAACAGTTTGATTATTAGCTATGGTGACTACAGTTTTATTTTTATCAGAATAGTTATGTAGCCAGTCTTTTCGCATAGACATATGTGTTGTACAACCAGAGTCTACCAACCAATCAGAGCTCCCACATAAACCTGTGAACAAAGCAGCAGCCTGCTTCTCTTCACATTCCACTGTTGTAGAGAAAGCCGAACCTTCGCATCTTATCGCTGAGCTGTCACACATTTCAGCTTAACTGTTAGCTGCAGCGTTTTTCTTCAAATCTGGACACTTGGGTCGAATATGTCCCTCTTTTTGACAATGATGACATCTGATCGTCTTCCTATTGTATTTCTGCGCTATCAACGCACTGGTTTGAGAGGTTAGCTCTGAACGCCTAAAATCACCACTCATGAGTCTTTGCTTTACCATTTCCGATGTCAAAGAATCTGTCTGAGAGCCTTCAATGGCCATAATGAGAGGGTCATAATCATCAGGCAACCCAATCAAGAGAATTTCTGCTATCTCACTGTCATCAATTTTACAGCCAATTTCACATAATTCTTGTGTTGCAGATATTATCTCTGATCCTGACCTTTCCATAGAGTTGAAAGTAGAATAATGTATTCTAGCAAGCTTCCTTTTAAGATATAAGCGCCGAGTAATTCCACTATTTTCATACGCCTTTTGTAAAGCAAGCCATGCTTCCAGGCACGTATACAGAGGGGGGGATAGTTGGGATTTATCCCCCCCCCGAAATCTGACTAAAAAAAAAGTTTTAAGCCATCTGTTTATTTATTCGCTTGCGTGTTCTTTCAATAAGTAGGTAAAATAAAAATATAGATCTTGATCTGATTATGTAAGCGATTACAGTGATTACAGCGATTTTCACACAGTTCACATGGTTGTTTCAATGTTTGTCCCCCCCCGAACCAAAAGTCTGGATACGTGCCTGCATGCTTCCTTTGCAGTTTTTGCATTGCGTACATGCGGATAACATGCTTGACTAATGTTGAGGCAAATCTTTGCGTAAGCTCGTTGATTCTGATCATCATCATTGTGATCACCAGTTACATGCACCCAAAGCCCTGCATCAATGAGCAAAAGCTTTATTTGAAACTTCCATGCAGAATAATTTCGAGCACCTTCGAGTTTTTTAATACATACCATGTGAGGATGACTGGGATTCATCCGGATTGTCGTTTCAGAAATTGGTTTCGTCTGAGAATGAGGCGGCGAACGTGGCGGTGATGGCATTGCATCGATTTATAAAAAAATAAAAAACTTTATATCCAACTGATTCACTAATTTACGTATCTGGGCCCATAACCTGTTAAGACTTTAATAAATAACCAAAATCACTGTTTTGTATTACAGATTTACTATATTAAAACTTAGGAGCACACTAAAGACATCTTGCTAATTTTCTATACAGCAGAGACAAGAAAAAAAATGACAAGAATAAAAATATGGCAACAAAATCAAGCACATTAATTTATCTAATTGAGTACATCGGCTTTTGGCTTAATATAACTTTAACAAAATCAACCTGCAACTCTTTTTATACCTTTAATATTCATTTTTTTTACTTTTTATACCAAATTCCTATGTTTTTTTTCTATTTTCTTATATTAACAAAATTAAACGTGTTTTAGCAAAAAAGTACTTCTCCTTTTTTTATTTTTTTCGCTACAAAGTGTAAGTTGGACTTTAACTTGTAAAGCCTACTTAGCTGTGATAGTTTTCCTGTTTAACCGACTTCAAAAAAAAGGAGGTTATCGACGGACGGACATAAGATTAATTCGGTTTCCGAATTAAGAATGAATGAGAACACGATTTTACAGTTGTCGCTACGCCCGATGTATTTTTGCCAGTCCGAAAATTTTAATTTTATACTTGTTTTGAGGGATTAACTACTTTCGGACGGGCCCGTATCTTCGTTGACGGAGTTAGGGAGTAGACTCCCTTTTTTTTTTTTTTTTTTTTTTTGTGGATGGGAAATCATCAAATGACTTCTCCCGCTCTGGGCGGAGCGGGAGGGCGTGTCAGACTTTTACTGATTAAAACCCACCCGTGTTCCTTCTGTTGCCTGTGCCGGGGCCACGGTAACTCTTTCGAACATCCCGCAACCCTAGCTGGCATCGGCCCTAGCGGACCCCGTCAATAGTGCTGACATCTCTTTGAGGCGCGCGTGGAACACAACGCGCCGTCGACTCGGGCTTTGTCCTTACCGGACGGCGAGCTACCCATTGCTCGCCGTCCGCAAGCCCGCGCCTACGGTGGCCGGGAATCGGCTGTCAATTCCCGACGCCCAGGGCGTCTCCTGCGGCGACTAGGGGCGTGAGGGCGCAAATCTTGCCTCTCCCTCACGCGTTCCGCCTCCTCCTTCGCGAGCATTACTGCTTCGCAGAAGGAGGTAATGGCTTCCCATGTACTCTCGCCCCGTACCATGGCCTGGACCAGGGCCGGACGCGAGAGATCGCCGCCGCCGATCGCTTCCGCGAGGACACGGCGGTGCTCCGCCCAAGCCGGGCAGACCTCCACCGTATGCTCCACCGTGTCCTCCGGGCGATCCACACAGTGGTGACACCCGGGCGTTTCCTCCCGCCTTATCCGGAACAGGTACCTCCCGAAGCACCCGTGTCCGGTGAGGACCTGCGTCAGGCGGAAGGTGAGGACGCCGTGGCGCCTCTCCAGCCACTCCTCAAAGAGGGGACTTATCGCCGCAATTGTGGCGTGCCCAGCGCTGGGTTGCGACAATCGCACTCTCCATGCCGCCATGAGATCCTGCCGGAGCTCTGTCCGCCGTGCCGCGATTTCTCGCGGCAACGGAGTTACGCCCCGGCGTCCTGCCTCCTCGCGCCACTCCCACATGTGCGCGAGGACTTTTGCCTCCAGATCCCATGGCGGTAATCCGGCAAGGAGGTTCGCCGCCTCCCCGGAGACCGTGCGGTATCCCCGGGCTAACCGGATGGCCATGACCCTCTGGGACGCGTTCAACCGACGGACCGGTCGCCGCCTCACGGAACGCGCCCACACCGGAGCTCCGTAAAGGGCCATGGACCAGGGAGTAGACTCCCTGATGCCCCTCCTTCGAGGAACTGTTCCTAACCCTTTCTGGGAATACAGGCATGATGTTATGTTATGCATATCTTAAATTACGTACATTCGATGTACCCTGGTTTATCTTGCAGACTGACAAATATTTTAAACTAACACATTATACTCTTTTGAATCTGTAAAATATATGTACCTACATATTGAAAAGCGCGACCATTTAATTTTCAGTGCTATTATCTACTGGCAAGCTACCGTTCATAATAAATAAATGTAATGTAAAATTATTCAATTCTAGGTCGAACCTGAACCACGGAGCGACCTGCACTGGGCCTGCACTTGAACCTTACCTACACATGACATTTTTGCAATCTTCTTTTTTCAAATGTCCCTCTATTCTTGACCACCAGTTTACATCTACGCCTGATTTATTTTAAAAATGCAATGCAATATTATACATATGTAGGTACTTTTAATATATTCACCTTTTTATTTTTTCGATGATCACAGGTAATTAATTATTCCTACTTGTTGTAATCAACATCACTTGACTAATGTCAACCTGAGCCACACAGAAATTGGTTCCGAACTTCCGACTGATTAAGTAATAGGCGAGGGACAGTTGAGTTTTCCTCTTAGGATATTTTAAACAAATCAGCTGTTAGTTATGAACTATTTTAGGTACTGGGTAAAAGAAGTATATTTGATTTATTCATCGATAATATCAACACGTCGTTGATGAATTTTGACACCTAACATGACTACATCAATTATCGTTATTACATACATCACTGCTAGATTCATTGTATGTTTCTGTACGAGATTCTACAGTTCATTTACCTTTTAGTACTTAGTTACGTGATACATGTACAAATAATGTTAACTAGTCTAGAACACAAATACACAAAACTTTGCTCATCTTATAACTAACGTAACCTATGAAGGTCTAAGTTCCCAAAACAGATCACCTATGTGAGAGATCAAGTTTGTTATTCTCGAGAGGCCAAGTTAGATATTTACGAAAGGTGCTGGTTCCGTGGTTCGAATGGTTTCGCATGGTTCTGCAGCCAGTAAGTAGTTTTGTGACAGTAAGTACCTGACGGATGACGGAGGAGGTCGCCAACTATGCCAGGCCAAGGAAACCCCGGTGAAAAAAAAGTTTATTATTTTCTGAACCATGAACGGAATTATGTCAATAAAAACAGGTGTGTAAATGACTTTAGAGAGAGATCTTAAGCAAGTGGTATCATATATTTAGTTAGTAAAAAACCAAAATACTACTTATGTAACCCTTATCAAAATTAGATGGTTACAATGTTATGAGTGTTTTTTGCTCATATAAATTGTTCAGGAACTCTAAAAGTAAATCAAGTGCCTACTGAAAAAAATACAGCAGATTAGAGATACTAATATATCTACTTATGTCTGATGACAAGCAAAGTCCATCGTAAGTTTTGTTAACATTTTGGTCTCATCTTAAATAAATCACAGAATAGGACACCGAAGCAGATTGGGTATAAATAAGCCCAATCCAACTTCTGAAGGTAGAATACTTGAATAACACAGATTATAAAAAAGGATTAGAATAATAATATACTATACCCAACATTAAGCGATATAACGAATTGTGAAATAAACAGGAAAATTAAGAAAATACATTGAAAATACATGATACTACTATCCTGCAAAAAAGTTTAAAAGTATTGTGACCCAGCGTCTCCAATAACGTTCTCATTCATTAATCAAATTCAAACAGGCAAGGTCTTGAAGCCGTTCTGCCATGCTTATAACTTCTGCATATACCTAACAATTTATTGGAGAGCTCCTTGAAGCCTTTGTAAAGCTTAGATTACACAAGTGTTGCCTCTACTACTTAGGTTGCTAACAGTACTTTAGATCACTTATTAATTCCTTGGTTACATCAAATAGGGCCTCCGATGCCATAATCGTTATTTATGCTACAAGCGCGGAAGGTAGGTGATTTCCGGCGAGTGGCATTTTTATTCACGAGCGAACGAAGCAAGCGAGTGTACCTATAAGTCGACACGAGTCGGAAATCATCTTACACACATGTATCATACAACGTTTTACTGTGCATTGTGCGAGGAAATAAAAAATATTAAGGTTTACACAGATCGACTCCGAACTAAGCAAGAAATTAGTAAAACGGCGGGCTTATTTTAAATACATGCACGCTCAGCATATCTACTACTGCGCATGTGCAAATAGCTGCCACTTCGTATCGCAAAAAGGCACGAGCAAAATATACGTTCAGCCAAACATATTTAATGAATATTTAAAATTAGTTTATTGATTGAAATCTAAATCTAGAGTAATTAATAACTCGTTTAATGAAGAATTAGTTTTATTGTATGTACCTTATAAATGAATGATAATGTACTTGACTAATTTGTAAAATTTTCTCAAATAATAAAAAACTCTGCATCGGGCTATTAAAAAAAAAAAATATTTCAGATAACTTAATCCTCCATTTACATTAAAATAAAATAAATTAACATTAAAAACAGAATCAAAAAATTAAAATAAATTACCATTAAAATCAAAATACATTCAAATTAAAATAAGATAAAATTAAAATATATTCAAATTAAAATAAGTTGGTGAAAAACCCTTTACCCTGTACCACAAAACTCAACATAATTGTAACGGAAAATCCTTACAAATATGTAAACTGTCGTGACAAGTCTACAATTTACATAATTGTAATTTCTGTGTTACGCAACATTTTCAACAATCTAAAAATTTTGTAGAATTGTAGACTCGGTAAAATTTTGTGGTATAGGGCTATGACCTTTTATTAAATTCCTTTTATTTTTGGTTTTATTATGATAGAACCCTTTCAGTTTCAGCACTTACTGCGTTCTTATTCCGAGGAAAAAGTCGTCTTCCGTCAAATGTTGCGGAAACTATAAGCATATTTTACCTCACAAATTGGGGGGTGTATTTTTTCATTCTTTTTACGCACTCTTAAAAGTTCCATTTACACGGTGCAAGTGTATTACCTGTGGCGTACCATAAAATTGAAAGGCAATTAACTGGCACCGTCTAAACAATACGTACAATATTGTTGCACGATATGAGCAAGCAGTTTTTCGAGACATCGCCAGGCGGTTGGTCGACTCCACACGTGACCAGAGGGCTGGCCTATTTTTTGGCCAAAGAATCAGCATTGCTATACAACGTGGCAATGCTGCCAGCCTTCTGGGCACTTTTCCTGTTGACAGCGATGCGGATGAATTTTTTGATGCCCTCTGATTATTTACCCCCTCCCTTTTTTAAATACTTGTACATATTATTATTATTATTTTAAGATTGTTAGGTTTTAAATTATGTCAATAGTAGAATATATTAAATAAAGATTGTCAGAATTCATTTTTATGAGCTATTGTAACTTAGGTAAGTTAGTGGTCGTCGAAAACTATTATAGGTGTAAATAGCACGTACAATAAAACCGCATTCAATTCTGGCATGAAAATTTTCTATCATTCATCAAGAAAATCGAATGAAATATTAAATATTTCATATTTCATTGGCAGTGCAAATATAGATAATACTTGAATCAAATGTACAAAGACGTGCAACTATGTGTTTTGACGAGGTAAAACTTGCATGCAATAATCGCCTTGCAATTTTATTGCCTTGGTGTAAATTGCATGCAATTTGATTGAATGGCAAATCTTGCATTCAATCATTGTATGCTATTTTATGGAAATCGCACGCGTGTAAACACATGCAGTTTTTGAATGGCAATAAAATTGAACGTGCTTTATGGCATGCGATTATTGCTCTTGAACGTTACAGAAACTTGGAACACCGTGTAAATGGAGATTTAATGCTTTCGCGGATGCTAAACGAAACATACTAGAAGTTTTATTGTTATGACATCTATGGATGTCGAGCGTCTGCGATAGCGTTATTAGACATGACGTAGATCAGTGCTTGGAGGAGAGTTGTAGCCTTGAAAGTCGTAGTTTGTCTCTGGGATGGCAACACACTTGTATAATCCTCTGGTATCCATATTACCATAGTCGGCGGGAGACACTAACGGCCGAACCCAATAACCTATCTATCACCAGTTTTGTCATACTGGAGATAGAAAAACCTATCTATCTGTGGTTTTAACTTCCCAATACTCTACAAGAGATTATGGAATCTTACCGGTCTGACATAAGGATAGATAGAATTATCTTGTCAGTGTCTACCATCAATAGTGATCTGTCTTTTACTGAAAATAGGCTATTGGGTTCGGCCGTTACCAGTCTGTACATACTTGAGATTTGCCGCCTGACTGTCTTACACAACCTGCTTATATCAACTAACTAACTTCAATATAATGTTCATAATGTAACAATAAACACACCAACTCCCATATTACATTCAATTCCATAGCAACCAATTGCAGATCTACCGCTCCAGAGCGGTAGATCCAAGTCCAGACTTGATAGCCACATTTTCGCAATAAAGCCTACGGCGTAGCGTCGTAGCCTCGTAGCACTGTAGCATTAGAACTGAGTGTAGTGCGGGACCCAGACCAACGGTAATGAACGTGCGCTAATGTTCAGTAACAATCAATGACTTTATCCCATCAATCTGAAGTTGATGTTCATGTTCATATATTATGCTACATTACGTCTAAATAACAGGCTTCTACTGGGTAAGCTCGCTCCATCGTCGACTTTGTCTCTGTCATCTCTAACCTAGAGTCAAGAGCAAACCTATGTCAAATAAAAAAATAAATTAAATTGTTTCCTCTTTACTCAGGTATGGGCTGCTACTCTGAGGGAACCCGATGAATGTAAACGAGGCCTTTCTAGTGCAAAAAAACCGGCGGAACACGCACATTGAAGGGTTTCGTAGTTGGAATGTATTTATCCCAAAACAAACTTAACATTGTGTTAACAAACATGTTATCTCATATATCGATAGACGTCACGGCCAATTCTCCAACTCCAAATGTAAGTTTGTAATCGCAAAAAATCTTTTTTTATGTGATAAATACAAATTTTCAGACTTATTCCTTTACTTGTGCTGTGAGACCTTGCTTCTTGCCAAATTTCATGATTCTAGGTCAACGAAAAGTATAGCTTTTGATTTATTTACGAGTATTAAAATATGTCGCATAAGTGGCCGTATTTTTTTATTGCGCTGACTTAGAAGCTTGATTTTTTAAAAGCTCCAAGAAACCGTAGACCTACGTATTTGATAATTAACATACATACACATACATAAACTCACGCCTTCTTCCCATGAGGGTAGGCAGAAACTACAGAACGCCACCTGCTACGATCCTTACATACTCCTTTTGCCTCGTTTACATTCATACATCTGGTCATACACGCACGCCGGTTTGATAATTAATTTCAACTTGATTCATTTTTTATTTCAACTTGACTTGAACCTCCACGCGTTCTTGAGAAAAACGGTCTTGACAGACTAACAGACAGACAGACAGACAGATAGACAGACAGATGGACAACGCTGTGATCCTATAAGGGTTCCGTTTTTTGCTCTTGAGGTACGGGACCCTTCATTGTGCATGGTCCGACACGCACTTGGCTGGTTTTTTTTTATAACATTAGACTTGGATTCAAAATAGGTATACCCTTCGAGACCCAACACGAATAAGAATTCCGCAAACACACACACACACACACATCAAAACACTCTATGCCATAAAAATAGCTTTATCACAGCAATTAAAATCGTAAACAATATTCCAAAACTAATAATTCCCTCTGCAACACTTTAAATCCAACCTACAACAATGGCTTATCATGGTAATTATTTTATAGTGTGAAAGAATTTGTTGAAAAAGGTAACAGATAAATAAAAAGTTTTCATTATTTTACTTTAAATACCTATACTACCAATCTATTATTGTTAAGATTTCAAATAGATAGAAAACCCTAATAATCAGTGTTATTAAACATTTTATAATAATATTTTTTTACAATTATTGTAGTCGTATTAAATTGCTCGTACATTTAACAATTTTTGAATATTTGTATTCCGAAACATGTAAGATCATAATAATTCTCATAAGACCTTAGTCTACATACCATGTTTTTTAAAGCAAATAAATATATACTATTCTGTTCTTTTACTAAATTGTCTGACGCCTTCTGTGCCTTCTGTGCTTCTGTGACGCTTCTGTGCTGCCTTAACTCCTAGCCACTCTCTCTTCTTCTTCTCTGGTCTTCTACAGATTATACTTCGGGGAATGTGCTCAAGAACTCCACGACCTTATTCCGCCGGCCCCCTTCTATCAGCGGACATCTAGACGCACTGCAGGTTACCATCCTTACCTAGTTGCTATTCCACCAATTCGCACTAAGCGTTTCCAAATCTTTTGTGATGCGCACAGCAAAGGAGTGGAACTCTCTGCCCGCGTCTGTGTTTCCGAACGCATACAACCCCGATCTCTTCAAAGTGAGAGTTAACAGGCTTCTTCTGGGTAAGCGCGCTCCATCGTCGACTTTGTCTCTGTCATCTCTGACCTAGACTAGAGTCATGAGCAAACCTATCATCATCTGCCTAACCTTTTCCCAACTATGTTGGGGTCGGCTTCCAGTTTAACCGGATGCAGCTGAATGTATGTATTGTATTTTACATGGAGCGACTGCCTATCTGACCTCCACAACCCAGTAACTGGGTAATACGATACCCCTTGGTAAGACTGGTTGTCAGACTTTCGGGCTTCTGACGACTGTCAAAGATCGACGAATGACAGCCGGGACCAACGGCTTAACGTGCTTTCCGAGGCACGGAGGAGTCTCGGTATGTAAAGATGGTCACCCATCCACGAACCAACCCCGGCAAGCGTAGCTTAACCTGATGGATCGACCCGTGCCGCTGTTATTACTTAGCCACGAGCAAACCTATCTCAAATAAAAAAAAAAAAAGCCTAGCACCGAAACGATCTTTTCTTAGGTTTATGATTACCTTTTTAACGATTATTCATGCATAAGTATAAGGAATCATACAGAGACATTTCTATTTAACAATACTTAATTAAGTATGGTTTGGAAAAAATCAAAATAATAATACAAAATAAAATGTGCTTAGTTACAATAAAAAAACATTATATTCACTTTTTTATTTTGTTATTTGTATTTTGTGTTTCATGAACTGTGTCCAAATAAACATTATTCATTCTTTCTTTAGATTTTAATCGTAAAAAATACTGTTAGGTAAAAAATAAAAACTATATTAAAACAGTTCCACTTTATCTAGATTCCAATTCGTTCTATTTTTATAAATAGTTTTGTAGTTATCTTATAAATTGTCTAGAGTCCAAATGTTTGTTCAGAGAGACCGGACAGCCTGCATCCCAAGGCCAATCGCAGACCTAAACGAGAAAAAAACACAAATATTATTTTATTGTCATCAGATTATCATAATTATATTAGTTATAGTAAATAGGCGCTATTTTACTAAACATGTTTTATGAATATAATATTACACCTGTCCCCGAAGTGGTCAAGGTCAATATGAATTCACCCACATTTTGCCAGTTATATTATGTGCTTTGTGTTATAGAGCGAGCCTATGGTTATCGTATGACATGTATACAAGATTAGTTTTAGTTTATGCGAAACCCGAAAGACGTGTCTGATATTTTTATGTAAAGAATCTACATATGTACAAAATTTCAAAACTGTATCATGAAAAATCACAAAGTTATAATAAGCTTGTTATGTTATCTAGTTGTCCATACAAAAACATGCTCACCACGCAGGAACCCCGCGCCGCCCGCGTCGTCTTGCGCTCATTGATAATAATTTGGCAGCAGATACGAGTACCTAACCTTCCGGTAATTGTATTGTAATTAACTAGTGATAACATTTTCCATCACACTTGCAGGCTTTGGACTGTCATAATGGTCAAGTGTAGGCAGATATTATTATGTACTTTAATCGTTAATGCAGCCGTAAGTGATAAAATGTAGTGAATGCGATTTGTTGCACCTTATGCCAAGTTCAAAGTGGATGAAAAGTGTTAACATCACATTACTGAACCACAGCAGACTATAGGTATAAATAATAACTTTCTACAATTAACCAGCTTGGTGTGTATAAAAATGTTAATCATCACTATTTTACAATAATTGACTTGATCACTACTTACAATGTCGTACCATTTTTGTGTACTAGACGTTTGTGTATGAAAAAGATATGGTTGCACGATACTTTTTACATACGATAGGTACACAATCAAATGAAACATAAAGGCCCATGGCGACTGCACGCCCGCGCGGAGCGTGACACGTGCGCATCAACATGTAGCATCCGGGCGACTGAAGGGGTTTCTTTACCCCCGCCCCGCTGCCTTTGCGCGCGCGCCTACGCACCTAGTGCCGCCTATGACTTGCCGTGACCGGTGTTGTGCGCGTATGATTGCGGAGATTGCGGATAGAGTACTTAGTGTCGCTCGGTTTCCAACTTGTACCTAACCTTTTTAAAATATTTTTGGGACAAAATAACATGATGTAAAAATGATTGGAGTCGATTCAGTTACTAATTCTGAACAAACTATATTCAGGTTTCGCATATACTAAAAATAATGTTGTATAAATGGTACAAAATATGGCCTTAGTCTGTTAATAGTAACAGACTCTAAGACCATATTTTGCACTCGAATCGAATTCTGTCAATAGCTATAATATTTTTACGACAATCTTTTGATTTTTTAAACACAGAAATGGGGAGTACATAATTAGAGACGATAACATATACATAGTACATTATTGCCGCGGCCTGCAAAAGGGGCATTGATGGACGAACGTGAAATTTTCACGTTCGTCCATCAATGTCTAGTTGCGGCCAAGACTTGTATAGTACTTTTATCAAACTTTTCACTTGCTTGGAAATTCGAGCATTATTTCGACAACCTTCTTCGAGATAAGTCGAAAATGCTGTACTGGTAAAATACATACGAGCAGCGGCCGTATGATGGACGAACGTATGTGTGCCTTGGTCGTCCACCAACGCCCCTTTTGCAGGCCGCGGCAATAATGTACTGTTAATGTTAGGTTCTTTATTCACATTTCTATGTGAATAACGAACCTAACAATAATATTTATATTTACGATTACGAAATATGATCGTTTTTGAACAATCTCACATTGATAATCTTTTGATATAATCTGTAGATTTTTGACTAATGTTTTGTTTTATGTAAGTATATAAACCGTTATAAATATGTATATTATCCTCACTTATTAAATTCTTATATGTACATTATTCATAATCAACCTATAATATTCCCACTGCTGGGACACAGGCCTCCTCTCGGTGAGAGGGAGTGGACACCACGCCACCACGCGGCCCGCGTGGGCCCAGTGCAGGTTGGTAGATGCCGGTTCCCTCACGATGTTTTCCTTCACCGCTTTGAGAGCAGTGGTGATGAAATAATTTACACAAAGTAAAACGCTTGTCAAGGTTCGAACCTACAACTTGTAAGTTGCGGCCGTCACCACTGGGCCACCACTGCTCACAACATACACACACATATACACATTATAAGTGGCACAATTATATTTTTAGAATTCTTACTCGCAAACTTTTCACATTATTTTACTCTGTTAAATTGTTAAATTATTTGCAAACAAATGAAAATAACACGACACTCAAAGATTAGATTTAATAAAAAGAAAAGTCAAGGCTTGTAAAAGTCACACAGCAACTCAGTCTCTCATAATGTTTTATGTCAACTTTCACATTCTTATATTACACCACTCCTTATACCTACTATAGTAAACATTAAAAAACTTTGACTCACCTGAATAACTCTGTTGAAGTGTAAAGTACTGGGGCACTGTCTCAGAACCAGCTGTCCCCAAACACAGTAATAGAAGGCATTACAGTCACTCTCGTGGGGCAGGAGCCAGTGAATGTGGGGGTTTGTGGGGCAACCATTTGGCAAGAAAGTTATCGGTGCTGCCGTTGTAGAAGTAGTGGTGGTGGGTGCAGGAGTCGTGGTAGTCGTAGAGGTGGTTGTGGGAACAGGAGTGGTAGTGGTAGTTGTTGTTGGTTCAGGAGTTGTTGTTGTTGATGTAGTAGTTGTTGGTGCAGGAGTTGTTGTTGTGGTTGTAGTAGTTGTTGGTGCAGGGGTGGTGGTAGTAGTTGTTGATGTGGTTGTTGTGGGTGCAGGAGTTGTTGTGGTAGTTGTAGAAGTAGTTGTTGTGGGTTCAGGAGTTGTGGTAGTAGTTGTTGGTGCAGGGGTGGTGGTAGTAGTCGTAGATGTGGTTGTTGTGGGTGCAGGAGTTGTTATGGTAGTTGTGGAAGTAGTTGTTGTGGGTTCAGGAGTTGTGGTAGTAGTTGTTGGTGCAGGGGTGGTGGTAGTAGTCGTAAATGTGGTTGTTGTGGGTGCAGGAGTTGTTGTGGTAGTTGTGGAAGTAGTTGTTGTGGGTTCTGGAGTTGTAGTAGTAGTTGTTGGTGCAGGGGTGGTTGTAGTAGTCGTAGATGTGGTTGTTGTGGGTGCAGGAGTTGTTGTGGAAGTAGTTGTTGTGGGCTCAGGGGTTGTGGTTGTTGTTGTTGAAGGTGTGGTCGTGGGTTCAGGGGTAGTAGTCGGGTCTTCACCAGGTACATAACGGTCCGTACAATCTACGTTGTGCCTCCAGTCGCACTGCTGAGTTTCTAAGTTGAACCAAAGATCTGCAGGACATATGTATTCCACTGGTTTGCCGAACGTACACTTGTAAAATTTGTTACAATCGTCGTGTCTGATCAACTTTTCGATGGTCCAGTCTGTTTCCTGCTCTTCAGGGCACTCTTCAACGAGTATTGTATTTTGGGCGCGCCCAACGGCTGCATACACGACGAATAATAATATTATAATATCTGAAAATAATAAAAAAAAATAATCTTGCTTTATTTTCTACTATCTTAAACATTTTATTATCATTTTTTTTTTCGCGTCTATAATCTAATCTACCGAATTATAGAAAAATAAATAAATACATTTTCTAAATGACGTAATTTTCGACCACAATGTAACTTTTAAATTAAAACTTATTCACTAACCTTTCATTATGAGTTTCAGATCAGAATGTACACTCGAGCACCGTTTCGAATAAGTTTTATACCGTAACTAAAGTAGGAAACCGTGTTCTTTTAATCTAAGAGATGAGTAGATGATCAATAAAATTAAAGTATTATCAACATTTAGCGGTGGCAGACTATCAATTATAATTTATCACCTACAATTTGATAAACTACAATACCTACTCAATGTTCTGATACAATATCGTAATACGTAGGGACATGCAAGATTCGCATTCCTAGATTCTTGTTTAACAACAAAACTGTCAAAAGTAAACTCGAAAAAAATGTAGCCTCAAAAAATTTTTTGTAGACCAACTTTACTACAACGTCATAGAAATATTAACGGCGACCGCGTCATATCAGCCCGCAAAATTCAAATTTTCTTACGTCTTTTGCGTTTTGCAGGTCAGTATTAGTTTGTATGTGGATTAAAATATGATTGGCGACCGTAACAAATATGTATTTACAGAATTATAATCAATAAAGTCATCAGTACAACTCTCTAAGACCAAATAATTCTATTGAATGACTATTTCATGAAATCTTAACATTTCAAGATTATACGAACTTAAGAAATTGTATTACTGGTTCTAAGGATTATAATTCTGTAAATACTTATTTGTTACGGTCGTGAATCATACTTTAATCAACATACACCCAGACACTGAGCTGCAAATTGCAAAAATCGTAAGAAAATTTGAATTTCGCGGGCTACCTTAGCGCTTCCCCCTTAAGTGATCGTATTATGATAAGCTATGCCCGCGGCTCCACTTGCGAATTTATTTTGTATGCAAATTTTATTATACTATGTGAAGATGCATTTGAATTGGTTAGTTAGTATACCTGTAACCATACAAAAGACTAATGCATTTTACCCCACGATCAGTCTGATCTAATCGTCATGAATTATTATTAGCTGACGGCAAACTGACGGTAGGTATAAAAAATCGTGCCGCGAGCTAGCATGTCCTATTGCCATTTTTTGGCATCATATTTACACCCAGTAATAGGGGACTCGCCCGTCAAGGAGCGCTGTCCTCAATTAGACGCATTATTCATTTAAACATAAAACAAAAGTTATTATACTCGTATTAAAACAAGCATACTAAAAGATAAATTATCTTTAAAATGGTGAAGGTTTCATAAAAATACGCTTTATAGTTTTCGCGTGATTATCAGTATTTTATCCGCGTTAGACATAACTTTACAAATGAATTACATTCATAACATCACGCCTGTATTCCCCGAAAGGTTAGGCAGATGTGTACCTATAGTACACCCACATTTCACCAGTTATGTTTAAGTCCCATGTATTAGGGGCGGTCCTATTGCCATCAACTGGGTACAAGTCCAGTTTCCGGGCTGCTACTGAGAAGGTCCAGATGGAAAAGCCCAATAAAACTTTGCCCGACCCGGGAATCGAACCGAGGACCTCATGCTCAGCAGTAGCGCTTGCGACTGCTAGACCAACGAGGCAGTCACACAAATTAATTATACTATGTAATATAAACATAATCTGAAATATTCACATAATAAGTTATTAAAAAACTGCTCTAATTTCACATATATTTTATCCAAATCATTAACACGTGATCTTCAGTTTAAAATTATTAAAAATCGGTTATCGTCACCTTAATAGGCGTCTTGGAGTTAGGGTATTTACCTACCTAAAAATATACTCCTTACCTATAATATGACGAAGTATTTAATTATTCGCAATTGCATTAAAGCATTAGTCATAGTAGGTAGGAATTAAGGCTAATTCGCTATATGAGAATCTAATTAAAAATGTAAAACCTAAAGATGAGGAAAACGTTGATCTTATTTATTTCTGTCATTATGTAAGTGAATGCTAATATTGACGTGATTTATTAAGAACCTGAAACTTAAGATCAATTCCTTTTATACCCCAGAGATGTCAAAAACAACAGGCGAAGACGAATTGAAACTCACAGCAGGTCCAAATTGCGAGAAATAGGAAACAGCGGAAATTGTTAGAGGAGGCATTTGCCAAGAGGCATACTGAACTAAGAGACATTCTGTAAACTACTATTGAAAATACCACAAAGCTTATGTTCAGAATTAAAGGGCTATTATTTATTTATGCACATATGGAAGCGTGCAGGGGCATTTCAATTTGATAATACCTATTGAGTATGGTTTGGAAAAAAAATCTAAATAATAAATACGAAATGAAATGTGCTTAGTATTTAATCGTAAAAAAATACTGTTAAGTATAAAATATAAAGTATAATAAAAACAGTTCCACTTTATCTAGATTCCAATTCGTTCTAGTTTATAAATAGTTTTGTAGTTATCTATCTCATCAATTGTCTGGTGTCCAAATGTTTGTTCAGAGAGACCGGACAGCCTGCATCCCAAGGCCAATCGCAGACCTAAACGAGAAAAAACACATTATTATTTTATTATTGTCATTAAATTATTTTATTTATATTAGTTATTATGCGCTATTTTATTTAACATATTTTATGAATATAATATAACGCCTGTGTTCCCTGAATAAATAAGTGTATGAATTCAACCACATTTCGCCAGTTGCGTATATTATTTGCCTTATATTAAAAAGCGAACATCTATTGTTATCCTATGACATGTCTTTATATGGTACAAACATAGAAATATATTTATATCTATGGGTACAAAATATGGTTTTAGTCTCTGTTACTCTATAAGAGGTCTCCAAACTACGGCTCGCGGCCAGGTCCGGCCCGCGAGCACTAACAATCCGGCCCGCGGAAGCGGGCAATCGATTTTATGATTTTTTATTTAACGACCCATTAAAACATATATATTAAACAGTATGTTGCTATGAGTTAGCTAGGTCCTGGCCCTTGGGGGCTTTAGTATAGGAGTTAGTCTGGCCCTTGGGCTAAAAAGTTTGGCGACCCATGCTATATCAAACAAATTAGAATTCTGTCAACATTGACCTTTAACATTTTTCCAAAATACTTACTAACATCTATACGTCTATATTATTTTGTAAAACTAACTTTTGATTATTTAAACTCTGAAATGGGGAGTAAATAATAGGGAAGATAGGACATATAAATTACTTTTAAAATAAGGTGTTATTCACATAATACACTTCTGGACACATCTATTGGCCCACCTTGTATTTTCAGTTTCGTTTGGTCCTAGCTAAAATTTTATATTAGGTCGAGCAAAAAGTTTTTATGCAGTTTTGAACCTGGCACATTCACAATTTCATTCAATAGTCTTTTTTTGAATTTCGAACACAGAATTTAAAGAAACAAAAGACAATTTGGAGCCTGTTTGTTGATATCAAACAATCGAATACTAAGAAAACTTGGTTTTATTGGTTTACTTGGATTTAATTCTTGAAAAAGTGATTGATATCTTTGGTTTTGCAACAAACATTACTTATTCTTAACATTAAGGTGAGGTTCTATCAATAATCTATGGATACTTCACCTGAAGTCGCCGCCCAAGCTGTGGCACTTATTCAGGCCGGACACAGCCAAAGAAACGTGAGTGCTCAACTTAATTTAAGTCGATCTGCGGTCCGAAATGTTTATCGGAGGTACCTAGAGACTGGCGGCTTTGTTCGTCGCCAAGGAAGGCCACGATCTCGGGTCACAACTGAAAGGCAGGATCGATTCATCGTGACGACCAGCTTGAGAAATCGTCACCTTACCTCCATTGAGATACAAAACCAACTTCGCGACTTCCACGGAGTATCTGTGAGCGCTCGAACTGTTCGGAGAAGGTTAAAAGAACGCGATATGGTACCACACAAGCCAGCTAATGGGCCCAAACTAACGCGAGCCCACCGAACAGCGCGCCTTCATTTCGCACGCAGTCATTTAAATTGGACACAGCAAGATTGGAGCCGTGTACTCTTTTCTGATGAGTCTAAAATTGTGTTACATGGCAATGATGGAAGGAAGAAGGTCTACCGACGTAAGGGAGAGCGTTTCGCACAATGCTGCTTTGAAGAGAGGGTTGCTTATGGCGGTGGCTCATGGACTGTCTGGGGCGGTATATCCGCGAGCGGCAAAACTCAACTTGAGGTTGTTACAGGACCACGGCTGCCAACATTAAATGCTGAAAGGTACATTCGTGAGTGCTTAGAACCTCACGTGATACCATACGCGGACTATGTGGGCCCAAATTTCCTTTTTATGCATGATAATGCAAGAGCCCATGCGGCCGGCATCGTCAGGGAATATCTTCGGGATGTGAACATCACAGTTATGGACTGGCCAGCCAGAAGCCCAGACATGAACCCCATTTAGCACATGTGGGACGAGCTAAAAAGACGTGTTAGGGCTCGTCAGCCAGTTGCCCAGACGATGCAGGAGTTGAAAACTGCCATAGAAGAGGAATGGGAGATGATCCCTCAAAATTTCATAGAGCGGTTGATAAACTCTATGTCTAATCGTATGAGAGCTGTGGTAGATGCCCATGGAGGCAACACGCGTTATTAAATTAAACCTTTATTTGATAAAACATGTTTTTTATTCAAAAATCAATTGCCTTTAACAAGGCGCATATCCGACTTGTTAGGCGTAGCTCCATGTCGTATGGTATTCTGAATTCAAATTTAAATCAATACGATCGAAAAAGATGGTAAAATGTATCAGGTTTAAAACTGCATCAACAGTTTTTGTTCAATCTAGCAATCATATTTCGGTAGGGGCCATCGAAACCTAAACTCTAAGGTGGGCCAATAGATGTGTCCAGAAGTGTAGATAATAATATTTATATTTACGATTACGAAATATGATCGTTTTTGAACTAATGTTATGTTATTATGTAAATAAACGGTTCTTTGTATTGCCGCATTTCAAGCAAATAAATGACTTTGACTTTGACTAAAGATATAATCCAGACTTATTAAATTGTTACACATTCATTATTAGTGGCACAATTATATTTTTAGAATTCTTACTCGCAAACTTTTCACATTATTTTAATCTGTTAAATTGTTAAATTATTTGCAAACAAATGAAAATAACACAACACTCAAAGATTTTAATAAAAAGAAAAGTCAAGGCTTGTAAAAGTCACACAGCAACTCAGTCTCTCATAATGTTTTATGTCAACTTTCACATTCTTATATTACACCACTTCTTATACCTACTATAGTAAACATTAAAAATCTTTGACTCACCTGAATAACTCTGTTGAAGTGTAAAGTACTGGGGCACTGTCTCAGAACCAGCTGTCCCCAAACACAGTAATAGAAGGCATTACAGTCACTCTCGTGGGGCAGGAGCCAGTGAATGTGGGGGTTTGTGGGGCAACCATTTGGCAAGAAAGTTATCGGTGCTGCCGTTGTAGAAGTAGTGGTGGTGGGTGCAGGAGTCGTGGTAGTCGTAGAGGTGGTTGTGGGAACAGGAGTGGTAGTGGTAGTTGTTGTTGGTTCAGGAGTTGTTGTTGTTGATGTAGTAGTTGTCGGTGCAGGAGTTGTTGTTGTGGTTGTAGTAGTTGTTGGTGCAGGGGTGGTGGTAGTAGTTGTTGATGTGGTTGTTGTGGGTGCAGGAGTCGTTGTGGTAGTTGTAGAAGTAGTTGTTGTGGGTTCAGGAGTTGTGGTAGTAGTTGTTGGTGCAAGGGTGGTGGTAGTAGTCGTTAATGAAGTTGTTGTAGGTGCAGAGGTTGTGATGGTTGTTGTTGAAGGTGTGGTCGTGGGTTCAGGGGTAGTAGTCGGGTCTTCACCAGGTACATAACGGTCCGTACAATCTACGTTGTCCCTCCAGTCGCATTGCTGAGTTTCTAAGTTGAACCAAAGATTTGCAGGACACGTGTATTCAACTGGTTTGCCGAACGTACACTTGTAAAATTTGTTACAATCCTCGTGTCTCAGCAACAATTCGATGGTCCAGTCTGTTTCCTGCTCTTCAGGGCACTTTTCTACGAGCATTGTATTTTGGGCGCGCCCAACGGCCGCATACACGACAAACAATAATATTATAATACCTGAAAATAATAAAAATTATTAATCATGCTCTATTTTCTACTTTTTTAAAACCGTTTATTAACATTATTTTTTGCCTATACCAATACTGATTTATAGAAAAATAAATAAATACATTTTCTAAATGACGATTTTCGACCACAATGTAACTTTTAAATTAAAACTAATTCACTAACCTTTCATTATGAGTTTCAGATCAGAATGTACACTCGAGCACCGTTTCACATAAGTTTTATACCATAACTAAAGTAGGAAACCGTGTTCTTTTAATCTATGAGATGTACATGATCAATTAATGTATTATCAACGTTCAGCGGTGGCAGACTATCCTACTTCCTACTATCCTACTAAAATATTAAAAATATGAAAGTTTGTGCGTTTGGATGTTTAGATATTTGGATGTTTTTCACTCAAAAACGGCTGAACGGATTTGGATGAAATTTGGCACACAGATAGTTTATAACCTGGATATACACATAATATATGACTTTTTATCCCGGTAGTACGCTCCTGTAGGATAATTTCCGACATTAGCGCGGGTGAAGCCGCGGGCAAAAGTTACTCAATTATAATTTATCACCTGCAATCTGAAAACGCATTCTAGACTCTTTTTTAACAACAAAACTGCCAAGAGGCACGCAAATAAAATGTACCCTCAAAAAAATTGTTGTACCAAGTACTATCTGTTTACAACATTTAACTAAATACTGTAAAATTATTACCATTGGCAACATTGTATACAATTTTGAGTTTTAGAGCCAAAGTGGCTTCTCAACTAATGGGATCCTTACCTGCAGATCGAGTTACTGAAGCGAAAACCTTCAGCATCGTAGGTATTGATTACTGTGGTCCTTTCAATATTAAATAATCAACTATTCGTAGAAGCGTCGTTTGCAAAGGTTATGTCGCTTTATTTGTTTGTTTTGTAACTAAATCATTTAGATAGCTCTACACACTAGCGTGTCTGACATGACCACAGAATGTTTTTAGCAGCCTTGAAAAGGTTTATCGCCAGGCGCGGGGCTGCTTAAAAGCTGAAAATAAGCGCATAACGTAATTTTAAATATTCGCCTTTGTTGGGGTATAATGCCCAACAGTGAAAATGTTATGTACTTGTTATGTAAACTTGTTAGGTATGTTATGTTATGTAAATGAGTAGACGAACGATTCCCTTGATGGATTTATTGCTACTAAATATAATTACACAATTGTTATACTTAAATGTTATGTTAGAGGAATGCACAGCTAAACAATATTGATGATTGTGCATAAATTAGTGTGGCGTACAAACTATCACAAAGCTCGTACAAACTATCACAAAGCTCGTACAGCCTTATTAATAATCACCAGCTTTTTTTTGTGGATGGGAAATCATCAAATGACTTCTCCAGCTCTGGGCGGAGCGGGAGGGCGTGTCAGACCTTTACTGACTAAAACCCTCCCGTGTTCCTTCTGTTGCCTGTGCCGGGGCCACGGTAACTCTTTCGAACATCCCGCAACCCTAGCTGGCATCGGCCCTAGCGGACCCCGTCAATAGTGCTGACATCGCTTTGAGGCGCGCGTGGAACACGACGCGCCGTCGACTCGGGCTGGGTCCTTACCGGACGGCGAGCTACCCATTGCTCGCCGTCCGCAAGCCCGCACCTACGGTGGCCGGGAATCGGCTGCCAGTTCCCGACGCCCAGGGCGTCTCCTGCGGCGACTAGGGGCGTGAGGGCGCAAAGCTTGCCTCTCCCTCACGCGTCCCGCCTCCTCCTTCGCGAGCATTACTGCTTCGCAGAAGGAGGTAATGGCCTCCCATGTACTCTCACTCCGTACCATGGCCTGGACCAGGGCCGGACGCGAGAGATCGCCGCCGCCGATCGCTTCCGCGAGGACACGGCGGTGCTGCCCAAGCCGGGCAGACCTCCACCGTATGCTCCACCGTGTCCTCCGGGCGATCCACACAGTGGTGACACCCGGGCGTTTCCTCCCGCCTTATCCGGAATAGGTACCTCCCGACGCACCCGTGTCCGGTGAGGACCTGCGTCAGGCGGAAGGTAAGGACGCCGTGGCGCCTCTCCAGCCACTCCTCAGAGGGGACTTATCGCCGCAATTGTGGCGTGCCCAGCGCTGGGTTGCGACAATCGCACTCTCCATGCCGCCATGAGATCCTGCCGGAGCTCTGTCTGCCGTGCCGCGATTTCTCGCGGCAGCGGAGTTACGCCCCGGCGTTTTGCCTCCTCGCGCCACTCTCAATAATGACCAGCTTGGTCGACTAAACACTATGACATGATAGTTATAAGAGGTCAAAACCGTCACTAACCACAGGTCAAGCAAGAATCGGCCTACTTATCCCCATTCAGCTATAGAACATGTCCCGGAATTAACGCACAACCTTTTAAGGGGTCATTGTACTTATCATTATAAACAACTTTTACTATTTGGACCAAACCTGAAATCGCGAAAAAAATCTGGTGTTCCCTACATTTATGTTCGCATAACCCGTCTTCGCTGTTTCAGGTTTGGTCCCATAGCAAAAGTTGTTCATAATGGTAAGTAAGAGGTTGTGCGTTAATTCCGGGACATGTTGTATATACACAAACATAAAATAACGGAGTCTGAATCCGGGATAGTGTTGAACCAGTTCTCCCAGTTCGACGGCGGACCCATCACGGTTCGACTGTAACACATGTACATCTGTATTTAGCTAACTGTTGCTTCTATTATTATAATCTAATTTATCGAATCGGTACACGACGTCTATACAGCATGTAAAAAAAAGTAATGAAAAATCTTATTATTACATAACATAACATCACGCCTTGTTTCCCCAAAGGGTTGGGCAGAAGTATACCTATAGTACACCCACATTGCGCCAGTTATGTTTAAGTTCCATGTAATAGAGGGCGAGCGTATTGCTATTGTTGTAGGTATAAAGGCATATCGATGTATAAAGCAAATATATGTTTTAAAAGGCTTTTTGGAGTTATTTGGGTATTACCTACCTAAAAATATACTTGGGTACCAATAATATTTAATTATTCGCGATTGTATTAGAGCAATAGTCATAGTAGGTAGGGATTAAGGCTAATTCGCTATATGACTAATTGAAAACGTGAAACCTCAAACATAAAGGTGAGGAAAATGTTGAACTTAGGTATTTATTTCTGTCATTACGTAGGTGAATGCTATTATTGGCCTGATTTATTAAGAAACTGAACCATTCTGAAACTGATCAATTCCTCTTATAGAGGTCAATAGTCTACATCCACGGAGGTTAAGCTAAGAATTTCTATGAGCGGATCGTGCCAAATGGGGTGCGTGGCGCCAGGATGTCGGGAGCCGTCGCGACGCCCGCCGCCGACGGAGGCTGGGCAGTCCACGCGCCGCGCGCGACCCGTACACCGCGCGTGTCGTCACCAAACTCATCAACACACGCACTAACTTATTCCTGCCCAATCCACGTCCACAACACTTAAACCATAATGAAAATAACATCACTCATTCTCATCACTTTGATTCATATATCTTATGGTGTAAAAACAAAGTCAAAAAACGCGACATTAAATAGATCAGACGATGCCATTAAAAAATATCTAGAAAAACATGAGGAGGTTCTATTGGAAGTTGCGAAAAATAAAAGTGAAGTTAAACCTGTAACAATCACAAATGTTGTTAACACAAAGATCGTACCAGTGGCCGCTAAAAAAGTTAAAGTTCCTCCTAAAATGATACCACCTGACATGTAAGTAGCAAGCTAACAACCGACACTGTATATTTAGATGCACCTATTCATGTATTTCTTACTTCTAGTACTCATACCCACCTACCTTTTAAAAAATAAGAATACCTAAAGATAGAGTAATTACTGTCTTGCAAATCAAGTCATTTTTGCTGTGTTGTAACTAAATAAATTCTATTTAATAGGTACATCTTTCACAAATTTCTAAATGTTTCTGTTTTTGATTCACGAAACTCAATAAGCGATTTAAATCTTAAAGCTTTAAACATTATCTTTCTATAAACAGAATACAAATCTGGGCTAAACAGATCTCGAAAAGTTTGTATGATAACGATGACATCGTAGTGCGAAGAAAAGTGCTTCTAAAAAGTTTCTCTGACATAAAGATAGAGGTTCGCAACGGTACAGCTATCGTTTCCAAGATGGCGGACGCACTGGAGGAGCTGCTGACGAGGCGAGCTCACGCCGCCGAGGAGATCATGCGTCGAGCGGAGGAGCTGGCTACCACGGAACAGAAACCAGATGACAGCTACACTTTTGATTACAGTATTGTTAGTATTCAATATTGAATATTTAAAAAGCATAGTAAAAAATTACCTTAGTCGTTTTTATAATTATAGTCAAGTAAGAATAACCGTACAAAGGCGAACTTATAGCCTGAGGCATTTTCTACCAGTCCACCTGGGTGACGCAGAGACAAAACATACTAGGTGCGTCATGATGCATGATGGTTATGCTTTGTAAGATTATAACGACATCACAAATAATATGGTTATTAGTTTTAGATCTAAACCATATTATTGCTGAATGTTGACTTGCTTGCGGACTTTTTTCAAAAGAAGTGTAATAGGAATAGAATTAGAATTAGTATTGCCATTCAACGTGGCAATGCTGCCAGTCTTCTGGGCACGTTTCCGGATGACACCACACAGTACTTCGAGGCCTACGTGTACGTTTGTTTTTGTATATTTAGTTAGTTATTGTATACTGTAGTGTAATAGGTAAATTAACAAAAACAATTTTTGCAGGATTTAGACCAAGTAAAGAAGATGATAGACGTAAATGAATTAGAAGACAACCAGGAACCTCTGAGCTGCAGAAGTTTACGTAAGATTAAGCTGAAGAAAAGCAAACATTTTGACTCCGATGTGTCGCTAGACTACACTAGCGTACATGTAGCTGCTGAGGTCTTTGACTGTGGTAAGCAATTAAACAGAAATTAATAAACTTAACTAATATATTACAAAATAATTATCATATTTCTAAAATAATAGCCATTTAAACACACACAACCATATGTTACTTAAAAGTGGCTATACAAACAATTTTGCCCATCCCTTCGGAGAATATACATATATAGGCATGATATTTTGTGTATACCTAGTTAATAAAATTTAAACACTCGAAGGAACAGAAGAGTCCTTGAAAGAAGACCACAAAGCAGTAAAGGAAGATCCCATAAAATAGGGAACAGCAGATTATTTTTCGCGATTTCAGGTTTGGTCCCATAGTAAAAGTTTTTCATTTAGATCGAATCACCTTCAAAAGTTGTCATCTTAAAAAGGTGACTAGGATATACAAGCTGTATGTTGAAAACGGAAAATCGGGTATAATGGCGTAACTCGAGAAAGGCCTATGTCGAGCAGTGGACTGCGATAGGTTGTCAAGTATTGATGATAAAATTCAAGACATTCGTATGGTCTTCCTAATTTGTTTATCCCCATGTGCTCTGTTTTATTCCTCCGTTTCAAACTTTTAAACTAGACATTTATTCAGTAAATTGTGTGGTTTATACCACGTCATTTTGAAACCCCTAATAATTTTTATATCGCCCGGCAGTCTCATTTACGCAACAAACAGTCGTTTATGTTAATTTTAGATGAGGTTCTGTTAAAATAGCTAAGGTATTTATGATAACGATTTATTTCTCTGTCTTTTTAAGATAATTTTCTTTCAGCACCCAAGGTCAAGGAACATCTTTACTGGTCTGAAGGTTTATTGTCAACCTTCAAAAAAAACTATGCTCAAGATTCTTCTCTGGACTTTCAATATTTTTGCAGTGCCCATGGATTTCTCAGACATTATCCTGGCAAGTATTTTATAAAAAAATTACTGATATAACAATATAAACGTTGTTGAACACAACTATAAATCCTATCCTGCCTATAAACCTCGTTCCTTTCCTTCAACAGATTCACCGTGACATTCTCCACAAACGATTTTTTTTTAAATTTAGGTGTGTTATTTTTTCAGTTTTTGCAATTTGTTTTTTTCAGCGGCATTATGGGAAAGCATGTATAAACTAAAATACTCAGAGGATGATTCCGATAAAGTGTATGACTGTCGGCTAAGGCCCTGGTACGTGAGTGCTGGAGGCGCTCCTCGGGATGTTCTGATACTCCTCGACGCATCAGGCTCCATGGAGAACTCTTCGAACCAGGTCATCGCTGAAAAGTTCACACTAGCGCTTCTCAGCGCCCTCACGGACGACGACAGAGTCAATGTGTTGCGTTTCAACGTCGTCATACAATCTCCTATAAGTTGTTTCAACGAAAAGCTTGTTTCTGTAAGTATGGACTTGGTTTGATAATAAATCGGTTTATTTTTTTCGTGTAGAAATCGATAATTTCCTTGATACTTGACAACCACAACAACAACATAACATCACGCCTGTCTTCCCCGAAGGGTTAGGCAGAGGTGTTCCTAGATCCTTTGTGCTTTCTAAATCATCTTATTACTACAGTATCTACAGTATTTTTTTAAGTACTTGAAATAGAATTTGTATTGTTACAGGCAAACCACGTAAACACAGCAGCTATGATGGCCGCTATGGACAACTACAATATGACGAATGAGACTTGGATGGGTGACGTATTGGAGTACTCAATACGGTTGCTACAGCGACAGCGGAGTACTCCTGAACGGCCGAAAGCCTGTCAGCAAGCTATAGTGTTACTTACCGACAGCCTCTACGACAACTATACGCATCTTATGAAACATCTCGACCCCCATGGACATATCAGGTACTTAGCTTTGTTTTTTTTTTCAGAATTGCAAAAGTTCGTTAGACCGTGACGAATCTAAATGTACTAAGGGTTGGAGGGGCAAAAATTAAGCTGCCTTTTAGAGCATTTTAACACTTCATAGTTTCTAATCCCGCGTCTGGCTTAATTTCTAATTCTCTAAATGGCTTTTTAATAAACCCGTGAAAGGGAAAAGATTTTACTTTTTATTTACTAATGCGAAACAGAATTCAAATTTGGTATTTATTCCGCAATTATGTAATTTTTACGATTTTAAAAGTGCGAAGTTGGATTGACATCTGTAAACATGCCATTATGCCGCTAATTATTGCAGATGGAGGAGTAAATAAGATCTACGATAAAACATCACCTGCTGCAATCAGGTGAAGCTACCAATATCGGTATTTAGGTACTAAACTCGAACGAGCTGATCAATATCAAGTTTTTAGCATCACGTTTTCTTTTCAAATTGATAAAAAGTATATGACTATTTGTGGGCGTCCAAGGAATAAGGGTTCATTTCTCGGCATTTAATTTCCAAGATATACGCAGTTTTGTAAAGTTGGGTGAAAAAATTGAATTTCTCGATTTTAATTTATTATTAATTAATGCTCAATTATCTACAAGTTCATATAGTAAATGACTTTATATGATGTTTCTAAGTACCAGAAAATGTACTTAGAAAGATCAGAAAATGTACTAAGTACCAAAAATCAAATTTTGAAAATGCTTTTTCTCAAATCAAGTTTTTTCAGAGTTTCAAGTTCAAATGTCTGATTTAAAAAAATGTGCCAGTTTTTGAATATTTTTTAAACCTTATTATCAATTAACTATTCTAGGTACCGAATCTGGTCTTAAGTCAATACCCCACTACTGGACCCTTTTTGCTTGGACGCCCATATTTGTTAATGATTGTAACACTATCACCTGTGTTACCAGGTCCCGGCCGTCGTAATATTGACAACTGATTCTCTAATTGCCAATAACATTGGGGTATTTACTTGTCAGTAGAGTAGAATCGTCACTGGTGCGAAGCTTACTCGCATCATTAACCATTTTTGCTTCTTACTTGAGGTTAATATAGTTGTAGGTAAAACGGTATACAAGGTGTAACAGGAGGATTGACATTCCTTTAAACCACGTAAAGAGATTCGTGTTCTTTACCCCTATACAAAAAGGAGCGTGGAGAGAGAAGAGAGAGGAGCTCGTGGCTAAGTAATAACAGCCGCACGGGTCGATCCATCAGGTTAAGCTACGCTTGCCGGGGTTGGTTCGTGGATGGGTGACCATCTTTACATACCGAGATTCCTCCGTGCCTCGGAAAGCACGTTAAGCCGTTGGTCCCGGCTGTCATTCGTGGATCTTTGACAGTCGTTACGGGTCGTCAGAAGCCCGAAAGTCTGACAACCAGTCTTACCAAGGGGTATCGTATTACCCAGTTACTGGGTTGTGGAGGTCAGATAGGCAGTCGCTCCATCTAAAATACTGGTATTCAGCTGCATCCGGATAGACTGGAAGCCGACCCCAACATAGTTGGGAAAAGGCTAGGCAGATGATGTTGACCCGTATACAAAAAATTCAATCAAATCCAATGAATAATTTAGCCACAGGAAATTATTTTTCATTTTCTTATTTTTCAAGATGATGTAGATCTGAGTCCGTAATAAAATAGGTAAACATTGCCGCCGCCGCGCCCCGCACCCCGTACCGCACCGTGCGTTGGTCAGTGAATTTTCGTAGATAAAGCGTGTTTACTTTTAATGCAGTTGATTCTGCTATTTATTTTGTATGAAAACAGTATTTTTTTTAATTTTCCATTAACTACTAATCTTCGTGTTATAAAATGTTTCGATGGATTAGTACTATAGTGACCAGCCACGATATACAGACAGGTCACTACGTAGTTTGTCTGTGGGGTCTCGACTTCGAGGTGTGTTCGGGGGTTTTTATATAAATGGGAACACGGTTGCACTGTTAATCTGATTTATTTGCTTATATGAAAGCAACAATACATTATATTACTGGGGCTAATATTATACTGACTCGACATCAAACAATATGACTGTACGTCATAATCTATACCTATTCTAAATTCCATTTGAAACCAGCGTTTGTCTTATCAGCCAATGTCATAATCCAAAGAAGATTCATGCGGAAGGCAGGCTCAACTAAGGCCTCTACAGTACTGTGCTCGTTTTCATTTAATGTCGTACATCCAGATACATGTTGTATATGTAATGCAATAAAATAATGACAAAATTATGGCTAATAAGCAGTGGGTGTGTAATGGTAAATGAGACAAAGTTAAAATTCCTCATAACTCTAGTATTTATACCGGTATCCTTCGAACCAGACTGAAACAGATCAGTACTGGTTAAGGGCAATAATCGTGCGGTGGTAGTATACCAGTGATAGGTACTTCCAGTCGGCGGTGCGCGCGAAAATGTAGGAGTATCTCCCGGGCCCCCGACTCGTGGTAGTGGAAGGAATCGTGGGATTTTAGTCGGTAAGAGTCCGACATAACCCTCCAGTCTCCCCAGACGGAGGGTATCCATAAGGGTTTTACCAACCACAGACAAAAAAACAAAAAGTGATTGATACTTCCTTTCCTTTAACGAGCTTTTTAACAGAGCTTTACTGAAATCTTTGTGTTTCTAGAGTATTCGTGATGTGGCTGCACGACGTGTTTGGTCTCCGTGATAACACGCGTACGTACGGGGAGAGCTTGAGCTGCGACCGCGACGGGTACTTCGCCGAACTCATCACGCCCTTCGACGTGACGCAACAAGTCCTAAGGATCCTACAGATCATGGAGCGGCCACTGGTGACGCAGAGAAAGCAACGACTGACGGTCTTCAGTGATGTTTACGCTCATGTCGAGGTACTCACGAATATATACATTCTATATATCTCTTATATGTATAAAAATCTCGTGTCACGATGTAGGTATGTCCTGAATGAACTTCAAAACTAGTGAACCGATTTTGATGAAATTTGGTCACTATGTGTAATTTGGTCCAACTTAAAAGATAGGATAGTTTTCATCTCAATTATTGACCTCAAGTAACAGCGCGGGCAGGCGATGCGATGCAACGGGAGTGGGTCGGGGAAAAAAGAGATTTCACGCGGACGAAGTCGCGGGCGGAAGCCAGTATATATATTATATTTTCAATGTCATATGTATTACTGTCGAATTCCCGACCCCTTCCTTTAGATTCATATCCATAGGTACTAATATTATAAATGTGAAAGTAACTCTGTCGGTCAGTTACCTTTCGGCTGAACGGATTACGATGCGTGGCATACAGGTAGACCATGACCTGACTTGGGACGTACTTCTTATCACGGTAGTACCAAGGTTCCCGTGGGATAATTTTGCACCTCCACGCGGTCGAAGCCGCAGGCAAAAGCTAGTAGATAATAAGGTTGTGGAGTACATTGTTTCTAGTTATTAGTTTTGTGGAGCGTTTGACTATTACGGTGGTTCGACAATTGCAAGTTCACACTCAACTTTAACTTCGACTCTTCATTCGTGGCTTTTGTTGTAGAGACACCACAATTCTGACAATATCACGTAGGTAATATGATAGATCATCAAACGCTGGAAATTGTTCAGTAAATGTTTTTTTCTCAACTTTAGATAATTCACACCAAAAAAACTTTCCTGTATGTTAAGGGAAGTCTCTAAATAAATATTAATTTAAAATGATTTCAGCTTTTGAGGCAATTCTAATCACATTTTCCCGGATATCATGTCTGGTGTAGATTAAACGATTGTATTATCGACTAATGTAAATGCCAAATATTGCATTGTCAACAAAGATAAGTAGATTAAAACAATTTTTAACCGACTTCAAAAAAGGAGGAGGTTCTCAATTCGGTTGTTTTTTTTAAATGTTTGTTACCTCAGAACTCCGTCATTTATGAACCGATTTGAAAAATTCTTTTTTATTTGAAAGATGGTTGACCAACTTCCAGATTGGTCCCATATAAATTTGGTGAAATTCTGATGACTAGTTTTTGAGTTAGCTGAGTATTATTAGTAGTACCTATTTTTTCCACCGAGTGTATATTGATGATGATAAAATAATTTCCTATGACTGTTTTTTACATTGCAAGTAGTGGGGTAGGTAGGTACCACAACTAAAAAAACAACCTACTTAAAAAAAAACACTACAAAGTGAAAAATAACTTTAATTTCGGAAGACTAAAATACAGATCCGAAGACACCGACTTCCTAAATTAAAGTTTTTTTTTTGTATCATTTAATGAAACTATTTCTTTACATACAATTTACTAACACATTATTAACATTAAAATATAAAATCCTAAACTAACTAAAACTATTAAAAAACTAAAATATGGCGTCGGAAAATTCCTCCGCATCGCTGTCGACTGGTAATGTACCCAAGAGACTGGCGGCATTACCACGTTGTATGGCAATGCTTAGCCTCTGCCCAAGGTAAAAGCCAGCCCTTCGGTCACGGGAAGTGTCAACCAGCCGTTTGGAGATTTCATTGAACAAACCATGAGCACTCGGACCCCACGGCCTGAGGGTTTCGACCCCAAACGGCTCGAATATATAATTACCGATAAGTTTATTATACTTAACATCGCCGCTTGAGGTTTTCCACAGCCGCAGCAGCAGCGCCAGCACGGCACGCCGAACCAGGAAGATGGGATTATTAAGATTACTTTCACTTTGTAGTGTTTTTTTTTTTTGGAAGTTGGTTGTTTTTTTTTTCAAAAAAGAGGTTTTGAAATAGTTACTTTAGAAATCAAAAGTAATCGCTGCTTTTTAATTAAAGGAAAAAATGGGTGAAATTATTTGTTGAAACAAATAAGGTTCCTTCTCTTACATCATCTACCTAGCCCTTTTTACTTCTCTTACGTACCTATTTATAAAATATACCCCACATGTATGTCTGTTTAATATCCCATGTTTTTTTCACATTCATATGCGAATGTACAGTGAGCATATTATCTCATTTTGCTGCTATGCGATGCTGCTGTGGACGATGACGGTGCTTACCTATAAGTATCTATCTAACCAGACTATATTATCCCACTGTAGGGCAAATGCCTCCCTCTCACACACAATTCTTCTGCTAGTCCTTTATAGGCTCGTCCCGCCATCTTCGCCTTGGCCTGCCGCAATGTCATCTTGCGTTTAATGGGACCCACTCGGTGGCCCTTTTGATAACCTAGAATTAACCATGTTTAAGGTAATATTTTCCTCATTTTAGGACCCCAGGAGAGGCGAATTATATTGGAAAAGTAAAGAGAATACGGAGCAGTTCAATAGATACAAAGATCTGAGACGAAACAAGAAGGCGTTGCTCAATGATACCCAGCTCTACAAGGACTGGATGTACCAAGTTAATTATGTGCGTACCTATTTATTTAATAAGTCTTGTATCACAACGTTGAAAGAGCTACTGGAAGACCATTTCTTGCAAGTCAGAATGATAAACTAATATTGAGAAAATGCATTGTTTTAGAACAAATATGGACATTACTATGAAGGAGAGGAATTGAATTACAGATTGCAAATAAGCGTCTCGGTACCAGTGTTTGACTATGTCACAAGCGAGGTAACGGAACTTTTAAATATTAAATTCCACGACTTAAATTGCTAATATACTTATTATAACGTATCTGTTTAACTTTCAGAATATTACGAAAAAACTCGACGAGGTAAGTCTGACTGCATCAAAACTTATCAAAAGGCAAATAAAAAAATAAATAAGGCGTGTAAAAAGTCACAAACTAAACTGATAACACTGTATTAGAAAGTCTGATGTTCGTAATTGCACTGATAACTGACTTATCGAAATTCTCATAATCACAATACTTAATTATTTGTTTACAGGAAAACCAAAGAAACTCTACCAGGACGGTAAGTAATAAGGAGATAAAAATGTTTTTTTTGACATATCAAATCATCTAATAATGTAATTCTTATCCAATCTCTAGGCGTTGTCCGAGACTTCGTTCGCATGTTACAATACAAACTTGAATGCTCAATATTTGATCCCCTCAAAGGTTGAGTTTTAAAATCTCCTTAATCTTTGCACCTCTACAGCTTCGCAGGAACATACTTTGGTATATCTTCCAGACCAGCTTCTTTCATGAGAGGTAGACTCATGAGAAGACCTTTGTCAGTTGGTTAGATGGCCACGAATCTTTGTCTTATAGTACAGACAGAAGATAACAGCCAGACGGATTGCCGAACTGTAGATTGCATGTAATTAGACTAATGCGGAAGACAAATACATCGAGTGATTTATTGCAAATGAATATAGACCATTGACCAGAGTGCACTTCCATATATGGTGATTGACTGATAGAATGTCTTTCCGCAGTACCCAGTCAACCGGCTGTTAGGAGTGGCAGGGGTGGACATCCCCATCGATCATTTGAAATTGGTGCTGCCTTATCATCAGGTAAACACTGTAGGATTATAAAATTAATAACATCGTGCCATATGCTTATGTAGGTAGAATGTAATGAATGCGCTTTTATCTCGTAGGCTTCACGTAGCAGTCGTCTCGTAGCAGTCGTCTCGTATGCGTCACGCAGCAGTCGTCTCGTAGGCGTCACGCAGCAGTCGTCTCGTAGGTGTCACGCAGCAGTCGTCTCGTAGCAGTCGTCTCGTAGGCGTCTCGTAGCAGTCGTCTTGTAGGCGTCACGCAGCAGTCGTCTCGTATGCGTCACGCAGCAGTCGTCACGCAGCAGTCGTCTCGTAGGCGTCAAGAAGCAGTCGTCTCGTAGCAGTCGTCTCATAAGCGTCACGCAGCAGTCGTCTCGTAGCAGTCGTCTCGTATGCGTCACGCAGCAGTCGTCTCGTAGCAGTCGTCTCGTAGGCGTCACGCAGCAGTCGTCTCGTAGCAGTCGTCTCGTATGCGTCTCGTAGCAGTCGTCTCGTAGGCGTCACGCAGCAGTCGTCTCGTAGCAGTCGTCTCGCAGGCGTCACGCAGCAGTCGTCTCGTAGCAGTCGTCTCGTAGGCGTCACGCAGCAGTCGTCTCGTAGGCGTCACGCAGCAGTCGTCTCGTCACGCAGCAGGTAGTCTACTGTAATAGGGGGCGAGCGCTTGACACCACTCGACCATAAAGGCAGTACCTATTTTGTTCGTTAAAATAACATAAACTGGCATAGAAAGATTGCATCTTTGTGACGTCTACTAATTAGTATTACGTAGTACGTAGAATTCGATAATAATCATTACTTTATAGTCTGCTCTGAGAAATTAGAGTTCCAAGAATATTCATAACTTACCTAACTCTAGCTAGGGTGTACGCTTCAGAATGTGCAAGCTGCTGTATAATTTATGTTTGGTGTTCATTCCATGTTACATATTTATTATCCAGAACCTTTATTGTCCAACCTTTAGAACTACCTGATAGTGTAAATCAGCAGCAGATAACGTTTTTATTGCACGCCCATATCTTGTAGTTATATGATCACTACATACTCGTAACACAGACACACACACGCGTAGTGCAATACGTAGTTTTGTTACATATTCTCATGAAGTCACGTATTTCTTCAGTGTCTTGTATATTTCTAGAATATTTCTTGTCTCGTCATGTATAGGTATTGAAGCTTAGCCATTTCAAATACGCTTTTGAAGGCACCATGAGAAGTTTTACTTGAATAAACATTTTTGGCTATATTAGCAGCAGTAAAGCAAAATTTGTTGCATCTTTCAGATAGGTGCAGGAGGGTCTTTAATCCTCGTCGACCATCGTGGCAACATCGTATTACATGACAACATAAAACACACAGTGAGCTACACAACATTATTTATTAATTCTGAAATCAACTCAGGTTTTTACTATACTTTGCGTTATAGATCTGCGCATAATTTAAGTTGTTTGCTTTTTAATATCTTCTTTAATATTAAACATTCAAAAACTACTTTCGATAAAAGAATAGGAAGAATCTTTGAATATGCGTCATTTTAAAAACACATTACGTGACTCATGATAATTATATTATTTGCTA
Organism: Fissipunctia ypsillon; assembly: GCA_947568875.1. Lineage (NCBI taxonomy): Eukaryota > Metazoa > Arthropoda > Insecta > Lepidoptera > Noctuidae > Fissipunctia > Fissipunctia ypsillon. Next base: position 6,938,209 of record OX387655.1, read on the forward strand.
TTATCAGTTCGACGGCGACATTTTAAAACCCGGATATCGGACAGTTGACCTCCTGGATTTGGAACAACCGGTTGAGAATCATAAGCCGCGATATTACCCCAAAGAATGGCTGAAGGTAACAGCTTAGACTTGTTATTCTTTAGTGTTTCTTTATCTGTCCACGAAGTCGCACCTAAATTAAATGATTACACTTTTAGCTCCGAAAAATGATGATAATAGATAAAGACAAAGGTAATATAACAATGTATGGGAAAAGCATCTACGACGACGGAATGAGAGCCATTCTGGAAAAGCGGCAGTATTTTTGGAAGAGAGTGCTGGACCATTATACTGCGGTGGTGGTACTGCCCCTAAACAACAGAGTACATGCCGTCCCTGAAGCTGCCTTCACGAGAGCAATAGCTGGCGAGGCCTGGAGGTCACTTTCTAGAACTGAATACGCCGTCAACCCTGATTGGTAATCCCCTTATCAGACCTATTTATAAAGTCAATAAAGATCGTAGAGATATGACGAAAATGTGTCGCAATTCGTAAAATTTCTTGGAATCGGATTTAAATAATCCGTTAAAAGAAAAACATTTATGCGGAAAATTTTAATACCAAGCAAAAACTGGAAATGGGTATTTTGGAACGTGCCATATCCTGCTGATAGACAACACGTTTTCAATGCTTATCCCCATCATCATCTACATATAAGCTCTAGTAGTCCAACACTGGACATTAAACTTTCAGTTACAATGTTCTCGCCCCTGAGCTCATCCGTCTATAATAGTTCTGCAATTATGATTAAGTTTCTTGTTTCCCTAATTCCCAGGTTGTATTGCCGTCACATAGAGCCGTACTTTGAGTCACGCGAGGCTGAGGTGCGGCATTTCATCAAACGTCGCAGTGACGAGGCAGACTTCCCCATGCAGAAGCTCGAGTATCTCTTCAGCCCGATCCCGCCTTCTTTGTTTGAGAAGACTTATCAATGTTCGTCGATATTTCTTACTAGCCTAGGGTTTTACTTTGCCATGCAGTATAGTTTTACTCTCTTCCTCCAGTATAGGCATTACGTATAATGCCTAACAGAAACATAACTTCGGTTTATTCTGCCATTATATTATTAGTTATTGCAATACTCGTAATTAACAAAATTCTATTCAACTGGGAAAAAATTACCATACAGACTTTTGCTGTATTTAAAAGGTGTTTTGTCATTTAACATTTTTTTCTGCAGGGAAATCCTCATGAATACCCTCGTTTGGTGAAGGTTATCTCGAATTCCTACCGACTAAGCCCCTCGATTCCTTCAGCTACCATGCTTAAGCCGAGGGGCCGGGAAATACCGGCACCCCTTGCAAGGTATCTTAAAGCACACCCAATCGATATAACAATAAAACAACCAAATGACAATAACATTGTATGATGCTAGTACGAGATCATAAATCGTAAGATATGAGTTATGACACTGTGTTTTTTTAGTATGCACAGGACACACTTGTTTATTGCAATCAGTAAGGTAAACACAGTAGGTTAACATTACCAGTAAGTAGTAATGAATATACGAACAAGAACCCACTGTGTTTCGATAACCGGTCGGAGTAACTATGGATTAAAGGTCGGAGCAATAAATATAGGTAGTTGTTCAATTCTCGAAATGAAAGCTCTAATGACACATAAAAGTACTTTAAGTAAGTTTCTAGGCTGCTAGCTTAGTGAAACATATCTCATTCTCTCAAGTATGACTGTTTCGATTGTTTGATACTACTAGAAGAGAAGTAAGTAGAACAACATTATTGATCCGTGGCATGTTAACGTGAGTGTAATTTACCTTATCACCTTTTATCTACAGCTGGTCAGCCTGATAAACCACTTTCCAATAAGTACCATGCTTTTAGGTTCATGTAAACAACATAGTATTTAATTTAATCACGAAACTTTCCGAAACTTCTGTCTAAGGCCGGCTACACACATTCGGAGTTCCGTTTCGGAAGCAGCAAATCCATTCATTATCTAGTAAAGTCTAGTAGTAATCTAGTAGTAGTAGTAGTAGATTATTAATGGATTTGCTGCTGTCGAAACAGAATTCCGATTGTGTTTGGCCGGCCTAACTCATCACATAATTCATTGTCCTTATACTACTTAAGTAAAACTTATTTAAAACTATCTTCACACTCCTCTATGGCATTTCGGACAGTCCTTGACGTAGAATAAGTATGAAAACATTAAGTAGGTAGATATGGGAGTATTTATTTAAGTAGGTACGAGTACCTACATTCCCTAACTACTTTTTGAGTTTCATACGGAACATAAAAAAATTGGTAGGCTATCTATATTAAATTGCGTATTAGTCTATTAGACTAAATTGTAATAAATTATTAAAAATTAATTTATTAATTATTATTAATTGTTTTTTTTTATATTTCTCGGGACCCTATGGTCCCGGACCTTTGAAAGGCATATGAGGGGCCGAAGCCAACTCGCAGAGGCCCGTTAGACGCTTTCAATGGAAATGAGGCACCAACCGACTTGTAATTATTATTATTTTTAATTGTTTGCCTATGGCATTAAGTCCGCCTCTGTACATTTCTGTGCATGAAGTATTAAATAAATAAATATTAAGAACTTATACGCTATCTATATCCAAGTTTTCGGTTACTTTACGGCCTGCTTGTAAATGTATTTATTTATTTATTAATAAGGCACACCAACAACTTAATTACAAGTTAATACTTAAATTAAACATTAACAAGAAGGTCCCATGTAAAAAGTCACTTACCTACAGGCGCGCACATCATCCACAGAGTAGAACGTATAGACTTTAAAAGTTTTGTAGTTTTATTTAACTTATTCAATTAACTGCACATAAAACTAATGAATGTACGCAGGTAACGAGGACCTAATGGCGAAGTTCTGCAAGGAGGCTATCGCGACGGATCAGTGGGCGCGGGAGCATGAGGTTCCCGGCACTGACCGAGACTGTTCCACTTGCGAGCTGGGATCTACAACCGCATTCTTTGCCAGTGGTGACTATTAGTTCATTTTCCTATGAACAGCTCTCATCATCTATCAGAAACTATTTTCACGTAGAACGGCTCTTAGAGCGGTCTACTTCGTGCACCTATGAGATAATTTTAGCTAGGGCATCATGTAGAAATTACAGTCTGCGCGGTACATACCTATGCATATTAATTTTCGAGTTATCTAGCTTTATTGCTCCAAGCAAAACCCAACTTAGTTGGGAAAAGGTTAGGCATATTTAAGGTTCATTGGCCCAACGTGACGTGGACACACTTTTGAAATTAAATCACAAAGTTCAAAATCACCTACTGCTGCGTAGGATGTACCTACCTACATTGTATTGTGTAAAAATCCTCTCTCGCAACCGACAAAAATTGATACTAATGATTTTGCGGAAAACCGGTTCATTATACTGCAAGCCGACACCAGCATAGTCGGAAAAGGCTAGGCAGATTGATTTTTGACTTTGCGGAAAACCGCTAATGATAAGAGCGAAAAATTCTCACTCAATAGCACAAACATTTCCGGAACAAAATCCAGATTAAAACTCGATTGGCCTCAAGTCAAGATTTATCAAGCAAGATACAGGGTCACATTCCTTGAAACCTGATTACATGATAGTAAATCTACAGGAGAATTCCAGCAATAGCTAAAATATCAGCGATTAACAATTTTCTAGGTTAAAGATTTAAAGGAATCTAATCGAAATGACTATGAAACAGCACATTTAAGTCGAAGACCATCAAAAATATTCCTTTGCTGCATTGCATGTTACCGCAATCGGACGTACTTAAATGGTGTGATAATTTTTTATCTTGCTCGTTACAATCTGATCTACCCGGTAATTTGAGGTAATACTTCATAATATCAAAGAGCCGAGAGCAGTCAACAAGAATCAGGTACTTCAATCGAGCCATCAATCATAATTATTATATCCTCCGGATAGAAATCGAAATGCATCATTTTCGTACGTTCCAAGCGACCTCAATGATATTAATTAAGACTTAGCTACCGAAAATGCGACTTTATTTTTATCTTTACATAATGTTGAAAGTAACGAAGCATGATGACATTTTCCAGTGGATCTCACAAACATGATCAAACGGCCTGGACGTAGACCTTATAATCTAATAATATTATATTAGGTACCACATGGTGTTTTGCAGCTGCCTATCCCAATGAGGAGAAGGCGTAACTTTACGTTTATATTACCCGGTCTCTAAATGTGAGAGATTGAAGTTGAGAACTTGCAAAACTCTAGTTTAGAATGTCAAAATCAATCAATCTGCCTAGCCTTTTCCCAACTATGTTGAGGTGGGCTTCCAGTCGAACCGGATGCAGCTGAATACTAGTGTTTTACATGGAACGACTGCCTATCTGACTTCTACAACCTAGTAACTGGGTAATACGATACCCCTTGGTAAGACTGGTTGTCAGACTGTTAAAGATCCACGAATAACACCCAGGACCAACGACTTAACGTGCTTTCCGAGCCACGGAGGAGTCTCGGTATGTAAAGATGGTCACCCATCCACGGACCAACCCCGGCAAGCGTAGCTGAACCTGATGGATCGACCCGTGCGACTGTTATTACATAGCCAAATTCGGCAAATTCCTTCCAAATAGCCCGCGATACTCTAAATTTCTTACGTTTCTGCAACGTAATTTTGAATTTTGGGGGCTTTCACCGTGAGTAATACTTTTGCAGAGTTTGACAAGTTCTCAACTTCAAATTCTCAAATCATCAGTATGATGTATTTTTGGAGACATACTCGTAGGTGGAAGGTATTCTGCCTGTCTTTTCTTACACGTATTGGACGTGAATTTGTTGATTGGATTGGATTGGTGAAGTTAATCGAAGAGTGGAAGTGTAACTCCAACTTGCAGTTTATATTATTATAACTGTCGCACACGTATTATAGTTTAAAGTTAGGTACATTATTTAGCATAAATAACTAATTAGGGGACAAAATAAACTAATGACTTAAAGTCTAGTCCATGTCCCGCGACGGTTGGCAAGCAAGAGAAAGAAAGAAAGAAAAATAGGTTTATTTGTCACAGAAACACGTGCATACAAAAAGTTAAGAGTAATCAGAAAAATAAAGCAAAATAAACTATGTAGATCTATTTTGCTATATTTTTTATAATCACGAGCTCAAAACAGAAATAGTCGGCAGCTGCACGTCATGACTGTGACAAGAAGGCTTCCACTCAGCATGATGCTGTGCTATGAGGGACCCACAGCACAGCGCTGTCGAGAGAGGGACGCTATGGGTAGAGCACCGGATCGTAGCTTAGTGTTGCCAATTTTTTTTTTTTTTTTTTTTAACGTTTATACAAAATAATACAGGATTATTCATATTAAATAGCAACCAAAAACCACTAAGGTTTAAACTTGTGCTATCATGAGTCTATCTCAATATCGAACTATACAAAGATGCATTTTATAGGTGTGCGTTATTATCGATACAATTAATAACATCTAGTCTTTATGTCATTCCTACATAAGTAATATTGCTTTAGTTTACATTTGATATTTTTGTGTGTAATACATTTGTTTATTTCTGAGGGTGACTATTAATAAGTTGTACTTAACAACGATGTGTTCCTGACTGAATTATAAATCTACACAAATAAATAAAATTGAAGTGTCTGTTTGTAATATCAAAATAACCACTTTTTACTAAATGCAGAAGAAAGTATAAACGGTACTTATAACAAAAAAGCAATTTAACATTTTTGTCAGTCTGTCTGTCTGCCTGTCTGTTTGTTCCGGCTAATCTCGATTTTGACGGGACTTTCACTGGTAGATAGTTGATGTTACAGGGAGTAACTTAGGCTACTTTTATTTTAGAAAAATAATTAGGGTTCCGCGCAAAATAACTCACGAAATTATGAAGAAAAAGTCGGATTCGGAAAATTATTTTTGCATTTGGTAGTCCAATTCTCGAGGATAGTTATAGGCTATTTAATATCACGCTACGACCCTTAGGAGCCGAGCAAAAAGAAAAAAATCAGAAAGAACACTAAGCGAAAACGAAGAAATAGCGCGGGCGGGCGATTCAACGTGACGGTTGGCGACGGGTCGGGGGACGAGGGAGTTGTATTAAAATGTGGCTGTTATTTTAGTATATTGTGTATCTTACGATATCCACGCGAACGAAGTCGCGGGACATAGCTATTATGTACTTATATAAACATACAGGCGACGCCACGTATTCTAAGGTGCGTTCACAAAAGCACAATACGTGACGCCACATATGTATGTTTGTTGGCAGAGAGCGGTTTAACCCGCTGGCAGCAGTACCACGCGACCAGCGCACACGCCGACCCTCCAGCGGGGTCTTGGTGGCCGCGCGGGCCGGCAGAGCCGTGGTACCGTCGCGCCGCCGCCGCACCCGATACCCTCATCGTTCACGTTCCCGTCGAACCCATCGGCAAGATGCGCATCAGCAAGACACGACCCCCTCCTGTGAGTATGTCTTCTTCCTAGCGTGTTGATGCGATAGCAAAACTAACACAAAAAAAATTTGTATTAAATTTTCCTCGATTGTATCATTATTAATATAAATCATTATCTTACTTAATAAACATAATATCACGCTTTGTTTCCCGGAAGGGTTAGGCAGAGGTGTACTTATAATACACCCACATTTCGCCAGTTATGTTTAAGTCCCATGTAATAGGGGGCGAGCCTATTGCCATCTACCGGGCACAAATCCAGACTCCGGGCTGCTACTGAGAAATTCCAGATAGAAAATATCCAATAACACTTTGCCCGACCTGGGAATCGAACCCAGGACCTCATGGTCAGCAGTAGCGCTTGCAACCACTAGACCAACGAGGCAGTCACTTACCTTATCTTACTTTATACTTGAATTTTAAAAAATATTTATAATTTGTTTATTATTGTTTGGCTTAAAGTTCAGCAACACGAATATCCTTTGCTAACGCAGCCATTAGGTCCTCCCGTGTGCAGGTTACAAGATGGAAGGTGGGCCATTGTCTGTGGAGAGACGCCGCATACGCACCGGAGATCTGAGCCGTTCATGAACCCCCACTTGTCGAGATTGTCTTTGCTGCGGCCTCCTTGGGTACAAAGTCTATTTAAGGTTTTCTTAGTTGGCCACGGTAACTTGTGCCCGGATGAGAGGCTTTTTGATAATCCAATAAAGAAATCAAAAGGAAATGTTTGTGCCATGTTACATGGGGTCGGCGCAAAATGTTTTCCTCTTTCATTCTCTCCTGTCGACAGCCATCGTATCATCCCTCATTATCACATAGATTATATTACAGATATTATCTTAATGTCCATAAATCAAAACAAGGTGACGCATATAGTACCTATCACAAAATCTTGATAAGGAGATAGTTACTATGTGTCATCGTTTTGATTTATAAAATTGCATGCTAGAACCTTATCGGTTAAAAGAAGCTCTATAATAAGGATACTTATTGTGGATGGTTCTACAAACCTATAGGTTTGTTCACTTAGCCTATACTGTCCCACTGCTGGGCAAAGGTATGAATGTAAAATTAAACGTCATTTGGTAAGTAAGTTTTGTTACAGCCAATTCAGGAAGCATCCTTACGAGTCAGCATCCATGCCTCTGGAGCTTTGTGGAGTTATTCCTTGGTGATAACTTTCTTTCAAACTTTATGAGGGCTGTCTCAGTCAAGTCAGAATTTGTTGAATTTTCAAAGCTGTGATTTTTCGAACCGAATTATCCCACTTGCTCTAAAAGACATTTCCGCGGATGGACTTTTACGCGAACGGACTTTTGCGCGAAGGGACACTTGCGCGAAAGACACATGAGCGAAAAGACAGTTTCGCGAAAAAGTTGCGGAAATGAGATTTCTTCATAATATCATGCCTGTATTCTTTCAAAGGGTTGGGCAGGGGTGTATACTGTGAATACCTACTAACACTGTAATTTGAAAACATTGTAAAAGCCAATTATTTTTAAAAGAGTAACCGTGGAGTTTCTTTCCGGTTCTTCTCCATAGGAAAGGACCAATTGGAACCGTCACCTAGCTTCTGACGTTTCATAAGTGCCCATGAAGGTTTATGTGAAATAAAATATTTTGAATTTGAATAGTACCTACATCCACAATTCACCAGTTAAGTTCCAGTTACAGACTGGGAGTAAATATTCCAATTAGGCGTCAATAGATGTCGTAGTTTTTTATTGTAGGTACCTTTTTTTCGCGATTTTTTCCAGCTAGGGTTGCGGGATGTTCGAAAGAGTTACTGTGGCCCTGGCATAGGCATCTCAAGGAACACGGGTGGGTTTTAGTCAGTAAAAGTCTGACATACCCTCCCGCTCCGCACAGAGCGGGAGAAGTCATTTGATGATTTCCCATCCAAAAAAAAATGTACCTTTTTTTTGTTTTTTAGTTACTCTTATTTATTTTCGATGTGGGTGTCATTTTCGTGGTTTTCGATGTCACTGGTAACAAAACTGGGGTCAAAATCAAAATTCAAGATGGTGCTAACGAAAATTTGCTAAATTTTCTTAGTCAGCGTCCTCGAAAACCATGAAAATGATATGATGAATATTTTGCAAATTTTCGTTGGCTGACTGACTGTTTATTTTAACATTGTAGGTCTAGGGCGCAAGCGCTTTAACATGGCGTCGTAGTTTTTCTGTACAAGATATTTCATAGTGGCCCCAAGCATTATAGATAACCTAACTGGCTCCTTTTCTGTACAAGGTATTTCATAGTGGCCCCAAGCATTATAGATAATCTAGCTGGCTCTTTTTCTGTACAAGATATTTCATAGTGGCCCCAAGCATTATAAATAACCTAGCTGGCTCCTTTTCTGTACAAGGTATTTCATAGTGGCCCCAAGCATTATAGATAATCTAGCTGGCTCTTTTTCTGTACAAGATATTTCATAGTGGCCCCAAGCATTATAAATAACCTAGCTGGCTCCTTTTCTGTACAAGGTATTTCATAGTGGCCCCAAGCATTATAGATAATCTAGCTGGCTCTTTTTCTGTACAAGATATTTCATAGTGGCCCCAAGCATTATAGATAATCTAGCTGGCTCTTTTTCTGTACAAGATATTTCATAGTGGCCCCAAGCATTATAAATAACCTAGCTGGCTCCTTTTCTGTACAAGGTATTTCATAGTGGCCCCAAGCATTATAGATAATCTAGCTGGCTCTTTTTCTGTACAAGATATTTCATAGTGGCCCCAAGCATTATAGATAATCTAGCTGGCTCTTTTTCTGTACAAGATATTTCATAGTGGCCCCAAGCATTATAGATAATCTAGCTGGCTCTTTTTCTGTACAAGATATTTCATAGTGGCCCCAAACATTATAAATAACCTAGCTGGCTCCTTTTCATGCTTTTTGTGTTTTAATTTGTTTTAAACCTTTACATGCGGGATGTATCGTGATATGAATTCACATCGATTACAACGTCTCACATGGAGCCGCATTATAATCGTCTTTTTCTTTATTTAGAGGAAATATTAATGTCGGTAACACGGATATACGCACTTTCTTTGAATAATTTAATCAACAGATCATCGCTAATGATAAAGTATGTATCAGATATCAAGATTTGTAGATAAACATTTAATTAGCGATAAGTGTCAAATATATACTTTAATGAATATTTCGCGGAGGAGTGGAAAGTAAACGTGATGAAACAATTTAGGTTCTTACTTATTTCCTCATTCTGCTGTTTATTCAGAAATATTTCGGAACCATGAAAAGCTTTTTAGAGATGTTTTTAGTTAAGTCGAATATTTACGGTATGTTCTGAAATCTTAGATAATCCTTAAATTTACACAAGATGTTATTGAAATAACGCAAAACCTCTTAGGGGTTATTGTACACATCATTATGAACAACTTTTACTATGGAACTAAACCTAAAATCTCGAAAAAATTCGGCTGTTCCCTACATTTATGTTCGCATAACTGTCAAATGTAGGGAACAGCTGATATTTTTTTCACACCTTGAAAATCTCGAAAGGGAGATAGGTGGTTGTAATTATTTCTTCTACAGCTCAATATTGGCAAAGTTTTAGAGTAATAAATGACAATGGAAATTTATTTTTGTAAATTGGTTGCCAAAAACACTATTACTTGTTAAAGGAAACAATAATATTTTAAAACTAGATGAGATCGATGTTTCCTAACCGACTACTCTGAGAAGAAGCGCCGAATCAAACTCAGAGGTCACACAGAGTCTCTTTTAAAGTCCAGGCATTATCAGCCAGATCGTGTGAAGACCATGCAGATTAGTGCCTGAGATGATCTTTCGAGGAAAGAACCACACAGATTTTGAATACATTTAACACTTAGGTAATGTTATGTTCTAGTACACCATTCGTTCGGAATGGCTGACGGCGGCGAAGACTCTCGGCTCGGCGGAGCACGGCATCATTGGCGTGGCGGGCTACCACTTCCACCCACGACATCTAGTCGACCTGCTGGAATCTATCACCAACTTCCCTGTGAGTTTACCTAGTATGAATACAGCATCAATCAAGTAATCAAATAAGACGTACATTCAGGCCACATTGATACAACTCTACCAATAAATCAAAATGGTACCTAACGAATAAAACATGTTGGTACCCAATTGTACACAATGAAAATAAAGGATTTTTTTTAAATTTGCAAATTTTCAATTAAGGAAATTGTAACCACTAAAAGTCGCAACCACGAAGTCGCAACTCGGAACGCCTAGCCCGAGCCCCATGACCTAACCCTCATTTTTGCAAAATGTTTCAAGAACAACAAATGTACCTACAAATGAAAAATGTAACACGATTTCCGGATTGTATAAAATAGAATAGTCATCAAAATTAATATAGTCGTATTATACGATTTGCTTATCAGTCAATCTAATCTTTGCAATCCATACCGATCTCACCACTATGTGATGATATGATTAATTATTTTAATTCACTAGCCACCAGCCCTTACGGCTAGACAAAACATCGCGATTTTTTTTATTTTATGTAAGTTTAAAGTTAATGTTTTAAACACATAAACCCTCCGAAATAAATTTTCTAAATTATAGTGAAAACCGCTTCAAAATTCGTTGCGTAGTTTAGAAAAACAACGCGCTCACACAGACAGACACGAATAGAGGCTTTCATTTATAATATGTATAGATATAGAAGATGCACAAAATAGCAGGCTTCCATAGAAAGCATTATAGCCCAAAAACATTACTCATTGTCTTCTCTTCGTAGGCATCGTAGCAGTGCTACGCTGCTACGACTCTGCTACGTTGAGTACTACGCGCACTATGCAGAGACTTGCGTAGAGGGATCTACGAAAGTCGTAGACGATGAACTAACTTGAAATATAAATTATATATATTTTTGTTTTATGTCTCTAGGGTTCTATTACTCATATTTTTTAATGAAAAAGAAGACGCTCCATACCTACCGTCACATTTCTTTTTATCAATTCCATTATACCTACTCCTAGTGTCCTGAAGGCGAAGAGTGCCGTCCCCGTTGCGACGGCACGATCTGGTCGTGCGTGTTAATCGACGAGTACGGCTGGATAGTCGCGCGGGAAGGTCGCAACGTCACCGGTGACCCGGACGAGCCCCTGACCGAGCACTTCGCGTCCGTCTACCCCACGGCAATGAAGGCACTGCTCAATGCCAGCGTGTATGAGATGAACTGGATACATGACTATCAGGGAGTGTGCTTTCCACTGGTGAATGAGCCACAGAGTTCGGCTATTACTGTAAGTTGCTTTATTTTATAAGTCCTTCTACTTAAAGGGCCTACACATCATTGTATTTTTTCATAATTACTTTTGCAGGCCGTGCCGTCCATACTCATATCGCTGTGGCGATCATTAAGCCTTATACTTCGAGTTACACAGGAAATGGTAACGTTTATCACAATTCTTAGTTCTGGTGAGTTGGCAACAAGAATTACTAAATAATATGCTATGCCGACATACCTTAACCTATCGCCGTTATGTAAATTGTAAATTTGGAAATAGAGGTATTATTTCGTTTATTTATTTTTTTTACATTTAAAATACATTTTTTTTTATTTAAAAAACATTTAAAAATATAAAAAATTGTGGTCTGGCGGTGTCGGGAGCAGGGTCCAAGCTACCGGTGGTTAGGGCTGCAGAGACAGGAACCTCCTCACAATACGAGCCGTATCGAGGAGTACTGCCTTTTGGATCAGGCCCTTGATCCAACCGCCTAACGAGAGCCTCGAGAGATGTTGGTCGAGACTTTCAGCCATCAGGCCATTGGCCGTTATGACAATCGGCACAATGACAGCCGAGCTCACATTCCGCATGTCAACAACCTCGTGTGCTAAGTCAAGATATTTTATTTGTTTCGGTTGTACGTTGTTTAATAGCTAATAGTTTTGTAGAATTTCGTTTCACGTAAAATTTTTCTCATATTATCATTTCATAGAATAATCAATACGCAGAATACTTACTTTGAAGAAATTTAAATCATTGATTTTTGTTTCACATAAAGTTTAATGTTAGAATATTCATATCATACTCGTAGAATAACAAATGAAATATTCTTTATCCTTATATTGTTTATTTAATTTAAAACTTATTACCAATAATAACATTTTATCGAGTGACAGTTCCTAAACGTTTCAATTCATACCTTTGATAAAATGCATACCCTCCTATAAAATTACAACACCGCGTTCAAAAAAAATAATGCGGATAAATTCTTGTCAAGCAGGAAAACAATCTTGTTATTTTCACTAATTCTGACTTCATATGCATATACTAAACAGCAGGCCTGGTTTCTGTCACGGCTCCGGCGGTCCCACGCGAGCTTATCGTCGCAGATGGTATTAACGCTCACCACCGCAACTTCGGCTTGCCACCTGCTCCTCAGCTCGCGGGCCACCTCGCCCCTCCGCGCCTACGCGAGCTGAAATAACACTCCAGGGTTACTGGGTTAGGGCAGACAAGACTACGTGGAGTTGGTTTTGCAGCGATTCGTTTCTGTCAATAACTTTACTCACTACATATATTATGGACAACATAACGTCTATTTTTATATTTTCGTTGAAATAAAATACCATGGAAAAATACACCGAACAAACAATATTCGTTAAAAAATAATTCTACTGTTAGACAGGTTTTAAATAAACAAATGTGATTATAAAATTTATTGAATTGTGTTTCTGTAAAATATAGGTATATTTCATTCAAGTAAATAATATTTACATATTTTAAAAACTAACAGTAAATAATAGTTGAAACAATAATATTCGAAATAAAAATACAAGGACCAAATATTATATGAAACATTTTCTGAGAAACGAAATTCTATGAAATATCTGTTTGCGAAACAAGAGGACACCATTTGTTTCTCTTTCTCAGCTTTCACGAGGTTCTCGCCATGTGCAATGGTAACATCGACAATCATTGCGCGGCGCGCTAATCGATCTATCACCACTATATCGGGCTTATTGGCGACAATAGTCCCGTCAGTAATGATAGACCGATCCCAGTACAACGTGATATGGTCATTTTCGAGAACTGGGTCGGGCGCATACTTATAGGTAATACGGTAACTCAAAGTCCACAAGTTTATATTTCAAAGCAAGTTGCTTGCTGGTGAATAATCCTGGTCACTTGCTTATGCCTTATTATTATTACCTATTACAATAAACAATGGACCGACAATAAATGATCCTTCATAACTTAAATTACTAATGATGATCGAATGCTGATGCTCCTCAAATGATTCTTGCATTTAGCCATTCCTCAACAAAAAAAAACAATAAATCTAAGGAGCACAAATGTTTGTTACAGGTTGCATAACACTAGTGTCTGGTGACACGGAACAAGAGAAACAGAAACGCAAGAAGCGACTGTGGCGCGACTACGAACGGGAGAAGTATGAGACGTTGTACGACGACCGCGTGCTCGTCAACAGGACGAGGTTCGCGGCGTGCGACAGATCTAGAGTGCTCTATGTGTTGCAGGTATTACTAGCATATTATACGATTATAAGCGATTTCAAAATTAACCCGACAAACTTTAAGAAGTGCTTTAGACCATCGAACTGAATAACTTTTTCTATGGGACCAACTTTGAAATCACGACAAAAAAAGCAGCTCGATGGTCTAAAGTACTCCTTAAAGTTTGTCGGGTAAATTTTGAAACACCTTTTATTATAGGTTTTTCTATCAGGAATTTCTCAGTAGCAGCTCTGACTCTGGATTTGTGCCGAGTTGATGGCGCGCCCTCTATTACATGGGATTAAACATAACTGGCGAAATGTGGGTGTACTATAGGTATCCCTCTGCCTAACTCTTCGGGGATTACAGGCGTGATGTTATGTTATGTTTATATTATAGTATTACTAAACATGTTATATCAATACACTCAAGCGCGAAACGTTGATCACGAGCTCTACATAGGTATATTTAACAGATATAGGTAATAGTGTAGGTAGGTTTAATTTGTTTTGACGGCGTGTGGTTAATTAACCATTTAACCGCCTACGACGGATTAATCCGACAAATATTTTCGTGTCCATTTCGCCAGGGTCGTATATTTACGACCAAATATCGTAATGATTCAAGTTGCCCGGCGCTGGGGGCACGACAACTGATATGAAGTCGGGCGGTTAAAAGGTTAATAATGAGAGCATAAACCATGTTGTCAAAATTAACTAAGCTTGTATTCTAATTGAGTAGGTATAATAAGTAGGAAGTACGTCCCAGATATTAATTAATCTATTATTCATGTCCTGATGCTATCTTCTAACATTTAAATACTTGTTAGGCATATGTAAAAATTATGTTAAGATAAATGTAATTGATTTGATAAGAAGTTACTAAGAATCCAAATTACAAGTAGGTATTTCCTAATCGTTGATCAACCTTTGAATTTTTTTTATTTTCTTCTTCTACTTTGTACTGCTTTAAAATGAAAACAATTTTTTTTTTTACTTTTTATTTATTTATTTATTCATAATTAATTACAATGGCTTGCGCCAATGACAGTAATTAATAGGTAAAACTAAACATAAAGCTAAACATATTACATAAACAAAAACATATTACAAAAACCAATAACAAGCCAGAGATGCTTAACAATAACTTTAAAAAGAGAAAATAAAAGAAAATCGAATAAAATGATACAACATACAACTTATTTACCTAACAAACATAGCTTTCACAGAACATGAGACAATTTCACATATCATTATGTAGGAAAACGGGCGGAAGGTTTGGCGCCTTTAAAAAAATGTTGTAGCGGTCTTGTATTGTGTAAGTTAGCCCACGATCACACGGACGTAAAAAATCGCGGCGGAATAAAATCGCGTGCCGCGCTTGGAATGGAACAAATAGAAAGCGGTACATCTGTACACACGGTCGCGGATTTTGTCCGTTAAACACCCTGCGATGTTTTCAATTCCAATATTAGGTACCTACCTACCTATAATATATGGAATCCTAAAATATTTCTGGACATAGGTAAGTAAACGGGTTTAATTTGAGAAAATACAATATAATAAACATGCTATTTAATTGATAATTATTATAACTTTTCAGGATATTTCCTTAAATCATTGTCAAAAATTAATTTGTCCATTCATCCTAATCATAATCATTATTTGTGAAACATAGGTATACAATAGGTCATACATGTAAAATAGTACGCTATGTACGAGTATATGCTAAGTACGATATGTATATGCTAAATAGTATGCGTTCATTATTTAAGGATTACATCCAAAAATTTCTTTGCTTCTTTTGAGATCTCCTGGCCTTACAAATGACTACCACTAATAATTATCCTTTAAAATAAAAGTTCGTGAGCACATTCGTAAGAAGCTGGCAGTATCATCACAACGTTAACGTTTTCCCATTGTTTGTCTTATTTGTTTTAGTATATTCGTGTATTTATGTATATATTTATTTGCGCTTATTTATATATAATTAGGTATATATTATTATATTTATATTTTGTAATAGGTATATGTGTATCTTTATATTTAAATAAATATGTATTCCACAATTTCTCATAATTGCACCTACCACTGTTTGTCTCTGCATCACCCAAAGGTTGACTGGTAGAAAATGCCTATGGCATTAAGTCCGCCTCTGTACATTTCTGAGCATGAAGTATTAAATAAATAAATAAATTTTGCGGAACATATCGTACGTCTGCGCTGCCCGAAGAATATTATAGGTTTGAATAGATAAGAAGGCGGGAAAATATCGCGCTAGGCGATTTTTATCCGCCGCAATTTTATTACGTCGGTGGGTACGTGGTCCTACACTGCTGTTTGAGTTCGTTACACATGCTCTAAATTTTAATGAGAACATTCCTAGAACTAACGAACAATAACAATTTCGGGTTTTAAACCCTTATCTAACTAAATACTTCTAAGATTTATAATTGATTCATCGATGGCATCAGCCGCCTATGAAATTTTTTGATGACTCATTTTATCGCCTCACAATTCACCAACAGCTGCATTTATCCAGAGATCCAGAGGTCAGAGAGACCATTGGTCGAATCTTAACGAAGCAAAGCATTTGTCCCTATTTCCCAATCTCAATTTATGTTTTTCTTTTGTCTTCCAGGACACGCCAAAAGCTCAAGAGGCTCTAAAGCGACCTCCGAAGCCGTGCACGTGGCCCCTGGTCGCGGCTCGAGTGCCGCAGACCAACCTCCTGCTCGTGGCCGTGTACAACCCCTGCAAGATCAAGGGAAAGCCTGTCAATGATCCTTTGGTCAATGAGCAGGTAAGTTCAACGTAGCCACCGTTGGACTTGCTTGGACCTTCTTTATATGTTCTGTGGCTTGGACCACCACTGGAACAAACATGGACCAGACAAATTAAGCGTCATACGTCTGTACTTCGCAGACCAGAAAACGCAATTATTGTATGACCTACAACACTCAAGATTTTTGTATGGCCCCATTCATCCAAGTTGAAACCTAATTCACAATCTGAGCAAGCACAAGTAGTTTTCATGTGGCCAGGACCCCACAATCTATGGGGCCCTTCCTGCCAACGTCGTAGCTAGAGGTTGTCAAAAGAAAACCTAAGTTATCCCAGCTCACATCCTATATTTTCATAGTTTTCAAACTTTTTTGCTTAAGTCGATAAAGTAACGTCTATTTCTGTTTGAATGGTCAAAAGAAAACCTAACCTATCCAAGGCGGGGAGTAATTTCGCTCGCTTCGCACGCCCTTGCATCCTGCATTCTCCATAGGAGCCCCATTATCCTAAACTGCCAAGGGCCTCCTATAGGTTAAAGACGACCCTGGTAGTTTTACCTACCCTGAACAAAATCCTTGCTTTCTTGTGCTATGCCCTCATAACTCGCGATCCTCCGTTATCAGCTTACATTCCAATGCAGATTATGCAGATAACTCAGGAAAGAGAAAATAACGGCGCGCTATCGGGACAAGTCAAAATCTGCTCCATAATAGGTACTCATAATTTTTCAGAGACACTCAAATGATAAAGCCTATATCAAACGTATTATTTTTGATTGCATCTTAATCCTAAGAGTACCTGACAAATCATAGTATAATCCTAACATCAACTAATAGATTGATTATTCTTGTAATAACATGGAAAAATCTCCTTTATGTCGGTGCCGCGAAAATCGAGTCACTGTTATGTCAAATCAGTTCACCTATTGCAAACATGTTCTAGGTAGAAAGGTTGGAATAAAATTCTGCGCCCTAACAGGGAGATGTACCAACTCTTAAGTTTAGCCTAGTCATAGCCTGTAACTGTGTGTACTCAGATGCACATTGTGCATATAAATAAAAAAAATAAAAGTTTCAAACATGCACTCTGTAAGGGCACTACAAATCAAAATAAATAACATTACGATACAATACATTACATATCACATTTTTTACTACCTATACTGCCTCGTTGGTCTAGTCATCAAAGTGATTGCTTGCGCGATTACTGTGCGTGGGGTCCTGGATCCGATTCCCCAGGTCGGCCAGTGAGTTTAATTTCTATTTAGGAATTTCTCAATTAGAACGCCCTGAATTAGGATTTTGTGCCCGGTTATGGCAATAGGGTCGCCTCATATTACATGGGACTTAGTAACATAACTGACGAAATGTTGGTTTACCGACTATACAATCTGCATCTGCCCAATACTTCGGGACATACCTATACGCAGACATGATATTATGTTTTGTTTTTTTTTTCGCTATAATACCGAAGCGGAGCGCTTCACTATTAAGTCGCCTACGAAGCAGCTCGAACAGTCTCCTTAGGGTGTTGTCCGAGCGGTGGGACCTCACCCTGTTACAGAGGTGGATGCAGCTTCATCTTAGCGCCTCTCCACATATTTTTTAACATGCGTGTGTGATCGTGTTTGTCTTATTTTGTTATTAATTGTTTTAATGTGTTTTATATTAATTTATTTCATTTCATTTTATTTCATATCGTTTAATTGTATTGCTGATGTAATTCTAATGACATGTGTATGTGTAATTTTATTTGTTATCGATTATTTTAATGTAATGTGTTGTATATGATTTTATTTTATTTTTATGGACTATGTCTGAAATAAATGAATTTATTATTATATTATTATTGTATACTACATGCAGACTGATGAAATATTTTCTTTTCTATTCCTACTCTTTTGATATGAAATATCTATTGGCGCTAGCGCACCTTGTGGTTAAAACCGACTTGTAAGCCGTGACGACAAACGGCATGACCCCTCTCTGCCACCGCTTTCTATCGTATTTTATTTATATTCTTTGTAGGTATATTATTATAATGAAAATATTAGAAAAAACATATTTATATTTTCATTGGTTTTCTCTAATTATACATTATTTCAATAACGATCAATTTCGATTTTTACATCTGCCAGGCGTCCCGTGACGGCCACGTTATTTTTTTTCTTTTATCTTGTTATCAATGGGTCCTGTAAACTGTAACACACATCTTATAGTACGTTTATTTAAGAATATTTATTATGCAGAAATAAGCTGGTGAAAATTCCTTCATTTATGAACACGGTGGCCGAGGAAGTGACCAGGTGGCAAGTTTTCAAAAATTAATTTTTAAAAAAGTTGTGCATGCCCGTCGACTCCAGGGTTTGAATTTTTTATATTATAGGGCTTGGGGTCCCCCACCACCAAATATAGGTTTATCCATTCTTTACGCCACACCCTGTTATACATTACTCTCAATTAAATGTTGGTAGATTGTCGGTAAATTATAATTATTGTTTTCATAGTTGTAATTCTAAACGTTTCTATTAGATATTGTAATTCTTACTGTATTGTTTTTCTAGTATTGGGACTACCTGAAAAAAAACATCTCACCCGTATACATGCATCGAATAAATGATGTCTATTTCTGACTTCATCTGCAGTACCTGGAAGTGGAGCCGGACGTGAAGGGCTTCCGCCAGAGCTCTGCGAGCAAGCTGGCATGCTGGCGCAACCGCGTGCCGCTGCCCACGCGCCCGCCGCACGTCAAATGCTACCCACACAACTATGCACAGGTATTAAAGCTCAATATAGCTGTACAAGGGATCCTTTTGTCGCGTGGTCAAAATCGGAACTAACTATCTTGTATTGTCAATACAATTTCTGTGACCCCCCCCCCCCCCCCCTCATCGATACCATTCAGGCGCATGTACTATAACTTAGTACACCTTGTAGCACTAAACAACAAAAGCCGATCGAAATTGTCTATGGTTTAATGATGTGGTAGTAAGGATTCTAAGTTATGATATGGTGCTGTCGCTGTTACAAATAATTTCCACTCAGTAGACTGTATTTTGATATTTTCCGTTTGTTTAGGTACTTATGAAAACTTTATTTCAAATTAATAGTTTTATTAATAGACTAGCTGTGCCTGCGACTTCGTTCGCGTGGATGTCGTAAGATACACGATATACTAAAATAACACCCACATTTTAATAAAACTCCCTCGTCTCCCGACCCGTCGCGTTGCATCGCCAGTCCGCGCTATTACTTCGTTTTCGCTTAGTGTTCTCTTTGACTTTTTTTTTGCTCGGCTCCTAGGGGTCGTAGCGTGATTTTAAATAGCCTATAGCTATCCTCGAGAATTGCGCTAACAAATTTAATGCAATAAGAATTTTACAAATCAGACTTATTGTTCACAATTTCATGGGTTTAATTTTTTTTCCTATTGCATGGGACTTAAACATAACTGGCGAAATGTGGATGCACTATAGGTACACCTCTGCCTAACCCTTCGAGGAAACAAGGCGTAATGTTATGTGTTAATTTTTTTGCGCGGAACCCTAATTATTTTTATTTTTTTTTTATTTAAGATAGGTTTGCTCTTGACTCTAGTCTAGGTCAGAGATGACAGAGACAAAGACGACGATGGAGCGAGCTTACCCAGAAAGAAGCCTGTTAACTCTCACTTTGAAGAGATCGGGGTTGTATACGTTCGGAAACACAGACGCAGGTTTTCTAAAATAAAAGTAGCCTAAGTTACTCCCCGTAACATCAGGTATCTGCGGTTTATTCCCGGTCGTCCCCACTGGGCACGAGTGGGAAAAAAAGGGTTTATTCCCGGCCGTCCCCGCTCCGTCTTCCCCAGTGGGTACGAGTGGAAAAAAAAGTTCCAATCGTCACCACTGGGGAGGAACGAAACTTTTTTTTTCCACTCGTGCCGAGTGGGGATGACGGGGCGGGGACGACCGGGAATAAACCGTATCTGCCAGTGAAAGTCCCGTCCAAATTGGTCCAACCGTTTCGGAGATTAGCCGGCACAAACAGACAGACAGACAAAAATTTTAAAAATTGCTTTTTTGTTATAAGTACCGTATATAATTTTTTATCCATTTAGTAAAAAGTTGTTATTTCGACATTAGAAACAAACACTTCAATTTTATTTATTTTAATAGATTAAGTATATGAAAAATATATTTTTATGAAATTATGACTTGTAAGAATCCCTCACCAGTATATGATAGCGGCACTGTATAATGGCTTGTGAGGTTTACTTGTTTTTTAATGAATTTGCGTTAATATTGACTGCTAAATGTACGGGAACAAGTTCTATAGGTACTACATTGTTCTACGGACCGCGCGGCGACCGCAATAATGACGTACCGCCTGGAATTACAAATTATCGAATAGATAAGCTATTTTTTATAATTTGTCGTCACAGGCGCCATCATATAGTGCCGCTGGTTAAGTAATTATAATTTTGTGTTACAGGTATTTTCATTGGGAAGAACGTCTAGTCTGGTCAACATTTGCTGCTCTAAAGCACCGTTCATCAAATTCCTGGCAGCATTCCAATATCAGAGGCATCCATCGCAATGTGTTGCTATCACAGAGACAATGGCACCCACACATTTTAAGAATATAGAAATGACGGATTTTTTAAACTTCCAAATAACATGCCCATAAAATTGTTTGCAGGAGGCGGGTTACAGACAGTGCGGGCCCTGGTTACCAGACCCCGAGGAAGAAGATGCTTCATCACACATTACAGCGTCAAACTCACTGCTCTCTATAATCATTATTATGTTCCTAATTAAACACATGTTGTAAAGCTTCGAAGGCATTAAATAAAACAAAATTCCACATTTCCATTAACTTGTTTATTTCAATAATATCTAAACAAAGATATTCGGTTCGGAAATGATTATAATACTGCACTGCTACCCGCAAACATTAGCAAATTACTTACGTCACATTTCTTTGCTAACGTTCAATACATTGGTATAACATAGTGTATAAATGTAAAATCGGAAACAACGAGTAAATAATTGTAAATAGTATTAATGGAATGTAAGTAAACCGGTCATTTCGTTGTGCACTGAAGCGTCGCGCTCACGTTAAGCGTAAGGCTCGTTATGAAGGAAAATAGAGTTAATCGATATCGATATAATGAATGAAAACATCGACACGAACTCAACGCATCAGTGGACAGAGAGCGAAACAAGAACATAGAAATACTACACTCACACTACGCGTCCCTATCTAATATAAATTAAAATGCTTGAATTAAACAGTATTCCTCCTCATTAAAGTTTATTGCTTATGGTCGGCATTGTAGCATTATATATCACTTGGTACTTGTGAATCTCGCCTCTTTATCCTCATGATAAAAACTTAGTAATACATTATAGTCTGTAATCGGCAATATTTGTAGGATAGGTTGGTTTGATGTCCTGACTTGACTTATACGCTGTCTCGAGTTGCCTAAGTACTCTGCCCCAAGCCAGTCTGTCTTTAGCTGCCTTCATGCCTGCTATTCAAGGCTGGCACAGGGACCAAGCAAAATTTACAATGGAGAGGTTAGAGATAATATATTTTTGAACACACTTGCTCGTAAAGTGGCTCTTATTGAACCGCTTTTAGGTTCATAATGCAGTGTATTAAATATACGTGCTTTTTACTTTATATTACCGCACTAGAGCGGTAACATGCGCCACAGATAACAATTTACTAGTCGGAGTCGGGGATGTGCGCTTTTTCAATCTCATCAAAGACACTTCATGCCTTTTTATGCCTACTGTGTAGACATAAATAAAATATGATAAATTAATATAATATTTCATCAAATTAATACTTTTGGCAAAAAAATATGAAGGTAATTACTTCGTGTTCTACGTCCAAACAATATATAATATTTAATTTTTATGCTTTTAATACCTATTAGACTGTTCGACGGCTTCGTGCCTTTGCCTCTCCTTCAACCTGCGACGACATCGCGATAAAAGGAATCCACGAGCCATATTTCATATATATTTTTACATAAGTAATTAGTAAGTTACATATGAAACTTAATTTATGTTTGGAGTTTACTCCTTAACACATTCACCACCACCACAAATTTTGAACGTAACACACGGATGCCACCTACATTTTCTATGGACTCGATAGGCGGGTAGCCAGCACTGCTTACGAGATAAGGTGAACTCGCCAGGCGGATCAATGGCATTAAATGTGTTCAGAATCGATGTTCATATAAGGCCCCCGGTATGGAAATTTTATGAGGAGTGAAATTAATACAAGCGTTAACTCAAAAGCGTTACGTTTTTTTTTTTCTGCACAACGTACCTTGCTCACCTATCACGGAGTAAACCCCAGTCGTGCGTCGAAGCTGACACACACACTTTTTTGCCTCGCTCGCGAGGCAAAAAAAAGAGTTTCAACGTTTTCGTTCGAGTTTCGACGCCGACGACGACGACGACGACGACGACGACGACGACGACGACGACGACGACGACGACGACGACGACGACGTTACGACGATACGACGTTTTTCAACACACAAGTGTGTTGAAAAGTCATGGCCATCCGGTTAGCCCGGGGATACCGCACGGTCTCCGGGGAGGCGGCGAACCTCCTTGCCGGATTACCACCATGGGATCTGGAGGCAAAAGTCCTCGCGCACATGTGGGAGTGGCGCGAGGAGGCAGGACGCCAGGGCGTAACTCCGTTGCCGCGAGAAATCGCGGCACGGCGGACAGAGCTCCGGCTGGATCTCATGGCGGCATGGAGTGCGATTGTCGCAACCCAGCGCTGGGCACGCCACAATTGCGGCGATAAGTCCCCTCTTTGAGGAGTGGCTGGAGAGGCGCCACGGCGTCCTCACCTTCCGCCTGACGCAGGTCCTCACCGGACACAGGTACTTCGGGAGGTACCTGTTCCGAATAAGGCGGGAGGAAACGCCCGGGTGTCACCACTGTGTGGATCGCCCGGAGGACACGGTGGAGCATACGGTGGAGGTCTGCCCGGCTTCTTATAAATGTGAAAGTTTGTGAAGATGTTTGGATGTTTGTTACTCAATCACGCAAAAATGGCTGAACGGATTTGGATGAAATTTTGCACACAGATAGCTTATAACCTGGATTAACACATAGGATACTTTTTATCCCGGTGAACTGACATCCACGCGGGCAAAGCCGCGGGAAAAAGCTAGTATATAATAATACCGCCTCGAGTGTAATGATCAACATAGCACACTTGTATCTTAATGTACTAAGTATTATTTAAAATAATTTATAAAGATTTGATTCCTTTGACCTGGGAGATTTTTTATTTCGTAAAATTAGCTACCAAAATAATATAGACCAATCGTTGAAGTTAGTCATTTTTGAACATCCTAACTACGGGTACATCGTCATACGCGTTCTACTTCAGAAGTCAACATAATCAATGACCAAGCACTGCTGCAGTATGTTCCGATATTTATCACTAAATATTTATACACGTGCTATTTATTACATACAACCCTGAAAGTCAGACTATTAAATGTTCTATTATCTTTCATTTCGAACTGCCTACAGACTTTATTGACGAAACACGAAATTGTAATACGGCGATTTTGGAGAAAAAAAAGGGATAATATTAGTTACTTATTAATATTCTAAAGACTCCTTATTTTAATGAATAATCTTACGTCACCATATTAATCTTATTAGACAAAAATATATAGCTAGATATTTTTGTATTACATTTCTTTATATCATGGATAAACTTTAATATCTCAATGTTGTAAGTCAACTGGTTCTATTATTGAGCCTGAACAACTACTATGCGAATTCTATGAGACTAAAATGATATCACTCACATTTTTATTCATCAATCTTTGGTTCGACTTACATTATAATCATCAGATGGACTGAAAGTTCCGAGATATAATAACAGCATTCCCCAAAACGTTCACTGCGCCAAATGTTTTGCTAAAATCAACTTTATGTTTTAAATCATTGTCAATAATTCAATAAGAAAATTGTATAGTCGACCTCGTAATTACTTTTGGCAACAATTTCCAATATCCTGAAACTTCACTAAGATTGAAACTATCTAACTGTCCCATATACCAAGGGATCTACTCCGAAGCGATAAACTGAAGTATCGGCCGAATGTTCGGATGTTTCATATACACCTGTTTCTATTTCGTTCAGTCTTCGGTCGGTTCGCACTTTTTTTTTATATATGAGATAGGTTTGCTCTTGACTCTAGTCTAGGTCAGAGATGACAGAGACAAAGTCGACGATGGAGCGAGCTTACCCAGAAGAAGCCTGTTCTCTCTCACTTTGAAGAGATCAGGGTTGTATGCGTTCGGAAACACAGACGCACGCAGAGAGTTCCACTCCTTTGCTGTGCGTATCACAAGACATTTGGAAACGCTTAGTGCGAATTGGTGGAATAGCAACTAGGTAGGGATGGTAACCTGCAGTGTGTCTAGATGTCCGATGGTAGAAGGGAGCAGGTGGAATGGAGTTCTCGAGCATACTCACCGAAGTACAATCTGTAGAAGAGCGACAAGAAGGCAACCTTGCGGCTATGAGCTAAGCTGTGAAGCTTGGCATCCACGACTCTTACATCGCCAATGAGCCTCTTAGCTCTGCGTTCCACCGAGTCAAGCGCGGCAAGTTGGTATTTAGCTGAACCATCCCAAAGGTGGCTGCAATACTTCAAGTAGGATCGGACTTGCGCTTTGTAGAGAGTTAAAAGCTGTCCAGGCGTAAAGTATCGCTTCACCCTATTTAGGATGCCCACAGTTTCTTGGCCGCAGTTTGGGCTTTGTACTCGATGGTGGCTCCGAAGTTGAGACATGATGTCAACTCCATGCCTAGGAGCTCGAGCCGATCAGTTACAGGAACAGATGTACCCCGAAAAGTAGGAGTTTGATTGAAGCGACTCCTTTTAGCGGTAAAAAGATACGCCTGTGTTTTGGTGGTGTTAAAAGAGACCAGATTATCATCACCCCACTGGGAGACAAGGCTTCAGGTCAAATATGTCCGCTCTACTATGGCCTCTCTTCATTTTGACGTTTGGTCGAATCCGAACCGACCGAACGAAATAGAAAAAAGTGTATATGAAACATCCGAACGTTCGGCCGATACTTCGATTTATCGCTTTGGAGTAGACCACCTGGTCGTTTTCTGATGTGCAAGAGCAATAACGAGGTCGCCATCGTGAATTCGAGACGTTCGAATCAAGCGTCTTCTGGGACATTTGACGCAGTTTCCAATGTCAAAGAAACGCTACTTTGTAAGTAATACAATTCGATGATAATAAAATATACTGCGTTTGATCTGCATTGTCGTCACACATACATAGATTGTCACTATTATGACGAATGCAGGTCTAATGCAACAATCCTTAAGTGATTAAAATTTCGCCGATATCTTCTTATGTTTAACATCAAATGTTAACTGTATTGCACTGTAAGGCGTTTGATTACATCAGGACAATTTATTTGCGTGCTTGTATCATTATCTTACTCCATACAAACGGCGTCTGCTATTTGCAAAGAACAATATGGAAACCTTTTGTCAGAGCCATACATATTATGCCACTTGACAATCGACCAGCAAACTTAATCATCTTGAAAACAATCTGTCAATGCAGCTTTAGCTTGCGTAAGTCTTGAATAGGAAGAGTAATCCCTGTATGGAGTAGATAGATACTTTGCTTACGATACAATATACGACACCACTAACTCGTCAATATTTCCGTTGTCAGTTCTTTTTTGGCACTTTGTAATCTATGAAAATATTCAAAACTAGAGCTTTGATTTATATTTGAACAGGAAATTCATTAATTTGTGACAACGCTATTAATAAAATACTGTCGTTATTTCATAGGTCCTTATAACTATCATAGACTTATTTTGTATCCTTATACAAGGTGTTTCATATTGTAGCATAAATAAACAACAAATATCTAAACCTAAGATATTCTGTCTTTGCCGTGCAGTGTCTATTATTAAACCTTTTCGATAGCTTCGTCGCCGATCTTACTTCTGAAACCGCTTGAATATTTTGTTGTTCCGAAATAACCTCATTTTGCCAGGGAATTCACAAACATATGACATGATTTTATCTCATAAAGGTCAATTAACCACCACGGCATAGACAGTTCACATAGAAATAAATTATACAACACAATATCATAAAACGTAACAAATCTTTGGTATTTAATACATAGGCGAAGTGCATTATGCAACAAATAATTATTATCAACGTAAGAACACATCAAATGTGCAAAAATAAAGCAAATCTACACTGGTTGGCAGTGCGTGTATAATAAAATCAAAATCTAAGTATCATCAACGGAATGTCAATAAATATAATAAGGTACTGTCGAAGGGCAAAGGATCAGACGAAAATGATCTTGCTTCATAAGCAAATTAGAAAAAGAGAAGTCTAAATTGTAACTAGCACTAACTATCGAATAAATTAGCCATTTTTAAAAAAATATTGGCATATTACTTTTACTTCATCAAAAATAAAGGTGTGAAGAATTTAATAAAAATCTAAATATGTTTTAAACTTACAATTTAAACTGAAGTTTATGTAAAGCCGCACACGATACTTCTAACAGCTGCAATCAACGATTGCATTGCTTATCATTGAAAGCTAGTTGTAAATATCGACCGTCCACCTTAAGAAAACGCAACCAGAGTCGGTTACAGGTTTTGGTTGAATGCATCACCAACGGATTCAACCTGTAACCGATACATTCGCAGAGCAATCCGCAATGCTAGACGAATCTCGTATGCTTCAGCCAAAGGGTAGTGAACAAATGGAGACATCGCAGAAATCTTTGTAATCGACATCTGTACTTCTTCTAAGCGTATCGATGGGCAAAATAACACATAAAACATATATTTATACTGCACAGAAGCTAAATATTCATGACACCGTTAGAGACCCTTACACGTCCAAATCGCAAACCCTTTTTTCTTATGCAGACTTCACAAATTATACTGATGTTGGCAACCGCGGGCATTCCATTTGCTCACTATTCTGTGACTTTAGACCTAAATCCTTTTTCGCACGATTTAGCTGCCGGGTACCGCAGTGGTGAATAAGTGTAAGGATACATATCAAAGCTTTTTACAAGCACAATTCAGCCGGTTTGCGTAATCTTTCGCTATCGGATACCAGGCAGACAGAACGTGTGAGAGGTTGCTAAGTTGTTACGTGTGTGTGCGTTGTTGAGCGAGCGCGAGCGTGGGTTTATTCTTCTTCGGACTCGGAGTCTGAATCCGGGATAGTGTTGAACCAGTTCTCCCAGTTCGACGGCGGACCCATCACGGTTCGACTGTAACACATATACATCTGTATTTAGCTAACTGTTGCTTTTATTATTATAATCTAATTTATCGAATCGGTACACGGCGTCTATATAGCATGTAAAAAAAAGTAACAAAAAATCTTATTATTACATAACATAACATCACGCCTTGTTTCCCCAAAGGGTTGGGCAGAAGAATACCTATAGTACACCCACATTGCGCCAGTTATGTTTAAGTTCCATGTAATAGAGGGCGAGCCTATTGTCATCAACCGCGCACAAATCCAAGCTGCTACTGAGAAATTCCAGATAGAAAAACCCAATAACACCTTGCCCGACCTGGGAATCGAACCCAAGACCTTAAGATCAGCAGTTGCGCTTATGACCACTAGACCAACGAGGCAGGATCGTATTATTACTGAAAATAAAAAAGTGATTGCTATTTAAAAATCACGTTTTAAATGTATCAAAATAACTGTTAACATAAAAAATTTACAAATTGTCAACAGAGATCCTAGTTATGACTTGTAGCCACCCCCCACAGGTCGGCTGCCCGCGCCTCATGTATAATCCGCGCACTAATTGCGTGACAAACTTTCAATCACAATCTGAATGATTTTGAAGGATATTGCTAATCCATTGCTTCATATGTTCGAAAAATATGTCTGCTCAACAACGTAAATCACTCAATGAATGTTGTTGAACTGTCAAAATGAAAGTCATTGCTCCTTTTAAAAAAATTGCGGGCTATTTTATTTTTTCTGAAAATGCCCGCATAAATAGACTCTTAGCACGATAACGGACAACATCTTCATGGATCGGACAAGGTCTTTGTTACGTCTTGTATAGTGGAAGTAGGAACTCTGTGGTTTTAGTTGAAAGAAGTCAAAAACAAAAAAGCACATACGTCTGCTTGGTGACGGGCTGCGGCAGCGTGGCTGTAGCAGGCGGCGGCTGCGGCGCGGGCGGCGCGCGGCGCTGCAGCGTCTGTGTGCCGCCTGTGTCGCACGCGTCGCCCTCCCAGCCCGAGTCCAGCACCCATCTGCACACACCTTTTAAGTTTTATCTACACTCATAACGTAAAGTTCTTATTTTGAAATAAAAATACTACCTTAGTGACAGACTTTATCCCCGTGAAATTTAAGTTTTATTAAAACACACTTTCCCTAACAAAATAATACTTTCAGTTGCGCAGATCTGCGTGATTCAGAAATTTTGGATAAATGCGTACAACAATTAAATGAGATGAATAAGATGGATGAGGAAATTTTGGAAAGAGGAAGAAGTGATGATGACGATGAAACTATACGAATGGAAGAAAAGAGAAAGGAACGAGAAGATGACAATAGTGAAGAGTTATCTTTACTATTGTTTATTACTGTAACTAGAAACAGACCTAAACGTTTTGTAATAAGTAACTCGTTAGACAAAAGTAATGATCAAAAAAAAGAAGATAGTGGCACATCCGAAATAGTAGCTAATCATGAAGTTTGTGTAACTTCGATGGAGAATTTACCGATACCTATAGCTTTGCTAAATTACTTCGTTGCATAAAATCCTAATCCTAACTAATATTATAAATGCGAAAGTGAGTTTCGTTTGTCTGATTCACGCTAAAACGGCTCAGAAGCCCAATTCCCGTAACTAAAAATGTTCAAATTCTAGTCGCAATCTCATCTCAGCTACAATGAAATGTCAAAAATGTAGGGAAATTATAGGTATTTTTGACATATTGAGACCGAGATCAGACTGTGAATGTCCTTAAAATTACGAGAATTGCCCCTCAGGTCATGGTCTATCTGTGTGCTAAATATATTGGTCCATGAAGTGGTATTAGAATTAGTTTCCGAGTATAGTGATGGGTGAAAAATTTTCACAGACGGTTCAAAAAGTAGGTATGAAACCAGGCGGCTTCACACCTATGATCTTCAATTTATTTTGAAAAAAAACAAGGCCCTTTTTTCAAAATACAGGTTATAAAGCTAGTTTTAAAATTGATGCAATTATATGTACCAGTATAATGTCTCTGGAGCTCATTGCAATGTATGAAGTAATGGCTTGTGCAGTCAGTGAAAAACTTAATGAACTTAATGATGAATGGTAGTTATTTTTACAGATAGCAGGAGCACCATGCAACATGTGGCTCGACGCGTCTCTGGTTGCAAAGGTGCATCGATAGCCTGTGATATCTCTAATGGATTCACCATATTATCAAAGACGAGACTAGGGTAATATTGCAATAGGTACACATAGGCTTACGGCTGACCGTCTGTCAAAGCTTGCAGTGGAGATGAGTAGTGAAGCGAAGCCTTATATTCCAGATTACTGGGAATATTGCGCCAAGTTTAAGCTGTCGTGTGTTGACGGGTGGAGGAACTACTCCGATGAAAAATGTAAAGTAAAAGGAGTTTGGTATAAAGTAATTCAGAATGAACCTCCTCGCGTGCCCTGGTTTGAGGAAACCAGTTTAAGTTGCAGTTATGTTAATTAAGCACTAAGGCTGCGTTCTGGGCACTGTCCATCGGCAAAGTTTGCTTTCCTAATGCGAAAGGTCGCATCACCTAATTGAGAAATATGCAACAAAATTGAAAATGTGCAACATTTGTTGATGGAGTGTGTTAAGAGCAAGAATGAAAGGGATTTATTAGAGAAGATTCAAAACATTTTAGCAAACCCTAGATCGGCGATTGCTAAGAGGTTGTGTACCCTGATGAAGATGCCTAGTCAATGATTCTATTTCTGTTACATAGTATGTAGTTACCCCAATTAAAGTTAAATTGTTGTTAAGGTACGATGGAGTTGGCATATCCTTATGGATAAAAACCCCTTTTCGTAATAAAGGATTTAAAAAAAATGTTTTAAAATAACTTTTTTCCTAATAAAGTACAGTTTTCAATGATTATAGTGTTATCTGTGGCGGAGGCTGCTGTGGAACATACCCCAGCGGTCGAATGTTGGCGCGACGTTTGTGCAATAGCACGATTTCTTTTGGCAAAATAAAGATCATGTTATGTTATATCACAAACGTCGCGCCACAGAGTAACCCCCCACACAGGCTTCTAAGTTTTGTACTACCGCACTTGGTAGTATTTCACCTATCATTGCGCGTTTGAATAGTTTTATCTCTGTGGGGTTACCTACTCCGGTCTCAGATCGTCATTTGTCACTCAAAAGTTGTTATTTTAATCTATAAAACATATTTGAAAACATGGTAATACAGAATAGACAAGTACTTCCATCATCGTAACAGCTCTTTATTAGATCTCATAATCGCGCATTCGTAATTCCGAAGATAGACGATGATTTCCGAAGTGGTATGCACTTCGGGAATCATCGCCTTTTCTTCATTTTCTTCGGAAACCTGTAAAACTATTAGACACCTTGGCTCTTGATTTAATTTGGGTACTAAAAACAAGGTGATATTAAAAGAAAACAAAAGCAATCTGATCTCATACCTAGAGCTGCTGGCAGACTTGCAGTTCTCGCACTCGCTGCGATAGTCGTCGGCGTCTTCCGCGCCCGGCGCCGAGCCCGAGTAACTACACACGCATGACGGCTGGAAACGGTCTCACTGTTCAAACTACTGGCGGGCGTTAGGCAACATATTACTGGCCAATCATAGGGATAAGTGAGGAAATAGAATAATATTTACTAATTGTGTACAATTTTATTTATAATTCATCATAATCATAAATAAAATAAGCACACAAGTACAGTGTTAAGATAAAACACTGACGAAGTAGTTTCGATGGTAAAACCGGCCAATTGCGTGTCGGACCACGCACAATGAAGGGTTCCGTAGTTGGGATAAATTTAAGTTTAAGAACAAACTTAACTTTGTTTTTTCTGTGTTTTGTTTTTATGTGAATATTTTGCGCCTTAACCTGGGTCAAATAAATTTATTTTCTTTCTTTCTTTCTTTGTAGTTGAAAAAAAAATGTTCTCCCATACATCGATATACGTCACGGTCAATTCTCCAACTGCAAATGTAAGTTTGTAATAGCAAAAAAAATAATATGTGATAAAACTACAAATTAACGTTTTTCGGACTTTTTCCTTTACTTGCGCTGTCAGACCTTGCTTCTTGCCAAACATTATTCATTATTTATTAAGAAATCGGTTGTCATTTAAAGTCAAGGCACGTGAGCATATACGTAAGAAGTTGGCAGAAACATCCCAGCGCTGATTTACTGGATTCGTTTTCTCCTCTTTTGATCGTTATTTCTCCTCTACCGTTCGTTATTTCTCCTGACGAAGTTTATTCCGTTTATAAGTATTTATATATATATGTATATAACTATATATCTATATATATCTATGTATTTACTCCAGTATTTTATAGTTATTTTCGTGTTATCTATCCCTTATGTTGCACCTGCCATGTTTTCTCTCTGCATCACCCTAAGGTTGACTGGTAGAAAATGCCTCAGGCATTAAGTCCGCCTTTGTACGGTATTCTTTTTACTTGTGCATAAAGTTTTAATAAATAAATAAATATTCTAGGTCAACCCTACCCTATAAGTTTTGATTTATTTGCGAGTATTAAAATATGTCGCAAAAATGGCCGTTTTTTTTATTACGTTGACTTAGAAGCTTGATTTTTTTATAAAGGTCCACGGGACCGTAGACCTACGTGTTTCCACGCATTCCTGAGAAAAAGGCTCTTGACAGTCAGACGGATGGACGGACGGACAACGAAGTGGTCGTATAAGGGTTCCGTTTTTTCCCTTTGAGGTACGGAACGCTAAAAATATAGCGGTAGATTGGACGCTGATGTCGAAGTACGGTTGATCACTGTTGCCATAATCATAGTAGCGTCAAAGCATTATGAACTTTGTCGTAGCTGACTAAGGGCTCCCAAACAAAACTGCGATGCGATGTGAATTCGCAGTTTTGTGTGGGAGCCCTAAGACTTTGTTAATGCGGCTTTTACTGTGAAGCGTCGACCCGACTGAGTGACTATTATTTCCTTACTTATCCAAGTATTCGGCCAATAATATCGTTAGAGATGCATTTGGCTTGTTTATTTATGTTAATTTTTCTTTTTTTATATATTTATCTATGTTATTTATTTTTTTCATATACGAGCACAATACCTTATCGACGGTAAGCGGCAGCGTGGGTTGCGGCGCAGGCGGCGCGGGCGTGGCGTGCGTCACGTGCGTGACGTGCGCGGCGTGTGACGTGTGCGTGGCGTGTGGCGCGTGCGCGGCGTGTGGCGCGTGCGTGGCGTGTGGCGCGTGCGCGGCGTGTGGCGCGTGCGCGGCGTGCGGCGGCACGAGTGGCGCGGGCGATGGCACGACGTCGGGCGCGCAATCGGCGCCTACGTTCTGTTCCTCGCTGTGCGTGCGACCCCGCCAACCATTGCCGCCGTTTAGGCGTGCATGGTTACTAAAATTAAACCAAATAAGATAAGCAAACCTTCGATATCTTTCATGTTCACGTTAAATCACGTTTATAGTTAAAATGTAAAGTGGACGAAGGAAAAAAATGTGGTGGACGCGGCTAAAAAATTTTACTAGTCTCAGCTCATCTCATTATGATGCTGCAACGTTGACTGCACGTACAAAAACCGAACAGCAGTGACTGAACGTGGTTTTTCAATAATATATTAATTTTATTATAAATAGATCACGTTTATTTTATTTATTTATTTTTTTTATTTATTTAATCCATTATGATACAGTTTTATGTTCACATAACATCTGCCAAACTGCAAAGCAATTTGTCGGCAGTAGGTTAGGCATTAAGTTCCACCATTCATTCAAAGTAACGTTATCACAAGTAACTTACGTATCTGCATCCAGAACTGGTTCAAGATTTCTAGTAATATCATTAGCAGACGCCAAGTTAAGGTTCCTCGGCATGCTTCGTCCGGTGTCGGCGTTGTGTCGGTTGTGGTCGCTCGGCTTGTGGAACGAGCGCCGGATCTCGTTGTGCAGCGAGCGGTCGGCGCGGGTGAAGCCGGAGATCGGCGTGTCGAGGAGTGTGGCGTCTACAGCCGTCGATATGCGCGGGATTGTGCGGTGGCTAGAATTAATTATTAATCTATAATAGATCAGGGTATATTCGTAAGACTCTCGCACAGCCCAAACCGCTATATAGAAACTTGCATTTTGGATAGAATTTGTAGTTTAAAACGAAGGCGTGTGTTAAGAAAAGATTTTGCCAAAATCAACCCTTAGCATAATCAGCCCCATGTTCCCACTGCAGGGATACAGGCCTCCTCCCTGTGAGAGGGAGGTACTGTTATCTACCACCCGGACCCAGTGCGGGTTGGTAGATGTCACATGTCTTCGAATTTTAGATTCTAGGACATACCGGTTTCCTCACGACGTTTTCCTTCACCGTTTTGAGAGCAGTGGTGATGAATTAATGTGCACAAAGTAAAGCTCCTGTCAGGCTTCGAGCCTATGACCTACAACTCGTAAGTGGCGGTCGTTACTGGGCCACCGTTTTCCCTTTCCAAAAAGTTTTCCTTTGAGCTAAATCTTAGTCACTTTGGATGATGTTTAGACAGATAGTATTTTTTAACGATCGTAGACCATAATTTAAAAATTTATAATTTAAAAAAAAATACAAAAAATGCGACACAGAAAGAGAACAATAAAAAAGTCAGAAGTCAAGTGAGAATTTCCCTAAAAATAAGTAAAACCGTCTAGCTCCTAAACCATAAAGAATCGCTGAACGTACATAGGGGTGTTTCGGGAAACCCTTGGAGAGAGGTTTCTCAAAATTTTTCTTTAGACCACGTTTCACGGGCCATATAACGTAGGTGAGCACTAAGGATTTTTGAAAATACATCCTCTTTATGTGAAGGTGTTAATAAATAGAGGATGAAAGTTTGTATGGAACTTCGTTATTTTTGCCGACGGCAAATCCCACGGAACAGAAAAAACAGTGGAAGTGCTAAGTAGGCGTGGCACGCGTGCCACAATTAAGCATTGTTACGCTTAACCGATCCCAGTCGCGTTCTGACATCGCGTCGAGTTGCTAGTCTCGCGACAAATTCATATTTCCCTAGCTATGCCGTATTGTTCCGTTTTAGAGTGCAAAAATGATAGTAGGAGAAATAATCTTAAAAATGGAGGTATTTCGTATCATCGGTAAGTACGTTTTTCATTGTTTTCTAATAAAAATCTTATTTTGTTTCAATTTACTAATATTTAATAGAACAGTTAGTCAAAATCAACCTTATACAATTAAGAGAAAGTTTATTTTGGATTGATTTTTTTCAATAGAACATTCTCGAAAGCACTTCGCTACTCAAGTAGTGATGTGGTCAAGTCGAATATTGAATTTGTCGATTGATATCGATACAAGGAATACCTAAACAATTTTGTTTATTTAAATTCATTATTTATTTAGTTTTACATTACAATGCCAGTATAAGGTCGCCTTCATTCATACACGAAATTTATTTTAAGTAAATTTCGTGTCGCAATTTATGGTCGCATAAATGCTATAAAGCAAAAATATAATCAATGTATTAAATAGTAACAAACAAGTTCAAATTGGCGAATTTCCTGCGTCCAATCACGTTACCGATTTGACGAAGGCAATAGTTGAAAAATATATAAATGTTCGCATACACCATTTATTAAAATTAAAAATGAGACTTTCCAAACGCCAGTTTCGTAACAAATATGTTTTATTTCAAGGGCAATAAATAAATTATACTATTTTCATTACGTTGCAGTCTTTATATAAAATTTGAATATACTAGTATTCATGCATACATACCAGCACTTTTATTTAATTTTAAATTTACCTGTCTGTCTGTGTGTCTATTAATTAATGGTTTAAAATGAACAGCGGTTTGTGTACCAAATAAATAAATGTACTTGTGTATGTGCCTTGGCCGAGTAGCAGCAGAATTCGACCGATCACGCAAATGTCAACCGTATATCTAACGCAATTAAGTTGATAATTGCGACCCCTGAGAATAGCGCCATCTATGGTCAAGTAGCGGAATTGACTCGCCAATCGAATCTAGTGTGACTACAGACCGTAAATACGTTTTGCCGCTAAAGCAAAATAAATCTTATTTGTAGAACGTCAGGGTTTATTTCCAAATCTCTGATGTAGGCTAATTTTGACTAAACTTAAAACTACAAATCAAACGAATTGTTTCTTTGTAGTGCAATATATGATTATCGGTTTATTTGTGTGAGTTTGGCGACAGCGGTTCCTACAGTAATTTTGGTGCATTGCACTTCCACCTGTTTTTTCTGTTCCGTGGCAAATCCCATAGGCCACACAGCTTTTAATATTATAAAGAGGTAAAGTTGTTTGAGAGTTTGTATATTTGTAAACAGTAATCTGTGGAAATTCTGATCCGATTACAAAAAAAATCACCGATTGAACTTAATTACACTTAATTTCCGAGTAACATAGGATAATTTTGATGCCAAACACGTGCGCAGTTCCTGTGGGAATCTCCCTGCGGGTAAAACCATGGGGCGCAGCTAGTTATTTCTAATTACAGTTTAGGCTGCTAAAAATCTGTATTTATTAAACTAGTATTAAATAATGATACGTTGTTGTTGTGGCCGCATCGTTACATTACAACATTAGGAGTACTAACAGTCTAGGGTTGCGGGATGTTCGAAAGAGTTACCGTGGCCCCGGCACAGGCAACAGAAGGAACACGGGTGGGTTTTAGTCAGTAAAAGTCTGACACGCCCTCCCGCTCCGCCCAGAGCGGGAGAAGTCATTTGATGATTTCCCATCTACAAAAAAAAAAAAAGGAGTACTAACAGTGAGGTGTGAACGTTGGCAGTGTTGGTGTAGAAGCCGGGCACGTTGTGTGGTCGCTCGTGGTCGGGCTCGCGCTGCAGTACTGACAATAACCCGCGGTTACTGATAGCACCCAGGGAACCTGTCAGGCGGATGGCACTCGGGAATCCAACCACTGAAGCAATACAAACAAGATGTTACTAAAACAAAGTCAATAATGATGAAACCAAATCACGGTCGACCGTCGCCCCATAATACAACCTCTCAAGGTCATCATTATGAACAACTTTTACTATGAGACCAAACATGAAATCGCGAAAAAAAATCAGTTGTTCCCTACATTTATGTTCGCATATCTCGTCAAAATGTACTGCTGATTTTTTTGGAGTTTACTCCTTAAGAATCAGTTTTAATACAAGGTCCCCGGTATGGAAATTTTATGAGGAGTGAAATTAATACAAGCGTTAACTCAAAAGCGTTACGTTTTTCTGCGCAGCGTGCCTTGCGCACCTTTCACGGAGTAAACTCCAGTCGTGCGTCGGAGCTGACATACACACACTTTATTTTTTTCGCGATTTCAGGTTTGGTCCCATAGTCATGCCCGGATTGGCCATATTTATTTATTTATTTCAAACATAAGTTAACAGTGCTTACGACCAAATCACTTATATTTTAGTAACTAAAACTATAAAGAGGAAAAACAAAAACAGAAAAAAACGTACACTAACTTACGATACCATTTACTTAGAAATAAATATAAATATGGGCAAATGCCCTATGGGCCGGATGCCCGATGGGCTGGCGTGGCCGATAGGCGGCCGACTTACTTTCGCTATTTAAAAAAAAAAAACATTGCAATACATCGATTCAAATAACGTCCACCACCGTCAAGTCGAGGACCTTATTCAATTTACGTTATCGTCGTCGGGCTCTATCTCTAGTAGTAGTACTCCTTGCTTTCTAAGAGATGGCACTCGTCACCGCCACGTGGCGCCGCATGAATCGTACCAATAAGACACAAGAGTCAAGACAAGACATCACACGCACGGGTTCGACCGACAGAGTCGGTATTGTTTTAGTTTCGACTCAAAACTTTCGAGCGAGTCTTTTCTTTATTTATTTATTTATTTAATGCACAATGTACACAACCATAGTTACACGCTAGGCTTAAACTAGTGAGTCGGTACATGACCCTGTTAGGGCGCAGCAAGACAACTTAAAACTAATAATATTTATTACATGCAGTGACTACTTATCACAGTTTAAACTTTCACAATTAAATATTATATTCAACCTATATCTATACATAAAATATTATAATTAACACACAGATACACATTTGAAGCCTATTTTTACAATAATTTATCTTCCATAAATTCTTGGATACTGTAGTAACATTTTTTTAACAGCAATGCCTTTAACCTGGCTTTAAATACACATGTTGTTTCCGTGGACCGTATATTTTCAGGTAATTTATTGTATATTTGTATGCTTCGGTATTCTGGGCTATTTTTGTACATTTGTAGTAGACTACAACACAAAAACAAATCCTACCAGCACCTGACGCTCATTCTTGTCAAAATTAAACAGTTTTAGGTTACTTTTAACAAAAGTGGCTATTTCTAATATATAAATGGAGGGCAGAGTTAGCATTTTTTCTTTTATAAAGTGGGGTTTGCAGCTATCTCGAGGTTTTATTTGAAATAATATTCGCATACATTTCTTTTGTGCAATAAATAAATCATTCGCGTCCACACTGTGTCCCCACATGATGATACCGTAGCGTAGCCACGCGTAGGCGTATGCGTAGTATGCAGAGAGGGCACACCTAGTTTTAGTATTAGATTTTAGCACACTAAGTCCATATGAAAATTGTGACAGTTTTATTTTGGTTGTTTCGACATGCTTTTTCCAATTCAAATGAGAGTCTAATGTAATACCTAATAATTTGAATTCTTCCACTTCTTCAATTTGGATGGTGTCTGTTATATTTTTGAAGTTAATTTTTTGTTTTTGGTAGGGTTTAAATTGTATGATTTTAGTTTTTTTGTTGTTTACTTCAAGGTTGTGATTCTGAAGCCAACATTTTACAAGGTTAAACGTTTCAGTAATTTGGGAGTTATATTGTAGGTTGTTAGTAGGGCTTTTAAAGAGTACGGAGATGTCATCAGCGAACAACACACATAGATGGTCACATATTTTTGGTAAGTCATTAATGTAGATAAGGAAAAGTATACATCCTATTACACTACCTTGTGGAATGGACCAGTTTGTGGTTAATATATTCGAGCACACATTTTGCAACTCATAGGTCTTGTCATCTAGGTGTTCTATCTGTACACACTGTTTCCTATCACTAAGATACGATTTTAACCAATCAAGTGCCTCTCCCCTGATGCCAACTCCATTCAATTTCGTTAACAGGATCGAGTGTGATACTCTGTCATAGGCTTTAGTCATGTCAAGCAAGAGACCTATTGCATAGTTTTTGTCTTTAATATATGTAAGTATTTCTTGCGTGTATTTATAAACTGCTAGGGTCGTCGATCGGTTTGTCCGGAATCCAAATTGGTTGTTGTCGAGTATGTCGTATTTTTCTAAGAATCTACACATACGTTTGGTAACTACTTTTTCAAATATTTTTGAGAATGCTGGAAGGAGTGCTATTGGTCTGTATTGGCTAGGGTCACTGGAATTTCCACCTGCTTTAAATATTGGTTTAATTATCGCTATTTTTAGTCGGGACGGGAATGTTTTTTCCGCAAAAGATTGATTTACAAGGTATGTTAGCGGGGGGGTGAGTTCTAGGATACATGCTTTTATTAATGTTGGGGGTATCTCGTCGATGCCACAACTGTGTTTGTTTGGAAGGTTCAGGATAATATCAAATATCTCTTTTTCTGTGACAGGTTCTAGGAACATGGAATTAATAGTGGGCGTAATTACTGTATGGTCTTTACGTGTTTGCGAGCTGTTGTTTTGGGTGTTTGGGGAGCCTACGGAAGCAAAATATTGGTTGAAGCTGTTTGCAATAGTGAAGGGGCAGCTTGTTATGTTGTTATTTATGTTTATCTTTACGTTTCCACAGTGAATCTTTTTAGGTTTCTGTGTTATGCGTTTTATTATATGCCACATAGTCTTTGTTTTATTTTTAGATTTTTCCATCTCTAGTGAATAATTTTGTTTTTTAGAAACTTTTACACATTTTTTGAGGATTTTAGAGAACATTTTGTAATGGTGTTTTAGTATTTTATTTTTAGATTGGTTTACTAATGTTTTTAGAAGGCTTTTATGTTTACACGATTTATTTATTCCTCTGGTTATATAATTCTTATTTTTGGTATTAGTTATTTTTGTACGTTTTAATGGGATAGTGGTATTTAAAATTTCTTTTAATTTGTCTTCGAATAGGTTGTAGTTGTCGTTTATTTTATTACTAGGTATTATAATGTTTTCCCAGTCTATGTCTCTTAATTTTAGTTTGAAAGGTTAGTATTTTGGGTTATTTGTTGGTCGAATGTTTTTATAAATGGGTTTAATTCGTGTCCTAGAAAACAGTTCAAAGCTATAAGTTACGCATTTATGGTCAGAGATTCCTTTATCCTCAACGGATACCGATAAATTTTTATTATTTGTAAAGATTAAGTCTATAAGGGTTGATGACGTGGATGTTTCCCTAGTTGGTTTATTAACAATTTGATGTAAATTATATTCAAGCATAGTTGCCATGAGTTTTTTATAGTGTTTGGAGCTCGGGACTGCGTTAATATTAAAGTCGCCTCCTATTATTATATGTTTCTCGTAGTGGTGTGATTTTAGTTTTGTGAGTAACAGTTCAAGAAATATAAAAAATTGGTCTATTTTACGGTCCGTTCTGTATAAAGTAATGAGAAGTATATTAGGTTTTATTTCTACCGCACAGCATTCGATGACATATTCCATAGTTAAGTCGCTAAGGTCTGACCTCTCAGTATACGTAGTTCCGGTTGGCAGCAGGATGGCCACGCCGCCGCCGCGGTGCTGTCGGCGACAGTATGCTGCAGCGATCTCATAGCCGTCGATCTGTACGTAGGGGTGTTGTTTATCGGTGATCCAAGTTTCTGATAGGCATACAGCTTGGTATTGTTGTTCTTGAAGTAGGTTTTCTAGTAAATGGGTCTTGTTTTTTATGCTTTGTACATTTTGAAGTATGATACTGTATTTAGTTTCGAAAGGAACGATCTGTTGAGTTGTGAGTAGAGTTGTTGAAGTCATTGTTGTTCATTTGTGTCATATTTTCTTTGTTGGTAACAGCTTTTTTTTTTCGGGAAAGACAGTGGTTTGTAAATTTGGTGAGTCGTTTTCCGTTTTTATCAAATTTTGTACTTGTCCGTTAATTATGAGTTGATTATTTCTGATCACCGCATGGTGACCTTCTTTTCTTGCGTCGTATAACATTTTCCTTAGTTTGTTTCGCTTTTGCAGTGCTTCATTTTCCAAGAATTCGCCAATCACAACTCCAGACCCCTTAAGAAATTGTCTATTTTGGAGGATATACCTGGTCATTTGTTTGCTAATTAACTCTATCACGATGGGTCTGCGGAGTCCTTTTTTTCCTAGTCGTGTTAGTTCATCAATATGTACTTCTAAATTGACGTTCATATTATCATAAAAGATGTTTAGGATGCGCTCATAGAGTTCGTCTTCTGTCTCCCAGTTGGATTCTTCGAGTCCATATAGAACTAGCTTCTTAGTATTGTTGCTATTGTTGTAGTTAGATTTATAGTTGCAGTGGTTTTGTAAGTGTTTTATTTCACTGCTTAGACGGTCGCATTCTTTTTCTAAATTATTTATTATCCCTGTTATACTTTGTATGTCGCTGCATAGTTTTTGCTGTTCGCTGGTTACACTATAAAGTTTATTTGTTATTTCAGTGTTTAAATTTGCCATCAATTCTTTTATTTCTTCCTGTATTAGAGATTTTAGTTCAGCTTTGATTAGTGAGACTATTTTCTTTTCGTTACTCTCAAGTTTTTTATCTAAAAGTTGGCTGAGTTGATCAAGTGTGAATGTAGGCACGGATGCTCGTTCATGGGTTGATGGCACTGCGTGGATGTTTATCGTGTCTCCTAAGTGGCTCTCATCAAAAGCAGATAGTTCGAATGTTGAAGAGTCGTCATTATTTTCCCGTTCAGTTGATGGTTTTCTGCCAAATGGGGTTGGCTTTCTTAGGGTCACATTAGGATCTTGGGAGAAAGTTTTATTATTTACATAAGCAGAGCAAGCTGGAATGTTCTCGTTGTTCCTTCTTGGCGTTTTGGCTGTACAAGCAGGGCATTTCCATACTTTCTTGAAAACAGAAAATCGATTTTCGGAGATGTTAGCACATTCTAGGTCGTAGCTTTGGCCACATACGTGGCAAACTATATATTTTTTATTGGACATATCCTGGTGGCATCCTCCGCACATTAGTACATTGTTTTTGTTTTCCATGTTTGGTGTCAACGTAACTAGTGCTGCCCTCTGGTTCTCGTTATATTAAGCAGAAGTGTGGTAGTATTGTCAATAGATGGCGCTGGGTAATCGATGGTACACAGAGTTTAGTTCAACGGATAGATAGTTATGAGTTCAATATTTTCGCAAGTCATTGTTTTGATAACACTTTTTTAAATTTGTAACTGTTTTTTGTTTTTTGTATTGCGGTCTTTTTTAGCACTTACGGCAGTTATTTCAATCCTGGGGCTCCAATTATTCTCAAATTAAGTTAGAAAACACTGTTTATTAGTTGAAATCACTTATTTAATGTTTATTTTCTTCTTCACTATTTGGTTTTATAAACTTTCTTCGTAATTGCTTCAGTCACTGATATTTGTTGGATAACGATATCACGGCACTATTAGACACTTTTCTTTGTTTTTATACTGTTTTGAGGTGGAGCGCGTTGGTTTTACTTATTTTAGAGATAATAAATTGTGGAGCTGATGTTTACTAATTATGCTGTCTCCAACTTTACTTTATCAAAGTCGCAGTCGCACATTGGTTCATCATATTCATTATAGTCATTGCAATCATCTGCATTATCTCTCCCAGTTACGAAGTTGCCATATTTAATTTCGTTATCTAGACAAGAATCATTAACATTTAAACAGCTTCCGTCATATATTTGAAAATCGTTGGGTTTCCTACTTTCATCGAATTCTCTACGTTCTTCGTATTCTCTACTTTCATCGAAATTTAACATTTATCGATATCTAAACATTGATCTCTACATTCGTCGACTTCCCTACATTCATCAAGTTTTCGGACTTTTTCGAGTTTTCTACATTCGTCGAGTTTTCGGAGAAGTCATTTTCTGTGACGAGGGACATTGGCCTATAAATTTCATGTTAGTGTACACTG
The DNA here is from genome assembly GCA_947568875.1 of Fissipunctia ypsillon. NCBI lineage: Eukaryota > Metazoa > Arthropoda > Insecta > Lepidoptera > Noctuidae > Fissipunctia > Fissipunctia ypsillon. The sequence goes on from OX387655.1 coordinate 6,981,366, forward strand.
TACACTGTTTTAAAGTATTTATGTATTGCCTAGAGTATTCTATAGACAAGAACATCCTCACAGCAACCTGTTTTCGCTTGTCCTTTATCTGTATCTTTGTTATAGACAATGGTCTATGAAAAGATAGACGTTGCTGTTACAGGCTTTTTTAAACTTTTTAGAGCACAATACAAAAATGAATTCTGGTACGCACCAGGCTATTTCGATAAGCAGTATTATAATTGTAATGCACATTTTTTTGGAGGGCCGACCGTCTCTAAAATGCCCGGGCCGGTTTCAGATCTCAGTCCGGGCCTGCCCATAGTAAAAGTTGTTCATAATGATGAGTACAATGACCCTTTAAGAGCGTGTGCGTAAATTCCGGGACATGTTGTACACTTTACTTTATTTGTAGTTACAAATTATTGATTTGAAAAATCATAACATTTTTTAGGGTTACACACACACACACACATTTATATCTGTAATTGTTATGGTATACATAGTAAATAGTATTCTATATATCTATAAATAAAGTCCAATAAATAATTCGTGGGTTTTTAAATCCCGGGATTTAAACGTCATTAAAATTATTCCGGGATTTTAGAGGAGAGAGGATCCACTATATGTTACTTCCTTCCTCGAAGTTTAGGCAAATTAGCACTACCTATTCCGATCACTGGTCATTATCAAGCTCACATATCATTGACGCCGATCCTTAGAGGATGATGATACGATATAATGACCCTTAAAACCGACCACATCCTAATCTTACCATTAATAATAGTATAATAGTTGATGAACAACCCCCGTTGAACTGGCTCCTCATAGATCGCAACATTAACACATTCACTTACCTTACTAATATTATAACCGTGAAAGTTTGTGAGGATGGATGGATCTTTGTTACTCTTTATTATGATATTTTTTTATGATAATTTATAACCTGGATTAACACATACATATGATACTTTTTATCCCGATAACCGATACGGGATCGAAACTTATACGGGTGAAACCGCGGGGCGTTGCTAGTATTCTATAAGGTTTGCCAAGAGCAGCCCGGAGACTGGATTTGTGTCCGGTTGATCGCAATACGCTCGCCTTCTTCTATTACATTGAACTTAAACATAACTGGCGAAATGTGGGTGTACTATTGGTACACCTCTGGCAAACTCTTCAAGGATTAAAGGCGTGATGTTATGTTATGTTGCCAAAACTTTGATGATCTCAGTATTGTTTGTAGCACCGAGTTTGACGGAACGAACCTATACTTTGCATTTGAAAGGCACTTGTTATTATTATGGTTTGGATAGCCACCACTCAGAACATAAACAAATGGAAACAATAGCACATTGACAATAAATAATGACAACCTATTATTACCGCTTACGAAATCGGCTTTGCTCTACAAAGCCGAACGTATTCGAAAACTCGACACGATTAACTTCAATTTAATTCAAAATATTTTATTTCACATAAACCTACATGAGCTCTTATGAAACGTCAGAAGCTAGGTGCACGGTTCCAATTCGTCGTTTCCTATGGAGAAGAGCCGGCAAGAAACTCCAGGGTTACTCTTTCAAAAATAATTGACTTTTCCAATGTGTAACGGTCGTGCACTTTATTGTACTTACTATTAGGTGCGAGAGGGTGGTGCGGCATAGATGGTGGCTCTCTACTGTCTTGCTGATGTACTGGCTGCAACAGCGGTGCATTGTAGCAGTTCTGAGTATTGGCGATCTGTGAACATTAACGGGAGAATACTTAGGATTCTTGAGTTGTAATTGACGTAGATTGGACTTTTGAATTTATCAAAGTTTAAGTTTTACCAATTCAAAGACAGACCTCGGAATATTATGTTGCTATTAAATATTAAGCTTGGAATACTACGCTCCCGACATATTATAGAAAGAAAAAAAAAAATTTTATTTGGGACACTAACAGGAAATACAAAAAGTAAAAAAGGAGCATTAAAAACTAACAAAATTCAAATACTCAATTATTATTAATTCAATTATTTTTTCAATATTAAAGACTGAATCAAATGAGACTCGGATTTTCTAGGTACAGATAAGTTCCGAATTGACATAAATTGTCAATTCGATATCATTGAAACGGGAGTAAGACAGATTTTCAAAGAAGCTCGCTTGCAAATGATATTATTCTAGATCAGAAAAAATAAGTTAATTCAGTTCAGATTACTTCAAAGTTCATAGGACCGTTTTCAACCCTTAGCTATCGGGCACATTACGCATTGACATTTACATGTCTGTCGAGTAAGATAACACCTCACCCACGCTTTTATAAGGCTGATTACAGATCAGCAGCTACGCTCGTATAGGTACCAGGCGTAAAGATACGAGTATGTATAACTTAGTAATTTTTCGTTATCACACTACATAGCGTGATAACTCAAGTAAAACTATAGTTTTACTTGAATTCATTTTGTTCGCTATCGGCCAATGTATTGACTGCACGGCTGATTGAGCGCGTCTGAAACTAGCTTTACTTACAACGTAATGGAAGAATTCAATAGAGTTTGAGTAGGGACAATGTACGGGAGTTTACCTTGTGTCAAAGAATTTATAAAGTTTTTCAATGGCCTCACTGAACGTGGGCGGGCCACACCATCGTGTCCACAGTGGCAACGTTGGCTCATTTGATACTAAGTAAGAGTTGTTAGTAAGAACCCTACGTGGGCTAGTTAAACAAGCTCATACATAATATGTGACCTGTGTGACGGGGCGCGGTATGTTAACGTAGCCGTGACCGCCGCACTGCACGTCGTCGGGCCGCGCCATCGTGTCCACAGTGGCCGGGTACGTGCGGTGGTACGATGGCTCGTTTGATATTCTGCAAACGGTATTATTGATATAGGAAATGCGACAACATGCCTGTGTTCTTCGCTGTAATGAAGACTGGCCGAAAATTGCCAAAAAAAAAAAACATCCAATGTCGAACGAATACTCGTTGGAATTTTATGTGCTTTGAGAACAGAATTTAGATAGTTTGTTGCTTGAGATTTCTGACATTATGAGAAAAAAACCGGCCAAGTGCGTGTCGTACCACGCACAATGAAGGGTTCCGTAGTTGGGATGAATTTATCCCAAGAACAAACTTAACTGTGTAGTTAAAAAAATGTTCTCCCATACATCGATACACGGCACGGTCAAATCTCCAACTGCAAATGTAAGTTTGTAATCGTAAAAAAAATGTGATAGAAGTAAAAATTAACGATTTTCAGACTTTTTCCTTTACTTTTGCTGTGCTGTGAGACCTTGCTTCTTGTCAAAGTTCATGATTCTAAGTCAACAGGAAGTATCCAATAGGTTTTGACTTATTTGTGAGTATCAAAATACAGCGTTATTTTATATTGGCTAGCTAAACTCCGCAGACGCGTTGGGTATCGATATCTAAACTAAACGAGATAAAACAAAATATAAAATATTTTGATGATTTTTTTTTTGTGGGGTCATCGACCGCAGTTATTGTAGTCACTTGAAATATCAGTTTAAAAAATCAGTTTTTTTTTTTTGTAAACTTCACAGACGTGATGGGTATTGATATCTTACCACGATAAAACATAAGAAAACAGTTTTTCTCAGCTCATACAAAAAAAAAAAGTCAATATATTTTATTTTTATTTTATCGTGTTTAGATATGGATACCCATCGCAGCGTCTTTCCATTCTGTACAAGGTCAGAACGCAAGGGTGTGAAACTAATCGCGTATAGACTGGAAATTACTTTTTTACTAATGTCTTCCAACACGACAGCGGCGTGCGTTTCATAAAGACAAAAAGACACTGCCTACCCTACCTAATTTAGATAAATATTTATAATCTTCTTCTGACACCCAATATTATTTATCTACGAGCTTACTATCAATACACAAAAAAAAATCATAAATCAGCTCCACCTGTCGAGTGTCGATGGTATCATCGATATCCGATACAGTATTATTATGCTCGTTCGTACGATTTGACGCAACTTCGCATAGCGCTGCACTAGCGCCCCTGAGTGCCTCGGGCTTTCCCGACACAAACTATTGCGTCTAAATCTTTATATGTTTTCTTTCGTGGTCATGCGGATTTAATGGGTGTGCATTCCTATAAATACGTGGCACACAATTTCACAAATAACGCACACAACCGCACAGAGTAGACAATGTCTTTTCTACAAAACGACTATTTTAAAAAAGTAGCTTTGTTTCATTTAATTATCGCTACATATAGCGATATTTAAGTAGCGATAATTCACTATCGACAAGTAAAGCACTATTACTTTTTTGCCGTATTATTTTTTATACTGAATCGCCATTGTTTGTTTTGGTTGTGAGCGATAGCAGGTAGTTATTTAAGATTTTAACGTTGATAATATCTAGTGTGAATTGATAATATCCAAAATGGATAATATTCACTGTGAAAGTTGTTCAGGTGCTGTGCGTATAGAGAAAATAAAAAATGTTGTGTTTTCAAAACTATCTTTTGGTGAAAAAATTGTGTTATTAACATCCGCACGGGTGAATCGATCAGGTTAAGCTACGCTTGCCGCGGTTGGTCCGTGGATAGGTGACCACCTTTACATACCAAGACCCCTCCGTGCCTCGGAAAGCATGCTAAGCCGTTGATCCCGGCTGTCATCTTTGACAGTCGTTACGGGTCGTCAGAAGCCCGAAAGTCTGACAACCAGTCTTACTAAGGGGTATAGATAGATAGAATACTCTTTATTATGTACACCATCAATATTACAGATATAAAGTAGAAATTTTACAAGGAGTGACACAATGGGCGGCCTCGCGGCTTGGGGGTATCGTATTATCATATAAAATACTAATATTCAGCTGCATCCGGTTAGACTAGAAGCCGACCCCAACATGGTTGGAAAAAGGCTAGGCAGATGATGATAATAGCTTTTAAAATTTTCTGCCTACCCTGTCACGCAAGTACTCGCGTATACTTCGTAGTGACCTAATTAACGGAATTTTAATCATTTATTTCAATTAAACCAATACATAATATTTACATAATATATAAGCTAATAGACTTAAAATAATAATTATAATATGTACAAATGTAAAAAATATATATATATATATATATATATCATAGGGCATCAAAAAATTCGTCCGCATCGCTGTCAACAGGAAAAGTGCCCAAAAGGCTGGCAGCATTGCCACGTTGTATGGCGATGCTGATTCTTTGGCCAAAGAATAGGCCAGCCCTTTGGTCACGTGAAGAGTCGACCAACCGCTTGGAGATGTCTCGGAAAACCAAGTGGGCACTCGGAATTAACTACCTTAATCCATAATATACAGTGCCTGTACCCATACGGACTAATCGTATATATGTCGCAGCGGAATCTGACCAATTGGTTTAGGTTCGTCACGCGCGAGCCGAGCGGGCGAAGTGAGCGGTGCCGCGGCAGCGGCCAGCGGGCGAAGTGAGCGGTGCCGCGGCAGCGGCCAGCGGGCGAAGTGAGCGGTGCCGCGGCAGCGGCCAGCGGGCGAAGTGAGCGGTGCCGCGGCAGCGGCCAGCGAGCGCTACTGCCAACTTGGTCGCACTTACTTGGCTATTTAGTATTTTTAAGACTGACTTTCATAAAACTCTGAAAACTTTATATTAAAATTGTCCAATCACTGTTTTCACTCGAGTTAGCGTCATTTTCACTCATATTACTCGTTTTATTTACTTTTAGTTCGGACGCCATTATTGTTACTATTTATTTAATCCTACACTAATAAAGTTTAAATATCAATCCCTAAATGAATAATTAATTTTATTAAACTATATCTTTAAAACTCTTGTCAGGCATAAGTGATGTAGCATTGTTTGGAACCAGGACGCGCATGTCCACGCCACGTTACAAACCATACACGAGCAGTACGCAAAATTCGTGTATACATTGTAATTACAGATTTAAAAATAGCATTACAATGTATACGCGAGCAGTTTCCTATGGCTGCGTTTTTGGCCTTGTATAAATTTGTAAGAAGCCCCATCGCAACTGCGGAGTTTAGCTAGCCAATTAAAATAACCCTGTATGTCGCACAAATGGCCGTATTTTTTATTGCATTGACTTCGAAGCTTGATTTTTTCAGAGCGCTAAGGAACCGCAAAACTACGTATTTGATATTAATTTCAACTTGATACCTCCACGCGTTAAACTCAGTATTTTAATACTTTTGATAGAAAAAAAAGAGTAAAGAATATTGGGTTTTTCGAAAATCAACCCCTTACAGGGCAAAAAGGGGTATTCAATTTTTAGGGGAAGATTTTACTGCGTGGGTTGTTTAACGCGAAACTTCGTATAAATAATATTTAAGTCAAGTAATGGAAACATCCCAACGACGCGCGATGTGGGTAAGTAGACATACCTCATGGATTCAGGGCGACACTGTGCAATAGCTTCGTCGTACGGCGGCGGGGCTTCCCCGCGCGGCAGGTAGTTGCTGGGCGGCTTCCACGCAGCCAGAGCGGTCTCACACGTACCTCCCATGTAGCCCATACTGCCGCTTATGTACCTACGCAAACGATTCGTGGCTGTGAAAAATACATGAACTTTGCCAAAGGCAGATTGTGGCTACAACTGCCATTTATCGATGACGTCAAAACGGAGGAGGCCATTTAAATTATTACCTCACAAGAAAAATACATAAACCTCCTGCTTATACTCGTTCTCTCAGTGCTGCGTGATCGGTCTAGTAATTTTCTTGGCACGGCGCACGCCAAATATCTCAATTCTTCCATTATTGTGTCATGAAATACGATGTTCTTATTCATTAAGAATTTAACTCGACCACACCCAAGTGAGGTGAAACGCAATTCATTAGTGTCATTGAATTGCATCGCACAAAACCGTCGTCGATATGAGACACTGCGCCTCTATATAGGTAGCTATTTATCAAATTACGTATTTCTCCTCGAATTTTATTACATACCAGCTGTTACCCGCGGCTTCGCCCGCGTGGATGTCAATATTTCCCTACTTGAATCGGATTTGGTTCACAATCTCATGGGTTTTAATTTTTTTGCGCGGATCCCTCATTATTTTTCTAAAATAAAAGTAGCCTAATTTGCTCCTTATAACATCGGCTGCCAATGGAAATCCCGTCAAAATCGGGCCAGCCGTTTCGGAGATTAGGCGGAACAAACAGACAGACAAACAAAAATTATACAAATAGTTTTGTTATAAGTACCATATAATTATACTTTCATATGCATTTAGTAAAAAGCTGTTATTTTAACATTACAAACAGGCACTTCAATTTTATTTATTTGTATAGATATAGGTGTATAGATTTCCTAAATGATCAAATTCCTAAGCAAACAAGGAATTCATACCTACATACATGACACATATTTATGATAATGTTTACCACAGTCGCGTAATTCATTCGTGATTTGTTTTTATAATCAGTTGTATTAAAGGGATTCTAACTGCATTGAGTCAGATTACCCAATTTATTGATAATGTCCTTGGTAGGTGTTATCGCTCTGAATAGCTCAAGCCGAGACAGAATATTAAACAAGGGTGCCACCCTGCCACCATTTATTAACCAGTCAACAAATTAGTAGGTTTACGGTACAGTTTTCTTTTAAATCTCCAATCATGAAGGCACCCCAAAAACAACCACCGCCCAAACTTGTAATTCACCAGTTTTCAGTCACGCTGTATAAAAAAAATCTGTCGCTTTGCTCTCCATAAACGCACGCGACGAGCACGTGGGTCATTTTCACAAAAAGTGTACACTGTTTTAAATATGTCGAAATTTATTTTTTTGTTTAGTTCGCTTTTTTTTCATTACATTCACAAGTGGTATTCTTTGCAATATATGAAAATAATAATAGAACACCTTATTCTGTAGTATTTAATTAAATATAGGTAATTTAATGCCTTTGGGAAACAAAAATTCTTCCATTCCGCAACTATAAGCTATCGATTATAGAAATAAAATAAAACACGCTTTGATTTAATCAACTGGTATTATTTATTAGTAATGGTTTGTACTTCAATATACAATAAAGAAAAATAAAATCACTAATAAAAAACATACATTTTTATCAATTTATTTTCCATTACGTTACTTTTTGGACGAAATTAGTTAAATTCTTTTTGGTAATTTACTCAATTAGGAAACAATATAGGAACTCTTTTTTAATTTATATTCATCAAATTATTACCCTCTAAATTACAAAATTTGATGACAATTAGATGGGATTTCGCTCTAAAAATTATATTTAAATCTAAATATAAAATAGGACAGTCACGGAATTGACTGTTCCAGTAACGGATTAGAATTATTAAGATTATTGTACATTAACAAGAAGACTTGAAAATATTGCATATACAAAATATTGCAAATTGTATACAATATGAACAGTTTTTGCTACTGAAACCTATGTAATTCAACATTATCATGAAAAATATATATACATATATGAAAACATTATCATGTTTACTCCAAAGCTATAATTGCACATTGTCAAGAAAATGTAATCAAATAATTAAAATAATTATAAAAACATTTTCGACATAAAAAAAAAACAATATTATTATTACTGAAGTGCAGCCACCTTATACAAAACATTGACTTAAGAGCGTTTACGCCTTGCGGCATTTTATACAAACTTTCAAGTTCTTTTTTTTTCCGAAATGACGTAACCGATTTTAATGAAACTTGGTACGCATAAATGGGCTACATAGGTCTAAAAATTTATCAGAGAAAATTTAGGAAATCTCTTAAAAAAATATATTTGAAAATTTCTGTTTGTATGGAAAATTTAAAATCGGTCTAATTTAGCTGTAACACACTATTTTTGGAAAATATTCTCTGATAAGTTTTTAGACCTATGTATCCCGTTTATTATGCGTACGAAATTTCCTTAAAATCGGTTCATTCGATCCGAAAAAAAGGACTTTATATTTTGTATGAAATGCCGTAAGTCGTTATTATTATTACACCTATATTTAAATCAACATATATGAATGAAAACAACATTATAATATTACCTATTCTAAAACTATAATTGCACATTGTCAAGAAAATGAGATCAAATTATTACCAATTCATTATGTTCTTCACCAAAAGAACAACGCAAGAACAACCATTTTTGTTACGTACCTGAAAAAGAAATATTAGGTAGGTACTCATGTCAATATTATTAAAATGCATACATTTTCTTCGAACTTGTGTCATTTGAGCATATGAACATTTATAATTAATAATTTCTGAACATTAGAATTCTTATTCACAGTCACAAAGTGACATGAATATAATGTACCATCTTCCTAAGAATTCCATTCCGAAACTTTTTAGTTCCAATTTTACGTTACCTGCGTTTTGGTAACGGAAGGGAAGTATCGGAAGTCTACCTTTAAACATTTTTGTTTAATTTATTTTTAACTAACACATCAGACCAACAAGCTTGGTATTAAATTGGGTTCACTGAAAGTTTATAAAGATTTTAAAATAATTTGCAAGAAATAAAATTGTAGTACTTACTTCGAAATTGGTTGCGGTTGTGGAATATCAAAAACGGACCGTTACTAAAGTGCGTGTTTCATCGTCTGCTGGTCGCGGTCAAAATGGACGAATCATTGTGGTACAGCCAATGACAGCCTTACAAATGTTGTTATTAACAAAAAATATGCATAAGTGGTAGTTTTAAATGCGATCTTACGTAAAAAATGGGGTTTCGGAAGGGAATTTTCCACCTTAGCTAATTTATGTCCTCACACAAATACAATTATTTAAATATTTTGTGTAATGTTACGCTGCTTCTGCAATTATGAAAGAAATCGTAAACAACTATACTTTCCGAAAAATCAATCACATTAGTATTAATAAGTCAACAAAATATATAAAAGTTATGTTATTTTACTGTAATTGGTAGTGGGACAGCACTAAAATAGGTACCTTCTACTAGTATTTTTGAAAATTACGGTAATATTACTGTATTTTTATGTAGCAACAACATATAATATTGTTAAAAACTAACCATAGATCCATATTTTTAGTGTTGTTTTTCTTAAATGTGGAAATTATTCGTTAAATATTTATCAAAAGTTGTGGGACACTCCCGAAACCCGAATGTACACTTTTTGTGAAAATGACCGACGTACGCGATGGGTATCGACATCTAAACATGATATTTTTTGTGGGGTCATCTAGCGCAATTATTGTAGTCACTTGAAATATCAGTTTAAAAAATCTGTTTTCTTTTTTGTGTAAACTTCACAGACGTGATGGGTAAATACAATAAAACGTAAGAAAACAGTTTTTCTCAAGTCATACTTCAAGTAACAACATTAACAGCGGCCGTTGACCTCCCAAAAAAACAACTAATCTTTTTAATTACTATTAAATAATAAATAAAAAGATTAGTTGTTTTTTTTTGGGAGGTCAACACGATGAAATCATCGTGTTTATTGATACCCATCGCGGCTGCGGAGTTCAGCTAGCCAATTTAAAATAACACTGTTTAACTGGCGCAATGTGGTGAACTAAACACCTCATGTTATGATACAACTCAAACTCAAGCCAAGATAATAAACAACAAAACATAACAAAGACAGACATAAAATAATGATATTCTTGTTGAAGCCGCTCTCGCGCGGTTTCGTCGGTCAACTTATTGTGTGATACCATTCCATTGACCAACAGTTTGAACGGCGCGGATGGTTAGTCATCATGTCGCGGTCGTCATACAACCCTTTGATTCTAATAGAATTACGTGTATGGAGAGCAAAGCGACATAATTTTTTTAAACAGCGTAAGAACCAAATAGGGGGCGAGACTATTGTTGACCGATTGGTCACAAATTGAGACTCGGGCTGCTAATGAGAATTTCGTAGTGAAAGGGATCGTATCGTACCTTCTTAGGTTCGCGATTCGATCCCTTCCACAAAGGTCCTCCTTCGCAACCCACGCAGTTTTCGTACTGATAACGAACAAACTCGCCCGCTCTATATACCACTCCATTCATTTATTACTTCATGATTCACTGCTTCATAATTAAAAACTGCTTCACTTTACATTTAGTTAAACGGTAGGTACTCGGTAACATCAACTACATATTAATTAGCAACAAGTACGGCAAGCGATGTGTAACTCAACTGTAGAGCAAACTGCGACATCCGATATAAGCCGCAATCAAACGTAAGACTTACCTTGGTACATACATATTTATATCGAGAGATGCGGTTCTAACCAGATATCTGCGCGAGATTATGTTTATACTATTGAGTTGGATTAAACATAGAACCGTTAATATCATTGTGTATTACCGCCTCTTTGGTTAAACGAGCGCGGTTGAACATTGTGGAGACTCGCTTATCCTTGATAGAATCCAGGGTTTTGTTTAAGTCCTTACGACGCAATTAAGGCGCTTACTAATTTTTTTAATCCATGGGAAGCATAAAAATCAGTGTTATAAAATCTTGAAAAATAGATATATCTTATTTAATGATCTGGCGGACATGCAATCGCTTTTAATAGCACGATTAGATTAACTTTGCTGTATAGAAAAAAAAAACAAAGTTACCCCTTTTCGTAGTTTAATCAATCTCATAGCTACAAAACAGACGTTTTTTTCTTATTTTTTGTAACATTGTTTAGCACAATTTGCCGAGTTTGTCGTGATAAAATGATTAAAATAATTATTACTATGTTTAAATACCTAGTGTCCTGAAATACAGGCCTTACGCCTAGCTTAGGCACCAGTCTCCCACAGTATAATTAAAACTATTATGTATGTTCTTGATTTTATTTTGAAAATGTACCGATATATTGTGGTGAAAAATAAATCTTTATCTTCTCTTATCTTACCTACCAAATGCACGAGGCAACCACTCGCGAGCTTACTTAGTTCAGTACGCCGCTCGTGGCTCGCATTCGGGTACAGCCGAACCACTTCGCAAGTTCAGACATCCAATACTACTCTATATCTAAGGTTTCAAAACAGTACCATAATACGACTTACTGCCAATTTCACCAATGAAACAGACGCGATCAGCACATCTAAACTGCGTTCGAAATTCACTCTCAGTTACTAAAAAATACATACCCAATGCTAGTCAAGCTCCTCTGATCGTCGGCATGGGGGGGCCGGCGTCGCTTCTGCTTCCGCACGCGGTACACCACGAGCGCAACCGTCAGCAGCACCACGCCGGCCGCGCCGCCGGCCGCCAGCCGCACGTTGGCTTCCGCGCCCTCCGCTGGCTTCACCACGTCGTCCAGACAGATGAACTCGCAGCATGTGTTCCCGACGCGGAATGATCGACAGTCCTGGGTTTTCAAAATATTTATTATCATACAAGCCGTCTGCCCAATGAGAATTTCAACGTTAAAACTGACGAACTTCCATACGAACTTTCATCCCCTATTGTGGAATAGGGGATGACAATTTGTATGGAAGTTCATCATTCTAAAAACCGCGCAAAAAAATTAAAACCAATGAAATTGTGAACAAAAATAATCAACTCTGGAACTACCCGTCGGATTTGAAAAATTCTTTTTGCATTTGATAGCCAAATTCTCGACGATGGTTATAGGCTATTTAACATCACGCTACGACCCTTAGGAACCGAGCAAAAAGAAAACAAGTCAGAAAGAACGCTAACCGAAAACGAAGTAACAGTGCGGGCGGGCGATGAAACGCGGGGGTCGGGGGACGAGGGAGTTTTATTAAAATGTAGGGCAAAACTTGGCTAATTCGTGATATGCAGCTATTCGGTGATAGATAATTGTGTTTTATTACCAAGTTACTACTGACTTGATAAATGTACATTTTTCAATCATTATAGTATTTGCCACATTTTTAGATATAAGTTAGCAAAACTTATTTTGTCTACTATATCACAGTAAATTTAAAAAATAGTCTGATCAATGAATCGAATTTTACAAGTAAAAAACAAAACTATCACCGATTACCCAAGTTTTGCCCTAGCTGTTACTTTAGTATATTGTGTATCTTACGACAGTTACGACTTCTACGCGAACTAAGTCGCGGGGCACAGCTAGTATTTAAATAAATTAAAGTTGCTTCTCATGTCTGTCTATGTGACCGCGTTGTTATTCTAAACTAGGCAACGGACTTTGATACAGTTTTCGCCAGGTTATTTTGGTCGACTCGCACGAATTTACTCTCCCGAATCAGGCGAATCGACAGTTTTAAATAATATCATTTTTTCTGGCGATTCGCACGAAGTTAATTTATTTGTGGGCGAATCGACAATTCCAGAAATACGTATAGGCAATTGGCACGTTTTGAATTTATGCAATAAGTTAAGAAAAAGTACACAAGCGCACATAAGTGATATGATAAGACTTGAGTAAAATATACTTAGTCTGGCCATAAATACTGTTACAGTTAAAAATAAACAAAATATTACATTTGAATTTGGAATCTGTCATTTTTATATGATTGTTCATTGAGTTTTCTCATTTTGGCGGCAATACATTGTACAATATTTTGCGATATTAAAATGGAGTGGGGTGATAAAGAGAACCGAATCGCTGTGATTGCATTACACAAAGTAGGTATGGAGCCAAATGCAATTTTTAAAACTCTCCATATGCTTGGTATTAGTAAAATGTTTGTGTACCGGGCTATTAATAGGTACAATGAGACCTCCTATGTTTGTGACAGAAAAAGATCTGGCCGTCCACGTAGTGTTCGTACGAAAAAGGTGGTCAAAGCAGCAAGGGAAAGAATTCGAAGAAATCCTGTCCGAAAGCAAAAGATTTTATCTCGGGAGATGAAGATAGCACCTAGAACCATGTTGCGTATTTTAAAAGATGACTTAGGACTTGCAGCCTACAAAAGACGTACTGGTCATTTCTTAACTGATAATTTAAAAAAGAATAGGGTGGTAAAATCGAAACAACTACTGAAGCGGTACGCATAGAAAAATTTTATTTACGGATGAGAAAATTTTTACACTTATTTATGCTCAAAGCTCTAAGGAAGCTTCCCAATTAGTCGACAGAGTGCAACGTGGGCACTATCCGACTTCAGTGATGGTTTGGTGGGGTATTAGCTATGAAGGAGTGACTGAGCCATACTTTTGTGAAAAAGGTATTAAAACATCGGCACAAGTGTATCAAGATACCATTCTTGAGAAGGTAGTGAAGCCCCTTAACAATACCATGTTCAATAACCGAGAATGATCTTCCAGCAAGACTAAAGCATCATAAAGCATAAAGCTCGGTCTACGCAGTCTTGGTTGGAAACGAACGTTTCGGACTTCATCAGAGCTGAAGACTGGTCGTCGTCTAGTCCCGATCTTAATCCGCTGGATTATGATTTATGGTCAGTTTTAGAGAGTACGCCTTGCTCTAAACGCCATGATAATTTGGAGTCCCTATAACAATCCGTACGATTGGCAGTGAAGAATTTTCCCATAGAAAGAGTGCGTGCTTCTATTGATAACTGGCCTCAACGTTTAAAGGACTGTATTGCAGCCAATGGAGACCACTTCGAATAAGCTTTTTATATTTTAAATTAATATTTTAAAAAATAAATGTTAAAAATAAATATAGTAATAAATATAAATAATAAAATAAAAATAATAATATAGTAAAATAAGTATAGTAATAAATGTTATTTGCAATAGAATTTTTTTTTTCTTTGTTTCAGTATTTATGCAAGACTAGGTATTATTGAACGCAGGTCGACTGGGAGAGGGTGGTCAATCAAACACTGGATTATATTAAGCGCGTATAATATAAACAGTCACAGTACTTGATGCTCACACAAAATGAAAATTACAAACTTTGACCTAGTTCAACGCTTGGCGATCTGAACACCGCCATTCAGAAAACGTCGCTCTTCTAACAACGCCATCTATTGGCAAATTTCTAAACAAATTTTTAAATTGAATACGCGAACATTCCGCCCACCAAGGACATTATGGCGAATGTCCTTCAAATCTGACTCAGAACACCATGTTGACAAACTATGAAAAAATATGAATTTGATGTACAAACTTAATGACCAATAATAATTAAAACAATTTTAAACCACTTATTCGATGTTGAACTTTTTACTAACAAATTTAAAAAAAACCTTTTGAGTAAACTTATAACTAACCATTGTATTCCTTAAAACTAACTAAAACTAGCAACCATGTAAATCTTATTACATATATTGTTTACATTTTGAAATAATAAAAATCCTTACTTTATTCTGTTGTTGGCAACAAACATAATTTTGAGGTAGGCCTCTTTATCGTAGATGACGTGGTCCGAAGTGTTACCACCCGGGTAACCCCATCAGATCCGGGGTGTTTTAAAATTATCTTGCCTAACAACCACCTGCCAGGGGGCAAATTGTCCTCCTTAATTAACACTACGTCACCGACAGATGGTTCCGGAATTTTATTTTGCCATTTATGACGTTGCAAAAATTGGTGCAGATAATCGTGCGACCATCGTCGCCAAAACTCCTGCATCCTACGCTGTTGCAGTTGCCATCGCCTTAAGGTACTAA
Source organism: Fissipunctia ypsillon (assembly GCA_947568875.1). Classification (NCBI taxonomy): domain Eukaryota; kingdom Metazoa; phylum Arthropoda; class Insecta; order Lepidoptera; family Noctuidae; genus Fissipunctia; species Fissipunctia ypsillon. The sequence continues at coordinate 6,996,841 of OX387655.1, forward strand.
CATTTGCCCTTTCATAATTTGAATCTGGTGGCAAAACAAGGGGTTCCCCTACTAAAAAATGGCCAGGAGTCAAGATTACTAATTTATCTTGATCCTCCCTATATGACAATGGCCTAGAATTGAGGCATGCCTCAATTTGCGACAATACTGTGGTGATCTCCTCAAAGGTCAGAGTTGAATTGCCAATAACCCTCTTAAGGTGATGCTTTGTGGATTTTATCCCTGCTTCCCAAAGACCTCCAAAATTGGGGGACTGAGGGGGAATAAAATGCCACTCCGTGCCATTATTACCTAACTCCTCTGCTAACTCGGAATTTATTCCTGACCTTTCTTCATTGTACAAATAAAGTAACTCTTTCGCTGCCCCTACAAAATTGGTTCCGTTGTCGCTGTATAGTTGCGCACATCGACCACGTCTAGCTACAAAACGCTTGAAAGCAGCCAGGAAACCTTTCGTACTCAATTCGCTTACAGCTTCTAGATGCACCGCTCTAGTGGCCATACAGATAAACAAAGCTATATAGCCCTTGTAAGCCTTATTACCCCGACCCTTTGACGTTCTAATACTTATAGGACCCGCATAATCTACACCGCTACTCAAAAAAGGTTTATTCGGCGTAACGCGTGCGGTTGGCAATTGACCCATTAGTTGCGATTTGGAGGTGGCCGCGTAACGGATGCATCTGACGCAATTCCTTACATACTTTTTTGCGATCAACTTAATTCCGATTACCCAATATTTTGAACGCAAGTATGTTACCATAAGCTGCGGACCACCATGCATTGTTTTACTATGCGCATCCGATACCAAAAGGTTTGTCAAAAATGACTCCTTTGGAATAAGAATGGGATGCACACGATCGTAACTAAGCTGCGACATCTCCAATCTGCCTCCAACTCTGATTAACCCGTTGGAATCGAGGAATAGGTTTAATGATTTTAAATTTACTTTCTTGTTCTCCAAGGGCTTATTATTTCTTAAGTTATTTAATTCTTCAGAAAACCCTTCTTCTTGACTTCTTCTTATACAAATATTGAGAGCCTCTTCGATTTCCTTGTTACCTAAATATTTTGTTTTACACCTAGCAGACCGTTCCTTTAAAAGTGTTAAAAATCGACGGCAGTAAGCAACTACCCGTACTAACTTAAACAATGTTGAATACCTATTCCAGAATCCAACTTCAATAGTAGATGTGTGCGCCTTTACTTCTTCCAGATGAGTATTGTTACACTTTGGTTTTTTATATTCCACTACTGGTTGTCTTAAAAACTCTGGACCATCCCACCATATAGATGTGCTAACCACATCTGCAGGAGAAACACCACGGGATGCACAGTCTGCGGGATTCTGTTTTGATGGTACATGACACCAGTGTTGGGCTTCTGTGATGGTCAAAATGTGGGAGACTGTTGGCAATGAAGGTTTTCCAACGGCTTGGGTGACTGTTAAGCCACGCCAAGACCACTTCACTGTCCGTCCACATGTGCCAGTCACTTTTTGGTATATCCATAATCTTGCCGACTTCAACCATCAAACTACTTAAGAGCACCGCACCACACAGCTCCAAACGTGGAATGCACACTTGCTTTATGGGGGCAACCTTCGTCTTTGCTGTTACTAACGCTACATGGATATTACCGATCTGATCTACGACTCTCACATAGACAACTGCTGCATACGCCACTCTCGAGGCATCTGAAAATCCATGCAGTTCAGTCGTCACATTATTGGAATGTATTTTCAGCCATCGTGGGATCTTCAGGTTTGTGATAGAAGCCAAATTATTACGGTAAGTATACCATTCCTTTAATAAGTTCTTTGGGACTTCTTCGTCCCATTGCAACCCTGCTAACCAAAGCTTTTGAATCAACACCTTTGCTATGATTATACTTGGCGCTAACCAACCCAACGGATCAAATAATCGTGCAATATCGGATATTATTTTTCTTTTTGTTATAGGTCCTGATACCGGCTTAAGCTCCAGAGAGTATTGAAAGCGATCGTCGCGTGAGTTCCAGGTAAGTCCTAATATTTTTGATAAATCATCTAATTTTATCCGTAATGCTTCATCATTCTCACCCCTAATGCTATTTAATAATTTTTGGCTATTGCTCCTCCATTTTTGTAATGGAAACCCTCCTTTAGCCAACACCTCTGACAACTCTGTATATATATTAAAACAAGTTTCTTCATTTTCCGCGCCAGTCATTAAGTCATCCATGTAGAAATCGTTTAAAATGACCTTTGCGATTTCTGGTTGATCCTGGCACTCATCCTGTGCTAACTGTTGAAGTGACCGTACAGCTAGATATGGTGCCGCTGCTGTTCCGAAGGTAACTGTTTCCAACTCATATACTTCTATTTCTTTTTCAGGATTGTCTCTCCAGAGGATCCTTTGTAACATTGTATCCTTTTTGTTTACTAACACTTGCCGGTACATCTTGATAATGTCCGCTACAAGGCATATTCGATGAGTTCTCCAACGCATAATCGTGTGCCTCAGTTCCGGCTGCAACGTAGGACCGGTTAACATATTATCATTGAGTGACATGCCACTAGTTCCCTTACAGGAAGCGTCAAATACGACACGAACCTTTGTCGTTTCTTTATCCTCTCTAATAACGGCGTGATGAGGTAAGTAGATCGCTCTTTCACATTGAGTGTTATTTTCATCTGTAACCTTTCTCATGTGTTTCATCTCCAAATATTCTTCAAGAACTCTTGTATAATCTTCCTTGAATTTGCTGTTTTTTCTGAATTTACCTTCTAATGATCTTAACCTTTTTTCAGCGATTCCCTTTGAATCTCCCACCATGCTGACCGGGTCTACATCACGCAATGGTAGTCTTACTATATAACGACCACTCTCGTCACGTTCAGTAGTAGCTGTGTATAAAGCTTCGCATTTATTTTCCTCTTCCGTTAACAGTTTCTCCCCGGATGGTTCTGCTTCTAGTTCCCAGAATCTTGTAAGCAGATTATCTGTCTCCAGGCTTAAATGCATCACGGTTATAGGTGACGGATTACTAGTTTGATCCACTTCAAAGGTTCCTGACAGTATCCAACCTAATGTGGTATCTTGCGCTAGAAGAGTTCCACTAACATTCCTTTTAATGCCTTTCTGAATCACTTGACTATATACCTCAGCACCTAGTAAAACATCTATTTTATTAGGCCTGTCGTATTCGGGATCAGCTAAATCTCCATCGCCCAAATCTACCCATTCCACCCGAGTTACCTTTGTAGCTGGGAGAAGCGCCGTGACTGATTTTAGGACGAACGCATTCACATTTATTTGGACAGTCGGATCTAATCTTGACCTCAATTGCAGTACAACGGTTGACTTAGCCGTCGCACCTTTTTCGCCCCCTACGCCTATCACCGTTTGTCTGGATGGCGTTTTGTGTAATCCTAAAAATTGGACCGTAGATTCCGTAACAAACGAACCTTGCGACCCTTGATCAAGCAATGCCCTTACTACTCGATAGCTCCCATCCCTCGACTTCGCCTTTACTAACGCGGTCGTTAATAAAACAGTTTTGCGACCAGTTCCCGACGAGAAACATGCGACTAGTGGTTTACTTGACCCCTCCGCTTGCGCGGCTATTTCCCTATTATTAATTTTACTATCTTCCTTCACCACCGTTGCAACGGCTGATGAGATTTCCTCGTGAGCAGCTCTATTACCCTCACCAATTACCGACCCAGAAACACCTGTTGGGTGTAATAAAGAATTGTGGCGGCGTTTACACACCTGGCATCTGAGAGTGTTTTTACAGTGTCTGGCAGAGTGGTTGTTGTATAGGCAAACAAAACACAAATTATGTTCCATAGCAAAACTACGTCTAACTTCAGCTGTCTCTTTACAAAATTTTGGGCAGGACGTAATCTTATGGTCAGCTGAGCAAAATTCACATGACACTGACTTTTTGTCTTTCGAAACATGGAATGAGTGAGTTCCCTTCTGATGTGTAGGTTTTTCCCTGTTTTCTGATTTATCTAAATTTTCCAAACCTCTAAAGCGACTAGTTAAAAAATCCGAAAACTGTATAAATGTAGGTAACTCATTACTTGAATCTGACGCAACTTTGAGCTCCCAATATTTTCTGGTCTCTTTGTCTAGTTTTCCGCTAATTATGTGTATGACAATCAGATCCCAGGAAGAAACCTGCACTCCTAAATTGCTTAACGATTCCAAACATTCAGAGGTAGTCGTAATGAGCCTCTTTATCTCGTTTGCCGATTCATAGGACAAAGACCTTTGACTAAGCAATCTTTTCATAATACCGTTTGCGAGAAACTTTTTATTATTGTACATTTTATCTAATTTAGCCCATGCAATTTTATAGTTTTCTGAAGTTACTGGAATATTTCTTAGTAGTTGCTCAGCCTCCCCACTTAAATGAGCTTTCAAATAAAAAAACCGCTGTGCGTCATCAAGAGACGAATTTTCATGTACTAATCCTACAAACAAATCTCTAAAGGTTTGCCACTCTGAATATTTCCCCGAAAATGAGGGAATTTTAATTTCTGGCAACTTGACTCGACCTTTTTGGTCCTGACAAATAGACTTAGTATCCATGTTTAACGTAGTTGAATGGCCTTTATCCAATAAATCTTTTAACTCACTTTTAAAATCTACATAACATTCCTCAACTTCATTATAGAGACAATCTTTTATATAACTCGAGTTAGACAATTCAACCTTTTTAACTTTACTTAAAATCTCAGTATGAGTAGCCGTGAACGTTTTCCACAATTGTTCTAAATTTTCAAGCCGTGTCTCTAAATATGCTTGGGTTAACCTTTCTTTAGGAGCCTTCTTTACATTAGACTTTGCCTTACTCATTTTAGTGTAAATGTCATCTTGAATGTTGAACAAATATTCCATTCTGGCACAAATATTTCAAAATAAACAAACACAAGCAAATTAAAACAAGATTAGTCACACAAAATCGAAACTTTTCTAAGTGTTTTGCACTAATTGTTTGGTCCGAAATCGGGCATGGATTCCCCGTCGGAACCAATTTACACTAAAATTATTACAAGTCCAAAATATTAAGACAAACAAACATAAGCAAAATAAAAACAAGATACAAATTCGCAAAATTTCCAAGTGTTTTTGCACTAATTGCTGGTCCAAAATCGGGCATAGATTCCCCGTCGGATCCAATTTTCACTAAAATTAGTACAAGTCCAAATATTTTTTACAACAGACTAAGTTTATTTTCTAATAGATTTAAAGTTCAGATTTCAATGCACTTTCTTGAAACGTTATGGCTGAACTCTTCTTTGTAAATAAGGTTGAAATTGTACTCACGGTTTACGCACCAACACTTCACTCACACATACACTGCTGCACCGTATCGGCGCGCTGTACTGCACCACAAGTGGCGCCCTCTGTCGCGCTCGCACGTCACCTCCCCTCGCTCCGTTCCTCTGGCTGTAGCTGCCAGTAGCGCTGCACCACGCTCCACTGACTGCTCCTAGCTCCAGGCTGCTCCCTGCACTCGGCTCCCGGCAACACTGATGCACTGGCACTGATGCCTCCCAATCCCGGACACCGCACTTGGTGCCCGCCGAGGGAGGGTTTGCTCTGGACAGCGATCCACTGCCCAGTAATGACGCGAAGGGTGGTAAGATTCTACCACCACCGGAACCACCACAAACACTCCCGAACCAATCCGTCTCGAAGGACCATGAACGTAGGTCGACTGGGAGAGGGTGGTCAATCAAACACTGGATTATATTAAGCGCGTATAATATAAACAGTCACAGTACTTGATGCTCACACCAAATGAAAATTACAAACTTTGACCTAGTTCAACGCTTGGCGATCTGAACACCGCCATTCAGAAAACGTCGCTCTTCTAACAACGCCATCTATTGGCAAATTTCTAAACAAATTTTTAAATTGAATACGCGAACAATTATGTTCGAAAAATTAATAAATTATTCCTTAAATTAAAGGTAGGATAATAGAGTGAAACACGTGTTCTTTCTTAATGTTTTGTTTCGAGTACTGCTGCCAACTGTCTTGTACCAGATCAGATTTTTTTTTCTTGTAGCATCTTGCTGGTCAATCTAGGAGGTTGTTGGCTGCTTAACCGGACTTAAGCCAGGGCATAAAAACTTAAAAAGTAAGCGACCACTCACTAAGGGCACCCCCTGTGGGGTACAGACCTCGGCTATTTTACCCACTTCTGTGCGCTAGTATACTTTTTTCTTAACTATATTGCATAAATTTAGAACGTGCCAATTGCCTAATATGTATTTCTGGAATTGTCGAGTCACCCACAAATGAATTAACTTCGTGCGAATCGCCTCAGAAAAAATAATAATATTATTTAAAGATGACGATTCGCCAAATTCGGGCGATTGAATTCGTGCGAGTCGACCAATAACCCTTTTCGCCATAATTTAGAGGAAGTAATTCCGGAAGGTTTATGTATTATACAGGGTGTATCAGGAATCAAATTTAAGGGTGTGGCCCTTAAATTTGACCACACCTTTCTGATACATCCTGTATAAAACATTAATATTAACGTTACGTCTAAGTTACAATTCAGAAACCTCCATGTTTTGTCAAGTCGTATAAACCGTGTGAATCACGGGCGGGTCGCTATACCTTACGCCCGATAAGGGTGGAATAAAAGTCATTAACCCCACTTGTATTAAAAAGTTTCGAAACTTAAATGCAAACAAAAAAAAACATGCCACGTGCACGCGTCAATGACGCCTTGTACCGCGATACGTTTGTTTTGATCGTGTTACCGACACTGCCTTAACATTTTTTCGTATCGTTTTAAAATATTGGAATACATTGGTAGAAGGCGTCAACGACTTTTATTCCACGTGCACGGTTATCTGGCGGAACGTTTATTTATCATATTATTATGAATAAAAAGGAATGATATTAGGTTGGGGAAAAAGTCTTTTCGCATGAACTTGTATGTATGAACTTGTAATAAAATCTTGGCTATACTATTTGTATCTGGCTGATTTTGGTATCATTGAAAGTTTAAATTTTAAAGAACATAATTCCAAATTCAAATTAGGAAAATGTGTGATTTTCATTTGTTTTTCATACTGTCAAGATGAGTGAATCTAATGAAGAAATTCGATACATTTTATAATTTTACTACAAAAAAGGTAAAATGCAACGCAAGCCGCGAAAAAAATTTGTGATGTTTATGGACCTGGTGCAGTGTCTGTGAGAGTAGCACAAATTTGGTTTAAGCGTTTTCAATCCGGAAATTTTGACGTCAAAGATGCACGTCGCTCTGGTCGCCCTATTACGGATAAAATGGATGCCATTTTTGAAAAAGTGGAGCAAGATCGGCATATCAGTAGTTACGACGTAGCTGAAGAACTGGGAATTGACCACAAAACAGTTTTGGCGCATTTAAAAAAAAACTGGGTACACAAAAAAGCTCGATATTTGGGTACCTCACGAGCTCACTGAAAGAAACCTATTGAACCGTGTACTCATTTGTGATTCTTTATTACGACGTAATGAAACCAAACCATTTTTAAAGAAGCTGATAACTGGTGATGAAAAGTGGATCACGTACGACAAGAACGTGCGAAAAAGGTCGTGGTCAAAGGCCGGTGTGGCGAAACCCGGGTTAACTCGCAACAAGGTGATGCTGTGTGTGTGGTGGGATTGGAAGGGCATTATTCATTATGAGCTGTTACCACCAGGCAGGACCATCGATTCTGAACTCTACTGCGAACAACTGATGAGATTAAAGCAAGAAGTTGAGAGAAAGCGGCCGGAATTAATCAACAGAAGGGGTGTGGTTTTTCATCATGATAACGCTAGACCTCACACATCTTTAACCACTCAGCAAAAATTAAGAGAGTTTGGCTGGGAGGTGTTAATGCATCCACCGTATAATCCTGACCTTGCACCTTCAGATTTCCACCTGTTTCGGTCTCTTCAGAATTCTTTAGGCAGTGTCAGGTTAACATCACGAGAGGACTGCCAAAACCACTTGTCCCGGTATTTTGATCAGAAGTCCCAAAATTTCTATAGCAATGGGATCATGTCCCTACCTACAAGATGGCAAAAAGTTATAGAACAAAATGGTACCTACATACTTTAGTTAAATGTGTTTGTAAAAAAAATGTTTTGAATTTTCTTAAAACATGCGAAGAAACTTTTTCCCCTACCTATTATACAATTTAGTAAGACATTTCAGTGTTTATTCCAAAATAGCTAACGAACATTTTTTTGTGAGATGTGCATGAAGTTCTAATTAGTAGAAGATATTGAAGATTGTGCCTCCTGATCTTGGTATTGGTTGGCATGGTTCAGATCGAAAAGCATAGCTAAGTGTTTTGTCCAGCAATTGACTGTCATACATAAGCTAGGTAGATTCATTTGCAACAATGTGTAAACTGTCACTATGCAATAGAGCCAATAGACTATCCACAAGACAAAAGGCAGGAAGTAAAGTAAATTACAGACACCCTTGGATCGTTAATTAGCGATTGCAAAATTTATTGTTACAGTCCTCAGTACATTTCATAACAGAGATAGAATTGATAAACAGTTGTTTCAAAAATGGCGAAAGTGATGGCATTGGGATCCTACATATCCATTATGTTATAGATTACAATATAAAATACCTTAGTAACAATTATCATTTAATTTAAATAATGTTAACATACGACATATTACACCTTTTGCTTTATGGGTGGTTAAAAATGATTGTTTTGTTTTTTATACACACATTTTAGAAAATTTTAACTTCTGCCTACCCTTCAGGGACATACCAAGTGTGATGTTATGGTCCATTGATATAGAAATATATATATAGAATAATATATAGAATAATAGAATAATATATAGAAATTAAACTGTCAGCAACTTGCACTGAAGATTATATGTCAATTCATTAATAATATTATAGTAGGTACTTTGTGTAAATGATAGTATAAGGCTTTGGACATACATTATAAAGGTGGAGACTGGCTTGTAACATTTGTTTGTAATGTTTCTGTAACGTGTTACAGCAGTCAGTGCAGCGAGCCGAGCCGCTCTATGCGAGCGCCAGATCCTCCACTCGACAGTCGGCTTTTTCGTGAATTCCTTTGAAACATGTTACAGTAGTTTTAGTGCAGACAAACCGAGCCACTCGACGCGAGCCGCTCGATGGGTGCATTGCGAGCGCGAATGGGAGAAACGAACATCTATACACCATAAGGACTACTCTTGCTTGCAGCGCTCGGCTGCTATTATAACGCTTGCTAACAGGTGTGGTCATCATATGCACGGGATTTTCTTTTCAAATTGATCAGATGTAAGTTTTCTCGATAGTACAAACAAGTCAGTGCAGGTTGATGCGTCGTCACAAGCACAGCGTGTCTCGTTTCACTCCCTTTTCCAAAATAAAAATATACTTTTCCAAAGTAAAAATGCAATGGGCTAATGAAACAGTACTTTTATTTATTGACGAATATAATGAAAGGCCGATTTTATGGGTCAAGTGCTCGAAGCGAGCGTTCGTCGCATCTTGTGTATCACCGTTTTGTAATCAAGCTCACCTCAAATGATACATTACAAACAAATGTTACAAGTCAGTGTCCGCCTTTACACTATTAACTACTTATCAGGTTTGATTCAGAAAGGGGACACAGCTCATATTGTTAGGAGGTTCCTCTCTCTGGAGCCCTGAACTCTTATCTGGACCGGTGGGCTAATATATATTTTTTTTATCTTCTTACATTCAAATAATTAAAATGTAATTTATATGTAATGTAATTTGTTGTTAATGTATTTTCTATAAGTATCGTTGAACTTTTCTTTGATTGATAAAACAAAACATGTTTTTTGTGAATTATTTCTATGTGCTTTTGAATAAACACTAATAATTGTGAAACTTTAAATACCATGTAACATTAGCTCACCTGGGGAGGTGAACATAGTACCGCCTTACAAACTTTAGGCAATCCATTGTCACAAACGCAAAGCGTACAAGTATCTGGGCCAGGCACATAATGAAGGCCGTGGGAAATCAACCGACCGCGCAAATCCGTGCATTGCTCCTGTGCCGCTATACCTGCAATTAACATCACACAATACATCCAGACCACTGGCTCTACACACGTAAATGCCATAGTTCACCACTAATATTTAAATAAAATAATTACAGTAAAACTGTAAAGTCGATAAACACAGCACAGCCTTGCCTAGCATTATGAATTTTTAATTCAATCAAATGCCATTTAAAAATGTAAGACTCATTTTTGTTGGAGAACTTATAATCGATATTCACTCGTCGGGCTAGCCGTTTAAAGTCTTTTTGATCATGCGTCTTAGCTGTTTTGCTTCGCTCTTGGCTCTGCGTTTGCGTATCATGACATCTGTCAAATCATTAAAAATGTCAATGTCAAATTTTTTTTTTTTTTTTATGGCAATTGAGCCGATGTCGACTATTCTGTCAGCGTCATGTTTAGACGGCAGCACAGAGGCAGACCGTCGACTTTGCACTTTGTGGTAGATCTAGGTGTTAGTTGCTGAAAAGACGAGGACAAGGGTTAGTACTACACAAGTATTCTAAACAATCAATGCAACAGGGTGATGAAAAAGCACAAAAAAAAAATATACAATACATATAAATTATTACGCACCAGTTAAAATTTAATGTTATTTTCGTTTAAAAAAGTTGTTAAAATATTAATAATTTTGGGAGAGAAGTGGGTTAAAAGGGAATGGAAGTTAGTTGGGAGGGGAATGTCACATTTCGAAATTTTTCGATAGAGGTCAAAGGATTTGGTGTTCAGTCAAATAAATACATTTCAGATTTGTTGCCTGTCGGATATTTGAAAAAAGCCCAATTCCTGTAAACATTCAAAATCTAGTCGCAATCTCATCTCAGCGCAAGTCTCAGCGACAATCAAATGTCAAAAATATAGGGAAATTATAGGTATTTTTGACATATTGAGACAGATCAGTCTGTGAACGTTCATAAAATTACGGGAATTTTCCCTCAGAGCTACAACTAATGGATTATAACTCGACTAAGGCACTGAAATACTAGAAAGTGTCTATGATATCATATGACATTTAAATTCGAATACTTTCTCGATTACCAATGCATAAAAAAGACATGTAAAACAATGTTTCGTGATTGGCGCTTTAAAGTACCGTTTCTACTTTCTTGTTTACCAAAAGATATGATTGGTTAATAGATGAGTTATAGAGCTTCATAATAACCGTAAGAAGAATTCGTAAAAGATAACAGTGATATTCGGCACAGTCCTTGATTTTTTGTATTTTATTTTACAGGGCAAAATATTACATATTCGCTGAAAATAATGATCTGAGAAGTTAAGAATGGCTGGTTTTGGTGATTTTTCTGGCTATAATAGGCCATATGGCCTGGATCCTAACAGGGAAACTAATGACTTGTACGACACTCGCTATCAGCAGATATATGGTTATCATACTCCTGTAACCGAGGAGTTTCAGGGCCCACCTTTGGTTATGGATGATGTTTCTGAAGACGGTACCTATGTTATTATTATTGCACACTTAAAGTTAACACATAAATTCCCATATTATAGTGCCAGTGGAAGGGATAAGGACAGATTAAAAGAAATCGTACTTAATGCAAATTAACTACCTGCCCATAAATGTGGTAACGTTATGCTCACGCCTGTGTTTACGTATAGAAGTGGGAACTTAGCCAAAACCATAATAGAAACAGAAAGAAATGACATAGTATTGATAAATTAAAATTATTTAATTAAAATATTCCTTTCCTCAACCCATTTTCACCCACTGCTGGGTAATAGGTAATTATTATTGTTCTACACGATTACTGACACAGGTGTGCACTGACGGAACAGGTCCACTCAAATCTGTGTGGTTCTTTCCTTAGACCATCTCAGACACTAATCTGCATGGTTCTCACATGATCTGGCTAAGATAATGTCTGGACTTTAAAAGAGAAAGTGATGCTTGAGTTTGTTTTGGTGTTTCTTCTCAGACTAGTCTGTTAGGAAACACCAACCTCATCCAGTTTTTTTAAATATTATTTCCTTTGATGCATAAAAGTGTTTTTTACAACCAATTTACAAAAAATATATAATTTATCAACCAATCTAGAGAATGATGATCTCCAATTTATACATTAAGTACAATTAATAGATAATGTCTTATTGATTGCATTCACATAACACATTGATTGTTTCAGATACCAATGCGTATGTTACAACAGCTATAAGTGTTGCAAGTCTTATCACTGAAAACTTATTAAGTCACCCATTTATTGTGTTGCGAAGACAGTGCCAGGTTTGTTATTAATCAATGTTTTGCTTTAATCAAACAAAAAAGATACATAATAATTTTAATGAAAGGGTTCTGAATGAAAAAGGATAAATAAATCAGAGAAGTTCTATTTAATTTCAAGCAATGCATCAATAAAAAGTAGACAAATAATAGTATAAGGATATCATTATAGAGGGTCAAATTAAATTAGCTAGCAAAACTCTGCAGGCGTGATGGGTATCTATATCTAAACATGATAAAATTAAAAAGATTTAATGTTTTTTTTTTTTGGAGGTCAACAACTGCTGTTAGTGTTGTTACTTGAAGTATGAATTGAGAAAAACCGTTTTCTTATGTTTTATCGTGTTTAGATATCGATACCCATCAAGTCTGCGATGTAAACACAAAAAGAATTCTGATTTTACACTGATATTTCAGATAAAAAAAAATCATCAAATTAATTTATTTTTTGTTTTATCATGTTTAGACATTGATACCCATCACGTCTGCTGAGTTTAGCTAGCCAATTTAAAATAACCCTGTATAGAAGAATGCCTACCCCAAAAAGATGTAAATAAGAAATAAGAATGAATATAATTGGCTGGAAATCAATCAATAGATTAAAATCAATCTTGCCTCATCTATCAGGGCTATCACATTTGTAAGTAATACATTCATTTGTTGTGTAGAAACTTAGCAGAGAATGTCACATTAATAACATGTTCACAGGTCCACAATGGCCTGAAGAACTACCACATAGTACCTTACACCTTGCTGCCTGTGGTCGCGCGACTGCACCGGCGGCAAGATGTCACCACGCTGTGGAAGGGCATCGGCTCTACTTGTATAGTGAAAGGTCTAAATTTGGCAGTGGAGGATGTGATCAGCAAAGGCACTGGCTGGCCTAAGTGAGCATCCTGAATATTTAGCATTTTGGAATTTTATTAGACCCCTAATATATTATTTACTAGCTGTGCCCCGCGACTTCGTTCGCGTGGGTGTCGTAAGATACACAATATACTAAAATAACAGCCCTCATCCCCCGACCCGTCGCCAACCGTCGCGTTGAATCGCCCGCCCGAGCTATTACTTCGTTTTCACTTAGTGCTCTTTCTGACTTTTTTCTTTCTGCTCGGCTCCTAAGGGTCGTAGCGTGATGTTAAATAGCCTATAACTATATTCGAGAATTAGGCTACCAAATGCAAAAAGAATTTTTCAAATCCGACTTTTTGTTCATAATTTCATGATTTTTCATTTATTTCCGCGGAACCCTAATTATTTTTCTAAAATAAAAGTAGCCTAAGTTACCCGCCGTAACATCAGCTATCTGCCAGTGAAAGTCCTGTCAAAATCGGTCCAGCCGTTTCGAAGATTAGCCGGAACAAACGGACAGACAGACAGACAAAAATGTTAAAAGTTGCTTTTTTGTTATAAGAACTTTTTACTAAATGCGAAAGTATAAACATACTTTCGCATTTAGTAAAAAGTTGTTATTTTGACATTACAAACAGACACTTCAATTTTATTTATTTGTATAGATTATATTATTTTCTTTTGTTATCAGGGAAATAGGAAAATGTCAATCCGTCTTGCAGTTCCTACAACATGTAACATTAAAATGGTAAGAATAATAGCATTTCAAATTACATACATACATACATAAACTGACGCCTTCTTCCCATTGGGGTAGGCAGAAACTACAGAACGCCACCTGCTACGATCCTTACATATTCCTTTTGCCTCGTTTACATTCATATATCTGGTCATACACGCACGCCGGTTGTACTACGACGCACCTGACCTTTCTGAAGAACATCACCAATAAGATCACTATATGTCTTCCTAGGGCGTCCCCTCCCGGCGTTTCCACTCACATCTGCTGTGTAAATACCTTTTGTTAGTCGACTTTCATTCATCCTCTCAACATGACCAAACCATCCAAGCATACTCTTTTCAATAAATCAATTTTTCATTTCAAATTAAAAATTGATTTATTCAAGGAAACTTTGCTGTACTTAATATTGGCATCAAACAGTAAAAGAAAACAATGTTCAAGTAATCCTATTCTATTCATATAAAATAAAACTTTTAAATTTTCAGTGTTAGTTTAGCAATCATCACTCCATTCTACTCAGCAAGCTTAGTAGAGACTGTGCAGAGTGACATAGCAAGTGACAAGCCAGCACTCCTGGATGTATTCAGGGAAGGTTTTATGCGCATCTTGGAGTGGGGTACGCCTAGTAGAGGTCGGATGCTGCCTATATGGGCCATTGTCTTCCCAACTGTTAGCCTTGGCATCACCAAGTATCTTGCTCAGTAAGTATAATGTCATTTCCACTTGAAGAATATTCAGAGCCAGTTGAAAAATCCTGCTATATTTTTATTGTGAGGTATTCACAAATTTCCATCTGTATAATGGAACCTACCCCAGGGTTCCTATAATATCAATTCAGCCTTTATAAAATTACCTAACCTTACCTTGTTACCTAACTAAGAACAGAATAATACCCTAAAGATATTAAATGTAGATACAGACCCCATTTTATTATAATTTTGTACTTATCATATTTCTTTATTTTCCAGCATAACCTTGAAGAAAATCACTGAAAAAATTCTCCGTTTCCAACAACGACACAGACATGAACTGAGTGACTCCTACAATGTGAACCACAGTAAAAATTCTGCAAACCCTTTGATTGAAGATATCAGCTTAAAAGCCAATATAGTATCTTTCATTGCAATGGAAATTATTTTTTTCCCAGTTGAAACTATAATACATAGGCTTCATATACAGGTAAACATAATACTACTTTTATTATCTCCTTTATTTAATTAAATAAATATAAATTATATTTTTAAATATTAGAATATAAAAAGTATAAAAACATTTAAAAATATAAAAAATTGTAGCCCACCGGTATCGGGAACAGATACTTCCGATTCCACAAGACTGTATTTCAGAGCAAGTTGTTGATGGATAATGCTGGCTACAAGGTTGTGTCTATGCAAGTACTCTTTGTTAGCTAGACGAGAACATCCTGAGGATTGATTCTCCCAGACGGTGGCATGCCTGACAGATGTCAACCGTGCCGTCCTTTACAATAAATCTCCGGTAATTGTTCGTCATGATAACTTCGTCCATAATTGCACAGACAAAACCTTCGGTTTCCCCTAAGAAGTCACTAAAACGCAGCCAGACTACGGACGCTAGAGAATCCACATCGGGTTCATGTAGGGCCCGGACAAAGCGTCCGTGAAGCTCCTTACTCTGCCATACCTCCATGCGATCGTTAGTGTCAAGTACTACAGGCTTGCGCCAGTTCTCTATAGCCAAGGAGAGCGGGGTGAGGCCCTTGTCCACTGCGACCACATCTTGATGCATCCCCACGTCGGCTTCAAGGAAATATTCCCCGAGACTGCATATCTCGCGATTGTGGAGGGTCTTAGCATTTAAAAAGTCTCGACCTCCACACTTTCGCGGGATATTGTCTCATTACCGATGATCGTGGGTGATGCATTCGATATGCAGTCAGCAGTGTACGGACCCTCCTATCCAGGGCGTCGAGTTCAGTCCGAGTCCATTTGAGTATGCCGAAAGAGTACATAAACAAAACAGGCCTGACCCAACCGTTGAAGGTGCGCACCTTGTTTCCGCCTGATAAATACTTTCTTCAGATGGCCAAAGAAGTGCTCCTTCAACGATTGCTTCATGCCAGCAACATTTTGGTTTTGGATGCAGAGAGGGCTCTAAGGTTTATGGAGTCCGAGAGTTGGGTTCCCACAATCTCCCCTCGCTTTACATGCATGACCGCACATTTGTCCACACCAAATTCCATCCTGATGGCGCTACTGAAGATTGCAGTTATTATCTCTATTATTACCTGTAAAAAAATATGATTTTCCAAACAGATTGGACAAGATTGACTTGAAGGGGTAGCTAATAGGCAATCCTGCAGTGGGTTGAAAAAGATTTATTAGTAGCAATAGTGTACATCAGTTTCAAGATAAATAACAGGGCCATAGCCCGGGGCAGCAGGCTGCGAGGGGGGACACCAGCCGCCCTTCGCAGCCTGCTTTATTTTCTTAATACATGCACAATTTTTTATTCTTCTACCCTGCCCGTCCTGTACCTTCTTGATACAAGCTCTTCTAGCCACCTGCTCCGTAGCAAAAATGTTCGAGCTCACATCGCTCGTTCTATATTATTGGTTTCTTTTGTAAAATCTCTCTGCCTGCGTCTGTGTTTCCGAATTCATACAACCCCGATCTCTTCAAAGTGAGAGTGAACAGGCTTCTTCTGGGTAAGCTCGCTCCATCGTCGACTTTGTCTCTGTCATCTCTGACCTAGACTAGAGTTAAGAGCAAACCTATCTCAAATAAAAAAAAAAAAAAAATCACCGTTAATTAAATCACTCCCGAGGTATTTTTCCTTTTGTTAAATTACGGGGCGACAAATGTTATTGGCGCGGAGCACCAAATCTTAAAATACGCCACTGGTTTTATGTTGTAATTTAGTGTGTACCTACTTTAAATTTATGCATTATTTCATTTCAGGGGACCAGAACAATTGTAGATAACTTAGACACGGGCACATCAGTTATACCAATACTGACTGGTTATGAAGGATTCATGGATTGCTACAACTCAACCATAGCTAAGGAGGGAGTTTCTGGCTTGTACAAGGGCTTTGGTGCATTAGTGTTACAGTTGGCTGCTCACTTGGCAATTATCAAACTGACCACTTTGATTGTGTCTGAAATTTCAAACCTGCTAAAACCTGCTAAATCTCCAACTTCTGAAGACTCTGTTCAGTCTCAAAAATATTTATTCAACTAGTACTCTATAAATATGTAATATGGTATAACTCATGGCTAAGGTCTGGGCTGACTCAATATACATAGATTAAATTGCCACTGACATGCTAAGGGCCGTAAGATCAATTGAAGTTTAAACTACGGAAGAGAGTTTAATCTCTGGGCATCGATTATTTCTTATGAAATAACCGATGTCCAGAGATTAAACTCTCTTACGAAAACGGAAGAGTTTAAACTTCAATTGATCTTACGGGCCTAAGATCTATTATGATTATACTTATTTTAAGTGTAATTTATGAAAGCATTGTCCTTAGGCTATTTGAAATAATATTATAGTAAACACAAAAAATGGGTTTCATTATACACTGGCTATTCGTTTTTGAAACCTAATACTACTTATGTGAACATCCCCTTCCTATAGTTCTTATGATTTCCTACTCATTGTCCATAGAATTGAAATTAAATTAAGGATCTCTTAGGGCATTTCTAGAGTAGTAGATAATAATGATGTTGACTAACAACATTTAATTTATTCAAAACAATAAGAGAAAGCTGCACAATCAGTACCTAATATTCTGTTTTTGTTACTTTTTGTAAAGTTGAATTAGTAAATAAGTGAAATGTATAGCTTGTTAGAAAAAGAGGCATGTTAACAAAAATCAGGCTGTTTGAAATAAAGATTTAATTAAAAGCACATTTATTTATTTTTATTATCTACTATTTTTATCTAAATTGTGTGTGTGGTGTCACATAAAATGTATTAAATAAGTATAATAATCTTAGGATAGTGAATTTAGTAACTACTGTACTAGGTATTTTAACTGTAATTAATGAGTCAATACAAATCTTCCTTTTAGTAATCTTCGCATGATGACTTTACGACCGTTAGGTGTGGATATCCTAGTTTTCCAGCCATGACGATTCACTCTCCGAACTTCATTTGGCCGTGGGAAATAGCAACGCACTTTAGTTCTAACGGATGACAGCAAGTAACAATCTGGCTTCATTAAACTTGTAGCAGGTGACATAGTTGAAGCAACTTGCAAAGTTTGCCTGATAAGCCTGCAAACAGTCACATGAATTATTGTAAAAAAAGTAAAATGTTTATTGTGGCAAATGAGAGCATTCACAAGATTGATGATTATTACATGAAGATACAACCTTAGCATGTCATAGGTCAAAATAACATGCAACATATTTTAATTTGTTTGGCACAAAATTCAGCAACGCTAATACCGTTTGCTATCGCAGCCATTAAGTCATCACGGGTGCAGATGGAATGTGAGCACTAGAGATCTGCCGTCCATGAACCGCTTGTGTATATAAATTTGTCTGCTGCGAGACAGTGAAATACATTGTATAAATAAGATAAAAGTTATTTACTTAAGTGGTTGAAGTATTGCTGACATTATTCCTGACATGGTAATCACAGAACAGTAATAATTTCTGTGATAACAGATTTTATTTTAAGGTATCAACTGTCTCGTAGTCTTAGGTTAGAATCCTAACTCACTAACGATTAGATTCAAGTCGTCAAGGAAGAATAAAGTAAAGATAAATTGAATTTGTCAATTTGACAGCTTGAAATGGCTTGAATGCATGATGTTTGACATTACTCAAAACAAATGTTACCAGCCTAGAGATGGGCGGGTGGGTAAAAAATGGGAACGAAAGGGTAAAATTGGTACATACATAAACTCACGCCTTCTTCCCATGGGGGTAGGCAGAAACTACAGAACGCCACCTGCTACTCCTACTCCTTTTGCCTCGTTTACATTCATACATCTGATCATACACGCACGCCGGTTGCGAGTACTACGCACCTGACCTTTCTGGAGAACATCACCAATAGATTACTATATTATGTCTTCCTAGGGCGTCCCCTCCCGACGTTTCCACCCACATCTGCCGTGTAAATACCTTTTGTTAGTGTCGACTAACAAAAGGTATTTACACTTTCTTTCATCCTCTCAACATGACCAAACCATCTAAGCATACTCTTTTCAATTTTTGTCACTACATCTTCTTTTAAACCACACCGTTGCCTTACCACATCATTCCACAGTCTATCATTCATAGTCACACCACACATGCTTCGCAAGGAACGCATTTCCACAGCATTTATTCTACTTTCATGCTTCTTTTGCCACACCCAACATTTACTTCCATACATTAGCGTAGGCACCAGCACACCATTGTGAACAACCAGTCGGGCCTTCTTGGACATTAACTGGTTGGTCACAACCGCATGTATAGCACCATTCACTTTATTTCCCGCATTTACTCTCCTTTCCACATCTTCATCTATCTTTCCATCCCTTGTAAAACAGACTCCCCAAATATACAAACTCACTTACTTGCTCCACACTTTTATCATTTATTTTCACATCACACATCGATACGTCGTCTTTTCTTTCAAACACCATGACCTTCGTCTTATTCACATTTATATTCATCCCTTTCATCTTATATGCTTCATCCATGACAGTCACCATTTGTCTTGCAACTGTTCTGCTGACAATGCAAGTAGAACTTGATCATCTGCGTAGAGAAGGCATTTGACAAGCAAATCATTCATCCTCAATCCGCACTCACCCTCTTTCAAAGTCAGACAATTATCAATGTACAAGTTGAACAGCCATGGTGACGCTACACAACCCTGTCTAACACCCGTCGAGATGCAGAACCAGTCCGTGTATGCCCCATTTATCCTAACACGCACTGGAATCCTTGTATAAAGATTTCAGTGCCCGTACCAAGCGCCAGTCCACACCGTACACCGACAGTGTTGACCACAGTTCCTCCCTAGGCCTTCTCCAAGTCAACGAAAGCACAGTAGACTTTCTTGTGCTTTGCCAGAGGTTTTTCGGCAATGCATCTTAAGGAGAAGATCTGATCCATACAGCTCATTCCCTCTCTAAATCCTGCCTGCACATCCCATATTTTCTCCTCTGTCACTCTTATCACTCTATTTATTAAAACCTTTGCATACAGTTTGCCAACAACACTCAAAAGACCAATGCCGCGGGAGTTTTTACACTCCTGCTGAGAGCCTTTTCCCTTATATAGTGGTACGATTACAGCCTTGCACCAATCATCCTGCACACGGCCATATCTGCAACACATATTAAAGATCCGGCACAACAGATATGGTGGACTGTATATATTTTTTCTTCTTTGCTTGAGGGGTGGAGGAATGAAAGACTTCTTGATTTTCTTCCCTTTATTCTTCCTAGTAGTTTTTTTTTTTTTTTTGTTAGAGCTGGAGGCCGACTACCCATTGGGATGTCACTACGCCCCCGTCAGGGGGCGTGCCTAGCGGTGTCGGGGCTTAGCCCCCGCCCACGGAAGCTATACAGTGGCCCGGAAAAACGGGCCCCTCAATATGAGCGCCTATAGCGGCTGGCGGTAGTCGGCGTGCACGCACGCCCATGTAAATGATTGCTATTAGTGTTTCTGTAGGCGCGTTACGACGTTAATCCACAACGCCGCTTTCTTCACACCTCGGCAATCAGTCCCCGCCAGGTGAGACCCCCAGTTACCTGGAGGAGGCCCGACGAGGACGACCAGCAACAGAGGTGCCGACTCGACACTCCTACATATAAGATGAAAAGACCCCGCCCGTCCTGATCTCAGAGCTAGCCAATCACAGTCCGGGCTAACAGGCTGTCGTGTGTGTGAGGACGGTATTGTATTGTGTAACACCGTCCGGTGTCTACGTGAACTGTGGCCTGCGCCGCACCTTCACGTGTGAATTGGGTGCCTGTATAGAGCTGAATGTCTGATATTTGTTACGTAACGCGCCTATATTAACCTAGCACGCGCTACGCAACAGATGCATGTAGTATGTGTGGTCTATTGTCACAAGTATGCCGCGTGTAGACTGAAGCGGCATACTCGGAGATCAATCCGGTGGGTGGATGGGGTCATCTTCCGCGACCAGGTCGCGGGGTAGGGGTCTCCTTGCGTCAGGGGGGCGTTTATGCCAGGGCGCTATCTGCTTGACATGGGGCCAAGCAGATGCGTCGGCACGCGCGAACATTCCATTCGCGAGGCCCCTCACAAACTCGTCCAGACTCTCAATCCCGAGGTCCCTCTGAATGATGTCGCTCCTCACGAAGCGAGGGGCGTCGACGATAGTCCGCAGCGCAAGGAACTGTTGCGCGCGGAGCAGCTTGCGGTTCATCTCGCTCGCGAGGGCGAACCATGCAGGGGCGGCGTACGTCAGTATCGGGCGCACGTACAGCTTGTACACGCCCAACTTGACGCGCGCCGGGATGCGGGACGAGAGCACTACGTAGAGGAGGTTGCGAATGACCCTACCTTGTGCGGACTGTGTCCTACCAGCCAAATGTTCCTACTTTTATATCTTATATTATGTCTCTTGAACACCGGACCAAATAGCGGTCAGAGAATCGTGTTTGGATATGTCCACTCCCTTTCTTTTCGTCTCATTCACACATAACACATCTATCCTTTTATCCTTCACCATCTCACACACCTCATCCATCTTATCTTTTAATCCTCCCTGCACATTCAGCGTAGCTAAGCGACATTCCGCAGCTCGCTTTTCGCCCCGCGGCGAGCATCACCGCCGCCTCCGAGTTGATAAGAATTTGAAAAACTCATTTAGTTTCCACGAAAAGCAGAGGAAAAAATCTGTTAACACTCTACAGAGCCCCGCATGTAGAGGTAGGCTTATTAGTGCCAGGGGGCGCCCGATCCAAGACAACAAGCACGCTCGCGATTAGGCTCCCCCTAGCCATGCAGCTGTCGGCATGGCAACCTTAGCTTGGGTGTGTGCTGTTCATACCACACAGAGGAGACCAAAAGAAACCCCCAGCTGTTCCCTTCGTCGCCTTTTACGACGCCCACTGGATGAAATGGGTAGGTTCTATTGTATTAGAGTGATGTAGGCAAAATAAAAGAGAACTGTTTAATTCAACGATTCGTGTAATAATGCCAATATTGTGTGCAGTTACAAATATAAGGTTAGGCGAGCTGCACACTACACCTCCTCTTTTTTTAAATAAAAATCTTATTATTACTTAGTACATAATGCATTTTTTAAGCTAATCTAACAACACAACATTTAAAAAAATATACTTTTAAACATTACATTTTATAAAAAAATACATCTTATCAACCTATAACCAATCTATTTTAAGTTACATCACATGACATACATTTTAAGTTACATCGTCATCTGTTTTAAGTAACATCTTATAACCAATATATTTTAAGTTACAAAGAGTTTTGTATTATTTTTATGAATTACACATTCTTTGTCATCTTTTAAACTGGAGCCGTGTGCAGGGCCGCACACGATGTCAGGACGGACGATTGTTAGGTTTTGTTTCCTTAGTAGCTTATGTATTTGAAAGACAATTGTTATAATGAGTTAATTTTGTTAGGATTTTTGTTTTATATAAACATATGTTTTAAATATGGTTATATAAAACATTGGTTATATAGATTTAGTTAAATAATTTGTATGTATGACCTACCACCTTATGTCTAATCTGTATAATTACTTTTGGGAAAATAAATATTTTATTATTATTGACTTTTTTTTATATTTCTCGGGACCCTAGGGTCCCGAACCTATGGAAGGCATATGAGGGGCCGAAGCCAACTCGCATAGGCCCGTTAGACGCTTTCAATGGAAATGAGGCACCAACCGACGATTATCCCTGTGCGTACTATGCAAGTGCACCCAAGGACAACCCCCGGTTGGTGTAGGACTATTGCAGGATATGGAGACATAAGAAAAAAAAAATTGGGCTATGGGTTTGGATGGCTAAAGTGGACTGGTTATCTAAAACTATGAAAGGACTATGGCCCCTGCCTGACCAATGTTTGATAAATAAAATACATGGATAAAATGGCAGGGGGTGACTTGCACACTCAACAATGGGCCCCCAGAAACGGTCGCTAGCACATAGTGTCGTAGCGACAAGGGGGCAACATGTCTTGAGGTGCTTAAGAGGGGTGGAGAGGTATTCCACGGCTATCAGAACAATCTCGGAACTACGGTTAAGATCCCTACCAGCATCTTACTGGACTACTTCCTTCCTCCGAGCACGTTTGCTCTTGCGAATCTCTACTCAAGCCAGCCAATAAAGGCCAGAATGAGGTGGGAGGTCAGTTCTCGTCAGTGTTCACTCCACCCGGCCAATAAAGGCAAGCCAGAGATGAGGAATATAACTTCTCCCGGGAGATAGGGTACGTGGGGTCGGTCTAGCCGTAAATTACGGGTGGCGATAAGATATCTCGATTATAGTTATACGACTATGACGAAGCAAATTTAAATAAATGCTTATGATTAAAATGGTACCATTGAACTCAGATCAGTAATAAAACAATGTATCCTAGCCGTGTTGGGGCTTTTTGAAATGCCATGAGATGCACTCTGGCTATAAATTATTTTTAACCGACTTCAAAAAAGGAGGAGGTTCTCAGTTCTTCGGAATCTTTTTTTTTATGGTTCCCCGATTACTCGAAGACGGCTAGACCGATTTGGAAAATTCTTTTTTTGTTTGAAAGAGTATACTTTCCAGGTGGTCCCATTGTCATCAGGTCAGGATCTGATGATGGGGTCCTGGAGAAATCGAGGGAACTCTTCAATATAGGCACACCTATAGCGATTTTGGTATTTTTTTATATATTAACTTGTGCATTTGTTCTCGAAAAACAACATTTGGTGAAGTGGAACTGATGACGAAGACCACAGATGGTAAGATGGCCACTGGAACAACTCAATAATAAGTATTTCACGGGTTGCGATTCCATTATTTTAAAATTATTGCTAAGCAATAGAAGCTCGTCACAATGCATATGGTGAAGTGGAGCTGATGGTGAAGTACCAAGAGAACTCCTCAACAATTAACGTCCCTGCATCGGGAAAAGCAATGTTTTGTAAAGGTGATGAGCAGTTGTCATTAGGCTATTGTAACTCAGATAAATTACAAACAGACCCAGTAAAAAGTGAAAAATAAAAACAACCGACTTCCAAAACAAACACTATAAAGCGAAAAATTACTTCAATTTCGGAAGTCAGTAGCAAAAACCTAAAATACAGATCCAAAGACACTGTCTTCCGAAAGAGTGTTAGTACCGAGTTTCGAGTTAATATGACAGCGCGTTAAAATTTTTCCTTACTGTTCTTACGGTCCTAGTGTTCCTTACTTGTTTTAAAAAACTAAATGTGACAATTTTTATTATATCCTGAGGCAAATATTGCCAAGTTTCAAGTGTATTAACCACAGGAATAAGATTTTTCATATAATCTGTATCCCCTCTTTTCACCCCCACAGGGGTGGAATTTTGAAAAATCGTTTCGGATTTTTCCATACCTAACTGAAATCAAAGATTTCTTATACCAATTTTTGAGTTAATCAAGCCACACAGTAAAATCCTCCTCTTAAAAATCTAATTACCCCTTCTCACCCCGTCAGGGGTAGTTTTAAAAAACCAATAGTAACAAACTTTATTGCTTATTTAGGTAAATATTCGTGCCAAGTTTCAAGTTTATTAACCAAATGAATAAGATTTTTTGTCTAAACTATATCCCCGCTTTTCACCCCCCCAGGGATGGAATTTTAAAAAATCGTTTAACGAATTTCCATAACTTGAATCAAAGATTTCTTCTACCAATTTTTGACTTAATCCAGTCAAACAGTAAAATCTTCCTCTTAAAAATCTAATTACCCATTATCATCTCGTCAGGGGTAGTTTTGAAAAACCAATAGTGAGAAACTTTATTGCTTATTTAGGCAAATATTTGTGCCAAGTTTCAAGTTTATTAACCCCGGTTTTCACCCCCTCAGGGGTGGAATTTTAAAAAATCGTTTAGGATATTTCCAAAACTTGACTCAAAGATTATTCATACCAATTTTCGAGTTAATCAAGCTACGCAGAAAAAATCTCCCCTGTAAAATTGAAAACCCCTTTTCACCCCGTCCGGGGTAGATTTTCGAAAAACCTTGATACAGGTTATTCTTTATTTTTGGACTTTAGTATAAATACTGGGTTTCGAGTTAATCGGACTGCGTGTTAAAATTCTTCCATACAAATTTTGACACCCCCCAATCCCCCTCGTGGGGGTAGTTTAGAAAAACCAAAAATGACAAAGTTCATAATTTACTTAGATAAATAAGTATTTGGGCCAAGTTTCAAGTTTATTACCTCAAGGAATAAGATTTTTCATACAAAGGAAATCCCCCCTTTTCACCCCCTTAAAGGTCGAATTTCCAAAAACCCCTTCTTAGTGCTCCCCCCTACGTTATAAAAGGAAGCCGTGTGCAAAGTTTCACGTTCCTAGTCCCAGTAGTTTCGGCTGTGCGTTGATATGTCAGTCAGTCAGTCAGTCAGTCAGTCAGTCAGTTTCTCCTTTTATATATATAGATTATCAAAGGAATGTTGTGTAAACGATGAATTCCTTTGTTTGAGAATGTCAACCCTTGATTTAATATTGATTGGTGGAATGAATGGCGGGAAAATAGGTCGCTCAACGATTGGACCACGACACGGTATTGCCCGATATCGAGGGCCAATTGGAGAGGGAATTGGCCACGGGGACGTTGAGGGGTATTTTTTGGCTAGGAGCGGGTGCGCACACATTCGCTTGACATCAGTGTAGGCCCAAAGTTAATCTGATTAACGATTAAAAATTAATGATTAAAAATCATAATCAAAAAATTTGATTATGATTAATTAATCGTAATCAAATTTTTTGATTATGATTAATGAATCGTAATCAAACTTTTTGATTATGATTTTTAATCATTAATTTTAATCGTTAATTTGATTATTTGATTAACTATTAACTACTCATTTATTTATTTAATTGTTCTCCCGATTTTTCTACCGATTTTAAGTTGGCAAACCTTTTCATGTATGCTTAAGGCGAGGTAGACCCTGCGAAGTAGGTATTTAACGCTACCAACCTACCCACGGAGCGAGCCGTGCGCTTACCTCACCAGCGTGAACTTGCATGAACCCAAAATGTGTCACAGTATAGGTAAGCGTGGCGTGTAGGCAGTAGGTCAACTCATTGGAACGAAGTTCTTTGACGCGGCTTGGCAGAAATCGTCACTAACGAAAAAGCGCGTTCATACTTTCTTCTTTGAAATTCACACTTTCACTCTCTCTCTCTCTCTCTCTATCAAGAGAGAAAAATTTCAAATTTTCCTTCATGGGTGTCGTTTTCAAGGTTTTCGAGGGTGCTGAAACCGATAGTAAAGTCAAAATGAAAATCCAAGATGGCGGCCGTGAAAATTTTCAAATTTTCCTTCATGGGTGTCGTTTTCAAGGTTTTCTAGGGTGCTGAAACCGATAGTAAAGTCAAAATGAAAATCCAAGATGGCGGCCGTGAAAATTTTCAAATTTTCCTTCATGGGTGTCGTTTTCATGGTTTTCGCGGGTGCTAAAGCCAATAGTAAAGTCAAAATGAAAATCCAAGATGGCGGCCGTGAAAATTTTCAAATTTTCCATCATTGGTGTCATTTTCAAGGTTTTCGAGGGTGCTAAAGCCGATAGTAGTCAAAATGAAAATCCAAGATGGCGGCCGTGAAAATTTTCAAATTTTCCTTCATGGGTGTCGTTTTCAAGGTTTTCGAGGGTGCTAAAGCTGATAGTAAAGTCAAAATGAAAATCCAAGATAGCGGCCGTGAACATTTTCATATTTTTCATCATGGGTGTCGTTTTCCTGGTTATCGAGGGTGCTGAAACCGATAGTAAAGTCAAAATGAAAATCCAAGATGGCGGCTGTGAAAATTTTCAAGTTTTTCATCATGGGTGTCGTTTTCAAGGTTTTCGAGGGTGCTGAAACCGATAGTAAAGTCAAAATGAAAATCCAAGATGGCGGCCGTGGACATTTTCAAATTTTTCATCTTGGTGTCGTTTTCGTGGTTATCGAGGGTGCTGAAATCGATAGTAAAGTCAAAATGAAAATCCAAGATGGCGGCTGCGAAAATTTTCAAGTTTTTCATCATGGGTGTCGTTTTCATGGTTTTCGCGGGTGCTGAAACTGACAGTAAAGTCAAAATGAAAATCCAAGATGGCGGCCGTGAAAATTTTCAAATTTTTCATCATAGGTGTCGTTTTCGTGGTTATCGAGGGTGCTGAAACCGATAGTAAAGTCAAAATGAAAATCCAAGATGGCGGCTGCGAAAATTTTCAAGTTTTTCATCATGGTTTTCGCTGGTGCTAGAGCCGATTGTAAAGTCAAAATGAAAATCCAAGATGGCGGCCGCGAAAATTTTCAAATTTTCCTTCATGGGTGTCGTTTTCAAGGTTTTCGAGGGTGCTGAAACCGATAGTACAGTCAAAATGAAAATCCAAGATGGCGGCTGTAAAACTTTTGTTTTTATTTAAAATCATGTAAGAGTCATCACGTAACAAGAATCTTTGGTCCTTTCGGAAGTCCCCGGAGGCACTCGGTTTTATAATGTTTTACTATTTGAATTTTATTTTCTTCTATAGCTTTCGCCAATCCTTGTTTTGATGCTATTATGGGACACTTAATTTCGACAATCGTATCATTTCCAATCAACCTATTAGGCATGGCCCCAATATAACACTGGGTTTCGGCAATAAATAATCCGTTATAAATAATAAATATCCAAAACTAATTTGTAAATATATAGGTACCTAATTTAAAATAAAACCCCACCATCAGCATCACCTTTGTACGTATTTTTCTGTTCCTTTCTTCTGGTCTATTTACATGTGTGTACGTAAACTGTTAAATAAATAAATAAAAATCATGTGCAGTCGGGAGACATCGTCAGTAACAAAGTTCATCTCACATATGATTTAATACAAAAACATAATTTTAATTTTACATTTTGACCTCACTGTCGATTTTAGTATCCTCGAAAACTAGAAAAACTACACCCATGACGAAAAATTTGAAAATTTCCGCAGCCGCCTTCTGGATTTTCATTTTGACTTTACTATCGGCTATAGCACCCTCGAAAATCATGGAAACGACACCCATGATGAAAAACTTGATAATTTTTACAGCCGCCATCTTAAATTTTCATTATGACTACTATCGGCTTTAGCACCCTCGAAAACCTTGAAAACGACACAGATAATGAAAAATTTGAAAATGTTCACGGCCGCCATCTTGGATTTTCACTTTGACTTTACTATCGGCTTTAGCACCCGCGAAAACCATGAAAACGACACCCATGATGAAAAACTTGAAAATTTTCACGGCCGCCATCTTGGATTTTCATTTTGACTTTACTGTCGGTTTCAGCACCCGCGAAAACCATGAAAACGACACCCATGATGAAAAACTTGAAAATTTTCACGGCCGCCATCTTGTATTTTCATTTTGACTTTCCTATCGGCTTTAGCACCCACGAAAACCATGAAAACGACACCCATGAAGAAAAACTTGAAAATTTTCACGGCCTCCATCATGGATTTTCATTTTGACTTTACTATCAGCTTCAGCACCTCCGAAAACCATGAAAACGTCACCCATGAAGAAAAATTTTAAAATTTTCACGGCCGCCATCTTGGATTTTCATTTTGACTTTACTATCGGCTTTAGCACCCGCGAAAACCATGAAAACGACACCCATGATGAAAAATTTGAAAATGTTCACAGCCGCCATCTTGGATTTTCATTTTGACTTTACTATCGGTTTCAGCACCCTCGAAAACCTTGAAAACGACACCCATGAAGGAAAATTTGAAAATTTTCACGGCCGCCATCTTGGATTTTCATTTTGACTTTACTATCGGCTTTAGCACCCTCGAAAACCTTGAAAACGATACCCATGAAGGAAAATTTGAAAATTTTCACGGCCGCCATCTTGGATTTTCATTTTGACTTTACTATCGGCTTTAGCACCCGCGAAAACCATGAAAACGACACCCATGATGAAAAACTTGAAAATTTTCACAGTCGCCATCTTGAATTTTCATTTTGACTTTACTATCGGCTTTAGCACCCTCGAAAACCTTGAAAACGACACCCATGAAGGAAAATTTGAAAATTTTCACGGCCGCCATCTTGGATTTTCATTTTGACTTAACTATCGGTTTCAGCACCCTCGAAAACCTTGAAAACGACACCCATGAAGGAAAATTTGAAATTTTTCTCTCTTGATAGAGAGAGAGAGAGAGAGAGAGAGAGAGTGAAAGTGTGAATTTCAAAGAAGAAAGTACGAACGCGCATTTTCGTTAGTGACGATTTCTGCCAAGCCGCGTTCTAGGTTCCCCAATTTTAGAAGACAGCTTTTCTCCATTTATCAACGAAAAAATCAAAAACTTCAACGACATTTCGGACAGACTCTTCAAAATTAATTTACATTCGGCATTCACCCTGATTAGATACTGTTGTTTTGGCCCAAATTTTATTTACTTTCTACGTTCTTCCCCTTTATGGAAGCAGCCAAACCTCTTGGACAAAATTGACCAAATTATTCGCAGCACACTAACATCCATTTTAAATGTGGCCCTGGACGACCGAGCGTGGCTGCAAGCCACACTACCCATCCGTTTTGGTGGCCTCGGCGTCCGCAAAATTACCAGTATTAGCTTACCGGCGTTCCTGTCCTCTGTCCACAGCACGGAAAAGTTGACCGAGAAAATTTTAGCCCCCTCCTTGGTTGACTCAGAAGTGCCGTGTTTGACTGACGCAGTGAACGCCTGGAAAGTGGCTTGCCCGGATACAGATCGGCCCTTGAACCTTTCTTCCCAGAGGCAGTGGGATGAACCGCTCTGCAGGTTGGTACGGAATAATCTAATTAATCCGACCACCAATACTGCTGAGCGTGCCCGCCTGCTGGCTGTGGGGGAGTGGGAGTCGGGCCTCTGGCTTCAGGCGCTACCGTCACCCAACATAGGCACCATGCTGGGTGACACCACCTTCCGGCTCGCTACTTGTCTGCGTCTGGGCGCTCCCTGCGTGGCTCCGCATCGCTGCCAATGCGGTGTCAGTGTCGACTGCCTCGGACAACATGGCCTATCCTGCAGTAAGAGCGCAGGCCGGATAGCACGGCACGCCAGCATTAATGACATTATCCGTCGTGCTCTTGTCACCGCCGGGGTGCCAGCTGTTTTAGAACCCAACGGCTTGGCACGCGACGATGGCAAGAGACCAGACGGAATGACCATAATGCCTTGGAAGTTAGGTAGGCCTTTGGTGTGGGATGCAACGTGTGTCGACACCCTTGCGCCATCCCATCTTCCTAGCACGGCAGGCTGTGCTGGAGCGGCTGCTGCGGGTGCGGAAAACCTCAAACGGCGCAAATACTCCAGTCTTATTGGGACTTATATGTTCGAGCCGTTTGGGGTTGAAACACTTGGGCCATGGGGTCCGAGTGCCCACTTAGTTTTTCGAGACATCGCCAGGCGGTTGGTCGACTCCACACGTGACCAGAGGGCTGGCCTATTTTTTGGCCAAAGAATCAGCATTGCTATACAACGTGGCAATGCTGCCAGCCTTCTGGGCACTTTTCCTGTTGACAGCGATGCGGATGAATTTTTTGATGCCCTCTGATTATTTACCCCCTCCCTTTTTTATATACTTGTACATATTATTATTATTATGTTAGTAATTGTATAGTGTATTTAAGATTTGAGAAAATAAAAATTTTAAAATTTAATAAATGTCATTATTTTCCATCATTTCTTTTATATAGAATTAATAACATTGATGGATGTATTAGTTTACAATCAAGATAATCAATTAATGATTAATGATTAACGTCAATAATCATGATTAAGATTATTTTTTTAGTCATGATTATTCTAATCATGATTAATTTAATCTGATTAAAATTAATCAAATTAATTAATTGATTAAAAAATTAATTGATTAATGCCAACACTGCTTGACATTCGCTCCCGGATGGTCGATGGGAACTTTCGATTAGATTTAGTTCTGAACAGTGTACAAATAACTATAATAATAAGTATAACATAGTCGTTTTTGTTCTTAATAAACCTAAGTGAACAGTTTGAGTTTGCCTTTATACAGTCTACAGCTAGAATAGTTTCCCTTTGAGAGTTGTGATTGTGACCGCTAAGGCTACGATATACTATATAAGTATGCACTTACATATAAATTCCTTTTTAAATTATTCGAATCGACCTTTCGTTTAGAAATTACGACGAGTATAATAATAATGCTTGAAGTAAGACAAATGCGCTTACCTCCTTACTAATAAACGTTGTACAGCGTCTGTTTTTTTACACAACGCTTTGTCTTCTTCTTTCGAAAGTCAAATTACTGACGACTGAAAGAGAGATTCAAATTCATTTATTGTTTGCTACAGGTTGAAAAGCAGTTCTTACCATAAAAGTAGGTACCTATTCAATCGCTGTAACATAGGTACCCAGAGGGTGTACAATATCTAGTTTCTTTAATAATAGCACTCATGCAGAAATATACAGGGTGTAAGGGACGTCCCTCCGCAAGCTAACTGGATGCATTCAGCTCCTGATTTTGAATCATGTTCCACCGGAAATATCCTCAGGAAAATTTTCATATTTTTTATCATATTTTCAGTTACTCTTCCTTTATTTCAATGTAAAATTACATTCTATATACGCAGCACTCCATTTATGTAAATAAAACAGCTAAAATAAAAAAAATCAGCAATGGATGTTGAAATACTCGGCGGCCGAAGGCTCGCTGCGCTGCCGTTCGTTCGCTACGCGCGTCTTGCCACGGTTACGATATATTGCGTGTGAGATAATAAATCAGGTTTTTTGGATTCCCATAACCTGAAATAATTTCATGTACCGGTCATCTTAGTATGATATATTGAATTCACCCCATCAGTCTGCGGAGGGCTGTCCCTTACACCCTTTTTTTTTGTGTGGATGGGAAATATTGTTAACATTTTTATAATTTAAAAAGTCATTGATCGAGTAGTATGCTTTACTTATTAAGAATTATTTGAGTTTAGTTTTAAAAATAATCAGTTTTTCAATGCTTTTTATACAATTTGGTAGTCTGTTATATTTTTTTATGCCTAACCCAAATATACTATTTTTAAATTTAACTGTCCTAGATTTAATAACACTCAATTTATTTTTATGTCGAGCACTTCTGTTTTATAATTTTATTGTTAATATCGCGTTTTATCATCACTGCAGCCTCGTAAATATAATATTGACGGGAGAGTTAAAATTTTTAACCTAGTAATCATTGCGCAGAGAAATCGGTATTCACCTGTATGTTTATTAGTAAAGTTGTTACCTCCTTACTAATAAACGTTGTATATTGGGTTGGCAACAAAGTATTGACTCACTTTGAAAAAAAAAATATTTCTTCTTATCGAATTGAACTAGAAAGTTCTTTTTTTAGATAAATCTAGAACATTCCAGAAGCTTTATTATTGAATAAATAAAAGGCGGCTAGAGCGCGTCTTTGGCAGTTTAATCCATGACATGGACCAGCACGCTATTCGAGCTGTAATATTTTACGAGTTTAAACGTGGCTCCAGTACGAGGCAAACAAATGCGAATATCAACAACGCATTTGGAGAGGGCACAGTCACACAGTCAACTATAAGTCGATGGTTTCATCGCTTTCGATCCAGCGATACAACACTAGAGGATCGAGCCCGTTCAGGTCGACGAGTCATATTGGATGTCGACATGCTGCTGGCAGAATTAAATCAAAACCCGGATGCTACGCATGCACTGGGATATCGGCGAGTGCTGCCAAAATGGATTCCGCATCAGTTGAGTATGGCAAACCGAGCTGCCCGAATATCGATTTGTCAATCGTTGCTCCTCCAGCCCAAACAAAAGGAGTTTCTAAGTGATTTAGTAACAGGAGATGAGAGCTGGATACTGTATAAGAATGACAAGCGTAAAGCCTACTGGTTACCACGAGGAGTAGAACCGCCAATCCAAGTCAAAAAACAAACTCATAATCGGAAGGTTTTGCTTTGTTGTTGGTGGGATGCAGGCGGTATGATTTATTATGAATTACCTACTCCCCGAAGGACAAACTGTCAACGCCAACGTCTATGTTAATCAGCTTCGTAAGTTCGCGGCTGCTGTGAAAAAAAAAAAGGCGAAGACAAGTCCACATCCACTTGCTACACGATAATGCGCGACCTCGCGTTGCTTCCGCCACACGTCAGCAATTGCAGGAGTTAGGCTGGACTCCAGTTCCGCATCCACCGTATTCTCCAGACTTAGCGCCCTCCGATTATCATCTGTTTCGCTCTCTTAAAAACTTTCTGCGTGGAAAGCGCTTTAATGATTTTAGCGCAGTGGAGAATACACTGGATAACTTTTTTAAACAGCAGCCCGTTGATTTCTGGGAGCAAGGCATTCAATCTTTGCCAGATAGATGGAAACAAATTATAGATTTACACGGCGATTATATCGTCGAATAATAGTTTTTAATAAAGAATACAAATATTAATATTTGTTTCATTCGAAAGAGAGTCAGTATTTAGTTGCCAACCCAATATATAGCGTCTGTATATTTATACAACGCTCTGTCTTCTTTTTTTTTTTCTTTTTTTTTTTAGAAAACGTTGCCCCACACTAGGAATTTCTCCTGTGTCGTGGGTGCGTTTACAAACATAGAAACTCACAAACATAAACGCCCAGACCCGAAACAACTACTTGTAGATCATACAAATATTTGCTCCGTGCGGGAATCGAACCCGCGACACGCAGTGCAGCAGTCCAATTGCTCAGCCACTGCGCTAACCGTGCCGTCATCCGTTTTCGAAAGTCAAATTACTGACGACTGACAGAGAGAAATCGGTGTGTAACTATTCTCTCCTGATATAATACGTTTATTAGTAAGGAGGTTAGTCTATTAATTACATACACATTTTATTTTTTATCGATTGTTTGAACGCGCTATTCTCTGACACTACCAGTCGGATTTGAAAAATTCTTTTTGCTTTTTATAGCCTAATTCTTGAGGAAGGCTAAGTATAGGATATTCAGCATTATGCTAGGACCCTTAGAAGCCGACCAAAAAGAAAAAAGTAAGCAAGAGCGCTAAGCGAAAACGAAGTAACAGTGCGGGCAAACGATGCGATGCGACGGGGTAGACCGACCCACCCACGGGGGACGGGGTGGTTCCCCCGAGGGAACAAGACACGTGGACGAAGTCGTGGACAGAAGCTAGTATTACTTGTCTATTCCGTGTCGGATTTCTGATAATCAGACTTCATTGAAAAATTATTTAGTAAACTCATTATATCTGAAAGTACTGAAGCCAGAAGCAATATTATAAATAACCAAGTGAATTAATTAATAAACTAAAATGGCTAGGTAAACTATTAAATAAATTAGTATTACGATTGATACATCTAAATACATGAAAAATTAAAAAACATATAACTTATCATCACATCTGTAATTCAAACACTCAAATAATTAAAATAAAAAAATAATACAATCAGTGAGATATACTTATTTACAATTCAACATCAATCTAGAGTTTCCTTCAATTAAGAGTTTCGGAAGGGCTACTTTCAAGAAACCTAAAAACCAGAGTTAGGTGTGGATCTAGGATATCTGGGCATACCCATGATAATATGGCCCCAAGTAATTCAACTTAAATAAGGTGTTGTAGGTACTCACGGTTTTGACAAACAAACATATTGAGCTTTGTTTCTTTTATGTATCAGCTGTCTTATAAATTAAAAAAAGGTTTTTGGTGACAGATTGTTGCCAACTAATACAAATATACCTATTTACTGTGGTACAATGCCTTCCCTTAAATTGCACAGGATTTGGCAAACATAGTTTATTTTTGTCATCAATTTTAAATATTTAGTGCCTATTGGCGCCTGCAAAAAACGAAATGTTCTTGTTTGGATCGTTTGGCCTCTTAAACATTCAATATGTATATTTTTTGATATTAATTTTTTATCTTTTGTGACAGTACTCACTGGCAACTGGTTTCTTCCTTTGAGGTATGCAGGAATGTTTTCAGTGCAATTTACATTTGGGTTAGCCATTTGAAATCCTTCAGGCATATCATATTCCACTAAATCATTACTTGGCCGAGTATTTAATTTACTCCACATTTGGTGCATGAAATTTATCCATGTTACAAAAATATTAGACACTGTTGCAGGGCTAATATCAAAAAACAGAGCTAATTCAAAGTCCACATTATTCCTTCTCAATTTGATCAAAGTAAGAAAAAATTGATCCTCCATGCTTAAAATGAGGCTCCACCTATATCTTGGTGAATAAACCTCTGGGCACAATGTAGAAAAAACAAACTGAAATTTATCATATGACTCCAAACCAGTGTAAAATTTTATGGCCTTGTTATTTTTCTTAAATGTGTCTATGCTGAAATACTGATAATTTTTTTGCGTGCCTACTTCACAAGGTGAAGTTGACAGTGGGTCTGGTAAGTCATGTGATGTTGAAGGTGATGTAGTAACCTCACCCACTGCTACCTCCATAGCAATATCAACCACTTCCACCTTAACAGCGCAGTTGATGTCATTTGCTGCAGAACTTCTACAGGTTTTTATTTCAGCAATAGTATCTTCAGGCTTATTAGTTTTTATTATCTTTAATTGTTGTCTTTCTTCACGTATTTCTACTCTTTTCCTTCTCTGTTCATCCTTAGTAGATTCTTTTTTGCTCCAAACAAATAGGGAAGGTATTGCCCCTTTATTTAATATTTTTCGTTCTATTTTCAGCCCTGTAAATATAAATATATCTTTTATCAATACCAAAAGGTAAGTATTTCAAGCCTCAAGCAGAATTTTGTTTTGATACTTAACTACTTTACACTATACTTTTTAAGGTTTCTACACTGACCTGAAAAAAATCCTTCTTTCCTGTAATCTTCATCTCTAAAATGGGCAGAACACAGCCTTGAACTTTTTGTAAAGTGCTTGCGACGTACAGCAATTTCCCATTGCTTGCGAATTTCGGCATTTTTTGGGAATATATGATTGCCTATGTTCCTGCATCCAGGAACACAACACTGATGCATACTTGATGACCGGCAAACAGAAAGTATTCGTTGATTGTAGAAATACGGCAGTAACTTTAACCAGTGACCACCACAGATAACAGCAGGCAGAATTGAGCAGAACCAGAGTGAGAGAACTCAGAAAATTAAGACTTCAAACCATTTATTTATTCTCCCTGCTCGAAACGAATAACACCACGAAACACTACTATTTACTTCAAGCGGAGATTATCACATCTTGTGTTTACGTTTTAGTACACAGAACACATACTTCAGGCAGTTTTAGTAACAGATTACATAAAAGTACTCACGTTCTTTTTTCTTGGGAATTTAATGACCTGGCTACTGAGGCCTTTAAATTAAGTCTTTTTACCCACTGCGGTGAAGCCAAAAAAGGAGGGTTATTTTTTAGTTAGTTTTTTTTTAGGTAATAGTTACACTCCGATAGACTAGAGTTTGGCCAGCGAGTCGGGAGTCGTGTCACAAGTTGTTTATCACTTTTATCTGTACACTCCTACCAACTTATCTGTGAAATGGCGAAAATTGGAACTACGGCCTTCATGTTGAAATGTCATTCGATTGTCAGGTGTACTACATTCGGATTCTCTAGTTGTTTTGTCGTGATATTGCTGAATTTATAAAGTTAAATATGCCGAAAGCTATTAAAAGTGATGCTCGAAACATTATTCTAAAGGTTAAAACCTTTTTTGAAGAAGAAGCTCGGGCGGGGTTTCCGATTATTCCATTTAATCAAATATACAAACGAATATCGGCAGCGACAGGTTAGTGTTGTCAACTTTCTTGTTATAAATTACCCGATAGGTACTTAACTAATTATTTAAGTCCACGAAATATTCGTTTCTATTCTTACTGCAGGTTAGCGTAACGGTAACGTACATCTAATAGGTAACCTGCTAAGTGAGTGAGCAAACTAACCTGCCAGATTTCAAATTTCTACTAACATTATTTTATTATCTTATATTTCAGGTGTGAGTCAAGGACTGATTTCAAAAATAGTTAAGGAAGGGCACGCAGCAGAAGAAACTGGTGCAAAAATTCGGACACCAGGCAAGGAGAGAAAACGTAAAAGTGGATTTGTGCATGTTGATGATTTTGACATGGGAGTTATTCGGAGGAAAGTACATGAATTTTATTCTGCTAAAAAAGAGGTCCCTACTGTTAAAAAGCTTCTAGAGGTCTTAAAGACAGAAATAAATTACACAGGACAGCGAGAGTCTGCGAAAGCTGCTTCACAAGGTGGGATTTCGTTTTAAAAAATCTCAATCCAATCGGAAGGTTCTTATGGAGCGTAATAAAATATCAGCTTGGAAAGCTGATATTTAAGTACTTGCATGCAGTGGATAAAATAATAAATCTCCCCAGCCCATAATTTATTTAGATGAGACCTATATTCACTCTTCGCATACATCGGGTAAATGTTGGCAAGGAGAGGGTGAAGACGGAGTATTGGAGCCTGTATCGAAAGGGCAAAGATATATTATTGTTCATGCGGGAGGAGATACTGGATTTGTTACAAATGCAATACTTGTGTTTAAATCAAACACAAAAAGTGGTGATTATCATGACGAGATGAATAGTACCAACTTTAAAAAGTGGGTTATTGAAAAACTTGTGCCTAATTTACGAGAGCCATCTATAATAGTGATGGATAATGCTCCTTATCACCGTATTTGTGTGAATAAAGTCCCAAATACGAATTCCTTAAAAAAAAGATATGCAATTATGGTTGACCCAAAATAAAATTGACTACGGAGAGAATTTGATTAAACCTCAGCTTTTAGAAATAATTAAGAGAAACAAGCCTGAACCTGTATATGAGATTGAAAAAATTTTAGAAGACAATAGACACAAATGCTTATATTTACCACCTTATCACTGTAATCTCAATCCCATTGAACTCATGTGGAGCACAATGAAAAGAAAAGTTGCTGATGTAAATATTGAGCACAAAAATGTTGAAATTCCCCGCCCTAGTTAGAGAAGCTTTTGACGCTATTACAGTTCATGAGTGGGCACAGCATTGTAAACACGTTCGCAGGTTAGAAGGAGAATACTTAACCTTTTGAACGCCAGAGCGTAAACGCATCGGCGCCACTTCCACGCCAAGCCACAAATTCAGCGCAAATACCTACAAAAAAAATAGGGATTCCAACATCTTATCGAAAAGATATCGATAAACAATTAATCTTTGCTTTTCATCACATGTTTTTTCAATAAAATATTACTCGTTTCATCATTCTTTTATTTAATTTGACCCTATTTTTATCATAATATCGTTTAAAAGCAGTTACAAAGTTCTAAGCAACGTAAAAGCAGACATTAACTACAAACGAATATATCAAATATTAATAAGGTAAGTACATCACTAATCTCGTTCGTGACGTCATCCGCTGTCGGGAAGACCCGACTCTGGCGTACCTGGCACGACCTTTGACAACTTTCTCGCATGCGAGTAGGGGTGTGACATTGTGGTTGTGGCAGATAATTAATCTATACTTCTATACTAATATTATAAAGAGGAAATACCACGGGAGCGAAGCCGCGGGCAAACTGCTAGTAATATTATAAAGAGGAAAGATTTGTTTGTTTGTATCGAATAGGCTTTAAAACTACTAGACCGATTTAGATGTAATTTGGTATAAGTACGGATGATTTACGACCCTGGGAGTGACATAGGATAGAAATATAAATTACCGTACTTACCCATCACTAGCTGTCGTCTCTTCCCGACTGTGGCGTGGGGAAGAACACCTTTTTAAGGATTTCGATTAGCAATTGTTGAGGATTGTTTTTTCTAGTCAAATGTAATTAATGGATATATCATTGTGTCATTTTGCAATATACCATTAATAAAGTCTTAAATAATAGTAAAAAGAAATACAGAAAATTTTATTTAGTATATTTATTTTATGCTTTAGAAATGTCGTTTTCTTGGCGTGTTGAGCCAGTTTTCATTTGTCGGCTATAGCCGACCGTGGCGTTCAAAAGGTTAAAACATGATTTGTATTTGGATAAACCTTTTACTATAGAAGTGGTAAGTGACACTGAAACCGAAAGCGATAGTGATAATGATGATAGTGGTACGGAAATAAGCGGAGTATGGCCTCACAACCAGGATGAAGTTGTGTATGCAGGTTCATCTAAAGATCACAATTACTGTAAACCTGGTTTTCAATAAATCATTGTAGAGCAATTTGTTTTTTTTATTACACTACACTACCACTAGGTACCAATGCTAATTATAATTAGTCAAATCTGGTGTTAAGGGTTAGGTACGGTCATAACTAAATGGTAGACATTCAGGTACCTCTTGCAAGGTAGGTACCTACTTAACTTCGCATTTAAATGAAAGTTGTATCCCCCCCATGGAACATTTTATCTGCTGAATTTCCACTTCATTGGATTACTTTTTAGATAAAGCCATTGTTTATTGCTGAGAGACTAAACTGTTAGCGTACCTACGTAACTGTAAATTATTTCTTTTTGTTTATTTTATTACTTTCATATAGGTATCATTGTTTTTAATTTGTAAAGACTGTAATTCTTATTAAACGATTATGTCTAATGTGAAATTTCCCTCTAGAAAACTTACTCAATTTTGGGCACCTTATATTAATTAGCAACACTGAATCGACGGTGCCGTCCTCTTTCAGTTCACAGATAAGTTGGTAGGACTGTAAAAAGAACATTTCGACATCGGGTAAGTCTTATCAAAACATGTTGATACTTAGTTTATCAATTTTTTTAACACACTTGCTCGTAAAGTGGCTCATAGGTCCATGGGCTCATATTGAACCTTTCAGGTTCATAATGCAGTCCATAGAGTAAAGCATGCGTGCTATTTACTTTATATTACTGCACTAGTGCGGTAATGTGCGCCACAGATAACTATTTACTAGTCGGAGAACACGGAGATGTGCGCTTTTTTAGTTATTCTCATCAAAGAGACTTCATGCCTATTTGTGCCTATTGTCATATATTAAATAAATTAATATAATATTTCATCAAATTATTTATTTTTGTCAAAAAATCACATTATTTTGTGTTCTACATCCAAATAACATACAAAATATTCAGTATTTTTGACGCGGACAAGCCCGCACCGACGCATCATGTGAAGAGTATCGTCCGTGGTAAGCTAGCTTCTCACGGTCCGTGATATCGCGGACGGACGCGGACCAGTTTGCACGACACACCGTGGGAAGGGTCTCGTCCGTGGTAAACTGAAGGCTCATCATAGGTGGCAGCACTGTTGATCGTCCACAAACTGGGTTTGTTGTATACGTGTTGACTGTTGTGTCGATCACAAATTAAACGAAAACCAAATAAAAATGTATGCGACTTGGAGTTTAGTACAGTTAAAAGACGAGCTATGGAAAAGTGAAGCGTCTACCACTGGTAAAAAAGCAACTTTATTGGAGAGGTCAATAAATTATTGAGGTTTCATAATTTATAGATAATTTTATGTTTGTTGACTTTAAGTTCTAGATATTTTTGTTGAAGACTACAGGCGTACGACAGATATGAAAACCAACTTGAGGATGATCTTCCTGACTGAAAAACTTCAGATGTGTTAGATATTCTAGCACTGATCCTAATATGATAAAATGATAATATAAACACACACACCTTTACTGTAATAGTTATAGTCAAGGTGTGTGTACATTATTTACATAATATCACACCACAAGTGCCTGTAGGTAATGAAAACAGACTTAATTCTCTTGGGAGTATCATCTGCATACCAATTTCTCTCATAAAAAGTTAGATTTAAAAAGTACAGCATTTCCAATTTTTTTTCGTAGAGCTTTCTCCTGAGTTTTCGTGTTTTAAGTCTTTGGCAAATACATGGGTCCCCGTATTTTTGCAGTCTAGTAGCTGCACAACAAGTTGAAAAGAATTTATCCCAAAACATTGTAGTTAATTGACGTATGTCAATCTATGTTCTCCCATACATTGACATACGTCACGGTCAATTCTCCAACTGCAAATTTAAGTTTGTAATCGTAAAAAAAATGTGATAAAACTATAAATTAACGATTTTCGGACTTTTTCTTTTACTTGTACCGTGAAAGCTTACTTTTTGAAAATATTCATGATTCTAGGTCAACGGGAAGTGCAGTTTGGCAAAAGAGTCCTGAAACGGAGCTGAAATATTTAATCATTGGCAACACTCGTTCTGTCTCGTCGAGTAAGGTACATATTCTGTCATTTCTTGTAATCGGTGACTGTTTCTCGTGTTTATTTTTATTTGTTTGCGTTATTGTGGTGATACTGGTGACCCATAGTGTTCATAATGAACAGATCTATTATCCCCAGCTCCGCAAGAGCGATTATTTATAAAATGTACGTGAGATGTTTGGCGGAAATCGAGGCCGGACAAATTTAA
Organism: Fissipunctia ypsillon; assembly: GCA_947568875.1. Taxonomy (NCBI): domain Eukaryota; kingdom Metazoa; phylum Arthropoda; class Insecta; order Lepidoptera; family Noctuidae; genus Fissipunctia; species Fissipunctia ypsillon. The sequence continues at coordinate 7,038,301 of OX387655.1, forward strand.
TCCGATCTCAACGATGTGTATAAAAGAACCGCTGAAATGACAGGTAAAATGATATTTTATACATGTAATCAGATGTAACGTGTGTATTTCAAGGTGCAGTATCTGTAAATAAAATAAACCTTTCATACAATTTTTCAAATGTACATTCACGAATTTGAGGTTATGTTTACAAGCATTCGGAATGCAGGGCGTTCGATTGATTTTGATACTTTTTGTTAATATTGCATAAATCACTGAGCAAAAATAATATTTTTTAGGTAAATCCATCAGTACTGTGAGGCGATCTGGGGATCTGCATACTATAAGCTGATCTGAGGTCTTGTAAAACATAAAATTGTCTCACATAATGTGGGATTAGTTGACACCGAGGTATTTTGAAATGCCTAATAATTTTATTTTTAATTCATTAAAATAAATAACTGCAAATGTTATCGTTCTAGGCAGTAGCTGAACAAGCGTTTCAGAGCTTTTCTTTTTTTCATAAAACCTGCCAATATTCACATTAATTCTAAAAAGCCTAAGTATCAAAACCGTTTTCGTCGTACTATATAGGGTTACAACATGAAAGATAGTGGCGCCCCCATTATTTTCACGACTTTTTGGCCAAGCTGTACCCTATAGCTTTTGATTTATTTGCCAGTTTCAAAATATCGCATAAATGGTCGTATTTTTTTATTTCGTTGACTTAAGCTCGATTATTTTAGAGCTCCAAGGATCATAGATTTACGTATAACTTGATATCGGTACCTTTACGCGTTCCTGAGAAAAAGTATCTTGACAGACAGACAGACAGCCTGACAGATAGACCGACAACGAAGTGACCCTATAAGGGGTTCGTTTTTTCCTTTTGAGTTACGGAATTCTAAAAATATGGATAGCGGCAGCTAGCTGTCAAATTCGTGGACCAATGATAGTAGCAACATCTGAAGTGAGTAAGTGGCATTTTTTATCCCCATTAGTACAGACCTACGTACTCAGACCAGTAGAAGCATGTAGAAGTCTAGCGATGTCGCTGGCTACCAGCTACTTTCAGAATTGCAGCGATTTAATCGCCGCATCGCCAGCGATATTAGATCGCTGCTTATAGTCACTTCTACTCATCGTTTTACTCATACCCCGCAGTTTGACCAGGTGGAACAGTATTTTACCTCTGATTTTGCATCACAGTGGTATTTATATTATTTTTTTATGGTTCAAAATTCAATTATTGTTGTTAGAGGAAAAAAATTTGGAAGGATCCGAAGAACTGTAGTCTTTTCATGTCATGGTATAGGTGGTTTTCCCAAAGCTTTCCCTCAACGCATTAACTGGAATAACGGGCCACTTGGCCTGGCAAGTAGTAGCACAAAAATAATTTAGGCTTTACAGAAAAAAATATTTTTTAGAAAATTTTAGTCGATTTCAGTCAGGTGTTCTAAAAAATAAAATGACTTTATGGTTTACGTCTCGCTCTCGTCGCTCGCTCGTCTAGAAGTCGTCTCAGGTCTACTACTAGTCGAGAATAATATGGCGGACCAAAATAACAAGGGCGCTAAAAGATTATTTTGGATAATTGTGATTTCCATCAAATCAGTGACTGGATAAGACTGCATTGAACTTGTTATGTTTAAACTTTATTTTTTATTTAAAATATCGTATGAAAGTGAGTACACGAGACAAGAAATGTATTTTTAAGTTCGATGTTATTTTTCTAGCGTAGTACCGTGCATTTAGAAATCCATTACGAATATGAATTTATTGCTATTTCAGGTTCAGAATGTCAGCAATCAAAGTAAATTTCGAAATCGGACATAAAGCATCTTTAAGATCGAAAAATACTCCAGAAGGATTTACTCATGATTGGGAAGTGTTTGTGCGCGGCCAAGAAGGGGCTGATATAAGTCACTTTGTAGACAAAGTGGTTTTTCTTTTACATGAAACTTTTAAAAAGCCTAGAAGAGGTAAATATTATTTAAAATTATAAACTCGTATGCTTAGATTTAGAACTAAACAGCTTAATTGTAAATGATGTTATTGATCAGCTTTCCATAAACTATGTTGTCTAGCACTTGTTTATTTATTTGTTATTAATGTTTGACAAATATAGTGCTTGTTATTTTTTAGAGTATCAAAATTGTTTAAGAGGGCTGTCGCATTTTGTCACCTCTCTCGCTCACATGGGCCAAGTTTTTAAGAAAGTTAAATGAAAAGATGCTCTTTTGAAAAATGTAATCAATGGGCAACCTACTAAATAATATTAATTTAATAGGTATATTAAAAACACATTTTTATTTATTTAAATCATCTGAAAAACAGATCATAATACTTATTGAGTTAAGTTTATTAGATAACGCAATAGAAATGTGTTTTTAATAGCTAGCTATTAAATTAATATTATTCAGTAGGTTGCCCATTGATTACATTCTTCAAAAAGGCATCTTTCATTTAACATTCTTAAAAATTGATCCCGTGTGAGCTAGAGAGGTGACAAAATGTGACAGCCCTCTTAAAACTGTCAATCTTCTTATCCTAGCTTATACTATAAGGTTTTTATTATTTTTACAGTTGTAAAAGAACCACCTTTTTGCATCAACGAGTCTGGCTATGCAGGTTTCATCTTCCCCATAGAAATATATTTGAAAAATAAAGATGAACCTAAGAAGATAAAGTTCATTTATGATTTTACTCTACAGCAAAGTGGTTTTCTGAAAGACCGCTACATTTTTCAAAATCCAAATGAAGAATTTAGAAAAAAGCTTTTAAAAGGTGGTGGCATACCTATTAGCAATAATGCATTTTACACTAATCCTGATCAAGAAAGTAGAAGTAGAGATTCATTCACAGAAGAAAAACAGCAGCTTGTTAGTAAGCCAAAACTATCATCTGAAAATATTAAGAAACACAAATCTAAGGAACACAAAGAGGAAGTACCACATAAAACTAGTACTAATAGTTTTGAAAACTTATTTGGACCTCCTTTGCAAAAACCGCCTAAAGTATCCCCAGATCCCAAAAAGATTGAAAAAAGTGCACCTCCTGTAAAGTCAGATAAAAAAGAAAAGGAAAGGTCTAGCTCTGACAAAAAGCAGAAACATGAGCACAAAGAAATTAAGCTAGATAAAGTAAAAGTGAAAGAAGAAAAAGATAAAGTAAGGCCAGATAAGGTAAAGAATCACAACAAGGAAGGAGAAAAACCAAAAGATAAAACCAATAAGAGGCCAAATGACAGACCTCCATCACCAGATGTTACAAAGAAGCGTTGCTTGAGTCCAATTAGGAGACCACCTAGTCCTCCTCGCTCCAGTAGTGCTTCTAGTATAAAAGAAGAATATAAACCAACAAAACACAGCTCTGACAATTCAGAACAAAAGAAACCCAAAATAGAAGAAAAATCTCTTGATATCAAAATCGAAAAAGATTTGAAAGAAAAGAAAAAAAAGGAAAAGAAAAGTCATGACAGGGATAAAGAAAGAAAAGAAAAGAAAGAACACAAAAAGGAAAGCCATAAATTAAAAGAGTCTCCGAAAGAACCTCTAAAAGAAATTCCTAAAGAGGTGCCTAAAATAAGAGAAATTCCAAAAGAAAAAGACTTGGTGAAAGATTCTCCAACAGTCAAAGAAAAACCTATAAAGCCTGATAAGACTATTAATAAATTTTCTTTGGAAAACCTCAGAAAAACCCCACCTGCAGATAATGAAGATCGTACAGAAACTCACAAATCAAAAGAAAAAAGTGACCCAGAAAGGAAACACAAACACAAGAAGAAAGATAAAAAACGAGATGAGTCGAGAGAGAAACATAAAGAATCAAGTAAAGAAAAGAAACATAAGCATGAGAAGGTACGGGACATACCTCCTGAAAAAATTGAAATAATTGAACGCAGAGAAACGCCTATACCTAAGGAACGTCCTCTGCCTGAACCAGCATCTCCCATATCTATAGATACAGCATCTCAATGTAGTTCTAAAAGCGGTCTGGCCAAATCATCTCATATTGGAAATGAAGATGTTAACAGTAGTCATTCAGATTCGGAGAGCTCTGTTATAGCAGATGAAGAGGATACCAAAGTTAAAATTGAAAACCCATCACCAGAACCTATCAAAAATGAGCCATCCCCTGAACCAGAACCAGAACCAGAAATTGAACCCGAACCAGAGTTGGAACCAGAACCAGAACCAGAGCCATTAGTGGAGCCCCCACCACCACATAAGGAGAAAAAAAAGCATAAAGATAAGTCCGCAAAAAGAGAAGAAAAGCGGCGCAAGCGGAAAGCAGCAGAAGAAGAAAGAGAAAGTTTAGAAAGCATAGAACACAGGAAAGTAGCAAAGACTTCAGAAACAGCACCACTGTTTAATGATACAGAACGCGGTGAGAGCAGTGGTTCAACATCTGCAGAGACAAAGGTCCAAGATAATGGAGTCTCTAGTAGTCTTGGGGAGGATGCCGAGCCTGGTGACCTCTCTCCAGATTACATGGTGCAACTACGAGATTTACAGCAACGAATCATGAAAATTAAAAATAATGAAGATTTGGAGAGAGTGGTCAATCTCATTGCAGAAACTGGCCGTTATGAAGTAACCACACAGACATTCGATTTTGACCTTTGTTTGTTAGACCGCTCCACAGTACAACAGCTTATACAATTAGTGGGTTGTTAGTTAGCAGTATGTTACTGAAAGTTTTATTTTTAAATTGTAAATAACGCCTCAACAGATTGCACTAAGGCATTTTGTACAGGTCCTTGTTATGTCTTTCGTGACAAAGATGGCAGCGAAGCAGGTTTGAACTGCTTTTATTTACGACGTTGCTTAAATTAATTTAGAAATAATCTCATAAAGTTTTATCTATTGATATCTTCACATTACTCGACACTTGAGTTTTAAGTGCAATACTGTATAGATATATAAAGTTATAAGACTGTTGAAAGATTGTTAAAAATAATGTATATTTTGTACATTATTGTATTGATGCATTATTAAGTAAGTTAATAAACTTTAAAGTTTTTGATTAACCTCCAGTGGCCCAGGAAGGGATCAGAGAGGCTATGTTAATAATATTGTATAATAGTTATAATGTCAAGTCTAATGTTTTAAATTTTATTTATAAGATTTTTATTTTGTGCACTTTTAACATAAAGTTCACATTCTGTTTACCGTTTAGGGTAAAAATTGGCATTGCAATATTGCATAATTTTTTATTCTAAGGTATCTCTTGTAATTTAAAACATCACTATTTTAAACAATATGGAACTTGCTATTGATTTTGATGCTAAACCTGAACTTCAGGGTTTCTTCAAAATTTCAGAAAATTATTTAAGTGCTCATTTTACCTTGTACATTATATTTGTTACATAACTTATTTTTTTATTTATCGTATTTTAGGAATATGAATAATAAATAGAGTGTACACTAATAAATATTGTTTCGTTCCTATTCATCAGCAAGTGGTGTAGTTTGTAAATAAGCTTTTAAAATTATTTTAAACTGAATGATAAAAGTATGTGCATAAGTGTAACTTGACCTGCATTTCGGCATTTAATACCTCATTTTTAACTAGTGAAGCATTTCTTCTGTAACGTCTACTCGCATTACAGCCCGATTCAAATTTACTGGCGGCTCGGAACATGAGGCGAGTCGCTGCGCAGTAACAAATTCTAGCATCAGCGGGGGAGAGGGATGCGGTACTGCATATATAAGGTCCCATTAAAATAGATGGACAAACTTTTAGAAATCATTCAGACCACCAAAATATGTACAATGGTAAACAAAATAATAAGAAAAAAGCATTAGATACCTACTTACTTACAAGAAAATAATCAGCTAACAAAAATACAGTAAAGTTGGTTACCCAATGCATAAACACATCCATGTCTTTGTTATCATTCTGATACTAATGTGCAGGCGCACTACGTCACCACCCGTGCTCGCCGCGTTCATTGTCCAACTCATGTCATCTCCCTCTAACTATAAGGGCTCATCTAGCCAGGCGCAGTGCAACGCGGGTATCACTGTCAAAGAAACATCGATCTTGCTGAAATGGAAATAAAGTTAAGAATAAATAAACTTCCATTAACTCAACAGCGTATCTAAGCGGAAAGAGGTGCGCGTCTCAAGTTATTTATTCTCTACTTTATTGATATTATAAGGTAGACAATGTTGATATTTGTTTAGTAGTGATAACTGCGCTGCGCTGCGTCTCATCAGACCGGCTGTAACATAGGCCTTCGCCGCGGGCACGGGCGTCCGCCGCTCGCTTGACGTTAGGGTCGATTTATACTAGCGCAGAGTCGAAGCGTCTATCCAAAACTGAACATAACAAATTCAACCTTAACTCCACAGCGTAACGCACTCATTACTTCAGAGATTTTAAAAAGACGCGCGCATTCTTCGGAATTCGCGCGTCTGCGCATGAACAACGCTGATTGGTGCGCGCGCATTATCGCGTATCTCACGCGCAGACGAGCGAAATCCGAAGAATGCGCGCGTCTTTTTAAAATCTCAGAAGTAATGTGTGCGTTACGCTGTGGAGTTAAGGTTGAATTTGTTATGTTCAGTTTTGGATAGACGAATGCGCGCGTATTCTGGCAAACACGCGCGCATTCGTGCGGCTTCGCTTTAGTTGTAAAGAATTTGACGCTTCGATGCGCTTCGACTCTGCGCTAGTAGCGCAGAGTCGAAGCGCAATTTCAGTTTTCGTCGCGCAACCGAGCCGGCAAAACATGTTGCACGAACGTGTGTGTGTGTTACGTACGTACCTAGTTATCACAATCGACAGCAATGCCTTATTACGCGTGTACGCGACCATTTCCAAGTAGCCTTGGTTGCTGTACACAGCAACCAAGGCTACTTGGAAATGGTCGTGTGTTATCGTGAGCGTAACGAAAGCTTACGACAAGCCCAAATCCTTTATCAAGATTTGAAAGGCAGCCGAGCCTCACTACAATCCTGAGAGCAGTGCAACACCATCCTGAATATGGCACCTTCAGGCCACCAGTGGTTGACGCAGGAAGACCGCGCTATGCAGTGCGTCTTGAAGGAGACATTCTAGATTTCTTTCGACGACCCACGGCGAGCACGGCCGATGCCGGTCATGTATTCAATGTCAGCGATTTTTACGTGTGGAAGCTCCTTCGTGATGAAGGCCTCCACCCATATCATTATACACTCGTGCGCAAGAACTGAAGAGTGAAGACTACTTATACGCCACGAGTGATATTTTGTAAGTGGCTACTACAACAACCCCAGCGCCACATTCTCAGGACTGATGAATGTACGTTTACACGTGTTGGGTTATTTAACATAGTACATAATTCCCATTACTGGACAACTACAAACCCAAATAAAGTAAGACCGAACCATTTCCAAACACGGTTTAGTTTAAGAGGGCTGTCACATTTTGTCACCTCTCTCACTCACACCACACGGGACCAAATTCTTAAGAATGTTAAATGAAAAGATGCTTTTTTGAAAAATTTAATCAAAGGGTGACCTACTAAATAATATCAATTTAAATAGGTAATTATTAAAAATACATTTTTATTGTGGCATTTATTTAAATCATCTCAAAAACAGATCATAATACTTATTGAGCTAAGTGTGCGGGACAGTGACAGACAAACAGTTATATGTATAGTATAGTTATAGTGTTCACATAGTAAGTTAAGATGTCTTGTAAATAGTACTTCATGTTTCCTTATATTTTGTATTTTTGTTAAATAGATCTTAGTTTATAGAATGTAAAAATATATGCTTTACCATAGTTTTATAGATAATAGAGAGAGAAAAACGCAAATAATGTCACGCGGCTCTCATTAAGGTAAAGTTTCGTCGTATTTAAGCTAACTGTGCCGAAATCGACTCTATTCTGATTGGCTAAAAATTCCCGTGCTCTGATTGGCTGACCAATCAGACTGCCCACATTTCGTTAGCCATTTTAGTATAAATATCTGGAGGGATTTCGGTATCGGCACACCCTATCTTTGGTGTAAAAACCATTTGTCATCTCGTGGGCTTCGAAATCCAGAAGCCCAACAAATATGGCTTCATCGGCCAATGTCACCGATGCCAGCTATACGGCCACGCGCAGAAAAACTGCCACGCCAAACCCAGGTGTGTCAAGTGCCTGGGCGAGCACGGCACCTCTGACTGCCCCCGTCCCAAGGATCGCACCCTGTGCACCGAGCCACCTAGCTGTGTGCTATGCGGTGAGTCAGGTCACCCAGCAAACTACCGAGGCTGCCCTAAAGCCCCGAAATTATCCCCTAAACTGGCCAAGCGCGCAGTCGCCCGCCAGCAAAGGGAAGCCCCCGCCCCTTCGACCCAAATGCCAGAACGGCTAAGCCCTCAAAGGCCTAGCCCCTGGACGGCCCTTAACCATCAAAGGGCTTTCCCGGCCTTGGCCAAAACCAGCCCCCCACCCCCATCCATCCCAGCGCTGATGGACCCCCGCAACCGCGCCGCCGCGCCCGCCCCCACCCTCCCCCCGAGACCGGTGCAAGCGCCTAAAACCGCCCCTGCAGCCGGTAATGCACCCCCCCACTCGCCGACTACGGTTGGCCCCAACCCCCTCGACCCCTTCAACATTATTTCGGGCACCTTCACGGCCTTCCTCACCCCACGCGCCAGGAAAATGGCAAGCGAATTAGTTGCTGCCAGAAATGCCGGCAACCTTCTGCAGATTCTGGAGATATATAACTCATATCCCGAGATCACGCAAGCCTTATCCTCCTTCGCCAACCTTCCCAACCCCCACTATGGATAAAGAAGCCAAAGGGAGAACTAAGCCCCGATCCCTTAAATTAGGCTACTTCAATGCCAACGGCATTCGCGGACAACGCGATGAGATCGCCGAGTTCCTCCGTGATCATCAAATTGATATTCTCCTTATACAGGAATCCTTCCTCAAGCCCAACGTCCGTAACCCGTCAATTGCTAACTACTGCGTAGTTCGCAACGACAGGACTCGGTGTCACAAGGGTGGCACCCTCATATACTATAGAAAGGTTCTTCACTGCATCCCTATGGACCCTCCCCCCCTATCCAAATTAGAAGTGTCTGTATGCCGGCTAGGCATGTCAGGCCACCAACCGATCACCCTAGTATCGGCCTATGTTCCCCCCCAAACCTCGTCAGAAAATCCCCAGTCGATTTCTGACGACCTCTCTGCCCTCTTCGGCCTGAGTGATTCCGTTATCATAGCGGGCGACCTCAACGCCAAACACCCTGCCTGGAACAGCAGCACCACCTCAGCCAGAGGTAGGCAACTGTTCGGTCTCTGCCCCATACTAAATTTCGATGTCATCGCCCCGATGACTCCAACCCATTTTCCCCACGACCCCAACCATACCGCCGATGTCCTCGACATAGCGCTTCTGAAGAATATCAACCTACGGTTGGATTCTATAGAGGCGGTACAAGAGCTCTCCTCTGACCACCGACCAGTGGTCATGAAACTGGCCCCCCGTGTCGGTCTCCATGACCCCACTCAACCCCCTCTCACCAAAATAGTCACAGATTGGAGGAAAGTAAGCAAAAGCCTGAACTCCACTTCTTCCCATCACTTGGACTCCATCCCTGATCAGTTCGACTCTGTCGCGGACACGACGGCCGCGATCGACTCGCTCACTGAGCACGTACAATCAGTCCTGAACGACTGTTCAAAGGTAACTCCAGCGGACGATGACCGTCGCTGGAGATTGCCGGACGATGTGCGTGAACTGTTGCGCGAGAAGAACGCGGCTGTCCGTGCATACAGCAACTTTCCCTGCCTTGCGAACAAAGCCCATATGCGCCATTTACAGCGAGCTGTAAAGACACGCCTAGCGGAGCTGCGTACCGCTGACTGGGACAGGATGCTAAGCGACCTAGAGCCCACTCATCAGGCCTTCTGGGAACTTCAAAGGAAACTAAAGTCCAAAGAAGTAGTCTCCATGCCCCCCCTACTCCGCCCTGACAAGACCATCGCCTTCGACGATGCAGACAAGGCTGAATGCCTAGCCAACAGCCTCGAGGCTCAATGCTCTCCCAGCTCTCAACCAGTAGACCAAGCTCACTTGTCAAAAGTCGACGCTGAAGTCGAACGTAGAGCCTCCCTTCCCCCCGTTGAAAACCCTGACTATCCTCTGCCTCCCGTCACTCCAGACGAAGTGCACGATATCATCAAGGGTTTAAAGCCCCGTAAAGCTCCCGGCTCAGACGGCATCACAAACAGGGTAATACAACTATTCCCTGCCCACCTCATAATGCTACTGACCACCATCTTCAATGGTGCCATGAGCAATAACATCTTCCCAGATGCATGGAAAAAGGCCACTGTCATCGGCATCCCCAAGCCTGGAAAGCCCAAATCTGAGCCCTCGAGCTACCGCCCCATCAGTCTGCTCAATGTCCTCGGCAAAGTCTATGAGAAACTTATTTATAAGCGTCTCAGAGACTATGCCGAAACAAAAGGCCTCATCCCAAACGAACAGTTTGGTTTTCGAACCCAGCACTCTTGTGTGCATCAGGCCCACCGCATCATCGAACACATAAGCGCTGGCTTCCAGCGCGGCATGATGACGGGCGTTATATACTTCGACATAGCGAAAGCGTTCGACAGAGTCTGGCACAACGGCTTATTATATAAGCTCTACCAACTCGGTGTGCCGGACCGTCTCGTACTCATCTTACGAGACTTCTTGTCGAACCGCACCTTCCGCTATCGCATCGAAGGAGCACTATCCTCCCCCCACCCTATCCGCGCAGGCGTCCCCCAGGGCTCTGTGCTTGCCCCCCTCATCTTCACGCTGTTCACTAGCGACATACCCAGGAGCAAAAAGGCACAGTTGGCTCTGTTCGCAGACGACACGGCCATTTACTGCTCGGGCACCAAACAAGCCTCGATTTCTCTCACTCTCCAAAGAGCGGTCACCAAACTTGGCGACTGGTTCAGGAAGTGGAGAATTGAAGTGAATCCCGACAAAAGTCAAGCGGTTCTTTATTCAAAACCGCGCCACAGCCCCACCCCCCCCCCCCCACCAATCTCCATGTTCGGTAAGCCTATCCCTTGGGAGAAGCGAGCCAAATATCTAGGTGTGATTCTCGATGAGCACCTCACCTTCGCAGAGCACATAAAGAAGGTTCGTTCGCGCGCCGCTTTCGCTCTCGGTAGACTCCACTCGATTATGAATGCAAAAAGCAAGTTGTCACTAAAGTGCAAGTTGCGCATTTACACGGCGTGCATACGCCCTATCATGACGTACGCCTGTGCAGTCTTTGCTCACGCGAAACCCCACCACATCCATAGGATGCAGACCCTCCAGAACCGTGCCCTCCGAATGATCACGGGATCCCCCTTCTATGTCCGGAACGAGATCCTCCATCTCGATCTCAAAATCCCCACCATCCTCCAGTTCATGAAACGTATCTCCAAGCGTTTCTTTGACACCGCCGCCAAACATCGCAACCCCCTAGTTGTCGAGGCCGCTAAATATACCCCCTCCAACATTAGTAAAGTCCGCCGTCCGAGGCACACACTATTAGACCCAGACGACCCTATTACTCTCCTCCAGGAAAGCAATAGGGCTACTAGTACAGTACACAAACACAAAAAACCGACATTCCGACCCCGCCGCCGAGGTCCATCGCGAAAACCCCGAGTTAATAATTCCCCCCGACCCTTGCTCGAAGAAGCGCCAGCCCGCGCCGAAGCTGAGCCTGTAGCGTAAAATTCCCCAGATAAATAATAATTATCCAATTTTGATCCAGCCTGTCCCAAACTTGCTGTCCCCCCAGTGACGCCCTAAGCCGAGGTTCGTACCCCACAGGGGGTGCCCTTAGCGCGCAGTCACTTAGTATTGTAAGTAACACGCCCCTGGCTGGAGGCTTTGAGTTAGCTTAAGGCAGCCACAGGATTGACCGGTTAAGTAGTCACGGCCACTCTTGGCCAACTACGAGATGCCATAGTTAGGAAAAAAAAAAAAAAAAAAAAAAAGGTATCGGCACAGGGCGATTCGCTCGCTCGACTCCGCTGTGGACGGTCGTGCCGCTGACGCATTCCGCTCGCTGCACCGCTGACTCACCGCTGACTCACCGCCATCGACGATCGTTCGTGACGTCACGTCACGGAACGACTCCTGTAGTCTCTGACTACACCGCTCTATCAACTATTGCCTTTTTCAAGGCGATTGTTGATAAACTATTTCTTTAACGTCGTCCGTCAAATAAACGTTCGGCGTGTCTCCTTGACCCCCTCAGGGTAAAAACCACAGTTTCGTGGTCCTTGACGGATACCTCACGGTGACAACCAAGTCAAGGGGGTGTTGACCCAACACACCCGCTGAGCCCCTTCAGGGTAAGGCAGTTAAATGGACGGGTCCCAGAGTTAACCGGCCTTGGGGGGTCTCCTAGTCGGCTCTGGTGACAGTTTTGCTTCCACAGCGACACACCTAGTGTCTTTAGGGTGTGTCTACACCCTTCGCACTAGACTGGTCAGGGCCCTGTCGCACATTAAGACTGGCGACAGGTTACAGCTCTAGGGCTCACAAGTAGGTACACACCTCCCTGTCTGCACCCGACAGGGAGGGCCACTCACCCCCGGGCCCATCCACCCGGGGAGTAGGAGTAGGACCATTAGGTCCCCTTATTTTTCTTTTTTTTTAAATTCCTTACTACTGCGATGTCTGACGCCGACATCGCAGCTTTTGCAAGAGAGGTCCTTTTTAAGGACCCTGATTTCCTTCTTAGATATGGGAAGGCTTGGCGTAGTCGCCACCTAGACCATAGCGAGGCTCTTGAAAGCCCGCTTTCCCCCCCTGTAGCAGACAGGGGCACCCCTCCTACGGCGGTTTCGATGCCGGCTGTAGTCTCCCCCCAGCCAGAGGTGATGGACACCTCCACCCCTCCTTCGGACTCCGAATCAGAGGACGCCATCTCGCTCACTTCCTCCTCCTCCTCCTCAGACGACTATCAGGTCGTCGGAAAGGGAGGGAAGAGGAAGAAGAGCGCCTCCTCAAAGGCCGGTAAGGCCAAAAAGGCTCTGGCGGCAGCCATCCCCTCCGCCCCTGACTGCGCCCCTGCCTGCGCCCCTGCCCCTGCCCCCTCCTCTACTTCCGGCTCGGCACCCACCCGATCACCCACCTCAGCCAGTCCTATCCCAACGGACTCAAAGAGGAAGGTGCGTCCCCCGCCCCCCTTATACATCCAAGATAAGTCCAAGTGGACAGAAATTTCTAAAGTTTGCGTGGATCGCAAGATCCAATACACCAACGCCCGATCTACCCAGCAGGGCATCAAGGTTACTGTCTCCTCGTCCTCGGACTACAGGGACCTTGTCCGAATTCTTCGTGAAAGGAAGTACTCCTTTCACACATTCTCCCTACCGGAGGAAACTCCGACGAGGGTAGTCATCAGGCGTATCCCGAAGGAGATCGCCACCGAAGAGATCAAGGCAGACCTGATCTCCAAGGGTATCCCAGTGTCTGCAGTACACCGCCTCCACCGGGCGAAACAGGGCCTTGTATACGACATGGTCCTGGTGATCTGCGACCCCGTTGAGGGTCATCACCCGATCTTCAAAGTGAAGTCGGTGTGTTCACTGTCGGGCATCTCTATTGAGAAGCCCAAAAAGTCCAATATCGTTGGCCAGTGCCACCGTTGCCAATTATACGGCCACTCCCAGTCGCACTGCTACGCAACTCCCAGATGCGTTAAGTGTCTGGGCGGGCATGGCACTGCGGACTGCCCTCGCCCCAAGGACAGGACTCTGTGCACAGAACCTCCAAGTTGTGTGCTCTGCGGGCAAGCTGGTCACCCAGCTAACTACCGGGGATGTAGTAAAGCCCCTAAATCCTCCTCGGCCAAGCTGGCGAAGCGTGCCAGCGAGCGCCAGCAAAGGGAAAGCCCGAGCGTAAAGCTCCCCTCTGCTCAGTTGCCCGAGCGCCTCGCTCCTCAGACCCTCCCCATGGCAACTTTAAGGCAGCTTCGGCCTCGGTGCCGTCCTCTCAACCCACCCCTGCGCCATTGGCCACTGCCACGCCGGTCCCGGCAGCAGCCCCATTGGCTCCTGTGGCCACCGCCGCTCCCAAAGCTGCGCCGGTTCCCACGGCAGCAAACAGGTCCCCTTCCTCAGGCCATCAGCCTTCAAACCCACAGGTGCTTCTCAGCGTATTCGCTGTTTTCTACACCCCGGCGGCCAACGCCATGGTGAAGGAAATCCGTGCCGCTCAAGGAAACGCTCTCCGTCTCCTTGAGATATTCAATGCATACCCCGAGGTATCGCAAGCTCTCGAAAATCTAACTTTTTAAATTCCATTATGAATTTACAAAAGATTAGGTCCCTCAAACCCCGCTCCCTTAAACTAGGCGTCTTCAACGCCAATGCAATTACCGGTCAACGCGATGAGATCGCCACCTTTCTGCGTGATCATCAGCTTGACATTATGCTCATTCAAGAGACCTTCCTGAAGCCCCATCAGCGGGACCCGAAAATCGCCAACTATGACATAGTTCGCAATGACAGGTCCCGCTGCCACAAGGGTGGCACCCTTATATACTACAAAAGGTCTCTTTACTGTAGTCCTATGGACCCTCCTCCACTAGTCTCTCATCTTGAGGTCTCAATCTGTCGGCTCGGCATGACTGGTCATCAACCAATCACCATCATCTCTGCCTACTTCCCGCCTGCCAATGGTGCGGAGGATCCCACCGCGATCACCAAGGACCTAACTGTCCTCTTCGGTCTGAGTGACTCCGTCATCTTGGCGGGGGATCTCAATGCCAAGCATCCCGCCTGGAACAGCAACACGACCTCCACCAGAGGTAGGATACTATTCAACCTAGGTGCCTCCCTCAACTTCGATGTCATCGCTCCGATGAACCCAACCCACTACCCTGGCGTTCCCAGCCAGATTCCAGACGTGCTCGATGTTGCGCTACTCAAGAATGTAAACCTTCGTTTGCACTCTATTGAGACGCACCACGAACTCAACTCGGATCACCGCCCAATTACCATGCTCTTCGCCCCTTATTCGGGCCCGCTCGATCCTAACCAGCCCCCTCGAACCAAAGTGATAACCGACTGGAGGAAAGTAAGCGAACAGCTGAAATCCACCACGTCGCCTCACTTGGATAAAATCCCCGACCACATGGTGTCAGTCGAAGACACGAGGGGTGCGATCGACTCGTTTACAGAACACGTTCAATCCGTTTTGACGGATTGTTCGCGGGAAGTTCCGGCGATGGATGACCATCGCTGGAAGTTACCGATTGACGTGCGTGAACTGATAACCGAGAAGAACGCGGCCGTTCGTGCCTACGACTCCTTTCCCTGCGACGCGAACAAAGCCCACATGCGCCATTTACAGCGTGCTGTAAAGAAACGTATAACGGAGTGGCGTTCCGAGGGCTGGGACAAGATGCTCAGCGAGCTCGAGCCCAACCATCTGGCCTGCTGGCAACTCCAACGCAAAATGCGTACCTCCACTGGGGAGGCTACAATGCCTCCCCTCATTCGCCCTGACAAGAGCATCGCATTCGACAATCCCGAAAAGGCAGAATGCCTAGCCGACAGCCTGGAGTCTCAATGTTCTCCTAGCTCCCAACCAGCTGACCAAGCGCACCTTGCCAAGGTCGACGCCGAAGTCGAACGCAGGGCTGCTCTTCCCCCTGTGGAGGACCCTGATGATCCGTTGCCTCCCGTCACTCCAGACGAGGTGCACGACATCATTAAAGGGCTACAGGATCGGAAGGCCCCTGGCTCGGACGGTATCACCAATAAGGTTTTCATACTCCTCCCCGCCCCCCTGATAATGCTAATGACCGCCATCTTCAATGGTGCTCTCAGCAACAACATCTTTCCGCAGACGTGGAAAGAGGCCACCGTCATCGGTATCCCCAAGCCAGGCAAGCCCAAGTCTGAGCCCACTAGTTACCGCCCCATTAGTCTCCTCAATGTCCTCGGCAAAATATACGAGAGGCTTATTTATAAGCGTCTCAAAGATTTTGTCGAGGCTAAGAGCCTTATCCCTAGTGAACAGTTTGGTTTCAGGACCCATCACTCTTGCATCCAGCAAGTTCACCGAATCGTTGAGCACCTAAGCGCTGGCTTCCAGCGCAAAGCAACGACAGGCATGTTGTTCTTCGACATAGCGAAAGCGTTCGACAAGGTCTGGCACAACGGCTTAATATATAAGCTGTACCAACTCGGGGTGCCTGACCGTCTCGTGCTCATCTTACGAGACTTTTTGTCGAACCGCACCTTTCGCTATCGCATTGAGGGTACACTCTCCTCCCCTCACCCCTTACGCGCCGGTGTCCCCCAGGGCTCGGTGATTTCTCCCCTCATCTTCTCGCTCTTCACGAGCGACATCCCCAAATGTAGCAAGACTCATTTGGCGCTTTTCGCCGATGACACAGCTATCTACTACACAGGGCGGTGCCAGAACTCTATCGCCAGAACTCTCCAAAACTCCGCAAACGCTTTAGGCGTCTGGTTCCGGAAGTGGAGGATTGAGGTCAATCCCGATAAGAGTCAGGCCGTCCTTTTCACGCGACCGCGACTCCGCGCTTCCGCACCTCCTAGCCCGATCACCATGTATGGCAAGCCGATCCCTTGGGAGAAGTAAGCCAAATACCTTGGCGTGATCTTAGATCAACACCTGACCTTTAGAGAGCACATCAAGACGGCTCGTTCGCGTGCCGCTTGCGCTCTCGGCAGGCTTCACTTCATCCTGACCGCGCGTAGCAAACTATCTCTTAAGTGCAAGCTGCGCATCTACACCGCAGTCATCCGTCCCATCATGACGTATGCTTGTGTTGTATTCGCGCACGCTAAGCCACACTTGCTCCATAGGATGCAGACCCTACAGAACCGTTTCCTCAGAAAGGTCACGGGGGCACCCTATTATGTACGCAACGAGTCTCTTCACGTTGATCTAAAAATCCCAACCGTCCAGCAGTTCATGAAACGCCTCGCCAAGCGTTTCTTCGAATCTGCCTCCAAACACCCGAATCCCCTGATTGCGGCGGCCGCCCGCTACACACCGTCGCGCATAAGTCGCATCCGTCGTCCTAGGCACGCCCTAACCGTCCCGGATGACGCCATAACTCTCCTCCAGGAGAGTAATCCCGCCACCAGCACGATCCGGAAACTCAAATCGAGACCGCCGTGCTTCCGCCCTCGCCGCCGAGGGCCACCGCGACGCCCCCGTCCATACCCACCCCGACCCTTGCTCGAGCCAGCCCGCGCAGCTGAGCCCGTAATTCTAAATTTGCCCCCAAATAATCCGATCCAGCATGTCCCATTGCTGTCCTCTCCCAGCGACGCCCTAAGCCGAGGTCCGTACCCCACAGGGGGTGCCCTTAGCGTGTAGTCGCTTAGTTTTTAGTCTTAGTTTTAAGCCTGGCTGGAGGCCTTAATTTATTGAGGCATCCACAGGAAAGCCCGGTTAAGCAGTCGACAACCTCCTATAGGTTGAACTGCGAGATGCCATTCCCCAAAAACAAAACGGTATCGGCACAGTCAGCGGGCAGCAGTTGAAGAAATAGGAACACTACAAGAAGATTAAAGAAGGCTTCAAGCTTCAACATTGGTTTTATTCCTCACCAACCCAGCACATAAATGTGTATCCCGCACACTAAGTTTAATATATAACACAATAGAAATGTGTGTTTAATAACTACCTATTAAATTAATATTATTTAGTAAGTCGCCCATTGATTACATTTTTCAAAAAAGCATCTTTTCATAATTTGGTCGCGTGTGAGCGAGAGAAATGACAAAATGTGACAGCCCTCTTAAATGTATGGGCAGGAGTGCTAGACAATAAAGTTTTAGGGGTTGTGTTTCTGAACCGTTTAAAGAACAATACGTAGGTACATAGACTTGTTACGTAACGATGTTGAAGAAATGTTAGATGTACCCCTGATCGTCTGGCGTGACCTCTACTTCCAGCATGATGGCGCGCCAGCACACTTCGCTAGGAACGTAAGAGACTATCTCAATTTTACACTACATTGTATCCACTGCGCGCTTGTTTGTTTACAACTTACTGCAATAGCTTTGATAGTTTGATAACAGTTCAGCACGCAATTAGACAGTCCAAAGCCTGGTATATGGTAGTGTGATGAGAAATTAGAATTTTTTCTTTTCATAAGTAGGTATCTAGCGGGTCATAATCATGTTTGTTCGAGGAAAGTTTATTCACCCCCAATCGTAGCCTGTTCTCGAATTGCGCGTAATTACCTACTATCTTTTACTTATCCTAACAACACTATCATAAAAAGGTGATGTGTAGTCAACTGAAAGTTACTATGCTTAAATACAGAATGATGTTAACAACTGACTGGGTACCTACTTACGAGCACGCGCGCGGCGGGGTGCGAGTGCAAGTACCTACCCATAATGGAAGTGTATTGAGTGAATTTATTATTTTAGTTTAGGTCAAAATAAAATCACTTTAATCGGTGTTTTTTTTTGCTTAAATATAACTTTATATTCAAGCAAAAAAAAAAACTGATTCACACTGATTTTGATTCTGACTAAAATTTAATGTGTTAAAATTTGTCCATCTATTTTAATGGGGCCTTATACAGGGATACAGGGAAAGTCGTACTGAATATTAAAGGAGGTTATTATTCAGGTCATTTCTGATGATTTTGATTCTGAAATAAAATGTCCGAAACTTAACCGTTATGGAGATATTAAATTTTAAAGATTATTTTTAAAAATCCTTTATTTTTTGGCTTTTAGTCGCTTTCTTTGGGATTAGAGCTCCTAGAGTCGGTTTTTTTGATGTATCTAGTTAGAAGACATGTCCATTAATAAAAATGATCAATAGAAACTGAACCTACTACTAACAGCTTAAAAAACTGCTCGACAACGGTTAGCATTATGAATTTTCTAATAGTGTTCTTAACTTTGATGGGCTTTAAAAAAAAAAAATGTATGGAACTTATTCTGCGAATAACTTTACAAAGTTCTACGTCTCTTTAGCTATTCAAAAAGGTATATCATCTACTAGGTTTGTTCATAAAATGTTAAAATAATGTTATTAGAATAGGCCACAGAACACTAATACTCCTAGCGGAGGCCTGAAATAGGCCCATCTGGTAGTACAACATAACAGAATTTCGATACAAAAGAATCCGGCTTACTACCTGGCACTTTTAAACAATGAAAAAAGGTTTGGGTAGACATTGTTTGTGCCCGGGAGACGTGCGGTGACAGGTATTTATGTCATTTTAAATGTCTGAATTGTCAAATCGTGGATCGTGGTGTTTGTTTAGTCTGCTCATGCGATTCTTCCATGGTAGATGTGTTATCCGTGCCCTCCGATTTTTTTTTGTAAAAACGCGACTTGGCTTAGATTTTTGGACTGTTTCATCTTCTAACCGTGTGACGTGGCTTGTAACTGGACTTTGATTTGTGTTGTGAACATGGCAACATTTACCAACGAGGAATATGCTGACATCCTAATGTGTTATGGATTTTGCGAAGGAGTGTCGTTGCGTGCACGCAATGAATACATGCTAAGGTATCCTACTCGCCGAGTACCTGATATTGGCGTATTTGACAGAGTTTATCGAAGACTACGAGAAACTGGTTCTGTACTAGTACGTCGGACTGACATGGGACGACCTCGTGTTCTTGATGACGACGACGAAGATAATGAAATACGACGTCTCTTTGAAGCCGACCCAACCACGTCAACAAACGTTGTCGCTCGACGGCTTGGTATTTCCCAGTGGAAAGTCTGGTTCGTAATGCACAGTTCTGGGCAATACCCTTACCATTACACACCAGTGCAAGTAATTGAAGAAGGGGATCCATTGAGACGACTAGACTTCTGCAGATTTATGCTCAATGCCGATAATGAAGATCCGGATTTTTTAAAGAAAATCATGTGGACAGATGAGTCGAAATTTGACAAAGACGGCATCACAAACTATCATAACACCCATTATTGGGCTCCCAAAGCGCAAGGTAACCCCAAGAAAAAAAGACCAAAAGGGTCACAAAGGAGATTCAGTCTTAATGTGTGGATGGGTATAATATCAAATAACTTGATAGGGCCATACTTCCTGCCCGATAACTTGAATGGCGAGACATATGAAAACTTTTTGAGGGAGAAGTTACCCTCTTTAATGCAAGACTTGCCTATTGCATTGAGACGAGACATGTTCTTTCAACATGATGGCTGCCCAGCGCACTACAGAAGAAGTGTTCGAGCATGGTTGGACGAGAATTACCCAAACCAATGGATTGGAAGAGGCGGACCCATAGCATGGCCGGCGAGGAGCCCCGATTTAACGCCGATGGATTTTTATGTGTGGGGTCATATGAAAAGCCTAGTATACGACCAAATGACACCGATCGCAAATGTCGATATTCTAAGACAAAAAATTATTGATGCGGCTGAGGAAATGAGGCGGAACCTACGAACTTCTGTCGTGAAAAGTAATTTAAGAAAAAGAATGAGACTTTGTGTAAGAAATAGAGGCGGCCATGTAGAACATGGATTATAAAAATATTGCTAAAATGTTTGTCTTTTTTTACGTATTTTAGCTACTTTTACCTCAAACTAAAAATGTACCCTCTCCTAACTTAACTGTTATTTGGGCAATGTTTTGCCTATTTAATAGCAAGTGTTATACCTTTTTGAATAGCTAAAGAGACGTAGAACTTTATAAAATTATTTGCAGAATAAGTTCCATAAAATATTTTTTATTAAAAGCCTGTTAAAGTTAAGAACACTCTATTAGAAAATTCATAATGCTAACCGTTGTCGAGCAGTTTTTTAAGCTGTTAGTAGTTGGTTCAGTTTCTGTTGATCATTTTTATTAATGGACATGTCCTCTAACTAGATACATCAAAAAAACCCGACTCTAGGAGCTCTAATTCCAAAGAAAACGACTAAAAGCCAAAAAATAAAGGATTTTTAAAAATAATCTTTAAAATTTAATATCTCCATAACGGTTAAGTTTCGGACATTTTATTTCAGAATGAAATTCATCGGAAATGACCTGAATAATAACATCCTTTAATATTCAGTACGACTTTCCCTGTAACCCTGTATAAAAGAGTACTCTGTGGGTACTGCGCAGCGAGTAGCGCACTTCAGAGCCGCCATAGTTTGATGCGTAGGTACTTCAAAATTAAATGTTCTTGTAAAAAAATAGGTTAATTCTTTTCAGATAACATGCTCCCACAATGTCTTAGAGTAGGTATGTCACCATACCATACCATACCTCAAAATCAACTATTTATTATATTATTACTTACTTTAGTATTACACGGCGGGTGGATGGGATTAAAATGAAATACAAGTTTTTGCAATGATAACACTTTTATTCCAATGAAAAATGAAAAATCATAGTTTAGAACAAGAAATATTGTCAGGTAAAAGTAATTTAAGTGAACAATAACTATCGATAAATGAAATATAACATCAGAATCGCATCTGAAATAATTAAAATAAACGAATGTCTATGAATAGTGGTAATGTATATGTATTCCCAAATGTAGGTATAATGATGGAGTAAAAATAATATGATTAATGAAAATGTGAAAAATGTTATTATCTTAACTCTGTAGTAAAGACAGTATGTAATAGCAAAGAGAAATAATATCCCACCATGGGTGTCCCTTGGATAGTTTATCGAGGACGATTTCCATAAGACATAACATTGATTTTAGCCGTTTTAGCGTTCGTAACGCGCATATTGCATCAATCTATCTTTCTCAATAGAGATGTTTCAATACTTTTTACCGAAACCGAAGAACGTCTATGTCCATCCTTTCGCTGCAGTCGAATCCTGAGTTCAATGACATCATGTTCATCTCTTTTTTCCATTTTTATGAACAGTTTGGCGCCACTTAGTGTAAAAGTCTCCAATGTATTCAATAGAAATCCCAGCAGAGTGTGCGGCTCCCGTCACACTAAATTCTTTATACTGTTCCTCTTCACTGCCGGATTCATTGCCAACCAGCAAAATTAGTAAAGGTGTAGATTTTCCTTGCAAAGAACTATCAGGATCACCATTTCCCCCTTGAATTTGTTTTTCATCAGCTATAAAGTGGTTACAAAATTCCATAATTTGTATAAAGCTGTGAACATGTGGCGGAGCTTTGCGAGGATATTTCAGGAGTGGTAATGGTTTCGATTGTCCCGGACGTTGAGCTCGTAAGAATCTAGACCCGCTGCGCAACTGAACTTCAAGCCAACGAATCGCGTCACGAGCAGTGCTTTCATCACGCTTTAGGTTATCCAACTCCTGTAGCACTGAAAGTTACATACCAGGCATAAACAAGCACGAGTAAAAACAAAATACAAAAAATAAAATTATTTATTTTAGATTCTTACCAACAGTAGGGATAAGGAGTATGAAGTTTCGTGCGCGAAGCAATTGTTTGACGCGGCGCAGGTGTTTGTGTAGGGCATTTGTGTCAAGAGCCAGTAGCGCAGGTACGGGTGACTGGCCACTGCGTTCTAGCTCCCGCACCTGTGACGCCAGCCAAAGGCGTCCGAGTCTTCGCAATAGCCCTCCTTCACTTGATTCAACCTATATAACCGAAAACATAATATAAAAATGTAAGTATCATCTGTGTCATGTCAGGATTCCTCAGGATTGTCTAAGTCTGCGGGCACGAAACCAGCGGCGACCGAGCGATGGCGACAGCTGAGCGGCGCGGGGCGGGGCGATCCGACAGCGGCCTTTGGGGTAGACACGAAACCGGCGGTCGATCAAGTAAGAAGTAGCGGCCGTCGAGCGGCGAAATCAAACAAGTTGCTTGCGCGTCGCCACCGCGCCGCCACCGTCCATGCATCGCTCGATCGCCCCGCGCTGCTCTCGCCCGTTTCGTGCGCGTCTTTTCAGAATGCTATACTTTTGTTTCCGAAGCCGCCCCGCAATTTCGTGCCCGCAGACTAAGATACTGGGTATAGTTGCCGGCACGAGTCGTGAGCACAAACTCTACTCTTAAACCTAACGAACCTTATTTCCTATCACGACAGATTACACACGGGTGGGAGCAATGAAATCAATCTATGATCATTATGATCAAGCATATTTATATATTATACAGGGTGTAAGGGACAGCCCTCTGGAGACTGATGGGGTGAGTTCAGTATATCATACTAAGATGACCAGTACTTGAAATTATTTCAGGAACATTATGGGAATCCAATATACACGATTTGTTTGATTACCTCACACGCAATGTATCGTTACCGTGGCTAAACGCGCGTAGCGAATGGCAGCGGAGCGAACCTTCGGCCGCCGAGTATTTCAACATCCATTGCAGATTTTTTTATTTTAGCTGTTTTATTTAAATAGAGTGCTGCATACAGAGAATATATGAATATGATTCAAAATCGGGAGCTGAATGCACCCTGTTAGTTTGCGGAGGGCTGTCCCTTACACCCTGTATACAAGGTGTAATTTTAGTCATTGTTAATCTCTTAAGGGGTCATTGTACTCATCATTATGAACAACTTTCTCTATGGAACCGAACTTGAAATCGCGAAAAAAAATCAGCTTTTCCCTACATTTATGTTCGCATAACTCGTCAGAATGTAGGGAACACCTGATTTTTTTCGCGATTTCGGGTCTGGTCCCATAGTAAAAGTTGTTCATAATGATAAGTACAAGGACCCCTTAAGAGGTTAACAGTGATTAAAATTACACCTTATATAGATAGAAAACAGTATACAAGAGCACGCTAATGAGGGCAGTTAAAGTTAAGATGGAATTTGTGCTCATGACTCATACCAGCAAATATAAGTACACATAATCAACTTACATGTGGTTTCTTAGAGTTGTGCCACTCTTTGCTTCTCTTGTGATTAATTTTTGTAGTCACTTTAGGAGGATGAACTTTTTTCAAGTAAAATATTTTTAATGACCTGTTGAATCTTATTTGTGGTATTATTTTGGCAATCTGATTCCCAAAATCTATAAAATTCAATATTCTTACTACATTTTCCTCATAGAATGACAGTTTGTATCTATCTAACATTTGCCACTCAGCAGCATCCTTGTCATATTTGCAGATATTAGTTCCACGTAGATTAATGTCTTCAGGTAAAGGGATGGTTTTATATTCCAGTTTCAATTTTTTTGCCACACTACGGGCATATTCCAAAATATGGCATTCCATGTTTTCATTTGTTTTTGGATTGAAATAGAATGTCAAAATATTTAGCAAATCTACAACACATTGAAAAAGTGACTCTCCACTGTCCCCACAGGATAAAATTAAATCTTTTTCATTAAGAGCCCAATCCTGTAGTAATTTGATACTTGACAGAAAATTATCACCAAGTAAAAAGTTCTGTAACCCTTGAACATCTAGAATGTTGTTGTTGTAACTATTGTGTTGAAAATCATTTTCAGTGCTGTTTGGTTTAGCATCCAAGTCACCATTCAAAGTTGTTTCTTTTGTCACTTCTTTGTTATTTTCATTTTCTGTTTGACCATTATTTTTTATAGTCATCATTTCTTCATTATCAGAAGCATCAAAGCATGAGTCCTCACTAACAGATCCATCTGTGCGTCCAGTAGAATCGGATAAATCCTCCTCCTCGGAACATGACTCTTCTGTGAGTTCATGAGCCTCTATGTCACTACTTTCAGTATCAACATCACTCATATCTGAACTGTCAGTGGAGGCCAGACGCCTACGTCGGCGGCGTTTTGTTAATGGTTTCTTAGCATTACTTTTTGCATCACCGTTTGTCGTCAACTCTTTGTTCTCTTCCAATACAGTATTTTTTGACGTGCCATCAAGACTGTCTTGGATGTTATCATTTACGTTTACTAGGGGTTCGTTTAACACAGGGGATATATTAGTTTCAACTGCTTCTGAAATTTTATCTTTTCTTGGAATATGCATTGTTGCACTTTTAGATTTATATTTATAAGCTGGATTTTTAAGTCCAAGGGATTGCAGTTGTTGTAACAATTTTTGTAGAAGTTGTGACAAAAGTGCTAATGTGAAAGCTTTACATGCAAATGTTTTCACTTCATCCATTTCTGATACTTTTGTTATAGTAAACAAACAAATCAGTACAATTTTATGCACAAGATTCGCATTTAAATAAGAGGGGTTTGAGCCTTCCTCATCAACTGCCTGTGTATATTCATTGTAATTTTTATCTACATCAGGCAATGGAGGTTTAATAAAATCCATTGCAACTTTTAACTCATGGGCAATAGTGCTGCATCTCTGTGGAATATTGGTATCATTCTTATTAAGATACCAAATTTCTATTAAAGAGAGAAAGTTGGTTATTGCATTTTGAATGTGTTCTGATTGTGTGAGCGATTCAGGATTATTAAGAGAATCAAAAAATTGGGCATTTTTTTCAAATATTTTTGTCAAGTTTCCAATTGCTCCTTCAAATGGTGTTGTACAACTCAAACAGTGAATATAGTAGCAAACTGAGTCTAAGTTGTAATTTTTATCATTGTATAAATTGCCGAGTTGGTTATAAGGCATCCCTAAAGACATATCAACATGTGCAGCTTGGAGATAATATCGAGCTGCTATAGATGGTTCAAAAGCATGAAATATTTCCACCTGGTAGCGACTTAGGTCTCCAAGGTAAATGAGACATGAGTGCAAAGCTGAACGACTGAACTGGATTTCCTCATCTGTAGGTGTCTCATTATTATCAAGATATTCACCATCTAGGTGGAAAGATGTATAATCCAGCTCTTTAATTTGTACCTTCATTTCTGATTCCATCCTTGAAATGAAATGGTGAAAATGGCCGATTCCACAAACAATATGGGTAAATAGATAGCTATCATTTTCACTATCTGCTTCTCTTAATTTCTTGGCTGAAGATACAGTTTCATAGTATACTTTTCTCCAGAGTAATTCAAGTGATTTTTTGCCATAATTGATAGGATCAAGAAATACAAGTTTCTCACAATTATCTCTTAGTTTTTGCCTTTGAACTTCAAGGTGGGTAGAGAAGAGGTCAGTGATGGACCGACTTGCAGTTGTCATATCACCTACGCGTCTTGCTACATCATTGACATAGCTGAAATTTGTAGTAATCATACATATTAATGTGTAGAAATGAAGGGAATCATCTTCTAGCGATGGAAGGTTACATCTAAATTTTTGCATGCTTATGAATAGGACAAATTGTATGCGTACACTGGAAAATCATACATAACTTATAGGCCGCAAATAGGCCATGTCTAATTCTAATTCGCCTTTTTATCTGATTGTTGAAGTATACCGACATAATGTAATTATGTAAATAAATGGGAATGTAATACTTAGGTAAATTTCTCACCGATATAGTTTTTTGGCACGTTCAGTGCGCTCGGCAACTTTAGCCTCCAAAATTTCATTAGATTCCTCCTTCATTTTCAAGTCATTTTATCAACTTCTGAAGATGTAGATTGCAAAAATACTTCTTTTGCCTTTCCCACGTTACCAGTACTCACAGAAATCATCTCGATAACACCATTTTTCACATTGATACAGTATTTTTTTTAAGTATCTGCGCATTAATGACAGTGACATAACATAGGACGGGTCATGACATGAATGAAAACGTCATGAAGAGCAGAATAATTTGAAGATGATTTATTTTGAAGTGTGATTTGAAAAAAATTAAATACAAATCACGAAAATCTATAATCTCTGTTCATGGGAGTAGTAGCTGGTACTACCCAAGTAGATGGTAAAAATCGACTAAACCCTGTGCTAAACTTCAAGCCGCAGGCTCTGCTTTCTGTCTATTTGTCTCTGATAGAATCATTACTCTGTCTCTTCATTCTTGTCTTATCTATGCTCTTGTCTTGTTTTCTTTGATGTAATGATGACGGGCGAAAAATCCAATCAAAATACAAAAGTAGACAGCTAAAATATCCACTAAATATCTAGAAATAGTAATACTTACATCGCGAATAGAGTTTTAGTGGAAATATAAACATAGTATTCCAAAGCACAGCAAAAGTATCCGACAACAAGTCTTGTGTAAGTATTAATTTAGATTAACGAAGAATTTTCTCTACAGGGTTGTATTGTATACCATTCAAACTCACGAAACTCATTAAATTGAAGGAATGTGTTGGCCTTTGTCGGTTTTAAAGATTAAAGATATGTATTTAACATATTTCCTTCAACATATGTTAATTATAAACTAGATAAGAAAACGAAGATTAAAGTGTGATTACACATGGTGGACAACTTCAGTGTTGTTGATTTTCTTCATAGTTAACTAGCGGAAACTCTGCCCGCGACATCTTCCGAGTGAAATTTCGGCCCCCAACCCACCACGTCGCATCCCATCGCCAGCCCGCGCTTTTACTTCGTTTTCGCTTAGCGTTCTTTCTGACTTTTTTTCTGCTCGACTTAGCGAAGGGTCTTACTGGTCTTAGCTTGATGTTAAATAGCCTATAAACTTCCTCAAGAATTGGGCTATCCAATACAAAAAGAATTTTTTTAAATTGGCCTGGTAGTTCCAGAGATTAAAGCATTCAAACAAACAAACTGAATGATGATGATGATGAATGAAGTCACCCTTCAGTCTTTGACTATCTCTTAATGTTTTAGGCTACCTCATTGTTTCAAAAAAGTATAATGTAACACCCCTTGTATGAATAAATAAATTCGTCCAAATAAAAAAATAAACTAATACTTTAAAAAAATTTCAGGTTCATCTATATTTCTCAGCTATGGACAGTCAACCTTGCATATTTCTGGGCATCAAAATAAAACCTGGGCCAATAGAGCGTCACAAAATTGAAAATTTTGCATTAGATAATACTGTGGATTGTCTTAAGTCTGAAGCAGAAAAAAAGACAAATGTTCCATCAGCATCCTTGGGTAAGATTTATGTAGAATACTCTGATATAATTGACTGCATTAAATATCTAATAACTTTGTTTTCATACTTACATTGAATTACACAGTCTTGGGCTTGTGACAGAATTCAATTCACAGTTTAATTGATTGAAGTTAAGCTATGCTTGCGGTTGGTCAGTCCATGGACGGGTGACTGCATGCCCCGGAAAGCATGTTAAGATATTGGTCCCGGCTGTAATTGACATCTTTGACAGTTGTTATGGAGTCAGAAAAAAAAAAATGTTTATTTCTTCACTTATGGATATAACTATGTTAAGAAGAAGCCTGAAAGTCTGACAACCAGTCTTACCAAGGGTATTGTATTACCTTTACTGGGTTGTGAACGTCAGATAGGCAGTCGCTTCATGTAAAATACTGGTATTCAGCTGCATTTGATTAGACTGGCACCCAAACTGACCCAAATGTAGTTGGGAAAAGCTAGGTAGATGATGATGACACAGCCTTCCTTACAACTTTCTATTAGGTTGTCCAAATACTTGTGTTGCTTTTTTAATTCATACATTTGCTCTTTTGAATGTTCTAACTTTAGCAGCTGTTTCTTTATAAGGGAAAAATAACTTATTCTTTCGGAATATATCCATCTAGCCAGGATGTGCTTTAGGTTTGGGTATTCTTTTACAAATTATGTTTACAGAACTAATACACCACGGAAAAATCTTGAAGGGTGACCTCACTCTTCAAGACAGTGGAGTTAAGAGTGGGGAGATGGTGCATGTGGTTAAAAAGAAGATACACACAGCACCCGCTCCCGCACCTTCGTACTCAGATGCTGAGCTGCAGCAACTTAATACCTCTCTGAGGACACTGGGATGCACTCCTAATGCTCCTGGGTGGACCAGAGCGATGCAGGTAGCCAGTATTACTCATGTGTTCATTATCATTATTTTATATACAAAAAGCTTAACTTTTTTTGGGTTTGGCTATGGCCGTGAAGTGAAACAGCTATACAAGGAGTTCAACAGCCATAACAAAATGTTATCTCATGGTTGAATAATTTGCTGTGAAACATTTGCCTTGGACAACAGGTAGAGGAACAAGGAATACAAATTCCCTAAGACCTGAGGGCTTACCACCACCTCTTATAGCAGTATTTAATCTTCAGTGTGGGAAATTGCTTTCCCATTCTGAGGTAAGAATAGAATAGGATGGAATGGAATAGAAAACATTTATTAAAAAAGAAAAATGTGCATTTAGAGATGGTGGTAGGCTAGGCCCCCTGATAAGTCTGCTTTCTCAGTTAGGACTATTCAACATGGTGTAACTTTATTTGTAGCTGTTAAATGACGAGTCTGCAATGTCTGAGATTGTGGAACAAGCGCCCTGCATTGGAGAGGACTGTGTGGCTCTGTCTATTCTACACGAGGTAGAGTTGCTTGCCGCGCTGGGAGCCAACATACACACTATGAGACGAGGAGCTAACGCTCATCCTGAGCTGCCAGCTGCCCTGCGACATCTGACGCGGCTTGTTCGCTCGCGCTCTAATACTACATCGTCTACTGAGAGTGGTTAGTAATTGCTGCAGATAACCAGTATTTTTTTTTAAGGAGAAGGCTCAAAAATGCCCCATGTCTGCCAGCAAAGAAGTATCTTGAAAAATCGCTAAAAAGTAGTATAAAAAAATACATACTTCCGGTTTGAATCCTTACTGACTAACATACGAAAAAATTGCTCTGAATATTAATTCAGGGGTATTTAATATATAATTTTGTAAAATCTGTAGATCTTACTAAATTATATAGTATGTTAGTTTAAACAAGGGACGTATTTGAACTCACAATAGTTCATGCTTACATGATACTAATAAAAATATGAACAAAAAAAAAACACTGATAAATAATGTACAGAACCATACCAAACATTTCACAAAAAGTCTCGCAACGTGTATGCACCCTTGCGCTAGACAAAAACCAGCGGCAAAAATTCACGCGTGGTTCGTTGATGTTGAGTTCTTTAACGGGTCTAAAATGGTATGGGTGCATTACTTCTTCATGCAGCAGCTTCCACACAGTCCAATGCGATACACCGAACCGTCTTGCGGCATTTCGAGTACTCTTTTGTGGGTGATGCTCGAAGTATTCAAAAATGGTTTCTTGTAGGTGCACTGGGTATAGCTCCCTTCTTCGTCCTTAGGCATGCGTCGGTACCTACGGTGAATTGACCGAATGTTCGCAATTGTTGGTTGACACCTAATATAAGACTGTACGACGGAATCTGGCGGCTGGGAAACATCTCTTGGTACAAATTAATGGCTACTCGCACGGTAACATAAGTTAACGCGTAGGCAACAACATGTTTACAGGACACCTTTATCGCGAAGTAAGCGGGGTTGTTTAAACGATACGCGGAAGCGCAATTAGACATGCGGAAATAGCGGCGCAGTCGCATAGACTGCGGTGCGGTCAGCGCGGGAGTGTGTCCTGTCGGTGCATCGGAGACAACACAAAGGAAAGGGGCGGGGTTTGCGCACGGGATTCCCTTTTGGCAGGATCGGCACAAGTGTTTTGCCGCGTGATTACTGTTTACAAGTTCACTTCTTGCGCTCTGTGTTCATGAATTGGACAATTACGTCACAAATTTAGGTTATAGGTTTTTTACATATTTGGGACGAGAATCGAATACTGAATACCCTCCCTCAAACATACTGTATTTTAAATTAATTTTAACCTCTCGGGGGTATATAGTAGTAGTAGTGTAGGTTATGTTAAATTATATCAGTCAGGGAAATATGTAGACAAAAATAGCCTTTTACACAACATTGTTTGGACAAGTAGTTTAGATTTAACTTAAACCACTGAGAATTTATCTATAAACTTGAAACTTGGCCCGAATACATAACTAACTAAACTATAAAGATTAAAGGTAGGTAATAATTTTTTCCGAATATACCTTTTTACCGGACCGGGGGGCGTTGAAAGTCTTAGGGGAAAATACGAAGTGGTCGCGGGTGAAATGCTAGTCTATACAAATAAATAACATGGAAGTGTCTGTTTGTAATGTCAAAATAACAGCTTTTTTACTGAATGCATATGAAAGTATATACGGTACTTATAACAAAAAAACAGTTTTTAAAATTTTTGTCTGTCTGTCTGTTTGTTCCAGCTAATCTTAAAAACGACTGGACCGATTTTGACGGGACTTTCACTGGCAGCTGATGTTATAAGGAGTAACTTAGGCTACTTATATTTCAGAAAAAGAATTAGGGTTCCGCGCCAAAAAATGAAAACCCAAGAAATTGTGAACAAAAAGTCGGATTTCAAAAATTCTAGAGGATGTTTATAGGCTATTTAACATCACGCTACGACCCTTAGGAGCAACAAGAAAAAAAAAGTCAGAAACGAAGTAATAGCGCGGGCAGGCAGACGATGCAACGCGGCGGGTCGGGTACGAGGGAGTTTTATTAAAATATGGCTGTTATTTTAGTATATTGAGTATCTACGATTACCACGCAAACGAATTCGCGGGGCACGGTTAGTTAATTATAAATGAGAGATCATCAAAGGGAATCATCGTTTCACCCTTTAGGCGTTGGGTAATAATCTACTTTCAAAATCGAATGACAAATTAATTATGTTTCAGTTCCAACTTCGGGATTCGCCTATTCATTAGAAGCGTTGTCGGAAGATGAAGATGCTGATGAGGAAGAGAACGAGGATGGTGAGAGGAACCCCATCACTCATGAGCAGTTCGCTGCTGCCCTGCAGGTCAGTTGTAGAAACTATTGTTGAAAGAAACAAGTGCTAATAATAATAATCCATTTATTTGAGGCGATACAGGCCCATAGATAAAGACCCATACATATTTTTAATATAAACAAAACTTGTGTTAATAAAATAATATGGCTTAAGACCATGTTAGTAGCACTTCACATTGCACTAGCTTGTCCTGTAGTACTTACCCGCGGAAGCGACGGAACAAACAGAACAGTCTTGAAATCTCACGATTACTTTTACCGGATGTATGAATGCCGATTATTATGCCTTTGATTTCTTGGGAATATTCCTTAGTTTTACCCATTTTCTTCAAAAAATAAAAGTCAGAAGTGAAAAACAAGAAAATATTATTAGACTTTAATTACTGAGCTACGGAGAGCGTGTTTTCTGGTCAAATGCCATCAGATATCTAACGTAATAATATTTGTAATAGTTACACTACATTTTAGTTATGTTTATTTCTCAATAACTAAATCAAAACAAAACTGTGACTTCAAAGATTAACTTCGAAGAAATTCCGACAATATCACTATTTTGGTTTTATGACCAGGAGTCGGCAAATAACAATAAGTTGTTTACGATTTTACCTACCGTAGATAAGTATTTGGCGGTGATATACAAACAATGAAACCTAATCATTTTTATTTTTAATGTATTGTTTGTAACTTAAACAAAATGCAGGTGGCCAAATAGTTTTGAGCAGTAGTGTATGTGTTATTATAATCCATACTACTAATATGATAAATACGAAAGTAACTCTTATCTGCTGTCTGTTACCATTTCACGCCGTAACGGCTTAACCAATTTGGCCCACGGATAGTGGTGTCGACCCTGGAGGATAATGACCGAATGAATACGTGTAAAACCATCGGGATTGTGTTTGTTACATGAAATACTAAAAAGTTTAGGTAGATACCTCTTTACCGTTTTTTTTTTGTTTTTGTTTTCCAGTAATATTATATAAGCAATGCCCCGCAGATGCGTGATTTCTGTTAGTATAGAATAGGCCCAACTTCAACAAACTCGATTTATTTTATTTCTAGAATACCGAATTAATTGAATAGCTCTGATTGTGTGTTTGTTTTATGGTTGCTGACACTTTTTCGAAGGTATCTAATTTGCAAAATGTTCAAGAACACAAAAAAAAAACAATAAGTGAAAGTTGATTCGCAACTATAAAAAATCGTTGTTATAAAATGCCGTTTATCTCAATATTATGTTAATATAACACTAAACGTAAAGATTATCCCAGAAACACTGAATGTTCAAAAATTATTCAGAGATAAATGTATAAAATTATTTATTATCTTTCAAATCTACTTCCACGCAGGTGGACAGGTCTACTCAAAACTGTGTGGTTCTTTCCTTAAAAGACCATTTCAAACACCAATTTACATGGTCCTCATATGATCTGACCAAGATTATGTCTGGACTTTAACAGAGAATGTGACGTCTGAGTTTGTTTCGACCTTTCTTGTCAAAGTAGTCGTATAGGAAACGCCGACCTCATTTAGTTTTTAAAATACTAGCTTTAGGCCGCGGCTTCGCCCGCGTGGATGTCGGAAAATATCCTACGGGAACGTGCTACCGGGATTAAAAGTACCCTATGTGTTAATCCACGTAAACAATGTCTTCTCGCACTGCGTATCCGAGGAGCGGCGCGCAGTTTGATATATAATTGCTGGAGGATAAAAATTCCTAAAACCTTCCTCCTTCTTCCTTTTAATAGTAACGGAAAATTACCTATTTGCATGCCTAATTTGTAGGCAACTTTAAAGCGAAAATATAAATCCTCTTTATCCCGTCGGAATTTCAAAAAAAAATTGTTACCTAAATAATTACAGGTACGGAACTTAGTAAAATTATTTTTCTCTGAATCTAAAGTGTCTTTGGCGATGGCGAAAGTCGGGCTGAGCGATGATGAGTTTGTAAGGATTTTTAACCCCCTAGGGGATGATTTTCCGTAAGCACCAAAACACGTCATTCGTAATTTCTACAAACTTTCATCCCCTATTTTACTCCCTTAGGGTCGCGGGATGTTCGAAAGAGTTACCGTGGTCCCGGCATACGCAACTGAAGGAACACGGGTGGGTTTTAGTCAGTAAAAGTCTGACACGCCCTCCCGCTCCGCCCAGAACGGGAGAAGTCATTTGATGATTTCCCATCCAAACAAAAGGGGTTGTATTTCGAAAATTTTTTCCTTATTCCTTGTCTACATTATAAAGGGAACCTCTGTGCAAAATTACACCTTTGTAGGTTTGGACCTCACCTTGAAACCCAACAAACAAACCCAAACAAACTCTTGGGGGTTTGGGCTGGGCGTTGATGAGTCAGTCATTCAGTCAGGACTTTTCTTTTTATTATCTATATAGATGATTGACATGTAAAAGTGTTTGTACAACAAACCTACTTACAGAAATAAAATCATGTATCCTCGCTTCGCTCCAGAGATACTGAACTGCTTCTGCTGGTTTCGGGAACACTAGACTATAATCCTTCGTTACACTCGGGATTCAAAGTGCCCGTGACATAAGACACTGCTTTATCCCCTTGGTGAATAATGTACTACTTATTATATTTTAGGCAGCAACAGAAGCCGTGTCATCTTCGAGCAGCCGTGGCGCGGGCAGTAACGACAGCTTGCTGAGGCTGCTGCAGTCCGCCGGCGAGTCCAGCAGGACCACGTCCTCAGCCACCGAGTCCGGCACGCCTACCGGAGGTGCATTCACACACTACTATACAACATGTCCCGGAATTAACGCACAACCTCTTAGGGGTCATTGTACTCCTCATTATGAACAACTTTGCCATGGGACCAAACCTGAAATCGCGAAAAAAAGTTTCTGTTCCGTAAATTTATGCTCGCATAACTCGTCAAAATGTAGGGAACAGGTGATATTGATATATCAATTCTTCATTCTCGATGCCATCTTTGTCCACTTTTAAAATTCTGGTAAAAAACACTTCCTCTCCTTAAACATCTCATTGTATGCAATAATGAGAATTCTTGTAAGGAACTATATGTAGTTCCTTGCTCTTTTTTCATGTTTATTATTAGTATTCAGTATTATATAATGTAAGTATTTATTGTATATGTAACTGGTACAGTAGTAACCAACTGATATGGCTTACCGATGTACCTGCGCAGAAGATGAATTTTTAAAGCGCGGGTAATGCTATTGACCAATCGGCACGCTCCACGCACCGCACTTCTTTTTCCTGTACCGCTATTGGTCGGCAGCTGCCGCCATGTTAGCGCGCGCCGCGTGGCATGTTAGCAAAGAATATACTACTCTCTGACGAGAGCATGTTAGTCAGCCGCCGTACGTCTGATCGAGTGCACGCGTAGCAGGCAAAAGTACACTTAGTGGCAACAAATGTGTTTTCTTTGTTATGATTTAAAATGAGTTCTTTAAAAAGGGCGCAACCACTTAAAAGTCAAGCTCAGGAGTCTAGAACACAACATTTATAAAAGATCTATTTTTGAAAATTATTGACCGAACGGCCGAAGCTACACAAATTTCGAAACAAACAATAATGAGAATTCTTAAAGAGACGGATCAACATATGAGTGAAAACACTGGGGCCTTCTTTTAGAACGCCGAAAAAGGGTAAATTGAAAAAAACTTATCGTAAGGAATTGGACGATTTTTCATACTAAGCTATACGCAGGAAAATTTATGACTTTCACCGCGAAGAAAAAAGGTAGTCACAATGAGAGCGCTATTGGAGAAATTAAAAAGAGATATCGACTTCGAAGGGGGCAGAGAAACTGCGCCGAATCGTAAAACAGATAGGATTTAAGTTTAGGAAAACGCAAACGAACCGTAAGTTGCTGGCGGAAAAAGACGAAGTAAGGCTATTAAGAATACGATTTTTAAGAAAAATAAAAAATATCGGCATGAAGGGAGACCTATTGTGTATGGCGACGACTTATGTTCATTCGACCCACACCAAGGAACAAGCCTGGTCTGATGGCCAAGGCAAAGACATAAAAAAACCAATTTCGAAGGGACCGAGGTTGATTATAGTGCATGCTGGTGGTGCTAATGGATTCATACCAAATGCTTTGCTCATGTACAAATCGGCTCAGACCACAGGAGACTATCACAGTGAGATGAACAAAGAAAATTACGAGAAATGGTTGAAAGAGAAATTAATTCCCAACCTCCAACCGAATTCTGTGTTTGTCATTGACAATGCGTCATACCATAGCACATTAGAGGACAGGGCACCGAACAGTAACTGCAAAAAAGATTATGCGGGATTGGTTAAAAGATAAAAACATACCTTTCAATATCAAAGCGGAAACCGGGAACCGGAATTGTATGATATAATTAAACGCCATAAGCATCTATGTAAAGTACTCGCTTGACACCAAAATGGAAGCTCACCGTCACACAGTGTTAAGGCTCCCTCCATATCATCCGGACTTCAATCCGATAGAAAACATTTGGTCGCAGGTGAAAGGTCACGTAAGCAAATTCAATGTTGCCATGAATTTGACCGAAGTGCAGCGTCTTTTGTCTGAAAAATTCGCATCCATCGGGCCAGACGAGTGGCAAAAAGTTGTAGATCATGCCATCAAATGCGAAGACGAATTTATGATATTGGAAGAGGCCATCGACGATAGATTGGACCAATTTGTAAAAAACACCAACGAAGATACGTCATCCTCATCAGATAGTTCGAGTCGTGATAGTGATGGTAATAGTAGCGACGCTCAGAGTGATATTGGGATAGCAGGAGTGCGGCCTTTAGATTAAGCTTTTTTCTATTGTTTACTAAATAAATACCTACTTGTTTATTAAATAAATCATACATTTTAAATAACCTGTATTTTTAATTAAATATACCTAGTCTTGCCATAAATACTGAAACAAAGAAAAAAAAAATTCTATTGCAAATAACATTTATTACTTTTACAGTGTGTTAGTTTAATACATAAATATAAAACAATTTAAAATATAAAATGCTTATTCGAAGTGGTCTCCATTGGCTGCAATACAGTCCTTTAAACGTTGAGGCCAGTTATCAATAGAAGCACGCACTCTTTCCATGGGAAAATTCTTCACTGCCAATCGTACGGATTGTTTTAGGGACTCCAAATTATCATGGCGTGTAGACCAAGCCGTACGCTCTAAAACTGACCATAAATCATAATCCAGCGGATTAAGATCGGGACTAGACGACGACCAGTCTTCAGCTCTGATGAAGTCCGAAACGTTCATTTCCAACCAAGACTGCGTAGACCGAGCTTTATGACCCGGCGCCGAGTCTTGCTGGAAGAACCATTCTTGGTTATTGAACATGGTGTTGTTAAGGGGCTTCACTACCTTCTCAAGAATGGTATCTTGATACACTTGTGCCGATGTTTTGATACCTTTTTCACAAAAGTATGGCTCAGTCACTCCTTCATAGCTAATACCCCACCAAACCATCACTGAAGTCGGATAGTGCCCACGTTGCACTCTGTCGACTAATCGGGAAGCTTCCTTAGAGCTTAGAGCATAAATACGGTCATTTTGTTTGTTAAAATGTTGCTCAATTGTAAAAAAATTCTCATCCATAACATAACATCACGCCTTGTTTCCCCGAAGGGTTAGGCAGAGGTGTACCTATAGTACACCCACATTTCGCTAGTAATGTTTAAGACCCTCGTTGGTCTAGTGGTCGCTAGCGCTACTGCTGAGCATGAGGTCCTGGGTTCGATTCCCAGGTCGCGCAGTGTTATTATTTTCTCATCCGTAAACAAAATTTTTCTGTGACCTCCCTTTGCGTACCGCTTCATTAGTTGTTTCGATTTTACCACCCTATTCTTTTTAAAATTATCAGTTTAGAAATGACCAGTACGTCTCTTATAGGCTGCAAGTCCTAAGTCATCTTTTAAAATACGCGACATGGTTCTAGGTGCTAACTTCATCTCCCGAGATAAAATCTTTTGCTTTCGGACAGGATTTCTTCGAATTCTTTCCCTTACTGCTTTGACCACCTTTTTCGTACGAACACTACGTGGACGGCCAGATCTTTTTCTGTCACAAACAGAGGAGGTCTCATTGTACCTATTAATAGCCCGGTACACAAACATTTTACTAATACCAAGCATATGGAGAGTTTTAAAAATTGCATTTGGCTCCATACCTACTTTGTGTAATGCAATCACAGCGATTCGGTTCTCTTTATCACCCCACTCCATTTTAATATCGCAAAATATTGTACAATGTATTGGCGCCAAAATGAGAAAATTCAATGAACAATCATATAAAAATGACACATTCCAAATTCAAATGTAATATTTTGTTTATTTTTTAATTGTAACAGTATTGATGGCCAGACTAAGTATATTTGATGAAAATTGGGGGCCCGATAAAATTGGCACGAAGTGTAATTGTGCGGAGGGGCGTGACTTGCGAGTGAGATGGAACTAACAGCTGCAGTGTATTATGAACCATATAGTATTGATCTAAAGTTGAATGTAAGTTTTAAGCATTCTTTCGTTAATCTTCTGGGCCATACTTTCTTTTCTGTGCGAACGAAGATTCACGACGCGCCTTATTAGTTGTGTACCACTGTACACCACTGACTACCTACAGTTGTCTCTCCCTCTCCCTTTAATCCATCCAAAGGTTGTCTGTAGAAGATCGCTTTTAGCGACAAGACCACCCATTGTGTCACCCTATGTGCTACATTTATATCTATAATTGTTATGGTGTACATAATAAAGAGTATTCTATCTATCTCTGGAACTACCAGTAGGATTTAAAAAAATCTTTTTTATTTAACATCATGCTACGACCCTTAGAGGCCGAGCGAAAAGAAAAATAGTCAGAAAGAACGCTAAACGAAAACGAAGTAATAGCGCGGGCGGGCGATGTAAAGCGGTGGGTCGGGGGAGGGGGGAGTTTTATTAAAATGTGGCTGTTATTTTAATATATTGTGTCTATTACGACTTCCACGCGAACGAAGTCGCGGGGCAGAGCTAGTTTTCTACAATAATGTTGATTTCTTGACACATAAAATCACGTATATTTTGTTTTCACCTGCTCTTTTGCATTTTATTCGTTATAACATTAGAATGTAAGGATCATAGCAGGTGGCGTTCTGTAGCTGTGCCCCACAGCTAGTATTAACTGTAAGTTCTGGTTTTCTCACGATGTTTTCCCTGCACCGATGTCAGTAATGTCCAAGATAAACTCTGAACGTTATTAACATTAAAATGCTTAGGTATATGTACCAATAATATGTACAATTATTACACAACTATTTACACTAAACTCCATTTGTAATATGATTAGAAATTTAACTAAACCTTTTTTACAGTCCGTTCAACCGATTTTAACTTCTGTTGCGTTGGTGGCATGACAAATGGCACCTGCAGTAAATACTTGGTAATGAAACCACGATTTTGCTTTTAATGCCATCCTTAGGGCTACGGAATAGAAGTCAAAACGGTTGAACGGACTGTAAAAAAGGTTTTTTTTAAATTTCTAATCTTAATTCAAATGGAGTATATGTACCTACTAAATTAAATGACTTAACTACATTTAAAATAAATAAAAAAGATAGACGCGCCCGTAACAAATATAATTATGTATTTACCGAATTACAATCATCAATACAACTCCAGTACCAACTTACAGTCGCCGAGCTCAAATTGGCCAAATATGAATATTTCATCAACAGTTGAACACAAATGACGTTTGTGACCAATTGTAACTTATTGATGATTTAATGATTACACAAGGGAACAAAATTAGACTTTTTTGTTGCATGGAATTTTATGGCTGTTGTTTACTAATTCGAGGTCGCTGATTTCAAATATACCCTCAAATTATCTCTAACAGCTCTAGTTTTTGAGATACAGCCATACGGACGTATTGGCCATATTTTTATACTAGTTACACTTAACTTTATAAAACCGACCTGTTTTTTTTTTTGTCTTTTTATAGACAAAAAAAGGAAAGAAAGAAAGAAAATACGTTTATTTGCGGTAAACACGACGCAAAAAAGAACACAAACACAAAAAGAAACAAGTTGGGGGAAAATATGCGTCACATCCACGCAAAACGGCCATCGCTCCGCATAATGCTGCGACCCCATGCGAGACAGATACCCAGCGCTGGTTTTCAGCGAAAGAGAATAGAATGTCTATGTCGAAAAATATCTGTAAAAACGAACCTAACAATTTTTTTTTATTTGAGATAGGTTTGCTCTTGACTCTAGTCTAGGTCAGAGATGTCAGAGACAAAGTCGACGAAGTATTTCTGTAACATTTGTGGTGAATATACACTACCGTCCAAAAGTTTGGAAGCACACCTGTCTTCAAACAAAACAAATGAACACCGACTATAGGCGGCAGAAATTAGCAATAAACTATCGTTTTAAAAGCTTTTACGAAACACATGTTTTATGACTTAATCCGTTCGAGTACTTTATTGTTGCAAAGGTGTGGTTTTATTGATAATATTTGGTGGTTTTAACTTTTTAAGACACTGTTTAGTCCAACTGGAGCATTGGCACGTGAAAGTTGTGATATTAACATTGTCCGTATTCGAAAGATATCGACGAGTCCTTTGACCTTATTTTTTCTTCTGAAAATGGCAAAACGCAAGCAAGTCACACTCGAACAGGGAAGCGCTATTTGAACTCTACGTGAGGAAGGATACAGTGAACGTCAAATCGCAGAAAGGCTCGGAATCTCTCGTAAGTGTCCACTATACCCTTGTTAGGAAAACGATAAACTGGGAAAAATGAAGATAGAAAGAGATCTGGTAGGCCCAAATCTACAACAAGGCAAGAAGACAACTTCATCAGGATTCTCTCTAAACGGAATCGACGCTTAACTGCACTACAAATGAATGTTAAATAAAAAGATGCTTTTTTTGAGAAATGTAATCAATGGGCGACCTACTAAATAATATTAATTTATTGGTAGTTATAGTAGTAGTAGTTAGGTAGTTATTAAAAACATATTTCTATTGTGTTATCTAATAAACTTTGCTAAGTAAGTATTATGATCTGTTTTTGAGATGATTTAAATAAATGCCAGAATAAAAATGTGTTTTTAATAATTTAACATGCGTGGAGTCTGAGATTATGGGCGAATAAAAAAGACCCCATTTCAAGTATCAAACACCAATGATCTGGCGGGAACCTTCAAATCATCAGGATGATTGTTATTTTTGCGTGGTTATTTAAGTAGTTTTTTTTTTTAAATCACGTTTTCATTATTTTATATCTCAAAAACTAAAACTGATACAAAAAATCTGACTTCAGATCTAAAATCAGCACCTCAAAAATGTTATATATTTCATGCAACAAAAATGCTGTTCCCTTGTGTTATTCTTCGGTAAATACATATTTGTTAGGCGCATCTAACTTTTATTATTACAATAAAACATGATACTAACCTGAAAATAGCAAAAAAATAAAATTTGAATTCCTCTGGATCCTCCGACTACCCGAGCACTTTCGCCTTATGAGAGAGGAGATAATAATATTATAAAACACGCAGGTCCATCACGCTCCTTAATAACGCCGGAGATGTTCAGCGAAGCCATATCAGAAGCTATGAACAGAGCTGGCAGCACCAGAAACACTACAGGCACACCTATGGAACAGAGCACGGCTGGTAAATACCATCGCGTCGCTTTCTATATCTCGAAAAGTTTTACTAATCCCACACAAATAGACCAAGACCCAGAACAAATATAACAATGTGCTGGACCAAATATTTGACCCAATGCAAAAACTATAGTTTCGCCGTTTTGAACTGAGTCGTCGGGTCATAAACGTCAGTAACAAAACAATCGCTACTAAAGTTGTCAAAAAACAAAAGGCCCGTTTTGACATTTGTCATCGCGACGTAACTTGTGAAGTAACCATACGAATCGGTACTCGATACTCACGATAAATCGATTCAAGTTTGTATGAGTACCTATTTGATCGGTTTGATTATGTATTGTAAAGTGCATTGGATTAAAGTTTTGATTAGAAAATTTAACTAAACTTTAATATTGTAGGTATTTTGAAATGACACAATGGTACGAAAGGTCAATGTCTTTAATATTTTTAGTTACAATAACATTCACTCAATCACAAAAAAAAATCTAGAAAAAGCGAAAGTGATTGAATCTTCATTCAATCATTTTCTTCGGATGATGAGCCAAAATCGTCAGTTGAGCTATCGCCACCTGTAAATACACTTCTGGACACATCTATTGGCCCACCTTAGAGTTTAGGTTTCGATGGCCCCTACCGAAATATGATTGCTAGATTGAACAAAAACTGTTGATGCAGTTTTAAACCTGATACATTTTACCATCTTTTTCGATCGTATTGTTTTAAATTTGAATTCAGAATACCATACGACATGGAGCTACGCCTAACAAGTCGGATATGCGCCTTGTTAAAGGCAATTGATTTTTGAATAAAAAACATGTTTTATCAAATAAAGGTTTAATTTAATAACGCGTGTTGCCTCCATGGGCATCTACCACAGCTCTCATACGATTAGGCATAGAGTTTATCAACCGCTCTATGAAATTTTGAGGGATCATCTCCCATTCCTCTTCTATGGCAGTTTTCAACTCCTGCATCGTCTGGGCAACTGGCTGACGAGCCCTAACACGTCTTTTTAGCTCGTCCCACATGTGCTCAATGGGGTTCATGTCTGGGCTTCTGGCTGGCCAGTCCATAACTGTGATGTTCACATCCCGAAGATATTCGCTGACGATGCCGGCCGCATGGGCTCTTGCATTATCATGCATAAAAAGTAAATTTGGGCCCACATAGTCCGCGTATGGTATCACGTGAGGTTCTAAGCACTCACGAATGTACCTTTCAGCATTTAATGTTGGCAGCCGTGGTCCTGTAACAACCTCAAGTTGAGTTTTGCCGTTCGCGGATATACCGCCCCAGACAGTCCATGAGCCACCGCCATAAGCAACCCTCTCTTCAAAGCAGCATTGTGCGAAACGCTCTCCCTTACGTCGGTAGACCTTCTTCCTTCCATCATTGCCATGTAACACAATTTTAGACTCATCAGAAAAGAGTACACGGCTCCAATCTTGCTGTGTCCAATTTAAATGACTGCGTGCGAAATGAAGGCGCGCTGTTCGGTGGGCTCGCGTTAGTTTGGGCCCATTAGCTGGCTTGTGTGGTACCATATCGCGTTATTTTAACCTTCTCCGAACAGTTCGAGCGCTCACAGATACTCCGTGGAAGTCGCGAAGTTGGTTTTGTATCTCAATGGAGGTAAGGTGACGATTTCTCAAGCTGGTCGTCACGATGAATCGATCCTGCCTTTCAGTTGTGACCCGAGATCGTGGCCTTCCTTGGCGACGAACAAAGCCGCCAGTCTCTAGGTACCTCCGATAAACATTTCGGACCGCAGATCGACTTAAATTAAGTTAAGCACTCACGTTTCTTTGGCTGTGTCCGGCCTGAATAAGTGCCACAGCTTGGGTGGCGACTTCAGGTGAAGTATCCATAGATTATTGATAGAACCTCACCTTAATGTTAAGAATAAGTAATGTTTGTTGCAAAACCAAAGATATCAATCACTTTTTCAAGAATTAAATCCAAGTAAACCAATAAAACCAAGTTTTCTTAGTATTCGATTGTTTGATATCAACAAACAGGCTCCAAATTGTCTTTTGTTTCTTTAAATCCTGTGTTCGAAATTCAAAAAAAGACTATTGAATGAAATTGTGAATGTGCCAGGTTCAAAACTGCATAAAAACTTTTTGCTCGACCTAATATAAAATTTTAGCTAGGACCAAACGAAACTGAAAATACAAGGTGGGCCAATAGATGTGTCCAGAAGTGTATAATTATTTCATTTTCAATTCTATTATCAATATTTACGTCTCTGTCAAAATCTTCCTTTATTATTTTTCGAGTTTTTTCTACCACTTTTGCCCAGTCGTCTTTAGTAATTTTGGCACAAGCTTCTTTCAGCAATCTCATCGAGCTGCGTATCCTTTGACTTGAGCCCAGATCAACTCAATAGCATTGTAGTGACAATGGTACGTCGGCGTTCTTATCACTTTGTGTCCATGCTGAAGTGCCAATTCATCAATTTTATATTTTAGTTTCGCAGGTTTATTTTCTTTTACCAGTTCCAGCAATTCAGCTTTCAACAATTTAATGTCAACTTCAACGCCTTGTCTTTGTAGCCATGCCACTGCCTTTTTGTTTGCTTGAGTAGGTGCTTTATATATTTGAACTGAATGGTAAGATGCATTGTCCATAATGATTATGCACTGTTCGGGGAGGTTTGTTAACAAGTTAGTAAACCACTCTGTGCATTTATTTGCGTCCATTTCTTCGTGATATTCTTTTGTACTTTTAGACTCGAATGCGAGTAAGGCATCATTCACAAAACATCCTCCGGCTGACCCGGCGGCATTTTCTTCAGTACCAGAAGGCCCATACTTTTCCATTAAGATGGTTCGAATAGTTTTTTTTGCTGATTCCAAGTGCTTCTGCGACGCGATCTTGCACTTACGTTACGGGCAATAAAGGTCAACCATTAACTGATTCGCGTTCGAAGTATTCGGTTAACTTCACAACCAATTCGCGTGACTGGCTGTTGATTGTACGTCCTCTTTTCGACATGTTGAAACAGTTCGTACGATATAGCAACAAACACCAAAATCGAGTCCAAATCACTATCTTTAAATCAATGTCCAAAATGGAAGAGCCAAGGTCAACGTGATAGTACCAACTGTAGAGGCTTTAATCGGGCCTACCTTCAGCATGAAACCTTCGCGAATTTCTTTACTGGCTTTCTTGAAGACAAACACTGGTTTCATTTAAATAGTTTGAAAATGACAGGTTAGGAAAATGGTTTGGTAAAGTCAATGCTAGTATTACGTTAATATTGTAACAAGCTTTCTATAAGCCAATAAAATAATATCATAGTGCTCCGGTGCCTAATTTATCGTAGTTGTACATATCTTACACTACATAACAGACACGGACACACACACGTAGTGACCTGCTCGGTCCTCTGCTACCCTGGCAGCAGATCATTACAGTACACAGAAATAGTCCAAAAGCAACGTCGAGTCGAGTAAAAAATATCAAACATAAACGAGCGCACAGTCAACTTCACAAGATGGCGAACGAAAGACTGCGCAGTGCGCATGTGGACGCTAAGTCACGTGCCGCTTGGTCAGAGACAAGCCATTCTATAGAAACCAGTGTCGCCAATTCAAAATTTTATTTACGGCTTTGAGCGCCAAGCTCATTCTTTTCAGTAAAGATCACTACACAATATTTAATTACTATTAAAATCGAATGAAGCTGGTGAAATTCAGTAATTAATTGGTTATAATTATAACATTAGTATTTAAAAAAAAAACACTGAGAACGTAACTGTTTTTGAGACGTTTCGTAATAAT
The DNA here is from genome assembly GCA_947568875.1 of Fissipunctia ypsillon. Classification (NCBI taxonomy): domain Eukaryota; kingdom Metazoa; phylum Arthropoda; class Insecta; order Lepidoptera; family Noctuidae; genus Fissipunctia; species Fissipunctia ypsillon. The sequence continues at coordinate 7,083,266 of OX387655.1, forward strand.
TAGAAATTGCATGCTACTATAAAGTAAGCGCAAAAGGAATACTCGCAATATATTCCATCATATTATTTAACGCGCAAAAAATGTATGTATTTTTTTTTAAATACTTTATGTAATTAATTATTATTTTATTGTTTTTTTTCAGTTTCGTTCCAAGTTACATTCTAGGGTATTTCTCAAATGTCAAAACGGGCCTTTTATTTTTTAACAACTATTACCCACATGACAAGCGCGCACCGCCTAACGATTGCGAGCGAGACTGAAAAAAAAGATTTAAGATCCAACTACAAACCCTGAACTGGGCATAAAGTCGAAATTCAGCATAAATTTGGATGCATATTACTAGCGCAGTGCACTAATGAAATTGTAAACTTGCAGCATCATCATCGCAAAGTCCAGGGGCCAGGGAGGGTAGCGAAGATTTCTCAACGCAGCTGAACCACATGCACGAAATGGGCTTACTGGATGACGCTCTCAACATACGTGCTCTACTTATTTGTTCAGGTGAGGAAAAAACATGAATTAAATAAACGCCGTTTGCACACCATGGCTAGTTTTTGTATGTCGCTACTCAGTAGCGCTAGCAGGCGGGCATTCTGTAGTGTCAACTGTTCGTGCAAGCTCAAACCCCAAACCACGACCACACTAGCCCTTTTAACGAGCAAACAATGTGAATAGCACGTGAGCAAGCTTTTCAAGGATTGCACCTCAATGGCTCAGCGCTAAATAACAGTTGCTTACTCTCCGAGCCATCACGCGCTGCACTAATTTCCAGGGTCGCTTTACAAATGTCTCGAGTCTTTAAACTCACGTCGCGACTTTGAAATTCTCCTGCTAGTGTGGCGATAGATGCTGCGGTCGGTTATTCCGTTTATCTACCGTAAAATAGCCACCCTATGGTGGATACTCGAAAATGCGTAAGTTTAAACAGTACTAATACTGATTTATTTCTCCTATTAATCTTCCAATAAAAATATAATTGACATTATGTCACATCAATTGATAGGTAATTAAAACGAGTTCAGCTTTGACATTTCAAAGAAGTACCTACTTATGTACACTACCGTCCAAAAGTTGGGAAGCAGCAAGGTAAAATCAAATAAAACAAAACAAAGTCATTTCAATTTAAATATTGTATTGATAAAAAATTAAAATATAAACAAAAACTAATTTAAGCAGAACAAAATTTTTACGTACAATATAAAATTAAATTAAATTTTAGCTTCATCAAAGTGTCCCCTTTTACTTTTATTAGTTTCTCGCATATTCTAGGCATTCTATTAATTAATTTATTAAAATAATCTTCATTTAATTTGTTCCATTCGCTCTCTAATAGCTTCCACAAATGTTCTGAGCTCGTAGGAGAACGATTTTTCACCCTTCTATCGAGTTCATCCCAAACAAGCTCAATGGGAGAAAGATCAGGTGATTGAGATGGCCATTGCATGATGTTTAAAATTTTTTCATATTTTTTCTTGTTCAAAAAGGTCTGGCACAGTTTAGAAGAATGCTTAGGATCATTATCCTGTTGGAAAATGAATCCAGGATTGTTTAGTTTTCCAGTTATCCTCACAAGATTTCCGGGTTTATTGTTGCCAAAACACCCCCAAACTGTGACATTACCTCCACCATGTTTGATAGTAGGCCCAGTACATGCCTCTGAAGCCCTCTCTTCTTTTGACCGGCGTACAAACACACGTCTATTGGATCCGAAAATCTGAAACTGATTCGTCACTCCAAAGGACATTTTCCCATTGCTCTATTGTCCAGTTTTGTTGCGCTTTTTGCCCATTCTAGTCTATTTTTCTTATGTCGAATTGTTACTTTTGGTTTTTTAGCTGCAACACATCCTCTTAGTCCCGCAGACAATAAACGTCTTTTGACAGTTGTTTTTGAAACGGGTGTTTCTCGCGTTTCATTCAGAGCTGCGGTGATTTGTAGTGCAGTTAAGCTTCGATTCTGTTTAGAGAGAACCCTGATGAAGTTGTCTTCTTGCCTTGTAGTGGATTTGGGTCTATCAGATCTCTTTCTATCTTAATTTTTCCCACTTTCTTGTTGTCTAACAAGGGTATAGTGGACAACTTTACGAGAGATTCCGAGCCTTTCTGCGATTTGACGTTCACTGTATCCTTCCTCACGTAGAGTACAAATAGCGCTTTTCTATTCCGAGCGTGATTTGCTTGCGTTTTGCCATTTTCGGAAGAAAAAATAGGATCAAAGGAGTCGTCGATATCTTTCGAATACGGACAATGTTAATATCACAACTTTCACGTGCCAATGCTCCAGTTGGACTAAACAGTGTCTTAAAAAGTTAAAACCACCAAATATCAATAAAACCACACCTTTGCAACAATAAAGTACTCGAACGGATTAAGTCATAAAACACGTGTTTCGTCAAAACTAAGGAGTTACTTAAAACTTCATGAATGTGGAATAACAATCTTTTTATTTTTATGTAAACAATCGTAAAAGCTTTTAAAACGATAGTTTATTGCTAATTTTTGCCGCCTATAGTCGGTGTTCATTTGTTTTGTTTGAAGACAGGTGTGCTTCCAAACTTTTGGACGGTAGTGTATGTATTTTTATAGGTGCGCTAATGTCTACTATCTTGGGCCAGTTTCTATCATGTTTCTCTAAATGACTGTACACAGCCGTGGGAGAAAATCGGAAGAAAAATAATAATCGAATTCCGATTATCCCGTCTGGGGTGGATAGATGAACACGCGTTTCAGAGTATCGGGTCGCTGTTTTAGGTTAGATATACGGAATAACCCGCTGCCGTGTTTCGCTCTAACTGCACTTAGAGCACCCCTTAAGGATCGAGGCTGGTACCTAACATAACATAACAGCACACCTGTTTCCCAGAAGGGCAGTGATGGGCGTAACTAGTTACTTATGTAATCTAATTAATAATTGAATTATATAATAATTTTATTAAAATTTAATCTAATTACATAATGTTAAATTTCATAGTAATTAGATTACTTTGGATGTGCTATGAAATTAATTACAATGCGCCACCAAGAAACAAATCAAGAAAGCATTCAAAATGATTTATTGTAAATGGTTCCCTACTTTGTTGGCTAAATTACAAAATAATTTGATTACAATGTAACCTAATTACATAGTATTCAATTATATTGTAATTATAATAACTTTGAATATGAAATGTCGCATGCTTGCATCGCATGGCTGCGATGTAGGTACTGCAAGTTAGACCCGTACGGCGTCATCGGGAAGTAGTAAGGATATTGTGCGGGGATGCGGGGAGGTTCTATGCATTGTGCTCGTGCTCGTGCGCCGCCGCCGCTCTGAAGGTTCTTCTGAAGAAACCTTCTGGATTAGAAAAACCTCACAGAAATATGCCACAATATATGCCAACATAGCTGTTACTACTGTTGACAGACAAAGTTGCAATTTTTTTATTTCGTATTCTGGTAATAGCTCCGGGTTGAGCACGTTTATTTATCGTTGTTTAAGGTGAAAGCGTCAGGGTAGCCCGCGAAATTCAAATTTTCTTACGTTTTTTTTTGCAATTTGCAGGTCGTCAGCATTATTAGGTTGTATGTTGATTAAAATATGATTCGTGACCGTAACAAATATGTATTTACAGAATTATAATCATTAAAGTCATCAATACAACTCTCTAAGACCAAGTAACTCTATTGAATGACTATTTCATGAAATATTAACATTTCAAGATTAAACTGACTTAAGGAATTGTATTACTGATTCTAATTATTGGTTAGTAAATACATATTTGTTACGGTCGCGAATCATACTTTTATTAACATACGCCCAGCCACTGAGCTGCAAATTACAAAAATCGTAAGAAAACTTGAATTTCGCGGGCTACCTTGCGCTTCCCCTAAGACGACACCGTGCGCGCAGTGGCGCCCTCGTCGTTTTTTACATTTACAATTACATTGTTAATTTTATTATAATCCTTAAAACGGAGCTCAGTGGCCACAATTTTCCGTTTTAAGGATTATAATAAAACAAAAAAATGGTCACAGTCCGATTAATAGTTTCGAAGAAATGTGTGGACAAACATACCAACATACATACATCTATAAAAAATATGTATATTTGTTTGGAAGCCGTCATATTATGTCAATATAATGCAGTTCCAATAATATTACATACATACATGTCGAATTGATAACCTCCTTCTTTTTTGAAGTTGGTTAAAAATATGTTACATGCAGCTCCCTGATTATAATTGAGGCTGTCGGCGCAAAAGTGGCCTAACCCTCATTTTTTCATATTCTGACTTATATACTACAAATTATTTAAAACATGCTAATATTTAATGCAAAACCGGCTTATCTCTTGTTTCACCTATCGTCAACGTTGCGTCGGGACTAAAATCAACTTTAATATAATTGATATACATTAATTTAAAATTCATAAATATACAACCCCCGTTATTTTCATACTGCCTATCTCAAGGTTAGGCCACTTTTGCACTGAGGGCCTCAATTCACTTATTTATCTATTGGAAAGATTAGCACTTACTCTTTTGTTTCAGGTGATGTGAATGCGGCTATAAACTTGGTTTTTAGCGGGGCGATCGGTGATGATTAGATATTTCTATTAATTTGAATGAATCACAATGAAGTGTAGCAGATCATTCTTTATAAAAGTTGATATTTTTCTCAAGTGTACCTAGTTCTTTTCTAGTTTGTGTTTGCAAAGACTGAGAAATCAACAATTTTCTCTTAAAAAATATTATTCATTGTCCTTATTGTTGTATGTATGTGATCACTGTAATAAATATGAAAACATAATTAATTTTTTAATTTATTTATTGTAATACCTGCTAATTTTGAAAATACTGCATTAAATTATCACGGGATGGGAAATCCATAAGGGCAAGTATAAGAAAAATATAATAGAATAAAGAATAACATGAACTATGAGCTGTTCATCTTAACAGTTACTTAAAATTCTAAATTCTAGATTTATCAAGCAAATGCATGTGTCCATGATAAAAAAGTTGCAAAGCTATCAAATAAGATTGTAACTTGACAGAAATACAATAATATATCTAAAATAAGAATTATAAGATAGAGTATTGACTGAAATCCTAGTTTGGTGTCAAGCACCAATAAAGCTATACATCTTTGTATCAAACTATGCAAGAACACAGTAAATTTTAAAACTACTATGTTTGCGTGTGTAGTTAGTGGCGCAACCCATGTCTGCCGCATAAATATCGCTCGTACGCGATCAAATATTTAATAAACCAGTTTTTTTCTGTCTTTAATTATGTGGCTAAGAAAAGTTGAATATTGAAAAGTCAGTAAATATAATCTCTTATGTGCAGAAATATTATTGGATCACATGCAAGCGATAAATTGAAACCACGTTTAGGCCACTTTCTATTCTAAACAACTAATGGTAAGTGTTCAAATTTTCTATATGTTTGCACAACATGAAATTATAAATAACATTAGTATAAACTACTAATGTTTCATTTTAAAATTCAAATTTCTCCTAGAAAGCTTCTTGTGAGTGCTGTTGTCTGCCTTAGCGCGGCATTGTTCTCGTCTTTGCATCCGTCGGAAGTACCAACCAGCATTATTGGGACTGGTCTCACCAAATAGTTCATGTTCCAGTCTCTTTCTAGCTTCAGTTCTGAGGATGGCTCTCTTGTCATACCAGTTTACATCTTCTTTATTTTTAGTCTTTCCAGCAGCTTTATCATCTTTTGAAGACCGTTTTTCCTTTGTCTTCTCATTGTTAGTTTGACTCTCATTCATATCTGAAAACTGATTAATATAGTTCTTCTTCTCAAAATCTCGACTAAAGATATTACTATCAGGTTTTTTCAGCATGTACTCATTTTCTTGAGATGAAGTTATAGAGAATTCATCATAGTCTTTTAAGTAACCACCCTTCATTTCCCATTGTTCATACTTATTTCTCCTCTTCTGTTTCTTGTGTAATTTTTGTCTATCATGTTTTTTCTTGTCTTGTTTCATCTTTGGTCCAACATATCTATCATCTTTTTTAAATTCTTCTTCACTTAAAATGTCAAATGTTGCATCATGCTCTTTTTTATTCTTTCTCTTAATCACATGATCCTTATTGTCCATGAGGGTGCCTAAATTTGAATCTGTATCTCTCTTATGTATGTTGTGAGCAGATTTCAAAGAATCAGCATACGTAATTTTCTGAGCAGGTGGTGATTCATTCAGGGTGACATCATTAGAAGGATTTACTTCTAATTGAATCAATTCTGCAATAGCTTCAGATTTCAATTTATTAAAATGGCTATCTGGCTGATCTTTTACAATTTCATCTTGTAATACTTTCTGTTCTTCGATTATACTAGATAATGGTGTTTTCATTTTTTTTAATGTTTGTTCTTCAGATTTCATTCTTTTCGCAACTTCATCATCAAGCCAACTTTTATTTTGTTGATAAATATTCTTTAATTTTTCTATGTCACTCAGAAATTCTTTTTCATATTCCGGTTGTATCACATGACTATTAACATTTTTTTCAATGTTGATAATATTTTCATCATCTATGCACTTTGTAATCCTTTCTGTATTTTTACTGTTGAGTGGCTCTTCATATACCTTTTTGCACCTCTGTTGTTTAAATGGTATCTTTTCTGCATTCAGTTTTCTTTGTTGCATTTGTATATTGCTCACAAGTGTAAGTTCTTTTAATTTGTTCCGTAGATAAGCATTCTCTTCTTGCAATTTATATAAATTGGACAATATTTTGTTAATTGATGGTGTTGTGTGCATTGAGCAGTCATTTCTAGCACCCCACATATGGCCAATAGCTACACCTGCAGCTGTGATGACACTTCCCAACATAATAATGTTGAGTACTGTGCTGAGCCTTTTATTTCTTCTGTGCACATAAGTTTTGTGTTTTCCAGTATTTTCTCCAAGAAAGTCATTCTCGCTCCTTATGGATTCATGGTGATTATTAATATTAGGAGGTAGTGAATTAACTGAAATAAATTGTGGATTGGATAGTTCTGTTGGACGGCTCTCTACTACAAGACATTTCTCATAGTTCATTTCACTGGGAGTTGGTGATTCAGGTTCACTGTCACTTATGACAGATATCCCATCTGTGTCTTCATCTTTATCAAGATGTGCCTCAGTTGTTACTCTGTCAACAAATTGAATTTCTATATATATTTTCTGTTTTATTTACTTTATCAAAATAATAGAAAAGTTGTTAACAAACACTAATAAACCATGAAACGTTTTGCTGTTTATTATCAAATGTTCCACTGAGTTAATGAAACAAGTATTCAATTTAATGATTAATATGTAAGAATGTTATGTTACCTACAATTAGTGATATATTAATAGAATTGTCATTAAGAAATCTAAAATACCACAAGCAGTAAGAAATTACCTGGCAATAGGTCAAGGTCAAGGATACCAACTGATTATTATTGATATATTTCAAGAGTATTAGCGTTTTATGTTGCTTAAGACCTTGTGAGACTTACTTCTCGAGTGTTGGATTATTTTCTGCAAACTCCGGGGGATCCTCTGCATTCGCAGTACTGTGTTCCAAAATGGTCCAACTCTCTCCTGAATCTGAATCGCTGTGGTCCACCGTAGACCCGTCCATTTAAATGATCTAGTAAATAATAAAACACATATAAGGAACTATACATAATCAAGATCGTGCGCACTGGAGAAATGAAAAATTATGCCGTAAACGAAGTACGCCTAGCTATCAATTTGCGCATCAGAATATTAGTATACCTTAGTGCAACACTCCAAACAAAAATTTTGCGTATCAAATATGCTTGGAACGGTCTAGTTACACTGAAATTCAGCTTTTTCAAAAACTATGAATTTTGTGACATTTTTATATTTTGTTTTTTTTAGAAAAATATGTCAGCGTCACGAAAGCGACTATGTTTTGTTTTGATTTGATAGTATATATACCGGTCCGAAGTGAGCAACAAAACACAAAATTATCAGTCATTCATTGACATTAGTCGACAGTGTTGTCACAGGAAAAAATTAAAACGTTCAACAGTTATAATGTATTCAGCCAAAGTGTAGTAATTATTTATAATGGTATTCAGCTTGTCAGGTGATTCAGCCCTTCTACGTGCCTTCTGCCTATAGATAATACACTAAAAAAAGTAATACTTCTGCGGCCCTTCATTCTACTCTCAGCTAGCGACTTGACGTTCATTCAAAGTTCCATCGTTTATTTTCGGAAAAACCGAACTTTGCCGAATGAAATACAGAGAACACATTATACTCTTAATGCTACGGCTACACTGTCGCGAAAACGCAAACTATACTTCGCACGCTCTCTTTTGCACACCGCTCGACGTCTCGGTGTATGGACGCCACCACATCAAGCTACTACAATCTGTAAAATTTCTTTAAGGGGGAAGCGCCAAGGTAGCCCGCGAAATTCAAATTTTCTTACGATTTTTGCAATTTGCAGCTCAGTGTCTGGGTGTATGTTAATAAAAGTATGATTCGCGAGCGTAACAAATATGTATTTACAGAATTATAATCATTAGAATCAGTAACACAGTGCCTTAAGTTAGTATAATCCTGAAATATTAAGATTTCATGAGCTAGTCAATCAATAGAATTACTTCGTCTCAGAGAGTTGTATTGATGATTTTAATGATTATTATTTTGTAAATACATATTTGTTACGGTCGCTAATCATATTTTTAGCAAAATTGCATAAAACGTAAGAAAATTTGAATTTCGCGGGCTACCCTGGCGCTTTCACCTTAGTAGATTTTCAACTATATCGCTAAAGCATTAGGTTCAAGGTTGATTGGGAAAATTTTACAGTTTCGGGTAGCCTGATGTGCTGGCGTCTGTACAACAGAGACCACGCCATCGCGACAGTGTATTCGTATTATTTCGGATATTATATAATGTGATGCATAGATTAATATACCTGATGTGATGTGACTGGTCTAATTTATGGAATTTCTATTGGTCGATAGTCATTTTTTTCGTTTTATTAATTTTTCCGAAAACCAACGATGGAACATCTGAACGTTGTAAAACTACTATTTAAATGGTTTTGTGTCACAGAACATATTATAATATATACCATAAGGCCCAGACTCCATCCACAAAGCGGAGATGAGACGAGAGATGAGTTTTAGACAATCAATAGAATTTCGTTACTCATACATCTCGTCTCCAGTGGATACTACTGAACGTCGATGTATCATATTTGTATGGCGTGATAGAAGCGGAGATGTGAGCAGCGGAGACGAGAAGAGATGTGAGCGGCGTGCAGTGAGCGATGCCGCTAGTTCCCCCCGCGTCGCACAACCCGCCAGCCGCTCTAGCCAGCACACATCTCCGCTCCAGTCTAGCCAGTACGCATCTCCGCACGGCTTCGGTGGATACACCCTAGCTGAAAATTCTTCGCTTTGGTGGAGTCCGGACCTAAAGGGGTCAGTAGGTACTAATCTGTAATAATTAGTCACCACACCACCAAACACAAAACAACGAATTATAACTACTGATCAAGAATACTATGATAAGTACTAACAACGTTTTTCATTTTCGGCACGAACTAATCGCGAGATTCTAATGCTTATCTCAGCTTATCTACTACAGTGTAAATCGGCTATTCGAAAAATATAATTTATCTCTATATTTATATAAAAATCAAATGCGTTCATTACGTCTCGCAAAAACTCGAAAATGGCTTGACGGAATGTGATGAAACTTTGGTAAGTTGTTGTGCGCGCCGGAAAAGGTTCCTAAAAATACTGCAATGCATGCCAGGCATTACAGCTAGTATATTATTAATACACCACATTTAACACAATACTTCACACCAGATTTTCGTGGTGATACAAGCAAGTTTTGTAGGTCTTTTTTTACCGACTTCAAAAAAGGAGGAGGTTCTCAATTCGTCGGAATGTTTTTTTTTGTGTGTTCCCCGATTACTCGAAGACGGCTAGACAGATTTGGAAAATTCTTTTTTTGTTTGAAAGGGTCCCACAGGGCTTCACAGGTGGTCCCATTGTCATTAAGTCAGGATCTGATGATGGGATCCTGAAGAAATCGAGGGAACTCTTCAAATATTATAGGCACACTTATAGCGATTAGGGTATTTTTTATAGTAACTTGTGCATTTGCATGTGCACTTTTTTAACATTTATATAATATCTTTGTTTATATTATTTGCGCCGATATAATGTGTTACTGTTTGTTTGTCGCAAATAAATAAATAAATAATTTGCTCTCGGAAAGCACCATTTGGTGAAGTGGAACTGATGAGGAAGACCACAGATGGCCACTGGAACTACTCAGTAATAAGTATTTCACGGGTTGCAATTCGATTACTTCAAAATGGTTGCTAAGCAATATAAGCTCGTCACAATGTATATGGTGGAGCTGATGGTGAAGTACCAGGAGAACTCCTCAAAAATTAACGTCCCTGCAATCGGGAAAGCAATATTTTGTAAAAGGTGATGTCATTAGGTTATTTACAAGGACAGATGATGAGCAGTTGTCATTAGGTTATTGTAACTTAGATAAATTATAAACCAACCCACTGAAAAATGAAAAACTTTTTTAGCAAAAAAACAACAGACATAAAATCATACAATGGGTCAAATAGTGATAAACATTTTAAATTAGGCAATATAAAACTGTTTTAGCAAAAAAAATCAACTTCCAAAAAAACACAACAAAGTGAAAAATAACTCATTTCTGAAGTTGGTGGCAAAACCCTAAAATACAGATCCAAAGACACCAGGTTCCGAAATTAAAGTGTTATTTTTCACTTTGTTGTGTTTTTTTGGAAGTTGATTTTTTTTGCTAAAACAGTTTTATATTGCCTAATTTAAAATGTTTATCACTATTTGACCCATTGTATGATTTTATGTACCCGAGTTGATTTACTCGCTCAAAGGATGTTAATTTCTACAAAACTAAAGTTGAAGTCTGCATGTAAAAAATGTGAAAATTAAACAACACATAAGATTGGAATGTTAGTTTACATATTTTTTGTACTAGGATCCTCAATAGCATACTGCTTATCACAAGTAAATGAAATTGTCATTGCATATCTAATGCCAGATGTTACTTTTTCCACATAGTGAAAGTTTTCACCACCACTGGTAAACATGCTCAGGCGGGCTTTCCTTGGTTCTACAGTCCTGTTGAACTTCTCATCAACAAATACAAATCTTCCACCTTTGAAGTCAATGTTGTAATCACCGAGATACAGTAGTGTTGTGTAGTGAAATGATTTATATGTCTCCTGAAACAAGTAGTAGGTTGCGGTGTTAAATAATTAATAGTGATGCAGAGCTTTCTACTCCATATCTTATTAGTTAGTGTGCTGTATTTAAAAGATGCCACTTTATCATAATATCTTATTTTTCTAGGTATATTACCAAATTATGACTAGAAATAAAAAATATACCCCTACAGTTTCTAAGAATTTAAAGCTATTTGCTTTTGTACATACTTTGTCAACATGAGGATGCCAATATTCATCATGTACAGTGACTGCTTTTTTGGAAGTGATTTCAGAGAAAAATGTTGGATGTGTCAGATATATTTTGTTTGGTTTCACTCCAAAGTGATGAGCTACAGCATATTTAATTTTCTCCTTGACCACCTGTAATCAATAAACTTATTTAAAAACATAGTTAGTATGCATATAAGTATATTTTATTTCTACATAAAAATGGACTTACTCTATATACATTGAAATCAGCTTCACTGAATATGTTTTTACCATCTTCATGTTTGTATATATTGACAAAGTGTTGCCCCAGAGAAAGTGCACCACTGTGTAGGTCTAGAATTGAGGCTCCACCTGATGATCCACCTATCTTCAGACCTTTCTTAGCTATAGCCAATAGTTCTTCTGCTTCTCTTACTGATATCACTTTATCAGTGACAAATCTTTTACATTCCTTAGGAACACACCCCTCATATTTGTCTACTTCTTCTTTGTATGATTGAGAACACTCTACAACTAAGCCTTTGCCAGGCAATAATTCCGATTGTTTAGCAAACGTCTTTAATTTGTCATTTTTAGTCGAAAAGTACACTACTATGAGGAGCGAAAATATAACGACCACGCGAGAAATTATTCTTAGTGATATGTTTCTCTTTGATGTCCTGGAAACATAATTAATTTTATGATAACAAATATACGAGCCTTCTATTCTAAACGTAAATCTCAAAAATGTGTGCAAGAATTTAACTCACGGTCCTTTAGTGTTATTTACAATAACATTATTTTCATTGATTTTGATATTGTCTCTTTCAGACGTATTGTTATCCGTACTTTTGCCTCTTCTCCTGACTTCTTGCATAATTGTTGATGTTTGGTTTAGATCGATGTATTATGTAGGGCGTTGGGCGTTGTTCAGTTTACAGTACCTAAAATTTATTATTTGAATATTTTTTTTCCGACCGAAATGCCGAATTAATTAATGAAATGATAACGTCAATCGTTTGTCAATGTCAAGTAGACATCCCGCTAGGAGTATTAGTGTTCTGTGTCCACCAGTGTCAGTCGGTGACTTTTACGTGGTTTAGGACTATAACGTCAAAGTCGCGCAAACACCTAGGGGCGCACGGAACCAGGAAGTGTGACAGAAGAAAGGCGAGGTCTATACCCAGCAGTGGATGATTCCGGGCTGAAATGATGATGATGACGTGGTTTTTAAGTGTTAACAGTCTGATTCCACAGTCTAAGTAGTTCTGTCCCGCAGTGAGCTCACATTTCGAAATAATTCTGTTCATGGTAGCTATTGTCTATTAGTATGTACTATTAGATCTCTATTCATGGTAGGGTAATACCACAGATTACATAGAGATACTACGTATCTAAATACTGCAAATTGTCGATTAGTTAGTACTATTAGATCTGTCTGATTGAGAAAACGATTGTAGGTTTTATTCTGTAAATAAACACTAATGAATTTCGCGGACTACCACGAGTAAATTTCTCTGTATTTAAACACACGCAGTTTCGTCACTTTTATTAATTTTTTGCCCATTGCATCTGCATTGACTATGAAATTAATACTACTTTTAAGATGGGTAATTGATTCTAGCAGAATAGTCGACATCGGCTACGTTGCCAATCAATCTGCAATCTGTCTGACCTCCACAATGCAGTTATTGGGTAACACGATACCCCTTCGTAAGACTACCCGTAACGACTGTCAAAGATCTATAGATGACAGCTGGGACCAACGGCTTGATGTGCTTTCCGTTATTATCTAATGGATGGTCACCCATCCACGAACCAACCGTGGCAAGCGTAACTTAATCTTCGATCGACTCGTGTGGCTGTTATTATTTAGCCACGAGCTCCTCTTATTTAGCCATTATGCACTTATGCGTTTTGTCGTGGCTACAGACAGACTCTGACAGCGTTTATCATGCATGAGATAGCGATAGTCTTTAACAAAATGTAAAGATTGAGAGGTGAAAATTTTAACCATGATCATGGACCATGATGAGGGAGAGCTCAGCGACAGCAACGTCGCTGAGCTCTCCAGCTCCATCGAAAAAGCCGGCATTGACCGAAGTGGAGGGTAAAGTTTGGTTGAATAAAAATACAACTCTTTTTTTATATCAACAAAAAAACAAATGTAAGCATAAATAACAGTTTATTAATGATCTATTAATAAATAAATGATAACGAAAAATTATTTATTTATGTAAATGGGGAACTAAAATCTCGTCATAGGTGGCAGCATTTATGTCAGTCCACAAACCGCCAATTTGTGTATGTGTTCACTGTTGTGTCGATCAAGAAAACTGGATAATAATAATATGTTGTACTACTTGGAAACTCCAAGTAGTATGACATTTTTATCTAGTTTAGCACAGTTAATAGACGAGCTAAGGAAAAGGAATGCGTCTACCACTGGTAAACAAGCAGTTTTAGTGGAAAGGTCAATAAATTATGAACGTATTTTAAATAAAGTTTATTTTATGTTGTTTCTTTTTTTACATTCTTTTTTTGTTGAAGACTGGAGGTGTACAACAGGAATAACCGATTGGAGTTGAAAACTAACTTAGGGATGATCTTCCTGTCGGAAAATCTTTAGACATGTTAACTCTAGTACTGATCTATTAAGGTAATATAAACATATATACATCTTTACTAAAGTTACATGCTCTGTGTCTTTACTATTATTATTTACTATCATACTAAAAGTGCGTCAAATATAAAATATGCGGTTTTCAAACAAAGGCGCATTATGAGAAGATGTTATTCTCACCAGGCTCTCTGTCATAAATATCAAGTAAAAGAAAATAAAATGGCAACATTGTTTGTTAAAAAATAACACGGCCGTTGTATGTTGACTGCGTTTGCAATTATCAATTTTATTTTGAGTATTTACTCCAAATTTTCTGTGTTTCTTTATATTTTGATGATATCATGTTCGATTATTAATTGTTGTTAACAGACAGGTTCCAGCTGCTGTTTGAAATAGATAACGCCATGTACTACGAAGAAGAGGAGAGATTTCTCAATCCGGATTTACTTCACGTAGTTCGTCGCGAACTGTGTATGTATTTATTATCACCTAATACCTCGTTACCAATAAGTGTATACCTCGGGCGTTAATCAATATTTTGTAAAATTCTTAAATATCTTTAGCCGTGGTGACCTGTGTAACATTTGTCAATTTTAAAGATTGGAATTTTGCCTTGGTATACCCATCGTGTAGCTCACCTGCTGGGTATCTAGAAGTTACTTATAGGCCATTGAGGCAAACATATAGTTTTTACTATGTGTGTGATTTAGTGGGGTTACATTTTGACAGCTGTTTAAAAGCTGTTTATCAGCACTGATAAAAAAAAAATTTTTCAGATGCCATTAATTCGAACCTTGAAGTCACACCCTTCGGCTTGAAGTATGTCCCTACTCATACTGAAGATGGAATACCTATCAGAAAATTATATGTGTCAAATTTACCCCCAAAGGTAAGTTATTAATTTCAATGGAACAATTAAAAGTGATTAATGTGAATAGTTATGTACTTATGTTTATTGTTTTTCATAATTATTCATTTTTAAGTGACTGCAAACTAGTCAATAAAATTGTTGTCACATTTTTTTTTGTTTGTAAAATTTATTACCTACTGGAGTTATTCAATTATTAAGTTTATAATGATAGAAATAATAATGATTGCCATTGCCCCATCGCCATATCTCTACGTTGACGTTGTGATGGGGCTTGCGCGCTCCGAACTCCAGGTCTGTGCCGGTAGAGGTTACTTTGCCGGAACAGGTCTAGGATGAGGAGCCAGACCAAGAGAGATACAGAAACCCGCAGGGCAGCATGTGGCGAGCTGCTGGGCAGTAGTGACCCCACGTACCCTATCTCCCAGGAGAAGTCATGTTCCTCATATCTGGCTTGCCTTTATTGGCCGGCTGGAGTGAACACTGACGAGAACTGACCTCCCACCTCATTCTTGCCTTTATTGGCTGGCTTGAGTAGAGATTCGCAAGAGCGAACGTGCTCGGAGGAAGGAAGTAGTCCAGTAAGATGCTGGTAGGGATCTTGACCGTAGGGATTGTCCTGATAGCCGTGGAATACCTCTCCACTCCTCTTAAGCACCTCAAGACATGTTGCCCCCTTGTCGCTACGACACTGTGCTAGCAACCGTTTCCGGGGGCCCATTGTTGAGTGTGCAAGTCACCCCCTGCCATTTTATCCGTGTATTGTATTTATCAAACATTGGTCAGGCAGGGGCCATAGTCCTTCCATAGTTTTAGATAACCAGTCCACTTTAGCCATCCAAACCCATAGCCCGATATTTTTTTTTGTCTCCATATCCTGCAATAGTCCTACACCAACCGGGGGTTGTCCTTGGGTGCACTTGCATAGTACGCACAGGGATAATCGTCGGTTGGTGCCTCATTTCCATTGAAAGCGTCTAACGGGCCTCTGCGAGTTGGCTTCGGCCCCTCACATGCCTTTCAAAGGTCCGGGACTCTAGGGTCCCGAGAAATATAAAAAAAAAGAAATAATAAATATGGTGTATATGGACACATATGGTATGTACGGACACATGTATGGTGTGTATGGGCGCATGTGGTATGCACATATGGACTGCCTCGTTGGTCTAGTGGTCGCAAGCGCTACTGCTGAGCATGAGGTCCTGGGTTCGATTCCCAGGTCGGGCAGAGTGTTATTGGGTTTTTCTATCTAGAATTTTTCAATAGCAGCCCGGAGTCTGGATTTGTGCCCGGTAGATGGCAATAGGCTCACCCCCTATTACATGGGACTTAAATATAACTGGCAAAATGCAGGTGTACTAAATATAGGTACACCTCTGCCTAACCCTTAAGGGAAACAAGGCGTGATGTTATGTGTGTGAAAGCTTTTCCATAATTATGTTCTTTTCCCCTGATTATTACCTGTTCCAAAAGTGTTTATAGTTATAAAGTGCATATTCAAGCTAATGATAGAAATTGATTGTTTCAGACGACCAGATCTGAGCTGTTTGGTGTGTTTGCTCCGTATGGCTTCATCAAGAGTTGTTGGCTGAGGATGGGGGACAAAGGTCCCAACAGAACACCAACTCCTACATATGCCTTTGTCACCTTCAGTAATCCAGCTGATGCACACAAGTAAGTTAGTTTACATGAGCCTAAGTACCCTGAATCTGGTATTAACTGATGCAGCAGTCTTTGTACTCCCATAAAGGTCTCTAACTATGGTATTTTTAAGCAATTTAAAATATATTTTTGACATAAATAGGGTTTACACTCTTGGTATAAGATTAGTGTTGTGCTTACTGGTACAAACCAGAACTCATACATACTTAGCACTCCCCAAAATTATCTTACTCCTTAGAATACTACACGTAACTATGTATTGAACTAACACTCATTTTAACAATCATTGTGATACTCTAGAGAGCCACAACTATGCTGATTCATTATCTCCAGTCTTTTTTGCTCATGATTTATTTATTGAATCCTATCCTACCCCACTTTACACCATTCTAATAATATAAATTGCACAGAGCACTTCAAGCCCCAGTTCACGAGAAGACCCTGAGAGGTCGCAACCTGCGGATATCGCCGGCTGACAGTTGGCACCAACCTGCTGAGGATGCGGATGGCAGGGGACGCTGGAAGCCCCGTGGTCAGCGTCGCCCCGATGGAAACACTGCTGCCGCCGAAGTTGGAGTCTCTGAACTAGGTATCAAGGTTACAAATTGATAAAAGTTGATGCAGATTTCTATACAGGGTGACTTTGAAAACATGCGACAAAATTTAAGGGGGAGTTCTACCCATCAATATGAACAACTTTTACTATGGGACCAACTTAGACTTCGCAAAAAAAAATTCGACCTTCTTATAACAAAATGGCCCGATCGGGTATGTACTTTTATATGGGAAGGTCGAATTTTTTTTTGCGAATTTTAAGTTGGTCCCATAGTAAAAGTTGTTCATCTTGGTGGGTAAAACACCTCCTTAAAGTTTGTCGCATATTTTCAAAGTCAGCCTGTATAATAGAATGTTAAATCTATAGTTGTTGCAAATGTGTCAATACTATACCAGATAATAATGCATAGTAATGGATCTGAAGGTGGTATTCATGTTAGTTCTTACCATGTCAGTGTTGACACTAAATGAATGTTTACTTTTTGGGTATTGTTTTTGAGGTATGAAAGTTTACCACACCCTTCAATAAAAAAAGGAACTGAATACATTGGAATAAAAAATATAAGTTGCTTACTTTGAGATGGAGGACCAAATACAATTGTTTCTTCTATTTCTAATTATTTTGAATTTTAACTTGCCCAATTTTATTGATATTTCTACTTGATGTGACTCCTAATTTAATTAATAATCTTCATGTTTGCTACATAAAAAATGCAATTTCGTAACAAAAGCTATTTCTATTATACAGGATGTTTGGTAGATGGGTGCAAAGCCTGAAGGGGGTGATATCTTAGACCATGTAGAACTTATTAAGCTAAACTTGTCTTAGACGAAGTCTGTTCCTTGTATTTTTTTTTTGAAACTCATAAGGTTTTTAATAATAAAACCTATTTTTTTTCAACTAATTGTTAATAGTGTCCAGTAAAAGCTGTTATGTTATTATATTTTATTTATGTAATGTGTGATTACTCAAACAAAATAATTCCCAAGCATCTGTGTCATCATCATCATTCATCAGAGAAACATTCTACGCCATATCCAAGTATTCAAGTTTCGAAGCAGTAATGCTCGTGAAGGAGGAGGCGGGACGCGTGAGGGAGAGGCAAGCTTTGCACCCTCACGCCCCTAGTCGCCGCAGGAGACGCCCTGGGCGTCGGGAATCGGCAGCCGATTCCCGGCCACCGTAGGCGCAGGCTTGCGGACGGCGAGCAATGGGTAGCTCGCCGTCCGGTAAGGACCAGGCCCGAGTCGACGGCGCGTCGTGTTCCACGCGCGCCTCAAAGAGATGTCAGCACTATTGACGGGGTCCGCTAGGGCCGATGCCAGCTAGGGTTGGGGGATGTTCGAAAGAGTTACCGTGGCCCCGGCACAGGCAACAGAAGGAACACGGGTGGGTTTTAGTCAGTAAAAGTCTGACACGCCCTCCCGCTCCGCCCAGAGCGGGAGAAGTCATTTGATGATTTCCCATCCACAAAAAAAAAAAAAAAAAGAAAGTATTCAAGTTTAAGAACCTTTTAAAAATCAAGAAAATGTTTTGTTTACGGCATAATACAAAAAAAAAAAAAATTGCCTCAGTTGATCAAACCTTTAAACATGCTTGGTTATTGCCCTTTCTTTTGAGGTACTATTTACGCAGATATCTCATTAGCTCTTGGAATTAGGATGTGGACAAAGCAAATTGAGTATGAAAATTGTTATTTTTGAACAGATCAATAAAACAAAATTATTGTTAAAATAATTTATTGTTCATGTTCAAAAGGTTGACCGCGGTTTCTTATACAAGCGCGTGCCCGTCTTCTCACTTCTGTAGTCGTGATTTTTAATTTCATCTCCTGCTTCATGACTTGAAAAGCCGTTTGGATTCATTCTATTAATTCTTCTTTAGTTCAAATTTCAACGTGCGTGTAGACGAGCTCCTTGGCCCGTCCCCAAACGAAAAAATCCACAGGAGTTAAATCGGGTGATCGAGGTGGCCAAGGGATAGGCCCGTCTCTGCCAATCTAGCTCTGGGAAACAATTATTTAAATGTTCTCTCACGTTTAGGGTCCAGTGTGCTGGACAACCATCTTGTTGAAAAATCATTGGTCTTCTCATTGCCAATATTGGTATTTCGGTTTCGTCCAGAAGCTCTGGGAGATAGTTTTGGAGGAATTCCAGGTAATTTTCTCCATTTAAATTATCTGGTAGGATTTGGGGGCCAATCAACGTTCGGCCGATTACTCCTGCCCATACGTTAACTGAAAATTTCGTTTGGAACGACACTTGCTTCTTCCAATGTGGATTGTTCCTCCTTGTCGGTCCATCGGTGAAGATTATGAAAATTAGTAATTCCTTCTTTCGAAAATTTTGACTCATCGGTCCACAAGATGGATTTTAAAATTCATGCATCTTCAATGTCACTATTTAACAAAAAGCGACAGAACTGAATCCTTCGTGGGGGATCTTCATTTTCCAAACCTTGTACACCCGTGCCGTGGAAAGGATATTTCTTTTCTCGGTGCATCGTATTCCACACCTTCCATACCGAAATGTTGAGGTTTCGAGCTACTACTCTGACGCTCGTAGTAGGATCTGCATCAAAAGCTGCAACAATGTCTTCCTCGATACTTGGGTGATGTTTTCCCGGGTTGAGTCCAGATTCCGCGTGATGGATTCCAACTTCAGAAAGCCGACGAAATGTGTTGTAAAACACTCTGACATTAGGTAATCTGCGATTCGGATATCTCTCTTGGTACATCTGTCGCGCCAAAGATTCATTACCGTCAGCTCTGCCATACATGAAGACGATATCCGCATATTCTTCATTCGAAAAAGTAGCCATAGTCGATTGATCACACAAATAAAAGTCCAAAATCAGTGAAGGAGCTCACAGCTAGGGCTAGACTCAACACCTTAAACATCTCAAAAATCAACACGTGAAGGAACGTTCTGAAGACATCTCTTAATGATTCGGTACTATACATGTTATATATTGTCCTAAGACATTTCTTCTGGAGAATGAATGTAGATTGTACATTTGTCGAGTTCCCCCAATATATGACACCATAAGTTAACAGTGGGTACACATTTCCAAAATAAGCATTTCTAGTAACACTTGGATTTGTAGTTTCTGCCAGAACTGACAATGCGTAGCAAGCACTTGATATTTTTTTATTAATCTTTTCAATATGTGCCTTCCAGTTTAAATGTTGATCTATAGTAACTCCTAAGAAATTTGTGTCTTTTACTTCTTCAATCGCTGCATCAGACATGGTTATATTTAATTTATTAGGTTTACTTTTATAATTAGTAAGTTGAATCAATTTGGTTTTTGAGATATTATTGACTTTTAAATTTATTGACTGCAACCAATTAGTAACAGTTATTAATGTGCTATTTATTTCACTTTCGTAAATAATATTATTGGAATATTCATTTGAAATAAATATAGTTGCGTCATCAGCATACATTACGCAAAGATGGCTAATTATATTTGGAAGCTCGTTTATATATATTAAGAACAAGGGGGTCCTAGTATACTGCCTTGCGGTACGCCTAGAATTACGGATTCGAATTTAAATTTCACTACCTCCACCATTTTTGTACGTTCATTATATACCTCAATAACAGTGCCCTGCATTCTATTATTTAAATAATTCTCAATTAATTTAAGTGATATAACTCTTATTGCTATACGTTCTAATTTATCAAGCAAAATGTCATACTTTACACAGTCAAATGCTTTTGACATATCAATGAAAAGAGCAGTACATTGTTTCTTATTATTTATTTTATCCCAAATGGTATTGAATAATTTATACAGGGTGTTTGGTAGAACGTTGAACATACGAAAATAGTGGATATTTGGGGTCATCTGCTACCCACTTGGCCCAAATTATTTGACCTTGGCCCCACCGTTTTTTTTTTTTTTTTTACTTTTTCTTAATTTTACAGAAAATTACCAGTTTTTTAACTTTAAATTCGAATATCTTTACTTGCGATGGGTAAAACAGGCAGGATGTTGTTTTGTATTAATGTCTAATAATAGCAGACTCTCATAAAATATTTGTTTGGTACAGATGTTAGTAGGAAAAAAAGTTAAGTCTTTAAAGGTACAGAAAGATGTAAAAAATACTTAGAGCACAACTTTGACTTGCATTAAAATTAAACTAAAAGCGATCGAGAACTTAGGATAACATCAAAATATCTCTGCTGTATGAGCTTTCTAACGGTATGTAATTTACATTTACTAAAACAAAAAGTCAGGACTTATTTGACAATTTTATCAAGTAGGAGGTTTTTGACGAAACTGAAAATTAAAATGTTTTGCGAAATTTAAAACTGTAAAGTTGTCAAAAAATGTAGCAATCAATTTAAATGAGAGGAGTACTTAAATTACCCATTCAAAGGGCCTTTTTCTGTTACCAGTCACTGCACAGACTCCTTTGTTGCGAAATTTCTAGGAAAACTAAACCACTTACATTTTGTTACCTGGGGTCGGGAGCACTAAGCAGGTAAACATTTTGTCTCACTCGTGCGCAGTCATAAGGCATGTTTTTTTCTCTTTCGCTCCCGGCGGGGCCCGCTGAAGAGGCCAAAACGGGCAAAACGATTATTTTGAATAATTTGAATCAGTCGAGACTTAACTGCCTCTGCGATCGTTTGTGCCCTTCACTTCTGTTTTCGTTCCGAGTCGTTTTGTTAATTACTTGTTGTTTTATCTGTCTGTTAAGTTTCTTGTTCCTGTGCGCTATTACGTTTTTCTTGGTGAAAAATGGCTACATTTACCAGTGAAGAATACGCTGAAATGTTGTTAGCGTATGGACGCGTTAACACTAATTGCATACTGATGTAGAAGATGTCAACTTTTTGCGGAGCATACTGTGGACGGACGAATCTAAGTTCGATAAAGAAGGGATTACCAACTTGCATAATTTGCATCATTGGGCCCCTAAAGATCAAAACCCCCATACGAAGAGACGAAGAGGGTTCCAAAGAAGATTTTCAATCAATGTCTGGGCCGGAGTGATTGGAAAGAGGCTCATAGGGCCCCATTTTTTGCCCGAACATCTTAATGGGAGCAATTATTTAGAGTTTTTGATCAACGATCTACCACCATTGCTACAAGAAGCATTTGATGAAGACAGGCCTATCGTGTTCCAGCATGATGGCTGCCCAGCTCACTGGAGTCTGAGCGTACGCGAGCTACTAAACAATTGTTTCCCCAATTCGTGGATTAGCAGAGGCGGACCAATCCCATGGCCTCCGCCATCACCCGACCTCACTCCGCTCGACTTTTACGTGTGGGGAAGAGCCAAAGAACTTGTCTACTTTACGGAAGTAGAAACGCGTGAAGAATTAATCAACAGAATTAATACTGCATTCCAAGTGATGAGGGGAGAGATGCTGCTGCGGACGACAACCGTTGAAATAAGACGCAGATGTCGCGCGTGCATTGAAAATGGAGGGCGTCAATTTGAGCAATTACTTAATTGGATAAATTCATTTAAATGTAATTTAATTGTTTTATTACCCACTGACATTTAGGTAACAGAAAAAGGCCCTTTGAATGGGTAATTTAAGTAATCCCCTCATTTAAATTGATTGCTACATTTTTTGACAACTTTACAGTTTTAAATTTCGCAAAACATTTTAATTTTCTTTTTCTTCAAAAACCTCCTACTTGATAAAATTGTCAAATAAGTCCTGAATTTTTGTTTTAGTAAATGTAAATTACATACCGTTAGAAAGCTCATACAGCAGAGATATTTTGATGTAATCCTAAGTTCTCGATCGCATTTAGTTTTTTTTTTTTAATGCAAAGATAATCGAATTTAAAGTTAAAAAACTGGTAATTTTCTGTAAAATTAAGATAAAGTAAAAAAAGAAAACGGTGGGGCCAAGGTCAAATAATTTGGGCCAAGTGGGTAGCAGATGACCCCAACTAACCACCATTTTCGTATGTTCAACGTTCTACCAAACACCCTGTATATTGCCAATGATGTAGTTTTATTTTTTTGAAATCCAAATTGGTTAACATTTAAAATATTATTTACATTTAAAAACTTTGTGATTCTAGCATAGATAACCTTTTCAAATATCTTCGAGAAACTTGGCAACAGTGCAATTGGTCTATAGTTATTAATGTCGTGCCGTGATCCTTTCTTATATAATGGCTTTATGAGAGCTAACTTTAGCGTATCGGGAAATTTGCCCGTTTCTAACATAAGATTTATAATATGTACCAGTGGATCAACAATAAATGGGATGCTTTCTTTGATAACTCTAATGGGTATATTATCGTGTCCGCAACTAGTTTATTTTTTTAATTTTAGAACTATATTTATTATTTCGCTTCTATCTACTGGGTAGAAGAAAATACTGCTTGAGTTAGAAGTTGATTGTGATTTGTAATTGTTATTGTCCGCTGTCGTAGTGTTGAGATTTTGGTTAATGTAGAAATTGTTAAAAATACTAGCTAATTTTACAGGAGATTTTATTACGTTGTTATTGTGCAGGATGTAGTCTATTGTGGGTTGAAGAACATTTGTAGTTTGGGTTTGTCGTTTTATTAATGCCCATGTGGCCTTAGTTTTATTCGTACTGCATGAGATGAATTTCGCGTTAGTTTCTTGATTGTTTTATCACACGCTTTAAGATTTTACAACAGAAAACATATTTTATTTTATCTTCTTGAGACGTACTACTTTTTGTTTGTAGGTACATTTTTCGTTTATTTTTACTAGAAATTAAGCCTTTGGTTTTCCATGCTGTATTTTATTTATAGTACATTTTAACTTTTTCAACTGGAATGCAAATATCGAATATTAATTTAAATAAGCTAATAAATTCTTCATATGCTGTGTTTGCATCCAAATGATGATACACATCTCGAAAATTTATTTGAGAAATGTATCTTAAAAATACCTATGTCGATGTAATAATTTATATTACGTCGCATTTTGAAATATATTCCAATCACTGCTTATGTCATTGACATAAAAGTTTATATTGCAATGACTGAGCGCACACGTGCAACAATTATACTTTGTGATTTCGTTCAATGTTGTTATTTTGATAATCTGTTTTATTTACAGAAGTCAACAACTTAGATTTTTTTGTCTCCGACAACGGAGATGCCGCTGAGGCAACTACAAGTGCTCCAGACCTACTAATGGTGAGTCATTTTCAATTCAACAAATGACATTTCTATATTTTTTTCTGATACCAATCTTTTATTTGTTCAAAAAGGAAAATGTTGAACCACAAGAAGAAGAGAAAGATGCAGAAATGGAGTCTTGCTATACCATACTGGATGTTTTGAACAGAGATTGTTTAACTCACATTCTGGCTTACGTTCCTATTAGAGACCTCATCAGATCAGAAAGAGTTAGCAAAACTTGGCAAAATATGGTCCGCGAATATCTTCAAGGTAAACAATTATAATTATTATATTTACATACACATTAATGTTACCCATAGTGGTTGACAGTAACTGCATAACGGTTAAAACTTGTTTTCGTAAAAAAACGTTAAAATAAGTTGGAACTTTGACCTTTAACCGCATACGTCATCCAACTAATAATTTCGTGTCCATTTCGCCAGGGTAATTACGACCAAATACCTTAATAATTCACTGTGCCGGGTGCTGGGGGCACGACAACTGATATGAAGACGGGCGGTTAAAAGGTTAATATCTCCATAAACAGAAGGCCCAGTTATAGTCCAGCACAAAATACCATAATAATGGGAAGAACAAAGTGACTCTCGGCTTCGTTAAGGATATCTTTGCACCCGTTATTTGAGCACATATCAGAAATAAAACGTACTGTGTTAGGTAACTGGACCAGGACAGGAATCGGTGACTGCCCCTTTAGTCTAGTGGTCTGCTGAGCATGAGGTCCTGGGTTCGATTCCCTGGCTGGTAAAGTGTTATTGGGTTTTTCCATCTGGAATTTCTCTGTAGCAGCTCAGAGTCTGGATTTGTGCCCAGTTGATGGCAATAGGCTGGCCCCCCATTACATAGGACTAAACACAACTGGCGAAACGTGGGTGGTACTATAGGTGCACCTCTGCCTAACCCTTCGGGGAATACAGGCGTGATGTTATACTATGTGCCAGGCATCCGCATGTTCAAGACGTCGTGGTGGCAGCACGTGCCGGTGATGCTGACGACGGCCGTGCTGCGCCGTATCTTGCAGCACGTGGGCGCGTCGCTGGCGCGCCTGCACATCGACCATCACTGGTCCGCGCTCAACGATCGCACCGCGCACATCGTCGGCAAGTTCTGTCCAAACCTCGAGGAGCTCAAGGTATACACGCCTATGACAACTTTAACCACCATCATTAGCGGTCGGGGCAACACGTCTTTTTCATCCATACTTCTCTATTAGTCGTCATCTCGGTAGTCACCCCCCTTTCTAGCCATATCATCTTTCAAACAGTCCATTCATTGTTTATTGTCTTCCTCTACTCTTGTAGATCCACATACATACTCAAAACTTTCCTCCCGACATTTTCCTTATTCCTCCGCATCACATGCCCATACCATGAGAACCAATTTCCACACAAATCAGTTTACTTTTAGACTTCCTCTTATAAACTGAGTTCTTATTGTATCCATTCGCGTCACACCACACATTCTTCTTAACATTCTCACCTCAGCTGCATGCAATTTTAAAATAAATTAAAAAATATGTTTATAATATATATATTTATAATATAAATAAGTAGTTATCTCCACAAATTACATTCTTATACTAGTTAGACATATTAAGTTGAGAGCTATTTTGACAAAATTTTTTAGTTTTAATTGTTCATTCATCCCTTTTGTGTCCCAACAATCTGATCCAAACAAGACAGCAGGATGAAAACTTTAACCATACCCACACATACATAAATGCTCCATACCAACTTAGGCTTTGATCTGTCAAAATCATTGTATTTTGGTGTGATTTTACGAAGCGTAAGTTTTGCGGTAAGTTTCGTCGCTGTATCTTACCTTAGGAACCTTGTACGATACTAATGGCGACGTCAAAACGAACACACCAGCGTCAACGAGCGTCAATGACGTCATACATAAGCGTTACATCCACAGTGCCACAGTACGTTACTGCATATCGAGTTTATGAAAGAGTCTCACACCGTTATGAAAGCAGAAATTACTGCAAAGCCGCACTTTTCCTTAAATTCAATGTAAGCTCGGCTACGCACTGTAGACCGGACGTCAACTGACGAGTTCAATTTAATAAAGTCAAAAGTGATCAACGTTTTCGTAAGGTGTGGATAAACTTTGTGTTTAAGACTTGTATCATTCGTAACTTTCAGATTGTTGGCATGCACACACGGAATTGGAATCCATTACTTTATGGCTGTAAACAACTGAAAAGTTTGTCCTTTGTATCATGCAATAAGGTACTTATTCTTTTCTTTAATTTAAAAGTTTTTGTAATTTTCACAAAAAAAAAAAAAAAACTATTTTAATTTTTACCTTTCAGCTGACCGATTCGAGTTTAGTACATCTAGTCAAAAGTGAATCGTGCATAGAAAGCCTTACGGTCGCTAACAACACACATGTGACCGGGTTGTTTCTCACTGGATCGAATCCGCAAAAACTAAACTCGCTCGCGTTTTACAACTGCTACAGCCTTCAAGGCACAGTACTTAGCGCTGCTATAGACACACTTCCTGGATTAACGACCCTTAAATTGGATGTGTGTCCTCACACGATGTGGAAGATCATACCATTAATTTTGAGCAAACTGCCTAAGCTTGAAGAGCTTTCGTTGAGCGAGTATATTTCGGTAGAGATGTGCTTCTCTCCACAATGCAACGAAGCTTTCTGTGATGCTCTCGCAATTTTAACTGAACTTAAAACCCTGAACCTGAGTCGTAACATCTACATCACGAATGCAGTCCTCAAACGAGTCGCACAGTCTTGCCCTAAACTCGAATCATTGAATATTTCTAGCTGTAACTCCCGGAGAATCTTCCC
Organism: Fissipunctia ypsillon; assembly: GCA_947568875.1. NCBI lineage: Eukaryota > Metazoa > Arthropoda > Insecta > Lepidoptera > Noctuidae > Fissipunctia > Fissipunctia ypsillon. The sequence continues at coordinate 7,110,398 of OX387655.1, forward strand.
ACACCCAGGTAAGTTCACATACATATTATAATTGTGTACTCCCATAGTGTATCTATACTTGTGGTTCACATCAAGTCAAAAATATTTATTTGCCGGAATATGGTACAATAGATATTACAGTAATTTTGGTTTCAGCATATCCTGCCATGTTATGGCGTGAAAATATATTTCACATAAAATGTATTTGCAATCAATTTTTATCATTAACATTTGTTCTGTCGGACAAATGTTAAAATTGATGTGTTACTAAAAATAATACAGATGTCGCAGATGGATTGTAGAATCCGCTGTTTTACAAAACAGCTCTTTTCACAGTTTTATGAAAGTCAGTCCAAAAAAACTAAATAGCCAAGTAACTGCGACCAACTTGGAAGTAGCGCTCGTCGGCCGCTCGGCACCTCCGCTTCGCTCGCTCGGCTCAGGCGTGATTTATCACAGTTCTAACCTAACCTAAACCAATTGATCAGGGTGCCCTAGCTTAGTTATTGCTACCGATTCGGCATTAGAAGCCACACCCAAAGCTTATTGTGACTGCAGATAAGCCATTCTGCAATACGTCTAAACGTGTGCGTTACGCCAGCGGAATGTTGTCGCTTTTCAGGATTTCGGCTTGACAGATAAGTACCTCATCTCGTGTAATTGTGCCCGAAATTTATAATTTGTGCGTCCAGCCAATCCAAAGATATTCACGAAAAACAGATTCCGCTGGAGTAACGTTACCCCAGCGGCATGTTTTTTAACCGGTGGCCGTAGCTAAATACAAACAAGCTACTTAGATAGAGATATAATTTGTGCATAATTGTGCCCAAAAAATGAAATTTGTGCGTCTTGAGGTTTCAGAGTTATTCAAGATGCCGCCGCGCTGGGGTAACGTTTAGAAAATTGCTGTATCTTTTAAACGGCATGACATACAACTATGATTTTATCGATGTGTCAGTTCCTAGATTATTTTTACAACCCACGATTTAGTGCAGATGACACAAGAAATAGTTTTTGGGTATATTTTTGAGCTAAGAAAAGCTCAATCATGTACTACTTATAAGGTGGGGTAAGGTATATTTTAAAACTACTTGCACAATATGAACATAGATTACACAAAATAATATACATTCGGTAAACGTTGTTAAATATTTTTTATTGCACTTATAGTTCAAAAACAATACGAACAATATCCTTAAATTATCTGTTAACAATCCGGTTAATGATGATAATGAAATCAATTACAGTTTGGCAAGAAAGTCTTGAAACGAAACTAAAATATTTAATCATTGGCAACACTCGCTCTGCCTCGTCGAGTAAGGTACATATTCTGTCATTTCTTGTAATCGGTGACTGTTTCTCGTGATTATTTTTATTTATTTGCGTTATTGTGGTGATACTGGTGACCCATTGTGTTCGTCTTGAACAGATCTGTTATCCACAGCTCCACAAGAGCGATAATTTATAAAGTTTACGTGAGATGTATGGCGGAACTAGAGGCCGGACAAATTTTATCCGATCTCAACGATGTGTATAAAAGAACCGCTGAAATGACAGGTAAAATTATATTTTATACATGTAATCAGATGTAATGTGTGTATTTCAAGGTACAATAGCAATAACTAGTATAAACCTTTCATACAATTATTGAAATGTACATTCACAAATTTGAGGTTATGTTTACAAAACACATCGGAATGCAGAGCGGTCGAATAAATTTGATACTTTTTGTTAACGTGGCGGCATATCTACATCGGAACGCGTCACACTGATGTCACGCAAAGTCCTGCATCGCGCAATCAGAGTTTACCGCGCGACTAGCATATATATGTACAACATCCCGACATCAACCGTCGGGCAGTAGCCCACCAGGCACAACACCCGTCTGATCGGAGGATCCTCCGTTTTCTATGGAGGATGAGTGAACTTTACACCCTGTTCACCATGCCTCTATACTGGTGACCCCGAACATGAACGTCAGTGCAGCCTTCGTGCAACTACTACAGCGTGACGTCATCAGCATCACTTCCTCGTGCTTTCGAGCAGCGAGTCACACAGCCAGCCAGCACCCACGGCTTCAACGGGTATTCTGACCACCAGCATGCAGCGACCGCGCATACCTGGTCATCACCCTCAGCCTCATCAGCAATCTTGGCACAGCACACTGCACTTTCGGCCGGTCAACAAGCAGAGCCCTTCAAACCTCTCCTGGTCGACGCCAGCAGTCGGCCTCAACCCGGCGCTATATCATATCCGACGCACTGGAGCATAACGCAGCGCCACCCCGACTCACTGGGGGCATCTCTGCAGACAGTTCCGACTCACCGTGAACTATGCGGCACCCGGTTCCGACTCACTGGAACCTCAACTGGCCCTGGCCAGCATCGCAAGATACACGACTCTGCCCACTATCGACCTCCGGTCTCAGCAGAGGAGTGATACCTACATCGCCACAATGGAACGCGTCACGCAAAATCCTGCATCGCGCAATCAGAGTTTACCGCGCGACTAGCATATATACAACATCCCGACATCAACCGCCGGGCAGTAGCCCACCAGACACAACACCCGTCTGGTCGGAGGATCCTCCCTTTTCTATGGCGGATGAGTGAACTTTACACCCTGTTCACCATGCATCTATACTAATATTGCATAAATCACTGAACAAAAATAAGTATAGTATTTTTTAGGTAAATCCATCAGTATTATAGTAATAAGGCGATCTGGGGTCTGGGTACTATAAGGTGATCTGGGGTCTTGTAAAACATAAAATTTTCTCACATAATGTGGGATTAGTTGACATCAAGGTATTTTGAAATACCTAATAATTTTATTTGTAATTCATTAAAATAAATAACTGCAAATGTTATCGTTCTAGGCAGTGGATGAACAAGCGTTTCAGAGCTTTTCTTTTTTTCATAAAACCCGCCAATCTTATCAATCCAAACATGAATTCTAAAAAATACTTAAGTATCAAAACCGTTTTCATCGTACTATATAGGGTTACAACATGAACGATAGTGGCGCCACCATTATTTTCACGACTTTTTGGCCATGCTGTAAGTTATGAAAGTTTTGCATTCCCTTTCGTTTTAAAATCATCAATAATATCGTCATATGAAATCTTGTTCATTATTTCAGACTCTATGCACAAAAGAGCTAAGGCGTTTAGTTTTCTTGACTTAGAGCTCCCACACAAAACTGCGAATCCCCATCGCACCGCAAAAATCTGCGCAGATTTTTGCGGTACCTACTTCCGTTGCGAATTCGCAGTTATGTGTTGGGAGCCCTTAAAGTAGATCGTAGATAATTTTTCACCCGCTCCGAACAATATGTCGCTGGTGTGCATAGAGCCATGCAAACTGCCAACCAAGCAACTGATAACAAATTTAAATACCAAATTTCGCAGGAACGAAGACAGACTTTTTAATGATCCAGAATCTGGTTTTATCAAAATTCTTTCAGAAGAAATGTGGCATTGAAAGTGTACGCATTCCTGAACTAAGTCAGTTTCTAAATCATTAGGATACATTTCTTCCAAGAAAATGACTTTTTCCGTCAGGGTCAATGGTGACAACTCACTCATTTTTATCAGAAATGAAAACTTCTCGTTTTTATTACTATAAGACAAATAAATTTTTGGGCCAAATTTGCCGCCCTAGGCTCCAGCCTACTCGGCCTGCTGGTAAATCCGCCACTGATTAGAACCTTTGTAAAACAGCGAATTCTACAATCCATCTGCGACATATGAGGAGGGATCAAAAAGTAGTGAGAACGACATACTCCTTGGTAAGAAAAAAAATAAATACTGCCAGGCATAGCTCAGATACATATTTGTAATATTAATAAAGAAAAAAATATTCGATTCTCTTTTTTTTTTTCTGAATGTAGTCATTTGTTTGCTTCGTGTCGGAACGTGTTCTCGAAAATGGAGAAAAACGAAGTGCGAGCCGTTATTAAATACCTCTGTTTAAAAAAGTTAAAGACGCAAGAGATTCGTTGCGATTTGGAGGCAACATTAGGAGAGTCTGCTCCGCCGTATTCCACTGTCGCAAGGTGGGCTTCTCAATTTCGAGTAGGGAGAACGAGCACGGAAGACGAACATCGTTGCGGTCGTCCATCGACGTCAGTCACCTAAGAAAATGTTGCGAAAGTCGAGAAAATTGTATTGAGCGATCGAAGAGTTACCATCCGATACTTAATTCAAGAAACGGGCATTTCATATGGAAGTATTCAATCCATATTGAAACAATCTTTGAATATGAGAAAAGTCTCCGCAAGATGGGTGCCGAGAATGTTAACCGACAGTCGGAAACAAAATCGACTTGACATTTCGAAGATATTGTTGGACAAGTTTCAAGAAGATTCTGAAAACTTTTTGTCTCGTTTCGTAACAATGGTCGAAACATGGGTCCATCATTTTGATCCCGAGACAAAACAGCAATCTTCGCAATGGAAACGGCCATCATCACCGACCCCGAAGAAGTTTCGTGCCGTGGCATCGGCTGGCAAGGTTATGGGCTCAATATTTTGGGACTCAGAAGGGAGATTGTTGATTGATTACCTGGAGCGTGGAACCACTATTACAGGCGGCCAATATTATGCAGCTTTAATTCCCAAGTTGAGGAATGCCATCAAAGAGAAAAGGAGAGGGAAACTTCGAAGGGGCGTGCTGTTTCATCACGACAACGCACCCGCGCACAGGTCGGCAGTTGCGATGGCTGCCATTCAGCAAGCTGGCTTCGAATTGGTTGACCACCCCCCTTATTCACCAGATCTGGTGCCTAGCGATTTTTATCTGTTCCCCAAATTGAAAGAATACTTAAGGGGAAACAGGTACTGTAGCGAAAAAAAAATAAAAAGACGGAAGATTCACTTTTCTGCTACGACACGTTTAATTTTGTTTTTAAAATAAAAATAGAAAATAACATTAAAAGGTAGAAAAAATGAATATTATTGTATCAAAAAGTTGCAGGTTGAGTTGTGTGAAGGGAATAAAATAGAGAACTTTGGTCCGATAGGTACGCGAATAACGAACGAGAAAATAAACGTACTATCTAGTCGATTGCAATCACTAATGAGTAACGCTACCAAAACATATCGTTATAAAAAAAAATAGAGAACCAAGGTACCTCGCATTTTACATACAGTGGATTTCATTTATTACGACCTTGGTTGTAGCGACCATTTACCTATAGCGACGTTAAATCTAAGTCCCTTGAATTTAAAGCATACTTTAGTACAAAATTCATGTGGTTATAGCGACTTTGGATGTAACGCCGAGTTCGGGTGTAGCGACTGTTTTTAATGAATCATTTGTAACAAATTCCTAGAAATCCCATGCAGATATTGCGACCGGAGTCGGCCGCCAAAGACACAAAGATTTTTTTCTTTCACAAACATTTCTTATCTTTTGTTTACATCCATTGCACACAGATGGTCAGCAAGTGTGGAGACCTTTACCTTTTGTTTATAGATATCAACTAAGTAGGTAGGGGAAGCGTGTACGTTTCGGAGCTTTTATGGTTCAGTTACAAAGTGATATTCTGAGTAGCAACTGGGTTTAGTAAACTTTTGAATAAGTATGGCTGCTAGACGCACATTCACTGTTAAAGAAAAGGCGGAAATCATTTCAAAATTGAAAAACGGTGAAAACAATGCTGATTTGTGCAAAGAGTACAAAGTTTCCCATTCAACAGTATCTACGATGTGGAAAAACCGTGATAAAATATTAGAATGCTTTGAATCCAAATCCTTAAAAATTAAGAAAAACCGCAAACCGACGCATCAAGATATCGAAAATGCCCTTCTAATGTGGTTCAAAGCCCAAAGAAGCCAAAACGTACCTTTGAGCGGTCGTCTGCTGCAAGAAAAGGCTAATCAATTTGGCAGACTGTTTGGAAAAATGGATTTTGAGTGTTCGGAAAGCTGGATATACCGATTTCGTCAACGACACGATATTGTAGTAGGCAGTTTGTGGAGAAGCCGCTAGTGTATCGCAAAGTGACTGTGACAACTGGCTAAAAACAGTTTTCCCAAAATTGACTGAAGGTTATACTGATAGCCAAATATGGAACGCTGACGAGACAGGTTTGTTTTTTAAGTTAACTCCTGACAAAACCTTGAAATTTAAAGGGGAAAAGTGCGTTGGTGGAAAATTATCAAAAGATAGAATCACCGTGCTTGTTGCATCAAGTATGGCAGGGGAAAAAAGAAAATTATTGGTCATGTCATAGGCAAGGCAAAAAAACCCAGATGTTTCAAAAATGTTAAATCTTTGCCAGTTGATTACGAAGCAAACAAAAAGGCCTGGATGACTTCAGAGATTTTCGAAAAAGTTCTACGCAAATGGGACTCCCAGTTAAGAAATAACAAAAAGAAGATCATTTTATTTATTGACAATTGCCCAGCTCATCCTAAAATAGAGAATTTGACCAACATAAAACTGGCATTTTTACCACCAAACACTACATCAGTGATTCAACCGATTGATCAAGGGATAATTAAAACCCTCAAAAGTCATTATAGGAAGATTTTAGTACAGAAAATGATGAACGACATTGAAAACTCGGCAGGCCCGTTTTCCGTTAATATTTTAGATGCCATTGAAATGGTAACTACGGCATGGGCTCGGGTGACTCCAGATACGATCAAAAAGTGTTTTCTACACGCTGGGTTCCGTAAATCTTCGGCTATCACAACAATTGACGACGACTCCGATGATGAATTGGACATACCATTGGCACAACTGACTACAGTATCATCAAGCGGAACAAATGTTGCGGACTGGGCAACATATGTTGATATTGACAGTCAACTTATCACTACTAGCGATTTGTCCGATAGTGAAATTGTTGAAACTGTTGTTCCATCACATACGACGCAAGATTAGGAAAATGAGGAGGAAGAAGAAGATTGCAAGGAAGGTGAGATTCCTACAACTAAGGATGTGTTAGGTGTTGTAACAAAGCTTAAAAGATACTGTTTATTTGGTGATGGAAAGGATATTATAGATATTGAAGAAGTAATGAAAATAGAATACACCCTACAGCGTACACTAGCACAAAAAAATAAATTGAAGCAAACTAATATTACACATTTTTTTAAATGTACCGGTGAATAACTATGTGTGCAAATATTTTCAATAATAAATGAATATAAACTACACATGTGTACGTGTCTGTATCTCTTTACCTTTGCCTGTAACGACTTCCGGATATAACGACGAAAATAGAGTGGTCCCTTCATTGTCGTTATACCCGAAATCCACTGTATTTGAAAATAAAATTAAATAGTTAATGAATTAAAAAAAAATCTGCAGAGGATTACTATCTACACTATTAAATTAGAACGTAAAATTTCATAAAAAAAACCGTGGCATAAGTAATTGCGTCCGGCGAGGTGACGTAGACTGTAGGTTGTCGCAGGTTCAGGAACTGGCGTTGTTTGTGAAACCTTCAGCGGTCAAAATGCGACCCAACTCTCGACGTTGGCCAAGGACGTCCAGCGTAATTTTAGGCCAAAACCTGGAGGCCGAAAGGCGGCCTGTTCAAAGCTGTTCAATCCTAAGACAAAATGAATTAGGGTTAGACCAGCGTGATCAGACTGAACTTCCGATTGAGGAAAACTGTTAAAAGATACGTACCAGAAAAAATAAAGATGAATACTTAGAATAAAACTTAATATACCATTCTCAATATAGTTTTGCCATAAGGTATTAATAGGACGGCAGAGATAGTGTGGTTCACTTGAAAAAAACTCGATAATTTTCCACAAACTGGGTCCGTCAATTGATTCAACTTTTGCAACTCAGAAAAAAATGGGGACCCATCTGTCAGAAGAAAAATAATTCGAATCACGAAATAAAAAGATAAAAATCGACCAGGCTCAAATACAAACGGAAAAAAGGTTGATTATAAAGAACCAAAAAGTTTTGACATGCAGAGTTATGCTGCAGTACGAAGACGATAACGAGGTGATGGATGCCGTGGAGAGCTTTTTGCCGGACCAAGACAAAACTTTTTTTTTTGAAAGGGGTTGAAGCCTTGGAAAAGCGCTGGACTCGGTGTGTAGAGAGACTCTGAGACTATGTAGAAAAATAAATTATTATGTTATCAATAGTCATTATATTCTATCTCATTCTCACTACTTTTTGATCCCTCTTCGTAGACACGACTGTCCAAGATTTCATCCCTTAGTTTACTTTAGTGTTAGAAAGATGATGTTTTTAAAAGGGAACCTCGATAGATCTCAGTCGAAAGTAAATCAAGTCCTAAAGACTTGAATTGAGAAAAATAACTTATAACTTCACACAGCCGCTATCTTGATGTGTTGAGTTCTGGCACCACCAAGTAGTGACTCAAGTTTATTATACATAATTATTATTTACAATAGGTAATTCACTTAGTTATCACTCTTCAGTTTTTATTTGTTTGCTACGTTTAAGTTCTCTTTGAAACGTGTTATTAATATTTTGCCAGTATGGTCTATACTCTATATAGCGCTGTTTTATTACATAATTGTTAATTTTTGTTGTTTGTGTGCTCTGTTATGTAATTGTTTGTTGTTCCAAATGAAATAAAATATAACATTATAAAGGCGAATTATAACGTGTGTCGCGTCTAACTTACCAGTGCCCCAGGGGCTCGAAGAGGCAGGTTGTAAAGCGCGTGTCTCGACAGGCGTCGGCGACGACGGCGTGATTGCGGTGTGTCGCGGGTGTCGCGCGTTGGAACAACTGGACGTGTCGTACCTGGGCGCGCTGTCGGACCACGGCCTGCGCGCCGCGGCCGGCCTGGCGCGCCTCACGCGCCTCACCGCGCGCGGCAACCCCGCGCTCTCCGCCGCCTCGCTGGCCGCCTGCCTGGCCGCCTGCCCGCTGCTGCAGGTACGCACTGTGTCTGTTATGCGCCGCGGCGGAGACATTAATCATTTTACTCCGCAACACGCTATGATGCGCGGTAAGTGTTATCTCGCAACGCGCTGTTCACGAAAAAATTATAAATATGAAGCGTACAAAAATATCAATGAGAACTTTCCTTCAAACTTTCGAGGCTTAGTTAGGACTGTACACTAATTTTATTTTTAATATACGCGTCGACTTAGAACCTCCTCCTTTTTTGTCGTCGGCTAAAAATTGATTAAATGTTATTTTTTAAATGTTGTAAGACAATATTATAGGCGTATTAAATGTTCATTGATTGTTGTATGATTTGTATGTAAGTACGTAGGGTGTTCTGAAAGTCTTGAGATTTAACTTTATTTTTCACAGTTTTTCAAAATAATTGCCACCACAATTAATACACTTCTGCATCCTTATAAACCAATCACTAAAAATGTCTTTCCATTTCTGTTTAGGAATTTCCGCACACATATTGTCCCAGGCCGAAAGTAAAGCTTCTTCATCCCGAAATCTTTGCCCTTTCAATTTGCTTTTCACGAAAGGAAACAGTCCAAAGTCACATAGCGCCAAGTCTGGGCTGTAAGGCGGATGTTCAATAAGTTTCAAGCCGGCATCTCGCTAAAATTGGCATGTAACGTCAGCACGATGTGCGGGACCATTATCATGATGAAGATACCAGGTGCAGAGTTGTGACTTTGGACGAAGCTTCTTGAATTCCTGAATAAGTTGAGGAAGGCAGACAGTGGTGTACCAAGCAGCGTTTACAGTCTTCTGCTCACGGAGAACTACTTGTTCAATAATTCCCCGAATACCGAAAAACGCCACGATCATTTTCTTTTTTAACGACTTAGATTTTTTTACTTCAGTCGGAGTTTCTTCGACTTCTATTACCCATATTTTATTTTGCTGCTTTGTGGGCACGTCGTAATAATAAAGCCATGTTTCATCGCCCGTGACGATTGAATGATGTCTTTAGATTTTCCGTTTTCAAACTTTGCAATATTTTTTTTACACCATTTAACTCGCTGTTCCTTTTGTTCATCGGTAAGATTATGTGGAATCCAAAGAGTACAAACTTTTCAACAACCTAAATGATGGTGAATAGGTAATTAAACGTAACGCTGCTGAGCCAATCTGCAGTAAGGACTCTATTTGCCGGTAGGTTATTCGCCGGTCAGTTTCAATTAAATTTTTAACTGCTGAATTATTTTCTGGAGTAACTGCTTCCGCCGGTCGTCCTGAACGCGGGTCGTCTTCTAGGTTAAAACAGCCACGCTCAAACTGTTTGTACCATCTGTAGACGGTTGCACGAGAGGGACAGTCATCACTAAGTACAGGCTTCATTTCTTCTAAACAGTTTTCTGGACTTAATCCACGTAAAAAGTTATAAGTAACGCAAAATTGCGCGATATTCGATAGTCGTCCACGAAGCCACTATAGTGAACTTGTTCGAACACGATCTGTGGCAATACCTACTGAATGCAATCAAATGACAACTGACACTAACGTATATCATAAGTTTCATAACATAAACAATCAAAATAGGTGCTGTGCTCGCGTCGTCAGCCATTCGCTTTAGCATTATTTAGTGTCTCAAGACTTTCAGAACACCCTACGTACAAAAATCAACTGTTTACATTATATGATTATTTGTGATGTTATGTTAAAATCATATTATTATATAATACAAGCACGATGAACATACGAAACATGAGAATTATTAAATTTATAATAAAATTACAAAACGACTATACGAAATTGCGATTCGCAAGCGTCGTGTTTACAAACAACGCGTTCGCGGGCCGACTGCTGCCCGAGTTCGCCCGACGCACTGTGTCGCTATCCCGTTCGCGTTCTGGCCCCGCTGTCACAGAGCACGTTGCGCCCGTTTAGACGTTTAGTTTGTTGAAGCGTTATATTATATAGCGCGAAGTCCGAGCCGATATTATAAAAGACGCTAAACGTTTTGTACACATAATTATATCGTGTTATGTTTTGACGCTATACGTTTTAGTAACCAGTACTGTGTGTGCAGGAGGTTGACGTGTGCGGCTGCGACGGCGTGTCGGAGGAGGTGGTGTGCGCAGCCGTGCGCGCGCTCTCCGAGCGGCCGCGCGAGCTGACGCTACGCCTGGCGGGCACCGCCACCACGCCCATCGAGGTATCACTTGTTACACCAATTTCCGCCACAAAGCCAATTCCCGTGTTGAAAAACGTTAAACATCTAGTCTCAATCTCATCTCGGTGTCAATCAATGTCAAAAATGTGTCAAAAATGTAGATAAATCAGGGATATCTTTGACAGATTAAGACGTAAGATTAGAATGCGTGCGTTCTTAAAAATACGAGAAGCGCCGCACTGAAGTGCTTTGGGGTGATTACGAAAATCGAGAAATTCCGAATTACTGATAAATCAGGAAAATTTTTAGCTTTAGCAACATTTATCTAGTAAAAATTTGATGTTAAACACAATTTAATAAGCTATTGAAAATTTAAGTTCGTAGTTGTAATGTAAATACTCGGCTAGATGGCGTTTTTGTAGTTCTTATGCGGAATAGAAGTTGAATTGATTTATAGGTCATTATATCATAATAGGCTAGTTAACTGTAAGGGTGCGGCGAACATGAAACCAGCGGCGAGGAGCGGTGGCTGAGCGGAGCGATGGCGACAGTACATAATTGTTCCGCCGCTACCGCCCCGCTCGGCCACCGCTCCTCGCCGCTGGTTTTGTGCCCACAGCCTAAGAAAAAAACCTTGTGAATTTTGCATTGTAGAATGGTTGTGAGCTAAAAATATCAAAAATCAACTTAATTTTATAAATGATTGTAGAATAATTTATATTTTTAGTAATAAATGCGTAAAAATAAACCCCTTGGTCTCGTGACGTGGAACGCGAATTAGAGCGCGACACGTCACGACTTACAGACGATAGTATCAAATTGTAAATAGAAACAAACTTTGTGCGTCAGATATAAATTTACTTTTGGAATACCAATTACGAAAGAAATGGTGTTGAAAGGGACAACACTGATTGGTAGTGTGTCACTCTCGCACAATGTGGCAGTGTTCATTATTCATATACTAAATTAGTAGTATTTAGTCTTATTTTGTGTAGGCACATTAAAAATTAGGAAATGGAAAACGTCCACCTACGGCTCACAAAGTAGACATTAACCGACTCATGGATAATGACGCTCCAGGCGCGTCATAAGCAAATATCACGGGAGGCCATTGACGCACCTGCACCGCGTCACATCGAACTTACTTAAAAACTGATTTAAAAAAATTGAGATGAAGAGAACTACCACTTTTTATCCTAAATTAAACATTGAAGTTGACAATACCCTTGAGCCATTAATTTTGAATACATATTTTATAAGTCAGGAACTTTGGTAACAGTTTACAAACTTATACGAGATGGAAGAGACACCGACGCGAAAACGGTTACCATCCCGTATATTTGCGTAATATTATTTAAGATGGAAGCTCACGAAATTAAGTTTCTTTCGTTTTTTGCAATTTACAGGTCAGTGTTAGGTTGTATGTTGATTAAAATATGATTCGCGACCGTAACAAATATGGCTTATCTGAGTTATACATAATAATTAAAATCACCAATACAACCCTCTAAGTTAATTTAATCCCATTAAATGACTTTTTCATGAGTCATTCAATGGGCTTATAATATGAACTTAGATGGTTGTCTTAATGATTTGAATGATTATAATTCTGTAAATACATACGTGTTACGGTCGCAAATCATATTTTGTTCAACATACAGCCTGACACTGAACGGCAAATTGCAAAAAAACACAAGAAAATTTGAATTTCGCGGGCTACCCTGGCGCTTTTATTTCTTTATTTTGCATCTATTCTGTACAAAATAAACTATTTTTCTTTCTAGAAAAGTTTTGATTTTTTGGTTGTAATAGATAAACTAAGATAAAAAAACTTTTTCTCACATTCCTCTTCTTCGGAATCCATAATTTCTTCAATACTAGTGTCTGAATTATAATTTGTATTTTCACTATTGGTCATGGTATATGGTCCCATGAATTTACGCTTCTTTGAAATATGCAAAAATCGATTGACTACATTCAGGAAAAACATCATTGTCTTTATTGTTATCTTGTTGGTAATGTTCATGCTTATTAGTAAATAATCCCTGACTACATTCAGGAAAAATTTCGTTTCCTTGTTGATTATCTACAAATAAAACATTTATTATCATAAACAAATGACCTAATACAAGTAAATTTACAATAATGTTGACGACCCCCGTAACATTTTACTAAAATAAATAAATCCTACCTTGTGAGGCCATATTTCCTTTGAATACCAACGAATACGAATCGAAGCACACAAAGAACTTTTTCTCTTAGCATATCGACGCAAGATAAAAACATCACAGGGGGCCAATGACGCTCTAGGTGCGTCATCCTTGATGTAGGCCCATGACGCGCCTGGCGCGTCATCGTCCAATGTTCAGGGCCTGGCTAAAGTATGCATGAAAATGATGGTGGCAATGAGTCGGTTAACACAAATATTAAGTTGTCTGCATTGAAAATTATTTTTTAAATATTGTTAAAAACGCTGTTAATACCGAATATTTTATTTAATATTCCGACAGAAGCAGTAAATAAAGCTTGTGTACGAGCAAATCTTAAAAAGGCTCGCAGATTTGACAGAATGAAAGTCTTGAAAGTCAGAATAAAAGTCTTATTACCTTAGTAATAAGGTCGAAAAGTGGTTCACCGCAAATGTCCGCGATAGTACATACATATACAGTCATGGCGGCTCAGGTGACTTCAAGTCCAAAGTCTCGTCATGTGTACGGTCGATGTACTACGCTACGTAATTACTCGTATATTATAAACTACGATACGTCACTTGAGCCGCCATGACTGAATGCCCCGTGCATACAGTCATGGCGGCTCAGGTGACTTCTAGACTTTCATTCTGTCAAATCCGCGGCAATCAATATAAAATTACTATAAACGAATAAATATTAATATTTTGAGGTAAATGAACCACAAGAAACGTTACTAATTAATTTTCAAAGTCCGTCAAGTAGCCTATTATGTTCTGGTTGATGCATAAAATATTGGGTACGTTTAGAGATGTAATTATGGATTAGGTATACTCAATGCAATATTATTAGCTAGTAAAGTTTACATTACACCCTCTACTGCTTACACGCTGCAGTATTCTTAGGGTGAGTATCTAATGTTATTATTTTTATATTTTTTTGGCAGCATGAGCAAGAATTCCCCACGCATAAATTGTTAACGGTGGATGTTCACGACGACCGCAGCAACCCACATCTCAGGCCCGACTTTGTAGATCGCATCTTCGACGATAGTTCCGACGATTCCCTTGGAGATCTCTACGACCGTGATGACTTTGACGACTTTTTTGGACCAGGTATGGACAGTATTTTTTTTTTGTCAAGTTGTTTTCATCTCACTGTTTCAAACTTAACAATAATAGACGAGCAATTACGTGGCGTAGTTCATCGCCCGTACACTTTACGAGATTTTTTATGACGTCTAAATTAGGGTACATATTTGAACGTCGAAATTTAAAATACCTACGGGTAAAATGTCACTGTTCAAAACATCGAAAATTTAAATATGGGTTGTATCGAAATATCGAAAATTGTTATACCTTAGTTTAAAATGTCTTAGATTAAAATATCGACTAATTAAAAATGTCGATAGTCATTATACCCAAGTTAAAAATGTCAACATTTAATACATCTTAAGTTCCTTATATTTACGTTAAAAATACCTACTCGTTAAAATATCGCACAAATATTAATTATGTGGTATTATGAGTGGAAAAAATGTAGGTAGATTTGAAATTGTCAACGCATTGCTATTAGTCATTAGTCTGTCCTCAACTGCAAACACTAATTATCTAGTCGCAGGCAGATTGTATGATTCATCATTTTGAACTGGGTGAAATAGGTTAGGTTAGGTTAGAACTGTGACCGCGCCTGAGCCGAGCGAGCGAAGCGAGCGGTGCCGCGGCAGCGGTCGGCGAACGCTACGTCCAAGTTGCTCGCATATTTTATTTCACCATTTTCTAACTATCCGGGTTTTCACAATATCCGAATTATCAAATTACCCTGTGATATACATAATGAATAAATATCGATATTTAGGACATTCTATACTCTGTACCTTCGATATTTAGGTATTTCGATTCACTTTTGTAGATAAGTAATTAGATTTTAGATATTAGGTCCTTACATATGAAATTGGTGTTTTGTACGGGAGGAATATAAAGTCTATTTTTTTTGTAAAATATATTTAATTAATCAAAGTATGCACCGTTGTTAACTATGCACTTTTGCCATCTCATAGGTAGTTCATTGATCCCTTTACTAAAAAAACCATGGGGGCGAGAATCAATAAACTCTTTGAAGGCGGTTTGGACTGCCGCATCGGAGTTGAATTTTTTTCGTTGTAAGAAGTTGTCCAAATTCCGGAAAAAATGGTAAACTGTTGGAGCAAGGTCCGGGGAGTACGGTGGATGTCGCAGACATTCCAATTATAGCTTTTTTTTATTTGAGATAGGTTTCCACTTGACTCTAGTCTAGGTCAGAGATGACAGAGACAAAGTCGACAATGGAGCGAGCTTACCCAGAAGAAAAATAAAATAATAAATTTAAAAAAAAAAAGTTTATTTCATACATCTCATTTGGCTTACACGGCATATCGAGGAGTCTCCATTTAAGCATAAAAAATGCCTGTAGTTGAAGGCTCCGCTCTTCCCTTACATTATAAACGTACGAGCTAAACAGGTATAAAAAAAGAAAAGCAGAGAGGAAAAACTAAAAATACAAATACAATCACTTTTACGAGTTTGAGTGTGTGCGTGCGTGTTGGGGTGTGTGTGTGTGGGGGGGGGTGTGTATGTGTGTGTGTGTGTGTGAGAGAGAGAGAGAGAGAGATTTCGAGTGTACATGAGTGGCTAAATAAGCGATAAAGTGAATAGGATCACCAATAATATTTATTGTTAAGTCACATGTTGCAAAAGTAACTGTATCATTATAATTTAAACTGTGAAGCCATATTTTTAACGTCTTTTTACATTCATAATTTTTTTTATCATAAATATATATTAGTTTATTTATTTTATTGTATAAAAAAGCTGAACGTTTCTTATTTTGTCTACTGGCAAATTCTGTCCTAGTTGTAGGAACGTTTACTATGCAGTGTTTCCTCCTTCTTTTTAGTATTTTAGCATCATATGGTATCTCTTTGTGCGTTTTGAGGATGATAAGGAGGATATACAATTTCCTCACTGACAGCAGATTACATAATTCGTAAAGCTTGTCAGTAGAAAATCTTCTTTTTTTGAAGTACATCACCTTAAGTATCGCTCTTTGAGCGCGTTCTACATCTAGAAAACTGGATTTCGCGGCTCCCCCCCAAACAGTTATGCAATACACTATAACAGACTGGACCAAATATACATAAACTTCATTTAATAGATTTCTGTGGTTGTTCTTATTTTTATTAACCTGTATTCTCCTTGGTGCAACATATCTCAGCTCTTTAAATATCCATATAAGTTTCCTTACTCGACTCATGACCTGTTCCAGCTGAGGATACCAGGAAAGACGCTGGTCAATAATCACTCCTAGATAATTTACTTGGGTAACTTGTTGGATAGTTGGGCAATTGCAGCTGGTTCTACTCATACCAATGTCGCACGTGTGGATTATTAAACAAAATTCTGAGTCTGGTTGAACCCGGTTATAAATATTGAAGCAAATGTAGTTACTTTTATTTGCGTTCAGGGTGAGCAGATTATCGTTTAACCAAGTTGCAACGAGAGCAAGCCCATCTTCTGCGCTATTTTTAACATCATCCCATATTTTCCCTGTGAAGACGACAGCTGTATCATCGGCGTATGAGAATACTTTGGCATTATTAATCTTCATGTTGCAGAGGTCGTTTATATAAATTAAAAACAGCGTAGGCCCAAGTACACTTCCTTGGGGTACGCCGTATGATACGTCTACGTCCCAGTGTTGGCATTAATCAATTAATTTTTTAATCAATTAATTAATTTGATTAATTTTAATCAGATTAAATTAATCATGATTAGAATAATCATGATTAAAAAAATAATCTTAATCATGATTATTGACGTTAATCATTAATCATTAATTGATTAACTTGATTGTAAACTAATACATCCATCAATGTTATTAATTCTATATAAAAGAAATAATGGAAAATAATGACACATTTATTAAAATATTTTTATTAATTATTCAAAGAACAAAAAAATAATTTATAACTTTCAAATACACTGAATTCTAATTTTGAAGAATATTTTCAATCAACTAATCTCCGATCTTTACATTTCTGATTTCTTGATGTTCAAGTTACATTTCATAACTACTTTTTTTTCAAATAAGTCGTCAGATAATTTGTGTGACGTAGGTTTATTTAGCATAGTTGCAAAAGAAAACATTCTTTCTACCGAGCCAGAGGACGGCATTGGTGTATTGTTCTTAAGGCGAGGTAGACCCTGCGAAGTAGGTATTTAACGCTACCAACCTACCCACGGAGCGAGCCGTGCGCTTACCTCGCCAGCGTGAACTTGCATGAACCCAAAATGTGTCACAGTATAGGTAAGCGTGTCGTGTAGGCAGTAGGTCAACTCATTGGAACGAAGTTCTTTGACGCGGCTTGGCAGAAATCGTCACTAACGAAAATGCGCGTTCGTACTTTCTTCTTTGAAATTCACACTTTCACTCTCTCTCTCTTTCTCTATCAAGAGAGAAAAATTTCAAATTTTCCTTCATGGGTGTCGTTTTCAAGGTTTTCGAGGGTGCTGAAACCGATAGTTAAGTCAAAATGAAAATCCAAGATGGCGACCGTGAAAATTTTCAAATTTTCCTTCATGGGTGTCGTTTTCAAGGTTTTCGAGGGTGCTAAAGCCGATAGTAAAGTCAAAATGAAAATTCAAGATGGCGACTGTGAAAATTTTCAAGTTTTTCATCATGGGTGTCGTTTTCATGGTTTTCGCGGGTGCTAAAGCCGATAGTAAAGTCAAAATGAAAATCCAAGATGGCGGCCGAGAAAATTTTCAAAATTTCATTCAAGGGTGTCGTTTTCAAGGTTTTCGAGGGTGCTAAAGCCGATAGTAAAGTCAAAATGAAAATTCAAGATGGCGGCTGTGAAAATTTTCAAGTTTTTCATCATGGGTGTCATTTTCAAGGTTTTCGCGGGTGCTAAAACCGATAGTAAAGTCAAAATGAAAAACCAAGATGGCGGCCGTGAAAATTTTCAAATTTTCCTTCATGGGTATCGTTTTCAAGGTTTTCGAGGGTGCTAAAGCCGATAGTAAAGTCAAAATGAAAATCCAAGATGGCGGCCGTGAAAATTATCAAATTTTCCTTCATGGGTGTCGTTTTCAAGGTTTTCGAGGGAGCTGAAACCAATAGTAAAGTCAAAATGAAAATCCAAGATGGCGGCTGTGAACATTTTCAAATTTTTCATCATGGGTGTCGTTTTCATGGTTTTCGCGGGTGCTAAAGCCGATAGTAAAGTCAAAATGAAAATCCAAGATGGCGGCCGTGAAAATTTTCAAAATTTCATTCAAGGGTGTCGTTTTCATGGTTTTCGCGGGTGCTGAAACCGACAGTAAAGTCAAAATGAAAATCCAAGATGGCGGCCGTGAACATTTTCAAATTTTTCATTATCGGTGTCGTTTTCAAGGTTTTCGAGGGTGTTAAAGCCGATAGTAGTCATAATGAAAATTTAAGATGGCGGCTGTAAAAATTTTCAAGTTTTTCATCATGGGTGTCATTTTCAAGGTTTTCGCGGGTGCTAAAACCGATAGTAAAGTCAAAATGAAAAACCAAGATGGCGGCCGTTAAAATTTTCAAATTTTCCTTCATGGGTATCGTTTTCAAGGTTTTCGAGGGTGCTAAAGCCGATAGTAAAGTCAAAATGAAAATCCAAGATGGCGGCCGTGAAAATTTTCAAATTTTCCTTCATGGGTGTCGTTTTCAAGGTTTTCGAGGGTGCTGAAACCGATAGTAAAGTCAAAATGAAAATCCAAGATGGCGGCTGTGAACATTTTCAAATTTTTCATCATGGGTGTCGTTTTCATGGTTTTCGCGGGTGCTAAAGCCGATAGTAAAGTCAAAATGAAAATCCAAGATGGCGGCCGTGAAAATTTTCAAAATTTCATTCAAGGGTGTCGTTTTCATGGTTTTCGCGGGTGCTGAAACCGACAGTAAAGTCAAAATGAAAATCCAAGATGGCGGCCGTGAAAATTTTCAAGTTTTTCATCATGGGTGTCGTTTTCATGGTTTTCGCGGGTGCTAAAGCCGATAGTAAAGTCAAAGTGAAAATCCAAGATGGCGGCCGTGAACATTTTCAAATTTTTCATTATCGGTGTCGTTTTCAAGGTTTTCGAGGGTGCTAAAGCCGATAGTAGTCATAATGAAAATTTAAGATGGCGGCTGTAAAAATTTTCAAGTTTTTCATCATGGGTGCCGTTTCCATGATTTTCGAGGGTGCTATAGCCGATAGTAAAGTCAAAATGAAAATCCAGAAGGCGGCTGCGGAAATTTTCAAATTTTTCGTCATGGGTGTAGTTTTTCTAGTTTTCGAGGATACTAAAGTCGACAGTGAGGTCAAAATGTAAAATTAAAATTATGTTTTTGTATTAAATCATATGTGAGATGAACTTTGTTACTGACGATGTCTCCCGACTGCACATGATTTTTATTTATTTATTTAACAGTTTACGTACACACATGTAAATAGACCAGAAGAAAGGAACAGAAAAATACGTACAAAGGTGATGCTGATGGTGGGGTTTTATTTTAAATTAGGTACCTATATATTTACAAATTAGTTTTGGATATTTATTATTTATAACGGATTATTTATTGACGAAACCCAGTGTTATATTGGGGCCATGCCTAATAGGTTGATTGGAAATGATACGATTGTCGAAATTAAGTGTCCCATAATAGCATCAAAACAAGGATTGGCGAAAGCTATAGAAGAAAATAAAATTCAAATAGTAAAACATTATAAAACCGAGTGCCTCCGGGGACTTCCGAAAGGACCAAAGATTCTTGTTACGTGATGACTCTTACATGATTTTAAATAAAAACAAAAGTTTCACAGCCGCCATCTTGGATTTTCATTTTGACTGTACTATCGGTTTCAGCACCCTCGAAAACCTTGAAAACGACACCCATGAAGGAAAATTTGAAAACTTTCGCGGCCGCCATCTTGGATTTTCATTTTGACTTTACTATCGGTTTCAGCACCCTCGATAACCACGAAAACGACACCCATGATGAAAAATTTGAAAATTTTCACGGCCGCCATCTTGGATTTTCATTTTGACTTTACTGTCGGTTTCAGCACCCGCGAAAACCATGAAAACGACAACCATGATGAAAAACTTGAAAATTTTCGCAGCCGCCATCTTGGATTTTCATTTTAACTTTACTATCGATTTCAGCACACTCGATAACCACGAAAACGACACCCATAATGAAAAATTTGAAAATGTTCACGGCCGCCATCTTGGATTTTCATTTTGACTTTACTATCGGTTTCAGCACCCTCGAAAACCTTGAAAACGACACCCATGATGAAAAACTTGAAAATTTTTACAGCCGCCATCTTGAATTTTCATTTTGACTTTACTATCGGTTTTAGCACCCTCGAAAACCTTGAAAACGACACCCATGATGAAAAACTTGAAAATTTTCGCAGCCGCCATCTTGGATTTTCATTTTGACTTTACTATCGGTTTCAGCACCCTCGAAAACCTTGAAAACGACACCCATGATGAAAAACTTGAAAATTTTCACAGCCGCCATCTTGAATTTTCATTTTGACTACTATCGGTTTCAGCACCCTCGAAAACGACACCCATGAAAGAAAATTTGAAAATTTTCGCAGCCGCCATCTTGGATTTTCATTTTGACTTTACTATCGGTTTCAGCACCCTCGATAACCACGAAAACGACAGCCATGATGAAAAATATGAAAATGTTCACGGCCGCTATCTTAGATTTTCATTTTGACTTTACTATCAGCTTTAGCACCCTCGAAAACCTTGAAAACGACACCCATGAAGGAAAATTTGAAAATTTTCACGGCCGCCATCTTGGATTTTCATTTTGACTTTACTATCGGTTTCAGCACCCTCGATAACCACGAAAACGACACCCATGATGAAAAATATGAAAATGTTCACGGCCGCTATCTTAGATTTTCATTTTGACTTTACTATCAGCTTTAGCACCCTCGAAAACCTTGAAAACGACACCCATGAAGGAAAATTTGAAAATTTTCACGGCCGCCATCTTGGATTTTCATTTTGACTTTACTATCGGCTTTAGTACCCTCGAAAACCTTGAAAATGACACCCATGATGGAAAATTTGAAAATATTCACGGCCGCCATCTTGGATTTTCATTTTGACTTTACTATTGGCTTTAGCACCCGCGAAAACCATGAAAACGACACCCATGAAGGAAAATTTGAAAATTTTCACGGCCGCCATCTTGGATTTTCATTTTGACTTTACTATCGGTTTCAGCACCCTAGAAAACCTTGAAAACGACACCCATGAAGGAAAATTTGAAAATTTTCACGGCCACCATCTTGGATTTTCATTTTGACTTTACTATCGGTTTCAGCACCCTCGAAAACCTTGAAAACGACACCCATGAAGGAAAATTTGAAATTTTTCTCTCTTGATAGAGAGAGAGAGAGAGAGAGTGAAAGTGTGAATTTCAAAGAAGAAAGTATGAACGCGCTTTTTCGTTAGTGACGATTTCTGCCAAGCCGCGTCAAAGAACTTCGTTCCAATGAGTTGACCTACTGCCTACACGACACGCTTACCTATACTGTGACACATTTTGGGTTCATGCAAGTTCACGCTGGCGAGGTAAGCGCACGGCTCGCTCCGTGGGTAGGTTGGTAGCGCTAAATACCTACTTCGCAGGGTCTACCTCGCCTTAAGCATACATGAAAAGGTTTGCCAACTTAAAATCGGTAGAAAAATCGGGAGAACAATTAAATAAATAAATGAGTTGTTAATAGTTAATCAAATAATCAAATTAACGATTAAAATTAATGATTAAAAATCATAATCAAAAAATTTGATTACGATTAATTAATCATAATCAAATTTTTTGATTATGATTTTTAATCGTTAATCAGATTAACTTTGGGCCTACACTGCTACGTCCTCACCTACAATTTGTCCAAGTTTCACTTTTTGTGTTCTACCAGAAAGATAATCTTTAAATAGTGCCAAGGGCATTCCAAGAAGCCTGTTCACTCTCACTTTGAAGAGATCGGGGTTGTATGCGTTCGGAAACACAGACGCAGGCAGATAGTTCCACTCCTTTGCTGTGCGCATCACAAAAGACATTTGGAAACGCTTAGTGCGAATTGGTGGAATAGCAACTAGGTAGGGATGATAACCTGCAGTGCGTCTAGATGTCCGCTGATAGAAGGGGGCCGGCGGAATGAGGTCGTGGAGTTCTTGAGCACACTCCCCGAAGTATAGTAAAGTAAAGTAAATTTTATTTGAATAGATTGCAGGTACATAAAATAAGATGTTACAACAAGATGGATGAGCCTTGTACAATCTACCTTATAATCTATAATCTGTAGAAGACCGACAGCAAGGCAACCTTGCGGCGGCGATGAGCCAAGTTGTGAAGCTTGGCATCCACCAGTCTTACGTCGCCAATGAGCCTCTTAGCTCTGCGTTCCACCGAGTCAAACGCGGCAAGTTGGTACGAGGGCGGGTCAATAAGTCCGTGACTTTTTAAATGAAACACAAATTTTTAGATAAAAAGTTATTTTATTTTTCAACGTAGTCTCCTTTGAGCTCTATACACTTAGCCCAACGTTTCTCCAATTTTTTTATCCCTTCCGAAAAATATGATTTGTCGAGGTCTTTAAAATAGGCATTTGTTTGTGAGACGACTTCGTCGTTGGAGGCAAATCTCTTTCCACCGAGCCATTTCTTTAAGTTTGGGAACAAGAAGTAGTCACACGGGGCTAGATCGGGAGAATAGGCCGGATGAGGGAGCAATTCGTAGCCCAATTCATGGATTTTTGCCATAGAAACTGCACATGTGTGCACCCGTGCATTGTCCTGATGGAAAAGGACTTTTTTCTTGGCCAAGTGCGGTCGCTTTTCTTTCAATGCCTCATCGAATCGACCCAATAAGTTGCTGTAATATTCGCCATTGATTGTTTTTCCTTTTTGAAGGTAGTCAATGTAGATAATACCGCGTGCATCCCAAAAAACAGTCGCCATGACTTTATTGGCTGACAAACCCACCTTTGCCTTCTTTGGCGCCGATTCACCCCAAGAAACCCACTGTTTTGACTGCTGTTTGGTCTCCGGTGTTTTGTGGTGGATCCACGTTTCGTCCACGGTTACGAAACTGCGCAAAAACTCGTTCATATTGCGATTGAACAACGCCAAACATTCCTGCGAAATTTTCACACGCTTGCGTTTGTGGTCGATTGTGAGTAAACGCGGCACCCATCTTGCGGAAAGCTTTCTCATACCCAAATGATCGTTTAAAATTGAAACCACTGAGCCATGCGAGATGCCTATGGCTTCCACAATCTCTCTCACTTTTAATCGCCGATCGGCTAAAACCATATCGTGGATTTTTTCAACTGTTTCGGATGTGGAGACCTCAACTGGGGGTCCAGAACGTTCGGCATCTTCCGTGCTGGTACGGCCACATCGGAATTCAGTAAACCACTTTTTTACCATGGAAATGGATGGTGCAGAGTCCCCATAATATTTATCAAGCTTAGCCTTGGTTTGCGTAATGGATTTTTTCCGCAAAAAATAATGCTTAATGAGCACACGAAATTCACTTTGTTCCATTTTCTTCTCAGTCAACGCGGTAGTCTGATATTAACGGCTGTCAAAAACAAACTAAATGTCACAGCTTGTTCAATTTTTGACAGGAGTCATCTGACAGATGACTGTTGACGGGAGCAGTGTTGCCATTTCAATTAAGAGGCGGAAAAATCAAAAAGTCACGGACTTATTGACCCGCCCTCGTATTTGGCTGAGCCATCCCAAAGGTGGCTGCAATACTCCATGCAGGATCGGACTTGCGCTTTGTAGAGAATTAAAAGCTGTCCAGACGTAAAGTATCGCTTCACCCTGTTTAGGATGCCCAGTTTCTTAGCGCAGTTTGGGCTTTGTACTCGATGGTGGCACTGAAGTTGAGACATGATGTCAACTCCATGCCTAGGAGCTCGAGCCGATCAGTTACAGGAACAGATGTACCCCGAAAAGTAGGAGTCTGATCGAAACGACTCCTTTTAGCGGTAAAAAGACACGCCTGTGTTTTGGTGGCATTAATAGAGACCAGATTATCATCACCCCACTGGAAGACAAGGCTTAAGGTCAAATCTGTCTGCTCTACCATGGTCTCTCTCAAGGAACGAACTTCGGCCCCGCTCGCCGCAGCTCATCTAACTTAGTGGTTGTTTGTTGTGCAGTGTGTGGTCTTGCGTTGTCGTGAAGCAACAGTGGCCTAGAGCGATTGACCAGCTAGTTCTTCTTTCATGGTTTGCAGTTGCTGACAATAGATATCTGCCGTAATCGTTTGGCCAGATTTTAAAAAGCTGTAGTGAACGACACCGGCGCTAGTCCACCAAACACTCACAAGTAACTTTTTCCGAGTCAATTTTCGTTTAGGGCAGGATTTGGCTGGGTCTCCAGGGTTCAGCCATTGCGACGAGCGCTTCCGATTATCGTACAGTATCCACTTTTCATCACAAGTAATGATTCGATTTAAAATCCCTTCATTATTGATTGAGCAAAGTAACACAGCAGTCGACGCGTGTTTGCAAGTTCGATTCACTCAATTCATGAGGTACCCATCGTTCAAGTTTTTTTTGCTTTCCCGATTTGCTTCAAGTGGATTAATACAGTTTTATCACTTACCCCCGAAGCCTGCAGCTATCTCTGAAGTGCTTGCTTTGTGATGGATCCGCTTCCACAATAGCCTTTAATTTTTCATTTTCCACTTTGGTCTCCGGCCGTCCACGGGGTTGGTTCTGAAGGTCGAAATTTCCAGAACGAAAACGTTGTAACCAAAAACGTACCGAGCTTTCTTTTGCGACACCAGCGCCGTACACAGCATTAATCCTTCGAGCTATTTCTGCAGCACTGGTGCCACGGTAGAACTCGTACTCGTAAATATACCGATATTTCATGTTTTTTGTTGTGCGGTAATAAGCGACGCCAAAGAAAAAAATAATGAGGAAAAAACAAATGAATGACTGTTTTCAAAACTCAAATGTACCAGCTAAATGAATTTATAAATTTGAATTTGGAATTCTTAACCAAAGAGGAGATATTTCTGATCAAAGTGGTCAGTACGACAAAACGCTAATTTCATATGTAAGGACCTAATATATTGGACGTAGGTTATCTGACCATTCGACATTATAAACTTACGTTATTTTAATTTTCGGTTATATCGTCATTCGATATTTAAGTTTTCGATGTTTTGAACATTGACATTTTACCCGTAGGTATTTTAACTATCGACGTTCAAATATGTACCCTCAAATTATGTTCCAAATTGCAGTATTGTATTGTAGTGTAAACGAGCTCTAAGGAGTTAATTTAGGTTGCTGTGGTATGAGTCTGTGTGTGTGTGTAGTGATTGTAATTGCACGTTCGAATGATGTAGACGACGAGCTGTTCCTGGAAGATGACATGGACGACTTCGACGGCCTGTACCAGTTCGGACTGCACGCGCCGGACATCATCCTGCTGTAGGAGACGTCCGCACTCACGCCGCTTTCGTCGCTGTACTCACGCCATATTGCAATCTTTACAAACTAGTTCATTGCAGCCAACAACACTTGCAATGCAATCCAATAAGATTTATGTTACAACATACTTTATTGAAGAAAATATTTTAGAATTAGTTGTTTTGTTTCAGTAATTTGTTTATATTTCTTGTAAAAAGTAAATCAAGGTTTTATTTAAGGCCGTTTTAATTTTTGTTTCTATTTTTGCATATTTGTATGTACCTTATCGTAAAAGTTATTCATAGTGTGGATGGTAGCATCAATTTTTATTGAAAAGCTAATGTTTGGCTGGTTTCAAAATGTGGTTGTATTTTAAGAGGTGAAATAAATCATAAATATTACAAATAGCTATGCCTAACTGAACCTGAATGTAAAACGCTAGTAAATAGCTCTGGTTCGTAGTCAATAGTAATAAAAGCAATTTGACGTAGTATATCAACTGTATTGTTTCTGCTATGAACCAACCACTTCCCGACTAAACTCATTGGTATGGATGCAACGCAATGGACGACTTAAAATGATATTCTGACCCTAGCTGGTTTCACTGTAGACAACAACCAAAACTAAGATAAGAGCATCTATTTAGTTGGAATAGTTTTCGTCAAAAGTCTTCTTGTACCACATGACCACCTTCGCCCTACACATGGATCTTTTGGATTATATGATCGATCTGTGCGCAAGCTCACTCCTAGGCGAATCTATACATGGAGGAGGAGACCAATACATTGTGTACGATACGATTATATTGTGTAAATTAATATTATTACAGAAGCTATACTTTTTTTACCATTTCTAATGTACGCATTGCCCATTCCTTACAAATGAGCTTAGTCAGCATAACAGTCAGAATAATGGTTTAAAGAATATGGTGTCTTTGAAGCAATACTAACAAACATTTATAATCTTGTAAAATAGCATATTTATATTTAAATAGCCAATAACAACAATTTTTAGTAATCTCTTGCAATGTAGAAACATTAGTTGTGATGCCAGTCGCCCCTTGAAATTATGAATGATATTTTACCATGATCCAAGTGCTAATAAATCGCTCGTATTCAATATACGTACATGATTAGGCTGTTGTATCTGAAATCTATTATTGTAAGACTTTAATAATTGTTATAATTTATCTGTGATGAAACATTATTTTCGCAAGACGGAAGTCCCACACCTCATCTAGCTGTAGCCATTATTGTTTATTTATGTATAAAAAGTTTTGATGTATTGTATTATAACTATAAGCAAAGTCTGAAATATTGTGATAAAAATAAATTATTCAAACCTCATTTCTGATTTTTATGGATTATCTCAATTACCTAATTGATGATGCTGCAGTGATAAATTCAAGTTTATGTAGTTACTGTCGGAGAGTTTGTTGCATAATAACTACAGCTTCAAGTTGTAAGGAAGATTGTCCTTGGTTGTTGATGTATCTATGTAACAAATATACTACCTATAATAAAGGAAAATAGTAAAACTTATTTTCTTTGTACTTCCATTATTGTTAGAAGTATTATATAAACAAAAATCCCTTTTGTTCTTACCTCATATGAAATAAATGAAGTACTAAATTCAAACACATTGAAAAACATTCATATGTAGAATTACCATTGACAATCAACTAATTGAAATGTGATATTGTGATTTATAATAAAATTTATGTGTCCATATTTCTTTACCAGCTTATTAGAATTCCATGCTATGGGCCTAATATTTCTATGGCAATATTGTAAGTTGTGCAATGTTTGTACTTATTTATGTTGTGTTTGTTCATTTTCTTCAAATATCATTGAAGTTAATCTCATAGATGATCATAATGAGCTGGACTACTTAATAGATAAGTTGTTATTTCAAGTATAGAAGCAGTGAACTTAGAGGTGTTGTGAATTTTTTTTTGCTCTTAATTTAGACAGGAAGTTTTTAGTTTAGAGTCTTTTTTCAGGTGTTTTTATTACATTACTGTAACTTTATGACGTTTTCACTTTATAAGAACTTAATAACCTAATCAAAGTGGTGATTTTTATTTGTTTTTTATTAAAGAATGATTTTTGTTTTAATCACAGTTGGAAAATCAATTACTATTTATATTTTTTAAGACTTTATTAGACCCTAGCTGATAACGCTTTTAATTTTCTGGGCATTAGAGAAAAGTTTTTGTTATTTGTGCCAATCTTAGTTATGATGGAAGTTAGTACAAAACAAAAATTTTCTCTATTACGTTTGTGGAGTGGAAGTTTTCTGTCACTTATTTATTTTGTTGAAGCTTGCATGTTTTTATTCCATATCAGAGAGGTGTCACTATGTTTTAAGCGTATATTTTATACGTTTTTATTTTTGTTAGACTAGATTATTTTTCAATTATCTTCGCCCAATATAAAAACATGTGAGCTGTTATCTTAACTTCTTTTACTTGTATCAGTGATGTTAATTCAATTTTACATTAGTCACCCTCTAATAACTAGAATGTGAAAAAGTTTTGTTTGTTTTCAATAATATAACATCATCACTCATTTCTGAATGTGTTCAATGTTGTAATGTTTATAGAAGAATATATATTATGTATATTTGCAGGGTTCACTTAAAATAGTGGTGATTTATGTTTTTAGAGTTGCATTTTGGTCAAAAACCTAAAGCATGAGATGATTTGTGAAACTTAATAGTTTTTATACATTAATTGTTTTAACATATTAGTAAGAACTGAAATACAAAAATTTCTTCAACACTAAAATATTTTTATTACATGAAACTAACCAACCGTATTTGATAGCACACACAATATTTTTTTTTTCTGTTCTTTTAAAATTAATGGAATAGGCATTGCTTAGTGCTTACTAGCAACCCGCCCCTGCTTCACCACATGCTGTCTAATGATGAAAGAACATTTCAAAACATCAAGATTTATGTACTACATCTTCCTAAGTTAAAAATCTTCATCTTTCTAAGTTAAAAATTTATAATTATATTAAACACATCCAGATTTTTTTTTCTAAAAGATGATGATTTTGTAGTTCAGAAGAACAAAGTGCACCCATGAAAAGTGACTTTGTTTTAGTACTATTATTAGATATGTCTGTCACATGATAGATGCACAATTCTTTTTCCAAAATCAGAAATGAATAATCTGGTGTGAAAAGCTAAACTCACACAAAATGCCACTCTTGTTTTTAGTTACCTTTTAACTGCCCAACTTCATATCAGTTGTCGTGCCCCCAGCACCTGGCACAATGAATTATTAAGGTATTTGGTTGTAAAAACCCTGGCAAAATGGACACAAAAATATTTGTTCGGGTTAATCCAGTGTTAGTGGTTAAAGGGTTAAAACACAATGAAGACAGAAATAAAACAGATAATGAAATTATATTTTAAATTATAATAACAATCTAAAACATGATACAACAATAAACAAACATGCTAAATGTCATAATTAACATCATAATTATGGGTTTTAATGTAAAGGTTCCACCATTGACCCATTATTCCTACATCAATAATCCTTGAAGGCAAGCTTGCATAGGTCGGCTGTAAATAAGAACACTTCGCCTTGTATAAGTCGCAGGAGTCATTTAGGTCTGTAGTGTACATGATGGACAAAACTCCTAAACTTTTATATTTAATAACGCCTTGGTTATAACATGTATCCAGATACCATAAATGATTAGCTGTTTTTGGATTCAGACAATCTGGGCTTACCATAACGGTCTCATTATTTACTCGTTTTAGGTAATCTTTAAAATCGAGTTCGCTCGGATTTTCCAATGTTAGAAAAGTTAAAGCCCCAATTCCTGCGGTCCACTTCATGGCTTTAAGGGGTTCTTCTTGAATATCAGTTCTCAGGTCAACCAGCATTTGACGATAGTCACTAAAAATATTCTTCCAGTAATCTGCCCACTTTTTAAGTATCGTTGATTGAAACTTATCAGGGAACCTAACTTTATTTTTGAGGTTTGTTAAAATGCTTGGAGCTTTAGCGAGACTTTTAATCATTTTGGAAGTAACTAATTAACACACTAAAAATACTAAATTTAAAAATATATACAAATCTTTTTGTAGGTTATCTATTTGTCAGTGTCACTGTCACTGTCAAAAGAAACAATAGGTCAACTGTCTAGTCAATGACAAAAATAATTTATACTACATAAAAGATAGCTTGATCTCTGCGACATATGTCAAACTGACATTCCTAGGGTTGTCAGGATATAAAAAATTGTCGATAGAAATTATTGACTTTCTTACTATTATCTTATATTACGCTAATGTAACATATATATATTTTTTAAATTAAATTTAATTACAAACGTTAGTAAATTAAACGAATATTTTAATTTAAAATACACTTGTTCTCTTAAAGGAGTACACCCCAAATCCATATCTGAATCAGTTTCTGAATCGCTAGAGCAATCTTGTAAATGTATTATAAACTCTTGTTCGCAAATAACGCGGTGTGTCTTTTCCCGAAACCCAAGGATGGGACGTTGACGGATGGAATGTTACATGAGTAGGTGAGAAATTATATTTTATTCACTCACTATTATTTTAGATCAAATATGTACAAATATAAATAACGTTATGATCTTAAAATATACAATAAAATAAAAAGAAAAATTAATTTTAAATTAAGTTTTATTTTAAAATATCGATAGTTTGTGGTCACGATGATTCATCGCACGTCACTAATTAGGTCGGCATGCCCATAAAGTATGACATTGACAGGTACTGTCTGTACGTGTACATAGACTATTATCTAGGTGTCTGTACTATTATGAAACTTAAGACTTCATAGGCGTGATTTTACTGACAGCTGTCGCAGAGATCAAGTTATCTTTTATGATGTATAGCAGAGTTTCAGACCGTACTGTACAATCGATATTCTGTCAAGATATTTGTCAACCATACAGATTCACCCAGGGCCTGTGCCCAGAGCGTCGGGCGACTTTATGTGTTCTGTGGATTTAGCGCCTGCCAGATCGGTAAAAAACTGGCACCGGACATTGGCCGTTTTCACACTGCGTCGATAATGACACCCGTATGCCACAGCAGTCTCGAAAGTCATAATGAAACTTTATTAAATAATTTTTAAACAATAACGTCTTGTTGCAACGAAATGTAAACAGAGTAATGCAGGCGATGCGGTGCGGCGAGGGTGTGGCTGTGTGGCATCCACGCACGGCCGTCCGACGGCGCGCCTGCCCATGTCACTCCCCCTGCGATCTGCTTCACCCCGCACTGTGTCGTCTGTCAATATTGGGACGACCATAGATGTACTATATCAATGTCGGCGACGATACCGTTGAATACAACGACACAGTGTGAAAGCGTTTAGTAGTAATTGTATGAAACTACCAGTTCGACTATCGTCGGATAGTTACACTAGGTTAGCTAGGTACACGCAAAGAGTAGTAACTATTTATGGTACACGATATCTCGTGTACCTAGTTATCGTGCAGGGGCGGGGGAGTCAACTGTGTTTGGATTGAATGGCTCAGCAGGTGGGTTTGATATAGGGCTTTCAGTACCAAAAAACAAATGATAAAAATCGATTATAAAATGGCAACATCAACGTTGACAACGTTTTGATGCAGGGTTTCCATTACTAAAAATAAATGAAAAAAAATTCGATGGTAAAATGGCAACATCAGTAACTTGATTATAATTTATTATTTGTGGTAGATCGATACCTCAAACCTGAACATCGAAAGAAAATTCAACCCGGTTCAACTTTTTTGCTCTACCGCGGTGGTGCAAAGAAGTTTTGGTCTAACGGACGGTTTTTTAGTAAGTGGCACTTAGTATAAAGTACTCTGTGGTAGCACTGAATACGTAGGTACGTGCGTACGGTGCGTTCGAGAGCAAAATAACGACTATTTGAGAATAATTGTTGTAATACCTGCCGATCTATTAGCGATTGAATAATTATGTTTCTTATTGAACATTTATGTTTATACAGGGTGTAAGGAACAGCCCTCCGCAAACTAATGGGGTGAATTAAATATATTATCATACTAAGATGACCGGTATATGAAATTATTTTAGGAACGTTATGGGAATCGAAGAAACCTGATTTGTTTTATTACCTCACACGCAATGTATCGTTATCGTGGCAAAACGCGCGTAGCAAACGAGAGCGCAGCGAACCTTCGGCCGCCGAGTATTATAACATCCCTTGCTGATTTTTTTTATTTTAGCTGTTTTTGTAAATATGCGCGCTCTTTAAAAGCTTTGCCTGTGTCCATACTCTGTGGTAGGGCAGAGGTGAATTACTGTGAACTTATATTACGCCAGCTATGCACATGTAACTTTCAGCTATGTTTATGGGTTGTTCAGACATAGGCAGGGGCGGACAGTCTAAAAATGAAATGCTGTTCGTTGGTAAGCGCATCACTTCAGAACGGCTACGGCTGGACCGATTTGGTAAATTTTTGTTTTTAAATGTTCTTAAATTTAAATTTTTTGAAAAGTTGCCGGGAACATTCGGAAAAAACTGAAGGTCCTTTTTTCTGTGGGATTTATGTATGAACTATTGTTTGGACAGGACAACGTCTGTCGGGCACAGAGTACAATTCATGTGCAGTTATGACGGAATTTTATAATATTAGACAGACTGGGGGCCAACCACCACCTCTTAAAGCAGTATTATTTTAATTTTACTTTAGTGTGAGAAAGAGATGAAGCTATACAGGACGTCTAGCTTCGTCGCTTTCCCACACTCAAGTAAGATTACAATAATACTGCTTTAAGAGGTGGTGGTCTAGCTCAAGGCGGTTAATGACAGTATAATATTGTACTATTTTTAACAGATATTCTGGTTGCCTGCACGTTTAACAAGAACTGGATGTGCGGATCATTTGCTCGTATTACGTCAAGGGTCTTATTTAATAAGAAAATCATGGAAGAAGTAATGAGTAGTCGTTTTTTAACTTGCCATTAGTTTATTATTATTACTCACAATTCTCACAAACGCTGATATTTTAGGGGGATCGCCATAGTCATGTTTAAACAATACTTGATACCTTCGGTAAGTACATTAT
Source organism: Fissipunctia ypsillon (assembly GCA_947568875.1). Taxonomy (NCBI): domain Eukaryota; kingdom Metazoa; phylum Arthropoda; class Insecta; order Lepidoptera; family Noctuidae; genus Fissipunctia; species Fissipunctia ypsillon. Next base: position 7,143,186 of record OX387655.1, read on the forward strand.
CCTTTTCTCGTTGGCATAGAACCTCCGCCTTTAGCTTCTCTCTTTTTCCGTGAAAAGTTATCCATAAACATTTCTGGCGGAGGTGGTGGCGGTGGTGGCGTGAACTCTGGAGGAGCCTGCCTGACAATCTGCAAGGAACCAATGGACGTGTAAAGTTATTAACATATTTCTCATCTTTAATATCGGATTTTGTATGATTTTAGGTTTCTATAAATACTGTCCTCCTGTTCCTGTCCCTATCGCCTGTCGGTGTCATATAAAATGGAACAAAGTTGGAAGATAGAAGAGCAAAGGCTTGGCGAAGTAGTGGCCGAGACTAGAATCATAGAGAGAATAAGGCATTATACAGACGGACGATCAGAATCAAGATCAGTCGATGTCCGGAGTAACTCCTCGATGCACCTAGAACAGTATCGAGGTTGACAGCATTGAAAAGAGGAAGTGGAATTAGAAGAAACCAGGGTGTTAAATAAGAGTAGTCCCTGTCATTTAACCTTTTAGTGGTTTGATCGGAACCTTCTTTCTCTTGTGGTAGGTTAGTCAAATTTCTACGGAAAATAGAGTGCAAAGCTGTTAGTTTTATGAGCTTCCCCTTTTTTTCCTTTTTGTATATACCTATTTGTAGGTACATAATATATAAAAAATGTCCAGGAATTAACGAACAACCCCTTAAGGGGTCATTGTACAGACGCCAGCACATCAAGCTACTACAATCTGTCAAATTTCTTTAATAGATTTTCAACTTTATCGCTAAAGTATTAGGTTCAAGGTTGATTGGGAAAATTTGACAGTTTCGGGTAGCTTGATGTGCTGGCGTCCATACTTATCATTATGAACAACTTTTACTATAGAACCAAATCTGAAATCGGGAAAAAAAAATCTGCTGTTTCCTACATTTTGACGAGTTAGGTATTTATGCGAACGTACCTAAATATACGAAGCAGCTCCCTAGCCAATTAAAATGCAACGTGTATTTTAGTGTTTTAGCTATAAGCTTGCAATATACAATGTGTAACGTTAAACATTGTAGGTACTCATCATTTACACAATTTTTACTATGAAACCAAACCTGAAATCGCGAAAAAAAAAATCTGCTGTTCCTTACATGTTGACGAGCTAAGCGAACATAAATGTACTGAACAGCTGATTTTTTTTCGCGATTTCAGGTTTGGTCCCATAGTAAAAGTTGTTCATAATGATGCGTAAAGATGAGTACAATGACCCCTTAAGAGGTTTTGCGCATTTAACGTTACACGTTAAATGCACGTTACACGTATTTATTTAGTTTTATCAAATTAAATAAATTCTCTGCAGGTAGTTTTAGTTTATGAAAGTCGAATTTATTAAACTAATATCTCAAAAATACTATTATAATAAATTTATACTTGATCCCCTCCTCCCTCGGACCCTTTAGTATTTGGTGTTGGTATAATCCTCAGATCAACAAAAAAAGGAAGATGGCGCGCTGCGAACATCAAAAGTGAAGCCACAAAACCGTGCTCCTGCAAGTAAAATACACGCTCACGCACACACATACAACTAAAACCATGCTCACCGCTCTTAGAACGTGACGAGTCGTCGTCTAGTTAATATAGTTTTAAAAATTGAATTATGCCTTCCTGTATAATGAAAAGTTGTAAAAACAATAGTTAGTCGCATAAAATGTCTCATGGAATCAATTTTCCCTTGTAAGTACTTGAAATAACATCGTTTTTGTTATTTAAATAAAAACCACAAATGGCAACCCTTCGATTCACAATAGATAAAAAGGTGGATTCACTTTTGATGTTCGCGGCGCTCCATCTTCCTTTTTTTGTTGATCTGACTGAGGTATAATCTTGCTTAGCCCTTAGCTGGAAGACCGTATCTGAGCACGTGATACTGATTAAACGCACATTTTTTTCATAAAGTACTCACCCGATTGGATGAATGGAAAGAACTGCCCAAAATATATTTTGGTGCAGCAGGTAATGCTTCAGCGGGTGCTGTCCAAATCAATCCATAATTTGCTGCAAGGCAAATAGCAAAGACCATTAAATAAAACGAGCGGTTCATCTTCACTGATCACTACTATTGACGTCTCACACGTTGGACACATTTTATAGCCTCTAGATCGCATGTTACCTTGTTAACGGAAACCTTTGACAAACAATGGAACAACTTCCTGTGTGATATACGTGTGAGATAAAAATTAAATATGTTGATTGTTATCGCAGTGATAAAGTTAATTGTGCTTCACTAACATGGTAGGCCACATTGCAGATGTCAATCCTAGAACAATTATGACAATTACTAAGTTATTAAAAAAGTTAAGTAAGCCGCAAGTGTTACTTATGTATTGTTTCTAAAGATCCTAATCTTTCTAATGATATCGTGCGTGAAGTTAAATCTGCCCTGCGGTAACACTAATTAAGTTCATAGTCAAGATTTAGCTTTTAATTAGTGTTACCGCTTAGTTAAACAATTTTCTTTCGTTCAGGTGTTCAGTACAGCATTAAAAGTATTCGTACTAAGACTGGGAATACACGTCAGATTTTGTTTCCGATTGTCGGATGACTAACGGATCGGATTTACTCGATACACGTCCGATTTTTTCTGAACTCAGTCCTTCCCGAGCTATCATCCCGAGTGCTTGCGTCCGGAGCAAAAACATAAAGATAGACAAATTACTGTTACTTATTACCCGACTGCAGCGAAGCCAAAAAAGGAGGGTTATGTGTTTGACCTGTATGTATGTACATATCTATGTATGTATGTCAGTCCCTATGTTCCCTCGTAACTACTAAACGGCTGAACAGATTTTGATAAATGATATGTCGTTAGATTCAACTTTACTGCGCGAGTGTCACTGGGTATATTAAAGGCATCTTCTTAAAAACGATGATTTTAAAGTTCACTTTTTACGCAGTCGACTTTTTAAATTTTTTAAATTTACTTTTTTTATTGCATACTAGCACTCTGCCTGCGACTTCGTCCGCGCGGATTTCGTATTTTCTCCTATAAAATTTAACACCCCCTCCACCCATTTTAACCGGTAGTTTTGGAAAATTAATGATTTAATCCTTTTATTTATTATTACATACTCACGCCTTCTTCCCACGGGGGTAGGCAGAAACTACAGAACGCCACCTTAACTTGTTATTAATTTATTGATGAAAGGAAAATAAAAATTTCATATAAACTGTTCCTCCCTTTTCACCCCGAAAGGGGTTGATTTTTGAAAAATCTTCAATCGTGTGTTTCGTCATTTAATGTTTAGTTTACTTTGACTTAATCCAGACACGAAGTGAAATCCTCCCCCAAAATCTTAATTAGGTACCCCTTTTGCTGGTTGATTTAAAAAAAACCCAAAAACTTGTCTATATTTTTTGTCTTATTTCTTCATAATTCTTCCATACAAACTTTAACACCCCCTAAAATAGGGACTTTAGGGACTACCCGTCAAAGGGTTGACGGGTAGTTATGAAAAACTAAATAATGACAAACTTTATTATTAATTTAAAAATAATTTTCCCCAACCATAATGATGCGTCCGTTCAGTGTCAACACTAGAATCAACTGGCAAGTTGGAGGGAGGTATCGGACGTCTATTTGTCTCTGTCCAGAAGTATGCAGACCGCGCGCCTTCAGACAATCGGACAGACAATAAAATTGGAAGCGCCTCGCGCCAGTTTCCGACTCGGACGTCGGCCCGATTATCGGATCAGACGTGTATTGAGTTTTCATACAAACTAATGGCTCCAACGCCTTCCGGTAGCCGGATCAGACTATCGGATCCGACAATCTGATGAAAAAATCTGAGGTGTATTCCCAGTCTAAGAATGACATGATTTGTTCGACTATAGAGATTTCGAGATTCAAAGCTCTCGGTTAAATTGCTTCCTAGTGCCGCTGGGCAGTACCTGGGACTCGTCCTCGACAGCCGGTGAAGTTTCGTGGAGCATTTCCGAAGTTTGGCTCCCAGACTGGAGCGGGCCGGGCTGCCTTGAGGCGGCTCGTGCCCAATCTGGGGGGTCCAAACGCCTCCTGCCGGAGGCTCTACGTGGGGGTCGTGCGGTCCTTGGCCCTTTACGGAGCTCCGGTGTGGGCTCGTTCTGTGGGGCGGCGTCCGACCCGCCGGTTTAATGCGTCCCAGAGGGTCATGGCCATCCGGCTAGCCCGGTGATACCGCACGGTCTCCAGTGAGGTGGCGAGCGTCCTTGTCGGATTACCGCCATGGGATTTGGAGGCAAAAGTCCTCACGTACATGTGGGAGTAGCGCGAGGAGGCAAAACGCCGGGGCCTAACTCCGCTGCCGCGAGAAATCACGGCACGGCGGACAGAGCTCCGGCGGGATCTCATGGCGTCATGGAGAGTGCGATTGTCACAACCCAGCGCTGGGCACGTCACAATTGCGGCGATAAATCCCCTCTTTGAGGAGTGGCTGGAGAGACGCCACGGCGTCCTCACCTTCCGCCTGACGCAGGTCCTCACCGGACACGGGTGCTTCGGGAGGTACCAGCTCCGGATAAGGCGATAGGAAACGCCCGGGTGTCACCACTGCGTGGTTCGCCCGGAGGACACGGTGGAGCATACGGTGGAGGTCTGCCCGGCTTGGGCGGAACACCGCCGTGTCCTCGTGGAAGCGATCGGCGGCGGCGATCTCTCGCGTCTGGCCTCGGTCCAGGCCATGGTTCGAAGCGAGAGTAAATGGGAAGCCGTTACCTCCTTCTGTGAGGCAGTAATGCTCGCGAAGGTGGAGGTGGAACGCGTGAGGGAGAGGCAATTAAGCTTTGTGCCCTCACGCCCCTAGTCGCCCCAGGAGACGCCCTGGGCGTCGGGAATTGGTAGCCGATTCCCGGCCACCGTAGGTGCGGGCTTGCGGACGGCGAGCAATGGGTAGCTCGCCGTCCAGTAAGGACCAGGCCCGAGACGACGGAGCGTTGTGTTCCACGTGCGCCTCAAAGAGATGTCAGCACTATTGACGGGGTCCGCTAGGGCCGATGCCAGCTAGGGTTGCGGGATGTTCGAAAGAGTTACCGTAGCCCCGGCACAGGCAACTGAAGGAACACGGGTGGTTTTTAGTCAGTAAAAGTCTGACACGCCCTCCTGCTCCGCCCAGAGCGGGAGAAGTCATTTGATGATTTCTCATCCAAAAAAAAAAAAAATAGGGCCGCTGGGCAACTGACACAGTTGTAAAACATAACTGTTTTGTAAAATACTAGCTCTTCGTCCGCGTGGATTTCATACTTTTCGAAGTTCAACTCATCCTCCACCTCCATTTTTATGGTTCCGTACCTCAAAAAGAAAAAACGGAACCCTTGGATCACTCGGGTGTCTGTCTGTCTTAGTAGTTATAAAATAAAATATACTTAATCATCACGACCAATAAACGTTGACCCATTGACTTATACAAGGCGGCCGGAAAATTGACATCCAAAAAAAATTTAGGTCCCTCGTATCGTGGGGTATCCAAATCACCCCCATGTATGTTCCGCGACTTTTCATAGTTTTCAAGTTATTAATTTTTTTCTGTATTTTTGAGAATTTTCGACCTAACCAACTTAAAAAATTTCTAAAAAAATCAAATTAGAAGACTGAGTAGTACTTTTATGCATAAAATATTCAGCTTCGTAACTGTCATTAAACTTATGAAAATGTGAATTTACGTTCGGCGAATTATGACATAAATTTTCAAATTCAAATTAAAAATCTAAAAATGTGCTTTCATGGTTCTCCACAATGTCGAACTAATTGGTCCGTTTGAACTGCCGTCCAGACTTAATGGTGAAACCTACAGAAACTTCTTGGAAAATGAACTTCCATTATTAGACAAACCACGGTGTTACAAAATGACGGCGCCCCGTGTCACTATGGAGCGCAAGTCCGAAATTACTTAAATGAAACATACCATAGGAACAAATTAGATCAACCACGTTTCAGATTGCCTAAAGTACACACGTCTTTTATGGGGTACTGTGTAAAATGTTAAAATAAAATACCACTCGATATTCTTCAACTAAATGAGAAGCAATTTAAATGCATTAAACGTACACTATGTACACAAGCATATTATAAGTTGGATAATTATATCGTAGATAAAAATGCTTTGCTAAATGCTGGTCCTGCTCTAAAAGGCTCTATTTTTGGAAGAAATGCGTCCCTTTTTTTCCGACATTATGACCTTAATGTTTACTTTTAATATTTATTTCATCAAGTTTTAGAGGTTTCGAATAGGTAATTCAATAGGTAGGATTTTCTTTACTACCAAAAGTCAGTAAGATTTTATTAATCTTTTAAATACAATCATTGCAAACTATAGTTTTGTATAAATTAGAAGCATTTTTTCAATTTTGTAAATGTGAGTACCATGGAGCTGTTTTATGTTATGACTAGCTTTTGCCCGCGGCTTCGCCACGGGAACGTACTACCAGGATTAAAAGTAGATACCCTATGTGTTAATCCAGGTAAGCAATTGACATTCCTTTAAACCACGTAAAGAGATCATGTACCCGCATACAAAAATCAATAAAATCCAATGAATACTTTAGCCACAGGAAATTATTTTTCATTTTCATATTTTTCAACGTGATGTTGATCTGAGTCCGTAATAATAATAGGTAAATATTGTAAGGTCAAGAACCTGTGCAAACCATATGATTCTATTCTCCGCATTTGTATTGTTCACCGACTAAAGTGCCTGCGCCTACCTACCTGCACCCCGCACCGCCGCCGCCGCTGCCACGCCCAGCACCGCACCGTTAGTCGGTGACTTTTCGTAGATAAAGCGTGTTTACTTTTAATGCAGTTGATTCTGCTATTTATTTTGTTTACGGAACTTAGTAAAGTTATTTTTCTCTGAAATACCTACTAAAGTTTCTTTGGCAAATGCGAAAGTCGGACTGACCGATGATGAGTTAGTAAGGATTTTTAACCCCCTAGGGGATGATTTTCCAAAAATGGTAAAACACGTCATTCGTAATTTCTAAACAAAAAGCTTAATTAATTTCTTCCTTACAAACTTTCATCCCCTATTTTCCCCCTTAGGGGATGATTTTCCAAAAATGCTGAAACATGTATAGTTTTTAAATAACCAGAATGCTAAATACCAATTTTAATGGTTTAAACTACAAAAATGACGATTTACCATACAAACTTTCATCCCCTATTTTACTCCCTTAGGCGTTGAATTTCAAACAATCCTTCCTTATTCCTTGTCTACGTTATAAAGGGAACCTCTGTCCGAAATTTCAGCTTTCTAGGTCTAAGGGTTTGGGCTGGGCGTTGATGAATCAGTCAGTCAGTCAGAACTTTTTATTTATATAGATCTGGGGGCCAACCACCACCTCTTAAAGCAGTATTATTTTAATATTTCTTCAGTGTGGGAAAGAGATGAAGCTTTACAGGACGTCTAGCTCCATCTCTTTCCCACACTCAAGTAAGATTACAATAATACTGCTTTAACAGGTGGCGGTCTAGCTCCAGAGGTTCTCAGACTTTTTTTCTCATAGACCACTTTCCAAATTTAGCTGCTTCCGGTGGACTCCCTGCAGCTACATTTCTACCATATTCCCAAAACTCGACAAAACATGTGAAGATTAGATCTGACTATGGAAATTTGCGTTGCGCCTGTGTTCCAACCACGCATTAATAGTTTTCGAAAAAAGAAAAAGAGATTTGATTGGTTAATTCATTAATTGATTGTGCCGTGAGTGGATGTCAAAAAAGTAAAGTTGGCCAATCAAAAAAGTGATTCTATCCACATATTGTGGACTGTATTTGGTTTTCTTCTTGGCTTGAGGGGTGGAGGAATGAAAGACTTCTTGATTTTCTTCCCTTTATTCTTCCTTGTGGTTCTTCTAGTAGAGCTGGAGGCCGACTGTGTCCTACCAGTTTTTTGTTTTTGGGGAATGGCATCTCGCAGTTCAACCTATAGGAGGTTGTCGACTGCTTAACCGGGCTTTCCTGTGGATGCCTCAATAAATTAAGGCCTCCAGCCAGGCTTAAAACTAAGACTAAAAACTAAGCGACTACACGCTAAGGGCACCCCCTGTGGGGTACGGACCTCGGCTTAGGGCGTCGCTGGGAGAGGACAGCAATGGGACATGCTGGATCGGATTATTTGGGGGCAAATTTAGAATTACGGGCTCAGCTGCGCGGGCTGGCTCGAGCAAGGGTCGGGGTGGGTATGGACGGGGGCGTCGCGGTGGCCCTCGGCGGCGAGGGCGGAAGCACGGCGGTCTCGATTTGAGTTTCCGGATCGTGCTGGTGGCGGGATTACTCTCCTGGAGGAGAGTTATGGCGTCATCCGGGACGGTTAGGGCGTGCCTAGGACGGCGGATGCGACTTATGCGCGACGGTGTGTAGCGGGCGGCCGTCGCAATCAGGGGATTCGGGTGTTTGGAGGCAGATTCGAAGAAACGCTTGGCGAGGCGTTTCATGAACTGCTGGACGGTTGGGATTTTTAGATCAACGTGAAGAGACTCGTTGCGTACATAATAGGGTGCCCCCGTGACCTTTCTGAGGAAACGGTTCTGTAGGGTCTGCATCCTATGGAGCAAGTGTGGCTTAGCGTGCGCAAATACAACACAAGCATACGTCATGATGGGACGGATGACTGCGGTGTAGATGCGCAGCTTGCACTTAAGAGATAGTTTGCTACGCGCGGTCAGGATGAAATGAAGCCTGCCGAGAGCGCAAGCGGCACGCGAACGCGCCGTCTTGATGTGCTCTCTAAAGGTCAGGTGTTGATCTAAGATCACGCCAAGGTATTTGGCTTGCTTCTCCCAAGGGATCGGCTTGCCATACATGGTGATCGGGCTAGTGTGTCCTACCAGCCAAATGTTCCTACTTTTATACTTTAAAATCTCCTATATTATTTGATTCTCGGAAATAATTATTCAATATTCTGAGAAGTTGAACAATGCCTCGGACAAATTCTCAGAAATAGCTCAAAAGTTTCGACTAATCAGAGCGCAGCACGAAAAGGCGTCCCGAACCTTAACTACGACGAAACTTTACCGTAACGGGGACCTTTTCGCAAAAATGAATTATTTCTACTTTTATCTTAACAATTTCTTATCCTAAACTTATGTACTACCGCTATATAATTAAAATATGTGCCTACCTAATATAAATAAGTTAAAACTATGCCTATTTTATGTCTATCCTAATACAAATGGGTATTAACTTATATCTATGTAGGGCTAATGCTCGGCGTCCATTACACCACACAAGCAGCACAAGGAACCAATCAATTCTCACTTATTTAATTTAGAAAACTCCCCATTCCAAACAGGTGTAAAAATAAAAAATAAAAATAGTATATTTTTTGTGTTGTATTTATTCAAATATGTCATTATTACACTATTAATTATTACTGTTATCATATTACACTGTAATAGGATAACAGTCGTAACATAGTTAAAATTAAACAAGAATAACGTAACGTAACTTCTACAATGACAATCACAAAATAGTCATAATTTTAATGATTTTATTTTTAAATGTACGACAACAGTACATTTTACATATAGTCTTATTACAACATTCCAGAACACCTTACAGACATATCTCTAAACGTCGAAAAGACATAATCTGCTCAATACCACCTCCACGTACCTCTTTCGTAAAACGATTCTCTTCATATCTTGCTCCATCTCTCTATAATAAAATTAACGCAAAATGCCCTATCTTTAAACTCTCATTGCACCATTGTAAAAAAACTGTACGGACGCTCCTTTTGGACCTCAATTATGATGACACTGAATTATTCCTTGCAAAGTAATCTCATAAACACATATACACACGCACGCACACCATCACACACACATACACACACACACACACACCCACACACTCTAGATATGTCTTGTATAAATAATTGTAAAATAACTATTGTATAGTAACTACAGTCACAGATGCTGTTTAAAATTTTAAAATCTAAAATGTTATATAAAGCGCACACTATTTTATAAAATCCGCCAATCAGGGGACCGGCACTGTCTCTCCTAAACACAGGCTAAATTTTAACCTAGCTAGGAGAACAGTACTTCACCTGTATTTATTGTAAACTGTTAGTGAACCTACAAATATGTAAATGCAACATCTGTAAACTTTACAATCCCTTATGAAATGAATAAAAAAATGAATGAAATGAAATGAAATGAGATCCCTCCCAGTACTTGATGGATTGACAGAAAATTATTAACATTTGGCTTCAGTTTTATTAGGAATAACCGCAAATCTCCCCGTTCCGTGATATTTAATCTGCTCCTTTTTTTTAAAGGTTTGTAACGACACTAAAACTTTTTTCGCCAAGATATGACGAGGGAAACGCTATCAAAAGCTTTCCCGCAATTCCCCACAGTCCAGGACCAGGATATTTTTCGGGTATTTCTGTCTGCTGCTGGGTATTTTTGCTGTTTTGTGTGTTTGATACCCTCTTTTAAATTTCACCTTCAGCTCCTCATTAGTGCTAAGCTAGAGTAGCTCCTCTTCTAATATCACATTCTCCACTTCCGTTTCATCAATTGGATTTATGATCCATTGTGTTATTTCCATCGTCAAAATATCTTCAAATCTGATTTTGAAGTCATCATGCAGGTTAATTAAATGTTGATCGTGTGTCTGAATATTCTCATCAAGGCATTCTACCTGTGACAAGTTTGAAAACTGGGAAAGCTGAAATTACACCCTTTGTTTTTATTAAATTGAGGCTGTCCCCTTGCATGGTAATTGTAAGTTAATGTCATTCAATTTTTTGAAAAAATCTGTCAAATACGCGATATTTTGTGATGCGCACAGCAAAGGAGTGGAACTCTCTGCCTGCGTCTGTGTTTCCGAAGCATACAACCCCGATCTCTTCAAAGTGAGAGTGAGCAGGCTTCTTCTGGGTAAGCTCGCTCCATCGTCGATTTTGTCTCTGTCATCTCTGACCTAGACTAGAGTCAAGAGCAAACCTATCTCAAATAAAAAAAAATAAAAAAATATCTGCTTTCAAATTGATTAGGTTTTCTTTTAATTCTGGATCTTTACTTTCCAGAAACTCTAAAACTGATAAAAAAAAAAAAAAGTGAGTAAATCTTGTTAAACATGCACCTTTCGACAACCAGCGTACTTCAGTATGTAAGAGCAATCGTTGGAAGTCTTCATCATTTTCATCGCACAATTGTGCAAATAAACGCGTATTCAACGCATTGCTTCTTATTTTGTTAACTTCGTTCATCACAAATTGAAGCGATTGGTGCAATCTATTGCTCAAAATTTTCGCTACTAGGTGCTGTCGGTGGATGTCACAGTGAATTCAGTGAATTGTCCTCCTCAGTGAATTGCTCTTGAATTGTTGCTTGAACCTCTGGTATAATTCTTTTAAGATGGCTTATAAACCCACGATATCACCCGACCATGGCAGGAGCTCCATCTGTTGCCACTGAAATAACGTTTGTGAATGGAATCGATTTTTCCTTAAAAAAGTCACTCAGGACATTAAATATTGATTCACCTTTAGTGTCCGTCTCCAAAGATTTCGCGAATAGTGTAGCTCTTCATGAATTTCTTCGTTCATAACAAATCGAACATATGCCCAAAATAATGCTTAATTACCAAGTAAAGTTGTTTCGTCCAGTTGAATAGAAAAATGAGTTGTTTGTAGATAATTACACAAGAAACTTTCAATATCAAAGCTCATTTCATCAATACGTCTTTGTACAGTCTTGTTACTCAAAGGAATTCTTTTGAGTATGTCAAATGGAGATTTGTAGAGAACAGTTTTTAAAACCTTTTCAACAGCGGGTAAAAAATGTTGTCCAATAGTGTGCGGTTTTCCAGATTTCGCTATAAGTAATGAGATTAAGCTTTGATTATTACAATGCCTAGATAGAGCACCAAATGCGCGCAAACGTGCCAAAAAATATCAGCCAACGGTTGGCTTATAAGTTCTTTCTTACCCGCCGATTAGTGCCGATCGTGCCGCTTTGGTGTCACTACGTAGGTATTACGCGCGCTAAGTAATAAACGAATAACAGCGATACAATGACGGTATGTGCTATTTTAAACTGTGTCGCAATTATAAACAGAGATCGCAATAGGTAGAGCTGTTTTATGTACTTGCCATAGGTTAGAATGATATGGATATTCCCCGAGTCCCGGGATTTAGTTTTTAAGTAGTAAAATCATAAAAAAAACTATACTCGCCTTCGGGACTAATGAAAGATTACACTTCCTTTCTGACGGGTAAATATAAGAAGGACGAGATTAAGGATAGTATAATAAATAGATAAACTTGATTCATTAAACCACATATGTATATTTTTTTACGTAACAATTTCTTATTCAAGAATCAACAATCATTTAAACATTTTTATTCTGAAGTTGTACAAAAACATATTACTTACCATACAAATTATTTGTTCCTCAGAAAATCACAACATTATCAAATAGAACAATTTGTATTTACAATAAAGTCTTAATTAAAATAATCAATACGCTTCAACAATAATTCACTTATTTAAACAAAAAATGTCATTGGTCTGGTTCGTCTTCAGCTTCACTAGAAGACTGAGTATGACCAGAGTTAAAATAAATCACCATTATTTTTTCTAAATTATCTAATTTTAATCTATTTCTTTTTACATCTAACACCCATTTATATGTGGAAAACGAGCGTTCGACATCTGTTGATGTTAGTGAAGCGAATTTATATGACGAAATTTCGTCATTCACATCATTTTTCGATCATTTTCCTTCATATTCTCTGAGGAGGTTCGATGTCAGGATTCCTATCCATAACTTTTTCAATTTTGTTTTTTATTCTATCAGAATTACATTAATTTAAAGCAGCTCTGACTTGATCAAAAGCCAAAAACGAGTCACTTAATGCTAAATTTGGTTTCTGCAACTCTTTTAATGAAAATAAAATAATTCGCATTACGTATTGCCATTGAATCAGAGCTGTTTAATCTAGAAATAACATTTATTATTTATTCATAATATTTTGCATAATACGGTGCAGCTTCGAGCCAAGTGCCCCAGTTATCACTGGTTGTGGGGGAAGAGGTAAGTTAGGATACGTATCTTTCAATACTTTTATTCTGCGAGGGGCTTTTAAAAATATTTTTTTCACATTGGATATTAGCATATTTACATCATGGTACTCTAACCGTATCTGTTCTGATACGCGATGAAGAGCGTGTGCCAAACGGGTGACATGTTTTAATTGAGGTAAAAAAAAAAAAAATTCGGCCCGCAGACAACATGTATATGCAACACTAAGTAATTTAAAAACTGAAAATCTTAAAATAATAATAATAATATGTACAAGTATATAAAAAAGGAGGGGAAATAACCAGAGGGCATCAAAAAATTCATCCGCATCGCTGTCAACAGTAAAAGTGCCCAAAAGGCTGGCAGCATATCAGTACATAATATTAACACATTATCAACTTTTCTTTCAAAGTTGTCTTGCCAAATATTTTCCAAACACTCTATTACAAAATTTTAAATAGTTTGGCCACTAACCACCTCGAGAATTTTACAGGCAATCAAATAAGGTCGACCAGAAAAGTTTTCATTTAATGGCTTTACCAAGAAATGCACAATCTATCGACCTAAAAAGTCAGTTGTCTCATCTAACGATATCCAAAGTTTCTCATCTTTAACGTTTTCATGGATGGAGGCAATTTTATTTTTATAAAATTTGTCCAAATACCCCATTCGTAATAACGACTCGTCAGGCACTTTTTGTTATTACAATTACAACAACATACACCACACATGTATTTTTGAAAAAAATCTTTGAAGACATTATTTTTTATTTGGGACCAGGGGGTGTTACAAAGAATTAAAAACTGAATAAGGTCAAAATAAAATTCTTCTTGAGGCTGTTTGTATGTTCCTCGATGTTGAGCACCTTCAATATGTCGATTAACATTAGATTTTTTTTACTAATAAATGGCTTTCACACTTGGTGCAGTAAATAGTACAGCTGGCAGCGTCAAAAATCAGCTCAAGATAGTCACGTATCCACTTCTGGGGGCCAACCACCACCTCTTAAAGCAGTATTATTTTAATGTTACTTCAGTGTGAGAAAGAGATGGAGCTATACAGGACGTCTAGCTCCATCTCTTTCCCACACTGAAGTAAGATTACAATAAGGGTCTCAGCACACATATGGGATCGGAAAGGGATCGTCACCGTATCGCCTCGAGCCGTTCAGAATGGTTTGTATTAAACTCCCTACTGCAACGCACACTAATCGGAATAATAACGTAATCGCCTCGCCTCGGAACAGGCTCCGAACTTGAATTCCCGCGCTTACGGCTCATCGTCCCCGCGCTTACGTTTCTCCGTCCCCGCGCTTACGTCTCTCCGTACCCGAGCTCACATCTCTTCGTCCACCCTTTCCCCTTTCCCCTCCCGCGACTTGCCTGCTAAAGACGCCGCCATTCGCAAGGAGTATTTCATTCGTGTTGCGCGTATGTTTTATTTAAAATTTTAAGTTCGATTCAAACACAAAATAACGATGCAAAGGGAGAAAGAGATCTGGTGCCAACCAGGTCAGCCAGGGGGCGGCGAGGCGTAAGCGCGGTGTCGCCTAGCCGTAGCCGAGTTGACGCAGGCGCTGCTGATACGCTTTCGTTACGTGCATACGGTAGGTTGACGCCTGGTTGACAGCGAGGCGAAAGGCGTTACGGTTACGATCCCTTTCCGATCCCATATGTGTGCTGAGACCTTAATACTGCTTTAAGAGGTGGTGGTCTAGCTCCTGAACTGTTTCAAGCTTGACGGAACTTGACGCCATGTTGAAGTACTTCACCTGAATCAAGATGATCATATCGTCATATTGCACGAAATCAAGGTTTTGCAAGTGAATCAAAGCTTGAATCTTTCGATTAAAAGCATATAAGTAATTATAAACCTGTAAAATCAAGTTACAGATCCATTATGCATGAGTGCCTAAAAATAAAAACGTCCTTTTGAAGACCAACATCATGTTACAACAGATTTTTCAATAGATACGTAGTATTATCCCACAATCATTAAAGTAACTAAACTACTTGGTGATTCTACTAATTTGAGAAAACAAGTAATATTACAAGCAGCTCACGAAGGCCACTCAGGCACTGTTAACATGAAGGACAGGTTATGCACAAAAGTTTGGTGGCCGAAAATTAACGAAGACACTGAAATGATTGAAAAAAAAAGTGCAGATTGTGATGTACTTTAGTCTTAGGTGCAAATGGTCCAAATCCCCCAGTACCGATGCAATGGCGTGAACTCCCTTCGAAAGCTTGGGTGTACACTGCTATTAATTTTGGGGCCATTTCCAAGTCGGAATAACCTTTTCGTGATCATCGATTATAATCGATTTAGAGTCGACGATCCAAAGAGATTGAAATCAGTAAATCTATATGTACAGACGCCAAAAGGTCAAGCTATCCGAAACTGTCAAATTTTTCCAATCAACCTTGAACCTAATGCTTTAGCGATAAAGTTGAAAATCTATTAAAGAAATTTGACAGATTGTAGTAGCTTGATGTGCTGCCGTCCAAACCCAAGACACAATAAAAGTGTTGAAAATATCTTTTTGTGAACCGGAAATCCTGCAAGTATAATGGCAGACTAAGATCTGTAGTCAGGAATTTTAAAAAAAATGTATTGAACAAGGAAATATTTCAATACGATTCCCTACGAGCCTCAGCAAAACGGTGAGGTCGAAAAGCAAAACAGGGATATCTTTAAACGGCTCAGAATCAGTCAATGCGAAAATCAGACTGGAAAGACGATTTGTTATTATGACACTAATTAGTATTTAGAACTAGTTTTGAAGTAAAAATAAATAAGTATTTTTGAAAAGTAATGGTAAATCCCCATCCGAGCTGTTTTACAGAAGAACATTCAGAGATGAATAACCTTTTAACAGATCTCGAAAATTGGTACGAAAATTCAGAAGTTTTAGACAAGGCAACAATAAAAAAGGTACATAAATAGAACGAAGAGAAAAGAAATGCTACATATATCGACGCCTTAGAGTGAAAACCTCGTAAGTGTAAAAGACGTAACTTTTCAGGAGGAAGAAAAAACTGCGTACAGTAAAATTTTTGTACAGCGTCTTTTATGTTTTATTATTAATTAATATCGAGATTCAACCCGCTTTTATGTCCAGAACGGTTCGATACTATAAGATTGTTCCAAATGCATAAAATGCTACTTACGAGGTATTCGTACAAAAAACTCGGCCTTTAGGCCGAGTTTTTTCTAAAGTAGTTGCATGCTTTAGCATGCAAATACTTTAGAAAAAACTATATATAAATGCTAGGTTTTCAGAGATAGGCTGAGAATTAATTAATATCGTTTATTTCATCAAATGATAAATGGTACTAATTTATTTTGATATATCAATTACAATTATATGTTAAAAAACTTAATATATCTTTTTCCACTAACTAACGAACTAACTAACTATACAAATAAATATACAAAACAAAAGGAAACTTAGGCGTCGAAGTACTCGTCCGCATCGCTGTCATCCGGAAACGTGCCCAGAAGACTGGCAGCATTGCCACGTTGAATGGCAATGCTAATTCTTTGGCCAAAGAACGAGCCAGCCCTCTGGTCACGTGAAGTGTCGACCAGTCGGCGAGAAATTTCCTTTAAAAGGAGACGCGCACTCGGGCCCCATGACCCGAGCGTTTCGACCCCAAACGGCTCAAAACTGTAGTTACCGATAAGGTAACCACAGGTAGGTATTTGCGCCGCTTAAGGGTCTCAGCAGCCGCAGCAGCGGCGCCAGCACAGCACGCCGTGCTTGGAACATGAGATGGCGCAAGGGTGTCGACACAGGTTGCGTCCCACACCAGAGGTCTACCCACCCATTTATTTCATTACATTATTTTATTTTTAGGTTACATTTGTGTTATAAAAAGGCACGTTTTGGTGGTAAACGTCTTTAAAAGACCTACAACGTTGATCACGATTACTGAGCGCTATGTTTTTCTGTGTAAGTAACAGTGTGTGAACAATAATAGTTAAATCCAGAAGTTACATCTAATACGTTCTCTGAACTAAATGTGTGAGTCACTAATTAATAAAATATTCAAGATAACTTTGGAAGGCACTGAAGGCAGGTAGATACACTAGTGTTCTTGGTAGATAAACATCGATAAATCTTATATTACTGCTCAACCCTTACTTCTAGTTTGATATACTTCTAGATATTTTAGTTTGAAAAATATAACATTTTTTTTATAATCAGTACAAAACTTAAAAATGCACATTGGCTAACAAAATATAACTCTTTAGAAGATTACTAAACAGAAAACTAGCCACAACTTTTAAATATTTAGTTATATCTATATAAAAATACGTTTCAAATATGAACAGTACTTACCTTCTTTCGAAAAACACTAAATTGTACAGCTACAGTAGGATAAACTCAAGTAATCAATTTTCGAATGAGAAACGACACGCTCGTTGCAAGGTATTCACGCCAAACTGACCACAGAACACATATACTCCTAGCGGAGAAACTGACAGATCCGAGTATTTACGAGGTTCTCATTTACTTTCATAGATGGTGCTATGAGTATCGAACGAACAAATGAGTTAGATCAGGATGTGCGTTGCGAGGTTTTCTTCCTAGAAACGCAATAAAAAAAAATTGAGCAAAAATGCATTCCCGAGGTTTTCACTCTAGGCGACGATATGTAGAGAATTAGAAATCGGCGAAAAGTAAAATGTAAAGAACATGATAATTATGATAAAAGAAAACAAACTAACTCCAGAATGTATGTATGGACGGCAGCACATCAAGCTACTAAAATCTGTCAATTTTTTTAAATAGATTTTCAACTTTATCGCTAAATCATTAGGTTCAAGGTTGATTGGGAAAATTTGACAGTTTCGGGTAGCTTGACCTGCTGGCGTCTGTACATAATCCCACACCTCATACAGTTATAAATGCTCAAGGAAGCAATATAAATGTAACGAATGACGAATTACGAAACACGAAATGGCTAAGGGCGCTTTCAATTTATGCGTTTCGTGTCGGACCGCTGCCGCACGCTTACCGTGCCGCAGGTTATATCTCGCTATCGGGCCGCTGCAGTACGGTAGCAGTCCGGCACCGAACGCTTAAATTGAAAGCGAATTTTACTGCTCTGACGTCTATTCACCGCACTATTGAACACCGAAATGAACACGTGATGCTTGCGACGTTGCCGTCCTGTTGTCGAGTGTTCCCGGTACCGGCGCCGCATTGTTGCCGCACCGCGCGTTTTGTGTGAAAAAAAAGGATCGTCCGTGCGCTGTACGACTAACGCACCGCTTCGGCACCGTAGCAGGCCGTCAAGAAACGCATAAATTGAAAGCGCCCTAAGAGTACAGGAGGAACATCGTACTCCTAAAGACGAAGAAGAGAGAAGGCAAATGGAAAGTTATCGATCATGAAGCTTCAGATAAAGAAGTTTAGTATAAATACTATACAGGGTGTTTGGAAGGTGGGTGCAAAGCCTTAAAGGGGAGTTAATACAGACCATCTAGAACATTTTGAGCCATATTTGTCCTAACCAAAGTCTGATATTTATTTTTTTAGAGAACTTTTACGATTTTGGTACCAAAGTCCCAAAATTTTCCAATTAAGGCCTAATAACGCAAAGATTGAGTGAAAATTTCTATTTTTTTTAATTTACTTTATTAGCCTAATGTGTGTTTAATGGTATGAAATCATTTCGAAGCACCGTATTTACTAAAAAAATAACTTTCAGACTATTTAAAATAAAAAGAAAAAAAAATTAAAGAAAAAAAATGGATTTTAATTGACATTTAAAAAATAAATAAAATAGCTACTGGTGTTCAAATAATTTTAAAAACATGCTGAGTTATTGCTCTTTTTTTTAAGGTATCATTTACTTAGATAGCTTTACAATTTTTGAAGTTAGGGTGCCTGAACCAGTTAAAGTCGATTTTAAGGAGTAAAAAAAAAAGACAGTTTTTGATTTGATTTTTTAATTTTGATGTTCAAAATGGCTTCCGCCACAGCGTATACATTTACGACAGCGATTTCTAACTTCTGTCGTGGTGATTTTAAGCTGCATTTCTTCTTTCATTGTTCTGAAAGCTGCTTCTATTCTTTGAATTAGTTCTTCTCTTGTTGAAATCTCAGTTGTGTATACGAGCTCCTTTGCCCGTCCCCAGACAAAAAAATCTAACGGCGTCAGGTCGGGCGATCGCGCGGGCCAAGGAATGGGCCCATCTCTACCTATCCAGCTGCCTGGAAAACAGTTATCAAGATGTTCTCTGACAATCAATGTCCAATGAGATGGACATCCATCTTGTTGGAAAATTATTGGCCTGTCCGTATTTAAAATGGGTACTTCCGCATCATCCAGGAGTGTTGGGAGATCGTTTTGTAGAAAATTCAGATAATTTTCACCGTTTAAATTATCTGGTAAAATGTGGGGCCCAATCAACGTCCGTCCAATTACTCCAGCCCATACATTAACGGAGAATTTTGCTTGGAAAGACACCTGAAACAAAAATTAATTCTAATTAAAGTGTTCTTTGAAGATGTGTTGAACATCTGGACTTAAATTAATAAACATTAATTTGTATACCTGTTTTTTCCAATGCGGATTGTTGTCCTTGTCAGCCCATTCATGTAAATTATGGAAATTCGTGATTCCTTCTCTAGAAAATTTGGACTCATCAGTCCAGAGGATAGATTTTGGAAACCATCTGTCGTCAATGTCGCTATTGAGCATAAATCGGCAGAACTGCATCCTTCTCCCAGGATCGGTTTCTACCAAGCCTTGCACGCCTCTACCGTGAAACGGATATTTATGTTCCCGATGCATGGTACTCCATACTTTCCATATTGAAAGGTTTAAGTTTCTCGCCACAGTTCTGACGCTGGTTGTAGGATCCGCTTCAAAGGCTGCAAGTATTTGTTCTTCAACGTCGGGGTCATGTCTTCCTGGATTCACTCCGGGTACTGCATGATGGATGCCAGATTCCGAAAGTCTGCGATACGTGTTGTAAAAAACTCGAACATTAGGTAGCCTGAAATGAAATTGTTTATTAGTAACGTCAGTTACAAATCAACATGGCAATTGAAGTAATAATGTTAGTATTAGAAGTTACTTTACCTGCGGTTCGGGTAACGTTCTTGGTACAAACGTCGTGCCAAAGCTCCGTTACCATCAGCTCTGCCATACATAAAAACGATATCCGCTTGTTCCTGAGATGTAAATGCAGCCATGGCAATCGTACATACACTCAATTAAAATGTCAATTAGTTCAATAGTCCGAAATAACACGTGCAGGAGCGTAAAGCTACAACTGAACACGGTAAATCACAAACGCAATACAAGTAATTCCAAAATTAATAATCAACACGCGCAGGAGCATTAAGCTACGACTGAGTACGGTGAATCAAACGTCTACTCGCAACGCGCAAGGGCAGAGCAGTGAAGGAAGAGAGAGAAAAGATGACATCACCGAAGCGACGGGTCGGGTCCATCTCAGGTACTAACGAATTTATAAACTCAAAAAGCATCTTTACATCCTCGGCAATAAGACCTAAAGTTGTCTTTATCATAACAAAAGAATCAAGAGCCCTTTGTTATCGTACGCCGCCCGGTCCGCCGGCCACCACGGCAGCCTTTGTTTCGTTTTGTAAGGCCGACTTTTTTTAAGTGCGTCTAAAAAATAACCACTTTAGACTTTAGTTTAAAGTTATTTGAGGAAAAATCAGGTTGATTTTAATTTTATTGAAATTTGAAATTTCTTACCCTTAATTGGTCCAGGCACCCTAACTTCAAAAATTGTAAAGCTATCTAAGTAAATGATACCTTAAAAAAAAGAGCAATAACTCAGCATGTTTTTAAAATTATTTGAACACCAGTAGCTATTTTATTTATTTTTTAAATGTCAATTAAAATTCATTTTTTTTCTTTAATTTTTTTTTTCTTTTTATTTTAAATAGTCTGAAAGTTATTTTTTTAGTAAATACGGTGCTTCGAAATGATTTCATACCATTAAACACACATTAGGCCAATAAAGTAAATTAAAAAAAATAGAAATTTTCACTCAATCTTTGCGTTATTAGGCCTTAATTGGAAAATTTTGGGATTTTGGTACCAAAATCGTAAAAGTTCTCTAAAAAAATAAATATCAGACTTTGGTTAGGACAAATATGGCTCAAAATGTTCTAGATGGTCTGTATTAACTCCCCTTTAAGGCTTTGCACCCACCTTCCAAACACCCTGTATACTACCACGAAGCCTCAGACAAAGAAGTTTAGTAAAAAGGCTCAATGTTCAATATTGTAATTGTATATACAACTTAATTAACATATAAAAAGGAAGAGATGTGATATATACTATTAAATGTAGCACACAACTCAAATTCGCCTCAGGCAGTCCTGCCCTACCCCCAATGGCGATAAGACGTTCCATTTGAGTAGTTGTGTAAGTACACAACTACTCAAATGGAACGTCTTTCAGTAAGTACTGATTATTCAGTGGTTTTACTCTAAACCCAAAGTCCTAACAAGTGATTCTTCAGAACACCACATAGACTAACAACACAAACGTTTTTTATCTGAAGTGGTAAGTACTTCAGATAAACCGAGCACTGAGAATCCAACAGAGTGCATTCCAGTGCGTCTAAAAAATACACTGCTGGATTGTTAACTCTCGGCGCTAGACATTTTATAACAAAGATTGTAAGATGCCGAGATGCCCGCAATCGTCACAATCGCAAGCTCTTTGGGTATGTTTAACGGTGAGTACTTACCCGTCCATAGAGTAAACTATCGACACAAACGTTTTTTATCTGAAGTGGTAGGTACTTCAGATAAACCGAGCACTGAGAATCCAACAGAGTGCATTCCGGTGCGTGAAGAAAAAATCACCGCAATATTTTTACGTCCGTGCGTACGTCGGCTAAGCCCACGTTCGCACCGAAGCGGAAACCACGCGCGTGAAAAAATCGCGTGCGGCGCTAGGAATGGAATAAATAGAAAGCAGTACATCTGTTCACACGGCCGCAATTTTTCTACACCGTGTTTTTAATCGCGTGGTTCTCGATTTTCAACGTCTCGGCGTTGAGCGTTGAATGAATACGACACACGAAGTTCTGTACTTGTGATCCCATGGACGCGAAAAAATCGCGCAAGTGGGCAGTACGGCACGCCGGCTCATAGAGTGCGGAGTTCCTATATATTCCTACTTCAACCGGTATCGTCCAAGGAAGTCCGATAAGTAACTTCAAATAAATTACTTTCATTACGTGTCAGTAAATAAAACATTGGAGTCGTGTTTATGCCAATGTTTTATTAACTACGCGTTCTTCGACTCGGCATCGCTGTGCGCCTGCGCCACGGCCTTGAGCATGCGGCACGTCCGCACCATAGATTATACACATACTTATATATAGGAAGTCCGCACTCTATGAGCCGGCGTGCCGTACTGCCCACAAGTACAGAACTTCGTATGTCATGTCGTATTCATTCAACGCTCAACGCCGAGCGTTGAAAATCGAACACCGCGCGATTTAAAATCGCGGCGTAGATAAATCGCGGCCGTTTGAACAGATGTACAGACGCCAGCACATCAAGCTACCCGAAACTGTCAAATTTTCCCAATCAACCTTGAACCTAATACTTTAGTAATAAAGTCGAAAATCTATTAAAGAAATTTGACAGATTGTAGTAGCTTGATGTGCTGGCGTCCATACATACTTACAACTTTCTGTTTGTTCCATTCCTAGCGCGGCACGCGATTTTACCGCACGCGTGGGTTTCGCGTCCGTGCGGACGTGTGCTTCCAGCCTTCTTGTTAAGAATTCGTCCGTCATTCATCAATGACACAAAAAAGTGGTTGACTTGAAGTGAAGTTCGTTCATCCGACCGACTGACAGGCCAAAGTATGGGCCAATGCCTAGATAATTTACCTCAAAGAGTAAAGGTACCCGCCATTTTTTTTTAAACTGTCGTACAGTTGGCTGAGGTCGGCTGTTTATGTTGTAAGTTACAAGCGATCCAGTCATTTCTTTCAGTAACAATTACGGAAAAATGGATACTAAATCTCAATCTACGCCGGTGGTAGCGTCAGCTGCAGGCAAAGTTTACAAAGTTCCCAATCGCTTGGGACGCGGTGTACCCGAAGTTAGAGATGTCTACACGAAGAAATGTTCCTGCAATAGAGACAAAACTATTGTCTTCTGTCGATCATGTGGCTACTATTGCAATGGAAGAATTCGCATGAAATGTGAAATACACCCTCGTGTAAGTTGTTTTTCTAAGCAATTATTATTTTAGACAATCCGTCTCTAAGACGAGAGGGTCATCTGACCCAGTCTCATACTATTTGCCTGTATGCTGTATACACAGTGCTCTTAATTAAGTATCCATCCACATGAACAAAATGGTCGGGTTGCTGGAAATCCTATGGGCACTGTGCCCACCTTCTACCATCAGTACCTATTATATTTGAGTATGATTTTGCTGTTACTACCAAGCTAGCAGCTTACCTAGCAAATCAGACATTAACCTATACCAGTCTATAAATGTGCCACTGCCAACAGTAGCACATCTTTAGGCTGGTATGCTGGTATGGGGGTCCTAGATCCAAATCCAGGACCCCCAAAGAATGTATTAGTTTATTATTTTATAAGATGATATTATGTATTTTATCTATGGGCCTTAGTTGCCTGAAAATAAAGCAATTATTATTTATTTATTTTCTCCTTTATTTGATTATTTTAATTTATTATTAAAGCATCAGTATTGGCTGGTTTGTTCCAAGCTGTTATGCTATTGTTATTAGTACTTAGTTACTTCTAGGATGCCTCCTCATTAGTGCATTTGAGTATGCCTATTATGTCACCAATCTAGAAATTTGGGCCATTGGCCAATGCGACATAAGCCTAGTTAGTCATTAAATCATGCCTAGCCTAGGCAGATTTGAAGTCTAACTTAGAATTATTTGCTTACAGGTAACTTTCCTTTTGGATATAGCAGAATGTCCCCGTTGCCACTCTGCAGTATTTCTGGACGAATATTTTGGGAGCCCTTAGTTTAGTATGACAGGAATTTTTTAAATATTAGTGCCTTATGATTTGTAATCTCTTATTATAATGTGATATTCTAGCTTCATAATAAGTTATTCTATTACTTTTATTAAATGGATCATTATTGATATAATGTCTAGTAATAAACTCAACTAATAGTGTATCTTATTGTGTGGCTACATACAGTACAGAGTAGGTATGTTTGTTTGTAACCATTTAAATATTAATTTAGATGAGTATAAAAGGTTTATTTAGTTATAACGGCGCTGATTGCCAATTTATAAGAGTAATACTAAAAAAGAGTTTTAAATAAATTGATATCTTAGAGGAAGGATATTATCTTAAGGCGAAAACGCCAGGGTAGCCTGCGAAATTCAAATTTCCTTACGTTTTTTGCAAACTGCTCAGTATTAGGTTGTATGTTGATTTTTTTTTTTTTTAATTTTTATTTTAGTGGTGATAACTTATTACAATCAGTTTTACTTCTGCCAAACTGCACAGCAGTTTGTTGGCAGATGCAGCTCCCATATTATACAATTTTTATCTTCACACTTTTCCATCAATAACAAAACTTAAATGGTAGTATAGTAAGTAAGTTATAAGTTACAGGTAAATGAATGAGAGTAAATGAATGAGGCAGGGTAATGTTCAGCGGCTCAGTTCAGTTCAATGTTTAAAATATGATTTGAGACCATAACAAATATGTATTTACAGAATTATAATTATTAAAGTCATCAATACAACTCTTTAAGACCAAGTAATCCTGATAAATGACTATTTTATTAAATGTAGACATTTGAGGATTATACTAAAGGAGTTGTATAACTGATTCTAATGATTACAATTCTGTAAATACATATTTGTTACGGACGTAAATCATACTTTAATCAATAACGGACGCAAATCATACATACACCCAGACACTAGCTGCAAATTGCAAAAATCGTAAGAAAATTTGAATTTCACGGGTTACCTTAGCGCTTCCCCCTTAATGATTGAAACATGATGATTTTTTAAGTAAAATTACTTTGTTTCTCATATGGACATTTTCACATTTAAGTTGTTTTTTTTTTAATTGTAAGAAACCTAGGTACTTTAATAAACTAGATTTAAAGACTGTCTGTTATTATTTTTTAAATTAAATACACCTTTCATGGTATAAACTATTATGTAACAACAAATAACAATCAAAATCTTAACCTTAAGTGGCACAGGAGCAGGACTCTAAGCTATTGTGTTACCAATAATATTGCTCTGAGATAGTTCTCTATTTCCTTATGACCCTTCATTTGATTGCAGCTTCTGTCAATTACTAGATGTCTTCAGTATAACAATACACCTTATTTTCTGTCATAGTTGCAGCAGATTTGCTTTATTGCAATATTAACATGTTAACCGATTCGTTGCGGATGGCACGTTTCAGTGCCATCACTTCTTTTTAAGTGTGGCGTCAGGCACGGATATGTGTCATTTTGAAATCGATGATAACTCCTTCAATTATTCGAGCAAATCAAATATTCGAGCTTTGAATACGTAAAAAAATGTCAAAACACGTATATAATATGTACGTATATATACGTATATAATCGTATGGCGTTGGGCACTGATCAGTGTCACGTTATTTTTGTTCGACGCCACGGCTAGAAGTTAGTGAAATTAGGCATCGCAACGAATCGGTTAACTGTCCATGCATTACATGTAATGCATTCGCCAAAGGTAACTGAATCACATTTCTTGGGCTGGACATATGAGCTAGAACTTTGCTTTACAAGAGGCATAATTATGAAATAAAGCAGTTTATAAAAAAATGAATCCTTTTGGATGTACCACGAAATTACCCAAAATATACAGGACAGTTGACATGTTAATTTATAGTTAGTTATAGACATTAGTATACACCTAACAAACTAGGTACATAATTTCTTGTCATATAACTTATAGTAGACCCTGTTGGGCAGTACATTAAGAGCCTCCACCGGTGACAAAATTTAAATGATCATCTAGCACATCCTAGGCAGACATTATGATCTTATGATCAAAGTTCAGATGCACAATTATGTGCATCTGAACTTTGATATTATGTAGCTCTTGCCAACATAATACTACACCTATTGGACCAACCCATTATTTTTACTGACATCCATGAATATCAAGTACTATGTTCAAATATCAAATCAAGGGTTTTCACACATTTTAGTCTTGAAGAAAATGACAACATACAAATATTCAGGAGGAGAATCTTATTTTCATTACTATTATATCTACATAACACTTTATCAATAACCTTGGACTAATTTCAAACTAAATATAATATTATTATTCATATTGTGAACCAACTGGGAACATCTGTTCTGTGCTTATTGCGGTCAATATAATTTTGAAAGTTTTTCTTAGATTCGCTTAAAGCTTTTTCTTCTTCTTCTCCATCATCTTTTGTAGAGCCAAATATATCTGGATATTCAAATTTCATATCTTTAGGCTAAAAAAGAAAAGAAAAAAATGTTATTTCAGACATTATCATTTAACCAAGATTAAAACTATTCAATCATGGTGCCATGATTGAATTTATCAATCATTAGTCTTCAATGAAACCAAATTTTGCCCACCACACATTTGCACACATTTTTGTTTTACATTAAACAATAATTTACCAATTGATTAAGTAATGATAAACATCAGGAAAGTCATGTGGAAAATAGTTCATTGGCACAAGTAAAGAAAAGCCTTTGCCCAGCAGTGAGTAA
This sequence comes from Fissipunctia ypsillon, assembly GCA_947568875.1. NCBI lineage: Eukaryota > Metazoa > Arthropoda > Insecta > Lepidoptera > Noctuidae > Fissipunctia > Fissipunctia ypsillon. The sequence goes on from OX387655.1 coordinate 7,169,981, forward strand.
AATCTGACTGGATGATAATGAAATTCAGTAGTTTGGAGTATATTTTATCATTTAAGCTATTTCTTGGAGCAGATGGTACCTTTATCATGCAGATTTTAGCAATGTGAATATGGATCTAGGAAGTGCAACGTTTTGTTAGTATTTCATGCTACTCTTCTGGCACAAGGTGACATCGACAGAAAGAACCATGAGAACAACTTACCAATACAACATAAGCACTCTTTACATCATCATCCTTGATAACATATCCTTTACCAACATCTCTCCGGAATTTTCCTAAAGCTATTCTGGTTCTCACATCAACAACTGGGATGTTGTATATTTTTTCCAAGTAATTTTTTATGTCAAATTTGGTCATTTCCATGGAGCAGTGAAACTGCACTATATTAGGCAATTGTTTCGATTCAGGTCGCACAATTTTCATCCAGAAATTAGGCAAGAAAACCCTCAACTGTGGATTGCCCCTTTGGTATAGAGGATACCTGGAATTAAAAAACATTACATAGTATTTGTTGAAAAGTCTAATTATTTCCCCTTGATCATATAGATAAACGATACTATTGTAACTGAAGGTGAAGATCAATACATTACATACCAGCGAGTAGACATTTTGGCTTATAAATACCTGTGAAACAATTATTTACGTAAAAAATAATAATTTTAGAAAAAAACAAACGCTCGTAATTTCATAACCTTAAATTACAAATGTCAGCAGTAATGTCCACAGAGTAAAGTAATGTAATGTCACCCATTCATCACCCATAGATAAATAAAGTAACTTTGTAACACAACGGGGAAGGTCGGGCAAAGCTAATTGTAGATGGCGTGATCATAGCTAGGTCCCCACGGCCTACAATAAATTTGACATTTTGTTCATTCATGAGTTTGCTTTTATTTCGTTATTTTCGGTGATTTCAATATTTTGAATCAAGTATTTGACATGGAAAGTGTCAGAATTTAAAACCATAGATATATCCTCAAAGTCGGTTTCTGCAAAATGTTTCTACTCTGTTTAATTTATAAAAAATCTCTACGAATGGCTTAAAGTCACCATCTTTTAATTTTAGGGTCTCTCGGGAAATGCTGGACTCCAATATTTAGTAACACAACAACGCATCATTTTCGCAAAAATAAAATAAAACCACCTCACGCCTTGTATTATTGGCTTGTGTTGGGAACTAGCTACGACAGCGCCATTTTGACAGTTGCCTTCCCCATAGAACAAATAGATTTCTAGAATAGAATAGTCGATAAAGCTAGGAGACAAAGTGGGATTTTGATCCGATCGGATCTAGTCGGGGGGGCTTACTAGGAGCTTATAAAAAACCATTTAATTTTCACAAGTCTGCTTCTTAATGGCTAATAATCGTAATATGACGGTAATAAAGGTGAACAAATATTGAACGAACGACCTGCTGTAATGGCATTGTCTTATTTATTTATTTATTTGGCTCACCAACAATTGAGTACACTCAGACAATTGTGGGTTACATTGAATCAATTCGGATCTAGTGTATCAATATCTTACAGGTAAGCACATCATGCATTAAATATTGATTAAATGTACAAAAGCTAATTAAAACTACAGGATATTTTATACACACAGAACAATCAGGCTCCTCGGGCCAAATTAAAATTAAAAATTGAAATAAAACATTAATATCACAGACAGAAACAAAATTGAGGAAGAAATAAAATTATAATCGAAAACCTAATTGAATTAAGATCACAACAAAATTGAAGTTAAATAAGTTCAAAATAGTAATTAAAATTAAACAACAAAATCAAAATTAACATTCAACAAAACATAATCAAAAATAAATTAAACAGGATCATAATTAAAAAACCAAAAATAACGGACAACGTAATCAATCTAAATTCATACGGATATCATAACCAAATTAAATTAAAATCACAATAAAAAGTAAAGTCAGACAGAAGCATAATCAAAATGAAATCAAACAGATTTATAATTAAAATTAAAAACTTAAAACATACTTGAATTACATTCATACACGTATTAGAATCAAATTAAATTAAATTGCAGACAGAATTAAAATCGAAATCATAAAAAGGATTAAAATACAAATTTAAAATAAAAACAAACATGTAACCAAAATGAACTCGTAGAGAGATTTCACATATACATAATACTTCTGAACTTAGTAAGCGAGTCCGAGTGCACATCGACCAGATTACTGCAGTTGTTTAATAATTTGCACAGACGGGGTATAGGAGAGTTAGCACCTAGAACGGTTCTGCGCAAAGGAGGACGTAATGGGGTTATAGGAGCTCGTGGGTTTTTTGTAGGCACACGGAGTTTGAACCCGCTCAACAATTGCGGACAGTCAATTTGATATCGCAGAACTTTGAATAAAAATGTTGCATCTAATAAATCTCTTCTTTTTTGTAGGGATATCATCTTGAAATGCAGGAGTCTCTCTTTATACGACCGTTTCTTTTTAGCTATCCCGGAAGAGTAAGCCAAGTGCCACAGAAAACGTTTTTGGACCCTTTCTAATCTAAGTGTGTGGGCGGCATAATGAGGTCTCCATACAGTGCTGCAATATTCCAATGTGCTACGGACCAAACAATTATAAAGTAAGATTTTAGTCCTACAGCGACGAAAGCAGGTTACATTCCTTATTACAAACCCAAGCATTCTAGAGGCTTTTTAATAGGCAACGTTCAAAAATTTAAATCTTTTGAAAATAATAGAAACATGTCTTTTTGGGTAACATGTTTTAATTTTGAATATGTATAACAAGTGTTTTGAGTGGTTTATTTGGTAAGGTGAGGTCATATTCAAGGTTGACGTTAAGAATTACAAAACAATGTTGAAAAAGCTTGTATAATCGTAACTTTTTCAAGATGGTTTATTTTGACGTTATAGACATTAAACTGTCGTTTTGCTGCTGTCAATGAGCGCGTAATGGTATGAAAAGTCTATACAAAAAAAGGTGAACGGTTCTCGTAAACGTCAACGCAACAAGCACAGAGTATGTACTTATATTTAACTGACACTGGCAACGAGCCTGCTGCAAGCCTGCTATTAAGATGTCATAGTACAAAAATCAGTGCAGTTCAACTTCTATCCTGCTTTCAGAGCTCATAGTAAGCCCCCTGCCCCTTCATGCTCTCCACAAGCGACGCCCTAAGCTAACCCTAATCCGAGGTCCGTACCCCACAGGTGGTGCTCTGAGCGTTTGGTTGCTTAGTTTATAAGTTTTATGCCCTGGCTGGAGGCCAGTGGTCTCGAACCTACCGATTTTTCGGTATTTCTACCGATATGGGCTCTGTTCTGTAAGTTTTTTTTTCAATAAATAAACGAATTTGATTGAATGTTGTATTTTTTTGTCAAATACCGATTTTGGGTACAAATATACCGATTTTAGCTGGCAACTCTACCGATCTCGCTCTATGACGTTCGAGACCACTGCTGGAGGCTGGAGGCTTTAATTTATTAAGGCGTCTACAGGATAGCCTAGTCAAGCAGCCGACAACCTCCTAGATTAGTCTGCGAGAAGACGTTCAATAAAATAAAAAAAAATTGCAAAGTGCAAAGAAGCTCCAAAATACACTTCCGGACACAGAAACACTATTTTTATGTTTTGTCTAGTCGTATACCCCGTGCGGAGCATGGGCGGGTCGGTAGTTTTAAATAAATAAATACTTACTTACAGGCGTAGGTGTAATCCAAGATCATAGCCGGAGATATACACTCCGGGACACTTGAATCGAGTCACCCTGCATATTTAGGTCTCTATTTACAATCACACACCTAGACTTACATACATTCATACATACAACATTCTTCATTTCCCTATTTCCATTCTTCATTTTTTGTTATGCTTATTATTATTTTATTTTGTTAGTTAGATACCTATACTCCGTCGGTTTAGGTAGTTAACTAAATGTAAACAATCTTGGCATGTCTTTTTATCTAAAAGTTGTCTATAAATTGTATATAAAAATCTTTGCGACTAGGTATTTACTAAATCGATGTTAGCTAATAAACTAAATTTAAATAATCTTTGTGTATATTATATACGACCACTTTAATATAAAAAGACATACCAAGATTGTTTACCTTTAGTTAACTACCTAAACCGATAGACCATAAGTACGTATCAATGAATAATAATATACATAATTTGTATATTTCTTTGAACTTTATGTTGACGTGCTTTTCTTTGATTTTGTTTTTAATTATTATTTTTTTTTTTACGTTCTGCATTTTCAGACTTTATAATGCCTATTATATCGTAACTTTAACTGTTTTCTAAATTAACATGTCCTTTAAAAGAGAGCCGGGTGATCTGTAACTCAGGACCCTCCTACCTCAGACACCTTTCTCTATTTAAGATTGTGCATTTTATTAACCAGTGCCTGTAATATGATGTTGAGATAAATAAAGATTTATGATTTTATGATTTATTTTTATTTTCGAGTACGAGAATGCAAGTTAAAAAAAAAAACACTTTTGATTAGAATAGCAATACTGCAAGACTGTCAATTTGTCAGTTTATTGCAAAGATGGCGGTGGCTCTGTCACCCGATCAAGAGTTGGTGAGTAATATATGTTTGAAATATTGTAAATGTTTTATAAGAATGAGTATTTAGCATGAATAATCTCATTTCGAGTATTACGCCAGGTCATGCAACATTTAAAAAATATATCTTTTATGAACTACTCAAAGGATGTGGGTTGTAACTTGCTTCGTTTACCATGTCATCAATGTTTGTTTTGATTACTTCGTGTCTTGTTGTTACAGTTTTAAAGTTTCCATTTGATCAAATCAGTGTTGCATCCCTCTAATGTTGTATCGCTAGACAAAAGTAATGGTTTTAGGACTAGTGCTAATAAGCGTTTACATCCTGTTATAAATGATTCTAAGTACTTACACGATTCTGAGTACTCAATAATGACAATATATGCGTAGCTCCTCCTATTTCCGCTCCAATCTTTTTTTAGATCAATCTCGTATTTGAAACTGTTTTTAAAGTTGATGTATATGGACAACATTATGAATCCCTTTCTATAAAATTTTTCTTAAACCATTGAGCAAATGGTACCTTCATAATATGATAAAGTTAATTGGAATTTATTTGAATCAACTGTGGGTCACTCCTCTTGATGATGAAAACTAATGAAGCCTTTTTTTAAACATTTCACTCATCCCACTGCTGGGCAAAGGCCTCTTCCTTGATTTCCAAACTGTTTGCACTTCATGCTACACTAAAAATTTCCTGGTTTTATAGTATCTGTCAAGCTTGTCCCGCCAAGTGCATGCATTGTTTCAAATTGGACCGATTTAAGCAAAAATGATCCAACCCACATTGTCAGGATTGTGGGTTGGATCATTATTGCTTAAATGGGTCCAATTATGCATGGCATTAATAGTGTCAATTAATATAATCTCTCAAGCTCATCTCTCTGATTAATACAAAAATGGGGGTAACATTTATAGTCAGCAAATATATTACAAATCATGCCATGCTAAAAGATTATAGTCTGAATAACAAAAGATAATTTAAAGATACTGACTTTCTTTTATTCTAATTGTCTATGCCCCAATGGGTTTGTGACTAGCAAGTTTAATACTGATCAACTCTAGACTTCAACTGACTTGTACCAATAGCAATACCACAAATAACAGCAAGTCAAGTTATGCAGGTACCTTGTTATGCCTAATTTGTGGTAACCAACCTGTTTTTACATGTTTTTTTGCCTACAAACAGATACCACAATGGTAAGAAACAGGATCTATATTTTGTTCCAGTTTAATCGTTTTGAAGGGAAAATGTCAACATCACTGTGCTGCTTAAAATCTTTCCCACTGGCACTGTTTTATTTCTCAGGAACTATCCCACTGATCAAGTGTGTGTTTCTTTTTTCTTGAGGTACTTTTTAGGTACAATTTTTTGGTGTAATTATATTTTATGAGTAATGGTTAAGTAATAAAATATTACAGAACACCCGCCATCTTAATGTCAATATGGCGGGTGTACCTTAATTTCGAAATAATTTTGTTCTGAAGGTGGTACAAGTTTTTTAGAGCTAGGTACTAAATAGTACTATTTAGGTACATTTTTTTGGTAATTGGTATAATTTAATTCGCTATGGTACACCCGCCATTTTCACTCTCACGGTATCACAATAATACCCCTACTTGACTAGTTAGTTGGACTAGTTGTCAGACTTGGTTTTTGGATGACCCATAACAATTTTATTATCGAAAGATCTGTGAATGAAAGCTGGAAATGAAGACTAAGCAAAAATTTTTCTAGCAGCCGAAAACTGTTGAAAGTTTCAGTATCATCTACTACCAAAATAGAATAGTCTATCGATCGCATCCCACGGTCGACGACGACCGATCGCCCGATTGCAGCTTCCGCCTCCGTCGCAACTTTGTCACACTCAATCGATGCACGATGCTCTAAAATGTCGCATGCACAGTCGCCCGCATGTCAGTGGTAGCAAAACCAGTATAAATTGGCCTCTTATTCTATTGAAACCTTCGATCAATAATATCACTAGTTAAAGGATCAGGAACAAAAATAAGTCGCTCAAGTGGTCACGTTTACACACACATTTAAAACATATTTCGTACTACGACATATAGAAAAAAGTTTAATAACATTAACAACTTCAATAAACCTTATCACTCAAACATAAAGTTTAATTACGATTGCAAAACATTTTTGTTAGGTCCTGTCATCGGAAAGCAATAAAAAATGTCGCTCAAAAATAAAAAGTAATTTTTATAATAAGTTAAAAAATATTTATCCTAAAATGAAACTTAACATACATAATATAAGCAATAAGGTTAAAACATTTTGGGTGACATTTTCTTGCTTACTCTATTTTGGAATTAGACGTAGTTCTTCGTATTTATTACATTTCAATCATCAGAACAAAGTAAGTATTGAAAGACGTAGAGTTGCAGAATATATTTTTTTACGCGAAGGTTCGTTTGTATGGTGGTAAATATTTTTGCCCGTTTTAAAAAAGTAGTAGGACTAAACTAGTACAATATTTAGTTATTTTATTACGACATTGCTATTAATTGTGTACGGGTTGGCTCATTGTAATCAATCCGTATAAAATGCGGATGCCGGAGTTCCTCAGGGTCTGTTCTCTCTGCAACTCTTTTCCTGCTACACATCAATGACCTACTTCAGTCTGGTATTGTTGGGTACGCAGATGACAGTACAGTTTCAGAGAGATACTTGTCCATCGCAAAAACCAGCGGGGCCGAAGTTCGTTCCTTGAAAGAGGCCATGGTAGAGCGGGCAGATTTGACCTTAAGCCTTGTCTCCCAGTGGGGTGATGATAATCTGGTCTCTTTTAATGCCACCAAAACACAGGCGTGTCTTTATACCGCTAAAAGGAGTCGTTTCGATCAAACTCCGGTACATCTGTTCCTGTAACTGATCGGCTCGAGCTCCTAGGCATGGAGTTGACATCATGTCTCAACTTCGGTGCCACCATCGAGTACAAAGCCCAAACTGCGGCCAAGAAACTGGGCATCCTAAATAGGGTGAAGCGATACTTTACGCCTGGACAGCTTTTAATTCTCTACAAAGCGCAAGTCCGATCCTGCATGGAGTATTGCAGCCACCTTTGGGATGGCTCGGCCAAATACCAACTTGCCGCGCTTGACTCGGTGGAACGCAGAGCTAAGAGGCTCATTGGCGACGTAAGACTGGTGGATGTCAAGCTTCACAGCTTGGCTCATCGCCGTAAGGTTGCCTGCTTGACGGTCTTCTACAGATTATACTTCGGGGAGTGTGCTCAAGACCTCCACGACCTCATTCCGCCGGCCCCCTTCTATCAGCGGACATCTAGACGCATTGCAGGTTACCATCCTTACCTAGTTGCTATCCCACCAATTCGCACTAAGCGTTTCCAAATGTCTTCTGTGATGCGCACAGCAAGGGAGTGGAACTCTCTGCCTGCGTCTGTGTTTCCGAACGCATACAACCCCGGTGTCTTCAAAGTGAGAGTGAACAGGCTTCTTCTGGGTAAGCTCGCTCCATCGTCGACTTTGTCTCTGTCATCTCTGACCTAGACTAGAGTTAAGAGCAAACCTATCTCAAATAAAAAAAAAAATGGGTGCGTCTATGTCAAATTAGAAGTTATAAAAAAATATCTGCATTTAATCAATTTGATTTAAATGCGAAGTGGGTCGCTAGGAAATCTACAAACAAAAATAACATACGAGGAGGGATCAAAAAGTAGTGAGAATGAGATAGAATATAATGACTATTGATAACATAATAATTTATTTTTCTACATAGTCTCCGAGTCTCTCTACACACCGAGTCCAGCGCTTTTCCAAGGCTTCAACCCCTTTCAAAAAAAAAGTTTTGTCTTGGTCCGGCAAAAAGCTCTCCACGGCATCCATCACCTCGTTATCGTCTTCGTACCTGTTTCCCCTTAAGTATTCTTTCAATATGGGGAACAGATAAAAATCGCTAGGCGCCAGATCTGGTGAATAAGGGGGGTGGTCAACAAATTCGAAGCCAGCTTGCTGAATGGCAGCCATCGCAACTGCCGACCTGTGCGCGGGTGCGTTGTCGTGATGAAACAGCACGCCCCTTCGAAGTTTCCCTCTCCTTTTCTCTTTGATGGCATTCCTCAACTTGGGAATTAAAGCTGCATAATATTGGCCTGTAATAGTGGTTCTACGCTCCAGGTAATCAATCAACAATATCCCTTCTGAGTCCCAAAATATTGAGGCCATAACCTTTCCAGCCGATGCCACGGCACGAAATTTCTTCGGGGTCGGTGATGATGGCCGTTTCCATTGCGAAGATTGCTGTTTTGTCTCGGGATCAAAATGATGGACCCATGTTTCGTCCGTATCGTCCGTTGTCGTTCGTATGGATTGAATACTTCCATATGAAATGCCCGTTTCTTGAATTAAGTATCGGATGGTAACTCTTCGATCGCTCAATACAATTTTCTCGACTTTCGCAACATTTTCTTGGGTGACTGACGTCGATGGACGGCCGCAACGATGTTCGTCTTCCGTGCTCGTAATTGAAAAGCGCACCTTGCGACAGTGGAATACGGCGGAGCAGACTGTCCTAATGTTGCCTCCAAATCGCAATGAATCTCTTGCGTCGTTAACTTTTTTAAACAGAGGTATTTAATAACGGCTCGCACTTCGTTTTTCTCCATTTTCGAGAACACGTTCCGACACGAAGCAAACAAATGACTACATTTAGAAAAAAACAAAAGAGAATCGAAGATTTTTTCTTTATTTATATTACAAATATGTATCTGAGCTATGCCTGCCAGTATTTATTTTTTTTCTTACCAAGGAGTATGTCGTTCTCACTACTTTTTGATCCTTCCTCGTAAAATAACAATACTACTCCATGCATTCCCTTTTCCAGAATAGTCGATGTTTGTTACAATAGTTGGCACGTTGTCGCAAACATTGGTCAACCAATCATAATATTTGCGATTTGATTTATATTTACTGTTTAATTCGGTTTTTATATTATGAAAAACACTGAATGATATAAACTTACCGAAAAAAGATATTCCTTCCAAAATCTTGATGTTACGTTGGTTATTTACACAGTTTTTGAACGCGCACTGCGGCATTTTGACGTCTTCACGTTGGCTATGATTGGACCATACTAATTTGAAATAAGACCACAAAAGTATTTGTGCTCATATTTTTCGGGCCGTTTTTGAAGCGCTTATCGGGAATCTAGTGCTATTATTGATCGATGATTTACACTCACAGGTCAGCTCAAGGTCAAAATGATACAACCGAACTGCGGTTGACTGTACATAAACAGATTTCCTAGCCCGTAAGCTACGTGGAACACCAACCCGCCCGTGGCCCGTGTGGGCCGTGGGTCCGAGTGGAGGATTACGGTTACGGCCCACTCCTCCCAGCCGTGCGAACATTACAGGTTGCTATGTCATGTTTAGGCTATGGCCCACATGTTTGTAATACACATTTATAAGGGTTCAATGTTGAGTATTCATAAAATGCGGCTTATTTGTTTACAGCTGTGAATATATAATATTTAGCTACTTGGTACACTAGCGTTAGCGAACGGTACCTACGTACGTAACGGTAAGTCTTGTACATCAAATATACTAACCATCAACCGACCAAATCGTTTATTATTAGAATATAGATTTCTGAATACGTATGTGTGGATTGCATTGCAATTTGGCTGCAATAGTTTGCAATTTTTCATGCACTCTATCATAAAAGTTTTTGTGCTAAACAAAATGCCTAGGTAATTTAGAACGAAAGAGAGAAAAATGAATTGGGTTTATATTGGCTCAACAACAAATGGAAAAAATAACACAAAAAAATTACTTGAAATGACATGCTTGTCCAAAATGCCCTCGGGTCGGCATAATGTCAGGTGGGGCAACACTTGGAATTAATACCTAACGCTGATTTTCATCTGCAACCCACAGATGCCATGCGCTCGCACGGAACGTTGATGAGCAAACGTTGTGCAGCGTCTTCAGACAGAGACTAGGCATGTGGAATATGGAAATAAATACGATTCCAAACTAATGTGCAGTAATCGAAATAGGTAGTGCTAATTTGCCTAATGTTCGAGGAACATAGACGAAAGTCGGAGACTTCCTTATGACTATATTTTTTACGGGACAACGGTCCCGGAATTCGGGAAATCGCCTAAGAAAATTAAAAGATAATGTTATTAATACAGTTACTAATTGTATTACTTATTTTGTATCCCAGAGAAGTTAGTAGACATGTTTTTGAAAAATAAAAGACAACCTTGCTATCTTAGATTGAATGACCTACATCAGAACGTTCGGCCAATTGAGGCAGGGAGCTGGATGCTACTCCAGTTTTTAGTGATGATTTTGTGACGCATAAAGATGCCAGCCACATAATTTGTGCCAGAACAGTTCGAAAGTTAGAAGCATTTATGTATGGCCGAACGGACTGATATCAGAAAGTTCGGCCAACCTGAATCTCCAAGAAATTGTTACTGAATAGGAAATTAGTGACGCATTTGTGACAAACAACCACTGCTTTGCTTTTACTCGTAAATTAATGCCACCGGTTAAAAGTAAAATGAATTTTAGTTCCCGGAAAATCAGGCCGTTCGGCCAACGTGATCTCCATAACTGAGAACTTGAGAGAAAGCGTTCATGAACAAAGAATTAGTGACGACACTGAAACGAATTTTTATTGCTTAATTTTTTATTGTGACAGTCTCATTAAATGGTAAATTGAAAATTAAACTTATAACCTTATAACATTGGGATTATGGATTCCTCCGGTGGCATTACGAGTAAAAGCAAAGCAGTGGTTGTTTGTCACAAATGCATCACTAATTTCCTATTCAGTAATCATTTCTCTAAGGTTAAGTTATGGAGATTCAGGTTGGCAGAACGTTCTGATATCAGGCCGTTCGGCCATACAAAAATGCTTCTAACTTTCGAACTGTTCTGTCACAAATTATGTGGCTGGCATCTTTATGCGTCACAAAATCGTCACTAAAACTGGAGTAACAGCCAGCTCCCTACCTCAATTGGCCGAACGTTCTGATGTATATCGAAAATGTACCTAACTTTACAAGCGTAAAGTGAGTTTTGCTTTGTAGCTACGCGCCACCACGTGGTTTTTCGAATTGCCAGGGCTGCCTTTTTCGTTAAAGATGTCTGTAGTTAATTGTAAGACAGGTTACTTGTCTTACTATTACCTACTGACCTAAGACACATCGTACGCAACGTGTAGTACCTAACTATCTATATATCTATACAAATACGCACGCACGAGTGTTAAAAAGTGTGTCAAGGACAAGAGCCCGGCTAGCACTACAAAAACAAAACAAAAGAACTTCGATTCTTAGAAGGGGTGGGGTTAAAGGGGCGCGCGTCGTCTGTGCCGACGACGCTCTCTCTTTCCTTCAAGTCGCAGTAATTCGCCTACCTTTTCGTAGGTTTCCATTGATGCGATGATGTTACCCCGGCAAATGACCTCTGCGGCTACAGTTGTTTAAGTACAGGTTGCTCCAAAATGCTATTTTAGAAAATTGTAAATACATCAATAAATAATAACGTTTGATGAAATTAAAATATTTTAATAAAACGAAAACGCGAAACCGTTATACGTGTGTTAAATTAATGTCACCATTAAAGCGCCACGCTGTATATAAAAAAAATTTAGTTATGCCACTTTGAAAATTACTTAGAACTGACTCACGCGCACGAACCGGCAACGTTGCGATCATGTTTGAACGACGCTAGCGTCACGGGAGCAAGTGTTAGTTTTTTCGCGAAATCTTCATGCGCGTACGGCAACATCGGAGGGTATTTACGTAATGTTACTAATTTGCTAGAAATGGCAGAAATAAAAAAAAAAAATCAATTATCTAAATAAATAGTTCGCAAAAATGAAATCTAATCATTTATATCCATATATTTTTTACATTAAAAATAAGTTGGGGTGTCTAGAGGTTTTGTGCATTCAAATTAACAATTTGTATAACGTGTATTATGTACTATACATACATATTCATTATTTTATTATTGCTGGTATTTTACCTTTATAAACATACTGTATTAGCTTCCGAGTTTTCTTACATACTAAGATAATAAAAAATAATACGTTCAATCTAAGATAGCAAGATTGTCTTTTATTTTTTGAAAATCTTAAAAAAACATGTCTGCTGATTTTTGATTGAAGTAGGTAATACAATCAATAACTGTATTAATAACATTATTTTTTATGTTCTTAGGCAATGTCCCGAATTCCGGGACCGTTGTCCCGTAAAAAAATATAGTCATAAGGAAGTCTCCGACTTTCGTCTATGTTCCTCGAATGTTAGGCAAATTATCACTACCTATTCCGATCACTGCTTATGTGTCTGTCTTTATTTGTTCACCAAATATGAGCACATATACGTCACAACAATCATCGATTTACGCGCGTAAAGTCACAATATCAAAATAACACTTGGCGGTATTTAACGCAAGCGGACATCGAGATAGTCAACCATAGAGAAAGAGTCATAGAATATATAATCTATAATCAGTAACGATCCAAAAAAGTTAAAATAATGATATCCTCCATTACCTACGGTGATACTCTAAAACGTACTTGATCCCTAAACACTTTTAATGTGTGTAGTAGATTATACAACAAGTGAAAAAAAGGAAATTTAATTCGAGGGGCGAAGTTGGACCCCGAGAGCAGCGAAGGATTCTAGATTAGAATCCTGAGTGGAGCGAGGGATACATGGATCGAGATGATTTTTTTTTCACGAGTTGTGTTCTCTACTTTAACGAAATGATTCCGGAGTGAGTGTCTCATTTTCGTCACTGGAAGAACTAAATTATATTAATGGATTTTCCAATGACAAAACAACCACGATAACCTATCTAAAATTGGCGGGATATTTTTTTTTTAAATTTAATTATATAGCTCTATGCAATAGCTCCATTTAGCCAGCCAGTATGTACTTTCAGCACGTTTTATTTATTTTTTGTGCATAATTCGTATAATTCGTGCTTGTTACAAATTCAAAATGTTTTTATTCACTCAGTGACTAAAAGAGAGTTTTATTCACTATTATCGATGAATTAAATGCCCTTTTCCGAGTGGCAATGGTATTTTTTACTATTGTCACCCAACCATCCGTCACCAGTTGCCATTGCAACTTTTACAATGGGACCAAACCTTATGAACAACTTTTCCATTTTTTTCCTCACTCCGCTCAGGATTCTAATCTAGAATACTTCGCTGCTCTCGGGATCCAACTTAATCCCTCGTATTAAATTCCCTTTTTTTTTACTTGTTGTATAATCTACTATTATCGATCTCAAACAAGTATCACGCATGAGTCTGCGCCCCTCGCGTAAAATGTTTGCTCAATATTGAATTATGAGGATCGTACGTAAAAGAAAGTCTATATAAATTAAGTTATAGAAATATAAAAAAAACAGGAGAAGTGGCAAGGGGGCGTGTCGGTGTCCGCGCGACATGGGCACAGTGCCCATGTCCTAAGTAAATATTTTCGTCTACCGGATATCTCCTTGTTTATTATATCTATGAAGTCAACGTAATAAAGTGTGAGTGAGAGGAGACCTGACGCCAACGCTTGGGGCTTGCTATGTTCATTTAATTCTGGTTTTCACATACAGTGCCCTCCAAAAGTTAGTTGACATACAACTGAAACATAGATAAAATAAAAATATCTGGTAATCCCTTAACATAGATACTCGTAGGTACCCACGTAGTCGTATTAACAACAAAAATGTTATAGCATACAGTTCAAACATTTAAAACTAGAATTTTAAATCATAATGTAGGATTAGGTGCAGACAGCTGAAGTGGAACAATATCAACTAACTTTTGGCGGGCACTGTATCTTCTCACATGTAATGTAATATTTGATTAGGAAAGTTAACCAGCTTTTAATACACTTTCTTAGCATGGACTTTAGGGGCGTAGCCTTCATACAACCCGATTCGTATCGGCTTCCCTACGGAACAACCCGAACAACCACTCTTTTTAATGTCTACTATTGCTAAATAATATGGTACACCTGTGTATCACATCACATTAAATAATTATATTTAATACCAGTTTAATCCATACTAATATTTTAAATTCGAAAGTAACTGTCTGTCTGTCTATATGTTACCTTTTCACGCCTAAACCACTGAACGGATTTCGATCAAATTTGGCAAGGCGGTAGATGGCATCCTGGGGAATGGATAGGCCACTTTTTGTCTCAAAAATAATCCTACAGGGGGTGATATAGGGGATGAAAGTTTGTATGGGGAAACCCAGCATTTTTAAGTTAGGGATATGAAAATTCAAATTTATGCTTTTGGTAGGAAATAAAGAATTATGTTGTTCAGCGTTTATGAAAAATCATCCCATAAGGGGGTAAAATAGAGGTTGATTTTAAAAATCACAAATAATATTTATAGTTTTGTGTACTTACCTATTTTTAAGAGATTAAAGGGATTGGAAATGTAGTCATAGTTCGTATCTTGAGGTAACATTTTAGTCTTTATTTTTGACCGACTTCAAAAAAAAGGAGGAGGTTCTTAATTCGGTTGTATGTTAATTTTTTTTTTAAATGCGTGTTACCTCAGTACTCCGTCATTTATAAACCAATTAGGAAAATTCTTTTTTTATTTGAAAGCTGAACATACTTCCAGTATGGTCCCATTTTTATCAAAATCCAGTTCTGATGATAGGATCCATGAGGAATTGAGAGAACTCCTCAAATATTATAGACATAGCGATTTTGGTATTTTCATCAACAAGTCAAGCATTTGCATTCAGAAAGTATCATTTGGTTAAGTGGAACTGATCAAGAATACCACAGATGGCCACGGGAACTCCTCAATGATAAGTATTTCACGGGTAGCGATAAGATATCTCGATTAAGATAGTTAAGCGACAATGACGAAGCGAATTTAAATAAATGGTTCTGATGTAAATGGTACGGTCAGCAACAGAAGTAGATTAACACTGTTACTTTTACATGTGAAATCAATAGACTAAATTATTAGTACACTACTTTTCACTGTTTCATGTAATAGCTAAGATTTTTTGTCATCGGAATTTAACAACTGTCCACCATTTTTTAAAATTCTTTTGAACATAAATTGTGTAAAAAAACTGAAATGTTAATGGACTTTTGTTGCTGACCGTACCATCGAACTGATCTGATGATGAAGCCGGAAGGTAGGCACCGGAACTCCTTGATAAAACAATGTATCCTAGCCGTGTTTGGGCTTATTGGAATTGTCATGAGATGCACTCTGACTATGAATGATTTTAATGGTAATATGCTTCAAATTGCGCTACTTGAGTCCTATGTTATGTGTAAATTTGGTCAAATTCTGATGAGTGGTTTTTGAGTTAGTTTCAATAATACGTATTTTTTTCCATTTAGTGTATGTTGATAATATTATAATAGATAACTTCCTGTCACTGCTATTTACTTAGCAAGTAGTGGTATACTAATTTGGGTGGGGTAGGTACCACAACTAAAAAGTGGAAAATAAAAACTTATAAAAAAAAAACAACCGACTTCCAAGAAAACACTACAAAGTGAAAATTTCAGAAGTCGGTGGCAAAAACGAAAATACTAAATCAAAGACACCGACTTCAGAAATTAAAGTTATTTTTCACTTTATAGTTTTTTTTGGAAGTCAGTTGTTTTTTTTATAAATAAGTTTTTATTAAAATCGGTCCACTCGGTCAAAACTTATTTCTTATTTGTTATTAGAGCGTGACTGGCATAATTTTACTAAACAAACTCCTCCCGCCGTGTCTGTCTGTCTGAACGCGATAAACTTAAAAACTACCTACCTAACGGATTTTCATCCGGTTTTCGCCTATGAACGGAGTGATTCATGAGGAAGATTTAGGTGTATAACTCATTAAGGTTTGCTTGCTTGCTTTTTGTCGTTGAGTACACTATCGACGTGCTTTAGAAGAAATATGGACATATTGGGGGCACATGCACGTCCCATGATCACATCCAGTGGTGTTTTTGGTCGTCTCAAGATGAAGGAAGGTAAAGGTTTTCCCGTGTTACTTGCGGTTAACGCAAAAGGTTTTCGCTTCCATTCTTCTATGTCAGCCGTCACGTTATCACTGCACTGCGTTTTCCTCCATAGCATCACCAAAGTACCTATCCATTTTCTTTGGTCCCTCTCCCTCTATCCATAAGCGATGAAATCATCACTCCTGGAGTAATACGTTTCATCTCTTCTCATCCATAACATACATTTTGTTTTATACTTATTCAGTTATAGGTATTTTTTTAATTGATTTATTTTTATAATTGACGGCACTCTATAGTTTTCGGTTTACTGTTTGACTTGATACAAATAAGCCTTAATTGAGTTGATATGTGCTGAGGTTTAAACTTGCGTATTTCTGTCTTCAAAATGCCCTTTGGTTACTTTGTTAACTTCCTGCGTTCCTCGTATTTGTTGTTACGTGAATGTCGGCCATGGCTTTTCTGCTGTGACCATATTTGTCAACTATGATAAAAACTAGTTTCCAAGCTATCGCTTTTGTGTAGGAAAGAATTGTTTTCCGAAAGGGTATCGCGTTTTTGTTTCTATGCAACGAAATTAGAACACATGTTTGTATACTTTGTATGTGCTCACTGGTAAATCTCTACCTACAATGTGTTCAAGGAACCGTGCCCGTTGTCAGTTACGATATGGTTCAGAGCCCTACTATTCTCGTTGTACGGGGACACAGGATCTTTTATCCTTAGTGTCATTGACACAAACTCCGCTTATTTCCATACTTACTTCTATATCTGATCTTTTATTTTTATTTGTGTAGTACTTCTTTTCTCACAAACAATTACTGCCCACCATATCATTTGTATCATTATTGTGGGTAAACACTGTTTGTCTATGTTTACTACACTTTTCGATTTGCTAAAAAGACGATTATCCACAAAACTTGTTGTAGAGAAAGTTTGTTAACCTTTTAACTGCCCGACTTCATATCAGTAATTGTCGTGCCCCCACCGCCGGGCATCGTGAATTATTACGGTATTTGGTCGTAAATATACGACCCTGGCGAAATGGACACGAAAATATTTGTCGGATTAATCCGGCGTAGGCGGTTAAAGGGTTAATTTTGACCAATTTTTATTTATTAACCACCTACAGCAACAATAAATAATACGTTATACAGGGTATAAGGGACAGCCCTCCGCAGACTGATGGGGTGAATTCAGTATATCATACTAAGATGACCGGTACATGAAATTATATCAGGAACGTTATGGGAATCCAATAAATTGGATTTGTTTTATTCCCTGACACGCAATGTATCGTTACCGTGGCAAAACGCGCGTAGCGAACGGTAGCGCAGGCAGCGAGCCTTCGGCCGCCGAGTATTTCAACATCCATTGCTGATTTTTTGATTTTAGCTGTTTTATTTACATAAATGGAGTGCTGCATACAGATAATGTAATTTAACATTGACTTAAAGGAATAGTAACTGAAAATACGATTAAAAAAAATGAACATTTTCCTGATAATATTTTCGGTGGAATATGATTCAAAATAAGGAGCTGAATGCACCCTGTTAGTTAGCGGAGGGCTGTCCCTTACACTATTAGATTTATAAAAAACTGCTTGTTTATCCGTAGGTCGCGGATCGGCTGTCATAGCAGTTCAGTCTGAATCCGAAGTGAAAATGGGTACATAACTCAATCTTCTATCCGTATACTTTTTTTGTCGTCATAAGCCCGGAAGTCTGACAACCAGTATTACCAAGGGGTATCGTATTACCCAGTAACTGGGTTGTGGAGGTCAGATAGGCAGCCGCTCCTAGTAAAATACTGGTATTCAGCTGCATCCGGTTAGACTGGAAGCCGACCGCAACATCATGGTTGGGAAAAGACAAGCCAGATGATGATGATTTTATTTATTTTATTCCTGATATTTGAAGGTCAGTTTTACTACTCATTTTCTTAGATTTTTAGTGTAAATAGTGGAATCTAATAGCAATAGGTACACTAACGCAGAGACTGGGACCAAATGTTAGATTTAGGTACTTGTGAGTTTGTGTTTTCATAATATGAAAACGTCTCGGAGTTCTAGGACAAGATTCAGATTGCACTTTGACTTTACTCTGCTAAGTAAGCGTTTCGTACGAATATAAACCAAGTATGGTTAAAAACGGTACTTAATCAAAAAAAAAAAAAAATTATCGACTTCACAAATAAATTAACTCAAAATTATGAAATAACTGAATTTCGAAAGTCGGTGTCTTGGGATCTGTATTTTAGTTTTTGCCACCGACTTCCGAAGTCAAAGTTATTTCATAGTTTGGTGTTAACTTCTCTTTGAAAGTCGATTTAATTTTATTAAACTACTTTTTTATTTCGTAATTTTTAGTTTTAAGTATAAACTGGAATATTTGTTTATATTATGTAGTTAATAGTTTTGTTGTAAATATTGCACTAGGATTTGACCAAGGTTTTGAGATGTTTTCCATTTGACACCACACCCGTAGCTCGTATCAATAAGCCAGGCCGTCACACTTACACGTATTAATTAGTCCGTATCTTGAAAACTCCTGAACCGATTTTGATGAAACTTGCACTGTTCCCTAAGTTGAAGTAAATGTAAGCCAATAAATGAAATAGTTTCACAATCTGATTAATAGTTTAGGAGAAATGCGTGGACAAATATATATACATACATACATCTATAAAATTTTGTATATTTGATTGGAAGCCCTAATACATTATCATTATGTCAATATAGTGCAGTTCCAATAATATTACATACATACGTGTCGAATTGATAACCTCCTTCTTTTTTTGAAGTCGGTTAAAAATAAGATTCATATCGTTTGAAACACTACTTGACAAAGTCAAAGTGCTAACTGTGAATCTTGCCCCTGTAATGCTGGAATGGCTTAAGTACATGCCCAATTATACATCTTCCCCGTAGATGAGTGTTTTTCTCAGTAAAACTACATGAGAGATGAAGATACTTGAACTGCGCAGGTATCACGCAGCTGTGTTGGGTATCAGTTCTTATTATAATGTGCTCATGAAGGTTTGCTCAGGTGTGACTTGTTCCCAGAAATGCCATTTTAGGAACGAATAACGCGGAGAGGATTGTGAGCGTCGAGTTCGCGGTTATTTAGACATGCATTACGTCATCATCTTATTCATTATGAACAGCTTTGATAGATCAATTTGGGACTTAATTTATAAGTAGACAAAATTGTACTTTTGCATTTAACCATAACTTTCCTAAGTAGTCATTGATTCTGATCACCTCATAATACTTAATTATGCCCTGGGGCCATATTATAAAGTATTAAAACCATCATTATTCCATTACGAAATCGGGATGATGCTATCGGCCTTGTATAGCTCCGTCTCTCACTCACACTGGAAAAAAGGTGGCATTAATACGTCATACACAATACGGCACCTGACATTTATAAGCAAACCTGCAAAGGATAAAGCCCATTTTCCCTACGTCTTTGGACCTACCCGTTACAGTCATGAAATTGGTATTATTTTTTAGGGAAATACACCAGGTATAATCTCACTTAATTTCAATTAAATTAGCAATTGCATGTCTGATATTTTTGAATTTGAATTTATTTTTAAGTTAGGTAAGAAAATCCATAAGGTGACAAGCAAAGGTATGATTAAATCAAAGATAATTCTTATTTTGCTGGTTTGTAATGAAGAACTAGTTACAGGCATTTCGTTTAACGTGTGATTATAGCGAAACCTCATATTTTTTGTAATATCTACCTATAATAGATCGTGCTATCAATAATATAATAGGGATTGCAACAATGTCAAATGTCAATTGCCTGTAAACATATTTTTATTAATTAGGTTTATGACATTATTTGTAATAGTCTGGATAAGAGTTCAGTAAGTCTAGATTGTACAGTAAATGTATATATCTAGCACTTAGCTAGGTAAGTACCTACTGGGACTGAAAATAAAAAGGAACTCATTTTTATATATTTCATTTATTTTGTCATTCATCTTCATAAACAATTAATGTCTTGAAGATTGCTTGCCTTAATATCGCAGTCTTAGAAACAAGCCGTAGTCAGTCTGAGTAGCAGATACAGAGTCCGTGTTTGAGCCGAGTTCGTTCGTGAGAGCAAGATTCGTCAGATTACAGAAACAAGCCAAAGTCGTTGGTAAAATCACAGAAAATACGAATATCGCAACAGAACATTCACCGGAGCAAGCGCAACAAAGCGAATGATTTGATGTTTGAGTTTTAGGTCATGTTTGACAAATGATGACATGTATTTTAAAACCTGACACAATGTCTTTTTAGCTACATATTATCCATATCTAACTAGTGAGATTTGTAAATAAATGCAATAAAATGCATTTTTCTGTTTTTTTTTTTAATTTTTTTTCGTGTTTATGTTTTATGATAAAAGGACGATAATTTTGCAATAAAACAGGTGACTGTAACGATTAGGCCCAAAAGTGGGCATACTCCTTTCCCGCAATACTCATCCATTCACCATAGGAAACGAATTAATTTTTTTAAATTTTAGGTGTCTCCAGCCATTTTTGTTGCCGACCGTAACAGAGAATAAACTAAATGTTTAATACCATCGCACATATCGCATAGTAAATACATAGAGATGGCTGGAAGATATGCCAGAAGACGAAAGCAGATAATCAAAATGTTAAAATTCTATCCGGCCTTCTATCGGCCCGTATCATCATAAAATAAAAGAAAGAAGGGCCGTATACACAGATGCCTTTTGAAGCAGAAAAACAACAATTACTCAGTAAACAATAGCTTTTAGATTTGCCACGCTACGTGTAAAAGACTTTGTCGTTGTTTGTTTTCACTTTCCACCTGTTATTGGTACACCATGCACAATACACACGTCTTTTCCGGGTTCCTTCCGTAGTTAAAATAGTCTAGAAGTGAATAGGTCCATCCAAAGAAGGCGAGGAAATTCTCCGGGACAATCGATTGTTACTGACTGTGTTTCCACAAGTGTTCCTTTTTACCCGACTACGGCGAAGCCAAAAGGAAGGGTAAGGGTAATGGTTTTGGCAGTTTATGTATGTATGTTCCACCGTAGCGCCTAAACACCTGAATCGATTTTAATTAATTTTATCAAAATTTTATATGACGGAATTTAAACCTAAGATTCTACCTCGAAAAAATTAAACTGAGATAATCATCACGTGTTTGGTATGTAAAGAAAGGTCTTGGCGAGCACATTACAAATATATATATATATAATATATATACCGGTTTAAAATGCGGTCGTACAGTTCGCGCGGTGCAGTCGTTTCAGTTATTTACTCGTTTATGTAACTAACAAACCAACATTACGTTAGAATTTTAGATTATAACGATATTATATTTATTATACAATAAATAAACAGCATAATGAAGTAAATCAAGTATTAATTCATTAGAAAACACAAATAATAATAAAAAGGAGGGAGGGGGGGGGGGGGTGTGCTTAGAATAAGCCAGTTCCTATTTGTGCCTATTGGTGCCGTGGTCTATACCCTTTCTTAGAATGCGACGATATAGATTGCACGGCTAGTGTATATCGGGAAACGGAAAAGTATTAAATAAAAAATAAAGTTTAAAAACTATAACCCGACTACGTAAAAAAGGGGTCTAAAAAGGACGAAACAAGAAAATAATTCAAATAGAAATCAAGAATTGCTTAGGTACAAAAATGGTCAAGGTAAAGCCGTGGTCGCACCCACTGTATACTATACATACCATGTCTGTTTAATGGAGGTGTTCCTGGCATCCACATAATCATAGCCTACTATCAGTAAGTGCGACCACGGCTCTACCTTGACGATTTTTGTACCTATGCATTTCTGGAATTCTATTTGAATTATCGTATTTTCTTGTTTCGTCTTTTTTGATCCCTTTTTTACGTAGTCGGGTTATAGTTTTTTTGCCAATTATATTATTTTATCATTGGGTGGGGCACGGTTTTTCCTGCTTCATTCCATTCAATTACCTAACGTCGGTGTCACAGTTGCAAGTCGGGGCCGCCTTCGTGCGATCGTGCGTGCGATCCTACGCCACAGGCGTTGTTTTTATTTCTATTACGCGATCCATGTACTTATGTACGTAATAAGTATAACAGTTAGTCGACTATTGAGCTACCAATATCTGTGTTAAAACAAACAAGTGATTGTGAGAATTTATGGACTGAATAAGTGCGAAATATGATTACTTAAATTTTATTATAAATGAATTCATTGAACTTGTGCTGCGAACCGTGATGTCAGTCGCAAGATCCTTTTGTTGTTTGAATCTTCCCAATTGAACAATGAATTAAGTAATTGAGGAAGCCCTGAATTTGAAACATTGTGGGTTGCAACTTCTTTTTATCAAACGCTTAGCGACTTTCTGACTTTTATTTCTCTTTGGTCGGCTCCTAAGGGTCCTAGCGTGATGTTAAATTAGAATTTTTCAAATCCGACTGGTAGTTTCAGAGATTAGCGCGTTCAAACAAACAATTTCAGCATTATTGTTATTATTAGTAATAAATAATTCTGTACTTCTGCAGTTATCACGAATCGAATGTCGAGCTTACTTTTTTTCCTTCTTTCTACAAAAATGCGTTTGGATTTATTTCAATATAGTTTCCACATGACTACTATTCCCCAACCCTCCCACTATGTTGACAAAGTGTACTTTATTAATAACCCTAAAATTCCAGGTATAGTCTCTCTAATAAAATGTTTGCATGAAAATAATATTTTGAACTGTTTTGCGTTGTTAATTTGCTTTCAACCTGAGCAATTCGTCTGGAAATACGAGCAGGCACATCGTATACCGCTTGTGACTTGTCGAATGAAGGAATATTATAACCCCACGCTAAAATTTCTAAAATTAAGTATCCATTTGACTATTGTCCTGTGTTACCTCACATAAGGGTCACACAATTCTGATTCTGAATATTAACTTGTAGTAAGCGCATAGATAGAGAACGTGTTACGGTCATAGTTAAACGAGCATGTGCTAAGTGCGCGTTTGGCAATTTGTAAGTCTGTGTGTATCGTGGTTGTGACTACTTGTGACGTAAGATCGCGGCCCCCAAGTTAGTTGGTGTTGTGCGCGTGCCTTCTCATACTAATGTTCGGGGCCCGAGTTCATCCGCGCCCGCACAGGAAACACATCCCGGAAGAATTAACCCGCCTCGTCCCACCCGTCTTATTTGCATCGATATACATATGCAACGGTCGCACCGCATCCTATCCGCTTAGGGCTCGAGTGTTCCCTATTGCCTCTTGTTCCCGACGCCGACGTTCGCTTCACACTTGCACCGGTGATGTGCTAATTAGTGCGCTCTTTCTCTGACGAACACGGAGACGGGAATAGAACCCGACATATCGATTATCTAATTGTGTTACCGTCCGACTATAAGCGTACACTTGATTGTTTATTTTCATGCAGCCGCTCACACTTCTTACTATTGTTAGTAACAAGCTCATTCACAACTGGAAATAATTCTATAACCTACCCACTTTGTTGCATAAACAGCCTCATTAAATCATGCGCTAGTAAGAATGGTCATGTTACTGTTATTGCAATTTCAGTTCAAGTAATTTTACGTAAAAAAGCTTTATTCAACAATGAGCATGAGGTCCTAGGTTCGATTGCCGGGTCGGGAAAAGTGTTGCAAAGTTGGATTTTTCCATCTGGAATTTCTCAATGGCAGCCCGGAGTCTGGATTTGTGCCCGGTTGATGGCAATAGGCTCGACCCCTATTACATGGGACTTAATTATAACTGGCGAAATGTGGGTGTACTATAGATACACCTCTGCCTAACCCTTCGGAGAATACAGGCGTGATGTTATGTTTATGTGTCACCTCACTCATAAAATATGGAGGTAATGACTATTTCCTCTCCAGGAACTCCCTTTTTGTAACTTTTAATTCAGATTAACTCGGCTGACTTGATTCGCTCCGAGTCGAGGCCCTATAAAATAAACTGTCGCGATGAAAGTGTGACGAAGAAGTGAAATCCAAGTGCTATTTAAAAAATTATGAACCGTGCGTAAAAACAAGAATGAATCAACAGTTTAACACGGCGAAGATGCAGGAGGCGATCATCCAGAGCTTCCTTAAATTCCTACGGGTACATTGTTATTATTTGTTTTTATTATTACATAAATTATATATTTCGTGTATTAGTATGACAAATATGTGTCGAAATGATACCGTAATGACTACGGTGCAGGCAGTTACTCCTCATCGTTATAATATTAAATAACATATTGAATTTGCCGTATTGTTTACAGGCGACGAAGGCGTTTTTAGACGCGTTGAGCGAATCGGGAGCGGCGTGTGTGTCGCGGGCCACAGCGATCAAATTCTTGCTCGCGCGCAAGTTTGATGTGGCGCGTGCGCATGCACTGTGGCGGCAACACGAGGCAACGCGACGCCGCGAGGGTTTGAACAAATTCGAGCCTTTCGAAGACCCACTCAAGTCCGAACTGGAAACTGGAAAATTTACTATATTGGTAAGTTTTAATTTGAGGCAGTCTTTACTTTTACACACCCATGTCTGAACTGATGCTGAACATAAACCAACAAAATAAAACGGGCTTAAATGGGATTTGATTTTTTCCAGCCACACTAGGTATAGCTGGGTACAATAAAACAGGATGGTACTTTTTTTTTTCAACAAAGCTTGGGTTGGATTCCGGCTTTACAAAGAAATTGAAAAAAAAAAATTTTACACCGTAATAATAGGTGCCTCATATCATTAAAAACGTCTAACGGGCCTCTGCGAGTTGGCTTCAGTCCCTCGTACACTTTCCAAAGGTCCGGGACCCCAGGGTCCCGAGATATGTCAAAGATTTCAAATAGTAACATAACATAACATCACGCCTTGTTTCCCCGAAGGCTTAGGCAGAGGTGTACCTATAGTACACCCACAGTAAATAGTAATTTAGTCCTATAACAAGCGAGGGTTGTCCTTGGGTGCACTTGCATAGTGCGTCCAGGGATAATCATCGGTTGGTTCCTCATTTCTCTGAAATTGGTTCGAGGTTTGAGATTGGTTGGTGGGTTCGGCCCCACGTACGCTTTCCAAAGGTCCGCGATCCCCAGAGTCCCGAGATATATCAAAGACATAATCATTTTAGTTTTATGAATTTTATGTAAATATTATTTATTTGTATAGATTTGTGTATTGGGACTTGGTACATTAGCCTTAGTAAATAAATAAATCTATGAGTGTATGTTATAATAGGTATATAGGTATTAATAAAAATATTAATAATATATAGAGGTACCATACTTTAATTCTTGTATAATAATTACTTCCTACAAGTATACTAAAATACAAAATTATGTAAGAGGAAAACTGAAATTATGTTTTATTTTTGCAGCCAACGCGAGACGCGACCGGCGCTGCGATCGCAGTTTTCACAGCAAATAAACATTATCCTACGCTGACAACACATCAGATAACATTACAGGTAAATTAACTCTGATATTACCTACATACAATCAAAATAGAAATGGTAGGTACGGGCTTTGAATTAGATCGTACATCACATTGATGTGTTGTTAGCGCATTATTTAAAAATCTGACCTAAAGCCAGGCCCGGACTTAGAGACACAGGGCCCCTAGGCACTTGACATTTGAGCCCCCCCACCCCATCCCAAAGCCATTTTGGAAATTTGGCTAATAAAAGGCACTAGAACAGAAACATAGTTACGTGAATGGTCGCCAATCGTCATAAATCGGCGTTTCTAAACAAAGAAATTAAGAGTAACTACCTACATAAGATGCAATAGCGAGCGTATCGAGCTCAAAAATTTTTAGCATCCCGCCTCGGAGAGGTCAGATTTCTTTAGAGTTTAGACCATTGATAGATAATATTCCATAGGACCTACGGATGGTATAGGTACCATGATATGAGAGCGGGTAGCATAATTATGCTTAAGGCTTTACCTTAAGCATAATCTTATGCATATGCTACGCCGGCTACGTGGTTAATCCGGGCTTGTCAGGTAGGCAAGCTAGGTAGCTTGCCTACCTCCACCTCCACCCACCCAGCTACCCCGAACAGGTGTTCGGGGTAGTAGAGACCCTAGGCTAGCTGGGCCCCTAGGCCGGGGTCTTGTAAGCCAAAGCGGAGATCCAGGGCTACCAAAATAAAATGGAACTGGACAAGACATGTCTGCCGAACAAACTAGGCGCAAATCAACCCAAGGGCAGTAATACTGGGTCGGGGCAGCCACATAGGAGATGGTAAAATGAATTAGATAGATTTAACTGACAAGGAGACAGGAGAGGAGGAGGTTTTTAGGGGTGACAAGAAATGGAGGAAAGACTTTGCCCAGGAGTGGGACAGAATACTAACAAAAAATCTGGATTAAGAATATCTAGTCTGACTGACGCCCTTATCTTATGCCCAACTAAGCGAACTACATGATAATATGTCATATGTGTAATATGTCTAAATCTTAATAACAATGACGGCACATTGACCTCAATGCTACACGCTCCAGCATGAAATGTATAAAAAATAAATATATATATATATACGCGTCTACTTGAGATCCTCTTCCTTTTTTCCGTAGATTAAAAATCGGCTACCGGACCTACATATATTTTAAAAGTCAAAGATCTTTATTGTGAGACAGTGGTTACAGAGTTGTAGTGAGACAGTGGTTACAGAGTTATTATTCTATTATTAATAATTACTACAGCGTATTATGTATTGGATGAAGAATTAGCTATTCAAATGACGCACAATTAATTATTAGTATTTGAATAAAATTCAATTAAGGCTCGTGCAGACGGGCGCGGTGCGACACCGGTAGAACGATTTCCATGAAGTTTTCATAGAAGTTTTTATTATGGTTTACTTTAAATTTTTTTTTTTTGATTGTCAAACAATTAGGTATGTTATAATATCATGCCTAGTTTTTGCGCAATAAAATCATGAACGTTGCACAGAACCGGTCGAAGTGGCGGTGCTTGGGTGAGGCCTATGTCCATCAGAGGACGTCTTTCGGCTGATGTGATACTGATGATGATGATTAATTTGTTATACTAATTAGTCATTTTAACGCTTTTATTATTATTGGTGCTGAATTAATGATTTTATTTGCTTTCACTTCTTCGTCAAATCAGCTTGAAATTGTCACGGGTAAATATAACTATGATGCCAAATTATTAGTTTTGTTCCAGTACCGGTATTTAAATGAGAGAAAGTAGCGTTCACAATGTAGTTATTTTTAAATATTAACTCCAAATCTAGTTCTCTAGCGTTGGACCTAGCTTAGGACTTCAGTTTGTAGTCCCACGGGAAATTGGCAGACGTGTTAACGGGACTGTAATTGACGATCCTGCCTGTGGGATATCGATGTCCGCGTTCTCCTACAACCTACATAGTCCCGGGGGGAATGATCTGAATTGTGGTCCCGTAATGTTAAAAACGTCGAAATATTGAGATACCAGAATCTCGACATTTCTAAAGGACAAGAATTGGATACGTGTCCTTTTGAAAACTTGGAATGCTTGATGGATTTTTTTGAGAATATAAAAATAAGTATTTCAATTAGATTTTTAGGTTTCTGTTCCCGAAAAGAAAAGAAGAAAAATATTTTATTTGGGACAAGCACAGGAAATAAAAAAAGGAGCATTTAAAACGGTCACTTTTTTAACCGACTTCATAAAAAGGAGGAGGTTCTGTTTATTTTTAATTATCTTCCCCGATTGGAAAATTCTTTTTTTGTTTGAAAGGATATACTTCCTAAATGGTCCCATATGAATGTTATTAACTTTGATGGGGAAGTTTTTTAGTTAGCTTCAATAATACGTATTTTTCCCACTTAGTCTATGTGGATGATGTTATAATAACTTCCTGTCACTGTAATTTACAGAGCAAGAAGTGGTATTTGCATTTTTGTGGGGTATGTACCACAACTACTAAAAGTAAAAATAAAAACTTTTTTACAAAAAAAAAAACCGAAGTCGGTGGCAGAAAACGAAAATACATAACCAAAGACACCGACTTCCGAAATTAAAGTTATTTTTCACTTTAAGGAATATAGTCTCAGACCGTTCACCACGCTCACTGTACCTACATTATTCATCCAGTTATTTTAAATTCGCGAAATAACTGCACCAACCAGCAGTCTGGGTTATTCTATGTATTCCTTTAGACTTAGCTGTTAGGTTTCCGTGGCCAAACGGCAAAAACGGAACCCATATAATTTCGTCATGTCCGTCTCTCCGCCGATTGTTACAACGCCACTTGGCTCGGAGACTATTTGCGCTATATCGATGAAAATTGGAAAGGTGTATTCTGTGCACTGCTCAATAATGGTGTAGTGAAAATATGTAAAAAAAACAATTAGGGGTGGCTTTCCCCATAGGGTGTAAAGTACAGCAAACCGCAAACTAACAGGGTGCATTCAGCTCTGTACTTTGAATCATATTTCACCGGAAAACTTCTCAGGAAAATTTTCTTTTTTTAATCGTTTTGTCAGTTACTATTCCTTTATTTCAATGTAAAATTACATTCTCTGTACGCAGCACTCCATTTATATAAATAAAACAGATAAAATAAAAAAAATCTGCAATGGATGTTGAAATACTCGGCGGCCGAAGCCTCGCCGCTCAACTGTTCGCTACGCGCGTTTTGCCACGGCAACGATACATTGCGTGTGAGATAATAAAACAAATCAAATTTATTGGGTTCCCATAACGTTCCTGAAATAATTTCATGTACCGGTCATCTTAGTATGATATACTGAATTCACCCCATCAGTCTGCGGAAGGCTGTCCCTTACACCCTGTATGTAACAGAAGCATTAAAAAAAAAACTTCAATGCACATAAGCTTGTGGGATATTGTTGGATACCATAATTCATAATTCAATGCTGTGCATGCATAAACACAAACATTTTTTCAACAAAATAAACATTTTTTCTTTCTTTTAATTCCTTCTTTTCATATACCATTTCTGTTGTCCAGGGCGTGGTGTACCAGTTGGACGTGGCGCTACAGTCGGTGGAGACGCAGCGCGCCGGCCTGGTCTTCATTTACGACATGACTGACTCCAAGTACACCAACTTTGACTACGAGCTCTCGCAGAAGATACTCACTATGTTGAAGGTCAGTCAAATTATATTTACTAAACCAATAAGTTACCGAAATTGAGGACCCTGTAGGCCAGGCTGCTATACAAGGTCAAATTAAATTAGCTAGCGAAACTTCACATACGGGATGGGTATCGATATATAAAACATAAAATAAAAAAAAATAACTGATTTTCTCATCTCATATTTCAAGTAAATATAAGTACTACTAGCGGTCGTTGACTCCAACACCACCAAATATTTTTGTTTTTGTTTTATCGTGTTTAAATATCGATACCCATCACGTCTGCGGAGTTTCGCTAGCTAATTTAATTTGACCTTGTATAAAGCACAAACGGGACTTGAAGTTGTCACCACTGGCTTACCCTGCCATTGGTCCAATCAATCCTGTCGGTTGTTTTTAATAACAAATCAAAACAGCTAGTAAATGTCCGCATCACTCAACTTTTCTAGACGAGGTGACATTTGGCAATTCCAAAATAAACAATGACGTATCACGTATCTCCGAGACGTCCCGTGATGGACTGTTACCTACTGAATAAGATGCAAAATATCTTTACGCATTCTGAATTCCTAACTCTTCGGTGTTTGTGGTAAAATGAGAACATTGAATTATGTTACGAAAGGATGGTTAATTGTATAGTAAATCTGGTTTTTCCACGTCACGATTTCTTCGTTTACTTAACGGCATTAGCTACTTAGGCCTGCTATAAACATAATATTTAAGTAAACACTCTTTTGAAACTTTTCAACTTCTGCATTCTGTATCTCATGCAACTGCAAATGAGTTTGACATATAAAAAGAACTAAGGATGCTACCCTAAAGGTGAACGTCCACTGGTCCGCACCGGCCGCAACGCACGCACGGCATGTCATTGCACGGATTTGTCGACGGCATGTGTCCACTGTATCCGGATATTATCCTCGTCTTTATAAATTTGAATATTGCCGATGGTTCAAATTATACAATTCTTCATATCTTTCTACTAATATAATTAAAAGTGAGACATCAATTTAACAATTTTTTTGGCGGTTCTCACCTCAATTATAAACAAAACAACGTGCGGCAGTGAGCGCTGCACGCGGTGAACTAATCCATGTGACGTCGCCGGCATGCAACGCATTTTTTGTTCATATATGTATGTATGCTGGCGCTAGGTGCGGGCGGTACCGATAGTGGACGCAATCCTATATGAATTCATACAAAGCAAACCAAAACCCGTTGCTTGCCGTGCGTGCATTGCTGCCGGCGGCGCGGACCAGTGGACGTTCACCTCACAACTATAAAAACAAAAATTTAATTTCATTTTGACCCTTTTGTATTCCATTTTTACGCATATAAATATCTTATTACTCATTTGAATATTGCACAAAACTTCAAAGCTTTCGTAGCAGATGGCAGCACCTGTGTTCTAATTTATTAAAATAGTTAACAAATTGCCAATACAATGTCAAAAGTTTAAGTCCACTCTAATCAGTAGATTCTCGTTGAAATAAATATGAATATTTAGTTAAAATCAGTTTTATTGTGCGCTCCTACATCCACAAGTAGTCCAACAACATAGAATCAAAGTTATAATGAACTAAAGATGTTATCACAAAATAGCTGTTCTCAAATGTTTACCCTTATTCATAAAAACTTGACATTTATAACACTATGACCCATTTTCACGTCTATGACGTAAGAAAGCAATGTACTAAATTGCTATTTTAGATATAAGGCTTTTAAAGGAAATCCCATCGGGCACATGGCTTGTATTAAAAGTGCTGGTATGTACCATGGGAGAAACGAACATCTATACACTGTAAGGACTATTCTTTATGAAGAAGGGGGTTATTACGAGCTATAGTGTTTTGGGCATTTCAAGCGGGTAGTTTGATTTAGAATAATTTATTGCTTAGAACTGCCCTTTGGGGTTGGGCCGATGCATAGTTCTTTCCACTCTGCTTTCTGACCTGCATCATAGAGTTGGAGATAAAACACGATATAACATCATCAACAAAAACGGATTTGAACTGAAAATGCATAGGTACTATCGAGGAAACTTACATCTGTCCAATTTGAGAACAAAATCCCGTGCACACGATGACCACATCTGTTTAGCTTTACTATAGCGGCCGAGCGCTGCAAGCAAGAATAGTCCTTACAGTGTATAGATGTTCGTTTCTCCCATGGTACATACCAGCACTTTTAATACAAGCCATGTGCCCGATGGGATTTCCTTTAATTGAAATTACGAACTTCCAAACAAACTTTCATCCACTATTAAACCCCTTTAGGGGTGAATTTTCAAAAATTCTTCCTTTGTGCTCATAATTCACAATCGTGTATTTGATTACAAAGTAGGTACATAAAATAAAGGTGTTTACAAAGTTTTGTGATCCCTGTACAATGTACCTTAAGGCATGCAAACATTGAAAAGAAATTTTATTAAATAAACACGTCAGTTAAATTAAAATTGACAAAAAATATATATCTATAGAAAGCGAGCATAACAATATTAAGGAAATACACAATGTCAAATATTAAATCTAAAGTGTAGTGTTATTTAAAATATCACTAATTGAATAATAACATTTATCAAGTAATAGGGCTGTCAGTTTCTTTTTGAACATTTGGATTGAACATTTTTTTTTATAATATCTGTCTGGTATCTAGTTAGATATTATGGTGGGATCCATGCCGAAAACACTTTTCTTAAGTCAAGCAGTATTGTAAACACTATTTTGTAATAGGTTTCTATATTGGCTTCTAACAGGCCCTCTTCTAGTTTCTGACACTGTTGGAAAGTATTTCTTAAATTTCTTGCGAAAATGGCCATTTCTAAAATATATAATGCCGGAAATGTTTACTTTTGGGGACTTAACAGTAGCGCAGCTACAATTATCTTTAGAAAGAGGCCGAAGAAAAATTTGTTCAGTTGTCATAAACTAGCTGTTCCCCGCGACTTCGTTTGCGTGGAAGTCGTAAGATATACAAGGTGTAATTTTAAACAGTGTTAATCTCCTAAGGGGTCATTGTACTCATCATTTTAAACAAATTTTACTAAGGGACCAAACCCGAAATAGCGAAAAAAAAAATCAGGTTTTCCCTACATTTTGACGAGTTAGGCGCACATAAATGTAAGGAAAAGCTAATTTTTTTTTCGCGATTTCAGGTTTGGTCCCATAGTAAAAGTTGTTCATAATGATGAGTACAATGACCCATTTTTTTTTTTTTGTGGATGGGAAATCATCAAATGACTTCTCCCGCTCTGGGCGGAGCGGGAGGGCGTGTCAGAGTTTTACTGACTAAAACCCACCCGTATTCCTTCTGTTGCCTGTGCCGGGGCCACGGTAACTCTTTCGAACATCCCGCAACCCTAGCTGGCATCGGCCCTAGCGGACCCCGTCAATAGTGCTGACATCTCTTTGAGGCGCGCGTGGAACACAACGCGCCGTCGACTCGGGCTTGGTCCTTACCGGTCGGCGAGCTACCCATTGCTCGCCGTCCGCAAGCCCGCGCCTACGGTGGCTGGGAATCGGCTGCCAATTCCCGACGCCCAGGGCGTCTCCTGCGGCGACTAGGGGCGTGAGGGCGCAAAGCTTGCCTCTCCCTCACGCGTCCCGCCTCCCCCTTCACGAGCATTACTGCTTCGCAGAAGGAGGTAATGGCTTCCCATGTACTCTCGCTCCGTACCATGGCCTGGACCAGGGCCGGACGCGAGAGATCGCCGCCGCCGATCGCTTCCGCGAGGACACGGCGGTGCTCCGCCCAAGCCGAGCAGACCTCCACCGTATGCTCCACCGTGTCCTCCGGGCGATCCACACAGTGGTGACACCCGGGCGTTTCCTCCCGCCTTATCCGGAACAGGTACCTCCCGAAGCAACAATGACCCCTTAAGAGATTAACATTGTTTAAAATTACACCTTGTATAATATACTAAAATAACAGCCACATTTTAATAAAACCTTCGTCTCTCGGCCCGTCGCGTTACATCGCCCGCCCTATTACTTCGTTTTCGCTTCGTGTTCTTTATTTTTTCTTTTTGCTCGGCTCCTAAGGGTCGTAGCGTGATGTTAAATAACCATCCTCGAGAATTGGGCTACCAAATGCAAAAATAATTTTTCAAATCCGACTTTTTGTTCATAATTTCATGGATTTTAATTTTTTTGCGCAAAACCCTAATTATTTTTCCAAAGTAAAAGTAGCCTAAGTTACCCGCCGTAACATCAGCTATCTGCCAGTGAAAGTGGCGTCAAAATCGGTCCAGCCGTTTCGGAGATTAGCCGGAACAAACAGACAGACAAAAATTTTAAAAAATTATTTTTGTTATAAGTACCGTTTATACTTTCTTATGCATTTAGTAAAAAGTTATTTATTTGTATAGATATAGATGTATAGACGAAAAGAAAGAAAATACATTTCTTTGCGGTAAAAATGACGCAAAGAAAAAAGAACAATCATTAATTCTATCTCGTTCTCGCCCACATACTTTTATATTTATGTCTTTGTCATAACTCGCTGTAGTTGGCTTCCCCAGTTCCCTACGACGCGGTGCTGGAGGACATGAAATCAAGTGTGTCCGTACCTACGAATTTAGTACCGCATTCTGACACACGAGGTCTCGTATTGCCCAGGTACTGGGTTGTGGAGGTCAGATAGGCAGTCGCTCCATGTAAAATACTGGTATTCAGCTGCATCCGGTTAGACTGGAAGCCGACCCCAACATAGTTGGGAAAAGGCTAGGCAGATGATGATTCTGACACACGAGGGCCGGCTTATTTTGACGCTGATATTATCGGATATCTTTGTTTAGACAAAAAACTTTAGGCATTTTTGTATTGTGTTTAGTCTTTTACAACTGGTATTAAATATCTGTAATGTGATGTGATACACAGTTACACACAGGTGTACCATTATTATTTGGCAATAGTAGACCCTAAGAAGAGTGGTTGTTCCAAAGGGAAGCCGATAGGAATTGGGTTGTAAGAACGCTGCGCCAATAGGACTTAAACATAGGTACACAACTGTCTTTATTTTCAGGCCGCACATTGCCCTTATCCAACGTTTAAATAGCGCCTTAAATACCTGCACCCTATTTGCGTAACACACTATCAATCGGAATCTGAATCATTTTGAAGCAAATTGTTAATCCATTGCTTCATAAGTTCGAAAAATTTCTCTGCACGACACGTAAATAACGCAATGAATGTTGTTGAACTGTCAAAATGAAACCGATTCCGATTGATAATGTGTTACGCAATTGCCCCGCTGTTCTCTCATATTACAATTTCCCCACAATGCAATTTTAAATCGCAAAATTGATGCTACTAAACTATGGCAGGCTACAGACAGTGTCGTAGTTGTACTCACTTTTTTACTGAAGTTGAATAGCATATGTATATGTATACAGATGTGCTTAGTTATTTACACACCTGTTCAGCTTGGGGTTTCCATGTTAACTGACTATCTATAAATATTCCTAAAAATTTTGCCACTGTTATTTGGTAAATTTTTTGTCCGTAGTATTCTATAGTCATTTGTTGTATTGGTTAGTGTTGATAGAAATGCATTATATTAGTTTTCGATAAATATATTATTAAATTGTTAATGTCAAGCCAATTTACTATACCCTTAAGTGTATTATTTATATCATATTCATATTTTTTTGTGTCAGTGCATTTTATTAATGCGGTGCTATCATCGGCAAATAAGACCATTGGATGCTCACCTTTGTTAAACTCTTGTTTGCAAAATTTCATGCGTCAGACCCAGCGGTTTAGGCTGTGCATGTCGGTCAGTCAGTGAGTGAATGATTTTTATTACATACATAAACTCACGCCTTCTTCCCATGGGGGTAGGCAGAAACTACAGAACGCCACCTGCTACGATCCTTACATACTCCTTTTGTCTCGTTTACATTCATAAATTTATTACATGATTTTTATTAATTAGATTATATTCTATAAATGGTTTTGTATGTACCGCTATAGGTGCCCCAAATAAATAAAAGCTCTAAACTTTAAGGGTCTCCTAATTCTGTCAATACAGGTTTAGGGCTTAATAACAGAAGGAGAAAAATAAGTAGATAAATCTAAACAATACGGTCAATTAATTTGACGAACTATTCTAATTAACTTATTAATAATATCGCCTGTATTTTAGTGTCTTAAAGAAAACCTGAGTTAAAAATCGCTAAGCTATAGCAATTTCAAAGTTTAGCTATTATTTCACTTATAGTTTAACTTCTTTAATTAAGTCGAGTTAGCTTTTGCTGGCGCAATTTCAGTTTGGATTTCTCAAGGGAATCTACATTGTAATAAATAAGTTGAATGGGTTTAATTAATAGTGTGAGATATCAATATTTTTTAATTTAGTTTCAACATAAAACGTATTTATTTATTAGCAGCCACTATTGAGATCCAACGCGACAACCAACGCGGACACCTATTTCCCTCCACCATTTACCGAATGGAGATATCTATTTCCGCATGTATGCGCAGAATATCCAGTAAGTAAGTTGCAAGAAGTCTTTTGTTTTCAAGTTTTTCATCTTCATTTCATAAGACAATCAATCTGCCTAAACTTTACCCAACTATGTTGGGGTCATCTTCCAATCTAACCGGATACAGCTGAACACCAGTATTTTACGTGGAGCGACTGCCTCTCTGATCTCCACAAGCCAGTTAGTGGGTAACACGACACC
This sequence comes from Fissipunctia ypsillon, assembly GCA_947568875.1. Taxonomy (NCBI): domain Eukaryota; kingdom Metazoa; phylum Arthropoda; class Insecta; order Lepidoptera; family Noctuidae; genus Fissipunctia; species Fissipunctia ypsillon. The sequence continues at coordinate 7,206,330 of OX387655.1, forward strand.
CCTTGGTAAGACTGGTTGTCGGACTTTTGGGCTTCTAACTACAAGTAACGTGTCAAAGATCTACGAATGACAGCCGGGACCAACGGCTTAACGTGCTTTCCGAGGCACAGAGGGGTCTCGATGTGTAATGGATGGTCGCCCATCCACGAACCGACCGCAGCAAGCGTTGCTTAACTTTCGATCGACTCGTGCGCCTGTTATTATTTAGCCACGAGCCTCTCCTTCATTTCTTAAGACATAGACCAAAAACGGGTAGCGCAACTTTCGAAGAATCCTCGAGACTTCGATTGACTAGTTAATTTTTTATTTATTTTTTCTTTACATCTACCATTACAGGATAACCCAATGCGATAAATGCGCCTATCCTAATTTGATAATTCTAAATACTAACATCTATGTCCATAACAAATTACAAACAATGCATTCCTTGTAAATGTAATTTAGGAAAATACCTACATTGACGCTTCCCTTTCCTTCTCTTCCGTCGCAATGCAAAAAGCTTAACAAAACTCATCGTCGCCGATTTAGTTTGCAAGCCAACGTTCAGGTTGCCGATGCTATAATTTTCTTCCACGATGACGTGTATTTACTACCTACCTCTTATCTAGGAACATTACGAGAAGATTGAAGATATATTTTTAATTAGCCTTTGCCCGCGTGGATGTCGGAAATTATCCCACGGGAACGTACTACCGGGATTATAAGTAACCTATGTGTGAACGCAGGTTATAGGTAAACTATCTGTGTGCCAAATTTCATCCAAATCCGTTCAGCCGTTTTTGCGCCAATCCAGACAAACGGACAAAAGTTCTAAAATCTATATTTTCGGCATCAGACTCGTAGCACACCTCGTAGCAATTACTTTTTTTCAAAAATATTCAGTGTACAGTTTTGAGTTCGTTACTATTTTTAACCGACTTCAGAAAAAGAAAGAGGTTATCAATTCGACACGTATGTATGTAATATTATTGAAACTGCAATATATTGACATATGATAATCTATTATGGCTTCCAATCAAATATACAAAATTTTATAGGCGTATGTATGTTTGTCCACTCATTTCTCCGAAACTTTAATCGGATTGTAACCATTTATTTTTTATTGGCTTACATTTACTGTAACTTAGGGAACAGTGCAAGTTTCATCAAAATCGGTTCAGCAATTTTCAAGATCTGGACTAATACGTGTAAGTGTGACGGCCTGGCTTATTGTCCCGAGCTACGGATGCTGTGTCAAAGGGAAAAAAACATTGGTCAAATTCTAGTGCAATATTTTCAACAAAACTATTATTGACTTATTAGAAACAAATATTCCAGTTTTTACTTAAAACTAAAAATTACGAAATAAAAAAGTAATTAAAAAAAATTATGTCGACTTCAGAAAGAAATTACTCAAAATTATGAAATAACTTTAATTGGAAGTCTGTGGAAAAAAACTAAAATATAACACATATCCCAAGACACCGAAATGCGAAATTAAAGTTGATTTTGTCGATTTAAAAATAAAATATTATACATATTTATACTGATAAAGAAACCGACCGAACTATTGTCTGATAGAAAGTCTGTAGTCTGAGGGGGCTCTTATAGTCAAAGGTCGATATTTATTTATTTATGGGAGAACCAACAGCTGTAACAAATGGATAATAATTGCATATGAAACATAAAGCCAATAACAGGTTCTCACGAGTAAAAACAGTAAAAGTAGTAGAAATCTTAGATCACTAACAAGCGCGATAGAAAAGAATATATACATATAAGGTACAATAAGCACTATGCACTTTTAAAAAAGTCAGTGTTCAGCCAAATGCGTGCAGAATAGGGTTTGGTGGTAAATGGGCCAAATGAGAACTCTTTACAAAGAATATTAAAGTCCTTACTCGCTCGCACTATGTATGAGTTTCGCCTGTAGTTAGAAGAGGAAAAAGGAATGATGATGGGCGGATTAAATCTAACTGATCTCTGGGGGACATTGAAACGCAGTCTATGCAGGAGATCAGGACAGTCAATCTCATTAGATATAATTTTTAAAAGAAAATTGCAATCTGCTAGTCGACGACGATTTAAAAGTGGCTGTAAGTGAAATTTTTTGCAAAGATTTATGTAACTGTCAGAATGGTATGGTATACGCAGCCGAAAACATAGAAACCAAATAAATCTTATTTGTGTGTTCTCAATACGATCAATGTACACTTCTGGACACATCTATTGGCCCACCTTGTATTTTCAGTTTCGTTTGGTCCTAGCTAAAATTTTATATTAGGTCGAGCAAAAAGTTTTTATGCAGTTTTGAACTTGGCACATTCACAATTTCATTCAATAGTCTTTTTTTGAATTTCGAACACAGAATTTAAAGAAACAAAAGACAATTTGGAGCCTGTTTGTTGATATCAAACAATCGAATACTAAGAAAACTTGGTTTTATTGGTTTACTTGGATTTAATTCTTGAAAAAGTGATTGATATCTTTGGTTTTGCAACAAACATTACTTATTCTTAACATTAAGGTGAGGTTCTATCAATAATCTATGGATACTTCACCTGAAGTCGCCGCCCAAGCTGTGGCACTTATTCAGGCCGGACACAGCCAAAGAAACGTGAGTGCTCAACTTAATTTAAGTCGATCTGCGGTCCGAAATGTTTATCGGAGGTACCTAGAGACTGGCGGCTTTGTTCGTCGCCAAGGAAGGCCACGATCTCGGGTCACAACTGAAAGGCAGGATCGATTCATCGTGACGACCAGCTTGAGAAATCGTCACCTTACCTCCATTGAGATACAAAACCAACTTCGCGACTTCCACGGAGTATCTGTGAGCGCTCGAACTGTTCGGAGAAGGTTAAAAGAACGCGATATGGTACCACACAAGCCAGCTAATGGGCCCAAACTAACGCGAGCCCACCGAACAGCGCGCCTTCATTTCGCACGCAGTCATTTAAATTGGACACAGCAAGATTGGAGCCGTGTACTCTTTTCTGATGAGTCTAAAATTGTGTTACATGGCAATGATGGAAGGAAGAAGGTCTACCGACGTAAGGGAGAGCGTTTCGCACAATGCTGCTTTGAAGAGAGGGTTGCTTATGGCGGTGGCTCATGGACTGTCTGGGGCGGTATATCCGCGAGCGGCAAAACTCAACTTGAGGTTGTTACAGGACCACGGCTGCCAACATTAAATGCTGAAAGGTACATTCGTGAGTGCTTAGAACCTCACGTGATACCATACGCGGACTATGTGGGCCCAAATTTCCTTTTTATGCATGATAATGCAAGAGCCCATGCGGCCGGCATCGTCAGGGAATATCTTCGGGATGTGAACATCACAGTTATGGACTGGCCAGCCAGAAGCTCAGACATGAACCCCATTGAGCACATGTGGGACGAGCTAAAAAGACGTGTTAGGGCTCGTCAGCCAGTTGCCCAGACGATGCAGGAGTTGAAAACTGCCATAGAAGAGGAATGGGAGATGATCCCTCAAAATTTCATAGAGCGGTTGATAAACTCTATGCCTAATCGTATGAGAGCTGTGGTAGATGCCCATGGAGGCAACACGCGTTATTAAATTAAACCTTTATTTGATAAAACATGTTTTTTATTCAAAAATCAATTGCCTTTAACAAGGCGCATATCCGACTTGTTAGGCGTAGCTCCATGTCGTATGGTATTCTGAATTCAAATTTAAAACTACGATCGAAAAAGATGGTAAAATGTATCAGGTTTAAAACTGCATCAACAGTTTTTGTTCAATCTAGCAATATATATATATTTCGGTAGGGGCCATCGAAACCTAAACTCTAAGGTGGGCCAATAGACGTGTCCAGAAGTGTATTTGCCATAACACGGGTTCCAAGTTTGTGAAACATATTCCACATGACTTCTCACAAAAGAGCAATAACCTCCTCCTTTTCCTTTATTAGCTTCTCGCATATTCTAGGCATTCTATTAATTAATTTATTAAAATAATCTTCATCTAATTTGTTCCATTCGCTCTCTAATAGCTTCCACAAATGTTCTGAGCTCGTAGGAGAACGATTTTTCACCCTTCTATCGAGTTCATCCCAAACAAGCTCAATGGTAGAAAGATCAGGTGATTGAGATCGCCATCGCATGATGTTAAAGATTTCTTAACTTTTTTCTTGTTCAAAAAGGTCTGGCACAGTTTAGAAGAATGCTTAGGATCATTATCCTGTTGGAAAACGAATCCAGGACTAATTAGATTTAGTCCACTGGGTACGGCGGAATTTTGGAGAATTTTCAAGTAACCTTTTTTCTTTAGTTTTCTGGTTATCCTCACAAGATTTCCGGGTTTATTGTTGTCAAAACACCCGCAAACTATGACATTACCTCCACCATGTTTGATAGTTAGGCACAGTACATGCCTCTGAAGCCCTCTCTTCTTTTGACCGGCGCGCCGGTCGCCGCGGCGTACAAACACACGTCTAATGGGTCCGAAAATCTGAAACTTTGATTCGTCACTCCAAAGGAAATTTTACCATTGCTCTATTGTCCAGTTTTGGTGCGCTTTTGCCCATTCTAGTCTATTTTTCTTATGTCGAATTGAAAACTGGACAATAGAGCAATGGGAAAATGTCATTACTTGTCCTAACTGATTCATCAACGCTGAGCCTAAACCGCTGGGGCTACAAATTTGAAATTTTTCCCACGGCTTCCTTTTATAATGTAGGGGAGCACTAAGAAGGGGTTTCTAGAAATTCGACCTTTAAGGGGGTGAATAAGGGGGATTTTGTTTGTATGCAAAATCTTATCATCTTGAGTTAATAAACTTGAAACTTGGCACGGATACTTATACAGGATAATTTTAAAAGGAGTGCGGATATTTTAGCAGGAACATAGGTCGATATCTTAAAATTGAAAATCGACATTTCATACAAAGTGACTGGTCACGTGACTTATGTGTGTATGAGAAGTTGAATTTTATTTTTTAGATTTCGACCTATGTTCCTTGGGGAAAGTTGTTCAGTTTTATGCACCTGATTACCTGCTAAAATATCCGCACTCCTTTTAAACTTATCCTGTATTAGTAAATTATAAAGCTTTTTATTTTTTGTTTTTCTAAACGGGGGTAGGTTAAACGGGGGTTAAAGGGGGATTGGGGGGTAGTCAAAGTTATTATGGAAGAATTTAAACGCGCGGTCCGATTAACTCGAAACTCAGTATTTATACTTAAGACCTATTTTGTCCGCCGCTTTTATGCAGTCATTCGAATTTGTTCGGTTAATCGTGTGATTTCTTTTCCTATGGTTTTTTCTTATATCTGAGTAGTTCGAAGGATGTTTCAGCTGAAACTTCAAGGATAAACAATTAAATAAAGGTACTAATTATTGGTTGAGTCATAATTACCGTCACTTAGATTTAGATTTTAATTAAAATGGAATAACTCTCTAAGGAGTTGGAATAGAAGCATCTAATTTCACATGATGCTTTGAGTTCATAAAAGGTACAAAGCACCATAGTTGGTACGTTTCTAGGGTTTCTCATTGAAGCGCAAGGATCGATTTTAGGGTTTTTGAAAAAACATATCTAATTTTCATACGGTGTCGTTTATAGAAAAAATAAAATTGCACAAATTAAGACCCACCGGCGTAAAAAAAATCCTAGTTGTATGTCATGCCGTTTAAGAGGTACAGCAATTTGCTAAACGTTACCCCAGAGCGGCATCTTGAATAACTCTGAAACCTCAAGACGCACAAATTTCATCTTTTGGGCACAATTATGCACAAATTACATCTTTCTAAGTAGCTGGTTTGTATTTAGCTCCCCGGCACCACCGGTCAATAAACATGCCGCTGGGGTAACGTTACTCCAGCGGAATCTGTTTTTCGTGAATATCTTTGGATTGGCTGGACGCACAAATTATAAATTTCGGGCACAATTACACGAGATGAGGTACTAATTATCTGTCAAGCCGAAATCCTGAAAAGCGACAACATTCCGCTGGCGTAACGCACACGACAAGTCGCGGGGGAAGTACTAGTAAGTCAATACAATTGCATGTACTTAAGAAAATCAATAATTTCCATCCTACGCTTCAAGTTTGCTGTAGTTTATTGGAATTATTACACACATAAACTCGCGTCTTTTCCCGTGGGGGTAGGCAGAAACTACAGAAGTTCGATCACCTGCTATTTACATAATACTTTAAATTATATTATTTCGAGTACTTTATGATTCTTCAAAAAACGAATCGTTAGAGAATCACAACATAACTGAAAAAAGCAAGAATCTTTCCATTAAAGAACTTTTTACTCCGGAAAACCTACTTATAACTGTTCCTTCCATCTTGGCGAAGAAAATATGTGTTTTTTAAAAATCGAAGAAAGCAAAAATACTCGCATTACGTTTGTAGTATCTTAGGATCTGACCTGCCTATTTGGAATATCGCGTCCAAAATTTTATGAAGTGCATTGAAATCAATGCCATAATATCTACAACTTGTAGTAGTTCTGCTTGCTGTGTTGCCAACCGGCAGTGTAGCTCTACACTTTATACCTCACGTCATAAATAAAATATAACTCCAGCACGTCCGTGTTGTATCTTCGCTCCACTATACTCGCACAGGATTATATTTTTATGGACGTTATAGTATAAACACTTCTGTTGCGAGTTGCGACGCGACGGTTGGTAATGTTCCGGCTGCGTGTTCTGTAGGTTTACTATCTTCATATAATATATCATTATTGCTTCAAAGTTTACAGCGGCGACACGACAGTACTAACTGGAGCGGAACAAGCTTGTGTTTGTATGGACACCAGCACATCAAGCTACCCGAAACTGTCAAATTTTCCCAATCAACCTTGAATCTTATGCTTTAGCAATAAAGTCGAAAATCTATTAAAGAAATTTGACAGGTTGTAGTAGCTTGATGTGCTGGCGTCTGTACGTCTGTACGTCTGTAATCTTAACATGTTTCGTATTGTCACCTTGTTTTAGTACCATGGTTTTTCGGATAAGGACGAAATCTTGGTTAATGAAACAACTTGTAACTTTCTATCTTAATATTGAAAAGTAGCTGTTGCCCGCGGCTTCGCCCGCGTGGATATCAATAATTCCCTATTTGAATCGGATTTTGTTCACAATTTCATGGTTTAAATTTTTTTGCACGGAACCCTAATTCCTTTTACCCAACTGCGGCAAAGCCAAAAAAAGAGGGTTATGTGTGTGACCTTTATGTATTATGTATGTATGTTCGTCCCTATGTTTCCTCGTAACTACTAAACGGTTGAACCGATTTTGATGAAAGATAAGTCGTTAGATTCGTATTTATTGCGCAAGTGTCACTGGGTATATTAAAATAAAAATAAAAAACAAAATGGCGGTTTTTTGGCGCCAAACAATCTCATGCAGTTGGAGGCATGTTCTTAAATTTAAAAATAATAAAGACCTATTGCCTCCGACTGTATGAGATTGTTTGGAGACAGAAGAAATAGGAAATCCTGTTTCCATCTTTTTTAAAGTACACTTTTTACGCAATCGAATTTTTGGATTTTTAAATTAACTTTTATTAAATAATTCTAAAATAAAAGTAGCCAAGTTACTCCTTATAACATCAGATATCTGCCGGAAGACAATACCGTCTTAATCGATCCAGCTGTTTCGGAGATTAGCCAGAACAAACAGACAGACCGACCGACAGACTGACAGACAAACATTTTTAAAATTGTGTCTTTGTTATAAGTTAAGTATATACATACGTTCATGCATTTAGTAAAAAGCTGTTATTTTGACATTACAAACAGACACTTCAATTTTATTTATTGGTACAGACAAAAATTTGTCGCCAAAGTACACAATCTTTGTCGTAGTTCGTTTTTATAATTGGTTTAGGTATAGTGTAAAGTAAGAGGATTGTCCTGGATGAAACAAATTTATTTTCTTTCGTTCTTAAGACCTTAAGTAATGTCTCAGTACCTCTGTGTCCAAGTAAACAGTTTCTTTCATTATTTCTTGCATGCAAACTTCGAACTGGAGCGCTCTTCGCTGTAGCAAAATTTGGATTAGACATCAAATGCCCAGGAAAATGGTCGCAGTTGCCACTGCAGTCTACATGTAAATGGAAAATGGTATGCCGTAGAAATGAGGTCTGTTCAGTTTACAAAAATGTATGTCGATACTATCTAAACATCTATACAAATAATTAAAATTGAAGTGTCTGTTTGTAATGTCAAAATAACAATTTTCTACTAAATGCATAAGAAAGTATAAACGGTACTTATAACAAAAAAGCAATTTTTAACATTTTTGTCTGTCTGTCTGTTTGTTCCGGCTAATCTCCGAAACGCCTGGACCGATTTTGACAGGACTTTCACTGACAGATAGCTGACGTCACGGCGGGTAACTTAGACTACTTTTAGTTTAGAAAAAATAGTTAGAAATTATGAACAAAAAGTTGGATTTGAAAAATTCTTTTTGCATTTGGTAGCTCAATTCTCGAGGATAGTTATAGGCAATTTAACATCACGCTAAGACCCTTAGGAGCCAAACAAACAGAAAAAAATCAGAAAGAACACTAACCGAAAACGAAGTAATAGCGCGGGCGGGCGGTGCAATGCGACGGGTCGGGGGACAAGGAAGTTTTATTAAAATGTGGCTGTTATTTTTAGTATATTGTATATCTTACCGACATCCACGCGAACGAAGTCGCGGGGCACAGCTAGTTAGGAATAAACGGGTGAAGAAGGAAAATGTGTAAAAGAATCTGTCAGAAAGGCAGTAGGGAACGGATATAAACAAACAAAATGATGTTTTGAACAATACACGTTTATTTTTTCAAAAGTCTTTGTCATATCTCTCGTTCCTTTAACCTCTTCCTACTCGTTACCTAGCTGAACTCTGTACCAATACACCAATACAAATTATTGATACTTTTATTAAGAAAAGGTATACATGCTTGCCATTTTCATGGTCATTCATGATTTTGCGTGGCAAGGCCTCGAATGCGTCTCCTGAACAATAACGTGCAAGCTCAAGTTAGGCCACATGCCCGCAGTATGCAAATGTTTCAACTTGGTTCACGGTAAATAATAAGCCACATTCCTCGAAGATTTTACGTCAAAATGCTGGAGTAGTATCCTCCTATTTTGTGAAATTCGTCAGCCAAGCGTTGTGAATTTGTGATTGTGGCTTCGCTTCCTGTGACCGTTTACTAAAGCAGGAATTGGTCCATTTTTGCAAAATATACGTTTACAGCACAATATGAGGCTAAACATGCAAAAGTACTAAAAACTAAGCAACATGTAAAGACTGACATAAAACTTTATAAGATTTAAATGGGAAATTACTTTTATTAGTCTAACTTCTTTTCTGAGTCTTGCGAAGTTGGAGGCATTATCGTAAAGTTCGAACTTAGCTTAGTGTGGGTGTATACAGGGTGGCGATTAGGTTATCACATTAATTGAAACCACGCATTCAGTACATGATTCTGGACCCCGCTGCGTTGAAATTATTCGTCGGTTATTTAAAAAAAATTTGCTGCTCCATACATTTTGACCTCGTAGGTAGGCAAAAATGTATGGAGCAGCAAATTTTGTTTTTTAATAACAGACGAAAAATTTTAACATAGCGGGGTCATCAGAACCATGAATCATGTAGAATCATGTACTGAATACGTGGTTTCAATTAATGTGATAACCTAATCGCCACCCTTTATATTGTAGCATATAACTGCCAGGGACTGACCTGAGGATATAAATCCTATTTCGAACGGTAGAACTGAATTAGAATGGTAACCGTATTTCGGTGTTCATTGTATAGTTCAATGCCAGAAGCGGTAGCGACTTGTGTATATTACGAACGACAACATTTAATTTACCATAATGTATACTTAACTTGTTGTGGTTGTGGCTTCCTTTAAAACAGAGGTTCCCAGACTTTTTTTCTCTCATAGACCACTTTCAAAATTTAGCTGGTTTCGGTGGACCCTCCCCCCCCCCCCCCCCTGCAGCTACATTTCTACCTACCATATTCCAAAAACTCGGCTTCCTGTTCTTTTATGGCAGTACCTAATAATGACTGTTCAGTATTTAAATTTTAATACGTACCTACTACACGCAAACATTACAAATATACTTTTACAACATAAAATAAAAGTATGTAATAACAAATAGGCAGGTAAATAGTTACTTTTTTCGACACTGGCAAACACTAACATCAATTCACTTTATTTTTCTTTTCGAAATTCCGGAAACAAATGAGTAACGTTTATCCTTGGTATTTATATTGGTGAAGAATCAAACAGGCTCATGCAAGATTGCAAGCACACACACCACAAGTCGTATTTCGTCCCTTTGCACGTCTGGGGGTCTACTCCCGAAGTCCGTCCACGAAGATACGGGCCCGTCCGAAAGTAATTAATCCGTCAAAACAAGAGTGTAAAATTAAAATTTTCGGACGGGCAAACCACATCGGGCGTAGGGACAACTGTAAAAACGTGTTGTCATTCATTCTTAGTTCGGAAACCGAACTAATCTTATGTCTGTAAGTGATACGGAGTAGGAAACGCCCATAACTTCGGCCGAAACTACGGACTTCGTGCTTAGGGAGTAGACCCCAATGAGGTTATATAATACTAGAGGAGCAGCGTCCTACTAACAATTTGAAAAAAACGTTGCCACTTACGAGTTTAAAGACGTAGCTTTGAAACAGATACATAACTTAAGTCAATCTGTCAAAATAATCTGTTTGTTTCATTTCTTCTACCGTCAAAATAATTCGTTGGAATGAGACAAGATAAACTGAAGGTATTTTTTTAATCAATTACTATGAAAGGTTGAACTTTCAACACATTAAATATTTAGGGAAATTGACAAGGATTAGGTACTACGTATAGGAAGAAAAAAAATGCGTAGTCGTAAATATTATATTTCAGAACTATTAAGATTGTGTCAAATAATTATTGTTTAAAATAGAATGATATTGTTTCTATGTTGTTGTATGACAATCATTTATACAAAATAAAATTAATTCTGGTGTAAGAAGTGGTTATTAATGGCCTGCGCACAGACTGGCGGACCGGATGGTAGAGGTTTTTAAATTTATTAATTCAATTTAATACTTATCCCATCGAAATAAGGTATATATTTAAATGCTCGGAGATCGACTCGATGCTCGCGCGCAGCACAGCACACGCAGTGCGCTATCGCAGCGCAGTTTTCTCGGGAGTATCGAAGAGCACGCTGGAGGATACCGCGGCGGGAGGCGGCGGTATGCGCCGTTATGCGCTGAGCCTTCTATTATTATTGATACGTGTCTGTTCTTCTTCTTCCGCGGAAATAATTGATATTAACACTAAATCCCAATTCGCCATTATGAAATGAAACCTACAACACACTCTTTCATCTTTTCGACTGCGTAGTCGCTAGTGGAATAATCAAGTCCCGGCTAGCAGAGGCTAATCGGTAGATGTTTGGGTCCTGTACAGTATGTTTAAACCAAACCGACTATAATAATAATTTGGATTTACAGGAACATACATTCGTCATTCACTGAACTCCCAACAGTCTGGCAAAATCAAAATCGTTTTTACTGGTAACACTGATGGCAAAAACAAAGTTTGATACATTTATTTCTTCTCGCAATGTTTTTTTGGATAATCTGAAGAAAATTGAACAAAATTTGTGAAATGTAACACCACTTCCTATGTTAATCTTTTCAGACTGTGACATACACATTTTAGCCGCTCATTTCACCATTTTTATATTTTTATGGCTGAGCAATCGCTTACTTGAAGTCAAGCTGACAACTGAAGTCAGATATGCCTGTGGATCATTGGTAGACCCCCTGAACAAGCGTCGCGGACGGCGGCGCTTTGCAAGTCTCGACACGTTGTATTGAATACGGAATATGCAAGTTTTTACAAGTAACAGTCGCTAAGCTTCTTAAAATATTATCTGCCTACATTGATAGGTGAAGTCAAGCCAACATTTTAATTCTGTAGATAAATTTTCATGGACCCCCGTTTACGAATTATGAACCCCCATTTTGTTGTCACGCAAACATAGACCCCCGTCGAGTCTCCCGTGGACACCTGCACCACTTTGGGAACCACTGCTTTAAAAGCTACCCCGCTGCGCAGCATGTTGAGCGTAACCTTACGACGAAATACACGCGCATTTGCCGACCAGTTGACCGGTTTTGCCCATCTGACTCAACCGAAGTCTTTAAGAATCCATAATCGTGAGCTGGCCACGTGCCATTTGCGTACCGAGATTCAGATGAGATGAACGTGTTTTTAAAAGCCGTACAAACTATCAAACATCAATTTCGCTCAGGAAAGTTATCACGAAAATGGCGAAGCACTTCCACAAATTGACTAATATTTAACAACGGACTCCTTTTTTGTTCTCAAAGCTATAAAATGATGAAGTATTTTTCATAATACCACGACAGATTTATGGTACTCGTAATATTTTAAGAAACGTTGAGGTAGATAATTTGTTCATCAATTTTATTACTAGAACCGTTCGAACGGCGTAAATTCTTATTAACGACTTCTGAAACAGGCTCTTATCGTAATTTCGGTTTTGCGAGTTCCCGACGCGGCCGCTGAAAGTACTGAAACTCTGCTGACCTTGAAACTTAACGAGGGGATGCCAACAATGTTAATCCTTCTTTATTTCACTTATGAACGATTTGTTCTAGCCGTTCGTGAATAAGTTGACAGGAATCAGTGGTATATCGGCTCGAGCTTGAAGTCAATTATGCGAAAATCAATAAAAGACACGTGAAGTGTTGGCGGCACACGGTTGTGTGCATAAACGTTTGAATAAAATGTGAATCACACCAGGCACCTATTTATTAAAAATATATTTTCAACTCTAATACTACGGAGTATAAGAGTTATAACCAGAGATCGGAATAGGTAGTGCTAATTTACCTAAACTTCGAGGAAGGAAGTAACATAGAGTGGATAATACCTCCTACCGGTTTAAATCCCGGGATTTAAAAACCACGAATTATTTATTGCACTTTATTTATAGATAGATAGAATACTCTTTACTATGTACACCATAAAAATTACAGATATAAATGTGTGTGGGGGGGGTGTGTTGTGTGTGTGTGTAACCCTAAAAAATGTTATGATTTTTCAAATTTGTAACTACAAAATAAAGTCCAATAAATAATTCGTGGTTTTTAAATCCCGGGATTTAAACGTCATTGAAATTATTCCGGGATTTTAGAGGAGGTATTATCCACTCTATGTTACTTAATTCCTCGAAGTTTAGGCAAATTAGCACTACCTATTCCGATCACTGGTTATAACATAACTGACGAAAGTTGACCCTTATGTAACTCAGTTACATGTTAATAATTTCATCGAAAAAATGATATATCATAATAAATTGTCAAATCCACATAATACGTTCTAATTTAAAACGTAATCAAAGGACTTTGCAGAACACACGTGCCGGTCATGTTTCCAGTTAAAAGTTTCCGTTTGGGAACTGTATTTCTCGTTTGAGCGGACTCATCGCGTAGGTATATTGAAATTCGTAGCTTCATTTTGGCGTAGCTCGTTGGGCAGATGCGAGCCGTAGTCCTCTCGTAGCCGCCGCCCGCCCCTACGCCGCCGGCCTCCCGACGCCCGCCCGAGCGCCCGAGCGCACGAGCGCACGAACCTGACGTCAGTCGAGCTCGCACCGGCGCCGTGCGCGTACGTGCTCGTCACGTTTATTGCGCGTCTAATTTACGCCGACACCGGGTTACACATCTTGTTTGCGTGTTAAATAAATAAAAACAAACAATCTTATCCGTATTTCTTTACTTGAGAGTGTATTGTGATTTGAACGACGCAATAAAAGCGTTAATGAGTGCGGGCTAACAGGTGGCGATTGGATATCAGTGCTATTGTTGGTTGTTGTTGCTGTCGAGTGGTGTTCGGTGCCAGCGCTATTAGCTGTGGTGAAGGTGCATTGGTTTGCAGAGCTCGCCTGGTCATAACGACAGTTTACTGTGAAGTAACTGCGGATCGATAGTAACAGCTGAGTCGATTGTATTCGCTGCCCGCATTGCTTATCTAAGGTAGGCTGATAATACTGTCTCATTGACCTATTTTATTTACATGATTGTCTAACGCTAAGTGATATGTATAATGTTAATCTTAAATGTGACTACAGATCGCTTCGGTTATATGTTTACTCGCCTTTTTAAATAGGGCAAAATAAGTTAAATAGGTCATTAATCTTTTGTGTTTTGAGTCCTGTGTAGGATGTTTCAGTTCGGGTAATTTTCCAAACGACCGGATTAGTTTTACAAACATGTTATCACTAATCATAGCCAAGGCATTCATATTATGATAACTATTGGTACTCGTCTCTTGACTTAAAATACAATGACAACATTTAGCCTTGCCAAGCGTTTGTTTTGCTGACGAAAGGTCAAGTAAACGGAAAAAATCTACGATTCTATTCGGAATCATTTACTTCAGATAGAATTGCGAAGAATTCCTGATAGTGTTGACACTAAATCCGACTTCCATTTGTATCACGTAACAAATTAAACAATATTTATTATTTTTTTCGTTTACTAGGTTATAATGTCATTTCGGACGTAACTCTTTGCTTCTAAATATCTATCATTCGTAGCAAATTATTTTCAGTACCTATCTGTTGCTTCATGCAGTAAGAGTACCGATCACAAATCTGTCGCAATACGTCTGAAACCCTTTCCCGCTATGCGGTTCGACGATAAGATGACTAAATGTTTCAAGAAAAATATTCATTGAAGGAATGAAAACACACAGCAGAGAAAAAGAAAAATCTTTTAACATTTAACATTACTTAGTAGCTCAAAATAAATAATATACAATAATATCTGTTAGCATAATGATATACATTGTATGCTGTGACAAAATGATATGAATGATATTACCTACATAGGTACGTACAACCACGTAACAGTTACTATAATAAACCATTTATCACATAATTTACGTTTATAGTGCGGAAATATACAGGTCCGGTATACAACGATACAATACTACATAATATATTGTGTTTAATACATCTGTGTATTACATGAACCTTGAGGCTAATGTAAATAAACAAATACATACACCATCAACGCTTCTGTTTGTTAGTAGGTTAGTTCTGTTTGCTCTTCTATAGAAAAGAACACTCCATATTATGTACACCATATAAATTACAAACATAAATGTAGACATTTTACCTAAGGTGACACAATGGGCGGACTTCAGGATGGTCAAGAAAACAATTTAGAAGCCTCAAATAAAGGGATATCCACTGGAAGAGGAAAAATTATAGCAGGTGTTAAATCCTAAGGTCAATAGAGTCAATTCAGTCATAGAACATAATATATTATACCTAAGTTTAAAATAGCCCGTTATTCACGGCTTTAATATTTTCTTTCATGACTGCACTTTAAAAATAAACTACAAAGTTTCCTAGCCACCCTGGATTTTACTTATAGCTCTAAATTGAAAGAAACCCACATTTTGATCTTCGGTTGCAGGCACTCTTTTGAGTATTAGGCCATTTACATAAATTTTAGACATCGCTTAAACTGACAGTCAAAAAGTTGGACGTCTCCTGATCACTAATTCTATTAAATCGGCTTCAGAAACCACCCATTTCCACCCGGAAATGGTTTCTGAAGCAAGGCATAAAGATCAAATTATAAACCCACTTATGTTTATGTCTTGCTAATAATAATTATCTTAATTTAAAGTTTCATAAAAAGCTCTCTAAAGACTTACGTAAATGGCCATTAGAGTTTTTGCTTAGAATTTTCGCATAGATAACTAACTCTAACAACAATATTTAGCCTTTTTACAGCAATCCGAGTTGAAAACACATTTGCATTTTAATAAAATTCCTCTAATTAAAAATATACGTATGTAGACAACCCTTGCTTTAAAAGCAATTTGCATAATTATTCAATATCGCAGATTGTAGAGAGTAAGTGGTGTGGTCGTTACTGTTCGTGTTTGATTTGTTCTAGATTATTATGATTAAAATGTGAATATTCTACAGCTTTCATGCAGCATTGAGCGTTTGGCTTCACATCGTTTCATGGAACCGCGTGAAAATAAAAACGAATATTGAATTAGATTGTCAAAGCGCTAGGTCGTCGAGTGGCACTTATTGCTTGTGAAAGCGTTATTGCGTCGTATTATCGAAGCCATTAATCGATGAGTTGGTGTCATCAACTCATCAGTGTCAGGCGCGCTCCGTGGCGGAAGTTACGTCACGTCATCGCTTTTCACACCGCTAATTGGATAATCGCGTACAGTTATTTGGCAATCTATAGTTATCCAGTATTTTCAGCTATTGTTTTGTCCGTAATAGTTTGGTGAAACGCAACACGGGGATTTCCATTCTGTGTTAAATGGTATATTATTTCTGAAGAAAACGCTGTGGTTATTATGTAACAATTTTCATATTAATAATTAAGTAGGGGAAGTACACACTACACCAATAACCTATTTTACTCCTGTACCTACAGTTAGTTACCTCACTCTTAATTCTATGGTGTTATCATTGTTTTTTAAGGCGTGACTGTGTCTTGAATAAAATACTTCTGATACCTACAATACTTGTTTTACGATTTAAGAAATGCAAGCGTGATAGATCTTGATTTATTTCTTGAATACCACCGTGTATGACGTTGTGTGTTCGGCAGTGGTCACGCTCTTTCAATATTTCATCTTGGGACTGCGTATTGATAAAGCGGCATCAATTGCCAAAGAGCTGCTCCTCCGCCAGTCCTGCCAAAATACAAACGTCTGATAATCTTGACCTACATTTCAATTTCTAAGCTTTTTTGCGAATTCGATTCAGAATCAGTTCTACAATCATCACATTCATGTTTAAGTGGGAAGACTTGTTGTTGATTCATACACACGCACACTGTTGTAATGTTTGTAGCAAGGGACACATGGCGCACTGTCCGTGTGCGCTCTCGTTCGCGATCAATGGTGGTACGAGTATGAGACAGAATCGCGGAGGCCGTTGTGGGCTCGCCGACCAGTCGTCAAGACTCAAGAGCAAGGTCATATCGGCGCGAGACGCCGGTTGCCGGTCGCCGCTTCACATAGCCTCTTTATCGCCTTTGTAACATTCCTCACAAGCTTACATCGTTTATGGCTTTACCGACTTTAAGCATTACTTTAATTCGTCCCCGATATCTTAGTAAAATATTTGATGGAAAGAATTTTAAGTGATGTCGAGTGTAGTGGCGATGTTTGTCTGTTTATAGTCAATCCTTGATATTTTTTTTCCGAGAAAAATAAAATCCTTATTATCCGTATCTCCAACAAACAGCAGTTTGATTTATTACGTAGTCTTTTATCGTTTACGCTTTATTCATAACTTTGCCAAATCGTAGGAGTAGGTACTGCGTCTTTTATAACTTTATCTACTCCCACACTGATATAGCATAATATATAGTAGTCGTTATTACACTTGGCCTGTGGCTTGGCTAACATTTTATGTATTTGCTATTTATAAAGTTGTATATCTACCTACTGAAGTAGCTACCTATGCGCTTGCGTCTGGCAGTGAAAACAAAACATTGAATGAAGCACCTGGTCATCCTGCATCAGTAAAGTCTAAATTAGGAGCTGGCTGGAACCTACCACAACATCAACAACATTTTCTCCTTTGAATCGACCACATCAATACCAAACATGGCATCTAACGCTGCGTAGGCACTTAATAACCCTCTCATAATAAGCGCGGTGTGTTTGCATGGAATACAAACACGAGCAACATCACTAAGTTAAAGTGTATCTGATTGCTTGAAGGTCGATTGTTCATTCACGAATTTTTATTGACTCGCGTCGGCGAAATGTTTCCTCTTCTACTATAATGTGGAAGTTGGTGGGATGTTTTTGTGTCACGTCGATATCTTTCGATCTTCGCCTTGAAGTCACGTGTCCGCGCTGACTCACGACTTCTCGTATGCTAGTAAACACAACTCATCTATTGCGTAGTTTCTTTGACTTGTACAATCACCTCATTTGATACGGATGTCGTCGCTAGTTCGCTTGTTTATTAAATTCTACCGTGACGTTTCGTGTCGTTCATATTGTGATAATTACGTTTGTTTTAAACTAAACGAACCCACACACAAGCCCTTGTGTCTAATCAATACTTTATCTTGCATACTCACCATGGCCAATATGTCCATACGTATTCTAATAGGTCTACTCCAAATTACGCCACAAAACCTTAAGGAGTCCTCGAAACGATCAATTGCGATTGATTAATTGCCATCAATTTCTATTGTAATAATGTTGACAATCGCTTCAATTGCACTTGGTAGATGGTCAATTTGCACAACAATGTGTTTCAATCACGTAAAAATTGACAATTGCGATTGATCGTTTCGGGGACCCTTAAAAACCGCTCTTACTTTTGTAGATGCTTGTGACTGCAAATAACCAGTATTTTTTTATAACGTCGTAATGTTTGTGAACCTTGAATCTTATCGTCGTTTTTTCCTGTAAGGTAGGTGTGATTCGAATTCGATCAATTATGAAGGTAGTTAGGTCTAGTTTTCAATTAGCCGGTGTTCGCCGATGTTCGTGGAATTGGGCATCGGCACCGGGATGATTAATATCCGGCGGGAGAAGGTCGCGAGCGCGCGGGTGCCGGTTCCGAGCCTGACGTCACCTCCGCAAGCGCTCCACTTCCGCTCGCCATACGTGGACTTAAATTATAAAGGCTTAGCAAAATCAGCGCACGCCCGATATTCACATAATTACGACATCTATGTAATGCCTTATGATCATAACACGTGCATTTTCATATTCTTAATCGTGTTGATGTTTTCGTGTATGTAACCACATGCTGGTTATCTAAATCTCACTCAATGATTATTTTTATTTTTGAGCTACCAAGAAAAGTACCTATAACTGAAGACGGATTAAAATATAAACTATCGATATTTATGTTATTAACATCCTTATCGGGCATATTATCTTATTTTAGATACACTACTGAGAACTATGTCGTGCTATTGACATTGTGGCCCACGATAAATATAAATCCTCACAGATTATTATTACGAAAGAAAAGCCTGTGCAGGTAGGTACTTACTAAGATTTGCTATGATAGGCTAAAATTTGAACGAAAATACTAGGGACATACTGAGGCGATCTGTATTGACAATTAGTGAGGAAAGTAGGTACGCTTCAAAGTAATCCCACAGACTACTTCGTAATGGCATTCTCTGAAGATACATTTTTGTAATCTATTTACTGGGGATTTCTTTTTCAAATAAATATTTCGCGTCAGGTAACGAATGGAAAAATAACGGAATATTCGAAAGTTATTATAATAACTAGATTAGATTAGATTATAATAACTTTTAAATCCTTGAATGTTCTTGATCTTTAGTCTACCAACAAACAAACGTGAAACAGATTTCACAAAAATGCGATCACTACTAAGACTACAAGCTGGTTACTGCAACGAGGAAAAGGAATCTCCAATTTGTCCTCTTCTACAAATCCACAGTTCCTTTCCAAAAGTACACGCCTTCGGGAGCGGCTGTTTATCTCCAGATCGTTCGCCACACAATATGATATGGACCAGTGAGACAATAGGATTGCCCCATTTATCGAGTGCAGTTTGTTCCCGGCTGGCGTGCGCTTTTCATCGCTCGACTGGTATAATGAGATCGGCGTATATTCATCTTTGTGCTTATGCAAGCGAGCTAGTTCATTGTACCGGGGCTTGCTAACGAGCGCTGAGAGCACGTCTCACACTCTCCTCGCATATATTTGTATACGTCAACGTGTCACTTTATTAATAAAAATAAATTGTCCAATGGGGCTTTGTGGGCCATGTCGGGACCAGAAATGTGTACATGTTTGTGTCTATGACTTCCAACCTTGTACCTACAGGTATCAGTTTTTTTTTCATTTAACCATAATATGAACTGGTCCTCGGGACCCCAGCCCAGTCTAGAGATGTGCCAGTTAATTCGTTTGCTACGTAACTTACAGACGCCAATATGGTCTCTCGTATCATAAAACATTTGTTTGAATTCAGAATCATCATCTGCCTAGCTTTTTCCCAACTATATTGGGGTCGGCTTCCAGTCAAACCGGATGCAGCTGAATACCATTATTTTACATAGAGTGACTGCCTATCTGACCTCCACAACCCAGTTACTGGGTAATACGATACCTACTCCTAGGTAAACTGGTTATCAGACTTTCGGGCTTCTGACGACCCGTAACGACTGTCAAAGATACACGAATGATAGCTGGGATTAACGGCTCAACGTGCTTTCCGAGGCACGGATGGGTCTTGATATGTAAAGATGGTCACCCATCCACGGACCAACCGCAGCAAGCGTAGCTTAACCTGATCGATCGACCCGTGCGGCTGTTATTTCTTAGCCACAAGCCCCTCTGTTTGCATTCAGAATGCGTTGCTCAAATCAAATATTTGCGGAAGTCAAACTGATTCGCTTCCGGCGTTCGTTCGCATGACAATAGCCCGTCATGTTCGATCGAATTTCGATTATTGGAAATACCGTATCTTATGAAAAGTGGACTTCTTTTAAGCTTCTAACGGTTTTGCACTATTTTTGTTCGATTTAATCATTGCACCATAGATAAAAAAATATATCTAAGGGGTCGCACCTGGCTAATGTCAAATAGACAGCAACAGCTGTTCATGCGCCGCCGTCGCCAGTTTTTTTTTGTCATAGGGGATGTTCTACTTATTATATCACGAGCTATAGAGGCATCTGTGAAGCAAGCGGGCATTCTAAATTGAAAGTGAAATCAATAACCATCCCATCCCATCCCATTACCCCTACTGTGAAAGATCTCGGTTTGCATCTTGACTCGACGCTTAGCTGGCAGCGCCAGGTCTCTAATGTTAGTCAAAGGGTCAACGGTACTCTACGATCTCTGTATCGTCTGAGAAACTTTTTGCCCGCTAAGACGAAAACTATGCTTGTGCAGACTTTGATTTTCCCTATCATTGACTATGGTGACGTGTGCTACTTTGACTTGAATGCGGTGTTGCTGGATAAGCTTGACAGACTGCTTAACAATTGTATCCGGTTCATATTCAACCTCAGAAAATAAGACCATGTGTCGAGCTACAGGTCTGAGCTCAAATGGATGCCCATTCGCCAGAGAAGAAATTTGCGTGCTTTGACCACGCTTTTCTCCCTTCTTAACTCTCCCACTCCTCCTTCTTATCTAGTGTCTCACTTCCAATATCTATGTTCTTCACACGCTAAGAATCTTCGTTCTTCTAACAATCTTCTCCTACTCTGTCCTTCTCATACTTCTGACTTTGTTCATTCTTCCTTTCATATTCAGTCCATTCTTCTTTGGAATGCGCTACCTCTTGACATCAGGATGGCCACCAGTCGGTATGCATTTAAGCGGAGATTGCGGAGTTATTTTCAAAATAAATAGCGTAGAGTCATCTCAAAACCTCTCTCTCTTGAATTTGTATATAATATATGTATATAATATAGGTATATATTATAGTAAATATGTATGTATGTGTATTATAAGTTTATGACTTATTTATGTACAAATTGTTCCATTTCTAACAGAGCACCTGCCATCTAATCTCTTCACCACCCTTGGTTGACTGGTAGAGAATGCCTAAGGCATTAAGTCCGCCTTTGTACTTTTTTAAGTGTGAAAAGTTTAAATAAATAAATAAATAAATAAATAACCTTCGCTTAGACGCTTTTCGCCAACACTAATTCCGCGGCAGCTTGCCGTGATGTTAGTTAACTCGTCATGTTACGGCATAAGCCTCCGTGTGAAGTGAGCGATTGGGGCGTACGGTCTATGTTACGTCAGTCGTGTCAAATTGGTTTATAACCGATGGTTCCTGTCGCGGAGCTCGGTCTGTGTGTTACACTCGAACGAACTTTACCGTATTTGTTGTCGGTGCCCCGGTGTCGGAGCGCTCGTCAGCGTCGCACTGCAAAATGGGGACGCCATTCCTGACCTACATCACAACGGGGTTGTCTGGGACATCGCCAACTCCCATCCCTGAAACGTAATGTTGGAACAAATAGGACATGCAGTGAAAATATCTTGTTGTCGAAATTGCTGCATTTGCTTTTATAAAACGGCATCGCATCGGTAGAAACTAGGTCAGAGAAGTCAAATATTTTACAACTAAGAATAAAATTAACTGGTATCGATAAAAATATTACCTACTCGTTGTTTTAGTGAGTTAATGGATGCTGTATTAAGATGCAGAGTACAATCTATATCTACACAAATAAATAAAATTGAAGTGTCTGTTTGTAATGTCGAAATAACAACTTTTTATAAATGCATAAGAAAGTATGTAAGTACGGTACTTATAACAAAAAAGCAATTTTTAAAATTTTTGTCTGTCTGTCTGTTTGTTCCGGCTAATCTCCGAAACAACTGGACCGATTTTGACGGGACTTTCACTGGCAGATAGCCTGATGTTACGGCGGGTAACTTAAGCTATTTTAATTTTAGAAAAAAAATTAGGGTTCCGCGCAAAAAAATTAAAAGCCGAGCAAAAAGAAAAAGTCAGAAAGAATACTAAGCGAAAACGAAGTAACAGCGCGGGCGGGCGATGCAATGCGACGGGTCGGGGGATAAGGGAGTTTTATTAAATGTGGCTGTTATTTTAGTATACTGTGTATCTTACGATATCCACGCGAACGAAGTAGCGGGGCACAGCTAGTACAAAATAAAACCGGCCAAGTGCGTGTCGGACCACGCACAATGAAGGGTTTCGTAGTTGGGATGATGAAAGAATTATCCCAAGAACAAACTTAACATTGTAGTTGAAAACATGTTCTCCCATACATTCCAACTGCAAATGAACAAATGTACAAAGACGTGCACGTTAAAAGCGTCCGTAATAAAAACCAAAAACGATTTAAAAAATTATAAAAATTAAATTAAGCCGTGGCAGCTAAGAGATGACCAGTCCCTACTGACGGCGCTCGCTCACGAACATGACGCATGGATCAGCACCATTCAGCTCAACCATTTTGAAGGGAACTTAATGATCCAACACACACGCCACCACCAACGAGACATTTGAGTGGCATGACATACTCTCAGCCGCCAGGGCGGCCAGGGCGCCAGGGCGGCGGGTAAATGCGGTAGCTTTATATAAGGTAGATGGTAAACTATGCTTTCTCTCAGTGGATTATACAATGAACGACGTCACCCTTGAAATATAATTCTCATTGTTGTTAAACTTGGGTGTACTTGTTTATTACTTAGTCTAAATATCTGAAACATCTTTGTTATTCAAATTCAAACTTTGGAATATATTCGGCGGAATATTTTACACTCCCCCTGTAACAGACTAACAGTGTAACAAAGTATTAGGTTATTGGGTTATTTGTTACTTTTAATACTTGCTCTGTAAGTAATTTCAAATTAGTGTCATGTGATACTTTAGCATAATGTTATAAACTAATATTGAAATTAGCAGTTAGTGCTTTAAGACTCCTATCTGATATGTTACAGTTTCAGCTTTAGGGCATGACTTTTAATAACATAGGTAGAAAATAACGTCGAGACGAATTCGATTAGAAAGCAATTTATTACCAGCCTCAATAGAAGTTATTACGGGGAGCTGTATGAATTACAGCTACTTACTATGATAAGAATTTCTTGCGCCAATAGATATGGCGGTTTAGCATCGTATTGGGAAATCTATCTGATCAGAATTTTATTAATAATAATAATAGTACTTTTTGTACCAAAATGGAGCTTTTTGTAACCGGCATTATTATTAGCAACATTGTATAAACTGATGTTGTGGTGTGTGATCGCATTGGTTTCACGAGTCGTGCGTGAATGCGCGATGTTCACGCATGTTTGTCGCTAGCTGTGATAAGGGATTATTTATGCATCGGGGACAGGCTCGCCGCTCAGCACTCGGCGCGGGCGCTCGCCTCCGGTGCATCATTACCGTAACACCGATACGCTTCACTGCCTATCACACGATATCATTCACACTTATGTCACTATACGACGTCCTCAATATGGGTGTGCCTAGACATTCCGCTTTATTGTATGCAAATTAACTAGAAACTATATAGTTGAAATTCTATTGGATAAACCGAGTAAATGTGACATAAATTTAAATGAAGCTCTTAAAAAACAAGTTTTATTTTGCTATCATGTTAATTAGATTGCTACCATGTTAATTAGTTTGTCAAAATGCTCAGTCGTCCAAAAAGTTGAAGCCTTCATGAAATCAGTTCCGCCGACTAATTACTAGATGCTATTTTTAAAGTGACCTTTTCATATTGACGTTAATAACTTTCAGTTTAATGCAATTTCCTTCGTAGATTCTACGTAGGATATTTTTAGAAATAGATTGGTAGAGTCCAGAAGGTTTTCGAGCAAGCATATGTAGGGTGAAAAGTTGATAGCTGAGTAGGTGCGGCATGTTGAGAGAACACCGAAAATATATTTGAAAAGTTTCAGGTACGAGCCCCGTGGTCAGGGATAGGGATCCACTTTCAGATTTCGAAAATGGACAAAAAATAACGTGATTTTTAGATTTTTCGTATGATCGTGTGCGGCCTGACGCATAAAGGCTCCTGCAAACAGACGCGATATGCGACGCGACACAAAGGCGCCGCGAGTCCCGCGACGAGCGGCGCCTGTGTGTCGCGCGCGATTCGCGTCGCGCGTCGCGCCTGTATGTAGGAGCTTTAAATCTGATGGAGAATTTGTGGGCTTTCCGTAAATCTGAAGAGTTTGAAAACTCAGTTTTTAAAAGGACATTCAGGGCGAATTTACTTACTTATTACTTTGCCGTGTGTTATTACTTCTCAGAATTTGATCCTTATTAGCGACGTTATCGGGCGGTGAAATAATACAGAATGATTTTTTTTTCCATTAAAATGTTATAGTTTCGGATTTGGTCATCTATGCTGATTTGAAACATCCACCCTGTATACACATACGAAATGATAGCCTTTTAGAAGTCGGTTGAAAATGAATTTGTATCTCATAATCTTTCATTTAGGGCTGATTTTTCAATCGTCAGATAACTTTTATCTAGGGAATATGTTTGACGTTTTGACAGCTTGTGTATAGAGAATGTGTCAAACCGCCATATTTATTCCTCAGGTAAAAGTTATCTGTCGATTGAAAAATCAGCCCTTAATCTAATTAATTCGCAGCTATGGTAAGGCCATATATAGATATACTAGCTTCTGCCCGCGACTTTGTCCGCGTGAAATTTCTTGTTCCCCCGACCCACTCCGTCGCATCGCATCGCCTGCCCGCGCTGTTACTTCGTTTTCGCTTAGCGCTCGTTCTTATTTTTTTTTCTTTTTGCTCGGCTTCTTATGGTCCTAGCGTAATGTTACGTACCCCATAGCCTTCAAAAGAATTTTTCAAATCCGACTGGTAGTGATAGAAATTAGCGCGTTCAAACAGTCAATCTATATTAATATTATAAAGCTGAAGACTTTGTTTGTTTGTTTGGTTGAACGCGCTAATCTCGGGAACTACTGGTTCGAATTGAAAAATTCCTTTAGTGTTGGATAGTCCATTTATCGAGGAAGGCCCTTGATTATTAAACTATTTATTTGGATAAGGATTAATACCATGTTTATGAAAACACCGTCACAAATAATGCATTATTTTGTAACAAATTTGATTACCATTAAAAAAGTTATAGTGAGCCAACCTTAAAAGATAGACATACGCTATCGCGGACTTTTTTTTAGAACTTTTTAAGAGGAACAATTCCGTCACATGATTTTAGCGTAACTTTAACCGTTTACGCAGCGCACGCAACGGAAGCTCTCAAAAGGAATAAATTTTCGCCGCTTTTGTAACATTTTTCGTTGATGTCCTGCTCCTGTTGGTCGTAGTGTGATGTTATATAGCCTATAGCCTTCCACGATAAATGGGCTATCCAACACTAAAAGAATTTTTCAATTCGAACCAGCAGTTCCTGCGATTAGCGCGTTCAACCAAACAAAAAAACTCTTCAGCTTTATAATATTAGTATACTCGTAGATATATGTTTCGCAAAATTTATAGCAATATACACCCGTGGCATTTATATACAAAGGTCAAACGTGGACGTCGGGTAGCCTAGCTATAGTAGCTATGTGCATTGTGTACGTAACCAACGATGTATGTGAGTATAGGAAATCGAGTAATGTTCGCTCGGCTCACCGCCACCGGTGAAAATAATAACACTGTAAAGGTCGCTGAGCATTTGCCATCTTCGCATGTATAACAAATTCTGTTAGCGGTACATTGGTTTAAGATATGATATTTTTGATAGCTAACGATGACAGAGAATATTTTATGATGAGGGGTAAGAGGATTGTTAAAATTAGAACCTCCCAGGCATTATGTTTCATACTAAGTATCTAATTTTTAACCGACTTAAAAAAGGAGGAGGTTCTCAATTCGTCGGAATCTTTTATTTTGTTATATTATGTTTGTTCCTTTGTGGCGCTCTAGAGACCAAAGGCGTGGGCCGATTTTGATGATTCTTACGTCGAATCGATTTGTCTTAATTTTGTGTTTGTCACTAAAGACATGGCAGTAATTAAAATTCAATATGGCGGCAACCAGACGCCATATTGTGAAAAAGAAAAAAAATTATGTCGACGAACTATGTCAAGTGGGTTTGAATATCATCTTTTTCATTTTGAATGATCATTTAGGATCTATAACGATTTAATTCATTCACTTTAATTTTCAAAATTTATAATAAAGTTGTGATAAAGTTCTTATATAAATTATATAATCGTTTAATAGATCTTATTACCGTGAACTTTAGAAAGGATGGATACAAGATATAAAATAATATACTATAACAATCTCATGCAGTCGGAGGCATCTTCTTAAAAACAGTAAAGACTGTTTATACTTAGTATTAAGTTATATCTTGTTTTCATCTTTTTTAAAGTTCACTTTTTACGCAGTCGGGTGTTTTGATTTTTTATATAAACTTTTTTTAGGTTTTTATTTATTTATTCAACATCTGTATTATCAATAACACACAAAGTCTGCCAAACTGCATAACAGTTTGTCGGCAGTTATTCTCGTCTAGCAATGGATTACTAATTTTGAAAATTACTGTGCTAAACTTAGTAAAACTTAAATTTAAGTGGTAGTTATTCCATTATCAAACCGATTTTCGTTACTATGAAGAGGTCTAAACGCTTTATTGTTTGCAGGCTTCAGCTATATTTTTCATTTATTTATAGGCCGTCCAACCGGCACCTCAAAGCTGGTATGGTCTTTCAAACTTTTTTGCACTTCTCGAACCATATAGTCATGTCAATCAGTTGACCGAAAGCTTATTTTCCCATTGCCCGCACTATGCCCGCGTGGTGGATTATGGCGCTCTCAGAGAGGAGGCCTGTGTTCCGGGCTTCCGGCAGTGGGAATGTGCTCCTAATGCTATTTAATTTAACTTATTCCGTTTTCATAATAATTGGTTTTTTAGGAACAACTACAAAAGTTGGTAGTGCTTCCTCGTCGGAATCCATTTTAGTATTCATTATAATTATTATAGAGGGTTGGATAGAGGTGGCTATGGAGAAGGATGCCTGGAAGGATTTGGGGCCTTTGCTCAGTAGGCTAACATAAAAACATGTCGGTGACGCGAACTCGTAAGATTTCTCCCCTACCAACATAGCATGTCGCATGTCGGTGACGTGAACCCGTAAGATTTCCGTCTACCAAAAATCGCTCAACGCGCCTAAAGAAGTTTTAATTAAAAAAAAAAA
The DNA here is from genome assembly GCA_947568875.1 of Fissipunctia ypsillon. Classification (NCBI taxonomy): domain Eukaryota; kingdom Metazoa; phylum Arthropoda; class Insecta; order Lepidoptera; family Noctuidae; genus Fissipunctia; species Fissipunctia ypsillon. The sequence goes on from OX387655.1 coordinate 7,234,071, forward strand.
CTTTAATTATTACCGTTGAGCGCTCGCACGACGTCCACGCGTGGTCTACGCCACGTCAACAAACGCCTAGTGCAGAGACGCTCTTAAGTTCAGTAAAGTGGGCAAAGCATTACTTTTGTGAATTGTTGATTTAGGCATGCAGTATTTCGATATCATCATGCGTCACCGAGATTAACGAAGACAACCGCTCCAGTTGGACGTTCGTAGCTTTATTTTGCGACCTAAAATTCTTGCGAAGTGAAGAAAAGAAAACACTGAAGAAAAGATCTTTTAATTTTATAACAATATTTTAATTTATGATCTGATGAACACAAATTATATTTGAATATTCGTGAGTAGAGAGTAAAGACGAGTAGTTTTGACTGCGATTATTATAATGTGTTGTTTTAACCATAGAATGTTCCAGTATATTCCTACGTAATGCTACGTGGGCGTTTGATGTTATTTGTTAATATATTATGTTTGAGAATAACGTATATAACGTATATACGTATCTGATAAGTTATGTTGATGTAAATTACGTGCTTGCCATAATAATATTAAGATGAGGACGTACAACTAGTGATGTTACTTTGAATCTTCCCCTATTAGACGTCTTATACAACGGAAACCCGAAAATACACACTTGCATAGTTAGAAAGTAGTGTTAAGAGATGATCTGCGTTATTTATGTCTGGCGATGTGCCAGCGACAGACGACGTAGCAGCAACACCGTGTTGTTTGCGAAATCGTTCCATCAATTCTGATTCTGACGAAATACCGTTGACACAATGTCGCTGACAATGTGTTCAATATTTTATCTGTCTTTCAAACTTCACCGCACATCCTGCCTGTACTTCCTATTGAGACCATGACAATAGGAAGCTCAGGCAGGATGTGCGGTGCCATGGAAAACAAGGTTTCATAGTAATTTCGTGGTAATTTCCATTATTTCACGATTGGACTTTACATTATCTTGGTCTAGCAAGGTTTTGCAAAATTTATCATATTACTGTATCAGGTGTTTACCATGCTTTAGTTATGTAGGTACGTGCTTTCCATAAATTGGTAATTTGAGAATCTTATAAAAAAATGCAGTCTAATATAATGTTAATGAGTATAGTTTTCTTAAACTACTTTCTGTAGAGATATGAGTTGCACCCGAGACGCTTCTCATTTCCAGCCTGAATACGGTCCATTTTCTTCACTGAAATGGAAGGCGCCTCGGCCTCCTTTGAACCTTTGATGCTTTTGAAACGGTACGACTCTATGGAACATAAGTACATGACACTGCTTTAAGGTGAAAGCACTTAGAAAGGACAACATACGCTTTGATTGGCGACAATTTTACCTTTGACTATCTTGTGAGTGCTCGACAAATAAACGATGTTACGCTTTTCCCAATATTGTAGGCTTTATTTCACTGTAAAATTGTAGTGTTGCTTTCTAGGTTCTACGTAACTGATAAAATTGGTTGATCAAATTCAAGCAACTGTACTCATACATTCCGTGAACGTTAAGCGGAAGCTATCCTAGGGAGTGCAAGTAGTCATGAAAAACATCATTTCTCTTTCTATAGAGGCGCAGCTGTGACGGCTCGTCTGAATGTAGGCAGTTAAAGTGCAACCCTTTGTGACTGAGTGAGCTCTCCCTTTCACTCACACTGACATGTACCTGTGCGCACACCTGGCTCATACGGACTACGGTATTCACTTGTGCTGGCCGTTTACGAAGCTAAAATCCCCTGTATATCACCGTGTTTTCGCCATTAATAAAAACGGGTCACGAGGGATGATTAAAGCTCTTGTATTTTTTTCAGATAAAAATTTATATGACGCGTTGAATTTAAAAACATCACGCGCAGAACTGGCCCCAAAACGTTTAATTAATCGGTTCGATGTGGTGCTAAAGTATTTTTATTTTGGCTGAATAAAAGAAAGAAATATTTTATTTGGGACACGCACAGGAAATAAACAAGTTCAGTAATAATCGCACATAGTAGCAAATTAATGCATTCTGGGATAGAGAGGACACAAGTAGTCGATTGGCTGTAGGTACTTGAAATATCTTGAATCTTCGCTGAGAAACTTCGAGGGCCAGAGGCGAACTAATTAATACACTTTTAACTTTTCTTCTTCATCGGATTAGTATGGAAATTACTAGCTTGACAAACTAGAGTGTTAGTTAAGTGTTCGGTTTTATGCACAGTTGGTTTGCATTAGTCTTATCGCGCTGACTTCAGAGATTCTCGGAGTTAGCATGATTCACGTTATTAAAAAACTATAGTTAAATGTATACGAAGTTGAGTATATAAATCACAACCAACAATAGAATTTATGAGTGAACTAAGTTAGTCACAATAGAAGGTGTATTTTGCCGAGTTTAAGGCACCTAAGTACGTACAGTGTACACGCAGCGTAGTCTTGCTAGGCGTCAACTTAAGTGCTTCTGGCGTACTCTCAAAGAGGAGGTTTATCTTGCCCCGTCCACACGACCCACGAGTCGCGACCTACTTCCTACAATACCTTAGCTGGGTTGACAAGCCATTGTTGAACTTTACACCGGGGTGCGCGTCGTCGTTCGCTTGATAAATTCGGTTGTCTTCGCTCTCCGACAATAAAGGATCGAAAGTCTAGACAGGGGTAGGTAGGTACATAACAATTGCTGGAGCTTTTCGTAGATAAGCTTCGATTGCCTTAACCCAGATAAGCCTGAAACAATTTTTCCCTGAAAACTTTGAAAAAAAAAAATTTGGATTTAAAATAAAATAAGAAACCACTGGCCTACATACTACAGGTCAGTAGCATATCATAGGGTTAACTTGTTCGGTTGTAAGAGTTTTAGCTTTATAACTTGATTATTATTTCTCCACATGAAATGGAACAAATAAGCAAAATATAAACGTAGTGAACTAACATAAAAATATTTTTAACATTACCTAGTCGAAAACTATGCTTGGAATATAAATGATGGATGATATTCCAGCGGCCTGGGTAACTGGCCTACATTTAAAAAGGGAAGTGTTATGCGCACACGTTTCCATATACGTATGCACCAGTAGAAAGCGGGCATCTACTTGTCTTATATTTTTCTTAAGAATGACGACTTTTGACTGAGATAGATATGCACACATTTTGCTTTGTTCGAGAACTTCGAGTTTGTGTACTTTTGGAATCATTAGAACTCTCCTGGTTCCAGAAACATGTCTATTATTAGTCCAAATGGTGAAGGAAAAAACGTGAGGAAACCGGCATGTCCTAGAACCAAAAATTCGAAGACATGTGACATCCATCAACCCGCACTGGACCCCATGGTGGATTACGGCCCACTCCCATTCACAGAGAGGAGGTCTGCGTCCCAGCAGTGGGAACATTATAGACTGATTATGATCAGTCCAAATTATTATTCACTAAAAGATCGGTAGTGATGGGAGGTTCATGTACTTAATATTGAAATGTGCGCTTTGAAACTGATATTTTAAAGTAATTTTTCAAGAGGCGCACAGAAATTGTCAGCAACTTTTGTGTTCAAAAATCGTATTATATTATTTGACTTGGTTTGATCTTGATTTTACAATAAAGCTAGGCTATATTTATCTAAACTCAATTTGCGTTACAACCTTATAGAGTATCATTTTCAACTTAATGAAGAATTCCCTTGACGAACGCCATCAAGTTTTATCTCGCGCTTTCCTACTTAACTGACAAGGCCCCATATCTAATTATAACATACTAGCTTTTGCCCGCGGCTTCGCCCGCTGACGGGAACGTACTACCGGTATAAGTATCTTATGTCTAATCCAGGTCATGGTCTACCCATGTGCCAAATTTCATCTAAATCTGTTCAGCCGTTTTAGCGTGAAAGGCGTAACAAATAAACAAATAAACTCACTTTCGCATTTATAATAAAATTATAATATTAGTTAGGATTTTAAGGGCTTTGGTTAAAGGTCGCGCACATTTAATTTATTTATTCTATCAATAAATGAGCTGTCTCTCGTTTAATTAATTTAGGCTTCTTTAATCAAGTGAGGTAAGTTTGTAAACAATCGATTTATGTTGTTTATTGCTACGGTTGTTGATGGGCGTCTGGAACTTTCGTCTAGGACTTGAACCCCTCTGTCTGACGTCACAGGACTTGTCTAGACTATAAAGGCAACGAGGAAGACTCCGGACAATGCACTTAGTCTATTCTATATATGTTTAATTTATTTGATTATGGCGACTAGTTATTTATTTTCTCGACCAAAATAATTCAAACTGCAAATCGGTTCCCACTGTTTAGAAATGCTTGTATTGTTTCTTTGCAGTTCAAAATTAAAAGGTGAGGCCAGGCACGTGTAAAAATTAGCGGTATGCGTCACATTCATTTGAGTTTTAAACGAATCTACTAGAAGCAGGGGCATTCGGTGCAAGGTATATGATTTCATGAGTGAAGGGAGCCAAAAACCGGGGGTAATAACCTCTCACCCTTAGTTTTCTTAGCGTTCATAAGCGAGCCTGTGCACTACGCTCCTCCCTACAATTTACCTTTCAAATGTTTCGATCTTTACTTATTCATTCCCGAGTAACTTAACACTGAAATAGTATAACTTGCCTTGAAATAATACCTAGATCAAAGTTGAAAAGTTATACGAACTACACACACACACGACTATATACAGTGTGTAGTCAGTCAAGCGTTCTGTTGTAAAAAAGCGGCCACACCAGCAAACCTCTATTCATATTTTTTATGAAAGAAATAAACTTGAACAAATACTGAGTCGGGCAAATATACACAGAGTTAACAACCAGTATATCGAAACTAAAATAAATATTTTTATATTTATTGTATTCGTAGATAAGTGACGCAGTTTCCCTTTTACTTGGTAGGTACTGTGTTTTGCCGCAGAAATGGAAACATTTGAGAAAGCTTGTTACGTTTCTTAACACAGGTCGTAAAATATATTGGAAGATGAATTGTAGCCCTTGCGTGGGCTGTATACGCTCGTGAGTTTTATGATATATACGAAAATATACCTAAATCGAGCCCAAGCCCGCTTGCAAATTGCCATATATGATATATCCTACCTGACCCGCCGGACTCCGGACCTACAAATTGGCTCACGTAATGATAACAATCAACAAAACACTCACGATTTTCCTGTTTCCGCGCTAAGGACTTTTCGTCATAAACTGAGACCTTTTTTTCAACAACTTCGAACAGGATTGCCGAACTGAAAAACAGATGTTTTCTCTCTTAGTTTGTTAAATTAAGTTTCATGAAAGTGAAAACCTTTTAGAGATGTTTCTTTTAGATAACATATTTTTTGTTAGTATATTTACGAGCATATTGATTTTTTGGGGATGGGATTTGAAAAATAAGGCTAGACATCGCGGACATTTGCGGCGAGGACCACTTTTCGACCTTATTACTAAGGTAAAAAAGGTTCACCGCAAATGTCCGCGATGGTACATAGATATAGCATACATACATACATAAACTCACTCCTTCTTCCCATGGGGGTAGGCAGAAACTACAGAACGCCACCTGCTACGATCCTTACATACTCCTTTTGCCTCGTTTACATTCATACATCTGGTCATACACGCACGCCGGTTGCGAGTACTACGCACCTGATACATATAGCAGTGCTAAAAATTATCCCTATAAAGTAGGCAGTTGGATGGAGAGCAAAGACAGTCTGACAGTGACGTAGATTACTGTTCAGCTAAGATTTTGTGTCGTGCCTTTACCAGAAGACCTCATTTTACCCTCGAGCGCTTTCAGATCGTCCCAGTCCTGAATATTTATGAGGCCATCTTCCATTCCGGTCGGATTTATTATCAAGTTTTGTCACTTCTCCATAGAGATTCGTTAGGAGAAATCCATTTAAGATTGACTCTAGCATTTAACGTATTCCAAGTGATAAATTAATGAACTTGACCTTTATGAATGCTGGTCGTTTCATTGTTGTATATTATACAAACAGGCGGTGTCAAATTTAGATTAGTTTGGATTAATTATATTATGGGCTTCTATGTCGGTAGATGATTGCGTCACAGCGCTGTGTCGACTATTTGGACTGCGGCGTTTTGGCTCACGCGGCGTAATGCTCACGAGGCCGGTGTGCCCCTAATAACCCGGCTTGCCTACAAAGTATTACTTGGTTACAAATGCGCTATAGACGCTGTATTTTTCCCACGGATGCTGGGTTCTCGGCATTGTGTCTAAATATAACGATGTTGGATTTTCTGCGGTGTACGTATTTACGTGCTCTGTTGATGTAAGTATCCTGCGTAATTAGCATAGAACGGAATCTTGGGTGCTATTACTATCAAAAGTATGGGTATGACCAAAAATTCCCGGGAATCGGTACTTTGGTTACGGATATTAAAACATTACTAGAACGGATGATTATTCTACTTCTATGTATATTTTTATAATAATAAAAAAAAAAACAAATATAACAGATTCCCGGGATTATCGTCATATCTAGTGATATCGTCTCAAACATCACCCAAGTTCCGATCAATGGTAAATAGTAATTACAGTTGGAACACTGCCTCATATTTAGGGTTCCGTAGTCAACAAGGAACCCTTATAGTTTCTCCATGTTCGTCTGTTTGTCCGCGACTTAGCTCAGAGACTCTTAGTACTAGAAAGCTGTAATTTGGCATGGGTAATCATGTAATTATGGAAAAAATAATGACACAAATTTTAAGCGGCAGTTGTTTATTGTAGTTTTGGTAAATTAAAAATTACTAAAAATAAACAACCGACTTCCTAAAAAAAACACAACAAAGTGAAAAATAACTTTAATCTCGGAAGTCGGTGTCTTTGGATCTGTATTTTAGTTTTTTGCCACCGACTTCCAAAATTAAAGTTATTTTTCACTTTGTTGTGTTTTTTTTTAGGAAGTCTGTTGTTTATTTTTGTAAAAAAGGTTTTTACTTTTTAGTTATGGTACCTACCCCACACCAGTTCGTATACCACTACTTGCTATGTAAACAACAGTGACAGGAAGTATTTTAAGATACACAAAATGGATAAAATAAGAAGCTCAAAAACTACCCAAGCAAAATGCAAGCTTCCTCTAGCAAATGGAAACGTAATTTTCAAAATCGGCCCACATTTGACAAATTAAGCATGGCATTTGAAAATCTAACTTCGAATCGATTTGTGTCTATCTCTCGCTTTTTTCGTATCGAAGTGAAAGTGACAGAACAAATTCAAGTGAAATTCAAATCTTTCGAATTTTGTGATGGACCCAGCACTGTAGGTACTCGGCATTAAAAAAAATAAAAAGTTACTTTTTCTCACGCTCGCAGCAAAATCGAATTTTTTCTCACTGTCTTTAAACAGCAAAACCTGTCTGTTGTTTGAGGTGCTGAGGTGAAAATAAAATTATTGCCCCTTAATTTTTTATAACAATTGTAAAAATTATTACGCAAACGTAATTAGGTGTGGCACACATACATGAAAGGACGGAGGATGAAAAAAAAATCAATGCTCATAAACATGTGGGCGGTGTGGGGTATTGTTGGATTTGTCCATAATTGAAAAGTCGTACATGTTGATGTGGTGGGCATGTTGCTAATGCCCGGTTTTTGAGATGCTCAGATAGTAATTCACTCGACTTTTAAGCTAAATTCGAACTGTTCAGAAACACGATATTGAACGAATAATCACTATCGAATATGGATAAACTCCGTTTAAAAACCTAAGAAACCGGGACTTTGCTATTTAAAGATCCGAGTTTAATCCGAATTGGGAATGTTCTAAATTCGGATGGTCAGAGTTTGGATCTAGTGCGCAACCCCTCATACAAATAGTACTATGGCTACTTCGGACCAACATTTCTCGGAGTCGGATCGGATGTAGTGCAGAACCGCTCTAAGTTCTGATATATGGGATATTTTCGGTTACAACCACAAAAATGACTTGGTTTTTCATAGTTCTTTGGGAAATATTATGAAATGCAAAATTATTTTCGCATTAGATATAATCAATACTGTGCATGTAAATAATCATTCCAACTACAGAACCTTTCGCTGTGCGTGGTGTGACACGCACTTGGCCGTTTATTTTTTTTATTTTTACTGTTTTTCTTACTGTTTTGGGGTATTCACGAATACAGCTGAAACTAGGCTATTTATCGTTCCAAAAATTACATGATGAAAGTCTGGATAATCTTTGAATCGAGTTCTTGTGGAAAGCATGTATCGATAATGACATTCATACGATTTCAATAACTTTCCTGATAACCACACATCTCCCGGCTGTACTGCGGCTGACACGATTGTGGATTTCATTACGAAATATCGTCGAAACCGTGTTTGTCATTGATATTTTCGCAACAATATTTCAATACATAATTTATGAGCGCTCGCTGCTTCGTATAAAATATGTATCGGGTTTTTAATATAGCAAAATATATTCGATTTATAAAACTAGCATTTTTTTTAATGAAATATCTGGTAGGTAGTTAATTGCTCTGATAATACATTAAATTCACGTACTCACAAAATAACATGGAGAGTAAAATGATATGACCTACCGCGCTTACCCATTAATTTACAGTCGGGAAGGGTGAACGATTTTTGACACGTGAGCAAAATGCTCACCATTTTCGCTTGATAAGTACTTAGTTAGGCAGTTGGCACATTATAATAACCGTTCATCCCTTTATAAATAAGTGGTCCCCACTTCGCGAGTAATTCATTTATTTATTAGACCTCCAACAGAGGCTAAACATGCAAGTATACAAAAATCGGAACAGATATTAGTGTGTGCTTTCAGTGGGAATTAAAACTGCTACTGGCTCACTTCAGATGTCGCAACTATCCAGCATCGTAAGAATTTGACAGCTAGTTGTCACTATCAATACATTTTTTTAAACAAGCGACTTTTTTTACGCATAACTAACGTTGCGCAGCTGTTGATTGCAAAAATACGGAGACCCATATACAGGTTGTTTGGCGCATGGACCGACACAATTGTTTGGGGGATTGGGAGGGTCATGTGCTAGGGTTTCACCCAAAGATCCCATGTCCCAAGTGTCACGGATGTTTTATTTTTTGTTTTTTTCTTTGAATTACCCGAAATCTCGCCTTTAAATCTTACTATGATTTGACTACTATGATTTAATTGTATGAAATTCAATTAATGTGCTGACACATAAAATATCTAATAGTAAATGATTGTTTGTTCTAGGGCGGCTACCCAGCAAAATTAAAGAAGGTGCTGATAGTGACAGCGCCGCTGTGGTTTAAGGCGCCATTCCGCATCTTGCGGCTGTTCGTGCGAGAAAAGCTGCGCGAACGCGTGCACACGGTGAACGCGCCACAACTGGGGTTGCACGTGCCGCGCTCTAGCTTGCCCAAGCAGCTAGGGGGGCTCCTCGAGCCTGACCACGCAGTCTGGTGTGTATTGATCTTCATTTGTGTAACGTTGTTGACCTGTCGGTCTATTCTGTAAAAATCTCAAATTGAAAATTTAGGTGAAGTGAGCTGTCATTACACCTGATGCTAGGGTTTGACACTATTGACAGCTCACTTCACTTAAGTTTTCACTGTGAGATTTTACAGAATAGATCGGCTGTTAGTAAGAGAGCCTGCACAAGGTAAACAACTGGGACTGCACGTGCCGCCCTCCAGTCTGCCCAAGCAGCTGGGGGGACTGCTCGAGTCTAACCACGCAGCCTGGTGTGTATTATCTTCGTTGGGTTATGGTACTGGGTGGTCCACCTGATGGTTTTGGTTTTTAGCGCAGCATGAACTAAATAAATAAATAAATAATTTGGTACTTTTGGTTTTGGTAGCGATGTAAGATGCAATGGGTGAGAATTGATTTCACAACCTCTCGATTGCTAGTCTACATATTATCGCTAGCCTTAAAGAAACTATCCATCAAACTCTAGGTACTAAGTTCATGTTGGTGAAACTATTAAAGAAACTTTTAGTTCCGCTGCCATCGGTCTCCCAAGTGATGCAGGTAACAAAGTGCAGCGGCCACAACTTCGAGTTATCTTGCATGTCGTCGAGACATGCTTGCTTCCTGAGACTTAGTTTCCTTTTGTCAGCGACTTATCTTTTATGTAACATCAAGTACTAACGCGTTTGCTTTGTCCGTTTCCCTGGGCTTATGTGGCTCTACTGCATAATATTGTATGTTTCGCCGTAAGATGGTTGTAGCCGGTGGTGTGGTGGTTGTACATATATCGTAATATAGTAATTCGTACTATATTACGGTATATAGCTATATCCCTAGGGATATAACTATATGACGGCTACAACCATCTTACTGCGACATATAGATTTTTTGCCTTTTCACGGCATTGAGTGGTGCATTTCAGTAGTAGGTACCTAAAGTGTTGAAACTTTGAAAGGACGGCCTGTGACACTTGTTTTATGTTCGAGTTTGATTTAATTTGTATTGTTCCTTACAAATTAACAATACCACTGCAATATAGGCACTACGCTACACGATATAATTATATTTGACGGTGCGCTATAATAATCGCTTATTGTCTACGCTTTAACCTCAATTAACGTGTTCAGCGACGTTGAGCGACAATATACCAAGTCATAATTTTATTATTGTCTTGAATCCGGGTTATGAGGTAAAAAGTATTTAGAAAACCAACACTAAGACAATTTAACAATTCTCAGAATTAGGAATTAATACGAACTCTCACTACACGCAAGTTTCCCTTTGTGGTATAGTTAACGAAGTGATTTACAGGAAAATCTATAACATCACTATCTCTGTTTGTCTAATGACAAGCATGATATATAATCTGTAACAATTTCCTCTATACGTGAGTAATTTGCCCGACTACCCACGCGTTGACCGTACATGCATAGTACAGTGTGTTTACGTAAATCCTGTGAGACCGTCGTCTGCCGAATCGATTTTAAGTCTCTAAAACATGGCACCTGAAACGCGAAGACTCTTATTACATAATGTACCGTGTTGATTTATAGACCACGTAATGAAGCGGTTCATTTCTATACCAATGATAAATGGAGCTGAATTTCAGCAACGACGTTATTATAGAGCTCATTAACTTCACCGACTTCAAATGATTGCTACTAAATATTAGGTCGCGTCATTGATATATGTGATTCATATCATTATCGTAGAAATAACAATACCACAAGATAAGATTACGGAGCCATCCTAGCCACTTATTTCTCTGAATTCTTTATTGAAAGAGTACACAACTTGCAATTCTACAGATTCTATCGATCACAAATAAGCTCTGTACGTCATGTGGGTGTAAGTTACTTTGTTTTGTCTGCGTTTCTTTTTCTTTAGACAGATTTGTAGCAGTTTTCCTTTTATTCACAGGTTGGAGTATTGCAAGAACTGTTACACGAACAATCTGCAGAACGCTAAACTAGACGGCGTCATTGATGAATATGTAATCAGTAATCACATACCGCCTATCAAGCCGCAAAATGGTGAGTTCTACAAACATGATTTATGGAACATTCTGAGAGACCATCTTCTTGGAAAATATTACACGCGTATGAAACGCGACTATTGTACCAATTTCAGTATTTTCCTAGGATTCAGGTTTCACACACCGTCGACCCAGATAGCATAATATTCCCTACAAGGGGAATATTGGATCGTTATTCGATTCTAACATATGTACGAGTAACAAGCGACGAATGTTTGTGTGGGTAAACAAGAAATCTTAAAATAAACTTTGTCGAGTTAATCATTCAAAATTGTTATTTTTACGACTTCAGAAAGGACTTATAATTAAATTAATGTCTGTACTCTAAATTTAAGATGGTTAGCTAAATTTCTTCTTTTCCAATAAGTTTCTTCACAATAATAATTGTAAACCTAGACCAGGGATGACCAAACTTTTTTCATCAGGGGCCATAATAAAAAAAACGCATGTGGTTTTATGTTGCAATTTGCCGTAATAATTTTCAAAGGCTAAAATGCTAACGGAGTGGAGTGAGTGTGGAGCGCACCAGCGCAATTACCGAAAAAATATCTTAAATCAATTAGAATTTGGTTATTTTTAGTAAATAAAGTTCGCAATGGTCTTAAACGTAAAAACATATTTCTGCGAACAATATACTCTTACTGTCAAAATTATATTGGTGGGCCGGATAAAAACCTTGGCAGGCCGGAGTTGGCCCGCGGACCGTGGTTTGCCCACCCCTGACCTAGACATTGATGCCCGTTTTTGACATACTCACTCACGCCTTTCTCCTATTTTGGGGTAAGTAGAAACTACAGAATGCCACGTGCTACGATCCTCCCTTTTTAGCTCGACCATGTTCTATATCTGCATCCAAACTTTTTTTTGACATTTTTTAAAATATTGTACAGGTATAATAGAGCACGAGGGTGCATGTGACATGACCAGTGACCGCGCGACGCGACTGGGCGACAACAAGACAGACATGCACATCAGCGGCGACCCCCCGTACACCTGCGACCCCAGTCCGCTAAGGTAAACCAACATAATTATCAACATAACATCACGCCTGTATTCCCCGAAGGGTTAGGCAGAGATATACCTATAGTATACCCACATTTCGCCACTTATGTTTAAGCCTCATGTAATAGGGGGCGACCCTACATATTGTTATCAAGCGGACACAAATCCTGTCTCCGGGCTGCTACTATGAAATTCCTAAGTAATAGACAAACCCAATAACACTTTGCACGACACGGGAATCGAACCCAGGACCTCATGCTCAGCAGTAGCGTTTGTGACCACTAGACCAACGAAGTAGTTATTATTCAACGAGTAATTAGTCAATTCTGACCCTTGGGTAGTCCCTGGGCTTTAATATGACACAAAGAAAGAGACTACCACACAGGTATGAATGACAGAGACGACGATCTACAAAGCCGAACGAAACGCAAACTCGAACGTTATTGTAATGGAAATACAATTATTCTATAGCAATTTAGTTTAATCATCCACAATAAGTGACATCTATACAACGTGTCCCGGAATTAACTCACACCTTCAAACACCCCAATTAGAATACTATGTTGTAATCATAATACATACACTGAATTTTTACTATTATGTATAAAACATTGTTAATTTATTAAATTAGTTAATAGTTAGTTAGAGAAAATTGTAGTCACATTACAAATCTACGCACGCACAGTCGCACACGTTTTTAACACATTCATCACCGCCACGAATTTTGACATTGTTTATGGACTCGCGAGGCGGGTCCCTGGCATTAAATGTGTTAAAGGGTCTAGCGCAGTAGGTACTTCATCCATTTTGGTTTACTTTGACTGTACAGCGGAAGTGTGACTGTAATTTACGTAGTATTAATTATTTTTAGGATATAAAGTAACCTATATTAAAAATTACAGAAATCGATTGTGAACAAACTACTTTCATAATGTGCATTAATTCTCAATTAAACGTTGTATAAAAAAAAAATGTATGTATGCATCTATATGTGTGTGTGTGTGTGTGTGTGTTAAAGTTTTAATACTAAGTAAATATTATGTGCGAAACGAGTATTTACGTTACGTTTACTCCGCGCGTTCGTGCTAGCCTCACAGTACCGTATTCATTCATGTTGACGTTGCTCTCTGGTATGCACACATCTATGATATACTCGGACAAGGAAGGAGCGATGACAAAGACATTATTTTTACGTGTAAAAACCCTGTTAATTTGTAGAGATATTTAATCTGTTCGAATCTTTATAATACTTATTGTTTTTAATTAACATAAAAATGTCATCAGCTTCCTATGTTTGTAAGGAGAAAGCAAGGTGCAGCTTTGAATATTCGTTTAGTTTTACCGTTTTAAAATTTTTAAATGAACGAATATTATTATATTTTTTATAGACTAGTGTTATAAAATATCTGGCTACATTCGCCTGGTTTTTCATATTGCATTGTGTAACGAATCTCGCCAGGCAGACCTGTTATGCTAATAAACCGTATTAATTGTGTATTTTATACATAGACATAACATTGTGAGTCTCGTAATAAATAACGTAGGATGGCTCATTGGCTGGAATCTAGGTCTCTCTCTAATCGGCTAGACACATTATCTATTTAAGATATGGCTTGGAAATTAGATCTTGTTAGGAATGAACTCATACAAGGTTTTGCATTAATAAACGTTTATTTTTCTAGGCACACACATGGTTATAATGGTGACATGAAGGGCAGACATATAAATTCAGGAGACGAAGATGATATCGACATTAGCAGTGAGTATACTTGATTTTTTTTCTTAAATAAAAACTTTTTCCTTTCCAGCAATGAAACTCTTTCTTGTTGTTAACCTTTTTTGAACTCTGAAAAATAATATCTGTCATTGTGACGGGTTTTGATGATTGTTTACTATTTTTATTTAGATTATTGTCAAAAAATTCCATTCACACAAACTACAACTAATTTAATGCTTTCCGACCAAAAAGCAGCGGGTATGTTTTTGAATTAGTAAATTGAGTAGTGATAAATAGCTCTGGTGCCTCAATGAGCCAATATTTAAAGTGGTAAGTTCTGTTGTGGCTCGTGGTTGGTCAATGTTATGTTGTGTATTCGAGCAAAAGTTCACAGAAAACGCAAAAATCCGGCAACATGTACTATTTTTTTTTTTACTTTTTCTCTAGTAAACTGAGATAAACTATATTTTACGATCGTTTTCATCAGAATAAAATCCAACGCCTGAAGTTGGTGCTCGTAAAAATAAATTGGTATTTATCGAGCGATAGTTTACAGCGATATACGATGCCGAGAATGCAACACGCATTCGATTGTTGCATCATCTCGATTATCCTTAATCGGTTTCTTTCGCAGTCGATTCGTTGTTCTCTCCCTGCACTACGCAAAGCGAGTATTCAAATCATCGTACATAGCTGTCTCGATACTTGTTGGTTTCGTTCGATTGGAATTAGTCGCGTGTGCATGTTTTGTATTGCATTCGTTCATCCGAATCCGTTGATTCAGAGAAGCTCGCGATTGCTTCTCTCCGAGCAAACAGAAAACACTTGATTGTTGGATGTAGGAGTACATTTTGCAGCGGAGGCTCGAATTTAAAAGATAAAGTTCGTTTCATAGCTATCACGCATCGTGTGATTGACAAAGATATGAAGTGTAAAGTTTTCTCGTCTGTGTATGTAATATTGACATTCTTTTTAGTGTTTGTGATAAAAATAAAAAGTGAGTTTATAATGATTCAGTATAATGATATAAGATAACGCATTTAAACCTATACGTTACGATAATTGAAACTTGAGTTACCTACATGGAATGAAAGACAATGTAAATCGACCGATTTAAGCAAAAATGATCCAACCCACAACCCCGACAATGGTGGGTGGGTTATGTATAAAATTTACAGTTGTACCTGGCTAGGTCGCGAAATAGGATACAGGGTAAATAGGGTCACTCTACTAAGAGATCGTTGTAAAGGTTCGTCCACATGATTGAACCGCACGGCGATTGGGTTCGGTGGCTAAATTTGGAGACACTGTCCTTTCCCAGCTGCACATCGCTGCCCGGATTTGTAGCGCTTGTATTGTTTATGTAAACATATTGATTTTGAAGTGATCAGCTAAAGATATAAATAAATTAAATTATTGTTATGAAAATAAAAATAATACTTTGGTCTCCGAAGGGCAAGGTCATACTCAAATATTATCGTTTACTTTAATTTTGCTTAGTTTAGCGCCTGGTTTACTAAGTAATCTAATAAGCCATATAGGCGGATGACAGAATCAACTACCTAAGCCCCTAAATATCCACTGTAGGTCTTCCTGCAAACTTCGAAACTGTTGAGTAACCATATATTTATTTATTTAACCAAAACGACTTAAAGCCAATTACACTGATCAGGCATATATATACAGATTATGTATTACACGTTACGAATGCACATAATATAGGTAACGCAATATTATAAATATTAACCTGGTACACCACTGACTATCTACAGTATTGTCTCTCCTTCTCACATTAATCCATCCAAAGGTTGTCTGTAAAAGATCGCTTTTAGCGATACCTAATACCGCCCATTGTGTCACCCCTTGTAAAATTTCTACATTTATATCTGTATTTTTTATGGTGTACATAATAAAGAGTATTCTATTCTATACTTATTAGGGAATATCAACATTCGAGATTACTACGTAAGCTGTTTGGCTGAGTGTGGCCTAACGAGCGCCATATCAGATTACATTAGAATCGAAAAACTAAATGATATTATCACTCGAAGTTGCATTGATCATATTTTTGTAAGATCGCGCTCGTTGGACCTTTACTCAGCGGCGCTCGGTACGGTTTTGGCAGACCATCGCATGATCGTGTTGTCTTGTATTGGAGGCGGAGCTAAAGACACTATTCAGAATATTGCAAAATGATGACGTGTAGTGATATGATGTGGTCAAATGTCCAATTATGTATTCGCAGTGTTTTTGTGATACATTATTTATGTTTTGAAAGTGGTTGGTACGTTTATCAACTTTACGTAGATTCTGGTTTCTTCGTATAGAGTGACTTTTTCATAGCAACGGGGTAATCGCTAGTGATGTGTATCCAATTTTACCGTATTTTTGCGTTTCGTTCTCAAAGAAATAATAATATATTATGAAGCAAAAGCAGAAGTTTTGAACGAATCTTTCTTCAATAATAAAACGCAAATGGTATATTTTTGTTATGTCTGTAGATCCAGATCTCTACTGACATAATGCAGGTAACAATATTGCAGGTACCATTCAGGCACTATATAAGCTATACCTAGGTACTTCTAGCTATAACTAGGTATCTCTACAGTGATTCAGCTTTTTGTAGTATTGTATTAAGCCATAGAAAATATGACCCGTTTCATTCTTGGTTGATTATGGAAGTTTCTACTTAGCTAAGTACATATTAGTATTAGTTTTTGTGTCTTCGGCAGTTTATATGCTACGTTCGTTACACTTGCGAAGGTTTGTTGCTACGTCGGTAACCACAATACAAAATAGAACTTACTTTTACAACCACTGGTAGATCCTGTGAAGTTATGGGCGACAGGTCTTGGCCGAGTTCCTCGCATAAATATTGCACCATCTTCTTGCTTATTTTATAATTCTGCTGGGCCTCACTCACATCGAAGGCTCCAGCGAGCTCTCTAACAGTGTTTCTTTCCCATTTTCGCTCAAGTTTTTCTACATATATAAAAACTTAAATAATATTGCCGATGTGAACCCAACATGTTAATTTCAGCCTATTATATGATAAAAGCAACAAAGCACCGCCGAAAATTAAAACAACTAACGTGTTTTTGTCCATGGCCTTTTTTATGTAGACTATTTCGGAAGAAAGTTTTCTGTCCCAAACCGTCAAAATCGGAGAAATTATTGTACGTCATGCTTGACGTTGTTGACAATTGTGTAGGATAGTAAAGACACTTCTCTTTTCATTTGATTTTGTAATCGCCATGCTAATAAAGACAGTAGAAATCTTTCTAATGTCTACACGGAAACGTAATTTTTGTCTACTCTTCCGTTGACAAAACGCTTCTCTATGGTTCTCTTGCTAAGCCTGCTGCTTTATAATGTCAAATTATATGTATGTCATACAAATCTAACCTAAAGTAAGTCACTAGCCCGGGTCTAGCCGGCAGTGGCGTGCACAGAGTTTTAAGACAGGGTAGGCAAAAAAAATTAAAAGCTATTATGATGATGATAATAGCTTTTAAATTTTTCCGCCGATTCCAACATAGTTGGGAAAAGGCATGTTGGGGTCGGCTTCCAGTCTAACCGGAATGTCAGTATTTTACACGGTAATACGATACCTCTTAGTAAGACTAGTGTCAGACTCGGGCTTCTGATGACCCATAACGACTCTCAAAGATCCACGAATGACAGCCGGGACCAATTATGAGCTTAACGTGCTTTCTGAGGCACGGAGGGATCATGGTATGTAAACATGGCCACCTATCCACGGGCCAACCGCGGCAAGCGTAGATTAACCTGGTCGATCGACCCGTGCGGCTGTTAATAACACAACACGATCACTTCTTTTTATTCTTCGAAAGATTGTTTTGAAAACTCATAATTTTTTTTATTTTCTCTATACACACAGCACCTGAACAATTTTCACAGTGAATATTATCCTTTTTTCACACTAAGTATTATCAAGGTTAAAATCATAAATACCTACCTGCTTTCATAGCTCATAACCAAAATAAACCAACAATGGCGACTCAGAATAAAAAATAATACGACAAAAAAGTAATGGCGCTTTAAGTAGCGATAATTAAATGAAACAAAGCTACTATTTAAAATAGTCGTGTTGTAATAAAGACATTGTCTACTCTGTGCAGTTGTGTGCGTTATTTGTGAGATTGTGTGCCACGTGTTTATAGGAACGCACACACATTAAATCCGCATGACCACGTGAGCACACATATAAACATTTAGACCCGAATAGTTTGTGTCTTTCCCGAGTGCCCTCAGCGTCGCTAGTGCAGCGCAATGCGAAGTTGCGTCAAATAATACGAAAGAGCAGGCTCGCACGACAGTTGGAGCTGATTTATGATTTTTTTGTTTATTGATAATACGCTCGTAGTAAATAATAAATTAGATATCAGGACAAGATTATAAATATTTATCTGAGTTAGGTAGGGTAGGCACTGTCTTTCTGTCTTTATGAAATGCACACCACTGCTAGCCGGGTAATAATATTGTACTAGTTTCAGTATAACCCTGCTGGTCAAGAATGTGATTTGAATTTGGAACCTGAACAAAAAATTCGAAAATCGAATGCTTTTTTTACTTCGCGGAAGGTGTGAAAAGTAGAGTATTCTCCTCGGGGATAAAGGTGTCTTCATCTTGGGCGAGCTTGAATCCCTCGCTGCACTCAGGATTCTAGTCTTAAACTTAAAGCACAAAACAAAGCAATCAAAGTTCTTTTTAATTACAATTACTTAACACCTACGAAAGAAATTTACGCTAAATTAAACTATTTAACCTTCAAAAATTATATACTTACCACACGTGCATACTAATAAAGAAAATTTTAACAAACAAAACACACTCACAAATCACCTTCAAACACAGAACTCACCACTACTACATTAGGAATAGGGATAGTATAGAACTGCCTTCAGTTAGGACTTTGTACGGGAGAAGAACTATTCAGTTTGAGGGAGTGCAGCTTTATAATAAGTTACCGAAAGAAATAAGAGATTCTTCATCAGTGAACATTTTTAAGAATAGGTTAAAGTTGTATTTGGCTAACTAACAATAATTCATCATTAGTCACTGTATGTACTCGACAGATCGAACGACAATTAGATATGTTTATTACTTAAGATACATATTTTTTTTAGTTTCTCATATTTAAGTGAACTATGTATGTTCTTTTGAGAAATAAATTTCTTTAAACCGAAACTCTCTCGGGAGCTCTAGAATGCTTCATTACGCTCGGGATTCAATATAGCGCCCGTGATTATAAGACACTGCTTTATCCCCTTAGTGAATAATCTACTATTTATGAAAAGAATCAAAGGAGACACTTAGCCATTAGCTGTGATATGTTATCCCCCAGCCCGCGGCACGTGGTCATCAGGCGAGGTGTCTCCCGGGCTGTCGGACGAGGAGGCGGGCGGCGGCGGCGCGGGCGAGGGGCCGGCCGCGCTGTACGCGCGCGTGCGGGCGCTGGGCCGGCGCGGCCTGGCCGCTGAATACGACGACATACGGGCCCGCCCGCCGCTCGGCACATTCCTCCACGCCAAGTGAGTGACACTCTGCTACACATATTACCACTGCTGACGCGTGTGTGGGCGCTGGGCCGCGCGGTCTGGTCGCCGAGTACGACGATATATGTGTGGGCCCGCCTGCCGCTCGGCACCTTCACGCCAAGTGAGTGAAAGCCAACACTGTGAGTGGCCTGCTATCCACCACGCGCCGTAGCAAGCCAACATGTGAGTGGCCTGGTATCCACCACGCGCCGTAGGTAGCAAGCCAACACTGTGAGTGGCCTGGTATCCACCACGCGCCGTAGGTAGCAAGCCAACACTGTGAGTGGCTTGGTATCCACCACGCGCCGTAGGTAGCAAGCCAACACTGTGAGTGGGCTGGTATCAACCACGCGCCGTAGGTAGCAAGCTAACACTGTGAGTGGGCTGGTATCGACCACGCGCCGTAGCAAGCCAACATTGTGAGTGGCCTGGTATCCACCACGCGCCGTAGCAAGCTAACACTGTGAGTGGGCTGGTATCCACCACGCGCCGTAGCAAGCTAAAACTGTGAGTGGGCTGGTATCCACCACGCGCCGTAGCAAGCTAACACTGTGAGTGGCCTGGTATTGTTTGACCCTCGAAGAATCAGTCAGCGCAAAAGACTAAGAGAAGACTTGTTTTAGCTTGACGCGTGTTTCAGCCAGAGATCAATTAATTATACAGTAGTTAATTACATTTCTTTAAGCAACTTCTACGTGATAAAAAAATCTAATTTATTCATGTTGTTCTTTTTAGCCCACATGGGCGCTAAAGATAGGTATTCAAAAATAATACTACGCCCACATTATCACACTACACATTTATACACATAGCAAACTAAGACGATAGTTTCGCACATGAAATAAATTTTCGTGGCCAAAGCAAGTGATAATTTTATTGACACCGCTATGGCTAACTATCAAAAATAAACTGTAAATCTGAGCTGATAAGGTGTATTTATAGGTAGATTCACTGGCAACACAGTTTATAACTAGTGCAGGAGTCTAAGAGAACTCTAGAATATGTATAGTATTTGTTTTATGCCGTTAAATAATGTTTGTATTTTTTTTTGTATATTTTGTATGTTTGTTTTCCAGATTGCCGAGTAATCTAGCCAAGAACCGTTACACGGACGTGTTGTGTTACGACCACTCGCGCGTGTTGCTGTCACAGTCGGACCCCGACGACCCGACCACAGACTATATCAACGCTAACTATGTTGACGGATACAAACAAAAAAATGCATATATTTGTACACAAGGTAAGGCTTTCAAATTTTACTTTATTTTGCGAACGGTTACTTAAACTTTAATTTATTGATTGTTTTTAAAGTTTTCACTCGCATCTCCCGGATTCTTCAAGTATCCAAATAAAAAGTGTAGTATTTAATGAGCTCTGTGTACCAAACCAAATATAGTTGAAATCGGTTTAGTAGATGAGCTATCAAGATTAACAAACAAACAGAAACACTTTCGGATTAATGAGTATGTATTGAGTAACTATCGAGCCGTCGGGATCTAATGTAGTAAACAATATAATGATAAACGATAAAACGAAAACAATGTTAATTCTTAATTGTACGTGTTTGAAACTAAGCGATTAAGTTGTTGTCAGTAAACATTGATGATAAACAGAAACAATTGTTGGTTCTCACAACTTCGTTTTTATTGCGTCTAACAAGCGTTCGATTATGTAGATCATAAAATTCTGTTAAATAAATTATACAGTTATGGAATTCGGGGTACTTCGTTAGAGCTGATAGCTTCTTATCTTACCAACAGAAAGCAGTCCACATTAGTTACTAGAGTATGCACCAAAACAAGGAAAGAAGCTAAATACGCATCGGAATACAGAGAAATTAAACAAGGCGTCCCACAAGGAAGTGTTTTAGGCCCTCTGTTATTCATCATTTATATAAATGACCTTCCAAAAATAACCAAACATTCCACTATACTTTTTGCAGATGATAGTACTGTTGTTTTTACCAGTAAGGACAAAGTATCCCTAGAACAAGACATAAATAGCACTCTTAGTGATATTATAAAATGGCTTAAAAATAATAATTTAAAATGAACTTGGACAAAACTAAAATAATGATATTTCGCAATCGTAAAGCCCAATTTACTAACATTAATATAGACTATGCAGGGAACAAAATAAATGAGATAGCAACTACAAAATTCTTAGGCATGTCAATTGATCATAATTTGAATTGGAAGACACATGTAGACACTTTAAATAAAAAATTAAATAAGCAATCATACGCCCTACATATGCTGGCTAAAACGGTAAACACATCTGCTGTACTTGCAGCATACCATGGCTATGTGGGATCCCTGATAAAGTATGGTATTATAGTCTGGGGTAATTCCACCAATAGGGATATGGCATTCAAGGCACAAAAGCGGTGTATTAGAGGTATGTTTAATATCAACCAGACTGATAGTTGTAGGCCATATTTTGTCAAGCATAATATATTACCATTGCCATGTGTTTACATTTATGAGATTGCCAGCTTTGCAAAAAGTAACAAAGGTCTTTTTGATAAGTACCGAAGTAAGCGGCACACTGACAAAATTTGCTGCAAATCTAGCAAGACAGCCTTATTTTCCAAAAGCATTTTCAGTATGGCGCCTCGAATATACAATCACTTGCCAAAGTCCATACTAGAAATTTCATCAATCGATGCATTCAAAAAGAAATTAAAAAGATTTTTGCTAAGTAAATGTTACTATAGTGTTCAGGATTATTTAATGGAGGATGTAAGGACATATTGATGTAACTAGTGCACTAATTTAATTATTAATATTTGATATACTTTGACATTTACATTGACATTTATTTACAGATATATCTTGACATTATTATGTTTTATATTGACTTTACCAAATAATGACATTTCCTTATTCACATTTGTATCTTGACATCATTATTTTTAAACTTCAATTTTTCAAGTGACATTATTATCAAGTTTATTTAGTATGTTTCTTTTATTATTTGCAAATTGCTACGGTGAAATAAATAAAACTAAATTGTACTATTAATTGTAATTTTTTTTGCAAGAGAATGTATTATAACAATAAGCTTGTGATTTGCATGCCTCAAGGTGTAATATGGTCGGACTGTGCTTTACTCTCAATAACTTTGTGTAATTACCCATATTAGCAAATAAATGATTATGAATTATAACATTTTATGCATATAATTACTCGCACACGAGATGTAATGTTATTGTGAAATAGCGTTCTTGCATTGGGTTCAATTTCTCACGAACAAACAAATACTAATTTAAAAATATATTACCGTCAAAATGCAAACTAGCGATCGATAGTCCGACATAACCTTCCATTCCTCTCAGACGGAGGTCATCCAGTGTACTTCCACACTAAAAAGTCGTGAATTCTGATACCACCCATGAATTTATTGACCTTAACTTGTGCATGCATATTGTGCTAAGTTTGAGTGGTTAACAGTAACACTTGATGTTCAAAGAACATAGCAAGTTCACTGAAAGTAACCTTCCCTTTAAAATAAATGCTATGTTGGTTAGCATTTCTCGTCAGTTTTCAATTTGGCTGCGCTCCCACAATACCTGGAACTATTCGTGAAACTTGCTTACGATGGAAATACGTTTCCTGTGAATTATTAATAATAAAGCCCTGTTGCGCGAATTGGAAATAAACGCGGGGAAATCCTCTCTTCGTAGAATTCGCTCGGCAAATAATAGCAACGGCATGCTTTTTACACAAGTAATCTTTTTTTCTTCTATTTTATTGGAAGCGACGAGTGTTTACTTGGAAACATTTATTTGTATATTTCTATTTAACGTTTAGTGGAAAATAAACTACATACTAAGCAAAACTTACCAATTTATCGTGAACCAATTAAAAGTTTATAATATAGAGAATATAACTCAGTCTCTTTGTTGAAATAAATTGTTTAAACACTAAATAATCGTTAGCGCTGCGCTGGTAAAGTCGAGCATAGATCCAAACTCTCCCACTTGAACAGAATGTTGTTTACCAAGTTTGCTCACTGCGTTGATGATTTCTGATCATAGTCAAAAGATAAAGCACCTCTACGAAATAATTACATAGGATCACGTCTGTTCTCCCGAAGGGTTAGGCAGAGGTGTGCCTAGTACACCCACATTTCGCCATTTATGTTAAGGTTCCATGAAATAGGGGACGAGCCTATTGCCCTCAAAACTACGCTACGAAAACTTAAAAAAGCAACTGTGATTATAGAAAGTAAGAAAAATAGGTTTATTTGTCACAGAAATACGTGTTTACAAAAATTTATGTTAACTCAAATATAAAATTAAATAAAAGCTTGAAAAACATAACAGATTGCGAGCACAGCACAAAAATAGTCGGCAGCTGCACGTCGTGTCTGGCAAGAAGGACTTCCGCTAAGCATAATGATAAAATACGGTTTTCAGTGGTCACCCGGAAACGACGTACGGAAACCAAGTCAGGTTTAAAGATTTGTACAGATTAAACAAATCTATATCTATAAAAATCAATGTGTGTATGTATGCTCCCTATGGACTCCAAAACGGCTGGAGCGATTTTGATGAAATTTTCAGGCAGTCTTCAGATTAGCCCAGCGGGGTGATCCTATGAAGTTTGGTAGCGATCGGATCAACAGATTTTATTTTTGGCTTTTTGGTAATTTTGTGTCGATATTTTTTTCTGAGCAGTAACCTAACAGAAAGTACTAGGCTTGCATGAATTCAGGATAGTATTTCAATCATCCACCACAAGTTATCTGATAATTAGGGCTACCCGTGCGAAGTCGGGCCGGGTCGCTAGTAGCTAATAAAGTAAAGAAAATAAACAGTACTTAGAATATAATGTATGTGTTACAAACATTACAGGTCCTCTACCGAAGACGTTTGGCGACTTCTGGCGCATGGTGTGGGAGCAGGGCACGCTGGTCGTAGTCATGACGACGCGCGCCGTGGAGCGTGGCCGCGTCAAGTGCGGCCAGTACTGGCCGCTCGGCGAAAACGCGCGCGTCGTCTACGGAGATTTCGCCGTCACCACGCAGGCCATAGAGCACGAGGACGACTACACCGTCACGCACCTGCTGCTAACAGACCTCAGGGTAAGCTTACCATATTATATGATAGAGTCGGTTCTAACGCTACGATCAGGGCACAGTGTAAAGTTGACCAGTATCACACACACACACACACACACACATACCCCCCCCCCACACACCCACCCACACACCTCCAACTACGCCATTGCCTCGGACGGTACCGAGAGCTCCTGTGCTTACACACGTATTTTAATTTATATTTTTTAACAGGTTTCTATAATCCCCTGTGAAGTGTTAGCTATAATAATATAAATTGTGTTTCCAGCGCGAACAGTCCCGTCGCATCTGGCACGGACAGTACACGCGCTGGCCGGACTACGGCGTGCCGGGTGGCGGCAGCGCGCAGCCGGTGTTGCGCTTCCTCGCGCTAGTGCGGCGAGCGCAACAGCTCGCGCTACAAGAGTACGTATCCAACCGTACTTTAGCATCTGACACTGCATAACACGCGCTGGCCGGACTACGTGTGTGCCAATAAAAACAAAGTTTAATTTATATTGTTGAAACTTTGAGTATTAATAATAGTAGATTATTCACCGAGGGGAAAAAATCAATGTCTTATGTCACTGGCGCGCTCCTTTATCTCCGAGGAGAATACTCTACTTTTCACGCCTTCTGGGAGGTACTCTATAGCTATTCTATTTATAAATATTTTTTTTTTTTGTAAATGTTTTCATACGATTCTTTTTTTTGTTATGGTTCCAAATTCAAAACACATTAGTGACCTGCGGGTTATATTGAAATTCAGAACAATATTATTGGCTGGGTAGGCTCCAGGGCTATTATGACTTGCTTATAATTTGACATTATCGTGCAGGTGGTGCGAAAACATTTTCAGTGTTGAAACTTCTGAGTATTAATAAAGAGTTTTATATTTTCAGCTTAGGCGATGCGTGGGCGGGACACAATAGGGGGCCGCCGATAGTTGTCCATTGCTCGGCCGGTATCGGCAGAACAGGTAAACAATACACTTTTTTATTTCACATTTAATAATTGTGCAGCCGAATTTATACAAACCGAACAAACCTTAAATTTACTTGACGTTTCCGCAATCGAATATTATTCAAATTCAAGTTCAAATTCGTTTATTGGTGTGATTTTTGGTACATTTTTACATGAGATCTTAATAAATAAATAATAAATAGTTCCTCAAAAATCTACCTTAAAGGTGTACACTCATTCACAATTAGTAATTGTTATAGACAAGAATAATCAACATATTAAAATCAAATAATTACAACAAAACACAACATAAGACAGAAAAAAAAAACAAGCAAAACATTAACAATTAAGTATACATTTATAAATAATGAATGGAAGTAAAGATAATACATTGCCAAAATTAAATAAATATCAATGTCAAGTAACTTACAATTTATCATTAAGGAATTCGTCGATAGTATAATAACATTTTTCCAATAACAGATGTCTTAATTTGTTTTTAAATTGAATAATATTTAAGTCCTTAATTCCATTCGGTAATTTATTAAATATTTTTGGGGCCATGCAAAGTATGCTTTTGTGCATCAAGGCGGTCTTTGATGGTCGAACGCATAATTCATGTCTATAAACTTGTCTTATCATTTTACAGCGATTCTCAGATGCTTTTCTGAATAGATGCATGTTCTTTTTAACAAATAAAGCAGTCTCAAATATATACAAGCAAGGTAAAGTCATTATTTTTAAAAATACAAAATAAGGTTTGCAGCTGTCAGTTATTTTTATCCCGGTAATAGCTCTAATGCATCTTTTTTGCGATTTGAACACCATGTCCTTATTGCAGGAGTTACCCCAAAACATGACTCCGTAGCGTAATATAGACTCGACATATCCATAGTATGCAGTGACTGCCGCTGCTTGATTGACTATTTTCTTTAGTTTATACAAAGCAAAAGCAAACTTACTAATTTTTTTAATTAATATTGAAGTATGTTGTTTCCAATTAAGTTGATTATCGATCGTTAAGCCTAAAAACTTTGTATTTGCAACTTCTTCAATTTTTTCATTATTAAAGCTTACATTTAGTTCCGAATTAGCTACTCTTTGACGAAAATTCATAATTTTTGTTTTCTTCAAATTTATAACTAAGTTGTTATGTTCTAGCCAGTTAACGGCTTGTTGTAATGCATTGATTAAGTCAGCTTCAAAGTCTTTATCATTTTTGTCAAGTTTA
The DNA here is from genome assembly GCA_947568875.1 of Fissipunctia ypsillon. Taxonomy (NCBI): domain Eukaryota; kingdom Metazoa; phylum Arthropoda; class Insecta; order Lepidoptera; family Noctuidae; genus Fissipunctia; species Fissipunctia ypsillon. The sequence goes on from OX387655.1 coordinate 7,261,034, forward strand.
ACAATGATAGTACTATCGTCGGCAAACAATGTCATAGGATAGGGTATATTCCGGGGAAAGTCATTTATATATATATTATATATTATAATAAATATATTCGATTGCGAAATTGTCTTATCATGTTTAGATATCGATACCCATCGCGTTTGCGGAGTTTAGCTAGCCAATTTAAAATAACCCTACGGGGTTATTTTAAATGTTATGCCTGTATTCCCCAAAGGGTTAGGTAGAGGTGTACCTATAGTAACATCCACATATCGCCAGGTACGTTAAAGTCCCATGTAATACGGGGCGAGCCTATTGCCATCAACCGGGCACAAATCTAGACTCCTGGCTGCTACTGAGCTAGCGCTGCTAGCGCTTGCGACTACTAGACCAACGAGGCAGTCAATCACAGTCAGAGTCAGTTTATTTCTAGTATCAAAATGATGTCTTTATTTGATTGTGGCAGGCACATTCCTGACGCTGGACATCTGTGCTACGCGGCTAGCCGCGGAGGGCGCGCTAGACGTGCGCGGCACTGTGGAGCGCATCCGAGCGCAGCGTGCGCACTCCATTCAGATGCCCGACCAGTACGTGTTCTGTCACCTCGCGCTGCTCGAGTACGCGGTCAGTATCTACACCCACTATACTATACTATTTGTTATACATACAAACATACATACATAAACTCAAGACTTTTTCCCATGGGGCGTAGGTACGAGGAGGGATCAAAAAGTAGTGAGAATGAGATAGAATATAATGACTATTGATAACATAATAATATATTTTTCTACATAGTCTCCGAGTCTCTCTACACACCGAGTCCAGCGCTTTTCCAAGGCTTCAATCCCTTTTTAAAAAAAGTTTTGTCTTGGTCCTGCAAAAAGCTCTCCACGGCATCCATCACCTCGTTATCGTCTTCGTACCTGTTTCCCCTTAAGTATTCTTTCAATTTGGGGAACAGATAAAAATCGCTAGGCGCCAGATCTGATGAATAAGGGGTGTGGTCAACCAATTCGAAGCCAGCTTGCTGAATGGCAGCCATCGCAACTGTGCCTGTGCGCGGTTGCGTTGTCTTGATGAAACAGCACCGCCCTTCGACGTTTCCCTCTCCTTTTCTCTTTGATGGCATTCCTCAACTTGGGAATTAAAGCTGCATAATATTGGCCTGTAATAGTGGTTCCACGCACCAGGTAATCAATCAACAATATCCCTTCTGAGTCCCAAAAACATTGAGGCCATAACCTTTCCAGCCGATGCCCACGGCACGAAACTTCTTCGGGGTCGGTGATGATGGCCGTTTCCATTGCGAAGATTGCTGTTTTGTCTCGGGATCAAAATGATGGACCCATGTTTCGTCCATTGTTACGAAACGAGACAAAAAGTTTTCAGAATCATCTTGAAACTTGTCCAACAATATCTTCGAAATGTCAAGTCAATTTTGTTTCTGACTGTCGGTTAACATTCTCGGCACCCATCTTGCGGAGACTTTTCTCATATTCAAAGATTGTTTCAATATGGATTGAATACTTCCATATGAAATGCCCGTTTCTTGAATTAAGTATCAGATGGTAACTGCTCAATACAATTTTCTCGACTTTCGTAACATTTTCTTGGGTGACTGACGTCGATGGACAGCCGCAACGATGTTCGTCTTCCGTGCTCGTTCTCCCTACTCGAAATTCAGAAGCCCACCTTGGGCCAGTGGAATACGGTGGAGCAGACTCTCCTAATGTTGCCTCTAAATCGCAATGAATCTCTTGCGTCGTTAACTTTTTTAAACAGAGGTATTTAATAACGGCTCGCACTTCGTTTTTCTCCATTTTCGAGAACACGTTCGGACACGAAGCAAACAAATGACTACATTCAGAAAAAAACAAAAGAGAATCGAAGATTTTTTTCTTTATTAATATAACAAATATGTATCTGAGCTATGCCTGCCAGTATTTATTTTTTTTCTTACCAAGGAGTATGTCGTTCTCACTACTTTTTGATCCCTCCTCGTATAAGCTATAGAATGCCACATCCTACAATCTATACATATATAATTACTTGTCCTGACTGCTTCATCAACACAGAGCCTAAACCGCTAGGCTACAAGCTAGAAAATTTGGCAGTTGATGCCTTTTATGTTGTTGACATCCACTAAGGAAGGGTTTTTGAAAATTCGACATTTAAGGGGGTGGAAAGGGGGGATTTTATTTATATGAAAAATCTTATTTCTTGAGTTTATAAACTTGAAACTTGGCACGAATACTTATCTAAGTAAATTATGAAGTTTGTCATTTTTTGTTGTTCTAAAGTATCTCCTAAAGGGGGATTGGGGTGTCAAAGTTTGTATGGAAGAATTTTAACGCGCGGTGCGATTAACTCGAAACTCACACTATTTATACTTAAGACCGAAAATAAAAAATAACGTATCAGGGTTTTTTTGAAAATCTACCCCTAACGGGGTAGGTACTCTAAAGTACGAAATCCACGCGGACGAAATCGCGCGGGAAGTGCTAGTCCTTACATACTCCGTTCGCTTCGTTTACGTTCATACATCTGGTCATACACGCACGCCGGTTGGGAGTACTACGCACCTGACCTTCCTGAAGAACATCACCAATAAGGTCACTGTCCTACTAGGGCATCCCACCCAGCGTTTCCATCACATCTGCCTTGTAAAAAATACTTAAAATACTTCTGTTAGTCGCCCTTCATTCATCCATCTAAGCATACTCATTGTAATTTCGCCTCCCCCCACTGTTTGTTTTGTACACATTTAAAGTCAGCTACATTTCGAGCCAAAAGATACAAGCGCGCTTAGTTTGTGGCTCACCGAATATGTCACATACATATGCAGAAAACTTAGTGGAAGGGCGCACTGATCAGGCGTTTTAACCGCAACTTAGCGCGTAATACTGAACGCATCGATGCGTCTCTGTACGCGAGTGCAGAATCGCGCAAAATTCCATATCTGGAGTTTATCTTTGCGGCATGCGCTGTCTGATTAAAGCGGCTTTAATATTTAATACAGAAATTACATTAATTTAATCCATTATTATATTGTCCTTCCAGGTGATGCACGGCTACCTAGACTCCGCGGACTTAACCGGGTTTGACGAAGATAACGAAGAAGAGTCCGAATGAAGACTGTCTCGTCCGTCCTGCGCCGTGCTGTAGCGCCACCCGGCCGCTGCGCCGACTGTACGACTGCACGAGTGACAGTGTACCGTGACGCTTAGCCAAGTGACTGCTCTTGCAAACTATACAGTGTTTATATCGCTACGTCATCACCTACGTGTACGTGTGATCCCAGGCCGACTGACCACAGATCGCGCGCGAACCAACGGTGAAATAGTACGGAACCCATTCTGACGCCGCCACTGAACTGCACAAAGAGATGTGTTCATTAGAATAGTAGCAGAAGGACAGCATGTCCCGCGTGGTCTTGGGATCGCGGGTCCACGTGACCACGGGACCACGCGTGAGACTGACCCCTGCCAGTGCTGGAACACGACGTGAGGAATGTTTCGTGTACGACGTTGCGCCACAATCGGCTGAATCAACGCGCTATCCGCTCATAGCTTAAGAAGATATACATTGAAATAAAAACGTTCCTGTAGCATGAATAAGAACTGAAATATAAATCAGGTAATGGGAAGAAAGCCTCCTAACTAAACACAAGTATTTATTTGCATATTATAAATCTTTGTAACCAAAAAATATTTCCACGATTATTTAGGATTTTAATATTTATTTATATGATGTAAGGAGTTATGGCTGTGTGAAGTTTTTGTCTGTAACTTATGTAGTTATGTTTATTTCAATAAATTAATTTTATGTAAATGCCATGAAATCATTGTTATATATACATGTGACCGCTGAATTTGAAGTTTCGCACGATTTAATCTACGTTGAGGTGCTGGTAGGCTTAAAACGTTAATTCATGTTAATCATTTTATATATTTCATTCGCGCAGTGTCGCATAATGATGTGTATTATACATTTTTATAATCGTCAATGCTCACGCCGAGCTATTGTATGAATTTATGATAATGCACTGAGGCATCTAGACGTCGTTACGAATAAAATAAAAAATATATATAAATTATTGTATTATAAATAGTTTAGTCACAGAATGTCCAATTAGCTAAAACTCTCATTAGCAGAATGTCCAATTTGCAAGAACACGCGGCAACGCGAGATTCTTAAATGAACAACAGCATGTATTATACACAAAGCTAAATTGCTTCAATCTACTCTTATTGTTTAGTAACCAAACGCTCTACAATAGAGCGTTTGGTTACTAAACATAAATATCAACGGAGAAAGTGTTAATCTAAAATTCTAAATAAATAATTCGCTGAGTCGTTAATTCGTTGGTTCGCGCGATCACTTGAGAACGGCTGCACCGATTTGGCTATTTTTTGTTTTAAAATGTCTGAATTAGGTTTTTATGTAAAGAAAAATGTAAAAGTTTCCCGGAAAATTTAAAAATATGGGAAAAACTGAAAATGCTTTTTTATAGGATTTTTGTATGAACTCACGACTCGAGACCATATTATTGAAATTTTGACAGGACGTCGCGTCCGTTGGGTCAGCTAGTATAGAAATATAGGCAAATTAGTATGACCTCAAATAAAACATTCTGCGAATAAGAATACCGGGTACTGAATGTTTCACAACCTCGACACGTTTTGCAAATTGGACATTCTGCGACTAAACATTATAAATTTTACATAGACTGAGTAATGTTAATAAGTTCTAAAAGTTTACATGCGGCCCGTCGTACTAGCGTAAATTTACTATAACCTTCATGTTAAAATCAATCTTTATTTCTAATGTGTTCTTATGAAAGATGTAAAAAACGTATAATAAATAACAAAGTGAAAGTAAGAAAAATATTTTGATGTGACAACATACAACATATTTATTTTTCATAGAAAGCATAGCGACATATCTAATGACAGATCTATATATTTTGAATCGCCGTCCTGTTACGTAACGTACATATCGCAGTAGACATGTTTGTTTGCTCTCCGCCGAGTTCCGCCGTGGACAGCGTTTCCTTCCTGCATCGTGAATCTCTTGTACAGTGTGACTATGACACCCTCTTCCGTGCCCGGTAAGCAGTATGTTGCTCGAACGTATGATTATGTTAACTATCATATATTCTATCTGTCTAGTGTCTTCTTCAGACTTACTTATTTTCGATCGCATGAAGTCAGTTTGAAATAAAATATCGTATTTTATTTGGCACTTGGTGTAAATATTTGCTACGCATTTCTGCGAACGAAAGTACGTCCGTCTGGCACTACACTAATAACGATGTATCAAAACATGTTCTCTTACGGCCGAACCCATTAACCTATTTTCAGTAAAATACAGATCGCTATTCATAGTAGACAGTATAATTCTATCTGTCCTTATGTCGCGCCGGTAAGATTCCATAATCTGTTATAGACTATTGGGATGTTAAAACCTTAGATAGATAGGTTTTGCTATCTCCAGTATGCCAAAACTGGTGATAGATAGATTATTGGGTTCGGCCGTTAGAACATTGTTTCATATTAAGTAAATTGTTAATCTGGAACATCTGTTGATTCTTGTATCTGTAAATATTTTATAATTATTTTCTGTTCTAAATTTAAATTAAAACCCTTGCGAAATATGTGTGAAATAAAAAATCTTGTAATATATTTATACGAATAGTTTTATTCACCATCATTTATAGACATCGCAGATAGCAGCGAAATATAATCTTACACTAATACAATACAATACAGTAGCCTCCTTAATATTAAACGTATTATATCAAGTGAATAGTTACACACCGATTTCTCTCTTTCAGTCGTCAGTAATTTGGCTTTCGAAAGAAAACAAAGCATTGTGTAACTATACAGACGCTATACAACGTTTATTAGTAAGTAGGTATGACTTTACACAAATACTACAAAATGTACACCATTGATGAATCTCTAAGATACAATTTAAAAAAATATAGTAGATGGGCGTTAAGAATTGGTTACCCAGGTATGAGGGCTTCTGGGCGTCGGGAATTGGCAGCCGATTCCCGGCCACCGTAGGCGCGGGCTTGCGGACGGCGAGCAATGGGTAGCTCGCCGTCCGGTAAGGACCAGGCCCGAGTCGACGGCGCGTTGTGTTCCACGCGCGCCTCAAAGATATGTCAACAGCATTGAAGGGGTCCGCTAGGACCGATGCCAGCCGGGGTTGCGGGATGTTCGGTGGCCCCGGTACAGGCAAAAGAAGGAACACGGGTGGGTTTTAGTCAGTAAAAGTCTGACACGCCCTCTCGCTCCACCCAGAGCGGGAGAAGTCGATTTGATGATTTCCCATCCACAAAAAAAAAGTCTGCATTGAAAAATAGTATGAGCAGCGCTAACCGGCGCGAGCGCGTGTGACGTCCGGCACGGACACCCGCTCGGTGCACCTGGCACGGACACCCGCTCCGTGCACCTGGCACGGACGCCCGATCCGTGCACCTGGCACGGACACCCGATCCGTGCCGGTAGCGGGAGCGAGTGTCCGCTCCGGACGTTTTAGCGTTAGGGTGCTTACATAAAGAAATAGGTTTCCGGTACAGACACCCGTGCGGGTCGGTACCGATCGGTACTTACAGGGTTAATAAGGAGGTAGTCGGCACCGACAAGTTGAAACCTGTGAGCACATAAGATAACATGGGAACATTATACTTGCACCGATTGGTACCGACCCGCACAGACTCGCCTGTACCGGAAACCTGTTTCTTTATGTAAGGACCCTTAGCCCTGAGAGTCGGATACGACACTACAAAGCTGCGAACTCTACAAAACTGAAACTCCAGTATGCCAAATAAAAGGCCACGTTCTGTAGAACTAGTGAGGGAATTCAATCTCGAGTCGAGATCTCGTTTTCGAGATCGAGATTTCGTCTAATTATAGGAAAGAAGGCTTTCGTTTTACCAGACTACGGCGAAGCCAACAATACTAAGTCTAATCTAATATAATCCTTTGAGATATACTTGCTCCGTGTTGTTAATTCTCCTAAATCAAATTCACCCAGTAAGTTGTCCTGAATTTTTAGGCAATTTCATCTCACCTTTTCGATTCGCAATTTGGCTAATAGGCTTGGGATTAAAGCTCATCATGTCTGGGGTGTCCGAGGACAACCTTGATCTAACCTATATGGGAGCTGATGAATCTCAACTACCTGACATGCCGGATATTTCTGGCATATCACCATACTTGACAGGTCAGAACGACAACTCCGAAGAAGGGCAGAATTCAGCCCAGGTACTAAGCACCCTCAGAAGAGGAAGGGTCCAATTACACCATGAGACCATAACTGAGGAGGCATATGCTGGAGAATATGAAGGTTATGATCCCAATAAACATGAACCTATCCCCACCTGCAATCCTTTAATATTTCATCCCATGGAGAAATGTTATCAGTTGTCCAGCGCGATCAAATCTAGCATGGATCCTATGTCAGATGAATTACTCCAGCTAGTAAATGAGGTAGGAAGCATCAATCTGATGGATCAGGATATCTTAACACTCCAATTCAGAATTCTAGCCAGGGCAGCTATATTAGACTGGCCAATAATCAAGGAATCCTTGGTAGAGGCCAGCCAGATAGGGTATGCTACATTATTACAAGTAATTAAGGGGATGAATAAGGTATATCAAATCCAACATTCAAAAGCCTTCAATAATAACATACTGGTACCTACTTGGACAATTGGTTGACCAATTAAAGATCCAGTCCCTGTAATCCAAGAAACAAGAGATAATGGATAAAGAGTTCCAGGAGGGGTTAACTCGACAGCTCAACTCCTTTACTAAATGCGCTGCCGACCTATCGGAAAAACTAGATTCGCGAACCCTGGAGCTGTCGAGACCATGCCCTCGCAGAAATGCTCACGCTATCTCTCCACCAACCGCTGACTCGTCGAGCTCTCCCCAAATTGCTCTCCCGGGAAAGCTGGAAGCAATCCCTCTTTCAACTTTCCGCTCTACAAATCTTACAGCCTCCTTAAACTCCAACGGGGATTTGTAACTGCTCGTGCAAAGCCGTTAGCCGAGTTGATCCTACTGGAAGTATCCTAAAAGACATTGATCAATATTTTAAACTAAGACCTCACTTCCATTTTATGTAGATTCTTTCACTCATTCTGCCTTTATAAAAACTTTCAATTCTCTTAAAGAAAAAGAAGCTAAACTCAGGATTTTAAAGACAACTCTTTGAGATATTCCAGACAAGCTGGATCAGTGGATCAACATACATACATACCATGTCAGTTCCTGGCATCCACATAATCATAGTAGGTATACAGTAAGTGCGACCACGGCTCTACCTTGACCATTTTTGTAACTATGCATTTCTGGATTTCTATTAGAATTATTTTCTTGTTTCGTCCTTTTTAGACACTTTTTTTACGTGGTTCGGTTATAGTCTTTTTTAATCAAAAAATCCTTACCTACTAAGGGTAATCGTGTCATATTTTGTAAATAAAATAAACAATAATCGAATCTCGAACCAAAAAAATTAATGTTTTTTTTTAAGTAATAATCATAACAAATCGGCAGACACGCGTCACGCACACTAGAAATCCAATAATAAATATTATTGGTTTTGTAGTGTGTTTCTCAAGAAACATAGTGCGGTAAGTCACGCGCGCTGTCTCGAAATCAAGTTGAGATGGAGATCGATTTCAAGACCTGGATTGTCTTCCCACGAAATTGAATCTCGAAAAAAGGCTCGAAATCTCGCGACATCTCGATCCTCGAGATTACATTACCTAGAACTAGTGTTGTAGATGATGTGAGTTACTCGATGACCACGGTAGAGTTGCCGCGCACGAACAGTATCGGTGGCATGTCCTGGCTCATGACACGCAACCACGCCATATACATGGCCGCCGATATGCCCTGGAAAGTAAAAAGAGATTGTGCTGGTTTTCAAGAAACTGGGTCTGGCGTGTCGCAAATTAAGGTTAACTGTTCCTTACATTTTGACGAGTTATGCGAACATAAATGTAGGGAAAAACTGACTTTTTTTTCGCGACTTCAGGTTTGGTCTCATACCAAAAGTTGTTCATAATGATGAGTACCTATAAGAGGTTGTGCGTTAAATCCGGGACTTGTTGTCTATGTACATCATAAAGACTAGGTACTCTTACACAACATAACATAAGATCACGCCTTGTTTCCCCGAAGGGTTAGGCAGAGGTGTACCTACCTATAGTACACCCACATTTCGCCAGTTATGTTTAAGTCCCATGTAATAGGGCACAAATCCAGACTCCGGGCTGCTACTGAGAAATTTCAGATAGAAAAACCTCAATAACACTGCTCGACCTGGGAATCAAACCCAGGACCTCATGGTCAGCAGTAGCGCTTGCGACCATTAGACCAACGAGGCAGACTCTTACACAAGTATAGACTATATACGTAAGAGCAGTCTTGAAATCCCACCTGCCGAGGTAAAGGCAACGTCATGACGATAAAATCGGCGCCGAAAGAGTTTTCAATCAATAGCTCTCGAAGCCTCAAGTGTCGGCAGGTCTTCTCGTGTAGTCTTGCGGATTCTTCGTCTGATATCAGTATTTCTGCAATAAAATATTTTTAAAGATTTTTTTTTTATTGAAAAAATAAATGTAGGGGAGAAAGGGCCAATGGGAGTCACTTAAGCAATAATTGATAAACAACAGGTTTATGTCTAGAACTTTATTAAAATCAACTCTTAACGTAGGTACAATGGGAGAAAGGATCATCTATACACCGTAAGGACTATTCTTGCTTGCAGCGCTCGGCCGCTGGTAAGGCTTGCTAACACATTTGGTCATCGTGTGCACGGGATTTTGTTTTTAAATTGGTCAGATGTAAGTTTCCTCGATAGTACCATAAATTAACAAACTATCAGTCTCAAATAGGTTCATTATTTATCTTTGGATTCACAGTTTAGATATTCCTAAACTGTGATTCCAAGGATAAAAAAAACAGCTTTGATTACTATTGTCCGCTTGTGTGGATAATTATGGTCATTAAGTGGGCAATGAGAGTCAACAGTTGTCACACATGTAACCTAGTGGTGAGTTCCCCCCAGTGCAGTCTTAGTGCGCCCATAACCGACAAGAAGAGCATCTGTACCACAACTCGTTGTTGTGGCCAAATTCTCCACATATCAGGCAGACATTCCCAGCATCATCGTCAGCTTCGTCGTCATCACATGTCTGATTTAGGCTGACATCTGGCTAAAGTATACAATTTAGAGAATGGCACTTTTTAAGCGCTTGCACATTCCTTTCTTAGATTTTAATTCCAGACTCTTGACGCTTTCAAATTAATCATTAAAATAACTTAGAAAAAAAAACAAATCATGGGGACTGTCATTCTGTACCTCCGCCTCACAGACTTTTTGCTATCTATAGAACTCACAAAAAATGTCTGCCGTCTGCGTTAGTCCTTACCGTCATTGGTGGCAGTCCTGTGATTTTCGTTACATCATTGAAGAAAGCCCACGTGGAGTCGTTTGGCTTGTCCTTGATACCAGTAATCATCGTCAATTGTGAATAATTAATGCGGAACTTTTTCAGAAGCCCTGCCATACTGGCGAAAAAATAAAACAAAGCTATAATTTGGTCCACACGGCTACATAACAAGCTATAAATTTCCAGTATAAGCTGATCTTTCATTGTAGGTATATTATATACAATGCGAGACCAGCTTATACTGGAAATGTATAACTTGATGTAGTCGTCTGTAGATACGGCATACATTTTGAGGAGGTTGCTCCAAAGAGAGTCTAACGAAGTTTATAAAGGGATTCCTCTCTCTGGAGCCCTCACCACGTTAGCTTGGATCCTAATTCCTTATGTTGGTGCCGGTTGGTGGGCTACATAGGTACTCGTAACAGTAATAAGTGTTTTAATTTTAGTTTCTGGCTAGTGGCTACCCCTATGACAAAAAGTCGGCGAGTTTATGTTCGTAGGTATGTAGGTAGATACCTATATTTGTAAATTTAAATAAAAAGTGAAAATGCGAAATGAATATTTCATTTTAATATGGCACACTTACTATTCCTGTGCTACTTCGATTGATATATTTCCTCGACAGAGTGCGAATATTCGTAATGACATTTTCTCCTTACTACCTCTGCACGCTATTATGTATGGCAGCAGAATGTTCATGCCGCCATCGTCGTATAACCACCATGCGTCCAAAATACAATTCTGCTACAAGGAATAGGCACACAAGTCATTAGGTATCATTACATCAGCACTTCAACTTGCAACCCATACTGATATTAAAAACGCGAAAGTAAGTCTGTCTCCCTGTTACCTTTTCACGCCATAAGGGGAAGCGCCAGGCAGCCCGCGAAATTCAAACTTTCTTATGTTTTTTGCAATTTGCAAGTCAATATTAAGTTGTATGTTGATTAAAGTATCATTCGCGACCGTAACATATATGCATTTACAGAATTATAATCATCAAAATCAGTAATACAACTCGCATAAGTTTGTATATAATCCCAATTGTCAAGATTTCATGAAATAGTCATTCGCTGGTCCCTGAATTACCTGGTCTTAAATAGATGTATTGATGACTTTAATTATTATAATTCTGTAAATACATACTTTTTACGGTCGCGAATCATATTTTGATCAACATACTTACAACTTAATACTGACTTGCAAATTGCAAAAAACGTAAGAAAATTTGAATTTCTCGGGCTACCTGGCGCTTTCGCCTTAACGGTTGAATGGATTTTGATAAAATTTGGCACACAGGCAGATCTACGAAATCGACTATAATAACAATGCAGCTTCCAATGAGAGGTCACAATGAATGTCATAGTCAAGAATATTATATACCTACTTAAGTGTGTACACACTGCTACATATCAAGCTATACATTTCTATACTCCATTTGAAATAAGAATAGAAATTTAACTAAACCTTTTTTACAGTCCGTTCAACCGATTTTGACTTCTATTGCGTTGTTGGCATGACAAATAGCAGCTGCAGTAAGCAGTTGGTATTGCAACCACGCTTTTGCTTTTAATGCCATCCTTAAGCCTACGGAATAAAAGTCAAAATCGGTAACACGTACTGTAAAAACGGTTTATTTAAATTTCTAATCTTATTTCGAATGGAGTACCTATAGTATAAGCTGATCTCGCATTGTAGGTATAGGATTTCCGTACAATGAGAGGTCAGGTCCACTTACACTGGAAATGTATAGCATGATTATGTAGCCGTGTGTACATGCGTTGTTATATCTTGAATTATCTTGGATATTCCAGAATAGGTACCTACAGCCTTAATCCGAAAGAAAAGTAAGGTTTATAAAGTCTTTCAAACTTTGTACATTGATTAGATAAGTTATATACCTAGACATTAGATATTAGATGAAAAATTACGTGGTTGAACGCCAAAACCTTGTAGGCCCCAACTTTGCGCGCAGGCGTTCCAAAGCGCTGCGTTTGCGATTGTTTAGCGGACTGCGCGTCTTGTTGACTGACTCCGCCACTCATTACGGCACGAGGCCCTTGAAATATAAAACGTTACAGTAGGTGTAGTTATTGCTGAAACAGTTTCCCATAAATTGTTAAAATAATTAGAAATTTACGTAAGTACAAATTACAAAACTTGTCTGAATAGAACGTACGTAAATTTCATTATCGGTCCTTACAAAAAAGTCCGTAAACATGGTACTTACATGAGACTTGGGAGTATTAGTTCGGTTTCGTAATTTCGTATAGCGACGTCTTCACTCACACATACCTGTCTTTTTACCCGACTGCGGCGAAACCAAAGGGGAGGGTTATGTGTTTGACTTGTATGTATCTATCTATGTATGTCCGTCCCTATGTTCCCTCGTAACTGCTAAACGGCTGAACCGATTTTGATGAATGATATGTCGTTAGATTTGTCTTTATTGCGCGAGTGTCACTGGGTACATTAAAATGACAAAAAATCAAAAATTTTAACGCCAAAATGTAACTATGTTTAAAAAAAATCTCCTAAGCTTATCGAGTGGGGATCACAATAAAGGGTTTTAAAAGGTGATTACAAAAATATATAGGTGCAAATTATATGTTTTTAAATGTAATTTGGAATGAGAAATGATAAAAACAATCCCGGATGTTTGGAGTGAGTGAGTAAGAAGAGGCAATTATCACCCGATTATAAGAGGTACCTATTGTTTTACGACCGTTACCTAAAGCGGAGAAAAATAATCCTAACTAAAAAGTCTAGATAAAAAAAGTAAATTTAAAAAATCAAACAACCCGACTGCGTAAAAAGTTAACTTTAAAAAATAATGAAACAAGATGACCTATTTTCTTTTGTCTCCAAACAATCTCAGGCAGACGGAGGCATCTTCTGAAATTTGACAATAAAGACCTATTGCCTCCGTCTGCATGAGATCGTTTGGAGACAAAATAGGTCATCTTGTTTCCATCTATTTTAAAGTAACTTTTTACGGAGTTAAGCTTTTTAATTTTTTAAATTTACTTTTTTTTAAAGCTCAATGTGTTATTATGATCGCCCTGGTACCTACCTACTGAAAGTGGGAGTTTGTTTGTAGTTTTAATTAATTAAACTATTCAAAAGTCGTTCAAGCAAGATTGACAAGGTCAGATTTATTAAACGGTCTTTTAATATTACAAAAAAAAAATTAAAAACACGCCCTGCCAAAAAACGAACTAAATGGTAAAAAAACAAATTGTATTAGTTAATTTTTATATACAAAGCGAAAGGTCACTAATTTACTCCCTGACTAAACAGATAGGTAAATAAAATTGTCATTGCAGGCGGCGACCTCGTCGATTAAACCCCACTACTACTACTAACCACTAGTGGACTATTAGTTCGTATTTTGGCAGGGCAGCCATGTTTTTAATTTTTTAAATTATTTATTTTATTTTGTACATTTTAGTGACAAGTTTTATTTATTTTTTGTTTTCTAATGTGCTTATCAAGGCCTTCAATTTGATACCCATATTGTAATAAAAGAATTTTCTTTTCACATTTTAAAATGGACCCATACTGCCGCCATATTGAATTTTTTCAAGAAAAAATAACCAGTGTCACTCGGGAGGATATGGATTCTAACAATACCCAGGCATTTAAACGTTATAGTGGAATAAAGAAACTCACATACATACATACATACATACATGAACCCTGAAAACATTATACTCCTTTTTTGGGGCAGTCGTGTAAAAACTTTGATGCTGGTATCTCTTAAGTTTTTCCGTCATACATACCTACTGAAAATATCTTGACCAAAAGATTGTCCTCTGAGCTGGTGTTCTCAGAATCCGAGCTCATGATCGACAGCACTCGCATACGTTTCGGTGACTGCGCTTGCTCACTATCGTCGGAGAATGCCGCCGCACTTGCGTGAGGACTTGCGCGAGGACTTGCCCGAGGACTTGCGCGCGCACTAGCCGACTGACTCGACTGTCGTGACGTTTTGTAAGGTCGCATGTTTATTGGGACGTGCAAGATGGCCATTGCCAGCTCGAATTGAAACGTCATCCTGGGGATATATTGGCATTGTCATCCGGGTATCGTAGTCAAACTGCAGCCGTGGATACTACTAACGTCTGGGATAGCAACAACTGCCAGCAGTGACGCGGCGGAAGCAGTAGGTTCCCCTTACAGATGGTGTTAGTGTTGATATCTAAAAACCTTTTGATTAGTAGGTATTAAGAATACAGTGAATCAAGTCACATTTACCACAGGTTATCTACTGTGCTTATGTTGAAGTTGAAGAAGTCAGGCTTAAGAAAAATTAAAGTTGACTTACCGAATCATACGATAGTAAGTAAGAAGTTCTGGATGCGGGCAGGTGTGCCAGTCGAACTTGTAGCCCAGGAGCACGACGTTGGGCGCGATGCGGCCGAGCCCCGTGGCCTGGAGCAGCGCTTGGCAGCCCTGCTCGAAGCTGCAGCCCTGGACCAGCACGTAGAACGCGCGCATCTTGCGTTCTCTCAGCCACTCCTCACCTGCCAGCCGCCGGTAGAGCCGCTCCATCTGTGTCAGCTGGGCCTGTGGAATAACAATATTTATGTCAACCGATAAGAAAGCTCCCACTTCCTCATATAAGCCTGCACATAAAGGCTGTTGATTTTTATTTTATTGCTGAATGCGCCTGCGCTTGACCTCGATCTCGCCTGAGGAAAAGCGATGGATGAGGTTGCCATCGTATCGTCGTTGGGAACCTTAGCGAAGGAAGTTCAATGCTATACGCTACGCTAATCAGTTCTGACAGGATATCCGCGAGTTTTTAATACGTTCTGATGAAGGTTTAAAGTAAAATCGGTGCTTACCTTTTCAATATCTGCCAGGATCATAAAGGAGCCAACCTTCGTGATGAGGGTACCCAGGTCTGTAAGCCACGGCCTGTCATCCGGCTTCCCGGCAAGTACCAGCAGTTGGGGGTTGTACGACTTGGTGTGTGCCGTGCGATGGTATATGTGCAGGATAGACGCTATTGTCTCTTGATAACGCTGAGCTTCAGTACTACTGCCCCAACTAGTTTCTGAAATTTGCAAATAGTTATTTTCATTAAAATTGTAGAGCATTACTTACCATATTGTTATTGTTTTGTTTCTCGGCTTAAGAATTTGTTGGTGAAAAGTTTGTTCACGGAAAAGTAACAGTTTGCGTCTAAACAATTATTGGCCTTCAATTTCATATTTTTAGAACAGTAAGTTAGATAAGTAAGTTTCCCGAACAGAATAATTTAAAAATAAAATATTCCGGGAGTACAATTCTGTGAAATATTTAAAACTCATATTAAAATTATACTTTGTAAACAAACATGACAACACACACACATCACACATCATCACACACACAGACATGACTCATCAGTCATCATGACTATGTAACATTAAAAATTAGAGGATTATATCCAAGATAATAATACTTGGAAACATGCTGGTCCTGATCCAGGACAATCTAGAGTGTAGACAAAATCGAACTGGTTGCTAATTATTAATTGTATACTTAATTGAGTTTTTTGATGTTTGTGTGTATGTATGCCATTTTGTTATTTTTTTATTGTTTTTTCTTTTGTATTAGTACTTTTTCTTAATTGTGTTTTTTATGGATCTTGAAATAAAGATTTTTATTTATTTATTTTTATAATTTACAAACTTTTATGACATTGATTTTACATTCTGTGATTACTTTTACTCACACACAGAAAATAAAAATACAAACACACACAGCACCATGTAATACAACACAGCAGTAACCCTGCCAAAAGATTCACCGGTAAAGCTGGACTTGAAACAAACTGGCGGTGATGTCTTTAAAAGTAAATATTACCCGTCTCTCCACAATTCCATTGCTTACTGTTGTAATGTCAAAATAACAGCTTTTTACTAAAGGCATATAAAAAGTACATACGGTACTTATAACAAAAAAACAATTTTTAAAATTTTTGTCTGTCTGTCTGTTTGTTTTGGCCAATCTCCGAAACGGCTGGACCGATGTTATAGGTAGTAACTAGGCTACTTTTATTTCATGAAAAAAATAAGGTTTCGCGCAAAAAAAATTAAAACCCACGAAATTGTGAAAAAAAATCCGATTCAAATTGGAAGTATGACTCCACGCGGGTGAAGCCACGGGCATCAACTACTTTGAAATAAACGATTTGACTTTGACTGTTTACTTAAACCAGAATTATATAGTTTATCTCAATCCCAATCTTGATCCACAGTCTTTGACGGCTGCTTGTAATTCGCCCTCAAAGATTCAGATTGACAAACTCGGCCGTTGATTGGTTAGAGACAAGGGTCGGGATCAAGATTGGAATTGAGATATATTATAGAAAGGGGCCGTAAGACAGCTTAGGATTACTGCCAGCCAAACCAATAGATTACCAGTGGTGGCATAGCCATTAGCCAAATATTAAAAGTGGTACCTTACCGACCTAGAAAGTACCTACCAACTTATCGTTTCATTGAATCAAGCCATTTTAGTGATGAGTTCTAAAAAATGCTTTTAACAGTGGATAAAACTAAACCTTCATTATACCACATTTTTTGTGAAAAAGGTTTTAACTCCTTGGTATTTTACGTGTTTCTAATATTCTGCGAGCAGACAAAAGTATTATAAAATTATAGGACATTAAAACAATTTTTTCTAAACAACAGTGAAAAACCATATGGCCGCAGCCTTATGAAAATATTAGTTTTTCACTTTACCTGGTTTCCTGTACAGTACTAAGAGATAGAGTGTGATGAAAATAAACGTAGTGATGAGCGCCATGATCCAGCTGATCACCATCATTATGATGACGCACAGTACGAAGCCTGCCAGTGACACCCACGTGTTGTAGTACTGTGAACGGAAGCAAAATCTTTTATATATTAGAAACTAAAGAAACCGACCGATACCGATGGAAATCAGTGCTGAGAATGCATAAAGATAATGACTAAAAGACCCGTTTGAAAGTAGCGCCAAGTAGTGACAAGAAAACTGAGGAGTAGGTAACCGAATGAGGAGTAACCGAAGAAGTCCGTTCGTTTTGCCCCCAGTTTCTATTGCCACCGTTCGTTTTGCACCCGATTCGGATAAATTGTATATCAATATTTTTGTCAGCTAAAAGTTTATTTTGACTAAGTAGTTTCGGAATTTAATCATTTATTTATACGTGTATGTTAATGATATAGGTATGATTTATATAAATAAATCAATAACATACATGTATAAATAAATGATTAAATTCCGAAACTACTTAGTCCAAATAAACTTATATCTGACAATATTTTTTTATTAACAACCTATAAAGGTTGTGAATAAACTATTATTGGTTATATAATAAAAGACTACGTAAACTAAAATGCTGATTAACAAATTATATTTTTATGTTGCCAAAATGAACACCGCACGGAAGCAGCGAAGGGTAGTTCGCAGTGGCGCAGATACAATCATCATTAGAGAAAAAATTGTTCAGTTCTCATAAACTCAGACAAAAACCTGTAGGTTTTAATCTTATGATGTATTAAACTGGTATTAAATATAATTATGTAATGTGATGTGATACACAGTTACACACACAGGTGTACCATAATATTTGGCAATAGTAGACATTAAGAAGAGTGGTTGTTCCGAAGGCAAGCCGATAGGAATCGGGTTGTATGAAGCCTTCGCCCCTGGTAGTTCGTTCCTTTCCATTGTGTAGTTCTTACCTGAGCTGAAACAGGTTACTGGAAACAATCTTAGAGTACAAAAAAAGTAAATTTTAAAATCAAAAATCAAACTGCGTAAAAAATGAACTTTAAAAAATATGGAAACAAGATGATCTATTTTGTCTCCAAACAATCTCATGCATAAATTTAAGAAGATGCCTCTGACTGCATGAGAATGTTTGGAGACAAAATAGGTCATCTTGTTTCTATCCTTTTGAAAGTTCACTTTTTACGCAGTCGGGTTTTTTGATCTTTTAAATTTACTTTTTAAATTTAATCTTTTTAGTTAGGATTATTTTTCTCACACTGTAAGTAACGATTTAAGTAACAGTCGTAAATACAATACCCTCTTATAGTCGGGTGATAACGGTCTCTTACTCACTCGCTCCAAAAGTTTGGGATAGTTTTTTTTTATAATTTTAATATACCCTGTAACACTCGCGCAATATAGACGAATCTAATGACATATAATTAATCAAAATCGATTCAGCCGTTTAGTATTTACGAGGGAGCATACGGACGGACATACCTAAATACATACAATACCCGCCTTTTTTGGCTTCGCGGCAGTCGGGTAAAAAGATACGAGCAAGCCTATACAAGTATGACTGTATAAACCGTGAGCACGAGTACGACCAACGCAGCCGCGGCGCCAACTTCGCGTTAGGAATTCTTCTTTTTGGTGTGGTTAGTGACTAACCTGGTGTCAGAGTTTTTATGCCGCCCATGGCCCTCTGATTTGGCTTCACATGCCGTCGAGAAATATCTCTCAGGCATGTCTGGTTTCCTCACGATGTTTTCCTTCACCGGTTTTTAAGCAAGTGATATTTTTTTTATACAATACGCTCATGATTCCGAGAAGTCAGAGGTGCGTGGCTTGGGTTCGAACTCGAGACCTATGACTTGGCAGTCTAACGGTCACACCACTAGGCTATCACTGCTGTTAATTAAAAGAATTGTGACTTATACTTAACTGATCCAATGTGCATTTCAAATAATTGTCATAGCAGGCATTAAACATCCAATATTTTATTATTTTATTTTTGTATTTAATTTGTCACTTTTGTGTCTGCCAGTACATTTAATTAAAAACAGCTTTGAATTTTTATCGCACCTAAACAAAATCGGGTGCAAAACGAACGGGGGCAAATGAAACAGGGCAAAACGAACGGATCCTATGAATCGGTTTCATTTTGACAGTCAACAACAGTATTTGCGTTATTTACGTTGTTCAGCAGACAAATTTTTCGAATATTATGAAGCAATGGATTAGCCATAAGCTTCAAAATTATTCAGATTCTGATTGATAGTGTGTTACGCAATTAGGGTGCGGGTCCTTAGCAGCTTTAAACAGAGAGTAGCGGAAAGCGAGTAGGGAGGCCGTTATGATGCGAAGGAATGAGGCACACTGTGATACGAATAGTACCTATGAATGGGAAGGTGGAAATGGTGGAATGTCTTGAAAAAGGCAAACCAAAGAAAATATGTATGGGCTGTGTAAAGGATGATGTTGCTACGAAGGTAGTGAACTGTAAGAGGACGGATAATAGAGAGAGACCTAAATGTATGGAAGGAAAAGACGTGCTGCGTAAACCCGGACCAAAATTTAAATAAGGAGGATAAAGATTTCGGTTATGGGAATGAAACAGAACCATAAAACTGCATTAAAATACAAAATAGAATTCTTAAAATACCCTGAAACGCGGCCGCCAACTGATTGGCTTGAAGAAGGCCGCGTGGAATGTGCAGAAGTTGATGAGCGCGTACGATGCGAGGTAGAAGTTCGTGATCAACGGCGCTATCGTGTTCAAATCCGCTGTCAATCAAAAGATGTGTTTTTATATTATTATTAATTTTGGAGCCTGCAAAATCGAGCAAATGAGTTTTCCCACTTGCCAACGACGGCATCGGCTCTAACAATGGAGGCATTTTGCCTCCATTGTTGTCGTGGCGGCGAATGGAATAACCCCACGGTGTCATCAAAAGTAAACCTATTCAAATATTACACTTAGACTAAACCCACTTACCGATAAGTAAAAAGAGCAATGAAACGAAGAACGTAAGCACATATCCTCTGTAAGGTTCGCCATGCTTCCCGTATCGTTTGGAGAAGAAGATGAGCCCGGGGTATAAGCGGTCCAAGCCGAGCGCTTGAATCAGCCTCGGCACCGACAGCAGGTTCGTCAGCGCTGTCGACAGCGTGGCCGCCCAGCAGCCGAGGTAGATCATGGGGCCCCAAAGTGCCATCAGTTGCATTATCTGGTTAAACAATGCGATAACTCTGTAGTAATAAGCTAGTCTTATCAATGTTTGCGCTTAAACAGGTTCAATCACTTTACTCATATCCAATTTTACTTGTTTAAGCTAAATTTTCTTTTGATGTTATTTTTAAACTCATTATCGCACGTAACTTCAAACTTGTTGCCTTTTGTTTCTCCTTCTTAGTTATTAATTTTATAGTATCTAAGTTCATGTCGCATGTGGCACGATTATTACCTTTCTGAAAAAAAAAAACAATCCATCGATTCTATCTTTAGTCTTCCCCTACTCATAAAGACAAGAAAGAGTGAGTTTAAAGAAAATAATCTAAACTTTCGTCACTATATGTTTCTGATGAGGAGCTACAATAGGTACCTAGGTACATACTTTATATGCAACAATAAATAATTAATGTACTTGTGGGTGGGCCTCATGGCTAGTAATAACAGCCGCACGGGTTGATCGAAGATCAAGCTACGCTTGCCAACGACAGTCGGTGGATGGTTGAGGGTGACTATCCATTAGGTACAATCTAGACCCCTCCGTACCCCGGAAAGCACGTTAAGTCGTTGGTCCCGGCTGTTATTCGAAGATCTTCGACAGGCGTTAAGTACTGGTAGTCAGAAGCCCGACAGTCTGACAACTAGTCTTATCAATGGGTATCGTACTGTCTATGTATAATACTGGTATTCAGCTGCATCCGGTAATCAGTTAGACTGGAAGTAAATTCTAACATAGTTGGAAAAAGGTTAGGTTAGGTGATGAAACATGTTAATGGTACTACTTCGTAATTGTTATGTAGTCCGTAGCCACACTCGGGTTTGCAGTCATGTATGGAGCCGTTAGCGAAGTCGTCAGGGTTGCCGGATGCGTCCCGCAGTGCGCCCACGCCGGACAACCCAGCCATCGTCAAGTACGACGTTACTGATATAGCTAGAGCGATCAGCGTTCCCTTAGGAATGGCTGTCCCTGGGTCCTGAAACAGATGAGAAAAGACAGATACGCTGGAATTCGAAGTCCGAAATGGGGATGATACCTGGGTAAAAAAAAAAACTATAAGTAGTCCGTCAATCAGATAAGTAATAATAAAATATTAGACACGCATTTTTTGCTTTATCATATTAACAAAAATGACTTCGATAAAACGCATTAAAGTTGGGGAGTTGGTTGTCGTTACGTCACAACTCAATGTAAAATCTAGCAAAGCGTGACGTAACACCACATTTTACTCAATGTATCGCCGTAATCTTTTGATTAAGTATATACAAAAATAAAAAAAATTCGTGTCCAATATTTTTTTTTAATAAATTGACGGACTGACGGACAAAACGAAATTAGTTATCATCCCTATTCTGACAACCCGTCAAATGTTGGAGTTGGCATTCAACAATCAGTCACAACAATCACAATCACTGGGTTCCAGTAGTCAAATAACAGTCGCTCAATACGTACCTAACTATAAGATACAGATTTTATGTTCGGTACCTATTAGATACAGTTTGATACAACATGTTTCAAAATCAATCACATAGAAGCATCAGTCGATGCATCAGGCAGATGATAAAAATTCCGGAACAGTTATAGTAGTACCTACCTAATATTATAATCTTTACGGTTTCCGCTATATCTTCATTTGCAAATGAGAAAAGAAAATTAAATGTTTTTTCAATCTAATGCTAGCCACAAATGTTACGATTTACTTGCGCAAGCCTAAATTTGAGCAATCAAATCGTTACGTGTGTGTCGCTAGCATTTTAATCTATGTGTCGGTATTTACCTTGTTTCTTATATGATATATTTACCTTGAGATCACCACAAATATTGGCACCTGCTTGCACACCAGTTACAGCGGGAAAGTAAATAGAAAACACGCTGAAGAAATCGTGGTATTGACCCTCACTGAACCGGTAATCAGGCAACCAGTTTTCTTTGGCCACTTCAACTGTAATAAAACAACAGGACAAAGAGTTTTTAAACATCTTCTATCTACGACTTACCGTTAAAAGAAATATAATCATTAAGAGATGTAGACAACATTTCAAGGTTTCAAACGAATGTAATGAAATCATATGTTAAAAATTCCGAATAAACTCATAACATCCATCAATCACGTACTGCTTAGACCTGCGAACCCGCTAGCTCTCTCTTGTTCGTTGGTTGGTCCCATAGCTGCACCAATCACAAAATTTAATATCGCTGTGATTATGATAACTATCAAAAAGTTCTGAAAGATAAACAACGGATTATAAATATTCAAATTTTATATGTCAGGCAACATTAGAATTTCACATGATAAAGCCAGGAATCGTTTTAAACCACCAGATCTACATATTCTGTAAAAATCCCTGTCTTAACTTAGGTGAAGTGAGTTTGAAGTGAGCATAGAAATCTTTCTCATGTTATCTCATGAGCTATGGAAGTGAGCTATCATTCCACCTGGATGCTGACAGCTCACTTCAAGCTCAATTTACTTGAGCTTTCACGCTGAGATTTTTTCAGACTCAAACTCAAAGAATTTATTTCAATTAAACCATTTACAGGCACTTTTAAACTGTTAAGGAGTCGGTCTATCAGAAATATGAAGCAAGTTGCCCATTCCAAAGCGTAGTAGGTACCTATGGAGAAGAACGGGCAAGAAAATCCATGAACCCTCTTTTAAATTAGGCTTACTTGGGTTTTAGTTTCCCAATCCATGCCGATAGCGCAGATGATGCACATCACAAACAGGGCTACGGCGCCAACAATTCGCGTGTCGTGAGGGCCGTTATCTATTATTTTAAGACCATGAGCCTTGAGCAACTCATTCAGGGATTCACAAAAGCCAATGGTGTTCATACTGGCCGCTACAGCGTTAGCGAACGCGAAAATTATTCCCACTGATGCACCTAGCTCTGCACCTAAAGATCTTGATACGAGGAAATATACTCCACCTGTAAGAGATCGTTCAGAAAGATTGAAGTGTGTATGTATGTTCCTTTATATTATTTAGTAAGTATGCTCCTTTAGAATTACGTCTCATGTTATTGCTTACGTTGCGCTATGCATTACTTGTATGTATATTTTTAGATTCAATATACTACTTCTATGGGAACCGAGCAGTAGCCTTCTTATTTTATACCCGAACCTTTTTACATACATCTCAAGATCGTTTAATAAAAACTTGAAATGATCGCACTCTTGAAACTTTAAAGTAACAAATTACTGTGGGTGGACGCAAAATACTGACTGCCCTTAGGCATCTTTTCTGTGGTGATTAGAAAGTGTGGATCTTTAAGTGTGTAGGAACGAGAAAACATAGCATCACGCCCGTATGCCCTGAAGGGTTAGGTAGAGAGGTACATCTCTACCTAACCCTTCGGTGGAATACTGGCGTAATAGTACACCCACATTTTGCTAGTTATGTTTAAGTCCTATGTGACAGGGGGCGAGCCTATTGCTTTCAACCGGGCACAAGTCCAGACTCCGGGCTGCTACTGAGAAATTCCAGATGGAAAAACCTAATAACACTTTGCCCAACCCGGGAATCACACCTAGGGCCTCATGCTGAGCATTAGCGAGTCGCAAGCGCTACTGCTGAACAGACTAGACCTATGCGGCAGTGTGGCAAAATACTGTTCCGACAGTAATATTCTTACGTTACCTCCCTGTAGTTCACCATTTGTGCAGATGGCGCTCAAGGAGAGCGTGGTGATGACGCAGACTATGCCCGAGATGAAGATGATGACAATAGACAGCGCGATGCCGGCCTGGGCCACGATCCATGCGATGCGCAAGAACAACACCACGCCCCAGATGTTGAGCAGGCATGGTATTAGTACGCCCTGTTGTTTTCAAATACAAAAATGATGACATTAGGTTCGTATTTGGAGTTCCAGACCTAATGACGTTCTAGACCTAAATAAGAAGCGGCGATATAAAAAAAAACCTGTGAATATAGGCGATGTTTTGTTGCTGTGGGTAGGTTCGATCGTAAAACGCTAGGTACTGGTAATACTTGTTTTGTGTTCGCTTCACTATTCACATTAGGTATCAATTTACCGCCCTTACAGAGAAGCTACATCTGAATGTATAGCTAAATAATATAGAAGTATACATTATAAATCTTCAGCTGCACCTTATGCATTTTTTACAGAGGATGCTCCTATTGTTCTGAGAGCTGACTAAAAACACGTATATATACACGTACCTGTATCCATCCTAATTTAATGTTGCCATAAGTGGTAAGCTCAGGAGTGGGGTTTCCATGCCTCAGGGGTGGCGTCTATAGTCAAAAGAAACATTGTCGTTAACACCATTCGCCATTGTAGATACTTGGTTCGTGCGATTATTTTGTGAAAATTGAGCAGGGTTGAGTTACGTGCGGCGTCATAACAAATTTTGTTGAAACAATGGAGTGGTCGAATGAAAAGGCAAATACAATTGGAATTAGGTAGTCCAAGTTAGCAAGAAAGAAAGAAAATAAATGTCAATCTGTTATATTTATTCTGCAGATATATGTTATCTGATTA
Source organism: Fissipunctia ypsillon (assembly GCA_947568875.1). Taxonomy (NCBI): domain Eukaryota; kingdom Metazoa; phylum Arthropoda; class Insecta; order Lepidoptera; family Noctuidae; genus Fissipunctia; species Fissipunctia ypsillon. The sequence goes on from OX387655.1 coordinate 7,285,987, forward strand.
TTGATAACTCAGCCTCAAAAAGGAAACAGCCGATATATTCTATAAAAATATCATATTCCATGAAAATTTAGGTAAGGGTGAGCTTGGTGGGGTGGGTGAGGGTGGGGTGCGTGCAGAAAACCTCCTCGTGTGCCTGATACCTGCTGGTCCCTTATGGATACGTTCGAGGGGAAGAGCAGTTGTCGGGCCGGTGCACCCTGGGCATGAACAATAATCTTTTTTTGAAAAAGGTGTAGGAGTTTTTCGGAGAGAGTATTGTTTGTGGCGAATTTCTGCGGGCGGGGGAGCAGTATGCTCCACGTCTTTCTTCCACGTGTCTCTCTGATTAGCAGAGGGCACAGTGGAGGAACAAGGGAGGTGGGTCGCTCCTGATCCACATCCAGTGTCAGTCGACGAATGTCGACTGACACTGGATGTGACCTTGCCACCACGGTGCAGGCGCACCAACGTGGCTATTGTTTCTCCCTCAAGAGCATGCTTGAGGAGAGAACTTTCGACGGGATCGCTGAGTCGGGTTAGCCGGACAGCGAACGAAGGCATGCTTAATGCCGCCGTCGGGGGCTTGGCTTAACCGCCCGGCCCAGAGGCAGGACACCTCTAAGATAAAAAACCACCTAATCCTAAGCTTTGAAGCGTGGCGAGAGGATGAGTGGCTGGTGGGGGACCAGTCGCTAGCGCTTCCCCTGTAGATACCTGCCGCACTCTACAGTATATAGGCTTACCTAGTGCAAGAGGCTCTGCCTAGGCGGACATTTATTTCCTCACTACTCGTGGGAACAAAATGGAAACAAATAAACCCAAAAGATGCGAAAAGGAGAGTGACGTGCCAAGTTTATTGGCGGAGGTACCACTTGCCAGTGATGGCAACAAGAGTCGAGGAGGCTCGCGTTCCTCAGGGGACATAAGCATGTCCGACCAGGACTCGCGTAGGAATTCCAAATTTTGGAGAAAGCGTTCGCGCGGCGAAGATTTGGACCGAGCGGGGTCGATGGTGCTTTCCTCAAGCGAGGAGAACCTGCCGGCTGCTAAAGTGGCGACAGCAAGGAGAGGCCGGGGTCGTGCGGTGGTGGGCGGAGGTTCCGCTCCGATGCCAGGGCGCGACGTTCGGGGTCGCATCAAGCGGCCTGATACGCCGGGAATTGGCGGGGAGAGTGACCCCGGGGTCTCATCCGGAGTCTCAACTGAAGAGCCGGGAGGGGTCACTGTCTCTCTTGTGGGCACGAAGGCGGAGGCCAACGCTGCGAAGCGTGCTCAAAATAGAGCGGTCGCGGCCGACGAGGTTGCCGAAATGGCCCGTCGGGCCCGGGAGCGGCGGTCTGCCCAGACGGCAGCAGGGGAGAGCTTAACGGCAGAGGCTCTCAACCGCCAGGTGTTGGACGGCGTGGATGTTGTCCTGAAGGTTGCTACCAAGTCCGGCAACCTGAAGGGCTCCTTCACGCGCGCCCTTAAAGAGGCGGCAGAGGGGATCAGGGAGGCGGTGGAGAGTCTCCTTCATCGTACGACCTCGGAAGAGACGGCGAAGCTGTGGGAGGAGAACAGCCGTCTTCGATCCGAGTTAGAGGAACTCAAGCGGCAGGTTGCCGCCCAGAGGACAGCTCCCGCGGCCGCTCAGTCTTCTCCCGTTGCAGCCCCGTCGTCGGCGCCTGCACTTGTGGATGCGGAGGTCGAAAAAATCGTCCGCATCTGCATGATGCAGTGCGAGGACATGGTGGGTGCCCGCCTTGAGGCCATAGAGGCGAGGCTCCTCCCGGCAGAATCCGTCCGCCCTCCGCTCGCTGGGGACGGTCGTGGGAGAGAGGGGTCCAAAAAACGGGGCCAGGCGGCCACGGCGGCTGACCCCGCCCAAAAACCCGCGCCCTAGATGGCCACCTCACGGACAGCGACACCTCCAGCGGTGCCTCCGGCGGCCGTGCCTGGGCCTGGCACAGATACCTGGACGACGGTCGTCAAGAGGGGCCGCAAGAAGATAAAGACGGCGCTGCCAGTACCAGCACCCGCTGGAGCACCGGCACTCCAGAAGGCACAGGGACCGCCAAAGGTTAGAGCCCCACGCTCCGCGGCTGTAGTGATAACACTGCAGCCCGGAGCTGTCGAAAGGGGCGTATGTATACAAGGCGGTTCTGGCGGAGGCTAAAGCCAAAGTCGCGTTCCCCGACCTTGACACACCGTTCGGCTTCAGAATGAAGCCGGCAATGACGGGGGCGCGGCTGTTTGAGGTGTCGGGTGCCTCCAGCGGGGAAAAGGCGGACATCCTGGCCGCCAAGTTGAGGGAGCAACCCGGAGGACGTCCGGGTGTCTAGGCCGATGAAGACTGCAGAGCTGCGCGTCGATGGCCTGGACGACTCGACGACCCCGGCTGAGGTCGTGGCGGCCATCACCAAAGCCGGCGGATGTCCGCCCCAAGACGTGCAGACGGGTGATATTCGCGCCGACGCTTCCGGGCTCGGCACGATCTGGGTGCGGTGCCCGGTGGCGGCGGCGAATAAAGTCGCCGACGGAAGGCGTTTGGTGGTGGGGTGGGCTGCGGCAAGGGTCAAGCTGCTGCAGCCCAGGGCTATGCGGTGCTACCGATGTCTGGACATTGGGCATGTCCGGGCACGGTGCACCGCCGAAACGGACCGCAGCGAGCAATGCTATCGCTGCGGCCAGCCCGGCCACAAGGCGGCCCAGTGCTCCGCGGCGCCAAACTGCAGCCTCTGTACAGCTGCAGGGAGGCCCGCTGGGCACAGAGCGGGCGGAAAGGCATGTGGCGCCCCCGCCGCAAAGAAGAATAAGGGGGCCAAGGCTGCCGGGGGCTCTTTACCCCCCTGTCAGCCTGGCTGCCCTTCGGCCGACTCCCGGCCTAGGAATCGTGTGGAGGGAATGGATGGACATTTCCTCCAGGGCAATCTCAACCACTCTGCTAGAGCTCAGGATCTCTTGCTCCAGAGCATGGCGGAGTGGTCGATTCATGTGGCTGTGGTCGCCGAGCCGTACTTTGTCCCCCCCCGGAATAACTGGGTGGGTGACCTGGACGGCTTGGTGGCCATCATCGGCGGGACTCTCGTCAGCCCGTCCCGAGGTCACGGCTGGGTGGCCGCTCTCGCGGACGGCGTTGGCACGATTGGTGCGTATTTTTCGCCCAACAAGAGTCTCGCCGACTTCGAGAACTTCCTTGTCGAGTTGGGTGCCGTCGTAGGCCGACTCCACCCTCGCCCCGTGCTGTTGCTCGGGGATCTCAACGCCAAGTCTACGGCGTGGGGATCCTCGGTGACCGATGCTAGGGGTGAGGCGCTGGAGGAGTGGGCGGTCACGACTGGCCTGGTCGTCCTGAACCGGGGCTCGGTACTCACGTGCGTGCGGCGGCGGGGCGGGTCCATAGTGGACGTCTCGTTCGCTAGCCCTGCTGCCGCGAGCCGTATTTACGACTGGCGTGTCGTCGCGGAGGTGGAGACGTTGTCGGATCACCGATACATCCGTTTCGACGTCTCCACCCAGACCGCCGGCGGCCGCAGTCCACCGGCCCCGCGAGCGACTGGCCCGCGCTGGGCGCGCAAGCGCATCGACAGGGAGCTTGTCGAGGAAGCCGCGATTGTCCAGGCCTGGATCCGGGAGTCGGCTACGACCGGACTCGTCGACGTCGAACAGGAGGCGCTGTGGTTCCGCGGGGCGATGACGCAAATTTGCGACGCGTTCATGCCCCGCATCCACGCACAGACAGGAAGGCGCCAGGTGTACTGGTGGTCTGCCGAGATTGCGCAGCTACGCATCGCGTGCGTGACGGTTAGACGCCGGTACACCCGATACCGGAGGAGACGTCGTCGGGTCCCTGACGAAGAAGCCGCGCTGTATGAGGTGTACCGCGCGGCGAAGGAGGCTCTGTGGCTGGCCATCGGCGAGGCGAAGACGCGAGCCAGGGAGGAGATGCTGGAGACTCTAGACGGGAATCCATGGGGGCGCCCTTATCGTGCGGTTCGGGGGAAACTCAGAGCCGCGGCGCCCCCACTCACGGAGAGTCTCCAACCTGAGCTGCTGGAGGAGGTAGTCGTAGCCCTCTTCCCGGCTAGAGCGGAGCATACCCCGCCGCCGATGGATTTGCCCACAGCCGCAGAGCCTGAAGATGAGAACGCCATCAGCGTCCCGGAGGTGACACAGGCAGAGATGAGGGCGGCCGTGATGCGGCTCCGAGCCAAGAACGTGGCTCCGGGGCCCGACGGGATTCACGGCCAAGTATTAGCCCTCGCTTTGAAAGAGCTGGAGCCCCAGCTGAGAGGTCTCTACACAGCGTGCCTTGAGCGGGGCCAGTTTCCCACTCTGTGGAAAACTGGTCGTCTTGTCCTGCTCAGGAAGGCGGGGCGCCCTGCCGATTCGCCGTCAGCGTACCGGCCCATAGTGCTGCTCGACGAGGTGGGTAAGCTGTTTGAGCGGATTATCGCAGCCCGCCTCGTCGGCCACTTGTGCGGAGAGGGGCCGGACCTGGACGAGTGTCAGTTCGGGTTTCGGTACGGGCGCTCCACCATACACGTTGTGTCACGGGTGAGAGTCCTGGCGGAGGAAACGGTGTCCCGGGGCGGGGTGATGATGGCGGTGTCGTTGGACATCTCCAACGCCTTCAACACCCTGCCCTGGAGTTGTATCCGACAGGCACTGCGGTATCACCGGGTGCCTCTCTACCTCCGCCGCCTCGTTGGGGCTTATCTGTCGGAGAGGTGTGTCACCTACGTGGGATGTGATGGCACAAACCAGCGCCTCATGTCGTGCGGTGTTCCACAGGGCTCGGTCGTAGGCCCCCTCCTGTGGAACATCGGGTACGACTGGGTGCTGAGGGGTGAACTCCAGCCGGGCGTGGACCTGACGTGCTATGCGGACGACACGCTGGTCACGGCCCGGAGGAGTTCGCACAGGGAGGCAGCGTTGCTTGCGACGGCTGCGGTCTCACAGGTGGTGGGCCGCATACGGCGCCTCGGCCTGGACGTGGCCCTCAACAAGTCGGAGGCCATGGTGTTCCATGGTCCCCGACGGGCGCCGCCGCCCGGATCACACATAGTGTTCGGGGGGGTCCGGATCGCTGTCGAGTCTACCATGAAGTACCTGGGATTGGTGCTCGACAGCCGGTGGGACTTCGGACCCCACTTCCAGCGGCTGGTGCCCAAGTTGATGGGCGCGGCTGGGGCGCTGTCAACGCTGCTTCCCAATCTGGGGGGCCCGAGCGCCGCCTGTAGGCGACTCTACGTGGGGATCGTGCGATCGATGGCCCTGTACGGGGCCCCAATTTGGGCGGCTGACCTGACGGCCGGTAGCATTGCTGTTCTGCGGAGGCCACAGAGAGCGATGGCCGTCAGAGTCATCAGGGGGTATCGCATGATCTCCTACGAGGCGGCTTGTGCACTGGCCGGATCCCCGCCCTGGGACCTGGAGGCGAAATTACTCGTGTCATTGTATCGGTGGCGCGAGGAAATGCAGGCGCGAGGTGAGCGACCGATGCAGCGACTAATGGAGCAGCGTCGGTCGCTGCTTCGCGAGGTCCTGGTGGCGGAATGGCGGGACAGGCTCTCACGCCCTACCGCCGGCCTCGGCACCATCGAGGCGGTCCGGCCGGTGCTCGACCTTTGGCTCGGGAGGAGGCACGGCTCCTTGTCGTTTCGGGTGACGCAGGTGCTCTCGGGGCATGGTTGCTTCGGGAAGTACCTGTGTCGCATAACCAGGGAGCCAGACGCCCGGTGTCACCACTGCGTCGACTGTCGGGAGGACACGGCGCGGCATACGCTGGCAGAGTGTGCCGCTTGGGAGGAGCCGCGCCGTGCCCTCATCTCTAGAGTAGGCAGTAACCTGTCGCTGCCGGCTGTCGTTAATTCGATGGTCGGCAGCGAGGAGTCCTGGGACGCGGTGGTTTCCTTCTGCGAGACAGTCATCTTGCAGAAGGAGGCTGCGGAAAGGGAGAGGGAGATCACATCCTCTTACCCAGCCCGCAGCAGGCGCACTGGGCGTCGGCGGAGGGCGGATAACGCCCTCTTCCAGCCCCCCTAAATGGGTCCAGGGGCGACGGACTCGAGGACGTCCGTCGCCCCCCATACATCGGACCCGAGGTGGCGGCGCGTAGTGTTCCACGCGCGCCCCTCTTAGACGTCGCGGGGGGAGTCAAACACCTCACTCCCCCCCTCGACACGAGGAGAGGCCTGCCGTGGCGGGCCGGCACCAGCCGGGGGTTGCGGAAGGATCGTAAGTTTCCGCGACCCTCGGCGTAGGTGTGAGATGGAACACCGGGGTGGTTTTTATTCAGTAAGAGTCTGACAGACCCCTCCGCCCGCCCCAGGGCGGAGGACATCCATGAGGATTTTCCACCCCGAAACAAAAAAAAAAAAAAAAAAAGGGTGAGCTTGAAGCGAGTTGTCAATTTCTAGCATCAGATAGAATGACATGTCACTTCACTTGAGTTTTCACGGTGAGATTTATACAGAACTAGCGTCTTCCCGCGACTTCGTCCGCGTGTTTTTTTTTATGCCTATAAACCTTCGCGCAAGTTCTAGCAAAAAGTTGACAAAGTTTTATCGCAATTAGATTAACGGTATGGCAGGGCATAGAAGACCTTACCGGATGGTGGGTTGCGGGATGTTCGAAAGAGTTACCGTAGCCCCGGCACAGGCAACTGAAGGAACACGGGTGGGTTTTAGTCAGTAAAAGTCTGACACGCCCTCCCACTCCGCCCAGAGCGGGAGAAGTTATTTGATATTTGATGATTGCCCATAAAAAAGGCATAGAGAACAAACACACAAACATTCATTTTTATTTATAATAATAAATAAATAATAATAAATTTTTATTAATAGACCGGCTGGAACAGTATCCGAGCTACTAAGTAGTTGAAAGGAGCGAATAATAAGATTTTATACAAATCTCACAACAGTTTAATTAAAAATTTAGAAAATATTATTCAAAAATTAGCAGTGGTTGGTAGCACGGGTCAGTGGGTCGTCTTAGGGGCGGATTTCGGCGTCGACTAACGAGCTGTAGGTCGTCGGTTCGAAACAGGTACTCTGCGTATAATTTAATTATCACTTTGCTCTCAAAACGGTCAAAGAAACATCGTGAGGAAACCGGCATGTCCTAGGGCAAAAATTCAAAGATTTGTCGCATTAGTACCAACTCACACTGGGCCCACAATACATGATGGAGCCGCTACAGCCCGCTCCTTCTCGCAAAGAGAAGGCCTGTGTCCCAGGAGTAGGAACGCGTATCAAAGCCTATAGGCTTTGATATTTCTCGGGACCCTAGGGTCCCGGACCTTTGGAAGCCATATGAGGCGCCGAAGCCAACTCGCAGAGGCCCGTTAGACGCTTTCAATGGAAATGAGGCACCAACCGACGATTATCCCTGTACGCACTATGTAAGTGCACCCAAGGACAACCCACGGTTGATGTAGGACTATTCCAGGATATGGAGACAAAAAAAATATTGGGCTATGGGTTTGGTTGGTTTAAGTGGACTGGTTATCTAAAACTATGGAAGGACTATGGCCCCTGCCTGACCAATGTTTGATAAATACAATACACGGATAAAATGGCAGGGGGTGACTTGCACACTCAACAATGGGCCCCCGGAAGCGGTCGCTAGCACATAGTGTCGTAGCGACAAGGGGGCAACATGTCCTGAAGTACTTAAAAGGAGTGGAGGGAGAGGTATTCCACGGCTATCAGGACAATCCCGGAAGTACGGTCAAGATCCCTACCAGCATCTTACTGGAATACTTCCTTCCTCAGAGCACGTTTGCTCTTACGAATCTCTACTCAAGCCAGCCAATAAAGGCAAGAATGAGGTGGGAGGTCAGTTCTCGTCAGTGTTCACTCCAGCCAGCCAATAAAGGCAAGCCAGAGATGAGGAACATGACTTCTCCCGGGAGATAGAGTACGTGGGCTTGCTATTGCCCAGCAGCTCGCCACATGCTGCCCTGCGGTTTCTGTATCTCTCTTGGTCTGGCTCCTCACCCTAGACCTGTCCGCGCAAAGTAAATTCTACCGGCAAATAGCTAGAGTTCGGAGCGCGCAAGCCCCACCACGACGTCAACGTAGAGATACGGCGATGGGGTTATAGGCTAATTATTATGCTATGCAATAAAAAATTGAACAAAATTTTAAGCATAATAATTATTATAAAATCTAAAACCCACCGACGTATCTCTACGTTGACGTCGTGGTGGGGCTTGCGCGCTCCTGAACTCTAGGTCTGTGCCGGTAGTGTTTACTTTGCCCAAACAAGAATAGGGTGAGGAGCCAGACTAAAAGAGATACGTGAACCCGAAGGGCAGCAAGATGCTGGTAGGGGTCTTGACCGTCCTTTCGGGCTTGTCCTAATATCCGTGGAATACCTCTTTACTCCTCTAGTACCTCAGGACATGTTGGCCCTTTGTTGCTACGTCACTATGTGCTAGCGACCGTTTCCGGGGGCCCATTATTGAGTGTGTAAGTCACCCCCTTTTTTTGTGGGTGGGAAATCATCAAATTACTTCTCCCGCTCTGTTTTACTGACTAAAACCCACCCGTGTTCCTTCAGTTGCTTGTGCCGGGGCCACGGTAACTCTTTCGAACATCCCGCAACCCTAGCTGACACTGGCCTTAGCGGACCCCGTCAATAGTGCTGACATCTCTTTCAGGCGCGCCTGGAACACAACGCGCCGTCGACTCGGGCCTGGTCCTTACCGGACGGCAAGCTACCCATTGCTCGCTGTCCGCAAGCTCGCGCCGGCCGCGCGGTGGCCGGGAATCGGCTGCCAATTCCCGACGCCCAGGGCGTCTCCTGCGGTGACTAGGGGCTGAGGGCGCAAAGCTTGCCTCTCCCTCACGCGTTCCGCCTCCTCCTTCGCGAGCATTACTACCTCACAGAAGGAGGTGATAGGTTCCCATTTACTCTCGCTCCGTACCATGGCCTGGACCAGGGCTGGACGCGAGAGATCGCCGCCGCCGATCGCTTCCACGAGGACACGGCGGTGCTTCGCCCAAGCCGGGCAGACCTCCACCATATGCTCCACCGTGTCCTCCGGGCGATCCACACTGGTGACACCCGGGCGCTTCCTCCCGCCTTATCCGGAACAGGTACCTCCCGAAGCACCCGTGTCCGGTGAGGACCTGCGTCAGGCGGAAGGTGAGGACGCCGTGGCGCCTCTCCAGCCACTCCTCAGAGGGGATTTATCGCCGCAATTGTGGCGTGCCCAGCGCTGGGTTGCGACAATCGCACTTTCCATGCCGCCATGAGATCCCACCGGAGCTCTGTCCGCCGTGCCGCGATTTCTCGCGGCAGCGGAGTTACGCCCCGGCGTTTTGCTTCCTCGCGCCACTCCCACCTGTGCGCGTGCAAGTCACCCCCTGCCATTTTATTATATAACATTGGTCAGGCAGGGGCCATAGTTATTCCATAGTTCAAGTTGGGTACTAGGTACCCAATCCATTAATTAAAGCCACCCACACCAGCCGGGGGTTGTCCTTGGGTGCACTTGCACAATGCATACAGGGATAATCGTCGGTTGGTGTGGTGCCTCGTCATCATTTAAAATTGTCTAAGGGACCTCTGCGAGTTGGGTTCGGGCCCTCGTACGCCTTCCATAGGTCCGTCCGTGACCGCAGGGCCCCGAGATATGTCAAAAACATTTTTAAAATAATTAGAAATAAATATATGTGTGTGTACCAATATATCTCCTCCGTCTACGCTGGCAAGCTCGTACATGCCTCCAGCTCCTACTGAAGCAGATCTTAATCGACGTTTTGTCACTGAAATTTTTATTTTATTAGTATCGTACTGAAATACCTACTTACTTATTAATTATCGAATCGTGGAGTAAAGTTATGCCAAGCTTAAACCTAGAAAAATGAAAAGTTTAGGCTGGTTGTCAATTGTAGCATTACTCCGTGTTTATTAAGAAAGGGTTATGAGTTTAAAAATATGGTTTTTTTAAATCAAAAACTACAATAGGCTACTCACGATGATTTGCCTGTAATGATTCTTAAACTATTTTCAGTTACTGTGATATCAATATTATTACTGTATGAAGAAAAAATATATCAATAATGTTTTATTTTTTACACTCACCAAGTTCGTCATAGTTTTGCAGTAGACGTTCATCCATTATCTAAACATGCAAACTTATTTGTATTGCATAGAATACTTAAAACACGTTTCACTTATTTGGCACAGGGATGCGTTTCAATTAAAAATAATTAAGCTTGGCTAATTAGTCGTGAATGGTTCGCGGACGCTGTCCTGTAGAAACTACTTCGCTACCGCACTTCACCGGTTAGTGGTTACCCAATTATGTTGAGCTCCAACTTGCCTCTACAAGACAGTATAACCTGTAGACTACCTGTCTATAGCCTAAAACCCTTTAACTGTTGACGTGTGGCTTGTGAGACCGTGGTGCATGGGTGCAAGTGCAAGCGAAATTGCTGTAAATGTTTCTGCTTGCAGATTTTTGTTCCTGAGTCGTCGAAGTTTGTGTCTGTGGGAGTTGATTGTTAGGGAATGGTTATGGTCTGATGTCTTCGGATTTGAAACAGTGTATTAAACATAATCATAAATCTTTATTTATCTCAACATCATATTACAGGCACTGGTTAATAAAATGTATGTAATGGTTAATGGCTCTCTTTTAAAGGACATGTTAATTTACAAAACAATTAAAGTTAAGATATAGTGTATTGGTTTGGTAGGTCAAACACACGGATTTTATTGATATATTAGACTCTCTTATTTTAGAGTTTGAGGCATTATCAGATCATGCTTCAAGAGAGCGGTCAACATATTTGGCCGCACATGAGAAATAGACCACATCAAACCTTTAAGGGTTACAGTACTGAAAACCAGATCAGATATCATACGAACGAATGGTCGTTCATTATACCTACATTCAATCGTAGGAATCCGAGCTACGACGCTGCTACTTCTTGTTTACTTTGGCATTCGCGCTTGTGGAATCACTTCTAAAATTTATTGATTTCGGTAACTTTATAAATCCCCTGTTTTACTCTGTGGCTTTATCCTCCAGGCGTAGTACGTTTAATTACGTAGGCGTAATAATTATTTATTTATTTTAAATAGTAATTTCGGTATTATTCTTCGCTATATTCTGTGCACAATTCTGTGATGATTTGTCAAATTCATATCAAGCTGTCACCAAGCTGTGCTATGATATCAAGTCAGCATCCGTCAGCGAGACGTCAGCGTGATCCACGCGTCATCGCCGAGCGTCATCGTGTATCAAAGGAGGGTTCTGCTAGAAGTTTAATAATAATGATTATGGTTTAGGTTCAAGTGTTGTCTGTGGCATCTAAAAGAAGATTTGACACTGACCTCTAACATACAAGATAGAGGTCAGTGAGATTTAATTGTTAATTTTCCAGGTTGTTACCAGAATCTTAGCTGCTTAGGAGCTTTAGGTCGAAGTTTGACGTCAATATAAGTAGTAAGATGAATTCCATTTTGGTATTTGAACGTTCCCCACCTCTTTCTGTAAATCTACCCTCTGTACGTTTTGCAACGCATTTCACTTGTTCACAACAACAGTCAACATTTCTTTTTTTGCCTTCGCTTCGATAGAAAAATAAATCAAACTCTTTCAAAATAATTTATTGCAAAATGTTTTTGTCTTTCCTTATAATTAAATTTTCACAAGTTATTTATAAGTTCGATTTAAATTCAAGCAAATTTAATTTAGCGCCCTCAGTCAACCAACAAAGGAAGTCAAAGGAAAACTAAAAAACAAAAAAGAAGACAAGGTAAAAATATTACAATATTAAAATAAACAGGATTCAGTGTAAATCACAAGTGAGTACTGAGTAGGTACCTAATACGTATTTTAAAATTATTTCCAAATAAATCGTACATAATAATAGTACCTACTACATTACATCTAATATCGAATGTATTGCGATTACCAATCAGCAATCCTGTGGACTGTATATTGCAGGGTTTCCCCAGGGATCGATCCTAGGCCCGGGTCCTGCGTGTCAACCATAGAAATATAAAAATGTATGCATGTGTATTAGTTGGCGAGTGGTAGGGGCAAACTGGAGACACAGGGTTCCAATACATTTTCGTCTACCGGGCATATCTCCTTGTTTTTTATATCTACGGTTTCAACCAAATGTGTTCACGGAAACCTTAAAATGTATTCGTCTTATAGACGGAGTTAAATAAAATATACGTAGTTTAACTTCTAAATTGTATAAATAATTACATGATACCTACTTAAATTGTGCTTTGGTAAAAGATTTTGTTCATTTTATTGGTTCATTAAAACCTTAAAACTATGCTATATTCGATTAACTTAACACTAATGAATTATCTATTTACTGTCTTAATAATAGGTACCTAATACTAAAATGCTGTGTGTTCATTATAATAAGTACATAATTGTTCATGATTGTAAACACTTATTGTAATGGTTCCTTATATATTGTACAGTTGGTAATTACAACAGTCTCTATGCATTGATTAACACATATTTTCTATTATTCTATGATGGCTTATTTAATCTAGGCGTGTCTTAAAACTACTTTCATCTTACTAAAATAATCTGTAGCCATCATCTTCTCGCCTTTCCGTTAAAAATCTTTTTTTAATTAAGCGTCAACTCTCTGGGATACTTATGTTTTTTTTTTTTTTTTGTAAGTAACAGTTATTTTATATACACTACAATAATACATAATAATACGGCACCGAGTCACTGGTACTCAAACATTATTGTTGAAAAAACGTTCAGTAAGCCTTTATTTAATTGCCTTACTAATGAAAAACCCATGATAACGTTGCACTCTTCAGTGTACAGCAGCAATATTATCATTAAGTCGTACCTATTAGAGAGCTACAGTCTTTTCACAATAATTATTTTACCTTTGACAGCAGCAACTCAATAGCAACCTTATCGTGATGAGAATAAAGATCATTATGAATATGACAGGCTTGTCAATGACCTCGATCCAACAGTAACCTTATTGCGACGATAATAAAGATCACTGCGATTTTGACAATGATGCAAAATCAGAGGTAAAATAACTATGAATGGACTGCGTACTACGGCCGATTTATCTTGGCGAGTCTGAACATAAGCACTGCGAACGTTCGCGCATGTTCTCTCACTCACACTCGCCTCATGTCACCATTTGGTTCCTAAAAGAATGTTCTGCGCGAAGTTCGGACTCACCAAGATAAATCAGCCGTACCAACTGTACAAGGATATTTTGGCGCCTGAATGACATTGACAGGGGGGCGTTGTTGGTAACATTTTTGAAATAGTGTCACAGAAAGATGGCGACGTTTTTTTTTCTGTTTAGGTCACACGCCACAATAGCCTTGTATACTTAGAGCATTAATTAATGCTCTAAGCTTGTATATAATTTTGTGACAGAAAAATTATATTCTGACAGAACAATGATAATCTGGCAGAACAATGATATTCTGACAAAGCAATTATTTTGTGACAGAATAATGATATTTTGACAGAGCAATTATTTTGTGACGGGACAATGATATTCTGACAGACAAATTATTTTGTGACAGAACAATGATATTCTGACAGCATTTATTTTGAGACAGAACAATGATATTCTGACAGAGCAATTATTTTGTGACAGAACAATGATATTCTGACAGCATTTATTTTGAGACAGAACAATGATATTCTAACAGAGCAATTATTTTCTCACAGAATAATGCTATTCTGACAGAACATTGATAATATATCAGAACAATGATATTGTATGAGAAATAATGGAGAAATATTGGAATTTTACAATATAGCTAGGAATAGAAGGTGAGCACGGAGGTATGGTTGCCGCGCACGAACATCATCGGTGGCATGTCGCGACTCATCATCTCCAGCCACGCCATATACAGCGGAGCGGATACCGAACCCTGCAACAAAGTGAACAAGTAAGTAGGTGTATCTACCTATATTTGCTAAAAAAATATATATATTTCTAAGATGAATGTGTAAAGTTACATTAAAATAAATTGACTACTTTAAAAGACCGTACCGACTGCAAAGCCCAGGACAGCGAAAACAAAAGAAAGAAATTGTCAGAATAATACCAAGTAACGTAGATGGATAAATAGATAAAACATTTATTCAGTGCTCACAAAATACATAGCACAACACACAAAATCACAATTAAATTATAACAAATTACATGAATATATATAAAAATATATACAGGGCATGTTTTTAATCACTATCCAAATTTTCACAGGGTGTTCTACCCATAAATACGAACAACTTTCACTATGGGACCAACTCTGAAATCACGAAAAAAAATCAGCTGTTTCATACATTTTGGTCGAGTAGGTAGGTAGGTAGGTGGGGGTAACTTTTGTATGAATCAGCTGATTTTTTCTTCGTGGTTTCAGAGTTGGTGCCATAGTAAAAGTTGTTCATATTCATGGGTAGAACACTCTGCGAAAATTTGAATAGTGATTAAAAAAATGCCCTGTATAGACTTGAATCATGGAAATTAAAATAAATATTGCGTAGTGTACGTACCTTCCTAGGCATGGGCAGCGACATGACGATGAGACGAGCCTCCTTCGAGTTAGCGAGCAACAGTTCCCGTAGCCTCAGCTGGCGTTTGGTCTTCTCAGATAAAGTTAGCAACTCTGTCTCACTGATGCAACAATCTGTAGGAAAAAGGTGACATTTTAATATATACTGATAAATGCGCGACCATGCGTTCAGGTTCACCGAACAAAAAGTTCGAAAGATCGTGTATTCGCGCGACGATCGCTTTGAAGACGTGGGGTTAGGATGTACGTTGTCTATCAGTGAATGAATTTAAGATTTTTTATTAAGTTAGATTATGATGCAGTCTTACCCGGATTAGCGGATTCATCAGTGAACGTTTTGGTAACGTCTTCGAAGAGTTTCATGGTCTCTGGCTGCGGCGGCTCCGTGATGTCCTGCACCATTGTCAACGAAGAGTAGTCTATGCGGAACTTCGCTAGCAGGTTGGCCATACTAAAGGTAAGGGTTTTCGGATCAGATTACGTAGCAGAAAATGAAAATCATTAGCAATTCATGAAATTAAACTTCTACTGTTTCTGACTGGCTGGCTGGCTTTGTATTTTTAAAATAAGAAAATGAGGTCACCACGTGTTCACATTACGAGATGTTTACTGTTGTACTTCTGCTAGAAAAAAATGACTTCATGGTTACTAGAATTATCTTAAGGGCCTGATCACACGTACCTACTACAACCACACCACAACGACACCACGTGAACGGGCGCTAATTTGTATGTAAATGAATAATCTATTCATACGGACCACATTTGTCCGTCAAAATCAACCCTGTGGGCGATACCTACCACTGATGTGGTCGGTATCACTGGTGTGGTCGACGTCGCCGTGATCGGCGACGTCGCAACGTCGCAGCCACAACGCAACTACAACATTGCGTCGACGCGACGACACTGTCACAGCCGGGCCGGAGTCGATCTGAGGTGCTATTCTGTAAAGATCCCACCGTGAAAATTTAGGAGAAGTGAGCGTGATGTGAACTGTCATCCCACCTTACTCTACAAGGGATTGACAGCTCACTTCACCTAAGTGTTCACGGTGTGATGTTTACAGAATAGATCGGCTGTTTGCAAAGACTCGCCACAACCTAATCACATCGCAACTACCCACTAGTGACAACGCAACCTCAACGCAACTGCAAAAAAGTTGCAGCGACACTATTACACGTAACTACTACTTGTACAGATTCTGTCGCTGCGATGTGGTGTGGTTGTGGATTTGTGGTAGGTGTGAACGGGCCCTTATAGCACAATTAACACGTTGTGCTGATAAGATATGAATATTCTTTCAAGTAACTCAAGAAGTATTTTTTTTCTAGATTTTCTCTCAAGTACGACAGTAAACACCCCGCAATGTTAACACGCGGTGAGCTCATTTTCTCATTTTAAGAATACATGTTCAGTCAATGACGAATTGACCCTAAAGCCCAACATGTTGGTCCTTGTATACCTACACTGACAGTTCATTTAAAAATTAAGTTAAACGGTTCATTCTTACTTCCTCTCCTCGAGTTCCATCTCGTGCAGCCTGTTGGCGAGCGCGAAGATTCGGAGCTTACAGTTGCCCCAGGCGGAGCGCTGCGAGATGATGTAGGGCAGCAGGATCGTCAGCCCGCCGTCGTCGTACAGCCACCACACGTCTAAAGTTCCTGCCTCCTAAACACACAGAGACATGACTTTCTAACTATACTTATACATAAACTAGAACCCGCCCGCTGCTTCGCACGGGTGCAAGCAATGTACTGATGTGGCGACATGTCAAAACATAGAGATTTCTGAGCTATATCAAAGTTAAATATAAATGTTTTATACACATAAGCCTTCTGAGATAAATTATCTAAATGATGGTGAAAACCGCATCAAAATCCGTTGCGTGGTTTAGGAGGAGTTAGCGAATATACAGACAAACGCGGAAAGCGATTTTATTTTATACTATGTAGAGATATATGCCTTTTCCCATATGGGTAGGTCGGATGAAACTACTGAACGCCACGTGCAAGGATCCTGACTAGTTTTTCTTAATGCTGAAAGCTTTCTTTTGGTCAATAGCGATTCTTTGATACTCTTACTTGAATTGATTTACGGTTTAGATGCTCATATAAAAAAATTGCAGGCACAATGTTAATAAGGACAAAGTATACCATGGTATTTCGTTGTAAGAACCGGATGTCGTGAAAATTATTATGATACCACAATTTACTGAATAATTACATAATGCATGACATAGGATCTAACATACAGCTTGTATTCAGCTGCATCTGGTTAGACTGGAAACCGACCCCAACATAATTGGGAAAAGGCTATGTGGATGATGATGCATGACATACGATCCGCACAAATATTCTTTTTGTTTTGCTCCTATTACTGTTCTACCCTCTGCTAGACAAAGACCTCTCACAAGCCTTTGAAATATTCATCAATAGATAATAATAATAATTAGTTTTTAATGTCAACATGATTTACCTGTTTCCTCTGGAATATCGTCATCTGCGACAGCTGATCCTTCGACAGCTCCAGCCCGGTGGACGAGTTGTATACAATCTGTCGATGCATGTCATTTTTCTTGTCTTTCTTCTTCCGTTCCCTCGTACTGTTGCACTCGGATATCGTGAACGAACGCGACGTCGATAGCGTCAGTATACCTGGGGAAAAACCTTTAATGAGGAAAATGACTTGATGCGGAAGTGTGTGTGACCTTCTTTAGCAATGAATAGCACGTCCTTGTACTGGGTTGTGTATCTTTGTTTTGGGTTTTGCCGGATACATTGTTCAAAATGATTTAGTTAAACATCTTTTATTATTTTTTTAGGCGAAGCACCATCTGATGTATTGTTTGGTGAACATGGTGTCTTGTTAAGGTTGGCCAGACAGAGACGACTTTGGTGGAATGACTGTTGAGGATAAAGTCGTGTGTGATGTTTACATGAGATTATGGGTATGCCACCACCAGACCAGTCTCATTATGTTTATGCTTAGTAAATGTTCTGGCTTCTAGAATGAAATGTAATGTTGTTATTAGAATCTACGTTACAGGTCCCACCACTTAAAAAGAACGCTGGCCGTTTACGTGCGCACGGCGCGATTTATCCAAACCAGCCTATTCCAAAGTGCTAAGTAGTTAGTAAAGTACCTATTATGATCTATACAAATAAATAAAAATGAAGTGTCTGTTTGTAATGTCAAAATAACAACTTTTTACTAAATGCATATGAAAGTATATAGGGTACTTATAACAAAAAAGCAATTTTTAAAATTTTTGTCTGTCTGTTTGTTCCAGCTAATCTTCGAAACTGCTGGACCGATTTTGGCGGGATTTTCACTGTCAGCTAGCTGATGTTACGGGGAGTAAGTTAGAATACTTTTACTTTAAAAAAATAATTAGGGTTCAGCGCAAAAAAATTAAAACCCATGAAATTGTGAACAAAAAGTCGGATTTGAAAAATTCTTTTTGCATTTGGTAGCCCAATTCTCAAGGATGGTTATAGGCTATTTAACATCACGCTACAACCCATAGGAGCCGAGTAAAATGAAAAAAGTCAGAAAGAACACTAAGCGAAAACAAAGTATTAGCGCAGGCGGGCGATGTAACGCGACGGGCGGCGACGGGTCGGGGGACGAGAGAGTTTTATAAAAATGTGGCTGTTATTTTAGTATATTGTGTTTAGCTAAACGAGATGAGCTCAAGGCCCGACCACCCGTGGCCATCCAATGTAATTACATCGGAGGGGTGCTGACTTACCGTGAATGTGGACGCACTTTCACGGCAAAAATTGGTTATATCAGTTACCTGAGGGCACACCAGCGATGTCGTCAATAGGTATATCCAAGTCGCTGAGGCCGAAATCGGCCAGGATCATATATATATATATATATATATTGTGTATCTTACGACTTCCATGCGAACGAAGTCGCGGGGCACAGCTAGTTTTACACTTATTTATAAAACATTAGCCTAGTACTTTAGGATGCGACTGTACCCGTGCGCAGACACATCTCCACACTGTCGCTCAGCGTTCTTTTTACGTGACGACAACTACAATGATCACAAAACGTGAGAGCTAAAGCCGCGAGCGTGAGCATATACGTAAGAAGTTGGCAGAAACATCCCAGTGCTGATTTACTGGATTCGTTTTCTCCTCTTTTGGTCGTAATTTCTCCTCTACCGCTCGTTGTTTCTCCTGACGAAGTTTATTCCGATTATATGTATGTAAAATAAATAAATAAAGCCAGTACCACCACCAACCTATAGGTGTGTAGTACTTACTATGATCTATGGGCAACGTACTGGACAGGTTATGTCTCGGCTGATGGTCAGCTCCGCGGATGTCGAGGTCGGAGTCTGCGTGCAGCATGAGAGGAGCTCTCCGTACTCTCAGCTCGTCCGCACTTCCACTGGAGGTGCCGGTCAGCGAGCTGGTGGGCGCGGTCTCGGAACTGAGCACGCCGAAGTCCAGCCCGCCAGCCACGCGGACTATTGCTACGGCGAGACGACTCTCGAAGGCAGTACTGCGGAAGGATTGGTTATTAATATAAAGAAAGATGATGAAGAAAAGATGTTGAGGTAGGTATTGTGATTCTGGAAGGTTATTTCCAAGGTTGGCTGTGATGATGATCAGTGCTGTAATAGGAGGTGATACAACATGTTAATATTTTACCTAAGTTAATTTTTGGTGCTGTCTTGCTTGTATGGTAAACATTTTATCACAGCGATAATAATCTGACTATCATGGAGGTGTTACCAATGTCACAATTGACGTTTCCCCATTTGGAGAGGCGCAAATTAATAGGTGAGTTCCACATATACGTTTGGTACAAAGTAAAAACTAAAATTCGATGAACAGAAAAAGCAACTCATTCACGGAAAACTTTAATATAATCGATGCAGTAGTTGTAAAGCCTAAAAACTTTATCGAAGTCTATAGAGGAGATACCTATACAGAATCATAAACTGTAAACAAGTACCTAGGTATACTTACTGCAACACATTAAAGTAAGAAACCAAATCCTCCGAGGGACAAGTGGTCCAGTCCTGCTTGAAGCCCATGAGCAGTACGTTAGGCGCCAACTTCCCCACTCCGGCGGCCTGCACGAGTGCACGTGCTCCGGCTTCAAAGCCGAAGCCGTGCACGCGCGAACAGAACGCGCGAACTTTGCGAAGACGCAGCCATTCTGCGTCCGTGCGGGCGCGGGTGGAGCGCTCCTTGTAGGAGACTTTTTCCTGGAAGATAGAGAATATTATTAGTTATATTGGATTAGTTTGCTGAAGCCATTGAACGTGATGCAGAGAGACGATGCAAAAAGAGAAAAAATTTTCTTGCTTGTTCTTCCGTGAGAATTTTAAATTGTGCGGTGGCATGAGTAAGACTGACCGTGTGTTTCCAGGCTCCTTTGGGATTCAATACGTATTACCTCGTCTTGGAACCTCCCAATATGTTCAGCGCATCATGATATTCAAAATCATTATTTATTTTATTTGTATCACCCTTATTTTTTTAATGTTAGTGTTTTTTTTTTTTTACTTTATTTGGTGTGCAATAACGAGATAAATTCGATTCATCCATTAATGTCAATAACTCCCATAAAACCCCTATAAATGTTGTAGACACATTTGCAGACTGATTTATCAAAGCATGTTGATGCCCTTACCTGTGATATATCACCAACAATCATCAGCGATCCAGCCTTAGTGATGAGGTTTCCAAGATCAACGAGCGCGGGTCTGTTCTGCGGCCGTCCAGCCAACACCAATATTTGCGGCCAATAGTTCTTCACATGCTCGCCAGTCTTTGCCAAGTTGTAGGCACTCGATAGAGCTGTCTTGTATATCTGGGCTTGAGTACTGCTGCCCCAGTTTACGTCTGTAAATAAAAATGAAATCATGTTTATTTCGTGACCTTTATCCTTATGACGCAGATATACGCCAACGGCCTTGAGTGGTTCGGAATAGCTTGGGTGTTCTGTGCTGAGCTCACGCAACGCGTTGTACGTCCACCCAGTAATAGGACTCGCCTATCAAGGAGCGCTGTCCCAAATTAGACGCATTATTAATTAAAACAAAAGGTATTATATTATAAACCGTATAGTAAAAGATAAATAATTAAATTATCTTTAAAATGGTGGAGGTTTCACGAAAATATGCTTGATAGTTTATTATCCGCGTTAGACATAACTTTACAAGTTAATTACACTATGTAATTTAAAGATAGTCTAAAATATTCACATATTAAATTATTAAGAAAATGCTCTAATTTGACATATATTTTTTCCAAATCATTAACACTACTCGTTTAGACGTGATCTTCATTTTAAAATCATTAAAAGTCGTTTATCAGCGATTATCAGCGGATTAAAAAAATATTATGTTTTATAATAACAGATAGACTATCTTGCGCGGTGGCCTTTTGAAGCTCCAAACCAATTCCGTATTTTCTATTGCATTAGTCAATCATCGGTATAATATAATCTCTCTATATGATGTGTATGGGTATGATGCATCTATTATTTCAAATGTGGACACTATCTTTTTTAGTTATGTAACCTACTGTTATTTATTACTATAGGTACTCCATTTATTATAATATTAGAAAAATAACGACTAACAGTATCACCCCTTTCGTTATTTCGATATAAACGTTTAATAAACTTCATTATTTCACGATAAATACAAAGCAATGTAATCTATTTACTATTTACATTTTAAAAAAACTCTAAAGTGCAGTAATTTCAACAATATTACACAATAACTGTCGTTGTTTTGCCGTTATTTTTCTAACGCTATAATAAATGGAATATAGAGGATTCTAGTAATAAAAACCGGCCAAGGCCGTGTCGGACCACGCACAATGAAGGGATAGTTGGGATGAGTTTATCCCAAGAACAAACTTAACATTGTAGTTGAAAAACATCTTCTCCCATACAATCCAACTGCAACCGTAAGTTAGTCGAATATTACTCACTTACAGTACAGCCTTCTTAGCTGTGAGTTTTCCTTTTAACTTCGTTATATAATATTCTACCGCCGTGAATTTTTTCACATATCGAAAAACAACCATTTACTCGTAGCTGGCAGTGGAGACACTTAACTCTAACAAAAATTGGCACTTTAGAGCATAATATTATGCAAACGGATCCCTGAATCGCAAAATGGTTTCCACAGACCCGCAAAATTTTTGAGCGGCCTATTCAACGATATACTATACCATGAGTACCTACAGACGAGAAAAAAATATCATTCTTACTTTACATGCAAGGGGATACCCTACTTTTTCAAGATTTTATGTTACCAATTTATCGGCGTGATTAATATGTATGTATATCCATGCCAAATTACAGCTTTGTAGTACTAAGAGTCTCTGAGCTAAGCCGCGGACAGACAGACGGACATGGCAAAACTATAAAAGTTCCTTGTTGACTACGGAACCCTAAAAACAGTAGATGGATATGCATTGGCATAACTAATCGAATAAATAATCGAATCACCTTCATTGGAAGGTGATTCGATTATTTGATGAATATTAATGGATAATGTTCTTATCAAATCTCAACTGAATGATTCATATTATACTTAACGCTGCGTGCCAATAATCTGAAGAATTCCATTTATAATAACTTTCGGAAATGGGATTATATACAAATGAACGCTTCAGCAATATGAATCAAATTTGAGCGATTACGGAGTAAGCGATGTAATCATTCACGGAGTTCAAACGGATTTAGATTGGGTCAACAACGGCTATTCTCGCTACCCAGTAGTACTTCACTTGATGAAACATGTTTTTTTACGCTACTGGCATTAAAGTGCCTAGGTATTGATTGATTGAGCTGAAAATTCTCCTTTTGGAATATCTGACACTATGATATTTCTACTAAGGATGAATGCATAGTTTTCTTTGATTTTCCTCGGGGAAATATTGTGATTGACGTATAACATACATATAATGTGTTTCCTCTTTGTTATTCCTATTTATCGAGTCATAGATAAATAAGAACGAAGAACGATTCTGTTAAAAATATGAGGAAAAATAACATTAGCTGATGCTCCGCTAGGAGTAATAGTGTTGTGTGAGCTGATGTCTGTCATAGATGCATGACAGACATCAGCTAGTGTTATTCATTTCTGTTAGTCATCTAAGCTTGTTTCAGAAAAACGTCCACAGCTGGGCATAGGCTTTCGAAAAGCATCGCCACAACAACCGGTCCTGTGCTTCCTTCCTTCAGCAGATTCCTGCGACTGTCACCAGGTCTCCGATCCACTTTTTGGTAGCTTAGGTACTCATGCTGGTCCTTTCGATTAAGCTTATTTAATATAGATCAATACTAACCAGGGTCTCTGTAGTGCACGATAAGGTACAGCGTAAAGAAGATGGCGAAGGTGACGAGCGACATGACCCAACTGATGAGCAGCATGATCGCCATGCAGCTCAGGAAGCCGATCAGAGACAACCACACGTTGTAGTACTGGAATAAGGACCAAGAATTAATTTGGAAGAGGTCGTAAAAGAAACAGGAATTTATTTGTAAACAGGGTTGAAAACAATAACCAAAATCCAAGAAATGGTCTGTCGCTAGTAATAATTCGGCTCCAAGGACCAATGTTTGAATGAAAAAAACCATGTGTGCATGAAAATAATCGAGTCAAATGGAGAAACCCATATTATTTTTGCATTAAAGTAAAATATATGGATTTTTCTCTTGTTTCAGTCAAACCATCTAGATGCAGTTTGAGGAAAGTGTGTACTTATTGACGATGCAAGAAAGTATGGACCCACTGAAAAATTCGTCAAAATGTCATCGCAACATAATATTATCTTATATCAAATCAGATTTTGCCACAAATGATCATACCGTGACGGGAAATGACGAATATAATAGCGATGCGATGGTACAAATATATTTTTGTCTGCATGACGCATTGGTATTCAATTTAGCATCGAATTACATTGTATAGATATTTATATGGTGTTGCTTACCCTGAAAGTAGGTCGCCATCCTAGTGGTCGCACGACGGCCGCGTGGAAGGTGCAGAAATTAATTAGGGCGTACGAGGCGAGGTAGAAGTTGGATATCAGTGG
The DNA here is from genome assembly GCA_947568875.1 of Fissipunctia ypsillon. Lineage (NCBI taxonomy): Eukaryota > Metazoa > Arthropoda > Insecta > Lepidoptera > Noctuidae > Fissipunctia > Fissipunctia ypsillon. Next base: position 7,309,589 of record OX387655.1, read on the forward strand.
CGCTATTGTGTTCAGGTCAGCTGTGAACGAAAATTTTAGATGCAGATTTCCGAATATTTAAACACCCCGAAATATCAGACAGTCACAAATGTAGAAGGCTTGGCAAGCCCCTGGCCAGGCAAGGAATACCAGTAGATACTTGGTACTATCCTCTCTTTTGAAAAGACAGGACAGAGAAAAGAGTTTTAATCTTTCGTAAGTCAAATCAACAACAAACAAGATATTTGAATAAAATATAGTCACTCAAAAGAGTAGGTACAAAAAGTTTCCAAAAATATTAGTACTTACCAATAAGTAAAAACAGCAAGGAAACGAAGAACGTAAGTACATATCCTCTATACGGTTCCCCATGTCTTCCATAAGGCTTGGAGAAGAAGATGAGTCCGGGGTAGATGCGGTCAGTGCCAAGCGCCTGGATCAGCCGTGGCACTGATAGCAAGTTCGTTAGCGCTGTGGAGAGAGTCGCTGCCCAACAGCCGCCGTAGATTAATGGACCCCATGCTGACATCAGCTGCATCACCTGGTGGAGACGAAGTAAGTTGTCTTAGTTTAGTGAACATGGTCAGTAAGTTGGATTATAATTCAATGTGCCACTAGAAAAAACAGCTTTCAAAGAAATAGTTTCGCTGATAGCTTTCTAATTTAAACTCATCAAAAAAATCCTGCGAAAGCAGAAACTCAACGTCCAGAAAAATCAAACTTATAAGAGTTTCATTGCGGTCGTGATTAAATCCTCGTAGTAGGCAAAATAATTATATGAATCCTTTGGGTTCAGGAATGCCTTGGCATTGAAGTGTACCCTAACTAAGAAATTAACTTGTAAATGAATCACGAGTTTGTCTCATCAGTTGATTGATGGCACTACATATAATGTACATCCCTGCCTAACCCTTCGGAGAATACAGTTGTGATGTTATGTGTTTCGTTAAAAAAATAATCCTAAGACTCGAGACTAATGCAAATTATCCATTTGATGATGTCTACGAACCTACTGATGACAGCATCAATAGGTTTATAAGGAGTGGTTTAACTTACCGAATAACTGTTGTGCAGGCCATATTTGCACGTATTATTAGCAACGCAGCTGGCAAGTCCACTGTAGTCAACAAGAGTGCCGTTCTCAAACACCAAGTCAGTCAGGTTTCCACTGGCATCCCTCAAGGCACTTCCACCAGAGAACAGCACCATAGCCGCATAGCTCACCATGGATATAGCCAGCGCCAGTAATGTACCCTTCGGGATTGCTGATGCTGGGTCCTAAAAAGTTATTAAGTGTGAAATTCTTGAAGTACTATATTGCTTTGATTTGAAGATGAGTTTTAAACAAAGACCTTGTACCCTAATTGCGTAACACACTATCAATCACAATCTAAATGATTTTGAAGCATATTGCTAATCCATTGCTTCATATGTTCGCAAAATTTGTCTGCTCAACAACGTAAATAACGCAATGAATGTTGTTGAACAGTCAAAATGAAACCGATTCCTACTGTAAGTGTGTTCCACAATCGCCCCGCTGGTCTCCTGAAAGGTAAGCTCCAAGAAGTATCACATCATTAAACAGCCTTCAAAACGTCAGCAGCTGCTGAATCTTGCTTGTTAGGTAGGTATCGAGGATACTGACATTTCTTTCCTCATCTCGTGACTCTACATTTACGATAATTATTTCCGAAGTTTCAGTGACTTGGACATTACGAAGAAGTGGATCTTATTCATACAGTAAATTGATAGGTTGTCTCATAAAGAAAATTATCGACACACTTCGAATGAATTGCACTTCCTTTTCCAGAAATATCTTGTTGATCATTTACTGTTTTGCAGGAATAGAGATGACTCAGAACCACTATAGTAATTGATTTTAATGAATCGATGAGTGTCGGAGCTAAGAAACAAGATACCGAAAAATTGCGAGGTTAATTAAATTGATCCCCATGCTGAGGTCGTTTCATTCGATTTGTGTCACGCGAAATATTACACATTATTTGGCATTCAAATTATTATTTGAATGCCAAATAATGTATGTATGGCGAGTAACAATATTTTGTTACTCGCCGCATCACCTCTTATAAATGATTCGATTTGGTTGACATTCCTATTGACTTAAGGCCCAATAACCTATTTTCAGTAACAGACAGATCGCTATTGATGCTAGACAGTATAATTTTATGTTATTTAGCGTGAAAAAATCACCTATCAAGTTTCTATATTAAACCTACAGGGCCGTTCTATTATTTGGAGAAAGTTCACAGACGATAATAATAAAAAACAAAAAAACAACCGATTTCCAAAAAACACAAATACAAAGTGATGAAAAACTTTATTACAAAAAAAAAAAAAACAACCGACTTCCAAAAAAAGCACTACAAAGTGAAAAATAACTTTAAATTCGGAAGTCGGTGTCTTTGGATCTGTATTTTAGTTTTTTGCCACTGACTTCCGAAATTAAAGTTATTTTTCACTTTGCAGTGTTTTTTTTTTTGAAGTCGGTTGTTTCTTTTGTAAAAAAGTTTTTTATTTTTCACTTTTTAGTGGGTTGGTTTGTAATTTATCTAAGTTACAATAGCCTAATGTCAACTGCTCATCACCTTTCACAAAATACTGCTTTTCCCGATGCAGGAACGTTAATTTTTGAGGAGTACTCCTGGTACTTCACCATCAGCTCCACTTCACCATTTGCATTGTGACGAGCATAAATTGCTTAGCAACCATATATTATTAAAGTAATCGAATCGCAACCCGTGAAATACTTATTATTGAGCAGTTCCGGTGGTTTCCAAAAGCAAATGCACGAATTAGTATAAAAAGTACCCAAATCGCTATAGGTGTGCCTAAAATATTTGAAGAGTTCCCTCGATTTCTCCAGGATCCTATAATAAGATCCTCAGGATCTGATGACTATGGGACCACTTAGGAAGTATATCCTTTTAAACAAAAAAATAATTTTCCAAATCGGTCCAGCCGTCTTCGAGTAATCGGGGAACCTCCTCCTTTTATTGAAGTCGGTTAAAAATAACTTTAATTTTGGAACTCGGTGTCATTGGATCTGTATTTTAGTTTTTTACCACCGACGTCCGAAATTAAAGTTATTTCTAACCGACTTCAAAAAGGAGGAGGTTCCATCGAACCTCTCCTTTTTGAACATATTCAATGGTATGTATTTTTTTAATGTATGTTCACCGCTTTCTCCGTCAATTGTGGACCGATTTTGAAAATTCTTTTTTGTTTGAAAGGGTATGCTGTCGAGGTGGTCCCATTGTCATCAATCAGAATCTGATGAGGGGACCCCGTGGAAATCGAGGAAAATCCTCAAATTTTATAGGCACACTTATAGCGATTTAGGATTTTTTTGTAGTAACTTGTGCTCTTGGAAAGCACCATTTGTTGAAGTAGAACTGATGATGAAGACCACAGATGGCCACCGGAACTACTCAATAATAAGTATTTCACGGGTTGGGATTCGATTACTTTAATATGGTTGCTAAGCAATTTATGCTCGTCACAATGGATATGGTGAACTCGAGCTGATGGTGAAATCACCATCAGCTTCAGTTCCTGGCTCTTACCAGAAGAACTCCTCAACAATTAACGTCCCTGCATCGGAAAAAGCAATATTTTGTAAAAGGTAATGAGCAATTGACATTATGCTATTGTAACTTAGATAAATTACAAACTGAGTCACTAAAAAGTGAAAAATAAAAAACTTTTGTACAAAAAAAAAACAATCGAATTCCAAAAAAAACACTACGCATTGAAAAATAACCTATAAAATTTGAGGGTTTCCCTCGATTTCCAAATCGGTCCACAATTGACGGAGTGATCGGTGAACATAAAAAAAATACATACATACATACAGTCGAACATAGAACCTCCACCTTTTTTGAAGTCGGTTAAAGAAAACTATCCGATGTGTCTGTGAAGTTCCGCCAATCAATTAAAAAGGCCTTCTATTATAGATACTCATTAATGCTGGAGCATTAGGTAAGAATTGGGTAATTGATTTTTTTTTTAATTAAAACCGAAGAAGAAAGCGTTGTTGTTTCACAAAATGTACTGCTTAAATAGTCTGTGTTCATAAAGTAAGTTTTTACAAAAGCTCCTATTTTTCGGCAATCTGTAAGTTTCTATCCTCTTCAAACCAGTGCCGTCACGTTACAGGACAACTCTGACGTCACGCTGCGCTGTCAAAGACACACAACACGTGCTTTACCGTGCAAAAATTTCTCACGTACAGCAACCACTAATAACCCACTATTTTTAGTGTGTTTTTTAAAATGTATGAATGAATTTAAGAGACACTTGACGTAGTTTTCGCTAATGATTCATTTGTTTTGTGACGTGTGTTAAGTAGGTAGTGACGTCACGTTGCGCTGTCATTGACACTGATTACACGTGCAAAGAGAGCTAGGTAGACGTAGAGCGCGCGTGCTCTCCCGTGCAAACATTAGCCATGGATCGATTGCAGTGCCACGTGTAGGCACAATAACTTTGCTTTAATACCGACCTAATTAATAATAGCTAGAGTTGAATTAATTTACCTAGCATTAACGCACATCAGCAATCGTGGCTTTGTCATCATTATTTCGCGGAAACCTTAAGGGGGAAGCACTAAGGTAGCCCGCGAAATTCAAATTTTCTTACGATTTTTGCGATTTGCAGCTCGGTGTCTGGGTGTATGTTGATTAAAGTATGATACGCGACCGTAACAAATATGTATTTACAGAATTATAATATTAGAATTAGTTATACAATTCTTTAAGTTAGTATAATCCTGTAATGTTAAGATTTCATGAAATAGTCATTCTTGACTTCAGTTCAGTTCAGTCAGACTTACTTGGTCTCATAAAGTTGTATTGATGACTTTAATGATTATAATTCTGTAAACTTCTATTTGTTACGGTTACGAATCATAATTATGTATTTCAATGAACATACAACCTAATACTGATCTGCAAATTGCGAAAAACGTAAGAAAATTTGAATTTCGCGGGCAACCCTGGCGCTTTCACCTTAAGAAGAATAATTTTCAGCGTTGTCATAGTTGAGAAAAAGTTAGCATTGGCAATATTGGCCTGCCCCTACTTCGCAAGACTTGATAAAACATCGAGATTTATTTATTATGTTCAATGTATGTCTGTATTATACTTACACATAAACCTTCCGGAATCAATTATATATCTAAATTATGGTGAAAACCGTATCAAAATCCGTTGCGTAGTTTACAAGAACAACGCGGTCACACAAACAGACACGAAAAACGACTTTATATGTGTATAATGTCGCAGTAAGATGGTTATAGCCGTCATATAGTTATACCCCTAGGGATATAGCTATATACCGTAATATAGTTATATGAAAGCGATTCATAGCTGTCCGAGTGCCCTTATTTTGTTTCTGCGACCAATTTCGTCGTAGCGCTCGCCGGCCACTGCCGCGGCACCGCTCGCTTGCTCGCTCGGCTCACGCGTAGTTGGTCACAGTTCTAACCTTTTTTTTTTTTTTTGTTTCGGGGTGGAAAATCCTCATGGATGTCCTCCGCCCTGGAGCGGGCGGAGGGGTCTGTCAGACTCTTACTGACTAAAAACCACCCCGGTGTTCCATCTCACACCTACGCCGAGGGTCGCGGGAACTTACGATCCTTCCGCAACCCCCGGCTGGTGCCGGCCCGCCTCGGCAGGCCTCTCCTCGTGTCGAGGGGGGGAGTGAGGTGTTTGACTCCCCCCGCGACGTCTAAGAGGGGCGCGCGTGGAACACTACGCGCCGCCACCTCGAATCGGGTCCGGTGTATGGGAGGCGACGGACGTCGCACAGTTCTAACCTAACCTATCCTATTTGGTCGGAGTGCCATATTACTAGATCGTGCTCGTAATATAATTATATTCCTAGTAAGTTAGTTATGAACCGCTTTCATATAACTATATTCCGGTATTTAGCTATATCCCTAGGGGTATAGCTATATGACGGCTATAACCATCTTATTGCGACTAAGATAATTATACATATTAAAACAGCTGTGTCTTAAGAGCTCAGTATACAGGGTGTCCGGTAAAGAATGGATAACCTTGAAATCGCATATAACAGACCTTATGGCTGTTCTAAAAAAAATACAAAAAAAAATATATCCCAAGTAATAACTAAGATTTTTTTGAAAAAGAATACTAACTTTTTTTACATTTTTCATCACCACAACCACAAATGAATGAATTCCATCGGTTATCTGTTGTTATAATATTGTACGTTGACTATGCCGCCGACAGAGGCAATAAATAATGTGACTAGAAATTACACAGAATTTTTTTCTAAAAAAATTATATCTTAGGTACTTACTACTTGGGATATACATTTTTTTTGTATTTTTTTTTAGAACGGCCATAGGGTCTATTATATGCTATCGCAAGGTTATCCATTAATTACCGGACACCCTGTATAAGGAGACTGTGTAAAGTTAATCCTATTGTTTCATTTACATCATGTATGATGCACCTAATATAACATGTAAGTAGGTATTAATTTGAGATTGAGACGTAAATCCGATTATGATAGATGTTAATATAATGCTACGGCTACACCATAGAAATATAAAAATGGGCTACACTGTCGCGATAACGCGATACACTTCGCGCGCTCTCCGTTGTACAGCGAGACGTCGAGTCGAGCGGTGTGCGAAAGACAGCGCTCCAAGTGGTAGTTCGCATTATCGCGACGATGTAGCCGTTGCATAAGGTATATCTAAGTACTGATTTATAAATAAGTACAACTTTGTGTAGGCGTTGCCTTACAAGGGTGTTCATGGAACAGTAGCGATAACTAAGAAACAAATGTAGTCTAAGAAATGGACGAAAGTGGGAGTACTAGGTGGATACAACTGCCGTAATTAGAACACCCTTATTTTGATTGAGAGTAGCTTGTGGAGGAATTCTTAGTATCGAATAGGAAGTTCGATGTAACAACTTGATTCAAAGGTACGATACTTTTATTTTCACGATGGCTTGAGTTATTCGCGTATAATTCGTGCCTGTACGAGTGATGAATAAGAAGTAGCTACCATTACTTAAAATAACATTAAAAATATCATATACCTTCAAATCTCCAGAAATATTGGCACCCGCCTGGATGCCGGTGACAGACGGGAAGAAGATGGCAAACACACTGAAGAAGTCCTGGTTCAGTCCTTCACTGAAGCGGAAGTCTGTCTTGAAGTTCGCCGAAAACGTGGCCGCTAGAATTGAAAAGGGACTCTCATAAACATATACTATTCGTATAAACAAAATAAAATTGTGTAAAGGGGAGATCAGATTATAGGAGATGAAAAGTTAAAGGAACACCTAATAAATAAAAGAATTTAAAGAATTAAAAAAACACGACTGCCCTGCCAAAAAACGAACTAAAAAAAGTAAAAAACAGGTTGAATTAGTTAATCTTTCACTTTTGTGAATGGAGCCATACTGCCGCCATTATTTTGTAATTATTGCCAGTGTCACCCGGGATGATGTAAGGACTCTAACGATACCCCTTATATGTGTTACGGCTAATACCCGAAGTGCGGCTACACCTAGTTTTAGCCGGTTAGAACTAGGTGTGTTGTGTAGTCACAGTACTAACCTAACCTAACCTACCTTTCAGCCCACACCTAGTTGTAGCCGGCTAAAACTAGTTGTAGCCGTAACATATGTATATCCAAATTTGTTCAGGCATTTAAAAGTTATGGTGGAATAAAGAAACTGACATACACACATACATGAACTCTGAAAACATTACACTCCTTTTTGGGCAGTCGTGTAAAAATTAACAATACTCAATTCTTTATTGCATTCCATATGTATTACATAGATGGTATAACAAAGTAAAATATCAATATGGGCCCTGTCGTGCACAGCAAAATAAAAAAGAGAAAACAAGAAAAAAAGAAGGGATGGGGATGGGGGAGGGGGAAGGGGGATGGGGATTAAAGAGAAAGGAGCAAAAAACTTACAGACAGTAAAAGTAATTTACAGTTCATACTTAGATTGGTTTGTTTATAATACTATAGGTTGGTACTAAATGCTGGTCTTGTCCTTCAAAACCAAGATTAGCACACGTTTCCAAAACGCATTTAATTTAAACTTTTTGAAAAATATAGGTGCCTAAGGGCCTATTTCACCGCCTACGATTAAGTTTCTATTAAGGCGAAAGCGCCAGGTAGGCCGGGAAATTCAAATTTTCTTACGTTTTTTGCAATTTGCAAGCCAGTATTATTGGTTGTATGTTGATCAAAATATGATTTGCGATCGTAACAAATATGTATTTACAGAATTATAATAATTAAAGTCATCAATACAACTCTTTAAGACCAAGTAATTCTATTGAATGACTAGTTCAAGAAATCTTGACAATTAGAATTATACAAACTATTAGAATTATACAAACTTATGCGAGTTGTATTACTGATTTTGATGATTAGAATTCTGTAAATGCATATTTGTTATGGTCGCGAATGATACTTTAATCAACATACAACTTAATACTGACTTGCTAATTGCAAAAAACATAAGAAAGTTTGAATTTCGCGGGCTACCTGGCGCTTCCCCCTTAACTTACTTGACAGATAATTTCATACAAATTCTGTTCCATTTTTGGAATTATCCGGTGAGTAGTTGCTAATCGCAGGTGGTGAAATAGGCACTAAGTTAAAATAATTATGGTCTAGGCCTGTACTTACTGTAAGAAGTACACATAATTATGTCACGATCTTAATAATAAAACGATAATCAACTCTAGATAAATCGTCTTTCAGTGACGGTCACTAACATCATACTACCGACGTAAACGATGACGTCATCAACTTCAAACATTTTCCTTTTCACCCGACTGCGGCGAAGCCAAAAAAGGATTATTTAAACTTTTTCCGGCAAGCTCTGGTAACTTACTGCTCAGTCCGATGAATCCGCTGGCTATTTCCTGTTCGCTACTCGGGCCCATTATAGTACCGACTACGAAGTCCACCATGGCTCCTACGATAATCGCGATCAGGAAATTCTGTGGACAATTAACGGAAAGTTATTTGGAGATAGTGAATATTTTCTACGTTTTGTGATCCTTAGGTTAAGTTTAGATGACTGTTATAAAACATCATTAACGTTTCTTCTTTTTTTTTTCACAATTTTATTACTAGTGTTAAAATGCTTATTTATATTCTGTAGTTTCTGCCTATCCCCATGCGAAGAAGGCGTGAGTTTATGCACGTATGTATGCTTTAGGTATAGCACAACTGACTATTTACAAATTATTTATTTATTTATGTGCTCACAACATTTAGAGTATTAAGTACAAAGGTACTGCTTATTTCTTAAGAAATTTCGTCCAGCAGACTTGCGAAAGGAGAAATGAAAAAGAAATTTTGTAAATTATTGTTATAAAATTAGTTTGTCGCGTTCTGTTTTGGCTTTTCTTGCTTTAAAAGCAAGTTTTTCATTACTAGGCATCCAGGCAATCCTTTCTTATGTGGGTTACAAACTTGCAAATACGTCTTAGTTAGGAATAATTTCTCTTTATGGCATCTAATAAATGGGCACTGGCCAGAGACTATCCGTCTGCCGAGCGTATGGTATATGCGGCTATTTCCCCTTTGAAAGCCTCGAAACGATCGTTGAGAAGCCCATGCTTAGCTTAAAGACCTAGTACAAGCTTTTTAATTTTGTAAATTGAATGAACACACCTTTACATAAACAAAACATAAGTATTATGTGTGAGCATCAGTAATTCTTGTAAATCATTAAATCGGTATTTATTGGGTAAAGTTGTGTGTTTGTTATTATCATGCCAGCCATCTTTGTTTACGCAGCGATGGTAACTGTATTTACTATTCAACCACATATGAAACATGCGATACATACGAAATCAATTACAGTTGGTACCCGGACGTTAATGTACCACGTAAAATGGTTGAGCTGGATGGTGCTGATCCACGCGTCATGTTCGTGAACGGCCGCCGTCAATTGAGACTGGTCATCTCCTAACTGCCAGGGCTTATTTTTAATCTTATATTTTGAATTATTATTGTTTTTACATTGTTCTCACTTATAAACGCAACAAAAATGATCTACCCAGGATTTTGTAATAATCTTGATTAAAAAGAGTGTCCTTGGAGGGTCTTGCCCGTTCTTCTCCATAGAGATCTACGTTTTGGGATGGCCAACTAGCTTCAACTTTCTGACTAGCGAACCGACTCTTTGACTATTCAAAAGTGCCTGTAATTTTAACCCTTTATCCGTTTATTAATCGATTAATCCGACAAATATTTTCGTATCCATTTCGCCAGGGTCATGTCTATATTTACGACCAAATACCACAACTCGTATTTTTTTTATTTAATTACGTTGTATTCTATCAAAAAGACGTTTATATTAGGTAAAGTTTTCGATTAACTGTGCTGGGCGCTGATTTGCTGGATTCGTTTTCTCCTCTTTTGATCGTTATTTCTCCTGGCGAGGTTTATTCCGTTTATATGTATGTATATATCTATGTATTTATTCTTGTATTTTATAGTTATTTTCGTGTTATCTATCCCGTATGTTGCACCTGCCATGTTTTCTCTCTGCATCACCCTAAGGTTGACTAGTAGAAAATGCCTCTGGCATTAAGTCCGCCTTTGTACGGTATTCTTTTTTAAGTGCATAAAGTTTTAATAAATAAAAATAATAAATCTTTGAGTTTGAGTTTAAAGTTTTATAAAAGAATTGCTTTTGTAGATCGCCGTCTCTGGCACTCGAATATCTATTTACAATGCTTTTCTAAAGCTCTTTAATCACGCCCAATTACCTAATACCGATCTTCATCCTAAAATAGAAGGTCATTTAAAAAAGGAAGTACGCGCTTTTGGTGACTTCTCCCTTCCGACCTTTCTTTTTTGGTGCGAAATCATCAAATGACTTCTCCCGCTCTGGGTGGAGCGGGAGGGCGTGTCAGATTTTTACTGACTAAAACCTGCCCGTGTTCCTTCAGTTGCCCCGGGCCTGCTCCTTACCGGATGGCGAGCTACCCATTGCTCGCCGCCCGCAAGCCCGCGCCTACGATGGCCGGGAATCGGCTATCAATTCCCGACACCCAGGGCATCTCCTGCGGCGACTAGGGGCGTGAGGGCGCAAAGATTGCCTCTCCCTCACGCGTTCCGCCTCCTCCGCGAGCATTACTGCTTTGCAGAAGGAGGTGATGGCATCCCATGTACTCTCGCTCTGTACCATGGTACAGCCCTGGTGTCCAGGCCATGGCCTGGACACCAGGGCCAGACGTGAGAGATCACCGTCGCCGATCGCTTCCGCGAGGACACGGTGGTGCTCCGCCCAAGCCGGGCAGACCTCCACCGTATGCTCCACCGTGTCCTCCACCGTGTCCTCCGAGCGCTCCACACAATGGTGACACCCAGGCGTTTCCTCCCGCCTTATCTGGAACAGGTACCTCTCGAAGCACCCGTGTCCGGTGAGGGCCTGCGTCAGGCGGAAGGTGAGGACGCCGTTGGGCCTCTCCAGCCACTCTTCAAAGAGGGGACTTAACGCGGCAATTGTGGCGTGCCCAGCACTGGGTTGCGACAATCGCACTCTCCATGACGCCATGAGATCCCGCCGAAGCTCTGTCCGCTGTGCCGCGATTTCTCGCGGCAGCGGAGTTACGCCCCGGCGTGTTGCATCCTCGCGCCACTCCCACATGTGCGCGAGGACTTTTGCCTCCAGATTCCATGGCGGCAATCCAGCAAGGAGGCTCGCCGTCTCACCGGAGACCGTGCGGTATCCCTGGACTAGCCAGATGGCCATGACCCTTTGGGACGCGTTCAACCGGCGGGCCGGTCGCCGCCTCATGGAACGCGCCCACACCGGAGCCCCGCTCCCTTCCGACCTAAAAATACCATTTTGCATCATAGCTAGCACTAGAGTTACCACATTTGACAAAAGGCCGAATTTACTAACATTGAGACCATATAAGCAGCAGCTATTTATAAATTGGACTTTGAATCGGGAAAGGTCACTGAGTCATTGCTAGTTTTCCGACTGTCTAAGTAAGTCCTGTTTCCAGGAAATGTTCCCTGAATAAATCCCGCTGCCAGAAACGTCCTGGTTTACATTAGAAATCTGTAAGTAATTATTCAGTAATATTCCTGTTCATTGTGCAACTCCGTTAGAACTTGAAACATCGAGGCATATTATTGTCAGTAGTAGGTTTAGACGCTTCCGATCGAAAGATGGTATAAGTTGTACAAAATAACATCAGACGTTATTTCACGCATTAAAATTGTAAGACGACTGATGGCTGCTCAATCGGTTCCAGCGGGGCAATTGCATAACACACTTACAGTAGAAATCGGTTTCATTTTGACAGTTCAACAACATTCATTGCGTTATTTACGTTGTTGAGCAGACAAATTTTTCGAACATATGAAGCAATGGATTAGCAATTTGCTTCAAAATCATTCAGATTGTGATTACGTGTGTTACGCAATTAGGGTGTTGTCCCTGTTCCAATCTTATAAATACCTATCATATTTATGTAGTTGCGAAAGATTCCTAATATCTATACCTATCGCAAAAACAAATATGTATGAAATGAAATTAAACTTTTAATACTCTTCCCTGTAAGACGTGTAGACGTGTATAAGTATGAGGTTTAACTAAAATGGAAACGTAGGTTAAGTTTTAGGGCTCCCCTCCATGTTCTATGTTATGGGGTTTGTTTACCGCACTCAGTCCTTCAGGTGGACCATTGTGCGTGTGGAAACGTAGGTACCTAAAATGTTGCGTAATATTCCCTATGGCATTCAAGGCTTTCATACTACGCAGTTATCACTAACTCTTTCAAATAAAAGGCAATCAAACAAAAAGCTACGCTAACAATTGATTAACTACGTTTAAGTATAATTTGTTGGAGAGTTCCACAACAATTTCTTTTATTTAATACTGAAAATTAATGCTATCAACTTAATAGCATTAATAGCGTTCTGCGTTAGCGTTCTGTATAATCCATACGAGCATAATAATTCCTTGACTAACAGTCTCACAGACAGCGAACAACATAAGTACAGAAAATTCAAAAAGAAACTTGGGAGATAGTTAATTAAGAAAGTTAAATAAGAAAATAATTTTCTAAAATCATCCCATCATTCAGCTTCGAGAAACCCTAAGGACGTTAATCAGAGATTAACGGTTTCTCCGATTAATTTTGCGGAAATTTTCGATAGAAAAACTGGCCAAGTGGCGTAAGTGCTGGAAATTGTGAAGTGACCCTCGGAATAACTGCAGCGACCATGCGCTACCGTAAGGTAGCAAGAGTTATGGTGGGAGGAGGCTATGGTGAGCTTCAAAGTAGCACAAGAGGTGTACCGGTTCGATCGTCTGAAATCCCCTCCACGATGCCGAAGGTTATCGTAGTGGCTATAGCCGGTAAGATTCTGGCATAATCCATCTCCCTTCCCATCGCAGAGGGAAACCAGTAAGATACTCAAACGAAAAACCTGTATTTCAGAAACCTACGGATGAAGTCGCGAAAAAAAACTAGTATCAAATAATAAACGTTTCTACCATATTACAGTTATCGTTCATGTGTTTGCTGAAAGACTTCGCTCAGTGCTAACAATGCACTGCGAAGCGACTATTGGACAGAAACATGACGTGAAATAGAAATGCATGCATCATTTAGTATTCAACAAAATAGATGCATTATGTGTATGCTATATGTTAGTGGAGATAAGTCACATTTCACAATGGAAGTTGGAAACGCGCAGTTTTTATTAACAGGCAATATAATTTACCTTGCTAAGCTACCAACAGTGAGACTCACTGACGTTCGCGCAAATGTCAGTTAGGCTGCCTGTTTGGTATCAGTATGTTTGATCGCCCAATCGTACGAACTAAGTTCACGCGAATTAGTAATCAAACATTTTATTCGCACGAATACACCGCGTGAATGGCAAATATGACACCATTTCGAGTCCGGTACGTTTGACAGCTAGTTTGTACGAACAACGTTCGCGCGAACTTGCGATGGTCGCGTAGTCGCTTACTTTTAGGACGCGGGGTATCTACTGCAAATCTAAAAATATATGCGATAATATTGATGTTATGCATTTATAAGCAAAACAAGTATGGCCTGAATTATATGAAAACTAGTTTCTCGCCACTTTGAATACGACATCAGACAGAACAAGTTTTTCGCCAACAGGTATTTTAAGCTCTCCTAATGATTATTTCATAACTTTAAGGTTTATCACCATAACGACACGATAAAGTAAGCAACATTATTTAGTTTGACAGGCATACAATTGATAAAAGTAAACTGTTAATCAAAAACCTCTAACTGTTAATCTGTGTTGTTGTTGTTATGCCGAATGGCGAAATATGGCTGATCTTTGTACTGTACTAACACCTATTGATGTATCATCTACCCATAATAGCAAAAATAAATTATTATATTATATTATATTATATTATATTATATTATATTATATTATATTATATTATATTATATTATATTATATTATATTATATTATATTATATTATATTATATTATATTATATTATATTATATTAATTAGGACACATAATCGACATCAGTATGTTCGTACGACTAAAATTCGCGCGAACTTGCGATGATCGCGTAATTGCATTGTATTAGGACGACGACGCCTTAGACTTCATGCTCTGGCATAAATTCAAACAAAAGTAATGTTACGGTTAGTACCACATTACATTGTGTTGTCTATTGTTTATCTTTTTTCTATTTCTAAGGTATTGTACACTACCAACATTACTCGTAGTTAAGAGAATGAATAAAATTAACCCTTTAATATCCCGAGTACTGCGTACAGACCTACACTAACAAAACATCGCGTAAAAATGACGTTTATTTTCAAAGCTCTATGTTGTTAGCAGCTTTTACGCAGTAATGGAATAACAAGCGATGCTCCCACATTTCATCCAATTTCCCGGCGGTCACAGGGAGTAAATGAATACTCTATTGATTGCCAGTGGGTTGAAGGACGGTTTGTTTACATCCAGAGAGGTCAATTGGCTGAATGGCTACGTGGCTAGTAGGCAAGCCACGGTGGACGGTAGACGATCGAGCTTTCATAAGGACAGTTACAGAATTGGCCTGTTGCGTGTTTGGTTAGTAATTAACTAATTATACCCTTGCGAATAGTTATTGTAGCTTATCAAAATAATTATAAACCGGAAAATTCTGTTTTTAACCAACTTCAAAAAGGAGGAGGTTCTCAATTCGGTTGTATTTTTTTTAAATGTTTGTTACCTCAGAACTCATTAACCTCTTTGTTGGCATTAATTCCGCGTGTGTACATTTCTGTGCTTGAAGTATTAAATAAATAAATAAATAAACTCCGTCATTTATAAATTGATTTGAAAAACAATTTTTGTATTTGAAAGGGATTAGCCCCTTATAAATTTGTTCAAGTTCTGATGAACGGTTTTTGAGTTAGCTTCAGTAATATTTTTCCACTTAGTGTATATTGATGATGTTATAATAATTTCCTGTCACTGTTATACTGTGTTGTGTTGTTGTTGTTGTGTGTTGTGTTATTGTTGTGTTATATTGTAAGTAACCGGCGTTGTTTCAACGCCCGGGTACCAAAAACACACGGAGTCGTCAACATTTCGGTAATCCAGCGTAATCAAGTTTTTTTTAGTTTCCTGATTTTAATTTTTTTGTGAGTACCGCGTACTCACTCCTATTTTTTATATTAATTGCTAACTTTACAGGCACAATATTTAAGTGCTTATTAAACTAAAATCACAGATTTATAGTTCTTTAAATTGTTCTTTTCCTATAAATATAATATTAGATAAGTGTGCTCCTCATAATAAATAATTAATGACTGCCTCGTTGGTCTAGTGGTCGCAAGCGCTACTGCTGAGCATGAGGTCCTGGGTTCGATTCCCAGGTCGGGCAAAGTGTTATTGGGTTTTTCTATCTGGAATTTCTCAGTAACAGCCCGGAGTCTGGATTTGTGCCCGGTTGATGGCAATACGCTCGCCCCCTATTACATGAGGCTTAAACATAACTGGCGAAATGTGGGTGTACAATAGGTAGGTACACCTCTGCCTAACCCTTCGGGGAAATAAGGCGTGATGTTATGTAATAAATAGGTAATTCGTCATTTAATAAGTACGAATACATCTATTATTATTAAATTAATATTAGGTATAGAAGTACAAATTAGTTTTATTTTAATCCGCACTGACCAAATGTTACAAACATCTGACGAGCGCAAGTTCAAAATCGAGGTCACCGTACTGCTGGAAGGACCAAACAAAATTTCATACAAACTGCGTACTGCTAGCAGGGTTCGCGACAGTTTTCCGGCAGGACGAAAACCTGTCCTTCCGGAAGAGCTTCCAGCAGCACAAGTCACCGGGCGATGTATCACTAAGGCATATTTATAATCACTAAGCACACAATGTTCTCTCCCAAGGTGCGGGTGATGCAAATAAAGCTCAAGCACGTGTTATAAAGCGTACGTGTGATTGTTGAATCGATGTAAATCATATCAGGAAATCTATTTGTGGCAATTGCCAATACTCAAGCTCGTGACCTAAGAACAAATTTTAGACTGATTTATAGCCTAGCAATGGGACATTTATGTAAATGACTGATTAACGCCACCGTCAAAATTAATTAGTTTTAGTTGACTATTAATGTAGAAAACTTTGAAGAAATAAGAACCTATTGTGTTACTCTTAACAAAATTAACACTAAACTATATAAAATATGCACATCCAAGAAAATAGACGGGCATCAACATTTTTGTAAAAATAAATGCTGGGATTTGTTTCGATGATAAAAAGAGATAAACTAACCTGCGCTTTGCTCTCCCAATCCATTCCAACAGCGCAGATGAAGCACATCACGAGAAGTGCCACAGCCCCCACGATCCTGACGTCATGCAGACCACCATCGATGATTTTCAAGTCATAACTCTTCAAAAGGTCATTCAAGGAGTCGCAGAACCCGATAGTGTTCATACTGGCGGCGACCGCGTTGGCGAAGGCGAAGATAATGCCCACGGAAGCACCAAATTCAGGACCCAGTGATCTAGAGATTATGTAGTAGATCCCACCTAGAAAATTAAGTAAGTATGAGAAATCGCGAAATGGCGAAAATGTGTTGAACAATCATCAATGTATGTGTTTGAAACGTTTTCTAATAAATATATATACATATATGTATATAATTTTCTTGATATTAACATTGTCAAAAGCCTAACTGAGATCCACAAAAGGAGTACCCAAGGGTTTACTGATTACTACTAAAACCAAAACACTGGAGATCCGACGAGATTGCCTTACAGAGATGCAGAGATATGATAATTACAGGCATTTGTACTTTGTACTTTATCGATTGTTCAATATTTTATATATCATTTTCAGTGTCTGTTTTTACAATTTGATTGGATCTGACTCTTATGACCTGACTTGCGTCACTTGATTTAAACTGGTTCTGGTTTCACACGATTATCCTCGGATAGAGTATGTTCTGTACCTACCTGTACACCATTGTATAAGATTGTATGCATTCCGCGATCATACGTTACAGATGGTAATCTTAATAGAGATTACCCGTAGCCTATTGTGTGAATGCCGTCATTTTAGTTAGCAGCACGGTGTTACTAAGTCGCACGTTGCTTTTTCCCTGATCTGCACAAAAGGCGAAGAGGAAGTGTAACGGATGACAGGGGCGCATTGTTTGCATCGCGCTCCGTTCTCGATATGCATTTAAAATATATTGTATTTAAAATATTTATAAGATTTTATGAAAATGCTACTAAATCTTTTCATGTGCAGTCTGGCTAGATAATTCTTACACATCAACATACTGCTAATATGGTTGTACAGGTTTCATTGCGTTTATATGATCCTTGTTTTCTTACGGCCGAACCCAATAACGTGTAGTCTATCACCCGTTTTGGCATATTGGAGATAGAAATACCTACCTATGTATGGTTTTAACGTCCGAATAATCTATAAGAGATTATGGACTCTTACCAGCCTGGCATAAAGACAGAATTATACCATCAATAGCTATCTGTTTTTACTGAAATTAAGTTGGGTTCAGCCGTTAGTTAGATTAATACCTAATTCTACTTTTTTTTAATAGTTTGTTAATTAATTTAGTGCATGCATAAATAAATTCTACTTAGTTTTAAATGAATTTTACCTGCATATTTAAATCAAACACAAAAACAGAATAAATCTATGCTATCAGTTCGTAGGCTCTAATTCTATTCGAAATGCAACCTCGTAAGAATAGCTTCTTCTTTTTTGTTGGCCCAAAACTTCAACACTTCCACGGTGTTATCGGTGGCATCACAGGGGTCACTTTAGCTGCATGTTTTGGGGCACAGAGGGCAGGATAGGAGGTAGAGCATAGTTTGTGACACAGCTCCACATCCACCCTGCTGCCGTTCCGTCGAGGTTAGCCCTACTTTACGAGGTTCGACTTACACCTTCCCACTTAAGTTCGGAGACGGTTCAGGTACTTCCAAATGGACCACGGAAGGTTACACCCGTCAG
Source organism: Fissipunctia ypsillon (assembly GCA_947568875.1). Taxonomy (NCBI): domain Eukaryota; kingdom Metazoa; phylum Arthropoda; class Insecta; order Lepidoptera; family Noctuidae; genus Fissipunctia; species Fissipunctia ypsillon. The sequence goes on from OX387655.1 coordinate 7,328,134, forward strand.
GAAGATGCTCGTTTGGTGATAGATAGTGGTTGGGTAGGGGAAAGTTATCTTGCCACAGTTAGCAACGGGTGTAGACCGAGTGCTTTATAAGGGGATAAACTTTAAGACTCGAACTGACAACGCCAATCTAAATAAACAGTGCAGTGTTAGGATTCGAAAATTAATTCCCACGAATCGTTTGTTCTCGTCAATAGTTGATGAGAGTCATGCATGACTCATGATGCCATTACAAATACAACTGTCGTACCTAACATACATGTGTTCGCAAGTCAATAAATTAACTTTTGCCTGTTTAGTTTAGAAGAAAAACTTGATTCATTGAATCATCAATTCAGCATCAGCAGCTGATTTTTTTTTATTATTTTGATCATTCTTCAGTCATCGGACTGCAATCATTTTCTGTTTTTGCATGAGACGATGATCATATGAGTGCAGCGATTAAAAAAAATCAATTCTAGAAAGTAGTTCGATAAATGTACAACCGGTTGACAAACAGCTTGGTCGGATTAAAAAAGTAAGATATCAAGATAAACCAACCTCCTTTTACTTCTCCATTGGTGCATATGGCGCTCATCGAGAGTGTTGTTATGACACACACAAACGCTGATATGGCGATGATGACGAGAGAAAGTCCGATGCCGGCCTGTGAAACCACCCACGATATACGCAGGAACAGCATCACACCCCAGATGTTCAGCAGACATGGTATTAGCACGCCCTACAATAGAATTTAAGTTAGAGCACCATCACAAAATTAGACTCACGAAAGCATACTCCTCCGACTCTCAGAGCATCCATGAATATTGTGCTCAGTGACAGTATCTAGCATTATATTGGTCCTGCTGTACCATTGCAGTCCTTGAGAACTCAAAGCAATTATATAGTTCCATAAAAAATATCTGATACATTTTTGTGTCAATCAATTTGAATCGACACCTTGTGCATCTTCTTCCCTCAAATAATAAGCTTTAACACAAACCTGAATCCATCCTAACTTAATTCCAACAGCAGGAGTTGGTGACTTTGTTTCTCTCGTTTGTTGCACTTTCTCGTCCTGAAACCAAACACAACATTCTAATTCTCGTTCAAATACAGGTGGATGAAATCAGATTGAATATGTCCAAACACAACTACATTAGTTTATTGTCTCTGACGTGTGTGATGCACGTGATTATCATGGATATAATGAGTCCAGTAAGTGACAGGTGACTGCGTTTGCATTCCGCTATGATGGACACCGTCTGTCACGCGCTTTGTTGATCCATACCATAACTAGAGATGGGATTTTACCCGGAAAAAACCCCAATATGGGAAAAAATAGGGAAAAAACCCAGGGAAAATTACCGAATGGGATAATATTCGGGTTTTTTCATATTTAACATATGTTACATCAAGGTAATGTGTAGATACATGTATATATCAAATAGTACGTACTATTTAAGTACTATTACTACTAGTTAGAGCCAATCTAACTTTGTTTATTTTCATAATTCAATTAATACGTTATATATACTCCATGTTATCTAATTTTAGATAAAATGGAATTATATAAAAAAACCTGTCTGTTTGTGTGTGCTCATCCGCTCTTAGCGACAAGTAACCCGAAACGACGTACGCGGGTAGGGGGGCGGGGAAGCAGGTAGTAGCAGTGGCGTGCGCGTTGGTGATCTATCTATCTCACTCGTTGTTTTGGCTTCGTACTGTGCGCACTTGTGTTAATGTTTTGATTTAATTGACGACTTGGATTTTGTTTTGTGGACTTTTGATTGCCTTGTGATTAAATACGTGATTTACTTTGGATTGACAACTATACTGCTACTCTTTTGGACTCCGATACCTACTTCTTTTTATGAACGGTAACTTAACGGTAAGTTTGAGCTTTAATAATTGTTATATTACACTACAAAAGTTTTAGGTACTATATTTGTGGATTCCTTGCAAATCTTGTACTTTTATTCATTGAAATTGATATATTTTGATTTTCTAAGTTTATTTACTGTAGGAAATAGTTATTTTACAAAAGTTGAAATGAGTGATGTATAGAGATGGCCCAACGTTCGGGCGTTTTAGGCAAAGTATAAATTCCTTCTTTTGGCTATACTTAATTCATATAAGTTTCGTAAGTTTACCTACTCTGTTAATATACAATACTTTAGAAAAACTCATATGTATTTCTACTGTTTTTACATTTGTTTTATTTTTCCTCAGATCACATCATGCCCAGAAAGAAAAATACTGATGTATGGGAAAACTATTTTCATTCGGCAACCAGTAAAATAGTGAAATGCAAGCACTGTGAAAAAGTTTACCAATTTGGCAATGTCAGCAAAATGACCAACCATCTGTTGAAGTGTTATAGATGTCCAACTGTTATCAAGAACAAACTACAGAAAATACCTGCTACTAGCACAACTGCCACAAATCTACCCTTGCAAGATGAATCACACCATGAAATGTCACAGGATAACATTACGACTTCATCAGAAATTACAACAGAAAAAAAACTTTATTTAGATCAGCTCTTATCGAAGGCAATATTTGTTACCGGTTCACCTCTATCCATCGTTGAACATCCGCTGTGAGTACGATTTTTTGACGATTTGCAACCACTTTATAAGTTACCATCCAGAAAAGCTATCTCCACAACACATTTGGAAACTATTTATAATGAAATGGTCAATGAAATTACGGACGAACTGAAGTCTATAAATGATTTGCATTTGCAGTGTGATGGCTGGAGCAATCAGCGCAATGAAGGTATCATCAACTTCATTATTGCAAAACCCGAGCCTGTTTTTGTTAAAAGCCTTAATACTCTTACAAACCGACATACTAGCCAATATCTATCTCAAGAGATAATCAAAGTTATAAACGTGTATGGAGGCCACAAATTTGCAACTCTTATCGGAGATAACGCAAATAATATTCAAAGAGCATTTCAGATAGTTAAAAATTCGTATGCACATATAATACCGCTGAGATGTGTAGCACATACATTGAATTTGCTATGCGAAGATTGCTTAAAACTAGAACCTATTAATGCGTTTATAACGATTGCCACAGATACGATAAAAGCAATAAAAAGAAACCAAAGTATGTGCGCTTTATTAGCTCAGATTGTAAAAGAAAAAGGTTCAGGTGAAACATTAAAATTGCCAGGGAAAACCCGCTGGGGCAGTTACTGCACTGCGTTAAAAAGTTTAAAAAAATCCAAAGTTGCATTACAGACATTAGCTGTTCACGAAGATGCCACTATTTCAGACGAAATAAAATCAAATTTATTGGATTTAAATTTCTGGACTATGGTAGAAAATTGTATAAAACTACTGGAACCTATAACAGATAAAATTTTCAAACTTGAAGGCAATGGAATACTTATAAATGAAGTTTATATGGCTTTCAAAGATATTAAGTCTACATTTAATTTTGCATTTCCGGATATATCTATTCTAAATGAGCATCATAAAGAAGATATTACAAATGTTGTAACTAGGCGAACAAATAATTGTTTGAAACCCATTCATTATGCTGCATATTTATTAGATCCAAGATCGCAAGGCATTGAATTAGAAGAAGAACACGAAGTGGATGCCATGGAGTTTATACACGACGTGAGCCAATCGCTCAATATTGACGTTGGTGTTGATTTAGCCAATTATAGAGCTAAACAGGGTTTATGGAGTAGACCATTTATATGGAAGCATGTCACCGAAATGGACCCGGTAGTTTGGTGGAGAGGACTCTGCAAGTCCAAATTGCTGAGTAGGGTTGCGGTACGTATTCTAACTGCTCCCTGTACTTCAGCAGCTACTGAACGATCTTTTAGCACGCATGCGCATATACATAGTCACAAACGAAACAGATTGACTACAGACAGGGCAGCAAAAATAGCTTTTATATCGTATAATTGGAACCTGTTACACAAACATAAAGATGATGACAATGAAGATGATGACAATGACGATGATGACGAGCCGTTATCTACACCCAGGCAATTGTCAAGTCCGTTGGGTAGCCCAATTAATGAAGAACAACCTTCAACATCTCGTGGAAATACAAAAGAAACAGAATTTTGCAATATTAATAATATCTATATTTAATGATCATGACAGTAGCGACAGTGACTAAAAATTTGCAATTGTAAAAAACACTTTTGTAACTTTTGTAAAGTGTAATAAATAATTGTTATTAAGTATCTCTCGTTGTTTTTTTTTTTGTCTAAGACTTAAAAGTTTCAATAGACGTTCTTTCTGCAATTAAGTAACATTCCATCACAATGCGCAGAAAAAATCTTATGATAAAACAAGAAGACGTCTTTTTGTTGTTATAATAAACTGCTGGTTTTATTTTAGGTCCTGAATCAGGCTACACATTTTGACGTTTCGAACACCAGGCAACAGCAACATTTGTTCTAAAACTAAAAAAAAATATATTTTTTTAAGATCGTGATAATTACGTTAAATAATGAAAATACCCGTCTATTGGGTTTTTTCCCACATAAATACCCGGTTTTTTCCCAAGTGGGAAAGAACCTGGGTATATTCCCGTTGGGTTTTTTCCCACTGCCCATCTCTAACCATAACACTGCGCTTGTGTATTGTTCCCAGACGGCAACGGATCAACGTGTCTCGTGACGATCGTTTATAATATAGTTATTTTGTGAGCGCAATAATCATGTTTTATTTGCATGGTCGCTAGGAAAATTAGGGCCAACATTTTCCAGGGAAAATCTAAAAATTGTCTCTATAAGACTTCGATCAGTAATAATAGAAGGTGTCACATTTTCCCACAGTTCTATTTCACAGTGGTGGACTGTCCTGATTTACTTTTGTTTATTTCGAAATTGTTATTTGTTATGGTTCCGTACCTTAAAAGGAAAAAACGGAACCCTTATAGGATCACTTTGTTGTCCATCTGTCTGTCTATCAGTCTGTCAAGATCCTTTTACTCAGGAACGCGTGGAGGTATCAAGTTAAAATTTATATCAAATACGTCAGTCTAATGTCCCTTGGAGATCTAAAAAAATCAGGCTTCGAAGTCATTCCAATAAGTAAAAAAATACAGCCATTTATGTGACATACTTTGATACTCGCAAATAAATCAAAAGCTATAGGATACGTCCCGTTGACCTGGAATCATGAAAGTATTAAAAAATATTGTTAGTTAAAAAAAAAACATTATTGCCCATGACCATGATAACCCCATAAAAAAGGGTAACATCGGTCCAATTGAAATTTTCCGTTAATGTGTGGGCCGGTCGTAACATTATTGGACCCCATTTCCTATCAGACACTTTAAATGGGGAAAATACTTGGAATTTTTAATGGACGTCTTGCCTGATCTGCTGTCTGAAGTAATAACCTACGACACGCTCATTGTGTTTCAACATGATGGGTGCCCAGCGCACTTCAGGCTGGACGTTAAATAATTCGTGGATCGGTAGAGGTAGGCCAACTGAATGGCCGGCCCGGTCGCCAGACTTGACACCGCTCGATTTTTACGAGCCAAAAGTCTGCCAAAGAGTTGGTCTACATACGATGAAGAAATAATGACAAAAGAAGAGTTAATTAAAAAAAAATGCTTTTTCAGTTATGAAACAAGAAAGTAGGCTTAGTCTTACCAGCACGGAAATTAGGAAAAGATATCGGGAATGTATCAGAAATCTTTTTTAATGCCTAATTTCCTGTTTTACATTATTAAAGTATTTTTTTGAATAAATAATGTAAGTACACTAAGCACTTAATTTCTACCCACCTAGTCATAAATTTGCAAAAAATTCTTTGCTCAATTCGCTTCAACAAACCTTTACTGAATTGTTTTTTTTTAAGTTATCAACTTTTTAAATACAAATTTAGTACCGTTGGAAAGGTGACGAACTAGAGAACTAACTTAAATTAAACTTAATTATTGAAACAACGAAGTTTTTTTTTAATTTCAGGTTGAATTTGATCGTAAAGATTTTTTTTTTTTTTAGTATTTTTTTTTTTTAAAAAAGCGTACTATCTTATTTTTTAACCCTAGTTTGAGGGAAGTTACGAGGTATTTTAATCAATAATGTTTATGACTACCAACAAATAATAAAAAAACTACTAAGATTATGCAAAAAAGAGTTATGAATGCTTGAAGGTCAAATTTTGGAATAATCTCAGTAAAGTATAAAAATTGACATACCTCTCAAAATATTCTTAATTTGTTGCCCAAACTATAAAACTTTATCTAGGGAAAGTAAGCTTCAATAATTAGTTAATGACCTCCTCTCTATACGCGAATTTGCTATGGCGGGTCCAGATCCAGTCACCCTGTATAGGTACTGTAATATAATAAAAAAATGTGAAAGCAGTTCATATCTGTCGGAGGGCCTTAATTTTGTTACTGCGACGAATTTCGACGTAGGGCGTAGTAAAATAAATAATCGATTGTTTGTAACCAGAGTACCTACGTAGCTGGCTATACTATAGATCAAGCTCTCGACTCGAGTGCGAAGTGCCAGCTCGCTCACGGCAACTTGTTCCGGATCGCACCGGTCCGAACCACTTTTTTTACTCCACACGCAAAACATTAGACGACTGATCGATGCTTTATCTCTCCTTCAAAAGTCTTTAACAAAACATTTTTATCCGGTTTCTGAATTGATAATTTGATGTTAAGAACTTGTCAAACTCTTCAATGTAGGCCGTGATATTAAAAAGGATAGTGAGCAAAAATGTATGCGAGCTGGTCCCTCTACCGCCACAGTTAAAACCACTGTACTTTTGAAGATATTACTTCTCATCTTATTCAGGCCAAGATGCATCAAAATCTGTCCCAGGGCTATTCAGTTCTGGAGCTAAACCACCACCTCTTAAAGCAGTATTATTTTAATCTTACTTGAGTGTGGGAAAGAGATGGAGCTAGACGTCCTGTATAGCTCCACCTCTTTCTCACGCTGAAGTAACATTAAAATAATACTGCTTTAAGAGGTGGTGGTTGGCCCCCTGACAGTGTTTGGTTAGTTCATGTTGATGAGTTTTACGGTATGTGATACGTATAAACCAGTTTAATTTCGATTCGATGTCAGTTTAAGTTAGGTTAGCAATTAGATATATGCAGGTATATATAGATAAAATAAAAATTAATTTATGAACAAGAATACTTTATTTCTCATGAGACAAAAAAAAACAACATTTTGATTTATTCAACCTTCTGGGTCGATAATTATGGGGTCCAAAAACAGTGGCGGTCGAAAAAAAAAAGCAAAAAAAAACTCAAAAACTCAGTTTTATTTTTATGCAGGCGCAACAAAGGGAAGGAATGCGCTGACGACGAGCCAGACCAACACCAATGCATGTTGCGAGGGGGATATCGAGGAGCGCCAATCAACGCACAGCTCGTGTCCATGTATTTTTCAATTTTTCATTTCGTAATGTTACACTATCTTGGTAGCTTTTTATTATTGTTAAATCTTTCTTTTAAAGAATGCACTCAAAACCGATCAATAATTAATTTAAAGAAAAATACTCTAGATACACGAAGATCGGTTCCTCTCGGAAATATTTTGATGGTAAAAAAGATTCAGTATTGTTTTAAGTAATTCACACCACTGGCGGTACTGGGACCAATATCGCCCACCATCCTTTATTACGTTCTTTGCAAAGCTTTAATTTCGAGGGCTATCACCTTATGCTAAATGCTTAAGGAGAGCAATGGTGGCCCAGTGGCAACGGTCCTGACTGACGAGTTGGGTCGTGGATTCGAACCCAGGCAGACGCTTTACTTTGTGTATTTAATTTAATCACCACTGCTCTCAAAACGGCAAAGGAAAAAAAACATCGTGAGGAAACCGGCATGTCCTAGAACCAAAAAATTCGAAGACATGTGCCATCCACCAACACGCACTGGGCCCGCGCGGTGGATTATGGCCCATTCCCTTTTACAAAGAGGAGGCCTGTGTCCCAGCAGTGCGAACATTATAGACTGATTGATTATGTAGAGTTTGACAAACTTCAAATTCTCAACTCAGAAACCGGGTGTATAACCCACTAATGAATTTTCTGAAAGCAAGTAAGTGATAAAAAGACAAAAATTGAAGTGCTCTGCAACATGTGTTGATATTTACATTGTTTCATATTTACATAGTTATGTTGCGATTCTATGAATCTTTGTATAATATATATGAAACATAAATTGTTTGTTTATTATCGACAGTTTGTGTAGATTAAATCAGCACATAAACCTACTTGTTATGTTTGCACGATTAATCAGGAGAAAATAACTCAGTCTTTATTGTATACGTTGATCTTGAAAGGGCGAAACGATGACGATTATTCAATGAAATTGTTTATAGTAGAACGAATTCATTTGATATTAATTCAAATAGGTACCTATACAGGGTGTAACGTTAACCCCATATCTATCCTTAAACACCAAAGTGTCCAGCTGATATAGAAGCACTATACAAAGTTTCAGCTCAAAATAAAATACTCTAAGAATTGATACCATATTTTCGGTATCATCGATTTCTTAAATTGAAATCATAACAAACGTGTCTCCGCACTACGTGGGTCAATAACTTTCCACCTTACTTGATCTTTAAAACACAATAAATTTTTATTAAGGTTCTTTTTAATTTCAGAGCTCTTCTGATATAATTTTCAACAAGAAAGACCGTAGACGTAACTTCATAAAATTATATTCTTGATATGATCATCGATTAATGTCGTTCACAATACGTTTAGTAATCTAATTACTTAGCTATTTACTCATGTTTTAATTATCCGTATTTCCATATACTACTAATCAATACCGGCTGATTTACTTTACAGTGTCGCTAGCTCGTTAGCAACAATTATTATAAAAGTGTAATTTTGTTTTATTGCTAAGCATTTACTTAGTACAGTTTCATAAAGTGTTATCTTTATGTCCTAACTTCTAATCATGCATGACCATAAAACTTTATCGTAATACACTCAGAGAAACAGATCACTAAATGTCAGCAGATAGAAAGAGAGGGAAATTAATTGTTAATCATTACTACTATCGCCTACAGTTGTATGAAATGGCAAACACAAATATAACACGGCAAATTGATGTAGGGTGTCAATTTGCTTAAAAATTTATTTCCCTGGCTGTATAAGACCACTCCAGTATCATTCAAACAGAAAACCTCGACGGTGCTGACGACGACGGAAAAAGGTGCAGGCAAAAAACGAAAATACTAAAACAAAGACACCGACTTCCGAAATTAAAGTTATTTTTCACTTTGTAGTGTTTTTTTTTGGAAGTCGGTTGTTTTTTTTTATAAATATTTTTTTTTCTTTTTGTCTGTTTATATAATGTGTGTAAGTACAAAAATGGTTAAATAAATAAATAAATGACAGCTTAAACCAAATAGACGACCACTATTCTTCCGACGGCTATTAGCGGTCGGGGATTAGGCAAATCAGGTAACCGAAAATGTGTTATTTTCGACTAGGACGTCTGTCGAATGGTTTTGAATGCTGCAATGTTGCTAGAACTCATTTTTGGAATGGCCAAATAAACTAACTGGAGAATTTTAATCGGGAGAGCTGTGTGCGTTTTTTTTTTTTTTCCTATCAATGGCATCTCGTAGTTGGCCAAGAGTGGCCGTGACTACTTAACCGGTCAATCCTGTGGCTGCCTTAAGCTAACTCAAAGCCTCCAGCCAGGGGCATGTTACTTACTATACTAAGTGACTGCGCGCTAAGGGCACCCCCTGTGGGGTACGAACCTCGGCTTAGGGCGTCACTGGGGGGACAGCAAGTTGGGACAGGCTGGATCAAAATTGGATAATTATTATTATCTGGGGAATTTAAAGCTACAGGCTCAGCTTCGGCGCGGGCTGGCGCTTCTTCGAGCAAGGGACGGGGGGAATTATTAATTTGGGGTTTTCGCGCTGGACCTCGGCGGCGGGGTCGGAATGTCGGTTTTTTGTTTCTGTAAACTGTACTAGAAGCCCTATTGCTTTCCTGGAGGAGAGTAATAGGGTCGTCAGGGTCTGTTAGTGTGTGCCTCGGACGGCGGACTTTACTAATGTTGGAGGGGGTATAATTTGCCGCCTCGACAACTAGGGGGTTGCGATGTTTTGCGGCGTTATCGAAGAAACGCTTGGAGTTACGTTTCATGAATTGGCGGATGGTGGGGATTTTGAGATCGAGGTGGAGGATCTCGTTCCGGACATAGTAGGGGGATCCCGTGATCATTCGGAGGGCACGGTTCTGTAGGGTCTGCATCCTATGGATGTGGTGGGGTTTTGCGTGTGCAAAGCTGTGTGCGATGACAGTTTCTGCCTTTATATATTGAGTCGAGTTTGTTCTGTCAGATTACCTAGTGGCCCTTGCTGGCCGCACGTCAACAATTTGCTTTGACATGAGATAATCTAAAATATTTCCGCAAAATTCGAGAGAGAACCCATCTTTATAGGTAATTCCACTGTTTTATTACATAATTCCTCGCTCTACGCCGAAACACTAATGTTGCCTAACGACACTTTGATTATAGGAGACCAATAATGATGAGTTCCTGCACGAGATGACATTGGATTTTTGGTGAGAATTTACTTAAAACATAAGTTAAACTTGTCCTTATGTGTATTTTATTATAATACACATTTAAGGTTTTAACGCATGTAACATGTAAAGGGTGTCTCAGTAAGAGTGCACTTTTTAAAATTGGAATTTTTTTTTTTTCATGCAAGTGGCAACTCTGAAATTTGACAGCTGTCACCTCTGTTTATTCCGATTATTAAAAATGGAGCGCTTTTCGAAAGAACAACGCGTTACACAGTGTGTTAAAGGAGCTGAGTTGCGGTCATGTCTCGTTTATGTGTCTATTAAATAGATCTAGTCATGATACAGCCTTGCCAAAAATACCGAGAGCATTTTTTTGCTTAGTTATTTGGATATAAATTTTTCAGTGAGAGGGCAATGACCTTAAGAAAATCTTGATTTCAAGATTACTCAAAAAATATAAAACTTATGGTTTTTTTTAGAATTGAAAATGATGTTGCAGGATTTCATATATTTAAATATTTAATTAGAGGGTTGTAGCTTTAATTATTTAAGAGTATGAATTTTTTTACAGAATTTCACATATGTATTTTTTTTTTATAGAACTATAGTGATGTAGCATTTTATTTTTTTCTTATAATATACTCATTAATATTACTAATCATATTCTAAAATTTCACAAACTAAAACCATGCGGCAAAGGAGATAAATCGTTTCTATGTATTTGAGGAATTTCTATGGAAATAGGGTTGTCAATAAGTTCGTAATAAAAAATCAGAACATAAAATTCAAAAGTCCATGATGTCATCATCAGTTTCTTCTGATGGCAATGAAAGGGGTTCATCATCTGGTGCCATTTCCCTGGTACCACCATCTGTGGAACTTAGTGGTAACTGACCATGAAACATAACATTTTCCGTTGACGGTTTTAAAAGACAAATGAATTTTTCGGGGAGAGTCAAATGTTTCATTTTCATTTTTCGTATTCCAAGGGACATGGTCGATATTAATGGATCTGAGGATTCTAACGCTCGATGAAACAAGTCAAGTATTTTAGTTTTACGATCTAACTTACGTGTGTGGTACTCACGGTCGTATTGCCAAAATTTGTTCCTTGACTCACCAGCTTGTTCTGACAGCATACCAATCGGCAACGAAATGGAATCTATTATGTTCGCACCATGTATCAGTATTTTGTGCAAGGTGACTGACATGTAGAACCAGTTATAATTTTCCACATACTTGGTAGCAAGATTAAGGCAAAAAACTTGGAAACTGTGCGGAATCGATTTCCAACCCACTTGACAATGCCACTAGAATAGTGGGTAGATCTTCGACTAGCCATTCCTTGATTCCTAAAATCTCTGCAAAGGTTTTGCGGTTGGAATCTGACAATGCAGTGCGCGCAGTATTGCCATCATTCGTTGTACCTGAATTTGGTCGTACGACATCGACAAGCAAACCCATTTTTTGCCGGATGTCAGCTTGGATACATTTTTTTCTACTTTCTTCGGTGCCAGCTTCGGAAGAATTTTTTGCTACTCTCCATTTTTGTACGCCTAGGTCGTTTTTATATCCTAAGTGCAGCAAAAATTCGAAGATTCTGATCCAGGCATGCAATGGGCTAAGTCCATGTAACAGAGCTTCTTTATTTATTGCCTTTTTTGTTACTAGATCAAGCTTGTTAAACTCCGTGCAGGTAGCTCCACAACATGCACACCGTAATTGCGAGCTGGTATTTGTTATTACATTAAATACCTTGCCATCTATAATCGTAAAATATAATTTTGGATCCCCAATTATAGTATTTCCGGAGGAGTTTTCTGCAAATATGGCAAAAGTTCTTTAATTTCTTCTTCTACACGATGTTTAACTCTCTGAATTAAGTCCTTGGTTTCTGATCGATATTGGATCTGTATTGGTCGACAATATCGAAAAGATTGAGGACTAGGATTTGCCCACAATACAAACCCATCAACTGTTTTTACACGTAATGGGATGTATGTGGTAGCAAAAAGGCAATGCTCGTCATCGCTATCATCAGCAAATATCTGCTTATAGTTAGATTTCCCAGTACTGCCATCAAAACCCCAAGAACCTTCAAAAACACAGTTAATTGTAATTAACTGTTTTTGTCTGCAGTACTCGGAAACTTTATCGTCGTAAGAATCAATCATTTGGCGGAATGTGTGCATAAGCAAATCGTACAGAGGAACTTTTGCTTCTCGTTCTGATATAGAAATTTCGACATCAGGGTAACATAGTTTTTATTTGAACCTCGAGATTTGGCACCTTGTTGTGTAGTTATATAGTCTTCAACAGATAATTTTCCATCTATCATTAAACAAAGAGCTTCATCAGCAGTATACGGTATACCTTTAGTTTCTTGACCAGATCTAATCATATTGGCAATAGCTGTTGATTGAGTAGGAGTTTTTAGGCACTCTTTGATAACAAACTCAAAGTCACTGGCAGAAGTTTTAGTTAGCTCAACACCTATTTTATTTGATGCTATTTTCGACACAACCTTAATCAGTTTATCTATAGGTTGGTCTTCGAGTTCTTGTTCAAGACTTTTCCTTAAACGTCGCTGACTACGACTGCTTAGGTCTTCATAGTGTTTAGAAGTAGAAGGAGCATCAAGTGAACTAATAGGTTCTTTTGATGTAGACGGCAAAGCTGTTAATATTTGTATGGAACTCGTTGATTTCTGTTCTACTGGCATCAAAACTTCTTTATTTTCTAGTATATGGGTCTCTAAACATTTTTGACGGTGTATGTCGGAAGAAATACCAAGATTAAAAATTGTCGAAAGCCAGTTTTTGTTTTTCTTCAGAAACCTTACACGATTTCGAGAACTTGCTTTATATAGTTGTTCACATCTACACAAAAATGCTGTGATAGTTTTTCTCAAGGAATGCAAGTCTCTATTAAAGTAATCAGGGGTGTCTTTAGGGTACAGGGCGTTTAGTACTATGGCTTTCCTCTCAACTAGAGAAAGGTCCATAGGCCGCACTTTCGGGCCTCGTTTGTATGCTTCTTTTTAGAAAATTCTAAATAAATCTAGACGAGTCAATGCTACGGGTTGATCGTCGGTGCATAATTGGTCTCCTAGTATATTAACAGGTACACCCGGAGAGTGAAGAATACCTATATCTGCCACTCGCTGACCAACATGAGGGTTGGCGCCCTCATGTCCCTCTTGCAGTATGTCACTCGGTCGAGGCCCGAGATGACATCCCCCAACAGGACGGGTCAGCTCCTGTTGAGGCAAAGCAGCGCCATGGATCTTTGCCGGCTCCATGACGCCTCACCCCCGCTTCTCCGGACATCGTGTAAGAGTATGGGGTTTTAGCATAGCTTAACGAGGGCGGACCCCTTCCCAATACCACACGATGTCCATGATCAAAGAAAATTGAAAAAAAAAAATATATATGTTACAATCACTTACTTTGTTGACAACCCTAAGAAAATCTTAAAAAATCGATATCTCTGGAACAAAGCCTTTGTAGCGTCTGATTTTTTGTATGAATACACATATAAATGTACAAAATATAAATACACAGAAAGAAAATGCGACCATGCAAAGTTGCGCCAGAAAAAAATTAATTACGGAATCATATAAAAATTTTAAAAATTGCTTGTAAGAGCTTGATTAATCAGTTATTTATACGTTAATTTATTCTTTTAGTCGTAATCTATTATACCACGAATAAGTTTATAATAAAATAATAGATAGAATGGAAATAAACATTTTTTTTGGTTTCTATGGACTTTTCTCGATTTTTTAAATATCTCAGAAACTACTACAGATAAAGTCACGGGGATTTTTTTAAATGCTATTTTCTAAGAATATCTTTCTAATGAGCATTGAAAATGGTGATGACCGCAACTCGGCTCCCATAACACACTGTGCGTTATAATTGTGAAAACTCATTACAACGTTGAACGGCATTCGTTACAGGAATATGATAACGGACTTCTTGTGGCCTCAACTGGACGGTATGAATCTGGACAACATGTGGTTTCAGCAGGACGGCGCAACCTGCCACACCGCGCATGAAACAATCGACTTATTGCAGCAACGATTTCCAGAACACATTATCTCACGAAATTCTGATGTCAACTGGCCACCAGGATCGTGCAATTTAACGCCGTGCGATTTTTTTCTTTGGGGTTTTGTGAAATCTCGGGTTTATGCGAATAAACCCGAAACAATTCCTGAGCTCAAATCGGAAATTCAACGCGTCATCGGTGAGATACAGCCACATCTCTGTGCAAAAGTCATGGAAAATTTCATGAAAAGAGTAATGGCCTGTCATCGGAGCCGTGGGGGTCATTTGCCGGATATTTTATTCCATACTTAATCAGAACATGTCTTCTTTACAATACAATAAAAATATCACAACTCTGTCATAAAATACTTGTTTTTATTTTAAAATGAAAAAGTGCACTCTTACTGAGACACCCTTTATGTGCAGTAAGTGAATTTCAATTTAATTTAATTTTCCTGCATTTGGTTTATTTTCAGACCCAGGCTTAAACCATGCGAGGCATTTTTGAATTTCCAACTTATTCTTAGGTACTTTGGGTACAGTTCTGAATCCAAAACTGTGTTTCAATCACAGTTACAAAAACTGGTTTAAACTTAAAGGTTTTAAACCATACAAACCGCTATTGTTATATATAATAGCGCAAAACTAAACTCACCTCTTCTGTAAGAAGATGGTCGCCATGTAGCTCTCCAAGACTCGGCCTTTTTAGAGCTCTTTTCGAATTTCTGTAGTTGTCCAACCTCGGTAGAGCTTCCCTGGTGAGCTGGGCCAGTGACCTCTTCCGTCTCCATCCAGCGTCGTGTAGCCATGTGTCTGGTTGACCATTGGGTGCAACTACCGCGACCCCTCGTTCTACCGTCTCGGCTGACGACCGAAGAGGCCTCGTGATGATGTTGGCTCCCATGTGGATCCCATTCTTCTTGGATTCTGCCTCCACGGTGGAGACTTTGAATCTGGTTACAAAAATTGATTATTTTTATAAACATATAAATTTAGGGTCATTCATAAGTTTATAATATAGGGAGAAAAACCCGCTTTTTTTTATTCATGTATTCACGGTCACCCCCATAGGTGCGACCGCGGGATTGGTCATTGAGGCCTTTGCCCTGCAGAGGGACAACACAGGCTTATTTATTTATTATATTACCCTAACATAATAAATAAATAAGCCTACTCTAGCTATAAATCCCTATCTTTTCCTGTAAACTTTTCATATAATCGACTGAACATGCAAAAGCTATGCCACAAAAGCACCATAATTACCTAGTTGGTTTAATCATGAGATCATCGAGTGTGACCAGGACTATCATCTTATTATAGCGTACCTATCAGCCTAAAGGAAAATCGTAAATAAAATGTTAGGTATAGAATGATTCCCCTCTTACCTGTTTTCTTCCATGGTATATGAGGTCGGTGGACTACCGGAAGCTACACTTGTATGAAACTGCCTCACGTAGCTTTATTGTGACGTAATACTTCTTTGATGTAGCACCCAACCACATAATTTTCTTTGCGCGTTAACTGGAACAAAAATAATGAATAGCTGAATTTCATGCGCAAATGTAGCGATAGTTACTAAGCCTTATTTTCAAATAGAAAATTATTGTTTAGTTTTAACACATTCAGTGCCCAGCACCCGACTCCCGGGTCCAACAATAATTCGTTCGTGTGCCCACAACCCGGCTCCCGAGTCGTACATATAGATAGCTATTGTTGACATGTGACCATGCCCAGCACCCGCCTACCGGGTGCAAATCAAAACACGCCAACGAACAAACAACGAATTATTGTTGGACCCGGGAGTCGGGTGCTGGGCACTGAATGTGTTAAGGGTACATGGAGCCTTTGACTCTGTTTATTTTTTTATGTGTAAAGAGTAAAAAATAACCACACTTATGCACATTTTCAATGTTTTTCGTTTTCATCATAAAAACTATCGTGTTTATGCGAACATAAATGTACGGAACAGATGATTTTTTTTCGCAATTTCAGGTTTGGTCCCATAGTAAAAGTTGTTCATATTGATTAGTACAATGACCCCTTAAGAGATTTCGTGTATGAATAGATACACCTTATATATTTTGCCAATATACGTACCTATGCACATAACGGTAATTACTTAATTCAGTACTTAGGTATTTATTATCCCCATGTGTTATATGCACAGAACAGATACAAGAGGTCTCCTGCATTTTGGTAGTAAAGTTAAAATAACAATATACAGGTTGAAATTTTTTAACCTCACCTGGAGGGATAGTACTGGAGATAGCAAACTTTACTCAAAGGAAACATTCCTTTATTTTTTTAAATAAACAAATCTGCATTAAAAGATTTTTGAAAATTCGCTTGCCACACTCGGGAATCGAACCGGCTAAAATCCGAAAAAATAGCAACCTGGAGCTGGAGACCACCACCTCTTACAGTATTATTGTAATCTTACTTGAGTGTGGGAAAGAGATGTAGCTAGACGTCCTGTATAGCTTCATCTCTTTCTCACACTGAAGTAACATTAAAATAATACTGCTTTAAGAGGTGGTGGTAGGCCCCCTGTTCTTTTATGGCATCAATCGATAGGGTCAATCATAAGGATCAAATCTTTCTAACAAACATGATAAATTAAATGAAACGAAAACCATAAAATCTTAATTTTAATTGAACGAAAAAAAGGGTAAACTAATTTAATTAGTTGCTCGAAACGAGCTCCATTTTGTTGGACATACTTCAAGTAACTTTTAATAGCGAGTTGAGTGTGATGAATATTGAAAATCGTAGTGTGAACCTCAGTTCTTAACTCATTTACAGTTAAATAGGATTTTTAGTAAATTTGATTTTTAAAAATCCCCATAAAAAATTCTAAAGGCGCGAGGCCTGGTGATCTCGTAGGCCATCTGATTGTGCCATTTGTAATGTTACAACATTAACATGATTTTCCTTTCATTTAATTTATCATGTTTGTTAGAGAGATGAGATCCTTATACCCTATCGATTGATGCCATAATAGTACAGGTTGTTATTTTTTCGGATTTTAGCCGGTTCGATTCCCGAGCGTGGCAAGCGAGTTTTCAAAAATCTTTTAATGTAGATTTGTTTAAAATAAAGGAATGTTTCCTTTGAGTAAAATTTACTATCTCCAGTATTTACAGTACTTTCCCTCTAGGTGAGGTTAAAAAATTCCAGCCTGTATATTGTAAACTTTACCTACCAAAATGCAGGAGAACGTTAAAAATAAATCCCTCAGCATCAAGTTCTGAGTTAACTGAAAAGAATCTCCGTGATGTGCAGTAAAAACCCTGACAAGTTCGGTCGAAGCATAGTAAAAAGAGAGGAAGTACGTTATCTTCATACAAACGCACCGCGCGCGGCTTGTATGTGTGCGCCAAAGTATCTATGCGTCGCCGCACGCACACTTAAACAAATCTCGGCCCGTTTCGCAGCGCGCCAGTCGGGGCTAACATCGCACGAGGTTCGCGCGCCACGGCTTTTCGGCACCGCTAAATGAATGAAAAATGTGTGATAATCGCAGGAGAACGTATTGCTGTGTGTTTGGGTGTCTTAATAATTCATCGATTCCAGAATTGTCTCTGTTCAAATTACCTATTGAACAGGAAAAGTAAGAAAGTCACTTTTTCTAGCATATCATTTTTACTTGATGATGAGATACCTACTTACTTATTTTTTGTTGTATTAGTTTTCTATCAAACAGAGGAAGTAGGTAGGCCTACTTTCCCACTAGAATGTACTAGGTACTTTTGATCTGTCAATTGATTTGCCGCTATTGCTTTGTTTATGTTTAGTCATGCCGATTTCTCATTCCCTGTTGTAGGTATAGTAACTAAGTATGTACCTACTTACAGTTATAAAATCGTACTTAAAAAATAAGTAATTGACTAATTGTGAATCAGATAAATAGAGCAAAGTTCGAATCACCTACCGTTTACTCGTGCTCATCACCGCCCCGCGCCGCCCGTCTGCTGGCCCGTCGCTCTTTCTTTCGTCGTGAAAGGTTTCATCATCGTTTAGGTACCCAGACAATACAAGTAAAAAATACAACTTCCCGACCCTTGCCAATTTATTGGCACTGAATTAAAATTTAACTAAAAGTGACAACCCTGAGACAGTAGGCAATTATATCGCGGATTGTGCCGGAGATAACCTACTTCCTCTCTTTTTACTATGGTCGAAGGCTTTAGCGCTGGTTTTGACCGGTTTCGGCCGGTTCTGGGGGAAACACAGTCTACAGCCACGCCAGCCACAAAGGCCGAGAGTCGAGTCAAACGCGCGGACATCACGTGACGAGCACATACCTACATTAACATTACGTACCCACCTTGATGAGACACAACACGTGAGAGAAAACGTATCGAAGGAACAACTCAATATGAGCAATATGAACAATTCAAATCAGTAGATTGAAAAGTAAATTAAATTAATTGGAAACTGGAAAGGCAGTTCTAAGACCAAAAATATGCAAGGCTTTGCCATCTCTAGTAAAATAGTGAGTGTTTCTCGTGCAGTAATCTTCGCAAACTAGCGATGTAGCTATGCTTTTTGTACGACAGACATAGTCGTAGACCCCGCCTTGGTGGGAAATAGTTCAGCTGGATTCATCAGCATTTTGTAGCGTTAGTCGCACTATAATAATAATTCTTAAGTACTGGTCCTTCTGTTCTTATACTGTGCTCGACGTTAGCACGAGCTTTTATTTTGCTAGTGGTTAATCATGCAGATTAATTGTTATCATCGCTAGAAATTAGCAATTTTAGTAGTATGTCGGACAATGGCAACCAGACTTTATGTTTCTGTTACTGTATCGAAAACGGAGACATCTGTTGGATAATTCTAGACCGATATTTAAATGAAAGATTTAAGACCGGTCTAAAAAGTTAACGGGCTTCTTTTTTTCATATCCATAAATAACCATTGACATTATTAAAGCAAGTTCCCTGATAGCAATCCCTGATAGCTTTGTTAGAGTGCCTCAGTAGGAACCTACATGAATTTTATTCTATCGATAAGCGATTCAATTTGAATGGGTATTACCTATAATTGTTTACCTATGTTAAGTAAATACATTTGCTTTATAATAATTAATTTATTATTTTACAATGAATTTCACACAGACGTCTTTTCTCTGCTTTTAATCAATGAGTATCCAAGGAGTTAGTGTTTTCAACAAGAAGTCTGGATATTTATTTATCAGGTTACTTTACCATAGACGCTACTTTAGCAAGTTCAGGGTCCCAGAGTTCAAGTTAGTGGACCGGTTTATGATGACGTGTAGAAAAGTGGTATGCTTACGTGCGTGTGACTTGTAAAGGAATATACGTAAACTTCATAAAAGCAAAATTAAGGACTCAAAAATGCGTAAGCTTATTAAACTCATGAGCATAAGGCGACGATAATAGACTTTTAATTATTTTAAAGTGAAGATTACGTCTAAACGAGTAGTGTTAATCATTTGGAAAAAATATATGTTAATTTTACAAATTTATTTAAGAGTTGATAAATAAAACTATAAAATTATATCCTAACACAGGCTAAAATATGGCATCGAAAAATTCCTCCGCATGGCTGTCGACTGGTAATGTACCCAAAAGACTGGCGGCATTGCCACGTTGTATGGCAATGCTTAGCCTCTGGCCAAGGTATACGCCGGCCCTTGGGTCACGGGAAGTGTCAACCAGCCGTTTGGAGATTTCGTTAAACAAACCATGAGCGCTCGGACCCCACGGCCCGGGGGTTTCAACCCTAAACCGCTCGAAAATATAATACTTTCGCCGCTTGAGCATTTTCTAATCACTTAATATGTGAATATTTTAGATTATGTTTATATTACATAGTATAATTAATTAATTTGTAAAGTTATGTCTAACGCGGATAAAAAACTGCACGCAAAAACTATCAAGCGTATATTTATGAAACCTTCACCATTTTGAAGATAATTTAATTATTTATCTTTTAGTATACGTGTTTTAATATAATACCTTTGTTCTATGTATAACAAATTAATAAATAATGCGTCTAATTTGGGACAGCGCTGGGCGAGTCTTATTACTGGGTGGACGTACGACGCGTTGCATGAGCTCAACGCAGAACACGCAAGCTATTGAAGCTATGCACTCAAGGCCGTTGGCATACTTATATCTGCGTCATGATGGAAGCCGTGACAATAAAATTATAATATAGATAGTTCTCATGAGGCTATCAGACATCAAGTTTTTTGTTCAACAGCTGATATTTTGTTAAAACAGATCAGTTGCATTCCAGGGGGCCAACCACCACCTCTTAAAACAGTATTATTTTAATGTTACTTCAGTGTGAAAAAGAGATGAAGCTATACAGGACGTCTAGCTCCATCTCTTTCCCACACTCAAGTAAGATTACAATAATACTGCTTTAAAAGGTGGTGGTCTAGATCCAGGTCTTATTAGGTAAACAAAAACCGGCCAAGTACGTATCGGACCACGCATAGTGAAGGGTTCCGGAGTCGATATGAATATTTAGATATTTACTTACTCATGCACTATTGATTTTACCGGCCGCAAAAATAAATTCATATTTCTCGAAAAATCTATGAAAACCGAAGATATTTCTGCTAAAAAAACATATTTTTATGTGATACAACTACAAATTAACGGTTTTCCTTTTTTCCTTTACTTGTGCTGTGAGACCTTGCTTCTTGCCACTTTTCATGATTTTAGGTCAACAGGTTTTTCCATATGTTTTTATTTATTGCGAGTGCCAAAATATGCAGCTTATATGACCATATTTTTATTGTGTTGACTTAGAAGCTTGATGTTTTTACAGCTCCAAGGGATAGTATAATAGAATCTAAGTATTTGATATCAATTTCAACTTGAAATCTCCACTTGTTCTTGAGAAAAAGGTCTTAATCGCCGGAAAATGAAGTGAGACTATATGTGGATCTATTTTGTTTTATTTTTTCTTATTATTCTTATCGTTTTGTATGCACGTCTTTCTGTGAAAAATAAGCTTATTTTTCTTTCTTTATTTCTTACTATAAGGGTTTCGTTTATTCCTTTTGAGGTGCGGAACCCTACAAACAAGTCAGTCATCAAACCAGTCCTTCCGTGAAACGAAATCGGCCAATTTTACGATGTTAATCTATTTAAATTTTACTTTACAAAGTGTTTGATGTAACCACCTACACTCATATACACATATCCACAATAATTCTCTCCTTCTGCTGTGTTAACAAGCACTGTTAACAAACAGAAAAATCACGGTTGTATTATATAAATTGAAGCCGCAAAATCTCCGACTCCTAAGATATAGGTCTGCGTACTGTAGAGGTTTAATGCCGGTAGCAACCTCTCGTGGGACAGGCCTATGGAAACATTCGAACGCCAAGTGAAAAATAGAATAGGTTTAAACTATGATATATAGTCAAATTGGTTTATATTGAGTCAGTTTTTGTGCTAGCTTTACGGTTGACAATGTAACGTGCTTTCCCATAAGCCAATAAATAGTAATAGCAGTGCTGCTGTGTGTCTCATTCATATATCCAATAACACACCACTAGAAGAGACCACACACACATATAAGTACTGCCCTAGTATCGTGACAGGCCATTACAGTACCTAGTTTAGGAGCCCGGAAAGCTGACAATCCTTTTAAACTTGGTAGTACAACTATTATATACTATTTTGTTGTTTTTAAATGTACTAATAATAAACTATTTTGTTATGTTAAATTACCTAATGATATATTCATTCAAAATAGAAAGCGGCTTAATGCATTTGATACTAGCTGACCCGACCGACGTTGTCCTGTATTCCTGACCAAATTTCAATAATTGTCTCAAAAATCCCATCGAAAAAACACATTCAGTTTTTCCCAAATTTTCCAATTTTTCATACATAACATCACGCCTTGTTTCCCCGAAGGGTTAGGCAGAGGTGTACCTAAAGTACACCCACATTTCGCCAATTTTTCTTTTCCTAAAAACCGAATTCGGCTATTACGAACATTTTAAAACAAATAACCGACCAAGTGCCTGTCGGACCACGCACAATGAAGGGTTCCGTAGTAGGGGTAAAGAAAGAAGAGAAAGAATTATCCCAAGAACAAACTTAACATTGTAGTGAAAAACATGTTTTCCCGTACATACCAACTGAAAATGTAAGTTTGCACGCACAGTATTGAGATAGTTGCCGTGTTATTTTGAGACCATAAACTTCTTCTAGGTATTCCTGTAATCTATAAGTACATATAGAACTATTTTCTATATTTTTTTTAATTTTAGGCTCAGTAATTTCGGAGATAAGGGATTTCCGAAAATAGATGAAAATTAACCATACGGGGGATGGTCAATTTTCATCTATTTTCTTAAATAACTTTAAAACTATTTAATAAAATTACAAAAATAATAATATTCGAGACCCCCACAGTAAGCCCTTTCATTTGATACGTCACACGGTATACTTTGCAAAACTTTTTTTTTAATTTTCTTATTTCCTCTCTAAAAGTAACCGCCGTATTCAAAATTCAATTATTTACGTTACACGTCTGTGTTTGTTTGTCTTGATCACCCGCTGGGCTAAACTGAAGATTGCCTAAACATTTAATCAAAATCGCTCCAGCCGTTTTGGAGTCCACAGGTAACATATAGATAAATATAAGGATTGTACTTACAAACATTAAGCATGGGCTCTCATAACTGCATGCCTTTTGCCTACGTCACGTCTTGATGGTTATATGGAATCTGCTAACTGTCTCAAAATACCAATAAGGAGCATTTTTGGTATTCGATAATTTTAAAACAAATATTAAAGTCAACTTATGTTACTTAACCTTTACAGCAAGAATACAATAATTATTAGAGCCAAAAGGGATCGGTTTTTACACCTCGCTTTTATGTAGTTAGTTTAAAAACCTACGTAGTGTCCATGTTATCATTGTTTGTTCAATTAGATGACAATATCAAACAGTGGTCTTTGAAGTCAGCATTCTTAGACATCACAGCTTACTGCTAAATTAAACAAGTAGATAATGACGATACCTACTCGTTTTGTGTTCTGGTAAATATAGCACTAAAAAGTAGTAGGTAGGTAATTGTGTTTATGCACATAAACATTGCAAAACATAACCTCTTTATGGCTTCCGTTAAGGTAATATATAGGTTATAATTACCTGAATTAGGAGATGCTTTTTCAGGCCGTAATATAATCAATGTTTATTTTGATTTATCTGACCAAGATTATGTCTGGACTTTAAAAGAGACTGTGACCTCTGAGTTTGTTTCGGCCTTTCTTCTCAGAGTAGTCAGATAGGAAACGCCGGCCTCATCTAGTTTTAAAAAAAAATATTTGACGTGTAAAAGTGTTTGTATAAACCTACTTACAGAAATAAAATCATTTATCATTGATTTTAGCCCTATTATTTATCATTGATTTTAGCCTCGCCCCCTATTACACGGGACTTAAATATAACTGGCGAAATGTGGGTGTAGGTACTATAGGTACACCTCTGCCTAACCCTTCGGGGAAACAAGGCGTGATGTTATGTGTGTTTGAAATTTGAATCTTTTACAGATTTATGATTTACTTTTTGTTTAAACATATTTAAAAACGTTTCTTAATGTTAAGAGACGTTTAAACGTTGAAAAATGTATAGTTAGCATATGTATAGATATAAACATTACAAGTAACTAGCAACGTGTATAAATAAGGTCCAGAATCTTTCATGCGATGTTATTTTTATTTTAAAAAGTAGAAAAATAGTAATTAAAGTGCTTTTGTAGCTTTCCGTTCTTCTGCATGCCTTTTTTTTTTAGGATGGGACATCAAATGGCTTCTCGCGCTCTGGGCGGAGCGGGAGGGCGTGACAGACTTTTACTGACTAAAACCCACCCGTGTTCCTTCAGTTGCCCGTGCCGGGGCCACGGTGACTCTTTCGAACATCCCGCGACCTTAGCTGATTCTTATGCATGCCTGTCACGATGACTGAAGATCATTTACCTACACGCACATTATTATTACCTATCTCATTTGATAGGTCACACAATGTAGGTACACCGTAAACAAACAGTCAGTGACGTAACGTTTCAAGGGATATTTTTGGCGGCAACCCAAAGGTTACGACAACTTCCGCCATCTTAGAACATTTACTGTATACAAGACGACGTTAATCGAGCGTGATGGTGAATATTAATTATATGAGTACACTATTTAAAGTTCGATGGAGCATAGAATTATATAGAGTCCGAATCTGTATGTACTTTTTTTGAGTATTTTTAGCGGGCAAATTGAAAATCACAAGTGACGCGCTACGAAGTTTTCACGCGTAGCACGCGCTACGCGAGACCTACGACTAATTGTGTCTAGGTACCTACTTTATTTACGACAGGTCATCGAAACCACAGAACAGATAAACTTTTATCTGTTCTGTGATCTAAACCATCAAACTGAATTTAAACTGGGTTCACAACTTAAGATTAGTTAAGTTTCTTTTTTTTAGGGTTCCGCATCTCATAAGGAAAACAAGGAACCCGTAGGATCACTTCGTTGTCCGTCTGTCTGTCGGTCTGTCTGTCTGTTTGTCAGTCTGACAAGACCCATTTTCTCAGGAACGCGTGGAGTTATCAAGTTGAAATTAATATCGAAAACATAGGCCTACGCCGTAACCCTTACGTATTTGATACTCTACGGTCCCTTGGAGCTCTAAAAAAATCAAGGTTCTAAGTCAGCGCAATAAAAAAAATTCAGCCATATACGCGACAAAACCTATATGGGTACTTCCCGTTGACCTAGAATCATGAAATTTGGCAAGAAGCAAGGTCTCTTCAGGAGTAACAGAAACCCCTCAAATGCCCTCAATCACGTATCTACTTCTGTGACTCGTTGCATAGGCGCTGCGTCCACCACGTACTGAACTGATAACTGGTAATATGATATTCGAAGAAAAGAGATAGTAACGTTGCAGCTTGTGATGGTACAACAATATGCTACGGCAAAATAAGACTTGCATAGACTATATAACAATGATGAACTAGAGGTAGAAGGTAATACCTAAGTACCTCTAATTATTTATCATTTTTATATTTTTCTATCTAATAACTTAATGAGGTAAGTATCACCGCAAATGTCCGCGATGGTACCTCAGGCAAATGATTCTATATAAGAAGATTTCTCTACAGGAATGTATCTAATTAGTTTTATAAATAATTACAAATACAGGTAAAAAAGGTACAACAACTGGCTTACAAGTAAAAAAAAATAGTTCGAAACTAAACCTATGTATGTTTTTGTATAATAGAGCCCATGTTATTGGGTTTTTTTATCTGGAATTTCTCAGTAGCAGCCCGGAGTTTGGATTTGTGCCCGGTAGATGGCAATAGGCTCGCCCCTATTACATGGGACTTAAACATAACTGGCGAAATGTGGGTGTATACTAAAGGTACACCTCTGCCTAACCCTTCAGGGAAACAAGGCGTGATGTTATGTGATATGTTATGTTATAATAGAGCCCGATACCAACAAGAGTGGTTTAAAAGCATGTGAATATTAAAAAAAAATAATGGCTGATCGTTTGACAATAGTTATCTCGCGGCCGCGCAGTTTTTGTACTGACCATTTTAAAATGACAATTTACATAAATTATAGTAACATAAATATAGAGCCGTTGCGGAAACGGAATGAAAGATATTAAGTTCATAATCTGTGTGAGGCTATTAAGGGGGAAGCACTGTACATGCGAAGCCATTACCTCCTTCTGCGAAGCAGTAATGCTCGCGAAGGAGGAGGCGGGACGCGTGAGGGAGAGGCAAACTTTGCGCCCTCACGCCCCTAGTCGCCTCAGGAGACGCCCTGGCCTGGGCGTCGGGAATTGGCAGCCGATTCCCAGCCACCGTAGGCGCGGGCTTGCGGACGGCGAGCAATGGGTAGCTCGCCGTCCGGTAAGGACCAGGCCCGAGTCGACGGCGCGTTGTGTTCCACGCGCGCCTCAAAGAGATGTCAGCAGCATTGAAGGGGTCCGCTAGGACCGATGCCAGCCGGGGTTGCGGGATGTTCGAAAGAGTTACCGTGGCCCCGGCACAGGCAACAGAAGGAACACGGGTGGGTTTTAGTCAGTAAAAGTCTGACACGCCCTCCCGCTCTGCCTAGAGCGGGAGAAGTCATTTGATGATTTGGGAATCCACAAAAAAAAAAGGAGGAAGCACTAAGGTAGCCCGCGAAATTCAAATTTTGTTACTATTTTTGCAATTTTCAGCTCAGTGTCTCGGTGTTTGTAGATTTAAAGTATGATTCGCGACCGTAACAAATATGTATAAGCCGATGCATTAAAGAAAGGAATCTTAAATGGCGGCTTGTACTTGCGTTGACAGATAGTACAGTTAGCATATAAAATTTCAAGTCGAATATTTTTTTCAAATTAAAAATAATAAAAACATGACCGGGCCGTATTTATTTCAAACTATACTCGGAATTTTAATTCGATTCCAGATTTGACATTAGCTACTGTCGTTTTGTGAAATAATGATACCACATATAATAGTGTAGTGATGAACACAAAAATCGATAAACAATCAGTGTGTGTGCCATCAGTGTGCCAATTAAAGACTAAATTATTGATTTTTATTTAAATAAATACATAATTATTCATAATAATTATTTATTAATTAGTAATCGCTGCTCTATTTTATAAAAAGTTAATATTTTTGTTTTTATAGTAAAAACAAAACTTATAATAAAAGAGCCTAGATAGTTTTCAGTATTGGCAACCCGTGCGCGCTCGTGCAGCTATCGCCATTTTGTTTATCGTGTCAATCGGCTTCATTCTCCCAGTCTGACTGCACGAATATCTTATTTCATTGCGAATCGATATTTTGTTATTTTGTTGGGTTTTTGTTAAAGTGTTGTTACGTTTATAGTTTTTTGTGAACTTTGAGTGAATCTATTTGTTTTGGTTTTCCATCAAAATGGATCCTCAGCCAAGTACATCACAAAAAGACGTGGATGTTTTCTTGTCCCCAAGAAAAAAACGTCCACGAAAAGCTTTCACTGTTACTGAAAAAGTAATGATCCGCAACGCCTACAAATACGTGAAAAATGAAATTTCTGCGCAATTGGAGGCCTTTGAAGTTGTGGAAGAAAATGAATGTATGAGCAAAGTTGCTGACATATTGGGAATAACATCACGCTCTGTTTGTAACGTTTTGAAGGAAGTAAATAAAGGTGCGCCGCCAACTCCTCCTAAAAAACTGGACCAAAGCGAAGTTTCAAAGATAAAATTGATGAATTTACATTCTCTGCAATACGAAGAATTGTTCATCAGTTCTTTTACCGAAATGAACCTCCAACCATTGCAAAGGTTAGTCAATCAGTCAGACAGTATTATTTTATACCTACATCTTTTATATATAAGTAATGATTCCAAGCTATTATAAAATTTACTATTTTAGATTTTACAAGTGATGAACGATGATTCAGAAATGCCCAAGATTTCCAAAGACACCCTCAGAAAAATTTTGAAGCATCTTAATTTTAAATTTGTTGCACGGTCACGCAAGAGCACACTTATTGATCGAAATGATATAATAACATGGCGCCAGCGTTACTTGCGATCTATATGTCAGTTTCGACGAGAAGGGAGACATATATATTATCAAGATGAAACTTGGGTTAACGCAGGTAGGCTAACATTTATACACAAAATGAATTTATATACATTTTACATTAAATTTAATAGTAATATTGAATGTTCATGTACTATATTTATTTTAAGGTCATCCTGTAAAAAAAACTTGGGTGGACAAGAAAGTCACATCATCTCGACAAGCGTTTTTGGAGGGACTGACCACTGGATTAAAAAATCCATCTGGAAAAGGCAAACGTCTCATAATTAGCCATATAGGTAGTGAAGAAGGCTTCCTGGAAGAGGGGCTCATGATTTTTGAAGCAAAGAAAAATTGTGAAGATTACCATGATGAGATGAATGCAGTTTGTTTTGAGGAGTGGTTCGCTGGAGTCTTACCAAAATTAAGACCAAACTCAATTGTGGTGATGGATAATGCACCTTACCACTCCCGAAAATTGGAAACGGCACCAAAAATGAGCTGGAAAAAAGCTGCCATTCAAGATTGGCTTTTAAATAAAAATATTCATTACGAACCAGATATGGTTAAAGCTACGCTTTTAGAACTGATTCCACATAACGAGTCTTTTAATAAGTACGCTGTAGACGAAATGGCAGCACAACATGGGATCACGGTTTTAAGACTGCCCCCTTACCATTGCGAGCTAAACCCTATCGAATTGATATGGGCGCAGGTAAAGGGGCATGTAGCTCAAAATAATAAAACCTTCAAATTGACAGACGTGAGAAATTTATTTCAGGAAGGCATTCAAAAAATTACGGCTACCGAATGGTCTAAATGCGTATCCCATGTTGTCAAAGAAGAGGAAAAAATGAGTAGGCTAGATATGTTAATTGATAATATCACAGACACATTTATAATAAATGTTACAGAAAGTGACAGCGATAGCGATAGCGATGACGGCGACAATTTATAAAATAAATTATTACCATAATACATCTATCTGTTTTATTTGTCATGTTCCTTCATGATCACATTTTTTTATTTATTTCACACACAATTATAAAAGAAAAGTCTCAGATCGTTAATTAATCGTCAAAACTAAATTATCGGTTCAGAAATATTTAATTTCCTGATATACTTAGTTTACGAGAGTAAAATTATAAACGAGAAGAATCGATCTGGAAATATTCCATTTCCATATCGAATAATCTCGCAACGTCACTATTTAGTACTTGTCATAACGTTGCAACACTGAAATTGTCAAATCTGGAATCGAATTAAAATTCCGAGTATAGTTGAAGATTTGAAAGACAGTGGCGCTATCTATTATTATAGGATCGTTATTGTTGTTTTCATCGGAAACAGTAGGTACAGACGCCAGCACATCAACCTACTACAATCTGTCAAAATTCTTTAATAGATTTTCAACTTTACTACAATGGAAAAGGTTCATATTCAATTGGTAAAATCTGACAGATTGGGGTAGGCTTTTTTTCTGGATGAAAGTTCCGCTTCTGTACACCTGACAATGTATAAAACAAAATTTCAGGTGGATCCTTATTATGATTTTGGAAAAAAGTAAAGAATGAATATTACTTTTAACTCATTTATTAATACTGTCTATGAGACGGTCCTTCACCGGGATCATCAAAGGGTAAGGGTTCTACTCCCAACATTTCTTCATTCCATAAGTCCTCGTTTTCATTATCATCCGATGACTTCTCTGTATCTGTTTCAGAATCACTGCTTTCTTGTCCTAAATTAATAATAAAATCCTCAAATTCTTTTTCTCTGATCACATTTCTTGTCCAATATGTCTCCTCAACCCGTTTGATGTGATTGATTTGCTTTTTCCAGTCATCCGGAGTAATGGATGCAATTGCTTCTTTGGTCAATTGTTCAATTTTATTTTCATGTTGTTCCACGTTTTTGTCAGCAACCTTTTGTTTTATAAGATTCCAAACGTGTTCAATAGGATTTAAATCGCAATCGTAAGGTGGTAATCTTAAGACTTCACATCCGTGAGATTTTAATAGTTCGTCAACCACATATCGTTTCTCAGGCAGTTTTTTCTTCAAATAAGTTAACAACTCTGCTTTTGTCCACTTTTCTTCAAATGCGATATTATTCTCCTCCATATATTTTTTATTTCCTCCTTTCGGGTGGCTGATGTTGGCGCTTTTTTAACTTGCATACTGTGGTATGACGCGTTATCCATAACTAAGATGCTCGCTGGCGGCAGATTAGGAATTAGTTTTTCCTTTAAATATTTGAGGAAATTATTTCCGTCCATCTCATCATGATAATCGCCTTTCTTTGATTTTGCTTTAAATAGCAGCTCAGCGCCTTTAACAAATCCATTTTCGCCACCGGCGTGCACCATTACCCAGCGTTGGCCTGGGCTATCATTTTTTTTAATTCCTTTATCTTAAGAGCTCTGCCAGCACTTACTTACAGTATAATGGGCACGAATCCACTACTCGTCCATATATATTACAGGTTTCTTATTAGCCCCCAGTGCGTCATTTTGTCTTATTCGTCTTAAATAACGTATACGCCATGCTTTTATGTTATCTCTTTCGATTAGCACGCTTCTGTTTTGACGACACTTTTTAAACCGGTATCCCAGCTTATTTTTTAGGATACGACCCAATGTTGTTTTCGATCCTTTGAAATTCAAATCTTGTTTGGCGGTTGCTAATATTTTGTTGA
The DNA here is from genome assembly GCA_947568875.1 of Fissipunctia ypsillon. Classification (NCBI taxonomy): domain Eukaryota; kingdom Metazoa; phylum Arthropoda; class Insecta; order Lepidoptera; family Noctuidae; genus Fissipunctia; species Fissipunctia ypsillon. The sequence goes on from OX387655.1 coordinate 7,358,967, forward strand.
GGGTGGGCACTTGTTTGCGCACATCATAAATAGAATTAACTATATTTCCGATTGCACTGATATCGAAATTGTCGACAGGAACACGTGTGTTATTCTGTCCCCGTTTTCCTTTCTGGCGTACGTATTTTTGTCGATGTTTGCTCGGCGAGCTTACCTGCAATGTAAAGGTATTCATTAATAAATTAGAAATGGTATCATGTGCGATAAGGAACTCTGTTCCAAAACGTAAAAACTTCTGGTTTTTTTACATTTTCAATATACTAATTAGCGATTATCTCGTAAACACGTGGACCGATTTAGGTACATAATTTATAAGAATAAAATGGTTGTAGACTGAGACCTTTTATTTGACACCAAAATCGTTAAAGATATCTCAACAAACAAAAAAACACATTTTCAAGTTCCTCTCGTAATTAAATTATACGGCAGTGTATGAACGCGTACCAATTCTTTAAAAACTATCTTTATCAAACATTATACAATAACATAAAAAGAAGGAACGTAAAATTGTAAAAAGGAGACATTTTATGTAAAACAGTTGCATCATACAAACATACCTTCTTTTTTTATCTTCACTATTGAGCTAACTGGCAATCCCGTGGCCATGGAAGCTCGAGCATTACTATGCTCGAATGGATGATAACGCTCCAGATTTTTTTCTTCTTCAAAATATTTGATGACATTATACACTATTTGACGTGTATCACTATGTATAACCTTCCCTCGCTTTCGAGGAGACATAATTCTGTCTCCGCACAGTCCAAACGTCCAAACAACAAAACTTAACAATAAAACAAAACTCAAAAACAATAACAAACAGGTAACAACGGAAAAATAACAGACAACTATAACAAGGAATTCGTAAAAAGGATTACTGAGCGCGTCAAGACAGCATGAAAGCAAATCAAGACTGATTTTTTTTTGTCTACGGTACGCGCGAGAGTGAGTATAGACGGCACTAGTGCGCAAGCGAGAAAACATGATAAGCACCGCCATTTTAGATTCCTTTCTTTAATGAACCGGGTTATATTTACAGAATTATAATCATTAGAATCGGTAATACAACTCTTTAATATAATCATTCAATAGGATTACTTGGTCTTAGAGAGTTGTATTGATAACTTTAATGATTATAATTCTGTAAATAGGTATATACATATTTGTTACAGTCACAAATCATATTTTAATCAACATACAACCTAATACTGACCTGCAAATTGCAAAAAACGTAAGAAAATTTGAATTTTGCGGGCTATCCTGGCGCTTTCGCGTCAGTAACAAATGATTTTAAGTATTTTTATTATATTGGTCCTAGAGCAGTTAAGCTGAGTCCAGAAAAAACAAAAAAGCCATAAAGGACCAATTTATAAATAAAAGTATTTAGGTATTTTTAATTGGTTACATTGTCATGACCAACCGACGCCTCTTGGCAAACTCTGAAGTTTTTTAAACAAATGATATCAATTGACCCCAAATTCCTATCAGTCTTTTGATTTATCATCATTTATTTATTTTTTACCAGAAAATCTCAACAATTTTATGATGAACCTGAAGATCAACCTTTAATAAGAAAAATGTACCAAATAATGTCTACTATCTTAGTAAACAAAATATAATCATAAAAAGATCACAGCGTGACTACTAATGGTAGCCCTGTCTGTGTAATCTCAGAATTTTTAAATCGTGCACATAAACATTGAGACAGTGATAACATTTGTTGTAACGTGATAGTATTCAGTCGGCAACTGAAGCAGTTTGAGGAGACAGCTTTTTTACAACTCTAACGAATACCTGCACTACAAACAAACTTACCTTGTGATAGGGTTATGTTTGCGCCACTCACGCGCCACTTTATGCCACCGTCTATAAAATACCCGTCTTACTAAAATTGTGATTTATTCGTAAACATCGACAGTTACCTCAAGACTGGAATAATGTAGGATACAATAAACTAATCTTGAGGAAACTGTGGATTTATTCGTAAACATCCAGTTTTCTCGAGATTAGAATAATGGCACAGATAACTGGCTTCCCAGAAACGCAATTTAAGTATCATCGATTGTTTGGTTATTTCTTTTATTTTAGAATGAAAATGCATAAAATAAGCATGTTATGTTATGCCCCACAAGACTAAACGTTATTTTGATTACAAACTAGCTGTGCCCCGCGACTTCGTTTGCGTGGAAGTCGTAAGATACACAATATACTAAAATAACAGTCACATTTTAATAAAACCCCCTCGTCCCCCGACCCGTCGCGTTACATCGCCCGCCCGCGCCATTACTTCGTTTTCGCTTAGTGTTCTTTCGACTTTTTTGCTCGGCGCCTAAGGGTCTTAGCGTGGTGTTCATTAAATAGCCTATAACTATCCTCGAGAATTGGGCTACCAAATGCAAAAAGAATTTTTCAAATACGACTTTTTATTCACAATTTCATGGGTTTTAATTTTTTTGTGCGGAAGCCTAATTATTATTTTAAAATAAAAGTAGCAGACATAGATCTAATATTTAAACTAGGTGATACGATACAAGGTCATATGCAACTTTATGTCATTAATGTATAGTGGTGACGTGGGCGGGGTGCGTCCGTGCTTCGAGGGTAATCAAGTAATAGCACGTCTGATGAAGACAATGATACCTATAGTATAGCACTATATCAGCGTATCGATTGGGTAACTGTACGCCTGTTGCATTGTAGGCCACAAACATAAATGACCGTGGTGATGTGCTTTTCGCAGATGCTGAGTGCATTTATTGTCTTGCTTTTGGTCCTTTTTTTAACCGACTTCAAAAATGGAGGAGGTTATCAATTCGGTTGTATGTTTTTTTTTTATGTTTGTTACCTCAGTACTCCGTCATTTGTAAGCCGATTTGGAAAATTCTTTTTTATTTGAAAGGACATACTTCCAGATTGGTCCCATTTGTATCAAAATCCAGTTCTGATGACAGGATCCATGAGGAATTGAGGGAATTCCTCAAATATTATAGGCAAACACAGTGATTTTCATATTTTCAACAACAAGTCAAGCATTTGCATTCAGAAAGTATCATTTGGTAAAGTGGAACTGATGGAGAAGACCACAGATGGCCACGGGAACTCCTCAATGATAAGTATTTCACGGGTGGCGATGAGATATCTCGATTAAGATAGTTAAGCAACAATTACGAAGCCAATTTAAATAAATAGTGCTGATGAAAATGGTACCATCGAACTGATCTGATGATGAAGCCGGAAGGTAGGCACCGGAACTCCGTGATAAAACAATCTATCCTAGCCGTATTTGGGCTTATTGAAATTGTCATGAGATGCACTCTGGCTATAAATTATTTTTAACCGACTTCAAAAAAGGATGAGGCTTTCACTCAGTTCGTCGGAATCTTTTTTTTTTAAGTGTGTTCCCCGATTACTCGAAGACGGGTGAACCGATTTGAAAAATTCTTTTTGTTTGAAAGGGTATACTCTCCAGGTGGCCCCATAGTCATCAGGTCAGGATCTGATGATGGGATCCTGGAGAAATCGAGGGAACTATGCAAATATTATAGGTACACCTATTGCGATTTGGGTATTTTTTATAATAACTTGTGCATTTGCCTTCGGAAAGCACCATTTGGTGAAGTGGAACTGATGACGAAGACCACAGATGGTAAGATGGCCACCGGAACAACTCCATAATAAGAATTTCACGGGTTGCGATTCGATTACTTTAAAATTATTGCTAAGCAATATAATCTCGTCACAAATTATATGGTGAAGTGGAGCTGATGGTGAAGTACAAGGAGAGCTCCTTAACAATTAACGTCCCTGCATCGGGAAAAGCAATGATTTGTAAAAAGTAATGAGCAGTTGTCATTAGGCTATTATTACTATTAGATAACGTTAGATAAATTAAAAACCGTCCTACTAAAAAGTGAAAAATAAAAAAACTTTTTTACAGAAAAAAACAACCGACCTCCAAACAAAACACTACAAAGTGAAAAATAACTTTAATTTCGGAAGTCGGTGGCAAAAACCTAAAATACAGATCCAAAGACACTGACTTCCGAAATTAAAGTTATTTTTCACTTTGTAGTGTTTTTGTTTGGAGGTCGGTTGTTTTTTGTAAAAAGTTTTTTCATGAAGCCACTTGGTCTTTTCTTAGTATTTTTTTTTTCACTGGAAATGTTCCTGCTATAGGTATGTCCAAAGGAGGGTGGAGAGACTCGACAACTTGTAAAAAAAAAAGTGTATTTTATGTTATTTAAACATTAAAATTACAATAGGAGATAGCGTTGGTTCCAAACTAGGCACAGCCTGTATCTAAACATTTTGATTATTTTTTAAATATGTTGTGTATGCAACGCAATACAAACGAAACAAAAGCACACAGGCCGCATCCGGTGTGAGCACGTCACATTTACAAAGTAACAAATTATTCGCTGAAAAAAATAAAAGTAAGTACGTGGGTACTTAGATAATTAATACCACACACCACATGGAAATTATGAGCAATTTCCTCCTACTTTTAATTACTCAAGACACAAGCTGGCATGGTAACTGAGACTAAAGTAGGTATTGCATATAATCCTGAAACGTTCAGGCAAGAACACAATACAGTACCTACCTTCAGCGTCATTTGTGACGTCATGTCTAGTAATGGCGGAAGAAGCTCGGATTCCTGTTGCATGTATATGGAATCATTTCTATGATTTATACACATACCAACTGTCTTTCAAATGAACTGGTATTCTCAATATACACGTATTTCATCTATCTAGTGATCTTTGATTATATTATGAGGCGAAATATGGACAATTTATTATTTTTGCACACATCCACGGATGTTCATGATTTGTTACAATTTTACAGATCAAACGAGCTTGAAATGTCTGATAAGTATCATCTCGCTTTATGTAATGCAGACTAAACAGACACATTTATACATATATTATGATGATGAACAGATATTTCGCACTGGATAGTACCTACATGACAAACTTATGTTTACCTAAATTTTCTTTTGGCTGTATCGTCGTAGGAAGCCAATAGTTTATCAGAACCGTAGTTAACTGTCGTTTTTCACATAGTATTGGGTTCTGAATCTTTAACGACATGTTTTCTCTATTTAATTACATATTTAATAATTAATAAAAGAGTCCGTATGTTTGTTCTCACAAGAAAATTAAAACATAATACCGCTGCATGTTTTTGACACGATAGAAACTGATGACCTAAGAATAGGTATACTACTCTCTGATGATTATGAATCACTGCTAAACCCGTGTCCTACGTACGTATGTACGACGCCATTTCCGTCATAGACAACCTCTCCCTTTTTAAAAACAATACCTATTTCTGCTTACGTAAACAGAGTAATGAATCAACGGTATTCTGAAATAGCAGACGACTACATAGCTTACATGGATTATTGGATATTTTCAAGAGAGATTAGTGAAGTGGACCAAATGGACCTTTGAAACAATAAAATTGTATTTTTTATGTAATTTTATTCTCTTACTGATTGATTGTTTATTAAAACAGCAAGTTCGCTATTATGGTGTATTTCAAAAAGTGGTAAAGATGCTTTTATACAGGGTACAATAAAGTACAGACGCCAGCACATCAAGCTACTACAAGCTGTCAAATTTCTTTAATAGATTTTCAACTTTATCGCTAAAGCATTAGGTTCAAGGTTGATTGGGAAAATTTGACAGTTTCGGGTAGCTTGATGTGCTAGCGACCATACATTCTCGTTTCCCGCCGTTGTCGCAGTTTGGCGGTAGCAGGCTAAAAGCCGTACATAGGGTAGTACAAGCCTAAGCTTGTAACGAAAGTGATGATGTCAATCAATATTATTCATTGGTTTTTTCCATTTACGTCTTATGATGTGAAAGAAACATGATACATTTTAAGCGTTAATTAATTCGTTGCCTATTGTTTTCTTCTATACTAATATTATAAAGAGGAAAAAGTGAGCTTGTATGGAAGGGTAATCTTCGGATTTCTACTGATCCGAATTCTAAAATTCTTTCACTATAATGGGAAGCTACAGTATTGCTGAGTGCCATAGGATATAGAAACTTCACGCGGGCGAAGTCGCGGGCAGAAGCTAGAACTAAATAAATTAGAAAAGTTCTGAACAGCACATCAGTGGCGCAGCTACAGTTATCATTAGAGGGAAGCCGAAGAAAAAATTGTTCAGTTCTCATAAACTCAGACAAATAATTGTAGGCATTTTTGTAATGTTTTTAATCGTATGATGACTGTATGGTATTAAATATATGTAATGTGATGTCATGTACAGTTACACACACAGGTGTACCATATTATTTGGCAATAGTAGGCATTAAGAAGAGTGGTTGTTCCGGAGGGAAGCCGATAGGAATGGGTTTGTATGAAGACTGCGCCCCTGCAGCACATAAGTAAGCGGTCATTGTACTTGAAAGGTTTGTGTATATACTTACTGATCATTATTTTAGATCAATAATTAACTCCTGATATGGTCGGCGTATCGTACGGAGATGATGCTGACTGTACCTAAATTCAAGTTAATTATGTTATTTGACGAGTCTATTTTATATTTTTAGATCTATTTTCTTTTAATTGGACAGTGCATTTTTTCGAAAACAAGGACCAATATGTAGTGTTATGTATTTCGAAGTACCTATACCACACACTTCGCTTATCTCACTTTTGTAATCGTAAGTAATTGAATCGATTATGGCAGAACTTATGTATATACTTACCATTAATTTGTTGAGGGGTTATTTATGTGCCTGCTTACAAGGGCGAGCTCTATAAACATTGTTTTTCAAACGATTAATAGCCTACAAAAAGATACTTTTATAGAGAGGAGCCATGCCACGTTCGGCAAATTAATTTCGGTTTTGTTGTTTTCAGCACGTAGGTAAGTGTAAGTCATGTTTTCAGCACATAATGACAAAATTTCCAGCATCTAGTGATGAGTTTTCAGCGCGTACATATAATGTCAGGTTTTCAGAACAAAAAGTGAAATGCTTTACACCACTATGTTAGGTCTCACCTAATATTTGAAGATTTAGTTATTTCCAAGAAAGCCGGAGTTTTCCTTAATACCTATAAAAGACTCTCGACTGATTACGAGGTAGGTACCTACTTAGCTACCTTGTAATCAGTCGAGTGTCTTTTATATGTAGAAACAATTACAACAGGGCTTTAGAGTCTTATCAATCAATCCTTACAAACATAAAAGAAATTGTCGAGATTTAAGTGTATTTACCTACTCTCAATTTGATAAATATTTATAATACTAAAAGTATAAGTGTTCACTTCGCGGACATAAGTAAGGACCAAATTATTTTTTCGCATCGTGTCACTCACGTGGTAAATGTCAGATAGGCTAACGTAGACATGTACTTGTAGATGTATGGAGATTTATGTTTGCATGCGGGGTTAGGTACTTACCTTAATTAATTATTGGTTTTTTAATTAGGAGGAACCTTTAACCAGAAGAAAACCGGTGAATTAATTGGTCCGTTTAGGTTGTGTATTAATTGTATAACCTTGTATTGTTTATACTTGTCACTCTAAGCCCAATAAAAAAAAAGAAATTCTATTTAGTCCGTCAGGCAGATAATAAAAAAATATTAGACTCGTATATTTTTTTACGTAATCAAAAGATTACGGCCATACATTGAGTTAAAATGTGACATGACGTCACGCCTTAAATTGCTAGATTTTATACTTAGTTGAGACGTAGCGAGCCCCCACTCCCCAACTTTAATGCGTTTTATGTAAGTATTTTTTTTCTTATTAATATTATAAACTACTAGATAGACTAAATAGAATTTCTTTTTTACCCAGGCTTCATCCCTATTCTTTTTACCTAAGTACATGTACGAAAGTAAATGATGGTGATAGCTGGTAGTGGCTAGGTCATAATTCAACTATGATTGTAGAGGCTATGTCCAGCGCTGGACTACTATTTATACATAGACTGAGAATGATGAATAAGAAAGGAATGTTAACAATAAAGTAAAAACGGATATTACAGCCCGATTCAAACTTTATAGCGGCTCGGAACATGAGGCGAGTCGCTGCGCAGTAACAAATTCACGTGTCAGCGGGGGTGAGGGGTGCGGTACTGCGCAGCAAGTAGCGCACTTCACAGCCGCCATAGTTTGACGCGCCTAGGTTCATCATCTGTTCAGGATTTTCAGTGAAAACTACCGGCTTGACAACGAAGACGCAAGGTTTAAGAATGCTTCCGGAAAAGTGACATTTTAATGTTTTCTTTTATACAGACTTACAGAAACAAGGGAGAACCATAAACTCTTGAAATTAAAATGCATATTGAAGTTCTAACAATAAGCGTATATTGGCATGCAGCTACTCTTAATTCTTTATAGGTACCTAACAGGAAAATGTTTTATTTCGGTTGTCACCTTGTAAGTATACCTTTATAAATATAACAATTATTTTAGTTAAACACTTTTTACATCTAATTCTTTGAAAATGATGGGCTGATGGCTTCATAATTCGCTTTTTACTTCAATTGTTGAAGTAATCACAAAATAATACCGATATAGGTAACAATAGATAGTTATTACGAGAACCAAACGAAACAGCTGTTTCCTCGAGGTGTGTTTAATACCTACTAGGGAGTAGACTCAACAAATAAACGTTCCTAGTGCCTTGTTACCTACTGAAAAAATACCCAAGTAGGCATTTTCAATTTTATCCTTACCTTAAAATGTATGCAGTGAAGAAAACGTCCTTTGAAAACTACAAGATAATAAAATATTGATCACTGTTTTATTCACTAAAACACACCGAGTTTAAAGTCACTAACTTACTAAATTATGTAAATGTACAATAAAAACTTTATATTATTTCTATGTTCATTTATAGTTTTTTATAAAACAATGTTGCAAAAACGCGACGATGAAAAAATTTGCGTCGTGTTTCGCGAGGCGGAAAACCACGCGGCGCGTGCGTCCTGCGTCGCGGTACCGGTCGACCAGAGCCCGCGAAGCCTCAGCCCCGACTCTTTATAAACACACCAACATCAAGCGCCCTTACAAACGGCAGTTTTTAATTACAACAATTATTCGTTCTAGTTAGGACGAGATTTCTGCCAGTTCCAGCGGCCGCTTGTGGAGCCGAACTTCTATTCCATTTGCTTTGTTTATGTATGTGTTTATTTTTAGTCAATAGCGAATATTATTTACATTGGAGCAGCAAAGTGAATCGAATATAAAATATACTCATGTCTTCACGGACATAACGCACGGCTACTTGCGCCTTATCCCGGTCGTAAATCTTCTGCTCAACAAATTTTCGGTAATCCACATACCACATATATGTATGAAAGCCAATAAACATTGAGAAGTAATAAAGTACGTATCTTGGTTGGTATATTATTACGGCACATAAGTACCTATCTGTCTCAGTGGATACGACCAGCATCTGCAATCTGTTCAAATTGTTCGAAAGCGGTGTGATCCCAGTTATAAAGATTTGGTTAATAAATATTTGCTCAACAACATCAATTTATCATAGCAGAAAAGTCTAAGACAAGGCTAAACAGTAAATTCAAAGTTACTTTGATGATTGCAAACCAGGGCTATGTAATAAAACAAACTATAAGCTGTTATTATATAAATGTTTCGCTATTTAGCAAAATAAGAACTGTTATAAAAATACAATAAGTTGTCCAAAATGGTCTCAACCTACCTATTCCAGTATGTAACCATCATAACATGGCCGCTTTAACTCTTCAAGAGCTGTTTCTAATCCACAACAAACGTTTCTGCTCGAGCTCTTATCTCGTAACTAATTTGACAAAACATTAATAAACAGTTAAAATGAGTAGATACACACCTGTAGAGTTATGTATAGCTCAGTAATTGTTTGAGGCCTCTAATGCCATGTCCTATTATTTCAATAATAAAGGGAAAAAATAATTGTGATTTTACACGAAGTACCTGAAAGTAAAACGTTTACGAACAGAATTACTCCGTTAGGAGTATGTGTTTTGTGGCATTAACCTCGGCAACTAGTGTACCGGATTAGCGAGCGAAAGCCCTGCTCTTTGCTGTGCTGTCTCACGGCTGTCTTGATGGAAATTAACTCTTGCCTACTAAATAAAAAAAAAAACATAATTGGATTGGGTACACAAATACTTGTGATGCATATAAACTAAATAAAGTGATGCATACCCGATAGTAAATAAATATCTCAGACATCGCGAAAACCGCAGAAATGGATGACTTGGCATGGGCAACGGTGATGACCACTTTACTGAAAATTCTCTCCGTCACGACTCTTACCTCTACCTCAGACGAGTAGGTGCGTACGATAGAGGTGACCTTAGTTGGCGACGGGCACAGCTGTTTCGGTTTTGTCGTAAACCACCATCTACCTACACTTTTGTAAACCAAGGTCACCTCTGTCGGGACCCGGTTGGTGACCTTGTAGCAGTCGCTCTAGGTAGATACTTGACAGGCACTGCGGTATCACCGGGTGCCTCTCTACCTCCGCCGCCTCGTTGGGGCTTATCTGTCGGAGAGGTGTGTCACCTACGTGGGATGTGATGGCACAAACCAGCGCCTCATGTCGTGCGGTGTTCCACAGGGCTCGGTCGTAGGCCCCCTCCTGTGGAACATCGGGTACGACTGGGTGCTGAGGGGTGAACTCCAGCCGGGCGTGGACCTGACGTGCTATGCGGACGACACGCTGGTCACGGCCCGGGGGAGTTCGCACAGGGAGGCAGCGTTGCTTGCGACGGCTGCGGTCTCACAGGTGGTGGGCCGCATACGGCGCCTCGGCCTGGACGTGGCCCTCAACAAGTCGGAGGCCATGGTGTTCCATGGTCCCCGGCGGGCGCCGCCACCCGGATCACACATAGTGGTCGGGGGGGCCCAGATCGCTGTCGAGTCTACCATGAAGTACCTGGGATTGGTGCTCGACAGCCGGTGGGACTTCGGACCCCACTTCCGGCGGCTGGTGCCCAAGTTGATGGGCGCGGCTGGGGCGCTGTCAACGCTGCTTCCCAATCTGGGGGGCCCGAGCGCCGCCTGTAGGCGACTCTACGTGGGGATCGTGCGATCGATGGCCCTGTACGGGGCTCCGATCTGGGCGGCTGACCTGACGGCCGGTAGCATTGCTGTTCTGCGGAGGCCACAGAGAGCGATGGCCGTCAGAGTCATCAGGGGGTATCGCACGATCTCCTACGAGGCGGCTTGTGCACTGGCCGGATCCCCGCCCTGGGACCTGGAGGCGAAATTACTCGCGTCATTGTATCGGTGGCGCGAGGAAATGCAGGCGCGAGGTGAGCGACCGATGCAGCGACTAATGGAGCAGCGTCGGTTGCTGCTTCGCGAGGTCCTGGTGGCGGAATGGCGGGACAGGCTCTCACGCCCTACCGCCGGCCTCGGCACCATCGAGGCGGTCCGGCCGGTGCTCGACCTTTGGCTCGGGAGGAGGCACGGCTCCTTGTCGTTTCGGGTGACGCAGGTGCTCTCGGGGCATGGTTGCTTCGGGAAGTACCTGTGTCGCATAACCAGGGAGCCAGACGCCCGGTGTCACCACTGCGTCGACTGTCGGGAGGACACGGCGCGGCATACGCTGGCAGAGTGTGCCGCTTGGGAGGAGCCGCGCCGTGCCCTCATCTCTAGAGTAGGCAGTGACCTGTCGCTGCCGGCTGTCGTTAATTCGATGGTCGGCAGCGAGGAGTCCTGGGACGCGGTGGTTTCCTTCTGCGAGACAGTCATCTCGCAGAAGGAGGCTGCGGAAAGGGAGAGGGAGATCACATCACCTCACCCAGCCCGCAGCAGGCGCACTGGGCGTCGGCGGAGGGCGGACAACGCCCTCTTCCAGCCCCCCTAAATGGGTCCAGGGGCGACGGACTCGGGGACGTCCGTCGCCCCCCATACATCGGACCCGAGGTGGCGGCGCGTAGTGTTCCACGCGCGCCCCTCTTAGACGTCGCGGGGGGAGTCAAACACCTCACTCCCCCCCTCGACACGAGGAGAGGCCTGCCGTGGCGGGCCGGCACCAGCCGGGGGTTGCGGAAGGATCGTAAGTTCCCGCGACCCTCGGCGTAGGTGTGAGATGGAACACCGGGGTGGTTTTTAGTCAGTAAGAGTCTGACAGACCCCTCCGCCCGCCCCAGGGCGGAGGACATCCATGAGGATTTTCCACCCCGAAACAAAAACAAAAAAAAAAAAAAAAAAAAAAAAAAAGGTAGATACTTGACAGGTAGGTAGCATCCACAAACAGTTGACTGATGATGACGACGGTGACCAACTCTTGAATGCGTAAGAGGGCGGTGTGGAAAAGTGAGAAATCTTGTAAATTGGCTCACAGAAATACAATTCCCGTAATTATGAGTTTCTATGAATTAATCAATTAATTACTCAGCCAATAGGTTCTGTCCATAGCAGGGCATGTACAGGGTTATTGGTAAAATACTAACATGAAATTGCGAAAAAAAATCTGCAGTTCCCTACACTCTTCAAAATATAGGGAACAGCAGATTTTTTTTGCGATTTCAGGTTTGGTCCCATAGTAAAAGTTGTTCATAATTATGCGTACAATGAACCCTTAAGAGTTTGATAATGTTTTACAAATAACCCTGTGTAGGCATCTCCCAGGTAGAGCCACACTTCTTTCTTTTAGAGTACTTCTTCAGTTCTTCTATCTACCCAATTATTTATCGTAGGTTAGAGTAAAATTTTCTTTATCTTTAGTTGTTGTGAATTTAGAAAACACAAATGATATTAATTAATTTTAGCAACGCCGACTCCTAAACGCGTATCGCCTTTAATTTTGACAGTTCAACAACATTCATTTTGTTATTTACGTTGTTCAGCAGATAAATTTTTCGAATATATGAAGCAATGGATTAGCAATTTGCTTCAAAATCATCCAGATTGTGATTGATAGTGTGTTACGCAATTAGGGTGTAGGTTTACGTGGTGGAGAGAAATAAGAAGACCACGTAAAGTGTCAACATACAAAGTATATTTTATAAAATAAGAGAAAGGGGGCAGGTAGGTATATGGCGGATGGTCATAATCTTTCCAAATCTTCTAAATCTAATAATCTTATAATCTTTTTAAAGGAATTTTGTGACCATAAGCCCCCTTTCTCTTTCTTTTATAAAAATATAGGTTTTACGTTGAAAATTTACGTGGTATCATTTCTCTCCACCACTTAAACCTTTCCGTCACACTGGCGCCCAACGTGGGGCGAGTAACTAACATTCGGAGTACCTAATGTCGAGCCTTTTCAGGAAGAACATCGTAAGCGACAATTTGCACTTTTTACAGGAAAGGGATTTTTCTTTCCTAATTAACGATGTTGTCATTTACGATGACAGTTTCTCACAACAATAAAGTCGTGTAAATTTAAAATAAAATTTAAGAGTAATCGCGACAAGATGTAAAACTGTCTAATTAAGAGGTTACGAAGAAAAAATAGTTTTGTGATTTTTTGCGCTTACGATGTTTTTCCTGAAAAGGCTCGATAAAATAAAATAATGATGCCATCGGGTAATGAGAAATAAATGCTAAAACTTTCGAGCTCGCTTCGCCCGCTCTTACATTCTCTTGATCTCAAACTTTTAAAAAGTAACTCGGTGCTTAAATTTTCGGGCTCGCTTCGCTCGCTCTTTTCTTAATTGTCAGATTTTTCTGCATACCTAAGTCGACAAAGTAACTACTATTTCTAAAAAAAAGTTAACTTTTCCGAGGCGGGGTCACGGGGCGCTTCGCTCGCTCTTGCATCCTATATTCTACTAATTTAACCTTTCTACATAAGTAGACAAAGCAACTCCTATTTTTGTATGAATATATTCAAAATAAACCTAACGGAGAATTTCGATACGGGCTGTAAAAAATCACATTCTTGCTTTTCGATGAAAATGTCGGTACTTGATTTTTTTCATTATTCATTTTCTGCTAAATGTTACTAGAAATTCCTACATAAACTGAAAAGACTGGGGGGCCCCCATTTTGTTCTGTCAATCTGGGCCCCCGACAGGCTTAGTCCGCCACTGCCAAAGAACCGAAACGCGAAGAGTCCTATTTAAATTATTCTGGTTTTCCTACTTATGGGGTGGATAAATCTAGTTAAAAGTACATAGGTTACTGATTACGCTTAATCAGTTAATTTATTAAAAGATTACTTAAGAAAAATAGTGGGAAGGTATTGAATAATGTTATCGATACAAATAAAAATTCGTGACCAATTAGCTATGAAAAGTGTGGCGTTAGGCCATAGATAATTTGGCGCCCAAAGGAAAATTATATACAGTCTCTTGAGAGGCAAGTGGATGTTACGATTGAAAGAACCTCCTAAACCTGTTTCATGTTGTTTACAGAGGTACAATGATGAGCAGAGACATGACTAATTAAGATATACGACAAACAAATTACAGTGGCGTGTTTCAGCGATGAAGTCAGCGTTCTAGCTGAACTGCCGTCAACTGGTAATTAATTATTAATGACTGTATTGTCTTATGACTTGTAACAAGAACTTGTAATTTTTCGGTTCCTTCATTTTTAACGGAATCCTAAGGGGATGATTTCTGAGAGGCCAGAGTCTGCAGTGCTGGGGAGATTCATCCAGCTTCATGTGACGAGATGACATTGTGATATTATTGACATGAGTGATTTTATTATTTGTATTTTGCCATTTTAACTAACAATTATGGACAAATTAATTAGTCTGAAATAAAATTAATTTAATATAATTTTTGGAGGGATGTTCAAACCGTGGATTCAGATTAATTAAAACCTTACCTACCTAGTCGGTCCGATAGTTTTAATTCTCTGCAACTATATTGAGATATTAAAAACCGGCCAAGTGCGTGTTGGACCACGCACAATGAAGGGTTCCGTTGTTGGGATAAATTTATCCCAAAAACCTACATAACATTGTAGTTGAAAATCAAAACATGTTCTCCCATACATCGATATACGTTACGGTCAATCCTCCAACTACTAATGTAAGTTGGTAATCGCAAAAAAATGTTTTTTTTTTATGTGATAAGACTACAAATTATTGATTTTTGGACTTTTTCCTTTACTCGTGCTGTGTGTGTGTGTGTGTGTTGTACACCTCTGCCTAATCCTTCGAGGAAACAAGGCGTGATGTTATGTGTTATGTTGTCGAGCTGTGAGACCTTGCTTTTTCATGATTCTAGGTCAACGGAAAGTACCCTACAGGTTTTGATTTATTTGCGAGTATCAAAATATGTCGCATAAATGGTCGTATTTTTTATTGCGTTGACTTACAAGCTTGATTTTTTATAGCTCCAAGGGACAATAGGACCTACATTTTATAATAATTTCAACTTGATACCTCCACGTGTTCCTGAGAAAAAGACTCTTGACAGACTTACCGACAGACAAACAGACGGACAACGAAGTGATCCTATAAGGGTTCCGTTTTTCCTTTTGAAGTACGGAACCCTAAAAATGGAAACGATCTTCTCAGCTATCGGGAAAACTCTAGGTACATACATACATTGCCTATCCGGGAATTTGATAAATACGGATCCAAAAAAAAAGATAAATCATCTGCTAGCTACATAGTCGCCTTCCGTCTACAAAGTAATCAGCAGTAATCACTAAGTAACGTGGTTTATTTTATTGGTACAAAACTCGTAAACTGTTTAAATACTAACGTAAGCTTGTAATTAATTATAGTTTCTTCTGCATAGTTTGAAGCACTAAACGTCAAGGAGAAAATTTCCAAACGTAACGAATTATGTGTTTAAATGATTCGTAAGTCCATTTAGGGTATTGAGTCGAGACAAAAAGGGTCAATCGTCAAACGGTTGTAGCGACGCCGAAGTGGTGGCGTGGAGCGACCGGGCTCGGCCGGCCCGCGTTAGCGCGCTCCGGTTTCAGCTGGTTACATGATGTCCACTAACCACGATGTGCCAAGCTGATGGGTAATGCACTCCTATTAACCCCAACGATGTGGTTACACAGTCGTTCCACGTCACAGGCAGCCTTTTAATTGATACGAAGAATTATAAAATATTTAATAAGTAGGCATTTCAAGTTGGTCACATTGTAACATTTAGTTCTGCGACTTCATGTGCTTGAATATCGACACGCGACCACTTATTGTTTGTGTAGATATAGTTATCTAATATTTCAATGTAACAGGCACTTATCGATATTTAATGACGACGACCATTTATAACTCCTTAAACCTAAATTAAGCTATATATTATTTATATCATAAATAAAGATCGGATAATCGGATGCATATTTACCTAACGTTAATTTTTGCTATTAAATTATGGAAGCGGCTTCTTAATTTTTTTTTTCTTCATATAAATCCCGGGATTCCAGAAAATCCGGGAATGCACAATTAATCGGATATATCGTATAAAAACGACTTCTTAAACATGTGATGTTATTTATTTAAAAAATACCGAGACACGGGGATCACATAACTATTCTTATGCTTTAAGTACATTTTAACCCCCGATGCAAATATACGTACGAGTATGTAGGGTGTAAGAGGAAGGGTAGTGCGTGTCGATTCTATAGTCAAAAAGTACTAAATTTATAAATTCCTGAATCGCAAAATTTTTACGATCGATACCAAAGCGCATTCCATCTTAGCCAACACCTCAACTTTAGGTAAATATGCATCCGAATATCCCATCTCTGATCATAAATGTTCTAATCTCAGTGTTATTTGCTGCGAAAAGCTTAGACATACACTCGCGTTTGACTTATTATCTCTTCCTTTACTCACTGGTAGGTATCACTGATACATTTGCGCCCGTGTCCACTAGGTACACAATCCCACTCTTATAGTCTTGCACTCACAGCCGGTGATTTCCTGCGGCCCAATCTGCCACCGATGATGACTACACCGCCTCTAGTTTCCCATACCTTGCTGCCTCTTGAACCAGTTGCACGGCGGTTCGCACGCCCGAGCGTTTTCCCGGTAGCGGTAATGAGGTCTGCATAGCCAATTTGGGGAGCTAGGTGTCCGCCGCGGCAATGATCGGCTCCTGGACCTGAAACGCCTCTGCGGCCATGGTTTGCCTCTCTGGTCCCGTCCCGGGTTCCCATCTCGCTTCCTACTTTCGCTAATCTCCCCGCGCAACTCCTTTATTTCTACTGACAACGCTTTTATTATATGATTGGCCAAAAATGTATTGATGTCGCTTGATAATGCAGACGTGCTCGATATGATTGACGCTACCTCACCCGTACCTATGTTCTTCAAAATGTTATCTGCCATAGTAGCGAGGTCTTCTAGCTTCGTATCACCGCTCACTGCCAGTACCGGTCGCACACCCGGGGGTAACCGGTGCAACCACAACCTCTTCAGTGGCTCCTCTGTTAGTCTACTATTCTTCGCTAACACCGCCAATGCCTTGAGTAGCTGCGATGGCTTCTGCGCTCTCAGGTCCATTTTCCCAATCAGCCGTTGAAATTGTTACTCCGCGCTTTCTTCATAAACTGTCAACAAACGCTTCTTCAATGCCACGTACATGCCCGATTCTGGCGGAGCTTCGTAACTTGCCGCACAGTATTTGAGTATTCTGGGTCAATCTGGCGATAACTATATCGAACAACTGCGTGTCACCTTGTTTCTGTGGTGCCGTTATAGCTTCAAGCTGGCAAAACCAAGACTTGGGCAAATCCGTCCAAAATTCTGGGATCTTCGACTGTACGGATACCGCTGCTACTTCGGTGACAACTCGAACTGAATATACTAATCGTTTAATCTTGTTCCACAAAAACTCGGTTAAATAATACAGCAAAATATGACGTGGCCGGGCAATGATGGTAATATGTAAGCGACTCTCCAGGCGCATTCTAGCGCTCCGTTAAAATATGACGTGGCCGGGCAATGGTGGTAATATGTAAGCGACTCTCCAGGCGCATTCTAGCGCTCCGTTAAAATATGACGTGGCCGGGCAATGGTGGTAATATGTAAGCGACTCTCCAGGCGCATTCTAGCGCTCCGTTAAAATATGACGTGGCCGGGCAATGGTGGTAATATGTAAGCGACTCTCCAGGCGCATTCTAGCGCTCCGTTAAAATATGACGTGGCCGGGCAATGGTGGTAATATGTAAGCGACTCTCCAGGCGCATTCTAGCGCTCCGTTAAAATATGACGTGGCCGGGCAATGATGGTAATATGTAAGCGACTCTCCAGGCGCATTCTAGCGCTCCGTTAAAATATGACGTGGCCGGGCAATGATGGTAATATGTAAGCGACTCTCCAGGCGCATTCTAGCGCTCCGTTAAAATATGACGTGGCTGGGCGGTGATGGTAATATGTAAGCGACTCTCCAGGCGCATTCTAGCGCTCCGTTAAAATATGACGTGGCCGGGCGGTGATGGTAATATGTAAGCGACTCTCCAGCCGCATTCTAGCGCTCCGTTAAAATATGACGTGGCTGGGCGGTGATGGTAATATGTAAGCGACTCTCCAGCCGCATTCTAGCGCTCCGTTAAAATATGACGTGGCCGGGCAATGATGGTAATATGTAAGCGACTCTCCAGGCGCATTCTAGCGCTCCGTTAAAATATGACGTGGCCGGGCAATGATGGTAATATGTAAGCGACTCTCCAGGCGCATTCTAGCGCTCCGTTAAAATATGACGTGGCCGGGCAATGGTGGTAATATGTAAGCGGCTCTCCAGCCGCATTCTAGCGCTCCGTTAAAATATGACGTGGCCGGGCAATGATGGTAATATGTAAGCGACTCTCCAGGCGCATTCTAGCGCTCCGTTAAAATATGACGTGGCCGGGCGGTGATGGTAATATGTAAGCGACTCTCCAGGCGCATTCTGGCGCTCCGTTAAAATATGACGTGGCCGGGCGGTGATGGTAATATGTAAGCGACTCTCCAGGCGCATTCTAGCGCTCCGTTAAAATATGACGTGGCCGGGCGGTGATGGTAATATGTAAGCGACTCTCCAGGCGCATTCTAGCGCTCCGTTAAAATATGACGTGGCCGGGCGGTGATGGTAATATGTAAGCGACTCTCCAGGCGCATTCTAGCGCTCCGTTAAAATATGACGTGCCCGGGCGGTGATGATAATATGTAAGCGACTCTCCAGGCGCATTCTAGCGCTCCGTTAAAATATGACGTGGCCGGGCAATGATGGTAATATGTAAGCGATTCTCCAGGCGCATTCTAGAGCTCTGTTAAAATATGACGTGGCCGGGCGGTGATGGTAATATGTAAGCGACTCTCCAGGCGCATTCTAGCGCTCTGTTAAAATATTACGTGGCCGGGCAATGATGGTAATATGTAAGCGACTCTCCAGGCGCATTCTAGCGCTCCGTTAAAATATGACGTGGCCGGGCGGTGATGGTAATATGTAAGCGACTCTCCAGCCGCATTCTAGCGCTCCGTTAAAATATGACGTGGCCGGGCAATGATGGTAATATGTAAGCGACTCTCCAGGCGCATTCTAGCGCTCCGTTAAAATATGACGTGGCCGGGCGGTGATAGTAATATGTAAGCGACTTTCCAGCCGCATTCTAGCGCTCCGTTAAAATATGACGTGGCCGGGCGGTGATGGTAATATGTAAGCGACTCTCCAGGCGCATTCTAGCGCTCCGTTAAAATATGACGTGGCCGGGCGGTGATGGTAATATGTAAGCGACTCTCCAGGCGCATTCTAGCGCTCTGTTAAAATATGACGTGGCCGGGCGGTGATGGTAATATGTAAGCGACTCTCCAGGCGCATTCTAGCGCTCTGTTAAAATATGACGTGGCCGGGCAATGATGGTAATATGTAAGCGACTCTCCAGGCGCATTCTAGCGCTCTATTAAAATATGACGTGGCCGGGCAATGATGGTAATATGTAAGCGACTCTCCAGGCGCATTCTAGCGCTCTGTTAAAATATGACGTGGCCGGGCGGTGATGGTAATATTTAAGCGACTCTCCAGCCGCATTCTAGCGCTCCGTTAAAATATGACGTGGCTGGGCGGTGATGGTAATATGTAAGCGACTCTCCAGGCGCATTCTAGCGCTCCGTTAAAATATGACGTGGCTGGGCGGTGATGGTAATATGTAAGCGACTCTCCAGCCGCATTCTAGCGCTCCGTTAAAATATGACGTGGCCGGGCGGTGATGGTAATATGTAAGCGACTCTCCAGGCGCATTCTAGCGCTCCGTTAAAATATGACGTGGCCGGGCAATGATGGTAATATGTAAGCGACTCTTCAGGCGCATTCTAGCGCTCCGTTAAAATATGACGTGGCCGGGCGGTGATGGTAATATGTAAGCGACTCTCCAGGCGCATTCTAGCGCTCCGTTAAAATATGACGTGGCTGGGCGGTGATGGTAATATGTAAGCGACTCTCCAGCCGCATTCTAGCGCTCCGTTAAAATATGACGTGGCCGGGCGGTGATGGTAATATGTAAGCGACTCTCCAGGCGCATTCTAGCGCTCCGTTAAAATATGACGTGGCCGGGCGGTGATGGTAATATGTAAGCGACTCTCCAGCCGCATTCTAGCGCTCCGTTAAAATATGACGTGGCTGGGCGGTGATGGTAATATGTAAGCGACTCTCCAGGCGCATTCTAGCGCTCCGTTAAAATATGACGTGGCTGGGCGGTGATGGTAATATGTAAGCGACTCTCCAGCCGCATTCTAGCGCTCCGTTAAAATATGACGTGGCTGGGCGGTGATGGTAATATGTAAGCGACTCTCCAGGCGCATTCTAGCGCTCCGTTAAAATATGACGTGGCCGGGCGGTGATGGTAATATGTAAGCGACTCTCCAGGCGCATTCTAGCGCTCCGTTAAAATATGACGTGGCCGGGCGGTGATGGTAATATGTAAGCGACTCTCCAGGCGCATTCTAGCGCTCCGTTAAAATATGACGTGGCCGGGCAATGATGGTAATATGTAAGCGACTCTCCAGGCGCATTCTAGCGCTCCGTTAAAATATGACGTGGCCGGGCAATGATGGTAATATGTAAGCGACTCTCCAGGCGCATTCTAGCGCTCCGTTAAAATATGACGTGGCTGGGCGGTGATGGTAATATGTAAGCGACTCTCCAGGCGCATTCTAGCGCTCCGTTAAAATATGACGTGGCCGGGCGGTGATGGTAATATGTAAGCGACTCTCCAGCCGCATTCTAGCGCTCCGTTAAAATATGACGTGGCTGGGCGGTGATGGTAATATGTAAGCGACTCTCCAGCCGCATTCTAGCGCTCCGTTAAAATATGACGTGGCCGGGCAATGATGGTAATATGTAAGCGACTCTCCAGGCGCATTCTAGCGCTCCGTTAAAATATGACGTGCCCGGGCGGTGATGATAATATGTAAGCGACTCTCCAGGCGCATTCTAGCGCTCCGTTAAAATATGACGTGGCCGGGCAATGATGGTAATATGTAAGCGACTCTCCAGGCGCATTCTAGAGCTCTGTTAAAATATGACGTGGCCGGGCGGTGATGGTAATATGTAAGCGACTCTCCAGGCGCATTCTAGCGCTCTGTTAAAATATGACGTGGCCGGGCAATGATGGTAATATGTAAGCGACTCTCCAGGCGCATTCTAGCGCTCTATTAAAATATGACGTGGCCGGGCAATGATGGTAATATGTAAGCGACTCTCCAGGCGCATTCTAGCGCTCTGTTAAAATATGACGTGGCCGGGCGGTGATGGTAATATGTAAGCGACTCTCCAGGCGCATTCTAGCGCTCCGTTAAAATATGACGTGGCCGGGCGGTGATGGTAATATGTAAGCGACTCTCCAGGCGCATTCTAGCGCTCCGTTAAAATATGACGTGGCCGGGCGGTGATGGTAATATGTAAGCGACTCTCCAGGCGCATTCTAGCGCTCCGTTAAAATATGACGTGGCCGGGCGGTGATGGTAATATGTAAGCGACTCTCCAGGCGCATTCTAGCGCTCCGTTAAAATATGACGTGGCCGGGCGGTGATGGTAATATGTAAGCGACTCTCCAGCCGCATTTTAGCGCTCTATTAAAATATTAATAATGCAATTCTGCTTATCGCATCGATAGGGTCGCTACACTTCTTTTATGTGAACCTACCTTTTATGCGTACCCATGGCAGGGGGTTCATCACCTCTCTTCGTAGAGAAGTGCTACGCCATGACACTTGTGCAGTAGTTGCATTGCACTAGTACACAAGCGCCGCTTGTAGATCTACGTAAATAACTGATATCGATGCCACTACCAATTACACCCAAGAAAAGCAGACTCATAAACTCCTAACCACCAAGTTACTGTTAGGCCTTCTAATGGAAATATTGTAGTTGCATAGCGCTGGCTGGACGACAAGTTAAAATCAAAGCTTTTTAGTTAAGTACTGTCCTAAATAAAATACATGATTAATCATGTAGTTTAGGGCAGTACCTAACTCAACACCTTCATATCCACCTTTATAAAAAGGTGGAAATGATGTAGTAATTGTATTTACGGGAAGTTTGGATTGGGCTGAAAATTCCGCGTATGTCTACGCTGACATCTGCGTTGATCTTCATGAATAAGAATAAGAAACATTTATTTGCAGAAAATACAGGTGTTACCAGTTGTAAAAAAATGGTGGTTTAATGTACAGTCCATATTTTACCTGTTTAGGGCATGCAAATCCTAATTTTACATTAATACCTAAGTAAGTACTTATTTTAAATAAGATATACAGAATATCCAGAAAAATACCTATATTCTAATATAATTTTTAAAATTAAGGTAAATTTTAAGTTAACTACAGTAAAATATATAGGTACACACAACAAAAGTTAAGTAATTACATTTTTTCTTTATGTACCTACTCAACAAAAATTCTTTAAAGTTAAGATAAAAAATAGATACGCCATAAAACATTGGGAAGCTTAAAATAAAAAAAATAAAATAAAATTTATTTGTGTTGTAGAAATTCTTGTAAACTATAAAAACAATTTTCTATTAGCCATTGACGCAGTTTAATTTTAAAATATTTAAATGGGAGCTCCCTTATGATCTTAGGTAATTTATTAAAAATTGTTATGCACATATGATAAACATTCTTTTTAATTAGATTTGTATTACAAAAAGGAACTAAAATTTTTGTTGCATCTCTTGGTCTCTGTTTAGTGTAATTTTCACCTTTGAATCTAAAGAATTCATTATGTTTTCTCACAAAAACCGATACTTCAAACAAATACGTGCCGGTCAAGGTCAATAGTTTTAGTTTTTTGAATAAAGGCCTACAAGATTCAAGTGGACCTACACCGCATATAGCTCTTACACATTTCTTCTGTACAATAAATGTCTTATCATTGTCTGTTGAATTGCCCCATATTATTAGACCGTATCTTAATATTGATTCAACATACCCACTATATGCTATGCGGGCTGTTTTTTCGTCTGACACAATACGAAGCTTTCTTAATGCATACACAAATCTATTTAGTTTACTGCATACGGTGTTAATGTGTTCTTTCCAATTACAAAGTTTGTCTAGAGTTATACCTAAGAATTTAATACTGTCTGTTTCTTCTATGTTTTTGTCTTTTATTGTAATGTTAATACTTTCGGCGTGTTTGCTTTTGTATGTACGAAATTTAATGATTTTTGTTTTAGATATATTTACACATAGGTTATTAGATTCAAGCCATTTTATTACAGACTGTACCGCTTCGTGTATTTTATTTTCATGAGTTGAAATTTTAGTATTATTAGGCACTATAACAGAAATATCATCAGCAAAAAGGACACTGTCATAGTTTATTGAATCTGGTAAATCATTAATATAAAGTAAGAATAGCAAGGGACCCAAAACGCTCCCTTGTGGTACGCCATATTTATTCATTCTAGATGAGGATCTGTAGACAGTGGATTCATGATTAACATTTATATTAGTAACTTCAACACATTGTTGTCGGGCTGTTAAGAAACTTTTTATCCAATCTAGAGCGACACCACGGATACAATTTTTTTCACATTTGTTTAGTAAGATACTGTGATCCACAAAATCAAATGCCTTACTCATATCAAAAAACACTACTACTACCGGAATTTTTATCGTCTAGATATTCTGTGATCTTTTTAATTAGGGAAAATGCTGCTAGAGATGTCGATTTATTGTGCTGAAAACCGTTATATTCCTGTTTTAGAATATTATGCTTATCTAAGAAAGTTATTAGTCGGTTGTAGTATATCTTTTCAAAGATTTTGGATAACACAGGAACAAGTGTAAAAGGACGATAGTTATTTAGCTCTTTTCGATCACCTTTTTTGAATAAAGGTTTAACTACAGAATGCTTTAAATTCTCTGGAAATATTCCTTGTGATAATGAATTTTCTAAAATTTGGTTAAGAATAGTAGCTATGACATGAGCACTTGCCTTAATAATTCGTGTGGAGATAGAATGGCACGGTTGCTTAGTTTAATTATTTATTTAAGGATTACCAATGAGACACATTACAATTATCTTATACATTAATAAGACTTGTTTAATAAATATCTACGTTATCCTGTAATGCACACTCAATTGCAAGTAACCACAGCTTACACATTATCAAGTAATTACGATGCTCTGAATACATAATTAAATTAAGAACACATAAAAAAACAATAAAAGTAGGTACATGCTGCATATAAGATTAAAATTTCTACAACACAATAAAACCAAGCGCTTACGTGAGTCGTGAAGCATACGTCACGATTAGGGCTGCACTTGCCTACTGTGTGCCATTTAGGCAATTGGGAGTACTTACGAGTATGTACAAGATAATTAACAATAATAAGACTGACTAAAATAATAGTATACTAGAAAGCTTATTTACCGCTGTGATATGAGTGGACACGTGACCACGCTGACGCCACTTGGTAATACCTGATACTGATACATGGTGAATAATTTTTATTCGATCTTTTCCTCTCCACGTGGATTTCATATTATATTTCGTAGCTACCTGTTCCAACTACATCGCTGCCATCATGAACGAAATTCGTAATATTGATGTCACGGTTGACGCAGTGACTGATCGATAACTGCTTGCTGCATTCGTGTCGCGGGTTCTGTTCCGACATAGAACAAATATTTGTATGACTATGTTATAGGACAATCACCGTGTCACGTAAGGCCACGTACGCACGGACGTAAAAATATCGCGGCAGGATTTAACACGCACTGTGGCTCCCCTGGTAGGTACCTTATTAACAGCTTAGCTATGTAAATGACTATTAACTGTTCCCAAATTACGATATTTCTTTTTTTTTCTTTTTTTACATACTTCCTTGACATAATCTTTTCATTATTTTACATTATAAACTGCAATTCTAATTTTAACCATTTATTTAATAGATAGCTTTTATGAACGGGATATTAATTCAGATTTGTTACAGTTGTAATAATGGCAATCATGTCATTAGGTTTAAATAGGTTTTTATTTTTATTATTTTATTTCTCTTTTATATAGATTCTTTTATAATTAGTGAATGTAAGAACGTTGTAGGCTTAATAGACTGTAGATTTGTAGACCATTTTCTATTATTATGTATTGTTAAGTACCTGGTAGGTGCTTGTTGACAGGCACTACACTGTAATCCCATACCTACCTAATAGCCCGGTATTTTGAAAACAATTTAAAAGCCAATTATTTTTAAAAGAGTAACCGTGAAGTTGAGAAAAGAAAAGAGAAGCCAAAGAGTAGCGCGAGAAAAGAGTAGCGCGTCGAAAAAACACTGTTAGATTTTCAACTCTCGGCGTTAAGCAATATCCAGTGCGCGAAAAAAAATCACAGAGGGAAAAAATCGCTCGTGCGTACCTGCACCCAATTTGCCTAACATACTAACAATCACAATCTGATTCATTTTGAAGCAAATTGCTAATCCATTGCTTCATTGTGCTCAACAACGTAAATAGCGCAATGAATGTTGTTGAGCTGTCAAAATAAAACCGATTCCTACTGTGTTACGCAATTGCACCGCTGGGCGTACGCGGGGGAGGGGCACAGGAATCACACTGTTTGAGGGCTCCTCTCAGGACACAGGGTACAATCAACCGCATGTCAGTGACACTTGAACTACGAAAACCGCCCTTACTGCTACGGCGCTGTCAATGTCATATTGTTACCACAGACGCGCGTGTCATAGTACAGTCAGCCCTAAAAAGATGAATAGGACCTTATTTATAAGGTAATAAGGTTGAACAGTGGTTCACCGCAAATGTCCGCGATGGTACAGATAGTGCAATTCACGAAGACGCGCCCCACCAATTTTTGGTTGAGGGGATCGCGGGGTGCGGGGAGTTTGCTCCGAGCGGCAGTCGCGAACCGTCAGCGGTTCGATGCACACGAATACTACACTCTATGCTGCGAAAATCCAGACTCGTCACGAAAGTTGCTCTACTTTATATATTTTTAAAATGTCGAAAAAATCTCAGCGTGTTGTTCTTAAAAGCCAGGTATGTAAAGAAGTTTGTAGTTACTAAAATACATGAAATTAGCTAACGAAAGTAATTTAATTTTAATAAATAGCAAATTTTAGTAATAGTGGATTTCATTTCATCTTTACAAATAAGTAAAACTATGTAATGTTTTTTTTTTAATTTTAGGCAAGAGAAATTATTTCTAAAGTTTACGATTTTATGAAAAAAGAAGCAAGTAAAAATTATGCAGAAAAACTCACTGATGCGCGATGGAGAACCGCACAGGCTGTTGGAGTATCTGAAAGCACAGTGACTAGAATTCTACGCGAAAGAAAGGAATATACTAATATAATGAAGCAAACTACAGTACCTGCTATGGAATCGAATATAACTATGGAGACGGATGCGATAGTTCCTATAGCCCCAAGTGCGGAGAGTACAACAGAGCCGACTACGGAAGCGGATATTGAGTCTGAAAATTAAGCGAGTACGTCGCATTCGAATTTAGTATACAGAAGTGCTTCTATTTTTACATCACCTATGAAGAAGAGAAGGGTAAGACCACGAAAAATTAATTTAGACGAATTTGATATTGGTGTAGTCCGAAGAACTATCCAAAACTATCATATAGAACATTGTCAATTTCCAACATTATCACGACTTAATATTGTTTTGAAAGACCGTATACAATTTGATGGATGTATAACAACCCTAAGAACATTGTTACTTAAACTTGGTTATAAATGGAGAAAAACTGAGAATAACAGGAAGGTGCTAACCGAAAAACATGATATTCAAATGCTAAGATTGAAATATTTAAAACAGGTAAAGTCTTTTCGCAATGCAGGTAGACCTATAGTCTACACAGATGAATCATATATTCATACCAACCACGTGCAAAAAAAGTCTTGGGCCGAAAAAAGTTGTAAAACAGCAATAAAACAAAACTTAACAAAAGGAGTGCGCATAATTATAGTACATGGCGGAAGTGCAGAGGGTTTCGTACCAAATGCGTTGTTGACATACAGAGCAGAGATCAAATCCGGAGACTACCACGATAACATGAACACAGAAAATTACTTAAAGTGGCTAAAGGAGAAGCTTATACCAAATCTCCCAAATGATGCCGTGATAGTCTTGGATAATGCAGCCTATCACAATACTAATTCGGAAAAAATACCAACATCCAACTCCAACAAATTAGACATGCAGACTTGGCTGAATGCAAAAAATATCTATTTTGAACCAAGCTACAAAAAACCTGAACTTTATGACCTTATATTAAAAAACAAAGAAAACTTCCGCAAGTACAAAGTTGACGAATTATTGAAAGAACATGGATTCACAGTGCTTCGGCTGCCACCTTATCATCCAGATTTAAACCCAATCGAAAACATTTGGGGTATTGTAAAAAACAATGTTGCTAGTCGCAATATCAATCAAAATTACACTTCGATTATGCCCATTTTAAATGAAGCATTTGATCGAGTAAATAAAGATGTCTGGTTCAATACTTGTCAGCACGTGGAAAAAATAGAAGACGAATACATGAGACATTGTGATCTTGATTTTAGTTTTATTGTAAATGTCGGTGATACATCAGACTCTGAATCAGATATTTCTGAAACGAGTGATTGACGATTTTCATTTCTCAATAAAGTTCAATAAAACTATTTCCGTATTTCATTAATATCTATAATTACCTCCCATTATAAAAATAGTAATATTATCGATATTAACTAATAAACACATAAAATATCCACACCTAAAAATAAAATAAACATAACCCTTTCCTTGCGGTCGGGTAAAAAATATAAAATTGAAGTAGAGCATCTTTCACTTTGACCATGACGCTCTGTCCTGATTAGTCTATTCATTGTAGGGTGCGTGTACACTCATAGGTAATTAGTGTGTACCGACAACACTCAAACATTGACGGAAGCTTGCACACATACTATAAACGGTTAGGAGGAATAGTGGGGCGCGTCTTCGTGGATTGCACTATCTATACGTCGACAAGGGCTACATTCCGAATTACTTACACCATCAAACACACAGCGCTCACATCAATAATTAGCGTTCCGAATTGAGCTGTAATCGATTTGAGCGTGCTTACAGCCGTTCCGAATTAGCGTGAGCGCAATATCGATGGCCCGTGAATCGTCAAGACATCCCGATACCGACCCGCACAGGCCCGCCTGTACCGGAAACCTGCTTCTTTAAGTAAGCACCCTTACACGTTCATGTCCATATCTTGAAACCTACTAAACCGATTTTGATGAAACTTGCAGTTCCCTAGGTTGAAGTAAATGTAACCCATTAAAAAATATCACAATCCGATTAATAGTTTCGGAGAAATGCGTGGACAAACATACATACATCTATGAAATTTTTTGTATATTTGTTTGGTGCCCATAGAAGATTATCATATTATGTCAATTTATTGCAGTTCCAATAATAATACATACGTGTCGAATTGATAACCTCCTTCTTTTTTTGAAGTTAAAAATAAAGCATAATAGCTGCTATTGGCAGCAAAATTTTCAAATCTCTGGTCAAAATACTCTACGAGTTAACATAACATCACGCCTTGTTTCCCCGAAGGGTTAGGCAGAGGTGTACCTATAATACACCCACATGTCGCCAGTTATGTTTAAGTCCCATGTAATAGGGGGCGAGGCTATTGCCATCTACCGAGCACAAATCCAGACTTCGGGCTGCTACTGAAAATTCCAGATAGAAAAACCCAATAACACTTTGCCCGACCTGGGAATCGAACCCAAGACCTCATGCTCAGCAGTAGCACTTGCGACCACTAGACCAACGAGGCAGTCTCTACGAGTTATAAAGCGATAAATATGTGTAAGCTCATAAGTTCTGCCTGAAGTATAAGTGTTCTGTGCATAAGCTGGAGTGACGTAACCCCAGGTTACACAAACGTAGAGGTCGGAGGAAGCGCTAACGTAGCTCGCGAAATTCCAATTATCTTACGATTTTTGCAATTTGCAGCTCAGTGTCTGAGTGTTTGTTGGTTAAAGATGATTCGCGACCGTAACAAGTATGCACTTACAGAATTATAATCATTAGAATCAGTAATACAACTCAAGTTGATATAATCCTCAAATGTCAAGATTTCATGAAAGTCATAAGAGGATTACTTGGTCTCGAAAGTTGTATTGACGACTTTATTATAATTACCGTAAATACATATTTGTTACGGTCGCGAATCATGTTTTAATCAACATAAAACCTAATACTGACCTGCAAATTGCAAAAAACGCACGAAAGATTAAATTTCGCGGGCTACACTGGCACTTTCGCCAAGATAAAAAATTAAGACATAATAGCTGCCATAGGCAGCAAAATTTTCAAATCTCTATGCCTCGTAGCAATTTCCGCACCTAAAAATTCAAAATATTGCCTCAGAGGCACAGAGTTCATTATATTGTATAATATAGCTTGGAGGAGCTTAGGTCACTAATAAGGTTTGTAGCTAATAAAAAACAGTGATTGCCACACAAGATACTTTTATTGTAGTCCTGTGCACATTTTTTGTTTTAGACTTAAGCCTAGGTGTTGTTTCAGCACACTACTTCAGTGGGATGAACCTGGAGCTGTGAGTGGCACCAATACCGGGCCTACCGTGCTTCACAGGCTTGTATGTGACTGAGAACTCGCCGAGGTAGTGGCCAATCATCTCAGGCTTGATTTCAACCTGGAAAGAGAACATTTGAAACTTTTAAAACAGGAATTGTTTTACTGTTTATCAGGAATACTCGTTTGTCAAGTCATACAGGGTAGCCAGGATTAATTTACACGGATGTAGTTGAAGGTATATTCTGAATGTTATAAACCATTTACAAGTTGACCTACATAGATTACAAATTTGTGTAGATTGATTATGGCTTATTGTGTCTTAATATAAGGTTCTTCACACACACAATCAATCTAATAAAATATGTCCCTGATACAACCCTCAGAATTGTTTTTCTTGAATACAGGGTATTTGCCATGTGATGATTAATAGTAAACTTGCTGACTATGGGTTACTGTAGGTACTTACTTTTATAAGATCATACACATATGTATGTGTGTACTAACACAACCACCATAGAAGTATTTCTAAATCATTTAAAATGTTGAAAATGTTTCATTATTATTGTTCAAGATTTAAGTAGGTGCCTGTGTTAACTATAATGTTATTGTTTGGAGCTAGTTCTGAATGGACAGGTCCAAAACATTATAATTACTTAGCTCTAAATTGTAGAAAAAAAAGAAACCCACCTGGTTAAATGTCTTTCCGTTGTAGATACCAACAATGGATCCAACCATCTCGGGAACAATGATCATGTTCCTCAAATGTGTCTTTACAATCTCGGGCTTCTCATTTGGCGGGGCTTCCTTCTTTGCGCGGCGCAGTTTCTTCACCAGCGCCATCGGCTTGCGCTTCAGGCCACGGGCGAACCGCCTGCGCGCACGGGCGTGCATCAGCTCCATGAGTTGCTCACTGGAAATACATTTTGAGGTTAAGTTAGCGAATCCACCGGACCAAATAAAGACCCCACCTAATAAATGGACCCGTATAAATCAAAATAGAATGCTTTTGAGCAATCTGAGCATCGTATATTGACTCTAAAACACAGAAACCTCCGATTGATCTCAGAAAACAGGGATTTTTTGACAGTTTGCCTCTCAACATACAATGCAGAAATTACATGGACGATGCAGAAGATTATTGATAGGTACTTACTTGGGCATGTCAAGAAGCTGGTCGAGATCGACACCTCGGAAGGTAAACTTCCTGAAGGTACGCTTTTTCTTGAGAGTTTCATCGACCTGGAAAACGTAAACATTGTATCTCACTTCAAGAAAATAGCACTTGGGCACAATCCTTTACTAACACTAATATATAGCACCGTCACTAATACTTTGATTTTTTCAATGATTGCTGATATAATTGTCGATAATAAACATAAAATAATTTACGAACCTCAGCCATGTTTCCGATTTGTTTGACAGAACCGAAAGAAAAGGAAAGAAACACGAATACGTCAAAGTGACAGCACCAAAATGTTGCTAGCTAAGCTAAAACTAACAAAATAAAAAGCTAGCTTCGTGGCTTTTAATCTTACTTGTGTGAAGAATCTAGGTGCTTACCAGTTTTGCTGATTAATAATAACCCTTATAATAGACAAGTATATATGGGTTAATAGATTATGCCTAGGTACATAATCAGCCAGTTAATTTAAAGAGGGTTAAATTAAGCTAGTTAGCGATATGATACAACATTCTGACTTGATGACAATGGGACCACCTCGAGAGCATACCCTTTCAAACAAAAAAAGAAATTTGGAAATCCGTCTATTCTATATATGACGGAGTAATGCCCGAACAAACGTAAAAAAAATATTAACATGCGAATTGAGAACCTCCTCCTTTTATGAAGTTGGTTAAAAAAAACAAGTTGTCTTTCTGCGTTTCTCAGGGGCAAAATTAGCACGGAATTTTTCAAAAAAACAATGATTTACATTCAGAGGAAACGTTTATTTAATAACTTGTGTTAGTAACTTGTGTTAACTCCAAGAGCATTTTACGAAGGACGTCATGCGGTTCGGCATGGAATTAGTTAATGCCACTATGCCGTGCTGTGGAATATTCTCCCACGCTTCCAAGATGGGAGTTTTAAGCTCCTGCAAAGTTTCTCTCGAACACGCCTCTTCAGCTCATCCCATATGGGATCAGGGCTTCTTGCTGGCTATTCCATTACTGTGATACTAACGTCATGCAGGTATTCTCGAACGTGCGCCCTTGCGATACCATGCTTGAAAATGAAATTCTAGCCCACAAACTCAGCATATTTATGGCATCACATGAGCCTCTAAGCATTGACGAATGTTTCGGCCGCTATTTGGTGGTGGCAACCGTGGTCCCGTCGAAACCTTAAGGCCAGATTTTCCGCCTCAGAGGCTCAGACTGTCCATGGCCTACCGCCATAACTCACCTTCTTTTCAATGCAACATTGCTGAAAACGTTGTCCCTGTCGTCGGTAGACTTTCTTACGTCCATCATTGCCATACAGCATAATCATGGTTTCATCCGTAAAAAGAACCTGGCTCCATTGACGTCGAGCCCAATGCAACTGTTCGCGTGCAAACTGAAGGTGCGCCATTCTGAGCTCGTGTCAGTTTAGGACCATTGGCTGGCTTGTGAGGTTTCAGGCCACGTTCATCGAGTCTCCTTCGAACAGTTCGAGCGCAACAGTCAGTCAGTCCGTTGTCTCGAATCTGTTCTTGGACCTGTACTGAGGTTAGGTGACAATTACGCAGGCTGGTGGTAAAAATAAACCGATCTAGTCGTGCTGTAGTGACCCAGTTTCGTGGTCCTCCTGGACGGCGCACGAAGCCGCCAGTCTCTTGGTATCGATGGTAAATTTATTGAACGGCAGAACGGCTTACATGAAGTTATGCACTTACTTTTCGCTAACTAAGCCCAGAATGAAGAAGTTCCACAGCTTGCGCGACTACTTCAGATGCAGTATCCATAATTTGAACGTCAGGATGGATTAAAAAATATGGAAAAAGCAATAAAATTTCAATAGGTACTCTTTTTGTACAAAACAAAACTCCTCGAGTTTCGGCTCATATGATTCGTTTTGATGAAACTTTGTATGTATATGTAGTTCCGATGACAATACTATAATTTGGTATAATGATTAATCGAGCTGATCTGATGATGGAGCCAGGCTGTGGATAGTAGAACTCTTCAGTGGCTACTAGTAAACCCGTCGCGTTTGGGCTCATAAAATACGTTTTGAAGAATCACCAATTAAGAATGTAACAAGGGTCTGATGATGGAGCCAGGAGGTGGATAGTGGAATTCTTCAGTAGGTACTAGAAAACCCCTTGAGTTTGGGCTCATATGATTAGTTTTGATGAGTCCAATAAATTGCACTTAGTGTCGAGAGTCTGATGATGGAGCCAGGTGATAGTGGAACTCTTCAGTGGCTATTATTAGACCGGTCAAGTCATAACTTCGTTGACTTTAGACTTATTAACCGAATGAAGAATATACTAGACTAAAAAGTAAAAAAATATGTAGATAAAAAAACTAAAAAACACGATTTTCGTGCATTAAGTGTGGGCGTCCGAGCAAAAAGTTTCCAGTAGTGGGACCAGCACCCTAATTGCGTAACACACTATCAATCACAATCTGAATGATTTTGTAGCAATTGCTAATCCATTACTTCATCTGTACGAAAAATTTGTCTGCTCAACAACGTAAATAACGCAATGAATGTTGTTGAACTGTCAAAATGAAACCGATTCCTACTGTAAGCGTGTTACGCAATTGCCCCGCAGATTCGGTATCTAGAATAGTCAACTGATAATAAGGATTAATAAAAATATTCAAAAACTGGCACATTTTTTTTTTACCACGCATTTGAAGTGGAAACTGAAGAAACTTGATTTGGGAAAAAAGCATTTTCAGTTTGATTTTTGGTACTTAGTACAGACGCCAGCAGGTCAAGCTATCCGAAACTGTCAAATTTTCCCAATCAACCTTGAACTTTAGCGATAAAGTTGAAAATCTATTAAAGAAAT
The DNA here is from genome assembly GCA_947568875.1 of Fissipunctia ypsillon. Lineage (NCBI taxonomy): Eukaryota > Metazoa > Arthropoda > Insecta > Lepidoptera > Noctuidae > Fissipunctia > Fissipunctia ypsillon. Next base: position 7,392,921 of record OX387655.1, read on the forward strand.
TTGACAGATTGTAGTACTAGCTTGATGTGCTGCCGTCCATACATTTTCTGATGTTTCTAAGTACATTTTCTGGTACTTAAAAACATCATAATAAGTCATTTACTATATGAACTTGTAGATAATTGAACATTGATTAATAATCAATTAAAATGGAGAAATGCAATTTTTACACCCGACTTTACAAAACTGCGTATATCTTGGAAACTAAATGCCGAGAACTTGGACCCTTTTTGCTTGGACGCTCACAAATTATAACATAACATATCAACACGCCTTGTTTCTCGAAGGGAAAGCAGAGGTGTACCCCACATTTCGCCAGTTATGTTCACCATCACTTAGATGTTAATCACCATTGATCCAAATTTGAAAAAAATATGTATTTTATATAAAACTAAAAAACACGCTTTTCACGCACATAATTATAAAATAATTTTATACGCCCGCTTCAAAACTGCATAAAAACTTTTTCTCAAACTCAATTATTTTGATGTTTTTGGCTTATAAACAAAAATGCATGGTAGCTTGATTTAAGAGTCTAGAAGTCTCTTTACTATTTGAAGTTTGCTGCTTATAAAGTCAATAAGAGTAATAAGAAGCAGCAAATCTAAAAAGAAATGTGGAACCCTTTTAAAATTAGATGATTTTGCAAGAAATTAAAGTAAAGAATAGAGACACCAAAAAGACCCGAGTATTTGAGTTAAGATCTGGGAGGAGAGCCAAATAATTAATAATAATTATAGAAACTGCTAAAATATAATATACAATCCTAAAAATGTATGTATGTTGAGATCAACAATTAATCAAGCAGACCAGAAAATACTGTTATTGAAAATATTTATTATCATGTTTGTTTAACTATTTCTTCATGTGTAGATCTTAGTAATTTTGATAATCTTTTACCAATCAATTTGGGATATGTTCTTGTTTTAAGAAGAAACTCTTTAGACTGGTGAGTCACTGCCCCATTCTCCAACTGATACTTGCATAGCGCATGCAATGGTTGTAACAATAGTTCAGTGTACTTTGGGTCTTTTTCTAATTGAGACAAAGCTTCAGCAGCTGTCTCAAGTGTGCTTAAGCATCCTTCTGTTGGCTGTGTCCTTATAATATAACTACTAGTATTGCTTGTCATTAATTTAACTTGCTTAATATTATGAAGAATAGAGCAGGATGCATATATTGCTTTAGCTTGAGGCCATGTTCCATCTATCAGTACAAGATTGTAACTGTCTGTGTCATTCTCCAAGTCTCTTATATCTATGGCAGTTTTACTTGGATAAAGTAGCAGTGTGTTTGGTTGCTTGAGTAAATTTTCTAAGTCTTTATGCTTGGGTTGTGGAAACTTTTTCCCTTTGAAAATAAGGCACTTCTCAGCAACTAAACCTAATTGTAGCATGGGGGCAGTTCGTAGACACCTCTTTTCTTCCGCTGGGTGTTGTAGCAGTATGACAGTGCTGCGAGGATTCAACTTTTCTGGTGGTAATGCTGAACACCAACAAACCACTGCAGGTCTCCTGGAAATAATGGATTTATTGTTAGCGCTAAGCATGTTATCCAGATCTTGGCACTTCTCTGAAGTTAACCGAGTTAAACCTAGGGACTGGTCATACTTATGATTATACCTGTTGACATTGAAATTCTAGTTGGTAGAATTTACACTCCGTTTGTACTTGATCAAGCCGCTAAAACCTGTTGATATGTTTCTATTTTAAATCAAGTACTGTAAATCAACATCATTTTCATTATTTTCAGCCCAGAATCGCCCACAGCTGATATTGTAAATAATACCTTTTAATCTCAAAACAATCTTTATTGCATTAAACTTAATTAATAATCTTTATTTTACTTAACTAACTAACTATACACTATAAAAATAAAGATATTTACTTGCAGTTTACACAAAGTTTGCGCATAACAGGAGGATCAGCTGGTATGTTGGAAAGGTCATCCCAGACGTCCAGTTCCTCCATTTTCATTCTAAAATAAAAGAACTAAATATTAGTCAGTTCATTTTATGATTAATTTAATTACTTTTCTACAGATGTTTTACCTATTTTTTTTAACAAATACACTGGACAAAAATTAAAACATCTGTCAGAAAACTAATAGACGTCCTGCCATTATTTATTACTTTTTCAGTTTGTACCTCCCGTTTACTTCGATTAACTTCGAAATACTATCGAGTTTCACTTATAATAAAATTGCTGTAAGTACAGAGAATATTAATTGTGCGAGTTTGCCACTGTTGAGTTGACTCCACAGAATACTAATACTGATATTATATTGTAGTCTTTGTTACGTTACTGACTATTACACAAACTAAGTAGTACTGTTACTTCGAGGTTGACTCGTCCACATCACACTTCACAGAAGAACATATTTTTTTTAACTCACAGAACACTGAGAACACAGCGGCAGAACACTAATACCAAAGAGTAAAGTAGCATTTATTAATTTATTTACTCAGTTGACTGCCATTTGCTATGATCAATGCTGTCATCTGTTACTGTCAGTGTCATTTTTATATTGTCATCAATCAATCTCAAGCTGTTAAAATCCGTAGACAGAGAATGCTAATCAGTCAGTGTACTACTTAATCTGTGAGTCAGTCCAAGAAAAGACATGGAATTAGTAAGTAGAAAAATGAGATGAGAGGATGTATGTATGGACGGCAGCACATCAAGCTACTACAATCTGTCAAATTTCTGTAATAGATTTTCAAGGTTGATTGGGAAAATTTTACAGTTTCGGGTAGCTTGACCTGCTGGCGTCTGTACTAAGATGGTGGCGGTGGCGTACAGCATAGAATTAGGTTTATTTGGCACGCAGCTATAACGAAGTCCACGTATGTGAACATAGGTGGACTTTATTACAATATTATATAATTCATTACAATCGGTTCAATTAGCACAGATTGATAGTGCATTACAACTGTCAGCCACTGAGCCCGCAGCGCCACTGTAGGCCATGGTGCCCCAGACTTACGACTTGTACTTGTTTGTTTGTTGGACTTGATGGGTTTGAACTTGGCCATGCATGCGCTTTACTTTCAAGTGCAATTTTTCTTCATCACCACTCTACTTTCAAAATGGAAACATCGTGAGGAGGCTTTGAACCAAAAATTTAAAGATATAGTGACACCCACTAACTTGCATTGGACCCGCCGGGTGGTGTCCTGCTTTCTGTCACACGAGAGTGAGAACCTGTAGTGTGTTCAAGCAGCGGGGAGCAATATGCTAGATACACACGCAGTCACTTTAGTCGCCTTTAGTTGCTGGCGATTTAAAATCTCTCGTTCACAGATTTTGACATTGCTGGCTACAAGTCGGCTGCCAAAATCTATGTGTGGACGTGAGAATTTGAAGTCGCCAGCGAGTCGTCGGCGAACACTCGACGACTAAAGTCTCTGCGTTATACGAGTAGATAGAAAACTTGTATGTTTTTATGAACTAATGGGGAAGGTCGGGCAAAGCTAATTGTAGATGGCGTGGTCATAGCTAGGTCCCCACGGCCTACAATAAATTTGACATTTCGTTCATTCGTGAGTTTGCTTTTATTTCGTTATTTTCGGTGATTTTAATATTTTAAATCAAGTATTTGACATGGAAAGTGTCAGAATTTAAAACCATAAATACTGGATGATTTTTTTTACCGTCTCGAAATTTTTACAGGGTGCTCTACCCATGAACATGAACAACTTTCACTATGGGACCAACTATGAGATCACGAAAAAAAATCAGCAGTTTCATACATTTTGGTCAAGTAGGTTTAAACTTTTCTATTAAACCGCAGATTTTTAAACATAAACACCCCCCCCCCCCTCCCTGTAAACATTTCGAGACTGTAAAAAAAATCACCCAGTATATCCTCAAAGTCACTTGCTGCAAAATGTTTCTACTCTGTATAATTTATAAAACATCTCTGCGAACAGCTTTAAGCCACCATCTTTTAATTTTAGGGTCTCTCGGGAAAAAGTAGACTCCAGTTTCGGAGTATTTAATAACACAACAACGCATCATTTTCGCAAAAATAAAATAAAACCATCTCACGCCTTGTATTATTGCCTTGTGTTGGGAACTAGCTATGAAAGCGCCATTTTGACAGTTGCCTTCCCCATTCATTCGTTCGTATTGAACGAATGAATTAGTCGGTTGTCGGTCATTTGGTCAATCCGACTAAAAAAAGTTGACCCTCTGCAATGAACAACTAAGCGGTGCTTTTACGGGTTCTCAATTTGGACGGGTTGCAATGTAGGCTATGCTTCTAAAACTCCAACACGCGCACACGTTTTCACGCACACAGTCACACTTTTGCTGTGTACTACCTCCGCTAGGAGTATATGTGTTCTGTGTGTACTACACGAGGTGCGTTGTATGAAGAATAAGCAAAGAATATACTACTCTCTGACGATAGAGAATAAGCAAGGAGTAGTAATGCTTTTGTTCACGGGAGCGCTGACTGCGCGGTGCGCGTGGCGATGGATGTTCGCCGCTTCAACGAGTTAGTTCCAAAAAAAAAGTAATAGATGGCGCGTGCCTCGGAAAGCACGTTAAGCCGTTGGTCCCGGCTGTCATTCGTGTATCTTTGACAGTCATTACGGGTCGTCAGAAGCCCGAAAGTCTGACAACCAGTCTTCAGAGGTCAGATAGGCAGTCGCTCCATGTAAAACACTGGTATTCAGCTGCATCTGGTTAGACTGGAAGCCGACCCCAACATAGTTGGGAAAAGGCTAGGCAGATGATGATGATGATGGCGCGTAACCTAAATTACCATGATTTTTTGAATTATAGTTTTTTATCATTTAGAGGGGCATGTATGTGTAGGACTACAGGGTATGCAGAGCTTATTTGCATGTATGGAGTGTACGCCACTGATGAATTGTAATTATACAGGGTGTAAGGGACAGCCCTCCGCAGACTGATGGGGTGAATTCAGTACTTCCCTCCGCAGACTGATGGGGTGAATTCAGTACTTATATCATACTAAGATGACCGGTACATGAAATTATTTCAGGAACGTTATTGGAATCCAATAAACCTGATTTGTTCTATTACCTCACACGCGATGTATCGTTACCGTGGCAAAATGCGCGTAGCGAAGGCAGCGCAGCGAGCCTTCGGCCGCCGAGTGAGTAGGTATTTCAACATCCATTGCTGATTTTAGCTTTTTTATTCACATAAATCGAGTGCTGCGTACAGAGAATGTAATTTTACATTGAAATAAAGGAATAGTAACTGGAAATACGAGAAAAAAAATGAAAATTTTCCTGAGAATATTTCCGGTGGAATATGATTCAAAATAAGGAGCTGAATGCACCCTGTTACTTTGCGGAGGGCTGTCCCTTACACCCTGTATATGATAAATAAATGTAAGTGAGTAATTCATTTACGAACGTGATAAATCAAACGAAAAATTAGGTATCTAAGTACATTATGTCATCCACACTGTGAGCATTTGTTTACGAGCGTTCATTTCGGAGCATTTTGGGAGTAGATAAAGCTGTTTGTGTGTGTGGGGAAGATTTTAGCATTGAAAAATTCACAACCGCGTGATCGTTCTCTTTCGTTCGAATGCTCGCTGCGTGTGGAGTACGGTCCTTTCTTCCTACCTGCCTACGTAACTTTCCTTCTTAGCGTGTCGATAGCAATCTGTCCGCCCAGAATTTGGCTACGAGATTGGCACTTTCAGTAGCGTCCATCAGTTCCTGTAACGTGCAGGCATCAGGACACTTAAATTTTTTTGCTGACTATGCGTACCGACGTGTAGGTAACTAGATACTTACAAATGTTTCTGTTGATAGTTAGAAGGCGTAGCCACTCTAAATAATATGCGTATGAAAAGGAAAGCTAACCATCGTGACGGTAATATAGCTACTCTGCCCATCCCTTCCTATGGCAGTTGTTTCAAACTCAAAACTCAAAGCATTTATTTCAATGGGGAAGGTCGGGCAAAGCTGATGGCGTGATCATAGCTAGGTCCCTACAGCTTACAATATAATTTGACATTTCGTTCATTCATTCCATTTCGTGTTCATTCATAGTTTGTTTTACTTCACATCTCGTTATTTTCGGTGATTTCAATATTTTAAATCAAGTATGTGACATGTAAAGTGTCAGAATTTAAAACCCTAAATATTTCATCACTTTCTTCAAAATGTTTCTGACATTACCTTGACCGCCTAATTTAAAAAATCTTTACGAATAGCTTTAAGCCACAATCTTCTAATTTTAGGGTCTCTAGGGTAATGGTGGACTCCAATTTCAGAGTTTTTAGGAACACAACAACGCGTCATTTTCGCAAAAATGAAATAAAACCACCTCACGCCTTGTATTATTAGCTTGTTGGGAACTAGCTACGACAGCGCCATTTTGACAGTTGCCTTCTCCATTCTAATTACTATTTGACTATTTTAATGTACACAGCCGGCGTGTTACAATGAGCGGTCTTATCGCACATTTACATAATGCTTTAGGTAACAACGCAATAGAAATTAGATAAACATTTTTCAAAGTTATTTTCAGTAATGAACGTTTCAATCAGTAAGTTTTATTAGAATTTCAGGAAGTTTGAGTTGAACGTATACAAATACTACTTGGCATATTATACCAAAAGATGGCGTGACTGTCAATATTTGTTTTTGTTCTATTCAAATAAGCTTTTATTTATCTGTTTCGGTAATTACAAATAATATGTTTGCGGTAGAAAGCCTCCTAGCCATTGAAATTAGCAAAATCGTTGTTGTTAATTAGCAGCTTACAAACTAGATAATTTGGAAGCGTTTCTTGATATTAAACGACGCCATTTTGCGCCGCATTTCATATAGTTCTAATAGTAATAAGTCTCATTCTTTCATACGTAACTTTCATACGAGCAAAAGAATAAGATGCAAAATTCACTGACTTTCTCTTGAGTTACGTAGGTATATACATTTTTATACGAATGATTTGTAAACATGGAGGCCAAGTGTTACGCTAGTGTGAAGTAATTTCAACGTTTTGCCGTGTATTATTTGTGTTACGAAGTTTTCGGATGTGGTTAGTATGACATGTAGTTTATTTTTGCTCTTAAATCAAAATAATATAGTGTAACTTAGAAACTTATGGCATTATATTTCCACATAAGACTGTAAACGTATGCACATAATTGGCGCCAATGTCCTAAAAGACCGTTATACTCGCCTAATATGATTTATCTCACGATAATTAACATTATTTTTATGTAACATCATAGATTTTTAGCGATATTTCTCGACTGCGTTGTACAACATCACCAAGTTTCATCGTGAATAAACTGGTCTTACGAGTGTCGTCAGATCTGTCATTTCAACAAATTATGTGGAGTGGAAATAAGATATTTCTCAAAATAACGCTTTAGAACTTCTACCTTCATTGATTTCGGTGTCTTATTCCAGATTATTATAATACTGTGGACAATTTGCGACTGAAATGAAGACAATCACACTGTTGTATTTGGAAACATCTTGACCAACCTTGAAGTAAGTACCTTAACCATTTGGAACCAGCAATATAGCGTCATTACTATTTAGTATTTAGTTCGATAACAGTTTAGACCAGCGAATTCTTTCATGATTGTCTAGAATTGCTCATGATCAAATTAACATAATTATAATTTTAATGTGCTATCACTCAAGAGTGGTTTGCAATGCAAACATTGCTTATTTCTGTTTTGCAATGTTTTTGTTGGTTTTCAAGTTCATGGTTCCATCTAGATCAAAATTCTGTATTTTTTTATCATTGAGTTTAAAGATTGTTTTAATTATTTATGTTCCAGAAATGGGCACAGAGTTGCCAAAAACTCATGATTCAAGTGGTGATTCAGACTCTAATAGTGATTCTGAGGTTTGTATTATCTTTATAATCCATATTGCTTTTAAAAAAATCCTTGTTCTAGTAAGTATGTATTCAAGTGTGGAGAAATTTCATGCAATATGTAATGTTTTGCAATATGTAATTTTATTATGAAGTATTTGTACTGTCAAAAGTAATGTATGTTGGATAGTCCAACTTCTCCTAGTCTGTTGAGACAGTTGCCATTACTTTTTGGAAGTGCTACGTTTAAAAATAACATAGGTACTATTACTGTAACAGTCAGCTGTTAGTTTTTAGTTTAGATTTGGCAATACATGATACTTAGATATACTAATTTTTACCATTATTTGGTATTACAGAACAGTAGCTCCAGTGATTCATCTAGAAGTGAGTGGGAATGTTCTGATGCTAAACAGAGTGCTTCCCGAAAGGCACACTTCTCAGTTACTTCATGTGATACTGGGTTAAAACTAAAGATTGCTGCTATACCACCAAGAAAAGTATCCCCAAAAAGAACCAGTAAACCATCAGTGAAAAAGAAATTGACTAATAATAAAAGTCAAAGTAAAGAAAGAACACCAGTGAAGAAAAAATCTCAGCTCTCCGACACTACTTCAAGTTCAGAATCATGTAGTAAATGCTCATCAGATTCTTCCAGTGATGATGATTTGCCACTTTCAAAATCTGTACCATCAAAGTGTACAGCTAAATCAACCACTAAGGTAAAGAGTACTGCTAAGATAGATAATGAAGAGGGTAGAAAACCATGTGACTCCAAGGATAATGGGGCAAAAATAAATAACAAGGAAAAACAGTGTGCTTCAAAGACTAACATTAATGTGAAAAAGACCAAAAGTGATGAATCTGCTCATGACATACCTATGAAGAGGGGAAGAGGGCGGCCCAGAACAAAGGTAAGCTTAGCATAGTTGTACATTGGACCAAAATTAATAAATAACAAATTAGTAAAAAGATATACAGTACCAATGAGGTCAATATTTTAATTTGAAACAATTAAATATTAATTTCTGTTAGAGATTTGTGGTAGAAAGTGATATTCTCTTTCTTGGATTTGCTTGAAAGTGTTTTCAGGTAAGTCTATTTAGTTTTTACAAGGACTTATTTTGTTTAATTTTTTATTGCTAAGTAAATTGTATTGGCCTAGTAAGTAGTTGCTTTAAGTCTGTCAAAATTTGTTGGCCTCACCCAGTTCTGAAGTTGTGTTTTCAACTTCTTTTTATTTAATGTTGGTACGGTATCTGTCCCAGAAAATGACTGTGTGTTCAGTCTACTACCTGCATCTATTATAAATCAGGAAATACTAATTGGATAGGAAGAGTACCTGAGGTTAGGGACTGCAATTTCGATCTCGCAAGATGTCGACCCATTTTTGGTGATTCAATCTCATCTGAGATGAGAATGCTAAGAGGGATGTGTCGTTTTACGCGAATGGATAGAATAAAATACGAGTTACAGGGTGTATCAGAAAGGTGTGGTCAAATTTAAGGGTGTGGTTTAGACCATCAAACTGAACAACTTTCCCTATGGGACCAACATTATAAGTGAGAAAAAATTATCAGCCGTCCCATACATTTGGGACGAGTAGGTATTGAAGATTTGTATGCGATTGCTGATAATATATTTTTTTCTCGATTACGATGTTGGTCCTATGGAGAAAGTTGTTCAGTTTGATGGTCTGTATCACAAACTTAAATTTGACCAACTTTTCTGATACATCCTGTGTAAGAGGAAGTCTGGAAGAGGCACTGGTGACTGAAAAGTTGTGTGCAAAATTGGTTGTCATGTTATGGGCATGTAATATAGAGGAGTGAGAAAAATGTTCTGAGGAAGAGTAAGAGTAGGGGAACACAAAGAAACGATAGATGATTTGTGTGAAAGATGATAATGCTAGAAAGGGATTTACTACCGAGATGACGACTAAGAAGTATGGAAAAAAAAAACATGTTGCGCCGATCCCAAATAAATTGGGATAAGGGCAAGAGAATGATGATGGGAAGACTCTTATTCTTGAGATTATTCACATTGCGGATGGCAGATTTTTCACCTCTAACATTAAAATTCTGGCAATTGCCAAAACAATGGCATACAGTCGACCATAGCCTAGGTTATGTGGTGATGAAAGCACTTTGACTTTGTGTTTTTCTCAAACCATTCTGAGCCTCAAAGCTGTGATAAAACCTTGCTTGAAAATAAAAGACCCCTATCTCACTGCTAGTTTATATTACCTAATAATGCTAGAAAAGTGGCCATTTCAAATTGGTTTGCCTGAAGACGGAACCCGTGGATGTTCCGATGGAGCTATCTGGGAGTCGAAAAAACTACAGAACCCTGGCCCTCATCCAGATTAATGAATTACCATTTTTATTAGTTTCTTAACATAAGAATAAATAATATAGCTGCTGTGTGCATCTTCCGAAAGCTTTCTGGCGTTTAGATTCCGAAAGTCACAGAATCTCCAGTTCGCGGAATGCCCAATTCCCAAATGCAAAATTCCATATGTGTTGTTTGCCGATATGGTACGCATATCGGCAAACAACACATCAGCAAGATTTTTGACGTTCATTAATCAATACAATACAATACAATATACAATATTTCTACAGATTCTGTAGAAATATTGTATTTTTTACTTGACGCCAAAATGAGAACACGAATTTTTTATGTTGTCAGAATGAACGTCAAAAAATATTTAAAAACATCTCTGAGTGACTGCTCGGAGTTGATCATTCCAGGAACTAGACGTTTTGAAACTGTTGGATATTTTACGGATTGGACGCATTTTAAAACCATAATGCTTTTAGTGAATTATTGGTTTGCTTACATTGGCTTTTAAATGTGCTATTTTTTTAGTTTGCCATTTATTAAGCAATTAATAATAATAACGTTTGAATAGTGAAATATTTAGTATGTTGGCAAAGAGAAGAGGTCTCAAAACCGAGCCTTGGGGAAGCCCTGTCTTCGCTGTTATGAGAAGATTTGTGGAACTCTCTAATTGAGCATTTTTAAGCCTTTATTCTAAGTTAAGAAGAAAAACAGTTTAAAAAGTTAGCATGGATGCCATCAAATACAGATTTACTTGGACGGAATCAATGATAACCTTATCTAAAGCTTTTTGAAAGTCGGGGAAATACTTGTATTATTGTTTTATTTTTTATCAAAAAAAAATAACATGGGACGTATGCTCACGCTGTAATTTTATTAACCATCACCGATTTTCTGTCTTTGCAGTAGGCTTAGATCAACGTATCGATTTATCCATGGATCATAATAGGAGCCTTAACTGTCTTGGCAGTAGGAAGGCCTCTTAGGAACGAACCAATGCTCATTATGTGCGTTGTCGAATTAAGTCAATTTGGTACTTGTTAACCGTAGCCAGTTGCATAAGCAGATAACTAACTCCTAGAGGCCAATACCTATTTTATGACAAAAAAGAAATCTTAATCAATTCCATAATAAATAACTGAAAGTCTTATATTGCTTTATTGTTAAAATGTTTAACTTCATGGTTTTAGCACCCTAATTGCGTAACACAAACTGTGTTACGCAATCACAATCTGAATGATTTTGAAGGATATTGCTAATCCATTGCTTCTTATGGTCGAAAAATTTGTCTGCTCAACAACGTAAATACCGCAATGCAATGAATGTTGTTGAACTGTCAAATTGACATCCATTGCTACTGATAAGTGTGTTACGTAATTACCATGCTGTTTCTAGTTGATTCTAAAATACATTTTATATAACACATTAGCCTGATAAAGTACTTTAGACACCTATATTTATAGACGATAGTTTTTGTGAATTATAAAAAGTAGTGTTTTTCGTCGTCATGACAATGTTTCTGCAACAAAAAATAACAAAGCTTGGAATGTAATTCTGTTTTTAATACACCTAACCCATTTGAGTCGACTCTTTATTCTGACCAAGGCAAATATTCAGAATTATCGACTTTTAAACGGATTGCTCCAAAACGGGGATCCTAGACTTAGGCAAAAATGCTGTTAAAGTTAGATAGGATTGGGCGGGTCACGACAGCCGCATGCATAGTAAGCGCTGGGCAACAGTCTGCACACGGTGGGCCGGACCAGGAAGAGATAGTGAGACGACCTAGACATTTACCACAAGGGTGGGTTCGAGGTGGCCCGGGAAAAGATGCTTGGAAGGATTTGGGGTGGCCTATGTTCAGCAGTGGGACAGTGTAGGCTAACGTAAAAAAACCGGCCAAATGCGTGTCGGATAACGCACAACTTAACAATGTCGTTGAAAAAGATGTTCTCCCATACATCGATATACGTCACGGTCAATTCTCCAACTGTAAATGTAAGTTGGTAATCGCAAAAACATGTTTTTTTATGTGATAAAACTACAAATTATTGATTTTCGGACTTTTTCTTTACTTGTGCTATGAGATCTTGCTTAAATTTCATGATTCTAGGTCAACGAGAAGTACCCTGTAGGTTTTGATTTATTTGCGAGTATCAAAATATGTCGCATAAATGATCGTATTTTTTTATTGCGTTGACTGAGAAGCTTGATTTTTTAGAGCTCCCAAGGGACCGTAGACCTACGTATTTAATATTAATTATAACTTGATATCTCCACGCGTTGCGGAGAAAAAGGGTCTTGACAGACTGACAGACAGACAGACACACAGACGGACAAGGAAGTGATCCTATAAGTGTTCGCATGTTCTGTTTTTCCTTTTGAGGTACGGAACCCTAAAAAAGAAGAAGAAAAAAAAGCGGATTGTTCGAAATGCTTAATCAGATGAGCATGCTTGTGAATACAACAATAACTTGATCGGGGAGTAACCAGATTTGTGTCTGTCAGTGAAGACTTCTTAGTTTTCTTTATTCGGTCTCTCACCATTGGTATAAAAATACATGTTTTTGACCAGTGGCCACACCAGACCAAGTGGTACTTGCCATACTTGGGACTTATCCGGGGTTTAGCGAAAAATGTAGGGTTGTTATCAGTCTTTGTGATAAAGAAATTCTTGCAATAGTTTACATTAATTGAATGTGCTTTCATAGCAACATGTCAGGTAAACACGCAAATGCCTCTAGGCTTTTTCAGTTCTTGAAAGTATTCTTCATTTAAAAAGTAGCGATGCTGATTGGCGCCGTCTAATCTACCTACCTACTTAAGTACTTACTATTTACGTACGAATAGGCCATAGTCATTTGTTAGCCACATTCTGACTTAATGAATTATTAATCATTGTTATGCTATATTTAAAACGATTATCCATAAACAGTATTCATAAATGATTCTTACGAATAAATGCGTAAAAGCTGTTCGTAACTGTTTTACTAGTTTGTATGTCGGAGGGTTCTAAAGGAGTTTAGTTAGTTAGGGGGCTTTTAATGTATGGATGAATTACTATTGAAATCAAAAGGAACCCTTTATGTTGCGCCTTAATCTGGTCCAGTTTTTTCTTCAACTTTTATTATTCTTGTTTACCATATGAGTGAGTACATTCGGTGTATGAGATGGTAAAAGTGGCTTAAGCAATAATTCCCCCTTTTAATCGTACTTTGTCGACACAGATGTGTCATGTGATCTTGTTATTTGTATTTTTTTTAATAGCCATGTTGAATTATGTGTATGAAATTATTAAATTCGTCTGCCTCGGATAAAGTTGTCTGTCTCACAATAACCGAGTTGCAATATTTTTTCATTGTGACAGTTTCGAGATATGGAAATGTAATCTTTATAAGATTACGTTAAATAAATTCATTTCATCCTTGGTATCGTAGTATTCAAGGAATATCGCGTTCTTTGTTCATGCATTCTCACTCGTTTGTTACTCTATGGGTCACAGCAATGAGTAATAATATCCCACTGTAATATAGTATCAACTAGTTCGGGGGTATTGTGTCGGCCTTCTATATTGTAATGTCAACAGTATACATAAGGTAATAAATTTTTCACAAATAAATAAATAATAAATATGATGCTAACAACCAGATTGTTTTGAAACTCAGGCTAATGAAAAAGCTCTGCGTAATCAAATGGGTTTAATTTTCTTGGCATACGTCCAAAAACATTCTACACGTTAGTTCTTTTTGAATAGTTTGAATTTTCCTTTGCACGAAGAATTTATACAAATTAGATCTTGAACCAATCAATTATCCATTTTGATTAATTTTATTAATGTATTGATGACAAGAAAGTGACTTAAAAACATTAGAAGGATGAAAATAAGAAATTGCATAGTTTTTCGAAGCGATTTATGAGTTTGCAGCATGAATCATTGCGATGTGTGGCAGATGCGTGAAAGTATCTAGATCGATGTTCACATCATAACACTGCGCCTGTAGAGCGGTTATTCACTCGTGACCGAATTAATTTCTACTGCTAATCATTACCGCTAGTCTTACTAGAAATGGTTATTAAACACGGCTTTACTGACAGAAGTATCATAAATATTCATGAAAATTTAAGGGCTCGCTTCTACAAATTCTCTCGTAAAAGTTAACCATTCGTTTATTCTTGCTAAGTATCTGGCCAAAATAGTAAGTAACTTACGAACTTACTCTATCATTGTAAATGTAAATAAAAAGTAATTTGTGATAGTAATAGAAATGGTAGGTGGTGGTGCATAGGGGCAGTGACGCTACGAAGGGGTAGGTGTGCAGCGTGCAGCATTTAATTAAGGCGGTGGGTGCGCTTGGCTCGCGTGCCGGCCGCGGTGCACTTCCGGCTCGCCCCCGGGGCGCTGCGCTTTTTCCTCGTGGCCGGGGGCGCCGTGCGAGGAAAGCGCGGCCGGTCGTCACCCGCGCTGAGGAATTAAAATTTTTCACGTAAACTGGTTTGATAGCGCGTACGGTGGCGGAGTGGGGGTCGCGAATACGCGCCACGGCGGTCATTAGCTGGATCGCGGCGAGACGCGCGCGCGCGTTCCGACCTCTTGCGTACGCGGTGCTTCGAACGCGTACACGCCGCACACAACCGTCAGTTGTGTACACACGCGCGATGTCGTCTTCGATTGATTGGCTTATGTGATCGTGTGCTTTAGTGTGAAACAAGCGTTCATAAAATAAATAAGATAATTAAAACGAACTGAAGTGTTTACGAGATTTCATTATAGTGTGAATGTGTCGATCTTTGTGGTTAGTGCGGTAAAATTTTTGATGTTTTTGGGATTAAAATTATCACATAAATTGATTAAAAATAATAAGATGAAAAAAAAAACAATTTACACGATGTTTAGTTGTTATGCAATAAACAAATAAAATTATAATGCTATTGTACAAAATTTAACATTCTATCGTGAGAATCATCCTGAATATTTGTTATCACTAGGCAACAGTTCATTAATTCGTGATCATGTCACCGCATTATAATGTGGACCGCGACACTAATTTCATGCAAGACAAACACGGCGTGTGATAAGCGGCTGAGAGCGGCGCGGGGGCGGTCGCCGAATTTCTCTTATCAAACGTTTAGCGCAGCTCAAGGTCACGCGTTATCACTGGCTCGCGCGTCGCCGATGGATTCGTTCCGTGATTGCGCGCATCGCTGCACTAATCATATCGTTGCATTTGTGATTTTTAGACCATAAATTGTGTATTATAAACTGGCATGAAAATGCTAATTAAAAGTAGCTACAGCTAAATGCAAATATATATAAAATTTTATAACTATTGTACATCTTTCATTGAATAATAAAATAACAGTACCTACTTACTTGTATTGTTTTTTTAAAATTTTTGTAACTTTTTATAATAAGTACTTAATTAGAGCCAAAAATGAAAAGGAATGTGTCTAGATTTTTTTGTTCATTCTTATAATTTATCGTCCATAAAAAAAGTTAAAAACGTCATAAAACATGCTCCGAATGAAATTATTCATATAAAATGGTGGATAAACTGCGTCAGGTATTGGTTTTAATCCCAAGAGCAAGCAAGAATTTCATTATGGGTAATTGTTTACAATAAGGTGTGCTATGGTTCGTACCGACATAAATCTGTTTCAGCGTGTGTGATGTAGATCGCGACCTAGTTGCGCGTGATTGAGGATAAAACAATATAAATAGCTCGTCAACGCTAGTGGACGTGAGCGGCGAGAACTAACCGCCCGCGTAGCACTAACTAGTGCGTACGGACAGTGTTTGTGCGAGTGAAGTGCTCACAAGATTGGATTAGAAGTTCAGTGCGTAAGATTAGGAGGTGGCGCGTAATGCGGGCATGATGCGGCACGCGGCGAACGCGACATCAGCTTGGACGGCGCCCGGAGAAGTCTGGGAGTACGTCAGCCAACTCGTCAGCTCGTACCACGATCAACATCAACATCAACATGATTGCCAGGTGCTCTACCCCCCTAGCTACACATAGCGCGCCCATACATGAGCTCTCGAGCGCATCGATAATAACACAACACACGTGTGACTCACGGCTCACATCGCCTATTAACGCCTCTTGTAATTCACATGTTAGCATTATACATGCACAAGACCTAGTTAGCGTCATGGCTGATAGACAATTTATGAATGTGTACCTATCTTTTTCGTTAGCGTGAAGATTTTCCTGCGCTAAGAATTTCACTATGTTTTGTTTTCGCCTCTGTAACTCGTTAAAAAACAAAACACTTAAAAAATATGACGTTTTGAAGAGAGCTCCTTTTTTTTGATAGCTGATCCTGAAAATTTATCTTACTTTGATTTGCATCATTCGCTAACTGTTCTTTACGATCCGTATGTAAAACATCTATCAGAAATGCGTGTGAATTCTGTATTAAAGTCTAAACTGATGTAGAATTCAAAAAGTTTAAAACATGGTTACGTTACACATAGGTACAAACTTTTCAAAATTCTTAGAGAACTATTCAATTGTACCAGCAACATTATGTATGCTTTAAACGTTTTAACAATAAGAAGTAAAAACTAATGTCAGTAAAACAAAATTAACACAACGCCTAATATAAAAAAATAAAAAAACCAGTTGGATAGCTACACGTGAGTTTAACATTGATTTCGGCTCTTGTAAGTTGAACTTGTTTGTTCAAATGGAAGCGATAAAGTGCCACGTAATAGACAAATCAAACTCGGTCTATTTGACCGTGAAATTGTGATCGACCGAGCGTGACCACTTCGCGTACTTTACTATGAAACGCACTCACATCACTGTAAATGGCCGTCTTTATCGGAGATAAAGAGATTCTCATTGCAGCCGTTAAGATTTACAACATAATCCTTAAAGTTTAACATCAAATCATCTTGTTTAATAATCAATATAGGTAGAATAACATTTTCAATACAATATCGTATAATTTTAGTGTCGCTGTACTTATTTAAAGCAGAGTGATACTAAATTGCCATAAATTGATTAATTTAACACTAAAACCTGTTTTTTTTATCATCAGAAGAATTTTGTATATTACTTTATTTGAATATTCATTTCTTATCTTTTATGATCTTTTCGAATTGTGAACGTGATCAAGGTCGCCACAATAATTTATTACAATTTTAGTTACTATTGTAATGTTTAAAATAACATAATATGATATGATGCCGCCGGAGTAGAAACCAGTATCAAAATAGCAGTTACTGTTTAATAGCACAGTGAAGGCAATCCTGATTGATGTCGTTCGCCGTTAAAGCCCTGCTTGATCTTATCTTACCTATCTAATGGGTTTAACGAGATTACGGTACCCATAGAAGAATTTACATAATATTTCCTTGATCGGTGTGCAGCTGGTGATATTTCTGTAGACAAGAAAACCGACAATAATATTGTAACTGTTTAGTTATTTACGAAATACAGTCTTAAGTAAATATCTAATGTAACACGGATTTTCAATAATTTCTAAGTATGAGTAGTTTTGCAAACCAGCCCCTGTATTGCCATGCCTTGGATATAGAATACGCAACTCGTTGCGTTATATGCCAAGCACTACACAGTGAGTCTTCATTATGCATACTTCAATATTCTTTTGTTCGATGGAGTCGTTGTTTGTCTTTGAGAGCGATCCCGCCGTTATTATAACGATCTGCTTTAATGACCGATTACGCAACGTATACAGTTTCATCTAATGTAGGCGATGATTCAATGCAGTTTATTCAAGTGTTCGTATATTCTTCCCACTACATGCTTGTAGTGACGTATAAATATTGATTGTCTACCTATTAAGCTCATCCAATGTTATTGATACAATTAAGATCAGTTAAGATAATTTTTCTCCCTGATATTATAATGATGGCGTTGGTTGTATTTTGTAACTCGAGGAAAACAAAAATACATCGTAATTAGTTAAGTGTGTCGGAAGAAGCAATCGTGTTTCATAATAAATAAAGGATCATCAATAAAGTTTATAATAATTAACAAAGATGTTTAGCTAAACTAAGAAATAAAGTTATTACTGCCGATTATAAACATATTAACGTTTGTTTTATAATACAATTATAAGTGATGGCAACACGAGTATAAATATGATTAGGGTGACAGTTTATAGACGACATTTGCTCGAAGGATGCTTGCATTAATGCCGCAATGACATAGCGGTTGTATTGCATTTTGCGGTATTTGACGAGTGTTGAATTTGCAGACGCGCTTATGACGACGGCGGGAGGCGGCGGTAACGTAAACCGGTTGGACACCTTTGTCGCCGCGCAACCACCGGTTTTTGGTGATATCCGCAAAAAGTGCGCAATGGTATGTGAAGTGAGTTTGGTTGGTTCTTAATCGATGCGCAGATACCGCAGTTAACGACCACAGTCGCTTGCTGCACTCGATCTCATTATACAAGGCATTGATTTGCTGGAATTGCTATTTGAACCGGTTGGATCCCTGTCTATTCCATGTATTCTACCTATATGTACAAGAACGCGTTGTGTTTCTACTTTCCGCCAAGCGCACTGAATAATGATTCTATTGAAATGAGCAACTATGACTGATAAAATGTCCGAAATGTTGAATTGACTTATTATTTGACGCCGATTTATGACGTGAGTATTTTAATAAACGAGGTTTTGATTAACTCTTATTCAAACTGATCGGCTTTAATGTAAATTGAATGGAGCAAAAACTTAATATTTTTTTATGTTTAAACGTTTTATTACGACTGGTTGACGTATACAACACTGCCATGTATGGTATGGCAAATTCAAGGACAATGATGGTATTGATATTATTGCCCGTGTTATTTACTACTTACCTACTTAATTATTAGTTAGCAGCGTGTGTTAAGCAAACGGAAATAAAAATCTTACGATAGATGAATTAATGGGCGACTGCGTTCGTGAGTTCGTCACGTGCTGGTCTGGCAGTCTCGGTCACATCGATTATATGCACCATCGCCGCATACTCGGCCTCTTTATAAATAATTCGCCGACCCTCATAGGGGCCTGTTGTATTAATAATAAACGCGTTCAATCAGGCTCGTCCTCATGTGCCAATTAAATATTTATAAGGGCATTCTTCACTTCATTTCTTCTGACCATTATCAGGATGTTTATGATTTTGTGTGTCATCATAAGATGACTTTCTCTTAATATTTTCGAAACCCTTTTTTTATCTTGTTTCAAGATAATTGAAATTATGCAATATTAATTTTCCATGACTGTGGTCCTGCCGGCTGCGAATAGTTCATGTAGGTAGTATACATATTATCCGTAATTGCTTTTTAAATAATTATGTTTGAAGTGTGCATGTAATCGGCGTAAGCGATGTCCTGTTTGACTCCTCGCTAGCGATCATACCCCAGATACAGCTATCTTGTGGCAATATAATTATTTCGATTTTAAGACCTTTATTCAAATTTTAAGCCAGTAATTCGTAATAAATAAAAATATTTATTTGACTGCCTCGTTGGTCTAGTGGTCGCAAGCACTAGGTACTGCTGAGAATGAGGTCCTGTCGATTCCCGGGTCAGGCAGTGTTATTGGGTACCTATTTCTCAGTAACAGCCCGGAGCCTGGATTTGTGCCCGGTTGATGGCAATAGGCTCGCCCCCTATTACATGGGTCTTGAACATAACTGGCGAAATGTGGGTGTACTATAGGTACACCTCTGCCCAACCTTTCGGGGAAACAAGGCGTGATGTTAAGATGTTAGTTATTTAAAGCTAATGAAAATAGTCGCAGGTTCAATCAACCTGATTTCTTTTAGAAAATAATAAAAAATATACCAACACATACGCGGACTATTAATAGCTGTCATTGCACAAAACTTGTTTTCATGCGATTAGATAAATAAACAAGTATTAAACAAGTATTGCGTATTGAGAACAGTAAGAAGGGTGCACCGGGAATCGGGATAAGCCGGTCCAACGGCCGTCTTACCATGGCATCGTCGTTTAATAAAGCCCCCGCGACAACTGCATGCTTTAACAGGGCTGCCTTAAAGCCAAGCTCACATAAGCGACCATGAAGTCCATCTTGTGTAGAAAGCAAGCTTTGATCAATGGATTTGATATGATATAAAGCAACATTCACACATTTTTATTTAAATGTGAAACTATTATTCATTCGCAATTTAATGTTGAAAGATTCGAAGGGAAGTTAGTAATAATAATTGAATATACATTTCAATGTAATTTATGCAATAAAAGCACCTGCAATACGGAGCTTTGTGACTGTGATCCAGCCCTGGCTTCCGATCGGGTAATGCAAAACGAGACTCGGGAATAAATCGTTTACATGGTTGTCGGCGTAAACTGGTCCTGCTGGTCGCAGCGCGACTCGGCGCGATACCACACGGACGTAGGAAATCACACTCGATTACCAATAGTCATCGTAGATGTACTTTTGTGATAAATCTGAAGTATATGAAAAACGCTTAACGGACCTAAGGATTAAGTGTATTTCACTTGAATAGACAACAAGTTGTAAAATTATGGAAAGTATTAAAAGCGCAAATGAAGCTTTACCATTTACTTCTAACTATTCATTCAAATTTGATGTTAGTCCATCACGAATAGTCGATGCCACATCTGAATGTTGCGTACGCGCAACGTTGGAATACATTTGTGTGGTCGGTACGGCATGTATCCGCGGCAGTGGCCGTCTTATCTCGCCATTAGAGTTATTACCGGCTGGTATCTCGCCCATCGCACCGCTTCGATTGTTTCTGAACGCGCCATAGAGCCGGGCGCTACCACCGTAATTGACCACTGTTTACTTCCACGACAAGGTCTTATTTTATACATTATTTTGCGGTTTTTGTTGGCTTTAAGATATTCCAAGCTAATAGGGAAGTATTGTTAAAGAGGTTCGCGTTTATCTTTGGTTTTTATTGCGGTTGAGCATTCAGATTTATCTCCACTTAATGCTATGCCCATATTATTATGTAATTCAAGTGCTCATCTAAATCTAACCGATTGCGAATTGCAGATATGTAAAAGAATATGCAGTTTACTCGATCGAATGTTTCGTTTCGAATGAAATTTTTTTAGACTGAGGTCGGAACAGATTTCCATAATATGGAAGAATGTTGTATACGTTGAGCTTAACTTGAAAAAAAGGTTCAACGTAACGACATCAAGCAGTGAGGAGAGGAGCAATGGAACCGATAACATCGGATAATCGTTACCCACGCAGCCTTTTTCCGATTGCCGCTGTCTCGTTACTTATGATCAGGGGAACAATAAGATGTTTTTATTTAATATCTCCTAGCTTTTATTTCACAGTTTTAGGCGCTTTCAAAGCCAATTTCTACTAACATCATTATCTAGGTTTTATAAAATTTTCATTCTTTCTTTGCCATTGTTTTCAACCGTCTTTACGTGATATGAAGTATATTTATATGTATTTTACAAAAGAAACTGTAAACATGTGACCATGGAGCTAGCATCTGTTACGCTTGTAACCCCACCTTGTCATCTCTTTATTGAGATGAGCGTCGCTGGTTCAACTTCTTTAAATATTTACTCACTTATTGGACACGGACGAACCATGGTTAAGTTTGTTGTCCTGACTCCAAAAGGTTGATAATAATTATCCCAAGTTTAAAAAAAAAAACAAAGAACGTTAAGTCGATAAAATCTGCTCTTAAATCCATAAAAGCTAAATAAAAAATGAAAAGGTTTTGGCAATGAATGAATCTATTAAACGAAACATTATCATCTCAGCCTTTTTCTGTATTTTGATCGGCTTCCAGTGTTACGTTACGAATTTGAATCTGTTTTACCTGCATAGTTATATATAAAGTATTAAACTGTGGTCCTAATAATCCAGATGATCTTGTTACCGACATAGGTCGGTTTTGCGTCCTTGGTCGTCGTGCATAGCATCGTCTACTCAATTAGTGCGGGCGGTGATCGGAACCGGCGTATCCGCGTGTGTCGGCCTGTATGCGTGGGAATGCCTTAGTAGCATCGCTCCACACCCTTTTTACACACCAGAAACAGGGCGTTGCGAAGAACCTTTATGGCTCCATTTGTAAACCAGTAGGAGTCGTAAACGAAAAGGTTAAAGGTACAGAACATAAATATCTTTGGACTATAAACTGCTGAAAAGATTTATTTTCCAAAACAATCTTCGCAGTTTTGAACTTTCTACGGAAGTCAACTCATATTTTCGTAGAAAGTTAACGCTGAACAACATTGATATACTTCCTCCTACTCCTATCCTATTTTTATTACTTGGATCATAATATTTGATGGTTAACGCCAAAGGACTTACTGTAACTCAACTATTCCGATTACACCGTTCCCCAAAGAGTTCCATGGCAGTTGGCAGTCTATGAAAACTTTGGTGTCGTTTATCGTGTCTTTGTCGCTTTATTTAGTTTATTATTGGTATTTAAGTATTTACTAAATCATAACTCACAATACTATGTGTAAATGTAGGTATGTGTACTCTTATATTAGTGTAGCCTTCTTAATTCTCGTTTGTGTACACATGTTACATTCTCGAGGAATTTGGGATTCTTGCCAAGTATTCATGAGGAATTTGTGCTATTTTCAGTCTAAAAAATTAGTACTTAGGTATCGCATTTTGATGAGAATTCAAATTCTAGTACTGACATATTTTTGTTGAAAGAATTGTATGTCGTGTTTGTCTTCATCTTAATTCCTATCGTTTTTCTTGTTCATTTATTACACACACTTACTTTTAAAAAACAAACAAAAATACTTGCATGAAAAATCAACGTATTCTCAGTAATTTTCTTTGATTTAACGCTTTTAAATCACTTGGCAAACAAGCTGTTGATTCTTTATAGTTTTATCTTCCGAGGGGTCTAATCAATAAACATGCAGCCCAGAGAAGGTCGTGTGAACGAAGTTACGTACAAAAGCTGGTAATGAAATGTTCGTGTAATGTCAAGTTAAACCAGAGCTCAGTGAAAGCCGCCGAAGACTCGCGGCGCTAAGTTGGGGCAGGTCGGGTATTCTTACAGCTTCGCGCTGATTGTAGGTGTAACTTTATGATCGCACGCTTCTTGCGCGCTACTATTGTTCTAATGGGCCCTCAGCCCTCGCTCGCGCTTCTCATACTAACACCCGTCTCGTTACTCGACTTAAGGTCACGCGTTCAACTTGATCTTGCCGATTTTCTACGCTTATAATGGGAATTTTTTTTAACGAATACTTTGCCGGATAAACCAGATTATTCAAAAAAAAAAAAAATATTTAAAGGCACTTCTGTTTTAAATAATTATCTGTATTGGTCTTGGAATAAGGTTATATTTATGATATTTAAGAAATAAAGGATAAATATTTGCAAAAAAATTGCTCCACAACGTCCAGAACCTTAATTGGCGCTTTTATAAAGAAATCTTAAACCTCTTCATAAATTGCTGCTTGCCCCAGCTTTAAAATCAGGAGTTAAGTAAAAAAAAAAAGTAAGTCCATAAATATTAAGTGATCTTTTAGAGCTTTTTGTGTAAACATAATTCTTAAAGCAACGAGTGTCGACTACCTTAATCGTGATGAAGCTATCGCAGTCAATTAATCTTGCACTTCTGTGACTTTTGACGTGCCGTCCTGATTCCGTGTTGCAGTGACGAGGCACGGCAATATTTTACACATGATTAGAGCGGCGCACACTGGCACTGTATGGGTAAGCAAATTGCGCCGACGCGACGCGCAGTCACGATCTGAACCTCGCGGGAACCCGGGAGAGTTTCTAGAGAATTCCAACGTAAATGCTACACAGATATTAATGGCGGTATCTCCTCCGCTATACACCGGCTCGACTGTTTTAACGACTCAACGTTTCCATGACTCGATTCCCTTTTATGAACTTTCTAATCAAGAATTAAATAAAAGCTATGCTGTCGACTTCATATTACCTATTTTAAATTCATATTTATAATCCATTAATTAAATGTTCACTGCGTTTATAATGAGCGTTCTATCCGTGTGGGGTTATTTTTTTTCATCAAGGATGTCAGTTATTTTCTTAGGTAATAAATGCAGGTCGGTAGTTATTCAAATGAGACGTCGTTCTTAAGTAGATTGTATCGCGTAACGGATAAGGAAGTCGCGGGCTGCTATCATGTCCATCGACAAGTATGCTGTCACTGTGCCTTTGGGTAGCAAGTGAAGTCGAGTTAGGTATAATTCATGAAACCCTTGTGTGTGGTAGTTTTTCATGACATTCAAAGTCAAAGAAATCTCATGTTTGATGATATTTTACTTCTTTTCATTATATAATCCTAAATTCCTTATGAGTTCCGTTCACACGAATTTGTTCAAGATTCTGATAAAAATCTTCAATTCCAATTAAAGTTATATTAAATTAAATCAAGCCATGGATTAGAAACTTGCTTGGCAAATCCGCAGCGCAATAAACTTTAATGTAATTACGATTTCCTCGCGGAGCTTATCACTGTTCCGTTATTGAGTAGGTAGTCTCATGTTAAATAGGAATGTAGTGTTTTACATAAATGAGAATTAACATCGTCCCTAGTCTCGGGTTTATAGTCCGACACGCGTCAAATAATAATGAAAGTTTATTAAAACAGCCTTCTTGACTGTGAATCGCACACTGAAGCATAACAAACACGCCTTCGGCTAATGCACGAGTGTTATTAAATGTTGGGGTATTATTACATGAGGTTTTCCGTTCGTTTCGCACCCTAAATGTGTATGCGTTAATTAAGTGCGGCCGGGATCCGTGGCGGTAGATTGTGATTGCAGGTATGGTAATAGTGCGCCTAATTCCGAGTCACGGACGGATCGGCGCCGGCGCGGCTCACAACGCGTACTATGTGAAGTGCGTCCGTCTGGAACGGGCCAACCCTTGGATCATCGTACAAAAAGTAAAACAAAGCCACAGAAAACCCACGTGGGGCTTAACAATACAGTTTACTGTTTATTGGACTTTATCAATACACCATTAATAAAATTGTGGTAACCTACCGAAGAATTGTATTGGTCATGGTACGTTTTGTAGCACTAATGGGCGGCGCGGCGGTTTCGTCGATTTTAGTGCTGTGATGGTGTCTGATTTATTAGGCGCCTGTTACGGCATGGATAGTTTATTAATTATCTTCAGGGCGAAAACAGCAACTATGAGATATCAGTTTTAATAAAAAGCGCCGATAGTAAGCTCACCATCATGAATTCGAACTTCTGCGTCGCAGAAGTTGTCATCGTCGCGTCGTCTAGCATAGCGAAGCAATGAAGAACATTTTTCTTGTAAATTACTTGGATTGCTAATTTTATTATCAATCTATAATCATAAAAAGTATTACTTGCGTTCAGGTCAGTGATATTTTTATGATTATTCAATGTAGCACTTGAAAATTTTTAAGAGGGCTGTCACATTTTGTCACCTCTCGCTCACACGGGACCAAATTTTTAAGTGTTAAATGAAAAGATGCTTTTTTGAAAAATGTAATCAATGGGCGACCTACTAAATAATATTAATTTAATAGGTAATTATTAAAAACACATTTATTTAAATCATCTGAAAAATAGATCATAATACTTATTGAGCTAAGTTTATTAGATAACACAATATAAATTTGTTTTTAATAACTACCTATTAAATTTATATTATTTAGTAGGTCGCCCATTGAATACATTTTTCAAAGAAGCACCTTTTCATTTAACATTCTTAAAAATTTGGTCCCGTGTGAGCGAGAGAGGTGACAAAATGTGACAACCCTCTTAACCCAGCTTGTTCCAATAAGAAAGAGGCCCATCCGTTACTAAACTGTGAAAATAATTGAAATTGATACCTTCCTGTGTTTGTGTGGTACCTTTTTTCATAACTTAGTAACATTTATTAATAGACGGATCGTTACCTTAGTAGGCTATAATATTGAGGTTTGCGAATGAGGTAGTGATTTCTTTAGTCGTAAAACGTGATATATATTCACTGGAGCCTAAGATTTTAATTCTGGTACAATTATTTGTATCCTCGAATATTGTCTTTTTCTCATATATTGCTTGCTACTTATGGCATTAAATTAAGTACCTATACCTAAGGAAATAGCATATCAAAGTTTGTCACATATTTAAACACATTATTTTTAATTAATGATGAGGTATGTTCGTTATGGAACGAATCACAATAATTATTCAATTAAGTTAAAAGAAAAACTAACGTTTATTTATTTATTTAAAATAGGTACGCCAACAGCATATACATTGTACATTAAATACTAAAAGTTAACAGGTTTTGGAGATTATAAATTATGGAGACCTTCAGGAAAACCGGTTATTGAGTCAAGTGACTGAAAATAGTACTGACATTAATAACGTAACTCAATTGAATTGATAAATCTAACATTAAATTCTCAAATATACCTACGAGTCAGTTTATGAATGAGTATTCGGAATTATTTTCCTGTTTTGTCATCCTCTTTTTGGTCGTTTTAATGCATTAATTTTAAAGTGTATCCGATAAACCCACAAACACTATCATGTTTTTATTTTGGCGCATCGCAGGCTCCCAGCACTTGTGTGCACAAACAACGTGACAAAGCGAATGAGTGACATCACGTCTCACGAATGTCTGTCATCGTGAATGTCTGACTAAAATGTACCTTTTTGTTAACGAATTATATAAAACAAAGATGAACAATATGGCTCCACATGAGATTTACTTGACGGATTCCTTCGCCTTTAATAGAATCCATAATAAACTTTGATTGGTTCAATTACTTAATTCACTAACAAGCCTTGAGCTCACAACACAACCCACGCCTGGATGTAACGTTTTTCTGGACTTGTTTTACGACAGCATTAAATAATGGTCCAATAAATCTTACTGAAATAGTATATTTCTATATGATGCGGTATAAGGTTATATATAATGTTGTTGTTCCTTAGAAGAGTACCAATTGATAGGAATCTGTAATAGCTGCTAACGCCACCTCTGGCACGGATTTATTTTTTAGCTTCTGACGCCCCTTCGCCAGCTCCTTTAGATTAATCTCTTCATTCCGGTCGCTAGGTTAATGAGATTTCAGATGTTTAGCATATGTATCCATATTTGTGCTACCGCAGCAGTTGCTTTACACAATTACCTCTATTAAATTGTCGTGCTGGCATTTTTTATGGATTTTTTTTCTTTTTAACTCATTTTCAACTCACGTGCTTTTTTACCCACTGAGCATATTCTTCTCAAAAGACTTCTAATGGGAAACGGCCTGGTTGTTGAGTTACTTTGATGCTTGACAATAATTATAAGAGATGCAGTGAATTCTTTAAATTAATACAAAGGTCTTGCGCAATACTCTAGGCATAATCTTAGTAAGTTAGTGCATACTGTTGAAAGTTATGTACACTTGTACGTGTACCTGTATGATTTTATGTCATGAACTGTTGCGCACACTTCGTATTAAATTAGTCTTGCGGTTTCTTCATTTGGCACACCATGTACCGCATAGTAATACATACTTACCAATACTTACCTACTTAATCAAAGTGATCTCTGAAAAATAATGATGTCATTATCCGTTGCGTCCCGTCTGAGTTCCAGTGAGTCGTGTAGATGACCTTCACGTTAAACGGCACATGTGGCCGGTAATATTATAATAATACTTTTTTCTTATAGTCGATAATGTTGAGAACATCTAATTATAACAAAATGATGCCAGTTTAATAAAATTAGAAGCCATTTTGACATTGACATCTATTAGGCTTTTTATTACACTTAAATGTATTACAATCTCGATCATTACCCTAAGTGACCCTAACCAATACTTACTAAAGAACGAACTGACGTATTACATTCTATAGATATGGTTTACACTTCAATCGATTAACGATTTATCGGTTAATAGGAAGCCAAACTGATTCATTGGTTTCATTCAATATAAAAGAAGCGCGAATTTCTGATTTCTCCCACATCCCTTATTCAATAATCATATCATATTATGTATTACTAACGAATGTAATAGGTGCCATGGTTTTATTTATTTCTAGAAAGAAAACAGTTTAGCTTTTAAACGGCTTAGATGTTTTATTTGTATAGTTTCATGTTTGTGTAGTGTCATCATTAATTTAGACGGTCGGCTAGGAAGTTCTGATGGAGCTAATGCCGTAATAAAATTCCTGCGTTACGTGTGTCCGGGTTTAAAACACGAAATTTGCGTTTAATGTAAGCAGCAGATGGACACCTATAAATTATTGCCTCTGTGTAGACGCCGAGAACGCCGTGCTAACTGATGAAAGTTGTAAACGTGTCGGTAATTTCAATGAGCTCGGAAACTTTCAGTATTTATGTTTTTCATAATATTATACGAACATCGCCAACGTAATAAATTACAATTAGAATAATATATTTGGGGTTAATAAAGAGCCACTGTTCTCTGCTGCTAAAAAAGGTTGTTGGGTCGAATCAATTATTTTCTTTACTCATCATTCTTAAAGATATCCGGTACAAATTTAAGTGGTCGTAATTGTGGTGGTATTTATTTTTATACATATCGCGTGGGTTCCTTGTTGAATTATATGGCGTATGCAAGTGCACTGCAAATTAGTCTTGTTTACTTACGCGGGTTTACCAGGACGTATCCATTAACCGCCTCGATACGTCATCTTGTTTTTAAAATGTGCACGTCTTCTGTCTGTAGGATATGATATGGTTAATGTTCTCAATAAAATCGGAGAATTGTTCAGTTTTGATACCTTTATCGGCCTTTTCGTTGTTTTCGTATATCAATATTCATTTTGGACTCATAAATATAAAAGACCAAGATAGATGGGGTCATTTAAATAAACGTTTGTAAAATAATTATAGACTTCCAAAAAGTTATTAAAAGTAAAAATAATATAAGATGAAGTGAATACTTAAAAGTTATAGGTGCTGCCTTATAATTAACAGTTCATATACTTATTCTGCGATCACCAAACTAACCCAATGAGTGAGTTAACTCCTACTTGCACCGGATGACGAGCAGCTGATGCATACCTTTTTGTCCTACTCCATCATTATATTACTATAAAATTTCAGTTTTCATTTTACACACACAATACCTCTGATCTTTTAATTAAAACTTCACACATGTTCATGTCCTTAATAAATTGGATCCATAAAGATAAGGTAATATTTTAATGATACTGTGTTGTGTCGATATAGTTTGCCGATATAATAAACAAAAAAATGCTTTTATCTGGTTGGACCCATGGACATACAAACCTTACTTACGATTTGTTTGGAAGTCCTTTAGTCCTTATGTGTTATGCTTGTTTTATTTTTTTGGGTCTGCCGAGCAATTCGCTTTGTTGACGTGATGTGTATTTGCATATACCCTTGACTCGACGACTGCCTTGTCAAATGTAACTGCATTGTCTGCATTGTTCACTTGATGATATGTTCATAACATATCATTGCTAAGCTTGAACAAAATCTAATGTAAGACACCAAACTTTGCGGTCATTATTATTAGAAATCCACGGGCGTAATATTTAGCATCTGCTATTGCCATGAACTAGCCATATGCCACAAAAAATAGTAGCAGACAATGAGGTTCGCACATTCGAAAATATCGAGGTGACTGAACCCGTGAACAGAACGTAGTCAATCGTTTTTGTTGATTTACAAAAACTACTTTAAATAAATTGCCCTGAGCAATGAGATATATCTCTACGAGCGCTCGCTTGTTTGTACTCGATATGATTTGAACTCAAATAGGTGGCTAATGGCATCAAAGTAGCAGCCGCTAATTACAGTGATTTTACAGCAATTGAAATATGTGTGTGGAATTGTGCTACGTCATATATTATTATGTGAAGGACGTGGAGGTTCGATGATACGTAAAATGTTTGGTATACGTAAAGGATTTGGTGGATTTCTAGGTCTTGTTTGTGAAATTAAAATTAACAACTGGTGCATTCACATCCAGATTCGGCTTAGGTACTTTTTAACTACGTAATTCTGACATGAGATTCCTGTCATTTTTAGCCTCGTATTTTTTTCTTTTTAAATTAAAATCTCCCTTAAAACTATCATTACAGATTTGCCATGATGCGAAAACTTGCCACGACTAGAAATACAAAATTTTGAACGCGTCTGCTGAGTTGCTAACGACGCCCAAGATTAACATGATCTATCTATAGCAGTCTAACGAATATTCAAGTATTTTGCTCGATAGATTTCCATCAGAGGCGAATGGAAATATTTTAATTTATAGAGATAACCGTCGATACGTATCATGAATATAAATGAGTCAAGACAAAAACAAGATGTGTCTGAAGAGAAATAATAAGAGGCGTTCGACAGCCACGATCGTCTAGCCGCCATCGTCCTTGAGTGCAGAAATCCTTGATGAGTACAATCAACCGCCACCGGATAGTCGTCTCCGTTCAGGGTTGCCAATTAATATTTTAACTACATGTAAGGCGAGTTGCGGAGTCTATTTCAATTCCACTTGTTTAATGTCTACTTGTTGCGTAAACTAGTTATGTTTATCTATAAGTCATTATGACTTGCTTTCTTGACGTGGTTTTGCAGTTTCTCGCAATACTGATGTAGCTCCGTAACTTAGAAGTTGAATTAAATAAGAAGCATAATATTGATGAAATCCTAGGCACTGTGCAGCCCTAGATTATCGATATAGCGTAGGTGCTAGCAAGTGTGAGGACAAAAACTAAAACTGAAAATAAATGGGCGCGAAACGCCTATTAGCGCTGTGGTCGCTGGCAATACATGCTCAAATGCAGACCACTAGCCGTATTTGTAAATAGGTGATTATACGCACCTCGGCGTAGTCATGAAATATCTTAACTGTGCGCTATACGTGCTGTTTGGTTGTTAACTTACATCGTTTCTATTATTGGACATATATTTCTTATTCTATATCAACCAATTATTAAACCGATTTGATAATAAAAAAATAAGCAGACTTAATTATTTTGAAGTATTTATTACTTAGATTAGATTTTAGTGCCTAAAAGGTTCTCATTACTAAAAACACCACCACTACTAAATCGAAACACCATATAATGCAAATAATCATAAATTATTCCAATGTAGATAACGATTGCAGAGATTTCCGGTAGTCAGTATTTATCTTCCCATACGTCCAGCCATCTATGTAATACGTTTTAATCGAAACGGGTACGTAAACATGTCACGTGTAAAATCCAACCGCTGCTTAAATTGAATTTAACTCGAGCCACGACCTGTCAACTTATCGAATATAAATTCTCTTAATAATCGTTACCAATTACGTGAGCGTTCGGCCTCGTACCGCACTATCAATCTTTGCAGAAATGCTGTAACGAGCGATTACTACGAAGGATTAAGATCTTTTTGCGGTGGCATGTAAGGGAGAAAATGAATTGTCGAATGGGACTTTGATTGGTCTTTTTGGTCCGTAGCGACGTCGTCGTGAGCCGGTCCGCCGCGCCGGCACCGCGAGAAATGTTGGACGTTATGAAACCATCGCTGACAAAGTGCAAATAAGAGTGGCCCTAACTCTAAACACTAGACAAGCTCGCCGGCCTGTGTCGCCAAATTCCATAAATATGTACTAATATAATGAAATGGAATTTAAATCAACCGCACAATCGCGCAATAGCAGCAGAAGTTTGTCAACAGTTTAATAGTGTTTGTTACAATGCATTTGTTCGTCTTATGTCTCTAGATGCCGAAAAAATATCTAATAATGAGAATAGATCAAACTTGTACACACATGATGTGATTCATACGAGGAAAACCAGTTGCCTTGGAGACACTCATTAGTGCTGTGTTATACGACGATTCAAGAACATTATTTGGCGATAAATTGTGGATAACTAACTGATAAAAAGGTCTCACTACAGTCACTACGCATCATAATTGCAGATGTTCGCCAATGCAAATCTGTAGTAGGTAGAAGTGCATAGGTTTTTTTATTAACTGTTACTGGTTTACAATAATATATTTTTGTGTTTGATGCAACATGACAGACCACCCAGCAAAAGTTAGAATTCATAATCATAACGCTAGATAGAAAAATAGTTTCGATATTAGAAATACCTTTCAGAAGAAGTATCTTTGATTCATAACGTTTATTTTAAATATTTAGTTACTAAACTAAGCTATTTAGAAAACTTTGTAGTTGGACAGTAGTTTTTATACTAAGCAAAAAATATGCAATGATTATGATACTATGACTAATTCACCAGAGTCATTTTACTAAAATTTGAAATTACACAATTTGTCCAATGACGTCAGCCTCAGCTTTAGCATATTTGGAAGAACTTGTGGCAATGCTCCTCGTGTAATATTTGTGGGTTGTGTGTTGTTTTATTATTCATGCTTTCATTAATTAGGTACCTCGCCAATGGTAGCAGGCCTTGATAACGTTTGAGGAATGTTTTCTTACGGCCGAACCCAATAACCTATTTTCAGTAAAAGACATCGCTACTGATCGTAGACAGCCGGTAAGATTCCATAATCTCTTATAGATTATTGGGACGTTAAAACCATAGATAGACACCAACTAGATA
The DNA here is from genome assembly GCA_947568875.1 of Fissipunctia ypsillon. NCBI lineage: Eukaryota > Metazoa > Arthropoda > Insecta > Lepidoptera > Noctuidae > Fissipunctia > Fissipunctia ypsillon. Next base: position 7,425,608 of record OX387655.1, read on the forward strand.
GAATATGCTAAAACTGGTGATAGATAGGTTATTGGGTTCGGCCGTTAATGTAGATTGACGTCCTATCTTACCGTTGGCATCGTGAGAACTTGTATTTTTTGGTGAAGTGAAGCTTATTCTCACCACGCGACAATATCTGACAGCGAGTCTCGGAGGCACCACGCTCTACAGTCTGTCACAGTCAAGTTCACGGCCTCCTCGGCCAACGTTCCGCAACATTTCCTCGTTCTGTCTCGTTACTCTTTATTTATCATCGCTATAATTATATTGAATCGAAAGCATTGCAATTGATAGCCTTGTCTCGCAGCTTACTTACGACACTCAATTACTTTATTGTACTTTTATTGTTTTCAGATCTCCTTCAATTACTGTAGATAATTTATATAAGTAAGACTACTTTATAGTTCCTTGTTACGATTGTAGTAACACGTTCCATCACGGAACGCTTGACAACGAGAGGTCCTTTTTATGTTACGTCCATTATAAATTATAGTCGATTAATTTAGAGGTATGCCTCGTTGTGATGCAACCATTTTGAAGCGCTCCACGTGTATTGTTCTCTACATTAGCGCGGGGTCGACGACCATATCTAGCAAATGTTTGCCGATCTTATGACGAAAATGGATTTGACATAAAGTTACATTGTAACTCTTATTCTTTTTTGGGTATAAGTATTAAAACTAACCTTTTCAGCGTCATTGCATTTGGGTTCATTACGATACGAATACTGGTGAATTTCATTAAAAATTTAAGTACTTATACATTTTTCAATGTATAACTTCTAAGGTAACTATAGTTTCAAGAAAATTTTTGCAATGTTGTAGAACACTACTTTTTTACCTACTGATCTTCTACAACAGAGCAAAATTGTATATAGGTACTTCTTAAAAAATACCGTTACGCATTTAGACTTATCCGTTCATAGCGTTGACCGTAAGATACTTCTATGTACAAAAAGTTGTTTACTAGTTTGCTCTTCATAGTGCTTTTTTCTACTCACCATTAATTGGTGCTCTATTCACGAATAGTATGCCAGTTAACGATGGCAATATAATTTGATATGATTCACAATTCAAATCTTTAATCAATTATTGTAAATATACAAAACATTATCGACGCGGTGCCACATTTTCCGTTTGTTTGGCGTTGGCTGTCAGATATAAATCTCCGTAGATCACGAGGTCGTTAATGTGATATTCGTGTCGGCGCCGTCTCAGATAAGTACTGTTATCCCATTGTCGATTCAAATGTTCCGCGCTTTCATATTTGTCTATGTACAGCTATTGTAAGATTTAGTTCCGTGCAAGTCAACAGATCGATATCTTTCCAATACATGTACTTATAGGTAGCATTACGAAGCTTTTAAACGTATTTGAATACTTGTGCGATTCCAATCTTAAAGAGATCTTAGCGCGATAGTGCGAGTTAATCTGAATCAATTATTATAATATTCGTTTTATACAGAAATTATTATTGTTATTATCCGTAATCTTAAGACATGACTCACAATAGTAGCTGTTGTGTGTTAACGGTAGTTTTTTCGATAGCCTCACGCAATGAGCAGTTGCAAATTAATGTATTTTTGTTTTAGTCTGTATAAGTTTGGCTTGGGGGCAATTCTTACCTGTTTTGTCTCCACGGGTGGTGAGACTTAGGGTCGGTACTCGGTAGTTTCCGCTGTATTTGATATGCTAGCCGTGATAAGACCCGGCGGCCACGCGACACTTGCTCAACCCCTTCCAGTGCCGAGGGTTGGTCGCCCTTCCGCCTTATTGATTAGCACCCTCGGAGAATTAACTTAATGGTGAAAACAACACACACGTCGTCATACTCTTATCGTTTACAACTATAGGTACATATAACCACCTCCTAATTACAAGCATTTTTTTTTGTTGTTGTAAATAATTCTACCTGAATCAGATTATTTTGTTAAAATGTCAGTAAACGCCATCAGAATCTTGTTTCAGCAAAAACGAAAGAATAATAAAAACTCAACTTATTTTGTTTTTCCTTATTTTAAATAATGAATGAATTATGTAGGTACAAGAAGTTTGCATCTTCGTCGACTGCAAAGTTTATTTTAGGCCCACTGGCATGTTTAGTCGGGTTAAATGAATAAATGTAGAGTCTGCAAACTCGAGTTAAGTAACTAACATTTTAACTCTTCTTACGCGTTGCGCTAGTAAAAAGTAACACCGGGCTAGATAACCTGACAATAGTGAGTTGGGAACATTGGCAGCTCAATCGCCGAAACATAAAATAGGATTGCAGTGTCTATGGCCTGATATGTAATCGGACCAAAGATGAATTAACGAACAAGGAACGGAAATGTTATACCCATCTCTTTTACACTACATTACGATACGTAATACGTTCTTGTCTTTACATTTTATAACATGACATTTCATTTTAATCGGCGGTGGGTTTAATATTTAAAATTTTTACTCTAGCTTTACCTCTAAACTTTTGGTGGCGCAAGATGAATTATTTGATTATCCCTGAGTTAACTGTTAACTCCCGAGTTATATAGGATAACCCATGAACACGCAAGTGGGCCTTAGAGACATAGAACAATTGCAAAGGCTTCTTAAAAATTTCATTAGCAATTTGGGTTCATTTGTCTCTTAAGGTAAATTATGAAATAGCTACCGGCTCCCGGTTCATTAGACTCTAACGGATTCAAACGCTTACCTATTGAATTTCTGCGAACCAAGTAAATGTTGTTTGATAGAGATAGGGCCATTCCCTATTATTAGTTTATTTTATAGTGAACCGTGCGAGCGCGAACCAGTTACACGATCGAGCAGTGTTAGTCAAGTTAAATAATACGAGTGTGTTGTAAATCCCTTGCTTTCATTGTACTATCGAGAATCGTGAGTTGTACATTCATTCTTGAAAAGGCAATCTGGGAATAGAAGGACAAATACATGCACGGTCCACATAATCGTTGCTGCATGCCTATGGCTCAACTCCAGACTAATTAAGTGCATTATGGCCGAAGTCACGTTTATATTACAGAATATGTCAAATTAAAGTTAACTTTACAAATGTATGTGTTAATAAGGCTCGATTGGTGATCGTAAAATTTTATGCAGCTGTGTATGAGATCCGAATGGGTACTTACGAGTGTTAAGGTGTGTATTGCGGTCAGCGAGGAACTTACTCGCAGCGTTGCGTCACCCTGCTGTCGGTACTGGTTGCGCCAAATCAATCTGGGCGCTAATCGCACCTCTCGCCGTCCCGTTAAAATAGTTTGCAATATCAAACTACCACAATTACGTTCGATTCAACCAAAACAAGTACAACTAAGTGCGTAACATATAATTGAAATAATTTCGTGATTAGGCTATTTGGTTACGTAAACCAATATGTGGTAGGACTAGTTGGTAATTAAAGATGGATTTGATGTGTACACAACTGCGAAACAATAGAGTGTTAAGAATGTAATATAATATTAGTACGTTTTTCATTAAACGCATAGACTAAGCATAGTTTTTGTTTGTTTTAGTTCACGTCGGGTGCGGCGGAGAGCGTGGCGTGTGGAACTAGTTCGTCATCGTCAAGCTCTTCATCGTCGTCGTCGTCATCGTCTTCATCGTCATCGTCATCGGACTCGGACACCGCGGACGCCGCCGGCGGCTCCGCGCACGCCTCGCCTGATGACTCCACCGCCGCCCTGGCGGCTGACTGTCCACTACAGGTGAACAACACTTATTTGGATATCTTTGTTTCGTTGTATTGTTTGTACCAGTAATACACGCTGTTTAATCAACTCGACTACAGCTAAATTATCTGAGTTTTTGAGCAGGTCCCGAGAGCTGTTTCAAATGAATATTTAACAAATAGTTCGTCAGGCATGACCTGCGGTCGTTGTTAACAGTGCATAGATAGGTATAATAGCAACGTTAGTCTGTGTTTACTGTGTCTATTTGGAGCAATATACTGAAATATATTTTGCAGCTCATCGACGATGCAGACCTTGCGGAACTATTTCCAGAACAAACACCGAGCGCGCCGGCGCAACAGCCCAATTTCTCGACCTTTGCTGTCCACAACGCCGCGCCGGATAACGACGACAAGTCCATTGCTGATAATGGTGAGCGATCTTCACTATGTTTTAAGACTGACCAATGTTTTTATTATATCTTTAATTTTATCAAGACGTCAATATTTCAGGTGATGGATCGAGTAGTGAAATGGAACTTACGCCCCAGCTGGTGACAGCTGCAATACAAAGGGCAACAGCCGATTCCTCAGGATCTGAAAATGAGTGTTCTAACTCTGATACCGGGCATCAGAACACTACACACTACGCTTCTAGTTTGCTACAGCAGTTCGTTCATCAGACACAGCTGCTGAGCAGTACGGCGCCCTTAACATCTATCAGTACGGCAGCGACAACTTCGTTATCGTGTGGATTAAATCCTACTACGATAGACGGTGTCGGGACCATCAGTGATTGTGTACTCGGACAAATAAATACTTTGCCTGAAATAGCACCCATAGCGCCAAACTTCTTATCATCAAGTCAGCATCTGAGTCCGCAACAAACAGAAGAGCTTTCGCAAAATTATAAAGATCTTGAAGAAATTACTTCTGTAACGGATTCTGTGGATATATCGATAACTAACCCACCGAGTTTAGAAGACTGTGTCGATAATAATGACTTCATGACATTGGATATCACTCAAGGAGGCTCTGAGCTAGGAAGTACCAGTGATTTGTTAAAAAGTTCTCCTATTACCGTAGTCGGTACTGATTTAAATCACTTAAATCACATTGATTCTCAAAAGTTAGATACAATCAGCACGAATTCAGTTGAATCTCAAGAGGACGTTAAAAATGTTATCGTAGAATCTAGAAGAAAAAGAGGCAGGCCTCGAAAAGTTCGAAAAGCTGATGAATTTGACAACAAAGATATGGAATCTCACAAAGAAGCAAAATCGGTAGTAAACGTAATAAATTTTCACAACAACAATGACCCTCCGAATGTTTCTCCAGATTCTGGCATACTGTCGAATCACAACTCTCCCACACATTCTCCGTTGCGGCGTCACGATGTAGATGAAGGCCACAGTAGACTAGGTAGGAAATCTATTCAAAAAGAAAACACCACAAGAAGAGCAATGCGGTCGAAATCCAAAAGCAGAAGCCGTGCCCAGAACAGATCAGATTCAAGTGATTGTGACTACCAAAAGAAAAGAATAGATAATGAAATCAAACAAATTAAAACAGAAGCACCATCACCAGTTCCACTGAAACAGGAACAAAATAAATTTGAAAAGAATAAGAAAAATGATCATAAACTGGATATAGCTGCATTAGATAGAATGTTATACGCTACGGACAGGGTATTATATCCGCCTAGAAAGAAAGTGGGCCGTAAACCGCAAAGTAAAGCGAAATCTACTAAGAACACTCCCAAAACTTTAAAAGACAAGAATCAGTATGACTCTGGCGATAGTGACGAAGACTCTGTACCAACCAACAGGTCAGTGTTGTCAGGAGTGTATGCCAAACGTAAAGAACTAAATAGTAAACTCGCAAGCTTACCGAAAAAGAGTAATAAAACATTTGGTAACACTTGGAGGGATAATCAAAGTGAAAATGAAGCAGCTGCAGATGGTCCGTTAGATCCAACTTGGAAACAAATCGATCTGAATCCTAAATATAAGGACATCTTATCTGGTTATAAAAGTGACCACGAATTCAAACCATATAAAAGCTGTAGTCGCCTCATAGAGTCGGGCTACAAGAGTGATTATGGGTGCAGGTCTGGTTATAAAAGTGATTACTACCGTTCGGGCTATAAAAGCGACCACAAGTCGGGTTACAAAAGTGATAAATCGGGATATAAAACAGACAACAGTGTTAGGAGCATGCGGAGGCGTATGAGAAAACTGAAGAAGACTAGGTCAGTAAGAGATAGGTCATACTATAAAAACCAAAAACATTTTGTTTCAGACCAAGAGATACTAGTATTAACAAATAAAACATTCAGCAGCTTAACTTTAGGTCACAGTTCAAGTGATTCTGAATGTGAAAGTTACTTGAGAAAAACTAGTGCTAGTCCAAAGTACATAAGTGTTTGCACGAAATATCCATTGCCATCAAAGTACGACTTTGGATTCTCAAAAATGAGTAAAAAGCATGTGTTAAGACTGAATTCATCAGACCCGTTTGCCCCAGGCCCAGTATTTAGTGGTTTACAGCGCCCCGTAACTACTTGCAATATATTTAAAGTGAGTAATAACAACAACAATAATACTTTACTGAAGTCTCCAAGTAAAGCTAGCCATGTCGGAAATTCATTGCCAGCACTAAAACCTGCATTTACGCACAAGTTTGGATCGTCACCGATTTGCATAGCTGCTAAAACTTCGGGATCAAAGAAAGAAAATGATAACAGTTTCAAATATTTCCCGAGAACACTATCACCGAAAAACCGTAAACAGTTAAAAAACGGAAATACTTCCTTTTCAAGTGGATCAAAAAAAGAAATTACACCTAAACCACTCCCTAGTATTTTTGAAAAAGCTAAAAACAGTTATGTTCCGAACAAGTCCTTGTCGAGGAATGTTTTTCTGAATTTTATGAAACCGCATCTAAAGCCGTCTTTCCACATCAAAAAACATAGAAGAACAGTAGTGTTAGCTCCACCCAAGATAAATTTAAAACCTACGGAAAGACTTTCAAGAGTAACTGTCAAAACGGAAAACAAACATCATCGACACAGAAGTAAAAGGCGACATCGATCCAGATCTGTTTCCAAATGTCGAGAAACTTACACAAAAGCGATAGAACTTGTAGATCAAAAGTTTAGCCAGGATATGGACAATTTGATTTCCAATTTTATAAAATTGTGTCAAATAGCGCCTAAATTAATGCCAAAATTAACAAATGTCGCACAAAACCCGCTTAAAACAACAGAGAAGCCATCCGCCGAATCAGTACCTACTAAAGTAGTCAAAAGGGGATCGAAGAAACGCAAAACATCAGATAATCAAGAAATAGCTACACCTACTTCTAAACGGAGACATAAAAAACAATTAGCAGAATCTCAGAACAAAGGTGGTAAGGATACCAATGAGCATAAATTGCCTCTTAAAAAGCGACATTATCACATTAACTCTTCTACAGGTAATTCATTGAGTTTAAGCTTAGTAACAGCAGAATTTGATGAGAATTCGAAGAATGGCACAAGTCCAGAAAAGTTCTTATGTACTGAAACTGATTGTACGGGAGATGTCCAAAGCAATACACCTGAAGATTCCCCTAAACCTAAAACTCCACCAGAAAAGGGTAAAAAGAACAGTGATAATTCAAAAACTGCTCAGATTACCAGCACTCAAGACAACAAAAATCTAAATACTGACACCACATTGAAAAATGCAAAATTAAGCAGTAGTGCAGTTGGAGATAACAGTTCATCGAAAGTTGATGATAGTAATCATACACCCACAAAGAATCATTCTCCAAACTCCCTAAACGCAACTGATGATGAACTTTCCATCAAGAAACCTACTGCCGAACAGTCGGAACTTTCAAAAAAAATATATGAAACATCTGAGAAATTGAAGGCGGTACATAAAATGGTTCATGATTTAGAGAAAAGTCTACCTAAGTCTAAAGATCCTGAAGTGAAACCAGAATCCAATAAACAAGAAACTAATAAAGTTTCATCACCAAGATCTGAAAATAAACCTTCACCTGCACGTCATACTGCACCGATCGTAACACCAAAGAAGCGTCATAGACTTGAAGCAGAAAAGGTTATATCACACTCGAGTCTGGATCAAGTTGTACAGTCTTTGTCTAAGAAGCTATCTGAAGAAAAATCTGTTACATCATCAGACACAAAGGAAACCAAGGATGTCAATCAGAATAACAAGGAAGATTCTAAAGAGACTGAAAAGTCTGATGCTGTGACACCTAATAATAACACGTCTTCAGCAAACAACGCAACTCTTGATCCATTGAAGAGTATGTCTGCTCGTTCTCTATACAAAAGCTCCATTCCACCAGCACAAAAGTCTGAAATAATGACACGAAAGAAAAATAGATTGGAAGGTTTAACCAGTAATTTAGTTTCTAAAATAAATCCAAGTGCAGCTACTAAAGTTTTAGATACTTTGTTAAACAATAATATACGTAAATCTATAGAATCTCGTATTTTAGAAAAAGAGAAAAACAGTACAGATACTTCTTCTAAAGTAACTGATGAAAAGAGTAAAAATAAAGAACCATCACAAATTAACACAAGAGCTACAGTTATCAAGTCTCCTGTGTCAAAGGGCAAAGTTATCGACACGAAAAAGTCGAGGGCGCCAGAACCTCATGTTGAACAATTACCTGTCGTCAATATCGATAAACCAACAGGCATATTTGAATCATCGATTGATTTAGAAGATCAGATTCCAAAATCCGCAATATGTGTAAACCATGTTTTAGCCGATGCCAATAAAGGTAAATCGAAAGCAAAAAATAGTGATGGAAAAGCTACGAATTCCTTACTAGCCCCTATTGATACCGAATCCGAGATACCGCTGGCATTAATTGCAGAAACAGCAGACCCTATAATTAGGCCGAAAAGAGGAGAATCAATTGCTGCAGTTATATCGGATAAACTTCAGGAAACTGGAGGTCATAATTTAAGACAGACTAAGAGAAATTTGAATACGGAGACTGAAGATCCAAATGATAACAAGAAAAAGAAGAAAACTAATAATATCCTAAGAGAAAGCAAACTAGTTTTGCCTGCCAGAGTTTTGGTTCCAAAAGTTCAAGCAGAACGCTTGGCGATAACAGATACTACCAAGAAGATTACTTTGACCACTAAAAAGTCAGAAGCAAACGACTCTAGTGACAACAAAACAGTTGAAACTTCTAAAAAGAAAACTAGAAGGCGTAAAGCAATCAATAGAACTGGCTTCCCTAATATTAAAAGAAAGAAGAAGAAAGTCGAAAGTAGCAATATTACCTCAGACAGTCATTTCACCTCCGATACTGATAATAATTCTTCTGCATTCGAACGAGTACCAAAAGATGGCGAAGCAATGAGTAGTTTCTTGGAACGAACCACTAGCAAGAAACCTGAACTAAAAGTAGTGTTAAATAAGGACGAATGTCCTAAACAAGGCAGATTGACAGTTGTTGCTCTTGAGAAATTACAGGGCAAAGAAGTCCCTAGTGATAACAATAATAAAGTAAGCAAGAATGCTGAGACTGTAGTAAGCGAGAAAAAAGTTATAAATTCATCTATTCTGAGAGCACCAGCCCTTCAGCTAAAGAGTAAGACTGAGAAAGAAGTTAAAAATCACATCAATAAATGGGAAGTGCTCAGTGAGACGGATAGCATTCCATCTCTGGCCAGTTCCCTTAGTAACGATCCCGAAGACAGCATACCTTTGAGCCTTTTGAATTTAAAACCTGACAGGCCTGTCAGTCGTCTCGATAATTTAGAGAGATTGAAACGCAAGACGAGAGCAATGTCACCTTCTCATGAAATTGAAGAAATATTTTCAAAGAGAAAAGTGGTCGAAAGGAATTGCAAAATCGGTCTGAGGCCGAAATCAAGTCTTGCAGTTTTATGTCCAAGTGAACGGAGACAGACAAGGAGTTCAGATAATACAACTGAAGAGCCAAAACCAACCAAGACAAAGAAAACTGAAGCTAAGAAAATAGTAGTTGAAATCGAGAAAGTTACTGAGAAAGTAACTAAACCTGTTGCTATAGCTCATAGAAGAAAATCAAGGTCTTGCCAAGTAAATAAGAAAAGAGATGTGCAGTCGAGTTCTCGTGAGAGTTCCGTAGATACCATTGTAAGTCGTAAAATTGATTCAAAATCTCGGGAACCCTCACTAGACACTCTCGAAAATGACCCTCTGCCGCTCAATGAAAAAGAAATAGATTTCGAAAAGAGTATTGACGTATTATCTAAGAATATAATTTGTAAGAAACGAGTGGCGTCATCTCGCGACGACAGTCCGGCTAGCAGTGTGGACAACAGAGACAAACCGGTTATATCGAAAAGAAATCCGCGGCTACGGAAGAAATTCTTGGCTGCTGGATTGTTTTCCGATTACTACAAAGACGAGTAAGTAGAATAATTATTATTAATATTTACCATATTTTGTGCAACTTCTTTTGTAAGTACTTATGTTTCTGTTACTTTTTAGTCCAAGACCGGAAGTAAAAGGAAAGAATCTGTTGACTCAAACGGAATTCCCGCCTGGGCTGTTGGCTCCTCCGCCATATTGCGAGCGTTGGGTCCGCCGAAGATTGCAACATTTCTCACTGCCTTATGATATTTGGTGGCAACAGCATTATAATCAGCCAGTACCATCATGGAACTATAAAAAGATTCGCACAAGTAAGTCAACACTTCAAACTTCTATGAAATTTGTAGGTAAAGTTAGGAGCAACAAGTTGCAAGTATATTTAGTGATAGATATTAGTTCAATGTTTTACTATTCATGGTAAACTTTAGTTTTAATTTTTGAGCGATTGGATTATTATTTTTCTTGTTTGAACAAGAGGTAGAAGTTGCTGTGATTGTTGAATTAGTTAAAATCGCTATTATATATAATCACAAATCAGAAAACTGCCTTGTAACTAACAGATAACTTGCCGTGTATTATGTATCGCGCTATTGAAATTCTCATATCAAATTCTCTTACATAACTGAAATGTTTGTTATTTCAGACGTATATTACGACGTGAAACCATCGGCGGAGGAATGTGAGAGCGTAGCATGCAACTGCGCTCCATCGTCGGGATGTAACGAGGACTGCATTAACAGATTAGTATACTCGGAGTGTTCGCCACAGCTGTGTCCTTGCGGGTAAATACATAAAAACTAACTTTGTGTCCAGTTGATGGCAATAGGCTGGCCCCTTATTACATGGGATTTAAACGTGACTGGAGAAATGTGGGTGTAATAGATACACCTCTGCCTAACCCTTCGGGTAAAAACTGCCGTGATGTTTTGTTAAAAACTAATTTAAATGAGTATTAAATACTTACTCTTGACTGCTTCGTTGGCCTAGTGGTCTCAAGCGCGAATGTTGATCTGCTGACTAGGTTTTTTCGTTCGATTCCTGGTCAGCTGAAGTGTAATTGGGTTTTTCAATGAGAAATTCTCAGTAGCATCCGGGACTTTGCATTTCTCCAATAGGCTCGCTCCATATTACTTGGGACTTGGATGACATTGGCATCATAGCCCACCACCATACTACAGGTACACCTCTGCCTAACCCTTCGGAGTTTACAGGCGTGATGGTATATGTGTTATGTGTGGCATATCCCATAGGCGTGATGTTATATTTTTCACCCAAATAACACATCTGTGCGTTCTGTAAAACTTTCGCGAACGGTATAAAATTATTGTTTGTTATTTGCAGCGATAGGTGTAAGAACCAACGCATACAGAGGCACGAATGGGCGTCAGGGTTGGAGAAATTCATGACTGAGAACAAGGGGTGGGGTGTGCGAACCAAACACAACATTACTTCTGGAGACTTTATCCTGGAGTATGTTGGAGAGGTCGTTTCTGATAAGGAGTTTAAGGTAAGCATAAAAACTAGCTATATTAATATTTTGATAAGTCGTTATGAAAGTGTTTAGCACTTTTACACCTTGTTGTTAAAAGGTTTCAAACTATATCTTACAATAATCTCTATTATTTTTATCAGGTTGCTTGTTTATTTATCAGGTTGGATTATTTGATTCTGTGCCCATACACCCGGTTTCCGAAAGGTTAATCAACAGAATTTGCTTACCGACGGTCAATCTCACGTTCACACTAGTTAACACGACTTTGACAGCATGTTAGCAAATTTTTTTTGTTGTGTTATGTCATTTTAGTGTTAGCAAATTAAAATCAGAGTTTAGGTATTTTTTATTATTTTGATGTTCCGTTTCAATTCAATACGAGTCTAACTTTGTTCTGTGATTTCAGGAGCGCATGGCCACCCGATACGCCCGCGACACGCATCATTACTGCTTACACCTCGACGGCGGGCTTGTCATTGATGGACACCGAATGGGCGGCGACGGACGATTTGTCAACCACTCCTGCAGACCTAACTGTGAGATGCAGAAGTGGACTTCTAACGGTAAGTACTATAAGGATCGTACCCTCTTTTAAGCTACTAGAAAGAAACGCATATTTGTAGAGATAGAATAATTTGATTATTCCTATTTTTTTTTTATATATCAAGACGCTATCAGCTCTCTGAGTTGACTCTGTTCGTCTAATACGAAATAGTGTTTATCTCTTAAGTAGCTAATGCCTGGCATGCGTTGCAATGCCTTTTTAATTTTTTTTTTTTTGTTAGGAACCTTCTCCGGCGCGCACACAACAACTTACTAAAGTTTCATCACAATCGGTCGAGCTATTTTCCAGTTTTTGCGAGACTAAGCCGACGTTCGCACGGACGTAAAAATATCGCGGTGGGATTTTATCGCACACTGGATTTCAACTCTCGGTGTTGAGCCGAGCATTGAGAACCCATCAGAGTGCATTTCAGTGCGTAGAAAAAACACCTTGTTAGATATTTAACTCTTGGCGCTAAGCAGAGCGTTGAAAATCCAGTGCGCGAAAAAAAATCGCCGCGATATTTTTACGTCCGTACGTACGTCGGCTCACGCACGGCAATTGATTTTTATATACAGGGTGTCCGGTAATTAATGGATAACCTTGAAATAGCATATAATAGACCTTACAGTCGTTTAAAAAAAAATACACAAAAATTATATCTCAAATAGTACCTTTTTTTGGATGGGAAATCATCATGACTTCTCCCGCTCTGGGCGGAGCGGGAGGGCTTGTCAGACTTTTACTGACTAAAACCCACCCGTGTTCCTTCAGTTGCCTGTGCCGGGGCCACGGTAACTTTCGAACACCCCGCAATCTCAAATAGTACCTAAAATACGATATTTTAGTGAAAAATACTGTGCAATTTCTGGTCACACTATTTACTGCCTCTCTGTAGGAATAGTCAACGTACAATATAACAACAAATAACCAATGGAATTCATTCATTTGTGGTCGTGGTGAAGAAGAATGTAAAAAAAGTTAGTATTTTTTTCTAAAAAATCTTAGTTACTACTTGGGATATGTTTTTTGTTGTATTTTTTTTTAGAACGGCCATAAGGTCTATTATTATTGCTATTTATAGGTTATCCATTCTTTACCGGACACCTGTATATTAGATAGATGTTAGGCCATTAATTGGAAAAACCATGCTAACAAAACCTCTACAGTACCTGGACCTGAATAATTATGGCACATTGGGCTTTAGATACTGTCACAGGTACGAGTGACAGAGACGACGCTATACATAGCTGAACTTTTCCTAGAACTCGATGTGCATTATTTACGAGTGTATGTGCTTCTTTCAAGACTATTCTATTCTATTTACGGCCACAGTACTCATCAGTTGGTTTTTAAGCTGAAAAAATAATGACTCACCTCTAAACTTCACACCAAAACATCATTGAGGGGTTCGATTAGAATTTTTTGTAATAATAGAATTAACACATTCAGTGCCCAGCACCCGACTCCCGGGGTCCAACAATAATTCGTTCGTGTGCCCCTGGACACTGAATGTGTTAAGGTAGTGATTATGATGTGATCAAAAAGTAATAAAGTAATTTCCATTACAGGCACCTTCAGAATGGCCCTCTTTGCTCTTCGAGACATCGATCCTGGTGAAGAACTCACCTATGATTACAACTTTTCGCTATTTAATCCTGCTGTGGGACAGGTATGTATAATTTTACCGTTGTTTATCAATGCTTTTAAGCTCGATTAATGTAATATCTAATATTTTATCTATTTTACAGCCCTGCAAATGCGATTCCGAAGACTGCCGCGGCGTGATCGGAGGCAAATCTCAAAGGATTACTAAACAACCAGTAAAAACTCAATCACGCACACCTTCAAATGCATCCAATCAGTCGCAAGGTTCGACCGGGCACCAGCCGCGTGTCGGTCGGCCTCGGAAAGCAGTCAAATGTAACAAGAAATCTGAACAGCAGGCTGTGAGTACTTGTGACATCAAGACTATGACAATACTGAAGTATCAGCAACATCTGAGTAAGTTGTGGCAGGAGCCGCAGATGAAACCACTTACTGCTAAAGAGAAGAATATCGTGAAAGAGAGACACTGCTTCCTTCTAAGGAATCTGGATAATGTAAGTGTATTGTATATGTATGCCAATGTTAACTATTGTAATCAATTTTATATTATTTTTCCGCTTAATAAATCAATGCAATGTGCAACTATGTTAGGTGTAAAGGATTGTTACCCTTACTTTACTCTGAATTTAAGAATCCAAAGTAGCCATTGGCCAGTCAAAATGGTTCTGCTTCACCGATCTTCGTTATTCTACATTTCCTTTTGTTTGCATGGAAGACGCAATAGAATTGACTGATAAAATAGGCGTTTTAAAATAATTATATTATGTTAACTTTTTTTCGAGTCGATGATAAATAAATGTATATTATATATTAGGAAGTATGTTAAATTAATAGGATCCAGTATAGGTGGCCACGCCAATAGATATCTAAATACAGAGTAATAACTCGAATAATTTTTCTTTGTGACAGGTGCGCCGCATACGCGAACGCATCAACCTCGCGATGCCCGGATCTCCGCCCCCTTGCCCCGCGCCCGCCCGCGCGCCCTCGCCGCCGTCCGCCGCGCCCGCGCCCGGCTCAGCCTGCACAGTGGACCCGCTGGCGCCGGCCAGCAGTGTGGACGAGGCTGGTGCGCTTGCAAGACTACGAGCGCTGCGTGACGTAACCAGGGCGCCCAAACCAAAGGATGATCCTACGCAGCCGCGCGCGCAACGACTCAATAATGTCTTGAAGGCTATCTGTCGTGCGCTGAAAGAGCTAAAAGGTAAGTTAATGAAATGAAGCTTACATTGTTTATTACGTGTTGAAACAATTAGTTTCCACGCTAATGGTATACAGTGGGTTGCATCAAAAACTCAAAACCTAAGATTTTACGGATTCGTAAAACTATCGTTTGGCGTAAGAGAAGATTTACATAAAAATGAAGAAATCTCTTATTTTAGACCCATACAGTCCATTTGGTTAGTATGCACTAACATTAAAAAAGAATTTGTAATTTAAAAAAAAAAAGTCCTGGGTTTAATTTAAAAGAATACCGTAAAAATCATAAAGTTTGCTAAAAGCAAACCACTGATAGTATTTTATCTAACAATGTTTACATACTTTGCAGACGAAAAAGACCGGCCATTGAGTGCACAACTTCTTCGAGCTAAAGCCGAGCGTGGTAAAATCCAAGAGGCCGGTCCAGCCGACTTAGCGGCCATTGAAAGCGAAGTGGAAGCGGGTCGCTACGACGCGCTGGCTAAGTTCGATGCAGACGTTAACTCGTTACTTAGCGCCGTCTTGCGGGAAAATGGCCGCCTGTCCTCTATGGGTGCTGCAGCCGCACAGATCAAAAAGGTAAATAAGCAAGGATTAATGAGCAGTTTTAAAAACTTTGTGTTTTTAATGTAGCACAAAGAGAGGAGTTTTAGATCTAAAAGTTCAGCTTTAAAAAACGGCATCATTGCCACTAGTAAAATAAAACAAAAATATTGACCAATTGACTTAAAACCGTCTTAGAAGATTTATTTACAAAAATAAACATTTCATTTCATTTCACTCGTATCTGTGTGATAGAATCTATAGAGGCATGAGGAACAGGGTGTAAAGTTCACTCATCCTCCATAGAAAAGGGAGGATCCTCCGACCAGACGGGTGTTGTGTCTGGTGGGCTACTGCCCGACGATTGATGTCGGGATGTTGTATATATGCTAGTCGCGCGGTAAACTTTGATTGCGCGATGCAGGATTTTGCGTGACGTCAGTGTGACGCGTTCCATTATGGCGATGTAGATATGTCGCCACAAATCTTTCTAAAGCTCGGATGTGTCAATAACGCCTATATACTGTACTTCAGTTTGTAATTAATTAGCATACTATATTATTTATGCCTTGTTATTCGTTCTGGCAGGTATACAACTCGGCGAAGTCGGATTATGCGGATATGCTAACTAAAATACTTGGACCAGAAGAGCCCCTGCCCCCTGGGTTCTTACAGAAAACTAAGACGGGTAAGTTAGATTTTGTTGTGACGGGTATACAGTAAAACAGTCGTTACGTGGCGCAAGTGAATTAAGTATCCAAAGATTTGACCCACAAAAGGGACGTGGTTCGTTCGTGGTTCGTTTCGTGGCACAGTAACTGGGTTGTGGAGGTCATAGAGGCAGTCGCTCCATGTAAAATACTGGTGTTCAGCTGCATCCGGTTAGACTGGAAACCGACGCTAAAATAGTTGGAAAAAGGCTAGGCAGGTGATGATGACAGGGTCGTGATTTTTTCTCGCAGTCTGTGTCTCGGTGTGTTTGGTTCATGCCCCATGTGTTACATACAGTCTATTGATTTACCCATTGAAGCATTAGATTGGCGTGTTGGTATGTGCGATTTGACGTGTTATTATGTTTGTTTGCAGAAGAGGTGATTATGTGTATCTGCGGGCTGCACGTAGAGGAAGGCCTCATGGTGCAATGCGGCGGCGCGGCCTGCGGCGTTTGGCAGCACGCGCGCTGCATGCGCGTCACAGACACCAGCGTGCCGCATTACTGTCACCACTGCCATAACAACAAGGTACACACCCACACCCTCACACAATACACTCTGTGAATGATGTGCACAACTGTAATTGACTTATTTACACAGGACCTTCATGCAAATGTTAAATCTAGAAGTATTAATTTGTAAATAAGTGGATGGTGTGCCTTATAAATAAAAAAATACACCCCTACATACAAACTCACTCGCCCTCATCAACACATACTCCTTATTTGTGTTTATGTTTGAGGGGCTAGAAATCAAAGAATTAGATCCCCAAATGGATTCCACCTCTAATTAATATCCCGTAGTGGATCAGAAGTCCCCTATTTCTGATCCACTGTCGTCTCGAAATAACCGAAAAAAAAAGATTTTTCTCTTAGTCTTAGACCGTTGCTGGGTAAACAAAGTAAACATTTTTTTTCTGACAGGTTGACCGGGAAATACCGTTAGACGAATACACCGAAGAAGGTCACCAATTCTACCTATCTTTAATGCGAGGTGACCTGCAAGTGCGACAAGGCGACACCGTGTACGTCCTTCGCGACATTCCCATCGACGACAAAAACCCCGACGTCAGCCAGAAGAATGGCGACAAGGCTGACAAACCGGAGTCGCCTAAGACCAAACGCGTGGATAGAAAGAAAGTCAAGAATATGGCTAAAGGGAAAGATAAGACTGAAGATACTACACAGAATAAGGTTAGTGATAAATGCTGTTGTGGATTCACAAACACGTTTTTTTTTTTACATAATAATATTATAAAGACAAGAAACGGTGCTTTTTTTAATTTAAATGAAAGTTATAGTCCTTTAATAAGGTTTAGTAAACCGAAACTGAGTGTTCTGTGTAGTAGTGTTTGCAATTTAATTTGCTATCTTGAATACCTTTCAACGGAACACATATTATTTTCTGAATAATTGAACTAGACCACTAAGGACTAGGAACAGACCAATAGGAGTACGAGAAAAAAAAAACATTTGAAAAATTTTTTTTTTTTCATGGTTTCTTGAATGCAGTCTCACTGTTTTTGGTACGAAGTTCTTTTACGCGGCTTGCGGTAGGACTGTTAGGGGTAAACTGGCACAAATCGTCACGCGAAAAGCGTTCATACTTGTCTGTATGCCTCCATGCGACTTTCCGCATTCGAATTTACATTCTCTCTAGAGAAAGAAAGTGTGAATTTGGTCAAATGAAAATCCAAGATGACAGCTGCGAAAATTTTTAAATTTTTCGTCATGGGTGGCGTTTTCATAATTTTCGAGGGTGCTAAAGTCGATAGTGATGTCAAAATGTAAATCCAAGATGGCGGCTGCGAAAATTTTGTTTTTGTTTTAAATCATACGTGAGAAGGAACTTCGTTCCTGACGGGGGTCCCCCGACCGCACACGTTTTTTTAATATTATTATTCACCATGATAAAGCACGTCTTCTATTAAATCTTTTTAATCTTGTCTTTTTGAATTTAATTTATCTGTGTGTTAATATTGTATTTATATTGTATGTATTCGTTTGTAATATGTGTTTTTGTATTTATTATAGAATAATTTAAGATGTTTACTATTATAGGTTATGTGGTACCTGAAATAAATGAATTTTATTTATTTTATTAAAAAATCAACTGGCAACCTATTATGGTTACAAAGATATAACCTTGTCATTGGGTCCAGTTCTTTTGACTACAAAATCGTAAAAAGCCTTACCCATTTCCTTGCAAATTTATTTTCTCAGGAGGGTGAAGTCCGTAAGCACACTTACCAAACCATCGGTGAGATCTCCGTGTCTGAGCTGGACATCTTCCGCGTGGAGCGCCTGTGGAAGCACAAGGACACACAGGAACGCTACGTGTATGGTCACCATTACCTGCGGCCGCACGAGACGTTCCACGAGCCCACGAGGAAGTGAGTGTTATCATCATCTGCCTAGCCTTTTCCCAACTATGTTGAGGTCATTTTCCAGTATAACCGAATGCAGCAGAACCAGTTTTTTTTTGGAGCGACTGCCTATCTGACCTCCACAACCTGAGTAACACGATACCCTTTGGTAAGACTGGTGGTCAGATTTTCGGGCTTCTGGCTACCCGTAACGACTGTCATAGACATCTACAAATAGCAGCTGGGACCAACGGTTTAACGTGCTTTCAGAGGCACGGAGAGGTATCGGTACGGAATGAATGGTTACCCATCCACCGACCGGCCACCGCGCCAAACGTAGCTTCTCTTTTATCGATCGACCCATTCATCTTTTACTTAGCTACGAGCCTCAACCATTATGATATTTATTTATACTAATAAAATGTGGTGCTTTCAGGTTCTTCCACAATGAGGTGATGCGGGTGCCGCTGTATGAAGCAGTACCTATAGAACTTGTGATGTCACAGTGTTGGGTTATGGATCTCAACACTTATTGCAAGGTAATAATATCGATGCCTAACAGCCAAAAAGGGATAAGCGACATTTTTTGCGAAATCGACTTATACAGTATGTTAGTTTAAACGAGGGACGTATTCAAACCCACAATAGTTCATGCTTACATGATACTAATAAAAATATGAATAAAAATAAACACTGATAAATAACAGACAGAACCATACCAAAAATTTCGCAGGCTCAACGTGTATGCACCTTTGTGCTAGACAAAAACCAGCGGCAAAAATTCACGCGTGGGTCGTGGTCGTTGACCCCGAATTTTTGAACGGGTCTAAAATGGTATGGGTGCATTCTTTCTTCATGCAGCAGCTTTCACACAGTCCAATGCGATACATCGAACCGTCTTGTAGCATTTCGAGTACTTTCTTGTAGGTGATGCTCGAAGTATTCAAAAATGGCATCGAACCGTCTTGCAGCATTTCGAGTACTTTCTTGTGGGTGATGCTCGAAGTATTCAAAAATGGCTTCTTGTAGGTGCACTGGGCATGGCTTCCTTCCTTGTCCTTGGGCATGCATCGGTACGGTGAATTGACCGAATGTTCGCAATCGTTGGTTGACACCTAAGATTGTACGACGGAATCTGACGGTTGGGAAACATCTCTCGGTAAAAATTAATGGCTCATCGCACACTATCATTAGATAACGCGTAGGCACGAACCATATCCCAATATTCTTCATTGGAATATTGATAAGACGTCATTTTTGTTTATTAAACAACACGTTTACAGGACAACTTTATCGCGAAGTAAGCGGGGTTGTTTAAGCGATACGCGGAAGCGCAATTAGACATGCGGAAATAGCGATGCAGTCGCATAGACTGCGGTGCGATCAGCGCGGGAGCGGTGCATCGGAGACAACACAAAGGGGCGGGGCTTGCGCACGGGATTCCCTTTTGGCAGGATCGGCACGTGTTTTGCCGCGTGATTACTTTACTATTTACAAGTTCATTTCTTGCGCGCTCAGTGTTCATGAATAATGTATTTTATTGGACAATTACGTCAAAAATTAAGGTAATACGTTTTTTAACATATTTGGGACGAGAATCGAATACTTAGCACCCACCCTCAATAAGTCCCTCGTTTAACCTAACATACAGTATATATGGTTAGAATCGGCTTTTTGGCTGTTAGGCATCAATATAATTTAATCAAAATATGTAGGTGTGATGTGAATGTTTGAATACATCGTTGGTCTAGCTAGCTAGTGGTTGCAAGCGCTACTACTGAGCATGAGGTCCTAGGTTTGATTCCCAGGTCGAGCAAAGTGTTATTGGATTTTTACATCAGGAATTTCTCAGTAGCAGCCTGGAGTCTTGATCTGGATGGCAATACGTTCGCCCCCTATTACATGAGACTTAAACGTGGCGAAATGTGGGTGTACTAGCTATAAGTATACCTCTGCCTAACACTAACAGCTAAACTATTATGGAAGATTTACCTCAATTTCACAAAGGAATGATATGAACACTCGTGGGAAATTCTTGCGAAGATCTACAAAAAGTGTTAGTTAATATGAAACATGAAACATAACATGTGTGTGTAACCCGCAGGGCCGGCCCGTGGGTGCGGCAGAGGCGCACGTGTACATCTGTGAGCTGCGCGTGGACCGCGGCGCGCGCCTGTTCACCAAGGTGTCGCGCCCGAAGTACCCCATCTGCACACGACCCTATGCCTTCGACCACTTCCCGCACAGGCTCAAGATCACACGCACGTATGCGGTATGTATACACATCACTTAAAAGCACGCTGTTGAATTTACAACGGACAGCGCTAAACGTTGAGAATCCAACAGCGCGGCATGAGAATGAGATTCCTTGCAATTTATTAGATAACAGCTAATGGTGCAGTGTCGTATTTATAGTAATACTAGCTGTGCCCGCGACTCCGTTCGCGTGGATGCTGGAAAACAACTTCCCTATTTGAATCGGATTTTGTTCACAATTTCATGGGTTTTCGTTTTTTGCGCGGAACCCTAATTATTTTTCTAAAATAAAAGTAGCCTAAGATATTGCTTATAACATCGGCTATCTTCCAATGAAAGTCCCGTCAAAATCGGTCCAGCCGTTTTGGCGATTAGCCGGAACAAAGAGACAGACAGACATATATTTTTTTTTAAATAGTGTTTTTGTTATTAGTACTGTTTATACTTTCATATGCAATTAGTAAAAAGTTAGTATTTTGACATTACAAACAGACACTTCAATTTAATTTATTTGCATATATTTCTATTGACTGTGATTCTAATGTTTTCAATATTATTGCAGCCACATGAAGTGTCTCCTGAGTATCTGAAAGGAAAAGCAGCTAAGAACGCTGCAACTACCGACAAAAATAATAAAACTACGTCTAAGGAAGTGAAAAAGAAAGTGCCTGTCGTTGCTCTGACGGATGCTGCTGCTAAGGTACGCTAATGCTCGGTTCATAAACAATAACGAATCGTTTTGGTTACCACTGGTAGCATTTTTTATTGCCAAACTGGTGGGCAAATAAATAGATTCGTAAGCTAATCTTACCTGTGATAGCTATATGGGAGGGTCTACATGAGGTCTTTGCTTTATTATTGGTCAAGATACAAGTCGTAATTTTAAATGGATTGGAGAGAGGCTTATCCTGTGAACACTCCAGACGTGGTATACTAATGATGATAGGCTGCTGATGATGTTGTTGTTATCAACATCGAATCTCTGACTTACTTTTTTAATTTTGGTTTTTCCATGTTCATTTACGTTATTCTTTTATTACTAAACTGAACAAGCTGATTCTTTAGTTTGCAAATCGCTGTATGACTTAACTAGTCAACGAAGATTACATGTAACTAGATTGTTTTTCTATCTATGCTCGATATTTAAAGATGTTGTTAGTCTGTAAGCTTTCTTTAATCAGCATCATAACATCACTCCTGTAATCCCCGAAGGATTAGGCAGGGATGTATCTATAGTATATCCACATTTCGCCAGTTATCTTTGTCCTATGTTATAGGGGCGAGCCTATTGCCAAAAATAGGACCTATTGTAATGTCGATGATAGTGTGTCCGATGTGATATTAGGTTTCGGGTGTGATAAACTATGTGGTTCTCTCGCAGTCTTGCGGCAGCAGTGCAGGCGCGGGCACGTCGTGCAGCGCGGGCGCGCGCGCGGCGCAGAAGGAGCGCGTCAACAGCATCGCGCGGCGCCTGCTGGCGCGCCTGGGCTCGCGCGCCGCGCCGCTGGACGCCAGCTATCTGCTGGCGCCACGCCGTGCCCGCCGCGCCATGTCCTGACGCTGCGTCTGCTGCGCCGCCGCGAACTAAGTGAGGTTGGAACTGGACCAGACTAGATCCTGATAAGTCAGTAATCCTGGTATTGAGTGCGGTATTTTCGTAAGTTTCGGGTTCCGCGTTGGCCTAACACACACAAAACATTTTGACAATTCAGACACGTTAATTACATTATTTACGTTGTTGAGCAGACGAAATTTTCAAACCTATGAAGCAATGACTTAGGACCTCCAAAACCCTCAGATTGAGATTGAAAGTGTGTTACGGTGTTACGCCATTAGGGTGCTGACTAGGTCCTGAAGTCAGTAATCCTCGGTATTGAGTGCGGGATTTTTTGTAAGTTTCGAGTTCGGTCTATATCACGAGCTCGCTCGGCTCCGCTCTTGGATGTAATCTTCCCGTTTGTTATATGATGATTTTGAAGGTTCTTTTTATATAAGTTTCGTGCTTCGCCGCGATGTTGTAGTGCAGCATAATTTAATTATTATTCGACCCGATTCCCCAACTTAGACTTAGTGTACTGCGAATAGTTATATTTTTACATAAGAGAAGCGAGATGAGTATTGTTGTAGTTATTTATACATGTAACTGTATGAGATAGTGTAGGTTAATGAAATTATTAGTTAACGACCACTGGTGCGAACTGATGTTGAATGTTGAAGAGTTTTAATAGAGGTTAGATACAGAAGTGTTGTTTGGGAGGTTGTTAATTTAATATTAGTGTTTAATTATTATTATCCTTTCTTTAATCATCTTCCGCTAGATTAAGAGTTAGAGGAAGTAGATTATGTTTCAATCGTCTGGTCATTTATATACGTGCTCGCAGCAGCAAGGCAGGACGCACACTCATGCCTTACGTCACGCACTAAAATCTCTCTAATTTTTATACATTTGATTAAAATAAGTTGTACATATATTAGTGTTTAAGGTGGTTGGTTGTTTTATGTTTAAATCAAGATGATAATATATTGCTTACTGTACGGACCCTATGTTAGTCCTCTATGAAGTGTCTCTGCTTGTTTATCTGGCGCACGTCGTAACGCCGCGTACGTCTCTCATGCTAAGCCTTGAAATTGTGATCATGGAGAACAAAGTTGTTTTTGTTTCTAATTTATTTGTAAATTACTGTTAGTCATTATCCTTTTCTTAGTAACTTAACATTTCAGTGATTTTTGTATTATTAAGAAAACATTTATAGTATTACCTTTATTATGGTTTATACTAATTAATCTTATTTCTTGAAGCAGCATATGTTGAGGTCATTTGGTCCCAAAATCTAGTACAAATGTTCATCATAATCATTCTTACACGATATCAAGATTATACGCTTGATTAAATACGACATCGAAATGAATTTACATTTATGTATTCTACAATATGGTATAGTATCTTACTGTTACACTTCTTTGTTACTAAGATTCAAAATAGAGTGCACTTTTAGACAATATCTTAGATCAGTAAACACTAAAACCAGATACTTACTAAAAGTATTTAATAATATGTTTGTTTTTTCGCTTGCACTTGCACCTGTATTTCATGGAATCTTCGCCTTATAGTTAAGAAACAATCAGTCTACCATTTGTACCACAGATATACATATTATTCCCGTTAAAATATCCGTGAATTTATATATAGTAACAGTTAGTTAATTCAGGAAATTCAAATATGTACTTAACTAGTGAAATAAATAGTTTACAATAGTCAATAATAGTTTAGGAATAAGACTTACATTTGATTGCCTTTTTTTGTGCATCTTGTACTACACATAGACTAAATTGTCGGATGATTAGCATCCATTCAACAGCAAACCCTGAGCCTACTTCAATTAATCGAATTTTGGGATCAAAATTGTATTTTTTTTCCAATTGACATCAAAATTTATTGATTCTCGTGTAAATAGTTTGATTTTAGTTAATTTATAACTTAATCAATTTAATTATCGTAAAGTATTTTTCGTATGAACTTATTATTTTAAATGTATTTGTAATCACAATTAAACTTTGTTGATTAACTTGAATAATGTTTTTTTTCAAATGAATTCAAACTGTTTACACATAAATCAGGGATATTGAAGTTTTATAATAAATTACTTACTTGGTATAATGAGCAGCTTTACTATTTATATGTTTTAAGATGCCATTTGTTGTAACTCATGTTTAAATAATAAATTAAATTGGATCAAACTTTAGTTTTTCACTTGTTTCTCCCTAGCCCTATTAAGAGCGTAGACGGGCTGCATTTTTCCATACAAACGTATTCCCCTATTCTCTTCCTGCATAATGCCTCTAGAGTAATCGTTTTTATTTATAAAAATCTAGGTCTATTGAAGGCATGCCCCTGTCATTTTTTTTTCAAAAAATTTATTATAAAATTATACAACGTGGATCTGGACGTACGACATAAAATTAAAATGAGCACAATAGTAGTCCATCGAAACATTTTAAAACAGGAAGATTAGTAGTTAATGGAAAATTAAAAAATTGCAGTTTTCAAACAAAATAAATAGCAGAATCAACTGCATAAAAAGTAAACACGCTTTATCCACGAAAAGTCACTGACCAACGGTGCGGTGCGGGGTGCGGGGCGCGGCGGTGGCAATGTTTATCTATTATTTCGGACTCGGATCTACAGCATGTTGAAAAACAAGAAAATGAAAAATAATTTCCTGTGGCTAAAGTATTCATTGGATCTGATTGATTTTTTGTATACGGGTAAAGAACATTATTGTCTTTACGTGGTTTAAAGGAATGTCAATCGTCCTGTTCCACCTTGTATATGACTTACCAAAAACCTAAAAAAATATCCCGTTTTTACCTACGTAATCAGACGACTACCAAAGAAAATTGAAAAGTTTTTAAAATAAAAACAAGTAATAGGGGCATAGATTTATTCTTCCTTTAAATTTTGATACCAAATATAATTTAATTGGCTTAGGTTTTGAGGAGAGAACAGGAGAATACGAAACGTCGATCGGTCAAGGTTTTTTGTAGGTAAAATCGTTCTGAGCTGCAGTTGTCTCTATCGCACTCTACGGGGGGAGACGAGAGGTGAGGGAGGGTTAGACTAATACGTACACAATTAGGGAAGTGACTAGTGTCGAAGTTTTTATCGAAATCATAGTGATGTCAGTCGATATCGACGTTTATCCTATACTGATTTACTGAACAGTGAAATTTGATGCTCATTTTGTTTTCTTTTTTAAGAGTCAACGAAGTAACAATTCAATGACATTTTTAGGGTTTATAATTAACTAATAATTGAAATGAACATTAGCGAAGTGCCTCTTACAAAAATACAAACCGTAAGCATTAGGTATAATACGTAACTAAAGTTTGCACTCTACTGCTTGGTGTGATAATTCTGCTTTTGACATGACATAAATATTTACAGGGGAGTTTATAAAATAATGACTGCTCTTATCAAGTAAATCTATACCACGTGTAACAGGAGGATTAACATTCCTTTAAACCACGTAAAGAGAATCATGTTCTTTGCCCGTATATACAAAAAATCAATCAAATCCAATGAATACTTTTGCCACAGGAAATTATTTTTCATTTTCTTATTTTTCAACATGATGTAGATCTGAGTCCGTAAAAATAGGTAAACATTGCCGCCGCCGCGCCCCGCGCCCCGCACCGCACCGTTGGTCAGTGACTTTGCGTAGATAAAGCGTGTTTACTTTTTATGCAGTTGATCCTACTATTTATTTTGTTTGAAAACTGCAATTTTTTAATTTTCCATTAACTACTAATCTTCGTGTTTTAAAATGTTTCAATGGATTAGTACTGTGCTCGTTTTCATTTAATGTCGTACATACAGAAACACGTTATATGTATATATTAAAGGAAGTCGACAATCGTGTTAATTACACCGATTTTTATATTTATTGCGTTTTTGGATTAGCCGTCGTCCGAAATAGGATAATAAGTTTTTTTTTATTATTTAGGTAGGTAGGGTAGTAGTCAGTTTTCGGGAGCGAAGCCGTGGGCAAAAGCTAGTTCTTAATATTTATGCAGAAGAGGTGCTTGTGGGTATTTTAAATAATACAAAAGTTATATAATAATATGTACATTTATTCTGTCGTCATTTCCATCCTTTCTCTTACAGGTAAATTTCTTGGTATCCGACCGTCAATTATTTCAGGGAGTAGGCATTCGTGGAAATTTTTTTCTAATTTTGGTTCCATATTTTGCCAAAACTCGTCGTCTTTTTCAATTTTCTCATATAATAAACCTTTGGGGCTCCACAAAAGAAAGTAACAAAATCTTCGGCATGTGATGTGCAATTGGCCTTGTACTTGATAGTAGAAATTGTGATTCCTTTTTAATTTTAACTTGTCGTTGTGGAGTATGCAGGAGTCGATTTTTTTTTATTCCGTCTGTTGGAGTTATCTCAGCAATTTTATACGGGCATTTTATTTCAATAATTGAATCCTCATTTAATAGTCCATCGGGACTTGCGGCCAAAAAGCTTTTATTGCTATCGATGAACAACCCACACTTGACTACGGACAGTCCTGTTACTTTTGAAAAATCAATTGCTGCTTCATCTTCTTTCTCTTTTCCGTAGTTTGTAGCAGGAGTGCCTTTGAATTGCGAGTATAACAAAGATCTTAATAAACCTACAACTGATGTTTTTTTACGCAGTTTACATACTTTGCCAAAATTTGACGCCGTGATACGCTTGCGCCTTTCTATTGCCCATAATTCATTGTCACTCTGGCCAATTGTGCTACGTTCAAGTTCTTCAGCACTCTTTTTTGATAGTTCTAGCCCAGAAATAAATGTTTTTTTCTTTTCCTCAAATATTTCTGATGGCATATCAGGCTCTAATTCTAGTCGACCGTAATTTTCGTCAGGTCCAGTAACTTTTCGTTTTTTACATGACCTATCGTCGACGAACGAAAGTTTTCTCTTTCGGTATTGTTCATTGTATACTTTTGATCGCCTTTGTCTTTCAATGAACTTCTTTGTGTATTTGCCAGGGCTGCAACCCTGGAATTTTTTTGACAGGTGTAAATGTATAGCGGTGTCGCTGTTCCATGATAGAGCCGCACCAAAGCATCGTGCTTGGTAGGAACCTCTGGCCGTGTAATTGACTCGTTTACCTCCAATAAATGCAATTACATTATTAAATTATTGTTCTACTGTATTGTTTGTTACGTCGAGTATCAGAATTTCTGCATTTGATGCTAAACTCAATGTGTAATGCTGGATGTCAGTCCATAATCCGCTAGTCTGAAGATCAGCAACAAAATTTGTGTCCTTTTTATATTTTTCGGGATTACAAAAGTAAGCGCTGCAATTACTGTGGTCTCCAAAGACATGGTTGGGTGCATTTTTTATATCCTTTTTTAGATTTTTTAAATTTTCATTGGGATTTATATCTTTTGATTTCCTATGATTTACTGCTCCAACTATCGCTTTTCTCAAACGCAAAACATTTTCTTCCACCTTTTTTCGAAGCTGCACTCCTACAAAGCCTTTGTGATTATTTGTTTTTTTCCCCAAAGCTTTCAATTTGTTGCAGAAATTTCGCAGTAAATGATTTTTACACTCAATTTTTGATATAATGAAATCAGGACCGTAGGGTTTGTTTAAGATCAATTTCTTCATTATGCTAGAATCACCATCTCCTAAGATCCCATCCTATCCCATCACTAAAGAAAAAAGGTTTACCTGAAACAAAAATTATTACGGTATGATACGAGTAATATATTAGTAAATTGACATTTTATCAAACAAAATTTAATTATTTAACAAAACACTACTCAAGTAGGTAGTGTTTTGTTAAATTATTGAAATATTTTTTCGATTTGAAGGGGGTAACAGATGAATGATAAAATTAATTTACAAATAAAATAATACTCACGATTTTTCTCCAGTCGTAAACAAATAGGTACTTATTCAAATCCGATACACATGCCGAGTCAAAACAGTGAAGCAAAGAATCAAGTCCGTAAACAATAGCAAAGGTCTAATAAGTACTAAATAACACAATAATAAGCGAGTATAAATAGCACGATCACACGAAACACTGCGCACGCCGATATCTTCAATCCGACTGAGACAGAGACGAACGTAACGTAGGTAGTTTGGTTGGCGCGAGCGGGCGGGAGATGCGTGCTACTGAGCTACGCACACAAATACAGACTTCACTCACATATTGATACCGCCCGGTTGCTAGAGCGCAGCGCGACGGCAATAGTTTCTTCAAATACCTATTTTTCAATTCCCGCGCAGCCCGTCTACGCTCTTAAGCCAGTCATTTAAAAAACATCGTAGGTCGCAAAAAATTGCATTGTTCTGATTTTTTGGGATGTTGTTAGGAGATACCAATCTTGTAAAATCAAGTTTGCAGCTTCGACAGACCTGTGCTAACTGCGTGTTGCTCGAAAAACCTCGAAATTTTCGGACTTCTTTCAGTTTTTTAAACGACTTCGAAAAAGGAGGAGGTTCTAAGTTCGACTGTCTGTATGTATGTTTTTTTTTTGTATGTCCACCGATTTCTCCGTCAATTGTGAACCGATTTTGAAAATTCTTTTTTGTTTGAAAGGGTATACTTTCGAGGTAGTTCCATTGTCACCAGGTCAGGTTCTGATGATGGGATCCTGCAGAAATCGAGGGAACTCCTCAAATATTATAGGCACACCTATAGCGATTTGAGTATTTTTTATAGTAACTCGTGCATTTGCTCTTGGAGAGCACTATTTGCTGAAGTGGAACTGATGATGAAGACCACAGATGGCCATCGGAATTACTCAATAATAAGTATTTCAGGGTTGCGATTCGATTACTTTAATATGATTGCTAAGCAATTTATGCTCGTCACAATGCATATGGTGAACTGGAGCTGATGGTGAAGTATCAGGAGAACTCCTCAACAGTTAACGTCCCTGCATCGGGAAAAGCAATATTTTGTAAAGAAGTGATGAGCAGTTTGCGTTAGGCTATTGTAACTTCGATAAATTACAAACCGACCTACTAAAATATGAAAAATAAAAACATTTTTACAAAAAAAAAAACAACTTCCAAAAAACACTACAAAGTGAAAGTGAAAAATAACTTTAATTTCGGAAGTCGGTGGCAATAAACTAAAATAAAGACCAGACACCGACTTCCGAAATTAAACTAGTGTTTTTTTTTTTTTGAAGTCGGTTGTTTCTTTTTTTCTGTAAAAATGTTTTGGATTTGTGGTCACGTGAAGAGTCGACCAACCGCTTGGCGATGTCTCGGAACAACAGGAAAATGTTCTATATTTATAGATTACAGGAAAACCTAAAAGTCTATGATCCTATAATAACTCAGTAATATTGTTTGTACAAAAGTATGAATAACAAATGTATGGGAGAACATGTTTTTCAACTACATTGTTAAGTTTGTTCTTGGGATAAGTAATTCTGTCTCTTCTTTCTTCATCCCAACTATCCCTTCATTGTGCGCTTTTTAGTTTTCTTTTACCGCCACTTTTTAAAGATTATTGGTTTCTTATGATCTGTGTCAAAGTTAGTTCGATAATTGTTTAGAGTAGCTATACTGCTTGAGTCTCTATTCTAACTTTACTTTTGTGACATGGCCGGTGGATATTATATATAGGCAGTCACTGTGAACAGTGACTGCTATGATCACGCCATTTACAATTAGCTTTGCCCGACCTTCCCCATTCAGTCACTGACAGACAACGCACAACCTAAACTCCTGGGTCTAGAAGAATGAAATTTTCCACAAGAGTTCCTTTGTAACAATGGTGAGGACTAAGGAGAGATTTTTGAAAAGTTATCACCTATAGGCGTTAAATAGGGGATGGACATTCGACACTGCCGATGGGAAATCTCCTCGGGCGCTCGGCTTATCATTACATTATAAGGATGTCGCTGTGGGATGTCAACATGTTTATACAAGCAACTATCGTCTATAGGCCTTTGTTCGTCGCACTACAGACCAAATGTATGGATTAACATTGACCTTAAAGAACAATTTACGTTTACGATTTGTCCCGGGGCTGCGACGGCCACTGCTCTACGTGACAGGGGCCACTCGCAATGAGAAGATTGGGCGCAGCGTCCGCCCGCATGAGACATAGTACGCAACCTTACATTATTTACTTCATGCTTCGTTTCACGTACGCGAGATATCCCGCACATCCATACTTACCTTCACAG
Source organism: Fissipunctia ypsillon (assembly GCA_947568875.1). Classification (NCBI taxonomy): domain Eukaryota; kingdom Metazoa; phylum Arthropoda; class Insecta; order Lepidoptera; family Noctuidae; genus Fissipunctia; species Fissipunctia ypsillon. The sequence goes on from OX387655.1 coordinate 7,456,109, forward strand.
ACATAAATAGACGACTAAAAGACATCTATCATCAACATAATACCAATACATACCCATACCCTGAAAATAAGGGGGCTAATGAACCTGCACCCTAATTGCGTAATACACTATCATTCTATCAATCACAATCTGAATGATTTTGAAGCAAATTGCTAATCCGTTGCTTCATATATTCGCGATGCGCCTCCATCATGTGCAGGGTACGCGGCAGCCCCAACAGCATCGTGAGCACTGTAGCGGACAGGTGGGACAGTCCTATACTGGGGCATTGGATACGCCTACATGCCACTGTGGCGTATAATTAATAATTGTTTTGTTTTTTCTGGTAGATGTAAGTACTAACACTAGTTTCTAAGTTGTGTGTTGTATTAACCAAATGGACCTTGTCTGAATTAAAAGAATTTTATTTTTTTTTTTTTTTATTCGAAAAATTTATCTGGCCGACAACGTAAATAACGTAATGAATGTTGTTGAACTGTCAAAAAGATACGATTCCTACTATGTGTCACGCAATTGCCCCCTGCAATAAACTACGTATCGGCATATTGATCACACAATACGCAATAAATTAAGTAATGTGTGATCATCACAATACGCTGCTATTCCAGAAATGCAGAATCTGCTGCTTCCTGTAGATGTCAGCGCTATCCATAGTTTCATCACATTCAGCCTTTCAGGCGCACACGTCTAGCCCTAGGTCACCTAGGTGTAGACAGTAGATAGCCTAGTCGCATGTTGTCCAACAGATTCCGTTTTAAATCTAATCATTACTACATCCATCTCTAAACTAAGACTGAATTATTTCAGTCTTAGTTAGTTTTCGTTAGTCTTAGTTAGTCAAATTAATGTAAACTTAAATAAACTACAACTGTTACTGTAACTGTTAGTAAACTTTAATTTCAGCAATAAAACTCCGGAAACTGAACTTCTTTCCCAAAAAAAGTTCTGACAAAAGGAGTTCTGTAACGACAATTGTATATTATGATAGGCTGCGATACCGTGAACCAGAACATTAAAGCATTCATTTGGGGATGTTTATCTAGAGGGAAATATTTAAGAAATGTGTCCACCGGTTAGTGGGACTGTGTGAGCGGAAGCAGACGATTGCTTGAGTCAAGTTGCGCTCTTATTATCATAATAAATTCTCTCTCAATCTAAACCATGACTCTAATGTGGGAATATATTGCAACACTACCGAAATTGTCGACTGAGTATCGGTATACATTGTTTGCAGCAATGTTTTTAATGGCGCCTCAACCATAAAATGATAAATAACTGCTGAATTCTTAATGAACATTAGAACACGTTTGCGATTAGACACGAGTAGGTATCTACATAATAAACACGAGGATTGAAATACGTCGCAATTTTACAATTTACACAACAATTAAATACTACGGAGCTAAATTGTTTAAGTACCACTATTTTGATAAGGGAAACCTTCTTCCTAACTTGCATCGGCTTCTTCATCTGCTGAAGGTAATCACTGCAGACGTTAAAGTTACGAGGTTAGAGGGTAGGAAAAGCCATGATAATTATACTTAAACACTAACGGATGCTGCTTGTAAAGCCCTTTTATAAAAAGCCATGAAATTACAACAACACGAGGAGACATTAAATATGTATTTAAAAAATTATGTTATTGCGTGAAAGTGGGGCGTTTGTCTCTTCCCATTTTCCAAAAAAGGTATTACGTAGGTACCTAGGTACCTATTTCAGTGCTTTTCACTCGTCCGGTCACTGAACTACAAAGCATATCGCCATCATTAACACATGATATTGTAGACTCAACTTCTTTGTCAGTTTCAAACTCAGCAGCAGAGATCCACACACATCCAGAAGATGAGTCAGTCAGTCATAAAAAACACGTCCTAAGCTGTAATTGATTGATTGACCATAATTACGTATGAGTAACGTAGTTGTAATAATAAAATTATTTCATAAAGTGAAATGATGTAGGGTCGACGTGGCAGGACGTGCAATCCTGCGCTGTTACTTATTCAGTCAACGAGAGAGCTGGCCCACTGTGTAGCGGCATACGACGACTGGCATACTCTTGTGATCACGTACCACGACACGAACACGCGTAATTCCAACCTTTTTATCAATACAAAATACAAATTGTATTAAGTAGGTACATTAGTGTAAAATAAAAGTGTCAATTTCCGTAGTACGCGGCATGAAAACAGTTGTGGGCGTGTACTGGGATTATCAGCATCCGAGTGGAATATCAGCTCCAATCCCTGGAAGTGAAAGAATGATCTCGTAAGTTTCTGCATAAGTACACCTCCTAATACTGATGTGTCATCATGCATGTTTACGAATCAATCACGGGAGCGGAACAAATAATGTTTCACGTGTTTTGGAAATACACTTCGGTAACTTACATTGTCTGTGTATCTGTTTGTTTCTAGGATGTTATCTTATAATGTAGATAGGTAGGTACTTATTATAAATATTATAACTCATCATTCTCCTGCGCTTATCCTAGTTTATTTGGCGTTAGAGCAACATGTCTTTTTTCATCCATACTTCGTCATCTCGGTAGTCAACCCCTTTCTAGCCGAAAGCATCTTGAATTCAGACAGTCCATCCTTTGTTTCTTTGATCTTCCTCTACTCTTAAAATTATAGCCAGCCAGATTCATACTTACTCAAAACTTTTCTCACGACATTTTCCTCATTCCGCCGCATCACATGCCCCCATCGAATTGGATAACCAACAACCGAATTTCAATATTTTAATTACATGCGAGATGACGATCGATGCAGGAGTAAAGGGGTTGTCAATTTAATCAGCTGTCAAATGAGTAGGTACTACTTTATTAGCTACAATAAAAGTACACTAACTTATGTACTATACTATAATTACACCCTATATAGTAGGTACGTTTTATGTAGGTATGTGTTATATTTGTCAACGGTAATGAATGAATTAAGCAGTAAATAAACTATAGCTTAATATCGTATTCATAAGGTAGACTTCACGTTCATATGACGTATGTATGTCATTGAGACTCAATGTATGTAAACTAGAGCAGACACCGCGGACAATGCGCAACATTTTGTTGTCCCAAACTAAAGATGTACCGCGGATGTCAACCGCAGTGTACCTATGAGTGTGGACGTTTGCTGTCCCGGACAACAAAATGTTGCGCAAAAATTTTGTTCGCTGTGTCTGCTCAAGTTTACATTGAACCTCAATTATATATATGTTTACCTACGTTCATATGATACGGCTTCGGGCATATGTTGTTTATGCAGGTACGAAATCATTGTGCAGCTACCGATTTTGATAGATATTATAGGCCTACTACATGAGGCATCAGATTTTCTCTTATTTACTTACTATGTACCTTGGTGCAGTACGTCATAACTAGAGATGGGCAATCAACCGGGTTTAAACCCGTTTACTGGGTTTAAACCCAATAAAAACCCATTTATTCCCTCCCACGGGATTTTTATTCGGGTGTTTATTGATTTGGTGAAATTTATCAATTTAAACATGGTAAATGTAAATATTTGTGAATATTCTAGTACTATTCACAAATATTTACATATAGTTATCGTTTTTAAATCATCTTTTTAATAGATGTTCTTCAAATTAAACAAAAGGCGCAACAGGTAGACGACGAGTTAGAGAAAGAAGTATGCCGCTCTTTGTCGCACTTATGTCGCTCATCTATGTTCTCTTTCCATCAAGCGATAAAGACCGCGCCGCCCGCGCCGCGGGCGCACCGCACTCCTGTAACGTTTTTGTTCTTTGATGAAATACTTGCATAAATAATACAATTGATGAAATATCATGTTCGAAGAGTAAGTTGTCAAACTTGATGTGCTGTTAAATGCACCACTATCAGTGATATTTACACTCCAAAAAACGTTAGAAGTAGGTACCTAAATCGTGTTAGGTCCACGATCGAAGATATTAGTGATAGTAGGGCAAAACTTGGGTAATCGGTGATAGTTTTGTTTTTTACTTGTAAAATTCGATTCATTGATCAGACTATTTTTTAAATTTACTGTGATATAGTAGACAAAATAAGTTTTGCTAACTTATATCTAAAAATGTGGCAAATACTATAATGATTGAAAAATGTACATTTATCAAGTCAGTAGTAACTTGGTAATAAAACACAATTATCTATCACCGAATAGCTGCATATCACGAATTAGCCAAGTTTTGTCCTACTTAATTTAGACCCGTTATTTGGGTTTTTACTCGGGTTTAAACCCGTTTAAACCCAAAAAACCCGGTTTAAACCCGTTTCCGCCCATTGGGTTTAAACCCTCTGCCCATCTCTAGTCATAACATACCTACAGTCGTTTCGGAGCATTCTTTAATTATTATGGCGGTTGAAGTAGTAGTAGTATATGCATACAACCGCCTACAAAGCCTAAAGGCACCTAGATATAAAACCCTAAAAAAGACTTCTAGGCACACTAGATTTCTCAGCCTTTTTTGAAGACGGATAATTTTTTAGGTATTTAAAAATTCAACCAATAAATATGTAATTTAACTAAATGAGACGGCTCTCGCGTCATCTGCGTTATGGCAATCCTTGAATAATGTAGGTTACGTCACAGAATATATATATAACAGTACAAGTAGTTATGTAATGATTTGTGTCGATTTACATCAAGTTAGACATAAATAACACTTGGTAGGTAAAACTCCGTTTGTTGATGTAGCTAATACTTACCTAACACGTTCATAATAATATTTACCTATCTTCAAAGGAAGCCATTGTAAACTCTTGATCTTCAACGTGATTGTTGTTTGTTTAATTTAATTTTAATTATTTAAATCAACACTGTTTGTTAATATACGTCATATCATATCAATTAATCTGTTTCAGTTATAACTCGATTTAAATATACTTAACTATAATATTATTAGAACGTCCTTTTTTCATTCAAATTGCCAGATTCTTGTTACTACCTATTGTTGGAAACCAATAATTGGGCTTCCGCGTCCAGTAATACTCAAAATACTATCTTTCCTACTGATTTATTTATAACTGTCTCGTTAGCCTTCATTTATTTTTGATCAATGAGGTGTCAGTGCGCCGAATTCTTCGGAACCGTGAAAGTAACACTCACTTCCTTTTTGAGGCTGTACAAAAATAAAAACAGACGAAATAAATTAAGATGTAGATATTATTGAGAGGTAAATTATTATTTTGCTTGGTTTTTGTATTGCTTGTTTTATTTTCATTATACACTATCGACCTCATAATTTATTATGATTCATGGAGAAGGCTTAGGCTACATTAGTAGGTACTATTGTTTGCTCCACTCAGAGTTATTTTTTTGTCAAAATGCTATTATTTTGAAAGCTAGAAAACAGGGCAAATCATTCTTCAAGCTCTCTTATATCCCCTATAACTGGATGGGGCTGAGGCTCCTCCATTTGAGTCCAATTAAATGTAGTTAGAGCTCAAAATAACAGGAACAACAATCGTATCAACTTCCCACTAAACTTGTTATTCCCAGAAGATAGATCGCAACTCCTAGAACACACGCTAACACTATTTGTGTGTGATCGCGTGATCATAGCACGGAGCGGACGTAGCAGATGATGATGGCCGAAATCGGCGCACACGCAGCCGGAACACTTGATACTGTCGTTATTGATAAATTGCCGCGCCGTCAATTTGCTTCTTAATCTGTGGCCTTTCGCGTCGAATGCAGCCTCACAGCAGCAACACTTCTCGCTAATTTTCCAATGTCACCGTGTCAAGATTACCGATGGCTACAACTAGCAGCGCGATGCGTATTTATAGATGAAAATTTGTAAATTTTAGCTAGAAGAAAATATTGAAGATACCCATACCTAGACATGTTACAATATTATGAATCAGATGACGGCGCCCGTTATTGAAGCTGGTTAAATCCTCCTTTTCTTGGAAACGATCTATCCTGGAAACAATTTACTTAGTTTACTGCAGAACAAACGACCTGTTTTAGTACTAATTCCTGCATCTCAGAAGGAAGTTTAGTACGAGTAGGTATTTCAATAACATTATTATGTTATGACGCCGTTCCTGTCCGGCGGCTCAATTTAAAATAAGTAAGTCGTTAGACGTCTCTCTATCACTCGTAGACATGCATCCTGTGGCAACAGGTCGCAGGATCTTCCATTGTATAATGTGTATTAGCATAAAATTGAAGGAAATTAGATGCAGGAAGACTGATAACGAAACGGGCCATGGCTTGGTTTAGCTTACTTATGCCAATATGATTTACACATGCACTGTCGTAGAAACCAGCAACGAAGCAGGTGCAAGGGTTTGGGGCTAGCTTCATATGTGAGGTAACCGAGAGCAGTGCCTTGAAGGGAGAGGCACCCCTACCTATGCCAGGGTCGCGGTATGTTCAAAAGAGTAACCGTGGCCCCGGCACAGGCAACTGCAGGAACACGGATGGGTTTTAGTCAGTAAAAGTCTGACACGCCCTCCCGCTCCGCCCAGAGCTTCCGGTCATTTGAGATTTCCTACCCAAAAAAAAAATGCCTACCTACGTGCTGACAATGAATACGTCCTAAATACTCGTCATTAAATAAGTGAGCACGTTTAGCGCTAAACGAATTTAAAATATAGTTCTATTGTTGTCAAACTTTTGAACATGACAGAAACAGAGTGATGTTTTGAATAAGTTTAGCGCTGAACGCATTGATTTGTGGAACAAGTGGGCCTAAATATTCACAGGTTTATTAACACTTTGCCCGCGACTTCGTCCGCGTGGATTTCATATATTCTCCTACAAAATTTAAGACCCCTTCCACCCCTTTTAACAGGTAGTTTTCAAAAATTAATGATTAAGATCCTTTTACCTATTACTAATTTATTGATTAATTTATAGACTTATTATTTAACTTGATCAAAGGAAAAGTAAAATTTTCATATAAACTGTTCCTCCCTTTTCACCCCGAGAGAGGTTGATTTATGAAAAATCTTCAATCATGTGTTTTGTCATTTAATGTTTAGATTACTTTTGACTTAACCCAGACACGCAGTGAAATTCTCCCCCAAAAACTTAATTACTTACCCCCTTTTGCTAGTACCTAGATATTCGAAAAACCCAAAAACGTATGCTCATATTTTTTGTCAAATTAGTTTAATACCGTTATTCGAAGTTACCGGACAGCATGTTAAAATTCTTCCATACAAACTTTAGCATCCTCTAAAATCAATCCCTTTTGACAAGTAGTTTTGTAAAACTAAACAATGACAAACTTAATTAGTCAAGAAATAAGATTTTTCATACATTAGAAATCCTGCTGTTCACCCCCTTTAAGGGTCTAATTTACAAAAACCCCTTTTCAGAGCTCGCCTACATTATAAAGGGAACTGTTGTACAAAGTTTCTGATATTATTATTCAGTCATTCAGCACTTCACCCGCGATTTCGTTCGCATGGATTTCGTACTTTCGCCATTTAAATGGTAGTAATAATGCTTAAGATCTTTATTATTTATTTATATATAAGCAGACATGTTGTGCCGACCCCAAATAAATTAGGTTGGGATAAGGGCAGGAGAATTATGATGAAGTATTCGGGCCCAGTTTCAAGTTTATAGATCAACGAAAAAAGATTTTTTCATACAAACTGTATCGCCCCTTTTCACCCCAAAGGGTTAATTTTTGAAAAGTCTTTTGTGATGTTTCCATTATTTGACTATCTATACCAATTTTCGAGTTAATCTAGTTTCGCAGTAAAATTCTCCCCTGTAAAATTAACTGCCCCTTTTGACCCCGTTAAGGGGTACGTTTTTTAAAATCCTGATACACGTTATTCAGTATGGAGTTAATCGGACTGTGCGTTAAAATTCTTTCATACAAACTTTGAAGCCCCCAATCCCCCTTTAGGGGTAGTTTAGAAAAAATAAAAATGAAAAACTTTATAGTTTACTTAGATAAGTATTCGTGCCAAGTTTCAAGTCTATTAACTCAAGGAATAAGATTTTTCATACAAACGGAATTCCCCTTTTCACCCCCTTAAAGGTCGAATTTCCAAAAACCGCTTCTTAGTGCTCCCCTACATTATAAAAGGAAGCCGTGTGCAAAATTTCACGTTCCTAGACCCAGTAGTTTCGGCTGTGCGTTGATATGTCAGTCAGTCACGTCAGGTTCACCTTTTACGAGTATATACAGCGTGTAAGGGACAGCCCTCCGCAGACTAATGGGGTAATTCAGTATATCATACTAAGATGACCTGTAGATTAAATTATTTCAGGAACGTTATGGGTATCCAATAAACCTGATTTGTTTTATTACCGTGTATCGTTAACGTGGCAAAACGCGCGTAGCGAACGGCAGAGCAGCGAGCCTTCGCCCGCCGAGTAAATGATAAATGATTTTATTTCTGTAAGTAGGTTTATACAAACACTTTTACACGTCAAACATTTTTTTTAAACTAGATGAGACCGGCGTTTCCTATCTGACTACTCTGAGAAGAAAGGCCGAAACAAACTCAGAGGTCACAGTCTCTTTTAAAGTCCAGACATAATCTTGGTCAGATCATGTGAAGACCATGTAGGTTGGTGTTTGAAATGGTCATTTGAGGAAAGAGCCACACAGATTGAGTGGACCTGTCCAGTCAGTGTTAGTATTTCAACATCCATTGCTGATTTTTTATTTTGGTTGTTTTATTTACATAAATGGAGTGCTGCGTACAGAGATTGTAATTTTACATTGAAATAAAGGAATAGTAACTGAAAAAACGGTAAAAAATATGAAAATATTCCTGAGAATATTTTCGGTGGAATATGATACAAAATAAGTAGCTGAATGCATCCTGTTAGTTTGCGGAGGGCTGTCCCTTACACACTCTGTAGAAGAAGATAGATTTAGTAAGACAAATCAAGTTAAAGGCTGAGTGCTTGCGTAATAAAAACGAAGTATTCCCGTTTGAGCACCAATGCATTGAGCACCGAAGGTATTCCCATTTGAGCACAAATCCATTTAATACCTTCTTGGTGCCCAAAAAATAGGTGCTCAAACGGGAATACTTCATAAAAACAAACGTCTTCATGTTTTGTAATTGTATTTAATGTACTTATAATAAAAAAACAATGTGGGGTCGCCGGACTGCATAAAATTGCATACATTTTAGTTTTTTAGCACTGCCATTGGTCTAAATGACATTGACGCTGTTTTTATCTAACTCGTGAGTACTCAATCGATCATTATGGCCATTTTTATTAAGAAAATAATTCTATAAAACTTTATCCCATATGTAAGGAGATAAGACTGAAAAAAAAGGAATAAAGCGACAACATTATTTAACGTTAGATAACTATGTCTGTACTTCTCAAAGATCCAAAGTTTCGAACTCTATATAACCTACAACATTTTCTAAGTTACTTAAGTTTTGCTACATATATAAATATATTTTATTGTAAGTAACTTACAATTTATCATAATTTTAAAAATTATATTAGAACATAGGTATTTTTCTGTGTATCTTATTAAAATAAGTACTTACCTATAAGGTATTATTGTAAAATTAATTTGCATACCAACTTATGGACCGTACGTTAAACCACCAACTTTTACAACTGGTAACACCTGTATTTTCTGCAAATAAATTATTCTTATTCTTACTCTTGAAACATTTTCCCGCTCCGATGGCATATCTGATAAGAAACGGTAACCGCGGCCTGTAGCAAAAGATATAAGCCCAATCTAGAACCAACTATTTCTTAACAACTTTCTAATTTCGAACATTGGAGATACAGAACAGTACGATAAATGTTTCATTGGCATTTGTCATGGCTTACTGTTAAACGACAGAGACCCAGAAATATGCACTGTAGCAGATTACCTTGTAGCACTAATCTGCTACAGTGCATAAAAGAGCCCAGAAGTAGTTCCACTTCACTTCACAACGGGTCGATCCATCAGGTTAAGCTACGCTTGCTGGGGTTGTCCGTGGATGGGTGACCATCTTTACATACCGAGACTCCTCCATGCCTCGGAAAGCACGTTAAGCCGTTGGTCCCGGCTGTCATTCGTAGATCTTTGACAGTCGTTACGGGTCGTCAGAAGCCCGAAAGTCTGACAACCAGTCTTACCAAGGGGTATCGTATTACCCAGTTACTGGGTTGTGGAGGTCAGATAGGCAGTCGCTCCATGTATAATACTGGTATTCAGCTGCATCCGGTTAGACTGGAAGCCGACCCCAACATAGTTGGGAAAAGGCTAGGCAGATTGAAGTAGTTCCACTTCTGGGCATTTCTTAGCAGATTTTTTTAGTGTACATTAAAGTTGGTAGTGTACTAACCATAAACTTAACCAGTTCTTATAGGTATCATAAAAAAAAAATCTCAACCAAGAAATTAAGCCATGTCGGACCTTACGTCCAACATCCGCTATTCTGATAAATGTGCGTCGTTTCACGAAATTACAGCAGGAAGGTGCGATCTGTATCACTTGTTTATGTTACTTGTTTTCGGGGCATTGTTTATTCTTCGTAAGATAAGCGGAAACTTAAGTGCTTAAATCTCGTGAAATGCATACGTAGAGGTTTAGTACCAGCTTCCGTCACGCCACCATCTGCCGAATTACTTGATAACGCAAGCTACGTTATTCTTTTAATTAGGTAGATACCTGGATGACTTTTTCGGCTTTATTTTAGACTAGCTGCGCTCCGCGGTTTCACCCGCATAAGTCACGTTCCCGTAGGAATATCGGGATGAAAAGTACGCCCTAACCCAGGTCATGGTCTACCCATGTGCCAAATTTCATACAAATCTGTTCAGCCGTTTCAGCGTGAAAGCGTAACAAACAAACAAACTCACTTTCGCATTTATAATACTTATTAGTTAGGATATTTACATAATATAACATCACGCCTTGTTTCCCCGAAGGGTTAGGCAGAGGTGTACCTATAGTAGTACACCCACATTTCGCCAGTTATGTTTAAGTCCCATGTAATAGGGGGCGAGCCTATTGCCATCTACCGGGCACAAATCCAGACTCCGGGCTGCTACTGAGAAATTCCAGATAGAAAAACCCAATAACACTTCGCCCGACCTGGGAATCGAACCCAGGACCTCATGCTCAGCAGTAGCGCTTGCGACCACTAGACCAACGAGGTAGTCAGGATATTTATTTATTTATTTATTTTACTATTTATGTACACACGGTAAAACATTATACAGTTAGGACATTATGAGCATTGAGTACAAATGATATATTATAGTTAGGATTAGCTGTTACCGACATCGTCTGCGATCCAGGATAAAAAGTAGTCTATGGCCTTTCGTAAGGTACCTATCCCCTACAACCTACCTTCACCGGCCATTCATTGTAATACTATGCTGTGCACTGCAAATGGCTGTAATGTAATGGAGTAAAGGTGTAAGGGACAGCCTTTCGCAGACTGACGGGGTGAATTCAGTATATCCATTGATTGAGTATATCATACTAAGATGACCGGTACATGAAATTATTTCAGGAACGTTATGGGTATCCAATAAATCTGATTTGTTTTATTACCTCACACGCAATGTATCGTTACCGTGGCAAAACGCGCGTAGCGAACGGCAGCGCAGGCAGCGAGCCTTCGGCCGCCCAGTATTTCAACATCTATTGCTGATTTTTTTTAATTAGCTGTTTTATATACATAAATGTAGTCCTGCGTACAGAGAATGTTACATTGAAATAAAGGAATAGTAACTGAAAATACGATAAAAAAAATTAAGGAGATGAATGCACTCTGTTAGTTTGCGGAGGGCTGTCCCTTACACCCTTTTTTTTTTTTTTTTTTGTTTCGGGGTGGAAAATCCTCATGGATGTCCTCCGCCCTGGGGCGGGCGGAGGGGTCTGTCAGACTCTTACTGACTAAAAACCACCCCGGTGTTCCATCTCACACCTACGCCGAGGGTCGCGGGAACTTACGATCCTTCCGCAACCCCCGGCTGGTGCCGGCCCGCCACGGCAGGCCTCTCCTCGTGTCGAGGGGGGGAGTGAGGTGTTTGACTCCCCCCGCGACGTCTAAGAGGGGCGCGCGTGGAACACTACGCGCCGCCACCTCGGGTCCGATGTATGGGGGGCGACGGACGTCCCCGAGTCCGTCGCCCCTGGACCCATTTAGGGGGGCTGGAAGAGGGCGTTGTCCGCCCTCCGCCGACGCCCAGTGCGCCTGCTGCGGGCTGGGTGAGAGGATGTGATCTCCCTCTCCCTTTCCGCAGCCTCCTTCTGCGAGATGACTGTCTCGCAGAAGGAAACCACCGCGTCCCAGGACTCCTCGCTGCCGACCATCGAATTAACGACAGCCGGCAGCGACAGGTCACTGCCTACTCTAGAGATGAGGGCACGGCGCGGCTCCTCCCAAGCGGCACACTCTGCCAGCGTATGCCGCGCCGTGTCCTCCCGACAGTCGACGCAGTGGTGACACCGGGCGTCTGACTCCCTGGTTATGCGACACAGGTACTTCCCGAAGCAACCATGCCCCGAGAGCACCTGCGTCACCCGAAACGACAAGGAGCCGTGCCTCCTCCCGAGCCAAAGGTCGAGCACCGGCCGGACCGCCTCGATGGTGCCGAGGCCGGCGGTAGGGCGTGAGAGCCTGTCCCGCCATTCCGCCACCAGGACCTCGCGAAGCAGCAACCGACGCTGCTCCATTAGTCGCTGCATCGGTCGCTCACCTCGCGCCTGCATTTCCTCGCGCCACCGATACAATGACGCGAGTAATTTCGCCTCCAGGTCCCAGGGCGGGGATCCGGCCAGTGCACAAGCCGCCTCGTAGGAGATCGTGCGATACCCCCTGATGCCTCTGACGGCCATCGCTCTCTGTGGCCTCCGCAGAACAGCAATGCTACCGGCCGTCAGGTCAGCCGCCCAGATCGGAGCCCCGTACAGGGCCATCGATCGCACGATCCCCACGTAGAGTCGCCTACAGGCGGCGCTCGGGCCCCCCAGATTGGGAAGCAGCGTTGACAGCGCCCCAGCCGCGCCCATCAACTTGGGGTCCCTTACACCCTGTATTATGTGTATAGCTGACGTGCACTGAAAATACATAATCAAACATTTCCTGAACGTGATTACTTTTTACAAAGAAACTACTGTTATCGTGCTAAAAATCGTGCAAAGTAATAAAAAAAATATTGTAAGCTACGGTTTATATTTTGACACATCGTGATAGAATACACTCATTTTGAGAAGTGCTCATTTTGAGAAGTGCACTTTTTGAGAAGTGCACATTTTGAGAAGTGTCATTTTGAGAAGTGCTCATTTTGAGAATTGCACATTTTGAGAAGTGCTCATTTTGAGAATTGCACATTTTGAGAAGTGCTCATTTTACAAAGTGCACATTCTGCGTCAAACCCCTGTAGCAATGATTATACGTTATTGTCTTTTCCTTGTAGGCTACCTATCTGTCAAATGTCATAACGATCGGTTCAGTGGTTTAGACGTGAAAAGGTAACAGACAGACCGACATAGTTAATTTCGCATTTATAATATTAGTACTCGTATAGTATAGATTTTGTTGTGTTGGTATTTACAAACCATTCAAGGACTGAAAGCGATTAGTTTTATAGTTTACTAGTTGTGCCCCGCGGCATCGTTCGCGTGGAAGTCGTAAGATACACAATATATTAAAATAATAGCCACATTTTAATAAAACTCCTTTGTTAACCCGGACGCGCCGCGTTGCATCGCCCGCCCGCGCTATTACTTCGTTTTCACTTAGCGTTCTTTTTTTTATTTTTTTTTTATTTGAGATAGGTTTGCTCTTGACTCTAGTCTAGGTCAGAGATGACTGAGACAAATTCGACGATGGAGTGAGCTTACCCAGAAGAAGCCTGTTAACTCTCACTTTGAAGAGATCGGGGTTGTATACGTTCGGAAACACAGACGCAGGCAGAGAGTTCCACTCCTTTGCTGTGCGCATCACAAAAGACATTTGGAAACGCTTAGTGCGAATTGGTGGAATAGCCACTAGTTCTTACCGACTTTTTTCTTTTGCTCGGCTTCTAAGGGTCTTAGCGTGATGTTAAATCGCCTATAACCATCCTCGAGAATTGGACTACCAAATGCATCATGAATTTTTCAAATCCGACTTTTCGTTCATAATTTCAATGGGTTTTTTTTTTGCGCGGAACCCTAATTCTTTTTCTAAAATAAAAGTAGCCTAAGTTATTCCTTATCCTTCAGTTATCTACCAGTGAACGTTTTTTCAAAATCGGTACAGCCCTTTCGGAGATTAGCCGGAACAAACAAACAGAGAGACAGACAAAATTTAAAAAAAATGTTTTTTGTTATATCGGTACTTTCATATGCATTTAGTAAAACAACTGTTATTTTGACATTACAAACAGACACTTCAATTTTATTTATTTGTATAGATGTAAGTACAAATTTATGTCTGCCCTGTCCCCATGCTTTATAAAAAGGGACTCTTATATTGTCGTCATGCCCGTCTATCAGTCTGTCCTCTGTCCGGGTGTGACACAGCCACTACTACTCGGAGACTCGTGGCTAAGTAATAACAGCCGCATGGGTCGATCCATCAGGTTAAGCTACGCTTGCCGGGGTTGGTCCGTGGATGGGTGACCATCTTTACATACCGAGACTCCTCCGTGCCTCGGAAAGCACGTTAAGCCGTTGGTCCCGGCTGTCATTCGTGGATCTTTGACAGTCGTTACGGGTCGTCAGAAGCCCGAAAGTCTGACAACCAGTCTTACCAAGGGGTATCGTATTACCCAGTAATTGGGTTGTGGAGGTCAGATAGGCAGTCGCTCCATGTAAAATACTGGTATTCAGCTGCATCCGGTTAGACTGGAAGCCGACCCCAACATAGTTGGGAAAAGGCTAGGCAGATGATGATGATGATGAGACTACCTATTAGCACTATTTAGATTAAAATTTTAATGAAGATTCTTTGCACCGCTATAAATGCTATAGGTCATTGTATAAATGCCACAATATGTCATTGTATAAGTCATTGTATAAAACCGCGTATTATGGCTACGTAGATTCCATATTAGGTACGTTACGGAGTCATTTTCTGGGCAAATTCGTGTAAAAAACTTGAAATTTTTAAAGCGCAAAAGAGGTGCATTAGGTCCTTAAGCAATCTTAAATCAACAGAAAGTTGCAAACCGCAGTTTATCTCCTTAAAAATACTAACGTCACCTTGTCTTTACATATAGGTTCGAGACCGCTTTGTTCGTAAAGAAAAACAGTGATTTATTAAAAAAAAGCTTCAGAACAAAGCTATCGATCCATAAGACCAACATATCGACATGAATTATGCCTAAGAAGTTCAAAAACCGCCCTTATGCACGAGAGCTTATTTTGCATGGCTCCAAAATTTTTTAATAAGCTACCAAATGACATAAAAGATTTAAACTTGACACAATTTAAACGTAAACTAAATACACTTCTGGACACATCTATTGGCCCACCTTAGAGTTTAGGTTTCGATGGCCCCTACCGAAATATGATTGCTAGATTGAACAAAAACTGTTGATGCAGTTTTAAACCTGATACATTTTACCATCTTTTTCGATCGTATTGTTTTAAATTTGAATTCAGAATACCATACGACATGGAGCTACGCCTAACAAGTCGGATATGCGCCTTGTTAAAGGCAATTGATTTTTGAATAAAAAACATGTTTTATCAAATAAAGGTTTAATTTAATAACGCGTGTTGCCTCCATGGGCATCTATCACAGCTCTCATACGATTAGGCATAGAGTTTATCAACCGCTCTATGAAATTTTGAAGGATCATCTCCCATTCCTCTTCTATGGCAGTTTTCAACTCCTGCATCGTCTGGGCAACTGGCTGACGAGCCCTAACACGTCTTTTTAGCTCGTCCCACATGTGCTCAATGGGGTTCATGTCTGGGCTTCTGGCTGGCCAGTCCATAACTGTGATGTTCACATCCCGAAGATATTCCCTGACGATGCCGGCCGCATGGGCTCTTGCATTATCATGCATAAAAAGGAAATTTGGGCCCACATAGTCCGCGTATGGTATCACGTGAGGTTCTAAGCACTCACGAATGTACCTTTCAGCATTTAATGTTGGCAGCCGTGGTCCTGTAACAACCTCAAGTTGAGTTTTGCCGCTCGCGGATATACCGCCCCAGACAGTCCATGAGCCACCGCCATAAGCAACCCTCTCTTCAAAGCAGCATTGTGCGAAACGCTCTCCCTAACGCCGGTAGACCTTCTTCCTTCCATCATTGCCATGTAACACAATTTTAGACTCATCAGAAAAGAGTACACGGCTCCAATCTTGCTGTGTCCAATTTAAATGATTGCGTGCGAAATGAAGGCGCGCTGTTCGGTGGGCTCGCGTTAGTTTGGGCCCATTAGCTGGCTTGTGTGGTACCATATCGCGTTCTTTTAACCTTCTCCGAACAGTTCGAGCGCTCACAGATACTCCGTGGAAGTCGCGAAGTTGGTTTTGTATCTCAATGGAGGTAAGGTGACGATTTCTCAAGCTGGTCGTCACGATGAATCGATCCTGCCTTTCAGTTGTGACCCGAGATCGTGGCCTTCCTTGGCGACGAACAAAGCCGCCAGTCTCTAGGTACCTCCGATAAACATTTCGGACCGCAGATCGACTTAAATTAAGTTGAGCACTCACGTTTCTTTGGCTGTGTCCGGCCTGAATAAGTGCCACAGCTTGGGCGGCGACTTCAGGTGAAGTATCCATAGATTATTGATAGAACCTCACCTTAATGTTAAGAATAAGTAATGTTTGTTGCAAAACCAAAGATATCAATCACTTTTTCAAGAATTAAATCCAAGTAAACCAATAAAACCAAGTTTTCTTAGTATTCGATTGTTTGATATCAACAAACAGGCTCCAAATTGTCTTTTGTTTCTTTAAATTCTGTGTTCGAAATTCAAAAAAAGACTATTGAATGAAATTGTGAATGTGCCAGGTTCAAAACTGCATAAAAACTTTTTGCTCGACCTAATATAAAATTTTAGCTAGGACCAAACGAAACTGAAAATACAAGGTGGGCCAATAGATGTGTCCAGAAGTGTATTTTTTTATAGACAAATGCTACTAGGTATACCATTGACGAATTCCTAGTTTACAAAATTTCATGTGACTGGCCATTTTATCTAATGTGTTTTAATGTAATATTCATACACATAATTGTCTATTTTATTACAATATCTTGTAACTTGTCTTGTATCTTGTATTTTAATTTCTATATCTCTAATATTGTAATTTGTAAATTCTTATAGGGTACATTTTGACCTACTATAAAATATTTTTAAGAGCATGTTGTATCACAAAAAGTCGCATTAATAAAAAACTTATTTACTAATGTAGTGAAACCGGGGGGTTTCACTACATTATTCAAAGGGCCAAGAGGTTTCACATTTGCGTTCAGTGTGAGGGTCTCTTTGTTAAAACTCTTTTAAAATGTGCTTAGGATTTAGTGAACATCCCCAAAGAATTGTGAATGTTGGAATCAGATTTTGTGAAAGTCAAAGAAGCGAGTTATGGACTGTAAAGTTGGGCCCTCAGTTCTCACATAGAGGATTGAGGGCTCACCTGTATCTAATAATAAACTATGGACACTACAGAAAAAGTATGCCAAAATCTACGATAATGTCAAACAAAATTTGTGAAAACAAGATATTATCGCAAAACACTATCCTACTTTGTATATCTTCGTTCAAAATGGGCCCTCAGTTCTCATACACGTAAAAGTTTATTACGCAAATAAAAGGAAACCATTGACTTACAGCTAAATACTGTTAGAAATCCTATAAACTACTAAATATATTGAGAAAATTTGTGAAATTGCTTTCACAAATTTGCATTTTTTTTTCAAAGTGGTGACCTGGGTGCCAACCACCACCACCACCACCACTTAAAGCAGTATTATTTTAATATTACTTCAGTGTGAGAAAGAGATGAAGCTATACAGGACGTCTAGCTCCATCTCTTTCGCACACTCAAGTAAAAATTACAATAATACTGCGTTAAGAGGTGGTGGTCTAACTCCTGTTCTTGCGAACAGTCACCACTTTTGTTCTTTGAAAGTTATGACCTTGATAAAATTCGGGCTCTCAGTCCTCTATTCCTTTTGTTTTCGTTTCGTTTTGGTTTCTCGGTACGTACTTATATCGTATGAAAGATAAGACAAATACAAACTTCTCTTTTTGTGAAAAAAATTGTGCCACAATTTCGCTATCAGAAATAAATTAAGAGACCCTTTATTGTATAAGAAAATCGAGTTTTATTTTTATTCTCTTAATTAGGAAATAGGGTGACCACAATTTCTTTTAGATTGGAGCAAAGATAAGTAAATGTAGTGGTTTTAATGATATTATTGACATGAATGATTTTATTAATTGTATTTTTGAATTATGTTATTTTTATTTTATTTTTATGAATGTTTGAAAAACTAACATAGATTTAAGACCATGTAACTAACAATTATGGACAAATTAATTTAGTCTGAAATAAAAAGATTTTTTTTTTTTTTAAATAAACTTTCTTCGACTTTTCGCTTATTATTGACATAGTATTTGAAATTAAGTACTATTAATAATTAATACATGACATTTGTAATGAATGACCAATACTAGCAGCGAAAGGTGGAGGAACGAATTCAATTGCTCCGATAAGTTCGTGCACCTTTGATTTTATTAATTGGTTTAATTTTTTGCCATTCATGTACAGACGCCAGCCGGTCAAGCTACCCGAAACTCAAATTTTCCCAGTCAACCTTGAACCTAATGCTTTAGCGATAAAGTTGAAACTCTATTAAAGGAATTTGACAGATTGTAGTAGCTTGTTGTGTTGCCGTCCATACATCAATATCAAACAAGAATGATGAAGAATCATTGGCTCAGTCCTCAACAGAGCCTTTGAAGAATTCAACGGTTCCAGCGGTCGTTGTGCTGTCTGATGAAGAGTTTGTATTGACAACATTATTGGCGAGGGTTTCTGTAAATAAAATACATGAATGAAAATGACATGTGCAGAGCTTTTGCAGACATTCTACCATTAATTTCTCGAGACATTTCCATAAATATGGTATTTGTTATATTAAACTCCATTTCCTGCAGGTCAGTGATATATTTTGTAAATAATATTTGTTCTTCTATAGGAACAGTCAACAGATGGTATGCGTTCTCTTGGCATGGTTATGGGTAACCGTTGAGAAATAAAATCTTTCAATTATGTTGTTAAGGGGGAAGCGCCAGGTAGCCCGCGAAATTCAAACTTTCTTATGTTTTTTTGCAATTTGCAAGTCAGTATTAAGTTGTATGTTAATTAAAGTATCATTCGAGACCGTAACAAATATGCATTTACAGCATTATAATCATCAAAATCAACAACTCCATAAGTTTGTATAATCCCAATTGTCAAGACAAATTTTTCGAACTTAAGAAGCAATGGATTAGCAATTTGCTTCAAAATGATTCAGATTCTGATTGATAGTGTGTTACGCAATAAGGGTGCTGGACCCTAATTGCGTATTACAATATCAATCACAATTGGAATGATTTTGAAGCATATTGCTAATCCATTGCTTCATATATGCTCGAAAAATTTGTCTGCTCAACAACGTAAATAACGCAATGAATGTTGTTGAACTGTCAAAATGAAACCGATTCCTACTGTAAGTGTGTTACGCAATTGCCCCGATGTTCTTGCTTTCACAAATTTTCTCAATAATATTGAGAAAATTAAATATATTATATTTAGTTGCTTATAGGATTTCAAACAGTAGCTGTAAGTTAATAGTTTCATTTTATTTACGTAATAAACTTTTACGTGTATGAGAACTGAGGGCCCATTTTGAACGAAGATATACAAAGTAGGACAGTGTTATGCGATAATATCTTGTTTTCACAAATTTTGTTTGACATTAGCGTCGATTTTAGCATACCTTTTCTGTAGTGTCCATAGTTTATCAGGTACAGTTGGGCCCTCAATCCTCTATGTGAGAACTGAGGGCCCAACTTTACAGTCCATAACTCGCTTATTTGACTTTCACAAAATCTGATTCCAACTTTCGCAATTCTTTCCGAATGTTCACTAAACCCTAAGCACATTTTCAAAGAGTTTTAACAAAGTGGCCCCTCACCGCCACGCGCACATGGCTTCACTACATCATTCGTACGTTTCATTATACGTTTAACCAAGGAATGAAAAAAAAATCAATGTTAGTGTGTGCGGTATTGTTAAATCCTTAAATAAAAAGATTATGATAGAAAGAAAGAAAGAAAGAAAGAAAAATATTTTATTTGGGACACGCACAGGAAATACAACAATAAAAAGAACATTAAAACTAACAATATCATAAAAACAAATAAAATAAAAGGAAAGAAAAAAAAAAAAAAAACAAAGAAGACCTGTGCGAGGCCAAAAAGGCTCCTATCTCAGCATGATGCTGCGATATTTGAAAATACAAAAACAAATACCGCAGATGTTTCTACGAGGCTTTGCTATTCAAGTCAATAATTTTACCATATGGAATAACTTTGTTGTTCATGGTATTTTTGACAAATAAGTACTATGAACACAACATCAAGTAATTATCGAAGAGTTAGGCAAAGGCATAGATTGGCAAAGGTGTACTACTTAATACCTAGTACAGTCATGAGCACTAATAAGTAAATACTAAGCAAAATTCAAAAACCAATTTTCACGTGGAATAACGAATGCAACTTTGAGAAAACACCTATTTTATACTAGTATGGGTTCCAAAATCGTAACAAAATAAAATTACAATGAATACAGAAGTAGAAAATCACTTTTAAAAGTTGCCAAGCGTATACATATTAAGTAGTGCTCGTGACTGTACAGTGTACACCACCCGCATTTCACATTTCATTTCAAATACTATGAAATACAAACTTATTGTTGCGGTCGGTAAAATCAATATACCTACCTACAGGAGCTAGGCACCACCTCTTACCGCAGTATTATTTTAATCTTAATTGAGTGTGGGAAAGAGATGGAGCTAGACGTCCTGTATAGCTCCATCTCTTTCTCACACTGAAGTAACATTAAAATAATACTGCTTTAAGACGTGGTGGTAGGCCCCTTGATCATGCGTAAATATTCATCCCGACTACAACTACGGAACCCTCCACTTGCGCGGTCCGACACGCACTTGCCCGGTTTTTTGTACGGTGTTTTCTGACAATGGGAGTAATTGTGGGGTTTTCGTGTTTAACATTTATAATTTCATCTTTCTTGTTAAAGTTCATTTCACGAATTGATGTCAACTGAGTAAAAAATCTGCAATTTCCATTAAAGGTAATTCTGCAAAAAACACAAATCTACGGCTATGCTGTTGTTTCTAATGTTGAGAGTACCTACTCATCGCCCAAAAAAATATCTAGATACAAAAACTTTATTCTGTCACAATCTAGCACTTAATAGACACGAATCCTTTTTGATTTACATAGTCTACTAGCTGTGCCCGCGACTTCGTTCGCGTGGATGTCGGAAAACAATCACAATTTCATGTGTTATCATTTTTTTTTGCGCGGAACCCTAATTCCTTTTCTAAAATAAAAGTAGCCTAAGCTACCTACTCCATATAACATCAGCTATCTTCCACTGAAAGTCCCGTCAAAATCAGTCCAGCCGTTTCAGACAGACAGACAGACTGAGACAGAGAGAATTTTAAAATTTGTTTTTTTTTCTTTAATAAAAGTACCGTATACAACGTGCCGCTACAATGGCGACATTAACATAACACACGGGCAGAGTTAGTGGCCAGTAATCATAAAAATTATAATAAGATAAAATAATTCAAAAATTGAAAGATTAAAATTTTCAAACAATCAAAATAAGCTCACTCTTTCCTTCCATTCTCCTACTTTTTTGATGCGATGTTATGATCCGTGACTCCGGCAAATTACCTCTGCGCTACAGTTCTTTAAATACAGGAGCTAAACCACCACCTCTTAACGCAGTATTATTTTAATCTTACTTGAGTGTGGGAAAGAGATGGAGCTAAACGTCCTGTATAGCTCCATCTCTTTCTCACACTGAAGTAACATTAAAATTATATTGCTTTAAAGGTGGTGATTGGCTCCCAGGATCCTCCTATATGCTAATTTAGAAAATTGTAAATAAATCAATAAATATTATCGTTTAATGAAATTAAAATATCTTCATAAAACGAAAACGCGGGAACCGTATATGTGTGTTAAATTAATGTCGCCATGAAAGGGGCATGAGTACAAAACTGTTATTTTGACATTACAAACAGACACTTCAATTTTATTGATTTGTATATTGATTAGCTCACATAATTCCAAAAGCTTCCCTTCATCCATCTAAATTTAAACATATTCAAACATTAACTGAAAATAACTAAGTACTACCTACGTGTCAAAGAAATTCTTTATTTTCATGAGCGTCATCACTAATTATCATCATTTTTCATGAGATTACAAGAAAAAGATACCAACCGTTTTCTTAACGATATCGTTTTCATTCTTCGCAACTTATCGAAACTACGTTTTACGACGTTACGTTACGTTACATTTTACGTTTTTTGTTTTGGAAGCAAACTCTTATCTTTAAATTTAGGGCTACTTAAATAGAATTAAAACGGTGTTCATAATCATTAAACAAATATTTTATTTGCTCAAAGCATGAAGGCGATTTTTATCACCAAAATAATACTGTTGTCAAATTTTTTGATTTATGAATAGCTTGTGCTAGTTTTGTTAAGTTTTCTTCTGTAAAATCACTTTTTAAACCTAAGTCATGTGACCGCACAGAATGTATAATAAACTAGCCTCCGCCTGCGACTTCGTCCGCGTGAAATTTCTTGGTCCCCCGACCCACCCTGTCGCATCGCATCTCCTGCCCGCGCTGTTACTTCGTTTTCGGTTAGCGCTCTTTCTTACTTTTTTCTTTTTGCTTGGCTCATAAGGGTCCTAGCGTAATGTTAAATACCCTATAGCTTTCATCAAGAATTAGGCTATAAAATGCAAAAAGAATTTTTCAAATCCGACTGGTAGTGACAGAGATTAGCGCGTTCAAACAGTCAATAAAAAATAAAATGTGTAGGTAACTAATAGACTAAGCGCATTTTTCTTACTTTAAGCATTTTTATACCCGTCGTAATTTCTAAACGAAAGGTCCGATTCGAATAATTTATAAAGGAATTTACATGTAATTAATCAACCTTGATTATGAAACTATTTATTTGGATAAGGATTAATAACATGTTTATGAAAACACCTTCGCAAACTAATGCATTATTTGATAACAAATTTGATTACCAATAAAAAAGTTATAGTGAGCCAACCTTAAAAGATAGGCATATGCTGTTGCGGACTTTTTTTTAGAACTCTATAAGAGGAACGCTTCCGTCATATATGATTTTTGCGTAACTTTAACCGTTTACGCAGCGCACGCAATGCAAGCTCTCAAAAGGAATAAATTTTCCCCGTTTTTGCAACATTTTTCATTGATGCTGCGCTCTTTTTGGTCGTAGCGTGATGTTATATAGCTTGTAGCCTTCCTCAATCAATGGGCTATCCAACACTAAAAGATGTTTTTAATACAAACCAGGAGTTCCTGAGATTAGCGCGTTCAAACAAGCAGAGAAACTCTTTAGCTTTATAATATTAGTGTAGATTAGTGTAGATAAAAAAAAAACGTTTATTTTCTCCACTGCATAATGAAAAATTAGTACAATACATAATAATTGTGTACACAAAATACATTGATGTTGTGGAAACTGGAGCCTGTACTAGGAATCAGTGGCGCAGCTACATTTATCATTAGAGGGAAGCCGAAGAAAACATTTTTCATTTCTCATAAAAAGCTGTAGGTTTTTAATCTCATAAGATTAAATTGGTATTAAATATAATTATGTAATGTGATGTGATACATAGTTACACACACCGAGGTATATATATTAGTTGGCAATAGTAGACACTATGAAGAGTGGCTGTTCCGAAGGGAAGCCGATAGGAATCGGGTTGTATGAACGCTACTCCCCTGCTAGGAATACCTGTGTTACAGCTAGGTCTCCAGGCCTCCTGACTACCCGGACAAGTCACAGTAATACAAACATCTACTAATAGATGATAATGTTGGGATGAAAGATAAAAGAAAACAATGAAAATAACAAATAATTAATCTATGGACAAGTCATTTGATACCTGAAGGAATGATCATCAAGCATCAAGTCATCGATACCACTCCTGCAGGTCTGTACCTAGGTCCGTTTGATATTCGAAGACATGTTTAGAACACATTTTTTTAAATCGATTGAATCTTAGATTGGGTTTGTCACCGTATCTACTACAAGTTACTGATTAAGTTATGTAATATGTTCTAATCACATAGGTAGGTCACCCGTACACATTTTCACTTGCCATGCAAGCGCCTGAAACTCATCTGATAAGTTAAAAGCGTTCAGATTTTGACAGCTAAGGTCTCAATCTTAAACAAGAGCAGCGACTGCTCATGCGCATGAATGAAGTTGTTTTCCCTTGAAATAATAGATCTACTTATTTAGCAAAATTACAAGCTAACAATTGTTGCAGCAGCTTACCCAACAATGACTGATATTGAGTAAGTTTTAATAATAAAATACAATGTATATATACTCTCCTTTTTTCATTTCTTTATATACTTGTACATAATATTATGACGGAGAAGGTACATCTCTTTAGTTATCGTCAGCAATATTTTAACTACTGTGGGCGTGCTATGGGTGGTGTTGCGCAATAGAAAAACTGTTTGCACTTCAAATCAAATTATAATCCACGATCATGTTAATTTCATTAGCTATTCACACACTGTAGATACACGACATAACTATACGGAACGCGGGACAGTTTCTAAACGTGTACACTGCTCGACAGCCACCGACCAACTCTGCTTAACTCCGGTGACCAGTCGACGAGCGTTATGTTGTAGACTCTGTCGAGCGCCGCTTGGTGGCGCTGGCGTCCCGATCAAACGACGACTAACGTATTTCCGACACGGCCATCCTGCTTGCACACGTCCTCGTGTGATGGTTACCCTGCGAACAAATAATCCACGACAGAATTTTGTTCCACTCGGTCACTCCTGACCTATCTCTAGATTCATCGGGTCGAACTCTACAGTTTTATATTTTAACCAAATCTTACTCTTTAATTAAATCGAACAAGGTAAAACTGGGAATAATCGAAAATACAACAATCACTGCCCTGGGCCGTGTACCATAGTCGTTCGAATCAACCTTTAAAACTCTACTGCAACAAAAACTACCAAGCTTACAGAAACCATCGAGTAAAACATCTAACGCCACGGCTCTCCAACCGACCAGCAATCGCATTGCTCTCACACATCCAGCGCATGGATCAAACACTACGGTCTCTCCAGA
The DNA here is from genome assembly GCA_947568875.1 of Fissipunctia ypsillon. Classification (NCBI taxonomy): domain Eukaryota; kingdom Metazoa; phylum Arthropoda; class Insecta; order Lepidoptera; family Noctuidae; genus Fissipunctia; species Fissipunctia ypsillon. The sequence goes on from OX387655.1 coordinate 7,481,465, forward strand.
CCCTGACCTCCGCCAGAGTAAACGCCTATCGCTTACCCACGGACTACTTGAGTTGCTTCAACTAAAATTTTCAACGAGGTCTAGAATCATGTGCTGAATGTGGTAACAATGGCAGTGTAGGTACGTCGATGTTCCCTTATCTTGCACCGTGTATAATAATATACCTAAGGTTTTCTTTCTTCTTCATTCAATATGCATGTCAGAAATAACCTTCATATATCACAAAGACAGATTCTTTATCCGAAACCTAAAAATACAATTAAAAGTGTGAACAAACAAAAAAAAGAAATGTAGCCACCTTGTATCGGTGATAATTAACATAAATGCAATGAATTAACATAAATGCAGTGAACACAATAAATGAACCTTCATAAAAAACATTTTGCTGCACTTTCTGCACATTTGAGAAACTCCCTGTTTGTTTAGCTATTTATTTCCGAAGGTGCCAAATGACTTGATGTTTAAATTAGTGCGGACGATCTATTTTCTCTATTTTTCATAAGTATCAGATACCTACTTCTTCGAATTTGAGGATACTAGACGGCATCTCAACAAAAAGTCATTTTGGCAGGCCTGTTGGTCTAGTGGTTAGTGACCCTGACTGCAAAGCCGGAGGTCGTGGGTTCGATTCCCACCCAGGACAAACTTTGTGTGATGAGCATATTGTTTGTTCTGTGTCTGGATGTAATTTATCTATAATATGTATGTATTTATAAATTATATAAGTACAAGTAAGTTATATTATATAAGTAGTAGTAGTAGTATATCAGTTGTCTGGTTACCATAACACAAGCTCTGCTTAGCTTGGGATCAGATGGCCGTGTGTGAGTTGTCCCAAGATATTTATTATTATTATTTATTATTTATTTATTCAAACTAGAATGAGTATCACCACTGTTTGAACGTCAAATATTACATAAGACATAAACATAAACTCACGCCTTCTTCCCATGGGGGTAGGCAGAAACTACAGAACGCCACCTGCTACGATCCTTACATACTCCTTTTGCCTCGTTTACGTTCATACATCTGGTCATACACGCACGCTGGTTGCGAGTACTACGCACCTGACCTTTATGAAGAACATCACCAATAAGATCACTATAATAATATGTCTTCCTAGGGCGTCCCCTCTCGGCGTTTCCACTCACATCTGCCGTGTAAATACCTTTTGTAAGTCGACTTTCATCCATCCTCTCAACATGACCAAACCATCTAGGCATACTCTTTTCAATTTTTGTCACTACATCTTCTTTTAAACCGCACCGTTGGCTTATCACATCATTCCTCAGTCTATCATTCATAGTCACACCACACATGCTTCGCAAGGAACGCATTTCCACAGCATTTATTCTACTTTCATGCTTCTTTTGCCACACCCAACATTCACTTCCATACATAAGCGTAGGCACTAGTACACCATTGTGAACAGCCAGTCGAGCCTTTTTGGACATTAACTGGTTGGTCACAATCGCATGTTTAGCACCATTCACTTTATTTCCCGCATTTACTCTCCTTTCCACATCTTCATCAATTTTTCCATCCCTTGTAAACAGACTCCTCAAATATACAAACTCACTTACTTGCTCCACACTTTTATCATTTATTTTCACATCACACATCGATACGTCCTCTTCTCTTTCAAGCACCGTGACCTTCGTCTTATTCACATTTATATTCATCCCTTTCATCTTATATGCTTCATCCATGACAGTCACCATGTCTTGCAATTGTTCTAACGCCCGTCCTTCATAATTCCCTTGTGTTTTAGCTGGGAAGAAGAAGTCGCGGAACAAACTCCCCAGCAGTCAATCTTTGTTTAATAAAATGTCTTTTCAGTAGTAACTTTTATAACACTTTTATTACTGTTAGGATAGGTGTTTACAGATATTCTAAGGATTTTCCTTTAATCATCGATAAGTAGACGAATAATTATTATTAAACCAGCTACCAGTAGACATGAGCAATTTATTAATTAACCGAAGAAGCAGTTATTAATTAACTAGCTTTTGCCAGCGACATCGCCCGCGTGCGGAAATTAACCCATGGAAACGTACTAAGTACCGAGATTAAAAGTATCCTATGTTATAATCCAGGTTATAAACTGTGTGCCAAATATCATCCAAACGCTAATACTAATATAAGCATAATACTAATGATTACTATCTTGAATTCATGCAAGCCTAGTTACATCGATAGCCTTTTTATTTTTTTTTGTGGATGGGAAATCATCAAATGACTTCTCCCGCTCTGGGCGGAGCGGGAGGGCGTGTCAGACTTTTACTGACTAAAACCCACCCGTGTTCCTTCTGTTGCCTGTGCCGGGGCCACGGTAACTCTTTCGAACATCCCGCAACCCTAGCTGGCATCGGCCCTAGCGGACCCCGTCAATAGTGCTGACATCTCTTTGAGGCGCGCGTGGAACACGACGCGCCGTCGACTCTGGCTTGGTCCTTACCGGACGGCGAGCTACCCATTGCTCGCCGTCCGCAAGCCCGCGCCTACGGTGGCCGGGAATCGGCTGCCAATTCCCGACGCCCAGGGCGTCTCCTGCGGCGACTAGGGGCGTGAGGGTGCAAAGCTTGCCTCTCCCTCACGCGTCCCGCCTCCTCCTTCACGAGCATTACTGCTTCGCAGAAGGAGGTAATGGCTTCCCATGCACTCTCGCTCTGTACCATGGCCTGGACCAGGGCCGGACGCGAGAGATCGCCGCCGCCGATCGCTTCCGCGAGGACACGGCGGTGCTCCGCCCAAGCCGGGCAGACCTCCACCGTATGCTCCACCGTGTCCTCCGGGCGATCCACACAGTGGTGACACCCGGGCGTTTCCTCCCGCCTTATCCGGAACAGGTACCAGCCGAAGCACCCGTGTCCGGTGAGGAACATCGATAGCCTAGTAGGTACTTTTTGTATGGTTACTGCTCAGAAATTGTTTCCAACGTAACGTGAACAGAATACCGTCTTGTATGCAAGCAAGTTACTACCAGGATAAAAGTATCCTATGTGTTACTCCAGGTTATAAAGTATCTATGTATCAAATTTCATCCAAATCCGTTTAGCCGTTTTTGCGTGATCCAGTAACAATCATGCAAACTTTCACGTAGGATATATTGTAGTAGGATTGGCTAAACTGCAATAAATCATAAATGTATTCGCGCACGATATTTCCATTATAGTGACATCCGATAAAAAGACTAATACAATTTACGACCATGAAACAGAAATTAACAACACGATTAACAAATTAATTGAATGGCTTGACACGAATAACTTAAAAATTAATTTAGATAAGTCTGTATGCATACGGTTTAATAGATCTAATAATAATAAATACAATTTGAAACTTGACATACCGAAACTTAACGAAGTTAAACAAACGAAAGGAGATGGCCAAAAAAAACCCAGAGTCGACAAAAACTTCATATGTGCGGTCTAAGTCTTGTGTAGGTATGGACGGCAGCACATCAAGCTACTACAATCTGTCAAATTTCTTTAATAGATTTTCAACTTTATCGGTAGAGCATTAGGTTCAAGGTTGATTGGGAAAATTTGACAGTTTCGGGTAGCTTGACCTGCTGGCGTCTGTACATAAAAAAATTAAAAAAAAACGAAAAAAAAAATAATTAAAAAAGAAAAAATAATAAGAAATAATGAAAAGAAAATAAAATAAGAAATGAAAAAAAGGAAAAAAAAATGAAAAAATGAATGAATGATGTGAAGATGAGAATATTTAAGTAATGAATGAATGAATGAAATACACCGACCCCAGCGTGGTTTAACCAGACTCGATTACTCGAATGAACCCAAAGATTCACACTAGCCCCTGTAGCCTCATGTATCATGGGGCTACATAGGCCATTGCATATCAAGGAGTAGACCGGGGGGCGCGGTAATGGTAGGGAAGACGTGCCCTTAGGATATGGAAGGATTATTAGAGTCTACCGAGTATGCACCCTAGAGTAAACATTGGAATATTGGAGAGACGGGTAATATTTATACATGGATGAGCATCTTTTAACGACGTCGCCGCCAGGTTGTTTCAAGTCCAGCTTCATCGGTGAATCTTATGCTAAGCTGTATTACGTGTTGCTGTTTCCAGTCTTCGTCTGAGGTCTCGCTGCTATCCATTACAGGTTTCTGGTAGATCTCGCTAGCATCTTCTTAATCTTATCTCGTTCATCAGCCGTTTCCATCCAAAAATTTGATGTCCTTATCGAAGTAAGTCATGTCTTGTTTTAGTTTGTCATTCCACGTGTAAATAGGTCGGCCGACTTTTTTGGATTTGGCCTTGTACTGCATTGCTGTATGTAACAGGTGCGGTTCGCGGCGCCTGTGAACATATGCAAGATAGCACATCCTGTGGATCTTGATGCTTTTAGTTACGGTTTACCTTACGGTTTTTCCGTCTAAGATATCATGCATTTTCTTTTGTATTGGTTTATTTCTGGCGTGGTTTATCAAGTCTCTCATGATAACTCTCTCATATTTTCTCAGTCTTGACCTGTTAGCTTTAGTGAGTGCCGATAATTTCAAACCGTGTATCATACAAGGTACGATCACCATTCGGTACATAAGTCTGGCTAATTTCCAGTCCATCTTTGAGTTTATTATGAATGGTAGTAGTGACTTGGCGTTACTGGTGGCTTGTTGACAAGGTTTTTTAATTGTGCTTTTTCTGCTTAATGCAGATGTTATGTATGTGCCTAGATATTTGATTTCCTCAACTGTGGGTAGATTTATTCCATTAATAGTCACGTAGGTCGTTTTCTGTGAAGCTACGGGGTCCCTAATTAGTATTTTTGTTTTTGTTTCGTTTATTTGGAGGCCGACGCTAGCTAGTAGGGGTTTAATATGGAATACGACACCTTCTAGCCCTTTTAGGTCATCTGTAATGAAGATAAGGTCGTCTGCAAATGATAGTACCAGGAAGAGAGAGATTTCAGAACGTCTCGTTAAACTACGCGGTTATATATTTTGTTATTACTTGTTTCCGAGATAAATGGAAGGTCGCGATGCACCGACAAGTGGTCCAAATTCAGCCCCATTAAATTATTTATTTGGCACGCCAACGATCCAAACATACAACTTCCGTCCCTTCTCATGGGTACCAATGAAGCAACTGACGAGTTTTGACAAAAACACTGGCCACCCCCGTCAAAACGGGGTGAAATTTATGAGCCATTTTTGCTACTGTCTGCAGAAATGTATTTTATTATGAAGCTTTACAATTATTCAGGGTAAAGTTTTTGTTGCGTCGCAAATGAAATTTAGTTTAACACTCACACAAAAGATGAGCAATGAATGAATGAATGAATCATTTAACGACGTCGCCACCAAGCTGTCAATTTAATTATACTTACCTATAAAAATAAAATATTTGAAATATATATATATATGATATTTTTTTACATACTACAAAACCGTAGCAGGAAAACGAAATAACAGAATAACCAATAATTACACACAATTACAAATTCTTTTTTTTATGTTATGAAAACACACCCGGTACACACCAGACACCCTACAGATACTTACCCGATGGATTTCAGGGTTCTCCTTTTAGTACCATCAAATGTCTGTTAAGGCTAACCTTTTGGTAAACATTTAATTGCTGTCGATTCTGGTTTTTTTTAGTAAAGGAGATGGCTAAAAATCCATACATTTGGAGTAATAATAAATTGGAAATAAATTGGAAAGCACAAGTAGATGATATATCTAAAAGAATAAATAAAATCGTATACGCACTCAGAGCCTAGACCAAAGCAAAATTATTATTAAAGCAGTATTATTTTAATCTTACTTGAGTGTGGGAAAGAGATGGAGCTAGACGTCCAGTATAGCTCCGTCTCTTTCTCACACTGAAGTAACATTAAAATAATACTGCTTTAAGAGGTGGTAGTTGGCCCCCTGAAAGGTTAAAAATATAACAAACATTAAAACTGCTATCACTACCTATCATGCTTATGTTAAATCATTAATACGCTATGGGTTCATAAAAGCTCGTGCAAACAGGCGCGACACAAAGGCACCGCGTGTCGCACGACGAGCGGTGCCTTTGTGTCGCGTTACGTGTTGCGCATGTTTTGTGTTGCCTTAATGTCGGGTAATAGTGCCGACAAAAATGGGGTACCTATATGTGGCACAAAAAAGTGTATTCGTGCAATATAATTATGGGCTTCAATCTGATGAATCTTGTAGGCCAATATTTAAAGAACTTGGTTTATTACCGCTATCCACTCTCTATATATATGAAGTATGCATATCATGTTAAGAAGCATAAAGACTTATTTAAAAAGGCAGAGGATGTATATCCTCGAAACCGGCCGGCGAGATCCTCACAGGCTTACCTATATTAAATGACTTTCCAAGACTGGCTAAATATAGTAAAAGCTGTTTAGCCATGTGTGTTCGGTTATATAATAAAATTCCAAGTACTTAATTTAAAAACTAGATCTCAAATTGTTTAAAAAAACTACATAAATGGTTAAACACTATTAACTTTTCCAGCATAAAAGCATTTATTGACAGCGAACATGTAACACATGTGAATGTATCTTTATGTAATGTATAATCTGGTGTACAATAAAGTACATATAAATAAATACTTATATAAACATTTTGTACTGTAACCTATAATATTTGCATGATAAGATATAAGCAAAACATGTATGCTCTATTGTCTTTAAAACAACTTTATTAAATGCACCATGTTTTATGCAAATAAATATTATTTCTATTTCAAATGCTGCGAGCATTTCGAGCAAATGTCAAGAATCCCTGCCTACTCTCTGTCCCATATGGACCTGAACAACATGACGCGTGACTGTCAACAAATTGTCATCAAATCCCCGGTAAACTACGGCTTAGAAACTTTTCGCTGAACGTCTACGTAACAAATCTTTATACAAATAGTATTTAGGTGTTTTGTGTAGTATTTGCGTTAGGATTGTCGAAGTTGATTGCTCGAGGCCTGTCGCTCGATATATAGAGAGATACCGACGTGTGCCCTCACACTCCTTGAGAGTGTTCTCTGAGACGACCACTCTAGCCTTAAGTTCACCAGTTTCATCATTCATCCAAGTATTTGTTCATAGCCACCTCAGTGGCGGAACACCTTCACCTCACGAAGCAGCAGGAGAGGCACTACAGACCGACCGGTAAGTGAACCATGATAATTGCCTCCTCACGATCCTCACACAGACCTCTGCTGACATTAGCACTGACTTAGTCACACGCCAAATTTTACACAAACGTGTCAACGGTTCGTATCGTATCTTCGTCATACATAATATAAAAAACGTTCTAAAATTTTCCCCTTATTTTTAATTAAGTGAAAATCTTTACTTTTGAACGACTTCAAAAAAATGAGGTTTTCAATTCAGTTGTATTTAAAAAAAAAAAATATTTTTTACCTCAGAACTCCGTCATTTATAAACCGATTTGGAAAATTATTTTTTTACTTGAAAGGATTCCAGATTAATCCCATATTTTGGTCCGGTTCTGATGAGTGGTTATTGAGTTAGTTTTAATAATACGTGTTTTTTTTCCACTTAGTGTAAGTATGTTGATGATGTTAACTTCCTGTCACTGTTATTTACTATGCAAGTGGTACAAATACATGCGAACAACTAAAAAGTGAAAAATAAAAACGTTTTTACAAACAAAAAGACTTCCAAAAAAACACTACAAAGTGAAAAAAACTTTAATTTTGAAAGTCTGTGGCAAAAAATGAAAATACAAAACTTGCACTTTGTAGTGTTCTTTTACAGTGAGATAGTTTGAAGCCCTACATTTGTGAGAGCACGTACAGTTACGAGTAGCCAGTGCGTCCTATTTCAACGAGAGATCATTCTTTATTATCCATCATTACTTACTTAGTGAGATGAATCAGATGAATGTAGCACAAGACCTTTTATTATTTCCTTCTCGAAACTAGATAATTCATTTTCGGTTTACTTTGTGTTATTTATATCATTCGTTATTAAACTAACACGACGACAAAGATTTAAAAAATAACAAGATATTATCATTATTCTGTGAGATTCATCATTCAAATGACGCATATTTGCAATGAGTGAAGTTTAACAAGTTAACCCGTCCTTTGCGGAGGTGTAAAGTGTTCCTTAACAGGTTATTACATGCGTTTACTATACGAGAACAACAGAACTAAACCAACAGTTCTAACAATACTGAACGACCTGATTTAGAAACTGTCTCGAGACGCAGTTTGTCTGCGAGCGTATTATTTTTGCAAACAGCCTAGAATATGTACCTACTTACCAACTGCTTTTTTATTGACAAGTAGATCGTCAAAACAAATTAATCTTCAAGTTTGCAAAAAATGTGTTGAATTCCCATGACAAAAACCGTTCATTAAACTTGTAGCGTGCGAAAAACAAAGTAACAAACAATAGTGTTAACACGTTTCAAGAAACGCTCAAGATCAAATTGAAGGGACTGACAAAGTGATAAACGAGGTATATTTCTATTAGTTAATTGTTTATGCATATTTCTGTGAACTTCATCTATTTTCGCACGTTTATCTCATGTTGATTCATCTTGAAGTGGCAGTTCGGAAGCTGACAGATGACAGCATCCTGCACGCTATCTCTGATCAACAATCTTGAGCTCAAACACGAGAATTAGGGCAAACAATGATAAATCACGGCGACATACATCGCTGAGTCAATATTCTCGTTTCCACTGACGACATAAAAATATGATAATCGATGTTTTTAGTTACTAAAATTACTTAGTCATTGCCCGCGTCATCGTTCGTATGCGATAAATCCCTCGTGCTCAGGGGTTCAGCTCCGAAAAATCATCTATCTTCAGATGTTTTCCCTAAAACTTTGATATTTCGTTATTGAGGTAAGATTAAGCTAGATATATTCATCATCTGCCTAGCCTTTTCTCAACTATATTGGGGTCGGCTTCCAGTCAAACCGGATGCAGCTGAATACCAGTATTTTACATGGAGCGACTGCCTATCTGACCTCCACCACCCAGTTACTGGGTAATACCATACAAAGGGGTATTCATTCAGGGGTATATATATAAGACTGATTGTCAGACTTTCGGGCTTCTGACGACCAATAAGGACTGTTAAAGATACACGAATGACACCCGGGACCAACAGCTTAACGTGCTTTCCGAGGCACGGAGGGTCTTGATATGTAAAGATGGGTGGATGAAGCTAGATCTATACATATTATAAATTAAAGTCGCATTTCGTGTGAACTTTGATGCAGTTTTAAACATCCTTTAGAGAATTTATTCTGGAAGGTTTATTATATTTGTAATTATGTACTTATATTATTAAAATTAAGTACTTATGTAGGTAATAAAGAACTCTAGTTGTTTCGTCAAGTCATAAAACCGTGCGAAGTGCGAAGTGTGCGCGAAGGGCGGGTCGCTAGTTTATAACTCGTGATCGGATAATCGGATGCATATTTACCTAAAGTTAAATTTTCGCTTAGAGATTATGGAAGCGGCTTCTTATTTTTTTTTTTTCTTAATATAAATCCCGGGATTCCATAAAATCCGGGAATGCACAATTAATCGGATACATGGTATGGAAACGACTTCTTAAACATGTGGTATTATATATTAAAAAAATACCGAGACACCGGGATCACACAACTATTCTTATGCTTGAAATTCATTTTTAACCCCCGATGCAAATATATGTGTATGTAGGGTGTAAGAGGAAGGGTAGTACGTGTCGATTCTATAGTCAAAAAGTACTAAATTTATCAATTCCAGAATCGCGAAATTTTTACGATCGATACAAAAGTGCATTCCATATTAGCCAACACCTCAACTTTAGGTAAATATGCATCCGAATATCCGATCTCTGTTTATAACTTTGCCCGCGTGGATGTCAATACTTCCCTCGGATTTGGTTCACAATTTCATAGGTTTTAATTTTTTTACGCGGAACCCTAATTCTTTTTTTAAATAAAAGTAGCCTACTTATATAAGTTACTCTTTACAACATCAACTATCTGCTAGTGAAAGTCCCGTCAAAATCGATCCAGCCGTTTCGGAAATTAGCCGGAACAAACAATAAGACAGACAGACAGACAAAAATGTTAAAAATAGTTTTTTTGTTATAAGTACCGTACTTTCGCATTTAGTAAAAAGCTGATGTTTTGACATTACAAACAGACACTTCAATTTTATTTATTTGTTTAATATAGATCATAAACCTGGAGCTAGACCACCACCTCTTAAAGCAGTATTATTGTAATCTTACTTGAGTGTGGGAAAGAGATGGAGCTAGACGTCCTTCATCTCTTTCTAAAACTGAAGTAACATTAAAATAATACTGCTTTAAGAGGTGGTGGTTGGCCCCCTGAAATTTTGTCAGACTTATGTAGAGCTAACGTTATTAGGGCAATATTAGCGAGAACACAGTAGGTAGGCACACTGATACTTTCCTATACTGTGGCGAAAACTATGAATTATTGACAAACCGTCAGTCCGTCAGTGCAGCCATGGTTCAAGCAACTCATTATTGCCCAATTATAACCGAAACCAAGTCTTTAGAATTAGTTTTTCATAAATTATATCTGCGGCTGTTTCACTTTGATACGGTGTTACTGACACATAATGAGTGTACCATCGCGGACATTTGCGGTGCACTTTTCAACCTTATTACCTTAGTAGTAAGATCAAAACGCGGTTCACCGCAAATGTCCACGATGGTACCTACTGCTAAAAATTCAGAACAGTATTTCTGCTAAGTAAGTATATAGGAAAGCTATTTTTAGTTTACTTGTAAGAAAATACAACTGTGTACACATATTTGAAATTTACGCATTGATTTAAAAAGAGTATTGAGTATAAGTCAATGACTGTATGTAAAACCAGCTGTTGCTCGCGGCTTCGCCCGCGTGGATGTCAATACTTCCTATTTGAATCGGATTTAGTTCTCAATTTCATGGGTTTTATTTTTGTGTACGGAATCCTAATTATTTATTTTAAATAAAAGTACCCTAAGTTACTACTTGTAACATCAGCTATCTGCCAGTGAAAATCCCACCAAAATCGGTGTAGCCGTTTCGAATTTCATGGGTTTTAATTTTTTTGCGCGGAACCCTAATTCTTGTTCTAAAATAAAAGTACCATAAGTTATAACATCAGCTATCTGCCAGTGACAGTAATTAATAATTATAAATAAATACGCTTTTTCAGCAGACACTTCAATTTTATTTATTTGTATATAGATTTTAAGCACGAGTCATAAAGTTTGTATTATCCGACGTCAAAAATCATACTTCCTCAAATGAATTTACATGTTCATACATTATTTTCGAAATTATTAAGATGAATGTTGTGAGATTTTCCTGTTGACAAAAATACTTACAAAAACCTGTAAGGTCACCTCCATGTGACTGCTTAAGGCTCCTGCAAACAGGAGCGACACGCGACGCGACACAAGGGCAGTAAGTAAGGACGTCGGGACGTCGTCGTAAGGGGGTCGGGTAGTAAGGTTAAAAAGTGAAGCATAAAAACGAAATATCGCATTTATAAGATTCAGTTCGTGTATCATTATGGTAATTTATTACATCAACACTCGGTTTAGTTTTCATCATCTTGGAACGCAACTTTGCGTGACCTCCATTTGCCCTAAAAGTGTGTCTAGGTGTCTATGATCTATTTCCCTAATATTATCGCGATCACGTGACCATATTGCAAATAATTTACTTAATAGATTCTAATTAGTCGTAGCAAAAACACACGATGCGCTAAGCATTCGCAATGCTATCGATTGATCGCAATGAAAATAAGAAAATTGATCCATTGAGAACAATAGGCTAGACTATTAATCCTAGCGTAATAAGTACTTGTTAGACAATACCTTACTAATAGCTGTGTAAAGCTATGCGCATATTACAGGCGCGGCGCGGCAGCGGGCCGCAGCGCAGTATAGAGATGATGCCAGGGTAAAAAAAAAGATATTCTATTTAGCCCGTCAGTCAGATAATAAAAAAATATTAGACAGGTTTTTTTCCTTTATCATACATAATATATTAATAAAAAATGACTTAGATAAAACGCATTAAAGTTGGGGAGTGGGGGCTCGCTACGTCACAACTCAGTATAAAATCTAGCAAGGCGTGACGACATGCCACATTTTAACACAATGTATCGCCGTAATCTTTTGATAATAGAAAAGAAAAAATACGTGTCCAATATTTTTTTAATAATCTACCTACTTAACGGACAACAAAAATTTTTTTCAGACAGATTCAAACAAATTAGAATTTGAACAGTCCGATGAGGCTGCGCACGTTATGGGCGGCCGCGCCGGTACGCAAAAATCTTTCTGCATCACTTTTTAGTACATTTTGTATGAAACATCGCACACTACGGCCGCGGCGGCAGGCCGCACCGGGCCGCAGCGCAGCGGCAGCGCACTGACGGATCGCTCGGCAGGCCGCACCGGGCCGCAGCGCAGCGGCAGCGCACTGACGGATCGCTCGGCAGGCCGCACCGGGCCGCAGCGCAGCGGCAGCGCACTGACGGATCGCTCGGCAGGCCGCACCGGGCCGCAGCGCAGCGGCAGCGCACTGACGGATCGCTCGGCAGGCGTATTTTTTCAGCCACTGTTATGTGATGCGATACGGCCCGCCTGTTGTGTCGGGAGGATTTTTGCAATGGGACACGCCCGCCCATAAGTGTGCGCGAGCCTTTATGTTTGTATAGCACAGTTGCACCATGATTAATAGGTAAATGGCCAAGTAAATAAAAATGGAACGGAATCATGTTCTTATGAAATTGGCAACGGCAAAGACATGACTTGTTGGTACCTTTTACTTCTGGTTTTGAAAGACATCTTACAGAACTTATCAAGCATGTCCTTGTTTTCAATGACACATAAAAATAACAGGAAAATAGAGCCTATCTAGAAAACCATATTTGTTTAGTAATAAACCCTACTAAAAATGTTTTAGGTGTAGGTATCTATACATATAACAAAAAAACAATTTTTAAAATTTTTGTCTGTCTGTCTGTTTGTTCAGGCTAATCTCCGAAAAGGCTGGACCGATTTTGACGGGATTTTCACTGGCAGATAGCTGAAGTTATAAGGAGTAACATAGGCTACTTTTATTTTAAAGAAAGAATTAGGGTTCCGCGCAAAACATTAAAACCTATGAAATTGTGATTCAAATAGGGAAGTATTGATATCCACGCGGGCGAAGCCGTGAGCAGCAGCTCGTAATAAATATAAAGACATCTCGATGTCAAGTGGTGCGAAGCAGGGCGGCAGTTTCGTTAGGTACATGTCGTATCTATCAAATGGAGTTATTAGTTGGATAATTCGATACGTTGTTGTAATTTCGCGCCGGTGCTAGTAAGCTAGACATGCAAATGCTACGCTCAGATTTGCATACTCGTTGTATGAATCAATCATTATTTAAAATTGTCACCTGACTACCTATAAAAATGACCCAAAATTTATCTTACCTTGACAGTCTCTAGAGAAAGTCTAAGTAGTTCCTAAACAGCTTTCTAGTTAAATATTTTAGAATTAGCTGTGCCCCGCGACTTCGTTCGTGTGGATAACTAAGTTAACAGCTCTTAGTATATGTCAAATGTTTGGGGTGCTGCATCAACTGACTTAATGAATGGCATGCCCTTTAGGCATCGAGGCTTATATTAAGGTATTAATCCCGCGACTTCGTTCGCGTGGAAGTCGTAAGATAATGTACTAAAATAACAGCCACACTTTAATAAAACTCCCTCGTCCCCCGACTCGTTTTCGCTTAGTATTATTTCTGATTTTTTTGTTTTTATTCGGCTTCTAAGGGTTATAGCGTGATGTAAAATAGCCTATGACTATCCTCGATAATTGGGCTACCAAATGCAAAAAGAATTTTTCAAATCCGACATTTTGTTCACAATTTCATGGGTTTTAATTTTTTTGCGCGAAACCTTAATTATTTTTCTAAAATAGAAGTAGCCTATGTTACTCCCCGTAACATCAGCTATCTGCTAGTGAAAGTTCCGTCAAATTCAGTCCAGCAGTTTCGGAGATTAGGCGGAGCAAACAGACAGAAAGACAAAAATGATAAAAATTGCTTTTTTGTTATAAGTACCGTATATACTTTCTTATGCATTTAGTAAAAAGTTGTTATTTTGACATTACAAACAGACACTTATTTTTTTTTAAATTTGTATAGATTAGAGACTACGTACCGTAGTCATCTCATGTCGCTCACTTTATGTAGGTAATGTGTTGACTTAAGATTTGAGATTGGTAATACATACATACCCACATAATGCAGACTGCCTCGTTGGTCTAGTGGTCGCAAGCGCTACTGCTGAGCATGAGATCCTGGATTCCATTGCCAGGTCGGGCAAAGTGTTAATTGGTTTTTGCATCAGGAATTTCTCAGTAGCAGCCCGGAGTCTCGATTAGTTTCCGGTTGGTGGCAATAGGCTCGCCCCTTAATACATGGGACTTAAACATAACTGGAGAAATTTGGGTATACTATTAGGTACACCTCTGACCAACCTCGGGGAGAAACAGGCGTGATGATATGTTAAAATACATAGCCAATAATTGTTCCTACTAGATGTTTGTCTCTTATTGTCAAATTCAATTTTACCTAGGTAGATAAATTCGTATTATATCAGTTTCAACTTAGTAATATGACTTTCTAACGGTACTTGTTGAATATGAATATGTATTCCATCTTGTTTTAAACAAAGCAAGTTAAGTCGGAAAATGCACGCCTAGTTCCAATCTAATTTTTTTTAAAGCTACGCGAGCACTACGTGAGCTCTACACAAGCGCTATGCGAGATAAAATAAATAGAAACTGCTGAATCAAAATACGCACAAAGCAGACGTCCGCACGGACGCGAAAATAACGCGGCGGGATTTTATCACGCACTGGATTTTCTACTCTCGGTGTTGAGCCGAGCATTAACAATCCAACAGAGTGCATTCCAACGCGTGGAAAAAACTGTTGGATTTTCAACTCTCGGCGCTAAGCAGAGCGTTGAAAATCTAATGCGCGATAAAATCACGCCGCGTTATTTTCGCGTCCCTGCGAACGTCGTCGGCTAAAACAGATGATTATTTTTACATGCATGCTAAAAGAAGTCCATTTTATTGGCAATTCCCAAAAATATTAGAAGCAAAATAATAAAACCCACGATAATGTATTGAAATATAGTTTGTTTGATAAATTAATGTTGCTATGATAAAGTAAACGGATGACCACGAGGCGTATGCTATTTATTACTTATTACACTAATGATCATAATTATTATATTTTACTAGTTTAAGTTAATTATCAACGTTATTAGTACGGTAAATTTAGAAATAGGTACCTATATCTCATGTTAGTTTGACGAAGATATAAGAAAGCGATGGATATACAGGGTTATTTTAAATTGGCTAGCTAAACTCCGTAGACGCGATAGGTATCGATCGACATCTAAACATAATATATAAACATAAAACGAAAAATTTATTAATTTAATGATTTTTTGTGTGGGGTCATCGACTGCAGTTAGTGTAGTCACTTGAAATATCAGTTCAAAAAATCTGTTTTTTTTTTGTGTAAACTTCACAGACGTGATGGGTTTCGATATCTAAACACGATAAAACATAAGCAAACAGTTTTTCTCAACTCATACCTCAAGTAACTACACTAACAGCGGTCGTTGACCCCCAGAAAAGACATCAAATTATTTAATTTTATTGTATTTAGATACCTATCGATACCCATCGCGTCTGCGGAGTTTAGCTAGCCAATTTAAAATAACCCTGAACATTATTCCTTTTACTATTTTTTCAGGGTTAACATAAAAACCCTCATGTCGAAGAAAGACTAATTGAGTTCATTGACTTGGCATTTAATTTTACATGTCTTTGATAACTTAGGCACAGAAGAATAGCACCTTAATTGCGTAACACACTATAAATCACAATCTGAATGATTTTGAAGCATATTGCTAATCCATTGTTTCATATGTCGAAAAATTTGTCTGCTCAACAACGTAAATAATGCAATGAATGTTGTTGAACTGTCAAAATTAAACCGATTCCTACAGTGTGTTACGCAATTGCCCCGCTGGACTACCTTTTTTATTCCACGTGTCTAGTTTGTAGTACATCTAAGACTTGTGGACGTGCCTTGTGCCTTATAAACAAAAGTACCTAAAGTACTCTTCTTTTAAACAATAAGGTAGAACCATAGAAATATACAGGGTGTAAGGGACAGCCCTCCGCAGACTGAAGGGGTGAATTCAGTACCAAGATGACCGGAACACGAAATTATTTCAGGAACATTATGAGAATCCAATAAACCTGATTTGTTTTTAATAAAACAAATCAGGTTTATTGGATTTGGTTTGAGGTATTTCCCACATGCAATGTATCGTTAGCGTAGCAAAACGCGCGTAGCGAACAGTAGCGCAGCGAGCCTTCGGCTTCGGCCGCCGAGTATTTCAACATCCATTGCTGATTTTTTGATTTTAACTGTTTCTTATTTACATAAATGGAGCGCTGCGGACAGAGAATGTAATTTTACGTTGAAATAAAGGAATAGTAACTGAAAAAACGATGATCCTGAGAAATTTTCCGGTGGAATATGATTCAAAATATGGAGCTGAATGCACCCTGTTAGGTTGCGGAGGGATGTCCCTTACACCCTGTATATCTATGGGTAGAACGCAGTCGCACCCACCTACAAAACGGCGATGTGGTTTCATTGTAATTACCACAAAAACAGCTGTGAGTATTGAGTATGACAAACAAGTCGGTGGTATTGACAATCCACTCAGATAGAAAAGAATAATTTATTGGAACTGGAAAATCCACTGACGATTCTCTATAATTTTATTTTTGGTTATTTTCCAGTTAGGGTTTAGCTATAGCCCAGACTCCCAAAAGATAACTTGGATCCTTGAAAGTAGCAAAAAAATATGTACTTACTGGCTATCCTAAATTCTAGTTTAGGCCATCTTTCAGCGATATAGTACTAGTGTCTCCTATTTATTAGCCAATTAGAAACCGAAGAGAATAATAATTAATTGACATGGCATTTTCAAACGACAAACGACACGAAAGGCAGCCCCTGGCAGCCCCTTAAACGTCAACCCTTCACCGCTTCCTAAGTTTTTAAGCTACGGATTGTTTCTAAAATTATAAACTTCAGCTTTGGTCATCGATTCACGTAATAGTAGTATAGCATCATAGCGATAGCCTTCACCTTGCTGGACCGTTCCCGACGTGGTCAGGAGCACGTTGTGGCCTTGCTGCACCATTCCCGACGTGGTCAGGAGCACGTTGTGGCCTTGCTGCACCATTCCCGACGTACCGGACCACGTGCGGGACATGTGAGGTCGAGCTTGGTCGGGCTTGATACCGTTGTTACAATTTACAAATGTTAGTGGAGACTGAACGAGCCGAGATCAGTAACGAAAATAGGCAATTCTTTGATTAAAAAGAGTGCCCATTGAGTTTTTTTCCCGTTCTGCTCCATAGGAATCTGCTACGTTTTGAAATGGGCTTCATCTTTCTGACTGACCGACTCCTTGACAATTCAAAAGTGCCTGAAATAAATGGTTGAGATATATCGGGTAGTGACTAACCCCAAGTGTTACTTGTAAACTGAAAATTAGCGTAAAATTTTATTCATTTTCACAGTCAACAAAAGAGTTAAGGAAGCAGACAATCATTGTTCTTAGTGTGGAAAATTCATGAATTTAGAAAATATATTTTATAATACCTTTTAAAATGATTGTTGTCGAGTTGAATAATAACTCAAGAAAACAAATGGAATGAAATGAATTTGTTTATCCCGTAAATTCTTTTATGGAATTAACAATTATTTGAAGTGACAAGTGATTCCGATATCCTTAGCAAAATCACTTTTACACAAAAGCTAGATGGAGTTGACATTGCCTCTACCCCTAAGAAGAAATGCCGAAACAAACTCAGGGTCAAAGTCTCTTTTAAAGTCCAGATATGTACCCATACCCATAAAAATGCCAGATATCCTTTGCTGACGTTTGGATTTGAGTCAATACTTTAGGGTTAAGGGGAATCACCAGTCGATAGGCTCGACAAACAAAATTATGTATCGACAAATAGTAAACATTATTCTAGTGGCTACGTTTTTTCATAGCAAAAATAGATATACGGGCACACAAGTTGAAATAAAGTGTTTGCATATTTTATTATTTAGGTAAGTATACAGGGTGTAAGGGACAGCCCTCCGCAGACGGATGGGGTGAATTCAGTATGTCATACTAAGATGACCGGTACATGAAATTATTTCAGGAACTTAATGAGAATCCAATAAACCTGATTTGTTTTATTACCACACACGCAATGTATCGTTACCACGGCAAAACGAGCGTAGCGAACGGCAGCGCAGCGAGCCTTCGGCCGCCGAGTATTTCAACATCCATTGCTGATTTTTTTATTTACATAAATAATACTACGTACAGAGAATGTAACTGAAAAATCGATAAAATAATTAAAATTTTCCGTTGGAATATGATTCAAAATAAGGAGCTGAATGCACCCTGTTAGTTTGCGGAGGGCTGTCCCTTACACCCTGTATATTTTTGGAAATTTCCTGGTAAGTACACAAAACAACTACTGACGTTCAGGCTAGAAAACCACGTTCTTAACAGAATAAAATAAAATAATAAAAATGCCTTTCCCAATCAAATTCACTTTTTACTTCACATGTACGAATAACATCGACAAAGTATGCTAATAAACGCTGCGGTTAATATAATATTTTATGTTTTCTTATTTCTATGAGATCATGCCACCATGTTTAGAATCTTTTTGGGTTTTTCACCAATTCAACAACGAGAGACTCAACGAGAGACTGGTCACACGTGTGTCCAGTTGGTGAAACTCAAAATTAGTATCACTTATTATTTCGTCATCTGGTAAGATTTGTACGCGTGTCCACATAGTGAAACTTAAATCACTGTTATGTTTGCGCCAACTGGACACATCCAGTTTTTTTTGCAAAAACGGGTATAGTCAGGTTAATAATTAATTAGCTTCTAATTAAGATAAATCTATACATCTATACAAATAAATAAAATTGAAGCGTCGGTTTGTAATATCAAAAACAACTTTTTACTAAATGCATAAGAAAGTATGGATGGTACTTATAATAAAAAAGCAATTTAAAAAAAAATGTTGTCTGTCTGTTTGTTCCGGCTAATCTCCGAAACGGCTTGACCGATTTTGACGAGACTTACATTGGTAGACAGCTGATGTTACGGGGAGTAACTTAGGGTAAGTACTTTTATTTTAGAAAAATAAGTAGGGTTCCGCGCAAAAAATTGAAACCCATGAAATTGTGAACGAAAAGTTGGAATTGAAAAATTGTGTTTGCACTTGGTAGCCCAATTCTCGAGGATAGTTATAGGGTATTTAACATCACGCTACGGCCTTAGGAGCCGAGCAAAAAGAAGAAAATTCAGAAAGAACACTAAGCGAAAACGAAGTAATAGCGCAGGCGGGCGATTCCACTGCGACGGGTCGGGAGCGAGGAAGTTTTATACATCGATGGTTATACACACATGGTTATACATTGGTGGTTGGTGGTGGATGGTAGTTGGTGGTGATGGTGGTGGTTGATGTTTTTATTAAGATCTTACGACTTCCACCCGAACAAAGTCGCAAAGCACAGCTAGTTTTGAAATAAAACAGATATATAACAATTAAATAATATGATGATTTAATAATATAATGACAATTATACTTAGCTAATGTTACTTTTTTTGATTACCTATAGGAACTTTTATTACAATAGCGTGAAAATATATTCAATATAATCTTAATATGTAATTAAAAATTATTACTTTGAGTTCGAGTAGGTACAGCTTGGCCAAAAAGTCGTGAAACTAATGGGGGCGCCACTATCGTGCATGTTGTAACCCTATATAGTACGACGAAAACGGTTTTGATACTTAGTTTTTTTTTGACAATTAAAGTGAATATTGGCGGGTTTCATGAAAAAAAGAAAAACTCTGAAACGCTTGTTCAGCCATTGCCTAGAAAGATAACATTTGCAGTTATTTATTTTAATGAATTAAAAATAAAATTATTAGGTATTTCAAAATACCTTGATGGCAACTAATCCCACATTATGTGAGACAATTTTATGTTTTACAAGACCCCAGATCACCTTATAGTACCCAGACCCCAGATCGCCTTGTAGTACTGATCGAAACCTCATAGTACGAACCTTATGGTACTGAATTCGTGAAAAAAAAATTTGCTGTTAAACATTTAATGTTCGTATAACTCGTCAAAATGCAGATTTTTTTTTTCGCGGTTCAGGTTTGTTCCCATAGTAAAAGTTGTTCATAATGATGAGTACAATCACCCCTTAAGAGGTTGTGCGTTTTTTAAATTACATTTTGTATAATATGATATTCTGAAATAAATAAAGAATTATTCAAGGTGGTACAGGACGACTGACATTCCTTTAAACTACGTAAAGAGAATCATGTTCTCTTTGTCCGTATACAAAAAATCAATCAAATCCAATGAATACGTTGGCCATGGGAAATTATTTTTCATTTTCTCATTTTTCAACATGATGTAGATCTGAGTCCGTAATAATAGGTAAACATTGCCGCCGCCGCGCCCCGCGCCCCGCACCGCGCCGTGAGGCAGTGACTTTTCGTAGATAAAGCGTGTTTACTTTTTATGCAGTTGATTCTGCTATTTTGTTTGAAAACTGCAATTTTTTAATTTCCATTAACTACTAATCTTCGTGTTTTAAAATGATTCGATGGACTGTTCTCGTTTTAATTTAATGTCGGACGTCCAGATCCACATTGTACAATGCTTTACCCGACCTAGGAATCGAACCCAAAACCGCATGTTCAACAGTCGCGTTACTAGTAAATAATAACATGATACAGGCTGTTAAAATTATAATAATTGCTTTGTCTAAAGTTTACCTATCTTTGTACAAAAATAACATAATCAAGTACAAGTTACGCATTCCTCAGATTCTTACAAGTAATATCTGCTGCCCGCGGCTTCACCCGCGTGGACCCTAATTATTTTTCTAAAATAAAAGTAGCATAAGAACATCAGCTATCTGCCAATGAACTTCCCGTCAAAATCGGTTCAGCCGTTTCGGAGATTAGCCGGAACAAACAGACAGCCAGACAAGAATATTACACGCGATGTTTTTTTGTTAAACTACCGTATATACTTTTGTATGCATTTAGTAAAAAGCTGTTTTATTGACATTACAAACAGACACTTCAATTTTATTTATTTGGTATAGAAGATTATAGATTTATAATCTCTTCCTTCAATAAAGACATTATCGCCATTATTATGGAAATAAATCCGATGTAATGAGTTAAAATAAGGCTAATACCTCATTAACAAATCAAAAGGTCTGATTGGATATAACCAGAAAATCTTTATCCCGTCAATTAACGCCATAGCGTGACAAAAGCTGCGACAGTTATATTTAATGGTTTATCTGTTATTAATCTCAATAACACACAGCTTAGGCTGAAAGGCTTACCTTAGCAATTGTTCCTATAAATCAGAGGTTCTCAGACTTTTTTTCTCATAGACCCCCTGCAGCTACATTTCTACGATATTCCCAAATCTCGAGAAAAAATGTGAAGGTTAGATCTAACTATGGAAATTTGCGTTGCGGGCCGGCTGAGTTCCAACCACGAATTAATAGTTTTCGAAAAAAAAGTGAGAATTTGTTGGTTAATTAATTAATTGATTGTGCTGTGAGTGGATGTCAAAAAAGTAAAGTTGGCCAATCACGTTTATCCTTGGCATTCGTATTTATATTGGTGAAGAATCAAACAAGTTCATGCAAGATTGCAAGCACACACACCACAAGTCGTATTTCGTCACTTTGCACGTCTGAACAAGCATTGCGGACGGCGGCGCTTTGCAAGTCTCAACACGTTGTACTGAATATGGAATATGCAAGTTTTTACAAGTAACAGTCGCTGAGCTTCTTAAAATATTATCTGCCTACATTGATAGGCTACCAACATTTTAGTTATTCACTATCGAAAGCAGATAAATTTTCGTGGACTTTCCGCTTACTAATTGTGAACCCCCATTTTTTTTGTCACGCCAACGTAGACCCCGTCGAGTCTCCCGTGGATCCCTGGGGGTCCACCTGGACCACTTTGGGAACCATTGCTATAAATCAATGGTAAAAAACTTCAATACTAAACTGTTGAGTTTCCTTTAAGAAATCTATTATTTATCACCTTCTGTCATGTCATGTTGTTTGCAAGGTTGATTAAGAAAAATTGTGATCATGGAAACTGTCAATCGTTTTATTCAGTTGTCACTGTAGTGAAAGAGTTATGGCAAAAAAAAATATCAATGAGATCTTCAATGAAAGGCTAATAAACCTTCTTGATTTGCATTTACCTAGATTTTATTAAGAACACCAGAACTAATTAACCTATGCGAGTAAAGCTCGGTAATCTTTTTTTTAGGTTTTCTTTTCCTTTCGGAAAAATCAAGCAGGTTATCTCCTTTTATCACTAAAAATAATCGAATGTGGTAACTCGATTATTTTTTGCCTAATATTAGTCACTAAGTACTTCTGTTGCGCTTATGTATACTTTAACGATATATACCTATTATGTTCGACCGTCATATACAGGGTCAAATTAAATTAGCTAGCGAAACTCCGCAGACGTGTTGGGTATCGATATCTAAACACGATGAAAGAAAAAAAGAGATTTGATAATTTTTTTTCTGGGGTAGTTATTTGAAGTATTAGTTGAGAAAATCTGTTTTTTATTTTATTTTATGGTGTTTAGACATCGATACCCATTACGTCTGTGAAGTTTATACAAATTAAAAAAAATTATACCTGTTGCAAGTAACTGCACTATACATATTTACTTCCGGTTGTACAGCCAAAAAAATATCATTAAATCTTTTTTTTTTCATCATGTTTAGATATCGATATCCATCATGTCTGCGGAGTTTCGCTAGCTAATTTAATTTGACCCAGTATTATGTACGTCATAAATTATTATTTGACAGTTGCTAATACACTTGAAACCACACTGCTTGCGCCATCAGAGGGACAATTGCGTAACACACTTGCAGTCGGAATCGGTTTTATTTTGACAGTTAACAACATTTATTCCGTTATTTACGTTGTGGAGCAGACAAATTTTTCGAACTTAGGAAGCAATGGATTTGGAATTTGCTTCAAAATCATTCAGATTCCGAATGATAATGTGTTACGCAATTAGGGTGCTGGCCTACCAAGATTTTACTTGGTTAAAACCTATTAGCGCAATTATATTACCTATTAGTGGAAGCGCTTCCTTAAAGAGAGCGAGTCTAGTATTAAACCAAACTGGTGCCAATTTTCTTGTCACAAATGCGTCTAAACTAGACTAAAAATCACCAAAATTTAGTTTATTCCTGTCAAACGACGATTTCCCATTCTGAAATGGACTAAAGTGACATAACTTGTGAAAATGGTAACTTTGCTATTCTGAATTTGACGTTTTTCGCCTAAAATTTAGATTTTCTAACTAAATCTGACTATTTTTAATTGCGATTAAAAAGGTATGGAATAAATTAATTAGTTATCATGAACTAAAACTCACACCAACACCTCGATTTCAGGTGCAAAAACAGTACTGTATCTTTTTTTTTCTTTTAACATAACATAACATCATGCTTTGTTTCCTCGAAGGGTTAGGCAGAGGTGTACCTATATAGTACACCCACATTTCGCCAGTTATGTTTAAGTCCCATGTACCTAATAGGGGGCGAGCTATTGCCATTTTTTTCTTTTCTTTTGCTTATATCTCGAAAACGGTGTGTCCTATCGCAAAAGTAATGAAAATTTCGACCCCCTTTGTAGTATTCTTAAAAAAAACCCCTAAAAGTCAACACGTTGGCAATCATTTTTCATATTTTCCATACAAAAAGTGAAAAATTCCATATAAAACACGTCGAGGCTGCCACTCGTGCGCGCCTCCGGCTCAAAAAAATAATCACGGGGTAGGGCAAACAAGTACTTACCACGTGAAGTCGCGATTGTCAAATTCGATTTTAGTTCTGTCAAAATTATTTTTAAGTTATTATTGTTTTGCAGAATAGCTTTATAATTGTCATAGGCAAAAGTAAGGAATTTTAGTGATAGTTTAGTTAGTTTAGTTCGGTGTACAAGAGAATCGGCACCATTATCAAACTTAATATTCTACGGCTACTGCAACGTTGTAGGTACGTATTTCCATAAGTAGCCACGTTTGGCAAATAAAGCTTCTTTAGACTGCCTTGTTATTATCGCAAAAGGAGATGTCATCTTAGTTTGAGTGAGATTCTGATTTGATACCAACGAGAGAGAGAGAGAGAAAAGCATTCCTTCTCTCAATTCTCTCAATTCCAAACATTCTCAATTGAAAAAGGGGGACTGGGTAACTAAAAGTAGGTCTGCAAACCCTACATACGAGTAACAGTACAGTCTTATCTGTCGCAGCCGAATTGTATAATACGGCATATTACTAAACGTCTTGCCGAAATACATAAAGGCGCTTTTTTCTATTACGCCTTATTGACGTTCAGCCAAAATGTATTACGGCTAAATATACATAGGTACGCCGCAATGTGATAGCGCATCGCATCCTACAATACGGCTGCTCAACGCTCCGCCATTATACAATTTGGCGCGTCGCTTTGTAGTTTCTAGTTCCAAATGCTACCGCTAGTAGCTCTGCACTACCATAACAACAACAATGGCGTCACGTAGTTATAGAATCTGTGTCAAAACAAAGTGCAAATAATAATGATTAAATGAGTGGAAACGGACAAACATGTGTGAGAATAGTGAATTTGAAGGCAAATTCTCTGTGCGATAATAAATGTTTTTTAGTAGTATTTGTTTTTTTATTTCCAAATGTGGTTACCCTATATTCTGATCAGTCTGCAATAGGGCTAAAGGTTGGCCGCCGTTTTGGCGAACGTATCATTACGACATTTTGGCTGAACGTCAATCAGCCGTAATTGAAAAACTCGCCTTTATGTATTTCGGCTAGACGTTATGTACTACGGCGTATTATATACAATTCGGCTGCGACATATCTATTAAATAATAAGTAGTCACACTAACAATCACACATGTTATACATATGTTAAAAGAGATGATTCAGCCTATTTAACATTGCTTGGATTATGTTAGCTTACATTTAAAATAATATATTTTTGTTAACTTTTGTGTAAATACAACTATCAACAACAACTTTCTGTCACTAAAGACCTTTAAAAATCAATCAATCAATCAATTGAAAAATCAGTTGGGTTAAAAAAAAAACTCGCTGACTCCTGAACTATTAAGAATCATCTGCGGTTTGGGAAAACTTAGAGCAATAACGTGTTTACTTGTAATTTTGCATTAACCTTACAATGAACTTGGCAATATTACGCTAGCAAATATAATATTTAGAACCTAGCACAGTCGTGAAATGCTTCCTAATTATTTGCTCTCCGCCAACTTATTGTGAACAAAAACACCTACAAAACTTGCGGTTAGGAGAGACTTGTATGTACAAAGAGCATTTAATCTATACATACAAATAAATAAAATTGAAGTGTCTGTTTGTAACGTCAAAATAACAACTTTTTACTAAATGCATAAGAAAGTAAATACGGTACTTATAACAAAATAGCAATTTTAAAAATTTTTGTCTGTCTGTCTATTTGTTCCGGCAAATCTCCGAAACGGCTGGATCGATTTTGACGGGACTTTCACTGGCAGATAGCTGATGTTATAAGAAGTAACATAGGGTACTTTTATTTTAGAAAAAGAATTAGGATTAGGGTTCCGCGCAAAAAAATTAAAACCCATGAAATTGTGAACATAATCCGATTCAACAGCTAGTTTTAGCTATAAGTACTGTGATATGTATATAAGTAGGCATGTTTAAAGAGCACATAAGGTAGCGATAACCGACTTTTAATGACTTTAAACTGAATATCGAGAACACGAGTAGTGTTAATGATTTGGAAAAAATTAGATGTTAAATTTAACAAAATAAAATAATGATAATTTTAATAATAATAATTTTTAATGTTCTAATTAGAACATTAAAAATAAGTGTTTTTAATAACTTAATATGTGAATATTTTAGATTATATTTATATTACATAGTGTAATTAATTTGTAAAGTTATGTCTAACGCGAAAAAAAACTGAAAATAACGCAAAAAAACTATCAAGCATATTTTTATAAAACCTTCACCTTTTTAAAGACAATTTAATTATTTACTCGTATCTTTTTAGTATACGTGTTTTATTAAAATACTCGTACCTATTGTTTTATGTATAATAAATTAATAATGCGTCTAATTTGGGACAGCGCTCCTAGATGGGCGAGTCCCATTACTGGGTTGACGTACGACGCGATGCGTGAGCCCAGCACAGAACACGCAAGCTATGCACTCAACGCCGCAAACATTTATCTGCGTCTTAATATGTCCGCACGAGAGCACATTTTTGTGCACATAATTAAGACACATATGACATAGCGTAACATAACAGCTCGCCTGTGTTACCCGAAGGGGCAGAGAATTTATTGACATATTGTGTCATCATCTGCCTAGCCTTTTCCCAACTATGTTGGGGTCGGCTTCCAAATTGTAGGGAACAGCAAATTTTTTTTTTCGCGATTTCAAGTTTGGTCCCATAGTCAAAGTTGTTCATGATTATGAGTACAACACTATAGTGGCACCTCCCTACCCAATAAAAAAGCAGCATGTATAATCGATAATAAGAGAACAATCAATCTGCCTAGGTTTTTCTCAATTTTGTTGGGGTCGGCCCAGTCTAACTGAATGCAGCTGAATACCAGTTACATGGAACAACTGCCTATCTGACCTCCACAACCCAGTTACTGGGTAATACGATATCCCTTGAGAAAACTGGTTGTCAGACTTTCGGGCTTTTGACGACCCGTAACGACTGTCAAAGATCCACAAATGGCAACCGGGACCAACGGCTTACGTAGTACCTACTTTCCGAGGCGCGGAGGGGTCTTGGTATGTAGAGATGGTTATCCATCCTCGGATCAACCGCGGCAAGCGTAGCTTAACCTGATCGATCGACCCTTGCGGCTGTTATTACTTCATATTGTGGTACCTATCAGAAAACTAAAATTATTCAAAATAATGTTCACTCACAAGTCCTGAAACAATCAACAGACGAGGCTTAACTTCCTAAAAAAGCAACATGCATGTCGCAGGACGTTTGTATGTTTTCTACTTATACAATACAAGCCGTGCCGATGGGAAGCCCATCAGGCGATTGGCTTCCCATCGTCAAAAATGACGAACTTCCATACAAGCTTTCATCCCTTATTTAACCCCTTTAAGCTCCCGCAAACAGGCGCGACACGCGACACGACACAAGAGCACCGCTCGTCGCGCGACACACGGTGCATTTGTGTCGCGTCGCTTGTCGCGCCTGTATGCATGAGCCTTTAAGGGGATGCGCTATGGTAACCCGCGAAGTTCAAATTTTCTTTCGTTTTTTGCGATTACCAGGTGCCCTTATTGAATGATTATCTTATGAAGGCCAATTCTAACTTACAGTTGTATTGATGTTTCTAATGATTATAATTGATTCCGTGTGTGTGTGTTTCCGAACGCATACAACCCCGATCTCTTCACAGTGAGAGTAAACAGGCTTCTCCTGGGTAAGCTCGCTCCATCGTCGACTTTGTCTCTGTCATATCTGACCTAGACTAGAGTCAAGAGCAAACCTATCTCAAATAAAAAAAAAAATTAAAAAAAATCTGTAAATACGTATTTGTTACGGTCGCGCATCGTTGGATCAACATAAGTGTAATCCGCACCCTAATTGCGTAACACACTATCAATCACAATCTGAATGATTTTGAAGCATATTACTATTTACTAATCCATTGCTTCATATGTTCGAAAAATATGTCTGCTCAACGTCGTAAATAATGCAATGAACGTTGTTGAACTGTCAAACTGTAACCGATTCCTACTGTAAGTGTGTTACGCAATTAGGGTGCTGATATTTACCAGCTTTAAAAAAAAAAGTAAGAATCTTTTAATTTCGCGGGCTACCATGGCGCTTTTGCGCGGATAAATTTTCAAAAAAAAAGAAAGAATATGAATTAAAAGAAAAAAAAAAACAAAAATCCTTCCTTAGTAATCACCTCCGTTACAAATGGAACTCTTGAGCAAAACATGTTTTCTTCAAGACTGTCTGTCAGTGAATGAATGAATGTTTTTTTTGTTTATTATGTAGATATAATACCTATTCAGTCGTTATTGTAGGAGACTAAGATGAAAAATGTAGCCCAAATATGACACAAGAAAGCGCTGATCGATTTATAAAAAATATAGAGACCAGTTTTAAAAGTAGCGCCAGGCGCCAATGCTAAATATTTACATAAAATTTTTAAAATATTTTTTCTTTTTACTGAACATGACAGCGTGTATACAATAATAATTAATAAACCTGATAAACGGAATTTTACCTTCTTTTTTTAAATTTAATCGTATGTAAGCACCGCTTATAACTCCATTCTGAATCCTAGCATTTAAATTCAGCATTAGATGCCTGTTTACAGAGTAGAATATGTGGCTGAATTTCAGTCAAATCATTCATCTTTGATAAACATCATGTATGTACACCATCTTGACAAAACCTTACTAAAAGCTTTTTTAGGGTTGCAAAATATTTACGTTCCTAATTAGCTACAGCGTGTTCTTTTATTTTGACAGAACCTTTTTTTCCGACTGTTGTTTTTTTTTGGAGCTGTAGGTATTGTACTTACGTTAAATTATTTGTTATTATCGCCTGATTGAAATCATGAATAAAATATTTGAAATAAAATATTGCACAAGTTGTATGTACTTAAGTACATACAACATTGTTGTGTTATTACCTTACTTACATGATATATCATACATTGTTTCTGTCCCTTTTATGAACTAAAGTATTACGTAGTAATGACTTCTATTAGTATCAAATATCAAATATGATGTAGTAATAAATACGTAAGATAGAATATTCTGTATTATTAATTATTTATTATTCTAAATGAAATATGTCAATGACAGAGTTGAGTTAATCGTGTTTACGACATTTATCATTTTATTTTAATGATTTTCTAGAGTTATAAACAGGTTGAACTAATATGCACTATATACCTACGTTTTATACAAAACAACTTTTTTGTATAAAAAGTATTTATTTACCTATTTATTTTTATTTATTTGTGCACAATTTATTACCATAAGTATACTGTTGACATTACAATATACAAGTTGTAATTTTAATCACTGTTAACCTCTTAAGGGGTCACTGTACTCATCATTATGATCAACTTTTAACATTTACTATGGGACCAAAACCCGAAATCGCGAAAAAAAAAATCAGGTGTTCCCTACATTTTGACGAGATAAGCGAACATTTTACGAGATAAGGGAAAAGCTGATTTTCTTTTCGCGATTTCAGGTTTTGGTCCCATAGTAAAAGTTGTTGTTAATGATGAGTACAATGACCCCTTAAGAGATGAACACTCTTTAAAATTAGACCTTGTATTATGTATAAGTCCACCAGTAACAGTCACAATACCCCCGTACTAGCTGATACTGTATTTTAGTGGGATACTTACAATTACTTAAGTAACTCAACATAACGTTGAGCCATAACTAATAGTTTTAAAATTCATAACTAATTGGTGGATAAACGTTAATCGTTTGGCCATGAAATTATTTAACATAATTATTATAAACAACTTAATATCGAGTCACGTTTACACATGAATTATTACCTATCTATCTGATTAAAATTAAGAAACAATCTATTTCCTGAAGACTCATATATGATGCCAAGCAGCAAAGATGACACCTTGAATCAAAACGCTTTTCCTATTTGCGAGACACCAATAATCAGTTCATAGCTCACGGAACTAAGCTATTGCAACCTTAAAATAAGTTAATTATCACAAACAATATTATGAGAGTGGGGCGGTGGACGGTGGTCGCCAGGAGGTGCAAAACTGTAGTCGCGAGGCTCCGAACATCACAATCCCGCGCCGCCTCTGTCCGAGCACACGCCTCGCCGCCTCTCGCCGCGCCTCCACTCGACTGCAACAAACAGTGCGTACAGCCTCCCGACCACTCGGCACTAGGCTCCTTGTGAACCCCGGAAACACATTTCCCCCTATGCGGACGTTCAAAACCGGAAGTGTCGTGAAATGTTTCGCAAAAGTGTTATTTGACGCGAGTTTTCACCACTTTTTGTGACGTTCATCAATTCTGCTCTAGACTTCACGAAAACATGCTCATATTTGGAACTTTTGACTGAAAACTGAATTTTATACTTTGATCCTGCATCTCCGTTTTGGTAAGCAAACCAATTATTTTTTTCTTTTTCTTTTTTGTCGAATACATCACATCTACCAACCTAATACCTATGCCTGAAAAATTAAAACTTGCTGGTTCATTGGACAGCTTCACAGACATGTAAAACGCAGTACTAAACTAACAAAAAAATACAAATTACGTATGCAATCGGTGCCTTGCAATGGATCTGAATAGTTGTATGCGCACTTTAATTAAAGTAACCGCAACAATTACCAACTTAATAAGAAACTGCAATGCAACAAAAAACTGTATGTAAACAATATGAATACAAATATAATGTACAACAACATACGTCATATGAATTACTATGTAAGTTAGTATGGTTAATATTCATCATCAACAACGTCCCATCACACTTGGGACTTCTTCTCCCAGGACGCCAATGCTTGTCACCTCACATTCAAGAGCAAAAAAAAACAGCCACAGGAAAAATTACTTTTCAAAAAAGAACACCCTATAATTAAACTTGTGATCAAAAATGGCCTAAAAATCACTGAAAATCTTATTTCAAAGTCACCTATTATAGTAAAACAACGTAATAAACAGCATCACGTAACAAGTGAGGCACATGTTGCTTCTGTTACTATACCCACGTTGTACTTACGGCAGCCGCCACTCCACATCCGACACTAGTAACACCTAACTACCTAGTGCCTAGACAACATACTGTACATGCCTACGTCACAGTTTGTAATGCGGTCCCTAGACGGTCAAAATTGCTTGACAAGCATTGACATAACGTCAAGCATGCTTGTCAAGCACCCGCACGCATTTTCAATTCTTACATCAAGCATTGTCAATTGTCAAGCAATTAGTTTGCTTGTCAATTTTGACCGTCTCTATGGACCGCATTATGAACGAAGGAGCATGTAAAACAGGAGAAGTAAACTGAGACGTAAGTATAGGGCCCTGTGCAGCAAAACATTGAGTCAGTGTATTGACTTTGGCAGCTGTGAATGTTGATGTTTTTCAAATGTAAAGATTAGATTAGGCGGGTTTTTTAAGCGCGTAAAAAATAAGAAATAAGTTTTTTCACAGTCAACATTTAGGAGGAGACGGTCAATCAATCTTACGTGCAAATTAATTTATCTTATTTATTTATTTAAAATAGGTACGCCAGCAGCATATACATTAAATACTAAAAAGTAACAGGTATGGGTTCTTATGTACCAGTTACAGGTGTACACGACATTAACATAAAACAAAGCAACCTTCCTAAATTATTATATATAAAATTAGAATATTATCTTGCCGTAAAAAATACCTAATAAAGGGAAAACTCAATCATGTGTCTGAAAAATATACTTAATTGTCAATTTATGCTAGTACCGTGTAAAGACTTCATAGAAATTGTTCTACCGGTGCGGTGTCGCGTCGCGCCAGTCTGCACGAGCTTTAAAGAAAGAAAGAAAAATAGGTTTATTTGTCACAGAAAACAAACAGATTCTATAATCATCCATCACACAACAGATATGCAACAAAGAAGTAGAGCTTTTTACTCGAGCGAGTGGGCTTTTTAACCGACTTCAAAAAAAGAAGGAGGTTATCAATTCGACACGTATCTATGTAATATTATTGGAACTGCAATATATTGACTTAAGATAATCTATTAGGGCTTCTAATCAAATATACAAAATTTTATAGATGTATGTATGTATATTTGTCCATGCATTTCTCCTAAACTATTAATCAGATTGTGAAACTATTTTATTTATTGGCTTACATTTACTTCAACTTAGGGAACAGTGCAAATTTCATCAAAATCGGTTCAGGAGTTTTCAAGATACGGACTAAATAATACGTGTAAGTGTGACGGCCTGGCTTATTGATACGAGCTAGGGGTGCGGTGTCAAAGGGAAAACATCTCAAAACCTTGGTCATATTCTAGTGTCAATATTTACAACAAAAGTATTAACTACTTATTACAAACAAATATTTCAGTTTTTACAAAAAACTAAAAATTACGAAATAAAAACGTAATTTAAAAAAAAATCGACTTCAAAAAGAAATTAACTCAAGAATTATGAAATAACTTTAATTTCGGAAGTCGGTGGCTAAAAACACAGAGTACAGATCTCAAGACAACGACTTCCGATATTAAAGTTATTTCATAATTTTGAGTTAATTTCTTTTGAAGTCGATTTTTTTTTTTTAATTACTTTTTTATTTGCTGAGCATTTCGTAAAACAGCATCATGTTTTCCTTATTATTAAATGTAAAGGGTTACGCAGAGAGTACTTAAAAGGTGGAGGTAGTTTTAAGCCCTTTTATTATTATTCAAGAAGTTACTAACACTTGACAGTTTACCGATGTTCAGCGCAGCTTGCGTTTTACCTTAAGGGGGAAGCTCCAGGTAGCACGCGATATTCAAACTTTCTGACGTTTTTTGCAATTTGCAAGTCAGTATTAAGTTGTATGTTGATTAAAGTATCATTCACCACCGTAACAAATATGAACTTACAGAATAATCATCAAAATCAGTAATACAACTCCACAAGTTTGAATAATCCTAATTGTCAAGATTTCATGAAATAGTCATTCAATAGAATTACCTTTTTTTTTGGATGGGAAATCATCAAATGACTTCTCCCGCTCTGGGCGTAGCGGGAGGGCGTGACAGACTTTTACTGACTAAAACCCACTTTCGAACATCCCACAACCCTAGATTACCTGGTCTTAAAGAGTAGTATTGATGACGTTAATTATTAAAATTCTGTGAATACATATTTTTCTCGGTCGCAAATCATATTTTGATCAACATATAAATTAATACTCACTTGCAAATAGCAAGAAACTTAAGAAAATTTGGATTTCCCCGGCTACCTGGCGCTTTTGCCTTAATAAAAAATGCTCTTGATTATCTAAGCGACATTGATGTCTGCTAACAATTGCACCGGCTCTAATGGTTTTGTTCTCATTTCTGTTCTAATTATTAAAAAAAATAAGTCACCGTAATAAAAACATAATTGATTCAGTTTTAACACAGTTCTCGGTGCTTGTCATCTGTATAATGAAAAAAAATGGAGGAAAATATCTCGACACCAGCCATGTATACTACGCTAACTCAAAAAAGCGTACTTTTTACGATTTTTTAATGACATATATAAAAACACATTTTAAGCAACTTGGCATAAAAAAACGTTTTTACCTAAACTTCGAGTTAGCGTAGTATAAATTGCTGGTGTCGATCTTATCTATACCTGCCACACGTAGGTGCTAGTAAACATTCTTTTTTCTTTTTATCTTTTCTATATTCATCATCGTACGTCAAAATTATAAATAACTTTTGGGAACAACTTTCGGAAATATCTTTTGGCGTAGCTAGAACGGGTGTCCTTTCTTTAGGGACCGTAGGTCGCCCAGTGACCTACGCCTACTGCCCGAGTAGGAAGTATTGTGGTAATTATAGCACTGTACAAAACGTATATATGTACGTAAGTAAGTAAGTACATACGCTAGAGGCCACGCATGTATGTACCCACACCTATGAGTTATTCGTATCTAAAGACCAGCTTAACGACTTTCTAAAATACCTAGGTATGAATTTATTTCTCACAATAAAAGTATTATTTTTTAATGTGGAGCTCGTGGCTAAGTAATAATAACAGCCGCTCGGATCGATTTATCAGGTTAAGCTATGCTTGCCGTGGTTGATCCGTGGATGGGTGACCATGTTTACATACCGAAACTCCTCCGTGCCTCGGAAAGCATGTTAAGCCGTTGGTCCCGGCTGTCATTGTTGGATCTTTGACGGTCGTTACGGGTCGTCAGAAGCCCGAAAGCCTGACAACCAGTCTTACCAAGGGGTATCGTATTACCCAGTAACTGGGGTGTGGAGGTCAGATAGGCAGTTGCTCCATGTAAAATACTGGTATTTGGTTAGACTGGAAGTCAACCCCAACATAGTTGGGAAAAGGCTAGCAGATTGAATAAAAGTATTCTTTTTTTGTCGTCTGTAGTAAGAAATATTTTAATTTTTTTTTTCTTTCATTACTTGTTTCATTTAAAATGACTTGTTATTTTTTGCGGCACCATAATATAGTATTGTATATAAAACAAATAATAGGTACTTTTATAAAAAAATATTGCGTCTTTTGGTAACAAAATAAGAATTATAATCTAAAGTTAACAAAGGTAAATAAAGATCAATAACACATTTATGTTTATTGTAAACTCTTTTAGGCCCACTTGCATTTTTAGTCGGGTAAAATTAATAAATGTAGAGTTTGTAAACTCCGAGTCAAGTAACTAACAGTTTAACTCTCCTTACGCGCGTTGCGCCACTAAAAAGTAGCACCGGGTTAGATAACCTGACAATAGTGATTTTTGAGTTGGGAACATTGGCAGTTCAATCGACGAAACATAAAATAGGATTGCAGTGTCTATGGCCTGATATGTAATCCGAGCAAAGATGAATTAACGAAAAATGAACGGAAATTTTATACCCTTCTCTTTTACACTTTATTACAATACCTAATACTTTCTTGCCTTTTAATTTTATATCATGACATTTCATTTTAATCTATTTTATGTGGTTTTCATAATGACTTAGTTTATTGATTGACAAACACGTCAGATATGGAAAAATATGTTTTAAGTTTTTTATAATTTGTATTTATTTTTATATGAGTTCATGAATATATTGCCTACTGTTACAGTAACAAATTTTCACTTACTATAACGTCGCACAATACTTATAAAATACAAAATAACTTATCAGTGGGATCTCATAACGTCAATTTATTTTGACATTACCTACACTAACCCCAGAGTTTAGCGACGTAACTCTCCCACATCGGTGGGTTTAATATTTAAAAGTTTAACTCTAGCTTTACCTCTAACTCTTGGTGGCGCTAGATGAATTATTTAATTATCCCTGAGTTAGCTGTTAACTCCGAGTTATATAGGACAACCCATGAACACGCAAGTGGGCCTTATAGTGTTAAAATCAGGGACCGAAAACCTTAATAAGTTACGGTACAGGTATCGAAGATTTTTGGTTACCTCTACGACTATGTAGGTTGTCGCTATCTGGGTAACCAAGAAGACACAAAAAAACAAAAACAAAAACCAAAAACATGGTACCTCTATTTAGGATACCGTTTTAATACCGGTTACCTAAAAATGACCTTGATTACGAGAAAGAACCGAAATATCGCCAGCCAGCCGGGCCGTGATTGGTCGGCGATGATTGCAGGCGCGCGGGTCCACT
Organism: Fissipunctia ypsillon; assembly: GCA_947568875.1. NCBI lineage: Eukaryota > Metazoa > Arthropoda > Insecta > Lepidoptera > Noctuidae > Fissipunctia > Fissipunctia ypsillon. The sequence goes on from OX387655.1 coordinate 7,517,122, forward strand.
CGACTCTGACACACACACAGCGATGCGCGCCCTTTGACTAATGCCGACGAGCACGTGTAGGATAGCGGGAATTTTTATTACGGTTACCGGTATTAATGCCGGTTGTATTCGATTTAAGAATTAAGGTTACCTTTATTAAAAATACCTGTAAATAAAATAAAGGTTGTACTTAACCGAAAAATACCTGTATATACCAGTTTTGGCCACTGGCTTAAAATATTGCAGAAAGTAGGGCTTGCTTTTCAGCAATGTTAAAGCTAGTTTTCGTTATTGGAATTGTATATGTGTAGGTACCATATTCATAACAACATAAACATCAAATACAATATCCTATCACGTGCAAGTTTCAAGTTAATACCAATTCGTAGAAATTCCAGTTTTCGCTGATTACGTTAACATTAACGGTATTGAATTAGGTATTCGTAATTAATCAGGTTTCAGCCTTATTTCCATAAAGCGTGGTTGATAAACAATACATTGTATAAATCGCGTGAAGTTTGGCAATAAAACCTGTATTACGCAATTAGAATAAAATTACTCAAAGAAGGAAATTTTGTTCGTTAGTACTTACAATAATTGTAATACCTACATAAATGTCTCTAGGAGCCTATTTCACTCTATCCTATAAATTATCTTATAGGGTTGGTTTGGTTATTTATGGCTGGTATGGTCTTCTATGTTTTTGAGAACCATAGAGAAGAGAGGGGAAAAACGTAAAACAAATGATTCAGAACGATTCAGAACTATTAATCACTGCTATAGCCCCTGGATCTGGGTTCCACATTGGCACTATGTGGTACCTAGTCCGGCCAGACACTACCAGATAAATAAAAAAATAGACCAGAATTTAACAGGAACCGAAGGATTTTGATTTATTTGAATTTAATTCAAATCGTCGTAATATCGTTTACTTAATTGCTTACAGGATTTAGAAAATAAACAAATCAATTAGTAGGACTTTGAAATAAGTAGCTGGAGGTTTTCAGTTTAAAGGCATCGTGAACTTTTTAGAACTGCTTCAGTAGCTAACCTACTTACTTGAGATACATTAATTAAGGGGAAGCGCTAAGGTAGCCCACGAAATTCAAATTTTCTTACGATTTTTGCAATTTACAGTTCAGTGTCCGGTGTATGTTGATTAAAGTATGATTGGCGACCGTAAAAAATATTTACTTACAGAATTATAATCATTAGAATAAGTAATACAACTTCTTTATAATCCTCAAATGTCAAGATTTCATGAAATAGTCATTCAATAGGATTTTTTGGTGTTAGAGAGTTGTATTGATGACTTTAAAGATTATAATTATGAACATACATATTTGTTACGGTCGCGAATCATATTTTAATCAACAAACAACCTAATATTACTAACCTGCAAATTGCATAAAACGTAAGAAAATTGTAATTCCACGGGCTACCCTAGCGCTTTCGTCTTAAGTATACTTATTTATCTCTTATTAACTAGGCTGTAAATGCGGAAAATAAGTTATCTAGATCGGTCGTTAGTTTTCCGAGGTTATCCTACAAGTAGATACTTACGTCATGATGTTTAAGTAATAAAAAATGTATACGATTGCCTACCATTATTTACGATTCACAATATTTATGTGACTAAGTTTGTAAATAGGAGCGAGTTCTATACTTAGAAAATATAGTAAAGGTACCTAATATGTTAGTATTAATAAAACAGGAATTTAAAAAATTTTATCGACTTCAAAAAGAGTTACTCGAAATTTTTAAATAACTTTAATTTCGGAAGTCGGTGTCTTGAGACCTGTTTTTTGCCACCGACTTCCGACTTCGCTCCGTGGGTAGGTTGGTAGCGTTAAATACCTACTTCGCAGGGTCTACCTCACCGTAAGATCAATTATTCATATATCAATATAATGCAGTTCCAATATTATTATATACATGCGTGTCGAATTGATAATCTCCTTTTTTTTGAAGTCGGTTAAAAAGATTTTCAATTGAAAATTAATTAGGATCAGCTTTTTTACCAAACTAAAAATATGTTGAAGGAATCTCTCTAATCTCTATGTTCAATCTCAATTCTTTGCTAAACTTGAGGTGCAAACGTGCAGGGAAATAATACTTATGTATATACTAAGATCCATTTTTCTTTTAACCACAGAAAATGGATCTTAATCCCATTGGATTAAGCAATAATGCATTAATGCATTCATTAAGATCCAATGGATTCCTACTTTTATTCTTATGGATTCATACTTATTTTTATTGGATTTCTACTATATACCTACTACGACAATATTGATGGTGTGCATAATAAAGAGTATTCTATCTGTATATCTATCTTAATCATAGATATAGGTAATAAACATTATATTTCTTTGATCTTAATAGTATAATGTAGTGAAAATAAAAAGATATTTCGATGGGTGAATTATCACAAGGTTTCTTGTCAGAGAGCGTAGAGTCAACCAGACACTAACCTATCCACAAATATACAAGTCTATCCTAGAGTGCGTTTCCACTGAAGAGGAGATGAGCGGAGCTGAGCGGAGACATGCGAGAATCGACCAATCACAATGGTTGAAATCCTCATCGCGTCTCTCGTCTCGTCTATGATTGGACGATTCCTGACCGTCTCCGCTCAGCTCCGCTAGTCTCTGCTTCAGTGGAAACACACTCTTACTGTAGAGACAGTAAATATGGAAGTGTAATGAACTCAACAGGTTTGTTTACCCATTATTTAAAATTTAATAATTGACGGTATTCACAATGGCGTCACATTTGCGTTGTAATTATTATAAAGTATAGATATAGCCGACACACGTGCAAATAATCGATTGGTATGCGGTCATTAATTGTTCTCATTCTACGACGATGGATGGTTGAGTGATAATATTGTTATAATGCACTTTATATAATAATAACATTGGCTTAATAGCCAAGAGCCTCGACCAACACCTGAGGAGGCTGTCGTTAGGTAGCAAGCGCTACTTCCGGACACAGCCCAGCCCTACCTTGTTACCTAGGAGGTTCCTCTCTGGAGCCCTTACCGCCGGTAGCTTGGACTCTGTTCCCGATACTGGTGGGCTACTATTTTTTTATATTTTTAAATAATTTCATGTTTTTATATTCTAATATTTAAAAATGTAACGTATATATAAAAATCCTACTACGCTAAAAATCCTGCTACGCTAAAATTACTGTCACGCTACGCAAAAATAGTTTCAGACAATTCGGTAACCATCACGCTCACAATTTCTACGTAATAACGTCTCCACATCGTCCTATAAGTACATAATGCCTGTTTTTAATATTTCCGTTATGGTATGACACAATAACAAAACAATATTATTATGTGTCTTTACACATACCATAACGGAAATATTAAAAACAGGCATTATGTACTTATAGGACGATGTGGAGACGTTATTACGTAGAAATTGTGAGCGTGATGGTTACCGAATTGTCTGAAACTATTTTTGCGTAGCGTGACAGTAATTTTAGCGTAGCAGGATTTTTAGCGTAGTAGGATTTTTAGCAAACTTAGCAGGATTTTTGCGTAGCGTGGTAATCATAATCTGTCACACACTACGCGCTTAGTTTATGCTTAGCTAGCTTTGAGAATCTAATATACCTAGATTACTAAATTAAAATTAAAATAAATTACGTTTTATTGTCATTCAATAATAGGTATGTAAAATTAAAAAAGCATTGAAAATTGTAATTAGTGCAATTTTCATAGTTTTATTTTTAGATTTTGAAACTGAGCATTTTAATGTTTGATACAACAATGTGTCTATTACTTAAAACAAATCGCCTCTTTTAGAACGCTTGCCTGAAGTATTACTACCGGTAAAAAACAAACATGCTAATTTTAGCTCATTAAATTTCGCTGAAAAAGAGAAAAATATGTAAATTAATGCTTAGGTACGTAGCCAAGCCTTAATCTGTGCGCAATGTCGCGTGTGACAGTAACCCTGAACTAGTAAGCACGGCAACTAGACTAACCAGTAAACATGGACACCGGCGGAATATGGTACTAAACCTAAATGTACTGATTTTTTGACGTTTAAATCTTTGGAACTAGCACCACTGTAAATTGTCAAGTCATACTGGGCGCCATGTTGATTGTCCTTACATGAATGTTGCCGGCAGAACAGTGGCCAGACCAAATAGGTAGATTTGTAAAAAAAAAGGTTTTTTAGATGAACAGAACTTTTAGCGTCAAAAGAAAAGAACTTAGGCGTTAATAAAAAAAAAAATAGAACGTAGTTTTAAGTTTTTGCATTTTCCATTAGCTGTTAATCAATGCCGAAAGTAGAGTCTTTGAATGCTTTTGTTAATAATAATTCGTAAAACAGAGGTCATCTGCACCATTTATAAAGACACTATTTCGATTTAAATTTTGAACTTCTTTTGACATTATTTAATAGAAGTTTAATAGATGTTAATGATACAATTAAAATGCAATACATACAAACATGGATATAAAAAAAATATCTAAGTATAACCTCTGATTTAAATAGTTATTTATTAACAAAACTAGCTTTTTCCCGCGGCTTCGCCCTCGTGATGTTGGAAGATATCCGACGGGAACGTACTACCGGGATTAAAAGTACCCTATGTTCCATAGACTCGGTTTACGCGGCGCACCCCAGAAATCTCCCAGTCGGCATGATTTTTTCCAACAATCATCATATCATCATATTTCAGCTAATTTATAAAAAACTTTAATGAATTATACACCTAAACCTTCCGTAAGAATCACTCCGTCCATTGTTGAAAACCGGATGAAAATCTGTCGCGTTCAGATAGACAGACGCGGCGGGAGGACTTAGTTTAGTTAAAATTACTCCGGTCACGCGAATAACAAATAAGAAATAACTTTTGGCCGAGTGGACCGATTTTAATAAAAAAATATTTATTAAAAAAAAAAACAACCGACTTCCAAACAAAACACTACAAAGAGAAAAATAACTTTAATTGGTTTAGTATTTTCGTTTTTTGCCACCGACTTCCGAAATTAAAGTTACTTTTCACTTTGTAGTGTTTTTTTTTGGAAGTCGGTTGTTTTTTTTTTAATAAGTTTTATTTTCCACTTTTAGTTGTGGTACCTACCCCACCCAAATTAGTATACCACTACTTGCTAAGTAAATAGCAGTGACAGGAAGTTATCTATTATAATATTATCAACATACACTAAATGGAAAAAAATACGTATTATTGAAACTAACTCAAAACCCACTCATCAGAATTTGACCAAATTTATATGCGACCACCTCAGGAGTATACATACCCTTTCAAATAAAAACTTTGCAAAATAAGTCGTGTCAGAAGTTTGGAAGACGTAGTTTTATCGGGTTTGGACGCCGTCGCCAACAAATTATTAAATCAACCACACGGCGACAGATCGTTGACGAAATCTCTCTTCTGACAATCAAGGCCACACATAGCAACGACCCAAGTAGTGCAATTTAAAGCATATTACCATTAAAATCATTTATAGCTAGAGTGCATCTCATGACAATTCCAATAAGCCCAAACGCGGCTAGGATACATTGTTTTATTACGGAGTTCCGGTGCCTACCTTCCGGCTTCATCATCAGATCAGTTACATGGTAACATTTTCATCAGAACCATTTATTTAAATTTACTTCGTCAAAGTCGCTTAACTATCTTAATCGAGATAGCTTATCGCCACCCGTGAAATACTTAACATTGAGGAGTTCGTGTCTGTACCAAATGATACTTTCTGAATGCAAATCCCTGACTTGTTGATGAAAATACCAAAATCGGTATGTGTATGCCTACAATATTTGAGAAATTCCCTCAATGCCTCATGGATCCTGTCATCATAACTGGATATTGATAAAAATGAGACCGATCTGGAAGTAAGGTCTTTCAAATAAAAACAGAATTTTCCAAATTGGTTTATAAATGACGGAGTACTGAGGTAACGAACGTTTAAAAAAAACATACAACCGAATTAAGAACCTCTTCCTTTTTTTGAAGTCGATTAAAAATAAAGACTAAAATGTCACCTCAAGAAGTCATAATACGAACTATGATTATATTTCCAATCCCTTAGATCTCTTAAAAAGAGGTACACAAAATGTTTAATATTATTTGTGATTTTTAAAATCAACCCCTATTTTACCCCCTTAGGGGATGATTTTTCAAAAACGCTGAACAATAATATAATTCTTTATTTTCTACCAAAAGCATAAATTTGAATTTTCATATCCCTAACTTGAGAAATGCTGGGTTTCCCATGAAACTTACATCCCCCATATCTGAAGACAAAAAGACAAAAAGTAGCCTATGTCCTTCCCCAGGATGCCATCTATCTCCTCGCCAAAGTTTATCGAAATCCGTTTAGTGGTTTAGGCGTGAAAAGGTAACTACAGGCAGACAGACAGACAATTACTTTCGACTTAAGTATGGAAGCATGGATGACTTATGATGGCTGTGCATTACCTACACTTTTCCGTCAAGTTTTGAAATTATAGGAAATCTTAACTAACTATAATTTTGTAATTTATTTACCTATTGATGTTACTTGATACGCTTCCGTTTTACGTAGTAATGACGTAAATTATTAGATTTAAAACAGTTCCGTTTTTGATAAATATGTTAAAAATATGCGATAAACATATTTAACTGTTATATTATTCTTATACATTTGTCCATACGATTCATTAGCGGATATATCACTTCGTCTGTTTGTATCAAACAGCCTCGTGTCACATGTCCAATCACTTCAGGATTACCAGTTCATTCATCATAAATATTCTCGATATTATCATACGTTATTCATCGGAACGTTCTGTACCTTTATGACGTTAAAGATCTCTATCCCAAGAATTATGTAGTATCAAAAGATCAAGTAGGAAGAGTTCTTTGCCCCGTTGGTACCCTACCAATCGCAAAAAAGTTTTTCGATAAAACCTTTTCTATTTTTAACCGACTTCAAAAAAGGGGGAGCTTCTCAGTTCGTCGGAATCTTTTTTTTTATGTGTTCCCCGATTACTCGAAAATGGCTGGACCGATTTGGAAAGTTATTTTTTTTTATTTTAAAGGGTATACTTTCCAGGTGGTCCCATTGTCATCAGGTCGGGGTCTGATGATGGGATCCTGGAGAAATCGAGGGAACTCTTCAATTATTATAGGCACGCCTATAGCGATTTGGGTATTTTTTATAGTAACTTGTTCATCTACTCTCGAAAAGCACCATTTGGTGAAGTGGAACTTATGATGAAGACCGCAGATGGCCACCGAAACTACTCAATAATAAGTATTTCACGGGTTGCGATTCGATTACTTTAAAATGCAAGCAAATTATGCTCGTCACAATGCATATAGTGAATTGGAGCTGATGGGGAAATACTAGGAGAACTCCTCAAAAATTAACGTCCCTGTATCGAGAAAAGAAATATTTTGTCAGGGATTTTGTATTGTGTGGGGTTGGACATGATTGTAACAATCTTTTCAACCTCTTCTTCAGTGCATTCTCCAGCACGCTTGTCAGGATCAATGTCGGCTTTCTTCAGTACGATATTAGAGTATCTGCGAGTGCGACCAACACCCTTGCTCGCGGTCATGGCAAACATAACTTTACGTTTGCCATCAATGTTCGTATTCATAATACGAAGAATATGTTGGAATTTTGTAAAAGGTGATGAGCAGTTGTTGTCATTAAGCTATTGTAACTTGGATAAATTACAAGCCCATCCACTAAAAAGTGAAAAATAAAACTTTTTTTCAAAAAAAATAAAAATAAACAACCGACTTCCAAAAAACACTACAAAGTGAAAAATAACTTTAATTTCGGAAGTCGGTGGCAAAAACCTACAATACAGATCCAAAGACACCGACTTCCGAAATTAAAGTGATTAATTCAAATGTTGGATTTGGTCCTAATGTCAAGAAAATTTATAAGAAAGATCTTTACAATTTGGTGGGTAGTTACATAGGTATCTATTATTTACTTTTGCATAACATTAGCTGCATGAGTGATGCTACAGCCGGCCGAGCACTCGACGCCCACCAATAAGTAAATACGATCGTTCACGAAACTAGAACGAGTACAATGAACGGTCCGTTCAATGCAACTGTTCAATAGAATAAACTTTTCAAATTCTCGCTCAATGGCGGCCGAATGCATCGTAACCTTTTAACCTTCAAATCAATTTACCTTCTAAAAGTACATAACGGACTCGTAATCCATATAATAAACTCACGCCTTCTTCCCATGGGGGTAGGCTTAAACTACAGAACGCCACCTGCTACGATACTTACATGCTCCTTTTGCTTCGTTTACGTGCAAATAGTAGGTACATAATGTTATTATTATTTTATATAATAATAACATAATGTACCAATTAAAATTGTAAGTTACTGCATCAACATCAGATGACTTTTCCTGACAAATTTTCCTGTATTATTGTCCATATGTATTACTTAAAGGACACTGGTTACAATCGTTAGAACGTTATTCATAGATCTATGATGTTTTTTATTTTTTATTTTTGATTTATGGTTTTCTCAATACCAACAACAATATAGCCACATTAGACCACATTATCCTGTGGTGTTACACTCGGTGATGTTTGTTTGTGGTTTCTTCTCAGAATTGTTAAGCACCCGTTTGATTACAATTTTTGCATTCGAGGTAAAAAAGTGTAGGTGTGATTAATATTCAACATCTTTCTGTTAAATAACACGTGAAGTTAGAGATCCATTCTTTATTTGGTTTGGTACGGTCAGAGAAATTAATTATTTATCAAACTATGTAGCTTCTGCCCGCGACTTCGTCCGCGTGAAACTTATCCCCGCGGCTCACCCCGTCGCATCGCATCGCCTGCCCGCGCTATTACCTACTTCGTTTTTGCTGAGCGTTATTTCTAACGTTTTTTATTTTTGCTCGGCTCCTCAGGGTTCCAGCGTGATGTTAAATAGTCTATAGCCTTCCTCAAGAATTGGGCTATCAAAAGCAAAAAAAAAAATACAAATCCGACCGGTAGTTCCAGAGATTAGCGCGTTCAAACGAACACAAAAAAAAACAAACAAACTTTCCAGCTTTATTATTTATTAGTAATAGACTAGCTGTGCCCCGCGACTTTGTTCGCGTGGAAGTCTAAGATACACAATATACTAAAATAGCAGCCACATTTTAATAAAACTCCCTCGTCCCCTGACCCGTCGCGTTGCGTCACCCGCCCGTGCTATTAACTACTTCGTTTTCGCTTAGTGTTCTTTCTGACTTTTCTCTTTTTTCTCGGCTTTTAAGGGTCGTAGCGTGATGTTAAATAGCTTATAACTATTCTCGAGAATTGGGCTACCAAATGCAAAAAGAAATTTTCAAATTCGACTTTTTGTTCACAATTTCATGGGTTTTAATTTTTTTTTGGCGCGGAACTCTCAATTCCTTTTCTAAAATAAAAGTAGCCTAAGTTACTCTCCGTAACATCAGCTATCTGCCAGTGAAAGTCCCGTCAATATCGGTCCAGCCGTTTCGAAGATTAGCCGGAACAAACAGCATCACAACACATTACCGCATATACTTTCGTAAGCATTTAGTAAAAAGTTGTTATTTTGACATTACAAACAGACACTTCAATTTTATATTTATATAATGTATGTATAGATGTGTGATTACCTAGTATAGATTAACACACTACGACAATTTGCCGTGTTGTACTCATTTCATAAAACGGTGAAAGAATGACAATTGTGATTTGAATATACGGACAATTTAAATTGGTAGTCAATTTGATAAGCAATTAATTCACATTTTCAAGACGTGCTTGCTGAAATCACAAGGTCGGATGCACAAATTAGCTAAGCAGATCTGATATGGTTCTACGTTCAGAATTCCAAGCTGCCTCACAATTGCATGATGCATGCAATGCCAAGGACTGCTGGCACTGAGTACTTCCATCCAGTCTGTTGTAACACATTACCAGACAATCAACTAACAGGCTACACTATGCTAATTAAACAATTACGTACACTTTAAACGTTGAATTGAATTAATTTACTTTAAAATACATAGTTTATTTTTTTAAACAAGATTTATGGAGTCTGGCAGAAAAATAATTTGAGAGGACAAAGAAATAGAACTTCTTAAGTTATTATTATTTATTTGTTTCAATTTAAAGGTCATGCAGCCTGTTTTAATAACTAGACGCTTAAGGTAAACTAGGACAGTTTTTTGAAGAATAAAAAAATTACCCACTGTAGAAAATAATAACAGTTTTTTTCTACAATGTCCTTGTAGATTTGTCTCCATACAAGGTTGAGGTCCATTTTTTTTGTATGTAAGTTTATGTGTAGGGGGTAATCTTTGGAACTGCCAGTGGGATTTGAAATTTTTTTTTTGCATTTGATAGCCCAATTCTTGAGGAAGGTTATAGGCTATTTAACATCACGCTATGACCCTTAGGAGCTGAGCAAAATGAAAAAAGTCAGAAAGAACGCTAAGCGAAAACGTAGTAATAGCGCGGGCGGGCGATGCGATGTGACGGAGTGGGTCTGGGGACAAGAAATTTCACGCGGACGAAGTCGCAGGCAGAAGCATGTGGTATATTATAATTGTTCATTTAGCATTGGATGGTAAGGAAGGCAATTCCGGTCATTTTAAGAACGTTCGCGTTCAAATCTGTCACAATCTGTCAAAAATTTGACGTTTGACATTGATTGCCGCTGAGATGAGATTGCGATTAGATTTTGAACGTGTTTAATTACGGGAATTGGCCTTCAGGTCTGGGTTGCTCGATGTTGACCGCGCGCTGACAGTGTTGACGGCTCTGCTTCCCGTCTTTTGTTATGTATGATTCGTCATGGCAATGTAAAAACTACTACATCATCTTAGTTTTATGTAACATGACCATGACGTAGGTATGTGACACACTCAGTAAGTAACTAATGGGATTACTTCTAAAATAAAATTTTGTTTCAAATTTTTTGACTTTCATTAAATTTCGGTTAGGCACTTAGGCGCCATTTTGCCAATAATTGTTTTTTTTTATTTTTCCAACATATCATTTTAGCGGTTACTTGCTCTTTTATAACTTGAAATGTATCCTGATGCTTAATTATTTCAACTTAACACACTTTTTATGTTAATACATATAAGTGTGTTGCTGATTAGGCAATACGTGTTTTCGTCATTATGCTCCTTCAACACATCAAACCGATAATATTATTATCAAAAACTGTTTTTTCATGTTTTAATTTATGTAGGTACTATAAGAAAACCCAGTTCGGTTCAATTAAAAAACCTTGTTTGTTCCCTGAAAGATACGCGAGGAAGTAACCCACATTTTCAAAGTTATTTAATTGCAATTACCTATTTATATCGATACTCTTGTTTTTTCACACCACCTGCTCGCTAAACCTAAACCTGCTGTCAAATTACATGTATGTCATGCAAACCTAACTTAAAGCAAGTAATTAAAGTCCTAGGCTCTAGCCGGGCATTAACATTGTACTGGATTTCATTATTACCCGCTAGTGCATAATGTGATTTTAATTTGGAATCTCAACTAAAAAAATTGAGTATTCTCCTCGGGGATATAAAGGTGTCTTCGTCTTCGGCAAGCTTGAATCCCTCGTTGCACTCAGGATTCTAGTATTTTAACTCCCTTGCTTTGCTTAGAATTAGGAGTTAACTCAGAGCCCCCTCGCTGCGCTCGAGAGCCCTAGAATACTTCGTTACATTCGGGGTTCAATCAGGTTCAATAAAGCGCCCGTGTATCCCCTTAGTAAATAATCTGCTATTACGATCGATGTAGGTAACTACTTTTTAAATCGCACTTATTATTTTTGGATTATGTACCTACAGCATGTAGGTACCTACAGTGCCTACAGACTGTGTACCTGCTGTACAATGCCGTGTGATAAAACCAAGAGTAGGTACCTACTTAGATCATAAAACTGGAAAATTTGCGTCAGAGGCGAATGATGAGCAAATAGATACCAACCCATAAAAACATAATCCTATAAAATGTCTAAAAACAAAGTTCAAAACAGCATCCAATGAGTATTTACCTTGGTCATTGACAGCATCGTCTTTCACAGGAAAACCTCCAGTGCGCATTTTGGCAGATTTAAATATAAACAAGAAGTTTATTTGCAAGATATATGTATAAGGGGTGTCTGGTAAAAAGAGATGTATGCTCGGAAAACTCCATTATTTTTACGATCGACGTTCCTCGTCAAAAAATCATTGTGAAGGCTATAAAACTCAATTGATGTTCCGAATTTAGAACTATTTCACATCAAGGAAACGGGCGAGTGTTTGCAAAGTTTTTGCGCACAATGTGAGACCGACAATTATGTTACGGAAAATTATAATCAATGGAACGAAAACTTGTAAGATTACGGTACGTGCAGGTCGTTAAGTACTATTGATGTATGAACCGTGGAACTTGCGCAGGCGCGCCGGCGCCAACACTACGTCTCATTGGCCAAAGAATCACACATTGTGTTACATATTTTTAAATTAGGTTAAGCTGGCTGGCTGGATAGGTTGGCTGCAGGTTACCATCCCTACCTAGTTGCTATTCCACCAATTCGCACTAAGCGTTTCCAAATGTCTTTTGTGATGCGCACAGCAAAGGAGTGGAACTCTCTGCCTGCGTCTGTGTTTCCGAACGCCTCAGATCAACAAAAAAAGGAACGCATACAACCCCGATCTCTTCAAAGTGAGAGTGAACAGGCTTCTTCTGGGTAAGCTCGCACCATCGTCGACTTTGTCTCTGTCATCTCTGACCTAGACTAGAGTCAAGAGCAAACCTATCTCAAATAAAAAAAAATGATAATTCAGCCGCAAGCTATACTCTATTAGTTTATGGTCAGAATAAAAATAATAAAATAAAATAAATAGTAAATTCTGTCTCCTAAACTAGAGAATGTCTGTCATTTAGGAGTTCTGTGAGGTGGGTCTAGGTAGGTACCAACTAAAACAGCATTATGCTTTCCCCGAAGGGTTGGACAGAGGTGTACCGATAGTAAGTACCACCCACATTTCGCCAGTTATGTTTAAGCCCCATGTAATAGGGGGCGAGCCTGTTGCCATCAACCGTCAAAGTCCGGGGTTCCCAGTAAAATTAAACTAAAATTGTACCAATAATTACGTAAGCGTAATTAATTGATGTTTAGGAAGCAATAAATATAATAAATAACACTTAATCTCAAAAGAATGCCGTAACGCAAGGCTCTATCTGTACCTACCTAATATACTTCATCAAGGCTATTACCGATACTTATGTAGTAGGCAATAAAGGTGTTTTCTGTTTACACATACCTCCATGTGGATTAGGAAATAGGGCCTTGTATTGTATTGTCATGAAATCTATACATCTATACAAATAAATAAAATTCAAGTGTCTGCTTGTAATGTAAAAATAACAGCTTTTTACTAACTGCATATGAAAGTATATACGGTACTTCTAACAAAAAAACATTTTGTTTTAATTTTTGTCTGTCTGACGGTCTTTCTGTCTGCTTGTTCCGGCTAATCTCCGAAACGGCTGGACCGATTTGGACGGGATTTTCACTGGCAGATAGCTGATGTTATAAAAGGAGTAACTTAGGCTAATTTTATTATAGAAAAAGAATTAGGGTTCCGCGCAAAAAAATTAAAACCCATGAAATTGCGAACAAAAAGTCGGATTTGAAAAATTCTTCTTGGATTTGGTAGCCCAATACTCGAGGATGGTTATAGGTTAGTTAACATCACGCTACAACCCTTAGGAGCCGAGCAAAATGAAAAAAGTCAGAAAGAACACTAAGCGAAAACGAAGCAATAGCGCGGGCGGGCGATGCAATACGTAGACGAGGGAGTTTTTATTAAAATGTGGCTGTTATCTTAGTAGGTATATTGTTCTTACGACTTCCACGCGAACGAAGTCGTGGGGCACAGCTACTACTGTACTAAATAAACTAGGGCTAGGAGTGTCGCTTTTCAAAATTATTTGGGGCTACTCAACCGTGACATTTTGTATCACTTACAAGCAAATGTGGTGTAGTAGCTTTACAAAATTTGACCTACATACCTATCAACACAGGTACACGTAACATAACATTACATCACGCCTGTAATCCTCGAAAGGTTAGGTTAGGTAACACCCACAATTCGCCAGCAAGTCATATAGGTAATTTATGACTTAAAGTCCCATGTAATAGGGGGCGAGCCTATTGCCATCAACCGGACACAAATCTAGACTCCGGTCTGCTACTGAAAAATTCCTGATGGAAAAACCCAATAGCACTTTGCCCGACCTGGGAATCGAACCCAGGACCTCATGCTCAACAGTAGCGCTTGCGACCACCAGACCAACGTTCAATCAAGTAGGAAAATATTCAAATTATGTTGATAAATACCGATACCTGGTTTAACTAAGTAAATTAATGATCACCGTAGATTTCCGTACCTAAAGACTTGGGTACTTCGGAATTTCCCTGTGGCACTTTATAGAGAGTGACGTTTCACTATAAAGTGAGTGATAAACATTGATATAATGGACCACTTTGTTTACAAATTACATGGGTATTATTGGCTATTTTATAAGAACTCGATGAATCGACTTTGCAGTGAATTTGCTTGCCTAGTTAGTCATCAGGAACTGCGGGGCAATTGCGTAACACACATAAAGTAGGAATCGGTTTCATTTTGTCAGTGCAACAACATTCATTGCGTTATTTACGTTGTTGAGCAAACAAATTTTTCGAGCATGTGAAGCAATGGATTAACAATTTACTTCAAAATCATTCAGATTGTGATTAATAGTGTGTTACGCAATTAGGGTGCTGAATTGGCTACCGCAATTTACTCATAGGAAGTTCTTGCTGTATGTGCTCTTGACAAAACTGTTAAATTGAGACCATCGCAGTTTACTACTGGACATAGGCCTCTCCCAGGCCGCGCCACCACACCTACACCAACAATCACACGTAACACACTATCAATCACAATCTGAATGATTTTGAAGCAAATTGCTAATCCATTGCTTTGTATGTTCGAAAAATTCGTCTGCTCAGCAAAGTACATAACGCAATGAATGTTGTTGAACTGTAATAATGAAACCTATTCCTATTGTGTGTTACGCAATTGCCCCGCTGTCCACCGCCTTCCGCATCCAGTCTGTCCCAACCACCTTCTTAAGGTCGTCGGTCCATCTAGCTGGGGGGCGTCCCACACTACGCTTACCGATACGCGGTTCCACTCCAGGACTCGTCTGCTCCACCGGCCATCCGTCCTTCGACAAACATGGCCTGTCCACATAACTCTTAGTTACTTCATAGAAATAATATACGGGGTGGCGATTAGGTTATCAAATTAATTGAAACCACGCATTCAGTGCATGATTCTGGACTCCGCTACGTAAAAATTTTTCGTCTGTTATTAAATAACAAAATTTGCTGCTCCACACATTTTTGCCTACCTACGAGGTCAAAATGTATGGAGCAGCAAATTTTTTTTTAATAACCGACGAAAAATTTCAACACAACGGGGTCCAGAATCATGTACTGAATGCGTGGTTTCAATTAATGTGATAACCTAATCGCCACCCTGTATAAATATGTATATCTTATGTATCTTATATCTATGGTTACCTTATTTAATGTATTTTATTGTGTATATTAATAGCAGATACTTGTATTGTTTCAGACGAGCCGTGCGCCGTTGTAAGCGACCCACAGCCCAGTAAGAGTAGATCAGTCCGCGCGACCGCCGACATACCCAGCCACCCGCCCGCATAGGATGGTAGAAACTGACCCCGGGCCCAAGAAATCTCACAGTAAGTATAATTTGACGATCGCTGCAACACTCAACACGACAATCAACGTCAACTAAGGCCTACCTTTAAGGTCGTGGAGGAAAGAAGTGACATGTTTTCCAACGATAAGAGGGATCCTCGTATTCCTCGTCACAATGACAGACCACAGAAGTAGGTTGACGTTCAACAGATTTTACACACAATCACGAAGAAGACAAAGCGAGAGATTGTCTTTTACACACTGTGTCTACGCCTCTCAACCAGCTCTCCTGTCGCAGATCTGCTGAAAGAAACTATTGAAATAAGCAGTACCTACCTATGTGATCTTCTGTCGAGAAAATACGTAGTTTTTCTCTATGAAGTGTTTTGTGTATAAGAAAAAATTAAAAGCTTAATGTAATGCATGTATGGTTAATCATAAGCTTTTCCATTATAGGAATGCACGAGGTAGAACATTACCCACTCATTGCAAACTGCATCAATGGGCTAGCAACCTTATTTAGTAATTTATAAGTTTAATTTTGACAGTACAATAAATTATAATCATTGCTTACGCTTGCGTTGACCTTCGCGGCAAGTATAATTTAGAAACATATCGGAGCAATAGAAATTGTTGACCAAAAATATAACTACAGTCCGGCCATCAAGAGAATGCGTTCCTGACACCAGTGCAGTCAGGTGCCCTATTTATGACGTTCTAATGCCATCATGATTCCAGTGTGCGAGAGAGACCTACATATGACCGATAACACCATCCCTTTTTCGGACTGGAATCATGATGGCATTAATACTTCATAATACGGCACCTGTTGGACAATTTCTAGTTATATCTAATGAGGATCAAATTCGCAAAACACATACTCGTTATTATAATAGGTAGGGGAAAAAATTTCTTCGCGTTTTTTAAGAAAATTCAAAACATTTTTTAATATACTTAGTTTATTCACATTTAACTAAAGTATGTAGGTACCATTTTGTTCGATAACTTTTTGCCATCTTGTAGGTAGGGACATGATCCCATTACTAATGAAATTTTGGGACTTCTGATCAAAATACCGTGACAAGTGGTTTTGGCAGTCCTCTCGTGATGTTAACCTGACACTGCCTAAAGAATTCTGAAGAAATCTGAAGGTGCAAGGTCAGGACTATACGGCGGATGCATTAACACCTCCCAGCTAAACTCTCTTAATTTTTGCTGAGTGGCTAAAGATGTGTGAGGTCTAGCGTTATCATGATGAAAAACCACACCCCTTCTGTTGATTAATTCCGGCCGCTTTCTCTCAACTTCTTGCTTTAATCTCATCAGTTGTTCGCAGTAGAGTTCAGAATCGATGGTCCTGCCTGGTGGTAACAGCTCATAATGAATAATGCCCTTCCAATCCCACCACACACACAGCATCACCTTGTTGCGAGTTAATCCGGGTTTCGCCACGGTCTGTGAAGCCTGACCGGCCTTTGACCACGACCTTTTTCGCACGTTCTTGTCGTACGTGATCCACTTTTCATCACCAGTTATCAGCTTCTTTAAAAATGGTTCGGTTTCATTACGTCGTAATAAAGAATCACAAATGAGTACACGGTTCATTAGGTTTCTTTCAGTGAGCTCGTGAGGTACCCAAATATCGAGCTTTTTTGTGTACCCAGTTTTTTTTCAAATGCGCCAAAACTGTTTTGTGGTCAATTCCCAATTCTTCAGCTACGTCGCAACTACTGATATGCCGATCTTGCTCCACTTTTTCAAAAATGGCATCCATTTTATCCGTAATAGGGCGACCAGAGCGACGTGCATCTTTGACATCAAAATTTCCGGATTGAAAACGCTTAAACCAAATTTGTGCTACTCTCACAGACACTGCACCAGGGCCATAAACATCGCAAATTTTTTTCGCGGCTTGCGTTGCATTTTTACCTTTTTTGTAGTAAAATTTTAAAATGTATCGAATTTCTTCATTAGATTCACTCATCTTGACAGTACGAAAAACAAATGAAAATCACACATTTTCCTAATTTGAATTTGGAATTATGTTCTTTAAAATTTAAACTTTCAATGATACCAAAACCAGCCAGATACAAATAGTGTAGCCAAAGAGATTTTATTACAAGTTCATACATACTATTATGCGAAAAGACTTTTTCCCCAACCTAATAGAACTGACAGGTATCAAGAACGCATTCTCTGGACAGTCGGACAAAAATTTTGTGCACACGTATTTTTTTTTCTAGTGTTTTTTCACACAAAATTGACAGACAAGGGATTCTTGGTATGCCCGATGGGATTACCCTTCGGCAAAAAATTTTGCCAATGGGAAACCCCATTGGACACATTTGTAGGGCTCGATTCATCATGCAGTCCTTTTAGTCATACAAAGAATCCCTTGTGTGTGTGTGTGACTGAAAAAAAAACTAGAAAAATAAGACAAGTGTGCACAAAATAGCCGATAGGAAAACCCCATCGGGCACGCAGCTTATTTTTATAATAGAGAAATTGTACTTAAATCCCTGTACTTTATTCAACTTAATGAAATACTTCCACACAAACTTTCAAAAATCCTTTCTTCGTGCTCACCTTCGTTACCTATACAGGGTGTAAGGGACAGCCTACCGCAAACTAACAGGGTGCATAATTCAGCTCCTTATTTTGAATCATATTCCACCGGAAATATTTTCAGGAAAATTTTCATTTTTATATCATTTTTTCAAAATTACATTCTCTGTAAGCAGCACTCCATTTATGTAAATAAAACAGCTAAAATTAAAAAATCAGCAATGGATGTTGAAATACTCGGCGGCCGAAGCCTCGCTGAGTTGATTAGGCTACGCGCGTTTTGCCACGGTAACGATACATTGCGTGTGAGGTGATAAAACAAATCAGCTTTATTAGATTCAATCATTTCGTGAACCGGTCATCTTAGTATGATATACTGAATTCACCCCATCAGTCTGCGGAGGGCTGTCCCTTACACCCTGTATGTTAGGGAACTCTTGTGTAAATAATTATCTTGCTTCTAGACCCAGCGGTTTAGGCAGTGCATTCGTTCAGATCGTTCTAAATTTAAATGATAGCGTCTAAAACCGGTGCTAGAGGTAGAGATCAAAACTGGTGCTAGAGGTAGAGATCAAAACCGGAGCAAGAGGTAGAGATCAAAACCGGAGCAAGAGGTAGAGATCAAAACCGGAGCAAGAGGTAGAGATCAAAACCAGAGATCAAAACCGGTGCTAGCGGTAGAGATCAAAACTGGTGCTAGAGGTAGAGATCAAAACCGGAGCTAGAGGTAGAGATCAAAACCCGTGCTAGAGGTAGAGATCAAAATCGGTGCTAGAGGTACAGATCAAAACCGGTGCTAGAGGTAGAGATCAAAACCGGTGCTAGAGGTAGAGATCAAAACTGGTGCTAGAGGTAGAGATCAAAACCGGAGCAAGAGGTAGAGATCAAAACCAGAGATCAAAACCGGTGCTAGCGGTAGAGATCAAAACTGGTGCTAGAGGTAGAGATCAAAACCGGAGCTAGAGGTAGAGATCAAAACCCGTGCTAGAGGTAGAGATCAAAATCGGTGCTAGAGGTACAGATCAAAACCGGTGCTAGAGGTAGAGATCAAAACCGGTGCTAGAGGTAGAGATCAAAACTGGTGCTAGAGGTAGAGATCAAAACCGGAGCAAGAGGTAGAGATCAAAACCAGAGACCAAAACCGGTGCTAGCGGTAGAGATCAAAACCGGTGCTAGAGGTAGAGATCAAAACCGGTGCTAGAGGTAGAGATCAAAGTGGATCATATGCCAAATAGGTCTGTGGCGGCATCTACAACGCCACGTGCGAACTACGCATCAAAGACCAGGGCTACCACCACCTCTTGAAGAAAGAGATGCGAGCTATGCGGGACGTGTACCTCCATCTCTTTCTCACACTGAAGTATGATTAAAAGAATACTGCTTAATAGGCGGTGATTGGCCCCCCGTAAATACTGCATCGCACAAACAGAGTTTACCGCGCGACTGGCATCAACCGCGGGGCAGTAGCCCACCAGACACAACACCAGTCTGGTCGGAGTCTCATACTTCAAAGAAAAATGGTTTTATCGTCATAGAGACACGTGCACGAGCAATCGAAAAAGATATTATACAGAATAGTATTTATTTATTTATTAAAGAACACCAACAGCATACACATTCAACATTGTTTTATAAGAGTATTTAGGAAAGTATTACTGCTAATGTATACACAAATTATAGGTGTACATAACATTTAAAGAAATAAGACATTGAACAGAAGCTGCTTATAAACTAAAAGTAAAAATCAAACAAAGTTATTTAAGCTACTTATAAACTAAAAGTATTTAAACAAAGTTATTTAACGACAATAAAATAAAATACAAGAGAATACAAATTAATGAAGGACGTGAACATAACACGTAATTCAAATACATTGATAGTTGCTACTGCAGCTATAAGGAGGCATCTTCATCTTTTTGATCATATAAAATGTCCATTTCACCACTAGGTGACTTGTCTTCAGCGTCGGGAATCAAGAGCCAATTCCCAGCCACCGTAGGCGCGGGCTTGCGGACGGCGAGCAATGGGTAGCTAGCCGTCCGCGTGTATCCAGCCCAATTCTAAATAAACTAAATTTTGGTGATTTTTAGGCTAGTTTAGAGCCATTTGTGACAAGAGAATCGGCACCAATGACTCACAAATTAGGAATGTCCAAGTATTATTTGTATAACACTGGTCACAATGAGCACTTGTTGAAGTCATGCCATGCCACCTATCCATTTCGTAACCTCATACGGAGATTATGCACATCTCAAGGTAACAAATAGCTACCGACTTACTGTTTAACGCTAGAACGTTAATAGAGACGTATTCTGATCATTAGATTTTTTAGTAGGTACGGTTGGCTAAACAGTTGCTGAAAACGTCCGAAAAACAACTAACTACTTTTATACCTAGTATAAGTCTAATCCAGCGAATAAATTTTAAATTTTTGACAGATTTTCCATACAAAAGCTGTCAGACGTCAATTTTATTCCGCGGATAAAATATAGGTATCTGACTTTGATTAAATCATCCCTAAGCATTACAGCTATGAGCTTCCCGTATCGATACACAGGGCTGTTTTAAACCTAAAAAACTAAAATTAGAAAAAAAATAGGATACTGGGGCCCTATCAAGGATGCCAGAGCTCAGCGAAGTGAGCTCAAATTTTTTTTGCACCCTGCCTCTAAGAGCCCCTAGCTACGACGATGGCAGGAAATATGAGGCTCAAAAATCGCGGGGCCCTGGGCCCTGGGCCCAGGGTGGCCAATGGAAAAGATGGCCCTGTTGATAAACTAAGATGAAACTTAGAATCTGTATTTCTAGACTCTAGGCTACCAGCGGGGCAATTGCGTAACACACAGTAGGAATCGGTTTCATTTTGACATTCATTGCGTTATTTAAGTTGTTGAGCAGACACATTTTTCGAACACATTATGAAGCAATGGATTAGCAATTTGCTTCAAAATCATTCAGATTGTTATTGATAGTGTCACGCAATTAGGGTGCAGATCACTTAATCGTAACACGTGATTGCATTTTGGAACTGATTAACTATCTTACCGGTCTGGGAAAAGCTAGTGAGAATAGCGGTGACAAGATTACTTTGTACTTGTTGCGTCCTGAACATAGTTACCTAAGAGCCATGTAAGTACCTACGATTTATATTTTTGCTTTTGACTTTACTTTTTGAAAACCGTGTTTAGGAAATGCGACTCTGCCTAGCAGCGTATGTTGCTACCCGTACATTGTGTCCTGACATATTGTGTCCGCGGCTACGCCAAATATTGTTGCGAGACCTTGCCGAACTGCCGGTCACCTACCAATAACGATGCTTTATGTATACTTAGATATTGAGATGGCTTTTCTATGTAGGTATCTAATGTTCTACACTCGCAAGCATCCAAATCGACTCAACCCCATACAACCCGTCCATACAAAGTAGTTTTTTTTTTCAAAAAGTTTTTATCCCATTTATGAAAAAGTTATGTATATTAAAAGCCTGAAGTTTCAGCTTTTAGCCATAAGTATTAAAATCGGCTCAGTTGTTTTCGAGTAATTACTTACTATAAATTGAGTACAAATGCATGATTAGGAGTTGAGTCGATTTGGTTGCTCGCAAGTGTAGATGAGCTCCCTGAAGCCCAATTCCCGTAACTAAACACGTTCAAAATCTAGTCACAATCTTATCTCAGCGACAATCAAACGTCAAAAATGTAGGGAAATTATAAGTATTTTTGACGTATTGAGACTGAGATCAGAGGGGCAATTCTCGTAATTTTAAGAACATTCAAAGTCTGATCTTGTCACCGCCGGGGGTGCCAGCTGTTTTAGAACCCAATGGCTTAGCACGCGACGATGGAAAGAGACCAGACGGAATGACCATAATGCCTTGGAAGGTAGGTAGGCCTTTGGTGTGGGATGCAACGTGTGTCGACACCCTTGCGCCATCCCATCTTCCTAGCACGGCAGGCTGTGCTGGAGCGGCTGCTGCGGGTGCGGAAAACCTCAAACGGCGCAAATACTCCAGTCTTATTGGGACTTATATGTTCGAGCCGTTTGGGGTTGAAACACTTGGGCCATGGGGTCCGAGTGCCCACTTAGTTTTTCGAGACATCGCCAGGCGGTTGGTCGACTCCACACGTGACTCAGAATCAGCATTGCTATACAACGTGGCAATGCTGCCAGCCTTCTGGGCACTTTTCCTGTTGACAGCGATGTGGATGAATTTTTTGATGCCCTCTGATTATTTACCCCCTCCCTTTTTTATATACTTGTACATATTATTATTATTATTTTAAGATTGTTAGGTTTTAAATTATGTTTTAAATATATTAGATAAAATTATGTACTAATAAACATATCAGATAGTAACGAGAAAAAAGTCTGATCTCAGTCTCAAATACGTATAATTTCCCTACATTTTTGACATTTGATTGTCGCTGAGATGAGATTGCGACTAGATTTTGAACGTATTTAGGGACGGGAATTGGGCTTCAGACTGTGAATGTTCTTAAAATTACGAGAATTATTGCCCCTCTGGTATACTTGCTAAATAAATAGGTAATGTCCTATTATTATGTATCAAATAGAGATGGCTGATAGAGATTTATTTATTTATTAATAATGAAGTAAGTACTGTATACAATAACACACACTATCAATCACAATGGAAAACATTTTGAAGGAAATTGCGAATCCATTGCTTCATAATTATGTTTAAAAAGCTTCTGCTCAACAACGTGAATAACGCAATGGATGTTAATCAAATGTCAAAATGACAGTCATTGCTACTGTAAGTGTGTTACGGACATGAAGAATATTATATAGTCTTTGGTTGCGGAATTACCCTGCTACTTTGCTTGTATCCTGGGGGTCAGAGATGCACATTTTAATTAAATTAAAATAAGGTAGTATGAATGGAAGAAAAATATATTACAACAATTAAAACTTACACAAGAGATGCGTTTATTTGTCCTGTGAAGTTTTGCTACGATTACTTAACGTAACATGCGACACGTGTAGTGTAGACATGCACCTGTCTAGTGTATTCTGATATAACGTTACACATTAGATGTACTTACACCTAAAATATTTATAGTTACTCTTCTTAAACACTAACTGCACTGTGGCTGTGTCCCGCACCGTATTTCTTTATAGTATAACTTATATAAAGTGCAAAACTTTAGTAGGATCAGCACGACATCGAAAGATATCCATGAAAAAAAAAACTGGCCAAGTACGTGACGGACCACGCACAATGAAGGGATCCGTAGTTGGGATGAAGAAGAGACAGAATTATCCTAAGAACAAACTTAACATTATAGTTGAATAACATGTTTTCCCATACATACCAACTGCAAATGTAAGTTTTTACGCACAATATTGAGAGATTCACCGTGTTATTTTAAGACCATAGACTTCTTATAGGTTTTCCTGTAATCTATAAGTATAGAACTATTTTCTGTATTTTTTTCAAAATTTTAGGCTCAGTAATTTCGGAGATAAGGGATTTCCGAAAATAGATGAAAATGGATTATACCCCATATGGTCAGTTTTCATCTACTATTTTCTAAAATATCTTTAATACTATTTATTATAAAATTATGAAAAAAAAAATATTCCAGACCCCCACAGTAAGCCCTTTCATTTGATAATAATAATATGTCACACGGTATAGCATGCAATTTTTTTTTTAATTTTCTTATTTGCCCCCAAAAGTGACTCATATTTAAAATTCATTTGTTTACGTCACACGTCCGTGTTTGGGTCAGAGAAATTCATATGTGTACCAAATTTCAACGTGTCCTTTAGATTCGGAGCAAATTGGCTGTGACAGACGGACAGACAGACAGACACACACGAGTGATCCTATAAGGGTTCCGTTTTTCCTTTTCAGGTACGGAACCCTAAAAACAGAGAGTCTTCGTATTCATGGCAGCAATTGTGTGGTAGTGATGGGCCCTGGAGCGTCTCCAAAAAATCTCCTTTACTAATTATTTTCGGAAATATTAATGGATTTTTTGTTTGTTTCAGATTGTGATGTAAAACGGGACCTTCAACTAAACGGCCCAGGTTCCAAAACCGCCGAGCTTGGTAAGTTTACCAGAATACAACATAACGTGCAATATTTAGGTATTTATAGTAAGCGTCAAACTTTATGGCGCCTCGCCTGTGTAGTGCGCTACTCGCTGCGCAGTACCGCACCCCTCACCCCGCTGACACGTGAATTTGTTACTGCGCAGCGACTCGCCTCGTGTTCCGAGCGGCCATAAAGTTTGTATCGGGGTGTAGGTACTAGTTATCAAAATCAGACTGTAGGGTGCTAAGGCAAAAAATTGGCTTCCGAACCCGAGGACATCGTAAAAAGGACTTAGGGAATGGGCAGGGCAGAAGGAGCGTCCTTCTAGATTCTATGAATGATGTGCTATCTACATCTAGTAACAATACTTTTACAGACTGCCTCGTTGGTCTAGTGGTCGCAAGCGCTACTGCTGAGCATGAGGTCCTGGGTTCGATTCCCGGGTCGGGCAAAGTGTTATTGAATTATTCTATCGGGAATTTCCGGTTGATGGCAATAGGCTCGCCCCCTATTACACGGAACTTAAACATAACTGACGAAATGTGGGTGTACAGGTACACCTCTGCCCAACCCTTCGGGGAAACAAGGCGTCATGTTATGTTATGTTACATACTGCGACTAAATGTAGCGGTAATTATGATACCCAGGCTTAGCACTTGTCATTTCCCGGCTGATATAACAATAATTATGATAACAGAGCACCCGGTGCCGGCTTTAATTAATTTAATTATTACCTGCACTTTTATTTAAATGCCCACACAAAGAACCTGTTCCGATACTCGTATAGGTAATCAGTATCTCTACATAATTATTATAAAAGTCCCCCGCCGCGTCTGTCTGTCTGAACGCGATAAACTCAAAAACTACCGAACGGATTTTCATACGGTTTTCACCAATGGATGGAGTGATTCATGAGGAAGTTTTAGGTGATGAACCGTTTTAAAACCCGTTCGGTAGTTTTGAGTTCATTGCGTTCAGACAGATAAAGGCGATGTAAGTATGAACATATTATGTGTACACAACATGTCCCAGAATTAACACACAACCTCTTAAGGGGTCATTGTACTCATCTTTATGAACAACCTTTACTATGGGACCAAATATGAAATCGCGAAAAAAAATCAGATGGTCTACATTTTGACGAGTTATGTGAACATAAATTTAGGGAACAGCTGATTTTTTTTCGCGATTCCAGGTTTGGTTCCATAGTAAAAGTTGTTCATAATGATGAGTACAATGACCCCTTAAGAGGTTCTGCGTTATTTAAGTTACACCTTGTTATCAATTAGAAACTATAAAGTTCTGGCAATATCTTACTGATGCAATAACGAAAAACCGGTTAGTTAAGATATTTTCCGGTTGATAACTTGGTCTTAAGTATCTATGCCTACAATCCGATTAATGAACCGATATTTTAATGAATATGAATAGGATAATTTAATTGAGCTATTCTGGCTGCAGCAATAGCCACATTAACTCTAGGATTAGAGTAAAAATGGTCCTTTGGATTTTGTAAATTAGGACCAATATTTTTACTTGATAAACTGGACACCTCTTCATATTCTGGTTTATTGCACTGAAGTAAATAAGATGGTATTTGATTGATTGTTTGTAATGTTTCATTTATTTTCTTTATAGGCCTCGTACCATCACTAAAGACACAAGTCAAGCTCGACCCCGAGAAGGGCCCCAACTCGGAAAAAGCTGACTTCGAAAAGGCTATCGAATTAACCGGTAAGTTTAAAACAATAATAACCTAAGTAGGTATTATACTTAAAACAAAAAATCTGCTGATAGACGTACGTGATTTCACTTCTACTAGGTATACCTACAATGTGTAAAAAAACGTAACGTGTAAAGAAACGGGCACATACTTAGATACTGCAATAACATTACCAAAAAGTAACAAAAAATCTTATTTAAAATTTATTTAAAAAAAAATGAGTTACCTATTGCTATTAAAAATTTACGTTTTTAGTACCTACCAAAATTATCCCGATTCCAATTAAAATTAAGAAATTTTCAACTGGGGTCATAAATAAGATATGAGTTTTTGACTCGTAGACACCCGCTAAATGACGGCCGCCCGCGCCCCATGTACTCGTACTTAATATTAATAACCCGGTAAAAATCCCCATTGAAAAATATGGGGTGTATTTTTTTTAAATTACCACATAAAGATACTCTCAGTACGATACTTAACAACCCCTCACGGATCGGACAGGGCTTTTATTATTACATTTGTATAATAGGTAGGTATCTGCTTAATTAGCAAAGATTTAGAAAAAGGTATCCTACTTCCATTAAATTAAATGAAATTGAATTGATTAAAGACAAGTTGTAGGAAATAAATAGTGTTTGGTGTTACCTATGTTATGTTTAAAAACAATGGCAATATAAATTATGTTTAAGTAGGTACTTACTTATCATGATGTGACAGACAATCATTGACAAACACTATGTTAAATTATAATCAATTAGGTACTTAGTAGATTATTTAACAGACTCCTTTGATTATATACCAAGTATACATAATTATAATCAAAGACACACTCATTGAGGTACGACAACATTAAGATCTATGCAAGTAATAGGTACTCTACTTAGATAAATTCGCTCTGACAAACATTTATTTAATAGATTATCACGCTTTACGTGCTTTAAAAATAAAATACCCATACAAGTCGATGGTTACTTTACAAAGTAAAGATGAAAAAAGACACCTCCATTAAACTCCATTTGACACGTCGAAAATGTATTTATGATGCATAAGTTTGTTGAGTCAATAATCACATTTCAATAAGTACCTAAATGACAGTTTATTTATTCCGCTCAAAACAAAAGTCAGCTAACAATTTCCTAAATAAACATAAATAAATACAAAGTAATGGAACAATGAAGGTCAACGTTTCAAGAACTATTGTATATCAAAGATCATGGTTAAAGTTTAGAATGGTGCCGATACATGATTTTTTTTACCATTTTATGCCCACATCTTGTGAATTGTATCGTATCCGGCGCTGCGCGTAGTGCAGCCTCTTCGCCCTTGCGTAACAAAGCACAGGCACCATGCGAGCCGGAGTGGTGGAGGCTGGTCGCCTTGACGACCAGGCGACCAGCAAGCCGAAGGTACGGAAGCGAGCTACAGCGCCAGCGGTGAGCGAGTGGAGGCTGTCTCCCCTCCGCGCCTCCGGCTCTAAAAAAATACTCTTTTGGGGTAGGGCAAAAAGTACCACGGGATAGGCTAACTCAGTTCTGCAGTTTTTTTTTTAACCTAATTTAATCTATTTACTAGATAATGCTTTACTTGTAATTTGATTTTTTTTTTGTTACTTTTGAGTTAAATATAAGTAACGATTTTACTATTATTTTTATCAACTAAACATTTTGGGATTTGGACGTAAAACTTTCCTAACCTAAAAAATACTACTTTTCATTTTTATAAAATAAAGACGCGTCTCCGGCAAAAAAAAATGTTGTGGAGGGTTCAGAAGACCCTCTAGAATCCCCAAATAGCCTCACATTCTTTCTAGCGAGGCGGCACGTTTCTAAACCCTACCCAATATCAAAAATAAAAACTATCACTTCATGTTTTGTAAATCGATCCGTCGACGTCGACCTACAAAACTAAAATCATAATGCGCACTTACAATACATTGTTGACATTCAATTACGTAATAAAAACAATAATATGAAACCGTACACGGCTTCGTTGGTAAATAAAACGGTAACTCGAACGAACTTTTATGAATGGAGAGTGCTCGAATTGCATTCCTCGACGTAGCCGCGCGACGGTCAGCGGTGTAAACATGCCTGTACTAGGAACCGCGTCGTACGATCACTCCCTGATTGAAACTTGACCCCTTACACGAGCTTTAGCTAATGTATCTACCGTGTTCTTCTTTTATTATCGCTTCCTTACTTGTAAACAACAAAGGATAATTAACTTCTGGTAATTAGCACCTTATACAAACCATTGTGGGACCTATTTCGCTAACGGCCGACCCTAATAACCTATTTATATTAATAGCTACTAGAATTTCAATTTAACTTAAATGAGTCAACAAAACGTGTGTCTACCAAAAGTGACAATAATCCCAATGTAGCTAATCTACTCGAATGATTGTTTTGAAACCATCCACACAATCGATGTATCGGAAACGTATCACCGGTAGTGGACAGCCCTAGGAAGCCACGAGCTGTATCTGTTTATGTTTGCGCAGGATATGGACGGTTCCACTACCTGCTCCTGGCGGTGTGCGGCCTGGTCAGCACTTCCGAGGAGATGGACGTCATCGCCATGTCCTTCATCCTCCCATCGGCTCAGTGCGACCTAGACCTCACCACACAGACTAAGGTAAGAGTTTTTTACTACCACCCATAGAGTCAATATTATGAATATCTCTAAGCTATACTATCACCTCTCTATCTCCCCTGCCTCTAAACTTTTTCTAGGGAAGGAAGCGAGACAGTGTTTCTAAATCATTTGCAATGTCTACTCATGCTTCTTTCGACAAATCTTTGACGATTTCAGTTTTTATTAGAGTTTAGCCGAGGGGTGCTTATTTCCACATATTTTTTTTCTGGTTTTTGGCTGGCAAAACCTTTGAAAACCTAGATGGAAAAGCCCATTAAAAAAGCCAAAATTAACTAAACACTTCTGCGGACTACTTAGCTGCTCAACTGTTTTTTTTTCTGTCAGTAAATACAGACTTCTACAGACTGTACTTCGAAGAGAGTGTATGCGGAAGCTCCACGACCTGATCCCACCATCGCTCTTTTACTACCGAACTACCAGACTGCGGGGTACCATCCGCACTTGGTGGATATCCCGACCAGTCGCACTCGGCGCTTCTTTCTCCTCCATATTTATTATGCGCACAGCCAAAGTGTGGAACTTTTTGCCAGCGTCTGTGTTCCCTTCCACATTTAACCCTTCTGCCTTCAAAGCAATAGTGAATAGGCATCTTCTGGGCACGCTCGTTCCATCATAGACCTCGTCCATCGCTTTCCATCAGGCGTGATCGAGGTCAAGAGCAAGTCCATTCAGCAATAAAAAATTAAAATAAAAGTCACATGGATACCAAAGTAAATAAATATATTATTATCGTATAACAAAAGTTGTTTTCGAAAACTAACTAGGTACTGCATAGATGACGAATGTTTCTATTTTGTTCTAAGTAGCCAACTCTTTTTAAATTAATTTTATACAGTTTACTGAAAATAATTTTACAGTTGAATTGACTGCAACGTATATACGTTGCAAATAAGTATATACTTATTTTTGGACGGATAAATATGTATTCATTCGTATAGACTCGTCTAGCATTACATATTATTAACAATCTATTTGCAGACATCGTTCACTTTTCATAAAAACTCTTGCATCATTTTTAAAACGATTTTATTTTTGGAAGAGATGATGATCCTTCCTCTTTCATATAAGTACTTACACGTATGTACCTACAATTATGTTTTATTCGTTGTATTGAGCAAATGGAAGGATCTATTTTAAAAGACTTCTCTAGATAGTTAATTAAAATCAATTAACGGTAAAATAGAACCAAGTAAGTAGGGTAATAATTTATTTAACACGAATCATTCTTGAGATTTGCCATTTTCACGGCCACAGTTGGATACGGTTAATAATATTTCTCACCGATCTGCTGAAATAATCCTTCTTTGTCTAACAAAACAACATACCTACTCGATGATGTCCGACTGTAAAATATTTTGTCCCCTCTACAATTTAGCTGGGGTTCCACTCCTATAGGAACTAAATTGCGTGGGTCTCGATTTGACCAGTGACCAGCGTTTATCACTAGTTTCCTACTAATCCATGGACTATACAGTATACATGTCATATATTCTTTGTCACTTCACGTGATGCCTCAGTTTCAACAACCACGTGCACCTATGCAAGTTGTGATGTTAATTAATATCTTAGTTCATACCAATTAGCAGTGCAGTCTTATGTATTTTACGGGAATACCGCTCGTAATTTTCCGGTGTTACCTTTTTCATCAATGAATCTACCTATTCATTTAGCAACTTGCTCCTTTAGACCTAAATCTGACAGATGACCGTGATAATCAAATGCGACAATTTCCGTGGCTGCCATATAAGTCAAAGGTTGCTCTATCTTTGGCCATTCCAGAAGTGATGTACAGCTCAGTTCCTGTCATCTCTGATACAATACTTCAGTAAACAATAGATAAACAGGAAACAAATCAAACTGTCGTAATTAAATAAATAAACGGTGGCATTTAAATTCGCCATAAATCTTAAAGAATCATGAGGAAAACCAAATGCCCGACAATAAAAATAAGATTCTCATTTGGTAAACGTTTATAGGTAAAGACTGATGTCATTCAGAATCAGTAGCATGTCGATTTCACACAGTGCGAATTATTTGCAAACAATCAAACAGAAGCCCAATTCCCGTAATTTAAAAACGTGCAAAATCTAGTCGCAATCTAATCTCAGCGACAATCAATGTCAAAAACTTGTCAAAAATGTAGGGAAATTAGAGGTATTTTTGACATATTGAGACTGAGATCAGACTGCGAACGTTCTTAAAATTACGAGAATTGCCCCTCAGGTGTGTTTACGGGTGACGATCATTGATGAAATGTTTGTAGTAGTAACTTATAATAATTGGATACGAATAATTTGTAGATTTCGAAACTTCCGTACTTCAGACCAATACTTTGGTCTGAGCTTCCGAACAAACTGCGTATTTGAACGTAATGAACGTGATGTCCTGCATATGGGTTCGATTCTTAGTTCAAGCAAACTGCTATTGGGTTTTCCCATGAGGAATTTATCAGTAAGCCGTCGTACGCACGGACGTAAAAATATCGCGGCGGGATTTATTGCTCACTGGATTTTCAACTCTCGGCGCTAAGAAGAGCGTTGAAAATCAGGTCAACTGCTACTACCAGTCCTAGGTTGGTCTTGTGCCCGGTTAATGGCAAAAGGCTCACTCCCAGTTAGGTAGGTAAATTGGACTTAGGTAAACCTAACTGCAGCAGTGCAGTGTGAGCAGTGGTGGCCCAGTGGTATGGTAACGGCCGCGACTTACGAGTTGTATGTAGGTCGTAGGTTCGAATCCAGGCAGGCGCTTTACATTGTAAATAATTTTATCACCACTGCTCTCAAAACGGTGAAAGAAAACATCGTGAGGAAACCGGCATGTCCTAGAAATAAAAATTCGAAGACATGTGACATCTACCATACCGCACTGGGCCCGCGTGATGGATTACGGCCCACTCCCTCTCACAGAGAGGAGGCCTGTGTCCCAGCAGTGGGAACATTATAGGCTGATTATGCTGTAAACCTAACTGGCTAAATGCGGGATACAATGTAACTCTGCCTACCCCTTATGGCATTAGAGGTTAGACGTGTTTGTATACCTACAGGATTTGAAATCCATGCGTTTTTCGTAGTAAAACCTTCAGAATAATTAAGTTGGCAGCTTTCTTCAAGGCTTTTCGTGTGATCCTAAGATCTGGCATGAGATATTGGCTTTTGTAGTTAGAGCCTCTCAAATTGTTTGGACACGTTACATAATGTAGGGGCCATTAGGCACAGCTTAGCATTTCAAACGGTTATTAAATCTAACATGCATGATGCCTCCTTTTATAGTTTGGTTTGTAGCCATTTGTAGCGTAATGAATCGATAGTGGCTTCGTAGTGGATTGTGGATTTTTTTCTAGAGATTTTGATGTTTTCTTAAGTTCAATCAAGTCAGCACCGTAATTACAATCTGAATAATTTTGAAGCAAGACAACTGCTCAACAACGTAAATAACGCATTGAATGTTGTTGAACTGTCAAAATGAAACCAATTCCTACTGTGTATTACGCAATTGCCCCGCTGCCGCTGGTCCTTTGAATCAAATGACGCGCGAAATGATGTTGTTTATAACAACCAATCAATCCACCGTTGTACCTAGGTACTTTGAATATTCAGGGTTTTATGTAAATCAATCTGCCTAGCCTTTTCCCAACTATGTTGGGGTCGGCTTCCAGTCTAACCAGATGCAGCTGAATACCAGTATTTTACATGAAGCGACTGGTTGTCAGACTTTTCGGGCTTCTGACGACCCGTAACGACTGTCTAAGATCTATGAATGACAGCCGGGTCCAACGGCTTAACGTGCATTCCGAGGCACGGAGGAGTCTCGGTATGTAAAGAGGGTCACCCATCCACGGACAACCGCGGCAAGCGTAACCTGATGGATCGATCTGTGCGGCTGTTATTACTTAGCCACGATCTCCTCCATGGTTTTATGTAAATGAGCTTTGTTAAATCTATCAACGATGAACTAACGACGTGATTTTACAGTTTTTTTTTTTTTTTTTTTTTGCAGGGATGGCTGAACAGCATAATCTTCATCGGTATGATGGTGGGCGCTTACGCATGGGGTTCTGTGGCCGACTCCGTGGGCCGCAAACGTGTGCTCATCGCCATCTCCATCGTCAACGCGCTTGCCATCGTCGCCTCCTCATTCAGCCAGAACTACGAACTCTTCATGGTCTTTCGCTTTATCAATGGTGCCGCGTAAGTAATACCAACTTATAATTTTTTTGCTAAATTAAGAGCCGCTTTTAGTGCCCGGTTTCAAGCTTGTTTCATCTAGTGAAATGAGGGATTAGGTACAGATCCCATTGACACCCAGGGTGAATGCGGCGTGCCCCTGGCTCCTGACCAAATCATGTCCCATATGTTGGAATGTCCAGTCTATACACCTGCCCTTCTGAGGACCTAAAAAACGCTACTGGTGACGCGATTGTCGTTGCCTCCTACTGGGCTCAAATCATCTATGTACTTATACAAATAATACCAGTGGCGCAGCCTTCATACAACCCGATTCCAATCGGCTTCCCTTCGGAACAACCACTCTTCTTAGTGTCTACTATTGCCAAATAATATTACATTACATAATTATATTTAATACCAGTTTAATAATCAACATAAGATTAAAAACCTACAGTTTTTTGTATGAGTTTAAGAAAACTGAACAATTTTTTCTTCGGCTTCCCTCTAATGATAATGGTAGCTGCGCCGCTGGTACATATCTACATACAAATATGTAGTAAGTAATAGTAGTTTGTAATGTCAAAATAATTAACATCTTTTTACTAAACGCATGTCAAAGTATATACGGTACTTATAACAAAAAATCAATTTTTAATTTGTGTGTGTCTATCGGTCTATTTTTTTGTTCCGCTAATCTCCGAAACGGATGGAGCTATTTTGATGGGTCTTTCACAGGCAGATAGCTGATGTTATAAGGAGTAACTTAGGCTACCTACCTTTAATTTAGAAAAAGAATTAGGGTTCCGCTCAAAAAAATTAAAACCCTTGAAATTGTGAACAAAATCCGATTCAAATACAGATGTATTTGAACAATTGGAAGTACAAGGAACAGTATTGACATCTATCTACGCGGGCGAAGCCGCAGGCAATAGCTAGTCCTTTACTAATATTATAAATGCGAAAGTGAGTTTGTTAAGCTTTTACGCTAAAACGGCTGAACGGATTTGGATGCAATTTGGCACGCACGTAGACCATGATCTGAATTAGGACATAGGATACGTTTTATGCCGGTAGTTCGTTTCCGTGGGATAATTTCCGAACTCCACGCGGACGAAGCCGGCATAAGCTACTCTAACATAATAATACAAATTAAGAAGAAGAGTGCTCGGATAGGCAATTTTCAATAGGTAATTTGTATGAAACGAATCTGACAGATAGGAAAACTTATCCAGAGGTGGCAACAGACACCAAAAAAAAGATCATGTACTGGTATCCTTCAAAATTAATTAGTTAAGATTCGGACTTCTCTTCTTAACCCGAAAATGAGACTTAACAATACACTGGGCGGTAGGTACTTACGTTTGCCTCTATAAGGCTCGTGCAGACTGGCGCGACGCGACACCGTGCACCGGTAGAACAATTTCCATGAAGTTTTCATAAAAATTGTTCTACCAGTGTCGCGTCGCGCCAGTCTGCACGAGCCTTTGCCCATTTCAGAAATATGAGCGCCTGCCTTTGTTGTCATAGCAATATATAGTTACAGACAATATGTAGGTAGGTACCTAACTGTTTCAGTAGGTCATGAATGCCAGAAATCCTTGAAAAAAGCTGAAATTGTATCGGTTTTCACCTCGTTACAAATGCATAGTATTACTTATTTACCCGCTATACAAACGATAAAATTGTACATACAACTGTCTTGACACAGGTAACCCTTTTTTTGTACTTTTATGACTAAACTGTTGCCCGCGGCTTCGCCCGCGTGGATATCAAAACTTTCCTATTTGAAAATGATTTTGTCCACAATTACACGGATTTTAATTTTTTTTCACGTTACCCAAATTATTTTCTAAAATAAAAGTAGCCTAAGTTACTCCTTATAACATCAGCTTTCTGCCAGTGAAAGTCCCATCAAAATCAGTCCAGCCGTTTAGACGATTAGCCGGAACAAACAGATCGACATTTAAAAAAAATTGTTTTTGTTGTTGTAAGTACCGTATATACTTTCCTATGCATTATGCTTTCATATTATGCATTTATTAAAAAGCTGTTATATGAAATTACAAACAGACACTCCAATTTTATTTATTTGTATAGATTAACAATAGGAACCTACTTGGGTAAAACTTGACTAGTCAGCAACCAGCCGATCTATTCTGTAAACATCACACCGTGAACACTTAGGTGAAGTGAGTTTAAAGTGAGCTGTCAATCCCTAGTAGAGTAAGGTGGGATGACAGTTCACATCACGCTCACTTCACCTAAATTTTCACGGTGGGATCTTTACAGAATAGCACAACAATACCGCTAATCTAAGCTCGAAGCTGCTAAACATGGGTCTTCAATAACAGAACACGGCATACCTACCTACATAAAGAACAATAATAATTTGTGCAACCGAAACATTTCTAATGGTTAGACCATAGGAATTAATTCCTTAGTTACACCATTTCTCCCGTTCCCTGGTGTGATCAATACTATGAAGGTATAGATTTCATATAAGTAGGTAACTTGACTTTCCTACTAAAATTGGTATCGCTTGCATCAAGCAGGATATCTCGTAACGAACCGTTGTTGTGTACCTCAGGATATGATTAAGGTAACGAGCTAGAAACACTTTTTCAGCCAACCTTGGCGAACTAGAAGACGTTTTTTAAGAAAGCGGACTAATCTATATACAAATAAATAAAATTGAAGTGTCCGTTTGTAATGTCAGAATAACAACTTTTTACTAAATGCACAAGAAAGTATAAACGGTACTTATAACAAAAAAGCAATTTTAAACATTTTTGTCTGTCTGTCTGTTTGTTCC
This sequence comes from Fissipunctia ypsillon, assembly GCA_947568875.1. NCBI lineage: Eukaryota > Metazoa > Arthropoda > Insecta > Lepidoptera > Noctuidae > Fissipunctia > Fissipunctia ypsillon. Next base: position 7,552,845 of record OX387655.1, read on the forward strand.
GGCTAATGTCCGAAACGGCTAGACCGATTTTGACGGGACTTTCACTAGCAGATAGCTGATGTTACGGGGAGTAACTCAGGCTACTTTTATTTTAGAAAAATAATTAGGGTTCCGCGCAAAAAAATTAAAACCCATGAAATGGTAAAAGTCGGATTTGAAAAATTCTTTTTGTATTTGGTTGCCCAATTATCGAGGATAGTTATAGGCTCTTTAAAATCACGCTACGACCCTTAAGAGCTGAGCAGAAAGAAAAAAGTCAGAAAGAACACTAAGCGAAAACGAAGTAGGTAATAGCGCGGGCGGGCGATGCAACGCGGCGGGTCGGGGGACGAGGGAGTTTTATTAAAATGTGGCTGCTATTTTAGTATATTGTGTATCTTACGACTTCCCCGCGAACGAAGTCGCGGTGTAGGCCTACAGCTAGTTAAAAATATAATTATGAGGGCGTAGGTAGGAGTCCGTAGGAGTATTATTAACAATATCAAAAGCATAAAGGTACGCGTCCACTGGGTCGGAATCGGACCGTACGAAGAGTCGGCATTTACAAAATCTCAGGCGCAGATAAGCCAATCCAGTGATCGAAGTACCATAGAAATCAATTGGACCGATTTAAGCAAAAATGATCCAACCCACCATTATCGGGGTTATGGGTTGGATCATTTTTGCTTAAATCGGTCCAATTTTGCTTCAAAACCATTGTGACCGATAGTGTGTTACGCAATTAGGGTGCTGTACGGATCTTTAGCATCAGTGATATAGCAATATCTAAACTACACTTTCTTCGAGTAAAATTACAATAATAAATAAAAAAATAATAACATAAACGAATGAGTAGCAAGAACTACTTGCCTGTCCTGTAGACCAAGCGCTATCCTTTCACGTTAGGACTGCCTCATTGTCACCACAGAGTCAGAATCATTATGTGGGGACCACTCACGTTTTAAACCACTTATGAACACTCACACAATAAAGAATACTTCCAAAAGGACACGTCTTGACGTGGTTTCGAACCGACGCATCTCCCATCGTCACCCTTCAATACCGTTTTGATAACCAACCAGCCAGCGCGAGCTCGTTTCGATTGTGATGAATTTGTAATCTACTTTGAGGTCTAGAAACCTACAATTGATGACGCTGTGTTTACCTACCACTGAACACCTATTTCACTTTTTTATAACGATATTAATTTCCTTTCTCTTTATTGTCAACAGTTTAGGTGGATCCGGTCCTGTGATCTGGTCGTACTTCGCGGAGTTCCAGCCGAAGAATAAGCGAGGAGCTATGTTGAGTTTTATGGCGGCTTTCTGGACTCTTGGCAACTTATTCGTCGCCGGCTTGGCCTGGGTCATCATCCCTGCTGGTAATTATCATCAGTTTATTCTTAGACAACCACACAAATACTGGACGTAGGTTTCGCTTACAATGGATAGAAAATATCTACCCCATTCATTATAACAGTTGCTTATAGTTAATAGAGACGTTTGGACGTCCAAAAATGTATGGTTAAGCAGTCGCTATCTCGTCATTACTTCAATTTAAGCGACATTTATAAATAAACCTCCTTTATTTAGAGTACCTTATATGCCTTTTTTTTGTGGATGGGTAATCATCAAATGACATCTCCCGCTCTGGGCGGAGCGGGAGGGCGTGTCAGACTTTTACTGACTAAAACCCACCCGTGTTCCTTCTGTTGCCTATGCCGGGGCCACGGTAACTCTTTCGAACATCTCGCAACTCTGGCTGACCTTATATGCCTGAGTAGTGGACCGTGTTAAACTAAATTTCCTTAATTCCAGAAATCGGAGGTGTCACAAATGGATTCGTTTACAACTCATGGCGAATTTTCTTGCTGGTTATGTCACTACCTTCGTTCTTGGTAGCCGCTTTACTATTCTTGTTGCCCGAGTCTCCCAAGTTCTTGACATCAACTGGTCGCCACGAAGAAGCCTTGGAAGTGTTCAAAGGCATCTATATGATGAACACCGGTCGTAGCAAGGAGGAGTACCCAGTCAAACAGCTGCTGATCGAAGAACCTTATCACTCAAAACCAGAGAAACAAATTGAAGCTAATAAGGAGCCTAAATCTAAGTTAAGGAAAATGTTCAGCGACATCGTGGAACACAGCAAACAGTTATTCGTGCCACCTATACTCAAGTTTACAATGATCTCTATCACAATTAATTTCACATTCCATATTGGGTGAGTACCTACCTAATCTGAACCTTTACCACACCTAGACTCCTGCCTTCCGGAAACCCATCCTGTGCCCCACTTCCCAACAAAAAAAAAAGTGTAACCTAATACCTGACGCCCGGGGGCCACGCACCCTTTGCACCCCCGGGTAAAGATGGCCCTACCTACCTGCAGTCTTTACAGAACTATTTACTGCCTAATTTTTTAGACAAAATAGGTCTACCTATAACTTTAATGCTAACTCAAAAATTTATCTACAGGTATTACGGCCTCATGATGTGGTTCCCCGAGATGTTCAACCGTTTCGACGAGTGGTCTAGAACCCACGACAACGCGGAAGCGGACATATGCATGGTAACAGCATACGTCACGCAGTACGGAACGCATTCGACGGCAGCGCAGTGCGACGCTCATATAAACTCTGATGTATTCATGGAGTCGCTCATCACTGTGGCTGCTGCCATTCCATCTAATATCTTCGCTGTACTCGGCATGGATAGACTCGGAAGGAAGTTCTTCCTCGGTAAGTTTTTTTTTTTAACCCATTCGCTGCGGCGATAAAAATTACGCTTATTAGCCAAGTGCGGGACGATTTTCGTCGCGAACGCCGATGGGCGTCCTCCGCACCTCATAAGGATAATATAAGATATAAGCAATTTAAAAAAAACGCCAATGGGCGTATTTCGCACCCGAATGTTAAATCAAAAAACGCCGAAAGGCGTCCGACGCAGCGAATGGGTTAAGGTAGTTGGGTACGCTATTTCTTAGATATGACCTTTCTCGCCTCTTGTCTCCTCTCTGCCATACCCTACTTTTGAGAGGCTCAACTAGTTGAAATAATGGACTAACTCCCTCAAATCGGCATAAACTCTACAACCGATCGTCCAATCCCTAGATATTCACTGGCGAATGGTTCTGAAGACTAATAATTTTTTCTATCTTTCCAGTGTTCGCAACATTCTCCGCTGGCTTATGTTCAGCAGCTATGTACTTCGTGTACAATAAGACTAACAACTTAATCGTAAGCGCCATCTTCAGTTCGGTGATATCCTGCGGTAACGCATCGCTCGACTGCCTCATCACAGAAGTCTTCCCTACCAACTTACGGTAAGATGTGAATGAACTCTCAAATATAAAAGCAATTTGTGCTTTAACACAACTGAATAGGTTGCACAATGGCTTGCACCTACTGAAGAGTCTACGGACTGACAAGAGATTGGAGTTGATTGGCTGCTTCTTGTTCACCTTGCCAACCTTGGGGTTCGCTTAATTATGAGCGTTTATCCAAATTGTGCATACTGTTCAGTATATGGACCACTTATAGCAGGCCAATATTTGCATAGGAGAATAGGTACCATAAACAGATGCCACAACTGGCGAAATGTGGGTGTACTATTTATGTACATCTCTGCCTAACCCTTCGGGGAAAACAGGCATGATGTTATGTATATATGTAAGAATAGGTTTTAACTGAATTATTTCGATTGCAGCGCTACCGGTGTAGCGGTGTCGATGGTGGCGGCGCGGTTGGGCGGTATCATCGGCAACGTGGTTATCGCGGCTCTGCTGGACACGTACTGCCCCGCGCCCACCTTCATCGTCGCCGTCCTCTTGGCCAGCGGCGGTCTCATGTGCCTCTTCCTGCCCAACACCACACGGCAGGCTCTGTCCTAACATCGCCACTACTCGCACGATCTGCCTCACTCACACGTCCTTTTTCTTGCCGTACAAAAATATTTATTTGTAATGCCAATTTCGAAGAAGACTAAATTACGGCATTTTGTCTGAGTACCCTGGCCTGCCATGTGATATACCTATAACATTAAGATTTAAGCGTTAATCTCATCGAAAGATCCATTGATGTAACTTTTTTTTTACATATTTGTACAATAGTTTTATATTAATTTAAAACGTTTTTATTTATGAACTAAATGAAAGTACGAACGATACATATTCCTAGTAAATAGAACAATTGACTGTTGTAGGTTGTTATAACTTATTACGTTATTTATACATTTGTTTGAAATTGTAAACCAGACCCTAAAAGTTTCGCGTCAGATCTTTTATTGATAAAGTATTATAGGATAAGAATCATTTCATAACCATGTTGTATATGGCAACTATTTTAATATTACGAATTTATAAATTACCATTGTTATCGTAGTTTGTAGTTGTGTAGTACGTAGTCAAATTATTAAAAAAAAAACACGAGTTGTGATATAATAAAGTTTGTATCAAATCTTTGCATTGTATATAAGAGCATTTTTCAAAACCATGAAACACCTTATTAATTACAATGCAATATATTTTCCCAAATTTATTTCAGTGCCTTAGTTTTATTTAAATAAGTAAAGTGTCACCTGAAAAGAAATGAGTAAATCATCAAAGATAATGTTTGTTGTTTCATTTTGTTACTTGGCTCTAAAGCTTGAGTATTAGCTCCACTATAAATAATAACAAGATATTGATTAAATTTATTTAATAAAACTACACAGAGGTTATTACTAAAGACTCCATTTTATAGTCTGACCTAGATTTCACATAGATCACTCAAACAAACCAATAAGTGCTTTTGACAGTATGTTTAAAAATTACTTCAACAATATTGTACTTAACATTAACCCTACATTATTGATATAAGAAATGTTCGTTTTTAACTGACGGTAGACAGCCGCACTCTCATATCTCTTTACTTCAACATTACTTGTCCACAAGTGAACATAATTCACGATAACTTAACAGCACTTTCCATGTACAAGTCAGCGACAGCAACGCGTACCCCTCGCTAGACGTTATAAAAATAATATATAACTACTTTTTATATATTACACATACAATCCAACAAATATCATAATTCAATTTAAATTTACAATCGTAAATCCTTAACCTAAAATATTGGATGCAGTAATGCATTATACTTAATTGTTTTATATGACAAAGTCCAGCCCAGACATGTTTCACTTTTCTCAGGATACATTCTATAACTAGATATATTTACAATCATGTCTCTGTACGCGTTTCAAACGCTCTCAATCATTCTCGGATAATAGCGGCACCATTAAACTCGGTCCATTAGGGGTCCACAACAGATAAAAATATTCCTATGATATAAAATATAGACTTAAACGCCAAGATCGAACAAAGAAACAAGTTTAAACAATCTATTGCACTAGTAACATATTGAAAGTTATGAAATAGCCACAAATAAATAAAAACTCTAAGAACATCAAATACGACAGCCACAACTTTAAGTGTTGTTAGTGTTCGACTGGTCTCTAGGTTACGCCTTTCATCTATTCTCCAAAATAAACAATATTCCTCAGATCTACTTAATTAATACCTATATTTATGATGATGATGAATCACAGAATAAACCATTTATTGCAAGTATAAAGAAACAGTCATTTTAATTAATATCTTGATAACGAAGTAAAAATATTGACACAATAAATGTCCAATATTTTTAATAAATGTCACTATAGTCCGTTCGCGTTAAGAAAATAGTGAGTCATCGTTGTCCGCCGGCCTAGCCCCGCCCCTCGACCGATTAGGTCGTAACAAATTAGAAAGCTAAGTTCACAGAGACCAGTTGACGGCAGATCTTTTGGCGAAACGGTTGTCTTTTGTGCGTTACCTACATAAAATAATAAAAATGAATATCTCGCCTATTCGAAGTGGATCGGTAATTCATAGTGGAGAAAGAAGAGTAATTTACAATGTTTTTAAGTACTTTAAATGTGTGATTTAAATGTGACTATGGAGAGCACAGTAATAAAAACAGTAAGTGCATGTGGTGTGTCTGAAAGTACAGTTTATAATATTATTCGGGAACAAAAAAACCAACACATTAAAATCGCTACAGAAAAAGAGCTCGGCTATCCATGATTGATAAATTAGACAATGCAATAAGAAAAGTTCATTCAATATATTTAAATAACGACTACCCGACATTAGAGAAAATTATGGCACCTTGTGAAGCTGATGAAGATATTCCAAATTTCAAACGTACTACACTTCATAAAATTGTACATGAGATTGGATTCGACTTTAATCAACGGGATAGTAGATCATTGTTAGTAGAGAGAGACGACATTGTTTTATGGCGGCGTAAATATCTCAGACAAATGAAAGAATACAGACAAGGAAATAAACCGCATACTTTCTTGACGAAACGTGGGTAAACGCTGGACATGTTAAATCAAAAGCATGGTTGGATACAACTGTAAAAAATAAGAGACATGCTTTTTAGGTTTATCTACCGGTCGAAAAGCTCCTACAGGAAAAGGTAAAAGGCTGATCGTTTTGCATATTGGTAGCGACAAAGGATTTGTGGAAGATGGTCTTTTACTTTTGAATCTAAATCAACTAAAGATTATCATGAAGAGATGTACCTATGGCGAAAAGTTTTTTGAGAGGTTCAAACGCATTATTCCTAAACTAGAACCAGGAAGTGTTGTTGTCATGGACAACGCTTCCTATCATTCCGTCAAACTTGAGAAAGTACCGACAGCCGGTTGGAATAAACAGCAAATACTAGACTGGCTGCTAAGGAAAGGCATATCCTTGGACATTAGTTATTTAAAAAAGGAATTACTACTGAAAGTGGCCGAAATCGCCCCCCAATATAATAAATATTTAAAAGATGAAACTGCTAAAAGTAATGGTATTGAAATTCTCCGACTGCCACCGTACCATTGCAACTTCAATCCTATTGAATTGGTGTGGGCCCAAATAAAAAAGTATGTTGGTGCCAATAACTCAACATTCAAGATGAGTGAAGTAAAAAAAATATTTTATGAAGCAATAACTTTAATAGATGCTAATCGATGGAAAAAATGCTGCGACCACGTGATACATGAATAAAATCTTATGAGGAATTTGGATGACGTCATGGAGAATGCAGATCAAAATTCTTTCATAATAAATAGAAATGAAGATTCTAGTGACACTGATTAAAAAACATTACTAATGACTAGTTTTAATTAAAGACAATTAATTTGATTTTTATCCATTAAACTTAATCTTTTGAAACATAAATTGTTTGAATTTTTACTCCATTGTGAAAACACCCTTACCCTGCAGTTGCACTGATGACTCACTATTTTCTTAACGCGAAGGGACTATAGTTTTATCTGTATTGCTACAAAAGATTCATGAAAGTAAAAGCAAGTAGTGATACTAAAAGAAATCATGTCGTTACGATCCCGCTTTGCACGCCAAATACTTGCCATGTATTTTGAAGAATATCACTTTTATGCGCACACACATTATTATTGATCACGACTGCAGAGATTCGAGAAATATTATTTACAAAAGAGAAGAGACGAGAGCGTCCCTTTTAACTGTGGCGAGATAGTTCGCTCACGGACAGCTGAATGGCCGGCTGCAGCGGGATCTCGGCTGAAGCTTCAGACGTGTCGGAGCCAGGAGTAAGCAGCCGGCGAGTCCACTGACCACCGTCCTCAGTTTCCGACTCCCGCACGTCGATAGACGACGGAGATCCAACTGCCGAATCCACTGAAGAGACAGTCCTCTCAGCTATGTCATCTGTCAATATTGGCATTGACTTCCCAACAGACTCTTCTTCCGTGAGAAGTGGCATTGAGATAGGTCCGCCCATTGGCACGTCCTCTGTGGTGACGTAAGTCATTTCAGTACTAGGTGAATGTAGCAGAGATACACCAGCCCCATAGTTGTTATTGCTAAGTGGGTCTGTCGTCTTAGCAGGTGCTATCCTTGGGTCGGTCACAGTGATAGGTAATTCTAGTGAGGTCGGGACTGTCGGAGGAGTGACACCGATTACTGCAAGACCGTCCTCTAAATTAGATAGAACGGTCGGTTCGCTGTCCACTTTAGAGGGCACTTCTACTGGCGTCATGATAGGCTGGTTTAGTGTCGTACTAGTCTCAGAGACTCGACAATGCACAGACACATTTGCGTTCAAATCACGGAAATCAGGGGCTTCGTCCCGCGTCGAATCCGCTTGGAAAACGTCGCTATTGGCTAACGCCGCCTCTAGAATGTCTCTACGCTCTGGTTGCGTCGATGGTACAGATACAGGTTCCGGCATTGGAACTAGCTGATTATTCTCTAGGATTAGAGGTCGGTTGTCAACAGGAGTCAAAGTGCCATTATCTTCAATGCAAAGGTAAAAACTGCCATTAGGACCGCCAAAATGTTCTCCGGGCACCGCTAGCAGCTGGCTGTCCCCCAGGCCGGCGGGCGGCGCGGCGGGGGGCTCGGCCGCGACCATGGGCTCTGGCTGCTGCCGCACGATGGCAGTCGACGGCAACAACTCTTCAAAGTTCTCAAATTCGGAAAAGGCATTCGTTGTGGCAACAGATACTGTGTTTGACACGGATGGCACAGTGGATGGATTGGTATTAGTCAAAGGAGAAAGGCCTGGGGGTATATGTGACAAAGGCGCAGGTGCTATAGCTATCTCTTGTTTCATTTTTTTCGCTGGAGTTGGCGATTCAGATATTGTCTTACGTACCCTTGGTTTATGTATTGTAGGCACGCCCGCCTCGTTCGGTGAAATAGTTATAGTGTTTTGTACAACAACTTTCTCTTTCACGGGCGGCGCAGTTGTCTTCTGTACAATTTGTCCGGTCCTCTGTAAATGTTCAAATTGCGCTGCCGTGAGTTGCATTACTGCACCAGATTTCTGTTGTAAAAATATTAACGGTTCTGAAGAAGTCTTTTGAATTGTCTGTACTAGTTTTTTTGGCTCTGATGCCATTATCCGCTTTGGGACAGGTCTTATTTCAGGCATCGGCGCTATGTTCTGGGTAGTTGTAGTTACTCTTCCACCTACAATCAGTTGGCCCTTAGATGTAATTATTGCACTTTTTTGCTTCGGTACAATCCTCGTTTGAGTCTTTACTGGTGCGTTTTGCGTTTTTGCGTGTGGCATTGTAGTTACCATAGTTTTCTGTGATGCACCTGGATTAGTTGATATTCTATGAGCTATGGTTTTAAGTTGAGATACGTTGGGCTGTTGTTTCTTTGGAAATAGCATCTTCTCATGCTCTGGAGTTAGGACTATTCTAGACTGCGCACCTTGAGCGTTGGTTATGATCATTACGGTATTTCCAGGAGAGCTGGTTTCAGTTGAAGACGGAATTAGTTTTGCCGAAACAGGCTTGTTGTCTGTTGAAGTGATCTGCGGCTCCGATCCCTTGGTAACGAGAACATGAGCCTTTCCAGTTTGCGGATCGATGACAATCTTTTGTGTTCGGCCAGGTCGCGGTGAACTTGGTGTCGGTAAGATAATAAATTTCTCTGATTTGCCTTTGCTCTGGGGAACTGGCTGTATCAATGTTGGTGCTTGCTGGACTTCTTTAACATTAGTCTCGCCTTTTGTCATAATAATTTTCTGCTTCCCTGTAGTTTTGTCAATAACTAACATGGGTTTGGCCCCTCGTAATTTTGACGATTTGGAAAGAATATTTGGGGTATTAACTTTACTACTGTCACTGACTGGATTCATTAGCAAAGTTTTCATTTCAGATTTATTCGGGGTTGCACTAATGGCAACTTTTTCATTTTCTACGGCTTGTTTTGTTTTTACGAGTTTGGGAGGATTTGGTGTATGAGTTATAATGTTTCCGTCCGACATCACAATCGGCATCTTCTCAATACTTTCGGGAGTTAACAGATCTTCAGATAATACGATAGGCATTGAATTGATATCAAACATAGCGTCAACAGCAGCTGAGTCGTTGATTATCTTTGACGTTTCGTTTAGGGGTGGTATAAGTGAATTCGGGGGCTTAATTTTCTGTATTTTAGCCGGAGGTTTTGCTATTTTCCTTATCTTCTGCTGAATTATAATAGTGTTGGCATCGGATGGCGCTTCTGGTGTTGTCTGTATGGTGTAAGTTTGTACAGACCCGTCCTGTGCGGGGTTGTTACTGCGTGATAAAATAATTTTGTCTGGTGTAGTTATTTCATTCATATTGTTGATAATATTTTTGTTAGGTGTGGTACGTCTAATTATTATTTTCTGCTTAGGTGATTCGGGTTTACTCTTGAACGACGTTTTGGCAACGTCGAAGTTTAAAATTTTCTCTTTTCCAGTGATCATTGATGTCTTAGTAGCTGATGGTTTATTCGCAAATTTAGGAATGCACGGCTCTTCTAAAATCTTTAACAGTCTTGATGACGAAGTTTCTACTTTAGAGCTTTTTCCGTTTTTATGTTCACTATTATTGTCATTAGACATGCTTGCCAATTTTTGTTCCACTGTATGCAGGCTATCTAAGCCATTATTCTGTTTTACATTAAATAGACCTTTATCGGATGTCTTATTATTATTTAGAGTACTAGATAAACTATGATCAATATTAATTTTGTGGTCAATTGATTCCGACATTTGAACAAGGGATTGAGCAGCATTTAAATTTTCACTTTTTTCTTGTTCCGTTTCAAACCGGATAATGTTTTCATTATTTGAAATTAAAAGAGATTTAGGTTGATGAAGTATTTGTTCTGGTTCTATAATTATTTCTTGAGGCTTTTCTTCTATAACCATTTCTTCCACTGGATGAGTCTGAGGAACTTCTTCTTCGATAATTTCCTCAGGTATTGGTACATTTAATTGTTCAGTATGTAGATCACTAGATGTTTTATTTTGAATAGCAGTCGACGGCAAGTTAATAAGTGTTTCTGCTATTTGAAGATCTGATTCCGACGGAATATTTTCGATAACATTGTTCGTCACGTTGTCAATGACACAGGTCGAAACATTATCATCAAGGTTGCTAGAAACAGTTTCTGTTTGATCACTTATTATAATGTTCATTTCGTTAATAGTTGATACATTAGTTTCTTCTGATGAGATTAGAGTATCTTCTACAACTTCGGTATGATCCTCGGTAGTAATAACATTCGAGTCATTGTTGATATCTGCAGTATCTTTATCTTCTAGATATTTCTCTGGGTCTGGGTATTGTATACCATTAGCGTTATTGTCTACATTGACGCTTTCATTGAAATGGTTATCGGTGCACGTCCCACTGTTATCTTTATTATCATCTTCAAACAAATCTTCGGGTGGGTCATCGCTGATGACTCTCGTGACCCTGTCAGCTTCTCTGGACACGCTCAATAAAGCGTCTACGGCCGACGCGGTAGATTCGTTCATATATGGCTCGTACGATTTTTGAACTATGGTTTCAGGGAATTTTATGACGGGAACTGAAGTATCTACTTCGTCAACAAGTCCTTGAGCAATATCCATTTTTTCGCTTTCAACTTCTTTAATTTTGTTATCTACAACTTCTTCCATTTTTTCATCTACAATTTCTTCTTCCATTTTATCGTATACGACTTCTTCTACAGGTGTTACCTCTATATTTTCAGTTACAATTGGTATGTCTTCTACTTCTTCAGCTTTATCAATTGTTACTTCCATATTTTGAGCTTCACTTGTTTCTTGTACTATTTCTACCACTGTGTTTGTATGGTCCTCTTCAATTCGAGGTGTGATTGTTGTATCTTCTATTATGTCTGTTTTATCTACTGTATCATCAACATATTCAGTTTTGTTCGCTACGTCAATTATAATTTCCGTACTGTTTGTTGCACTCACTACTATTTCTGTGTTTGTCGTATCTTCCATATCTTCAGTTTCGTTTATATTATCTTTCAAATTACTCTTTACATTGTTTATTCGGTCATCTATGTTTTCGGATTTATGAGTAGTGAACCCTATAATTTCTGCTGTGTGTGTTGTGACATCTATTACTTCTGCTCTATTTACAGTTACTTTAATTGGATCAGGTATATCTGTATTCACTGGTTTTATTTCTTGTGTCGGGTACAATACATCTTGGAGTATTCTATTTCCTTTTTCATTCACATTGGGTGAAGTCATTGACTGAGTACTGATTTTACTTGGTTCAGCCATATCAGTAAATTGACTGAAATCTGGAATATCTCCAAAATTCTCGAAATTACTTTTTTCACGTAGCTCAGCTTTCATCTTTTTGAGTTGTATTTTTGGCGCCAGACGAGCAACCTTTACTTGTTCAATGGGAGGAGATTCTCTAGCTTCTGGCGAAGAAACAACTTCTGAACCATTAATTTCACTCTCAGATATGTCCATTCTTTCAACTGCATTCGCATTCAGTTGCTCTGCAACATACTTTCCAATTGCATCTTGGCTTCTAGAATGTCGGCTTCGGAAAAATGTTTTTGTCTTAAAAATTGCTTTAGTTGGTGGTGTATCAGCGGGAGGCCTATTAGACTTTTCAGGCGACTTATCTTGTTTGTCCGGAGATTTTACGATGGAGGGCTCAGGAAAATTTTCCTCGACTTTTAATGGTTCTGGTGCTGACGGTAAATCGGGAACAGTAGTTTTATTGAGTAATTCTGCGACTTCCCTCGCCATATCATCGTCGTCTAGACTTATGCTCTTTGTATCTTCCTTGCGTTTCGGGTTCTTGACTCGAGGTATTTTTCTACCACCGTCAGCTTCCAGTGGCCAGTCTTCATCTTCACAAAACTCATATTTTGAGTCACTGGATGATTCTGGTTTTTCACTCGTAGGTGAACTATTCGATTTCTTTTCAGTAGGTGATGATATTTCAGGCAGTAACTGCACACTGGATGACACAACCGCTGATGTTGGCACTGCTGGAGATTCTGTAGCTTCTGGTACTTCTGGCGACCCAGCCATAACAGTAGTTGAGGATTCGTCATTAGATTCTTCATCTCCATCATCCCAGTCAGCAAGAAGGCTGCTTTTGATTTCTTCATCCGTTTTGACCTTTTTCATATCAGTATGATTATTATCACCATCTGATGGGCGCTTTTTATTGCTTTGTGAGGTCTTCTTGGATTCTTTCACTTCTTTTACTATTTTCTCTTTCTTTTCTCGAGGCTTACGAACCTTCGGCGTTTTGTTCGGCGTATCTGGAGTTGATTTTGTTGCTGCCTTCGTTGTAACTTTTTTCCTTACTGGCGATGGTGTATATGGTGTAAATGAAACACTATGTGTTTTGCTGTGTAGAATTAGAACATTGAGACGCACTGTAGTGAATGGACACGCGTGGCAGGAATAGATTCCAGAGCTGGACGCTGCTGGTGTGGATGCCGCGGATGTGGAAGCCGCGGATGTGGAAGCAGTAGGAGTTGAACACGATGGTACAGGATCATCTACTTTTTCTGGTTTTTCTTTTTCTTCACTGCCCAGTCGTTCTTCGTCTTTATTATCTGAACCTGGCTCAGCACTTGTGGATGGTGTAGGGGCTGTAGTTTCCGCAGATGGATTGTCAGTGCTAGGTCTATTACCTTGCACCAGTATGTGTACTTTATAATCGACTTTTTCTTTACCCTGGAACATTAGAAATCAAAATGATATAAATAGGTACATAAAATATTTTTAAACTAAGAATTTTTCTAAATTCATTCATAATTTATATATTTTCCTTAACACAATACCATCAATTCAATTCATCAATTTTCATTAACTGGGAACGTGATGTATCATAGAAAACATTAGTTACATAAAAAAAATACCTTTCTGAATGGAGTTGAAATCCTCGATGGTTCAGCAGATTTTCCCCGTCCGGCGGCCCTACCTATAATCAAATTAATATTAATTGATTTTGCCATTTTAACATTTTTATTGTTACTTATTAAAATCTTATTAGAAATTTTACCTTTTTTACCAGAGCCTGGAGTTTTCTTCAGAGGATCGCCAAAAATGCCAGCATAGCTTTCCTTCTTCTTTTCTTGAAACTCATCTCTTGTCAGGATTTCTATATCACCTCCAACAGCAGTCTCAGCTCGGATCACATCTTCCGGAAACTTTTCCATGTGACCACGTTTTGTTCTGAATGCATCTGAGAGCAAAATTAGAAAATAAAGGAGAATGGGCACCAACCTATGGGTTTCTGCTCTGAAGCCCAATAATTATAAGATATATACCAATGGAAAGAGCTTTTCAAGTAGAACCTTTGGTACTAACACGACTTTTGCCAATTGTTAGTCAGTTCGGAGTTAATGACCTAAATAGGTGACTACTTGGGCATCGAATTTGAGGAATGTTCTTGGCGCCCAAAAGCCGTAAGTAATATATCAATGGATAGTGCTTTTTAAGAGAAACATTTGTTGCTAAAACCAATTTGGATGTGACGGCAATCCGACAAGACTTGGGGATCAGGAAAAATAAATTTCAAGTAAATGAGCAGCTTTCATTGTGTTGCCGGGGCAATCTAGTACTGATGTGACGACATGTCAAAAAATCGAGATTTCTGTGCTATATTTAAGTTAAATGATAGAGAAAAATAATGTCACGGGACTCGAGACACGAAGGAATTCGCCAAGTAAACAATTTGTCAATAAGGCCGAGTTTCCTGATGACAGTATATACACGGCCTTAAGACGATCCATAGATGAGAAAATCGGGAAAGCCAGAGACAAAAATGAGGATAAAAATGTATTATACACAAACCTTTGGGAATAAATTATGTACATGATGGTGAAGAACTAGTCACTAAGAGTAGTTTAGGAGAACTATGCGAACACACACAAAGAGATATGAAAAACGACATTGTTTTATAATTGTAAATAGAAGATAACAAATTGGCTAAAGAGAGATTTTTGCCACTGTAGCCGAAATGTAGTTGTACAATACATGTCTGCCTACCCTTTCAGGTGTAATGTTTTATGTGTTAATCTACTAATGATGAATTGATAATGTTTACAAGTTACTGTTTATTAATTAGTTAACTTATGACGAGAATTAAGTGTTGATGTTAACATCACATTTAGGTCGATTTAACGCTGAACCAACTAATAATTCAGACAAGTCGTAGTAACAAACGTTCTTCTAGACGAGATCTATCAATGAAATATATCATAACGGTACTGGATGTTTTCGGCAAGTTTAACATTATGTCTGGCCGACTCTTAGGAACATTGTTCTTAAAACGGCATACGAGTATAAGAGGCCATGATTTGAAGTGGATAGTGATAGGCTTAAAAGATGATGTTTGCAAAGCACAGAAATAATGAAAGTGAATTAACTGACGAAATACCTGATTTTCAATAATACTTAATTACTCATATTTATAGCTCTGTAGCTCCTCACTGACTAACAATCGAGAGAAGTTTTCATATGACTAAATATTCCCCTTGAACAGATCATTCCATTGGCATGTATGTTAACGCTATTGGGGGCTGCGGCAGCCTTAATGTTCTGTCCGGTCGTTAAAAACATTGTTCCTAAAACGGCATCTAGGAGGACAATGTTTTAAAATATCTGTTTATAGGCTTAAAAGGTGATCTTTGCAAGGCAAAGAATTAATTTAAGTTAATTAATTGACCAAATACCAGAATTTCAATAGTACTTAATTACTCAGATTTTGAGCTCTGTAGCTCCTTACATACTAACAATCAAGAGAAGTCTTCATAATAAGAAATATTCTCCTTGATGAGGATCTTTCCATTGGTGTGTCTTAACACTATTGGCCTTCAGGGCAGAATCGGGCAGAATCGGGAATCGGGGATGAGGATCTTTCCATTGGTATCTTAAGACTATTGGCCTTCAGGGCAGAATCGGGCAATCTCCTTAGTTGGAGTAATAATAATTAAATTTATTCTTGTTCCAGAATACAACGCGCCGCTATATTACCGACATTAATTTAACACACGGGTAGGGCTAGTGGCCAGTCATCATAAAACTTATACCTAATAAGATAAAATATTTCATAAATTGAAAAATTAAAATTTTCAAACAAACTAAATAATAAAGCTCTCTTTTTCCTTCAATTCGCCTACTCTTTGCGAGTTATTTGTTTTAATTTAATTGATGCGGTGTTATGATCCATGACCCCCGGTAAATGACCTCTGCGCTACAATTCTTTAAGTACAGGTTGCTCCAAGATGGTATTTTAGATAATTGCAAACAAATCAATAAATAATAATGTTTAATGAAATTAAAATACCTTCATAAAACGAAAACGCGAAACTGTATGTGTTAAATTAATGAGGCACACTGTCTATGAAACATTTTAATAATATAATACATTATAGAACAAAATAATACTTACATAGCCCTTTATTGATGAATTCATTCTTACGACTGCATTCATATTTGCATATTGAACTGGCATTTTTGACATATTCACTGAAAGTAGAAAAACAAAATATTTAGACATGAGTTTAGATGAGTTTCAGATGGTGTGATGACATTAAGTCCTCCTAAAAAGACTGGTCCATAGTAGCCATAAATAGAAAGAAATTTTACCCTTTGGCCTTTGCATTGCTAGAACACACTTCCAAGCCAGGGTTGCGGGATGTTCGAAAGAGTTACAGTGGCCCCGGCACAGGCAACAGAAGGAATATGGAAAGTCTGACATGCCCTCCCGCTCTGCCCAGGGCGGGAGAAGTCACTTGATGATTTCCCATTAACAAAAAAAAACTTATAATAATAATATTTTGTGGAAACCTACACAAGCATGATTTATAACAAGTTAACGTTTTAGGGGTTTATTTATAAATATTGCTTACAGTTAAGAAACGATTATCCACGTTTACCCATACGTTTTTTATGTCTAAACATGTCTCCTATCTTTAAGCAATGTTTAAGGGGTATACCACCAAAAAGACTAAAGCACTGTTTGCATTATGAAACAATTGTCGTGAAACAGTAGCTTGACTGGTCTGTTTCAGGCTACAGCTAACTTACACCCGGTTTTAGAAAAGCTGATAGATTTGACTAACATGCTGTCATATCTCATGTTAACTGCTCAGATTAGTTGGCTGAAATAATTGTTATTATTTCTCTATTATGACCACTGGGTGTTAGTTAGCTACAGCCCAAATAGAACAGTCAGTCTGCTGTTTCATGACAATAGTTTCATAATGTAAACCCCGCATAATATTATGACACAAGTAAGAATTTGATTTGTTGCCATTTGTGACTGTATGTAGGTTATTCTACAGTTAATACTGCCTTTTATGACAAAAAGCTAATCCAGAATCATGGAAATAAGGTAAAGAAGACCATAGTAAGAATTGTTGTGTAGGTTGAACACAAATTATACACTTAATTTGAATAGCATTTTACATAAGTCAGTAGAGATGTAATTTATGATGGTGTAACATACCTGGCAAAGCCTATTCACTCCAATACTTTATGCATAAATACAGAATATGTGAATTGTAATCAGCTGCATCTGTTTAGACTGGAAGCCGACCCCAACATAGTTGGAAAGACGTTGGGCAGTTTGAAATACAAAATATGAGAAGCACTATCGGTTCGTATCTGCATGTTGGTCTTTAATAACAACATCATCTAAGTTTGAAGATAACACAAGAGTGCTGAACAGTTACATTTTGCTAGCTGCATATTTAAGCAATATGACAATGTATTCTTATTTGCCTTACAAACATGGAACAGGAGTTCTTTTTTACCTATTTTTTAAATATTTAAAGCATGTGAAGCTACATGTTGATGCTAAGGTCATGTTCAGTAGTTCTATGTATGTTTTATAATAACTAGAATGGTTCTTCTGGTCATTCTACATTAGGGACATGAAAATGACATGGACAGACAATTAAACACTTTATGAATAAATTATTGAAATGCTGAAGTAATACATTTTTCTCATTTAATGAGAGTTGCCTACATGTGGTAAGCCGCAGCTGTTGGACTATGCTAGATTGTCTGAACTTCAAAACCATAATTAATTTCAGGAAAACACAGCTGATAAAAAAATATTGTAGGTACAGAACCAAACCACATTTAAACTTTGCTTTAATCATTGTCAAAAACAAAATGTTATTAGACATATTGATGGCTACAAGAAAATTCTAGTCAGACTACTTACTTGTTTTGAGATTCGCTCAATAAATAACAAGTTTGGGACTTCAAGTTTATTTCTTTTCAAATTGTAGGGTCCATCCCTGGATCTTTGCAATAATAGTAGTAGAAGAAAAGCTAATTATGACTGGAATATATTTAAGAAGAAGAATACCAAGACCGACAAAATTAGAAATGGAAAATATGCAACTTGGTTATTGTTTATTCACATACCATTCCAACATTTATTTTCTAAAATGTTAAAAATAATTACTTTCAGGATGCCTGGAATGCGCCCTAGCTGCATAATTATGTAAATACTCATCCTGGCAAACTTTTGGAACAAAGAAATTACAAATCTCATGGAATAAAACTAGAATTAACAGAAAATAATTCTAGATCGCCACATCCCTCCAGGATATACTTGCAAACTTACTATGTATCCTCCTGGAAGAACTTGACAACAGCTATAGGTGGCTTCCGAAACGAAGGCAGGACATCTGGTGGCAGCTTCTCCGGACCGACCACCTCACCAGGCCAAAAGCAGGAACCAAGCTTCACCCATACCACCTCCCCATCCAAATAACTAGCTTCAGAGTTTTCACACATCACCACTAATATGTTCAGACAAAACGCACGACCATATTTTGTGAAGTAGTCACTGGATGCCGAGTGCAACAGTTATTACAACATTTCCTTCAAATCAAGTTATATATCAATCTCTAGTCACTGAAACAATCAAGCGTGGCTTCAATTAAAAGAAAATGAAAGAATTTGTCTTATATTTGTCAAAACAGTAGCAAAATATTACTTGTAAATATCACCGACTGCGTACGAAATTATTTTATTTCATACGTATGTTGGTAGCATTGACTGAATGGAAAGATGCATGCAAGTTATTTACTAATAGAAGTGAAATCAATATATTTTTAAAATAGGTATTTTTTTTAAAAACACCGTTATAATTAGTCATATTTTGTAAATCATCATAATTTATATTAAAAGAATATGAATGTTAGTACCGGAAATGTACAAAATGGTCGGCGTCAGCAGATACCAATATACCCAAAGTAATATGAAAGTTGCCAGTAACACAGTCCATAGAGCATTTATAAGTTTTAGGGAGGATTACACACTTATATTTTCAGATAGGCTGAAGGTTTTCTTTGACAGTTCAACTTCTGTCCTGTTCGTGGTTAGTGGCGGTGTTTATTATTTGTGAGCGTCCAAGCAAAAAGGGTCCAGTTCTCGGCATTTAGTTTCCGAGATATACGCAGTTTTGTAAAGTTGGGTGAAAAAACTGCATTTCTCAATTTTAATTGATTATTAATTAATGCCTAATTATCTACAAGTTCATATAATAAATGACTTTATATTATTATGTTGTTTCTAACATAACACAACACGCCTTGTTTCCCCGAAGGGTTAGGCAGATGTACACCTATAGGTAATACACCCACATTTCGCCAGTTATGTTTAAGTCCCATGTAATAGGGGGCGAGCCTATTGCCATCCACCGGGCACGAATCCAGACTCCGGGCTGCTACTGAGAAATTCCAGATAGAAAAAAACCCAATCACACTTGTTTCTAAGTACCAGAAAATGTACTAAGTTGTACCAAAAATCGAACTTTGAAAATGCTTTTTCTCAAGTTTTTTCAAAGTTTCAACTACAAATGACTGATAAAAAAAAATGTGCCAGTTTTTGAATATTTTTTTAATCCTCATTATCAATTGACTATTCTATACCTTACGGCAGATAAGCGTGGAATAAAAGTCATTAACCCCACTTTTACTAAAAAGTCTCGAAACTTAAATGCAAACAAAAAACATGCCACGTGCATGCGTCAAGGACGCCTTGTACCGCGATATGTTTGTTTTGATCGTGTTAGCGACACGGCCTTAACATTTTTTCGTAGCGTTTTGAAATATTGGAATACATTGGTAGAAGGCGTCAACGACTTTTATTATTTTCTTATCTGGCGGGGACTATAGATACCTACCGAATCTGGTTTTAACTCAATACCCCACTAATGGACCCTTTTTGCTTGGATGCCCACATTTGTATTTATTAGAATATGTATTATTATTTTTTATTATCTAACTTGTTGTGTATGTTTTTTATTCGATTTGTTCTGGGTCTCTCAGCAGCAGGATGTGTCTCAATTAATTTGCCTAGTTTTTATCCAACTATTTTGGGGTCGGCTTCCAGTCTAACCGGATGCAGCTGAATACCAGTATTTTACATGGAGCGACTGCTTATCTGAGGGGCAATACCTTTATTTTTAAGAACGTTCGCATTCTAATACGAGTCTTAATGTGTCAAAAAATCCTGTAATTTACTTACTTTTTTACCAGTTTTTTGACATTGATGGTCGCTGAGATTAGATCACGATTTGAATTTGAATGTTTTATATCAAGAATTGGCTTTCACAGATCATCAGTCTATCGTCAAAAAAATTTGAGGGACTAAAATTTCTATACGAAACAGGCCCCAGGTCCCAGGCCATAGTTTGCCAATAATGGGTAACGTGGCCTTCTCGTCATGTTCCAGTGATCTCAAAATATTTTGCCTGACACGCGCTTCAGTTCCAGGACTTTAGTTAGGTAAATTAGGTTTTATTAAAGTATTGTATATAAATAATGTGATTATCTTTTGTATTTTTTATTCAGAAACATAATTTACATAACAAAAATATAATTTAGGTGGATCACTAACGTAATCGTGATAAGGGAAGTAGGTACCACTTTAGTACCATAAATAAACCCATGTTACATTTAATAATTACACTGAACACTATTCACTAACTTAACGAAAGCAAATTACACTTTAAACTTAAAACTAAAATTGTGATGGTTTAAAAAAGTACTGCTTGAAGAAAATACAAACATTATCTATCATTTGCAGTAATTATTAAGATTCACGTTGGTACTGTTTATTTTTTATTCTTAGATCATCATTTTTTATTCAAAAGCATCAAACATTTTTGGAATAACATTTGGTGATTTGTGCCATGCATATTTTCGTAAGATTTAATTTAAATAAAATTTACATCATCAATAAATTTAATAACATGCACAAATCCCAATCAAAATCACAATTTTTAATGATTTTATCCGATCATGTCTTTTATACATGTAATTTTTATTTAAATTAACCCGCGTATTGGCGGACTATTTTGGCCCACTGCTGAGGGAAGTTTCGTTGGACATACGACAGAGTGCGCTGTATCTGCTTGGTCTCTTGTGGCGTACACTGAGGACAGGCTCCTCTAAGTACCAGTGGCGCAAGAGCTGAAAAAGACAAGGGTAAATTGGTTACTTAGATTCTTTTGCAATGAAAATGAATTATCGATTGGTAGGACCACTAGATTCCCTCTGGATATCGCCACAGATAAGTATGAGATATCCAGACTTCGGGCCGCTACTGAGAAAATCCTAACGAAAAACCCAAAAACACTGCCTCATCTGGGTATAACCCAGGGCCTCCTCAGCTTGCGAGTTACGACCAGAGGCTTTTGTAAGATTAAGGTTTGATAATTGCTAAGCTTTGAAAGAAAATAAAATAGTTAAGTTATCAACTTACTCTTGAGCCGTTTTCCGATAGGGTCGCAGGGCGCTTCACCAAGCGCGCACTTTAGCTGTCTCTGAATGAAGCGCTTGTCTTGAAGAGCGTCGTCAAGCGCAGTGTCGGACACGGGGGGCCGCTGCGTCTGTGCAACGGACACCGCTGCCAGGCAACATAATAATACCGCGTATTTGAACTGGAAACAAAAGCATTTAATGTTAGATGGGTGAAAAAAAGGTATTACTTAATTCAAGCTTAGGCGCTTGTACCTCCTACGATATTTTCTGTTTGGAGCAACATTTTACGCGATTTTTTTTCTACAATTTAGCGAAATAAATGAGTTCAAGTTATGTGTTGTTTTGTTTGATTTTTTAAATGCCTTCTGCACAACCTCACTACATAGGCTTCGCACTTGAAACACACGTAGCTATATAGGTAAGTTGTTAGGAGTCACTTGCCTCGAAAGTTCGTCAGAAATGCTGGAATTCCTTGTGCTTTTCAACATTGAATAGGTTAGGCACCCTGATGGGTACGCTCTGGCTGATCTAATTATAGTGTCAACGCTTTATAACGAAACTCAGGAGACAGGGCTTTTTATCATTATAGAGAGGTTTCGTTATACGGAGTGAAGAAAGAGAAACAACCAAATATTTATCACAATACTTTTTTAATATTTTTTTATTGCTTTACGACTGATAATAATACGAGGGGCGCCTAGTGTTTTTAGTAACTAGGGCCAATATTCCTAAAGACAACGCAATCCAAGAGTAATGTCCACGTGTTCTAGGCAATTAATAATAACCAAAGAAAGGCGGCTGTTTACGACCTGTGTCTTTCTTAAAAATTTCGGCACCTCAAAGATATAGTCGGAGCCTTTTGTAAACTGGTAACATAAACAGTAATGCTGATAATATAATACGTTCATTTTTAAAAGTCAGTAAATATATTTACTGACTTTTCGTATTAAAGAATAGCTGTTGCGCTGTAAAGATTGTATCAATGTATGTGTTTTAAGGTAAATATTGAACTAATTTCTACGTTGTAAGCAGGTTTACGTTATATCGAAAGATATTAAGTAAAGAGTTTATTTACACTGTATTTCTTTAAAATTTTGATAAATAATAATATAAACAACTTCAGCAACCAGCTCTATCAACAAATTCTTTCAAAAACGAAAGAGAAGTGGAACGTACCTGCCTACTTTCGTAGTTTATGTCAATATTACCTAACAAAAAGATTCGTCATGAGGGAAAACTGTCGCCATTATATCCTCTTTCTTCACTATAATATTGAAATATACTTACGTATGTAGGTGATATACCAACTTAAGTATGTAACTAGCACTAGCTATCCTGTGGCAATTTCGCAAAATCCGGCTTTTTCCCTTGTTTCTAGGTACAGATGTCAGCCTGCACATCAAGCTACTACAAGCTGTCAAATTTCTTTAATAGATTTTCAACTTTAACGCTAAAGCATTAGGTTCAAGGTTGATTGGAAAAATTTGACAGTTTCGGGTAGCTTGATGTGCTGGCGTCTGTACATCATAAACGGAACCCCTGTGCATTACAGCTTTATATAGGTCCTGCCAAAGGTTTGGGCTGGGCGTTGATGAATCATTCAGTGAGTGAGACAGGACTTTTTAACACAGGGTGGAAACTTGAAGCGGGCCTTGGAGGGAAAGTACCTAAGTTGATACCTTAAATATTGATACCGCCAATGTAGACTCAAAGGAAACATTCGATGGTGTCATAAAGATACAAGATGTTCTTTTTAGGGTTCCGTACCTCGAAAGGAAAAAACGGAACCCTTATAGGATCACTTCGTCATCCGTCTGTCTGTCAGTCTGTCAAGACCCTTTTTGGCAGGAACGTGTCGCCTGGCGTCGGGTCGTATCGAGATGAAATATATGCTTTAAAAAAATCAAGCTTCTAAGTCAACCCAATAAAAAAATACGGTCAGTTATGAAACATATTTTGATACTTGCAAATAAATCAAAATCTATAGGGTACTTCCCGTTGACCTACAATCATGAAATTTGGTAACAAGCAAGGTCTCACAGCACAAGTAAAGGAAAAAGTCCGAAAATCAATCATTTGTAGTTATCTCACATAAAAAAAAAATATTTGTTTACGATTACAAACTTATATTTGCAGTTGGAGAATTGACCGTGACGTATATCGATGTATGGGAGAACATGTTTTTCAACTACAATGTTAAGTTGGTTTTCCGGATAAATTCATCCCAACTATGGAACCCTTTATTGCGCGTGGTCCGACACGCACTTGGCCGGTTTTTTTTTGCATTTGAGTTGGTTCGATTCCCGGTTCAGGCAAGCGACTTTCTTAAAGTGTTTGAATGCAATTTTAATTAATTACTTTTGAAAAAAATCGATTCTTTCCTTTGAGTAAAAAATTGGTAGCATCAATATTTTGGGTACCTAACCTACTTCCTCTCCCGAGCCTGTTTCAACTTTTCATTGATAGCGTAGGTACATACTATCTACGTAACAGTACCTAAAATAAATATTTAAATGGTTTCGAATACTGTGAACTAAAGTTTTATCATGTTACACTTATCAGTGCACTATTTGTTTATCAATGTAGTATGGTCATATGGTGTGGTCAAGTAGAACAGCACACCTCTGATGACACATTTGAATTAACAGAACATAACATCACGCCCGTATCCCCGAAGGGGCGAGCAGAGGTTTATGGTACACTACGTCCATATTTCGTTAGTTAGATTAGTTAATTAGTTATATAAGTACCTAAAGATCGCTTGTAAGTTTGTTCTCATAAATATTTTAAAAGGATTTCTTACAAACGTAGTTTGATAGAACTGTGAATGCTTTTTCAGCTCAAAATAATCGTATAATAACATGCCTTCATTATTTTAAGATATTGTTAGTGGTTTCGTCATCCTAGCCAGGACACTTTTTAAGTCTTATACAAGGTGTAATTTAAATAACGCGCAACGTCTTAAGGGGTCATTGTACTCATCATTATGAAAAACTTTTACTATGGGATCAAACCTGGAATCGCGAAAAAAAATCAGCTGTTCCCTAAATTTATGTTCACATAACTCGTCAAAATGTAGACCATCTGATTTTTTTTCGCGATTTCATATTTGGTCCCATCTAAAACAAAAAAAAAAATAGGTGGTTACTAGACAGTACCTATCTACCACTTAATTATTCTTTTCGCGACCACCACCCTTGCACTCGACGTGTTATTAATTTACAAGAGTTCGCCTTCAGTCGATGCGAACCCATGTCCGTCAGTCGGTGACACAGCACCGATTTATTATTCATTGGCTGTGCACTGTTGCAAGATTTAGGAAATTTACGTGCTTCGAAATTAAACAGATAGCCTTGAAGTTTCAAATCGTATAAAGTCTATAGAGCTACAAAGTACAACGCAGACAGAAATAATATTCACAATTTTAGACAGGTACTACCACCTAGTAGGAACATAATCTATACAAATAAATAAAACTGAAGTGTCTGTTTGTAATGTCAAAGTAACAACTTTTTACTAAATGCATATGAAAGTATATACGGTACCTACTTATAACAAAAAAGCATTTTTTTTTTTACATTTTTGTCTGTCTGTCGGTGTGTCTGTCTGTTTGTTCCGGCTAATCTCCGAAACGGCTGGACCAATTTTGACGGGACTTTCACTGGCAGATAGCTGATGTTACGGGGCGTAACTTAGGCTACTTTTATTTTAGAAAAATAATTAGGGTTCTGCGCAAAAAAAAAATCCATGAATTTGTGAACAAAAAGTCGGATTTGAAAAATTCTTGTTGCATTTGGTAGCCCAATTCTCAAGGATAGTTATAGGCTATTTAACATCACGCTACGACCCTTGGGAGCCGAGCAAAAAGAAAAAAGTCACAAAGAACACTAAGCGAAAACGAAGTAATAGCGCGGCCGGTCGATGCAAGGCGGCGGGTCGGGGACGAGGAAGTTTTATTAAAATGTGGCTGTTATTTTAGTATATTTTGTATCTTTCCACTTCCACGCGAACGAAGTCGCGGGGCACAGCTAGTTAGGAATATACTACTCAACTTGTCAACATAAAATAAATTCGCATCGATGTAGGTTAATGTCAAAACAGTCACAAAACAGGCTTGTAATTAACAAGATTAGGTAAGTACCTATCTATGAGGCACGAATTTTATTAAATTCATACGTCAAGCTTGTCAAGCTAGCTAAAACAATGATTACACAAGGATCACGAGAGCTGTCAGGAGAAGGACAAAGCGATTTACAAGACTTGGATTTGTCCGCTAGCATGTAGGTACAGTCGTAAACAAAAGAGTTAAGAAAATTAGATCTCGCTCCGGTCGCCTCTTATTACATGGGCATGACTGGTGAAATGTGTGTAATCTGTATAAATAAAAACTAAAAATGTAATACTGTTCGTTGGGAAGCGCATCACTTAGGATTCTTATTTTAAATGGTCTTCATTGTAGTTCGAATAAGGGTTTATAGAAAGAAAAAGTTACCCGGAAAATGGAAAAATTCGGGAAAGAATTTCAAGTGCATTTTTCTGTGGGATTTTATATTAATACTTAATTGAAATTTGGACAGGACAACATTTGTCGCGTCAGCTAGTTAAGTATGTATACAACCTGCCTACCCGAACGAAGAAAATGCGAGGAAAGCTTTGAGTACGAATGTGGACGGCTATAACAGTAGTGGAAGACCAAAGAAACGATGGAAGAAGGAGACATGTTGTAATTCATTTCTTAAAATAGTATTTAAGCATGTAAATTTGCACGCCGACATTAATAGTATAATAAATAATCGAAGTAATATCTTAAGAAGTTTCTGTACCTTATTTATGCAAATAAATGATTTTGATTTGATTTGATTTGCGCCGATTCAAATATATTGGGATAAGGCTGCCCTTATCCCAATATATTGGGATCGGCGCATTATCCTGCAATAATGATGATGACGGTACTCTGCCTAACCCTTGGGGTATAAAGACTCCCGCAGATATGCGCGACGCGAAGGTGTGACAGCATTCTGGTAGAACAATTTCCATGAAGTTTTCATAGAAATTGTTCTACTATAGAGTCGCGTCGCGCTGTCGTGTCGCGCCTGTCTGCGAGAGCCTTAACGCGTGATGTTGTTATATGATGACTTATATGAGCAAACATGTGTTGATATTTTTTTTACCTCTTAACATCATCCGTATCGTTTTAATGGGCAAAGGAAACTATTTGAAGTGACTGAACATTATAAGTTTTCTTTGTCAGTAAAGGTCGCAGGTTCAATCACCTCGCGTAATCACTTTTGCTTATAGTAGGTACCTACTGTGGGATTCCGTAAGACATATACGATTTCCGGGGTCAGCCACAAGTGTAAGTACACTACACCAATGAAATATGCAGTTAAGTTCTGGAGCTAGACCACCACCTCTTAAAGCAGTATTATTGTAATCTTACTTCAGTGTGGGAAAAAGATGGAGCTAGACGTCCTGTATAGCTCCGTCTTATTCTCACACTGAAGTAACATTAAAATAATAGGTACTGCTTTATGAGGTGGTGGTTGGCCCACTGATCTCAATTTTTAAATAAGTAAAAAATCCGCTATGAAGATTTCGAAAATCCTGCAGAATACCATCAGGGGGGCAATTCTACTGTTTTTAAGAACGGTCGCATTCTCAGTCTCAATCTGTCAAAAAAAAAACTGTAATTTCCCTACATTTTTGTAAAGTTTTTGACATTGATTGTCGCTGAGATGAGATTGCGACTTGAATTTGAACGTTTTTTTAAGTACGAGAATTGGCCTTCACATATTAACCAGACATAATGCAAAAATATTAAAGCTATCCTAAAAAGAAATAAAAACCTCACTTTCTTTCCATTTAAAAGAAACAAATGAGTTTCGTTAACCTTTTCGACTGGAACTGTACAGTTTCTTCTGAGGTTGTACAGAACGCAGCACATCAAGCTACTACAATCTGTCAAATTTCTTTAATAGATTTTCAACTTTATCGCTATAGCATTAGGTTCAAGGTTGATTGGAAAAGTTTGACAGTTTCGGGTAGCCTGATGTGCTGGCGTCCATACAAGAGTCACTATCGTATGCTATCGAGAGGCACGTGCTCGGGAAACTAATGAATTTGTAATCAAAATGATCAATGCTTCAGCAGTATATTATGAGTAGTTATACGTTTGTAGTATTAGAACATAGAGCGTTGTGTGATGCTACCCTATTGTTCAGTCTTCCTTCCTTATCTTTCGTTTGTATTTTGGAGAGCACGCGAGTTTTGACCTATGGCCGACACATACCTAACGTTTTGACGGCCATGAAAATACAAGTAGATAATATAATAATCAACTCAATTTTTAGGAATTGCATAATTACTTAAAGAAGAGCAGTGGTGGCGTGGCTCAGTGGTAACGGCCCCGACTTACGAGTTGTTAGGTCATGGGTTCGAACTCAGGCAGGCGCTTTACTTTGTGTAAATAATTTCATCACCACTGCTCTCAAAACGGAGAAGGAAAACATCGTGAAGAAACCGGCATGTCGTAGAAAAATTCGAAGACATGACATCTACCAACCCGTACTGGGCCTGCGTGGTAGATTATAGCTCTCTCCCACTCGAAGAGAGGAGGCCTGTGTCCCAACAGTGGGAACATTATAGGCTGATTATGCTTATGCTTATCCTACGCTAAATTACCTAGTGGTTTTCCTTAAATCAGACATCTTTTATCTTTTTGTTCTACATTGCCATTTTTTTTCTTTACATACCAAGACCCCTCCGTGTCTCGGAAAACACGTTAAGCCGTTGTTCCCAGCTGTCATTCGTGGATCTTTTGACAGTCGTTACGGGTCGTCAGAAGCCCAAAAGGCTGACAACCAGTTTTACCAAGGGGTATCGGTATTACCCAGTAACCGAGTTGAGGAGGTCAGATAGGCAGTCGCTCCATGTAAAATACTCGTATTCAGCTGCATCCGGTTAGATTGGAAGCCGACCCCAACATAGTTGGGAAAGGGCCAGGCAGATGATGATGTCATATTACCTACTTGGATGTTTGGTTAGAATTAAAATAAAATCATGGCAATTATTGGCATGGTAATTATGAGCTGCAATTATGTTGTAATTAGTATTTTAAGTAACGCACTATTAAGGTCATTAAGTACGACTTCATTATCGTAAGTTTAGGTAATGTTTTATTAATGTTTTAACACGGCGTGTTCCCATATTTTAATGCACCATAATATAATATTATCATTTAATAGTCTTGCCTACTTTAGATAATTGCATAATATTATAGCCTAGGCCCTTGGTTAGGTTCTCTAGTGCCGAGCTGTATTAAGTACTTAGGTACGTTTCTCAGAAAAAGTAGTACAGATGAAAGAGGGCGTTTTCTAGATCAGTGGTTCCCAAAGATGCTGGATTGCGACCCATCTAACAAAAACTTCCAAATTCGCGATTCTCGGTTGTCATGGAGAAAAAAAAGGGCATAACATAACTATACAGGATGTAAGGGACAGCCCTCCGCAGACTGATGGGGTGAATGCAGTATATCATACTAAGATGACCGGTACACGAAATTATTTCAGGAACGTTAGTGGAATCCAATAAACCTGATTTGTTTTATTACCTCACGCGCAATGTATCGTTACCTGGCAAAACGCGCGTAGCGAGTGTCAGCGCAGCGAGCCTTCGGCCGCCGAGTACCTATTTCAACATCCATTGCTGATTTCTTAATTTTAGCTATATTATTTACATAAATGGAGTGCTGTAACTGAAAATACGATTTAAAAAATGAAAATTTTCCTGAGAATATTTCCGGTGGAACATGATTCAAAATAAGGAGCTGAATACACCCTGTTAGTTTGCGGAAGGCTGTCCCTTACACCTTGTATATCACTCACACAAATGCAAAGCTCAGCTTAGGCCTCGCGGACTGTAACTTAGGGTAATTACTTTTATTTTAGACACATTTTTAGGGTGCCGCGAAAAAAAATTAAAACCCATGAAATTGTAAACAAAATCCGATTCAAATAGGGAAGTATTGACATCCACGCGGGCGAAACCGCGGGCAACAAATAACCAATAAGGTAGGTAGGTAAATAAATAACCAATAAGGCCCAGCGTAAAAGACGTAAGCTGGTGAAACCTTTGCTGCAAGAACAAACATTTCCATATGAATTAAAATGTTTTCGGTAGACTAGCGGAATGTTGAAAGAAAATGTAACTGAATTTCATTGTAAATTTTTTAAATGACTCGAAGTTAAAGTTGAAGTCCGTTATATTTTCGATAAAATTTACTGACCGCATGATCAATCATGTGGTTTAACGAGGGGTTTTTTTTTAAATATCTACTTACTTTGTTACAAGAGAAGATTAAAACCGCAAACTCTTTCATTCCAATTAAGTAAAAGTAAATATGAAAAAGTGCAAGTTGATGAGTGTGGTTTTACATTGCATTTTAGAACAGCATCAAATAGAATTAAAAAAAACTTTAAAAAAAAATCCAAGTGCGAAGAATTAGTACCTACCTAGTGGACTTATCATTGAATGGATCGATGACCAAACATTTCTTTAACTTTTTTACCCGACTACGGCCAAGCCAAAGGAGGGTTATTATTTTTTGTCTAGATAACCAGTCGATAGTGACGCCCACCCGACCATCTCACAAGCATATCGATAAAGCCTTGAATTATTCTGTAAATACTCATTTTTTGTAAACGGCGACCATGTAATACATTGCAAACAATCCTATAATGGAACCCATCATTCTAGCGTTCTCATAAATGACGTAAAATTGCACCGACGCGACGTGATAAATCAACAAAATTGTCGCCCTTCGCCTACTTCCAAATGGCAGAAGAATTTAAATGGGAGGATTATGATATAATCTCGACTAGTCGAACCTCAAACTACGTCAGTAGTGCAAGTACAGATAATCGTGGCTTGTTAACTAAAATTGTGATTTCTCTATGTGGATTTGTGTGACTTGACTTTAAGGTACAATTTTTGTGATAAAACAGCAAATAGCAACATGACAACAATACAAAATGCGTGACATTTGTAAGGGTCCGAGTATATACCCTGTGGGACGCCTACGTATAACCTGCCGTTCGTTTAAGTCACTAACGGTTTTTGAGGAAAGTAGAACCAGGATGGCACTGACACAGTAACAAAATATATTAGTTACATCACATTTGTGATAAACTTATAACTAGTTGTAAAGGCCCGACTATCGACCCTATAGAACCCCTGGGCTCGCAGCTCGTAAGGATGACACTGTAAGAAGTATAGTAGGTTAGGTACCTAGGTTTTGTTTACGGAAAATAGTATACTTAATTATGAAATGGTAATGGTAATGATTTTGTAAAGAAGTGATATAAAAATTAGGTAGGTACATGCCATCTAAACTTCGTATTATAAAGAGATAAAATTGTTTGTTTGTTTGTAAAAGGTAATCTCTAGAAGTACTGATCCGATTACAAAAATCCACTCTCTGATAGAAAGCTACTCTATTGCAGAGTGCCACAGGATATGTTTTATGGAATAGCTAACTTCCACGCGGACGAAGTCACAGGAAGAAGCTAGTTTTATAATATTAGGAATTTGAGACTAGTTGTAGGTGACTATGGCCCAAGTATAGACCCCGTGGGACGCCTGAGCAGAGCTTGCTTCTCTGAGCTCGAAGGTCGACAAAGGTTCTTGAAAAAAGTATTGAAGCATTCCCTGCTTCTTATAAAGCAAGAATTCAGCAATAATTACGAAGCTAAGCTAACATGGCATAGGTAAAAACATAATAGATAAGTATTGAATCTAGCGTCATCTACTACCATCATCATGTTATTAGAAATGTATATAAATAATTATTAAAAACTCCACACGTAAGGATGTGTAAGTAAACAATGCTAAAAGGAAAAGTTTATCAATCGCGCTATGGAGCGCGGGCTATGCTTGGAGTTTCTTTGATGGATAACATCAGGAAAAGAACCGGAGTTACCGGCATAGTCTGCAGAGTAAGCAAACTGAAGTGGCAGTGGGCTGGCCATGTTTGTCGAAGGACCGATGGCCGCTGGAGCAGAGGAGTCCTGGAGTGGAGACCACGTATCGGCAAGTGTAGTGTGGGACGCCCCTCAGCTAGATGGACTGAAGACCTTAAGAAGGTGACTGGGACATACTGGATGCGGAAGGCCGAGGACAGGGTGTTGTGGCGCAGACTGCGAAAAACCTATGTCCAGCAGTGGACTGCGATAGGCTGAGTTGATTGAAGTGAGCAGCCGATGAGAGGAGATGACGGGATGAGCTGGATAGGTTCCGTCAAAACTGGAAGGAGGGAGGACCCGTGGGCTCGCGAAAGATAAAAGGAGTGGAGCGCCTTTGCCCAGGAGAGGGAGAGCTTGGGTCGGCCGCATTTAGCAAATTAGAAGACATACTGAAATCAGCCAAAATTTTACAATGTCTGAAGTCGTCTCTATAACCAGTGTATTCTGCCCCCGTGACGTATGGTGCTGAGACGTGGACGCTCACGCAAGAGGCTGTGTACAGGGTGAGAGTTGCACAGAGAGCCAAGGAGCGTTCCATGCTCGGCATAAGACATTGATCGAGTTCCAAACGTCGAGATCCGAAGACGTACGAAAGTTTTCGATATCGGAAAACGAGTTATGGAACTCAAATGGAGTTGGGCAGGACATCTGGCAAGACGCAGTGATGAATAACAGGTGGAGTAAGGCAGTGACCGAGTGGCATCCAAGGACTGGAAGACGAAGCGTCGGTCGTCCGGCGGCGAGATGGGCAGACGACATTGTTATCATCGCAGGTAGAGCCTGGATGAGGTTGGCTCAGGAGCGTGGCGATTGGCACATGAAAAGAGAGGCCTATGCTCAGCAGTGGGTGACAACGGGCTGTGGATGATGATGATACAGCTTTAATGGCTAGTAAAAAAAAAAGTGAAGAGCCAACATGATTAAAGCAAAGTTTGCTGATAAAATCTAACAGGTGTAAAATGTCGATTTCGCAAGGATTGACCTTCGAATCAAATAAGGATCAATAAAACCGAACAAGTTTTGGAAACACATCAAACAAGGAAGGTTTTAAGTAAATAAATAAAAGTTGTTTTGGATCATTTAAATTGTTTTAATATGCTTGCACCACACACACCTAGTCATCGTGATCACTTAAAAATTAAGAACATGTTTAGGAAAAACATATCAAGATCTCCGAGAAACTTGTAATTAACCGTGTACTTATAGGAATAATTATTATGCCCTCTACCTACATCGAATCATAGCTAGTAAAAACAATAACCGAATTTTCTAAGAACGCGCCAATTTGCGCATGAGTTATGTTGACATACGACGCGCGTTGTAGTGGTACCATACCAACTGCCGACTAATCTGCACATGTTACGCAAATATTCAGAAAATTATGCGTTAAGAACGAAATAAGCGACAAAGTAGACGAAAGTCCCTAATACGATTTTAACTAGAACACCTTCGACTTACGTAACCGGTCATTAAGCTGACCAATACAAATTAGGTACAAACATGACGCGTGCATAATTGCTATGATTGTACCGCAAATTATTTACGAAATTAGATAACTGCCGACTGCAAACTGCAACCCTGTTCCAATAAGTTCTCCTTAATCGCTAATTATTAACAGAAAACACATTTTCCAGATATGTACCAACATCCTACGGTGTAAGTTATTATGAATTTTTGTACCAAAAGAGCACGACATACATAGCGAAAATATCAACACAAACCTGTACTCATTTATAAAGTCAAAGTGTGTAGACCTTAACAGGTAGTAAAATCAAGAAACCGACTGTCCTTCGACAGCCTACCAACATTATCAAAAGCTCGAAACGTGTCGCCAACAGGAAAACAGATATTATAGAGAAATTGCAACTTACCTGCATGTTAGGAGTGACGTAGACGGTGGGTAACCCGAAGAATCGAAACACTTTTACTTTCGTTGCACTATAGTGAGCCGTTTAGTTAACGATTGACCCGGATCTCGGTATTATGATTTCTACAGTATTTCACGATATTTTCTCGTAGCCAGTGAAGCGTTTAAGCGTACGTCTGGTTGGAGAATGCTGGAGCGAGCCGTGGTGCCGTAACCTCTTACTTAACTCGACAATCCCCCCTTTTCGACTTGCTGTACATACTCGGCGGCCTGCACCGAGATTGTGCGTCGACTCATCGTTACGTGAGCGTGTATTGTGAATAAAACACTAATTATTGTATTCATATATATTATTTTATTTTAGGCACATAATGAGAACAGGAAACGGATCGTGTTATATGTTTGGAAATAAAAAGTTGCAAAAATTTATGTTATTCGTACATGGACTACATCTACAATAAGGATGTAGATAGGTTTAGTTTTCGTTTTTCCTCTTAATGAAAGTTCAGTAGGTTACTACAACGACTGACAACGAGTAAGATCAATGAAATATTTACAAACTCTAGGATACAGTAGACACCTACGTAGATATACATAGGTACATGTAAGTAGATACAAACGATACTTAACTACATAATTTCTTTGTAGACACAGTAAATTGTAGGTCAAATACTGATAATAAATAGGTAAACAAAAGATTTAATTAGTATTTGCTAATCATAATAAGAACATTATTCTACTTGTGACGAATTATATTGTTTCAAATTTATTTATATAATTAATTAACAAATGTGTAATTAACCTAAATTAGATTGGTCAAAAATAATTTACATAATAATGAGCTTTATTTGACAGTCCACTCTAATAATTAATCAATGTAATTAACAAATTGTCTAGTCTTATTAGTTTTGTATGGCTCGTAATTTCATAAAAATGCATTACCTAAAGTAGGTATGATTTTTTCACTTTTCTAAAAAAGCTGGAGCTCTATTAAATCAACTCGCAGAAACACTATATGTTAAGGGTCCTCCAAACAGGCGCGACACGCAACGCGACACAAAGGCACCGCGTGTCGCGCGACGATCGGAGCCTTAGTGTCGCGCGCGGTTCGTGTCGCGCCTGTTTGTAGGAGCCTTTAGTTGCTACGTCAAGAGCTAAAATGATAAATTCTATCCCAATAGTTTTAGTCTAAGTGAAAAATCCTACTAATATTATAAATGTGAAAGTTTGGATGTTTGTTACTCAATCACGCAAAAACAGCTGAACGGATTTGGATGAAATTGGCACACAGATAGTTTATAACCTGGATTAACACTTATGATACTTTTTATCCCGGTAGTACGTTGCATGCATACAAGACGGTTTTCTGTTCACGACACGTTGTGCACAATTTCTGAGCAGTAACCTAACAAAAATTACTAGGCTTGCATGAATTCACGATAGTATTTCAATCATTAGTATTATGCTTCTAATAGGATTTGGATGTTTAGCAAACATATAGTTTATAACTTGGATTAACACATAGGATACTTTTTATCTCGGTTGTACGTTCCCATGGGCTTTAATTTCCGACTCCAGGCGGGCGAGGCCGCGGGCAAAAGCTAGTAAACAGTAATGAAAGGTGTAACATTTTCCCATAATTGTTCGTTTCTTATATCTACTTAATCAGTATAAAATATCGCCTTTTGAAACTGGGAGCACGGCGGAACATGGCGGATGGCATATAAATGCAATACCCAGATATCTTTAAAAAAATCTCCACTGCTACCTAGGTACATACGCTCGAACGCATAGCTATAATTTTCCCAAAGTCACATTTACAAAAAATACCAAGTAAGTAGTTATTTTAGAAGTTTTATTCGGGCAAAGGAAGTTCATCTTCATACTTCAGACATCTTATTCAAACTAGGACAAAAAAAATTTGCCGGATTTACCTCATGCTGTAACTATTTGACATCTCAATGTTTGTTTAATAGACCTACTAAATAAAAATTGTTGACACGTTCAAAAAGTAAGTAACTAGTTACAATATACAAGGTGGAACAGGACGCTTGACATTCCTTTAAACCACGTAAAGAGAGTCATGTTCTTTACCCATATACAAAAAATCAATCAAATGCAATGAATACAGGAAATTATTTTTCATTTTCTTATTTTTCAACATGATGTAGATCTGAGTCCGTAATAATTTGGTTAACATTGCCGCCGCCGCGCCCCGCACCCCCCACCGCACCGTTGGTCAGTGACTTTTCGTAGATAAAGCGTGTTTACTTTTATGCAGTTGATTCTGCTATTTATTTTGTTTGAAAACTGCTACATATTTTTAAATTTTCCATTAACTACTAATCTTCGTGTTTTAAAATGTTTCAGTGGACTAGTACTGTGCTCGTTTTAATTTAATGTCGTACATCCAGATCCACATTGTATGTATGTTCCATCTTCCATACCATCATTATGCGCCAATTCCATTACATTATTCCTTTCATTATAAAAAATAAAGTTATTTTATGTTTCGTTGGTAGTTTTGATTAAGTGATTACATTCTTAATTTAAATTCAACCGTATTGGCGCACTATTTTCGCCCACTCCCAAGGGTAGTTCCGTTGGACAAACGCAAGTGTTCGTCGAATCTGGCGAGTTTCTTGCATCGAACACTGCGGGCAGGCCCCTCGGAGTACCAACGGAGCCAGAGCTGGAAGGAAAGGAATCAATGTTATCCGAAAAGTGGGTAGAGATACACACATATCTTGTGACATGACAAAGTGACAAATGACAATTGTAATGGCGGTAGAACAATTTCCATGAAGTTTTCATAGAAATTGTTCTACCGATGTCGCGTCGCGCCAGTCTGCACGAGCCTTTACAATTGTCAAGAGCATAGAAATATAACTTTATGGTCAAGACATTACAACCCCATGCTATTGATCTGTGGAATAATGTAGCCTTGCGTTGCGAATGGCTTCAATCGTGGTATATAATGGTCTCCTTGGATAGAAGCCCATTTCGATACTTAAATCAAAATCAAAATATTTTATTTCACATATTAAATTCAACCGTACTGCTGAGCATGAGAAGTGAAGGACAAAGTGTTATTGGGTTTTTCTATCTGGAATTCCTCAGTAGTAGCCCGGAGGCTGGATTTGTGCCCGGTAGATGGCAATAGGCTCGCCCCCTATTACATGGGACTTAAACATAACTGGCGAAATGTGGGTGTACCATAATAGGTACACCTCTGCCTAACCCTTCGGGGAGGCAGGGCGTGATGTTATTTTATGTTCACATATTAAACCTACATGGGCACTTATGAAATTTAAGAAGCTAGGTGCACGGTTCCAATTGGTCTTTTGTTTTTTTATAATGATCTATTCCAGGGATCACCAATAGTTTCATTGGGAGTTCGTTTGGCAGACGATTACTAACAACCAAGATTAAAAGATGTTCTTCGGGAAGTCAAGATCGAAATTATTTTTAATGAAGTTCATCTTAGAAAACGCTGCTTCACAAATTCTTGTAGATTTGAAACATTGTACAAAGTTTCAGAGCTTAATTTCTTAGTTCTGGGTATTTATATAAACACAAAATTCTTAGCATCTGTAGAGTAGCTTTATTACTCCCGAAAACATTTAAAGCTTCATGCAGCTTGCGTCTCGCGTCGTCCGTTGTCGGCTGCAGAAAACACAAAGCGCGGGCTTAGTTAAATTACTAAAAAGTTTTAGACTGTTTTAGTTACAAAAACTGTTTACTAAGGTCCGCACGAAATAGGTCGGCGGTTCGGATGTAGACCGCGGTCCGCCATTTGGTGGTGACTGTGATCTTTTCAAACCTGACAACCAAACCGACTCTAGTACTTGCTTGGTCTACGCAGGCAACCTAGCATGCAAATGCAAACACGGCCAATAAAATTCGGCATTCGCGATTTCTTGTGCGACAGCAGGAAAGTGACTAAATTCATAAAGAAATTAATTTTCTTAATTTTTTGTCTGAAAACATTGTTATTGATGACCTTAAACTAGTTTGGTATTTCATAGAGAATATTCGAAATTGCAGCATTTATCGAAGTAATCGAATCGAGCACTATAAACAAAATCTATGAATCGACATTATATACCTAAAACAAAAAAAGTTTTTTGGAAAAAAAAACACTAAAAAGTGAAAAATAACTTTAATTTCGGAAGTCGGTGTCTTTGGATCTGTATTTTAGTTTTTTGCCACCGACCTGTGAAGTATATACCCTTTCAAAAAACAAAAAAAATTCTAAATCGGTCCAGCCGTCTTCGAGTAATCGGGGAAACATTCCGACGAATTGAGAATCTCCTCCTTTTTTTGAAGTCGGTTAAAAACCAACAAACTCGCGCATTTCCAAATATTGTAGCGGTTACTGAGTTTCTTAACAGAAAAACCCAGTGACACTTCCAAATGAACAAGGAATCAAACCTAGATAGAAATAGAACCAAGCAGCCGCGCTTGCGCAAGATCCGTTTAAAAGTGACAATAATGACATTTCGACACAGTCATAATGACATTTGCGGACTTTCAAATATATTTCAATTTTGGATCCATAACATAACATAACTTCACGCCTATTTTCTCCGAAGGGGTTAGGCAGAGGTGCACGTATAGTACACCCATGCATGCATATTTCGCCAGTTATGTTTAAGTCCCATGTAATAGGGGGCGAGCCTATTGCCATCAACCAGGCACAAATCCAGACTACGGGCTGCTACTGAGAACCTTCAGATGGAAAAACCCAATAACACATTGCCCGACCCGGGAATCAGTTGTATCAAATTCTCCCTCTCAAAGAGAGGCGGCCTGTGTCCCAGCAGTGGGAACATTATGGGCTTATGCTAAAGCTAATTGCTATGCTATGGGTTATGAAAATGCGCTCCGTCCTAATATTTGAGAATCTTTCATTATCAAGAGCTCATGTCAACCAACATATTTGTTTTGATTCAATATTGCTTATAATTTTACTGCTCTTAGTAGCTTTTATATCTATCTTTATGACTAACAAAACTAATATTTTGTCATTGGCGGACTAAAGGGCGGGGCGGCAGAGTCGGTCCGCCCCGGGTCCCGGGTCCTGGGGAACCCCTAAATGTCGAAAAGTACCTACTTTTGAATCAAATCTCAAACAAGGCTAAAATAATAATTGTTCACTAAGTAAAAGGCAGTTAGCTAGATACTTATAATATAATAAAATAGTAACGAAGTCAAAACTGTACAATGGTGCCGATTCTCTTGTACACCGAACTAAACTATCACTAAAATTCCTTACTTTTGGCTATGAGAATCTTAAAGCTATTCTGCAAAAAAATACCACTAAATTAAAAAATAATTTTGACACAACTAAATCGAATTTGACAATCGCGACTCCACGTGGTAAGTACGTGTTTGCCGTAGCCCGTGATTTTTTTTTTGAGCCGGAGGCGCGCAGGGGGCAGCCTCGGCGTGTTTTATATGGAATTTTTCACTTTTTGTATGGAAAATATGAAAAAATATTACCTACATGTTGAGTTTTAGAGGTATATGAGCTTTAGAAGGGGGTTGAAATTTTCATTATTTTTGCGATAGGACACACCGTTTTCGAGATATAAGCAAAAGAAAAAAAATATTATACAGTACTGTTTTTGCACCTGAAGTCAAGGTGTTGGTGTGAATTTTAGTTCATGCCAACTATTTTATTCCACACCTTTTTAATCGCGATTAAAAATAGTTAGATTTATGATAGTTAGAAAATCTAAATTTTAGATGAAAAACGTCAAATTCAGAATAGCAAAATTACCATTTTCACTAAACTAATAACAGAGTGCCATCTTAGTGCTGTCAAATTAAAATATAGTTAAGTTGTGTCACTTTAGTCAATTTCAAAATGGGAAATCGTCGTTTGACAGAAATAAACTAAATTTTGGTGATTTTTAGTCTAGTTTAGACGCATTTGTGACAAGAGAATCGGCACCATTGCACATTTTTGAAAAAAAGTAATTGCTATGAGGTGTGGGAACGATGTTTCTATAAGTGTAGATCGACGAAGTTCTCTCTGGTTTTGCTTTTCGCGATTTTTGGTTATGCTGGATTTTTCACCTTAGTTAATCTTGACATTAAAAAAAAAGTTTTTATTACGTAAAATAAACAATTAGGTACTAGTCTGTATTTCCACTGCTAACGCGTAACACAACTGCAGCGATTCGGCTACTCAATATGAGTTCATCCAAATCACGTTGCGGAATGGCCGCCCACGTCCGTTGTACCAGGCGAAAAAGATTTTCTGGTGTGTGTACCTACGGCACCCTAATTTGGCAGAGCTCTTCTTTGAACATATCCCATGTGTGCTCAATGGGCTTCAAGTCTGGCGATTGAGCAGGCCATGGTAGGACGTTGATATTAGCTGTGTTTGCAACGACTCTGGCAGTGTGTAGACGTGCATTATCATGCATAAGGAGAAATAAAGCACCAAATTAGGTCCGCAAAGGAAATGACAACATCTGATACAATCGTTTCAGTGTAAATCTATGCACTGAGATTGCCTCTGACCCAAATCAGTTCGGTTCTACCGCCGATCCAAATATCAGCCCATAATATCATGATTGTTCTACCACTGTTCAAGCAAATCAACAGTTGTTTCCTCGTATGGCAGACAAATTCCCAAGAAATAGACGTGATGATAGTAAACTATGTGGACATACATTGAAAACTGCACTTATGCGCAAGAGTGTTTTTTGCATGGCACCAATTGTCTACAACAAATTGCCCAAAAGTTGGAGAGAGCTAACAATACTTAAACTTAAACAAACAATGAAATCTTTTTTGACACAAAAAGCATATTATAGTATTGCAGAATTTTTAACGACTCATGGTGATTAAAATAATATAGTAACTATGGTCATGTAGTAATAGAGAACTTAAATATGCCATAGTAAATGTTTTAATTGAAATCCTGTTGTAAATCTTCATAATATAATTTTATTGTAATCTGTAATATTGGACGACTAGGAAAATATATAAGGAATAATTGGATAATGTAAATGATTGAATATAAGATATTTGTTTAACTGACATTAATTAATGTATATGTGTAATATTTTAAAATCAATGTATTAATAATATTATTTTTTTTCTTCTCAAGATATTTGCACGCCATGAGAAATGGCAAACATGTCGTGAGCCACTCTTATTTACGTTCTTCCATGCATGTATTATTTTAATTTTGTATGTGTGCACATGTTTGCGCAAATAAAATTTCTTATTCTTACTGTATAGAGTTCCTGGCATGATTTTAAACGTTCTTGCGTCCAGGGGTCCTCCAATACCATATACGTCTAGTATCTAGCCTCACACCAAAGCGAAATTCGTCAGAAAAACACACAAAACACCACTCTTCTTCTGCCCAATTTCTGTGTTCACGAGCCCATTGTAAACGGGCTCTGCGATTGCGGGGCTCAATAGGTGTTACACGTAGCGACCTTCGGGAGCGGAGATTAACTTCATGCAAGCGACTTCTTATGGTTTGATCGCTTATTAACATCCCTGAAGAGCTAATGAAGCCTCGTAACCAACATCATCGCGGTCATTGTACAATTTCGTCGAGCAGTAATTTGTATGTAAGGATCTTGTCTGCGTGTGGTGATGCGAGCTCGTCCTCCATGTCGCTCTACCACGCTGCCAGTGATGCGGCAACGTGTCCAAAGTCAACTTATAACACTCTGCGTAGTGCCCGGAGCGATTGCCAAAGCATGTTGCCGACAACCAGTTTCCAACATTCTCTGCTCTGATCATTTCTCCTCGGCTCAAAAGACGTCTCCTCTCCATAAGAACGATATTTTGTATTGATTCCACTCAGAAGTATGCCAGAAATTTTACTCATTTGGCCTCAAATTCGTTGCAGGATTAATAGGAATATGACTTGAGAAAAGATTTTCATCTTTTGACCGAATTTCAAAACTATTCCCTTTTCAAATGATGAAATTTACTAAAAAAAAGTATCCATAGGAGTTACAGAAAATATAATTTAAAAACCTGATTTTTAATAACTAGCAAAAACGCACTTGATCCCTAGACACTTTTGATGTGTGTAATTTTGCTGCCCCGGGCCCCCGACAGGCTTAGTTCGCTACTGTATCTTGTATTACTTGCTGTGTGCTCATATTTCATATTATTGTCATATCATAAAACTAAATTAAACTTAGTCACATTGCCCATAAAGACACTCATTCAATAGAAAGACATATTATGACTAATGTGAGGCAATAAGTTACCACATAAAATAACCACGAAGGATGACCATTATGATTAACCACGACATATGATAATAGCATTACATACAAGAGAGGTACCTACCTACGGAGTTTATACAGAGTGACTTGTAATTTGACGTATTCCTTCCAGGACGTGATAGCGTGACTCATTTGCAAAAATTAAGCACCCCATATAGCCTAGGCCATAATGCATGGGATTCGAGAAAACCCAATTTTTATGTATCATATTTTTTTAAATTTCCCAGAATTCGTCACTTAATATTACTTTTCTCTCAACTCTTAAATTTAATGGCCTTCACCGTGAGTAAAACTGCTCCGCGACATGTGACCTGTGGTGCTATTCTGGAAAGATCCCACCGTGAAAATTTAGGTGAAGTGAGCGTGATGTGAACTGTCATCCCACCTTACTCTACAGGGATTGAACTCCCTTCAAACTCACTTCACCTAAGTGCTCACGGTGTGATGTTTACAGAATAGATCGGCTGATCATGACGACCTGGGTGACCAACGTGTGATGGATTGCTCAGAGGTTAGGAAGTAGTGGGATGGCTTAAACCAGTTAATTAATTATTCGATTTTCACACAATTTTTAAATATTTCAACTATTTGCTAATTCGACCTTTGCCAGCGTTATCGACAGTTTCAGCGGCACCTTTTAATATATTTTTTTAATTTTGTACCTCGTTAGATAGCTGATTAAATAAGGATGTTTTCGCCGTAATTTGTACGCTTATGCCATAGTAAAATTTTGAGATAACTGGTGCTAAAGTTCATGTACACCTACGTTGATGAATTTTGAAAATGGTTAAACAACTTCCTTTAACTTTTAACTGTTTGATGTTTTAGAAAATATGGTTACATCGAAAGGTTTGTTAAAGTGTTAGGGACCCAATGGTGTAGCAATGAAGTCCATTAAAGAGAACTAATAGAGAAAAGTGACGAATTCTGGGAAACTTTCAAAAATACATAAAAATTGTGTTTTATCGAATCCCATGAATTTTCGCCTAGCTTTACGGAGTGCTTATTGTTGCAAATGGGTCACTCTACCACATCCTGGAAGGAATACGTCAAATTACAAGCCAACCTGTACTAATTAAGGACTACTTACTTTATTCTACATATATTCTATTTATTATTATTATTAAAGAAATTTATAAACAACCAAATTGTCGTTCGTCCTATCGAGTACATACAGTGAGTAATAATTTACTATTGTTGGTTAGCCAAATACAACTTTAACCTATTCTTAAGTGTTCATTATTGACCCTATTAATATTATCGATTGGTAGTCTATTTCAAACGTCTTTAGATGAATTGGGTTATTGAAATTAAACTCATTTTCTACATAATTGCAAGCCTAATTTACTTGTTCTCTAAATTAAGGATAGGTATTCAGTTGATATTTGAACGAATGAATTATGATATGTGCCTAATGTGATCAAATCTATAAACTTTGGAGGTCACCACCCTAATTGCGTAACACACTGTCAAATACAATCTGACTTATTTTGAAGCAAATTGCTAATCCATTGCTTCATATGTACGAAAAATTTGTCTGCTCAACAACGTAAATAACGCAATGTATGTTGTTGAACTGTCAAAATGAAACCGATTCCAACTGTGTGTTACGCAAATGCCTCGCTGATTTGGGGTGCATCAAAGTAGCCCCGCTACCACCGACTAACTTGTTAGACACCCGATTTCTGGACTTTCTGGATGAAAGTCAACGACGTAACACGCGCATGCCAATTGATCCGATTGACTGTTGATACTATTGTCAACCAATCACAACGCTTGAAAAGTTAGCTAATTTTTAGTCGATTTTCGTCCCCGGTCAACCGGGCACAAGATTGACTAATATTTTTACCATGGCACCTGCTCTTGAACGCCGATACGAGAGGATCTAAAAAAACTTTTTTCAAAAAAAAAAAACAACTGACTTCCAAAAAAAACACTACAATGTGAAAAATAACGTTAAGTTCGAAAGTCGGTGTCTTTGGGATCTGTATTTTAGTTTTTTGCCACTGACTTCCGAAGTAAATTTTTTTTCACTTTGTAGTGTTTTTTTTAGAAGTCGGTTGTTTTTTTTTTGTAAAAAAGTTTTTATTATTCACTTTTTAGTTATGGTAGGTACCTATGTACATACCTACCTTGCACCAATTCGTATAGCACTACTTGCTATGACAGGAAGTACCCATTATAATACGATTTATCGAAGCTAACTAAAATTTATATGAGACCACCGCGCAAGCTTATTAATTTATTTATTATTAATTTTCAAAATCAGTCCACAATTGACGAAAAAAAAATACATGCAGACGAACATAAAACCTCCTCCTTTTTTGAAGTCTGTTAAAGAATAGCTAGGCCAATGCCTGTATATTATACGGTATGATAACTCACTTC
Organism: Fissipunctia ypsillon; assembly: GCA_947568875.1. Lineage (NCBI taxonomy): Eukaryota > Metazoa > Arthropoda > Insecta > Lepidoptera > Noctuidae > Fissipunctia > Fissipunctia ypsillon. The sequence goes on from OX387655.1 coordinate 7,596,986, forward strand.
GAAGCCGCCTCCCAACAGGATCACAAGGTCCTTCACCAAGCGCGCATTTGATGTGTCGCTGCATCTTGCTCTTATCGGCCAGGGTCTGATCTAATTGTGCGTCAGTCATTTGAGGCCCGGCTTGCACATGCAAGCCCGCTACAACACCCACGCAGGCGACACATAAAAATACGACGATCTGTAAAAAAAGTTAACGGTCCTTAGGTTTATGTTTGGAGATGAGGACAGGTTATTTTTTTCTTTTTATGCCTTTTAAGCCGTAAAAAGTTTGGGTCAATATTTTTGGTCGGTGCCTGCGCCGACTGTTTACTTAATTGACTTGTGTGTGTGTGGGATTTTTTTCAATTAGGTAATATAAGTACATAAACCCTTTAGGGATTTTAATTGATTATTTTACATGATTTTGATTGATTTACAACCTAGCTATACTTATGTGTGTAACCTGGTAATTAGAATTAGAAATCATGGGTGGGAATTATTTCTTTGTAATCGTGACAAGTAATCACTTTTTCGTAACCCTAAAATGAGTACAATTTTATTAATAAAAATTTACATTAGGTATCTACATTGTGAGCAGTGTAGGTACACAAAGGGGGTTTTATGTGTCATATTTTCCCCTAATTTACTTCTCAAGCTTGTCTAAAGCCGTGAACCCAGGGCGGCAGCGGCGGCGCGGCGGCGGCGCCGATGACTCACACTCACACAGCAGATTTGGTTTTTAATGAATTATGATTACACAGTTCCGTTGAAACCATTGAATAACAACCACGCAACGTTTTGGTGACACGAGAGACGTGAAATCGGGAATTCCACTATTTGATAATGAAATGTCTAGTTAAAATGTATGAATTATTTAAAGAAGGTAATAGAGGAAAAGTATTCATTGAATTCCTACCTGCATATCGGTAACGCCCACTTTTCCACAGATTTTATTAAAATTATCACTGAACTTGAAGTACAGAACGGTGTCAGTCCGTGTCGGATATTTGGGTTACGCCGGACCGCAATTAGGGAACGACTGGGAGCGACTGGCTACTACTATATTATCATCATCGTGTTAATATTGTGACCGAGAATGCGGTCCTCCCCTCTTTGTGTGGTGATTATCTCGTTAGGGCTGTCTACTTTTTGTCATAAGTACCTACTTCTACGTTTTGGGTTAAATAAATTCAATTAACTATGAATCTACTTTTTTTATAAACCCAACGAAAATTCGTTTTACAATACAATGATGTAGGTAGGTACTTACTGGGAAAAATCGCTTGCCTCATCGGGAATCAAACCTACCAAGTCAAATGCGATGCTTTTTCGATTGTTGTAATAAAAATACACAATGGTGCCGATTCTCTTCACAAATGCGTCTAAACTAGACTAAAAATCACCAAAATTTAGTTTATTCCTGTCAAACGACGATATCCCATTCTGAAATTGACTAAAGTGACACAACTTAACTATAATTATTTTAGTTTGACAGCACTAATATGGCACTACTGAGTACTAGTTTAGTGAAAATGGTGATTTTGCTATTTTGAATTTGACGTTTTTCACCTAAAATTTAGATTTTCTAATTATCATAAATCTGACTATTTTTAATCACGATTTAAAAAATGTGGAATAAAATTAGTTGGCATGAAATAAAATTCACGCCAACACCTCGACTTCAGGTGCAAAAACAGTAATTACTGTTTTTGCACCTGAAGTCGAGGTTAATGTAGTTTTTTTTCTTTTCTTTTGCATAAATCTCGAAAACGGTGAGTCCTGTCGCAAAAATAATGAAAAATTTCGACCCCATTTTTCATATTTTCCATAGGTACAAAAAATGAAAAATTCCATATAAAACACGTCGAGGCTGCCCCCTGCGCGCTTCCGGCTCAAAAAAAAATCACGGGGTAGGGCAAACAAGTACTTACCACGTGGATGGAGTCACGGTTGTCAAATTCGATTTAGTTGTGTCAAAATTATTTTTAAATTTAGTGATATTTTTTTGCAGAATAGCTTTAAGATTCTTATAGCCAAAAGTAAGAAATTTTAGTGATAGTGTAGTTAGTTTAGTTCGGTGTACAAGAGAATCTGCACCAATTGTTCTTTTTACACATAGTGGTGACATTATGATAGACGGGTGAGGCAAGTGATAAGTGATAAAAATAAATAAAATGCAGTTTTATTTCCAATGAAAATAAAGGAATGTTTGTTGTAAAATTGGTCATTGTTCAGGGCTATTTTATTAACCTGATTAGGTATATACGTATAGGTAGTATGTTTCTATCACTCAAATAGGTATTTAAACACAAAGAGATTATTATATGTGTGGATATCCATCCACACCGCCATATCTTATTCAGCCTATCCAGGATGGACAGGATATGGAGGATGGATAGGATGTGAGTACGACCAATTCAAACGACTATGGCTATACAGCTGTACTATGCTGTAAGTACCATGTCTGTATTTGAACTTTGGCGCGTTTCTCGAATTTCTAAAATCCATAGACAATAAAAATGTGAATGAAGCGCACAGACTAGCACAGATTATTATGGTGATAGTGCAGCATGGAGAACGAAAATGGCGCTAGTTGCTATGAAAATATTGCCATATTTTAAACAATAATTAAGTGAACTTGCGTATCGTTCAGCATCTTAGAAAAAAAAACAAACAAAAAATAAACAGCCTTATGATTACGACATAAAAAAATTAATTGCGCAAGTATTTAAATGAATATTTATTGCAACTTGACAACAGAGAAAGTTGTCGAGGTCAAACTTTTTCGCAATATAGCCATTTACACAGTGCCACAGATTATAGATTGTAAACTACTCACTTCTCTACTGTTGTCTACAATTTCTTTACGATATTGATTGTACATTTTTGTACAATGACAGTAAAACAATAGTAATTTCTTGTAATAAATTATTACTTCAATAATAATGATAAACATTTAAATAAATAAACAATAGAGTTCTTGTGTGATTTCATTTAGAAGTGCTCTATAATATGGAAGGCTGGGAACAGTAGTTATCGTGTAATTACCGACTTGTCACTCAATCATATGTTTGCAATTAGCGATGTCAGTTTGTTTACTAATGAAACATTAGCTAAAGAGCGCAGATTTTTTAAGTTTTCGTTATGAACTTAGAAGAATCGTCAGGAAGTTCGTCGTGTAATGGACAAGAAAATGGCGACGGATTCAATGGTTCCGAGCGCCCACTCAAGAAAGCCCGTTTTGCGTGGCAAGTTAAAGGGAAATATCACTTGAAGAATGAAAATAATGATCAAGCAAAAATATCTACTACAGAATCCACAGCTCCTGAAATAGCTGGTCCTTCAGGCAGTGGAAGTAATTCGAGTAATAGTAACAACATATGCACAGAACAAGACATTAAGACAATAGGTGGTTACTTATTGAATAAAGAGTTCAATACTTTGGACTCTGTGGTTGATGAGCCTGATAAATCTGTTGTCAAGGCAAATAAAAGAAATCGTAACGTTTTCACACCAAGGGCAACAGTAGGCGAAGAAATAATAAATCATACAAGAAATTTTAGCTCACAAGCCAATACTGAATCTAGTGCTGTCCAGCCAATAGATGCTCAAATTGGAACCTCTCAATATTTTCTATCTAAATATTTGTTGCCCAATAATGACCATAGTGACGAATTGGAATGTGTCCCAATATCAATGGTGGAATCAGAGAATTATACAGAAGATGAGTGCATAGCAAGATGGCAGGCCAGACAGGTAACCATAACAATATTTGCTTTGTTTTTACCACATATTTCAATATAATATTAAATACCATTTCCAAATTAAGGATTTGGTATCATTTAGTATTCCTAATTTCTTTGCCTTCCCTAATGTTCAAAGGTTTAAATAAATAAATTATATTATGACATTCCTTTTCAGATGGCAAAAGGACCTCTTGACAACACAATAAACCGTGTCTTGGATTACATTAAACAAAACCCATTAGAAGAGGAAAACTCTACGTTGGAGGCATTTGATGTAGCAGACTTCATTAACAATCTCCCAGGAGTCAACAGTGTTGAAAATGAAGGAATACTGATGGCAATCTCTGCACATGGATTACAAAACACTTCAAATTCATCTTCTTCTTTTAATTCTTTTTCTTCTTCTATGAGTCTGGACTTTGAAGAAATATGCCTTCCTGGTATTAGGTCCCCCACACTTAGAATTAGTTTTTCACCCATTCACTCAGATGATGAATGTGAGGAACAAAGTCAACATGAACTTGAATATGCCTTGGATAATGTGCAATGGTCATACTCAAATGAACTGAAAAACGAGGATAATGAAACAATACCGTCACCAACATTCCATGGCACATCTAGCTTAACTTTCCAAAATCTTTATGAGAATCTCCACAATGCTGACGCAGCATCTAATGATGTAGCAATTGAGAATGATAATCACCGTGACTTCCTTGATGCAGCAGTTTTATTTGCCATACAGAGTAAAGGATTGACTACATTTGGAACAGACTATGGCTAATAATGCTCTCTCATTGAACTTTTACTTAAGAATTGAATAATATTTCTATAGCTGTAATATACATATTAAATGTTGCTTATAAAGACTTATGAGTTATGTGGCACAAATAGTTTTTAACTATAAAGCGGTGCAGGTCTGCCATAAAATCAGTATTCTAACATAATAAATAATAGTGTCCCCAAGTTTATGTATGTTACATTACAATCTCATGTAAATAAAATGTATTATTAGGTATGATAATTTTATAAAATTCTGAGAGAAACTATGTACTGTACTGGTGGCGAATGTTGTAGCAAAGTACAAAAGTTTCAAAAGTTTTGAAACATATCAAGTGACTGATTTGGAAATGTACACTTCAATTTTTACATTACCAATGCATGTTTTATAATAATGGAGTGTCCAATATTATTATTTCAGTGTAATCTGTCCAATATATTTAAACATTAGATTTAATTTTATAATTTGGTATATCTTTGTTTTTATTTCTATAAAAGTTTTTGTATAAAATGGTCAATGCATTTTTGTTGTCATATTTTATTGAGGAATTATTTCAGTTTAAACTGGTACCTACTTAGTAGATTCATTTGTTGTATTCATGCAGATATTTTTAGCAAGATTTAGAAACTTTATAACATAGTGATAAGGTAAATGTATGCCATACTGACATTACAGTCATTAAATGATACTCAACCAAATTTTGCTGTTATTATTTCTTCTTATTACCTATATTCTATATAAAAAAACATTCACCAATCAATCTGCCTGGCCTTTTCCTAACTCTGTTGGGGTCGGCCTCCAGTCTAACCGGATGCAGCTGAATACCAGTATTTCACATGGAGCGACTGCGAACACAATACCAAGGGGTAAGACTGGTTGTCAGACTTGGGCTCCTGACTATCCGTAACGACAGTCAAAGATTTATTTATTTATTTCATAAAAGGTAGCTTCACAGCTGACAGTAAGTATTACATAATTATAAGGTCTGCAATGGTTTTTCTCTCTGGGATCTGATTAACGTTTTCTATAGTTTCTGATGTGCTGATTACAAGAAAAAAAAATACATCACGTCAGGATTCTTTGATATTGAATATTTAAGATTTTAACTAAAAATGTCTGAGCGCCTACATTTTAAAATCTATAAAACGTCACTCTAAATTACTTACTTCAGCTTAATTTTTTTTATTGCATTTGATTAGTTTAACCTTTTAACCGCCTACGTCGGATTAATCCGACAAATATTTTCGGGCCCATTTCGCCAGAGTCGTATATCGCACCTTCAGAACAGTAGTGACGTATCTCAAAAAATCATTTTTTTGGGAAAACGAAAACAAAGTTTTGAAACTGCAAACTGATGATGATTTAAACTTTGAACTGATTTAATTAATTAATTTTGTATGAAAACCTATCAATTATTTGATTTCTGTATTGAGTTAAGTTTATCCTTTGTGACATATGAGCAAAAAAGATCGTAACTCGATTTCTTAGATTTTTGAGTTAAGTCACTACTATTCTGAAGGTGCGATATGTACGACCAAAATATCACTGCTCTCTTAATCAGCTTTTTTAATTTAATTACGCTGTATTCTATCAAAAATATGTTTATATTAGGTAAATAGTTAACTAAGTAATCATTTACAGTTTAATACACTTTAGTCTCTTAATTAGAAGTCCTAAAAAAAGGTCCAAAGTTAGATGACTTACTAACATTATTTTTAGAAAATTGTATTGATGTGCAACGCCCATGACGACAAAATCCGACATGAGGGACGGGACATATGCCAAGATTTACCGATACAAAAATAAACAAATCAAAATATTTCTCGTTATACTGACTAATTATTAACTTTAAAACAAATACAGCAATTGTTAATAAAACATTTTTTTACAAATATTTGTGAGTATTTCATTTAATTTCTTTAAAATTAAGTAAATTTACTTGTGAAATGTCAGCGACTGAATTGATGGTCATCCCATCCCTAGCCTACATGTTCCGAAACTTACTTTGTTAGTACGCCCTGCGCCACGGTCGTATAAAGACGACCGCTTCTTACGTCATAAACGAGTGCCGACTTCTGGAATTTTCCATTAGTGTTGTGCTTGTGCATGTAGTTTTACGTTCGTATGTCTATAAATGTACATGTCAGAAATTTATCATGACGACTACTGAAGAGTTAATTAATATGAATTCTAGGCGATGAAAATGAAGAATTTTTATCAGACGAAGAGTTTGACATTGATGTAGAGGTAATTATTTTTTTTATTACACACCTAGTTATATTTTAATTTATTGTGTAGTATGGTGGTGATGTTTGAATGAAAATTTTAAACTTAATTAGAGTGAGTGAGATGGCGAGAGCGCACCGTGCGATAACTTAAATAATAATAATAATAGTTTTTCTTCTCTGGACTGATTTGATTGTGAATAGCCTAAGTACTAATTAATAAATCGTTCAAATTTTTAAACACTTTTTGATTTTACTGGATTACGAAAAATGCCGAATAATTTCATAAGATAAGTAGTATTCAAGTAGGTACCTATATCTCCACCAAGCTAAGTTTGCACCTCGCTGGAATGCGGCGTGTACCCGTGTACCTATGTATAATATAATGTTAAAAACAATAAATGCAGAGTAAAATCTAACAAACATTTGTTTACTTTTTTAAAGTCATAGCGAATCCTTTTTTGCAGCCTGTACCTAAGCGTCAGTGTGACGTAATCGACGCGAGGTGCAAACTTAGCTTGGTCGAGTTGTAGTTGTTAGTTAACCACGCTTGCAAATGCAAATGTCGTTATTAAAACGAAATATCGACATCGAAAAGTTAAGTACTGCACATCCCTCTTTGTTGTAGGTATATATTTTTCTATTCACTGTGCCGGGCGAAGGGGGCACGCCAACTGATATGAAGTCAGGCGGTTAAAAGGTTAAGACGACATAGAAATTAATGCAAATCAGTAATTTGTTAATTACTACATAACAAGTATAAGTAATTCGCATTAACCATATCGAAAACGGGTCATTTTGGCTTCATTTAGTAATGAGCTCATTAATACAAGATGTTTAGGTGATATTGCCTAATTATTCTAAATGTTGTTCGAAAAGGGTATAATGAAGAAAAACAAAAGGTTTTTTTTTGTATAAGTACCGACACTGAATTAGCAAATTAACAGTTGAAGTGGGGAGGGTCTGGATTTATGCTTTTGCGGTTGCACAACGACATGCTTTGCTTTGCTTTGCTTGGTAGTATAGATGCAGGCCTACCTCCACCAGACCCCGCCACCTCCTTCAGAGGTGGCAGGGTGGCGGGGTCTTGAGGGAGAGTGCTACAGTCGTGTAGATCCTCAAGGCAAGTCTGGCGGATGCACCTCCTCGAGGTTGCCACCCCGTTCTTGGTCTAATTCCATAAGAAATAGACGTAACAAAAAGTGCCAGGCGTCATCACTTCCCTTCTCCAGCTCCCGTTACCTCATTCTTTCCCGTCTTATCCCTCCTGTCCCATTTACACAGTCCCTCCCCCCACTCCATCCTTACCCACATCCTCACTCCATCCACCTCCACTTTTCCAATTTCCATTCCTAACCGCGACCCCTTGTGATTGGGTGGTGGCGGGCTCGTCTATCACTAAAATAAGCTGATGGCGAGTAGGAGTAAAAAATCACCTGCGCTAGGACCTGCGCAGTTGAGCGCCGTGAGCGGGGATGAAGGAGTTCTGGGGGGTTTAGCCGAGCGGCTCTGGCTGTAATGTGGCCGTAAGGCAACACGCCCCCTTCGGTCTGGATTTCAAGCGAAACGGTGGCCCTACACAATAGCCAGGGGTAGGGAAATGGTCACAGTGTCCCGTCAGAGGGCCACAGGCGAGGTGCGTGAGGTCCGCTGAGGTCGTCCTCGGACGGCCGACGCGGTAGGTAAAGGTCATGCTGACGGTGTAAGTGAGAGTTGATCAGTTCGTTGGGGGTGGGCCTTTTCGACCCCCTATGCCAACCCGATCGAGCACCCGATGTCGCACTGTAAACCAGCCTTGCGCCCCTATATCTCTCTGGTAGTCCTAACGTTCGAGCTTTTTAATAGGAAGACGTTACCAGGTGCGGGCTCCATGAAGGGTGGGAGCCAGAGAGATGAATTTTATTTTTCACTTTAACATGGATAATTTAAGGCCAGTTAAAAACCGAAACACCGGAGTGGAGGTGAAAGCCAATGAGACTCCCAAGGGAGGTGCTTGCACTTCTCTCGCCCCTGGTGGCTTTGCGGCTCACGCCGCGGGTACCAGCGCGGGTGCCGGTCCGGCTGTGGCGAGAACCACAGCTAAGACCAAAACTAAAAAGTCCCTTTCCAAACAAAGGAAGTCGGCGCTCCTTGGGACCAGTACCGACCCTTCTAATACTCAGGCGAGAACTACGGCGACGATTAATACCACTGCCGGTCCGACCCCTTCCTCACAGACGCCAGTGCCGGGTAACACCGGTACCGGGCGCCCGACCAAACACCCTCCTCCACCTCCTCCTGAGGTTCCTCTAGCCTCCCCCCATCAGACGGCCGTCTCCGGTCAAACGGAGACGACCACCTGCACCGAGGACGCGTTCTCACGCGCCTGGCAAGTGCAGATACGCAAGGGCAAGGGTAAACGCACTCAACAGGCCCGTTGCTCTTGCGCTGACCCTTCAGGTCCACCAGTTGCCTCAGAACAAGGCAAGATGAGGGATAGACTGACGAGGAAGGAGCGGCGCCAGGTACACAGGTGGGCAGGTAAAGGCTCCCATAAAAAACAGTCTGTCGCCGTTAATTCGGTCAAACCGAAAAGCGACCAGCTCAACTTCGCCGGAAAGCGGTCGCAGGCTGAGACCGGCACTAGCCGACCAGAGCCCAGTCAACCGCCAACCAGTGTTCCAGAGAGACCGGCTGAGGAACCAAGTAAGACACAGCGACCCGATTGGAAGGATCAGGCCGCGGCTAAGCGAGCTCTCAACGAGTCATTGACACCTCGGGGGGAGCACAAGCGACCGCGTCTTGATCAATCCAAACGGGTCCCACAACGAAGAACGAAGCTTTGCCCAAGCTGCCAGCGCTACCCTCAACGTCGCGATCACCTGCGACCGCAAAGGGATCCTCAGCAAGGACGTATCAGACCAGGTACTCGCTGCTATCCAGAAGCAGATCATCAGATCACAAGCAAGACACTCCAGGGCCGACCTTCAACGCTAAGCCAATGTTCGCCGGGGGTGTCCTAATCCTGAAACTGTGGTGCGGTAACGACCACACCTTAGCCTGGCTAAGGAAAACAGTCTCCGACTTATCGCTCCCAACTAGCACCTCGTTAGTCGTCAAGAGCCAGTCGGAGATCCTTAAGCGGGTACGATGTGGCATCGTGATCCCAGACGAGCAGGGGGTCTTCGGTGAACCGACCAATATTGGGCGTGCTCTCAGTTATCAGAACCCTTGGGTCGACATAAAGAGGTGGGTACTTCTGCATGCCGACAAACAAGCCGCAGCATGGTTCGTGGTGGTTGGTGTGCCTGTGGACCAAATCCCGACCCTGATGAAGTCCGGGCGCCGTCTCTCAATAGGTTTGGGGGCGGTGTACGTAAAGTTTCAGGGCCGGAACGGCAGGTTTACCGACGTCCCTCAGGGCTGGGACCCCGCCACCGGAACCATCTGCGAGGCGCTAATGGAGCTGCCGCAAACACCAGCAGGGGAGTCCACTCCCCCACCAAACAACTCGGAAGCATCCACGGCTGAACCTGCTGCAGCAGAGTCGGCCGCTCCTGCCGCCGTCACCGTGGGTGCCGTCCCTTCATCGGGTGGGGAGCTGGACGATATAATCGTGTCCCCGGCTTCGGGCCCGGAAGGGGACGGCTTCGACGAGGGCGACCTGTTTGCCGGGCTCAGACTGGATGGAGACGAGGAGGGTTCGACCAGCGATGGCGTCCCCTTCGTCAACTTGGAAAATCCTCCAAGCAAACCTCCACCATAGTCAGACCGCAACGGCTCAACTTCGCAAGTGGCTGGAGGTTCAACACACGGCGATTGCTTTGATCTAAGAGTCGTGGATTAGGGGCGGCCGCATACAAGGACTCTCCAATCTTGGCGGTAAGCTCCTGGTCACTACAGATCGCGATCCTCCCAGAGCGTGCATCTATATCACAGGTAACCTTAAAACACAACTCTTAACTGACTTTTGTTGCAGAGATGTCTCTGCAGCAAAGCTGCTGATACAGCGTGAAGACGCCACGGAACTGGTGATCGTTTTCGCCTCGGCTTACATGCCTGAGGCGGAGGCGCCGCCTCCGCATGACCTTGTCCGTCTCGTGAGCCATTGCGAGATGTGAGGGTTTGAGGTCATCGTTGGGGCCGACGCCAATGCTCACCACCAACTATGGGGTATGGACACGCAAAACGAAAGGGGTTGGTTGACTACTTATTCTCGACTAACCTATCCCTACTAAACACTGGCTCAGAACCAACATTCGTAACCAGGCGAAGCCGCAAAATCATAGATCTAACTCTGGCAACAGAGGAAGCGGCGGAAATCACCACTGGATGGCAGGTCTCCAAGGAAGCCTCCTGCTCAGATCACAGGTGGATCCGCTTCGACATCCAGGTCTGTGTTCCTTCAACACCACCACTGCGCAATCCGCGTAACACAGATTGAGCCAACCTTGAATTCAAGCTTGCGACACTAAGCAATCCAGCGACATTTGCGGACACGACACAGATTGAGGTACAAGTCAGCTATCTTACCAAATCAATGACAGACAGCTACCTAACTGCCTGCCCATAGACCACCCCTCGTAGCGCACCGGGCAAACAACCCTAGTGGGGTGCTGAACTGGAGCGCAAGCGCGGCAAGGTAAGGCAAGCTCTGAATAGAGCCATGAACACATGTGCGGATGAGGACTGGGATAAATACTACGTGGCCAAATCCAGCTACAAAAAATGCATCAGATTCAGGAGTACCACGGGATGGCGTAAATTTTGTGGTAATATAGAATTCTTGCCAGCAAACTAATCGGGTAAGGAAAGTACTGGCGCAACAGAACACACCTGGGCTTATTAGGAGGGTAATGGGACCATTACCCTCCGCAAACCTGATAATACACTCAGACCCTCGACAAAACTTGGACACCTCAAAAAGTTTTTTACCACTTCCTTAAATGATTTCCACGCTTGTAACTCGACAGTATTGAGGTTTTGATCAAATTTTTCCTCCGACATCAATTTTCTTATATCAGGGCCGACAAAAATTCCTTCTTTTAACTTAGCCTGTGATAAAAATGGAAAAACTGAATGCAGATATTTGAAACCTTCCCCATCTTTATTTAAAGCCTTCACAAACTGCTTCATTATACCCAATTTGATGTGAAAAGGTGGCAGTAAAATTCTAAGGAGTCTGTGCGGTGTAGGTACTGTCAAATGTGTGTGTCTATGTGCGTATGACTAAACCGGCACTACTTAATAAGCTGAGTACCTATCGTGTGTCTGTGCGGTGTAGGTACTGTCAAATGTGTGTGTCTATGTGCGTATGACTAAACCGGCACTACTTAATAAGCTGAGTACCTATCGTGTGTCTGTGCGGTGTAGGTACTGTCAAATGTGTGTGTCTATGTGCGTATGACTAAACTGGCACTACTTAATAAGCTGAGTACCTATCGTGTGTCTGTGCGGTGTAGGTACTGTCAAATGTGTGTGTCTATGTGCGTATGACTAAACTGGCACTACTTAATAAGCTGAGTACCTATCGTGTGTCTGTGCGGTGTAGGTACTGTCAAATGTCTGTGTCTATGTGCGTATGACTAAACTGGCACTACTTAGTAAGCTGAGTACCTATCGTGTGTCTGTGCGGTGCAGGTACTGTCAAATGTGTGTGTCTATGTGCGTATGACTAAACTGGCACTACTTAGTAAGCTGAGTACCTACCGTGTCTGTGCGGTGTAGGTACTGTCAAATGTGTGTGTCTATGTGCGTATGACTAAACTGGCACTACTTAGTAAGCTGAGTACCTATCGTGTGTCTGTGCGGTGTAGGTACTGTCAAATGTGTGTGTCTATGTGCGTATGACTAAACTGGCACTACTTAATAAGCTGAGTACCTATCGTGTGTCTGTGCGGTGTAGGTACTGTCAAATGTGTGTGTCTATGTGCGTATGACTAAACTGGCACTACTTAATAAGCTGAGTACCTATCGTGTGTCTGTGCGGTGTAGGTACTGTCAAATGTGTGTGTCTATGTGCGTATGACTAAACTGGCACTACTTAGTAAGCTGAGTACCTACCGTGTCTGTGCGGTGTAGGTACTGTCAAATGTGTGTGTCTATGTGCGTATGACTAAACTGGCACTACTTAGTAAGCTGAGTACCTATCGTGTGTCTGTGCGGTGTAGGTACTGTCAAATGTGTGTGTCTATGTGCGTATGACTAAACTGGCACTACTTAGTAAGCTGAGTATCGTATGTCTGTGCGGTGTAGGTACTGTCAAATGTGTGTGTCTATGTGCGTATGACTAAACTGGCACTACTTAGTAAGCTGAGTACCTACCGTGTCTGTGCGGTGTAGGTGCTGTAAATGTGTGTGCTGATGTGTGTATGTCTATGTGCATATGACTAAAGCACTATAAATGTACTGAACAGCTGATTTTTTTGAAGAGGTGTTGCGCATTTAACGTTACACGTTGTATATCTATAGGTACTTACAACTTAGTAAGCTGAGTATCGTGCGTCTGTGCGGCACTGGCGACGGCTTCATACAACCCCTTTCCTACCGGCTTCCCTTCGGAACAACGACTGTACTTGAGTTTACTATTACTAAATAATAAAGTAAGTACATACATAGCCATATTACATGTATTTAATACAATATCATAAAATAAAAAGATATTGTATTAAATACATGTAATATGTGTATATGTACTTTATTATTTAGTACAAAAACGCGTATCTATCTCTATAGATAACTAGAACTATTTATATAGGTGTAGGTTAAGAAAAGTAGAGGAATTACTTAAACCGAGGTAATATTAAAATTATAGGTACTGAGTTTACGAGAACTGAACAATTTTTCTTCGGCTTCCCTCTAATAGAAGTTGTAGCTTCGCTACTGCTGTGCGGTGTAGGTGCTGCTCAGATCAACAAACCTTTTTTTGTTGATCTGAGAGGTGCTGTAAATGTGTGTGATGACTGATGATGTACAGACGCCAGCACATCAAGCTACCCGAAACTGTCAAATTTTCCCAATCAACCTTGAACCTAATGCTTTAGCGATAAATTTGAAAATAACTCTTACATTATTAGAGCAAGCCGTATGTATAACGAAACCTGCCAGGAAGTTGATATAGATCTCTTTAATACTAGTGTGTCTAAATTTAAGAAGATTCTTTGCCACCACTTTTTCGACAGCATAAAATAGACTGGCTTTATAATAAATACACTTGCACTGTATAGTAAATTATTAATCATGTAAAAAACGCGAATGTAACGCTGTCTAATACCCAAGTTTCATAAGTTCTTATTTGTACATGTTAACTGTGAAAACTTGTAATTGGCCATCATCATGTTAGTATCTTTTACATTGTGTCTGCCTAGCTGTAAGTTTTCCGAAAACTTAAAATAAATAAATAAATCTATTAAAGAAATTTGACAGATTGTAGTAGCTTGATGTGCTGGCGTCTGTACATACCTAATTTTATTTAAATAGCCTTCACATAACAATATTTCATCAGTGCAGCCAGCTGCCCGTGTGATTGATACTGGCATAGCCACCATCAGGGATTTTAATTTTGGTAACAAAAAAATTGTTGCTAAGTCGAAAGTTGCCATATATCAGAATCTGTCGGTCACTGGTTCAAAAGTTATAAGCGTTTCTAGGTGACCAACTTGGGAAGAATCTTGCCAGCTTTGCCACATTTAGATATATCTCAAAAACTAGGGCACCTACCGAAGATCTGTTTTCTCCCAAATTTTGTCGCTAATTAGTTGCAAGTTGCGGTAGGTGCCCTAGTTTTTGAGATATAAATGTGGCCAAGCTGGGGGGATTCTTCCCAGGTCAGCCAGCTAGAAACGCTTATAACTTTTGAACCAGTGACCGACAGATTCTGATATTTAGCGACAAATTTCGACTAATCAGCAACAAATTTTTTGTGCTATTATTGATCGAAGGTTATCAAAATTAAAATCCCTGATGGTGGCCATGCCAGTGTCAGTCACACCAGCTGCCCTCCCTTAGTACGCAGATTTTGTGTATTCTCCTTGTCCCTGTTAATCGTGCCCCGTCACGGTATTTAAACTCATTATCGCTGTCCCCGTTAAACGGGACACGGCCTACTAATGTTTTTACCTGACCTATTGACCGCTTGATTTTATGCCAATTGCCGTGCCCCCAGCGCCCAGCTCAAAAATCGTCGATTTATGATAGTATCGGGTCGTGTTATTAAATAACAAACAAAAAAACGAACATAGGTTCTCAGTCGTATAAATACGACTGAGGCGGCACTGGCACGAAAACATTTGTCGTATTAATCCGACCGGGGCGGTAAAAAGTAAAAATGTTCAATAACAATTTAATAAAATTACTAAAAATACCGTTACAGGGAAACGGTTCACGGGGGCAACGGGAATACACCGCCTATTTGATGATTATTCACATTAAAATTTGAAACAGTGAGTCAGGGTAGGCTTCTGCCTGCTGACACATGGAGATTGTGTTTTGTGTAAATAATAGAAATAAAATTCCTCAATAACAATTTTATTATTGCTCGTTATTATTCACATAATACAAAATAAACTATGCACAAGTTTTAAGACCATTGATATTCTATTTTAGACTTCATAAAATATTCTGAATTACAACTCTGTCATTCACAACTGTAGCGTTGCACATAATTATAGTGTAACACGTAAGTAACATTTACAAGTGAAATTAATATACAATAGCAGCACTCGTTGTTCAACTAATTGTGATGTGCTCACCGCATTAAAATAATTATTATATTCATGGCCGAATATCCTATATAAAGTTCTAAAATATAAGTAACTGTACAATTATCAGAAATTATTCGTGGAGTCATATTAAATATATTTACACAATTATAAATACTTATGTATCTCTCTCATTTGCCAATCGTTTTAGGACGATAATAATATTATTTTTAGCACAAAATATAGGGTGTGACAGTAATACATTTTGCGCAAGAAATAGAAATAAATTTAATGTTCATACATGAGACATAAATGATTACAGGAAATATTAGAATTTGGAGGATCATCCACAAATTAATTATGTACTTAAATCAGTTAAATCAATGTCATGGTTGTGAAAATAAATCAAGAAATTGCTTAAAATTATAAGCAAGTAACAATTTTTAAAGTGCTATATTTGATTCTACTGCTTTCACAAACATAAAAAAAATCTGTTCTATTTGTACACAAATATTATATCAAATCAATATTTTTATTTATAAAAAATATTACATAAATATAAGTTAATCAATTGAAAACAAAATTTTCCACAAGCAATAGTGCAATGAGAGGAAACATCGTTCTGTGATTTGTATTGTCTTAATAAAAATAACATTATTGCAAGTTTATGGAGGATTAATACTTTGTAGTATTAACTCGGGCATATATTTTGCGCTATTTAGATACATACGATGTTATTTACCTATTCTCAGAGCTGAAATTGAAAATTTAAATACCTAATCAAATGAATTTGTTAAAAATAAGCTAAACGTAGATGATTAAAAAAATAATAAGTGTATACTGCCGTAAATATAGGCATAAAATTAAGAAAGTATTGCATGCTTCGCACAACCTAAGTAATTTATCATTTAAGTGTGCATCAAAGTTCTAAAACTGAATATTTGTAAACACATTTAATATGAACATATATTATTCAAAGTAATAGCCAATGGTGTGTGGAAAAGTAATAGTACATAGTTGACTATTTGTACTTAACAAAATATTGTACTTTGTAGTTGGAACAGATGAAGTTTGTGATATTTTGATTACACAGACTTTTCCTCAGGTCGGCTATATACAGCCGCACATCTCTCTGGATTCAGAAAGCACATAATCGCATACAATTTAATACTTTTCCACACATTTTTTCAATGAATCTAGATATCATATCCAGCTATGTTTATAAAGCCAACCTCAGTGTTCGTATCCATTTTCAATTTTGAATTTGAAAAGTATACGTTGCGACATTCTGTATTTAAAAATAAAAATTGATAATAACAGTCAAAGGTCATATTTTTTGTGATTATGTAGTTCTGTTTTTTAAATAAATTAATTAATACAATAATCTGTACAAATTAATTAAATAGGGCATGATGACCCACGCCCTATTTAATTAACTGTTGAAAAAGCAAAATAGCAATGTTTAAGTTGGCTCACAAGTTGCAAATGTGGATAGAATGCTTGTCAATGGTTGTATCATTAAAAAAGACTACTTAAACTTATCTACATTCACCAGAGCAGCTTTCATGTGAAATTGCTATTTAATATTTAACAGATTCAACAATATTATTATGGCAGCATGGCATTTTCGTGCAAAAATAGGTATTGGACCTGGTTCTGGTGTGCACCAACTAAACTATTTCTCTTTGTAACTAGCTATTAAACGAGACAGAGATTCGACTACATTATAGTCTAATTTATTGTTATTGTCCCTCTCAAACTGTCTGCTAGGAGATGATAGCAACACTTTTATTTCGTTTAGTTGGTGAACAACAGAATCAGCGCCTTTGAATTATTATTATTCTTCATTTATTTCTCAGATTAACATTGTTTGATGATAATTTAACAATAAGGGATAATAACATGATTTAATTAAAGTTGGCATTTGTAAAGTAAGTCATGCAGCTGTACCTTTTTATACAATGTGAACAGCTGTATAGCATACATATTATATATACTTCCGTATATTGAAAGACAATTTAATCTGAACACGCCTTCTTTGATTCATTGTAGTTAATTTGATCAACCAATTACATCGTCAGTTAAAGTAAGATTTGACAGCTATTATTTCTGATCAGAAACTTAATGAGGCTTTCAGTATACGAACCTTCAATTGATTTCTTAATATGCAATGTATGTTAATATTAAATTAATATTGTAATGACTGGAACAAAGATTCGCAATATGTGTATGCACTGGCTCCAAAATGTGTATAATTAAAATCAAAATTAAAACGAAGCTGCACGCGATTACCATACTACGCGATCACGTGACATCACAACCACGTGTAAGTTGGAGCCAGCATCTCCGCTGTATAATCTCAGTTCACTATTAAGCTACTTGTATATTTACATAAGTTAATAATTATTAAAAAAATCTCCAAAAGTTAAAAAAATTGACAAACACATTTAATACCCTTATAGTTAACAAAGCGTATGGATTCATCATATTTACAAGTACATAAAGATAACGCGCGTAATGTTACATGCAAACTAGGGCACCAAAATAATAAGGACATTACTATCATTATCAATATAGTGAAATTAGGATCGCCTAAGGTGTCTTACAAATTGTACTGCCATAGTCAGCTTGACTGACTCAAGCGTGACTACAATAGTACAGTGTGCAGAAGACCAAACAACGGATCTGATGTGCACTACATTCAAAATTGAATTGAATGCCATACATTTAGGTCACCATTTTCATAAGGCGGAGAACGTTTATAACTTATTTATCTAAAAAATATTTACAATATGCACAGAGACTACAGCAACACACATAACAGGCATCAAAAACTTCTTCGGCAGACATTTTTATTGCTTATACTTTGGAGTTCTGTATCCATTTATGTGCTACCAATACTTCAACATTTATTTGCTTCAACAGATATGCGTTATGAGGAACACATGTTATATATATTCCATACAAGGCTTATTAACCATGATTTCTTAGATTTAGGTTAAAAATAAATAAAATGACAATCATAACAGACTAGACATAACAGGACCGTCTGCACTTTCATCAATAACCTATTCAACAACCGTTCTGTGGAGTTACTAGCAATCAAATTGTATATTGATTTAACATAAAATAAAAAATTGATTTTAAGTCTTCAATACATTTAGTTTTCTTAATTTAATGTAACTATCCAACATGAGATCTTCCTTAGCTAGGGTACCAACAGATCAATTCTTAAGTTGATCAGACAGACCAACTTCATGCCCAAGCGTACTTACTTGTGTTCACATTCAGTGTCCAACTTATTTGATGAAGTGAAATAAATATCTTGTGATGTTAGGAGAGGGTTTTGACTCAAATGGGTGGCAGGAGGGGGGGCGAGGGGGGCATGGCGCATCGCTATGGTTTGAACTTCACCAGAGGTATGTTTTTAGACTGCAGACACTTGTCACAAACCCATTCCGCATACACTTCCGCCGTCAGCAACTGAAACGCTGGCTCCGTTAGCCCTGTGCAGCCCCTGTAATGTTACAATATTACCAATTAGTATTAGTAAGGCGGGTTGGTGTCCGCCACTCTACGTCAATGCGCGTATTTTTCAAAAAATCATAATATTTCATCAGTGAGTACCAATGTTAAATTATATTTTAGGTTTTATGTAAAAAGAGTTACAACAGTGAAACTTCAGTAGAATAAACATGGTTTTATACCAAAGTGATGTGTCACTGGTTTTACTTATCTTTTAAACACATTCACTACTGTTAATTTTTTAAGGTTTTGTAAAATCTTATCATTAACATTTTGTAATGTACTTCCAAATTAAAGATAAATAATATATAGAATTTATTTTGGTTATATTTTTATTGAACCATGCATGTGTGTGTATTGTCTAATAAGCAAAGCAGAATCATTGTCTAAATTAATTATGATTTAGTTTAGTTTCATAATTATTAATCTCTAGTTGAATCGTCTGACGTTGTCCTGTGAAAATTTCATAATTTCTGCAGTTCCTTTGGGTTTTTTCCTAATTTTATTTTTCCTTAAACTACCCCAGTATTGAGGCAGACAAATCAAAAACAAAAATTATTCAAATCGGTGGAGCCATTTTCGAATTTTTGCAAGACAAATGCATGGCAACTGATTTATATAATTATATATACAGATTGTAAGGGACAGCTCTCCGCAGACTGATGGGGTGAATTCAGTATATCATACTAAGATGACCGGTACATGAAATTATTTCAGGAACATTATGGGAATCCAATAAATCTGATTTGTTTTATTACCACACACGCAATGTATCGTTACCGTGGCAAAACGCGCGTAGCGAACGGCAGCGCAGCGAGCCTTCAGCCGCCGAGTATTTCAACATCCATTGCTGATTTTTTTAATTTTAGCTGTTTTACTTACATAAAGGGAGTGCTGCGTACAGAGAATGTAATTTTACATTGTAATAAAGAAATAGTAACTGAAAATACGATAAAAAAAATGAAAATTTTCCTGAGAATATTTTCGGTGGGATATGATTTAAAATAAGGAGCTGAATGCACCCTGTTAGTTTGCGGAGGGCTGTCCCTTACACTCTGTGTAATAAACTGAAAACACGATAAAAAAATGAA
The DNA here is from genome assembly GCA_947568875.1 of Fissipunctia ypsillon. Lineage (NCBI taxonomy): Eukaryota > Metazoa > Arthropoda > Insecta > Lepidoptera > Noctuidae > Fissipunctia > Fissipunctia ypsillon. The sequence goes on from OX387655.1 coordinate 7,617,008, forward strand.
AATTTTTCTGAGAATATTTTCGGTGGGATATGATTTAAAATAAGGAGCTGAATGCACCCTGTTAGTTTGCGGAGGGCTGTCCCTTACACTCTGTGTAATAAACTGAAAACACGATAAAAAAATGAAAATTTTTCTGAGAATATTTTCGGTGGAATATGATTTAAAATAAGGAGCTGAATGCACCCTGTTAGTTTGCGGAGGGCTGTCCCTTACACTCTGTGTAATAAACTGAAAACACAATAAAAAAATGAAAATTTTTCTGAGAATATTTTCGGTGGAATATGATTTAAAATAAGGAGCTGAATGCACCCTGTTAGTTTGTGGAGGGCTGTCCCTTACACCCTGTATATTATTATTATTAAGTGGAACATACCTGTGAAACCAAAAGTTGCACCCAGATTCACATAATATAGCTTGATCATTGTCATGTACTTCTTTGTGACACACTCCACATGGATATATGGGTGGAGCGTTTGGGTTCTGAGGATTAAATACCATTGGTTGGTCAGGAGGGTACACTTTACCAGCACTCACTGGCATAGGTTTCGGCCCAAACATACCCATGCTCTGGCCCATGGGACCCACTCCCTGCCCTCCAGGACCACCCATCGCCATTCCACTCATTCCAGCCAGTGGGCCGCAATTACCCATGTTTCCTGGACCTGGACCCATCCCCATAGATCCATTTCCTCCCATCCCCATTGGTCCACCATGTCCCATATGACTGGTTGAATAATGTGGTCCTGGGCCCATTGAGTTCATTGGTCCATTGCCACCCATAGGACCACTCCCCATGCCTGATGGCATTGGACTACCATGTCTCATAGGGCCACAATGCCCTGGTCCCATACCACCACCTTGCATTGGATTAGAAGACATTATAGAATTACTAGGTCCCATTGAACCATTAGAGCAACTCGGTCCCATTGGTCCATTCATGCGAGGAACATTCATGCCAGGTCCTCCACCACTCATTGGACCATTCATGGGCCCATTCATTGATCCTGCACCAAGAGGACTGTGCATAGGTGGCCCCATAGGACTGTTGCTCATGTGACTACCTGCCATTGAACCCATATTCATAGGGCTTCCCATAGGTCCTGATGACATTGGTGAGCCCATTGGCATAGAATTCATGGGACTCATTGGACTGCCCATTGACCTTGAATTGGGGCCCATTCCTGGACCCATGTTGTGATTACTCATACTCATATTGGGGCCTCCCATAGGTGACATGCCACCCATATGTCCCATAGGACTCATATTGCCCATTGGACTGATCCCACCTCTTGGAGGCATTTGTTGGCTCATGGGGCTCATACCATGTGGGCTCATTAGTCTCATCGGTGGGCCACCCAGACTATGCATTGGTCCCATCATTCCCATTGGACCATTTTGACTCATCATTGATCCATTCTGACTCATCATAGGGCCATTATGTGATATGGTGGATGGAGAGTCGTCAAACGGGTTTGAGGCAACAATAGTGTCTCCATATCCTGTTAATGGGGGAGGGAGGAGATCTTGCGCCGTGGGTGGTGGTTGGGGAGGTGTTAATGCGTTGTTAGCATTAGAAGTTTTCCTCCGCTTCTTAGGGTTGCTTGGTGCTGGCGCCGGCGGGGTCGGCGTGTCCATCGGAGGCTTAAAGTCTGGAGGCCCTAGTCCTGGGCCTGGCAGCCTGTAGGATGGCATTCCAGCCAGATTGTGACTCATTCTGATATTATTCAGTTTCAGCTCTAACAACCATCATCATGAATCAATGACATGAACATTTTAGAAACTGTATTCGCACATAAGGCACCGCATTGTCACGAGAAAGCGTAATAACGTGCCGGAAGAGTGGTTGTGTCTATTTCTGTAACAAAAAAATATTACAGTTTGAAATCATTTTACTGCAAGCACAATAGTTACTAGAATATTGATATTGTACTATGCTATGGTATTTCATTTCATTGATCGCCAAAATTCTGTAGACGATGATGGTTACGAATTTACGATTCTCGAGATTGACACTAACATGTAACCTGCCAATAATAAATGCAGAAAAACACCGTTTCAGATGGAAATCTTATTAATTCAACATAGTCTGGGAAAGATAGATAAAAAATAATAATATAAAACTTACAGCATTATCAATTTAGCATCGGAATTACTGATAATTTTTTTTTTGTCTTCATTGAAATCCCAAGGCAGGCGTGCAACATATGACAAAATACCAAAAGTAAATCACTTTATAGCGCCAGATTTTGTTATTCACAGAAGGCTTCCTGATTGTTTAAAGTTCTAACACACACGAAGTTCACTTATAACAAGATTTAGTAATGCATCAAACGCATTTTTATTTACGACTCACAGTATTCCAAACAACACACGCCACATTCACGATGTATTTTCATGAAGAAATTCCCGCGAGAGGGCGCTTTGGTCACTTTTCTACTTTTTTAAATGTGCAAAGGTCTTCATAATGCCTCTTTCTGTTCACCAAAAAATCTTTGTTATTATGTATTAAGAGTAAAATGTGACAAATGACCACTTATATTTCACTAACAAAGGAATTGGTATTTATTGTAATGCATTAAATAAAAAAAAAATACACAATACTCAGCTGAATGAAAAAATAAAATGTTGCCATTACCATTATTTGAAGACAAAAATAACAGCCGAAATTATTTTAGTCATTTTAGCACCTTTTTGGATGCTTTTAGGTCTTTGTTACAATAATATCACAGTTTCTATTCATAATTTTAAAAGTTTTTAAGCGTTAAAAGAGCAAGAAACTCATAGACAAATAGTGCTACAAGGATCTTTTGGCGCTAGAATGACACTGACAGAGGAGTTGTTGGTAAACAGTTTGTTTTGTAAGATTGTGTTGAAACAAGATGGTGACGTAAGTTCTGATTTGCTACGCATCAAAAGACCCTTGTACAGCTTTAGTAAAGGACGCCCATGGGATGACAGCACGGTTTGTCAAGTAAGGGATTTTGTTGTACAGTACAAGAGCCAAGTTGGACAGAGAGAGATCCCTTTTTGCCAATTGCATGAATAACGGGTGGTTGCGGAGATACTGAAGATCAAAGTTCCAACTTTTTTGATATTTTTTGTTTACGAAAACAAGTTTTAAAGTCCCACGATCCCTTAAGCCCAATTCTGTAAAATAACCAACTTGTCAATAGTGTGTCAGTAGTGTCTCAATAGAATAGTCATTGACATTTGGTATTCCACAAATTTTGTAGAATACCAGATACCGTTGCATGCGTCCTTTTTTGCGTGCGTTACATTACGCACTACCGTAAACAGCGAATTTTCACAAAGTTGTTTCCCGACAAAGGGGTTAAAATTTGAAAGTTCGTCATAGGTGGCAGCACTGTTCTTCGTCTACAAACCGCCATTGTTTTGTTTATATTTACTTTTGTGTCGATCACAAATTAAATAGACAAAGACAAAAGCATTATTATTCGTCGGTTAAATTTGATTAATTCTAGCACTGATCTAAAATAATAATGTAAACACACACACCTTTACTATAATTTACATACCATCGCACCACAGTCATGTGCCTTTACTTAATGCAAACAAACTTAGTTCTCTTAGGAGCATCACCTGTATACGAGTTTGTCCCATAAAAGGCTTCAGGTTTAAAAAGGATAGCACGTAGTCTCGACGAAATATCGGGCTTCCAATTTTTTTTCAATGAGCTTTCTCCCGCAGTTTTCGTCTTTCATCTTTGGCAAATACATGGGTCCCGTGTTTTTGGAGTCAACAGCTGCACAACGGGGCATGTTAATTAATTATACGTAAAAGAAATCGCTTGTTTAAAAAAATAAAATAAGGATAGTGCCATTTAGCTGTCAATTTCTTGGACACGGAATAGTAGCGACATCTGAAGTGAGCAAGTGGCAGTGTTTATTCGCATTACTTTTTCACAAAGTTGCTTAGTTTTATGTACTAAATGCGTAGATGACGGCTTTGTAAAGGGTCGTTTTCCACCATGTGTACCAAGCACACTATGTACACACGGCTATATATCAAGTTATACATTTCCAGTATCAGCTGATCTCTCATTGTACGGAAATCCTATACAATGCGAGATTAGTTTACACTGGAAATGTATAAACTCATCTCGACAGATTGATATGTAACCTTGTGTACTACATATGTATAATCAATCAAAGATGTATTTTAAAAATCTGCAGACGCGGGGGAGTTAATTGCTCGTAAATCCAGAACAGTAATCTCAGTGAATTAAGTGGCTTTTACAAACTGCGCTGCTTTTGTAGCTGTAATTTATCCGTCAACAACGTTTACGTAGTCATGGAACACCGCAGCCGTGATCTGTCTAAGTATACTGAGCAATCTGTACATTTTGTACCTTGTCTGACCTTCTAAAGATAGATGTCGTTGTGGCGCGCTTTCGCACTGTAGAACCAATTAGTTATTTGATAGCGTAATAGATGTCGCTACAAGAAAGATGAGACATTGATAGTAATAAAAATAATATTGATAGACGTTGATAGTCATTTACTCAGATAATTTTTTTTATTGCTTTCAGGTAATTTATTACACTATTTACCTAACCTACGTGTTTCTAGTTCCCGAGTAGGGACATTGGGGTCTAGAATCAGGTAGGTATCAGGATTACATGTAGATATGAGTAGGTCTATACCTAACTTACCTATGTAAGTTAGGTACGATACCTACGTACTTATCCTTTTGGACTGTGCTTTAATAATGCTAAATAAGCTATGTTATCAGTGTCTGCTATGATAGACTACTGATTTCATATAATCTTACTCCTCTATGAATTCACACGTCATGTCACACACACGCAATGTTGATAGGTGGAGGTACCTACCTACTAATAAATCTGAAATAGGTAAGTGCATTCGGATATTACGTGGCTATACAACAATTAGGTGGGTAGTCAGGGGCAAGGTGTGAATTTTTGTAAGAGAGAAGCTGGTTTTAAGTTAATTACTTACCAGTAAAGTAATAATTAATTTATTAACTTGAAAATTAAAGTCGTTTCTTAACAACACCATCTATCGTCAAATAGCAGAACCAAAAAGACGCTATCACTATACAAACAAAACTTTATATGTTTTAGATTAATTTTAGAGAAATAAACTCAAATAATTTTGGGCACTTTTCCTGTTGATAGCACCATAATGGACCATAATGTGGACGAATTTTTTGATGCCCTTTAATTATTTCCTCTCCTTTTTTATTAACTTGTACATATTATTATTTAAAGACTGTTAGCTTTTAAATTATGTAGGTAAATATTTTCAAACTTATAATAAAATTTTCTGAAAAACTAAATTTGGAGAATGGAACCTCTATTCTTAGGTATCATCAAGGGCGTCGCCAGCTTATAATTAAGGGGGGGGGGGGGGCAATGGGGCAACATAACCTGCGGGGATTTTTTGCAAAACTTTCAACCACTTTATCATTAAAATTATTTAGGTTTTTATTTATTATAGCTCTGTGTACACTCATCATGGCCAGACCATTAAGGCGATCTTCTGCCATGGTGCTTCTTAGCCATGTTTTTAGTCTTCTGAGGCTGCTAAAGGATCGCTCTACTGTACAGAACGTGCATGATAAAGCGATCAAAATTTTCAATGCTTTTTCCGTTTCGGGAAAGAAGGAATTTGTTTCTTTTAGGACATCAACAACTGTTAGATTTGTTAGATTAAGCTTATCGTGCCACAATTGCTGCCAAAGTTCGATTTCATTCTTTATGTTCAGTAAATCATAAAACTGGGCAATAGATTCACAAGTTTGTTTTAGATTTTCAGTTGTCATCTTTTGCATCTGCGCCGGGTGTAACTTAGATAATGCGAATGATGGCGTATTTTCTTCAGCAAAACGTACTTCAAGGGAGGTGATAATTGAATCCAAGTACGGTATTACTATAGACCTCTTCCTTTCTGCTGGATGATTGCTTCTATGACGTTGTTTCCCCGTAATACGCGGCATTGATGTAATGTCCTCCTCCAGTCCGACTTTCTCCGCAACAGCAGTAGCTTCCTTTATAATTTCGTCTGTCACTTTTTCCGGATTTTCACGGTGGTTGTTAATTAAAAGTAAAATCCTTATAACGTGTTCCGAGGCTTTGACCACGTCCAAAGCTACAGATTGGAGTACGTTGACAACGGGTTCCATCAAAGCCGAGTATTTGGCTACCAACATAATCCCGAGAATGAAAGAAATTCTGGAAGTAGCCGCATGCAGTTGGAAGGCACTTTTCTGAGTTGCACTATTTCCTTCCTGAGATAATGTTTGCAAGGCTTCCAGAATTACTGGAAGATTTTCTTTAAAAACTCTGATCGTTTTGTGTTTCTCACTCCATCTTGTCTCGCGAAGTCTGGAAATATTAGGTATCAACTTCCTCCTCAAAACTGATTCCCGAAAAAAGTTTATAGTATCTTTGGTGGTTCCCATGGCATTTCTAATTTCAGGAAGTGAATTTAGATCATTGATAACTAGATTCAGTTTGTGGGACGAGCAATGAAAGTAGAGGGCTTTGGTGTACTTTTTGCGTAAGATCGCTTGTACCCCTCCGTCTTTTCCTGACATCATTGAACAACCATCAAAACCAACGCATTTGTTTATATTCAGATCTTCTTTTGTCAAAAACTCATCTATGCTATGTGCAATCGATTTCGCATCCAAATCTTTTAGCTCAATGAATCCGACAAACATTTCTTGGACTTCCTGTGTTTCTTCATCAAAATATCGCATCCCAATCGATAGTTGTTCAATGCCAGAAATATCAGCTGTTTCGTCTGCTAGCACACTATATGCTGCTGCTTCTTTCACTTTTTTCATAATATCAGCCTTAATAACGCTTCCACAAATACCAATAATTTCATTTTGAATATCCACTGAACGGTAGCTTGCATTCTTTTTCCCTTGCTCAATGTGTTTCTTTAAAATAAAATCTCCCGCGTCAATTCGCAGTCTGTATAAATCCTCGAGAATACCTTCACCATAATGTTTACCTCTCAGTGCTAAGTCGTGTGACCCGCAAAACGTAATGCAGGAAATAATAGATTTTATAATTTTGCGATTTTCTTCAATAATTCCCTGAGAATATTTGTTCAGTTGCAAATCGACAGGCCTAAACCTTATTAAACCTTGTGAATTTATTTACGTTTTGTCATGCGATGCGGAATTTATTAATAGGTAAGGAAGTCAATTGCTCGCACTTTGGTCGCTTAGCGGCTAGCTACATTTGATCTCTGGGGGGGCAGCTGCCCCCCTGCCCCCCCCCCCCGGCGACGCCTTTGGGTATCATTCTAAAATTATAATAAGAATATAAAAAATGGAATACAGTATAGTTGAACAGGTGAAAACTAAATAAAATGTGCAACATTCTTCCATCTCGTTCTCGCTAACGCATTTTTTCTTTAAGTATCTGTCTCTATCGTAACCCGTTGTACAGCAGTTTGCTCTCGTCCATTATCAACCGGTGCCACGTGACCTAAAGTGACGTCATGACAGGAACGCTACTGTTTGTTGTATTCAAAGCTCATAATAGGCGTTTTTGTTCTTTGAATGTTATGGTGAATTAAATACCCGTAGTGTAACTATATTTTTTGCCAATAATAGACATTAATTTTGACTGTGCCATTTTTCAATAGCGGTAGCAATGGCGCAGATACAATCATCATTAGAGGGAAGCCGAAGAAACATTTGTTCAGTTCTCATAAACTCAGACAAAAAACTGTAGGTTTTTAATTTTATCATGTATTAAACTGGTATTAAATATAATTATGTAACGTGATGTGATACACAGTTACACACACCGGTGTACCATATTATTTAGACATTAAGAAGAGTGGTTGTTCCGAAGGGAAGCCGATAGGAATCGGGTTGTATGAAGGCTTCGCCCCTGAGCGGTAGAGTTGCTGATGCGAACCTGCCCGAAAGGAAGCCGGTAGGAATCGTGTTATATGGTGCTTTCCCACTGTAAAGTTCTTTGTAAGACCAAATTACTCACGCTCTAAAGACTTATAATAAAATCCAAGTTGAAATGAATACCGAAGCTACCGAAGTTGCTCACATCGAGAAGGCTGAGCTCGACTTAATGCGCCGCTTAAAAAGACAGATGGAGGTCCATTATGCCAACTTGCAAGACTTGCGAATGCACCAAGCTAACTCCTTTAGCTCCTGACTGCCTTTAAAATGATTTAAACCGACACTTCTTTAAATATACTGTATTACTGTTACCCTACTTAGGTCGCAGAAACGTGGTTATTTGTGAAGATTAGCCTGGAGTGGTTGCTGTCAAATAATGATTCCTTTTTTGAATTAAAACTTTTTTTTTCTGTGGCTACATCACCGATGTTTTTCATAAAAACTTAACAATGGGGAAGGCAACTGTCAAAATGGCGCTGTCGTAGCTAGTTCCCAACACACGCTAATAATACAAGGCGTGAGGTGGTTTTATTTTATTTTTGCGAAAATGATGCGTTGTTGTGTTACTAAATACTCCGAAATTGGAGTCCACCATTTCCTGAGAGACCCTAAAATTAAAAGATGATGGCTTAAAGCTATTCGTAGAGATGTTTTATAAATTAAACAGAGTAGAAATCTTTTGAAGAAAGTGACTTTGAGGATATATTTATGGTTTTAAATTCTGACACTTTCCATGTAAAATACTTGATTTAAAATATTACGGAAAATAACGGAAATTACGGAAAATAACGAAATAGCGAAATAAAAGTAAACTCATGGATGAACGAAACGTCAAATTTATTGCAGGCCGTTGGGACCTAGCTATGATCACGCCATCTACAATTAGCTATGCCCGACCTTCCCCATTGTATCTACCTATCGCTCTTGACTCTTGCATCATCACTTCGCTCATAAACAACTAAAAATATTTTTTTTTTATTGCGAAATTAGCTGTGCCTCGTGACTTCGCGTGGAAGTCGTGAGATAGACAAATTATACTAAACTAACATCCTCGTTCCCCGACTCGTTGCTTTGCATCGTCGCCCGCCCGCGTTATTACTTCGTTTTCGCATAGTGTTGTTACTGTTTTTTTTTTTCTTTTTGCTCGGCTACTAAGGGTCTTAACGTGATTTTAAATAGCCTAAAACTATTCTAAAGAATTGGGCTACCAAATGCAAAAATAATTTTTCAAATCCGACTTTTTCTTCACAATTTCAGGGTTTTCATTTTTTTGCGCGGAACCCTAATTATTTTTCTGAAATAAAAGTAGCCTAAATTACTCCTCGTACCATCGGTTATCTGCGAGTGAAAGTCCCGTGAAAATCAGTCCAGCCGTTTCGGAGATTAGCCGGAACAAACAGACCGACAGACAGACAAAGATTTAAAAAATTGCTTTTTTTGTTATAAGTACCGATATACTTTCTTATCCATTTAGTAAAAAGTTGTTATTTTGTCATTACAAACTGTGCAGGGCCGTCGACTCCTTAGTTTAAGTTAGCATAGTAATAGTTTTAGGCACGGGGAATTTTTAGTTTGGGAAAACCAAAATGCAAAACCTTTTTATGTCCAACAGACGTTAGACATCCCACGGCGCTCGGAATCGGAATGTTAGGATATTGTATTTGCCGGGCGTCATTGTTTTATTTTCTAAATGTTTTGCTAAGGGTCAATTTATATTAGCGCAGAGTCGAAGCGCATCGAAGCGTCTATCCAAAACTGAACATAACAAATTCAACCTTAACTCCACAGCGTAACGCACACATTACTTCTGAGATTTTAAAAAGACGCGCGCATTCCTCGTAATTCGCGCGTCTGCGCGTGAACGACGCTGATTGGTGCGCGCGCATTATCGCGTATCCATGCGCCCACTAGCGAACCTACGCGTCATCAGTCGGAAATTGGCCTGCGTGGGAACTGGCAAGTGATTCAATGGCACTGCTGTTGATGCCCATTACTACACGTAAAAGAGTGCGCGCGTATTCTGGCGAATACGCGCGCATTCGTGCGGCTTCGCTTTAATTGTAAAGAATTTGACGCTTCGATGCGCTTCGACTCTGCGCTAGTATAAATTGACCCTAATAGAAAAGAATTAATTATTGTCGGCACCTGTTGAGAAAAATTTGCATTTCTTTAGTATTTAGGACGTAGTAACAGTTTGTTTGTGCGGACATTGTAATCCGCACCAGATGTGTTTCTTAGTAGTTTTAAATATCGTATCGTAGCAAGTATTATTGTTGACCCAAAGCGTGGGAAATAGAAGGGATAAAAATAACGCCACTGAGGCTAGGCAAAAGGGCCTTACTTGTCGACCAAAATCAGTTCGTATTCAGATCTTGTACAAGACAGTTGGCAGCAGTACTCGGAACAATATACCTACTTCGAAAAAGGAACACGTCTTTCACTCTCCACCAATCCTAGCCACAGTAAAATTGTACAGTAACGTACACAGACACTTCAATTTTATTTATTTGTATAGATGTATTGATGGGCCTGTTCTTGACCTCGATCTCGCCTGATGAAAAGCGATGGATGAAGCCTACGATGGAACAAGCAAGCCCAGAAGATGCCTGTGCACTCTTGCTTTGAAGGCTGATGGACTAGGTACTTATACGTTTCAAATTGACCCATTTTACTGAATCACCCTGTACCTTATTTGTCTTTCAGAAATAATTAATCTTTAGAAGATGTGTATACACGAAACCACGTTAAAGTCCTGGCTTTAAGGTGAAAGCGCCAGGGTTGCCCGCGAAATTCAAATTTTCTTACGTTTTTTGCAATTTGCAGATCAGTATTAGGTTGTATGTTGATTGAAATATGATTCGCGACCGTAACAAATATGAGTTTAGGTACAGAATTATAATCATTAAAGTCATCAATACAACTCTCTTTTTTTTTTTTTTTTTGTGGATGGGAAATCATCAAATGACTTCTCCCGCTCTGGGCGGAGCGGGAGGGCGTGTCAGACTTTTACTGACTAAAACCCACCCGTGTTCCTTCTGTTGCCTGTGCCGGGGCCACGGTAACTCTTTCGAACATCCCGCAACCCTAGCTGGCATCGGCCCTAGCGGACCCCGTCAATAGTGCTGACATCTCTTTGAGGCGCGCGTGGAACACGATGCGCCGTCGACTCGGGCTTGGTCCTTACCGGACGGCGAGCTACCCATTGCTCGCCGTCCGCAAGCCCGCGCCTACGGTGGCTGGGAATCGGCTGCCAATTCCCGACGCCCAGGGCGTCTCCTGCGGCGACTAGGGGCGTGAGGGTGCAAAGCTTGCCTCTCCCTCACGCGTCCCGCCTCCTCCTTCACGAGCATTACTGCTTCGCAGAAGGAGGTAATGGCTTCCCATGCACTCTCGCTCCGTACCATGGCCTGGACCAGGGCCGGATATAAGAGATCGCCGCCGCCGATCGCTACCGCGAGGACACGGCGGTGCTCCGCCCAAGCCGGGCAGACCTCCACCGTATGCTCCACCGTGTCCTCCGGGCGATCCACACAGTGGTGACACCCGGGCGTTTCCTCCCGCCTTATCCGGAACAGGTACCTCCCGAAGCACCCGTGTCCGGTGAGGACCTGCGTCAGGCGGAAGGTGAGGACGCCGTGGCGCCTCTCCAGCCACTCCTCAAAGAGGGGACTTATCGCCGCAATTGTGGCGTGCCCAGCGCTGGGTTGCGACAATCGCACTCTCCATGCCGCCATGAGATCCTGCCGGAGCTCTGTCCGCCGTGCCACGATTTCTCGCGGCAGCGGAGTTACGCCCCGGAATACAACTCTCTAAGACCAAGTAAGTCTATTGAATGACTTTTTTCATGAAATCTTAACATTTCTGGATTATACTAACTTAAGGAATTGTATTACTAATTCTAATATTGTAATTCTATAAATACATATTTGTTACGGTCGCGTATCATACTTTGAACAACATACACCCAGACACTGAGCTGCAAATCGCAAAAATCGTAAGAAAATTTTAATTTCGCGGGCTACCTTAGCGCTTCCCCCTTAACCTGATAAAATTAAATGTTTATTTTACGTCTAACAGTTACAAATTCACCCATGCATCTAAACTTGGAGTGAAACATTTTCACAGATTTTGCTCTACATAAGCACAACACGGCCAAAGCGTACCTACACCGCCTTTTTACTTCAAAACTTTGCTTTGCGGTACACCTCGCGCGCGCTGTCATAAATGCATACATTGCATATTCCCATTTCTCTTCGTTTCGCTTCAGGAAATAAATAGAAAGCTGGTTTCTTTATGCTTAGGTGCGATTCTGATTTCATAAATCGTTTTGATTCTAGGTAGATTGTAGGATTAGGGAACACTCTGTTTTTATAGCTTACTATCTGTTGCCCGCGGCTTCGCCCGCGGGGATGTCAACACTTCCCTATTTGAATCGGATCACAATTTAATCTTTTATGATTTCGATTTTTTTAAATATTTTTATTTTATTTTACACCTTTTAGTTATAATTCATTTTCATTTACTGTATTAAGTAATGCATTAGGTAACGGTCGTAACACTCGATAGGTTTGAGAGAATTTTTTTTTGGAAACAATTTGTCGCCAAAAATCCGCCATTGTCATTTTCTATAATTTTAATATACCCAGTGACACTCGCGCAATAAAGACGAATCTAACGACATATCATTCATCAAAATCTGTTCAGCCGTTTAGTAGTTACGGGGGACTATATAGCGACGGACATACATACATACAGGTCAAACACATAACCCTCCTTTTTTGGATACGCGGCGGTCGGGTATGTCACGTTGTGCTCCACAAGGCTATACGTTATTATTATTACAAACGGTAGTTTTACATTGTTAAGTTTTATTAGTGGCCACTAAGCTCCGTTTTAAGGATTATAATAAAACTTAACATACTTATTGCACAACGCAACATGCTTATTTTCTGCATTTTCATTCTAAAATAAAAGAAATAACCAAACAAACGACGAGGGCGCCACTGCGCGCGCGGTGTCGTCTTAACATAGGTAGGTACCTAATTATTTTATTTACATGCGGATCCAACCGTCGACAGTCTTTGCTGTTGTTACGTCAAAAAATTTTATTACCATCCAGCCAGGAGATGTTAGATGTACGTATGAAGGTAACCAGCCGAAAGCATAATGAACGGTACTTACGATATCATGTAAGCACCTTACCGTCGAAACGAGTTATTATGAAAAAACAAAAAAAAAGAAAAAAAAAGAAAAGAAAAAAAGAAAAGAGCAGAAAGAAAAGAATAGAGCAGAGAAAATCATGGACTAGAAAAAGCTGTCGCAGGTGTTCTCCTCCATATTTATTGAACTAATGGCCATACCACGTGTAACAGGGGGATTGACATTCCTTTAAACCACGTAAAGAGAATCATGTTCTTTGCCCGTATACAAAAAATCAATCAAATCCAACGAATACTTTAGCCACAGGAAATTATTTTTCATTTTCTTATTTTTCAACATGATGTAGATCTGAGTCCGTAATAATAGGTAAACCACAGAACAGAAAAAAAACAGAGCACCGTTGGTCAGTGACTTTGCGTAGATAAAGCGTGTTTACTTTTTATGACCATTTCAGACACCAACCTACATGGTCTTCACATGATCTGACCAAGATTATGTCTGGACTTTAAAAGAGACTGTGACCTCTGAGTTTGTTTCGGCCTTTCTTCTCAGAGTAGTCAGATAGGAAACGCCGGCCTCATCTAGTTTAAAAAAAAAAATGTTTGACATGTAAAAGTGTTTGTATAAACCTACTTACAGAAATAAAATCATTTATCATTTATGCAGTTGATTCTACTATTTATTTTGTTTGAAAACTGCAATTTTTTAATTTTCCATTAACTACTAATATTCGTGTTTTAAAATGTTTCGATGGATTAGTACTGTGCTCGTTTTCATTTAATGTCGTACATCCAGAAACAAGTTGTATAATAACGTTCATTTGTATTGGCTATTAATTGTATGTCTTTTAGCCGACGCGCGTACGCACGGACGCGAAAACGGATTGGATTTTCGACTCTCGGTGTTGAGCCGAGCATTGAGAATCCAACAGAGTGCATTCCAACGCGTGGAAAACCACACTGTTGGATTTTCAACTCTCGGCGCTAAGCAAAGCGTTGAAAATCCAGTGCGCGATAAAATTACGCCGCGTTTTTTTCCCGTCCATGCGTATGTCGGCTTATAGTTTGTCGCAATAACTGCTGGTTTAGGTAATGTAGAAGTAGTACTTACTTATTTAAACCAAAGCATTTTCATTTGGGAGTCGTGAAAGCGTTTTTTTACTTGTTTTTAGGTTCACTTGCTATTTTTTTATATCGTTGAAGTCGTCGTCTGCCTAGCCTTTTCCCAACTAAATGTATTGAGGTCGGCTTCCAGTCAAACCGGATTTAGCTGAATACCAGTATTTTACGTGGAGCAGCTGCCTACCAGACCTCCACAACCCATTATCTGGGTAACACGGTACTTCAGGGCAAGACTGGAGTCAGATTTACTGGCTTCGGACTATCCGTGACGACTATATTTTTTATATCGTTGAAGTAAAAATGTTAAAAGAAAATACATAGTTAACCTCATCTTTATACGTAGATTACTACTTAACGTTTACTTAAGACCTCTACCGACTAACCACAGTATTTTAATAAAGACAAAGTTCTAAGAGAAAGATCTTTCTTTCTCTTAGAACTTTGTCTTTACTTTTTGTATTTCCTGAGAGTGTCTTAATAAAGAAAAATTTCTTAATTTCTTAATAAAGAAAAATATTTTATTTGGGACACTCACAGGAAATACAAAAAGTAAAATAGGAGCATTAAAAACTAACAAAATTTACATATTTTTCTAATAAAAAAACAAAACAAAAACAAAGAAGAGCAGATCACACTTCACAGTATTTAGGAATCTCACTCAGGCAGACAAGCGTAATAAGCGTATACAAGATCAATAAATAGTTGAGAAAGGCGAACGATGGAATCAAAAGTCAAGAAACTAATAATACTATAAGATAAGATATATTTATTTGTCAAAAACACGTGTAGGTTTACAATCAGTTGGAATAATAAAAAAAAAAGAAAAGTTTCAACATGTTTTGCCTAGCAACAGCAAGGCGTACAAACACAATGATATTATAATTCAAAGTACAAAAATTACGTCAGGTATATCATATAAAGTTACGTTAAATTAATCATAAAGTCCTCATACATAAGGTTACGATAAATTAATAATAACTAATAATAAAAAATTAAAAAATGTCTAAAGTATATCATTTAAATAGTCGGCAACATAGTAGCATTTATTTATTAAAAGTTTCTTCGTACTTTTATTAAAACTATTAATATTCAAATCTTTGTATGCTTTTGGTACCTTGTTGTATAATTTTGGGGCCATGCTGAATACACTCCTATACATGAGAGCCGTTTTTATGTAAACGAAGTATCCGATTAGACAGAGGTGTACCTATAGTACATCCACATTTCGCCAGTTATGTTTATGTCCCATGTAATAGGGAGCGAGCCTATTGCCATCAACTGGGCACAAATTCAGACTCCGGACTGCTACTAAAAAAATCTAAAAAACTAAAACTAAAATTCTAAAAAACCCAATAACACTGCCCGACCTGGGAATTGAACCCAGGACCTCATGCTCAGCAGTAGCGCTTGCGACCACTAGACCAACGAGGCAGTCTACGTGAAAACAAGTAAACAACAGTGTGTTATAATTGTTTATCCTTCCACCTAAGCCGTAAGCGTTTTGTGTTCCTAATACTAGGAAGTTATACGGAGCATAAATATTCATCAGGTAGTCATTAACGTCGGTGCAAGTGCTTGTTCACATTAACTCGCGGGCGCGGTGGCGGGCGCGGTCACGAAATATCAAACATATTGCATACTATGCAAGTGTTCACGTACAAAACGCAGGTGCGGTGGATGTAGCGGGTAAGCTAGGGACTGGCGCGTGCGGCGCGCTCGCGGCTATATCAAATGTGTGATGTTGTTTGTGTGTGTTCACGTCGAACTAGCGATGGAGCGCGCGATTCACGGCGTCAGGTAAGTTCAACTAGTTTGAACTTATCGCTGCAAACGATAGCACCTTTTCATCATGTCATTCGATACAGAAGAGTTTATCAGTGCTGTTTAAGCTAGAACTCCAATTTGGCAAAGTAAACACTGTAATCATAAGAACAGAAATGTTCTTAAAAAGCTATGGAAGGAAATTGCTGAATTGTGTCCCAATATGGAGGATGAGTAAATAAAATTTTGTCATATTTTTAAGACATCAGATCTTCATCCATGTTTACAATTTCTGACAACACGTCACACTCGCGCAAATGCCTGGCGGCCAATCTGCCCCCGATATCGGCGTCTGTGTTTCCGAACGCATACAACCCCGATCTCTTCAAAGTGAGAGTGAACAGGCATCTTCTGGGTAAGCTCGCTCCATCGTCGAATTTGTCTCTGTCATCTCTGACCTAGATTAGAGTCTTTTATGATTAGAGATTTTTTTTTTTATTTGAAAGGCAATAACTAAATCACAGCATGGGTTTTCCCGTTTTTCAACTTAAAATATTTTTTTCTCCGTATTTATTTTTTGTTAGATACGTCTTTCTTATTATCGGGGGCAGCAATATGAACACGAGCTCGCCGCTGGACCACCGCGCCCGCCGCCGCCCCCGCGCCCGCGTGTTCTACGTGAACAAACACTAAAACTTAGCTAAATTCAACCGTCACTTAGTTGCAGTTTAGCTAACAAAAATAGCATACATTTTAGAAGGATTCCTTAAGTATAACCTTGGTTTAAGTTCTTTACGCTCTCGTCGTTAAATTTATAACGAAGACGAACTTATACGGAGGTAGGATAGTTTCTTAGATACGCCTCGGGAACATTTAGTGGTTCTTTGAATACTTTCATGTCATGGAGGAAAATTTTTGGCGTCGTAACGCTGCCTGCTACAAAGTTGGGGCTGAGGGAGTATTTTTAAGATTTTTATGAGACAATGATGAGTTGGAGAAATCTTAAGCTTTTACCACGTCACTTTTTTCACAGTGCTATTAATTTTCCGTTTGAGCTTCAGCTACAATGATGTGTTAAATTGCCATCAATGTTTCGTTGTGAAATAAGAATAGTGTTATTCGTCCTGAATAGCTTCATCTCTCTCTCACACTGGAACAATGATGTCTTCAACACGTCATTGTACGGCCCCAGAGCTTAGTGAAACTCTAGACCAGCTACAAGCCAAACCAAACTATAGTCTAACATATTTCTTTTAAACCGAAAATCTCTTAGCAAACACCATCACACATCTTGCTAGCAATCTGCGAAAACCGGCCAAGTGCGCGTCGGTCAATGAAGGGTTCCGCAGTTGGGATGGATTTATCCCAAAAATAAACTTAATATTGTAGTTGAAAAACATGTTCTTCCATACATCGATATACGTCACGGTCAATTCTCCAACTGCAAATGTAAGTTGGTAATCGCAAAAAAATATGTTTTTTTTTTGTATAGATAACTATGATAAAACTACAAATTATAGATTTTCGGACATTTTCCTTTGTTTGTGCAGTGAGACCTTGCTTCTTGCCAAATTTCGTGATTCTAGGTCAACGGGAAGTACCCTATCAGTGGCGAGGCTTGATATTTCGTAGGAGGGAATCGGAAGCTCGGAAGCCGAAGAGGAAATTGTTCAGTTACAAACAGTCATACAAATACGATTACCACCTTGTGGCGCCGGCCTATTTAGAACAATTTGTGTTGTTGTTGGAATATAAATTATTTGGCAATCGTAGATGTTACTGAATGTGCTTTTTTTCTATGGTGGTAGGTGAAGTTACTCTTCAGATCCTCCACAGGGAAGCCGGTAGGAATGGAGTTGTTAGCGCGCTTCGCCTCTGTACCAAAATATGTCGCATAAATGGCCGTATACTTTTATTGCGTTGACTTAGAAGCTGGATTTTTTTAGAGTTCTAAGGGACTGTAGACTTACGTATTTGATATTAATTTCAAGTTGATACCTCCACGCGTTCCTGAGAAAAAGGGTCTTGACAGACTGACAGACAGACGGACAACGAGGTGACCCTGTAAGGATTCCGTTTTTTCCTTTTCAGGTACGGAATTCTAAAAAAAGAAGAAACTAAAATAAAAAGCGTACGCGCAAGAACACGAGGCAATATCTCATGAAGAACGCTATTATTCTTGCCACGTCCGTCTTGCAATTAGCTCGGGCGCTTCGTTTTATGTTGCCACAATAACCGCTGGTTCTCGAAGCTGGCTTAATGCAGGAGGCGTGTCTAATTCTACACCAAGTGATGCTTTAAGGCGAAAGCTATAAGATAGCCCCTGAAATTTGCACGATAGTAGGTAATTTAGTGGAGGTACTTACTTCTGATAATATTATTCACATAATCAATTAGTGATATCTATTACTAACGACCCGCTTCTGCTTCACACAGTTTATACGACTGGATAAAACATCGAGACTTCTTTATTATAATTATGTAAGAGATTGGTGTATCTCTTACATAAGCTGCTCGGAGGAGCTCGTGGCTAAGTAATAACAGCCGCATGGGTCGATCCATCAGGTTAAGCTACGCTTGCCGGGGTTGGTCCGTGGATGGGTGACCATCTTTACATACCGAGACTCCTCCGTGCCTCGGAAAGCACGTTAAGCCGTTGGTCCCGGCTGTCATTCGTGGATCTTTGACAGTCGTTACGGGTCGTCAGAAGCCCGAAAGTCTGACAACCAGTCTTACCAAGGGGTATCGTGTTACCCAGTAACTGGGTTGTGGAGGTCAGATAGGCAGTCGCTCCATGTAAAATACTGGTATTCAGCTGCATCTGGTTAGACTGGAAGCCGACCCCAATATAGTTGGGAAAAGGCTAGGCAGATGATGAAGAGATTGGTGTATTATACACAAAAACCTTCCGAAATAAATTCTCTAAATGATGGAGACAACCGCTTTAAAATCCGTTGCGTAGTTAAACTACGCGACGGATTTTAAAGCAGTTATTTATATTACGGTAGTTTAAAAGGGCACCGTGGTCACACAGGAAGGGCCGAAAAGCGACTTTAATTTATAATATGTATACCATCGTGAATCGATTAACATTCGACCTAATTTGCAGAGAACGTAAGAAAATTTGAATTTCACGGAATACTTTGGAGCAATCGGCTTGAAGGCGCGTTTACACGAGGAGAGTTTCCCGACAATCGGAGAGGCGAGATTGGCAATGGGATACTCGTAGGCAAGAAACGCCAGACGATACATCGTTCTCATGTGTTTAAGCATAGTTTAAACGTCGAGTTCAGTGTAAACAAGCGAGTGCAATAAATCCTCGTGTAAACGCGCCTTAATGCAGGAGGCGTGTCTAAATCTACATAGTGTTGCTTTAAGCTGTGGCCAAGAGTACAGTGGTTAGCGGTTAGCTGATTACGAAAGTGATATGCTAATGTGTAACACAGTCTTCCTATTGTTTGAGAAATTGTTAGTTGTTCAGAGAAATAGTGGACAGGGTTTATGACTTAAAATGTTTTATTTGGCAGAGAAAATAATAGAGAGTTGTTTGTTACCTTATAGAGGTAAGTATATGGAACAGGGTGTAAGGTTCACTCATCCTCCATAGAAAAGGGAGGATCCACCGACCAGATGGGTGTTGTGTCTGGTGGGCAACTGCCCGATGGTTGACGTCGGGCGTTGTATACTGGATGATTTTTTTTACCGTCTCGAAATTTTTACAAGGTGTTCTACCCATGAACATGAACAACTTTCACTATGGGACCAACTATGAGATCACGAAAAAAAAATCAGCTGTTTCATACATTTTGGTCAAGTAGGTAGGTTTGAACTTTTCTATTAAACAGTAGATTTTTTTTTCGTGATTTCAGAGTTGGTCCCGTAGTGAAAGTTGTTCATATTCATGGGTAGAACACCCTGTAAAAATTTCGAGACGGTAAAAAAAATCATCCAGTATACAAGGTGTAACATAATTAACGCACAACCTCTTAAGGGGTCATTGTACTCATCATTATGAACAACTTTTAGACCAAACCTGAAATCGCGAAAAAAAAAATCAGCTTCGCCCCACTCCCTCCCTATGTTCGCATAACTCGTCAAAATGTAGGGAACAGCTGATTTTATTTTCGCGATTTCAGGTTTGGTCCCGTAATAAAAGTTGTTCATAATGATGAGTGCAATGACCCCTTAAGAGGTTGTGCGTTATTTATGTTACATCTTGTATACTAGTCGCGCGGTAAACTGACTGCGCGATGCAGGATTTTGCGTGACGTCAGTGTGATACGTTCGCATGTGGCGATGTACATTATGCTGCCACAACCTTCTGCAAACTGTTTTTTTCAATGTAGCAGAGAACAGAAAAGTTTTTACTTAGAAATGGAAGATTAAAGAAATAAAGTCTTCGTCAAATCTTCAAGATCAGTTGTACTTGTAAACTTTAATATACCGGGTGTCCGTCGGCAGATTTTACACTTTGAACAGAGCTCACGGCGACTAGCAAAGCGTCAGCGGGGGGAGCGGTATATCACTCGGCGCGGGAGTCTTTCGGGTTGTTTAGTAGCCATGAGTCAGTGGACGAGAGCGCACTGCGCTTTTGCGGTTGAGGCGTATTTTGCGAACAATAATTAGATCAATGTGGCGAGGCGTCGGTTTTGTTCTCACTTTAATATCCGACGATCAAAGGATTGTCTGTCGAATCAATGGACATGGATGTGGGTGCAGAAGTTTAAAGAAACTGGATCAGTCGGAAATGAGCCTCTGCCTGGACCTTCAATGACTGCTTCTACTCCTGAAAACGCAGAACTTGTGAAAAGGGAAATTTTGACAAATCCGCGAAAGTTTGTCCGAAAGATCGCACAATGATACTGCGCGATGCTGGACCACTTTTTTATACCGGAGCTGCACCGTCATGCTAGCTACAATAAACAGAACTCACTTTCAGCAGGATGGGGCTGCGACACACACTGCCAGGGACTAAATGACTAAAGTTAGACAACATTTTCGCAGAAAAATGATGTCACTTTGGCGACATAGCCTGGCCCCCTAGATCACATGATACCTACCTCAAATCTCGCGTCTAAAATAATTCGCTATCAACATTAAAGGCCCTGTAAGAAAATATCCGACGCGGGATTGCGGCTATCAGTCCAGAACTTTGCAAGCGAATTTTCGCCAACATGAAAGAAAGATTGCAAGAATGTTTGCGGTGTAGAACGCCATTTGAGTTTAGTGATTTTTAAAACCTAAAATCCGCATTATTATTTTATAACATGATAAATAACTAACTTTGTTTTTCTTTATATTTTTATTTCATTTTGTTTTTTTAAAGTATAAAATCTGCCGGCGGACACCCTGTATAAATCAACTTGTTAATAATCAAAAAGCTTGTAAGTCTGAAACGCGAAATGGCTATGTTAACTATCCATAAAACACGCTATCCGTTCCAATCAATACCCCTCCGTTCTCGGCCTAGTAACGCGTAACTCTTTCTGTGAGACCTACCATTGAAAGTAATATTTAACAAAACCTGAGCAAACCTGTCAGTGCAGCGAAGCCTTGGCCTAAAAGCCTCACTGGCCAAGGAGGCGAGGACTAAGGAGAATTGAATAAATGGTCCTTAAAGGTCGCCCGTTGCGATTCCCGCCTTTGTGCCGGCCTCAAGAGGGCTCAACACGGACTCCTACCGATTGAAAAGCATTTCTTCATTTACCTTACTTACCGAATCTCCAAGGAATGTCCAGTGAATGGATAAATAAAGTTGACGGACTAAGTTTAAGTGACGGAGTGGGGTACAGAGAGAAACTCTAAAATCACAACCACTAATAATAGTGTGATTTTATTTCGTAATGGTTGTGATTTTAATTTCTCTCTCTGAAGCGACTCAGACTTTAGTACGTTCTCGTATGTGGAGCGAACGTCACTGTCGATAGAAGTTACCGTCCATTCACATAGGTACTCGTACTTATATTATGCACAAATGGCGTAAGACTTAAATACATTTGCAGGTGAACAACGCCAACTCTCTCTGATTGAGGAGGCTCTCTGATTGCACCTCTCGCCGCTATGGTGGTGCACTATTATCTATTTTGCCTGCTAAGATATCTCAGTGTCTCTGTACAGTACGCCCAGTACAGTATGACTCATCGAACATTGAAAAGAGTGTCACACAGGCATGCGCGACAACAACGAAGGTCTAGAAAACTGAACGTATTCTAAAACCTGATGTACCTAATTAATTGCCGGCTACTGTAAATGTAATTCATGAAAATCTTATTAACTAAGTACTCAGTATCCTTAAGGAATTGACCACCATTTCCTATACCGGGCTGCTCACTGAATAGTCCCCGAAGACTCGACCTTGATGAAGATACAACTAATTCCTACAACTAACAACGTTAATTTACTTGTCTATTTGGAATTTGGATTAGGATTTCGAATATAACTTTGTTGTGGGTTTGATTTTCTTCTAAGTATACAATGAAGTAATAGATATCGTTATCTAACTAAGGTTGGTAATACGGGCTGGTGTCCACAACTCCATGCATGACAAAGCGCGTATTTTGTGTACGGTAGGGAAAATGAATTATTCGATCCACCTCAGCTCCTCAAGGAAGGCCTGCAACGCATTGGTATTACTGACAATCTTACGTAGGGTACCTAGGTTACCGAGGTACTTTGCCCTGTATGTGGCAACCAACGGGCAGTTTAGAAGCACGTGAGCTACTGTCTCGTCGTCCAGGCCCTGCACTGTGGACTGTCTGTGACTCCTATGACAAAGAGGTGTTTATTAAATGACCAGTGCCCAGTTATAGCTACTGTAACTGTATGCAGCTGTTGTTTAGTTAGCCGGAGAGCCTGTTTCGTGAGGCGGCCGTCAATCATTGGAAGTGCTTCCTCACCTTGGTCCAACCATAGTTTGTAATGTTGCCCTGGTGCGTTTCCTTACCAGAGTGCGTACCCGAAGGGGAGTGGCGCGATGGGTTCAGGTCCTACTGGTGCCAATGCCGACCCTATCTAATTTATTTCAATTTGTGTTACTCTGATTGCATATATAAGAATCTTATCTACGGTAGTATCTCACTGTTGGAGACAAAACGTAGCGTATATGGTCCTTGTCTTGTGAGTTCGTTCCTATTTATTCCTCTTATTCGCTGTTCTCTTAGCTATATAGTCTAATTCATATTTCCCTTCTAAATATCATACTCATTTTGCTCGTGCGTTGCGTCGGTGCTTTGTGCATTCTTCGTACGTTACGTTCATATATATTCTTTTATCTATAGCATTGTAATTAATTTGTTCGTTGACAACTCTTCGTCGTAATTCGAGGCTATTGTGAGCTACTTGCAGTCATAAAACTCGAGCGTTGAATGCCTATCGCATGAATCATCTTGTTTACTTCAAATCGATATGCAGTGTCACTGAGCTCAGCTACCTGAATTCTTGCTTACATATCTTTATCACGGTGCTTATGCACCGTGATAAAGATAGAGAACGAACGAAAGATAGAGAACACAGAGATACTTTATAGTAGCTCTGTGTAGTTGTTGTTTTGTAATCAGCTGTGATTATTGCGATTTGAGGTTCGTTTTGTGATTATGTCCAAACTTACTTACAACAAACAAACAAACTTTAATTAAAAGATGCCCAGCTATAACATCAAAGCTCTTTATTTTTGGCAATCATATAAAATTAATTAAAACTTCTAAGACATTGACGGAATTTCAAATCATAGATTTAGAGTGTCGCTTACGAAAATTTGAGCCCTCATGCGAGGAATTCGACATGTTACAGACTGAAATCGAGATCCTATCAGATGAGCCATCAACCGATGACGTTTCCGCGAAGCGTGTGCAGTTTGACAACGACTACTACCCGCTGGTGGCCACAGCCAAGAGCCTGCTTTCTGCCGGAGCGAAGGGTGGCTGTGTTGGAGTTCAGCGATGTGGAAACAGGTGGGCGAGTAAGAAATTTGTTTAGGCTACCGAAAATTGACTTACACATTTCAGTGGTGGCTATCAAGACTGGCTTGAATTTAAAGACACATTCCTTTCTCTTATACATAACAGTGATTGCATAGATAACATAAATAAATTCCACTATTTACGAGCTTCTCTTGTGTCGCTCTGATTATTAAAAACATCGATTTTAAAAGTGACAACTATAAAATAATTAAAAATGAATAGTGAATGAAAAATGAATAATAATCAAAATCAAAGTCGAAGTGAGTAGTAGAAAAGCATGTATATTTTACTATTTTCAAATAATAATATAATAATAGCCCTCTTCCTCTATCCTACCTCGCTGTGCCCGACAGGGTCCACAATCATCTAAAATTATGTATATTTTACGAGTATAATGTATACCTACCACCTAAGTTTACATTGTGGAATGCAAATAAATGTATTGAGTATTGAGTAAAATTGCGTGGGAATTATTGTGCGAGCGATTTGATAATAGTCGCTTAGGTACTGGTTAATAATCACATACACGCTTTGTTAAACGTAGATTCTATTCGACCAGAATCGTGTAAGTCGATTCAATATCTTATAGATGTAACTAACAAGAACATCAGGGCTCTCACATCATTGAAAGAACTCGCTCAGTACTGGGACACGCTCGTAATTTATATGATGTCAACTAAACTCGATAGTGTCGACGGGTCGAGAGTGGGAAGCGCATAGAAATACATTGACTTCATCATCGTAATATCATTAATAGCAAAAATAAAAATAAAAATTTCAAACGTAAATCATGCCAATTATGCGACGATGAGTCACATCAGCTCACAGTATGTCGCCTAGAACATGCTAGCTGGACAAAAACAACAATTACAATTCTGAGAATCGTTAATGAGGGTAGTTAGAGAATTAATGGTTTATCAATGCAGTTATTGTTTTGATATAAAAGAGGCAAATCATTTGCAATGAGGGTAAGTATAAAATAAAGTCGGGTTAAATGCATAAGATTAGTTGCATTTTGGCTTCTAATACAAATAGATCTCCTGCGTTATTGTTTAAAGTTAACACATTCAGTGCCCAGTTTATTAGTTTTAATTATTGTTGGACCCGGGAGTCGGGTGCTGGGCACTGAATGTGTTAAGTAGTGAATTAGTGATGGATTTTCATAACCAAGGGTAAGTAGTGTTTTTTTTTGTATTATCATCTTCAATATTATTTACACTGTTAGAAAAACTTCGCTAATTAAAAAAAAAAATAATTTAAAAATCTTATACTTTAATTTCAAAAGACGATAAGTAAAAACCACGGGTAAAAACCCCCTCATTTCCCCGGGACCTTTTTTGCCAAGTAGAAGACACATTATTCTAGTTTATAATAGACTTAGAATTTTTTGCCCGAATTTTCCCAAATTTTTTTTCAGGAGACAGTTTTACTGTTTCGAAAATGGAACTTTTTGAGAGGAATGGGTCAAAACTTCCAAAAGTGAGAAAAATGCTTTTCAAGTTTGTTGCCGCACAACATGACCTTAGCGGTCTAATGGAGCAATCGTTGAAAGAGATTAAGGCAGTTATTTCAAGATTTTCTGCAAAATTCCGAAAAAAAATCAGCTGTTCCCTACATTTTGACGCGTTATGCGAACATAAACGTAGGGAGCAGCTGATTTTTTTTTGCGGTTTCAGGTTTGGTCCCAGAGTAAAAGTTGTTCATAATGATGAGTACAGTGACCCCTTAAGAGATTGTGCGTTAATTATGTTACACCTTGTATACATATATATTTTAATACTTATTATGTAAGTATCATATGTTTGATTATATCTACCAACTCAACTTCTATTCATTTGTTTAGTAATTTTATTTTGTTTTCAGGGAAGAGAATTGTGGCCATTCTGATAAGACAGGTCAGTGAGAGTCCAGAACAAATCAGATGCCCTTAAAACCACTGTCGAGAATAAGGAACAACGATGTTTGTCTGGCGATGAAGCTCTGGTGTACTACGTAGAATCTAAATCAACTAGTCACACTTACAAACAGACCCGGAAGTTTTTATATAATATACAATGTTGTTAATAAGTTAAATTAATTTCAGTCGTGTAATAATGTAGGTTTGTCATGTAATTAGTAATTTTAGTTTAAGTCCCACACAATTAGGTTAACTTAATACGTAATATATATGTGAAGCTAATGAACAACAATTTCACAGAATTTTGTCAAATTATTAATTCGTTTAAATTTTTTGTGTGATAAGTGTTTAAGCAATAAATTGTGGTAGTAATAAAAAATATTTTGGTGAACTTAAAATTTTAAAATTAATTAATTTTTATTTTTAAAATTTTATTTTAGTTGAAACCATGCACTGAAAATTGCTAAAATATTTATAAACCGTCATAATGAATACATTGGAACTTCATAACATTGATAAGTAATTTCGTCAGCTAGCTTGTTCTAGGCGACACACTGTGCAGCTGTTCAATTGCGAATCGTTTAGAAGTCTTCCACTAGAATCTCGGATTTCAAAAGTAAAGGAGTTCAATATGTGCTTGAACTTTTTGCGTTTCGGTCATGTAGCAAAGAAATGTTTTTGTCACACTGTAAATATTGCAAAGAAAAGCACAACACACTTTTGCACGTAGAAAAATCCGAGCAATCTGCTTCTCGTGATTCGTCTTCTTCATCTTCAAAAGATATTGTACTGACAACTGATGTTCTACCGGTGACGCGTGTTTTCCTTTCCACAGCGTTGGTGAGAGTGGTTGACGGCAAGGGCGGCAAACACACCGCCAGGGCGATCTTGGACAACGGTATCGGAATAAATATCGTTTCCGAGGCTTTCTGCAGTAAGCTGGGTTTGCCGAGGTGGAACGTAAGCTCCACGGTAATAGGTTTCAATAACCATGTAAGTATCCAATAGTTCACAGTCTTGCAATCTCACAATTGAGTCATTGAATTCTAGCTATAGAACTAACATTGATGGTCATGTGTTTACCAACATCACCACAATACCAATCACATACATCCCAGAAGGCTTATGTCCATCTGACTCCTCTTATAACATTCTTTCTAAGGTCGGTCTTCTTATCGGGACAGATATCTTCTGGGATATTCTAGGTAGCAAAAAGATTAGCTTAGGCAAGCATCTACCTATGTTGCGTAGTTCGGAGTTTGGATGGATAGTCACTGGTCACATCTCGAGTTCGAAAAGTACATTCAGTCAATGTCTTTTTACTCAAGGTCAACTTGATATTGATCTCGCTCGTTTTTGGGAAGTAGATAGTGTTTCTCTTGAGCATTCTCAATCCGCAGAGGAACGAGCGTGTGAAAACAATTGTATTGTCAACACAACTCGAAATGACGATGGTCGCTTTGTCGTCACCATACCTCTCAAGCAAAATCACCAGGTCTTAGGCGATACTTTTGAGATGGCTAAGCGCCGATTTTTATCGCTTGAGCGAAAATTCGAAAGATAACCAATATTTAAGGAGAAATATTTAGACTTCATGAAAGAATATGAGCGGTTAGGTGACATGACTGAAAATAAAAACCCTTTTTCCATACAATGACAATGTCAACTTCTACCTTCCTCTTCATGGCGTACTTCGGGAGTCCAGTACAACGACAAAGTTGCGTACAGTCTTCGACCACACCGCCACCACTTCTGGAATTTCTCACAATGAAATTCAGATGGTCGGTCCTACTGTCCAAGACGATCTCTTATCGATTCTCCTCAGATTCCGCCAGCATAAATTTGTAGTATCGGCGGACATTGAAAAAATGTTTAGATCTATTGACATAGTACGCAACGCTCAACGCTCGTAGTCAACGCTCGTTACAGCAAATAATATTTAGGTATGATTCCTCTCATCGCTTAAAAACCTACACACTTAACACAATTTGTCAGGGGACTGATTCAGCGCCATATCTCGCGACAAAATGTTTGAGTAGTCTGGCATCCACAATCAACGATAATAGCGTCAAATATACATATATCGCACTACTTTTACTTTGATGATTTATTAAGTGGAGTCTGAACTGCAAGCGAAGCTATAATGTGAGGGAATAACTGCCGCTTTAAATTCAGCAAGATTCAATATTCGCAAATGGAAATCTAATAACGTATTAATTCTTAACGAGCTGTTCTCAGGTAAAATTCCCACACAGTTTTAGATCTATCAGATAACAACAAAAATACATCATCAAAAACATTAGGCTTTGTCAGCAGGATACCTTATCTTTCTTAATTAATATTGAACTTCATGAGAAGATTACCAAACGCAACATTCATTCAGTTATAAGCCAAATATTCGACTCATTAGGGCTTGTAGGTCCATGCGTTGTCGAAGGTAAATAGATTATGCAGAAATTATGGCTCAATAAAAGCTCTTGGGACGAAGACGTATCGGCAGAGATTTTACATCTCTACTCTGGTGATTTGCTAACACATAATAATAATAATAATAACCCCATCGCCGTATCTCTACGTTGACGTCGTGATGGGGCTTGCGCGCTCCGAACTCTAGGTCTGTGCCGGTGGAGGTTTCTTTGCCGGAACAGGTCTAGGATGAGGAGCCAGACCAAGAGAGATACAGAAACCCGCAGGGCAGCATGTGGCGAGCTGCTGGGCAGTAGCGACCCCACGTACCCTATCTCCCGGGAGAAGTCATGTTCCTCATCTCTGGCTTGCCTTTATTGGCCGGCTGGAGTGAACACTGACGAGAACTGACCTCCCACCTCATTCTTGCCTTTATTGGCTGGCTTGAGTAGAGATTCGCAAGAGCAAACGTGCTCGGAGGAAGGAAGTAGTCCAGTAAGATGCTGGTAGGGATCTTGACCGTACTTCCGGGATTGTCCTGATAGCCGTGGAATACCTCTCCACTCCTCTTAAGCACCTCAAGACATGTTGCCCCCTTGTCGCTACGACACTATGTGCTAGCGACCGTTTCCGGGGGCCCATTGTTGAGTGTGCAAGTCACCCCCTGCCATTTTATCCGTGTATTGTATTTATCAAACATTGGTCAGGCAGGGGCCATAGTCCTTCCATAGTTTTAGATAACCAGTCCACTTTAGCCATCCAAACCCATAGCCCAATATTTTTTTTTCTCCATATCCTGCAATAGTCCTACACCAACCGGGAGTTGTCCTTGGGTGCACTTGCATAGTACGCACAAGGATAATCGTCGGTTGGTGCCTCATTTCCATTGAAAGCGTCTAACGGGCCTCTGCGAGTTGGCTTCGGCCCCTCATATGCCTTTCAAAGGTCCGGGACCCTAGGGTCCCGGGAAATATATTAAAAAAAAATAATAATAATAACCCCATCGCCGTATCTCTACGTTGACGTCGTGGTGGGGCTTGCGCACTTCGAACTATAGGTCTGTGCCGGTAGAGGTTACTTTGCCGGAACAGGTCTAGGGTGAGGAGCCAGACCAAGAGAGATACAGAAACCCGCAGGGCAGCATGTGGCGAGCTGCTGGGCAGTAGCGACCCCACGTACCCTATCTCCCGGGAGAAGTCATGTTCCTCATCTCTGGCTTGCCTTTATTGGCCGGCTGGAGTGAACACTGACGAGAACTGACCTCCCACCTCATTCTTGCCTTTATTGGCTGGCTTGAGTAGAGATTCGCAAGAGCAAACGTGCTCGGAGGAAGGAAGTAGTCCAGTAAGATGCTGGTAGGGATCTTGACCGTACTTCCGGGATTGTCCTGATAGCCGTGGAATACCTCTCCACTCCTCTTAAGCACCTCAAGACATGTTGCCCCCTTGTCGCTACGACACTATGTGCTAGCGACCGTTTCCGGGGGCCCATTGTTGAGTGTGCAAGTCACCCCCTGCCATTTTATCCGTGTATTGTATTTATCAAACATTGGTCAGGCAGGGGCCATAGTCCTTCCATAGTTTTAGATAACCAGTCCACTTTAGCCATCCAAACCCATAGCCCAATATTTTTTTTTCTCCATATCCTGCAATAGTCCTACACCAACCGGGAGTTGTCCTTGGGTGCACTTGCATAGTACGCACAAGGATAATCGTCGGTTGGTGCCTCATTTCCATTGAAAGCGTCTAACGGGCCTCTGCGAGTTGGCTTCGGCCCCTCATATGCCTTTCAAAGGTCCGGGACCCTAGGGTCCCGGGAAATATATTAAAAAAAAATAATAATAATAACCCCATCGCCGTATCTCTACGTTGACGTCGTGGTGGGGCTTGCGCACTTCGAACTATAGGTCTGTGCCGGTAGAGGTTACTTTGCCGGAACAGGTCTAGGGTGAGGAGCCAGACCAAGAGAGATACAGAAACCCGCAGGGCAGCATGTGGCGAGCTGCTGGGCAGTAGCGACCCCACGTACCCTATCACCCGGGAGAAGTCATGTTCCTCATCTCTGGCTTGCCTTTATTGGCCGGCTGGAGTGAACACTGACGAGAACTGACCTCCCACCTCGTTCTTGCCTTTGTTGGCTGGCTTGAGTAGAGATTCGCAAGAGCAAACGTGCTCGGAGGAAGGAAGTAGTCCAGTAAGATGCTGGTAGGGATCTTGACCGTACTTCTGGGATTGTCCTGATAGCCGTGGAATACCTCTCCACTCCTCTTAAGCACCTCAAGACATGTTGCCCCCTTGTCGCTACGACACTATGTGCTAGCGACCGTTTCCGGGGGCCCATTGTTGAGTGTGCAAGTCACCCCCTGCCATTTTATCCGTGTATTGTATTTATCACACATTGGTCAGGCAGGGGCCACAGTCCTTCCATAGTTTTAGATAACCAGTCCACTTTAGCCATCCAAACCCATAGCCCAATTTTTTTTTGTCTCCATATTCTGCAATAGTCCTACACCATCCGGGGGTTGTCCTTGGGTGCACTTGCATAGTACGCACAGGGATAATCGTCGGTTAGTGCCTCATTTCCATTGAAAGCGTCTAACGGGCCTCTGCGAGTTGGCTTCGGCCCCTCATATGCCTTCTAAAGGTCCGGGACCCTGGGGTCCCGAGAAATATCAAAAAAAATAATAATAAATCCAAACCCATAGCCCAATTTTTTTTTGTCTCCATATTCTGCAATAGTCCTACACCATCCGGGGGTTGTCCTTGGGTGCACTTGCATAGTACGCACAGGGATAATCGTCGGTTAGTGCCTCATTTCCATTGAAAGCGTCTAACGGGCCTCTGCGAGTTGGCTTCAGCCCCTCATATGCCTTCTAAAGGTCCGGGACCCTGGGGTCCCGAGAAATATCAAAAAAAATAATAATAACCCCATCGCCGTATCTCTACGTTGACGTCGTGGTGGGGCTTGCGCGCTTCGAACTCTAGGTCTGTGCCGGTAGAGGTTACTTTGCCGGAACAGGTCTAGGGTGAGGAGCCAGACCAAGAGAGATACAGAAACCCGCAGGGCAGCATGTGGCGAGCTGCTGGGCAGTAGCGACCCCACGTACCCTATCTCTCGGGAGAAGTCATGTTCCTCATCTCTGGCTTGCCTTTATTGGCCGGCTGGAGTGAACACTGACGAGAACTGACCTCCCACCTCATTCTTGCCTTTATTGGCTGGCTTGAGTAGAGATTCGCAAGAGCAAACGTGCTCGGAGGAAGGAAGTAGTCCAATAAGATGCTGGTAGGGATCTTGACCGTACTTCTGGGATTGTCCTGATAGCCGTGGAATACCTCTCCACTCCTCTTAAGTACCTCAAGACATGTTGCCCCCTTGTCGCTACGACACTATGTGCTAGCGACCGTTTCCGTGGGCCCATTGTTGAGTGTGCAAGTCACCCCCTGCCATTTTATCCGTGTATTGTATTTATCAAACATTGGTCAGGTAGGGGCCATAGTCCTTTCATAGTTTTGGATAACCAGTCCACTTTAGCCATCCACACCCATAGCTCAATACTTTTTTTTTTTTGTCTCCATGTCCTGCAATAGTCCTACACCAACCGGGGGTTGTCCTTGGGTGCACTTGCAAAGTACGCACAGGGATAATCGTCGGTTGATGCCTCATTTCCATTGAAAGCGTCTAACGGGCCTCTGCGAGTTGGCTTCGGCCCCTGATATGCCTTCCAAAGGTCCGGGACCCTAGGGTCCCGAGAAATATATAAAAAAAAAAAAAAAATATTTATTCACAAATTTAAGACAACCATACAGAGTAACTTAATAATAAACACAAAATATACAGATCGTTGAAAGTGAAAGGGTATAAAGATGGATTGGCTGTTTTTAGACTGATTCACCCTATCCCGTCGTACTAGTGTAAAACTGTATCACGAGTACCCTGTCTTAATAAATTACAAATTCCTCGATGGGTTCTTAGCGATCTTTGCGTAAATATTGAAATCCACGTATTCACAGATGTATCTGAAAGTGCGTATGGGACATGCGTCTACATTCGGTCTGTGTGTAATTCGGGGCTTGTGCGTGTTCAGCTCTTAATCTCGAAAAATAAGGTTGCACCGATCAAACCCACAACCATCCCCCGTCTTGAGTTGTGCGGAGTTTTGTTAAGTACAAGACTGAACTGTCTAGGGTAAAAAGTTCACTTACGTTAAACATTAACATGTGTCGCTTTTGGTGCGATTCCATGATCGTCTTAGGGTGGTTGTCAACTTCTTCAAATCAATTTAATCAATTCGTACGTAATCGTGTTAATGAGA
The DNA here is from genome assembly GCA_947568875.1 of Fissipunctia ypsillon. NCBI lineage: Eukaryota > Metazoa > Arthropoda > Insecta > Lepidoptera > Noctuidae > Fissipunctia > Fissipunctia ypsillon. The sequence continues at coordinate 7,649,546 of OX387655.1, forward strand.
TCAAAGAAAGCACCAGCGGTCACACGTAGAGCTACGTGCCGTCCAAGGAGAACCCGGCGGATCTTGTTTCTCGCGGGGTGAAGGCTGATATTATCAGCAACGCCTCGTTGTGGTGGTCGGGCCCATCATATTTGCTCGAGTCAGATCATTGTTGGCCAAAAATGCTAAATGAATCCCAGAAACAGGACCTACCCGATCTCCAACCTTGTCTTGTTATAAATAATGACGTTAGCAAGAACGTTGATGATAAACTATTTTTTTACAATACTTAGACCTAAATATTCACAATTTACACGTTTACAAAGAGTTATAACCTGTATACACAGATTTATTTATAACTGTAAAAACAAAACGAACAGATTTTCTCTTTTGATCTTTCTTGCGAGGAATTGCCAATTCATTTAATTTTATCATGCACACTGCACAGTTAGAAATGTTCCCAAATGAAACCTTATCTTAAAATCAGGTCACGCATTACCAATGAAACATACATTAATATCAATGATCCCATTTCTAGATTCAAATGATATCTTGAGAGTAGGCGGTAGACTTGATAATTCACCTTATAGCTATGACACCAAGCATTTATGTAGCAAACATCATTTAAAGAAAATCATATTTCATATGCATCACTTAAATCTTTTACATGCGGGCCCTCAGTTATTGTTGTCCAATTTTTGGCCTTTAGAAGGAAGGAATCTGTCTTAATCCATAACGAAAAGTTGCTTAGAATGTTTCAGATTTAAAGCCAATGTTCAGCCCATAATGGGACAATTACCAGAATCCAAAATTTCACTGGAATTCCAATTCTCAATTCAATTCTCAATTCTTTATTGCATACCATAATGTATATAGTTGGTCAGGAATTATTATATTAGTCACAATTATGGACGCTGTCGGGCACAGCACAGATCAAGTAGGAGAGAGGAGGAAGAGAACTGGGCGCTTAATGTCATCCATTTTATTATTATTATAGTAGGTAGCGAGTTTACGGTTTTATTAATACATAATTGAATTTAAGAATTATAATAATTATTTTTAACTTAAATACATTTATTTATTTAGGAACATTTTAAAAACATTTTTATTTATTGCGTAATTAATATTTATTATCCCCAAGGTAGGTACGTTAATTGTTGGACGCTCCATATATATTCAAAGATTTAATTGCCGTATTATGAGTAGGTAAACCCTTTTCCCTTTTTTACACTGTTCGGTGGATTATGCAGGCCCAGTTATCCAGCTAACCGTAAGGGTAGACGCACTGCAGGTTACCATCCCTACCTAGTTGCTATTCCACCAATTCGCACTAAGCGTTTCCAAATGTCTTTTGTGATGCGCACAGCAAAGGAGTGGAACTCTCTGCCTGCGTATGTGTTTCCGAACGCATACAACCCCGATCTCTTCAGAGTGAGAGTGAACAGGCTTCTTCTGGGTAAACTCGCACCATCGTCGACTTTGTCTCTGTCATCTCTGACCTAGACTAGAGTCATGAGCAAACCTATCTATATATATAAAAGAAGAAACTGACTGACTGACTGACTGACTGACTGACTGACTGACTGACATATCAACGCACAGCCGAAACTACTGGGACTAGGAACGTGAAATTTTGCACACGGCTTCCTTTTATAATGTAGGGGAGCACTAAGAAGGGGTTTTTGGAAATTCGACCTTTAAGGGGGTAAAAAGGGGGTATTTCGTTTGTATGAAAAACCTTATTCCTTGAGTTAATAAACTTGAAACTTGGCCCAAATACTTATCTTAATAAATTATGAACTTTGTAATTTTTGGTTTTTCTAACCTACCCCCACGAGGGGGATTGGAGGGTGTCAAAAAATGTATGGAAGAATTTTAACACGCAGTCCGATTAACTCGAAACTCAGTATTTATACCTAAGTTCAAAAATAAAGAATAACCTGTATCAAGGTTTTTCGAAAATATACCCCGGACGGGGTGAAAAGGGGCTGTCAATATTACAGGGGAGAATTTTACTGCGTAGCTTGATTAACTCGAAAATTGGTATGAATAATCTTTGAGTCAAGGTTTGGAAATATCCTAAATGATTTTTTAAAATACCACCCCTGTGGGGGGTGAAAACCGGGGATATAGTTTAGATGAAAAATCTTATTCATTTGGTTAATAAACTTGAAACTTGGCACGAATATTTGCCTAAATAAGCAAAAAAGTTTCTTACTATTGGTTTTTCAAAACTGCCCCTGACGGGGTGAAAAGGGGTAATTAATTTTTTAAGAAGAGGATTTTACTGTGTGGCTTGATTACTCAAAAATTGTTATAAGAAATCTTTGAGTCAAGCTTTGGAAATATCCTAAACGATTTTTTAAAATTCCACCCCTGTGGGGGTGAAAAGCGGGGATATAGTTTAAATGAAAATCTTATTCATTTGGTTAATAAACTTGAAAGTTGGCACGAATACATATATAAGTAAATTATGAACTTTGTATTTTTTTGTTTTTCTAAACTACCGCCAAGAGTAAGATTGGGGGGTGTCAAAGTTTGTATGGAAGAATTTTATCGCGCAGTCCGATTAATTCGAAACTCAGTATTTATACTTAAGACTAAAACTTAAGAATAACCTGTATCAGGGTTTTTCGAAATCTACCCTTGACGGGGTGAAAAGGGATTGTCAATTTTACAAGGGGTGATTTTACTGCGTGGCTTGATTAACGTCAAAATTGGTATAAATAATCTTTGAGTCAAGTTTTGGAAGCATCGTAAACATTTTTTTTAAATTCCACCTCTGTGGGGGTGGAAACAGGGGACAAAGTTTATATGAAAAATCTTATTCATTTTGTTAATAAACTTGAAACTTGGCAGGAATATTTGCCTAAATAAGCGTAAAGTTTCTTACTATTAGTTTTTCAAAACTACCCCTGACGGAGTGAAAAGGGGTAAATTTTAGATTTTTAAGAGGAAGATTTTACTGTGTGGCATGATTAACTCACAAATTGGTATAAGGAATCTTTGATTCAAGTTATGGAAATATCGTAATCGATTTTTTTAAGTTCCACCCCTGTGGGGGTGAAAAGCTGGGAAATAGTTTATATGAAAAATCTTATTCATTTGGTTAATAAACTTGAAGCTTGGCACGAATATTTGCCTAAGTAAGCAATAAAGTTTCTTACTACTTATTGATTTTTCACAACTACCCTGAAGGGGTGAGAAGGGGTAATTAGATTTTTAAGAGTAGGCTTTTACTGTGTGGCTTGATTAACTCAAAAATGCGTATAAGAAATCTTTGATTTCAGTTATGGAAAAATCCAAAACGATTTTTCGAAATTCCACCCCCGTGGGAGTGAAAAGAGGGGATACAGATTATATGAAAAATCTTATTCTTTTGGTTAATACATTTGAAACTTTGCAATATTTGCCTCAGGAAATAATAAAAATTGTCACTTTTAGTTTTTTAAAACAAGTAAGGGGACACTAGGACCCTAAGAACAGTAAGAAAAATTTTAACGCGCTGTCATATTAACTCGAAACTCGGTACTAATACTTTTTCGGAAGTCAGTGTCTTTGGATCTGCATTTTAGGTTTTTGCCACTGACTTCCGAAATTAAAGTTATTTTTCACTTTGTAGTGTTTGTTTTGGAAGTCGGTTGTTTTTATTTTTCACTTTTTAGTACCCACTAAAAAGTAACTCAGATAAATTACAAACAGACCCCTGTTTGTAATTTATCTGAGTTACAATAGCCTAATGACTACTGCTCATCAACTTTTACAAAACACTGCTTTTCCCGATGCAGGGACGTTAATTGTTGAGGAGTTCTCCTGGTACTTCACCATCAGCTCCACTTTACCTTATGCATTGTGACGAGCTTCTATTGATTAGCAATAATTTTAACGTAATGGAATCGCAACCCGTGAAATACTTATTATTGAGTTGTTCTGGTGGCCATCTTACCATCTGTGGTCTTCGTCATCAGTTCCACTTCACCAAACGTTGCTTTCCGAGAGCAAATGCACAAATTACTATAAAATACCAAAATCGCCATAGGTCTAGGTCTACATTGAAGAGTTCCCTCGATTTCTCCAGGATCCCATCATCAGATCCTGACCTGCTGACAATGGGACCACCTGGCAAGTATACCCTTTCAAACAAAAAAGAATTTTCCAAATCGGTCCAGCCGTCTTCGAGTAATCGGGGAACCGCTTCGTCATAGTCGTTTAACTATCTTAATCGAGATATCTTATCACCACCCGTGAAATACTTATCACTGATGAGTTGTTGTGGCCATCTATGGTCTTTTTCGTCAGTTCCACTTCACCAAATCATACTTTCTGAATGCAAATGCTTGATTTGTTGACGAAAATACCAAAATCACTATGTGTTTGCCAATAATATTTGAGGAGTTCCCTCAATTCCTCATGGATCCTATCATCAGAACTGGATTTGGATAAAATGGGACCAATCTGGAAGTCCAATTCTTTCAAATAAAAAAATAGTTTTCCAAATCGGCTTATAAATGACGCGAGTAACGGTAACAAATATTAAAAAAACCATACAACCGAATTGATAACCTCCTCCTTTTTTTGAAGTCGGTTAAAAATAGTAACGAAGTCAGAACTGTGCATTGCATATTTGAAAAGAAGTGATTGAACGAGTCTGTTGCGCACAGTCGTCGTTTGTCCGTTTGTTGTTTGTCGGGATGTATGTTCCGGATTGGCGCAAAAACGGTTGATTGAATTTAGAGGAAATTTGTCATTCAGATGTTTTAGCACCTGGATTAACACGTAGGGTAGGTACTAATTTGATATATTCCGACATACACGTGGGCGAAGCCGCGGGCAAAAGCCAGTCTCAAATAAAAAAAAAGAAAGGGTTGAGGTTGCCAACTGACTAAATCTTACTTGCCCATTTTTGTCTGCTTAGCTACAAAGACCGTGCATTTGGAGCTCGTTACAGACCTTACTAGAGAGGGATACATGGCTGCTCTAAACCGGTTTGTGGCTAGTCGAGCGAAGCCTCAAGGTATAACCTCCGACAATGGGACTAATTTTGTATGTACTAAACGATGTAACTCGTTACATGTACATGTAACGAGTTACATCGTTTCTTACAGGAATCAAATTCCCAAATTAGTTCTGAAGTCGCCCAAGAGAATAGCCGCTGACCTGCACCGCCCTGCACTTAAAAAAAGAACGGATGGAGAGGTGCGCGTTCTACGTCCAATATACGAACCATACCTACTGTTACATTCCGCTATTTTATTTATAACACCTCTGAGAATCACGAACACTCACATTTAAGGCTCCTGCAAACAGGCGCGTCACAAAGGCGTCGCGCGACGAGCGGTGCCTTTGTTTATGGGAGCCTAAAGATGTCGGCTACGAAAAATTATACTGTGATTTTTTTTGCTTAGGTATATTATTTTTCATTATTGTTTTATTTTGTAGCGTACTCATATTCAATACTTACAATTTTGTTAGTCTACATAAAACTCGTGTTTTCACTACAAAAAGCACAAATATCGTACATTACTGACCGTTCGGCAGACGGATTAGTTTACTACCTAATTGCGGTGTCTAATTAAAAATGTTGACGACATAAATCTAACTTTTATTTAGATTTCTGTGGTTCAGACACGTGTCGTCGTCCATTATGCAGATAATAATTAATTTAAACTAGCTTGTCATGAATAAAATGAGCACTAATTTAACTTTTACTTCCACCAGAGTCAAGCGGTTCATATTAGTATAATTAATTTTAGTTCAAATTTAGCTCTCGGGAATGGCACGTTAGCGAATATTATAATGTTTTTACTTTATTAAACTTTCGGCATTATTCGAAATGTGTACGCTCATATGTTGCTACATAACAATACGACACATATGTAAACACACCTACACATTATGTTGCTGTAGTAAGTAGTCAATCTCCCTGGGTAAGCTCAATTCAAACTTGAACTTAAAGCATTTATTTCAAATAAACCAATTACAGGTACTTTTGAATTGTGAAGGGGTCAGTCAGACAGAAAGATGAAGATACGATACGGTATTGTAATATGGGGTAACTCAGTAGATTTTGACAGAGTTTTTAAAGCTCAAAAAAGATGTATTCGGGCAATTTGTGGAGCTCACTTTTTAGACAGCTGTAAGCCACTGTTTCAAAAACTGAAAATTCTACCTATGCCATGTTTATATATTTTTGAAACATGTATTTTTGTTAAGAAAAAATATAATTTATTTGAAACTAGCACTGAGAGGCCAAATAGCCGAACACGGCATAAAGATAGACTTCGGCTGCCACCAATTAAACTAAAATTATTTAAGAAAAATGTATACTGCATGTCGATTATTATTTATAATCATTTACCAAATAGTTTGCAAGACCTACTTTTGACAATGTTTAAAAAAATACTTTTCAAACTATTATTATGTAAAAGATACTACACCATTAAGGACTATTTAGAAGACAAGACAATAGAATGTAATTTATATTAATTGACATCGCTGATTGCGAATACATTTGCACGCCATGTTATGGCAGGATATGCTGAAATAAAATTACTGTAACACCTTATGTACTATATTCTGGCAAATAAATATTTTTGATTTGATTTGATTTGAAGCTAGTGGCCCATTTAAAGCGTAGTAGGTTCCTATGGAGAAGAACGGTCAAGAAACTCCACGTACACTCTTTTAAATCAAAATATTGTTACAAAATATTGGTTACATCATTCATGTTGAAATTATATAAGTATGTGAGAACAATGTAGAAAGACGTCACGTTAAAAGCGTCCGTAATAAAAAGATAAAAACTAAAAACAATAAAAAAATTAAAATGTGCCCTGGCAAATATGATAAGGCCAAATCATATACACTCAAATACGGCAAAAACAAACTGACAGAAACTCTGATTGGCGACCTGATAGATGAAGAGGGACATGAGGAAAGAAACATCATTTTGAGGTCGGCGCTTAAAAAAGAAGGATTGGCATTTGGACATAGAAATCGAGGACAGTAGCTTGTCACCACAGACAGAATCCGCAGGCGTAACGGGTGAGAACGGCGATTCCATAGGCGCCGAATTTCCAAAAACCGCCGAAGAGGTCCATCAGGGAGAGGAGGAAAGGACGAGTGTTTAGCTATTAGCCTCGCATTCGTCCACGATACAAGATCATTCAAGGAGTCCCGACCGGCCTGTACCGCCTCTGATAGAAGAAGGCGGTGAGAATGTTTTAGAACCTGACCAACAGAATCGTAGACACAAACGACGGGTTCTGCCTGTTAATTATAAGCCATTTTTCTGACGAGGAGCTCGTGGCTAAGTAATAACAGCCGCACGGGTCAATTCATCAGGTTAAGCTACGCTTGCCGGGGTTGGTTCGTGGATGGGTGACCATCTTTACATACCGAGACTCCTCCGTGCCTCGGAAAGCACTTTAAGCCGTTGGTCCCGGCTGTCATTCGTGGATCTTTGACAGTCGTTACGGGTCGTCAGAAGCCCGAAAGTCTGACCACCAGTCTTACCAAGGGGTATCGTATTACCCAGTTACTGGGTTGTGGAGGTCAGATAGGCAGTCGCTCCATGTAAAATACTGGTATTCAGCTGCATCCCGTTAGACTGAAAGCCGACCCCAACATAGTTGGGAAAAGGCTAGGCAAATGATGAAAAAATTTCTGAAGTATGTGGGGAAGGGAATGTTATGTATGGTACTTAACCCTACTACGCGTACGACACGCGTGTGTGTCTGCGCGCGCGCGAGTTCGCATCGCGTACCTATTAGAATAAAACAGTATGACACTGACTCGTGGTTTGTTTATACGTGCGCTACCCCCGCTCCCGACAAATACATAACATACATCCATAAAGCTGAAAATCCATGGTTGAAATCTGTAGTTTCGAAATTATGATTTTTTCGGTACGTTTACTATATATAATTACTATACTTCGTATATACGTATACTTCTCTGATTAATGGCAAAACTATTTTTTGTCTTTTTAACAGTCATTAGTAGCATCTACCAGCGATACCGTAACATTAGCTACATAACACAGGCTGCATCCACCGTACATGAAAAAAAAAGTCAAACCACGTAATGAAATTACAAATTTTTCATCCTGATCCTTATAGCCAATTTAGGTATGGGACCTAAATTGACATGTGACTTTTCTTTATAACAGATGTTTTTTTAAATTCTAAATTACAGTCGAAGGTGAATTAAATCCATTTATTTATTTAAATACATTAGGACATATAATCTTAAGCATACTGTCGATATTACAATATAATAACCCTTCGGGGAAACAAGGCGTGATGTTATGTGTACAATATAATAAGCCACCAGTAACAATCACAATACCCTCTGTGCTAGAAAGAATAATGTTAATATTGGATGTGCAAACACGATCCCAAAATAATATTGTTTTTTTGTTTACAGCAAAAGTTCTTGTCACCTTCAAATAAACGCACTAACACCAAGAAAGAGAAAACTACAAAATATCATTAACACAAAAGAAAGTATAATAAAGAGACAGTGATTACAAATAAAAAGAATACCAGCTCAGAATAAAAGTTTGCAAAGAAAAATTAATTAAATAGAAGATATTTTAATTAATATTCAAGAAAAGTTTTGTTTGAAAGATAAAGACAAAAAGAGAAATATACGAATATTCTGAAAAATATAAAATTTACAGGTATAACAAACTCTTGACTTTGAATAACAATGTACCTACCCAGGATTTTGTAACAATTTTGATTTAAAAGAGTGTCCATGGAGTTTCTTGCCCATTCTTCTCCATAGAAATCTACGTTTTGGAATGGGCGACTAGCTTCAATTTTCTGACTAACTGACTGACTCTTTAACAATTCAAAAGTGCCTGTAATTGGTTTAATTGAAATAAATGCTTTGAGTTTGAGTTTGAGTTTGAGCTTGCGCTATAAGTTTTCGTGTTTTGTGTGTCGTTGTCGATCGTTGTCTTGCTTTCCTTCAATATTAGAAAGTGTTATTACTGTTTTTTTTATTGACAGGCTCAAGAACTGACACAACGCATGGTAATGAAAAAGTCTGGAGGAAAATTGAAACAAAAATGTAGCCCAGTGCTTCGTACCTTTGCACTGACGCTACATTATTATTCACTAAAGGCCTACAAATACGTACGTAAAACGTTCGATACTTGTCTGCTAGAAAGGCGTAGGTACCCTTAGAAAGTGGTATGAAAAACTCGGAGGAGACCCAGGCTTTACTAAAGAATTCTTGGAAGCGTTGAAGCAGAAAGCTAGAAATACAAATTTTACCATCATTCCAGGGTTAACTATTGACGAAATGGATTTAGGCCAACGTATAGAATATGATGGTGAAAAATTAGTAGGACACGTTGACATCGGCACTGGCCTAGAAAGAGATCATGTAGAAGAAGCTAAAGAGGCTCTAGTTGTTTGGGGATAAGCGTGAACTGTAACATTTAAAGTTGCTTATTTCCTTGTGGATGGTATAACAGGACGACAGCGTGCTGACTTAATTTTACAATGTTTAGAACTAATTGAAGAAACTGACTTAAGAATGATATCGTTGACTTGCGATGGATGCGCTGCAAATATAGCAATGGTGAAATGTTTGGGTTGTTCTATAGATGATTGAAAAATTACATTTAGCCATCCTGTTACAAAATATCTAATTTTGGTAATGTTGGATCCATCTTACATCATCAAATTATTGCGGAACGCTTTTAAACGCTATAGAACTTTTATAGATCCAGATGGAAATAAGATACAGTGGAAATTTTTGGAGGAACTAAATAAGCTTCAAGAAAGAGAAAATTTTCATTTAGCAAACAAGCTACGTTTCAAAACCAAAAAAAGAAAGTAAAACTCGCAACACAACTGTTCAGCCTTAGTACTACGGATGCTGTAGACTTTTGGTGAGATGAACTAAAACTACCTGCATTTAAAAACCGTAACGCAGCATCGAGATTTTTGAGAATAATTAATAATATGTTTGACATATTCAATTCCCGAGGCTTGTTTCAGTACAAATTTAAGAAAGCAAAATCAATGCAATGCAGTTTTTAGAATTCCTAGACACGGCGGTAGAGTACTTATCCCAATTAAAATGTCGGTATGACAGACTTTTAATACAAAGCCCGTGAAAAACAAGCTTTATTGGCTTCATTGGTTGCGCTGAAACAGGAAAACATATTTATAACCATACTAGCTTCGACTTCATCCGCGTAAAATTTCTTGTTCCCCGACCCACCCCGTCGCATCGCATCGCCTGCCCGCGCTTTTACTTTGTTTTCGCTTAGCGCTCTTTGTTACTTTTTTCTTTTTGGTCGGCTTCTAAGGGTCCTAGCGTAATGTTACATACCCTATAGCCTTTCTCAAGAATTGGGCTATAAAATACAAAAAGAATTATTCAAATCCGACTGGAAGTGACAGAGATTAGCGCGTTCAAACAGTCAATAAAAAATAAAATATGTTAGGTAACTGATAGATTAAGCGCATTTTTCTCACTTTAAGTATTTTTATACCCGTCCTAATTTCTAAACGGAAGGCCCGATTCGAATAATGTAAAAAGGAATTTATATGTGCTTAATCAACCTTGATTATGAAAGTATTTATTTGCGTAAGGATTAATACTATGTTTATGAAAACACCTTCGCAAATAATACATTATTTTATAACAAATATTACTATTAAAAAGTTATAGTGAGCCAACCTTAAAAGAAAGACATATGCTATTGCAGATTTTTTTTAGAACCTTTTAATAGGAACAATTCCGTCATACATGATTTTTGCGTAACTTTAACCGTTTATGCAGCGCACGCAACGGAAGCTCTCAAAAGGAATAAATTTTCCCCGTTTTTGCAACATTTTTCTTTGATGCTCTGTTCCTTTTAGTCGTAGCGTGATGTTATATAGCCTGCAGCCTTCCTCGATAAATGGTTATAGCCCATTTATACAACACTAAAATAATTTTTCAATTCGAACTAGTAGTTCTTGAGATTAGCGCGTTCAACCAAACAAACAAACAAACTCTTCAGCTTTATAATACGAGTATTAGTATAGATAGTATATAGTATAGATAATACGTACTCAAGTACTTTTATATATGCCGATGTACAACATTAGCAAACACCACCTCGAGATGCTCTAGGGAAATATAAGATCATATGGCGGAGCCAACAATAACCCCACGGCACGCCAATTTAAGGCAGCTTACAAAAAACTACTGATGCATATCGAATTAAAGGCTCTGGAAACTGGGAATTGCATGGCTCTTGAACATATTTCTATACTCAATTGCGCATCATCGCCTATAGAACGACTAATAATGGTTTAGTTAGTCGAAGACAATGTTAAAATGGTTTCCGAAAATAATGATTATGAAGATATACATTTGTTTTTCCAAAATGTTTCTGTTTTTAGTAAACAGATTATAAGCCACATCGCGGGTTACATTGCACACATTTTAATTAAGAAAATTGATTGTGACATGTGTGTTGGAGCATTGTTGTCAAATGAAATAAATACGGATCATAAAATAGCAGCAAAAGATAAAGGGGGTCTTTTGTACCTATCCTTCGAAAGAACTGATATTTATAGGTAAAACGTCCGAAGCAGTTATCAAAATTTACACCGCCAATCTTCGGAAAATTAACAAACATAATATGTTGACAACGAAGATTTTGCGTAGCTTTGTCGGAACTGAATTATTTATCAATACTAGTAATCAACAAGTTGGACTATATCCTACTGCCAGCCATGTTATAGATCTAACTAAAGATTGCAGTTAAAAAATAAATTGAATTTAAAATATAGCAAGCAATGTTACTGAATAAATACGTATTATTTCAGGGATAATAATACAATCAGCATTGAAATTGAGATTAAATTATTGTTAAATATTAAAATATTTTTGTATTTTTTACTTGTGGCATTTATTTACTTACTAGCCCTTGCCTTTGTACGCATGAATGACATTTATCGCGGAACTAGATAGCCCAGGTTTGTACAGGCGATTTTATATCGCGGCGATTTTATTCGCGCACTTGGTTTTTAGCTTGGCTTGGCTTGTATTGAGCCGAGCATTGCGTTTCCAACAAAGCGCATCCCAGCACGTCAAGAAAACACAATTCAAATTTTCTTGCGTTTTTTCAATATTCAACAAAGTCGTAAGTATTTACGTAAATACTTTTCTAGGTTTACGATGCTCGAAAATAGGATTATTTCCGAATAAAATATGTCTTACAGCATTATGAGTGTGTTTGATAATTAACATGATTTTATCGATTATTTTCAGTAAATATGTTATCGTTACGGGCTCAAACAACATTTACAATAACATAATTATGACGTAAAACAGAGCTACAATTATCAAAAAACTAAAGAAAATTTGAATTTCGCGGCTATATTGGAGGTTCCCCCTTAATTTGACATTATTATTTATATATTTAGGAAGTCCACACAATTGATACCCCGTCCCCCCTCCCCAAATTAAAGTGAAAAAATGCAAAACTTAAAGTACAAAATTACGGTAATTTTATCGATATAAATAATCGACCTTTTGGTCCCCGTAACATGTATGAGAAATAAATTGCTTTTGCGCGTGTGTACGTCAAGCGCAGTGTTTGCGTTAGTATGAGATCCAATAGCAAACTCGTGATCAGAATCAGAATCAGAATTATTTATTTGTAAAACATAGGTTACAGGTCAAGGTCTTATATAATAATTATAATATGTTGCGCTATGTTCTGTCTTGATGACATACAAATTTTAGTGACGACTATTTAAAATAATGACAACAACAAAAAAGAAAAACACTTTAAAAAATAAACAAAAAAAATATCGAGACAAAAGAAGATACATGCATGCAATATATTAGATTATTAATAGGTACAATATTTACAGTGTTTTATCATTTAAGTAATCATCTAGGGCATAGTAACATTTCTCAACTAATAATTTATGAAAACACTTTTTGAATTTTTTTAATGGCATGCTTCTTATGATATCGGGTATTTTATTGTAAATTTTGGGAGCAGCACCAAAGAAGCTCTTTTTCATTAGTGACGTATTGCATTTTGTCGTACATAATTGGTTTTTATATTGAGAACGGATTGGGGTCTTCTTAACTGCTGACAATTTAATAAATAAATGCGGATTTGATTTTACAAACAATGCAGTTTCCAGTATATATAGAGCTGGTAACGTTAAAATCTTAAATTTCTTAAAGTAGGGAGCGCAGCTGTCTGTTAGTTTTAAATTACACATGGATCGTACACATCTTTTTTGCATCCTGAATACAAATTCCCTGTTTGTTGACTGCCCCCAAAAAACAACACCATACCGTAGAATAGAGACTACAAGTCCATGATAGGCTATTAGTAGAGTCTCAGTATTTACTCTCTTGGATAGTTGTAATAGTAGATACGCAGATTTACTCAGGCGCTTGCAAATTTCCTCTAGGTGAGGTTTCCAGGTTAATTTGTGGTCTAAAGTTATACCTAAGAATTTCGCACTCGTGACTTCTTCTATTTTACATTCATTATAGGTTATATTTAATAGTGGATGCTCACGCCTTTGATGAAATTGCATAATTTTTGTTTTCGTCAAATTAATTACAAGGTTGTTATTGTTAAGCCAAGTTATAATATTATTTAGAGAGTTATTGATTTCGTTTCGATAATTGTCTGGATCAGTGCATTGTATTATAGCCGTACTGTCATCAGCGAAAAGTACCATTTGGTTCCCCGAATTTTTGTGATCAAAGTGCATGTGGTTTATTTGTGTGCGTAATGCGCGTACGTATTGGTCTCTTGGCTGTAGTGGAGTTACAGAGTGGGAGGTAAGCGGCGACACGCGTTCTAGTACAAATCAGGAACTATTTCCTTTATAACCTCTTCTAACTGTTCTGTGGAGAGCATCCAGCACGTCAGCCTGTGGACCCAAAGCTATCGTACCCACACAAGCGGAGAGCTGGTGGACCTCGACACGGGGCTGTAGGCAGTCCCGGAAAGCTATGCCATCGTTAGATGGCAGATTAATCAGGCGTTTCTTACGCCTAGACAGGAACGGCCTACGTTAGTGACGGGTACCATCGCGGGACACTGATTGTTAAACAAACACCTCCACACAATAGGCATAACGGACAGTCCTCTGTGCAGGGTATTCATGGAGGCTGAGGAAACCTTTGCGCATGTGCTCTTTGAATGCACAGGCGTCACTCAGATTAGAACAGAAACAGGGTCAACCAGATCTATTGAAGATGTTCTAAACATACCAGGAGACTTAATAAACTTCTGGAGGGAGGTGGGCTGGTTGTATTAACCATTGGTTGCCGCCATGACTCAAGTAGAATGGTCCACCTGAAGGACGAAGTGCGGAAACCAAACCCTCTAACATAGATCTTGTTTTGTAGAAGTGGCTATGCCGCGGCGGGTTGGGCTTTGGTGTGTAGACACCCCTAGATGTATTTTTGTATTAAGACGAGTTTGTATCTGACGAGTTTGTAATTCACAGATGACTAAACAACGTAAGTATTTTTCGTAAACTTTCACTACAGTAGTCAGGGGTGCTCTACATTTCTGAATGATCACATAAACATATCGGTAAAGTGAAACAGTTGCAAAGATATCAAAGAAAATGTTTTTCAGAGGATTTTAGTCTCTATTTACGCATAGATGTTAAACATGACACTAAGGTTAAAGACAGGATTGATTTGACAAAGCAATATATTTGTTCACTGCCGAAATCAAGACAAAGTAGTTCGGATTTACATATTTCTTTTGGGAATAGAAAGCGATTTCTTACAAGCGCTCTACGAGTAGCTGCATTACGTTTATAGATATATGTTAGAAAATGTTTTTTATACAGGGTTGGTAGGTCTATCATACCTCCTGTCTCCGGCGAAGGTTGAGTCATATCATCATGTGTCGTCATACAACCACAGTTTGCTAAAGACTACCGCCAACATTCAATTTCAGAATGTAGGTCTAATCCTAATTAGATCTGAAAATTTTCGTAAATGAAAACCTTTTTAACCAATTGGCTTTCCCTTTAACCAAAACCAGGACACGTTCTGTAGGGGACTAAAGTAACATTGGGCTTAGATGTTGACTTGCAGCCTTGACAACTCCAGCGTACATTAGCACCTTCATTAAAAGCAAAAAAAGATGGAGAACTAGATGATTTATTTCTTATTCTTTCTACCACCCACGTTGCACTTTAACGCCATCATTCTACGAATACAAGACCTCCTTCAAGTAGTTAGAATCACAATGGAATAGAAGTGGCCATTGTTCACAGGAACCGCGGGAGTCGAGTGGGCGAAGTGAGTGATTAAGTTGCTCAACTAATTATACATAACTAGCGTTTACTCGCGACTTCATCTTAGTTATTTCTCACCCCTTTACGGAGTTATCGGACCAGTTTACTAATTAATACCCTTCTTGTTTGGCCCAAAAGCTAAGTATACCAGTCTATCAATCCGTCAATCACCGTTAAATCTAATAATAAACTGTTCTAATTATCTAATACCTACAGAGAACCATACCACTGAACTTTCAGATTTATTCATGGTCGGAAAACAAACGTTTTCTCATTATGCTCAAGGAGCCCTTCAATGTAACGAGATCGAAGCGCAGAAAACTTTCTAATTTAATTGTCCATAAGGTTTAATATCACTTTTAATTATAGCAAACAAAGTTTCATGTTTAATTACATATCTTTTATATACTAATACACAAACTCGCAACATCAATGAATATTAGAAAAGTTTGCCGTGTACCGTGTTGGTAGCGACAAATCGTAATTGTAATTTAATGTAATTATATTAATTTTGCATACCGTTAAAACGGTGAGACATGTAGCTCCATGCATTTTATGTAACACCTTTGTAATTTACCATGTTTCTGGCAAATAAATAAATAAAATCAAATCTGTCGTAAGGAGGTAACACCTCGATTCGTTCCGTAACCTGTTTTATGACTAATTGGAGTTAAAGTTGTCCAAAGTTCGCTACAAACCGCACGAGCGGCCGCATTACGAGCTGAACTAACCACAGTGAACTACGAATTTATTCACAGCGTGCTTCTGTCCTGACGAACGAAAGAAACTAACTCTTTTTGCTCACGACGCCGGGAACACTGCCATTTGGTAAAGTTTGGCGCATTAATTTTATAGTTGGAACAAAAAACAAGCTTCTCGCTCGTGATTCCAGTAATTGAGAGAAGTGTAAACCTAGACTAGACTGTAATGTATGACTGGCGGAAATTTTGTGTTATCGTCAGAATTAGTCCGGTCTGTCGGTTTTTATGTAAGTGTTCATTTGGCAGTACTTATCGTGGCTCATAAAGCAACAGTATATGTTTGTTGAACGAATAGTTGGAGTAGCCAAGAGAAACTTGTCGCGACCAAATAGAACGTTGTACTCGTTTAGAGCGGTGCTCTCAGGAGTTCGAGTGAAGAATCGCTTACTTGGGAGTATTCTTGAAGTGGCGAGTGGGGAAGTGGAAGTGCACGCTGTTGCTGGTTCGTTGTGTTCGGAGAAAAGGAACATTATTCGTTTAGGTTTCGCGGTATTTTAGTTTTTGTGGATAGGAAACTGTGCTGCCCAGTTGCGTTATCTTTATTGAGCTGCTAATTTACATCAACAGAATTAACCAACAAGACGCGGATGTTTCTAACTTAGTCGCTTCTTAGAAAATCTGTGGCTGTTTCCTCAAATCAAAGGTAAATGTTAGTAATAGCTAGAATAGCTACCGGGTAAAGTCTGCATTCCTTCCACAAACCACCTCCAAAGGGACACAAACTGCTGTAACATCTGATCACGCGTTAACAACACTTTAAAAACAGTAAGCTGGAACTTTTAGAATGTTCTTTATCCCTCGCGTTTCACGGAACATAGCCTGAATTGGCTCCCAAACTTCTCCTGGCATGACCCCCTCTGAGTGCGGGTATTTATCATAAAAATTACGCCACTTCGCACCGCGGAACTACATTTTCGCGGGTAGGGTTCTGAATGTTCTGATATAAAGGTGGAGTCGTTATGCAAATTTCTTTTAGGTCTTTGAGCTACCCACGCGAATGTGGAATATACGAATTGGGTTTTCCGGTAGTGTGGTTGATAAATCTAGGCGTTTTGTGATTGCTATGCCGTGCGAAAATGTTAAGTCTGCTGAGTTGTAAGTGGTTTTGTTGTGATAAAGTGCAGACCATCACCGACATGAAAATTTAAAATTTCTACTTTGACATAGTTGAGAGAATAAAGAAAACTGGCTACAAAATTACTTTAACAATTTTATTGAGCTCTATAAAACGTACAAATGAGGTTCTCTGTCGAATAGGTCACAAAATCTATAAAATGTTAATTTTTACGTTTGCTTCCTGGAAGAGCCGTAAAGGCGATGGGATTCCATCAGGTGGTTGGGCAGTATCATCCATTGCATACTAATAAGTAAAAACATTTGCTTATAAGCGTACATTTGGCGGTTATGGCCCAAAGGATGGAATGGCGAGCGAACTTTCGTCAATTCGAGCTTTTGCTACTGACGTGAATCGATTTCTATTGCACTCCTATTATAAGCATATAAATAAAAGAACAACTAATAAGCTCCCTTAACACGTTCAGTGCCGGGAGCCCTCCTGAAGGGCTCACTCTAGTCGCATATGGGATGCATTTTAATTGTAGGTTTTTTCTTAGCGAATACAGCATTATAAATTATTGTGAAAATAAAATTAATTGTATATTTTAACAAGATTTATTAGCGCGATAATGATGTGAGGTTTAAAATTCAAGCATTTCTAGCACACCCACGGGCGTAAACAATCGTGACGGGATAAAATCGCGTGCCGCGCTTGGAACGGAGCAAATAGAAAACGGTACATCAGTACGCACGGGCGCGATTTTTTATTGCGCAGTTGGATTTTCAATGCTCGGCGTTGAGCTTTGAATGAATGTGACATGCGAACTTCTGTACCTGTGTTCGCAACTTTTAATATAGCTCTTTGAGCTCTCTTTTCTCATATAAGTTTTATAGGTACCGCTCCATGTAGTAATGTAATATACTAGCAAATACTGGCATAGTGCAAAGTAAACTGTCTTAATAACTCATGTATCAGTTAAATGTTTTAGTTTTTTAAATATGTAGATTAATTTTCGGATTCTTTTAACAGGGGTTTAAAAAAAAAAATAATTACCTAACTTCACTTGTACAAGAAACATCTAAACACTATGCAGCGTTACAACTAGGGAAAAAGAGTGTTTACGATGAACTTTAGCACCTAAAGTAAGATTTCAATTGTGTTTAGGGTACCAGCGTCCTCGCCTATGATTTGTACATGTAGCAGTAGTTTTAAGACGAACACAGTATATCATTATTAAATTATATTTCCTAGCTAATGCAACTATGATATAGCCTATTTATATACCTATGTATGGGTGTGTGTATGTGTGAGGGAGAGATAAATATAGTGAATACTTGTATATGTACGTCTGTATAAATATAATTAAAACATTTATACACATTACACATTTATACGTTTCAATGTGCTGTTGGAAGCTGAGACGGTAATCTATAATTATGTCAAGATATTTGATTGAATTCGTTTTAACTAATATAGGATAAGAACAATGGTTGATGGAATTACATGAGTGGGCTTTCAAGGTGAAGTTTGGTTGATCCTGGGGTCTAAGGGAATATGTATTTTATCTTATAGACTTGAGAGTAAGCAAATTTGATTACAACCATATATACACCGTATCATGACCTTGTTGAGGATAATTTTTAACCTCATCCTATGTACTAGCATCAAATATCAAGGCAGTTTCATCGACGAAAATGATGATTTTACCGTTTTGCAGCTTGATGACACATAAATCGTTTATATAAACTAAGAATAATGTTGGACCGAGGATTCTACCCTGTGGAACGCTGTACTGATTAGGAAGTTCGTCGCTAATCCAATTATCTACTTTAGTAGTTTGTGTTCCGACAGACAAATAGTCTATGAATAGTTGAAGTGTAGACTTCTTACTCCATTATCCTAAAGTAGCGAGGGCATCCAATACGTTAAAGACGCCCCTGGGTATGTGTACTATTGAGTGTTATTAGATATTGTATATATATATTTTAACTAATAATTAATTATGAATTATACAAATATGATAAATATTGTAAGAGTAGCACACAATACTGTTTCCAATTAACATCTACCTAGATTATAATATTAAATGTACCCCTGTGTTTCTTGAATAATAACTCAACAGTAATAGTTTTGATCTCAGCTGGGACCTAAAAGTGCCATTGGTCCAATACGCAGAAGCCTTTAGCAAATGTAATCTAAAATACGATGTGACACTAGGCTGGGGATTATTGGCAGCAGGGGAATACATTTTTAGTTGAATGACAGAGTCAAAGTCAAATCGTTTATTTCAAATAGGCACATAAAAAGGCTCTTTTGAACGTCAAAGATTAACAAGAAAATACAATTGATTCTAGTTGCCCCTTCCATAGGTAGTTTTGTATGGAGAAGAATGGGCAAGAAACTCCACCGTTACTCTTTTAAAATATTTGCAATATTTTGTATTCATTAATTATATCATTGTCTTTTTTTTTATTTGAGCTAGGTTTGCTCTTGACTCTAGTCTAGGTGACAGAGACAAAGTCGACGATGGACCGAGCTTACCCAGAAGAAGCCTGTTCACTCTCACTATGAAGAGATCGGGGTTGTATGCGTTCGGAAACACAGACGTAGGTAGACAGTTTCACTCCTTTGCTATGCGCATCATAAACGACATTAGGAAACGCTCAGTGCAAATTGGTGGAATAGCAACTAGTTAGGGATGGTAACCTGCAGTGCAGTGCAGATAGTAGGGCAAAACTTGGGTAAACGGTGATAGTTTTATTTTTTAGTTGTAAAATTTGATTCATTCATCAGATTATTTTTTAAATTTACTGTGATATAGTAGACAAAAGAAGCTTTGCTAACTTATATCTAAAAATGTGGCAAATACTATAATGATTGAAAAATATACATTTATCAAGTCAGTAGTAATTTGGTAATAAAACACATATTATCTATCACCGAATAGCTGCGTATCACGAATTAGCCAAGGTTTGCCCTAGAAGGGGGCGGGCGGAATGAGGTCGTGGAGTTCATGAGCACACTCACCGAAGTACAATCTGTAGAAGATCGACAAGCAGGCAACCTTGCGGCGATGAGCCAAGCTGTGAAGCTTGACATTCACCAGTTTTACGTCACCAATGAGCCTCATAGCTCTGCGTTCCACCGAGTCAAGCGCGGCAAGTTGGTATTTAGCTGAGCCATCCCAAAGGTGGCTGCTATACTCCATGCAGGATCGGACTTGCGCTTTGTAAAGGGTTAAAAGCTGTACAGGCGTAAAGTATCGCTTCACCTTATTTAGGATGCCCAGTTTCCTGGCCGCAGTTTGGGCTTTGTACTCGGTGGTGGCACCTAAGTTGAGACATGATGTCAACTCCATGCCTAGGAGCTCGAGCCGATCACAGGAACAGATGTACCCCGAAAAGTAGGAGTTTGGTCGAAACGACTCCTTTTAGCGGTAAAAAGACACGCCTTTGTCCTCATATGAAGACGATGCACTAAGAATAAAATTACTATACCACAATGGTAAAAATGATGAAAAATGAAGCAATGATAGATAAATTAATTATGTGATAGATACATGGGTGCTCACATGTTTACAAACATTCTAAAAGTAGTCGATTTTCCTAAAAGTTTAACAAGTCAGTGAGCGAGTTAAAGTAATCACAGTTTAAATGTGAAATCAATGTCACAAAAATAATAAATTATACAATTACATTAGCAACCAATTTGATTTTGTCTACACTCGTCCCCCGACCCGCCGCGTTGCATCTCTCGCCCACGCTATTTGTTCACAATTTCATGGGTTTTCCTTTTTTTGCGCGGACCCTAAATCTTTTTCTGAAATAAAAGTTACTCCTTATAACATCAGCTACCCGGTTAGTGAAAGTCCCTTAAAAATCGATCCAGCCGTTTCGGAGATTAACCGGAACAAACAGACATACTGTCAGTGTCATTATTCCAAAGAAAATAATTACACTGACAGCCCTTAAACGTGGTTTATGTGTTGATCGCGTTCAGTTTCATTGGTGAAATCAGCCCTAAACCACATGTAAATCATCATTATACATTTAGAGAATATCACCATTTTGCTGAAACAAGTACCTAGGTAGGTAGGCCTGTATACTTGTTTACTGCTCTCCACAACATCTCTATGCAATGAACTCAGTCTCACAATCATAATACCCGTGCTTTTATGCTTCTCGGTAAAGAAATACCCTCTGCGGAATAGGTCCTTGCCCAGCGGTAGGTATCCATTCAACCTTTGTAGTCGTGTAACTAATCGTGTTGGTTAAAAGCATTGCTAACGTGCATTAGGTAATGACATAGGGTTCATTCCACTTTAATCTCTTAATTGACTCTTTTGTCTCGACTGGAAAGATGAGTTAGTAGGTAGTGTGGACTTTCCATAAGTCGTTTGAAACCTAAAGAAGTTACCCTATCTTTGGTATCCTAAGGTACAGATGCCAGCACATCAAGTTACTACAATCTGTCAAAGGTTCTATCCGAACCGATCTGGCATATCGAACCGCCGCCATTTTGATGTTTTTTCGAAATTGCGGCACGATGAAAGTTGTATGTATGGGTAAAGGACACATAGACGAACAAAAATGTCAAGTAACATGATACCCCAAAGTGGCACGTTATTTGAAGGTAAAGATCGACATATGAGTACAACGACAATCATTATGAATAGACTTATTACGTGTCTATATACGTGTATCTGGATGTACGACATTAAATGAAAACGAGCACAGTACTAATCCATCGAAACATTTTAAAACACGAAGATTAGTAGTTAATGGAAAATGTAAAAAAATCAGTTTTCAAACAAAATAAATAGCAGAATCAACTGCATAAAAAGTAAACACGCTTTATGTACGAAAAGTTACTGACCAACGGTGCGGTGCGGGGCGCGGGGCGCGGCGGCGGCAGTGTTTACCTATTATTACGGACTCAGATCTACATCATGTTGAAAAATAAGAAAATGAAAAATAATTTCCTGTGGCTAAAGTATTCATTGGATTTGATTGATTTTTTGTATACGGGTAAAGAACATGATTCTCTTTATGTGGTTTAAAGGAATGTCAATCCTCCTGTCACAACTTGTATAGATAGTCTTAGGTTCTTGATTTGTACTACATTCTAGCAAATAAATTAATTTGAATTTTGAATGAATAGGCGTCAGATTGTATCCAAATAATCGTTCCCAGGTTGATTATTATTATTAATGTTTGTTGGAAGAGAGTTGGTATATTATATACTACTAGGAGCACGAGTTAACTGCTATTATAATTAATTATTTGCCTACTAAATCGCATCGCATTGCCATGTCAGTAGTTACGCAGTAAAATTATTTTTACTATTGTTGTTATTTGGTACATTTCTAACTAGCTGCAATACTTACCTACTTAAAAAAAATGTTTTCAAGCTGAGTAACATGTCACATGATTTGCGACCAACGCGACGCGACAGCGACATGTCGACTGCATTTCATTGCGATGCGATTTAGTGGATAAATAATAACTTGTACTTAGTAGTTTTCTCGTGCTCCTATTAGTATGTAATGTACCTACTCTCTTTCAATAAACAGTAAAAATAATAATCAACCTGGGTACGATTATTTGGATACAATCTGACGCCTATGTACACGTAATAAGTCTATTTTTAAGGATTGTCGTTGTACTCATATGTCGATTTTACCTTCAAATATCTCGGTAACGTGACACTTTGGGATACCATGTTACGTGACATTTTTTGTTCATCTATGTATCCTCTACCCATACATACCCTTTTCATCGTGCGCCGCGATTTCGAAAAAAATCAAAATGGCGGTGGGTTGATGTGCCAGCTTCCATACAAAACAGTTCGAAACTCTTTCTGTTAATAGATTTTCAACTTTATCACTAAAGCATTAGGTTCAAGGTTGATTGGGAAAATTTGACAGCTTCGGGTAGCTCGATGTGCTGGCGTCTGTACATAAAACCGTTACTGGCATTGATCTTGGGGACACGTTTTTTGGACCATTTTAAATCCCTACCAAAAGTCCAGATTTAATCCGCATGTACCTACCCTACCCACCTAACCTACCTACTTAATCACCGAAAAGAGTATTATTTAGTTTCACAGACAAGGTAGGTGGACACTAACGTATGCCGTATGCCTATCTTCATAGGTTAAAGTACCTATGCAGACAATGGTGCCGATTCTCTTGTCACAAATGCGTCTAAACTAGACTAAAAATCACCAAAACTTAGTTTATTCTTGTCAAACGACGATTTCACACAACTTAACTATATTTTAGTTTGACAGCACTAAGACGGCACTGAGTTATTAGTTTAGTGAAAATGGTAATTTTGCTATTCTGAATTTGACGTTTTTCACCTAGAATTTAGATTTTCTAACTAAATCTGACTATTTTTAATCCCGTTTAAAAAGGTGTGGAATAAAACTAGTTGGCATGCCAACTCCTCGACTTCAGGTGCAAAAACAGTACTGTATCTTATTTTCTTTTCTTTTGCTTACTTATATCTCGAAAACAGTGTGTCCTATCGCAAAAATAATGAAAATTTCCACCCCCTTTATGGAGCCCATAAACCCCTAAAACTGAACATGTAGGTTATAATTTTTCATATTTTCCATAAAAAAAGTGAAAAATTCCATATAAAAGACGTCGAGGCTGCCCCCCCCTGCGCGCCTCCGGCTCAAAAAAAAAACACCGGGTAGGGCAGTACTTACCACGTGGAGTCACGATTGTCAAATTCGATTTAGTTGTGTCAATATTATTTTTAAAATATTTTTTTTTCCAGAATAGCTTTAAGATTCTCATAGCCAAAAGTAAGGAATTTTAGTGATTAGTTAGTTTAGTTCGGTGTACAAGAGAATCGGCACCATTGTAAAATAAAATAGTTTTCTGATCTACATACTACTAAGTACCGAGCCTAGGATTATTTGAAACGTCATTTGTTCACAAAAGTAGAGTAATAGGCACATAATTGATAATTAAATATTCAGATTAATTATAATTATTATTTAAAAGAAGACGACCCTAACGTCGTCAGAAGATACGCGAGTTACGCAATAGAAAGAGAGGCAACTTCTACTTTTGTTACAAACAAATAACAATAACAATTAATCCGTGCGTCGCAACTGGGCAAGAACTACTCGAGTGTGGAGTTAGTGTCTTGATCTGGTTCGACCAACGAATAGGGGAACGCGCGCGTGGTCTTTTCCCGCCTACTTTCCCACTACAATCAGTTTTTCTAAGTTATTTGGCTGTCTACGGGTGATATGATCGAAGTAGCTCAGGAGTTCAGAACTCGATGGAAGCAAGTCGTGGATAGTGTCGTTATGTTCAGCAGAAGCTAGACCACCAGCTCTTAAAGCAGTATTATTGTAATCTTACTTGAGTGTGGGAAAGAGATGCAGCTAGACGTCCTATATAGCTCCATCTCTTTCTCACACTGAAGTAACATTAAAATAATAATGCTTTAAGAGGTGGTGGTTGGCCCCCTGATCGAGAACGGACTTATAGTTCGTTTTGCTATCCATGGTATGCGCAACATTTTCCGTCGTCAGTACTTAGCCTATAATGTTCCCAATGCAGGGATTCAGGCCTCCTCTCTTCGAGAGGGAGTGGGCTATAATCTAATACGTGGGCCCAGCTGTGCGGGTTGGTAGATCTACTTAACAAATCCAAATTCTCTTATTTCTAAATTCGAATAGAAGCCGTTATTATTTGTCATTCGGATTTAAAATAATGACTCGTATACACGAAACGACATTGTCGTAAAAAGTATTTTTTTTATAGACGCCAGCCTGTTGTCACGGAAATTTGATTTTACGAATGAGTGATTTTAATACCTGTGCCTACCTTTGTCGCAATAAACTTTTAAAAAGTAATTCTGGCATCATCTGTTTTGGCCCATGGCAGGCATTGACGCATTTTTGATATCTATTGATAGTTCCGAGGACGTCAAAGGTGACTTTGATCCGGCCATTGAGAGGTACTGGAGGGGTTGGAATTTATTCTATACAGATGCTTCTAAATTTACTCCAACAGGATGCACAGGAATTGCAACATTCTTCCAGAATTCTAGAATTGCCCTTCTGTTTCAGTGCACTCCAGAGGATTCGTCATGTATAGGGGAATGTATTGGCATTTTAGAAGCAATTAATTTCATTAAAACTCATAATATTAAAATTCAGTAATTTCTTCAGATTCTCGCAGTAGCATTCAGGCTCTAAATCAAAATCTATTAGAACGAAAAATTCATAGTAAAATCATTATACTCGTAGATATTCAAAATTTGCTCTTCACTTTCTCTAACAACAATTTAAACATTGAAATAGCTTGGGTTCCCAGTCACTCGGGTATAGGTGGCAACGAGTGCGCCGACTCGCTCGCTAAATTCGCCACAACCACGGATATCAACCCTGTTGACCAAAAGCATTATGTCGTCCATAGTTACGACCTACGCCTACGGGCTGACACCGAACCTAAAATGCATGACTCGTGGTCAGCAGTGTGGAAGGTAAGTTCTTAGCTCAAGGGGGCGTACTATGCCAGTATCCAACCCGACATCCAGCGGAAACCTTGGTTTTTTAAATTGTAACGCCTGCCAAAGATGTCGCCACTGTAGTGACAGCCAGCCAAACAGCCATCACCATGACGTCACATCCTACCACGAGGCCTAAGTGGGAGGGTGTGACAGTTGCCACCAAGCCAGCCAGCCAGCCATTATAAAAACATGTTGCGCATTTGCATGGGGCTCTTAAATAATTTGTAAAATCAAGCAAATATAAGTGATTGCGTTTATACCGTTTAAATTATTTCCACGCCTACCTAAGTGTTATAATTCAGAAGTGGGATTCACACAAAATAAAAAGACGAATCTATTGTGAAGAAGATGAAAGTGCTGATTCTGACGGTGATGAAGGGCCTTCACGCAACGCTGAAGATAACTCACCGCCTGCAAGCAAAATTTTGAAGACTCTTCTTGCTCGTGAAGTAGAAAAAGCATTTCAAGACTTGCAAAATGAAGTCCCTGCCCTAATGCCATCGAAAAACCAGCGCGCGGCATCTTTGGTTCCGAAGTTTGACCCTGATAGTGAGGAATGCACGATAAAAGCATGGTTGAAGAAGATAGAACAACTGGGAGAAATCTACGGATGGGACGAAAAAACAAAATCTTTCCATTTACAAGAGAAACTGCGGGGCCAGGCAAAAAAATGGTATAACCGTCTCGAAGAGTATGATTTTTCATGGGAACAATAGAAACAAATGCTGCTACGCGCCTTCCCGAAGCACCGGGATTATGCAGGTATTTTAGGAGAAATGCTCAATCGAAGAAAATTGCATTCTGAGAGCATGACTAAGTACTATCAGGAAAAGGTTGCGATGTGCTTCAGATGCAAGCTTTCGGACAGTGCAACCATCTCCTGTATAATTCGCGGTTTGCCTGCCGGACTGCAGTCGAATGCAATAACCTTTCAGTGCGAATGTCCAGATGAACTCTACGAAGGATTTCTCTGCGCTCTCGATGACTACCGACCGCACTCTTATGATCAACGTGCAACACAAAAGGATATGGGGTGACCAGCTGATGAGAAGTCAGGATCTGTCAACCCAGACATTGTCCCGTGTCCTCGCTGTAAGAAAACGGGACACTTAGTACGTGACTGTGTCCATCCAAACCAGCGCAGCTGTTTCAAGTGCGGTGTACAAGGACATATCGCCATGAGATGTCCTTCCAATTCCAAAACCAGTGAAGTTAGTGCTATCAAGGATATTAAACTGTATATATTTATATGTATACGTATAGTATGTATGTATTTATTGTATATATAACTGGTGCACCACTGACTACCTACAGTATTGTCTCTCCTTCTCCCTTAATCCATCTAAAGGTTGTCTGTAAATGATCGCTTTTACAAGTGTACAATAAAGAATATTCTATATATCTATTCTATCTATCTATCTATCTAAACTACTGCTGAACTATAGTGACATTTATAAAAAAACTGCTAAAGTGAATGATGCTTTCGTGAAGTCTTACATTACACACCGGCAGCCAGGTGAATGTACTTAATATTCAAGTTGCCAAACTGCTGGAGTGAGAGGTCATATCAACAACCATCGCGCTCAAAGGGTTCTCAGCTGCACTGGTTACCAGCCGTGGGGAAGTGAAATTTCGCCTTGAAATCGACGAGTTGGACGTATGCTGCAAAGCTGAAGGAAACAACGTGGTAACTCCAGTACGCCATTATGGCGGGACGCGTGAGGGAGAGGCAAGCTTTGCACCCTCACGCCCCTAGTCGCCGCAGGAGACGCCCTGGGCGTCGGGAATTGGCAGCTGATTCCCGGCCACCGTAGGCGCGGGCTTGCGGACGGCGAGCAATGGGTAGCTCGCCGTCCGGTAAGGACCAAGCCCGAGTCGACGGCACGTCGTGTTCCACGCGCGCCTCAAAGAGATGTCAGCACTATTGACGGGGTCCGCTAGGGCCGATGCCAGCTAGGGTTGCGGGATGTTCGAAAGAGTTACCGTGGCCCCGGCACAGGCAACAGAAGGAACACGGGTGGGTTTTAGTCAGTAAAAGTCTGACACGCCCTCCCGCTCCGCCCAGAGCGGGAGAAGACATTTGATGATTTCCCATCCACAAAAAAAAAAATAAAAAAAATGTACGCCATTATGAGCTCCAAGACGTCTCTTACTCGATCCCTGCAACTGTGCTTGGCGGATGCACTGGCTACCTGAAGATCATCAACAGTGGAGAAAAGGGTGATATCTGGAAGGAAGGGACCATTTTGCAGCGTGCTGAAAGCTGCATGGATATTCTGGTCAGTGCCACTGCCAGTACTTGCCCGTTGCTTGGCAAAAATTGTCTTTTACCTGCCAAAAATATACACTGTGCCAGTAAAGCCTCTAGTAGTTATTGTGCCATAGGGGAGGACAGATGTAGATAAAAGTAACGTAGAGCCCATAGGAACAGTAGAACACAAAAACATAATAGAACTTTTATCACAATTTAGCGACTGTTTCGCAGCTGGCACTCAAGAGTTAGGATGTACCAATCTTGTAAACATGCCTACTAAGCTTACAACCGATCAGCCTGTATTTCGGTCGTCCCTATAGACTTTCTCCAATGGAACAAGATATTGCTAAATCTAAAATTTCTGACTTGCTTAGTGCCGGTATTATTAAACAATCTCAGTCGAGCTAGTCGTCCCCAGTAGTGCTAGTTAAAAAGAAAAACGGAGATTGTAGATTATGTGTTGACTACCGTGCGCTCAATGCCATCACGGTTCGCGATAGATATCCGCTGCCTAATATTGACGACCAGGTGTCAAAGTTAGCCGGCATGAATTACTTTACCAGTCTAGATCTAGCCCAAGGTTATCATCAGTTACTGTGATTTTACCGGAAGATACTCATAAGACTGCGTTCGTAATACCTCGAGGTTATTACGAATACAATCGGGTACCGTTTGGTCTCGCGAATGAGCCATCTGTATTTAAGCGCTTGATAAATAAAATCATAAAGTCTATACGTAGTGATATTAAATCATCATCATTAAGTCAACAAAATCCGGAAATACTCGCTTTCTTAGATGATTTACTATTGCCATCTATTGACGTACCGATTGATGTTGAATTTATTAAAAAAGGTTCTCGTTAAATTGCAATCCGAAAATTTATAGTTAAATATGAAAAAATGCTCAGGGTAGCATTCAACCGGGTGAATTGAAGTTATCAGCTGTTTCACCATTTCCGACACCGCGTAATGTTCATGAGATTAGACAGTTCATTGGTTTGTAGTTAATTTCGTAAATTTATAGCTAATTTTGCATTAATAGCACGCCCACTCACGGAACTGAAGAAGAAAAATGCAATTTGGACTTGGGATGAAACCCAATCCAAAAGTTTTAGTGAATTAAAGCAAAAACTTTGTAGTAAACCGTTATTAGCAATTTACGATCCGAAACTGACTACTGAAATTCACACGAATGCTTGGAAGTTAGGAATTGCGGGTATATTACTACAAAAACAAAACAATGACAGTTTGTGCCCTGTTATGTATTTTAGCCGTGTCACTAGTCGGGAAGAAAGTATGTACCATAGTTATGAACTCGAAACTTTGGCTATAGTAGAATCTTTAAGTAGGTTTCGGGTGTACATAGTAGGTAAACAAGTACGGGTAGTGACAGACAGTACCGCCATTCGCGACACATTAACAAAACGCAATCTCATTCCGCGTATTTCTCGGTGGTGGTTACTAATTCAGGAATACGACATATCTATCGATTATAGGCCCGGTGAGCGGAACAGCACATAGATGCATTAAGCAGAAATCCTGTACAAACGTTTAATGTTGACCATTTAGATGTAATGGATTGGTTTGCTACCATGCAAAACGAGGATGAAAAATTAAAACGCATCATAGAATTTGCTAAAGGGCGGTTGTAAGGATGGTGATATAGTAAATATTTACGTGTGGATTAATGAGAGACTTTATCGTAAAACCCTGAATGGCAACCGATTAGTTGTTCCGGGACTAGCTAGGTGGAAAATATTACAAAAGCACCACGACGATATAGGTCATGTAGGTCTAAAGCGATGTACTGAGGCTATTAAGAATATTTTCTGGTTTCCCAAAATGTCACGCTTCATAAAAAAGTATGTGTCATCATGTCTGCAATGTGCTTACGGAAAAGGTGAATATGGCAAGAGGGAAGGCAAACTCCACCCCATACCAAAGCCTAATGAGCCAATGCGAATGATCCATATTGACCACCTAGGACCGTTCACTAGTACTAAAAAGGGGTATCAACACATGTTCGTGATGACCGACGCCTTCTCTAAATTTGTGGTAGCTGAACCAGCTCGTACTGTTAACTCTGTGGAAACCATTCGACTTTTGAAAAATATATTTTGTTTATTTGGGTACCCTGAACGAGTGGTATCTGATCATGGCTAAGCCTTCACGAGCAGGTATTTTAAAAGATTTGCTGCTGAAACACAATTTAGGCAAATAAATATACAAAACAAAAGGAAACTTAGGCGTCGAAGTACTCGTCCGCATCGCTGTCATCCGGAAACGTGCCCAGAAGACTGGCAGCATTGCCACGTTGAATGGCAATGCTAATTCTTTGGCCAAAGAACGAGCCAGCCCTCTGGTCACGTGAAGTGTCGACCAGTCGGCGAGAAATTTCCTTAAAAAGGATTCGCGCACTCGAGCCCCATGACCCGAGCGTTTCGACCCCAAACGGCTCAATTTATATTTAGGCATATATAACATGTCCCAGAGCAAACGGTCAGGTCGAACGCACCAACCGTACCATATTGGATGCTTTACGGATCACTTAACCCAGTGATGCTTCTCACAATTGGGATAACAGCTTACCTGACGTCATTTGGGGTATAAATAATACGGTTAATGCAACTATAGGATATAAACCGTACGATCTAATGTTTCCTCAAACTGATAGGCCCGCATGTGATGTTTCCATTCCTAATCAGGTATCAGAATCTGTTCAGTTTAGGCGTTCTAAAGCTCTTAAAAATATTCAGGTGGCTAGTACAAAAATGAAACGAAATTACGATTAGAAACGTAAAAATAGCACTGTTTATAAAAGAGGTGACTACGTATTATGGCGACAAGCACCAACCAACAGCGTTGGTAAAGTGAACTGTAAGTTAGATGACCTATATTCTGGCCCCTATGTAGTGATTAAAGTTTTAGGTAACGATCGGTGTAGGATTACAAGTATTAAGGGACTTAGAGGATATAAACAGTTTACCGGTCTAGTATCAGTCGACGCTATTCGCCCGCGGCCGGTTTGCTTTTGGCCGAATGTAACGCCTGCCAAAGATGTCGTCACATCCTACCACGAAGCCTAAGTGGGAGGGTGTGACAGTTGCCACCAAGACAGCCAGCCAACCATTATAAAAACGTGTTGCGCATTTGCATGAGGCTCTTATATAATTTGTAAAATCAAGGAAATATAAGTGACTAGCTTTTGCCCGCGGCTTCGCCCGCGTGTATGTGGGAGTATATCAAATTAGTACCTACCCTACGTGTTAATCCAGGTTATAAGCCATCTGTATGCCAAATTTCCTCTAAATCCGATCAACCGTTTTGCGCCAATCCGGAACATACATTCCGACAAACAACAAACGGAAAAAAATTCTAAAAACTATAGTGTCGATGTCGGAATCAGACTCGTTCCCACACCTCGTAGCAATTACTTCTTTTCAAAAATATTCAATTGACTTCGTTACTATTTTTAGCCGACTTCAAAAAAAAGGAGGAGGTTATCAATTTGGTTGTATGTTTTTTTTTAATGTTTGTTACCTCAGTACTCCGTCATCTATATATATAAAAGGAGAAACTGACTGACTGACTGACTGACTGACATATCAACGCACAGCCGAAACTACTGGGACTAGGTACGTGGAATTTTGCACACGGCTTCCTTTTAGAATGTAGGGGAGCACTAAGAAGGGGTTTTTGGAAATTCGACCTTTAAGGGGGTGAAAAGGGGGTATTTCGTTTGTATGAAAAACCTTATTCCTTGAGTTAATAAATATGAAACTTGGTCCAAATACTTATCTTAATAAATTATGAACTTTGTAATTTTTGGTTCTTCTAAACTACCCCCACGAAGGGGATTAGGGGGTGTCAAAAAATGTATGGAAGAATTTTAACACGCAGTCCGATTAACTCGAAACTCAGTATTTATATCTACTTAAGTCCAAAAATAAAGAATAACCTGTATCAAGGTTTTTCGAAAATCTAACCCGGACGGGGTGAAAAGGGGCTGTCAATATTACAGGGAGAATTTTACTGCGTAGCTTGATTAACTCGAAAATTGGTATGAGTTATCTTTGAGTCAAGGTTTGGAAATATCCTAAACGATTTTTTAAAATTCCACCCCAGTGGGGGTGAAAACCGGGGATATAGTTTAGATGAAAAATCTTATTCATTTGGTTAATAAACTTGAAACTTGGCACGAATATTTGCCTAAATAAGCAAAAAAGTTTCTTACTATTGATTTTTCAAAACTGCCCCTGACGGGGTGAAAAGGGGTAATTAGATTTTTAAGAGGAGGATTTTACTGTGTGGCTTGATTAACTCAAACATTGGTATAAGAAATCTTTGATTTCAGTTATAGAAAAATCCGAAACGATTTTTCAAAATTCCACCCCTGTGGAGGTGAAAAGAGGGGATACAGATTATATGAAAAATCTTATTCCTTTGGTTAATACACTCGAAACATGGCAATATTTGCCTCAGGAAATAATATAAATTGTCACTCTTAGTTTTTAAAACAAGTAAGGAACACTAGGACCGTAAGAACAGTAAGAAACAGTAAGGAAAAATTTTAACGCGCTGGAGCGTTGTCACATTTTGCACCTCTCTCGCTCACACAAAACCTAATTTTTAAGAATGTTAAATGAAAAAATGCTTTTTTGAAAAATGTAATCAATGGGCGGTCTACAAAATAATATTAATTTAATAGGTAGTTATTCAAAAACACATTTCTATTGTGTTATCTAATAAACTTATGTAATTAAGTGTTATGATCTGTTTTTGAGATGATGTAAATAAATGCCACAATAAAAATGTGTTTTTAATAATTACCTATTAAACTAATATTATTTTGTAGACCGCCCATTGATTACATTTTTCAAAAATGCATCTTTTCATTTAACGTTATTAAAAATTTGGTCCCGTGTGAGCGAGAGAGGTGCAAAATGTGACAACCCTCTTAACTCGAAACTCGGTACTAATACTTTTTAGGAAGTCAGTGTCTTTGGATCTGTATTTTAGGTTTTTGCCACTGACTTCCGAAATTAAAGTTATTTTTCACTTTGTAGTGTTTGTTTTGGAAGTCGGTTGTTTTTATTGTTCACTTTTTAGTGGGTCTGTTTGTAATTTATCTGAGTTACAATAGCCTAATGACAACTGCTCATCACCTTTTACAAAACATTGCTTTTCCCGAAGCAGGGACTTTAATTGTTGAGGAGTTCTCTTGGTACTTCACCAACAGCTCCACTTCACCATATGCATTGTGACGAGCTTCTATTGCTTAGCAATAATTTTAAAGTAATGGAATCGCAACCCGTGAAATACTTATTATTGAGTTGTTCAAGTGGCCATCTTACCATCTGCGGTCTTCGTCATCAGTTCCACTTCACCAAATGTTGCTTTCCGAGAGGAAATGCACAAGTTACTATAAAAAAATACCAAAATCGCTATAGGTGCACCTATATTGAAGAGTTCCCTCAATTTCTCTAGGATCCCATCATCAGATCCTGACCTGATGACAATGGGACCACCTGGAAAGTATACCCTTTCAAACAAAAAAGAATTTTCCAAATCGGTCCAGCCGTCTTCGAGTAATCGGGGAACCATAAAAAAAAGATTCCGAAGAACTGAGAACCTCCTCCTGTTTTGAAGTCGGTTAAAAATAATTTATAGCCAGAGTTCATCTCATGACATTTCCAATAAGCCCCAACACGGCTAGGATACATTGTCTTATTACTGTTCTGAGTTCAATGGTACCGTTTTCATCAGAACCATTTATTTAAATTTGCTTCATCATAGTCGTTTAAACGACTACCCATAACTATCTTAATCGAGATATCTTATCGCCACCCGTGAAATATTTATCATTGATGAGTTCCTGTAGCCATCTGTGGTCTTCTTCGTCAGTTCCACTTCACCAAATCATACTTTCTGAATGCAAATGCTTGATTTGTATAATATTTGAAGATTTCCCTCAATTCCTCATGGATCCTATCATCAGAACTGGATTTGGATAAAAATGGGACCAATCTGGAAGTCCAATCCTTTCAAATATTTTTTTTTAAATCGGTTTATAAATGACGGAGTAACGGTAACAAACATTAAAAAAAAAAACATACAACCGAATTGATAACCTCCTCCTTTTTTTTAAGTCGGTTAAAAATAGTAACGAAGTCAGAACTGTGCGTTGCATATATTTAAAAAGAAGTGATTGAACGAGTCTGTTGCGCACACTATAGTTTTTAGAATTTTTGTCCGTTTGTTGTTTGTCGGGATGTATGTTCCGGATTGGCGCAAAAACGGTTGATTGAATTTAGAGGAAATTTGGCATACAGATGTTTTAGAACCTGGATTAACACGTAGGGTAGGTACTAATTTGATATATTCCAACATACACACGGGCGAAGCCGCGGGCAAAAGCTAGTCATTTATAAACCGATTGGAAAATTATTTTTTTATTTAAAGGACATACTTCCAGATTGGTCCTATTTTTTATTAAATTCCTATTCTGATGATAGGATCCATGAGGAATTGAGGGAACTCCTCAAACATTATAGGCAAGCACATAGCGATTTTGGTATTTTCATCAACAAATCAAGCAATTGCATTCAAAAAGTCTCATTTGGTGAAGTGGAACTGACGAAGAAGACCACAGATGGCTACGGGTACTCCTCAATGATAAGTATTTCACGGGTGGCGATTAGATATCTCGATTAAGATAGTTGAACGACTATGACGAAGGAAATTTAAATAAATGGTTCTGATGAAAATGGTACCATTGAACTGATGATGATAAATCAATAAATCCTAGCCGCGTTTGGGCTTATTAAAATTGTCATGAGATGCACTCTGGCTATAAATTATTTTTAACCGACTTAAAAAAAGGAGGAGGGTCTCATTTCGTCGGAATCTTTTTGTTATGTGTGTTCCCCGATTGCTCGAAGACGGCTGGACCGATTTGGAAAATTATTTTTGTTTGAAAGGGTATACTTTCTAGGTGGTTCCATTGTCATCAGATCAGGATCTGATGATGGGATCCAGGAGAAATCGAGGGAACTTTTCAATACAGTCTGGAAAAATCGAGGGAACTCTTCAATATAGTTGCCTCAGGAACGGGTGTCCTGAGGTTGCTTCGAGCGGACCTGGCCTGGCTCCGAGAAGTCGGCCCCGGGAGGTGCCACAGGGGGAGGCGCGGCATGTTCCTGAGGTTGCAGTGTCTTTAGATCTTAATTTTAGGTTTTTGCCACCGACTTTCGAAATTATAGTTATTTTTCACTTTGTAGTGTAGTGTACCAGTGTATTTAGAGTTAAGTGAGTTAAAAAACATTAAATACATCACGAGGTGTTACATGTTCGAAGCTAAATAAGCGACTAAATTTAGGCACACTACTATGCACAAGGTTTTCAGCTTTAGACGGGGAAGAATTTGAGGAGTAGACGTTATTTTATGTATGTTGGCAAAAACTCATTGAATACCTGAGCTAAATCCATGAAAGCGACACCCATGACGAAAAATGTGAGAATTTCGCAGCCGCCATTTTGGATATTCATTTTGACTTTACGAGTACTATCGGTTTTAGCACCCTTGAAAACATTAAAAACGATACCCATGAGAAAAATTTGAAAACTTTCGCAGCCGCCATCTTGGATTTTCATTTTGTCTTTACTATCAGTTTTAGCACCCTTGAAAACCATAAAAACGATACCCATGACAAAACATTTTAAAATTTTCGCAGCCACCATCTTGGATTTTCATTTTGACTTTACTATCGGCCTCATCACCCTCGAAAACCAAGAAAACGACACCCATGACGAAAAATGTGAAAATTTTCGCAGCCGCCATTTTGGATAGTCATTTTGATTTTACTATCGGTTTTAGTACCCTTGAAAACATTAATTACGATAACCATGAGAAAACATTCGAAAATTTTCGTAGCCACCATCTTGGATTTTCATTTTGTCTTTACTATCGGCTTCATCAACCTCGAGAACCATGAAAACGACACCCATGAAAAAAATTTAAATTTTCGCACCCGCCATCTTGAATTTTCATTTTGACTTTACTATCGGCTTTATCACCCTCGAAAACCATGAAAACAACACCCATGACGAAAAATTTGAAAATTTTCGCAGCCGTCATCTTGGATTTTCATTTTGACGTTACTATCAGCTTTAGCACCCTTGAAAACCGTGACAGTGACATCCATGATGAAACATTTAAAAATTTTCGCAGTCCCATCTTAGATTTTCATTTTGACTTTACTATCGGCTTCAGCACTCTCTAAAACCATGAAAACAATACCCATGACGAAAAAGTTTAAATTTTCGCAGACACCATCTTGAATTTTCATTTTGACTTTACTATTGGCTTTCGCATCCTAGAAAACCATGAAAACGACAACCATGACCAAAAATTTTCGCAGCCACCATTTTGGATTTTGATTTTGTCTTTTCTGTCGGCTTTACCACACTAGAAAACTATGAAAACGACACCCATGACGAAAAATTTGAAAATTTTTGTAGCCGCTGTCTTGGATTTTCATTTTGACTTTACTTTCGGCTTTAGCACCCTCGAAAACCATAAAACGTCACCCACGACGAAAAATTTTCGCAGCCGCCGTCTTGGATTTTCATTTTGACTTCACCATCTGCTTAAGCACCCTCGAAAACCACAAAAACGACACCCATGACGAAAAATTTGAAAATTTTTGCAACGGCCATTTTGGATTTTCATTTTGAAGTTGCTATCGGCTTTAATCGGCATTTATTTGCAATAAGTATTGGTACAGAGCTTTGGTCTTAAATTCAGTAATTAAGTTCCTCATACATAGTCAGATATTTGACATGCAAAACAATACAATGTATTTAATGCTAATAAAAAATATTATAGGTACTCTAACCTATAATATTCATGTCCAATGGCATGCTTTAAATGCTAGAGTATATTATTATTCATTAATTTTACAATACATTCAATATTAATTATCGTCGCAAGGTTTCAAGGTTTCTTCTTTCCAACAGCCATAATTTTAACTTTAAAAAACATACTTAAATTGTTAGGTAAATCTTAAAAGTTCTTTGGTATTTTGTTATAGATAAGTCCACACATATGGTAACAGTTCTTTTTAAACAAAGAAGTCCTTGTACTCTCGAAAACCGTGAAAACGACACCCATGACGAACTATTTGAAAATTTTCGGAGCTGCCACCTTGTGCTTTAATTTTGTCTTTACTATCGGCTTTACCACACTAGAAAACCATGAAAACGACCAACATGACAAAACATTTTCGCAGCCACCATCTTGGATTTTCATTTTGACTTTACTGTCGGCTTCATCACTCTCGAAAACCATGAAAACGACACCCATGACGAAAAATGTGAAAATTTTCGCAGCCGCCATTTTGGATATTCATTTTAACTTTACTATCGGTTTTAGCACCCTTGAAAACCATAAAAACGATACCCAAGACAAAACCCTTAAAATTTTCGCAGCCACCATCTTGGATTTTCATTTTGATTTTATTGTCGGCTTCATCACTCTCGGAAACCATGAAAACGACACCCATGACGAAAAATGTGAAAATTTTCGCAGCCACCATTTTGGATATTCATTTTGACTTTACTATCGGTTTTAGCACCCTTGAAAACATTAAAAACGATACCCATGAGAAAAAAATCGAAAATTTTCGCAGCTACCACCTTGGATTTTCATTTTGACTTTACTATCGGCTTCATCAACCTCGAGAACCATGAAAACGACACCTTTAGCAGTGCTTTAGCACCCTCGAAAATGACACTCATGATGAAAAAATTTAAAATTTTAATAGCCGCCATCTTGAATTTCCCTATCGGCTTTTCGAAAACCATGAAAACTACTCCCTTAATGAAATTTAGAAATTTTTTGCATCCGCCATCTTGAACTTTTATTTTGACTTCACACCATCGAAAAGCTTGATAGCGACAACCCATGACGAAAATTTGAAAATTTTCGCAGCTGCCATCTTGGATTTTCATTTGAGCTTGCTATCGGCTTTAGTACCCTCGAAAACCGTGAAAACGACACCCATGATGAAAATTTTGAAATTTTTTATTACCGCCATCTTGAATTTTTATTTTGACTTCTTTATCGGCTTTTGAATCCTCAAAAACCATGAAAACGATACCCATGATGACAATTTTTTTAAATTTTCGCAGCCGTCATCTTGGATTTATATTTTGATCTCACAATTGACTTAAGCGAACCTTGATAACGACACCCATGACGAAAAATTCGAAAATGTTGGCGGCCGCCATCTTAGATTTTTATTTTGAGCCCCCCAGAAAAAAATCCAATTTACTTTGACATGATCATGTCTAAATGAAAAGATTTTTTTTTAAATTCTCGTAGTCTCGATTGCAGTTCTTGTTATGGGTTTCCTTGACATTTTTATTTATTTACACTATATTATATTTACTACTTATATGTATATATTTTTGTTTATATTGTAAATTGTTATAACGTAAATTAAAAAAGTATTTATAAACGCATATACAAAAATAACAATAAAGCGCCTACGCGCACAATCAAATTGGGCCCTCTGCAGCGAACTATTCTATAAACGCACACTGAAATAAAGTAGCGTAGTCGGTCGATAGCCGGAGCGGAGCACCGACGCTGCCCTCCCTTCTCAATGCTAAAGCACAGCTACCGCCCGCACCCGCGCAGAGCACCTCTGAAACTCTATCTCTAAATGGGGACTGTTTGCGATGGTACAAAAGAAAAATAACGTTGACTTGAATTTAAAGTATTTATTACAGCTAGGTTTGGTTTTACAATATGAGAACAATAATATTTCGGTAGCTGATGGCTATGGTCGAGTGACGCGTGGGCCCGTACACCGGTGATAGCGAGCCTTGTATCGCGCGATATTGGGCTTTGGTGGTTGGTTGTTGAAGATCACGTCACCTTGGGGTGCTCCTATTGGTCGGCTGGCTGTGTGTGACTGTGGCGGGCTGCGATTGATTGAGTGCGGCGTAAACATTCTCCCAGCCATTGAAAGCTCTAGATCCAGCTTTCAATACAATCATCCTTTTGAGGCAGTGCTTACATCAGCCACTCTTGGTACTCAATCGGAACCAGGAAATAGTTTGCTGACTCGTCCAAGACGCCAGCATAGAGGGGTTTCTGATCTTCCTTGATCAAAACCAGATCATCAAGCTGTAATTCCTTGCCTTTGACGCGCCATTTGGTCCTCTGTTGAAGCTCGGAGATGTATTCGGAAGCCCATCCTTTCCAAAAATGTTGCCTTGTTTGTTCGTTGCAGTTGCACGTTGGAGTCCACAATGCTCGGCGTGGGCAATGACGTCAGCGACCTACCAATCAAAAAGTGTGCCGGGGTAAGAGGCTGGAAATCGTTGGGTGAAGAGCTGAGAGGACAAAGGGGTCGGCTATTCAGGATTGCTTCTATCTGAGCAAACACAGTGGTCAATTCCTCGAATGTTAGGTGAGATTAACCTAAAAATCTACGTAGCTGGAATTTTGCTGATATTACACCAGCATCGGCTAGACCATTGAAATGAGGAGCTTACGCTGGGGAGAAGCGAAATTCAATGCCCCGGCGAGTAGCAAAATCCTTAATATTTTCAGTGTAAGTCTTTTTGAAGCTACCAATTTCCCTGGCAGCTGCTACAAAATTGCGACCGTTGTCGCAGTAAATTATTTTTGGCATTCCTCGTCGAGCAGTGAATCTACTTACGGTTTGTATGAACGCGTCTTTAGTTAAGTCGCTTACGACTTCAAGGTGTAAGCATTTATACCTGAGACAGACAAAAATACAAAGATAGCATTTAGTTATCTTTCATCCTCGGCTTTTGCGATCAAGGACCGGCAAAATCCGTACCGATAGTGCTGAAAAGAAAGTCAGGTTCAATCCGATCTTTTGGCAAATTACCTATGACATTGGACATAGTCTCTGCTTTAAACCTCCGACGTATAAAACAGTTACGTACAACATTACGAGCTATTTCTACCTCCTAGTGGCCAATAACGCTTGCGAATCGAGGCTTAAAGACTGAGGCCCTGAGTGAAGCAGGCGTAGTGTTCGATTTGAAAAATTAATTTAGTTATGCAATTTTCTGCCTTTATAATAAAAGGATGTTTCCTATCATAGGAGTAAGATGATTTATTAAGTCGTCCTCCGACGCCAAGAATTTTTTTGTCATCGAGAAATGGATTTAAAGAACAAATGCTTTTAAGGGTTTGTTTGATTGCAATGACACTCTTTAGGGAAGAACTGACCTTGAGCTATTTTAATGAGCACCGTTAGAGCCCTTGCAAGCTCCTGATCTTGTAGGATTCCTGTAACTTTAGTTATTGGGTGTTTACAATTATTTATAAACCTAAAAACTGTTGCATATACTTTGTAATGATGAAAGTTTAGAAAATTGTTGAGTTAGGTATAGATTTATCTTCGATGCACTGCACTGCAGGCATCGCCTTTATTTTAGGTAAGTTCTCATCTAGATTTATATTGAGTACTGGCCACGATGCTTCTGGCTGTCTTAGAAATGGAGGCCCGAACCACTCTTGTGGACGTATTGTGGGTCCACGCCGCGAGACGAGATCAGCAGGATTTTCCGCAGTGGGTACATGACGCCATGCTGTGGTATCGGTGAGCTCAATTATAGCGGCAACCATAGGGTTGTCGCTAATAGTAGCGACAAATGCTTTCTTTACTGACAGCGGAAGTCAATTCTGCACCTAGTAAGGCACCGCAAAGTTCTAATCTAGGAATAGTTTAAGTTTTTATTGGAGCTACTCGTGCTTTAGCACACAATAAATGGATATGTATATTTCCAGTCCTATCGTCAGACCATATGTAAATGCAACTACCGTAAGCTTGTTGTGAGGCGTCGCATAAGCAGTGCAGTTCTACCGATGCCAGGTCATCGATTAGAACTCTTCTTGAAGTTTTTTAAGACGATAAAATTACAATATAGTTGGTAAATTTTTTCCCAGGGTCTAGAATGTCCCGTGGGACTTGCTCATCCCAATCAATCAAATTTAGCTTTAATTGTACATAAATAAGACCAAGGGGATCAAATATTTTAAACGTAGTGGATAAGATTGTTCGTTCAGTACATTTAGAATTATCATTATCAGAATAATTAATTGGAAAATGAATATCATCAGTAATGGGAGACCAACCTACACATAATTTGCTAGTGGCATTACTAATAATTAAACTGGATTTTTAATTGTCTATAGAATTATGATGAAGTAAGTCATCACAGTAGAAATAAATCCCTTTGTATTATAGCTTTTATTTTATGATCAATACACTCTTCACCGATTTGCCAAATACATCGAATGGCAAGAAAACTTACAGTGGCGAAACTGTAAGAGACAGTATTTAGCGTTAGTGTGCGTAGAGGCTCGTCTTCATTGTCACGCCATAAAATTAGTTGCAAATCGCGATCAGACTGTCTTAGCTTCAGTTGTCAGTACATTTTTTTTTATGTCCCCTGACAAAACATATTTATAATGACGAAAACGTAGTAATATATTGAACTATGAATGCTGAACAGTAGGACCTACCATCTGAAGGTTATTAACCGATAGACCAGAGGTAGTAGGCTCGGAAGCATTGAACACTACTCTGAGCTTAGTAGACTTACTTTTGTCTCTAAAAACGGGGTGATGAGGAAGAAAATACGAGATAGGTGGCTTTGGGTTAGACGATTCAGAAAGATGTCCACAGTCAGCATATTCTTTAATAAATTGAGAGTAAAGCACTTTAAGTTCAGGATTTTTTCTAAAACGTGACTCTAGGCTATAAAATCGTTTCTTTGCTATACAAGGTATAATTTTAATCACTGTAAAACTCTTAAGGGGTCATTGTACTCATCATTATGAACAACTTTTACTATAGGACCAAACCCGAAATCACGAAAAAAAATCAGGTGTTCCCTACGTTTTGACGAGTTATGCGAACATAAATGTAGGGAAATGAAGATTTTTTTTTCGCGATTTCAGGTTTGGTCCCATAGTAAAAGTTGTTCATAATGGTGAGTACAATGACCCCTTAAGAGATTAACATTGATTAAAATTACACCTTGTATAGTAGGATTCTCCCAGACAATCTAAATCATCTTTTAGTGGAAGACCAACACTGAAACGACCGTCACTTTCTCGGCTAGTATTAGAAAGAAAGTGCCTTTCACAAAGGTTTTCTTCTTGTGTGTACGGCTGAACTTGGGGAACATTTTCTAAATCCCAAAATTTGGGTAACTGTTCATCTATAGATTGTTCTTCTTGAAGTAAAAAATTACAAATAGTAGGTTTCTGATATAA
Source organism: Fissipunctia ypsillon (assembly GCA_947568875.1). Classification (NCBI taxonomy): domain Eukaryota; kingdom Metazoa; phylum Arthropoda; class Insecta; order Lepidoptera; family Noctuidae; genus Fissipunctia; species Fissipunctia ypsillon. The sequence goes on from OX387655.1 coordinate 7,691,779, forward strand.
TGATCAAGTAGAATTAGGCATGCGACCTGCTATGAGCCACCCAAGTTTAGAGCTACGTAGATGAGTTTTACTGGTGCCTATGGGTGTTGTTTATTGCCTATCAACTCCTAAAATATGTCAGCACCAACAAGCATGTCAATTGGAGCTGGCTCGTAGAAGTTAGAGTCAGCTAGTTCATAGTCACTCAAATTAAGTTGACTCACATCGATTGGAAATTTAGGTAAATTTTCTGTTATATTTTTCAAAACTAGGCAGAACGTAGATACTTGAAATGTATTGCATGTATGTGTAGTTGGTTGTAGTTTGAGAACGCAGCGTTCTGTGCTCAATTTGAGGGGGCTATTACCTATACCGAGAATACCGACATTGAGTCTTTGCTCTTTCGGTGATAAAGGACGATTGACTCCCGCTGTCAAGTAAAGCTCGGACAGCAATGATTGCATTTGTTTGTGGGTTAATTTAGGCGTACTTTAGCAGTACATAACAAAATTTCAGGCGATGAAAGCGCGGACATGGATATAGACGTAGTGTTATTAGGTAAATGTAGTAAACTGTTATGTTTTTGCTTACAGTGGCGGCAAGAACCGGGAAATTTGCATGCTTACACATTGTGACCAGGCCTTAGGCAATTTACACATAAATTAAATGTCGCAACAACAGAGTTCCTGTCTTCAGGAGTCTGTCCCTTGAATGTTGTGCATTCGTAGAGGTGGTGATTGCCCTTGCACACACAGCATTCAACTTTACCTTTGGGAAACTTACCCCCGTTTTCTCGACGGTTATTCAAATCTAAAATTAACTAATCATGTGTTAAATCTCTTGTTAAGTCGAAAACGAGTTGCACGAACGGTAATTAATTACTTTGATTTAAATCTTTGATCACTTAATTTGGGTTTCTGAATGAACGATTAAGCTAGAATGCCATGTCAAGCCGCTGTCAAATATTGAGTTAGCTAATCTGTCAAGCTTGGGCAATTCTTTACGTTTCCTGTGATTTTCTGTTTCCTTTGGATATTTTCTAGTTATCTATACATCTATATCTATACATACAAATAAATAAAATTGAAGTGTCTGTGTGTAATGTCAAAATAACAACTTTTTACTAAATGCATAATAATATGAAAGTACGGTAATAATAATTTTTGTCTGTCCTGCTTTTTGTTCCAGCTAATCTTCGAGACGGCTGGACCGATTTTGACGGGACTTTCACTGGTAGATAGTTGGTAAGGAATAACTTAGGCTACTTTTATTTTGGAAAAAGAATTAGGGCCCACGTGGGCGAAGCCGCGGGCAGCTGCTAGTAATTAATAAAACAACTTCTACTACCCATAACGGACTCGAGATTGATTGCTTTTCTATTTAAGATTGTCACTTTCATTATTTTTGGAGGGAACGCTGTGTTTGTATAAAGTTTTGAGCTAAAGCAATACAATTATCAAATTCTTGTTCGATTAAATCACGAGCAGCTAACTCCTTAGCCTAATTAGCTTCAGTTTGTACCTCTATTAAGTTTTGCAACTCGTCGAATTCACCGAACAACGCTTCCGTTCGCGATAACTTCATTGCAAGCTTATTGACTTCTATAGGTGAAACTCTAAATTGATTAGAGTATCTAAATAAGTTTTAAAATTACTTACAAGTCCCTTGATGGCACATCGTTTAGTGAACAAATCTTTAAACTTTGCTTCAGAAGTCATGGCGATTAAATTTTATTATTGTGTAAAATAATAAAGAAGTGGGTACGATACGCTCCTCGATTCGCCGTCCGATGTGCAGCAGAGAGAGTAGTCAGCGAAGCGCGGGCACAGTTGGTGAGCGGGTAGTCAGTGCAGCGCGTAAACGTTGCACGCAGTAGCGGCCGTCCGATGTACTCAGTGTATACCGATCGCCTGGAATGTACCGTTAAGCTAGTAAGCAGCTGATAGCAACAAGCGTGCGAGCGGGTGATGTGCTATAAGAAGTTATGTTTGCTATGTACCTACATGCAATGATTTTAACAGCTTACAGATGATTCGAAACGAAATGGAAATGAGATGAGATCACAAAAAATGTTCGATATTGGCGCGCATTCAGCTGGGCAAAAGGATATTTTGTTACAATACGATTAAAAGTGATAGACAATTAGGTAATTAGCAGTGGCGACGGCTTCATACAATCCCATTCCTACCGGCTTCCCTTCGGAATGTCGACTGTTCTCGAGTTTACTATTATAATACTAAATAATAAAGTACATACATACTCATATTACAGGAATTTAATACAATATCATGAGATGGTCGACTCTTCACGTGACCAAAGGGCTGGCCTATTCTTTGGCCAAAGAATCAGCATCGCCATACAACGTGGCAATGCTGCCAGTCTTTTGGGCACTTTTCCTGTTGATAGCGATGCGGACGAATTTTTTGATGCCCTATGATTATATGTTTTTTTAGATATGTACATATTATTATTATTATTTTAAGTCTGTTAGCTTATATATTACGTAAATATCATAAGATAAAACATTACAAAAACGCGTATCTATACTTATATAGGTGTTAAATTAAGAAAAGAAGAGGAAATACATAAATTTTTGAGGTAATATTAAAATGATGTTATATTGAGTTTATGAGAACTGAACAATTTTTTCTTCGGCTTCCCTCTAATGGAAGTTGTAGCTTCGCTACTGGTAATTAGCATAAGTTCTTGCAGAAGTACGAGTATGTAGGTACTCGGATAAAAAGGTGATTCGAACTATGTAGGTAGATTGAATTAGTTAGCTAGATATCGTCACCAAACAATCGAATTACCGAACAAGGCGTGCTCAGACAGAAGAGGAAAGACCTAGGAAAAATGATAGGAACGGGCTCACAGTTAGATTGGTAGGTGTTGCGTTGCAGGTAGCAATAGGCCCGAGGCGCTGTTCCCGGCAGTGATGTGCTCGTTGACCACTCCGGAATGTAGGCTGCTCCAAACCTTCAACTAAGTTGAATTGCAACTCACTTGTAGATCTCGTTGATGAGCTGGTTTATCCTGGGTCAGAAACTTAGGCGGACTCGATTAGAGATTGCAGTCCTGTCACGGTCGCCACTTTTTGTTCGCGATGGAACAAAAGGCAAATAACGTTGACTTGAATTTGAAGTATTACAGCTAGCTTTAATAGGTTTTACAATAATGAGAAAAATAGTGTGTCGGTAGCTGATGGCTATGGTCGAGTGACGCGTGGGCCCCTACACCGGTGGCAGCGAGCCTTGTATCGCGCGATATTGGGCTTTGGCGATTGGTTCTTGAAGATCACGCCACCTTGGGGCGCTCCTATTGGTCGGCTGGCTGTGTGTGACTGTGGCGGGCTACGATTGGTTGAGTGCGGCGTAAACAGGGACATTTTCTTTGCAAATGTTGATTGATTTACATATGCTTTTATTTAAATTATGTAGTACCTATTCCCATCAATTTTTCAGTGCAAAAATATCCAAACACCAAAGCCGTTTCAAAACGAAAAAATTGAAAATTTTCTCAGCCGCCATCTTGGATTTACGTTTTGACCGAATTCAAATGAGAAAGTGTGAATTTCAAAGAAGAAAGTATGAAGCACTTTTTCGTTAGTGAGGATTTCTACCAAGCCGTGTACTGAACTTCGTTTCAATAAGTTGACGCATTTTTTTTTTTTTTGAAAACGTTGCCCCACACTAGGAATTTGTCCTGTGTCGTGGGTGCGTTTACAAACATAGAAACTCACAAACAAACGCCTAGACCCGAAACAACTACTTGTAGATCATACAAATATTTGCTCCGTGCGGGAATCGAACCCGCGACACGCAGTGCAGCAGTCCAATCGTTCAGCCACTGCGCCAACCGTGCCGTCACATTTTGGGTTCAAGTAAGTTCACACCGGCGACGTAAGCGCACGGCTCGCTTCGCGGGTAGGATGGTAACGTTAATGGCCTACTCCGCGAGTAGGTCTCAACGTTATCCAAAATTGTGGTGGTCCTTTTCTTTTTTCAAAAAAGTTTTATTTTATTTTATCAGAAATCAGCGCCATTGGCTGCTATATCTTTTGAATACCTGCGGGGTAATTGCGTAGCATAGGTACTAACAGTTACAATTTCTTTCATTTTGACAATTCGACAACATTCATTGCGTTATTTACGTTGTCGAGCAGATGAATTTTTCAAGCATATGAAGTAATGGATTAGGAATTTCCTTCAAAATCCTTTGGATTGTGAATAAAATGTGTTTGGCAATTGGGGTGCTGGTCGATCTAACGCACAGTGCAATCCCATGAGACTAAACCCACAGATACCACAAAATCCACGACTCAAACAGGAAATTACAACTTTAAGGGGGAAGCTCCAGGTAGCCCGCAAAATTCAAACTTTCTTATGTTTTTTGCAATTTGCAAGTCAGTATTAAATTGTATGTTGTTTAAAGTATCATTCGCGACCATAACAAATATGCATTTACAGAATTATAATCATCAAAATCATTAATACAACTCCATAAGTTTGTATAATCCTAATTGTCAAGATTTCATGAAATAGTCATTCAATAAAATTACCTGGTCTTAAAGAGTTGTATCGATGACTTTAATTATTATAATTCTGTAAATATATACTTTTTATGGTCGCGAATCGTATTTTGATCAACATGCAACCTAATACTGACTTGCAAATTGTAAAAAACGTAAGAAAATTTGAATTTCCCGGGCTATCTGGCGCTTTCGCCTTAACATCGTTAATACATCACAATTAAATTAATAGTGCCCCGTTTAGTTGCAAGTTAAACGCAATTACCCCGAACTTAGATAAGGCCAAGAGATGGCCTATGGGGCCCCGTAAATATTTCACCGGTTATGAATATTCAGTCCCCCATCCGTTGGGGGCTTGGGGGAAGGAGGGAATCGTCGTGAAAGGCATAAGCACCTAACTTGCTAAGTTCAGGATCCGTGTTTGTAATTAGTTGTACCGTCGAGTCCGTTGGCTATCGAATTGAAACTGTTTGCTGAAGTGATTGTATTGAACTCGGAGGGGGAAGCGTTCGAGACAATTGATATTGTTTTAGTTTCGTTGTGAAGAGGTCGAAGTATTCCGACCTATTGTTTGGTTTTGCTAAAACATTTTTTTTATTGGTAAAGAATTTTTGTAAAGGAAAAGTATCTGATGAAAAAACCGGCCAAGTGTGAGTTGGACTTGCATACGAAGGGTTCCGTACTACCGCACAATATTTAACACTACCTGCATATTAAAAAAAAACAAAACGAAGAAAATTTTTCATCTTGAATTTTAATAATATGTTGTCCCTAGAACCATTCAGGGATGTGAGGTGCGCACACGAACTGTTTTTGCCGTCACCCCTAGTCGTACGATTGCAGGCTTGTGGCACCTCTGCGTCGCAATTTCAATAAGTTTTTCTCCAACTGGGATCTACATATTTGCTTTATCCGTTGGAAAATTTAGAAACATACATACCCTACATGGTCTTCACATGACCTGACCAAGATTATGTCTGGACTTTAAAAGAGACTGTGACCTCTGAGTTTGTTTCGGCCTTTCTTCTCAGAGTAGTCAGATAGGAAACGCCGGCCTCATCTAGTTTAAAAAAAAAAATGTTTGACATGTAAAAGTGTTTGTATAAACCTACTGACAGAAATAAAATCATTTATCATTTATCATATTGCTTGATACAATCAAAAAATGATGTGAAAGCCGACGTTCGCACGGACGTAAATACTCGTACAAGGTGTAATTTCAATCAGTGTTAACCCCTTAAAAGAAAAAAAAATAAAAGAAGAAGAAAAAGAAGAAGAAAAAGAAGAAAAAAAGAAAAAAGAAAGAGGAAGAAGAAAAGAAAGAAGAAAAAAGAAGAAAAAGAAAGGAAAGAAAAAAAGAAAGAAGAAAAATAGAAAAAAAGGAAGGAAAGGAAAGGAAGAAGAGAAAATAGGATGGGATAGGATAGGGAAAAGTTGATACTTTTCCCTATATTTATGTTCGCATAACTCGTCAAAATGTAGGGAACACCTGATTTTTTTTCGCGATTTCGGATTTGGTCCCATAGTAAAAGTTCTTCATAATGATGAGTAAAATGATCCTTTAAGAGGTTAACACTGATTAAAATTAGACCTTGTATTTACGTCCGTGCGAACGTCGACTTTCACATAATTATTTGACTGTGAAAAACCTCGGTATTTCCGCGATTACAGGTTTGGTACCATAGTAAAAGTTTTTCATAATGATGACCCCTTAACACAACCTCCCTTAACACTGATTAAAATTACACCTTGTATACTGCGGCGATTTTTTTCACGCGCTGGATTTTCAACGCGCTGCTTAGCATGAAAGTTGAAAATCCAGTGCGCGATAAAATACCGCCGCGGTATTTCTACGGCCGTGCGAACGTCATGTCAGCGGCCGTTAGTGATTGCGTAAGAATTTAACCTGAATAAGGTTTGTTTGGGCCCACTTGTACGTTTAGTCGGGTTAAATAAATAAATATAGTTTTGTAAACTCGGAGTTAAGTAATTAACATTTTAACTCTTACTACACGTTGCGACTTGCGCCACTAAATAGTAACACCGGGTTAGATAACCTGATATTAGTATTTTTTGACTTGGGAACATTGCAGTTCAATCGACGAAACAAAACAGAATTGCAATGTTTGTGCCCTGAAGGTCTAAAATGAATGAACGAACACTGAACGGAAATTGTATACCCGTCTTCTTTACACTACATTACGATACGTAATATTTTCTTGTCTTTGAATTTTATTATAACATGACATTTTATTTTAATCGTATTTTGTACCCTTCTTCGTAGTTTACAGAAATTAATTGAAACACAAGATGATAATGGTTTGATATGCTTTACTACTACTACTACGTATATGCTGTTAGGGAAAGAATCAAATTAAACAAGTATACATTACAAAGTTTATGGAAATAAAACTATTACTATGGGTACATAAACATCAAATGTGGCGAGCCACCAAACTTACAGGACTTTCCCAATCTTGTAACAGCTAGTTATACACTCGCCTCTGTCACAAGTGTGTTATGGAAGATACCAGCATGAGACTGAATCACAATAAAGACTCAGAGTCGCTTGTGACTACTTGTGAGTGTTTGAGAGATGAACGCTTAATAACCTCTAGCTCAATCGTAAAAGTACTGACATATTTAGGCTGTGCTCATAAAAGAAATATAACATTTAACAACGTGTCCCGAGACACAGCCACACACTTTAATTTATAACAACTGGTACTATTACGTAGTTCCTCAACTATTAGTAGAAAATATTGTCGTGTCGGTCTCACTCTCTCATAGGATATACTACAACTTAACTCAGTTATCAATCAGATAGTCTCAGATAAAACTATAAATCTCAATTGACATCAGTTACACTCAGTATTCTCTCAGTCGATGAAATGGAGTCCTTTGGCATGGAACACAGGATAATCCTGGGTTCCCACGAACAAACGCGACTTACGGACGACGTCCGGGAGCGAACGATGACGCTATCGTTACCTGGATCGGCGATGCTTCCTCGCATGAGGATCCGGATAGGTAAGGCCTTCCTGTACAAAGGGATGGCCACACTACCTGCACTCGTCGGTTGGAACCTCTAATTTGAACTGACCATGGGACGACACCAGGGCGTCACGTCTATATCCGTCCGTTCTAGCTCGGGCTAGCAAAACACAGCCAGATCTGGAACCGAAATCCCCCTAGTCAAAACAGGAGCCTATGACTCACCGAAGAAACAGAAAGAAATAGTAATGTACTCACAGGTTCAGCGACACTAGAAATACGGCACAATTATAATAAACCCAATGGTTATCCGGACACAGTCTGGTCATCACAGAACTGGTGCCTCTCAAATAGTATACGTGTTCAATTGTAAAAACCACACCAGCCAAAGACCCATTTTCTCTCTGAACAGAAGAACCTTTAATCGACCTTCGGGGAAGATCCAACCACAGACTAAACAGAATTCCTGACTGCTAGTCCCTTCCGAAATGAAGCAATAATAAAACACTTCAATTTTTAAGACATTGTGTATCGATTTATTGTGGGATATATCTGCATGTTAATTAATTACGAATTCCCTAATTAACATCAAAACAAATATCAATACCCAATTTTGAACAGCGCCATCTCTACAGTAATTGTGAAAACATTGTTTGACTTCATGGATCATGAGCTTCTATGATTCCCATGGAAAATGTCGCCACAAGTAACTAAATAATCAATTTTGCAACGTCACAGTGGTTTCCATGAAGATATTATAGTTTATTGATTGATGAAAAAGTCAAATAAGGAAAATATGTTTTAAGTTTTTATATACTATTTCTATTTACTATAACGTCGATCAATAAAAAATACAAAATTATGTTATCAGCGGTACCTCATAACGTTGATTTTTATTTTGACATTAATTACACTGACCCAGAGTTAAGGTGTATACAGGCCTCATTGCCTTTGCGCATGTGGGCGGAGCTAAACCCCCCCCGTTCTCATTATGATATACGTAAAGCGGTTACGGTGGCGCGCTACACTAAAGCGACGATCAAAGTATATGCAGGGGCGCAGAGATGTGCTGCGCTTGTAGGTCGGCATTTTTGCCTACGATTCCAGAAGGGACTGTTGGAGGCAAGTAAGATATATTTGTATAGATATATTTAAGTTACGCAACTATTTTCTATTCTATTCCCCCCCCTTTACTTCAAAACAGTACAGTGTAACGACAAAAGCTAAGTACAGTGATATTCTATTTTGTGTAAATAAATTATCTCCTACCCGCTACACTAACATTATAGTCTGTTGACGAATTCTTCACCTAAATGGCAGAGCATCTTCAATATTTACTAAATATGACCCTGCATACTCATTACTGATCTCAAGAGCATATTTTTCCCTAGTCATGGTGCCATTTTCTATGGCCACTAGCTCTGTGCGACCTTCTGAAGAGATGCCAGCCCATACGTGTACAAAGCCTCCACCGTTTTGAACTCTTTCTGTGAAGCAGGCTTGAATGTATCGCTCACCAGGTCGCCTGTACACTCTTTGCCTTCCATCGGAAGTGAACAGTGAGAATCGAAAGTCATCAGTGAACAAAACTCTTGTCCATTCTTCTTCACCTCAATGTATGTGTTCACGGGCGTAGCGCAGTCTTGCTACTGAATGCTCCCTGTCAAGTTTGGGGCCACTTGCTGGCCTTAGGAGGCTTCAGGTTCGCTTCAGCAAGTCTTCTTTCCACTGTACTGTCACCAATGTAGTCTCTTCGGGTCTGAAGAAGCTGTTGCTGGACTTCAACTGCATTGAGACGGCGATTTCTTAACACAAGGGAGACGATATAGCGGTCATCTCGGGTACTAGTGCACCTGGGTCTGCCATTACAAGGTCTCCTCAGATGGTTTCCAGTTTCTTCGTACCTTCGCTTCATCTGCCGAACCTTCTTAATGTTATACCCACCATTCTTGCAGTACGACGCATACTGATGCCTAGTTCCAGAAAAGCCAAGATTCTTGCACAGTCTTCAAGTGAAAGAGGCATGATAAGTAAAGTTTACGTGCTGTACGTGGGTTACACTGAAAGTTTTACAAAATAAAAAACGGAATTATGTAGAAGCCGGTTAATATTTTTATTTATTTTCGAAGTAGTCTCCGTTCATTACTAAGCACCGTCGCATGCGATGGAACCATTGACTGAAACAGTGGGCCCACTCTTCTTTAGGGATCTATTCCACGCCTTTTTCAAACGCAGCCACGGCATCTTCAGGGTTCATAAAACGAATTCCTCTAAGTTTATCTTTTATTTTTGGAAATAAATAAGTCATAAGGTCGGGACTGTAAGGAGGATGACTCACTAACTGCACACCTTCGATAGACAAATATTCTTACAAAAGCAAAGCTTTCTGACGCCTAAATATTCATGTAAGACTTTTTGTACTTGACTCATACCAATGCCTAAAGCTGTCCGAATCTGTTGATATATAACCCTTCTATCAGCTTCTATCATTAGCCACACAGCACTCACGTTATCTTCAGTAGTCGCCGTAGAAAGACGTCCTTCTCGCGAATCATCACTGAGTTTGCTTCGACCACGTTGAAACTCATTAAATCAGTTGTGAACAGTGGCACGGGATAGGGCTTCGTCATGATATGCTAATCGAAATCTATCGTAACATTGTTGTTGAGTAAGACCGCAATGAAAGTCGTAATAAATCATTGAGCGAAAATTTTCTCTAGTGAAATCCATTTCGAAGCACGACAATCACTTTTTAAATTGCCGCTAAATTAAAAAAAAAAACAAATGACACATGAAATCATTACACATCTACAGATTCCCAAAGAGTTCCTAATTCGAAATACAAATAAATTTATTATCAACTGCTTTTCTTACTGGCCTATTCTAAAAACCTTCAGTGTGACCCCCGTAGACACATTGGCTTTTGAATCAAAATTCATCGATCAAGAAATAAATGTGAAAACAAAAACAGAAACAAAAAAGTCAAAAGTAAAACAGCAATTTGAAAACGAGTGTTTTTGTTTATAAAGCTTATAAGAAGGTACTACAAAGACTATAAAGTTTGTATATAAAAAATAAATTATTTGTGTAATCATTTTTATTTTGAAAATATATCTTTTGTTACTTTAAAAGTTATTGCAATTTTAAAAGTGTGGTACTAAATTTTGAAGGCCAGTGTACATAATTCTTTTGTACGTGTGTTTGTCACCTAACTCTTCCTAAACGGCTGGACCGATTTGGATGAAATTTTGTGTGTATATTTAAATGGGTTCTTGGATGGTTTGAAAACACAATTGAACCCGGTAGGTGGCGCTGCTGTCACCAAATTTGATTTGCTGAACCATTGACAACATTACATAATTTTGAGCGATACTTTTTATTGCCTAGCTAGAAAAAATAGAATAAGTTACCCTTATTTTTTTATTATTATGAAATACTCCATTTTCCGTACAATAAATACATTGAAATTGTAGATTAAATCAAAAGATTAGAGGTTACACCAAAGAATAAACTACTCTCTGACGAGAGGGTTACACGTAGACGTCATTCAACCAATATTGTGTTGCTAAGGTCAAAGCTAAGGTAAGCCGAATAAACTGTTAAGTTGCTAACGTTCGTTTGTCCTTATCTATCACTTTGACATTTGTGTATGTTAGAGAGTGACAAAACCTATTATAATTAAAATAGTTATATGAATGAGAGGATTAGTCACTTACAGCCGGCAAGCAAATCAACAAGTGTACAAACACGCTGTGAATGTGTGTATAAGCGCACGAGCTCGCGATACCGTCTGAGACAATGTCGAAGTCGGAAGTCGGAAGTGTGTGTTTGTGTGTTAGTTATGTGCTGACGGTACTGGTCTTCATGCACACATGCACAGCGTGTTTGTACACTTGGTTAACACAAGTAAACCGCATGTCGCTTCGTGAGATAAAAATACTATTCTACCTACCGAATATGAAAGTTCCCAGAGAGTATCCCAGCTACGTTTGCGATAATGACAAAAAAATATTTGTGCGTAATAAATATGTTCCCGACGTACATAAGTGCATCGCGTTCCACTGGATTTTTTAAACAGGGCACACAAATGTTGTTTTTACTTGGCCGTAATTTAATTAACGCTCTGAATAATTAAATTAATTATACTGTTATTCAATGTTTAAACATTTTGCTTTCTATAAGTGCTTTAAATATAATTAAAGTATCAACGATCTACCTTTATGTAATTGTTACACTGTTCAAAGTTTTTCTAAAAATCCTTTTTTATCAAGATGTTAGTGTAAACAATTGTTTGTGAACCAAATAAATAAATAAAATAAATACATACACTAGGTATTCTAATAAAAAGGTTTTTTGTGAAAATATATATATGTAGCCTAAGATTTATATTTTTTCACAAGAAAATCCAGACATATTTCGGCCTTAGTTCCATTTAAAAAATCTCTGGACGCCCAAATCCATTAGGTTGATTTTATTGCAACAAATTGGACTTACACAGAAAAAGTTGTAATCTTTATCTCGATAAAAAAGGAAAGCGAGGCAAGACTAAACGAAATTAATGTTCGCATCGACGACAGAATTTTGCCCATGTATCTCTATATTATTGTAACTCTGAGATTTAGAACTATCTGAGCTGGGCATGAATTTAGGCCACGGTTCAATAGTAAGCGGGTCTCCGTTCGCGATTTAATTTGCAAACTCTCTCAAACTCAAACCTTTGTATTTCAATTAAACCGTTTAAGGCACTTTAAACTTGATTTTAGTAAATGAATCATAATATCAAATTAATTATTTATACTATACGTATACAATTACTAACAAACTAACTAACTATACAAATAAATATACAAAACAAAAGAAAACTTAGGCATCGAAGTACTCGTCCGCATCGCTGTCATCCGAAAACGTGCTCAGGGGGTCAACTACCACCTCTTAAAGCAGTATTATTTTAATGTTACTTCAGTGTGAGAAAGAGATGGAGCTATACAGGACGTCTAGCTCCATCTCTTTCCCACACTGAAGTAAGATTACAATAATACTGCTTTAAGAGGTGGTGGTCTAGCTCCTGGAGACTGGCAGCGTTGCCACGTTGAATGGCAATGCTAATTCTTTGGCCAAAGAATGAGCCAGCCCTCTGGTCACGTGAAGTGTCGACCAGTTGGCGAGAAATTTCCTTAAAAAGGAGACGCGCACTCAGGCCCCATGACCCGAGCGTTTCGACCACAAACGGCTGAAACCGTAGTTACCGATAAGGTTACAGTATTTGCGCCGCTTTAGGGTATCAGCAGCCGCAGCAGCGGCGCCAGCACAGGCACTTTTGAATTGTCATGAAAGCCAGTCAGAAATATGAAGCTAGTTGGCCATTCCAATGCGTAGTAGGTACCTATGGAGAAGAACGGGCAAGAATTTTAGGCATAAAGTTCAGTTTGCACTGCAACTTCAAGCATGTTTTATGACTATTTCAATAGTACCTACTAGATTCTCTGAAATTAATTTAACACTTTGCGGGACACTAACGAAACACAAGTGAAGTTTTATTATTATTACTGCTATAACCCAGTGGCGCAGCTACAATTATCATAAGAGGGAAGCCGAAGAAAAAAATGTTCGGTTCTCATAAACTCAGACAAAAAACTGTAGGTTTTTAATCTTATGATGTATTAAACTGGTATTAAATATGTATAATTATGTAATGTGATGTGAAACACAGTTACACATACAGGTGTACCATATTGTTTGGCAATAGTAGATATTAAGAAGTGAGTGGTTGTTCCGAAGGGAAGCCGATAGGAATTGGGTTGTACGATACGCCCCTGCTATAGCCGTACAGCGTCCTTGAAAGTGTTAATTTACACTAATATCATCATCTGCCTAGCCCTTTCACAACTATGTTGGGGTCCGATTCCAGTCTAATCAGATGCAGCTGAAAACTAGTAAGTATTTTACATGGAGCAAATGCCTATCTGACCTTCAAAACTCAGTAGTTGGGTAACACGTTCCCTACCCCTGGTAAGACTGGTTGTCAGGTTTGTAATTTACATTGTATAAAGTTGAAATAACATCAAATAGTCGTTTTGATCAAACTCCTCTACTTTTCAGGGTATATGTGTTCCTGTAACTGATCGGCTCGAGCTCCTAGGCATGGAGTTGACATCATGTCTCAACTTCGGTGCCACCATCGAGTACAAAGCCCAAACTGCGGCCAAGAAACTGGGCATCCTAAATAGGGTGAAGCGATACTTTACGCCTGGACAGCTTTTAATTCTCTACAAAGCGCAAGTCCGATCCTGCATGGAGTATTGCAGCCACCTTTGGGATGGCTCAGCCAAATACCAACTTGCCGCGCTTGACTCGGTGGATCGCAGAGCTAAGAGGCTCATTGGCGACGTAAGACTGGTGGATGCCAAGCTTCACAGATTGGCTCATCGCCGCAAGGTTGCCTGCTTGTCGGTCTTCTACAGATTATACTTCGGCGAGTGTGCTCAAGAACTCCACGACCTTATTCCGGCGGCCCCCTCCTATCAGCGGACATCTAGACGCACTGCAGGTTACTATCCTTACCTAGTTGCTATCCCACCAATTCGCACTAAGCGTTTCCAAATGTCTTTTGTGATGCGCACAGCAAAGGAGTGGAACTCTCTGCCTGCGTCTGTGTTTCCGAACGCATACAACCCCGATCTCTTCAAATTGAGAGTGAACAGGCTTCTTCTGGGTAAGCTCGCTCCATCGTCGACTTTGTCTCTGTCATCTCTGACCTAGACCAGAGTCAAGAGCAAACCTATCTCAAATAAAAAAAAAAATTGAAAAAAGGACTGATTCGAGCTACGATACGCTGACAGCGTAGTGACTGCACGGCTACGAATGCTACAATACGCTTAACGCGTAGCGATCCGCACTGCTACGCCTCTCAGCGTAGCGACGTCGTCAACATCGCTCTTGGAGTTATCGCCGATTGTAATGAGAGAAATACGGTGACTTGTGATTGAACCAAGGCTGTTATTGTTTTATCCTATCGTTGGTCACTGTAAAGTATTCTATAAGATAGAAAATATTTAATTTTTCACAATAGACGTGATTAATCGAAGAGTATACGATACGATTGATGTAAATCATTCAACCTTTGAAGATGAACAACGGTCTGTTGTCGAAGAGACTATGTAAAAGAGTACAAATCAATCAATCAGTCACAATCATCAAATCAATCAATCAACATACATTTTTCTGCTCCTTTTCTTTTTCAAATAGCCCAACTTCCTTCTTATATCTATGAGACCAACCGTCCGTTAAAAATGCAGTCTCGTCGCTTGGTGAAGAGAGAAGTCGTCCGCTCCGCACCCGCTCATACCAACCCGCTTTCTGCGTGACCAAAGCCTGTGTAAGTGCGACGAAATCAGTTTGCTAACCTTTTAAATGTTCAAAGTAATCTTATTCGCTTTCAGAGGACACTGTTGATATTAAAGTGAATGAAGATTTATTAGATTTGAGTTTTTTTTTTAGATTTTCTAGAAATCCTTAATTAAAAGTGATCTATTTAAATGTTGGCTTTTTATAGCCAGCCCTTTGACACTCACAAAGGCATTCGGTCAAAGTCTGTAGTAAAAATCAATACGCGTGGTTAGAAACTTCTTATGCTCAGGAGCTAGACGACCACCTTTTAAAGCAGTATTATTGTAATCTTACTTGAGTGTGGGAAAGAGATGGAGCTAGACGTCCTGTATAGCTTCATCTCTTTCTCGCACTGAAGTAACATTAAAATAATACTGCTTTAAGAGGGAGTGGTTGGCCCCTGGTAAGAAAGAGATCTCAAATGTTTTTATGTGTGTGTGTGGTATATGAGCTTGGTTCGTTCGTATGTGTTTTCAGTTAGTCGAAATGTCATCTATTTTTCTCACATTTCCTGGTTTTTGCAGGTATTCATTTTTCTACACCAAATTGAGAAGCCCTTAACATATTTAGACATACGTATTGTACGTATTGTAGACATACTCCGACTCATTACAAAACGAGTTCTAACTTTGGTCCAAGATTAAACCTTACAGCCAGGTTTTTGTATTTCGAACCTTATTCATAAACTAGCTGTGCCCCGCGACGTCGTTCGCGTGGAAGTCGTAAGGTACATAATATACTAAAATAACAGCCAAATTTTAATAAAACTCCCTCGTCCCCCGACCCGTCCCGTTGCAACGCCCGCCCGCGCTGTTACTTCGTTTTCGCTTAGTGTTCTTTCTGACTTTTTTCTTTTTGCTCGGCTCTTATGGGGCGTAGCGTGATGTTAAATTACCTATAACCATCCTCGAGAATCGGGCTATCAAATGCAGAAAGAATTTTTGAAATCCGACTTTTTGTTCATAATTTCATGAATTTTAACTTTTTTGCGCGGTACCCTAATTATTTTTCTAAAATAAAAGTAGCCTTAGTTACCCGCCGTAAAATCAGCTATCTGCCAGTGAAAGTACCGTCAAAATTGATCCAGCCGTTTCGGAGATTTGCCGGAACAGACAGACAGATAAAAATTAAAAAAATTGCTTTTTTGTTATAAGTACCATATATACTTCCATATGCCTTTAGTAAAAAATTGTTATTTTGATATTACAAACAGACACTTCAGTTTTATTTATTTGTATAGATTACATACCTAAACTCACGCCTTCTTCCCGTGGGGGTAGGCAGAAAGAACGCCACCTGCTACGATCCTTATATACTCCTTTTGCCTTGTTTACGTTCATACATCTCATAAACGCATGTCGGCTGCAAGTACTACGCACCTGACTTTTCTGAAGAACATACCAATAAGGTCATTAGATGTCCTTCTAAGGCGTCCCCTCTCGGCGTTTCCACTCACCTTACCCTTATTCCCACTGAAATAAAGTTGTTAATACAAAATTGGCAACTTACACTCGGGTTTAAAATTAGTTTTTGTATTTAACTGAACGTTGTCAGAATACAGTTCGAGTTGTTGGAATGAAGTTTAAAGTTTAAACCTGGGTCTAAAGATAAATCTTTTTTGTAGTAAGGTCGAGTGTGTTGATTAAATTCTAAAAACCACAAGAACAGAAAATAAACATCAGTTCCTTACTTACAGTGCCACAATGCAGAAAAGGTGTAGCTATATCTGAAAATCGTAATGTTATGCAAAAGTTTTCTTCAAATCTATATCTATATAATTGTTTATACTCTAAATTATAATTATGTAGTATATTTATGTATTTTACTGTGTGTACATAAATAATAAAATAAACAAATATTATATTATTATACTAGCTGTGCCCCGCGACTTCGTTCACGTGGAAGTCGTAAGATAAACAATATACTAAAATAACAGCCATATTAAAAAAAAACTCCCTCGTCCCGTGAACCGTCGCGTTGCATCGCCCACCCGCGCTATTATTTCGCTCAGGGTCGTAGCGTGATGTTAAATAGCTATATATGTATAACTATCCTCGAGAATTGGGCTACCAAATGCAAAAATAATTTTTTAAATCCGACTTTTTGTTCACGATTTCATGGGTTTTAATTTGTTTGTGCAGAACCCTAATTATTTTTCTAAAATAAAAGTAGTATTCGTTACTTTCCGTAAAACCAGCTATCTGCCAGTGAAAGTTCCGTCAAAATCGGTCCAGCCGTTTTGGAGATTAGCCGAAACAAACAGACAGACAGACAAAAATGTTAAAAATTGATTTTTGGTATAAGTACCGTATCCATATATGTAGTTACATATGCATTTGTTAAAAATTTCTTATTTTGACATTACAAACAGACACTTCAATTTTATTTATTTGTATAGACTAATAATAAAGCTGAAGAGATTGTTTGTTTGAAAGTGCTAATCTCTGAAACTGCAAGTCGGATTTGAAATATTCTTTTTGCATTTGATAGCCCAATTCTTGAGGATAGTTAGTTATATATAGCTATTTACCATCACGCTACGAACCTTAGGAACCGAGCAAAAATACAAAAGTCAGAAAGAACGCTAAGCGAAAACGAAGTAATGCGCGGGCGGGCGATGCGACGCGATGCGGTGGGTCGGGGACAGTCACTGGCAGAAGCATAACCAAACAATGCGACGTCACAAGCATCAGCACGAACATAATCCCTTTCTATGTTGTTTTGAATGTGTGACCGCCGTGTTAATTTGTGGCGTGGGATTAAAAACAAAAGCTCGTTGATTGGCACAGCACAGGACAATGGTCAGCGCCGAAAAACATTGTCCCATTGTGCTAACGTCATTTTTAAATATATTTTTAGGGATCCGTATCTAAATGATAATAACGGGACCCTATTATTAAAATAATTTTACGCTGCGCCATCTGTCTGTCAGTTACAGCGCCTGTATCTTTAAAACCTAAATTGCTAGGCAGTTGAAATTTTTAAAGCGTGACTCTCCGCTATCATGGTAAATAATAATAAAAAGTCCAAACCCATAGAAGATAAGAAATCTCACAGTATGCATTTTTAAACGCTTTTTTCCTTCTACTAATTTTTTATAAAACAAAAATACGTACAAGCTTCTGTATAACTCTGGTGCCAACTTTACATTAAAACAACCAATAAAACCATCTGTTATTTCACAAACATATTGTGTGGTGTGACGGAACTCTTAATGCGCGAGTCTACTCGCTCTTGGCCAGCTATTTATTTATAAATGATGAAGCACGAGGAATTCTCTGGAGTGTCTGGGACCTGGGTCTAGAAGGCATTGACCGTAACAAACACCTAGAGTTTTAGAACCAAGCCGATGATATATGCCCCAAAAGTTTAGGACAATTTAACTCGTATTCACAAATTGTAACTATATTACTCTGTAACTCAGACCACTTAAAAAAGTTAAAACGGTTTTATTGTTAATATTTAATGTGGCGAACTAGTTAAAATACTCATTTTAATCAGTTTTTTGGTTAGCTTTGAGAAGTTTTTCAAAACAGTCTTTAGTGATTAGAAAAAATTACGAGACCAATATTGTTAATCGATGACCGATTCGATTTTCAAATTAGAACGGTACAAACTGAATAATTATTCCAATTTCTCGCTTGATCTTCTCATCCTCAAACGTTAATCAGTACAAAGCAATAGTTTTAGACAAGATTGGGCAGTAAAATTGCTAATGTAATCTTTTTAACGTTTAGTTTGTAGTCCCGGGATTTCAGGGATATAAAATGGGAAATTCGTGAAGTTAATCGCGAGTAACGCTACTGCTGGTCTTGGCTTTATCCTTCCACGTTCTAGTTCAACATTTCCTCAATAAATGAAAGGAAAACACTGAGTCCCAAGGAATAAAATCTACTGACGGAAATAGGTCACTCGCTACACCGGAATGCCAACAACCGGTCTTGCAATCTGTCACTTAATGCATGATATCAATCTGTGGGGCCGACTATATATCTCATCCAAAATCGGCCTAATGCAATGTCCCTTTCACTAAAACCTGTAAAAAAAAGCAATATTTAAAAAAAGGAATAAAGTACATTTGTTGTCTGTGATGTTTCGAGACAGTTGACGCAGTGTCGTCGCTACTACTAGAGCGAAGCAATCTCATTAAACTGGGAGCGAATAAACAAGATTATTCGCAGGGTACAAGTCCCGTCTCCGGTGAGATTAAGGTCCCGTAGGTCAGTATTTTTAAGTCAATTTCTTTTATGAAGCCTTAGAAAATGTATTACTTTGTCTAAGAGCCCATTTTGGAAGAGCTCCGTTCAAAAATACTACCTGCCGTCTGTGGAAAAAAATCTCGGGTCGGGTGTGAGTTGAGAAAATGAAGAGAAAGTTGTAGTTGTAAATCGCAGACCTCTCTGGCTTGTCAGCAAGGATTATTACGTAGATAAAAATACCCTTCGCAGTATTGTCAAGGTTGTTTTTTTTACCAGATGAAAAGGTTTTTATTTAATTCTATCCTGCTCAAATATTGAATGAACTTTTCCAATAATCTGCGTTTCCACTTTGTTAAGTTAGAAGGTTAGCTAAGCTGGATTATCGAGAGTAAAGCAAGTTATTAGATGCGCTAGGTTTTCCTTTATCTATAGGTTCATTGTCGGTAAAAGTAATACTAGAGAAATATATTGAAGGTCTTTTTGCCACTCTGTGAGCATAAACATAGCGTGACGGATAAAATAAGTACCTCCGTAAGCCAACCCTAATACAGCACTGCGTATAAAATTTCGAGGATAATGTAAATATCAGAAAACAACTCCCGTACTTACATAACTGATATCTTAAACCTTTTCTGTGTAACTTAAAACATTGTTGACTGCGGGGCTTCTATCATAAAAATGCTTCATTAAAACTTTATATGGCCGTCTAAGTTTATAATTCCCTCGTGGGATGCGGCAAGCACTTTACATTGAAGTTTTGGACTACACTTTAACTTAAGCTAGGTAGTGTATTTTTGTTTACGTGTCCTTCTTTGTAAAGAAATATGGCGCACTATGATTTTGATTTGAGAAAACGATAATGTTTCTCATGACGGGTGTAAAAAGACGCTTAAAGGCTCCTTCAAAGAGGCGCGACATGCGACGCGAATTGCACGCGATACAAAGGCACCACGTATCGCGAGTCGTGCCTGCTTGAAGGTGCCTTAACGAAGCCGAGACTCATACTCCCAATCATTGTGATATTTTTTTGTTCTGGACCATACCTGAGAACCGTCTGGTTATGGTGATATTGAAATTTTTTTAAATTTTTTAAATGTGTTATCTTAATTACTAGCTTTTGCCCGCGGCTTCGCCCGCGTGTATGTCGGAATATATGAAATTAGTACCTACCCTACGTGTTAATCTAGGTTCTAAAACATCTGTATGCTAAATTTCCTCTAAATTCAATAAACCGTTTTTGCGCCAATCCGGAACATACATCCCGACAAACAACAAACGGACAAAAATTCTAAAAACTATAGTGTGCGCAACAGACTCGTTCAATCACTTCTTTTCAAATATATGCAATGCACAGTTCTGAGTTCGTTACTATTTTTGACCGACTTCCAAAATAGGAGGAGGTTATCAATTCGGTTGTATGTTTTTTTAAATGTTTGTTACCGTTACTCTGTCATTTACAAACCGATTTGAAAAATTATTTTTTATTTGAAAGGATTGAACTTCCAGATTGGTCCCATTTTTATCCAAATCCAGTTCTGATGATAGGACCCATGAGGAATTGAGGAAACTCCTCAAATATTATTGGCAAACACATAGTGATTTTGGTATTTTCGTCAACATATCAATCATTTGCATTCAGAAAGTATGATTTGGTGAAGTGGAACTGACGAAGAAAACCATAGATGGCCACAGGAACTCATCAATGATAAATATTTTACGGGTGGCGATAAGATATCTCGATTATAGTTAAACGATTATGACGAAGCAAATTTAAATAAATGCTTCTGATGAAAATGGTACCGTTGAACTCAGATCGGTAATAAAACAATGTATCCTAGCTGTGTTGGGGCTTATTGGAAATGTCATGGAGATGCACTCTGGCTATAAATTATTTTTAACCGACTTCAAAAAAGGAGGAGGTTCTCAGTTCTTCGGAATCTTTTTTTTGTGGTTCCTCGATTACTCGAAGACGGCTGGACCGATTTGGAAAATTCTTTTTTTTTTTGAAAGGGTATACTTTCCAGGTGGTCTCATTGTCATCAGGTCAGCATCTGATGATGGGGTCCTGGAGAAATCGAGGGAACTCTTCAATATAGGCACACCTATAGCGATTTTGGTATTTTTTATAGTAACTTGTGCATTTGTTCTCGAAAAACAACATTTGGTGAAGTGGAACTGATGACCAAGACTACAGATGGTAAGATGGCCACTGGAACAACTCAATAATAAGTATTTCACAGGTTGCGATTCCATTATTTTAAAATTATTGCTAAGCAATAGAAGTTCGTCACAATGCATATGGTGAAGTGGAGCTGATGGTGAAGTACCAAGAGAACTCCTCAACAATTAACATCCCTGCATCGGGAAAAGCAAGGTTTTGTAAAGGTGATGAGCAGTTGTCATTAGGCTATTGTAACTCAGATAAATTACAAACAGACCCAGTAAAAAGTGAAAAATAAAAACAACCTACTTCCAAAACAAACACTACAAAGTGAAAAATTACTTCAATTTCGGAAGTCAGTGGCAAAAACCTAAAATACAGATCCAAAGACACCGACTTCCGAAAAAGTATTAGTACCTACCGAGTTTCGAGTTAATATGACAGTGCATTAAAATTTTTCCTTACTGTTCTTCCTTACTTGTTTTAAAAAACTAAGAGTGACAATTTTTATTATTTCCTAAGGTAATTTATATTGCCAAGTTTCAAGTGTATTAACCAAAGGAATAAGATTTTTCATATAATCTGTATCCCCTCTTTTCAACCCCACAGAGGTGGAATTTCGAAAAATCGTTTCGGATTTTTCCATAACTGAAATCAAAGATTTCTTATACCAATTTTTGAGTTAATCAAGCCACACAGTAAAATCCTCCTGTTAAAAATCTAATTACCCCTTCTCACCACGTCAGGGGTAGTCTTAAAAAACCAATAGTAAGAAACTTTATTGCTTATTTAGGCAAATATTCGTGCCAAGTTTCAAGTTTATTAACCAAATGAATAAGATTTTTCGTCTAAACTATATCCCTGGTTTTCACCCCCACAGGGGTGGAATTTAAAAAAATCGTTTAACATATTTCCATAACTTGAATCAAAGATTTCTTATACCAATTTTTGAGTTAATCAAGTCACACAGTAAAATCTTCCTCTTAAAAATCTAATTACCCTTTTTCATCCCGTCAGGGGTAGTTTTGAAAAACCAATAGTAAGAAACTTTATCGCTTATTTAGGCAAATATTTGTGCCAAGTTTCAAGTTTATAAACCAAATGAATAAGATTTTTCATCTAAACTATATCCCCGGTTTTCACCCCCTCAGGGGTGGAATTTTTAAAAATCGTTTAGGATTTTTCCAAAACTTGACTCATAGATTTTTCATACCAATTTTCGAGTTAATCAAGCTACGCAGTAAAATTCTCCCCTGTAAAATTGAAAACCCCTTTTCACCTCGTCCGGGGTAGATTTTCGAAAAACCTTGATACAGGTTATTCTTTATTTTTGGACTTAAGTAATACTGAGTTTCGAGTTAATCGGACTTCGTGTTAAAATTCTTCCATACAAATTTTGACACCCCCCAATCCCCCTCGTAGTTAGTAAGAAAGAGAGGTAAAGAGAGGTAGTTTAGAAAAACCAAAAATGACAAAGTTCATAATTTACTTAGATAAGTATTTGGGCCAAGTTTCAAGTTTATTAACTCTAGGAATAAGATTTTGGAAACAAACGAAATCCCCCCTTTTCACCCCCTTAAAAGTCGAATTTCCAAAAACCCCTTCTTAGTGCTCCCCTATATTATAAAAGGAAGCCGTGTGCAAAATTTTACGTTCCTAGTCCCAGTAGTTTCGGCTGTGCGTTGATATGTCAGTCAGTCAGTCAGTCAGTTTCTCCTTTTATAGATATAGATAAATACCCCCACAAGTCCTGTACCGTTAACTACACCTATAAGCACAATGTTTTATGTGCGTTTTATTGCGCGCTGCCGCGCTGTAAACAGCGATTGTTTATAGTCGTTTCCCAGCAATAATTTTTGCCCAATGTTACTTGATGTACAGAATGCGTAGATAACGGCTAGGTGATGGGTTTTGTTACACCCAGTACATATCAAGACGTTCGTATGGTGGCAAAACATTTCCTTTGCCTTATCTATGCATACAATAAAATAGTAACGAAGTCAAAACTGTACATTGACTATTTTTGAAAAAAAAAGGAATTGCTACGAGGTGGGAACGAGTCTGATGCCGAAAATATAGATTTAGAATTTTTGTTGGGTTGTCTGGAAGCATGTTCCGGATTGGCGCAAAAATGGCTGCACGGATTCAGATTAGATTTGGCACACTGATAGTTTATAACCTTGATTATAGGGTACTTTTCGTCCCGGTAGTAGGTTACGTTCCCGTGGGATATTTTCCGACATCTATGCGGGCGAAGCTGAGGGCAAAAGCTAGTAAGGAAATACAATGAGATAAAAGAGACACGTACATGATTATCATAATGTGGTTGTTTACTAAACAAGACATAAGGGAAGAAATAAACTGTACCTATTTATAGATTGTGACCAATTTTAAAGTTGTTGTAGAGTTTAAAAAAACATTTGACTGTGCGGTTCGTTTTGTGTAGATTAACTTGTGCACATAGGTGTAGTAATAAGTCGTGTGTAATGGAAATACTAAGTGTATTTGTATAGAGTGGGTTATTAAAATGAGATTGCAGTGCAAAAGCTGAAATGGAAAAAATGTATTTGCTTTCCTTTACCGCCCTACTTCTTGAAATGTTTCAGTATTTCATCCTTACATTACTAGCACCCCAATTGCGTAATACTTTCTACTTGTCTTTCACAATCTGAGAGATTTTGAAAGGAATTCCTAATCCATTGCTTCATATGTTTGAAATATTTGTCTGCTCGACAGCGTAAATAACGCAATGAATGTTGTTGAATTGTCAAAATGAAAGACTTTGCCATTGTAAGTGTTTTCCGCAATTACCTCGCTGGTTGTGTTTTATTGCAACGAGTAAAAGATAGATTTAGTATAAAAACGATGTCACTACTGTTAGTAAAGTCAGTGAGATTAATTATTTATGATGATAAATGATTTTATTTCTGTAAGTAGGTTTATACAAACACTTTTACACGTCAAACATTTTTTTTTAACTAGATGAGGCCGGCATTTACTATATGACTACTCTGAGAAGAAATCAAAAGAAACCAAATTGACTACAGGCTTTTTCCCGTATATTCAAATTATAACTGTCATTCTTTGACATTTGTACAAAATGGCTTTATCACATTTAATTCACTTTTAATTTAAGTCAGGGAAATTAAACAATTAATGTCTCTGACTGTATTGTTTATATTTTTCCTAGGTTTTGTTTTGTCCTGCAATTCCTTTACAAAAACTCAGCATTAACTTCAGTATAAATTTTGCCAACTTGACTTGCGCAGTTGGTAAGTAGTTAGCACTTGGCTTCCTTCGTTAAGGGTCGCGGTTTAGTATTTGACCTTAACACATATTTGTATGGATTGCGGGGCAATTGCGTAATAAACTTACAGTAGGAATCGGTTTTATTTTGACAGTTCAACAACATTATTATTATTAGCGTTGTTTTCGATGTTGAGCAGATACATTTTTCGAACAAATAAAGCAATGGATTAGCATATGTTTCAAAATAATTCCGATTGTGATTGAAAGTGTGTTACGTAATTAGAGTGCTGGTCTGGCTAACGTATACAACGTGTATCTGGATGTCCGCCATTAAATGAAAATGAGCACAGTACTAATACATCGAAACATTTTAAAACACGAAGATTAGTAGTTAATGGAAAATCTAAAAATTGCAGTTTTCAAACAAAATAAATAGCAGAATCAACTGCATAAAAAGTAAACACGCTTTATCTACGAAAAGTCACTGACCAACGGTGCGGTGCGGGGCGTGGTGACGGCAGTGCGGGGCGCAGGTAGGTAGGCGCAGGCACTTTAGTCGGAGAACAATACAAACGCAGAGAATAGAATCATATGTTTTGCACAGGTTCTCGACCTTACAATGTTTACCTATTATTATTACGGACTCAGATCTACATCATGATGAAAAATAAGAAAATGAAAAATAATTTCCTGTGGATAAAGTAATCTATTGGATTATTGGACATTACATTGGATTTGATTGATTTTTTGTATACGGGTAAAGAACATGATTCTCTTTACGTGGGTCGTTTAAAGGAATGTCAGTCGTCCTGTTCCACCTTTTATTTGTTCAAGTCTGGGTTTTACAGCTTTGTAGGTGTTTCGTAACCCTCGAAATGGGTAATATCCTTAAAAGAGTTACATACTGGTGTATTTACTTCGTGGTTACATATTTTTTGTAGTTTTTTTGCCTTTGAACTAATATAAGTTTCCAGTAAGTTAATAAACACATTGTCCGTTATAATTATATTATTATTTTATCTCTAGAAGCATTTGGAAAACAAGCCATAGGTATAATGAAAGACTAACCCTGTATACCAATGCACGTTCATCAAATTAAATTGCCATATAAGGTAGGTATCAAATAAACTTATACGTCTTTGCAGTCCCTTTTCCCTTTTTTTACAGGGTATTAAGACGTTGATCCTATTGATGCCTCCAAATAATATGGGTCTTTAGCGTACCCAAGAGAGTAGGGCCCTTTAAAGGGCCGTAAAAAGTCACACTGGTGACGTCGGGATGTTCGGACAACTAGCCATCGCAGCCGCCATATTGGTAAGCGGAACGACAAAATGGCCGACCTGAGACGATGTGACTTTTTATTTTGTTATTTCTTTTTACTATTTTGGCCATTTTAAATATAGGTATAAATAGAATGAGAGACGCAACTACTCGTTTAGCCTTGTTTTTAACTATAGGTAGGTATAATGGATTAAAAATGTCAAAGTCTTTTTGAATATTGAATTGATTTTCACGGAAATGATTTCGAAGAAATATTTAAGTTAGGTAAGAGCGTAATATCTGGAAAAAGAAATGTTCTTTCCGTACAGCTAGTAATTATGAGACACGTTAATCTTTAAGTATCAAAGCATTTTTCCTTACCTTTAATATGATGCAGCCTTGCTTCATAATCTTGAATGAATTAAAATCATGATTACGTCTTTGATACCTTTGATATGAGCTAAGAGTTTCGAATTAATGTTTGCAAATAAATTATATTTCTTAGATATTAAAATGAAATGACTATGAACCATATCCATATCCTCATATAAAATTCTCCGCGATATTATTTTCTCAGTCTGTGTTTGATTAAAAAAGCTTTGAGAAAAAAGTGAAGTTTTTTGTTTTCTTAATACAATTTTTTAGGGAAAATCGCGAGTTATCAAGAAAGAAACACACTCAAGAGCTTTTACGTATCCGACCTACATTAGCAATTTCATTCGCTATTTGCTTGCTCGCTTTTTAATAAACGTTTCCCAAGTGAAAAATATACCGGTATCAAAGGATTTCTCAATCTGCTGCATTAAAGTGTGTGCTTATGTCACCTTTCAGTTCATTAGTGTTGCTAAAAAAATGGTGTCAAATAAAAGTACTCACGGTGTAAAAAATAAAGTTGATTGAAGCAAAGTTGACGCGGACATCCCCCGGATAAAAGGGTGCAGTTTTATTTTACACCGAGTCGTTTGTAGGATTACGAAGATCAAAGAGGCTGGTTGAAAAGGGGTGTTTATATTAATTTTATTTTGTTGTTTCATACATACATACGTAATAGCTAGGACTATGTTGGGTCCCTTATAAACTTGACTATTATGCGATGGGTTTGAATAGGGTCGTATTCATTTCGAAAATTTTTGAAATTTTTTGTTCCTCCGACCCACCCGCGCTTTTACTTCGTTTTCGCTTGGTGTTCTTTCTGACTTTTTTCTTTTTTCTTGGCTCCTTTTGTTCATAATTTCAAGGGTTTTCATTTCTTTTTGCGCGGAACCCTAATTATTTGTCTAAAATACAAGTAGCCTAAGTTACCCGCCGTAACATTAACTATCTGCCAGTGGAAGTCCTGTCAAAATCGGTCCAGCCGTTTCGGAGATTAGCCGAAACAAACAGACAGACATACAAAAATGTTAAAAATTGCTTTTTTGTTATAAGAACCGTTGTTATCTTTGAATTACAACTACAACAACAAAAAAAGGTTCTAAAATAACCCGGTGATAAAACGTCATAATCGGGAACTAAAAATTCATACAAAAGCGATCCCATCATATGACGTCACTTTAGGTCACGTGGCACCGCTTGATAATGGACGAGAGCAAGGCGCTGTACAACGGGTTATGATAGAGCCAGCTATAGAAAAAATGCGTCAGCGAGAACGAGATTCCATCTCGTAATATAGAATATTGAACATGCACATGCATTGAATATTGCATATTTTAATTAGTTTTCACCTGTTCAACTGTATACTTTCCTACGCATTTAGTAAAAAGTTGTTATTTTGACATTACAAACGGACACTTCAATTTTATTTATTTGTATAGGTGTATAGATTTCTAGTAAATATATTATCGTTACGGGCGCAAACAACATTTAGAACAATATACCTAATTATGACGTAAAACAGAGCTGCAGTTAGCAAAAAACGCAAAAAAGAAAATTAATTTCGCGGCTTTAACGGATGTTCCCTCTTAATTTGACATTATTATTTATTATTTACCTATTTAGGAAGTCCACACTATTCGTACCCCGAAATTAAAGTGAAAAATTGCAAAACCTAAAGTAACAAAATTACAATAATTTTATCGATATAGATAGATAATCGACCTTCTGGTCCCCGTAACATGTATGAGAAATAAATTGCTTTTGCGCGTGTGTGAGTGGACGTCATGCACAGTGTTTGCGTGAGTGTGAGATCCAATAGCAAACTAGCGATCTAAATGAGTGTGGTTTATTTGTGTGCGTAATGCTCGTACGTATTGCTCTCTTGCTTGTAGTGGAGTTAAAGAGTGGGGACCAAGCGGCGACATGCGTTCTAATACAAATCTGGAACTATTTCCTTTCTAACCCATTTTATCTGTTCTGTGGAGCAGAGTATTGAGAATCCAAAAGAGTGCATCGCAGTGCGTCGAAAAAACACAATGTTGGATTTTCAACTCTCGGCGCTAAGCAGAACATTGAAAATCCAGTGCGCGAAAAAAAATCGCCGCGGAAAAAATCGCCCGTGCGTACCTGAGCTTAGAGGCCAGCTTACTGACGTGCGACCTACTGTACCATAACGCAACTGAAGTTATTTACCGTTGTTTGTCTCTTCATCACCATGTGTAGTATCATAGCCTCTTTCAGCAAATTAGGTACGTGCTAAAAGGATAAACAAATAAATAAAACTTAAGTTAGTTCGACTAAAACGTTATAAAAAAGAAAAGGTCCATAAGGCGGGCTCATACGTTGATGATCAGTACGGTATTTATTGCTTGCTGTTAAAACTTAGAGGTGAAACGACGAAGAGATGAATGGCAAAAAAAAACGAAAATACAAATCAAAGACACTGACTTCCGGAATGAAAGTTATTTTTCAATTTGTAGTGATTTTTTGGGAGTCGGTTGTTTTTTTTTTTGTAAAAAAGTTTTTCATTTTGTTTACGACGGCTTTAGATTGCTGTGATTTATTAACATTAAATATTGAAAGATTACTCTATAATGAATTAATAATGTATTCAAAGATGAAAATTTTAGGTAGGTAACCCTAGATTCTAGGGCTAAGCTATCTCTTTATTACCCCTCGTGAGTTCTTGAGTTATAAAGTATTCTCATTTGTCAAGAGTTTCGTAATAGGTATAATAAGTACATAGTTTTAACTATAACATTGATAACTCGCTCGTAGACTTGGCAACATAATTCCGTTTTTACCTTATGTCGGCAGTATCTATAAGGTGTAATTTAAATAACTAAAAACCTCTTAAGGGGTCATTGTACTCATCGTCATAAACAATTTGTATTACCAAATCTTAGATTTTTCTTTTTTAATTTTTATTAAAAAAGCAGCAGTTGATTTTGTCGAGTTATGCGAACATAAATGTATTGAACAGAGTAGAAGTTGCTCATACTGATGAGTACAATGACCCCCTTTTTTTGGGGGGAATCATCAAATGACTTCTCCCGCTCTAGGCGGAGCGGGAGGGCGTGTCAGGCTTTTACTGACTAAAACCCAGCCGTGTTCCTTCAGTTGCCTGTGCCGGGGCCGCGGTAACTCTTTCGAACATTCCGCGACCCTGGCTAGTACAATGACCCCTTAAGAGGTTTTCAGTTGTTTAAATTACTACGACTAGTTCAAGTAGGTAGTTGTAAAGAAGATTATCAAGTCACCAAGGGGGACTGACTGAGCGATGGCCGTTTTGTGTGGATGTGACGCATACTTTCCCCCAACTGGTTTCTTTTTTGTGTTTGTGTTCTTTTTTTGAGTCATGTTTACCGCAAGTAAACGTATTTTCTTTCTTTCTTTCCGACTATTCAATGCGCTTCAGTTTTGCCATACATTTATGTCTCCACGTTTTAATGCACCTACATGATGCTTAGTCACAGGTTAGATCCATGTATTATCAAAATACAAAAATAGTCAGAGAAATTTAATTACTTTCCATAGATAACTCGCTCGTAGAGTCGGCAACAAAAACTTAATTCAGATTATTTTCTTGTGTCTGCACTGTCTACAACATGTCCCGGAATTATCGCACAACCTCTTAAGGGGTCATTTTACTCATCATTATGAACAACTTTTACTATAGGACCAAATCTGAAATCGCGAAAAAAAAAATCTGCTGTTCCTTACATTTTGACGAGTTATGCGAACATAAATTGTAGGTATTAGCAGATTTTTTTTCGCGTACAGTGATACCTTATGAGGTTGTGCGTTAATTCTGGGACATGTTGTATACGACTAGTTCATGTCGATGTAAAGGAGATGAGCAAATCAGCATGGATCGTAGTGAGACTGACTGACCCAAGTTCTGTCATACAAGGAAGCCTCGTTTTAATGCACCCACAAGCCGCTTTAACACAGGCTAGTCCCATGTATTATAAAAATACATTTGATTATAATTCACGATAATCTTGACATGAGATACAGTCAGTAACTTAGGAGACTCTTTAGAGCTCTTAGAGCTTTCATTCAAAATATTAATGTGTACAATCATTTTTCTTGCTGACCGTAGATATGACAGATAGTTCTTGTCACGCAGTTTGGCAGGTTTATAAAATGTGTAAAAGTGTTTGGTAAAAAAAAAAAAGATTATTGTTTTTATATTTTTACTAGCTGTTCCCGCGACTTCGTTCGCGTGGAAGTCGTAAGGTACACAATATACTAAAATAACAGTCATATTTTAATAAAACTCCCTCATCCCCCGACCCGCCGCGTTGCATCGCCCGCTCGCGCTATTACTTCGTTTTCGCTTAGCTTTCGTACTGATTTTTTTCCTTTTGCTCGGCTACTAAGGGTCGTAGCGTGATGATAAATAGCCTATAACCATCCTCGATAATTTGGCAACCAAATACAAAAATAATTTTCCAAATCTGGTTTTCTGTTCCTGGGTTTTAATTTTTTTTTGCTCGGAACCCTAATTCTTTTTCTAAAATAAAAGCTGCCTAAGTTACTCCTTGTAATACCAGCTACCTATCGTTTCGGAGATTAGCTGCAACAAACAGACAGACAGACGATTTAAAATTTTGTTTTTTTGTTAACTACCGTATGTACTTTCATATGCATTTAGTAAAAAACTGTAATTTTGACATTACAAACAGACACTTCAATTTTATTTATTTGTATTAAGGCCTAGCTCAGTTCTTTACTTTGCGTGGGGGGAGTCACGTCTTTTCATTCATGTCGATCTGAACAACGCCTCTGACGCTGCAATAAACGTGGCCACTTACCGGACCCGACAGTATAAAAACATACCTGTTGTAAAGTTAGCATTACCGTGCCTTCTCCACCCACAATGTTACCTTATTTAACGAAGACGACTTCACTGCATTGAGAATGATGCCATAACAATAGAATGAATACTGTATAGATGTACCGTCGTTAAATAATTATAGGTAGTTAGTTGGACCTACAAACTGAATAGCAGATAGGTTACATAATTCACAATTTCATTAGGTAATGGTAATTAATTGAAGAAGTATGTTGGTATGATATTAATTTGGTGTCGTAATTAATGAGACCACAGTTATAACAATGTCACCTAAATGTAATGGAATATATGACCTACGTTTACATTTGTGTATATTCTATGCAAGGCTACAGACCACATGAAGCAAAAATATGTTCATGCAATTGATTCATTTTATATCGTAACAACACAGAGAATTCATTCCAATTTCAATAACATGCAACGAAATATTTGAATACATGACAGTTGACAGTTCAACGGTTTCCCGCCAATCCAACATGGCGCCCGTCAAAACAATAGACACGAAATCGAGTCATAACTTAAAACGTACGTTTAGCACAGTTGAAATCTGCTTTTTCGGACGGGCGAACGCGAAAATTAAACTATTATGAAATTTTCAACGAAGCACCTGGTACCCATTTCGTACGGACGTGAATATATGGCGCGAATATCGCCGTTTGTTATTTGTTTCCGGGTATGTTTGCATTTGTCAGCGGGAACATGACTTACGTGATACATGAATTATTTTGAATGTCATGCACGGTGAATATTTTTTATATACTAGTTACTACATTGGACGATTTGAAAATTCAAGATACGAAAGTAAAATGTTTTATGGTGTTAATATTTGGTAGGTATGCAAAAATACTGGTCTGCAACCTAAGAAGGGGTAAGTACCGGCTCTTTTTTCTGTTTACAAGATTTTTCTAGTTTCAAAAGGTCTTAAAATCATACCTCTTGAAATTTACAAGCCAAATCTTGTTGTAAAAAAACCACATCGCACCCTTGAATTTCTCCTGCATCTAGGTTTACAAGCATAAATCTCACATGCACAAACACCCAGACCCGGAACAGGCCATTTCGGAATTGTGGTTTTGCAGTAACTAAATTCTATTGTTCTAGAGCCTTCGCAGGCATCCCAACCATATTTTGCAAAGAAAAAGAGGCCATAAAAGAATATTTTCAATAAAATAAATGAAAATAAAAACAGCGCAGACAAATCTATCATTTCATTTGGTATCGACCAAATTCCCGTAAACAGCTCGTTTAAATTCACCTCAACCGTTTTCATTCGAATTGAAACACACCCTTCTTCATATCCGAAGTACCTAGTATAATAATAATATACTTACCGAAATTGAGTAGTACAAAATGGAGGGTCTAGAATGGTCTATTTGTTTGAACGATATCCTTTACACGTTTTCATTTGAAGAGATAAGCAGCAGTGGCGTAGCTACAATCATCATTAGAGGGAAGCCGAAGAAAAAATTGTTCAGTTCTCATAAAGTCACAAAAAAAACTGTAGGTTTTTAATCTTATGATGTATTACACTGGTATTAAATATAATTGTGTAAAGTGTTGTGATACACAGTTACACACACAGGTGTACCATATTATTTGGCAATAGTAGGCATAAGAAGAGTGGTTGTTCCGAAGGGAAGCCGAAAGGAATCGGGTTGTATGAAGGCTTCGCCCCTGGTAAGCAGCGTTAAACATAATTAAGTTATTTCCACCAACAAAACCATTGTTTAAGGAACTTAGTTTCCTCACTCTACCGTCTATGTACATTTATGAAATGGGAGTGTTTGTTCGCTGTAATTTGCATTTATTTGAAAAACTGCGCTCTCGCCGTTATCCGAATACTATTCATGTTACCTCTCATAAAACCGCATTTTTCGGCAAGAGTGTGCTAGGTATGGCCTCAAAAATATATAATAGTATACCAGCAGCTATTAGAAATAAAGAGTGTCTGGGATCCTTTAAGAGGTCTTTGTTTAAATTCCTTATAGGTAGATGTTACTACTCCATCACTGAGTTTATTACTGATAAACAGAGGTATGACGATTCCGACTTGCTAATCTAACACTTATGATTTTATTTATTGATGAAGTATGAATGTGTTTATTTATCTAAAATTATAATGACCTATTTACTTAGCTGACATATTTTGAATTAAATTATTATTTCCTTTATTACAATAAATACATATAAATTATATTTTTAAATATTAGAATATAAAGATTATAAAAAAACATTTAAAAATATAAAAAATAGTAGCCCACCTGTATTGGGAACAGGGTCCAAGCTACCGGCGGGCAGGGCTCCAGAGACAGGAACCTCCTAACAATGCGAGCCGTGTTCAGAAGTACCGCTTTCTGAATCAAGCCCTTAATCCAGCTGCCCAACGAGAGCCTTCTTAGGTGTTGGTCGAGGCTCTTGGCAATTAAGCCATTGGCTGATACGACTATCGACACAATGATCGCTGAGTCCACATCCCACATGTCGACAACCTCGCGAGCCAAGTCAAGATACTTGATTTGTTTATCTTTTTCGGCTTTCACGAGGTTCCCGTCATGCGGGGGAGCGTTATGTCAATAATCATTGTGTGTCGCTCTATTCGATCCACCACCACTATATCAGGCTTATTGGCAACAATAGTCCTGTCAGTGATGATGGATCGTTTCCAGTATAATGTGATATTTCTATTTTCGAGAACTGGGTTGGGCACATACCTAGAGTACGGCACTTCCGATTCCACAAGACTGTTTCAGAGCAAGTGACTGTTTCAGAACAAGTTGCTGATGGATAATCCTGGCTACAAGGTTGTGTCTATACAAGTACTCTTCGTTAGCTAGACGAGAACACAAGGAGATGATGTGTCGGATCGATTCTCCTGGACGGTGGCATGCCCGACAGATGTCAACCGTGCCGTCCTTCACAAACAATTTCCGGTAATTGTTTGTCATGATAACTTCGTCCATAATTGCACAGACAAAACCTTCGGTTTCCCCAAAGAGGTCACCAAAACGCAGCCAGGCTACGGACGCTAGAAAATCAACATCGGGTCCATGTAGGGCCCGAAAAAAGCGTCTGTGTAGCTCCTTACTCTGCCGTAACTCCATGCGATCGTTAGTGTCAAGCACTACAGGCTTACGCCAGTTCTCTTTAACCAAGGAGAGCGGGGTGAGGCCCTTGTCCACTGCGACCACATCTCGATGCATCCCCACGTCGGCTTCTAGGAAATATTTCCTGAAGCTGCATATCTCGAGATTGTGGAGGGTCTTAGCATTTAAAAAGCATCGACCTCCACACTTCCGCGGGATATACAGTCTCATTACCGATGACCGTGAGTGATGCATTCGATATGCAGTCAGTAGCGTACGGACCCTCCTAGCCAGGGCGTCGAGTTTAGTCTGAGTCCATTTGAGTATGCCGAAAGAGTACATCAAAACCGGCATGACCCAACCGTTGAAGGCGCTCCTTGTTTCCGCCTGATAGAAGACTATTAAATACTTTCTTCAGGCGGCCAAAGAAGCGCTCCTTCAACGATTGCTTCATGTCAGCAGCATTAATTGTCAATGCTTCCGACATACCCAAATACTTATAGGTTTCGGATGCGGAAAGGGCTCTAAGGTTTATGGAATCCGAGAGTTGGGTTCCCACGGATTCCACAATCTCCCCTCGCTTTACATGCATGACCGCACATTTGTCCACACTAAATTCCATCCTGATAGCGCTACTGAAAGTTTCAGTTACTTTCAGTAGCTCCATCAGCTGCAAATTGTTGGGGGCAAAGAGTTTTAGGTCATCCATGTAGAGGAGGTGAGATATAACCTGACCACCTCTCCGATAGCCTAGACCTGAATCCTCCAGCAGTGTGCTTAGTGGATTCAAGGCTAAGCAGAACCAAAGCGGACTCAAACTATCACCTTGAAATATGCCTCGCTCAATCCTTATAGGCTCGCTATTCCTCTGGATATTTCGACATCCTGGATAGCGAAGGACCGTCCACCATTGTCCCATAGACGCTATCAGGAAGGTGCACCCTCATGAGCCATGTATGTGGCACCGAGTCATAGGCCTTCTTGTAATCTATCCAAAATGTCGACAGATCCTTTCGGGAACGATGAACCTGTTGGCTAATGGCCATATCAATGAGGAGTAGCTCCTTAGTACCACGGGACCTATTCGTACATCAATTTTGAGAAGCAGACATGATGAAGTTTGTGTCTATATGTTTGTTGATTTTAGCTCTCAAAATGGATGTAAGAACTTTATAGACCGTCGGTAAACACGTGATCGGCCTATAATTTTTGGGTTCCGCGGTGCTACCTGATTTAAAGAACAGGTGGGTAATTCCTGTTGTTAGGAACTGGGGTAGCGAACCAGACTCCAAAGCAGCCTGGTACTGAGCTGCCAAGCGAGCGTGCGATCTTGCAAACCATTTGATCCAGAAGTTGTGCAGCCCGTCTGGCCCTGGAGACTTCCAGTTAGGTAACGGACGGACTGCACGAGCTACATCTTGGGGGCAGATAGTAATAGCCCCCATTTCTGGTATTGGATCGCAGGCTCGCTCGACTTCCCGAGCCCAGTCACCTTCGGTGTGGCTGACAGGCACCGACCAGATACTGCGCCAGAAAAAGCACATGGTATCATCATCCGGCAGGCGCGTGTCAGTCACACCTTGGTCCGGTCGCTCCCAAGTCCTGTAAACCCACCTTTCATCGCTCTGAAAGGTGCGATTCTGAGTGTATCGCTCTACTCGCCTGTTATACCGACGAATACGGTTCGCCCATGCATACACTTTCTGCTTCAGGAAGTCGATGCGTTCTGTGACACGGGACATGTAGCCCTGAGGGCTAAGGGACCGATGTCCCTGAGAACGCCCGCCTCACAAAGGGCATCACTCTAGGGCGAGTATTGCCCTCCCTGAAGCAGATTAGTTTGCCGATGAGCGATCTGGCCTCACCAATACGGCGCTCAATTTTGCACTACCAAGCTGGTACGGCTGGTTTCGGTCGTGTAGCTCTAGAGTCATAGCAAATTTGATGTGAGCTACACGACATGCCGCTACAGCCGCACAGTACAAAATCGAATGAGTATCGGTAAGGTCTTCGCAGTCATCAAAATAGTTTGACAACTGCGAATCCAGGACGGCCACCAGCGGCCTATTTTTGTTATGTATGGGCAAACGAGGTAAGTGTGGCCTAAGTTCGGGCGACATGAACCGATATTCCCGAATCGCACCCTCCAAAGCACTCCTCAATTCCTCATTGCACTGGGTATTTAGTTTGTAGCCCTGTCATCACTCCCCTCGTCAGCTTGATTTGTGTTGAACTGTGCTGGTGCTACAGTCTGCGACGAGGGGCGATTACATCGCTACTCTGCATTTCACTTCGCAGGTGATCAAGTACAGTGTCATCCAACATATGATTGCGCTGGATGACCCGCACCTGATCCGATAGCCGTTGTGCCGAAACGTTAACAGCTGGCTCAAACACCTGAAAAAGAGAGAGCATACGAACACGGTACGCGGTCAGATTGTTGCCTCCTCTGTAACCCCATAGTATAAGCGCATGACGTTTTCATTGATGGATCGTGTCCATCTCATGCGCTGCACACTTCCGCCGGGAGCTGGGATCCTTTCAGAGGCCGGTGGACCTCGAGATCCTAAGCCGTCCGGCGGCCGGCGTCCTCCCCGTCGACGAGCAGGTGGTGGCATCGTAGGCGGAGAGAAATA
This sequence comes from Fissipunctia ypsillon, assembly GCA_947568875.1. Lineage (NCBI taxonomy): Eukaryota > Metazoa > Arthropoda > Insecta > Lepidoptera > Noctuidae > Fissipunctia > Fissipunctia ypsillon. The sequence continues at coordinate 7,728,487 of OX387655.1, forward strand.
CTCGTCGCTCGAGCTCGACGCAACTGCCGCGGCCGGTGTCGTCACAGCGCTCACAGTGAGGCTGGGTGCCGGTGGCGGCGTGGCGGAGCTGAGCGAAGAGTCCGGAGGTGGTGGGCGTGCTCTTCGTGCGGCTGATCTTGTCAACATGTTCATTTCCAATTTTATTTTTGGGTCATTGTTGTTTTATTGTTTTACCTCCGATTCGGCAGTTTTTTGATTATATTTTACATTTTCATGTATTTTGGCCTGTTTTTTAGGTTTACGGTGGTTTCAGTTACTTTTAAATTCAAAACCTATTGTAGAAATGCGTCAAAATGAATAAATACTGTTAAAACAAAGTTAAAATTAGGCAAACGACGCTCTGTTGACACGGTGTTGCCATTATTTTTATTATTATATTTTTTTTTTAATGTAATCTATTGACATGCCATGTTAATTGTAATTGCTTGTTTATGTTGATTTTGTACGCTAAATATTGGCAAAGCATAGTGCACATATTTTAGACAATATACTATCTGTAACCATACCTAAGTTTTACAAAATAAATGATTGATTGAAAAAAAAACGTTACGAACACGAGCAATATAATCACATTTACAGATATATAATTCGATAAAAAAAATTCTGCCTATAAAGGCTATATTTTGAGTGCGTTAATAACGTAATTAACATTGATGTTAAAATACGTAACTAAAACTTTATTTAAAATCAACATAAGGCTCTTCTGTTGTCCCATTTAAATCTAATTTCCAGGCAAATATTTGTTTGTAAGACAACTGCCTAATTTCCCTGACGAAGTTTAAGGCTAACGTAAATGGCAAGGGGGAGACAGGGGGGTATATTAATGGTGTTCACAGGCACTGAGCCAACAATCTGTCACTATTTACGCACTATTGCAGTCTTCGGATCTAAAACGTTGGAAAACGTGTTTCACTGGAAACTAGCATATTTTAGACTTTAAGAGGATTACCTACTAGTGTCTACGTCGTGGTTGGTCCGTGAATGGGTGACCGTCTTTACATATCGAGACTCCTCCGTGCCTCGGAAAGCACGTTAAGCCGTTGGTCCCGGCTGTCATTCGTGGATCTTTGACAGTCATTACGGGTCGTCAAAAGCCCGAAAGTCTGACCACCAGTCTTACCAAGTATTACCCAGTTACTGGGTTGTGGAGGTCAGACAGTCAGTCACTCCATGTAAAATACTGGTATTCAGCTGCATCTGGTTAGACTGGAAGCCGACCCCAATATAGTTGGGAAAAGGCTAGGCAGATTGATTTTTGTAACAAAAAACTCATATAAACTTTCTGCTTACAAATGGTTTCAACATCTATTGTCTTGAGCTTACGGAAGGCAAATTACTTATTAAACAAATACTCTAGTGTTTTTTGTTTTTGTAATAGCTTGTGTGTTTGCTCATCTGTGCTCGTTAATAGTATTCAGCTCTTGACATTATAATGGACGGTACTCAGCGCGAGCATTCGCTACACTAATTTGTTTAGTATCTAAACATTTGTTGCGCGAGCTTTAGCTACGAGTACGAATATTCATTCGTTAAACGCACATTCGTTCGCGAGCACAGCTATTACAGTCCCTTAGATCTTGAAATCCCACCAAGGGAGAGGGAGGGGAGGGTGAAGGAGGGGGAGGAGAGGGAGAGGGAGGGGAGAGAAGGGGAGGGAGGGGGAGGGGGTAGTCCACAATTGAAATATAAAGTTAGTTACAGGTACTTTTATAAATAAAGAAGGTAATTTTAAGGTTGTCTGGCAAAGATCGCTGATAACAACAAGACCCTATTATTTTGTGATATTCTTTTGTTTTTTTCCTGTTGTGGTATGCAGTAAATATTCTATCTATTATCTATTATCAATTGCGATTGTTCAATTACCATCAATTTCTATTGTAGTAATATTGACAATCGCTTCAATTGCACTTGGTGGATGGTCAATTTGCGCATCAATGTGTATCAATCAGGTAAAATTGACAATTGCGATTGATCGTTTCGGGGACCCTTAAAGATGTCGGGTGGAACAGTCAGCTCCAGCGCAGTTTAGTACAATGCCATTTTCACTCAACTCTTATAATAAGTCATCCAGTATTAAATTTTTTCACGCTAAACACTGTGGCGAGCGGGTGTTCGCGTATATTGTTCTCAAGAGCTTAATTTTCTTACCATAGGTTCATTTTGATGTTAAATGGTATTGATGTTTTGATGTTAGTTTCACTTATTAGTGACACTTAGTACATACACAACTTTAGATAGAACTTCAGAAACAATTTTAATAACAGTTATTTTTGTTTCTATACAAAAATAGGTCCCAGACAAAGATCAACATTAGCCTCATTTCAACAGCCATTGTTTTATTCTATTACTAGCAGCGCCCCGTGGTTTCACCCGCATAGGTCTCGATTCCGTGGGAATATCGGGATAAATAGAATCCTATGTGTCAATAACGGTTATAAAAATTTCTGTGCAAAATTTCATCTAAATCCGTTCAGTAGTTTTTGCGTGAAAGAGTAACAAACATCCATCCATCCATCCATCCACATAAACTTTCGCGTTTATAATGTTAGTAGGAAGTAACATTGGACCTTAGTTACTAAAGTATCTATGTTGACGAGGGGTAACATTCGTTTTTATAAATACAGACATCAAAACATTATGACATTCACATGATTAATTCGTTCATCTCATTCGTGTACAATATGTCTACGAAAATCTTTCATCACAAAATGCAGAACTTATTTCCTCCAGAACTAAAAATCCAAAACACAAGCATACATGCATGCATATTATATCTCTACCTTCATCTAGACGAAGACTGCAATGGCACAATAACGCAGGGGAAGACGGCAGATTAAAATATGTTTTCAATACCATTGACGTAGGTACAGTTATGAAGGCATCATTACCTTCAGGGAACTGAAACGAACGACGTTTGAATGGATTTCAAGATGGCTGGCATAAGCATAAGTAGGGAAGTAAATGAAAATTTTCTCAGGGAATAAATGTGGAGTTTATTTTGCTTTGAAAATGTAACTGTGGTACCGGTGGTCTCGGATAAATAGTGCTAGTTTAAAGCTAATATTGACCTGGCTACTGTTGGTTTTACAGAGATGAGGTCATTTCTTGCTTTCAAATCTGATCGTATCGTATTACATTTATCAAACCTACAAACTGGCAATTGTACTAGTGTTTCATTAATTAAACTTGTTATTATATAATTGTGACTAGTATAGCAAGTAACGCAAACTGCAACTACGCTCTGTTCATCATCATCAACAAGCATTCATCACGATCAATTAATTAATTAGCAGATTTTTACGTGTATATTTAATCTAACTTTTTAATCTTTAAGTTTAAATTTATTATATACATACTGTCTGAAGTCCGTTCGCATGGTTTACACACATTATGTTAATCAGGGAAATCTATTATTAGCCTTACAAAACTGACTTATATTTTCTGTAATATTTCATAAGTATCGCTGTTGGTTTTCTGAATAAAGTAAAATAAAATAAAAAATATAGTATTTTGTAAATATTTCCTGCAGGTGCGTACAGTACGGCCGATGAATCATGGACAGTCTGAACATAGGCACTACGAATTTCACGCATATTTTCTCACTCAAACTCGCCTCCTGTCACCATATGGTTCCTAAAAAATATTATTGCGCAGCCCTCTGCGCAAAGTTCGGACCAGCCATGATTCATCGGCCGTACTGTACATAAGGCCCAAGGTTAAAAACACCTCTCAGATTTCCTCTACACACAATTTCACATCGATCTTAGTAAAAAGGTATTCTGTCTATACCACTTAAGACTTATCGTGTTGCAAAAGCCATTATCGGAAATAGGTCACCTAAATCAACCGGTTGAAGACAAACTAATAAATTGTAACTTTCTCCCTGGGGAACGAGTTTCATTACCGTATCACTAGTAATTAAGTATACCATCCTGATAGCGGTAAAAAAGACAATCTGAAGAAGATCAATATTTGTTAATAAAAATGTTTTGACTGTGTGATCATGTTTTTATGAGGTTTTATTTATAGTATGTTAGGGTCGAATTTCACAAGTTTAATTTTGATTATTAGGTTTTTCGCCCCCGTGGATGTCGGAAAATATCCCACGGGAAAATACCACCCAGAATTACAAGTACCCTATGAGTTAATCCAGGCTATAAACTATCTGTGAGCCAAATTTCATCCAAATTCGTTCAGCCGCTTTTGCGCAAATCCAGAACATATATCCAGATATATTTTCGGCATCAGACTCGTTTTAACACCTCGTAGCAATTACTTATTTTCAAAAATATACAGTGTACAGTTTTGGCTTCATTACATGTTTTATTATATGGTAAATATATAGATAACTTCCTGTAGGCCCTTTTTCTACCGGACTACCAGGCGTACTGTAGGGTACCATCCGCACTTGGTTGATATCCCGAGCAGTCGTACTAAGCGCTTTTCCTCCACATTTGTTATGCGCACAGCCAAAGTATGGAACTCTCTGCCAGCGTCTGTGTTCCCTTCCACATATAACCCGTATGTCTTCAAAGCAAGAGTGTACAGCTCTTCTGGGCACGCTCGTTCTATGATAGACTTCATCTATCGCTTTCTATCAGGCGTGATCGAGGTCAAGAGCAGGCCCATTCAGCAATAAAAAAAATTATATAAGGTTTTTTTTGCAAAAAAAAAACATTATTTTCATGAATATTAGACCGTACTTTAACTAAAGCTGTTCATTGGCTGGTTCCACTCATTTGATTTGATCATTTGACCTATTTAAAGATCTAATACGTCCCTTATCCATAAGATTTTCCTGACGCCTAAGTATAGTAAGTAGTTCAAAGAAAAACCAACATTACCAACAGATAAGTGGTGAAATGACATTATAGCCCGTATCTGACCTACTATCATAAATGAAAAAGTTTGCGAAATTAATCGAGAAGTTTGTTCACAGAATTGTACAGAAGGTCGGGTACAGAAGCTTCATACAACAGACGCACGCACTTTATGATCCGTTCCAATACTATCTCATGTAACCAAACCCTGTTCAGATTAAATTCTTACGCAACTCACTAAATGGAATTAGTATCACATTCATCTGTAAAACTTATCAAATAAACCTATTTTTCTTTTCTTTTTCTTTTTTTCTTTCTTCTGTAGGTATTTAGAAGGTTTCATCTTTATATCTCACCAATTTTTCCAACAATCAGGTATTGTTTGAATAACATTATTAAATTGTTATTGCAAAATTATCGCCAAAAATTTAGATTATAACCTCAATTTTTGTCCATGTTTATCTAAATTGTCAAATGAAAAACATCTTTATGGTGATTTAAAATAAGAGTTTTCAGTTAAAGCACTCAATTTGTAATTGGTACTAGAAGCCGGCATTCATAAATACGTTTCCTCATCTATTTGTTTATATTTTCATCAGATAATTTTGGAACAGTCTTAGAGGAGCTCGTTTAGGTTGTGGCAGCATATCTACATCGCCACAATGGAATGCGTCACACTGACGTCACCCAAAATCCTGCATCGCGCAATCAGAGTTTACCGCGCGACGAGCATAAATATACAACATCCCGGCATCAACCGTCGGGCAGTAGCCCACCAGACTCAACACCCGTCTGGTCGGAGGATCCTCCCTTTTCTATGGAGGATGAGTGAACTTTACATCCTGTTCCTCACGCCTTTATAAGGTTAAGCTACGCTTGCCGCGGTTGGTTTGTGGAGGGGTGACCATTCATTACATATCAAGAGCCCTCTGTGCCTCGGAAAGCATGTTAAGCTGTTGGTCCCGGCTGTCATTCGTGCATCTTTGACAGTCGTTACGGCTCGTCAGAAGCCTGAAATTCTGAAAGCGGAATTCTGCAAGCGGTATCGTATTACCCAGTAACTGGGTTGTTGAGGTCAGATAGGCAGTCGCTCCATGTAAAATACTGATATTCAGCTGCATCCGGTTAGACTGAAAGCCGACCCTAACATAGGTGGGAAAAGGCTGGGCAGATGATGACTTTTGGAACAGACTTTAGACGTTCAGCGATTTCAGACTATCTCAACCGAATACTAGTCGCGAGCTCATATGCACTTGCTCGTACATGAAGCGTGTCTGTTTGCGTGCGTTTTCGCTCGTTTTATACAGTCGACCTTCTGTAATATTCTGAAGTTGGCTCCTCTGAGGATGGGAGAGATTAGCCATTGAGGGTGGATTGATGTTTAGAGCATGATTTTTTCCTTGTGTGGCTTCTGAAAACTTTTGCTAATGGTAATGACTAATGGTATAAGAATTTGAAAAGAACTTGATTGTCCTGTTGGCTTATTGGGTTAAGGGCGTTTTTTTTATGAAAGATTTTGATGAACCTAATTTCGTTTCTGGTAAAGTTAAGGATTAAAGCATGACTGTCATAAAGTTGTATCTAGGTATGTTATCATATCAAATGTCCTTTAAAAGCGCAAAGCAACTTATTAAGCGACAAAACTGCAACTGCGGGCTCCTGTAACACAGTTTATAACTAGCGCAGGAGTCAGAGAATTCCACAATTTGTGTACTATTTCTTTTATGGCAATAAATAATTTTTGTATTTGTTTAAACTGTTGTACTACTGTCCTTACAGTTTCACACGTTTTAATTAGCCACAATTTTAGTACAAGTAAATGATTCCCAATAAAATACGGGTCACAATTCCTCTGATCCTATTTATCCAATTAGCTGTGCTAGTCCGAGCTAGTTCAATTAACTAAAGCTATCATAGTTCTGGATAGCGAATAGAAAATGTACACTCACTGTTCAAACACGAGTCGACACACGCGCCGGCACATCCATTTATTCCTTTAAATACGATACGGAATAACACAATGTTAAAGTTAAAGCTAACATGATGTTTTTAAAAAATAAGTTGCGAATTAAATAAAGATAAATAGTTGCTTTTTTTTTTAAAGATGTAGTGACAAATTGAAAAGAGTATGCTTAGATGGTTTGGTCATATTGAGAGGATGAATGAAAGCTGACTAACAAAAGGTAGCTACAAGGCAGATGTGAGTGGATAAAGAAGAAATACCGAGAGGGAACGCCCCAGGAGGAAATACCTTATTGGTGATGTTCTTCATAAAGGTCAGATCCGTAGTACTCGCAAACGCTGTGTGTGTATGACTAGATTTATGTAAACGAGGCAAAAGGAGTATGTAAGTATCGTAGTACCTAGGTGGCGTTCTGTAGTTTCTGCCTAACCCCATGGCAAGAAGGCCTGAGTTTATGTAGGTATAAATAGTTGAATTGGTGAAGCTTATAGAGAGCTTACCCGTTGCTAAGCGGGCAATGTACCTCAACCTATTCAAAATTTTCCTGTCTATAAGCTCTAATTTATGAACATAACCACAAAAAAAAACAACATCAAGTAACTTTCTGTTAATAATATCTATGTATTTTAACAACATGGTCTAAATTATTACCGTACTAAAAACTAAAAAGTTACGTTAATGAGAGTTGAAAAATATATCAAAATGAAAGTGTTCAGGATTCGTGCGTAAACTAAGTAACAAAAATAATAAATGTGTTCAGTTACAATACTTAAAGTTATTGATTTTACGAACTGTATAAATAGTAAAAAAAAAATTAACTGTTCCCTACATTTTGAAGAAATATGCGAACATAAATGTAGAGAACAACTGATTTTGTTTTCGCGATTTCATGTTTGGTTCCGTAGTAAAAGTTGTTTATAACGATGAGTGCAATGACCCCGTAAGAGGTTGTGCGTTAATTCCAGGACATGTAGTAAAAAACCTGTATTAGGTGCTGAATATAAAGTACGCGTTCACTGTGTAAACACAGAACTCGTTTGCACACCCCGCAGTTCCGTACACCGACAATATCACATATCATGTAACTGCTTACTAATTGCGTAACCATTTCAGTCGCTTGCTATTAGGCCAGGGATTGCGAACCTTTTTGCATCTGCGTAGTAGTTTAAAGTGAAAAATCTTCACAAGACGTGATTTCGATGGGTAGCGGATAATTAATGATAACATTAACATACTGCGCTTTGGAATGGGCATCTAGCTTTATCTTTCTGACTGACCGACTTCTTGACAATTCAAAGTGGTTGTAATTGGTTTAATTTAAATAAATGTTTTGAGTTTGAGTTTTAATGCATAATCAGCCTATAATGTTAGCACTGGGACACAGGCCTCCTCTCTGTGAGAGGGAGTGGGCCACAATCCACCATATGGGCCCAGTGCGGATTGGTGGATACAAAGGATGGTGCAATGGTGGAGTTTTTAATACGGGGCGTCCTAATACAAAAAATACTCCCGTTAACCACCGTCCGGTCCGTTCGTCCGTCCGTCCGTCCGGTCCGTTCTCTACTGAGAACGGTTAAGAAATTACTAAAACATACATTTATTTAAACTTAAATTATCTTAAAATAATTAAATAGTTCTGTATTGTAGGATGGATATTGAAAACCATTTTGTGACTTAAGGCGATACCAAAATAAATTGGGGGCTTTTTCGTAACCAAGGTCCCTGTCTAAAGTGGCTGAAGCGAATTTCTGTCGACCCATTTTACCTCCAATGATGAAACCTGATGGGTCACTGGCTCACTCTGCAGGTGAGAAATCAAATCTATTTGCATCTCTCTTTGCAAGCCATTCACGTCTGGACGCTGGCTCCAAGCAACCACCTACTGTACCTCATTGTGACTCCTCGATACCGGAGATCGCAGTTCACATTAAAGAGGTCCGAAGAGTATTGTGCAGTCTAAACGTGAACAAGGCCAGCGGGCCTGACAGCATTCCAGCGAGAGTGTTGAGGCAGTGTGCGTCTGAACTGTCTCCTGTGTTGACGCGTTTGTTCCGCCTCTCTCTTAAAAAAAGGATGGTTCCAAAACCCTGGAAGCTTGCAAATGTGCAACCTGTGCCCAAAAAGGGCAACCGTGCAGACGCTGCCCATTACCGTCCGATTACCATTACTTCCATTCTGTGCAAGGTTATGGAAAAGGTACTGAACAGTAAGTTGCTGACCTACCTCGAAAACAATGATCTCCTCAGTGACCGTCAAAATGGCTTTCGCCGGGGTCAACTGGAGATCTTCTTGTGTATGTAACGCACTGCTGGGGCTAGGCCATCTAGAACCACGGCGAAGAACTTGTTGTATCGCTTGATATCTCAAAGGCCTTTGACAGGGTCTGGTACGCTGGTCTGCGCAGCAAGCTTCCTGCATATGGCATCCCAGCTGATTTTTGTAGCTGGATATCAGACTTCCTTAGTGAACGGTCGATCAGAGTAGTCGTTGACGGCTGCTCTTCCGACCTTATGGCTATTGATGCCGGAGTTCCTCAGGGGTCTGTCTCTCTGCAACTCTTTTCCTGCTGCACATCAATGACCTACTACAGCCTGGTATTGTTGGGTACGCAGATGACAGTACAGTTTCAGAGAGATACTTGTCTAGCGCAAAAATCAGCGAGGTGAAGTTCGTTCCTTGAGAGAGGCCATGGTAGAGTGGATAGATTTGACCTTAAGCCTTGTCTCCCAGTGGGGTGATGATAATCTGGTCTCTTTTAACGCCACCAAAATACAGGCGTGTCTTTTTACCGCTAAAAGGAGTCGTTTCGACCAAACTCCTACTTTTCGAAGTAGGTACATCTGTTCCTGTAACTCATCGGCTCGAGCTCCTAGGTATGAAGTTGACATCATGTCTCAACTTCGGTGCCACCATCGAGTACAGAGCCCAAACTGCGGCCAAGAAACTGGGCATCCTAAATAGGTGCCTGGACAGCTTTTAACCCTTTACAAAGCGCAAGTCCGATTCTGCATGGAGTATTGCAGCCACCTTTGGGATGGCTACGCTATGAACTTGCCGCGCTTGACTCGGTGGAACGCAGAGCTAAGAGTCTCATTGGCGACGTAACACTGGTGGTTGCCAAGCTTCACAGCTTGGCTCATCGCCACAAAGTTGCCTGTTTGTCGGTCTTCTACATATTGTACTTCGGTGAGTGTGCTCAAGAACTTCATGACCACATTCCGCCTGCCCCCTTCTCCCATCGGACATCAAGATGCATTGCAGGTTACAATCCCTACCTAGTTGCTATTCCACCAATAAGCACAAAGCGTTTCCAAATGTCTTTTGTGATGCGCACAGCAAAGGAGTGGAACTCTCTACCTGCATCTGTGTTTCCGAACGCATACAACCCGGATCTGTTCAAAGTGAGAGTGAACAGGCTTCTTCTGGGTAAGCTCGCTCCGTCGTCGACTTTGTCTTTGTCACCTCTGACCTAGACTAGAGCCAAGAGTAAACCTATCTTAAATAAAAAATAAAAAAAAAACATTTATTTTACTCTTACAGCATGTATGGATTTAGATGGATACATCTTTATTGACTATTTGATTAATACCCTGACTGAAGGAAAACGCAATTGGGTAAAATTTCCTCGATAGTGTTTAATTCCAGAAAGACCTCTACTTTTTTATTTTTGTCTGTAAATCTAAAAAACCTAAGTTATTTAATTGAAAAATTGAAAATGTGCTTATTAGGTAAATGAAAACTCTGGCTGATAATATTTTTGAGCTTAATTTATTTTTTAACAATTTTTATTTAGTTTGGCGCTTGCGTTTTTTATTTTGGTTCCAGTATATTGTTGCGCTCTCTTTTTTCGAACGTGGATATTAATTGACTCTGTCACTTTTTTATTCTCGCCCAGTTCGGTGCTCCTAGTTTTTACGTATCACCCTAACGTTGCCGTGCCCAGACTTTTTTGTAGTGTGTCACTTTTGGCGCGTTCATAGGTTCGCCATCCCTGTGTTAGGGAATAAATCCCGCATTAAGACGCGTATGAGATTATAATTAGTGCGTTTTAGTGGTTGCTGGTTCTGGAACATGCCTTTGCGCTATGCAGATGTGATTAGTAGAGTAAAGTGTGTGATTAGGTACTGGCATTAGGGATGATGACTAAAATTTTATTTTGTCCGTCGGATTATTAAAAAAAATACTGGACACGTATTTTCTTTTTTTTACGTAATCAAAAGATTACGGCGATACATTGAGTTAAAATGTGGCATGACGTCACGCCTAGTTAGATCTTATGCTGAGTTATGACGTAGGGAGCCCCCAGTCAAAACTTTAATGCATTTTATCGAAGTAATTTTTTATTAATATTATAAAGCAAAAAATACATCCCTATTCACACTTCTTCTCCACAGTAACCAAAAACCAATAAATTTACAAAAAAGGAACCCACCAAGTTAAAAGACCAATTGTATCAGCACTCTCCACTACAGAAAAAGCCACCTTATGTCCATACAAGAACGAACATATTCCATAACTAATAAGAAAACTACAATTTAATTTCTACAAAAAAAAAAAAAAATAATCTACAAACATAGCTTCTCTAAAATAATTTTTATACAGTATTCATACATACAGTATCATACACGCGGAATTCTTTTTGTCTTTGTCTTTGGCTAGGTCGTTTTAGTTTTAACCAAATTGCGCTGTAACTGTAGAAGTCATCCTTTTTACGTGTCTACACCAAAATAGTGTCAAAGAATCACTATTGGAATTATATTTCTTGTTTGCCTGTCTGTCAGTTCGAGTTGTTAGCAGAACAAATACAGTTGAAGCAATGAGTGTGAGAGTTTGCTCGTGAAAACAGATTTTTGCAAATAGTTTAACTTAAACCTCAGTCTCCGTTTATAAATAATTTCCTCGACATTTTATTCAACATAGCAACTAAGACATGAAAATGTACCTAGATACCTATTTAAGCGTAATCAGCCTATAATGTTCCCACTGCTGGGACCTCCTCTCTTCGAGTGGGAGTGGGCTATAATCTACCACGCGGGCCCAGTACGGGTTGGTAGATGTCACATGTCTTCGAATTTTTGGTTCTACGATATGCCGGTTTCCTCACAAAGTTTTCCTTCACCGTTTTGAGATCAGTGGTGATGAATATTTTCACATAGTAAAGCGCCTGGCGGGGTTTGAACCGACTACCTACAACTCGTAAGTCGGGATCGTTAACCACTGAGACCACTGCTCTCATATACCTATTTAAATACAAGTAATATTTCTCTCTACTAGAGAAGCGGACAGTCAACGCTTTCCTTCATTTCTGCATCACACAACACTGCCTCACTGTATAGTAGATGTTATCATACATAACATACTCATACATACATACCTATGTAGGTATAACACACAACACTAACAAATATCTGACGTGGCAGTGTCGGCATAGATACATACGTGTAACTCATACAAATACGAGTAAACATTCCCATGACGAGTGAGCTACATAATAATTTGATATACTAACTGTTGCCTGTGACTTGGTTCGTAGTAAAATTAAAGTTTAATGTAGATACTACGTTATAATGTAGGAAACTACCTAAGTTATGTAGGTTTACAGTTCAATCTCTATTGAAGCTCTTTGCTCTTTTTACTGCAAAAGATTTTCAAGTCCAGATTAAAAGTCTTCAGGTTTAAAAATGGTTTATCATTCAGTGTAGCAATAATGAACAATTCGTAGGTATATACCACTGAATCCTTGTGTTTTGATAACAGCCAACATGTGGTTTTAGCCAGTAGGAGTCCGATATAACCCTCTGCCGTCCCAAGGGTATTTATTGAAGTAGAACTGGTTTACTTCATTCGTTTCACGCAACCAAATATTGAAGAGTATTATTGAGATGTATTGCTAATATTTCAGTTTTCAAATGAACAAGCGAGTAAAGATAATTTCGTAGTTAATTACGCTCCCGACTGCATGTGTTCTTAACGCGCAACTATAAAGTGATTTACCGTTATCATAAACAACAGCCGAGGAGTGGGATAAACGAACTTGTACATAGTTACAGAATAGTACAGAAGGTCGGTTACATACAATGAGCGAAAACAGGCGCACGCGCACATAGACGCGTATGCATGGTTTCCAAAAGTATCTATTAAAAATGTAAACAAGTGGACCAAAAAACGTACATAAAACTACAAATTGGCATCCACATGTAAATTGAGTGCCTTGATTTGATTATTTGAATACTTAAACCGACATTATAATTTTAAAACTCTTCATTTGACAATTGAGATTAATTTTATAACCTCAATTTTCGTCGACGATTTTTCAGTTACAATTTAAAAATGTTATTAAATAAAAATGTTGGAAAAAGTGATGACATACAAGGTGTTTGGTGCATCGTTTACCAAATGAAAATGGCGGATAGGAGGGTCATGTGACACACGGGATTTTGAATAATAATAACTTAATTTTTACTTCTTGAAACACCTTTGTGAGTCAATAAAATAAAAACTAAATGTTACTTGCAAGTAATTTTGATTTTGATAGATCCGTACAACATTGCACTTTACAACAAAAAAAAAAATAGTAGGCTATAGCAATAACTTCTTTTTTATTCAAGTTCAAAGGCTGACTTTTGGGATTTTTCAAAAATTAAAATTAAAATCCCGTGGGGCCAATAATTTTTTTGTTTGGGGCCTGAGGAGATACAAATGACCCTCATATCCGCCATTTTCATTTGGCAAACGTTGCACCAAATACCCAGTATAATGGAGTTAAAACAATCTAAATATAGATGAATGTGTCACTAATAGTTCGTTATTGCGTAAGATCTCGGCCGAATGCCAGTCGCGAGTGCGCTTGCACTCGCTGCACGTGAAGCATGTCTAAGTGTGCGTGCGTTTTCGCTCGTTGTATAGAGCCGACCTTCTGTAGCTGTTTATTTTGTGAAATAGTGCTGGGAGCTAATGTAAAGGGCGTGTCACCCGCCGGATGTGCCCGAAACGGAACACTTACCCCACAGGGTAAATACGCCCCACACTAAAAGCACTCTTAAGAAATGAAGTGAAATCCTTGAAAATATTATCCGACGCTAGAGAATTTACTACTCACTTATTCTTGATATTTTCGCACTTTTCTATGCGATTGTTCGAAAGATTCGACATTTGATGCTATTTCTCGTCTACGTAACTCGAAAAGTATTTTATAGGATAAAGTTGGGAAGTTTCAAGAACATCTGTCGTCACGTAAAGCACATACTCATCGAGTTTTATATCCAAGAATCTATTTTGCTAAACTGTATGTTGTAAACACATCCAATACAATTTACGCCAATATAATTTATTTGATGCGTTTTACCGAGGAGATTCATTTAATTTTAGAAATAGGCTTACGTTTCTTGGTGGTTATGTTCAGTCAGTGAATTGCCGTCCACTGCTGTAAATAAGTTCTCCGGCTTTTAAATTTAGCCTTCCCATGCGACTTTCTGAGTTGTTCGGTCCATTTAACTCGGGGTCACCCCACGCTACATTTACATTGGTTTGTGTCAAAAGAATGGGAAGTACCTAGTGACCTGCGGGGTTAACATGACACACGAGACAATTACTCACTCTCGCGTGAGTAATTGTCGTCTATTTCTATCACTTTTCTCGTTTTCTGACAGCGCTGCCATACAAAATACTCCACTCGTTCTGTCAAATTTGATGTTTTCTCGATAAACCATAACATGACAACTAAGTTATCTCGAATTTTGACAATTCAACAAGAGTTAATCTCCGATACTTCTGTCATTTAGTCGTATTTAGTTATCCTCAATTTTGACGACGAGAAGAGTAGACAAAATTACGATATAAAAAAAAAACTCCAAAATAAAATGGCAGTTTCATAATTTTACTTATTTTAATCATAATTTTATTTTACAATACATTAATGATGAAAATGCTTAGTTTTAAACTAGTATTAATATTGGAAGGAAGTTCCTTTCGGCAGCCGCGAGAGAAACTGTGGCTGAGGCGAGCACTTTTACGTAGATGAGCATCACTTTCAGTAATAATCAGTCACTTTGCCAATTATCATGGTTAACAAAATCTAAGTAGTTACAACTGTATGACAATATCAAACCTTCGCAACAAATAAACCCTTTCCCAACTATGTTGGGGTCAGCTTCCAGTCTAACCGGATGCACCTGAACACCAGTACTTTACATGAAGCGATTGCCTGCCTGACCTCCACAACCCAGTTACTGGGTAATACGACACCCCTTGGTAAGACTGGTTGTCAGACTTTCAGGCTTCTGACGACCCGTAACGACTGTCAAAGATCCACGAATGACCGCCGGGACAAACGGCTTAACGTGCTTTCCGAGGCATGGAAGAAGGAGCCTTGGTATATAAAGATCGTCCCATCCACGGACCATCCCGGCAAGCGTAGCTTAACCTGATGGATCGACCCGTGCGGCTGTTATTACTTAGCCACGGGGAGCACGGAGGAGTCTCGGTATGTAAAGATGGTCACCCATCCACGGACCAACCCCGGCAAGTGTAGCTTAACCTGATGGATCGACCCGTGCGGCTGTTATTACTTAGCCACGAACCTTCACAATATAATTACTAAAATCGCCAGTTCATTTCAGAAGGGTGGTGATTAACAACGTTTAGTGTTTTAAGGTAGCGAAATCAACCTCAGCTGCATTTTATCTGAACGCCAGTCTTTTTGGTAAGTGTGGTGATTAACAAAATTTGCAATATCATGGGTTTTATGGTGATTGTTACAATATCAATCTTCGCTTTGTCAAATTGTGATCGTCGGCGCATTTGTCATTTGTGGTGATTGTCTTATTTATGTGCCACTAATTTTCATTTTCATCTAAAAAAAAAACATTGAATTTTAATAAAAAAGTCGGTTACACAAAAAACTATAACTACTAAACACCAGTTTGTTTAATTTAAGTAAAATTAAACAAACTGGTGTCAACACTTTACACGATTGAATATTTTCTGTAAACTATGTCAAAATTACTCCCAGACAGAACCCAAAATACTATTGGACCATAAATTAACTAGTCGATGTCAAGTTTGGGCAATTTTTTTATAAAACCTTCTTTTAAATTGCTAAATCGTTACTGCGGGCGTTACGTCCTTTTCAATAGAGACCTCATGTCCAACAAAGGTCTGCATTGAAACGAGTTGATTGATCGAGCTCGCTCCGGAAATTGCGACAAAATCCATTTTTTATTCTTCCGTTTATTGCAAGTTCTTATAGCTCAATAAATAAACATCATCTTTGTTAAAGTGAATAAAAAAGAAAGGACATTCATTTCAGACTTAATAACGATGCATGTTATTTTACAAATATGAATAATGCTGCTAAAGCGACCTACAAATAGGAGAGCTGTTAAATAATGTAGTGGTAAGGTTACAATGATAAACAATATCAGGGGGCCAACCACCACCTCTTAAAGCAATATTATTTTAATGTTACTTCAGTGTGAGAAAGAGATGGAGCTATACAGGACGTCTAGCTCCATCTCTTTCCCACACTCAAGTATGATTAAGATAATACTGCTTTAAGAGGTGGTGGTCTAGGCTCAGGTATCATGTGGCATTAAAATCACACAATAGTACACACTAGACCCACTATTAGTGTAAATTAGAATAAAATTTATTAAAAAAACCGGCCAAGTGCGAGTCGGACTCGCACACGAAGGGTTCCGTACCACCGTACAATATTTAACACTACATGTTTTAAAAAACACGTTTCGTGTATAGGGACCCCTTTAATTTTAAAATTTGTTTCATTTTTACTATTTGTTGTTTTAGCGGCATTAGAAATACACAATTTGTGGAAATTTTAACTGTCTAACTATTACGGTTCATGAGATACAGCCCGCTGACAGACAGACGGACGGACAGCGGAGGCTTATTAATAGGGTTCCGTTTGGCACTCTTCAGGTACGGAACCCTAAAAAAGGACATACATAAGTCATTGTTAGTTATCAGAAAAACTTGTTGAGTCCTCTCCAATAAAAAAAACATGCAACAGACAATTTCCCTCAAGTGGCTAAGATAAGTCAAGCAAGGCGATGTAACTGCGATGTTGTTCATTCATTCCTCAACTTTAAAAAAAGAACACTTTTATTTTCTTTAAAAGAGTCTGAAGTAAATCTCATTTTCTATTCAAAATTCGAACTAATTTGAACGAGTGAAGATCGAGTTTATTCCTTTTGAGATAAAGCGTAGTCCTTTTTTGAATTTTTAAAGTTATTATTTACGTTGTTTTATGAGCAATGCAAAAGGAAATTAAATCGTCACAAATCAAATCTCACTGTATATAAAAGATAAGTCAGTCTATCGACTTTAGTCCTTAGTTTAGCAACCTTTTACCTGAAACCAAACATTTAGAGGGTACAATCGTATCTTTATTTATTTTACTGATATGTAAAATAAATAAAGGTACGAAGGTACCCTAATTCCAAAGCCCAAAATTTAAAAGTTGATATACTTTTAAATTTTGGACTATAAGTGAAATAACTTTGTGAACATTTTCTGCGGAGTCAACATCGTTAAGGTTCATTGCGATCATTTACAAGCTAAATTGTTTAGAAAATTCCAATTACCTAAATTAAATTGAATGGATAACCTTTAGGTGCTCAGTTACCTATGTATGTTTACGGAATAAAAAGGAGCATTCGTAATTTAATTTAAAATAGAGCGCACTACAAGAACAGTTCGTGGAGGTTTCTTTGTGCCCATAAGCGGGTAATCAATTTTTATCGAAAATTGGCTATCGCATTTATTCCATGAGTATGGAATAAATGACTTGGCTCTGAATCATAAAAACAACTACGAGATGAACAATCATAATGCAATCTTCTTTTCTTACGAGTCGACTATAAAAGTAGTTATCGCCGTAGCAAAATGACAATCGTAGCTTCCCGCTACGCGCCATGCTACGGCGTAGCACTATGCTACATTTTGTTTTGGGAATGGCATCTCGTAGGTGTAACTGTTCATAAATTACCGTAGGCTGATAAAATTTTAGTGTAATATAATAGTAATAATAGTTTAGTGCAATATTAGTGTTTAGGTCGTCTTCCCCCTAAGGCGAAAAGGCCGCACTCCACCCCGTACGATCCTGTAGAGCTCGACTACAGACTGGACACGCTCCCACCGCATTAAATTAAATGAAATCCCAAACGATGCCTGGTCCCATTAATAAGGCATGGAAAGGTTTGATAGAAATGGTAAATAAGATTTAGGAATTCAAAGTTATGAAAAACATTGGATGTGATTTTGAAGGTAGTAAATAATAGACGGATGCAAAGTATATTATTATTTAAACTTGTGAGTAACCCTTACGCTGGGGTAACAGGTAACAATTGGTCTGTCATTACTGACACGATACCTCACATCTATACTCGGAATACTCAGAGCAACACTTCCATGAGTGATGCAAGCGTCTTTTCAGCAGCATTGCATCGGCATCATGTTCTTTGGAGACATGGTCCCTAGCAGTTCTCTCGAACCGATAAACGTGACGAAGCGGCTTTCCCTGCGGCTACCGTGTGACCGTCCTTGTCTAACAACAGTGCGGCTAGTTCCAGCGGCATTGCGTTGGCATTATGCTCCTAAGGAGGCATGATCCCTATCAGTCCTGGATATGGGATAGTAGTAAAAAAAAAGAACAAGAAAAAGAAAAAAAAAGAGAGAAAAAAAAAGAAAAAAAAAGATGTTAGTTGTAAGATGTTGCATACTCGGTAGACTGTAATAATACTTCCATATCCTAAGAGCACGTCTTCCGTACCATTACCGCGCCCCCCGGTCTACTCCTTGACATATCAAACATTGCATACAATGGCCTATGTAGCTCCATGAAACATGAGGCTACAGGGGCTAGTGTGAATCTTTGGGTTCATTCGAGTAATCGAGTCTGGTTAAACTACGCTGGGGTCGGTGCATTTCATTCATTCATTCAATCATAGTTGTAAAATGTTTTTGATAGTAGACAAAGTTGTGCATCCCTGATGTCGCGTGTTCGCGGCAGCACCAACAGTATTCTCAGTGTGTTCACAGATCGGTGGGTTCCCCGATGTTGCGGAGGTGGATGCAGCTCCACGCTGAATTTTAATTTTGCATATTATGTTCTGTGTCTGTAGCTATTACCACTAGATGTTAAGTCAAATTGTTACTAACCCTATGAACTCTGTCTGAAAATAAAAGTATTCTATTCTATTCTATAGGTGTGGTCACCCAAATCCCTTGAAGTTCACCCTTTGCACAACAAGCTTACCTGCAAGACACGTGTTCATGTCAGTCTGACCGAATTATTGGTCTGAGATAAGCCCCCTGTGGGGTACGGACCTCGGCTTAGGGCGTAGAGGAAGGACATCAAGGGACAGGCAGGATCAGATTGAACACTATGCTACAATCTTGTCATTAACCTATCAATAAAGCGATTTAGACAAGGTCAATAATCTGTTTTCAATTTAATTATTTTTCGAGGCAGTTTTTCATTCGCAAAAATGTCGCATCACTGATGCATAGAATGCGGGTCAGCAACAACAGCATCCTGAAAACAGTGGCGGAGTGTCCTTACTCTCTTATTCTGAGGCATTTTGTGGAGAGAATGATAACTTGTCTCTTGCTTGATCGTTCTCTGCACAGTTTGCTCTAGACTTTTTTTCGTTTATATTGCTTGTTTATATTTAGTAATACCAAACATTATTATCAAATATAACAAAATGGAGTCCTTTGTTGTACGAAATTTAAATCAATTTATTATTGTTATTTAAGTGTATAAATACGAATTGGTCTTGTAAAAAAAAGGGGCTTGTGGCTAAGTAATAACAGCTGCACGGGTCGATCGATCGAGTTAAGCTACGCTTGCCGCGGTCGATCCGAGGATGGGTGACCATCTTTACATACCAAGACTCCTTCGTGCCTCGGAAAGCAAGTTAAGCCGTTGGTCCCGGCTATCATTCGTGGATTTTTGACAGTCGTGACGGGTCGTCATTAGCCCGAAAGTCTGACAACCAGTCTTACCAAGGGGTGTCGTGTTACCCAGTAACTGGGTTGTGGAGGTCACATAGGCAGTAGCGCCATTATACCTGGGTAAAGATTGGTTACGATAATAATATGGTTACAGATATTGTCTTCGTACTCGTAATGCAATAATCTACACTGGAATAACTGCTGGTTGTTATATTTCGACCTCGTAATTTATTTAGCACTTTTGACAACAATGCCTGGTAAATTGAAACTTTACTAACTACTACTTTACTGACTATAGAGTATGTTAGTTTAAAAGAGGGACGTATTCAAACCCACAATAGTTCATGCTTACATGATACCAATAAAAATACGAATAAAAAAAAACACTGATAAAACCATACCAAAAATTTCGTAAAAAGTCTCGCAACGTTTATCACCCTTGCGCTAGACAAAAACCAGCGGCAAAAATTCACGCGTGGTTCGTGGTTGTTGCCCCGAATCCTAGGATCGGCCATGTGTTGTGCCGTATGATTACTTTACTGTTTACAAGTTCACTTCTTGCGCGCTCAGTAATCATGAATAATGTATTTTATTGGACAATTACGTCACAAATTAAGGTTATAGGTTTTTTACATATTTGGGACGAGGATCGAATACTGAATACCCTCCCTCAATAAGTCCCTCGTTTAACCTAATATACTGAATAAGGGCGAAATTCACCAATGAAACTAAACGCGATCAGCACATCTAAACGGCATTCAAGAGCTGTCATTGTCAATATCCCACAAAAATGATGACACTGACAGCTCTTGAACATGGTTTAGTGTGATGATCGCGTTCTGTTTCATTAGTGAAACCCACCCTTACTGTCACATAGACAAATAGACCTTGTGACGTGCAACTGACATTCAACTTTATGGAGGTAAACTAATTACGAAGTCGAGTATGCCAAAAATAGTTTACTACATAAACATATTTTTCCATAAACAAGTTAAAAAGTTAGTTTAGATTGTTAATACTCATAAATATTTATCTTGCCTAAAGGTTTCGTAAATATTTATTCGTAAACAGACTTAGAGATAAATAGTTTCTGGGCAAATTCTATGAAATAACGATTGCCCCTAATGCCTTATGTAAAACTAGTAAAATGCTTTAGAAAACTAAATAGAATTCAAACCAGTGAGGGATTTAAAAAAAAATATTCTAAAACGAATGCTTACTATATTTTTGCTTTACACTTTCTCAAATTAATATTGTTAGACAGTTACAGCTTTTTTTTAAAGTTAATTTCTCTGCCTTAGATTTTAAATCTTTATTACCATTAGGAATCATGAATCGGCTCGCATTAAAATTTGACGACTACTTTACCTGACGCCATGTCCTAACCAAAGCGACTGGTCGCGCGAAATGGCGATCGTCGCGTTCATGATTATGTCACTCATTTGTTCAGAAAATGGAATTCATTTGTTGGCGCTATGACGCGTTCGGGTTCGTCGAACAAAATGAACGCTGCAACGGTCCCGTGTTCGCGCGACTATCGCTTTGGTCAGGACACGGTATGATGGTGAAGTCTGCAGCACATCACAATGTAAAATTATTTAGTACAAACAGAAATCCAAAAATTAGACTCTACTATAATCTCCCTGACGTCACTTTGTCTATCCACCTGTCAAAACATTTCGCAGAAATTACAGCTGACACAAATGGACAGTGTACACGTAAAATGATAAATAAAATTTAATGTTGAGATTACCATAATTACGTAATTTGCGTATAGTCAACCTCGTAATAGCTTTACCCCTTTTGACAACAATTCCCATTAAATTGAAAATTCATACACATAAACTCACGCCTTATTCCCATGTCTTGGGAATTCTGGTGCTTGCTGGTGAATTTTCATACCAATTTCTTAGTATTCGTTTATTGAAAAGCCTCGTTTTGTAGACTAAAAGTATGATCGAAATACATGCCTTTTTCCCATGGGGTTAGACAGAAACTACGGAACGCCACCTGCTACGATCCTTACATACTCCTTTTGCTTCGTTTACGTTCATACAAGCACGCTGGTTGCGAGTACTACGCACCTGATTTTTCTGAATAACATCACCAATAAGGTCACTATAAGTCCTTCTGGGCGTTCCCTCCCGGCGTTTCCACTCACCTTACGCTTATTCCCTCTGAAATAACGTTGATAATACAAAATTGACAACTTAGACTCGGGTTTAAAATTAGTTTTTATATTCAGAACAACGTTGTCGCAATACAGTTCGAGTTGTTGGAATAAAGTTTAAGTTTAAATCTGGGTCTAAAGAGGAATCTTCTTTCTAATAAGGTCGAATAGTATGTCTAAATAATGTAAATAAATCCAATTATTGAATTTATTGACATGACTGCGCGACTTACTTAAACGTAGCTTAGGTAAGTTCGATCGATTTTTAATCGAAAATACAAGTATCCTTTAACATTTTGGTTTTAAATTTATGTGGCTAGCTAGCTAGCTAGGCATAGATGTGAATATAAATAAATGTATGTACCAAAGAAGTATTTGCGATATTAAAATCTAGACTATTATACAAGATGTCTTATCTAAACAGCGCGAAAGTGGAACTAAATAAACGTTACCTACTCAGCACGATTAGCTCAAATTCAAGCTGAGCACACCCGCGTCAGCCTGGACGTACGTGACGTCACAGACAAGCTGTCCAACAGTCGCTCCGAGTTGCGTCTGACACGTTTCGTACCCTAGAGCGTACTAACCAAACATATCTTTGAAGTAGTGTTGGTAAAGAGAAATGGTTCGTCAAGAAAGGCAAAACGAAAGCGGAATGGAATGAATGATGAGGAAGCGAAATCATTAAAACTATACTTAATACTTCTATACTAGTTATGCCCCGCGACTTCATTCGCGTGGAAGTCGTAAGATACACAATATACTAAATTTTAGTAAATTTCAATATACTTTCTAACTTTTTTCTTTTTGCTCGGGTCCTAAGGATCGTAGCGTAATGTTAGATAGCTTATAATTATTCTCGAGAATTGGGCTACCAAATGCAAAAATAATTTTTCAAATCCGACTTTTTGTTCACAATTTCATGGGTTTTATTTTCTTTTGCGCGGAACCCTAATTATTATTCTAAAATAAAAGTACCCTTAGTTACTCCTTATAACATCAGCTATCTGCCAGTGGAAGTGCCGTCAGATAACCCGGAACAAACAGACAGACAAAAATTTTAAAAATTACTTTTTTGTTATACCATATACATATATGTACTTTCATATGCATTTAGTAAAAACTGGCCAAGTGTGTGTCGGACCACGCACAATGAAGGGTTCCGTAGTTGGGATGAGTTTATCCCAAGAACAAACTTAACATTGTAATTGAAAAATATGTTCTCGAATACATTCCAACTGCAAATGTAAGTTGGTCGATTATTATTAGTTAACTTGTAAAGCCTTCTTAGGTGTGGTGAATTTTTCACATATCCAGAACTATCCGTTTAGTTGACGGGGGGGGGGGGGGGGGGACACTTGACTCTAACAAAAATTTAAAGCTGTAACCTTCGATCGCCGTGCGGCTGTAATTATTTTGCACGAGCCCCTCTCAAATCCCGAATGAAGTAATTGGTACAAATTTAGCAGTACCTAAAGTATAAGGAAACAGCAATTTGAGCATAATAATTTCCTCTGTCACTTTCATGTATCAAAACACTTTGCCTTAAGTGGAACCTTTATACAAAGTGAGTAAACTGTCCTTAAAATTTACTTTGTGAAGAATTTATGTACCCAACCTCGATGAAAGATAAAATATTTTTCCTTTTAATATTTGCGTCGACGTGAGGTTTCCGAATACCACAATGTGCAGCTATAAAATGCTATTTATTTCGTTAAATATTTCATTGCTATAAGTTTAGAGCTTAAAAAGAAACTATACGTTAGGCCTTATACCCCCCCCCCACTTAGACCTTAATGTTTGAGAATTTTATGATGTTCGGGCTGACCGCGTACCAGAAAGCGTAACGAACGCCCCCTAGCTAGATGGACCGAAGACCTTAAAAAGGTGGCTGAGACAGATTGGATGCAAAAGGCGGAGGACAGGGTCTTGTGGCGCAGCCTGGAAGAGGCTTATGTCGAGCAGTGGACTGCGATAGGCTGAGTTGATTGATTGTTAGAGCTGAATTTACAGCAAATTACTCGAGTTTTAAATCTGTGTCCAGCCAGCAGGCGTTTTGTAATCGTGGATAAGCTTTCGATAACACTACTGAACATCTGTGAGTGTGATGAATTTTGTCAATGACAGTATCCGTCCTTATGCACGTGAGGTAAAACTTTCGTCTTTTACTATCAGGCAAGATTTAAGACTCCAGCTAAAATCAACGACGTCTTATAAAACGAGCCACTACAATGGCGACATTAACACACGGGTAGTGCTAGTGGCCAGTAATCATAAAAGTTGTATTATTATAAAATATTTTGTAAATAGACAAAAATTAAAATTGTTAACAAACTAAATAATAAAGCTCTCTCTTTTCTTCAGTTCGCCTACTCTATTCACGGTTTTAATTTCATTGATGCGATGTTATGATCCGTGACCCCGGCAAATGACCTCTGCGATATAGTTCTTTAAGTACAGGTTGCTCCAAGATGCTATTTTAGAAAATTTAAAATAAATCGATAAACAATAACGTTTAATGTCATTAAAATATGGTCATAAAACGAAAACGCGAAACCGTAAACGTGTGTTAGTTAATGTCGCCATTAAAGCGACACGCTGTATAATAATAATACCAGCTTAATATTCTCCCACTGCCGGGCAAAGGCTTCTTTCTCATACAGATAAGGCACGAGCATTGATCAACACACTTGTTCAAGGCGGATTGGCGATTTCAGACTTACATTAATCAACGAGGTCTTAGATGTTAAATACTTAGCGTATAGTGAAATTATGAACAAAAACATTACATACACAGTTACAATACAATGCAATTACATTATTATTATTATGTGGGTGTACCTACTATAGGTATACCTCTGCCGAACCTTTCGGGGAATACAGGCGTAATGTTATGATGATGATGAAAAAATTACAATTTTGGTATTATTTAAGCTGCGGTGTAAACTCACAGTGCAAATAACAGATCTTGAATAACAATCCTACAGTCACATCACATTCCTTGCAAATCATACATTCAAATTCCAAATACACGATGGTAATGATTTTCCTTCAACTTTTGATTTACTCACTTATATGATCTATTTGATATGTATTTCATGCCTGACGCCGCGGCTTCACTCACGTGAGTTCGGAATTGAAACCAAGATTATCCCTAAATCCGCGAATCCTATTTGCGGGATTGACGGCAGTAAAAAGGGAAGTTCTATGTAAATTAGGCAGGTTCTACGAAATAGTTAAGAGCGTTTACGTCGTACGGCATTTCATACAAAGTTTCAAGTCCTTGTTTTTCGAAATGAATGAACCGATTTTAATGAAACTTCAAACGCATAAGCAGAATACATAGGTCTAAAAAGTTAATTAAGAACATTTTCGAAAAATAGTGTTACAGCTAAATTCGACCGATTTTTACTTTTCCATAGAAACAGAGATTTCCAATTATCTTTTTTTAAATAAGACATTTCGAAAATGTTCTTCTTAACTAACTTGTTAGATATATGTGCGTATGAAGTTTCATTAATTTCGAAAAACAAGGACTTGAAAGTTTGTATGAAATGCCGTAGGTCGTAAACGCTCTTAAGTAGTTTTCCAAAGTTCAATATTTATTCTACTTCACGTTTTTAGGTAACTGTAGGGTTTTTTTTTATTTGAGATAGGTTTGCTCTTGACCCTAGTCTAGGTCAGAGATGACAGAGATAAAGTCGACGATGGAGCGAGCTTACCCAGAAGAAGCCTGTTACCTCTCACTTTGAAGAGATCGGGGTTGTATGCGTTCGGAAACACATACGCAGTCAGAGAGTTCCACTCCTTTGCTGTGCGCATCACAAAAGACATTTGTAAACGCTTAGTGCAAATTGGTGGAATAGCAACTAGGTAGGGATGGTAACCTGTAGTGCGTCTAGATGTCCGATGGTAGAAGGGGGCAGGCGAAATGAGGTCGTGGTTTAGTTCATAAAAAGGATCTTGTATAACTTAACGTATGTAACATCACGCTTGTAATCCCCGAAGGGATAGGCAGAGGAGTAGGTACCATCGCAGACATTTGCGGTGAACCACTTTTTCGACACCCATATGCACGCTTCGCCACCCACACCCACATTTTGCTAGTTATGTTTAAGTCCCATGCAATAGGGGACGAGCCTATTGCCAACAACCGGGTACAAATCCAGACTCCTGTCTGATACTGAGGAATTCCTAATGGAAAAACCCAATAACACTTTGCCCAACCTGGGAATCGAACCCAGGACCTCATGCTAAGCAGTAGCATTTGCGACCACTAGACTAACAAGGCAGTTGAGGATTTTATTTCTGCAATCCAACATCTCTGTCTTTAATCAAAATTGGTGCAACGGAAACGTTACATATAAACTGATGAAGTCCAGACGTTTCTTTAGGTCGATTTAGTAGGGATTAATTTGGGTTGTAATTGAAATTGATATAGCAAATTATGACAGTGTCATTGCAGTTTATCATTTAATTACATTTATTAGAAGTACGATTATTTACTCTTCGTATGCAGGGGGCCAACCACCAACTCTTAAAACAGTATTATTTTAATGTTACTTCAATGTGAGAAAGAGATGGAGCTATACGGGATATCTATCTCCATCTTTTTCCCACACTGAAGTGAGATTACAATAATACTGCGTTAAGAGGTGGTGGTCTCCAGCTAGGGTTGCGGGATGTTCGAAAGAGTTACCGTGGCCCCGGCACAGGCAACAGAAGGAACACGGGTGGGTTTTAGTCAGTAAAAGTCTGACACACCCTCCCGCTCCGTCCAGAGCGGGAGAAGTCATTTGATGATTTCCCATCCACAAAAAAAAAAAAAAAAAAAAAGAGGTGGTGGTCTAGCTCCAGATCTACGCGAGACACAATGGCTTTTTGTTTCTGTAATTACACCATACGAAAGGTATAAGAATGAAAGAAAGAAAGAATAATGTTTATTTGGACATAGTTCGTGAAACACAAAATACAAATAACAAAATAAAAAGTGAAAATAATGTTTTAACGACAATAGAGTGTCACGGCTGCGACAAAAAGGTTGACTTCGGCATTAATGGCAGACAGATGTTGTCTGACGCTGGTTTTCTAATGAACCTTAAAGGACAAGTGACGGGGAGTACAAACAGTTTCAACATACGTAATACATAATTTTTATACGTACAAATAAATAAATAAACTAGTAATCAAATATAATTACAGAAACAGAAAAAAAAAAAACAAAAACTACAAGAACTGTCTCAGCAAAACCTGAATGATCTTCTATCCGTGGTCAGATCACCACAAGCTCTGCAAAATTCACAGGTTGTTCGATTGTCTGTAATTTTTCCATGGATCCACGAACTATTTCTTAATAATTCCCATAATTTCATAAAGAGCAATTCTTTTTATATATTTTTTTATACAAGTTGGAACAGAATTATTGACATTCTTTTAAACCATGTAAAGAGAACCAAGTTCATTACCCATACACAAAAATCTGTCAAATCCAATGAATACTTTACCCACAGGAAATTATTTTTCATTTTCTTATTTTTTTTTGTAAATTCTTAGATTTACATCATGTTATAAGATAAAAAAATGAAACATAATTTCCTGTGGCTAAAGGATTCATTGGATTTGATTGATTTTTTGTAACCAGGTAAAGAACATGATTCTCTTTAGTATGTTTCATTAGAATAGAAAAGAAAAGAATACTCTTTATTATACACCATAAAAATTACAGATGTAAATGTAGAGATTTTACACATATGGCGACACAATGGACGGTCTTATTTATTTATTTATTTATTTATTAAAACTTTATGCACAAGTAAAAAGAATACCGTACAAAGGCGGACTTAATGCCTGAGGCATTTTCTACCAGTCAACCTTAGGGTGATGCAGAGAGAAAACATGGCAGGTGCAACATAAGGGATAGATAACACGAAAATAACTATAAAATACTGGAGTAAATACACAGATATATATAGATATATAGTTATATACATATATATATAAATACTTATAAACGGAATAAACTTCGTCAGGAGAAATAACGAACGGTAGAGGAGAAATAACGATCAAAAGAGGAGAAAACGAATCCACCAAATCAGCGCTGGGATGTTTCTGCCAACTTTTTACGTATATGCTCACGTGCCTTGACTTTAAATGACAACCGATTTCATACCGTCCTGATGTTCAGATCGATCTTATCGCTAAAATCGATCTTTTACAGACAACCTTTGGATGGATAAAAGGGAGAAGGAGAGACAGTACTGTAGGTAGTCAGTGGTGCACCAGTTATATACACAATATTTATTGTGTATATAACTGGTGCACCACTGACTGGTGTATTTACATACATACCATACGTATATATATATACGTATTGTATGTAGTGTACGTGCGCAGTGCCGCTGACGCGTGCACTGCGCACGCTCAACCTCATAGCGATTGAAACGGACTTATTCTGTTGTTCTCTGAGTGAATTCACAAGGAATGCATTGTTTGTAATTTGTTATGGACATAGACGTTAGTATTTAGTTATAAAATTAGGATAGGCGCATTTATCGCTTTGGGTAAAGCGGGTTGCAGACCAAGAGCTAAGCTAAGGTAGTTTAGCTTAGCTCGGATAGCCGAGGTAATGTTTCATACTTGTGTCATAGTTTGCGATCTGCACACAAGTATGGAAAACTACGCAAGCTATGTGAGCTAAGCTAAACTAACTTAGCTTAGCTTTTGGTCTGCAACCCGCTTTATCCTGTAATGGTAGATGTAAGAAGAAATAAATAAATAAAATAAAAATAAATATATATATATAGATATATACAGGGCGTCCCACGGATATGCCACATGGAGGGAAAGTACCTTGAATATTGTAAATGGAACGTAATTTTTTTTTAATTAATTTTTTTTTTGTAATTTTTTTTTAGAATTATATCTGAGCAGCGTATATCCAACACATATTTAATTTATCTGTCATTGCTTAATTTTTAATTGTTTGCCAATAATTGGTATATTTACACACTTATTGTGGTATAGTAATTTCATTCTAGGTGCATCGCCTTCACATATGTTTTTAAAATTTCTTTAGTTAGTACGAGATTCCGAACGTGTTTGTCTTTGAGGTCGATTTCAAAATCGGAACTTCGAAAGGGCTGGTCTTTGTCTCTCTCTCTTTCTAATGGCGGGAAAGAGATAGAGTGTGAATGTTTCGAATTGTATGATTAACCCAAGGCTCAATATGATATTCGCGGCTTTGTGAAAAAAAAAAAAAAAATAAAAAGTTGCTTGGCAAAATCGCATTTTGCTCTCTGATTTCAGGCAGCAAAACCTACATGTTTGAGCTACTGAAGTGAAAAATATAATTAAGATCTTAACCTACAATACTACCATTTAAAGCGGGTGGAGGGGGTTGTGTTTGTAAGGAAAGAAAGAAAGAAAAATAGGTTTATTTGTCACAGAAACACGTGCATACAAAAAGATAAGAATGGTCAGAAAAAAAAACAAAATAGATTCACATCATAATCACGAGCTCAAAACAGAAATAGTCGGTAGAGGTGGTAGGGGAAAGTACAAAATCCACGCGAACAAAATCGCGGGTGAAGTGCTGATTGACTGACATCATATCAGAAATTTTGCACAAGGGTTCCTTTTATAATGTAGGCGAGCTCTAAAGTTTTATGAAAATTGGCTGAAATATGACGATTATTGTAGAAAATGTCGGAAAAAATCATGCCGACTGGGAGCTTTACTGGCGTGCGTCGCGTAAACCATAAGAGAAACATAAAATTAATGTTCTAAAGGATAGTACCTTAAAAAGATCAACCAAAAATCCGCAATAGCATATATGTTAATCTTAAGGGCAACCTACAGTAACCATTTTTATTTTTCAGAATTAGATAAAAATTTAATAGTTTTATCCGAAGCTATTTTGACCGGTATTGTATTAATTCTTATCTAATAAAATATAATATTTAAACTGGGCATTCAATTTAGATTGACATCATATCATTTAAATGAATACTTTAAAAGATATCACAGATTTAAAATTACGTGTAACAAAATAATTATGGTTGACGGCGGCGCATCGCTAGGACAGGAGTCAATGACCTTTTCCTCGGTTATTAGGTATGCGATCATCGCTTAGCTTCCTTTTAATCCCGGTAGTACGTCCCCGTGGAATATTTTCCGACGAACACGTGGGCAAAGCCGCGGGCAAAAGCTATGAACTCACATTAATAATATAAATACAAATTATAAAAACTTAAAACATATTTTCCTACTGACGAAAACGTCAGATAAGAACACGTCAGAGAGAGATAGAGAGAGAGATTTAGTTCATTGATGAAAATCAATAAACTAAATCTCCATGGAAACGATTAAAATGAAATGTCATGTTATAAAATTCAAATACAAGAAAGTATTACTTATCGTAATGTAGTGTAACGGAGATGGGTATACAATTTCCGTTCATTCATTTTTGGTTGGATTACATACGAGTCTCAGCCTCGTGTCAGGGCACAGACATTGCAATGCTATTTTATGTTTCGTCGATTGAACTGCAATTTTCCCAACTCAAAAAATACTAATATCAGGTTATCTAACCCGGTGTTACTTTTTAGTGGCGCAACGCGTAATAAGAGTTAAAATGTTAATTACTTAACTCCGAGTTTACAAACACTATATTCATTTATTTAACCAGACTAAACGTGCAAGTGGGCCTTAGAATCATAAAAACTGGTTTAATAAAAAAAAAATTAACATTATTTGCATTTATTATCTGTCTGTCTGTTGCCCATTCACGCTTTAACGGCTGAATGGATTTGGATGATAGGTATAAGGATAGGCCATGACTTGGGTGCCTACATAGGATACTTTTATCCCGGTAGCACGTTCCCGTGGGATAATTTCCGACATCCACGCGGCGAAGCCGCGGGCAGAAGCTAGTTAAGTAATAAAACTTATTTAATGGAATATGTCCGGAATGAAGTCTTAAGGCTATAGTAATTAGGTTTTTATTGAGGTCACAATCAATCTACGGAACTCGAGAAATCTCTGGCTCGATAGTTAGATATCATCCATATCCCTTTTGCTTTTGATCTTTCATCAAAATACTCATTCTAAAGGTCTAAACACTTTCTTGTAACCTTTCCAAAAGAGTCAGAATACAGTGGAGTAATATTCACGGGAACTTCATCAACACACGCTTGTCTGGCAAGCATATCAACCTTTTAGTGTTCTTCTATCTGACAATGCAAAGGAATACATTGATGACAACTGTTTTGGAATTAGACTGAAGCTTTAAGAGTAATTCATATATCGCGTAGGCTGTCGGATTACCTCGCATGTGAGAAGTATGCCGAGCCAGGTGTTGCAGCGAACTTTTGGAGTCGTTGACAGAATGTAGGACAAAGCTTCCAACATCGCAATCAATTCAATGTGCCTAAAAGAAATACGTACCTGAATCAATCTTAAGCTTCATGTGGTTCAGAAGAATGGGATCCAAAAAGGCAGCGCCTTCAAAATGTTTGTCTTTGGAACCGTCAGTAAAAATTGTATGATAACCTGAATATTGTTCTTGAATATATAAAGTGGATAATTATTTTATTTCTAAAGGACTGTAGCGGCGTTTAGCTTTTAAAAATACTAGGAATTTTATCGAAGACTTTAAGAGACAAATTTATACTACTTATCCATTTATCAAGTGAAAACATTCTAAGTTGAACGCTTGAGTGTATTGGAACAGAATTATATTGTGAAAAGATGTAGATAAGTAATGGCAGTAACTAGTGAAAGATTTTCTAGTCATTCTATAGTTTTATTGTTACGAGAAGATTTTGATTTTAACATTTTGCTAGCTAAGTATCTCCGACGAATATGAAGTGGCGGAAGGCATAATTGGCTTTCCATGACATGTATCGGGGTGCTCCTTATAAATCCGGCGACAACACGTACCTAATGTCTTTTTTTTCGGAACAGGTACCTCCCGAAGCACCCGTGTCCGGTGAGGACCTGCTTCAGGCGGAACGTAAGGACGCCGTGGCGCTTCTCTAGCCACTCCTCAAAGAGGGGACTTATCGCCACGACTGTGGCGTGCCTAGCACTGGTTTACGACAATCGCACTCTCCATGACGCCATGAGATCCCGCCTAAGCTCTGTCCGCTGTGCCGCGATTTTTCGCGGCAGTGGAGTTACGCCCCGGCGTGTTGCATCCTCGCGCCACTCCCACATGTGCGCGAGGACTTTTGCCTCCAGATCCCATGGCAGCAATCTGGCAAGGAGGCTCGCCGCCTTACCTACTAGATTTGGCAGGCGCCGCGTCAAGATAGCCCCGGCCCGCTCCAGTCTGGGAGGCAAACGTCGGAAAACACGTCATGCCTGGTTTTGGACCCTATCTTGTTTTGTTACTTTCAAATTATAACTACTGTCAAACAAGAAACTAGCATAATCAATTCTACTTCGAATTATAGAAATATTATGAACGTCTTAGGTATTTTGATGGAGTCCCTATCCCGGACCGGATAAAACTTTATGTAAATTCATGAATTTCATTACCTTCTGTGAGGTTTCACTAATAATGTTTACCCCATCTTAAAGAGCTATCCAGCCACAGACAGATATTTTACATTATCAACGACTTCCATTGAAACATCGTCAAAAACAAAGTTGACAGACCTCATAGAGCAATCTTTTTTTAAAAACAAGAAGAATTCTTGTTAGCACTGCAGGCTAACAATCGAATAAAATACACTTACTTAGTTAAATATTGCCGTAGTAAAAACCAATACAATACCATCACTAAAAAGTTGTGTTAACCCCACAGAAGTTATTATCCAGTTCTTGAAAATACGTGGAAAATACGATGGTTTTCTTTTGTTGGACATAAAAGCTGAAGTTGATTTATTCTAAGCCACAGAAGTGATAACTGAGATGTGAAAATAAGTTTTTAAAACGACTTCTAGGTACCTACGAGTACTTAGATGATGAGACAACATTATTGATTTTGTATAATGATTTGATGAATAGCTAGGTCCTACATAAAGTGGACCCCAGATAAAGCCCACCCTTCTTCACCCGTTTGTAACTTTAACCGATCAAAAGGCGTTAAAATTCGCTTGATTTTTTTAGTCATAAGCTAAAGCCGCACGGGTGTGACATGACCTTATGACCCGGCATGACCCCGCTCACAAAAAATGGTCTACTAATGTTTTTGTCAACTGCACTCACTTAACGATAATTGTTGATGACAACAGAGTATGGCCGAAAGTGTCGTTTGTTTACGTAACATTATATTTGCTCAAACAAAATGATATCGATGATGTTATTTCGTGCAAATATTATTTAAAACGATGTAATAACTTACTAATGAATTATTCATCCACTTACCGTCGATTAGACACGAAAACATTTTATTTTCAATAAAAATACACACGGAGACATCACTCGCGCCAAATGTCATTGTCAAAACGTCATTTTTAACTTTATTTTTTTCAAGTTTCCAAACGAAATTTTACGTTTAGAATCATTTAGTTGAAGAGAATATCTACCGGACCACAGAATAAAACTGCGCGCATAGGAGATTAGCCCATAATTATAAGTAGAAATAAAGATTTAAACCGCGTGGATCGGGTGGTTCCAGCACGTGGTTCCAGCGCAGCTTAAAAGCTGGCGGCGAGTGATTCACCGGTGTACCAGCGAGTATAAATCGGTGAAATGCGAAGAAATTGAGCTAATGCCATCACAAATAACTAGCTAAATGTACCTGACTCCTATGACATAATATTTTTTTTTTCATTAAAGCGAAGGGCTACACGGTCGCCAACCGCGTCCCGACAGAGGTAACCTTGGTGGTTTACAACCGTGTAGATGGTGGTTTATGACCAAACATTGGTTTACGACAAAACAGCTCTGGCGGTCGCCAACCAAGGTCACCTTTGTCGGGGGCGCGGTTGGCGACCGTGTAGCAGGCGCTTAATAGACTGTACAGTCACGAGCATACATACCTTACTCTTACACAAAATTCAAAGAGAAACATTCGTGAAATAATGATCACAACTTTGAGAAAAGACCTATTTAAGAATAGTATGGTTTCGAAAATACTATGTTCGTAACTGCATATTTATTAAAACTTTAAGAGAAAACCGCTTTTGAATATTGGGTAAATGTAAAGTATTTATGCTTATGACCTACATTATGTACTATTCTCGGTTTCAATGCTTCACAGAATGATTACGATCAACAGAATACATAGATACATCAAAGCCATGCCAACTTTCAAACGTAAAAAGTTGCAAAGGTAATCGTTTAAAACGTTTAAAGTCACGTACTTTTTCATCAGCTATGCTTTGCTTTTGCACCGTTGATGCTGCAAACACGGACTGCGTAGAAAATTCATACCCGGGAATTCATTACGTATGAATATTTTTATGTACACTTAATATTACCAGGAACCATGTGGTTATAATATTTAACTGGAATGTAAAGTAGAAAGGAGTTAAGGTGCTACAAAATGTTTAGAAGGCAAGAATGTAAGTGATAATTAGTGGTGTAATTATAGCCGTGCATAAAACAATCCATTTCAGAATTATTATCAATTTATACTATACTACAAATAAATAAAATTTAAGTGTCTGTTTGTAATGTCAAAATACCAAGTTTCTACTGAATACGTAAGAAAGCAAATACGGTAATTACAACAAAAAAGCAATTTTTAAAATTTTTGTCTGTCTGTTTGTTCCGGCTAATCTCCGAAAAGGCTGGACCGATTTTGACGGGACTTTTATTGGCAGATATGTTATGGTAGTGCTACGGGGAGTAACTCCGGCTACTTTTATTTTAGAAAAATAATTAGGGTTCCGCGCAAAAAAAATTAAAACCTATGAAATTGTGAACAAAAAGACGGATTTGAAAAATTCTTTTTGCATTTGATAGCCCAATTCACGAAGATAGTTATAGGCTATTTACCATCACGCTATACGACCCTAAGAAGCCGAGCAAAAAGAAAAAAAAGTCAGGAAGAACACTAAGCGAAAACGAAATAAAAGCGCGGGCGGGCGATGCAACGCGTCGGGTCGGGGGACGAGAGAGTTTTATTAAAATGTGGCTGTGCCGACTTCCACGCGAACGAGGTCGCGGGGCGCAGCTAGTTTAAATAAAAGTAAAGGTCCAACATCTTAAGTGCGTACACACTTTCAATCACAATCCGAAACATTTTGAAGGGAATTGCTAATTCCTTCATATGTTTGACAAATTCGTCCGCTCAACAACATAAAAAAACGCATTGAATGTTGTTGCAGTATCAAATTGAAAGGCATTTCTATTGTAAGTGTGTTACGCAATTACCCTGGAATATTATAATATTTTGGAATAAAGAGGAAGTAAGATGAATAGATTGCAATGTTTTAATTAAATAAGCACATCGTTGACGCTAATATATTCATGAAAAATGCGAGCTTTTCAACCCGCATCAAAAAATGATTGTATTTTAATTAGAATTTGTTATCTTTTGATCAATGATCATTCGACTGAAACATCAAACAAAAAGTCAATAAAAATGTAAATTGCTTTTCATTTGGCAAACTGTTTGTACTCATCATCAATATAAAATCTTTCCTGTCAAATGAACTTGACTTTTCAGAGAATATTTTACCGTAATTTGCATTATCGAAACTCTCTCCAACTTCTTTGAACTTCTTTGTTTATGTTCGTACAAGATATTAATGAGTTTCGACAGAATGGACATTTAGCAACAAAAGCCGATTAGGATTTTGATATTTTTATTGGTATTATTTTTGTAAAAGCCAATCTTGGTTCATAATGAAAACAAATAGAATTCTTTATTTTTGATATAATAAAGCTGTTTTTTATTCGTTAAATTTTATTAATGTCATCAATTTTGATGCCAATGTTATCTGTTATTATTTTGACAAGGTGTCGATGTGAAATTAACCCGGTACAGTATCCACTATATTGTATAGTGTTTTTGGTCGATTGATTAATAAAAAAAATAAAAAAAATAGGAAAATTAAACTATAACTACAAACTTTTAGGAAAAACCTGTATCTAGTCAGAGCATTCCTCCACCACTTTTTTCTTGTTTTGTTCTAAAGACGGACGGTCAGGGGGCCAATCACCACCTCTAAAAGCAGCATTATTTTAATGTTACTTCAGTGTGAGAAAGAGATGAAGCTATACAGGACGTCTAGCTCCATCTCTTTCCCACACTCAAGTAAGATTACAATAATACTGCTTTAAGAGGTGGTGGTCTAGGCTCAGATATACCTATTGAGTAATTAACATTTTATCCTTATGTATCTATAAGTCACCGATGTTCGCTCGTTAGTGATAAATAACTATTTCGCTTTTTATAACATAACATAACATCACGCCTTGTTTCCCCGAAGGGTTAGGCAGAGGTGTACCTAAAGTACACCCACATTTCGCCAGTTATGTTTAAGTCCCATGTAATAGGGGGCGAGCCTATTGCCATCTACCGGGCACAAATCCAGACTCCGGGCTGCTACTGAGAAATTCCAGATAGAAAAACCCAATAACACTTTGCCCGACCTGGGAATCGAACCCAGGACCTCATGCTCAGCAGTAGCGCTTGCGACCACTAGACCAACGAGGCTGTCACTTTTTATTTGTATTTTTTTAACCAAGTACCTTTTGAAGTTGTTTATAAAATATTATGTATTCGATGATTTTGGTGCACGGTAAAACTCTAATGAGTTTATGTTGGCACCAACTTAAATGTATAAAATGTGTGTAAATATAAATGTTTGGAGATGAATGAAAATCTTCTTCGATAGTAATTAGGCGTATAATTATTTTTGGGTTTTACAAATTTTGTGATGTTCCCTTTGCGTGTACGTCGAGCGAATAAGAATGCGACCGATGCGCCGCGCGTAGTTGAGTTTTGTATCACACCCCGCACTCCTCTCCTCTGCCGTCCAGTGGTAGTGGGCTCGCTCATAGTGACGATGCGTAGACATGCCCCCCGCCTTGGAGTAACAGTCTCCAACGAAGAAGTAGAAGCAGGTAGAAGATGAGAGAAGTTAGGGTTCTTCCTCCTTTAGTAGCGGACACAATCTGGGGTATGATCTTCGTATCACTCCGTTAGCTGTCTTAATGTCAGCTACACGTGCTAGTCCATCCTTGCCAGGTGAAGTGCTTATGACTCGTCCAAGACGCCATTTCAAGGGTGGCAGATTGTCGTCTTTAATGAGCACCAAGGTATTAGGTGCTATTGTGTCGGTGTTGGACTGCCATTTACTCCTCGTCTGCAGCTCCGAAACGTACTCCTGCGACCACCGCTTCCAGAAGCTCTGCCTCATCTGTTCGATGCGCTCGTAGCGGACCAAGCGTGAAGTGTTTACAGCTGTGAGGTATTCGTAGGAATCGTAGGTAGGAGCAATGAGCGGCCGGCCAATCAGGAAATGGGCTGGTGTAAGAGGGAGTAGGTCGTTTGGGTCTGAAGACATGGGATACATAGGTCTGGAGTTTAGGAGGGCTTCTATTTGTGTCAATAAAGTGGAAAATTCCTCATAAGTGAGGTTTACGTTTCCTACACGACGGAGATGATTAGTGTTGCCCAAATGCAAGAACAAGACGAGACTTAGCCAGTCTTGGTCTTGGTCTTGCGCCAATACACCTGGTCTTGGTCTTGGTCTTGGTCTTGCGCTCCCAGTCTTGGTCTTGGTCTTGGTCTTGCAGCAAGAGTCTTGCAAGTCTTGCAATTACCTATTAGTCTATTACTATTTATTAAAGTTTACTTTAAATCTTAGAAAAACGTATTAGAATTGGAACATTGTGAGCTTGAATTAACATAGCCATAGTAAAGATCAAGCAGATTAATAAATAACTGAAGATTTGATAAGAAATTCGAAAAATCAACTGACCTATATGTCGTTTTAAACTTAAGAAATATAATGACTAAATGTACAATAATAGTACCTAAGTAATTAGTTTAAAACCATATAAGTAATCAATATTATAATATATACTTACTAGAATGAATTAATATGACATCTACTACCTATCCTTACCATTTTATCCTAATCATAATACTACTTGCGTGATCAGTATAATGTATTCATTTTCATTCTAAGCACTCTGAAACTTATTTATTCTTTGGAACACCTGTAGGTACTCTTAAAAAAATTCGAAATTATTTTGCATGAGTATACCTACGCCCTATGGCGGCAATCAAATAGTGTCACAAATGTTATGATTTCGGCGTGGCGGCAACGATTGTTTTAGATTTCAAAAGAAGCCGCCGGCGCGTGTATCATAACCATGTACTTCCGAAAAGCGGCAAATTTCTTTGAGAAGTAAGTACAAAACCTTTGATGCCGCATTATCAAAGTGCCGATGGTTAAAACATAACTATGCATGCACTCAGTTTGATTTTAATAGATATTTTTTTATTCGCTATGTTTATGGTATTAGTCGTAATGCGCATAGGTCCAGTTTTTCATATTCTTTGATACAGTTTTTTGCGTCTCATAGAATTCCTAAGCGTACCTACCTATACACCGAACTGTTACACCTAACTACTCAGTGAAATAGCGCTAAGTCCTAGCTGCAAGACGCAAGAGTCTTGCAGGCTATGTCTTGTTCTTGCTCAAGTCTTGCACGGTCAGTCTTGGTCTTGGTCTTGCTAAAAATACGCGGTCTTGTTCTTGGTCTTGGTCTTGCAAAAACGCAAGAACAAGACCAAGACTGCAAGACCAAGACTGAATTTGGGCAACACTAGAGATGATGTTTAAGGGATTTAACCCCTGCCTCCCACAAACCTCCAAAATGTGGTGAGTAGGGAGGAATAAAGCTAAACTTAATATTTTCGCCTGCAGCAAAATTTAAAATATTATTTTCATTAATAGTTAAAAATTGAGAGAATTCCTTTAATGCGCCTACAAACGTTTTTCCGTTGTCAGAAAATATTTGTGCGGGTTTTCCACGACGAGATACGAATCTTTTTAAAGCCAATAAGTATGCCTCAGAACTTAGACTGGTGACTAATTCTAAGTGTACCGCACGAGTAGTAAAGCATATGAATAGGCAAACGTAACATTTTTCCAGTTTTGAACCCCTTCCTTTGCGACTCAATATGAACATAGGTCCCGCATAATCTACACCGCAACGCAAGAAAGGATACCCCGGTTCTAATCTTTCAGGAGGCAAGTTACCCATTTTTACTGATAGTGCCTTCCCTTTCTGGCGAGTACATGTAATGCACTTATGCACTGTCTGCTTGGCTAAATCACGACCCTTGAGTGGCCACTAGCTTTCTCTAATAGTAGCCAAGAGCAATTGTTGACCAGCATGGAGTAGACGTTTATGTTCAAATTGGAAAAGAAGTCGCGTGAAAGTGTGTTTGGAACACAACAATATGGGATGTTTTTTACTATAGGAGAAGGTATGTGAATTTACTAATCTACCGCCTACTCTAATAATGCAATCAGAATCTAGGAACACATCAAGACTAGATATATTTCTCATCGATTTAACAGGTAAGTTTTTTATTAATGCATTAAAAATTAACGGAAATGATGTTTGTTGTGCTAAGCGTACTAAAACTAAAGTTGATTTACACAATTCATCAGAGGTAAGCGGACCAGCGCTACGTTCTGTGTTGACCTTGATTCGTGCATTATGAATGAATCGTAACAAATAAGCTGCTGCACGTCTCATGCGATTAAAATTTGAAAAACGTTCAAATGTAAAAATACTAGTAAAAGTTGATTGTGTAAATAACGAATTAACATTTGATTTGATTTCTGGTAAATCGTGCAATTTAATTATTTCATCGTGGTTATTTTGTTTAAAATTAGTGTTAATTTCGGTTAAGAATGCTGGCCCGTGCCACCAGATATCTGAATTTTGAAGCTCGTCGAGCGTGAGCCCGCGGGATAAAAGATCAGCCGGGTTGGTTTTACCAGCAACATGTAACCACGGTAACTCACCAGTCAACTCATTGATTTGCACTACTCTGTTCTGGACGAATGGCTTTAACAAATTAGGTGAAATTTTAATCCAATTTATGACAATCGTGGAATCAGACCAAAAGCATACGTTATCAAAAGTTAATCTCCATGATTGAATTATTTTTTTATATAACTTAGCACTAGTGTTGCCCAAATGCAAGAACAAGACGAGACTTAGCCAGTCTTGGTCTTGGTCTTGCGCCAATACACCTGGTCTTGGTCTTGGTCTTGGTCTTGCGCTCCCAGTCTTGGTCTTGGTCTTGCAGCAAGAGTCTTGCAAGTCTTGCAATTACCTATTAGTCTATTACTATTTATTAAAGTTTACTTTAAATCTTAGAAAAACGTATTAGAATTGGAACATTGTGAGCTTGAATTAACATAGCCATAGTAAAGATCAAGCAGATTAATAAATAACTGAAGATTTGATAAGAAATTCGAAAAATCAACTGACCTATATGTCGTTTTCCATGGAAGTAACTGTTTCTTAATAAACATTTATGATTTATAAGCTTAAGAAGTTTTAAAATAAATAAATAAGTCCTGAACGTCACTATACCTCCAAAGTTACTATTCCTCGTGGACGAAGTCGCGGGCACAGCTAGTAAATACTTACTCTCATCATCTCTCTCAGAGATATTCGGGCTGGTAAGTAATACAAAACTCTTATCGCAGGCTTTTTATTTTATTAGTAGGTAAGTACCTACGCTTTTTATATTATTTTATTAGTTTTGTAGAATTTTTTTACACGTTTCAAGTATATTTAAAAGTGGCTACAATATTTATTAAACGGGTGATATTTGAACACTTTTTTGCTATTTTTTCTTGTAAAAACTTAAGAAATATAATGACTAAATGTACAATAATAGTACCTAAGTAATTAGTTTAAAACCATATAAGTAATCAATATTATAATATATACTTACTAGAATGAATTAATATGACATCTACTACCTATCCTTACCATTTTATCCTAATCATAATACTACTTGCGTGATCAGTATAATGTATTCATTTTCATTCTAAGCACTCTGAAACTTATTTATTCTTTGGAACACCTGTAGGTACTCTTAAAAAAATTCGAAATTATTTTGCATGAGTATACCTACGCCCTATGGCGGCAATCAAATAGTGTCACAAATGTTATGATTTCGGCGTGGCGGCAACGATTGTTTTAGATTTCAAAAGAAGCCGCCGGCGCGTGTATCATAACCATGTACTTCCGAAAAGCGGCAAATTTCTTTGAGAAGTAAGTACAAAACCTTTGATGCCGCATTATCAAAGTGCCGATGGTTAAAACATAACTATGCATGCACTCAGTTTGATTTTAATAGATATTTTTTTATTCGCTATGTTTATGGTATTAGTCGTAATGCGCATAGGTCCAGTTTTTCATATTCTTTGATACAGTTTTTTGCGTCTCATAGAATTCCTAAGCGTACCTACCTATACACCGAACTGTTACACCTAACTACTCAGTGAAATAGCGCTAAGTCCTAGCTGCAAGACGCAAGAGTCTTGCAGGCTATGTCTTGTTCTTGCTCAAGTCTTGCACGGTCAGTCTTGGTCTTGGTCTTGCTAAAAATACGCGGTCTTGTTCTTGGTCTTGGTCTTGCAAAAACGCAAGAACAAGACCAAGACTGCAAGACCAAGACTGAATTTGGGCAACACTACTTAGCACCAACTAAAGCTCCGCATAGTTCAAGTCGCGGTATTGTGACTGGTTTAATTGGTGCGACTTTGCTCTTAGCACAAAGTAACCTAATAGTGACTGGTGAATTGTCGTTGTATGAGCTGATGTATGCACATGCACCATACGCATCCTGAGATGCATCCGTGAAGATATGTAGATCTGTGTAGTTTGTGTTCACTTGTCTGACATGACGAGGAATTTTTATGTTTTGTAGGTGTTGAAGCGTGTCAATAAAGTTTTTCCACATAAACAAAATATTGTTAGGTACTGGATCGTCCCAACTTAACTTACAAAGCCATAACTTTTGTAAAATTATTTTTGCAATTATAATTGAGGGTGATAACAAGCCTAATGGGTCGTACACCTGTGACACAACAGACAAGATAACGCGCTTAGTCACCTGAGTGAAGGTTTGATCAATCTTTGTAGTAAAATATAACAAATCTAAATAATTCAAACAACCAAGACCGAGTGTTTTAGTTAAATAATTCTCGCCTAAAGCTAATTCCTTTGTTTGATCTGTTGTAGAAGTCTCCAAATTAAACAACCATTTACGTAAATGGAAGCAACCAGATTTTAAAACATCATTTACTTTGGTACAAATATCTAATAAACATTGTTTATTATCATGGCCAGTAATTAAATCATCTACAAACAGATCTTCATCTATTACTTGCTTTATGACGTCATCCTCGCACTCAGATGCCAGCTGTTTGATGCATCGAATACTTAGGTAAGGAGCGGACGCGGTACCATATGTCACGGTATTAAGCTGGTACACACCGAGTTCGTCAGATTCATTTTCACGCCAAAGAATTAACTGGAAA
This sequence comes from Fissipunctia ypsillon, assembly GCA_947568875.1. Taxonomy (NCBI): domain Eukaryota; kingdom Metazoa; phylum Arthropoda; class Insecta; order Lepidoptera; family Noctuidae; genus Fissipunctia; species Fissipunctia ypsillon. The sequence continues at coordinate 7,770,925 of OX387655.1, forward strand.
TTTCTTTGATCCGGTTGAATATTAATTTGTCGATACATTTTCTCGATGTCAGCGCATGCAACAAATCTAAATTGTCGAAAACGTAACAAAATTGAGAAAACGTCATTATGTAAACTAGGGCCAATATGCTGAATATCGTTAAGTGATTTGCCCGATGTTGATTTTGCACTTCCATCAAAAACCACCCTAAGTTTGGTAGTACTACTATGAACTCTTAAAACACCGTGATGCGGTAGAAAATAGTTTGATGATGGATAGTGATTAACTCGACTCATGTGTCCTAAACTTAAATATTCATTCATAAAATCGCAATATAATTTTTTATATTCAGGTGTAGATTTATCTAATTTAAGTTCAAGTGCGTGAAAGCGATTTAGCGCGAGTGTATACGTATCTCCAAGTGTGTCACTAGACTCGGCTAATGGAATGCGCACAAAAAACCGACCTGTGTTATCGCGGTACGTAGTTTGCACAAACAAGTTTTCACATAACGACTCGTCCTTAGTTAATTTATTTTGCGGAACTATTTCTTCTAACTCCCAGAATTTTCTAAGTTGAGTATCTAATGATTGTGAGTAGTTACATTGAACTCGATTGTTGCGTGAAGTTTTATTATTCAACAATGAACCAGATATTACCCATCCCAACTTAGTATTCTGAAGATATGGACCGCTGCTTAGTCGAATTAGTCCGTCATTTAAAAGTTCCCAGAACTGGTCTGCCCCAATTAATAATTCGATTCCTGATGGCGAATAAAATTTGGGATCTGCTAACTGTACATGTTCAGGGATATTTATGTTTGATTTTGTACCTAAAGATGGCAACTGAGCTGTGATTTGATTTAAAACTAAACATTTAAAGCGTGTACTATATTGTGTAGTTTTAGACCTTAAATGAATTTCGCATGATTGTGTGGAATTAGTCACCGAGTTACCTACCCCGGAGACTTGCACAGTGGACTGTATTAAATTAAGATTTAGTCGTTTGCATAAAGATTCTGCAATAAAGCAATGCTGACTGCCGTTATCTAATAAAGCGCGGGTAGTGTGGAAATTATTGCTTTTATCTGCGACCTCAACTAAAGCAGTGGACAGCAGTACCGTCTCTAATAATGAATGAGTAGTACTTTGATGTGTTGTGTGAGATGCAGAATGTAATGTGGTAGTGTTTGAAGAGTTAGCACTAGTTGTATCCTGCGGCGACGCCTGTGAATTAAACGTAACAGCTGACGATGTGGATGCACTCGCATTATCGTCACATTTATCATGAATTAAATTGTTGTGTTTCTTATTGCATTGCCTACAAGGACCGAACCAGCACTCATCTACCGAATGACTAGCGCGTAAACAATTACAACATAACTTCTTTTCATTAATGAATTTAATTTTATCGTTAACTGATAATTTTAAGAATGAATCACAAGAATAAAGCGGACGGTTAGCTTGACACATTGTGCAAATACGAGAACGTTTGGAATTTTTATTAATAGATTGTTTACTGTGTGTTGATGTATAACTATGTGATTTGTTTGGTTGTATTGAATGTGATGGTTTCTTTACGTTATTGTCCGTGGTAGATTTACTATGTGCCAAATGAATACTGGACTGGCCTGTTGGTCTAGTGGTTAGTGACCCTGACTACTAGGCCGGAGGTCGTGGGTTCGATTCCCACCCAGGACAAATGTTTGTGTGATGAGCACGATCATTTGTTTCTGTGTCTGGGTGTTATTATCTATAATATGTATGTATTTAGAAATATATAAGTATGTTTATCAGTTGTCTAGTACTCATATCACAAGCTCTGCTTAGTTTGAGACTAGATGGCGTTGTGTGAATGTTGTGGAATATTATTATTATTATTTTTATATATCTCTCGGGACCCTGGGGTCCCGGACTTTTGGAAGGCGTACGAGGGGCCGAAGCCAACTCGCAGAGGCCCCTTAGACAATTTTAAACGATGAGGAGGCACCAACCGACGATTATCCCTGTATGCATTATGCAAATGCACCCAAGGACAACCCCCGGTTGGTGCAGGACTATTGTAGGACATGGAAACGAAACATATTGGGCTATGGGTTTGGGTGGCTATAGTGGATTGGTTACCAAGAACTATGGAAAAACTATGTCCCCTGCCTGATCAATGTTAGGTAATACACGGATAAAATGGCAGGGGGTGACTTGCACACTCAATAATGGGCCCCCGGAAACGGTCGCTAGCACATAGTGTCGTAGTGACAAGAGGGCAACATGTCCTGAGGTGCTTATGAGGAGTGGAGAGGTATTCCACGACTATCAGGACAATCCCAGAGCCCGGAAGATGGTCAAGATCCCTACCAGCACTTACTGGATTACTCCTTCCTCCGAGCATGCTTGCTCTAGCGAATCTCCACTCAAGCCGGCCAATAAAGGCAAGAATGAGGTGGGAACTCTGTTCCTCGTCAGTGTTCACTCCAGACGGCCAATAAAGGCAAGCCAGAGGTGAGGAACAAGACTTCTCCCGGGAGATAGGGTCCGTGGGGTCGCTACTGCCCAACAGCTCGCCACATGCTGCCTTGCGGGTTCATGTATCTCTCTTGGTCTGGCTCCTCACCCTAGATTCGTTTCGGCAAAGTAAACTCTATCGGCACAGATCTAGAGTTCAGGAGCGCGCAAGCCCCACCACGGCGTCAACGTAGAGATACGGCGGTGGGGTTATTATTATTTCGTTTATTAATTTTTGTTTCTTATATAATTACATTTTTAAATATTTCTTAAAATACAAAATATAAAAAAAACATTTAAAAATATAAAAAATAGAATTCCACCGGTATCGGGAGCAGGGTCCAAGCTACTGGTGGTTAGGGCTGCAGAGACAGGAACCTCCTCACAATACGAGCCGTATCGAGGAGTACTGCCTTCTGGATCAGGCTCTTGATCCAACCGCCTAACGACAGCCTCGAGAGATGTTGGTCGAGGCTTTCGGCCATCAGGCCATTGGCCGTTACGACAATCGGCACAATGACAGCCGAGGTCACATTCCACATGTCAACAACCTCGTGTGCTAAGTCGAGATATTTTATTTGTTTCTCTTTCTCAGCTTTCACGAGGTTCTCGTCATGCGGAATGGTAACATCGATTATCATTGCGCGGCGCGCTAATCGATCTATCACCACTATATCAGGCTTATTGGCGACAATAGTCCTGTCAGTGATGATAGACCGATCCCAGTACAACGTGGCATGGTCATTTTCAAGAACTGGGTCGGGCACATACTTGTAATACGGTACCTCAGAGTCCACAAGTTTGTATTTCAAAGCAAGTTGCTGGTGAATAATAATATTATTATTTCCTTTATTAAACTAAATACATATAAATTATATTTTTAAATATTAGAATATAAAGATTATAAAAAAACATTTAAAAATATAAAAAAATAGTAGCCCACCGGTATCGGGAACAGGGTCCAAGCTACCGGCGGTCAGGGCTCTAGAGAGAGGAACCTCCTAACAATGCGAGCCGTGTCCAGAAGTACCGCTTTCTGAATCAAGCCCTTAATCCAGCTGCCCAACGAGAGCCTCCTTAGGTGTTGGTCGAGGCTCTTGGCAATTAAGCCATTGGCTGATACAACTATCGGCACAATGATCGCTGAGTCCACATCCCACATGTCGACAACCTCGCGGGCCAAGTCAAGATACTTGATTTGTTTATCTTTCTCGGCTTTCACGAGGTTCCCGTCATGCGGGACAGTTACATCAATAATCATTGCGCGCCGCTCTATTCGATCCACCACCACTATATCAGGCTTATTGGCAACAATAGTCCTGTCAGTGATGATGGATCGATCCCAGTACAATGTGATGTGTCCATTTTCGAGAACTGGGTCGGGCACATACCTGTAGTACGGCACTTCCGATTCCACGAGACTGTATTTCAGAGCAAGTTGCTGATGGATAATCCTGGCTACAAGGTTGTGTCTATGCAAGTACTCTTCGTTAGCTAGACGAGAACACCCGGAGATGATGTGTCGGATTGATTCTCCCGGACGGTGGCATGCCCGACAGATGTCAACCGTGCCGTCCTTCACAATAAATCTCCGGTAATTGTTCGTCATGATAACTTCGTCCATAATTGCACAGACAAAACCTTCGGTTTCCCCAAAGAGGTCACCAAAACGCAGCCAGGCTACGGACGCTGGTAAATCTACATCGGGTTCATGTAGGGCCCGGAAAAAGCGTCCGTGAAGCTCCTTACTCTGCCATACCTCCAGGCGATCGTTAGTGTCAAGCACTACAGGCTTGCGCCAGTTCTCTTTAGCCAAGGAGAGCGGGGTGAGGCCCTTGTCCACTGCGACCACATCTCGATGCATCCTCACGTCGGCTTCAAGGAAATATTCCCTGAGACTGCATATCTCGCGATTGTGGAGGGTCTTGACATTTAAAAAGCCTCGACCTCCACACTTTCGCGGGATATACAGTCTCATTACCGATGATCGCGGGTGATGCATTCGATATGCAGTCAGCAGCGTACGGACCCTCCTATCCAGGGCGTCTAGTTCGGTCTGAGTCCATTTGAGTATGCCGAAAGAGTACATCAAAACCGGCATGACCCAACCGTTGAAGGCGCGCACCTTGTTTCCGCCTGATAGAAGACTATTAAATACTTTCTTCAGGCGGCCAAAGAAGCGCTCCTTCAACGATTGCTTCATGTCAGCAGCATTAATGCCCAACGCTTCCGACATACCCAAATACTTATAGGTTTCGGTTGCGGAGAGGGCTCTAAGGTTTATGGAATCCGAGAGTTGGGTTCCCTCGGATTCCACAATCTCCCCTCGCTTTACATGCATGACCGCACATTTGTCCACACCAAATTCCATCCTGATGGCGCTACTGAAAGTTTCAGTTACTTTCAGTAGCTCCATCAGTTGCAAATTGTTGGGGGCAAAGAGTTTTAGGTCATCCATGTAGAGGAGGTGAGATATAACCTGACCACCTCTCCTCAGCCGATAGCCTAGACCGGAACCCTCCAGCAGTGTGCTTAGGGGATTCAAGGCTAAGCAGAACCAAAGTGGACTCAAACTATCACCCTGAAATATGCCTCGCTCAATCCTTATCGGCTCGCTATTCTTCTGGATATTTCGACATCCTGGATAGCGAAGGACCGTCCTCCATTGCCCCATACACGATATCAGGAAGGTGCGCAGAGTTGCATCTACTTTATACAACTCTAGCACCCTCATGAGCCATGTATGTGGCACCGAGTCATAGGCCTTCTTATAATCTATCCAACATGTCGACAGATCCTTTCGGGAACGACGAACCTGTTGGCTAATGGCCATATCAATGAGGAGTAGCTCCTTAGTACCGCGGGACCCATTCTTACATCCATTTTGAGAGGCAGACATGATGAAGTTTGTGTCTATATGTTTGTTGATTTTAGCTCTCAAAATGGATGTAAGAACTTTATAGACCGTCGGTAAACACGTGATCGGCCTATAATTTCTGGGTTCCGCGGTGTTACCTGATTTATAGAGCAGGTGGGTAATTCCTGTTGTTAGGAACTGGGGTAGCGAACCAGACTCCAAAGCAGCCTGGTACTGAGCTGCCAAGCGAGCGTGCGATCTTGCAAACCATTTGATCCAGAAGTTGTGCAGCCCGTCCGGCCCTGGAGACTTCCAGTTAGGTAACGGACGGACTGCACGAGCTACATCTTGGGGGCAGATGGTAATAGCCCCCATTTCTGGTATTGGATCACAGGCCCGCTCGACTTCCCGAGCCCAGTCACCTTCGGTGTGGCTGACAGGCACCGACCAGATACTGCGCCAGAAAGAGCACATGGTATCATCATCCGGCAGGCGCGTATCAGTCACACCTTGGTCCGGTCGCTCCCAAGTCCTATAAACCCACCTTTCATCGCTCTGAAAGGTGCGATTCTGAGTGTATCGCTCTACTCGCCTCTTATACCTACGAATACGGTTCGCCCATGCATACACTTTCTGCTTCAGGAAGTCGATGCGCTCTGTGACACGGGATATATAGTCCTGAGGGCTAATATCGGTCCCTGAGAACGCCCGCCTCACAAAGCGCATCACTCTAGGGCGAGTATTGCCCTCCCTGAAGCAGATTAGTTTGCCGATGAGCGATCTGGCCTCACCAATACGGCGCTCAATTCTGCACTGCCAAGCTGGTACGGCTGGTTTTGGTCGTGTAGCTCTAGAGTCATTAGCAAATTTGACGTGAGCTACACGACATGCCGCTACAGCCGCACAGTACAAAATCGAATGAGTATCGGTGAGGTCTTCGCAGTCATCAAAATATTTTGACAACTGCGAATCCAGGACGGCCACCAGCGCCCTATTTTTGTTATGCATGGGCAAACGAGGTAAGCGTGGTCTAAGTTCGGGCGATATGAACCGATATTCTCGAATCGCACCCTCCAAAGCACTCCTCAATTGCTCATTGCACTGGGTACTTACATTTGTAGCCCTGTCGTCACTTCCCTCGTCAGCTTGACTTGTGTTGCACTGTGGTGCAATAACAGTCTGTGACGGGTGGGCGACGACATGGCTACTCTGTATTTCACGTCGCAGGCGATCAAGTACAGTGTCATCTAACATATGATTACGCTGGATGACCCGTACCTGATCCGACAGTCGTTGCGCCGTCACGTTGACAGCTGGCTCAAGCACCTGAAACAGAGAGAGCATCCGACCACGGTACGCAGTCAAGTTAGTTCCCCCCTCTGTAGCCCCAAAGTATGCGCGCATGACATTTTCGTTGACAATTTGTGTCCACCTCATGCGCTGCACACTTCCACCGGGAGCGGGGACCCTATCAGAGGCCGGTGGGCCTCGGAGTCCTAAGCTGGCCGGTGGTCGGTCTCTTCCGCGTCGACGTACTGGTGGTGGTGGTGTCGTCGGCGGCGAGAAGTATTCGTCGCTCGAGCTCGACGCAACTGCAGCGGCCGATATCACTGGACTCACGGTTGGAGCAGGTTCTGGCAACTGCGAGGCGGAGCTGAGCGACGAACCCGAAGATGTTGGGTGTGTGATTGCTGCCAATCGTGCCCGACTTCTCGTCAACATTGTACTATTTTTTTCTCCGTATTTCCTTCTTGCATCCTGGCTAATTTTTGTTTTTTATTTCAATCTTGGGTTTCAAGGGGTGGTGTATGGGTACAGAATATAACATTGTGGATGATATTGTGATATAATAAAATTAAAAATCAAAAAAAATTTACGGAGAAAAATGTTTTTTGACCGTCACCTTGACAGTCGGGCCACAGATTATTATTAATAGTTTCAAGTACGTCAGCCCTATTTTTAAGAAAAGTAGGTAATCAAATAATCAAGAGATAAACGTGAATTTGACTGGTTATGACTATTTATAATTGAACTTTTATGAGTCTCCCATTCTCTTTCGGTAACTGAGTCAAGTTTAGATGTAATTAAGTAAATAATCAAGGTGTCCCAAGACTCAGTCGGTTCGCCGAGGTTTTTGAGGGAACGTAGGTTTTTGAGAAAGGTATCTATAAGTTTACGAATTTGATTGGATGATTCCTTATTAAGTGACGTAATAGAAAACAAAGCCTTTATATGGTTTTGCACAAGTAAACGGTTATTATTGAATCGGTTTTCCATTAACTCCCATGCTATATTATAATTATCGGAGGAGAATTCCAATGACTTAATCACCGATAATGCACTGCCAGTAAGAGAAGACCGTAAATAATGGAATTTTTGCACATTATCTATTTCTTTAGAACTATGGATGAGAGATAGGTAAGTATCGCGGTACTCTAACCAATGATCATAAGAGCCATCAAAGGAAGGAAGTGAAATTGTGGGTAATTGAACTTTACTAGAAACTTTAGAAGAATTTTGAGCGTTATCTGCGTTAATAATACACTTAGCTTTAGTCACATAAGCATAATAGTGGGTTTCAAAAGTTTCCCTCTCAGATAATTCCTTTTCTATTTGACTATCAGGAATTTTTAAATCTATTTCATCCTGAATTTCTGAAAACTGCTGTAACAATAAATCTGCTTTTTGTAAACGCGTTTGTAATTCTATTTTAATAGTTTCAGTAATAGGCATTATTTCTACAGAGTCCACATACTTCATGAATAGTCGAAATTTACCGCGAACAACACCTCTTCTTTTATTTAAATCTCTGAATATATCCTCACCACTACTACGACCCTCTTTTGACGGAGTTTTAGTCATTTTGGAGTTTGTGGAAGACAGTGGAAAATAGTATTTGTGAAGATTTGCAAACAATTTTTTGTATTAAATGAAGTTGAGGGTAGTGACAAAACAAAATCTTTACGCCTTTTTAACTATTTAACGGGAATAAAAAACTATGATTTCGCACAATAGGTATTAACACAAATAAAGCACTGAATATAGAAAAAGGGATAAGGATGAAGAATGATGATTGACCTGACCGTTTTATGCTGGTACCGTGGATGACTTCGCGGATGGCCTCGTGCGTCCGATTAATGCTGGTCGCGACGATTTCTTCTGCTGCATCCAGCGTTGAAGGTCCAAATTATGTTTGGAGATGAATGAAAATCTTCTTCGATAGTAATTAGGCGTAAATTTTATGATGTTTCCTTTGCGTGTACGTCGAGCGAATAAGAATGCGACCGATGCGCCGCGCGTAGTTGAGTTTTGTACCACACCCCGCACTCCTCTCCTCTGCCGTCCAGTGGTAGTGGGCTCGCTCATAGTGACGATGCGTAGACAATAAATAAATAAAAATAAATTAGCCAATTATTTATATTTAATACAAGTAACAGTGAACTCAATATGTTAACAACAATATTTCTTAACAACTATGTTAGTAAACTTAACCTACACACTTAACCTAACACGGCCTTATAGATACGAGAATCCCTGCTACAAGCTCAACACCGATGTAGAAAGCTTGCAGCAACGATTCACATACAAACAGTCCAGTCTGCTTGCAATACACTATAGTATAATGTTGGCCTGTTGGGGCTGCCTCGCTGTGATTAATTAGCCGAGAATTAATTGTAACTATACTTGCATGCAATTAACTAAAATATGGAGTTTGAATGGAGGATACTGGCTGACAATGTTCGTGCTAAGACGAAGTGGTGATAAGAGATAGATAGATATAAAACTCTTTATTATGTACTCCATATATGAATTAGACCTTCTTTGTAAATAGCTAAAACTTCAGCCGTAAAGTGTATGTTTGCTATTGATAGTTTAGGTAATTTAAAATTTCACACTACCCCGCTGCTGTTACTTTACAATTGTTTTTATAAAAAAAAAACTAGATGATCCGCATCCTAATTGTGTAACACACTATCAATCAGTTTGAATGATTTTGAAGCGTATTGCTAATCCATTGGTTTATATGTTCGAAAAATGTGTCTGCTCAACAACGTAAATAATGCAATGAATGTTGTTGAACTGTCAAAATGAAACCGATTCCTACTCTAAGTGTGTTACGCAATTGCCCCGCAAGTGAACTTCGTAGGTTCCACGTGAGGCACAATTTCTATTTTGTCGATTTTTCGGCTGTTCGTTTGGGTTTTTCCTAATTTCTTTTTTCATAAATCACTAACGCACTGCAGTTGATTTTTATCTACACATAATATTGTAGATAGATTAAGTTAAGGGATGTGCAATTTAAAGAAGAAGAAATGTAAAAGTAGACATAAAAACCTATAGTTGTGCACAGAATATCTGGCGCGTGGCTAAGATCGGAACTAACGCCGCCATATTTTTCTTAATACAATTTCTGCGACAATAGATCCTTGTGGCACTTTACAATTAATAAACATTATTTGTTTTTATTGATAGTGTTGCCATAAACAGAACTGTAAATACAACATATCCCTTAAAATAATGTTCCCTCTATCCTGACCCGACGTGAGCGATCATAAAAACGCTTTTGTTCGTAAATTCTGTTACTCTTTCATTTTTATCAGCGTACTTAATAGTAATAAATCAAGTTATCTGGTTACGTAGGTATTGCTCAACAGTTATGATTTACACCGTCCTTCTTTTTTTGCTCTGGCTTACTCGGGGCTCCGGCGCGGGCAAAGTTTTATTAAAGAAAACGAAGTCGAGCTTTGACTGAGTTCCCAACTCAACTGCGGAGAAATAGAAAAAGGTGCTAATAAAAGCAAAAGTCGATAATATAAAGCGCAAGCCGCCGTTCGCACGGACGTAAAAATATTGCGGCGATTTTTTTTTTTCACGCACTTGGTTTTCAACGCTCTGCTTATCGCCGAGAGTTGAAAAAACACCAGTGTGTTTTTCAACGCGCTGGAAAGCACTCCGTTGGATTCTCAATGTTCAGCTTGAGCCGAGCATGGAGCGCTCTCGGTGTTGACACTGAGCGTTGAAAATCCAGAGGCTCGCACACAAAACGGCGAATTCGCATCGTAAAAACCTGCGCAGATTTTTGCGAGCCCTTAGAACCTTGCGCCCTTGGAGCCTTGTGTGGGAGCCCTTAGAGCCTTGTGTGGGAGCCCTTAGAACCTTGCGCCCTTGGAGCCTTGTGTGGGAGCCCTTAGAACCTTGCGCCCTTAGAGCCTTGTGTGGGAGCCCTTAGAACCTTGCGCCCTTAGAGCCTTGTGTGGGAGCCCTAAGAACCTTGCGCCCTTAGAGCCTTGTATGGGAGCCCTTAGAACCTTGCGGCCGTAGAGCCTTGTATGGGAGCCCTTAGAACCTTGCGCCCTTAGAGCCTTGTGTGGGAGCCCTTAGAACCTTGCGCCCTTAGAGCCTTGTGTGGGAGCCCTTAGAACCTTGCGCCCTTGGAGCCTTGTGTGGGAGCCCTTAGAACCTTGCGCCCATGGAGCCTTGTGTGGGAGCCCTTAGAACCTTGCGCCCTTAGAGCCTTGTGTGGGAGCCCTTAGAACCTTGCGCCCTTAGAGCTTTGTGTGGGAGCCCTTAGAACCTTGCGCCCTTGGAGCCTTGTGTAGGAGCCCTTAGAACCTTGCGCCCTTGGAGTCTTGTGTGGGAGCCCTTAGAACCTTGCGCCCTTAGAGCCTTGTGTGGGAGCCCTTAGAACTTCTTCTGATGAAATGAAATAATAGTAATTTAAAGTTTGGGTTAACAGAGGTTCAAGCAACGAATGAAAGAAATACACATCTACGTTGGTTGAGAAGTATAACAGAAGCCGAGTCTATTCTAATTTGTGGAACATAATTTAATTTATTTACTTATTACTGTTTTACATTAACATAACACGGACAAAAGCCAATTAAGTTAGTTAAAGACATGTTTAGAATATAATAGTAGTTTATGAAACTATTGCATAATGAGGGGTATAAAACACGAGTGTGTGTTAAAAAACCGAGCCGTAGGTGAGGTTTTTAATAGTATCACTCGAGTGTTTTAATACCTAATTATGTGCAGTTTCATACACAATTTTATCTACTCTCATACATTGAGATTGATCCTACTATATAAAATATCATAGCCTTTTTTTGCATTTGCCATGCGGTAAAGTCGTAATTTATCATAATTATGTATAATTTTCTCGACTTTACTGGTCATTGTTATGCGATGAAATGAAATGATTCATGATTATGAGTCATTTCCTTCTCCGCATCTAAAATATCGGACGGAGTCAAGTTTTCTTCACATTCACTAGTATCAGACATTTATAAGCCAGAATAAAAAAAATCCCACGAAATTCAGTATAACAAAACGTATGAATGGCGCTAAAACCCAGCACATCACTGCGAATACGCTAAAGCGCTGCTACGACAGAAGTAAATATTGGAATCAAAACTGTTTTGTAATGCTATAAAAATGGTGCGCCCCGCATATGCTTTCCATTACAAAAAAAGAATTGATGGAAACTCCTGGTGATATTAACTTTTTGGACTTGCCCTGTATCGTAATGGTAAAAAAATATTTTATAACATTATTTTGTTACAGAAAAAGGGTTTTAATATGATTCTATTTTTAAATTTCGGCATTGTGTTTAAAAAGTATGTCAATATAATAATAATATAATATAATAATATCTAATAATATATAATATAAATATAATAACATATAATAATATAAACTCGTTTTGAAGTTTATAATTTGAATTTTACGATATGAGAGTAGATAAAATAGACTACAGTACTACACGACAGACATATCAACGATTCTACGCTCATGATTCCAGTTGCCACTAGAACAATTTTTTTTATAAATATAATGGACGACAACGCCGAAACGTGGAACCGCTCCTAAATACACAAAAATCGAAAACATTAAAGAAACAAAAATTAAAAACAAATAATAATGTCATCTTTTAATTAAAAAAAACAAACTCACAAATCCCTTTGCGTGGTGCACTTAAATAGCAATCATGATTAAAAACATTCAGCTTGAAGTTGAGAGATTTTCCGCCGACCAGATGATATGGTAATGAAGGCGCATCCAGCTTCCAAAGGGGAATATTCGATATTCTAATGCGAAGTAATAAAAGTCCTGTATTAGCATCGGAAACTCTCGACCTGGGAATGCCTGGGTTTCGTCGGAGCTCTCACACTTTACCCTTGTGGCTTGCTTTATATTATTGTACGAACGTTAGCTGTATTTGGCTCAAAAGTCAAATTGGGTTTAAATAATGTGGCTTGTATGTATGTCGAACTAAACTGAGTTGGTGTTTTAGAGTTTTGTTCTCTTTTATACCTATACCTCAAGCCAGATAAGGGAATAAAAGTCATTAACCCCACTTGTACTAAAAGTCTCGAAACTTCAAACAAAAAAAAAACATGCCACGTGCACGCGTCAAGGACGCCTCGTACCGCGCTACGTTTATTTTGATCGTGTTAGCGACACTGCCTTAACATTTTTTCGTATCGTTTTGAAATATTGGAATACATTGGTAGAAGGCTTCAACGACTTTTATTGCACGGTTATCTGGCGGAAGGTATAAATACATACAGATCTCCCAAAAAAAAAAATTTGCGCTTCAGCATTCATCGTCTATCTTTGGTAATACGAACGCGAGATGATGAGATATATTAAAGAAATGAAAGAAATAATAAATAAGGTTTTTTTGTTAATTTGAATGGTTCAGTTTGGTGTCAGGTGCAGGAGAAATCATGAATTACAATTATCTGCCTTCGTTTATATACTTAAACCAAAGACGTACTGAAATGTTTTAGTTTAAATTTAAAAGAAAACTGGCCAAGCGCGTGTCGGACTACACACAATGAAGGGTTCCGTAGTTGGGATGAATTTATCCCAAAAACAAATTTAACATTGTAGATGAAAAACATGTTCTCCCATACATCTATATACGTCACGGTCAATTCTCCAACTGCAAATGTTAGTTTGTAATCTTTTTTTTATGTGATAATACTACAAATTAACGAGTATCCGACTTTTTCCTTTACTTCTGCTGAGACCTTGCTTCTTTTTTATCCTTTATTAAAAAGAACCAGGTTCATAATAATGAATTATAATCTAGCCTATGAGACCAATAAGCAATTTTAATCGAACCTAATTTTTTACGTGGTAATTATTTTAATACTTAGAATAGTGTTGTTTGTACTTTACACAAGTCCGTTCCACTGTCTTAGAGTCTGATATAATAGTATAAACACTTTGTTCTTGTGTTAGATGTGTGTCATTGTCACTATTATTTCTACACTTTTTACACTACACTAACTCAAAAGGTTTTGTTCGTTTTAGTCTTCGCACTATATTTGTTTGGTCTAACAGCTGAATTACCTCGATGTTCAGATGTCGGTGAAGTCGGTGTTCATGGGTCTCAGCAAATTTTTGGATAATGTTAGTGACAGGTTCCATTTTTAAGTCACGATGGAGGTCGTCATTTCTTTTTCTTCAATACTGCTGAGTCATTATGGAATCTTTGTATAATTTTGATATGGCCGGTTTTTTTAAATATACTATGACTTCAAGTGCCTATTAATATAATGACAATAGAACACACAATCACGTGAGCGAGCTAGTGCCTTTAACTGTGATAAACTTTTAAATTTAATTTAGTCTTTACATCTCATTCGGTGGGAAAATTCAAGTCAAGGTTATCGAATTCAATCTTTGAGGAACGCTGCGCGTCCCTAAACCTTCGCAAAGTAGGTAGCAAGAGATCACAAAGATGTATAGCACTGGAGAAATCACCATATAACACGATTCCTATCGGCATCCCTTCGTTGGTTTGCATCAGCAACTCTACCGCTATTGAAAAATGGCACAGTCAATAGTGTCTACTATTGCTAAAAATATAGTTACACTACGTGTGTGCGTGTGTTATTGGGTTTGTCTATCTGAAGTTTTTCAGTAGCACATGTACATGGGACTTAAACATAACTGGCGAAATATGGCTGTACTATACTTTAGTTACACCTCCGCCTAACCATTTAGGGAAACAAGGTGTGATGTTATGTTACTATGTTACTTATCATTCAATCAACAATAACGCAATATTAGAATGATAGTAAGTACCTAGTTTAGTTGAGTTTATTTCTCTAAAACATTGAAAGTTTTGTTTGTGTAGTGATAGCGTCTTTTTGGTTCTGCTATTTGACGACAGATGGCGATAAATTTAGTAAAGAAAATACTTTTTTTTAAATTAATTTCTATTGATTTGTAGGTAAGTAATTTAAAATCGGCTTCGCTTCGGCTTCCTTCTTACAAAAATTCACTCCTCGCCGCTGATGTATGGGTATCATTTAAGTAATAACTGCTAGATAAACAAACTTGACAGTTATTGGGTTATGTCCCGTGTCTATACAAATAAGTACATATCCATCGGTAGCTAAGCCAATGTCACACCCTTCACACTAAGTAGTGAACAATAAACTCGAGTGAAGGTTTCTTTTTGTTTCATTCCACGTTCACACGACACTAACAAAATTAGGCGAGATTGTGATGCTGAGTACCGAAATAAAACATCGTTGACTAAGGAATTCATTTTTTACTGTTCATTATTTTTGTGTTCAGACGTTTCACCTCGACGAATGATGCCGAATGAAAGGCAAAAATAAACAAAAAGTGAAGCGTCTGATATCGGCTTTTTACGCAAACATTCCAAAATTAAATGCTTCAGGGACTTCTCTTAATATGCATTGCTCCGTTTGACCAATGTCAGCCGTCCCACAAAATTAGTGTTTCCGGAAATTATTCGTTTTTAAAGTTCCGTACTAAAATGTTACCAAAGGATATCCTATTGGGATCTCTCCGCTGCGTTGTCATACAGGCGGTTAACACCGATTATTTCGGTTATTTTAAAGTGCCAAGGGATTACGAAAAAGGATGCATTTTGTTAGCAAAAGGATTATAGTGAATGGATAATAATGATACCTAATACCCCCAACGCCGTATCTCTACGTTGACGTCGTGGTGGGGCTTGCGCGCTCCGAACTTTAGGTCTGGCTGGTAGAGTTTGCCGGAACGGGTCTAGGGTGAGGACCCAGACCAAGAGAGATACAGAAACCCGCAGACACTATGTGGCGAGCTGCTGGGCAGTAGCAACTCCACGCACCCTATCTCCCGGGAGAAGTCATGTTCCTCATCTCTGGCATGCCTATATTGGCCGGCTGGAGTGAACACTGACGAGAACTGACCTCCCACCTCACTCTTGCCTTTATGGGCTGGCTTGAGTAGAGATTCGCAAGAGCAAACGTGCTCGGAGGAAGGAAGTATTCTAGAAAGATGCTGGTAGGGATCTTGACGGCACTTCTGGGATTGTCCTGATAGCCGTGGTATTCCACGGCTATCAGGACGGTGTGCACGGTGTGGAGAGGTATTCCTCTCCACTCCTCTTAAGCTTCTCAGGACATGTTGCCTCCTTGTCGCTACGACACTATGTGCTAGCGACCGTTTCCGGGGGCCCATTATTGAGTGTGCAAGTCGCCTCCTGCTATTTTATCCGTGTATTGTATTTATCAAACATTGGTCAGGCAGGGGCCATAGTCCTTCCATAGTTTTAGATAACCAATCCACTTTAGCCATCCAAACCCATAGTCCAATATTTTTTTTGTTTACATATCCTGCAATAGTCCTACACCAACCGGGGGTTATCATTGGGTGCACTTGCATAGTGCGTACAGGGATAATCGTCGGTTGGTGCCTCATTTCCATTGAAAGCGTCTAACGGGCCTCTGCGAGTTGGCTTCGGCGCCTCATATGCCATCCAAAGGTCCGGGACCCTAAGGTCCCATAGAGGCATGAGGAACAGGGTGTAAAGTTCACTCATCCTCCATAGAAAAGGGAGGATCCTCCGACCAGACGGGTGTTGTGTCTGGTGGGCTACTGCCCGACGGTTGATGTCGGGATGTTGTATATATGCTAGTCACGCGGTAAACTCTGATTGCGCGATGCAAGATTTTGCGTGACGTCAGTGTGATGCGTTCCAATGTAGCGATGTAGATGTGCCGCCACAGTCCCGAGAAATATCAAAGACGTAAAAATACCTAATATAAAAGAGATGAGAAAATAACAGAGGTTAAAAAAAAGTTCCTCGCTTTAATAGAATGCTCCTTCCTTGAATCGGTGCCGCGAAGGTAATTATATCACCGTGGAACTAATACTTAGTAATAATACTTAATAGTTGTCTTGAATTACCTTTAATCTAGAATGGGAAGTAAAGTCTTAGCTAGCTTTTTTTTTTTTGGATGGGAAATCAAATGACTTCTCCCGCTCTGGGCGGAGCGGGAGGGCGTGTCAGACTTTTACTGACTAAAACCCACCCGTGTTACTTCTGTTGCCTGTGCCGGGGCCACGGTAACTCTTTCGAACATCCCGCAACCCCGGCTGGGAATCTTAGCTAGCTTAGACCTAGTTTCACCAAACTGTTCATAATCAGACATTAGTAAATCAGCCATTAAAATAAACATCGATGTTGATGGTATTTACGTTCCGTCAGAAAAAAAAGATAAACCTGGCGTTAGGATGTATCATTCATTCTTCTATCGGTCAGTTGTCAAAGCAACCAAAATAAAAAGTCGCAATGTCACATGTCAATGTTCACTGAGAATGCATCATTTTAGCTAGTTGTATATTAATAAACTCGCGTTTTTCATTTCGATGATTTTGACAACTGACTAAATGTCGGTTAGTAAGTTAATGAACCTCTAAGACAGCAATTAAATTTAACGCCTAATTAAGACAGATTAGCGTTTGATGAAACACTTGCTATTCTTAATGTCCCGTTAACTATTTAAGAGAAGATTAAACTAACTAACATGGTGTGATTAAACTAGGTTTTAGCTTGAAAACCATGTTCAGAAATCCGTGTTTTCTTCCCAGGTGCTGAGAAGGTATCACAGTTTCCGAGAAAAAGACGCTTACGGTTTGCATAGAAACTGCAATGAATACTCACTAAGTATTCTGGGCACATTGATTAAAATATTTAACTAAAACTTCTGAGTTTGAAGCTGAAACTGACAATTGACAGCAAGATACAAAAGTGAGACCAAAGTATTCAGCATTGAAATAACATATGTAATACTGATACGCCCGGTTTCTTAGGTCATCAGATAATTTTTTAGTTGATAGATAGCTGCTGTTTCGAAAAACCGGACAAGTGCGAGTAGGACTCGCGCCCTGAGGGTTCCGTCTCAAAGCTGTGCCTGACTGCCCGCGGCTTCACTCATGTGACATAGCCTATAAATTTCCAATTCCGGACTGAAGAACAAACTTTACATTGTAGTTAAAAAACATCTTCCATACATTCAAACTGCAAAATGTAAGTTTGTATGTACAATATTGAGAGATGTACCGTGTTATTTTAAGAACATAGACTTCTTATATGTTTTCCTGTAATCTATAAGTAAAGAACTATTTTCTGTATTTTTTTCATAATTTTAGCCACAAAATTTCCCCCCTTATCTCCGAAATAACTGATTATTTCGGAGATAAGGGGGGAAATTTTGTTTCTCTGCTGTTTGTTGACAGCTGAGGAGTTTCCTCGTCTGGAGCCAAACCTGGGTGCAGCAGACAGGTCATGGTTGACTTTAGAAAGGAACTATCAAATATTATTAAAAAAAATAATAGACCATAACACACATTTTTCTAATTGGCCCCCAAAAATGACTCCCATATTCATTTATTTACGTTATACGTCCGTGTTTGGGTGACAGAAATTCATTCAACTTAATCGGTCCAGTAGATTCGCAGAAAATTGGCTGTGACAGACGGACAGACACACGACTGATCCTATATGTGTTCCGTTTTTCCTACACTTAATGGAAAAAATACGTATTATTGAAGCTAACTCAAAAACCACTTATCAGAATTAGACATCAAAATAAACGCTTTGCAAAAAGGCAAATATATGTTGCGCTAAGTCGTGTCAGAAGTTTGGAAGGCGTAGTTTTATCAGGTTTGGACACCGTCGCCAACAAATTATTAAATCAACCACACGACGACAGATCGTTGACGAAATCTGTCTTCTGACAATCAAGGCCACACATAACATACAACTCAAGTAGCGCAATTTGAAGCATGTTACCATTAAAATCATTTGTAGCCAGATAGCATCTCATGATAATTGCAATAAGCCTAAACACGGCCAGGATACATTGTTGTATTACGGAGTTCCAGTGCCTACCTTTCATCTTCATCATCAGATCAGTTTGACGGTACCATTTTCACCAGAACCATTTATTTAAATTTGCTTCGTCATAGTCGCTTAACTATTTTAATCGAGATATCTTATCGCCAACCATGAAATACTTATCATTGAGGAGTTCCCGTGGCCATCTGTGGTCTTTTTCGTCAGTTCCACTTCATCAAATGATATTTTATGAATGCATATGCTTGACTTGTTGATGAAAATACCAAAATCACTATGTGTTTGCCTATAATATTTGAGGACTTCTCTCAATTCTTTATTGATCCTATCATCAGAACTGGATTTTGATAAAAATGCGACCAATCTGAATGTATGTCCTTTCAAATAAAAAAAGAATTTCCCAAATCGGTTTACGGAGTACTGAGGTAACAGACATTAAAAAAAAAACACAACCGAATTGATAACCTCCTCCTTTTTTTGAAGTCGATTAAAAATAACAGCCACATTTTAATAAAACTCTCTGGTCCCCTGAATCGTCGCGTTGCATCGCCCGCCCGCGGTATTACTTCGTTTTCGCTTAGTGTCTTTCTGATTTTTTTCTTTTTGCTCGGCTCCTAAGTGTCATAGCGTGATGTTAAATAGCCAATAACTATCCTCGAGAGCGAGGCTACCAAATGCAAAAAGAATTTTTCAAATCCGACTTTTTGTTCACTGTGTGTGTGTGCGTGTTTTTGTTTCTTGTTGTTGTTTGTTTGGTTTTTGATTGTTTTTTGTTGTTGTTTGTTGTTTTGTTATTGTTGTCGTTGTTGTTGTTTATGTTGTTTTTGTTCAGGGTTTTAATTTTTTTGCGTGGAACTCTAATTATTTTTCTAAAATAAAAGTATCCTCCCACACTCCCCGTAACATCAGCTATGTGCCAGTGAAAGTCTTGTAAAAATCGGTCCAGCCGTTACGAAGATTAGCCGGAACAAACAGACAGACAGACATTTTAAAAATTGCTTTTTTGTTATAAGTACCGTATATACTTTCTCATGCATTTAGTAAAAAGTTGTAATTTTGACATTACAAATAGACACTTTAATAAGTATTTATTTGTATAGAAGATGTATAGATGCAATTATTAAAACTGTAGGCTTCAAGTCAGCTACGACGAAATTATTTTTTATGTTGAAAACAAATAATATTAAAGCAATGTTGCATATTTTTATTAATACGTACGACAGAGCCCTTCAGAAGGATTCAATTAATTTCACAACTATCCTAGCCCTATTTTCAGGGATATTTTATTAAAGATAATATTATCAAATTATCGATAGTTAATTTTATGAATTAACAAAAAATTCTGAGTGATTTGTAATTTTAGGGAGTGGGCGGAATTGTTATAGTTATTTATACTACAAGTGCGGAAGGTAGGTGATTTCCGGCGAGTAGCATTTTTATTCGCGAGCGAGCGAAACGAGCGAGTGTATCAGTCGACACGAGTCGGAAATCATCTTACGCACGTGTATCATACAATGTTTTACTATGCATTGTGCGAGGAAATAAAAAATATTAAGATTTACCCAGATCGACTCCGAAATAAGCAAGAAAATAGTAAAATGGCGGGCTTATTTTAAATACATGCGTACTCAGCATTTCTAGTATTGCGCATGTGCAAATAACTACCACGTTGTATCGCAAAAAGGCACGAGCAAAATATACGTTCAGCCAAACATATTTAATGATTATTTAAAATTAATTTGTTGATCAACGTCTAAATCGAGATTAATTAATGAAGTATTCGTTTTATTGTACCTAATAAATGAATGATAATCTGTACTTGACTAATTTGTAAAACTTTTCTCAAATAATAAATACTCTTTGCGTCGGGCTGACGACGGAGTTAAAAATAATAAAAAAAACTGAAAAGTAAAAAGCACTAGTGCGAAAAAGTGGCACTTTCCGCACAATTTGGCTGCTTGGAAAACGCTCTTTTCGAGCACATGCATTGTAAAGGTTTCGAGGTGTTCCGCAGCCGCAGCAGCAGCGCCAGCACAGCACGTCGAGCCAGGAAGATGGGATAGCGCAAAAGTAATAATAATTTGATTACTTTTCCGTTCAGTTTGTTAGGAATAACTAACAGGTATTTCTGTTAGTACGTCCAACTATTGCTATAAACTTAGTTAAAAATCATATCCGGAACGGTTTAAAGTCCAAGCCTTCCAAGAATTCCGAACAAAGTTTTTAATTTAGTGTAGAATGTGTTCAATAGTTAATGAGGGTTAGTTTCAAGACGTGCTTTCCATTTTTCCATCGCAGCAGCAGTGAGATTATGTAGGTATAAGTATTATTTCTTCAGAAAATTAAAATGAAAGGATTAGTCTGTCTTAAAAACTGGGATGAAACCGCTAGTCCACGACATTTTCTGAGAGAAAACGAAGAAATAAAGAACCAAGTGGAAGATATAAATTGTGTGGATGACGATTCGAAGACAGTAGCTTCGTTAAAACACATATTTTGGGTCACACAAAAATCTTGAATTCACATAATTATGTGAATAAAATCCAGCAAAAGTACCCATTGTTTTAGCAGACTGAGAAAATATTGAATTTTTCAGTAACTATTTCATTAGTTGATAAATCTACAAAGAGTCAAACTAAATATTCACCCAACCTATTATTATGTATAATATACGAGTAAGCGTAGACCAATGACGATATACAATTAGGCAAGTTGTTGTAAAAAAAAAAAAAACAAATGAATGTAGCTCATTTTCTATATTCAATTCTTAGTACCCCGGTAATAAGAATTGGAATTGGATTGAAATTGGATTGATTTTTTTTCTGTATTTTGTACAGGGGCGGCTTACAATACCAGGAAGAAACTAAAGTTCTTTTTCTCAGCTTTCTCTTTTCTCTAGTAATGTTTTTTTTTTAAGGTCGGTGGTCGCCGTATATTATGTGGAATTTTATATGGTCATAGTATAACGCAGAATTTTTGCTTTCTTCTGAAGGAGCGCCTCCTAGGCACTTATGTTGTGGTTCTAAATCCCGCAACGAATTTTGATGCAGTTTTCGCCATCATTTAGAGAATTTATTCCGGAAGGTTTATTTATTTATTTATTTATAATTAATTACAACGGCTTGCGCCAATGACAGTAATTAATAGATAAGACTAAACATAAAGCTAAACATATTACATAATCAAAAACATATTACAAAAACCAATAACAAGCCAGAGATCAAACATGCTTAATGATAACTATAAAAAAAGAAAATAAAATAAAATCGAATAAAATGATAACACAGAACTTATTTATCTAACAAACATAGCTTTCACAGAACATGAGACAATTTGACATGATCACCCTGAGTGTGTCACTAAAGATGTCACATTCCGGGACTGACTCCATTAAGGAGTTTATAGCACCATGCATGCGACACAACGGAGATTGCGCGCGCGACACAGTGCGACAATGGGATGTGGCGAACAGTCAGTGTCGTCGAGTAGGCCTATGGCGCAGGTAGTTGTCAGGCACATAAAGTGTACACAAAGTATTGTGTAATATTGTAAGTATTTATTGTGTATTGTTGGTGTGTATTTGTGTAGTATTGTATTGTTGTTGTAAGTATTTATGTGTAAAATACCTACATTAATTTTTAACTTATAAATGAATCTCTGTTTTGTCAAGTCGTAAAACCGCGCGAAGCAGGGGCGTGTCGCTAGTTAAAATAATAAAGCGAATAACCAAAAGCACTAAATAAGCAAGTTACATGGTGTCATATCATCATAAAATACAGTATAATGTTGCCAAATAATTACTTTTGCGAAAAGCAAAGTTTTAAAAGTAAAACGAATTATTCGTGTAGTGTTCACGAGTACTGACCGGGTAAAGGTAAATTTATTCAAAATTCAGATGCTTTGATAAGCTTCGTTGTAAGGTACTTCATCTAAAATAATAAGAAAACATAACATCACGCATGTATTGTGGTATTCCGCTTCGCAGAATCCACATCCTTTAGTTTATTTATATATTTTGCGTCGGAAGGGCTGGTTGTGTTCAATAATTCTTGTTACCTGTACCTATATTTCAGATATCAAGTCACAGGACACTCATATAACTAATACTTACTTCACAAAACATACTTTTTATAACTATTTTACATAAGTAATCCTCCCTTTTTGTAAAACACATACAATATTTTCATTCATTGAAATTTTCATCATAAATTGTCATCTGTCATGTTTCTTTGACATAATATCTTAAGTAAGCTTTTGAACGCCATTGTCACATATACGTGACAAGCAAGCGCAAGTCGTACGCCAATGACACAAATATGTGACAAAAAATGCGGTGCACTTTATCACGAAATAAACAATTAAATCATTACTTTTGTGTGTTTTTATTTGTATACCTTAAATATTTAAGCTCTTGTCCATATTTAATTGCTTGAAACGAATTAAATTATACCATGGATATAGAGAAATTTGATGACAAAACAAGAGAAATTAAACGTTTAAAAAGTGTGGCTTGGCGTGGAGGGCACGCGCGTGCGTTTATGCTCTGGCGTTCAAAAGGTTAATGATCACGTTAATTTACAGATTGATGGAATATGACAGTTTTATAAAAAGATTATGTTAATTAGTGTAGGGTAATTCAAGTAGGTAATGTTAAATCCCTATCGAAATACATTGTCAAGGACCATTTTATGTAGATAAAAATTGCATTTTATACCAAATCATTTGGATGAATATAGGGATGAATCGTTTATATTTCACGAACGTGTTATTGATCGAAGGACGCATGATAAAGACTTTCTGTAACAGACCGAATTCTACGCGGGCGAAGCCGCGAACTGAAACTAGTATAGGTATATTTTATTCCTTCACTCGGGCATCGGTTGCATGGAAAAAGAGAGATACTAATCTACTAAATACCTGTTAAAGAAGTTATACTCGCTACTCTTTAATGAGTATACAAATACCTACATAACTCAGAAATAAATAAAAACTAAAAATAATGTCATCTTTTTAGGCTTACCTTGCCGACTGAGTTGGTAATTAAAAAAAAAATCTGGTTTCGATATAGAGGAATTCAAACATCCATACACTGAACAATGCAGTCGATAACTTCGTGCCATATTTAAACATAAATAAATGTGCGGGAGCGTCTCCCACCATCCGCGTCCGTACGTAACTGCAGCACACTCGAGACTGTTGAGCACTGGTGTACACCAAGATTTCGAAGCGCGTCGTTTCCGCGGATTTGTATGAAGACGTAATACTGCTTACTTTATTATACTGTGACACAGGAGTCATTGCGTTTAGGCTGTATCTACTGGGACGTGGCGTTAAATTAATTACTCCACTTTCAACCTCCGTGCAAATCGTACGCGACGGCCCCATACAAAAGTAATGATGAAAAGTTAGATACTCTGTATCAATAACGTCAAGCCGTGGTAAAAACATTATCCGGTCAGTAAGGTTGGTAGATCGGTTGCCTGCCTAGGGTGCATCGGACGTACTTAAGTATCGACGGAGCTCCTTTCATGCACCCCCACTGAGCTCCAAACTAATTTGAGGCTGATAAGTATCTGTCGCCGCCAACTGGTTTAATTAGCCGTTTAGTTAACCGCCTAGCCTATGGAAGTAGCGCTCGTAGGCCGCTGCAGCGGCATCGCTCGCTTCGCTCGCTCAGTTCGCACGCGATTGGTCACAATTCTAAGCTAACCTAACCCATTTGATCGGGGTGCCCCAGCTTAGTTAGTATGTCCCCTATAATACAGGAATTTCCTAGCATAGGGGACATTTTTCATAAAATAAATTAAGTGTAAAAAAAAGAATTCATGGAATGTAACACGTCATGTATTTTCCTTTGGCAATAAACTTATTATTTATTTATTATTTATTTATTAGGTACTGCAACCAATTCGGCTCGCGCGTGGTTGGTCACAGTTCCAACCTAACCTATAATTGCGTATCATTCAGGCCGCTAGTTGAACAGCCGCTGTTTAGACGGAAGGCTAGGCGGCTAACTAAACGGCTAATTAAACCAGTTGGCTGCAACATATCTCCATCTTGAGTTTACGTTTAAATATCTGTGCCCCGCGACTTCGTTCGCGTGGAAGTCGTAAGATACACAATATACTAAAATAACAGCCACATTTTAATAAAACTCCCTCGTCCCCCGACCCGCCGCGTTGCATCGCCCGCCCGCGCTATTACTTTGCTTTCGCTTAGCGTTCTTTCTAACTTTTTTTCTTTTTGCTATGCTCTTAAGGATCGCAGCGTCATGTTAAATAGCCTATAACCATCCTCGAGAATTGGGCTACCAAATGCAAAAATAATTTTTCACATCCGACTGGTAATTCCAGAGTTATTATTTTTGTTCACAATTTCATGGGTTTTAATTTTTTCGCGCGGAACCCTAATTATTTTTCTAAAATAAAAGTGGCCTTAGTTACTACTTATAACATTAGCTATCTGGCCAGTGAAAGTGCCGTCAGATTAGCCGCAACAAACAGACAGACAAACATTTTTAAAATTGTTTTTTTTTTATCGTTTATGTATACTTTCTTAAGCATTTTGTAAAAAGCTGTTATTTTGACATTATTTTTTTTTTTTATTTATTTCAAAAGTGTGGTACAGTCTGTTACATAATAAATATAGTTTAACAATTTTCGGATAAAATCGTAATTAGTAACAAATAACAGAATTGAATCTGGCGTCCTAGCTAGGTTATAAGGTAACCTGTATTAAGGTTCGCCAGCCCAGCTTCCCACAGAAGGAGTACAACATTTTAATAGACTGTCTAAGACTAAAAGCTACAAACTGACTTGTTAACTTAACTATGTGTGTGAAGTGTAAATATATGAGTGTGTTTTCCGATGCAGGTGTGGTGTGAGTGTGTTTTATGATGTAGGTGTGGTGTGTATGTGTTTTGTGATGTAGGTGTGATGTGTGTGTGTAAACGGAAGGAAAAGAGAATGAGTTCAGCTACGAAGTGTTAAAGAAGTGACTACGATTGTGCAGTAAGCAGACATTCAGTGTCGTCGTAGTTTAAATCGGGTAGGTACATTACAAACAGACACTTAAATTTTATTTATTTGTGTGTATGTATGTATATGTCATCATCATCTGCCTAGCCTTTTCCCAACTGTATTGGGGTCAGCTTCCAGTCTAACCAGATGCAGCTGAATACCAGTATTTTACATGGAGCGACTGCCTACCTGACCTCCACAACCCAGTTACTGGGTAATACGATACCCCTTGGTAAGACTGGTTGTTAGACTTTCGGGCTTCTGACGACCCGTAACGACTGTCAAAGATCCACGAATGACAGCCGGGACCAACGGCTTAACGTGCTTTGCGAGGCACGGAGGAGTCTCGGTATGTAAAGATGGTCACCCATCCACGGACCAACCCCGGCAAGGGTAGCTTAACCTGATGGATCGACCCATGCGGCTGTTATTACTTAGCCACGAGCTCCTCCCCGTATGTATGTATATGTATAGGTAGAAATACCTAACGAAAGCGTTTTTCTCGTAATTTATTCGGCCGCTGAACACGACAGATGGATTTTCATACTAACATTGCCGGCCGCTGCTCGTATGTATTTGACCAGTACATCATTTTCGATTTATCTCGAAGAAGGTTGTCAAAATAATGTTCAAATTACCAAGCATGTTTCAGAAAAGGTATTTATGCTCAAGTCTTACGTAATGTAAACCTATATAACCGTTCGATATTATCTATAACCGAATCTGCCTATCGTTGTGCCAATTTATGAAATAAACACAGTCATGTTTTCTTTCAATCTCAGATCAAGATGAAGTCTTGTTATTTAATTGTGCATACAAGGATAAAATATTTTTAGTCGTCATATCTTTAGTAGGTATTTTATGCTTTTACTGAATTTTTATCAGAATTCGATTATGAGGCAAGAAAAATAAGAAAAATATATATTCAAATTAAACGCTTTTGCTGTTCGAACATTGCAGGTTTTTCTGAAAAACGCCCATAAATTTTCCTTGAGCCACACGAACATTTTATTGGACACAATTGAAATACGGGATTAAGCGACAATATTTAGGGATTTAGCTCGCCATTGTTGTCCCACATTGACTAAAAATGCTTTAAAAGAGAAAAACGCGAAACTGATTTATATTATGTACAAATGGATTTAATGTTTTACAATATAAAGCCGAAGTTATTTCGTAAATTATTTTTCAGTAATAAATTAGTGTTTAAAGAGAAGACTGGTATTCCGCTGTTGCTGTGAAAATGGGAAATATTGGCCATTACGCTTGTAAGTATTTATCAGGAAAATGTTCAATAACAATTTTTCTTGTACTTTCCACAATTCTCTCCATGTAAAGGAGGCCCGAAGTCTGGATTTGTGACTTAAATATACTTGGCGAATTGTGGGTGTACTTACTATGGGTACACCTCTGCCTAACACTTCAGAAAAACCAGATGTGATGTTATGTTATGGAGGGCCTTATTATTTTTTACGGCATACCATAGCCTATAATGTTGCCACTGCTGGGACACAAGCCTCCTCTATGCGAGGGAGTGGGCTATAATCTACCACCAGTGAGGGTAACCCAGTGCGGGTTGGTAGATGTCACATGTTCTCGAATTTTTGGTTCTAGGACATGCCGGTTTCCTCACAATGTTTTCCTTCACCGTTTTGAGTGAGAGCAGTGGTGATGAAATAATTTACACAAAGTAAACCCAGGCGGTTCGAACTCTCGTCCTACAAGACGCAAGTCGCGGCCGTTACTACTGGGAAACCACTGCTCTGCTTCGGCATGTATTAAACCATAATTGCGAAGGTACAGCGCATCTGGAGCTAGACCACCACCTCTTAAAGCAGTATTATTGTAATCTTACTTGTGTAGGAAAGAGATGGAGCTAGACGTCCTGTATAGCTACATCTATTTCTCAAACTGAAGTAACATTAAAATAATACTGCTTTAAGTTGTGGTGGTTGGCCCTCAGTGATGGTAACACTTGCACAACGAAAACTGTCGCAGCAGTCAGCTGTCAATGACAAACTGTTACCACTGCTGTGCGGTGGATTGAACATGTTTTACGGCCGAACTCAATAACCTATCTATCACCAGTTTTGACATACTGGAGATAGACAAACTTATCTATCAATGGTTTTAACGTCCCAATAATCTATAAGGGATTATGGAATAAGGACAGATAGAATTATACTATCTACCATCAATAGCGATCTGTCTTTTATATAATTGAGATCATTGGCTGACTACTTGTCAATTTAATGCCGTCTAATAATCTACGAATATTGTTAATAGACACACAAGATATTAGTAACCTCCTCTCAAACACGAAATAATTCGGTCAAAATAAATGACAGTAAACTATATAGTATAAAACTAGCTGTGCCCCGCGATTTCTTTCGCGTGGAAGTCATAAGGTACACAATATATTAAAATAGCCACATTTTAATAAAACTCCTTCGTCCCCCGACTCGCCGCGTTGCATCTCCTACCCGCGCATCACTACGTTTTCGGTTAGCGTTCTTTCTGACTTTTTTTCTTTTTTTTCGGCTCCTAAGGGTCGTTGCGTGATAGTAAATAGCCTATAATCATCCTCGAGAATTGGGCTACCAAATACAAAAATAATTTTTGAAATCCAACTTTTTGTTCACAATTTCATGGGATTTTTTGGGATTTCATTTTTTTGCGTGGAACCCTAATTATTTTTCTAAAATAAAAGTTGCCTTAGTTACTCCCCGTAACTTCAGCTTTCTGTCAGCGCAAATCCCGTCAAAATCAATTAAGCGGTTTTGGAGATTAGCCGGATCAAACAGACAGACAAACATTTTAAAAATTGCTTTTTTGTTATAAGTACCGTATATATGTACTTTCATATGCATTTTGTAAAAAGTTGTTATTTTGACATTACAAACAGACACTTCAATTTTATTTATTTGTACAGAACAAATAAATAAAATTGAAGTGTCTGTTTGTAATGTCAAAATAACAACTTTTTACTAAATGCTTATGAAAGTATATACGGTTAGGGTTCCGTGCAAAAAAATTAAAACCCATGAAATTGTGAACAAATAGCGCGGCGATACAAAGCGGCAGGTCGGGGAAGAGGGAGTTTTGTTAAAATGTGGCTGTTATTTTAGTATATTGTGTAACTTACAACTTCCACGCGATGAAGTCACAGGGCACAGCTAGAATCTATACACATAAATAATATATAATAAAACCTAATTAAGTTTTTATGTAAGGAGAAAAAAGCAATAATTTACAACCAAGTGGCCGAAAAATAAATTTACATGGCTTACGTAGGCTGAACCTTAAGAGATACATAAAAATAATGTACTAGAGAATTGTAGTTCTTCCAAAATCCTAAAGAAAACTATGCAATTGCATATCTATAGATATGCGGAGATATGGTTATCACGACCCACAAATAACCATTTCATTCATTAAAACTTTAATTAAAAATTGCGTAACTTGCAACGCCATTTACACTTTTCAGTATTAATCCTTATCGAAATAAATATGATAGTACCTATTCTGGGGCATTAAATGTAGATTATAATTGTCTTTTACAGTATCTAATTCTAATGAATCATCATAATAATTAGCTTATGATGTTCCCACTGCTGGGACATAGACCTCCTCTCTGTGAGAGGGAGTGGGCCGTATATTAAGTCGTAAGATATCAAAGGTAAAAGCAACCGAAAAAATAATTCACGTACCGGAGTCGCTCGGCCGCCACAGGCTGCCACGCACTACCGCTCGCCCCGCACCCCCGCTGCCTACAGATAGCGCATCGAGAGCCGCGCGTCGCCCTATAGCTCTCCCCGGATTCCGTTGATACCAACAGATCTTGTTTCCAATAAAATTGTAATTTTTATTGACAATTAACCAATCACAAGGTCAGACATTCAACGTTGAGTGCTTTTCCTATGGACAGCTATTTTCGCGCGTCACTTCCAAATAAAATTTGTTCGTATTGTGTAACGAAAAGTTAGCTGCAAACATTGTGAAAGAAGAAATTCTATAATCAAAGGCATTAACTTCACATTTTTCATTTCTTTTTTTTTTTCTCTGCAATACACCCGTGGTAGAGCGCGAGCCGACGCGAGCACGTTGTTTGATTGTTTATGTTATAATATACGTTAGTACCAGTTGTCATTTGACTGCATTCAGTATTGCCGCAGATCGTGTTCGAACAAGTTCACTATAATGGCTTCGTGGTAGACTATCGACTATCGCGCTATTTTGCGTTATAACTTTTTACGTGGATTAAGTCCAGAAAACTGTTTAGAAGAAATGAAGCCTATACTTGGTAATGACTGTCCCTCTCGTGCAACCGTCTACAGATGGTACAAACAGTTTGAGCGTGGCTGTTTTAATCTAGAAGATGACCCGCGTTCAGGACGACCGGTGGAAGCAGTTACTCCAGAAAATATTTCTGCAGTTAAAAATTTAATTGAAACTGACTGGCGAATAACCTACCGGCAAATATAGCCCTTACTGCAGTTTGGCTCAGCAGCGTTACATTCAATTATTCGCCATCATTTAGGTTAAAGAAAAGTTTGTACTCTTTGAATTCCACATAAACCTACCGATGAACAAAAGGAACAGCGAGTTAAATGGTGTAAAGAAATGATTGCAAAGTTTGAAAACGGAAAATCTAAAGACATCATTTCAATTATTATTTCTTTGATAACGGGCGATGAAACGTGGCTTTATTATTACGGTGTGCCCACAAAGCAGCAAAATAAAATATGGGTGATAGAAAGCGAAGAAACTCCGACTGAAGTAAAAAAATCTAAGTCGATAAAAAGAAAATGATCGTGGTTTTCTCGGTATTCGGGGAATTATTGAACAAGTAGTTCTCCACGAGCAGAAGACTGTAAACGCTGTTTGGTACAACACTGTCGGCCTTCCTCAACTTATTCAGGAATTCAAGAAGCTTCGTCGAAAGTAACAACTCTGCACCTGTTATCTTCATCATGATAATGCTCTGGCACATCGTGCTGACGTTACATGCCATTTTTAGCGAGATGCCGGCTTGAAACTTCTTGAACATCCACCTTACAGCCCAGACTTGGCGCCATGTGACTTTGGACTGTTTCTTTACGTGAAAAGTAAATTGATAGGGCAAAGATTTCGGGACGAAAAAGCTTTACTTTCGGCCTGGGACAATATATGTGCCGAAATTCCTGAACAGAAATGGAAAAATATTTTTAGTAATTGATTTATAAGGATGCAGAAGTGTATGTGTGTAAGTGTATATGTGTGTGGTGGCAATTATTTTGCAAAACTGTGAAAAATGAAGTTAAATCTCAAGAGTTTCAGAACACCCTACGTACATTATAATTAGTTCCGAAATAGGAATCTTGCGAGCACATTTCTGCATTCGTGTCATTATGTATTCTAACAATGTTGCTTCACTTAAAGCAGTTATGTGTTGAGTTAATAACTACAGCAGCTTGTATGGAAGAGATAACTTATTAGTTTATGTACAACTAGCTTTTGCCCGCGGCTTCTCCCGCGTGGATGTCGGAAAATATCCCATGGGAACGTACTACTGAGATTAAAAGTAGGTACCCTATATATTAATTCAGGTCATAAACTATCTGTGTGCCAAATTATATCCAAATCCATTCAGCCGTTTCTGCACCAATACGGACTTACATACAGATAAACGTACAAAAATTCTGAAAACTATATTTTTGTCATCATGCAGACTCCTTCCCACACCTCGTAGCAACATTTTTTTTTTCAAAAATATTGAATGTATAGTTTTGGCTTCGTTACTATTTTATTATATAGGGTGACTGGTAATTAGTGACCGATACTTAAACACATGATTGTACTCATGATAACAAACAACTTTTACTATGGGACCAAACCTGAAATCGTGAAAAAAAAATCAGCTGGTCCCTACATTTTGACGAATTATGCGAGCATTAATGTAATGACAAGCAGACGAATTCTTGAATAATATGAAGCAGTGGATTAGCAATTTTCTTCAAAATCTTTCGGATTGTGATTAAAAGTGTGTTACGTAATTCATGTTTATTCAGGTTTCTTCATGATGTTTTCCTTCAGTGTAATTGCTTAAAAAACGAGTCGTGGTAGGTTTTTAGCATGCCTACGTGGGAACACAAACGGTCCCATAAGACAAGTCACATGAGCCCACCATCATAATTATTTGGGCACATTTGGCTGTTTTTATTCAAGAAAGTTTAATGTGTTCGTTTCTAGATTGCTCATCAACCATGCCGATCGACTACCAATTTCCACAAGCATACATACACACATAAACTCACGCCTTTTCCCATGCGGGTAGGCAGAAGCCACATAACGCCGCCTACTACAATCTATCTGCCAAACCTTTTTCCAACTATGTTGGGGTCAGCTTCCAGTCTAACCGGATGCAGCTTAATACCAGTATTTTACATGGAGCGACTGCCTATCGGACCTCCACAACCCAGTTACTGGGTAAAACGATACCCCTTGGTAAGACTGGTTGTCAGACTTAACAACTGTCAAGGATCTATGCATGACAGCCGGGACCAACGGCTTAACGTGCTTTCCGAGGCACGGAGGAGTCTCGGTATGTAAAGATGGTCACCCATCCACGGACAACCCCGGCAAGCGTAGTTTAACCTGATGGATCGACCCGTGCGGCTGTGACGAGCTCCTCTACGCCGCCTACTACGATCCTTACATATTCCTTTTGTTTCAATATCCGTTGCCAAAATCACTGATCTGCGGTAATCCTTGATCGAAACATGTTGTAAACATCCATGGAGCTCCTTAAAACCATAGTGTATTAAGTCAACGCCTGCAGCGGTGCGTAAGCAGCCGGTAACTTATTGCCAACAAACAACAAACAACCGGCTGACCTATTTCCCAATTAACTTGCCAATGGCTATGCTCGCCAAACAGTTGGTACACTGATTTGTAAACAGTTTCCTCATGATTCCTTCTCTAAGATAAGCGCTTGACTGTGTTATTTTACCGGAACTCGTGGCTAGGTAATAACAGCCACACGCATCAATCGATAGGTTAAGCTACGCCTGCCGAGGTAGGTCCGTGGATGGCTGTACATACCGAGACCTCTCCGTGTCTCGGTAAGTACGTTAAGCCGTTGGTCCCGGCTGTCATTCGTAGATCGTTAACATTCGTTATGGGTTGTCAAAAGCCCGAAAATCTGACAACTAATCTTACTAAGGGGTATCGTATTACCCAGATACTGAGTTGTTGAGGTCAGATAGGTGTCGCTCCATGTACACAATAAAATACTGGTATTCAGCTGCATCTGGTTAGACTGGAAGCCGACCCCAATATATTTGGAAAAAGGCTAGGCAGATGATGATGTGTTATTTAATAGAAACTGTTTCAGGTGTTGCGGTGTTCTTGGTGAAACTTTTCCTCGATCAATAATGATGCAAAAACATCAACAACACATAACATCATAACATCACGTCTTGTTTCCCCGAAGGGTTGAATAAATAATGTACCTACATATTTCACTGCATAATTTCACAAAATGATACAATCTTACCGAAACATATTTATATTACTGTCCAAAAACGATTTCCGGACGAGCTTGTTTTTCCTAGGCCAAAGTAGGTCCCGCATGCAGCATCATGTTTAGTGCTTGTCACAGTCACGACGTGCATCCAACTATTTCTGTTATGTGCTCGTGATTATAGAACTGTTTTTTTTTTCTATATTATTCAAGTTAACTTGTCTTTTTATATGCACGTGTTTCTCACTGCCTAAATAATTGTGTATAGTAAATATAAACATTGGCTTTTGAAAGTTTGCACGTTTTATATAACATTCTACTGCAAGTATTACATACTTGGTTGAATAAGTTTAGCTGAAATAAATAAAATATTCTGAACACGAAAAAAAATTAGAAATTGAGTCAAGCAATATTAATTTCAAACATCATTCCAATCAAAATTTTATTCTTTAATTAAATGTTAGAGTAATTGTGTATGTCGGAAATACGTCAATCGTCGTTTGACTAATCGGGACGCCAGCGCCTCCAAGCGGCGCTCGACAGAGTCTAAAACATAACGCTCGCCGACTGGTCACCGAAGTTAAGCAGAGTTTATCGGTAGCTATCGAGCAGTGAATACGTTCAGACACTGTCCCGCGTTCCGTATAGTTGTGTCGTGTACCTACCAGTGTGTGAATAGATAGTGTGATTAATTTGATCGTGAATTATATTTTGATTTTAGCTACAAACGGTTTTTCTATTGCGCAATAACCAACACTACCCATAGCACGCCCACAGTAGTTAAAATATGGCTGACGATAACTAGAGAGAAGTACCTTCTCCGTCATGTAGATATGTGTTAGGCCCTTTGTACACACTACACGTTTTTAGTGCCGTGAAAAGCTACGGTTTATTGCCGTGTGTAGGCACGGCCATCAGTGTTGTATGGATCACTCTGGAAGCTTGTTGATAACACAGCGGTACCACGGCACGGCGTCGTTGCTGGTATGCGCCATATCTGTCCACGGCGTGATTCACATCAGAGTTGTATGGCAGTCTAGGGGAGTCTGGACGGCATTGGATGTTTTCACGTTTCATGACGGCTTACCTACGCTGATTTTGTTATAAAATGGAGATAAATCAACAATTATTACATTGATGACTGACTGTCTCGTTGGTCTAGTGGTCGCAAGCGCTACTGCTGAGCATGAGGTCCTGGGTTCGATTCCCTGGTCGGGCAGTGTTATTGGGTTTATCTATCTGGAATTTCTCAGTAGCAGCCCGGAGTCTGGATTTGTACCTGGTGGATGGCAATAGGCTCGCCCCCTATTACATGGGACTTAAATATAACTGGCGAAATGTGGGTGTTAGTATAGGTACACCTCTGCCCAACCTTTCGGGGAAACAAGACGTGATGTTATGTTATGTTATTACATTATGTTATTTCATCAAAGGCCTAATATGGGATTTAGATTCAAATTCAAACACGTTTATTGTTTGTTACACGTAGAAAAAGATCTTATAGTTATTATAATATGTATTACTATTATAATAACTGTAACACACCTACACTGCCCACCCTACCCACCCACCCACCTTACCTGCCTACAATATTTTATTACATTATTATTCTTATAAACATTCTGTTGGTCTAGTCACTCATTGCAGTAATCAATTTATACCTAAAATAATATTTTAAAATTTAATATACTTTAGTCAAATTATACATAAAAAATATTTATACAATAGTCAAGTTACACATTGAAAATATTTAAACATTAGTCAAATTATACATTAAAATAAAAACTCATACATTCAATAGTCATACCTTATCGATTAAACAAAATACATTAACCCAAGTTTTTGTCATTAAAAAACTCATTTATTGTGTACACCTCTGCCTATCAAGAATTCCTTGAGCTTAAGTTTAAAAATATGGATGTCTGAAATACTTTTAATACAGTTTGGTAGTTTGCTATCAATTTTTACTCCCATTCCAAATATACTAGTTTTATGATCGGATGTATCCAAAACCTTCTTTTCCTTTTTTTCTTTTTGAGTTTTTTATACACGTAATCAGCAATGATAATCTTTTTCTTAAATGGATTCATGACACACGTCTGCAGTTTGGCACAGAAAAAACACAACAGAGCCGTATCTAACCGTTGTACTTCAGTAAACGCATTATTAATTACTCTAAATTTAGATTTTGATCAATAAATTAATTTTAAATATACATTTTTTTTATTCCCTCGCACAATGCATAGTACAACGTTGTATGATACACGTGCGTAAGATGATTTCCGACTCGTGTCGACTTATGCACTCCAAAAAAATGCCACTCGTCGGAAAACACCTACTTTCCGACCTTGCAGCATAAATAACTAATTACTTATCTAACCAGTTGTACCCGAGGTCTTACGGTCGAGAAAGGATACTTATTTTGTGACTGTTTTTCTCAATGGCGAAAAACATTAGTAAAGCTCTGGCCACACTGAGGTGTAACCCACGCGGCGTAACACACTTGTAATATCAGAAGGGTAAAGCAGGGTATGTTATCGCACATTGTTGATTCAACCTCGATGGGGTAACGTGATTACCAGTGTACGAGATCACGTGCAAGAAATTGATATTTCTCAAAAAACTATTTGATAAACTCTTTGAAGACCATAAGCCTTTAGAAATACAAAAGTACTAGTATACTGACTCGTTGGTCTAGTGGTCGCAAGTGCTACTGCTGAGCATGAGGTCCTGGGGTCGATTCCCGGGTCGGGCAAATTGTTATTAGGTTTTTCCACCTGGAATTTCACAGTAGCTGCCTGGAGTCTGGATTTGTACCCAGTTGATGGCAATAGGCTCACCCCCTGTTACATGGGACTTAAACATAACTGATGAAATGCGGGTGTAATAGGTACACCTCTGCCTAACCCTTTGGGGTAGTCAGGTGTGATGTTATGTAGAAATGTTAATTACTAGTAATATCAACAATCAGGATAGTAGCCGTAGCCACAATAATATTGCATTGACACTAATTACATTGCGTTCATAGGTACCAATTAGGTAGGACATTTATTATTCATAACACTTAGTATTGATACGTTTATTATGAAAACCGTGTGTTAGCGATACGAAATGCAGTCTGTCGAACTGAAAACTCTTCTTCAGTTACGATGAGTCAAGCTCTGGTCAAACTGAGTTGAACCCCGCGCGGGATGCGTGATGAAATTCGTTCACGCTGTTTGTGTCAATTAACTTATGTAAAAGTGTTAAAACTGGCGCAAATAGTCCCGTGACTTACATAACATAATATCACGCCTTGTTTCCCCGACGGGTTAGGCAGAGGTGTACCTATAGTACACCCACATTTCGCCAGTTATGTTTAAGTCCCATGTAATAGGGGGCGAGCTTATTGCCATTTACTGGGCACAAATTCAGACTCCGGGCTGCTACTGAGAAATTCCAGATGGAAAAACCCAATAACACTGCCCGAGCTGGAAATCGAATCCAGGACCTCATGCTCAGCAGTAGCGCTTGCGACTACTAGACCAACGAGGCAGTCATCGTCCCGTGACTTTTTAATCATTAAAGCAGCCAACGCGTGCAGTTGCGTCCTTTTTCCTGTTGGATTCTCCTCAGTGTAGCCAGAGCTTTATTAATGTTCTACGCCATTGTGAAAAACACTCACAAAATAAGTATCCTTTCTCGACAGTAAGACCGTGGGTAAAACTAGTTAAGTAAATATGTTTCTACATACAAACATTAGATGTTGTACCGTACGAGATAAATTCAGAAGCGCAGTAATAAAAACAATACACCCAAAAGCAGTTACTACTAAAGTCCGCGCGCAAGTGCTAGTCACCGCCTGAGGTATGTGAGCGGTGAGACGGGGGACGTAGACAAAGGCCAAGATAACTCAGTCTGCCAATCTTGTCAATCGCGCCCTCCCCCGTCTCATACCTCAGGCGGTGATAGCACTTGCGCGCAGACTATACTATACTAATCCAGACAATGCTTTATTTTTCAAAGTAGTGTTTAGTATAAGCACTTACTTGCTTCGGTAAGTAGTGCTGCAGCAGATAAATAGTAGTAAGTAAATAAAGTCCCTGATAAAGTACGCGTTCTACTTAAGATATTTAAGTTTGGAAGGATCCCACACTCGGGGATATATTTTGAGAGATTTCCAGCCAGAGCTAGTTGGGAAAGTGCATTAGTAGAAGTTGAGCTTAAAAAGATTATTATTTTAAGGGTGGTACTCACTGTTTGAAGTATTTACTTCATAAATTTTGACGTAAAATATCAGACGTGGGTAACTTAATTATTTTACATTCATTAATTTAAGTAATACATACATGCAGATAACTATTAATTAACAAAGTCAATGTCTGCGTATTAGTTATTCAGCAAATTGCGTTAATTTGCAATTATAGCTAAATCTACTTTATTAATATGTTGAACCTACAATGTTGCTTTTCTGTTTCTAATAATAGAAAATAATGTGTTTGCAACAAATAAGCTCGCAAACTAGATGATTTGATGATAGAAATTTCTAGGATTTTGTGAAACCCTAATGCATGAGTTCTTATCTGTTGTTGTCTTTTTTTAAATTTAATTAAAATAATATAATTGTATAGGTTACAATTAAATATTTGCACACCATACTTACTGTAATGGTAGAATGTAAAGGGGTCAGTATAGTTTTAAGATCATACTCTGTAAACCTACATTCTGGCAAATAAATTAATTTGAATTTGAATCCGATAATAACAACATTCAGTATTAGATCTTCTGTGGATTTGTTTATTAAAAGCAAATTCAGCATAATAACAAATTATATTGAATAGAGTCTCTTAGTATGTTAATAATCAGCCGATACACAATCATACCTACCTTTATGAAGGTTAACTTAACATGCAAAAAACCTTTTAGTGCTCCTTCTAACGCGCGGAAACCGCGCGGTGTGCCGTTCAGTAATTTCTAGCGGTTGAATGGTGGTAACCGCACGGCTTCAGAACCGCGCAGTTACCGCCGCCTCTACCGGTCTATTGAGTAAAAATCTTATGTGAAGTGAGCTGTCATTTCACTTGATGCTAGGGAGTGACATTATTGACAGCTCACTTTATTTAAGTTTTCATGGTGAGATATTTCCACAATAGATCGGCTGTACACACGCCTACATTCTAGTTCACAGTCATAACAGTTTGTCAAATCTGAGTCAAAGTCAAATCGTTTATTTCAAATAGGCACATAAAATACACCTTTGAACGTCAAAAACATGTACTAATTGATACAGTTTCATCAAGTGAACTATCCATTTTCCAAGGCAAGCCATGTGTGTTGCAAACTATTTCTTCATCAATGTTATTATTTCTATTTTCTTAGTTGAGTGAAGTACGGACAATAAACTTTAGATCTATTTTGTTCAGCAACAATAGCCGAGGCAAACAATATAGAAAATCAGTAAGTTAATATGTTGTAGTACTTTATAGATAGAACAAAAGCGATACAAATAGATCGCCAATGTGTTGAAACAATTCAAGTAATATAATATTATTAGTTTTTCTTTTATTAAGGGGCCGGACAATGAACCTTAGATACAAAAACAATATTATTAGGTGTTTGTACCCGGATCCTATTTCAATAACGGATAATGTTTCATACATAGAAGTTTATTAACACCTAATTAGACTATGTCGTAGTTGTCTTTATTTTCGAAAGACCAGTGTGCGAAATCTTAATAACAATAAACATTATTTGTAGTCTCCTATTAGCAACTTTAAATTCTCATTCAATAGTAAACAAAGGATTTTCAATATTGGCTCCTTGAATTTGTGACAGGTATTATCAAATTTCATCTTCAAGCCAAGAATAAGGCGTTTCAGGTATTCAATAACTCGTTGACGAAGATAAATTATTATTTAATAATTTTATAACGTTGAAACGGTGGTAAATTTAAATATAGTTTGTTTTAATATATCCGTTTTATATCCTTATTCTATCCGTTTTATATAACAAATCAATATTTACTTTAATAGTATTAAGTAAATACCACTCGAAATAAAATGGTTCCTTTCTGTGAAATATTTCAGTATTCCTTAATTCCATAAACCATTGTACCCAATTGCTATTTTCTCATTTTCTAACCGCATTGAAATTATATTATTTCGCCAAAACGTGGTTTATATCTGACGACGTCAATTATATAGTTTCTATTTTCCCCGTTCATTACAGAGAAATGTCGCCGAAATAAGATTTTTGCCGACAATATCGTTCAAATATCTAGTAATTAAGGAATTACTAGATTTATTGCTTTGCATCTTGATACTGATTATAAGGATAATTAATATCAAGATGGAACAAAGCAATAATATAACATCACAAAATATAACATCACGCCTTGTTTCCCCGAAGGGTTAGGCAGAGGTGTACACCTACATTTCGCCAGTTATGTTTAAGTCCCATGTAATAGGGGGCGAGCCTATTGCCATCTACCGGGCACAAATCCAGACTCCGGGCTGCTACTGAGAGATTCCAGATAGAAAACACAATAACACTTTGCCCGACCTGGGAATCGAACCCAGGACCTCCTGCTCAACAGTAGCGCTTGCGACCACTAGACCAACGAGGCAGTCAAAGCACAAAGCAATAATATAAGGTTATTAATGTTACAGAATTATCTGGTTCGACTGTCGTCAATACGTCCTGGGGCAATAAATGGCCTCCATATTTCTCTTGGCGAGCAATGAATCCAATTATCGGGCTGTGCGAAGGCGACATGTTAAATGGCCCCCATTGCTTCTCGCTATCCTCTGTCTACGATCCTCATCCACCTCAATAATGCGGGGATGAGTATACCGTCGGATTATCTTAATTTTTTAATAATATTAAACCGCTGGTCCTCAACAATGGTCCTTGGAGCGTTCGTTTTATTCAAATGAGCCGCCATGATCCAATTTTTGGGCGCGCTATCGATTCATTTAATGATAAAAGTTATTAGTAAGTATTATAATATTAAATGTGTGTTTTGAATGGGTTTTTTGGTGTTTTATTGATGCATAAAGTACTTTTGGGACTTACTAATTTTATGATCGTTTTAAACAATTGGCATAGACAAATACAGACATGTTTAGACCTAATAGATTATTTTGGCGCATGTCCAATATCGAAACTAACGTCGCCATCTTGTTGTAACAATATCACAAGTGTTTACAGCCTGCAAACTTTATGGCAACTCTGAACACGGGGCGAGTCGCTGCGCAGTAAAAAAATCACATGTCAGCGGGGGTGAGGGGCGCGGTACTGCGCAGCGAGTAGCGCATTTCAGAGCCGCCATAAAGTTTGATGCGTATTATATCAACAGTACCCCCCTGTCAATGTTATTCAGGCGCCAAAAAATCTTCGTACAACCCTACATTCATGTGCTCAGAGTAGATTCTGTTTGGCGTGCGGCACAAAATTGTCTACTTATTGAAGCTTCTGCCTGCGACTTCATCCGCGTGAAATTTCTTGTTTTTAAATAAAATATATCCTACGGTTGCCCTCAGTCCCCGGACCTACCGCGTCGCATCGCATCGCCCGGCCACGCTATTACTTTGTTTTTGCTTAGCGTTCTTTCTGTAAAGTAATATTATTTTCAGTTTCCCGTATGTAAGTTTGAGCTCCAATGTTTTTGACTGGTTTGCAGACTTTGCAGGAAAGGCCATTATTCCTATTACATGAGTACAAAATACCAATAGCTATTCATAACGTATGTCATGGCATTTAATCAGGAAATAGAATTAGTAAAAAAAAGACTGCCTCGTCCTATATAGCCCTCTTTATTCGAAGACTTAATAGTTCGAGAGCCTACGACCAAAACCATGTCGCATCGATTTATGGCCGAAACCGTTAAAATTGTTACTTTAGACGACTCGGTGGGCAGTACCGGTCAGAAACGTCGCTTTTTTAAGGGGCTTTTTTATTTCTGCTATGTCAAAAAAAAATAGGCAGTTAGTTTTATCACAATATGTCTGATTTTAAAAATGTACAAACGTTTCGTCATTTTATTACGAAAAAGTTTGTTCCCAGACATTTTGGGCGTCACATGTAGTCTGAGCGCAATTTCAAAAACATCAAAAAATTTAACCAACCTGTCTCATAGCAACCTGGACCAATTAAAAAAATATATTTTGTATGACTATCGGGGTTACCAAAAACCAGTTTTCAGACATTTTAAATGTCACCTATAATTCCAAAAACGAATAGAACG
This sequence comes from Fissipunctia ypsillon, assembly GCA_947568875.1. Lineage (NCBI taxonomy): Eukaryota > Metazoa > Arthropoda > Insecta > Lepidoptera > Noctuidae > Fissipunctia > Fissipunctia ypsillon. Next base: position 7,812,180 of record OX387655.1, read on the forward strand.
TTCGGAGTCGCCCGGCAAATGCGCGGTTCTTGTAACGCTCCTATCACTCACGAAAACGATGATGTATCCGACAATGATTTAAAAACGACGAATTTTTATTCAATAAACAGTATTTTCAAACATCATCCCAGTTTCCTTTTATCCAATTTATTAAAAAATTCCTTCAATATCAGTTCGAAGTTTCGAGTAACCTCTTTATTAATCGTAAGTAAATACACCCCAATACGATTTTTTAATAATTTCTGAGTATCGAAAAGTTGTCGGATTAGTAAGGTACCCTAAATTTGTCTACTATAATTTTTTTCTACATCTGGCCAACTTTTTTCATCATGTCCAACAGTTTTCAGACACAATGCTATGTTACCGGTAAAATTTTTCAACACGTTCAAAATGGATTCAACAGAAATGATGCTCACACTTTCTTCTGAAAAATGATTTACTCGCATCAACTGACCAATGTTCACTTGAAAACAAGATTTTCAGACTTTGCTATGCTATGGGCTTTTTTATGCCTCATTTTGAATTTTCTCAAATGGTCTCCTGGGTACGTGCGACGCTACTAGTGTCTGAAAATTGTGTTTTCAGTATCTATCATTCAACTACATTCTGAAAATCAGACAGGTTGCTATGAAACAGTTCGGTAATTTTTTTTTGACATATTTGAAGAGCGGTCAGGTGAGACGTGACGCGGAAAATTTCTGAAATTAGGTTTGCCAAAACCTAATTTTTAACCTTAAGGGGGAAGTGCTAAGGTAGCCCGCGAAATTCAAATTTTCTTACGTTTTTTGGAATTTGCTTGTCAGTGTTAAGTTGTACGTTGATGAAAATATGATTCGCGGTCGTAACAAATATGTATTTACAGAATTATAATAATTATAATCAGTAATAAAACTTGTTAAGTTAGTATAATCCCCAAATGTCAAGATTTCATGAAATAGTAATTCATGGGGTTTACTTGGTCTTAGAGAGTTGTGTTGATGACTTTAATGATTATAATTCTGTAAATACATATTTGTTACGGGCGCGAATCATATTTTAATCAACCTATAACTTAATACTGACCAGCAAATTGCAAAAATCGTAAGAAAATTTGAATTTCGCGGGCTACCTTGGCGCTTCCCCTTTAAGATTTGGTTAATTTAACCAAATCTAGTTGCTATTCCACCAATTCGCACTAAGCGTTTCCAAATGTCTTTTGTGATGCGCACAGCAAAGGAGTGGAACTCTGTGCCTGCGTCTGTGTTTCCGAACGCATACAACCCCGATCTTTTCAAAGTGAGAGTGAACAGGCTTCTTCTGGGTAAGCTCGCTCCATCGTCGACTTTGTCTCTGTCATCTCTGACCTAGACTAGAGTCAAGAGCAAACCTAACTCAAAAAAAAAAAACAAAAAAAACTATTGATTTTGTACGGTTTTGGTCGTAAAAGGACGAGGCAAAAATCTTGGTCATGGGCTCTCATACTATAAGAAATATTAAAGCCATAATAGTCTTTGAAGTTATATCTTCAAATGTTTTCAAGGGAGACGAAAATAACGTAAAAAGTAATGAGGTCAATAAATTGTTATGTACTATAAAGTGGGTTTCTTTAGCGTCTCTTTTGCTTCAAAATAATGATTACAGAAAAAAATGTACGCATATTTGCGTATTGGACATAATGGTTTAGTGCTACGACGTAGTAGCTTACGTACCACACATTGCGTAGCGTTGGCTACGCCGTAGCAATCATACGTTTTTAATAACAGACTTTAGAATAAAAAGACGTTATCAAATTCGACACGTACGTATGTAACTGCTGTTATTGAAACTGCAATACATTTACATATGATAATCTATTAGGGCTTCCAAACAAATACACATTTTTTTATAGGTGTATGTTTGTCCACGCATTTCTCCAAAACAATTAATCGAATTGTAACCATTTTTTATTGGCTTACATTTACTTCAACTTAGAGAACAGTGCAAGTTTCATCAAAATAACCGATTTTGTAGTTTTCAAGTTAGGGACTAATATGTATGTGTACGGCCTGGCTTACTAATACGAGCTACGGATGTGGTGTCAAAGGGAAAAACATATCAAAACCTTGGTCAAATTTTACTGCAATATTTACAATAAAACTATTATCTACTTATTACAAACAAATATTCCAGTTTTTACTTAAAATTAAAAATTACGAAATAAAAAAGTAATTTATAAAAATCAAATCGACTTCAAAAAGAAATTAACTCAAAACTCTGAAGTAGCTTTAATTTCGGAAGTCGGTGGCGAAAAAATTAAAATACACATCCCAAGACACCGACTTCCCAGCTAGGGTTGCGGGATGTCCAGCTAGGGTTGCGGGATGTCCAGCTAGGGTTGCGGGATGTTCGAAAAAGTTACCGTGACCCCGGCACAGGCAACAGAAGGAACACGGGTGGGTTTTAGTCAGTAAAAGTCTGACACGCCCTCCCGCTCCGCCCAGAGCGGGAGAAGTCATTTGATGATTTCCCATCCACAAAAAAAAAAAAAAAAAACAAAAAAGACACCGACTTCCGAAATTAAAGTTATTTCATAATTTTGAGTTAATTTCTTTTTTAAGTTGATTTAATTTTTTTAAATAACTGTTTTTAGAGTGATAAGTTTAATAAGGTATCAAATAATACCTATAGTCACTATAATACGTGTACTTTTGAGTATACACGCATCAAAAGTGTCTAGGGAGCAAGCACGTTTTTGCTAGATACTAAATCAGGTTTTTTTAAAATTACATTTTAGTAAATTTCGTCATTTGAAAAGGGAAAAGTTTTTAAATATCGGTCAAAAGATGAAAATCTTCTTTCAAATCGCATTCCTAAATAATCCTACAACTGGTTTGAGGACAAATCAGTAAAATTTCTGCCATACTTTTGAGCCAAAAAATCATGCCAGGAAGTCCATGCGGTGGAATAATCATGATATGGGCGGGTATTTGGATCGGCGGAAGAACCGAAATGATTTGGATCAGAGGCAATCTCAATGCACAGATTTACGCTGAAACGACTGTATCAGATGTTGTCATTCCTTTGCGGATCCAAGTTGGAGCTTCATCTGCTTATGCATGATAATGCGCGTCCACACATTGCCAGAGTCATTGCAAACACACTTGCCGCAGCTAATATCAATGTTCTACCATGGCCTGCTCAATCGCCAGACTTGAATCCCATTAAGCACGCATGGGATATGCTTCAATGAAGAGCCCTGCCAAATATAGATGCCATACACACTCCAGAAAATCTTTTTCGCCTGGTACAACGGACGTGGGCGGCCATTCCGCAACGTGATTTGGATGAACTCATATTGAGTATGCCAGAATCGCTGCGATTGTGTTACACGCGTTAACGGCAAAAATACAGACTATAATTGTTTATTTTACGCAATAAAAAACATTCAAAAACTTTTATTTTTATCACATTTTAATGTCAGAATTAACTAAGTTGAAAAATTCAGGATAAGCAAAAATCGCAAAAAGTCTTTATTAATACAAAAGCAGAGAGTAGTTCGTCGATCTACACATACGAAAACATTTTATTTAATTAATCTAAATATACATTTATATTTTATTTCAATAGGGGAATAAAATATATTTTGTTAAAATCTTGATCCCTCGACTTTAAACTTATTTATTTTATATGGTTAAAAAACACATGAGTCCGACACAGTGAGCCTTTTATTTTATTTCAATAGGGGAATAAAATATATTTTGATACAACCTTGATCCCTCGACTTTAAACTTATTTATTTTATATGGTTAAAAAACACATGAGTCCGACACAGTGAGCCCTTCCATTTGATATGTCACACGGTACAGTTTTTTGTTTGAAATTTTCTAATTTGACCCCAAAAGTGCCCCGATATTCAAAATTCATTTACACCTCCGTAAATATTTGGGTCTCAGAAATTCATATCTGTACCAAATTACAACGTAATCGGTCTATTAGATTCGGAGCAAATTGTTTGTGACAGACAGGCAGACAGACACACGAGTGATCCTATAAGTGTTCCGTTTTTTCATTCGGTCGTACGGAACCCTAAAAATGAGACTAAACATTCGAGGACCAATCTTATCCTGTCGGCATTGTCTGCAAAACTGCACTTTAGTACACTAAACGCTTCGCTAATGCCAGTATTAGGCCCCAAATGTGATGTTAAGCGAGTTATCGAAGTCCACGCTGTAAACGAGCATTTTCAACTAGGAAATTCAAATGCGCTTTACTCGGTTTGCGGATCAAACTACCAAAAGCTGCACAATTGTTCGTAATAGAGCTTGAGGTTAGCTAATGAGGGATGGGGATTATTTGATTGTGTAGATTCTAGAAGTAAGCAAATGAATATACTGTGTCAATTTATTTGTGTATGGGCTTGTGACTTAATAATAACAGCCGCACGGGTGGATCGAAGTAACATCGGATCGGAGGACTATGAATAATTGTATTATCGGTTTTTTAATCTTGGAGGCTAAATTGACAAGTGCAAATATCAAACTGACATACATACGCTCGCCGTGGGCGGGTCGTGGATAGATGATAATCCATTACATATCGAGAATCCTTGCCTCGGAAAGCACGTTAAGGCGTTGGTCCCGACTGTCATTCGTAGATCTTTGGCAGTCGTTATGGGTAGTCAGAATACCAAGAGTCTGACAATCAGTCCTAATAAGGAATATCGTGTTACCTAGAAACTGAATTTTGGAGGTCAGATAGGCAGTCGCTCCATGTAAATACTGATATTCAGCTGCATCCGGTTAGACTGGAAGCCGACCCCAACATGGGAAAAAGTTAGGCAGATTGATTTGATTTGGATCTATTTGTATAGTCAAACTCATTACCACATTAGGGTTGAATATCACTTGCACGTCATAAAAAACGAGGTCTATATTCAACCTCCGGCTAAGCCTAATATGCGATGTCGTCAACGACGCTCAAGCCCCGGGAGAATTCCGATGGCACGGTACGTTTGTGACTGCGCTCACAAAAATTGCCATACGATTATTTTTGGTTTAGAATTATTTATTTGACGAGAATATCTTCCATACCATAGAGTAAAACGACCCACAGCCGATATAAGACTGAATTATACTAATTTTATCCGTGCGTGAAATTAGTTAATGAATAAAGAAGTTAATGAAGTTTCAATTTACTGGGAATTGTTGTAAAAAGATGTATAGTAATTATGAGGGCAACTATGCCTTTTACACACGACGCCCTCATGTTTGCTGCGACTGCAGCCGTCGACACTCGTCGGCGGTAGCCGTAGACGCGTCGACGGCTGTCGACGTGCCGCTCGTGTGTATGAGCGCTTAGCAACACAAGTTACAAAGTAGGTTTTACTCAGAATACTGAAAGAAAGAAGTATCTGGGCAGTTAAGGTGAAATGGGTCCCAAAGAAGAATCATGAGGCATTTCGGCTGCACCCAAAATCAAATTTTGTCCTCAAAAACTACAAATTTGCATTATTTTTTTCATAATTATAAAAATTGAAAATTTTCTTTATTCTTTTCTTTATGAGGGCCAAAACAAGACTGAAAAAATCTGGCTCGATACAAAATCGCAAAGTCTCCTCATAATTAGCATTTTTTTTTTGTTGAAAAAACTGTTTCATTTGATTGTAATTAAAGCAATTTCAATAACATGTTTACACGTTAATAATTAAAGTCATAAGGGGAATATGGATTTATTTTAATGTAACAGAGCATATAGAATTTTAAAAAGACATATTTTTAAATTCTTTATGCTCCATTTGGCCATACCAATGCTCCATACCCCGTTACGATACTATTTTGCCTTAAGTAACTGTTACTTAATCTCAAGTTAACTGATGTGGTTGGTTGGTATAATGACAACAATCAATCTCTGTCGTGATGGCCTAGTAGTTAAATGTCGTGATGGCCCAGTGGTTAAATGTCGTGATGGCCCAGTGTTTAAATATTGTGATGGCCCAGTGATTAAAAAAAAAACCTCGCCTCTCATGCACGAGGTTGTGGGTTCAAATCCTGGCAAGTACCAATGTGATTCTATCAATTCATATGTACTTTCTGAGTTTATCTTGAGTATTACTGACATCGGTGAAGGAGAAATTTCGTGAGGAAGCCTGGACTAATATAAACAAATAAATAAAATTGAAGTGTCTGTATATACGATACAACTAGCAAAAAAGCAATTTTTAAAATTTTTGTCAGTCTGTTTGCCTGTCTGTCTGTTTGTTCCGGTTAATCTCCAAAACGACTGGACCGATTTAGACTGGACCTTCACTGGCAGATAGCTGATATTATAAGGAGTAACTTAGAGTACTTTTATTGTAGAAAAATAATTAGGATTCCACGCAAAAAAAAAAATTAAACCCTTGAAATTGTTAACAAAATCCGATTCAAATAGGGAAGTATTAACATTCACGCCCCTGAAAACGTGGGCAACACAGCTAGTCCTCAGTATAACCTTTAACGGTCTATAAGGCTTTCTGGCTCAGTTTACGTTTAATGAATGATTTGAATTTATTAAGGCTTAAATCTTGAACGTGGCTTGGAAGTTTACTATAAAAGCGTATACATTGATATCAAAAGGAGCCCCCTATTTTCTTGAGCCTTGTTGTAGGTACACCAAATTTATGTTTCTTCCTAGTATTCATACTATGGATAAAGAATTATTCTCATACAGAGAAAGCATGAGCTTTGATCACCACGCTTGCTCAAGACGGGTTATAGACTAGCTGTGCCCCGTGATGTCGTTCACGTGGAAGTCGTAACATACACAATATACTAAAATAACAGCCACATTTTAATAAAACTCCCTCGTCCCCCGACCCGTCGCGTTGCATTGCTCGCCCGCGCTTTTACTTCGTTTTCAGTTAGTGTTCTTTCTGACTTTTTTCTTTTTGCTCGGTTCCTAAGGGTCGTAGCGTGATGTTAAATAGCCTATAACTATCCTTAAGAATTTGGCTACCAAATGCAAAAAGAATTTTTCAAATCTGACTTTCTGTTCACATTTTCATGGTTTTATTTTTTTGCGCGGAACTCTAATTATTTTTCTAAAATAAACGTTAGGTACCTAAGACACTCCCCGTAATATCAGCTATCTGCTAGTTTGACAGTCCCGTCAAATTTGGTCCAGCCGTTTCGGAGATTAGCCGGAACAAACAGACAGACAGACAGACAGACATAAATTAAAAAAATTCTTTTTTGTTATAATTATCGTATATACTTACTTATGCATTTAGTAAAATGTTGTTATTTTGACATTACAAACAGACACTTCAATTTTATTTATTTGTATGTAAAGATGAAATATAAAAGATAAAATATAAAAGATAGAAATATGGTGTCTCGGACATTTTTGTAGAATTAAACCTGCTGAATTCTGCTGTCGCCTCAAGGCGACACAGCTAGTGTTGCCTTGAGGCGCAATGCCGCTGGCGAGGACTGCTGTCGCCTCTAGGCACCAGTGCTTAACGGTACTGTTAAGACGGACTAGGTTGCCATACATTGCTTTCAATTATATACAACTGTTTAGGCAGCGCATGCAAATAATTTTGTTTTAAGAGGTATTTCTTTCCGACTTGCTAGACAAAAATTGTGATAGCTCGGCTAAGATGCATGTTATAAATATAATTTATAGCTTATAGCACTCGGGAATAATGTAGCTTTCTGCTATTGAATATTTTTTTTAGAATTGTGTCATTAGTTCCGGAGATTACCCCCAACATACAAACTTGCAAACAAATTTTATCTCTTTATAATATTAGGTTAGATAAATTCGGTACGGGTTCAGTTTCGAAATAATCTAATTTCACCCGTTTTGCCTGCAGCCGGCTATAACCGATTCATAATTTCATTAGGTCCTGGAGTATTACGGGACCGATCGGAATACTTTCTGTAAAAAACAAAGAATCTAGAACGGCTATAATCTAATCGAATTATCGACATTCTTGGGGTACAAAATTCCTCGCCCAATTTCTTTGGGCTTCTAGGGTAATGTCATGCAGGGTGAATGTCATGCCTCGAATACAACAACGTTTACCAATACACTTTAAGTAAATACATATTTTCAAATTACAATTCTGTAAATACATATTTGTTACAGTCGCGAATCATATTTTAATCAACATACAACCTAATACTGACCTGCAAATTGCAAAAAACGTATGAAAATTGGAATTTCGCGGGCTACCTTGGCGCTTACGTTAAAGTGACTTCAAATTTTCTTTTCGTTTGAATACTCGTCCGTCTCGCATAGCCCAAAGAATTGTCAAACTATAGTGGCAGTGGGCAGGGCATATTTTCGTGGAACAGATGGATGATGGGGGGAAAGGCGCTTCCGCCTTTTTACGTCGCTACGTCTTCACGTAGCTTTGAAAAGTCTCCAACCAGTTGGAGCGATGACCCTGTGAAGACTACAGGAATCCGTTGGATGCGAAAAGCACTGAACCGGTCGAAGTGGCGGTGCTTGGGGGACGCCTATGTCTAGGAGCGGACGTCTGTCGGCTGAATAATGACTCGTCCGTTAGCACCACGGAAGATATTTACGGTCCTATGACAAGCAGAAAAGACCAGACAATTGTGTAAACAATATTTAGTTTCGAAACATTCGCATTTAAGCCCGTCTACGTGCCCGGAGTTACGAAAGAATCTAGAACGCCTATTTGTAATGAAATAATCGATATTCTTGTTTGATTTAGGTTTCCGACCCTGAGAGCGCGTACTGCCGAAAGGCGACACAGCGCGAATATAGAGCACCCACAAGATTTACACTTATCATATATCATGCTAGGATATGACGGACCAGTGCGGAATTTAATCAAGTAGTTTGTAACAAAACACAGGTGCTTCTAAACGTGAACCACATAGTTGCGTTACTTGCTCGTCTGTTCAGCTCGTGTAATAGGTACTTACAGGTAAATTGCTGTTCTTGGGTACTGCGTGTGTGCAAGGATGGGAATGCAAATTATGTTGTGGGTTTTAATTAATTTGCAATATTTATACGATTGAATAAATAAAATTATGCAGCCCGCTGCGGAAGTCAATTTTTTTGTTATGACGACTAATATTTTTTTTTTCTTTAAAGTGGCCTGCTAAAATGTTGGCATAGTTTATGGTCCTATTACTTCATGAACATAAAAATTGCGAGGACCAGGGGAAAATAAGCTGACTATTTTTTCCGCGGTTAATGACCTCAAAAATTCGCGTAAAAATACTTCTATTTTTACGCAAATTTTTGAGGTCGTTAATCTAAGAAATTTATCTGTCATGTCAAGATACATAAATGACAGATAAATCTCTTAGGTCCAAAGGTTGTCTTTAAAAGATCGCTTTTAGCGATAAGACCGCCCATTGGGTCACCCCTTGTAAAATTTCTACTTTTAAATCTGTAATATTTATGATGTACATAGCAAAGAGTATTCTATCTATGTATTTAGCTTATTAAGCCAAATATTATGCATAATTTACATTCGCGGAAAGCAGAAAATTAATACAACGGTCTACCAACTAGGGTACATCAAAGAAACTTTTGATGAGGGTCAATATTAATGGCGTCTGAACCATACCCGATTATAGAAACAAGAGAGATACGTTATTACCTCATTATCGCGATAAACTTGTCATCAAGTTTGATGTCGTAGTGACATCAAACTTGATCGCGAGGGAGCTGGCAATGTCAAATGTGGTTGGTTGAAGATTAATGATGTTTGTGGAATGTTTGGTAGTTTGTGTCGCGGGAATAGCACTAATCGTTTCTCTTTACATAGCATAATCAGCCTTTAATGTTCCCACTGCTGGGACACAGGCCTCCTCTCGGTGAGACGGAGTGGGCTCTAATCCACCACACGAGCTCAGTGCGGGTTGGTAGATGTCACATGTCTTCGATTTTTGGTTCTAGGACATACCGGTTTCCTCACGATGTTTTCCATCACCGTTTTGAGACCTACTACCTAATATCCTAACTCGTAAGTCGCGGTTGATACCACTGAGCCACCACCTCTCTTTACAGGCCTCTTTACTGAACTGTTGAGAATATTCCAACTTTAAAATTTTTAAATGATAAGTTTACCTTCGTTTTACCCCTTTGCCTTTACGGCTTGGCACTGATCAAGCTATGGGTAATCGTTCAATTCACTTCGATGTAATACATCTTCATTAGACTGGAACATATTTAATATAAAATCCCCAATCAATCCTAGTAATCCTGCAACTTAATTGTCTTGTTTATGCATTCGCTTTCTCTTGGGAGATAGAGCATTGACCTCTTCGGCGGGGTCAACCTTAGTTTGCATACATACAGTATGAAAGTTCGAAATTTGCCTTTGGCAAGCAAAATTGTAAACCCAAGGAGTTGGGGGTAGGGTTAAGTTACATTCTGCCAGCTGTCGTGAATTCGATGGTCGGCAGCGAGGAGTCCTGGGACGTGGTGGTGTCCTTCTGCGAGACAGTCATCTCGCAGAAGGAGGCTGCGGAAAGGGAGAGGGAGATCACATCCTCTCACCTGGCCCGCAGCAGGCGCACCGAGTGTCGGCAGAGGGCGGACATCGCCCTCGTCCAGCCCCCCATACATCGGACCCGAGGTGGCGGCGCGTAGTGTTCCACGCGCGCCCCTCTTAGACGTCGCTGGGGGAGTCAAACAACTCACTCCCCCTCTCGACACGAGGAGAGGCCCGCCGTGGCGGGCCGGCACCAGCCGAGGGTTGCAGAAGGATCATAAGTTCTCGCGACTCTCGGCGTAGGTGTGAGATAGAACACCGGGGTGGTTTTTAGTCAGTAAGAATCTGATAGACCCCTCCGCCTGCCCCAGGACGGAGGACATCCATGAGTATTTTCCACCTAGAAACAAAAAAAAAAGTGTTAGGTTCCATTGGTCTTTGTGCTAGTTAGTGGTTACACAATTTATATTTTTGTCTCCATTAGGTACATACAGTTAAACAATCAATTGTTTATTTATGATTAAGAAATCTTCCTATATTGATGTATTGAGTGATGTATTGTATAAGTCTAATTTAGTCATATCCGAGCATCACGGTCAAAATTCGTTTCTGTGTTCCCAGATCATAATCTGATAGCATGAGTAATGAGAATTGTGTCTGGGTCACCATGAAGGACCACTCAAAACATTCCCATTATCTTTGGTCCTCGTGGTCCTTATCTACATAATGTTATTGTTAGTACGATGATGTGCATTTGTTAGTGATCAACAGAACATTGAGGTAGACGCTATCGCTAGCTCGATGTGATGATATGCTGTGCCCTACAGGGTCCATAATGATCTCAATTATATATTATAGTTACCACGTAACTACACATTATGGTAAAGCAATAAAGATATTGAGATTGAGATAATGCTCCCTCCTACTTTTAAAATTTTGCTATCCACGACAGGGTCCATATTGTTTCTATAATTATTAATACTTACCACTTGTATATGTGTACATTATGGATTGCAATAAAGATTAATTTAATTGAATTGATATTATTTAAATAATTGAATCAATGTCCATAATTACACTTAATCTAATTAATGCGAAAGGAACTTTGTCTGTCTGTCACCTTTTCACGCCTTAATGGCTGAACGGATTACGATGAAATTTGGCACACAGGTAGATCATGACCTGGATTAAGACATTGATTTTTTTTTTATCTATGCAGTATATCCCCGAGAGATAATTTCTGACCTCCAATCGGACGAGGCCGCTGGTAAAAGCTAGTCCAAAATAAATTAAATTTTGTTTTGTGGTAGACCCAATCAATCAAGACAAACGCAGAGCGAAAAAAAATCTTGGAACAACTAAAATTGAAACCTACCCACTGTTAGTTCAGGAATAAAATTTGGGCTGGAAACAATCCGAAATTTTGCCACCACAATATGCGAAGTTGATAAAATAACAACATTTTTGGTAAAATTAAAAAAAAAAAACTAACCAAGAATTGTTTTGCTTTTGCTCGTCAAAATAGCTCGGTGCAGCTACATGCAATCACGAATGATTGTTGTGCAGGTCCTTTTTATATTTATTTTGAAACTACGTCCGTACCTATAAATAATTTCGTAGCGCTTTTTCGGACAAGTTAGTGTATTCAAGCACCAACACAACACCTATACTCAATGTGCTGTGAGTTCCCCACAGCACCACATCGTGCTGAGTGGAAGTCTTTTTGTCACAGTCACGACTTGCAGCTGCCAGCTATGACTGTTTTGTGCTCGTGATTGTATGTATTATATTTATTTTTTCATTTCTTTATTATTCGAGTTACTGATCTTTTTGTATGCATGTGTTTATGTGACAAATAAACCTATTTATCTTTCTTTCACTATCGCAGAAAAACTCCTTCTTAATATTTTTCTCATTCATAAAGAAAACGGCGACATTTTATGCTTATCTCAGTCAATCCCCAACAGAATCTGCACAATAGGGATGATCATGACAATTTTTTTTTTGTCCATCAGGTAGATTATTAAAAAATATTGAACACGTTTTTTTTTTCATCTTTTACGTAATCAAAAGATTACGGAGATACATTGAGTTAAAATGCCGCATGACGTCACGCCTTGCTAGATTTTTCTCCGAGTTGTGACGTAGCGAGCCCCCACTCCCCAACTTTAATGCATTTTATCTAAGTAATTTTTTTTTAATATGGTAAAGCAAAAAATACGTGTCTAATATTTTTTTATTATCTGACTGACGGACTAAATATAATTTCTTTTTTTTACCCAGGTATCATCCTTATTACATAAGACACTGCAATAAAATTTGGCTTACAAAGTCGCCAAGAAATGCATTCAGCCGTGCCTAAGCTAGCTTCTAAGTCGTTTGTAACGTCACGTACGGAGATACGAGGTTGTACGTGGTGTAGGCAGTCTAGGAAGTAGCCCGAGGTGTCTTGGAACATTTGGATTGTGTTAGGAACACGCTTCGAACAAATAGTCAAAGGCAGATGTAATGGACGTGAAGCTCAGCTCCAGTCTTAGCTTGTGTTGAACTGAGCTGTTACCTGATCAATGTTTATTGTTAGCTATTTCTTTTCTTTCGAGAACTATGCTCGGGAATGCGACTGGCGTCTAAGCTTGTAACAAAAGAAACAACGAAATTTGAGAAAGTTTAAAGAATAAAAGTAGTGTTTGAGGTGGATAGACATTATGTAAGCGTTAAGCGGATCTGAGGAATATAAAAGAAGTATTAAACGCATGACTTGAGTTTTTCAAAGAAAAATCTTCTGATCTCACCAATATAGGCACTGTGAAAGTATTTTTATCCTTATTGGAAAAGTATTTTGCTAATTACATCCGTAGTTGAGTCTGAGGCCTGTGCGGTTGTTTCAATATTATCCCTTATACAAAACTAGACATAGCAGAACTTTTAGTTGATCAAAACTTTTTCTATTTCCTCGCTATCTACTGGAACGAACAGGCGAGAGTTCTTGGTAAATGAACTACGGAAAGATGATAAAGGGTGAATTACTGTTATTATGTTTTTATTAACAATTTTAGAATGAGAAGATATTGCATTAGGTATTTTAGTGGTTTGACCCATTGACTGCCTCGTTGGTAGTGGTCGCAAGCACTATCGCTGGGCCTGTGTTTGACTTCCAGTTTGAGCAAAGTGTTATTGGAATGAACTATTTGGAATTTCTCAGTAGCAGCCCAGACTCTGGGTTTGTGTCCGGTTGATAGCAAGCAACAACTGGCGAAATATGGGTGTACGAACTATAGGTACGTACCTCTGCCTAACCCTTTGGGAAATACAGGCGTGATTTTATGTTATGTATGTGTACCCATTAGTGTTGCTAGCGGATAAGTAACTAAGCATTGTGTACCCTATGTTAACGAATAATATCCAGATCAAAAGACCAAAATACCTAAAATATCAAGTCATATTAATTTTAATTTAGGTAGAAAACAAATAACCCGTGGTACTTTTTCTATCTATTATATTATTACTGGGGACTGGGGTAGTCAGAATCAACAAAGCGGCGTATCAGGCCGTGCACTGGCCTTGTCCATGCGGGCTCTCTGGCTCCGATTCGCAAGACTTTTTAGCGCATGCCTAGAGCGGGGTTAGTTTCCACAGCGTTGGAAAGCTGGCAAGCTAGTCCTGTTGAGGAAGGAGGAGCGCCTTGCAGAATCTCCGTCGGCATACAGGCCTCTTATGTTCTTGGACAAGGCGAGCAAGCTATTACAGAGAATAATCGCTGACCGTCTCGTCCGGTACTTGACCGGTATGGGGCCAGATAAGGCGGATAACCAGTTCGGTTATCGCCGGGGGCGCTCCACCGTGGACGCCAAAAATGCGTGGCATGCTGTTGCCACTTTTTGCGAGAAAGTGATGTATGCAAGAGAGACGGCAGAGAGGGAGACAGAACACTCCTCACACTCTACCCGCACCAGAAGAGCAGCCGGGCGTCGTAGGGCGCTTAACGATCTCCGGCCACCATAAGGAGGGGCCGAAATTGGGGCTGTGTCGTCGTTCGAACAGTCAGGCCTAAAGAGGTGGCACGCAGTCTTCTCTGTGCGCCTTTATGGGAGGATGTGCTTAGTGATGGGGCCCGCTAGACTTGGCGAGCTGATATCAGTCAGGGGTGCGGCGAATGTACAAGTATCTTCCGGGGCCCCGACTTATGGTAGTTGACCAAACAGTCCTGTTTTAGTCGGTAGGAGTCCGGCAGAAACCCTCCGTTCTCCCCAGATGGAGGGTATCCATGAGTATGAGTATTTCGCCACGGAAAAAATGTATGTTAGCGGCTAGATACACACACACGCAAGCGACATGAAAAATCTTTGTGACAAAAACTAAAGAAACCCAATATCGGATTTAATTTTCTTTATTATGTTTTTGGTCCTTTGATCCCTTTTCATTTTCCTCTGCTATATAGCCTTATTACCTTTCCTAAAATAGAAGCCTGTAAACACAATGTGGACCACAGATATAAAAGGAATAGATGTGCGCGCAGAATGATAATCTATCTACATAGCCTGTTACATGATGCCACTGCTTATCTGACCTCCACAACCCACTACCCAGTTACTGGGTACCCTTTGGTAAAACTAGTTGTCAGACTTCCGGGCTTCTGACTACCCGTAACGACAGTCAAAGATCTATGAATGATAGCCGGGACCAACGGCTTAACATGCTTTCCAAGGCACGGAGCAATCTTGGTATGTAATTAATGGTCACCCATCTATGGACCGATCTCGGTAAGCGTCGCTTTACTTTGAAGATCGGCCCGAGCGGCTGTTACTCTTTAACCACAAAACCACACAGATGGTGTAAGTTATTAAAAGAAAATTCATCACTAACCGCGAATAGTGAATGCGGCGGTACTAGAAATTCATTTACGAAAATATTGTTTTCCCCTGTTTTTAAACTTTTATAACGACTTTAATCTGTTTTTAAAATTTACAAGGATCAAGCAAGCAGAGAGCGGGCACTGACTGATATCTCTTACTATACGAGACAAAACTTTGTACCGTATAATTAATTATTCAGATATTGAACGCAAGTTCTGCTTCTACTTGGTATCTTTATAACTCGTTGAAAACTGTCTCGACACTTTTTAGTTCAGAGCACTTATAATACTTATATTCTTAGCAAAATAACATTAAACAGATTAAAAAAGATATCAACGATCAAAAGGTGGTTTATTTTTTAACAATTAAACACAGTAAAAAAAAGAAAACTAAATAAACAGAACAAAATTAAAGTAGCCAAAATTGGCTGTCCAAACGGGCAGCGATTCCTCTTAGCATGCTGACTCCACGGAAAAAGGGTCAAAAATGTTTTGTTTTTGGGGAATGGTATCTCACAGTTCAACATATAGGAGGTTGTCGACTGCTTAACCGGGCTTTCCTGTGGATGCCTCAATAAATTAAGGCCACCAGCCAGGCATAAAACTAAAACTAAGCGACTATTCGCTAAGGGCACCCCCTGTGGGGTATGGACCTCGGCTTAGGGCGTCGCTGGGAGAGGACAGCAAGGGGTTTTGTTTTTTGTTTTTGGGGAATGGCATCTCGCAGTTCAACCTATAGGAGGTTGTCGACTGCTTAACCGGGCTTGCCTTTGGATGCCTCAATAAATTAAGGTCTCCAGCCAGGCATAAAACTAAAACTAAGCGACTACTCGCTAAGGGCACCCCCTGTGAGGTACGGCCCTCGGCTTAGGGCGTCGCTGGGAGAGGACAGCAAGGGGACATGTTGGATCGGATTAAATGGCCAAAAATGTTTTTGTTGTTTTTGGGGAATGGCATCTTGCAGTTCAACCTATAGGAGGTTGTCGACTGCCTAACCGGGCTAGCCTGTGAATGCCTCAATAAATTAAGGCCTCCAGCCAGGCATAAAAACTAAAACTAAGAAAGGGCCAAAAATGAGCATGCAGCAACTTATATAAGCGTGTGATGGATACTGTCTGCCATCCCCTCCTCGCAACGGCTTGACAATGACTTTTCCGCTGACATTATAATAATTATCGCATTGGTGTTTCTAGCATTTCTCTATATCCATGTAGATTTGTACACATCCCGTAACAATTTGATAATAGTGTATTCATGTATTTACATGTATTGTAAGTACAATATACATAGGCACGGAAGTATACGTTAATGTTTGATCTCCCTACATGTGTTAAATGTTAATGGGTTTAATATGATGACGTGATGGACGGCCTGGCAGGTTTGAAATGCTTTAGTTACCTGCCTGTGTTTACACTGTGTTAGATACATTAAAGTATTATACGAGGCTTCTGTTGCTATAGGCCGACCGCATGACTGAGACGTTGCCTGAGGTAGCAGCGCGGTGAGGGAGGGGTGATAGTTGTCACAAGTTGACGAATTACTGAGCTCTCGCATCACGTCACCACACCCCTCCTCACCGCGCTGCTACCTCAGGCAACGTCTCAGTTATGCGGTCGGCCTATATATGTATGGTAACAGTGTTCTAGTAGTTATTCGTTTTGTAAGTTTTACCCTTCGTATGCTGGTAAACAGAGACAATTTAAAAGCCTTTGTGTCTCGTGTAGATCTACGTGGGTATACGGAGGGTTATGACCACCCAGAGCTTGGACTTAGTTTCCGTTGTTGTTTTATAATGTTTTCTATCTTTTTATATAGGTAGGTACTGGGAGGTACCAACTTGTTTTGCATAGTGCCACTACCAAAAATTACTCATATTTTTTAAATGAGATGTAATTTCCGCTGACAAATACTTAGATCGTTGGTAAAAAATACCAAAATAACTGAATAGGAAGTATGTATGCTATTTTTTGACAATTATTTTGGTATTTTTAGAAACTAGAAAATAATCGCCAATATGTCATTTTCTAAAAGTCACTGCCTAGCCTTTTCCCAGCTACATTGGGGTCGGCTCCCAGTCAAACCGGATGCAGCTGAGTACCAGTTTTTTACATGGAGCAACTGCTTATCAGACCTCCACAACCCAGTAACTGAGTAATACGATACCCCTTGGTAAGACTGGTTGTCAGACTTCGGGCTTCTGACGACCCGTAACGACTGTCAAAGATACACAAATGACAGCCGGGACCAACGGCTTAACGTGCTTTCCGAGGCACGGAGGAGTCTTGATATTAAAGATGGTTACCCATCCACGGACCAACCGCGGCAAGCGTAGCTTAACCTAATCTGTCGACCCGTGCGGCTGTTATTTCTTAGCCACAAGCCCCTCGATTTTCTAAGAGTAAAATAATACTAAAATAACTGTCATAAAATAGCATACATACATTCTTACAAATACCAACGATCCAAGTATTTGTCAGAGGAAATTGTACTTTGATATAAATTTAATAAAATAATCATGAAAAACCTCTTGACTTGCGACGTTGACAGTCCATGCGCGATGAACGCTCTTAAAAGTTAAATTCAACTACCCCGCCTCTGTACATTTCTGTGCATGAAGTATTAAATAAATAAATAAATAAACTACTGCCTGTTGCTCAAAAAAATTATGAAACTCCCAACAATCTTTTACTGCAGTTCAAACGTCCGTCTCTGTCGCGGTCATGATGTGACGTCATTTGCCACGTTACTGGTTTGTTTACCTACATTTATTTTTTGAGGTTTTTTAGCCCCAAGTCATATATTGTAAATTAAATAATTTTTTGTGCTTTATTCAAGCAGAAATCGCACTTACTTACTTACCTTAGTGAGATTTCAAGCACTTTGAAAAGAATAGATTTTTATTCACATCGTTTTTTTACGTCACTTCCGGCATTGTCGAAGGCGACGCGTTTTAAGTTTGCGTTCCGTTCCACTAAAAAACAGGAACGTAAAATAATGAATTGTATAATAAGTATTGCATTAAAAAAATGTAAAAAAATGTTTTAAGTTTAACGGTTTTATTGTAAAGAAACATAATAAAGATGCAGATAATGTACTAAAAGCTAAAAAATAATTAGGAAGTTATGTTATGTAGGTATATTATGACTGACGCTAAAGAAAACTAGAAAATAACACGAGAATACAGTTGTATTCTCGTGTTATTTTCTAGTTTTCTTTCAGTTATTATAATGACAATTTGATATAGACATATTGACAAATCAAATCTGTTTTCTCTTTACGCAGGACTGAGTTGCCACCACATTTTATTTGAAAACGGAACGTAAAGAATTAACGACGAATGATTTATTGACTTAATCTCACTGTCAGTTTAGTTAAATCGAATGTAAAATGTGACTGTACAAGACATGCTTATTAAAATTTAAGTTTAGTCGAGTTTAGGCAAAATCGAGGTTTAATTAAACCGAGATTTGTATCATTTTGCTGCCTAATGAATGAAATTAATTTTTGTTACACAAAACTCTTTATTTTCAGATCACTCCTAGCAACATCATATGCCATGAATGTTTCACATTAGAAGAAAAAAACACCTTATGTCCTGAAGTGATACTTGAACCTGCATTTGATCTTAAAGCTTCACCCTGTGTGTACAAGATGAGGTGTTAAACATAAATATTCAAAGAAACTAAAACATAAATACTAAGTTGTCTTTCGTTTCTTGAACTGCTCAAACGTCTGTTGGTTACTTAATCACGCCGTTAAAGCAGAGTGAAATTGCGAGAGGTGTTGAGAAAGAATGCAGTCTGGATAGCTTTTTATACCAGAAAAGTGGTTCTAAGAACTTTCCACGCGGTCGGAGAAAGGTTATTGTAGAAATATTTTCATACTGGGCAAAGTTAAGTGGTGGTAGCACTCGGTAGTTAATAAATAACATTGAAATGGAAAAGTAAGTAAGTTGTTTTGAAATATTAAAACATAGGACTGATAACTGCATTTCGGGAATAAACAAAATTTATACAAGAATAAAATAGAATTTAATATAAAATCATAAATCAATATCTTAAGTCATTTATTCAAACTAGGCTGAGAATCAGCACTTTTCAAACGTCAAAAATTACTTGAGACATTCCGCCAAAACGCCCGCCCTTCACCACTTCCTAGTGCCTTAGCTGGGAAGAGGAAGTGGGGCAACAAATTCTCCAGCAGCACAGCTGTCTGTTTAGTTATAAAAACTTGATTGTATGCAAAATTATTTACATTACGCAACAGAAAAACATTAATTAAAATTAGTTGCCATGTGTCAGCTAGCACACGCCAATATACAAATAAAAAAAATATCGAAATTATACTCAAGCGGAAATAAAAATTACAAACTAAAGACGTAAAAGAACTTTATACCTAAATAAAAGCTTCCAGGCATAAAAGGCGTGCCCGCTTACACATAGCTATATATACATAGCTGTAACTCGAAGTCACAAATGATAAACGAGGGCCATCGAAGTGAAATAAATAAGCAGTTAATAACTAATAACAATAAAAAAATTATGGCCAGCAAGACGACCAGTCACCACAAGCAGCACCCATTTATGAGCATAACGCAAAGATCAGCCATTACCCCCCTCGCCATATTTGAGGGAAAGAGGCAACCCGACCCCCGACGCTACCGCAAGCACTGACATCTAAGGGAGCATGACGAACTTGCTGCCGGTTGCTCGGGCAAGAATAATATGATCAATTGTTTTATTGCAATACAACTCATAGAAAAAAACATTGTAACGTGTAGATCAAGTCAATATTAAATTAAAATAAATTTACTTGTACAGTCAAATAAAAATAAGCTATTATATGAACTCATATAACCTGTTAGTAGGTAACCTAATTCTGGAGAAAGAACATAAACATTATCTTGGAACTCTACTCTTTATTAAATCTATATTATATATAGATATTTAAAATTCAAAGTCCTGACTGACTGACTGACTGACTGATATATCAACGCACAGCCTAAACCACTGGTCATAGAGACATGAAATTTAAAAGGTGTGGTCTTTGTAAAGAGTAGGTATCCACTAAGAAAGGGTTTTTCGAAACTCCACCTCTAAGAGAGTGTAATGGGGCGTTGCATTTTCTGTGAAACTTTTTATTCTGTGGGTCGATAGACATGAAAATTAGTACATATATTTGTCTATTAGAATTATGAGACATGTGTATCACAGTTTTTCCAAAATCATCCCCCAACAGAGTCAAATAGGGCTTCGAAAATCCTACAGAGTGATATATCAACACACAGCCCAAACCACTGGACCTAGAGACTTGAAATTTTGCACATAGATACCTTATACAATCTAGGCATCCATTAAGGAAGGACTTTTGGAAATTCCACCCCTTAGGGGGTAAAAAGCGGGGATTTTGTTTGTTAAAAAACTCTTATTTCTTAAGGTAATAAACTTGAAACTTGGCACGAATGCTATCTTAGTAAAGAATAAAGTTTGTCATTTTCAGTTTAATTCAACTACTAAAGGGATTTTGGGGGGTATCAAAGTTTGTATAACAAAATTTTAACACCTATTAACTTGAAACTCGGTATTTGTACTTAAAATTGCAAATAAAGTTAAACGTATATCTGGGTTTTCCAAAAAACCTATCCGTAACCGGGTGGAAAGGGGGGATTTCGTTTGTTAGAAAATTTCTATTTCTTGGGTGAATAAACTTGAAACTTGGCACGAATGCTTATCTAAGTAAAAAATAAAGTTTGTCATTTTCACTTTTCTTTCATACCCCTAATCCGCCTTGGATTGGGGGTATCAAAATTTGTATGGAAAAATTTTAACGCGCGGTTGGATTAACTTGAAACCTCTAAACCAGTGAGAGAACAGACAAATAATGGGAGCGTCACAAGCGATGTTTCAATAATTTATAACCCTTTTGGGGGTCGAAAAGGGGCGATAAAGTTTTTATGAAAATAATCTTATTCATTTGGTTAAAAAACTCGGCACAAATCGGTATTTGCCTAAGTAAGCAACAAAGTTTCTCATCATTAGTTTTTCAAAACTACCCCTCAAAGGAGAGTGAAGGGGTGTTAAAGTTTATATGGAAGATTTTTAAAGCACGGTTTGACTAACTCTAAACTCAGTATTTATACTTAAAACCAAAAATGATTTGTTTCAGTGTTTTCCGAAAATCTACCCCTGACGGGATGAAAAGGGGTAGTAAATTTTACATGACTGGGTTCTTACTGCGTGGCTTGATTAACTCGAAATTTGGTATAAATAACCTATAAGACAAATAACGGAAATTGGGGGTGAAAAGGGGGGTTACAGTTTGTATAAAAAAAAAATTGTTGACCTATTAAACTAATAGTAATGTATTTAGGGTCGTTGCAACATGTCTACTTATACTTATGTATAAATATATAACAAAGGTCTTATCCTGTAATACTACCATTTAAAGCGGGTGGAAGGGGTTGTGTTTGTAGGGGAAAGTACGAAATCCACGCGAACCAAATCGCGGGCACAGTGCTGATTGACTGAGATATCAGAAATTTTGCACAACAACCCTTTTGCACAAGGGTTTCTTTTATAATGTTGGCGAGCTCTATGAATGGCTTTTTGGAAATTCGACCTTTAAAAGGGTGAAAAAGGGGATTTCTATTGTATGAAAAATCTTATTTCTTAAGTTGATAAACTTGAAACTTAGCACGAATACATCCTTAAATGAAAATAAAATTAGTCACTATTTAGTCTTTCAAAACTACCCGTCAAAGGGATTTTAAGGGGTGCTAAATTTTGTATGGAAGAATTTTAACGCGCTGTCTGGTTACATTGAATAACGGTATTAATAATTTTGACCAAAAATATAGACATTAGTTTTTGGTTTATAACAAAATTTGATTTTTCAATAAGTCTATAAATTAATGAATCAATAAATCCTTACATTATTATAAAATAAAGTCCCCCTGCCACGTCTGTCTGAACGCGATAAACTCAAAAATCATAAAAAGGATTTTCAAACGGTTTTCACCAATAGACGGAGTGATTCACGAGAAAGGTTTAAGTGTATAATTCATTAAAGTTTTATGTAAATTAGCTAAAATAGGATGATTATTGTAGAAGATGTCGGAAAAAATCATGCCGAGCTTTACTGGCGTGCGCCGCGTAAACTGTAAGAGAAACATTAAATTAATGTTCTAAAGGACTGTACATCTTAAAAAAATCAATCAAACAATCCACAATAGCATATATGTCAATATTCTAAGGATGACCCACAGTAACCATTTTCATCTTTCAGAATTTGATAAAATTTATTTGTTATATCCGAAGTTATTTAGACTAATATTATATTAATACTTATCCAATAAAATATGTTATTTAAATTGGATATTTAATTTAGATCGAAATCATATCATTTGAATAAATCCTTTAAAAGATATCACATATTTAGAATTAATTAATTTTAGTTATTAAAATAATTATGGTTGACGGCGGCGCAACGCTAGGACAGGAGTCAATGCCCTTTTCTTCGGCTATTAGGTATGCGATCATCGCTTTGCTTCCTTTTAATCCCGGTTAGGTTACCGTGGGATATAACCTCACGACCTTTTCCGATGGGAGTAGTAGAAACTACTGCTGTGATTCTTACATAGGTTGGTAATCATTTTGCCTCATCCACGTTCATACTTTGTCATACACGCCCGTCGATTGCTAGCACTAAACCTCTTAAATGACAACAAAAATACAAATAAAGTTTATAATAAAACAAAAACACTACTTATGTATTTTTCTTAAAACTTTGTTGGCGAAAACCAGCTACTTCCCAAAAACCTAATACAAATAAACGAAACTATTTAAGAAACAACGAATGCCAAACGTTTTCATAAAATAACTCCCTATCGAAGAGGCCACGGTGACAATCTGCAGATTCCTCCCGAGACCTAGTATCGCCTTTAAATCTCAAACCAACGACGACCGAGAGGTAGAAAAATGTTTTCAGCTCCTGCAATTCCCGCGTGTACCTTTTGACGTGCAATGGATTGCGGATATGATATTTGGATCGAAAAAGTGTGTTTGTTTCTTGATAAATTGGCAAGAAATAGGCTTTGCCTAGTGGGTTTTGCTGTCGAGATTTGGGATTTAATTCTGTATTTATCCTGCAAAAATTTTGCCAAAACACTTAATGCCAATGGTCACAAACTGCAAGCATGAAAAACCGCGCTGGTACATTAAAAAATAACTTTAAATTTGAGCGGAAAAAAATGGTCGACCTTAATTAGTTGTTTATCCAAACCAGTCTTGACCTAATTAATCTAAACTAATTTATTCTTCAACTGATAGAGCTCAGAAACAGTGCTTTTCAACATCAGGAAATAACAATAGAGAGCTCCAAAAAGCTTCCTGGCGTTAAACTTGTGAGCAAATTACACGGATGAATTGTCTTTGTTTCCTTTGAACTTATGAAAGAAGAACTGATTGTTTTAAACAAACTTCAGTGTTATCGGAACTCTTGCAATCGATCCGTTGCGATGCTGCTGCTAAAAGTTTATAGGGAAGGTACTTCCATTGTGTCCATAAAGACTACTTTCTTTCGAATAGTCATGTATAATAAAGTTAGTCAAATGTATGATCGTGATAATAACACATGAATGGGTTACTTGGATCATTCTTATTTTTAGGGTTCCGTACCTCAAAAGGGAAAAGGAACCCTTATAGGATCACTCGTGTGTCTGTCTGTCCGTCTGTCATAGCCAACGTACTCCGAATCCAATGGGCCGATTAAGTTGAAAGGTACACATATCAATTTCTGTGACCCAAACACGAACGGGTTACGTAAATAAATGAATTATGAATATGGGTTACAAAAGTTACTTTTGGGGAGCAAATGAGAAAATTAAAAAAAAAAGTTTTCGAAACTATTACTACAATGTGACATATCAAATGAAAGGGACTCGAAACTAATGAGCCTAAAATTTTGGCAAAAAAATACAGAAAATAATTCTAAACATAATTATGTGAAGATTAAAGAACTTATAAGAAGTCTTAAAATAACACGGTTAATCTCTCAATATTGTGCGTACAAACTTATATTTGCAATTGCAATGTATGGGAGAACATGTTTTTCAA